>JAWNKV010000213.1:0-2801289 GCA_035041805.1 Amiota mariae | reverse complement strand
GTCAAAATAAACAAACTCATAGGTGAAAACGTTCTTCTTTTGTTTTATACTTGATCGGTTATTCAAAAATGAAGTGAAAAATATAAATCTACAATAATTTCAACATCATTGGAAATTGTAAGTGAAACCGATTTTTAATAAATCCCCACAAAAAAGTACAAAAAACTTTAAATTAAAAACATAACTGCAGCAATAGCATGAATCTAAATTTTTTAAGCCTTTCTATCTACTACAAATGAAACAACACAATAAAATAAAATCCACCAGAAAAGTAGACATGGAAGATGAAAGTCAATGAAACCAACAAGTCGCTGCGTTGTGATGCTAAGCCGAAAAAATCAGAGACTAACAAATAAAAGAATTAAAAAAAAAAAATATTAAGAAATTAAAAAAAAATAAGTCAACATCAATTACCAACAATCAGTATCAACGAATTCAAGGAACGATTAAAACCAATTCGAGGGACTAAAAGCAAGAAACTGGAACACTGAACAAATAAACAAATCCCTCCGTTGACTGAAACATACATCACCCACATATAAAGCAAATCAACCAGAACATGGAAAGTAACAAATAAATAGACAACATTTTATATATGTAAAAACAAAAAAAAACATTATATTATCATAAATGCAAATCACAATTCCTCACATCACGTCAGGATCCAATCTCAGCATGAAGATTAGATTCCCAATTCTACTAACCCGGAAAAAGAATGAATTGGATGCACTCCACACTCCACTTATCTGATCTATGTGACATATGGAAGTGAATAAACATAACAATCAATTTTAAGTAACAACAAATGCAAGGAATTTTTGGCATCGGAACTGTATTGTCAATGATATGGAAGACAAATTTACTCTTCCATAGAGTAAGAATTGTTAGCAATCGTCTGGGCTGTTAAATAATTCTGACTTTGATCGAGAATTCAATATAAAACCCATTCAACAACTTCGCATATGGTTAATGACCGAGAACGAAGATATTTATTGAATAGATTTGGGAGATTACTTATACAACTTTTCAAAAGACTATATCAAGAAATGAAAATGACTCAAAGCAGACTTTTTACGAAGAAAACAAATTGACGAAATAAATCACTGAGTGGAATGAAATCGACACTAAAGAAGCTCTGGAAGCTCAACAACAATTACAATAGAGTGTTTAGACCTCCTCCTCCATTTTCATGAATGAATTAAATGTGGCACTTGATAATAAATTTCTAGAACAAGAAGGAATTGAATATCATCATCCTACCAAACCAATCAATCAAAAGATATGACATTATTGCTTTGGCATGATATAATATATTTATTATATCCATCAATGTTATCTAGTGAACAGATAGATGATATAGATTTCTATAAACTAACTTAAATCTGATTAGGAGTCACCCAATACCTTGATTAGTGTAAATATAAGTTGAATCTAGGAGCATTTCAACATCCTATAGAGTTAATCTCACTTAAATTTCAATTGTGATCTCATTCTGTATATAAATATTTATTAATTACTAAGTTTTATGTTAATTCCAAGAATAAAAATTATTCTATTCTCAAAAAATAGGCTACAGCCTGCCAATCTATTCCCCAAAATCAATTATAAATCCAAATAAATCTTAATTATATGAATTTATTCGAATTTATCCCGACAAATACAAAGCCTTGTCCCTCTACAGAGGAATTAACATCTCCACGCATCTTAAAATACTGAAACTGAAACTAAAACCCTAAATCCCAATCCCCTTGGAATCTCAGAAAAGTTACATTCGACAAGCGAATTACATTATTTAATAAATCTGATACCAACAAAGAAGTTTCGGGTTTAAGCGAAAAACATTTCTTAGAATCTAAGGAGAAACTACAATCCTCACATAGCTGAAATTACAGTAATTATGGAAGATTGCATTCAAAATATGAGGAATACTATGTGTGTCTATCTAAAAAATAGTCAATTCACAAACATGACTATCCCACCAACTAATGCACGTTTTGTAATTCAAGCACCAACATCAGCATAGCATAAATAAACTGAATTTTAAAGTTAAAGTAAATTTACTACATAAATCTTCACCGAAACATAATTCATGCACATTGAGATTGTGATCTTAAATTTGACCCACTGTATTCTATTTCAAATCAACACGGCTAAATATATTATTAGCAGACACTTTGCTGTTGTTGGAAACAATTGTCAATCATCAAATTGGATTTGGCTCGAATTCAAATTGTGATTGACAGAAGGTAAATGCAGTGTGTCATTGATTATATTTAGCTGTGCTGTGTTGTTGAGCTTCCAACACTTCCCTAGTGTTGATTTCATTTTCCACAGTGATTTATTTCGCAACTCTGTCTTCTACTTAAAAAGTCGGCTCTGTAATCATTCTCATTTTCAAATATAGTCTTTTGAAAAATTGTACAAATATTCTTCCAAATCTATTAAATATCATCGTAGTAAGTCATTAACCATTTTCGAAGTTGTTGAACAGTTTCTAGAATAAATTCTCGATCAAAGTCAAACTATTTAACACCCCAGCCATTGCTTACAATTCTTTCCCTATTAAAGAGTAAATTTATCTTGCATATCATTGACAATACAATCCCATTCACAAAATTACTTGCGTATGTTGTTATTTTAAATTTTGATGATATATTTTTTTATTTCCACTTTTTACACTGTTAAGATAAGTGAATTGTGTGAGTGTATTCTTTTCATCATTTGCCCAGGTTAGTGGATTTGAGAATGTAATCTTCATGTTGATGATCCGATAATGAAGACCTGTAGAAAATCCTGCTTGCATTTATGACGATGTTCATATTTTTGTGTTATTTAATATCAATTATTGTATTTTTTTTTTTTTCATTTCTTTCCTTGTTCTGATTGATTTGCAATACTATGTGGGTGACATAAGTCTCATTCAACAGAAGGATTTGATTCGTTGTTAAGTGTTGCAGATTTCTTCCTTTTAGACCCTAAAAGTGGATTTCATCGTTATTGGTACTCAGTGTCATTGGTATCGATAATGACTCACAGTTTTACATTTCTTTATGGGGTTTGATGTAATTTTTTTTATTTTTTCTGTGCTTCTTTTATTTGCTAGTCTCTGGTTTTTTAAGCTAAGTATCACAACGCAGAAACTTGTGGGTTTCAATGAATTTGATCTTACATGTCTGTTTTCGTGGTCTTTCCATTAATTTTGAAAAAATAAACAACCGACGAGTTTCGGCAGTTGCGATCCCTATACAAATAAGATGATATGTTTGTCCTTACAAGTTCATTATAATCGATAATAGTATTATGCAATGGGGACGAGATTTGAAGATAATATGGCACTACTTTTTTATTTTAGTGAATTAGAAAATCATGAAGAACAAACAAAACTTCTAATTTCCCTGCAGCAGTGTCAACATAGTCTAATTCATGGGCGACGATGCTCTTCTCTTGTTTATACTTATTTTATTTACATTTCTGCAACAAAAGTTGAAAATTAACAACAAAAGACCCTCGTACAATATGATGATTGAAGTTTCATCAATTCAAAGTAATAAAAACAAATTTAATATTAGATGGAATAAGCTCTCTATATAATTCTCCACTTGATTAGATGCATTCAGATATTTGAGACAGGAAACTGAACAAACAAAGCTCAACGCTTCGCGAATAATAAAAACAAACTTATTAAAATCAAAACTCTTTTCTGTAGACTTAGCAATTTATTTACTATTAAGCAAAATAATGATATGATTCAATTATTGAGTTGTTATCATAAGAACTCATTGTTTATTCAGCTGATAGGTAATTTCTTGAAAATTAAATCTGATACTTAAAACACAATTCATGGATAATTTGAACGTAAATATTACTCATCTGAAAGATGAGTCGATAAGTGAACAGATTTTTATTATATTTGTATGTTCACTAAAGTTATTGAGTAATTAGAAATTTAGAACATCTGCTTCACTTTTATCGCATTAGACACAATTCAACCATTAAAATTTATTATTATTAGTTTTAATTATTGGAAACTAAATGAGTAAATTTCATAAGAAATGCTACATTTTTCACGCACACATCAGTGAAATCATCAGCAGGTTGATCAGACCACATTGAATTAAGTATAAATTTTATTACGAAAATAATTGGATTGTTTTGTTTGTATTGTACTACTTTTAAATAAATCTATCAATGATTTTAAATTATATCATAAGCCAATGAGTCTCTTATTATATTTTTTCTTTTAAAAACTTTTTTCTATATTTTCTGCCTTCTCCACTTTTTTGGTTTTTATGTTTTTTTTTGCTGGTTATTATTCTTATTATATAAGGCCACAATTTTATATTTATGTATTGCTACGTTTTCTTTTTATATATTATTATTTTGATAAAAATTTCTTTAGTCATTATTTAAGTTTATTTATAATTTTAAAACTGATTTAATTATAGAAGTAAATTTGAAAAATAAACGAAATTTCTTAAGAAAAGTGTAGACAATTTGTTAGTTTTTGGTTTCAATATTATTAATTAAATTTTAACTCGCTGCGTCTGATTTACTAAATTCTAATTGCACTTAAAATGCTATGAAAGAACAACAGTCTTAGAGGAAATGACCCAATTTGAATAAGAAATAAGAAAATAAATGAATAATTTTAAGAAATTTTATATGCGTAATAAATGACTAAGCCTGAGTAGTATTAATTTCATTAATATTGAGACAAGTTATTTGAAATTCTCATACAGATGATGTTGACGATTATTATTTTTATTTTCCATGATAATAAAAAGTTTAATTTGCATATGAAATTCGATTTTTTGGAAATTTTACAATAGAATAACAAAAAAAAAAAAAAAAATGCATAGACAGACAAACAGTCTACTATTTGTAAATGATTTCAGTAGAAAATAATACAATAAATATGGAAAATATGAAATATTGGTGATTATAAGAACGTAGTATGTTTAAACCCTTATTAATACATATAAAAATACTGCTATATACTTAATTATTATTATTATTTTTTTTTTCTCTTTATACAGCAATTATGTACACACAATCATAACGTATTTCAAGTTGACTTACTATTATTGCTGCTTATCTCAGGCTCCGTCGCTTAAATTATTTGACTGATGTTGCAATATTATTATTTTTAATATTGCAGACAATCGTTTGTAAAAATTGTTTCTGTTGCATTTGATGTTACCTTTGTCCGTTGTTTGTCGGTCCTTTTTTGCAGATTCTTTGCTTTTCTTGTTGATGCATCATACAAAATTTTGGTCGTTTTTTCTGTTTTTATTTCATGATCATCATTATTACCTCTCTTCTTTTTATTGTTGTGTCGTCATTTAATATGTTCGCCGTGATTGTTCTTATTGTCGTTGAATATTGTAATCTACAATTCTGCTGCTGATGCTGCTGTTTGTCAAGGGACAACTGTAGCGCAGTTTAAGCTCTGCACCACCATAATCCGGCCCTGTCACCATCAACATTACCATATTGCAAAGAATTATTTCTCGTCGTTATTCATCCCAAAGGCACTGTTGTTTCTGATGCACATAATAGGTGAATTGTGTACACTTGCGACAAGTTTTGATGCCACAACGATAATTAGTCGCCTGCTGCTGCTGTTGCAATGTATCTGGCCCACCATTTGCTGCATTGCTATTTTTACTTTTGCAATACTTTAGACCACAGGGATACCATCCAATACAAGTTTCAAGCATGCATAGGCAAGGTGCCCATAGGCTGCTCACTTCATTGCAGCGTGAAGTTAATGCAACTGGAAATTTTTCCGTAGCTGCTTCAAGGCTTGATGTAGAGGAACCTATACACACAAGGGAGAAATGATAACATAAAAATACATTAAATATTTAGTTTATACGAAATTAATAAATTTATAACTGAAAAATCTACATAAGTAAAAAGCGCATATATGCATTTGAAAATAGATATTATTAAAGTATAATTATATAAAATAAAAAAGACTCAATGATGAAAATTACAAAATATCATTGGTATAACACATATAAATATTAATACTGAAAGTGAAGGATACTCAATCTTGAATGAATGTTGCTCGTTGTTATCCTTTAATTTACCTGGTAACTCGGCCCATGCACGTAAATCCAAATCTCTTACATAAGTTGCATCAGCAGCCTCAGCACATAACATTTGCAAGTGTCGGGTTATGGGCAATGAACGATTGAGTTGGACCCATGATGTCATAATGAAGTTCTCTCGTCCTTTATCCTCTTCCGGTGTGCGTATAGTATGCGGATTCTTTTGACGTAACTTAGCCATTGCATCCGATGAAATGAAATCACCCTTAATGAATTTTGTGGCAAAGCACATAACCTGATATTGACTTTGTCCGCGTTCTTCTTCACCAAGCACAAGTGCTTTCATTATTCGTACCTCCTATAGAATTAAGAGAACGCCAAGAGGAGAAAATTTCAATTTTGAATAAGCAATAAATTTTGCTAGAAACAAACTTCAACTTACATTTCGAAAATCAATAACTTGTGTTATAAGAGTACCGTCGGTTTTTTGGAACTCCAAAGTAATAAGATCTTCAATAATATTTGAGGTTATGCTTTCCTGAATGACTTCGCCACCCTATACAAGAAGACACAAAGCAAAAAAGAAAAATATAGAACGTGAAAAGATCTTTTGTAAAGTGCTTATCCAGCTAGGCTTCCTCTCTTGGTATCCATTTCTATTAATTATTGTTGTGTAGTAGTGTTTGTTGTTGTTCTTGTTAAAATACTTTCTGTGTCAAGATATGAAAAAGTTTCTTATTTCTTTTAGGGTCAAATTTCGCTGCCACATAAACACTTCACAATGTGTAACTATGGGGGGCAGTCAGTCGGTGAGAGGACGTCACTAAAATATTAATAAACTCTCGCTGAAACATCAAAAATAATAAAAGCCATCAACAAACAACAGGACCAAATTGACGAGGGGCAAGTCAGCCGACTGAACACATGAGGACAAACATAAACTATGACGTCGCGTCGGCCATGAACTAAATTACAGTCGAGTATTTGTGGCTGTGGCAAAGCTATGATAGTTAACAGAAGAGCAAAGAAAATGACAAATAAAGGAAAAGCAAAAATCAGCGATCTCGGAGGATTTAAAGAAAAGCAGCGTTGTCAAGTAATGAAAAAAAATGGAAATTTAAAACCATCGTCATCATCTATAAGATGAACAAAAACAGCGAAATCTATTTGGCTATGTGACTAAACTAAGAGTAAAGCACCAGAAGCAAAAAATGAAGAACAGTAGAGAAAAATGGAATACAAATTGTCTTGATGCAAAAATCTAGTTCAGCTAGGAGGAATAAACAAACTAACACACGACCGACCGAGTGAAGCAGAGAATGAACAACAAACATACATGTGCTCAGCTTCATGATGAATGGGAGGAAGGAAGTAAGTATGTTGTCCTTAATTCTTGCATGTCAACTTAAAAACAACAATAATAACAAGAAAAGCAAAAACTAAGTAGACTAAACATCAACACAACAAATGTTAGGGAGAAGAAAGAATACCACAAAAAAGGAAAAACATAATAATTAAACTAACTGAACTGAAACGAAAGTGAAAACAAAACAAACCACACTGAGACCCATCAAAAAAAAAAAAATTAGATAGTGTTGCAGAAAAAAGACCGCTTCACTTTAAAAAAAAAAAGTCAATATATATTTCCATAACATTTAGTAACCAAAAAAAAAAAAAAAAAGGAAAACAACAATAAATCATACCTTGAAAAAGAAAGGAGGAGTATTTGTTAAAATGTTACTTAATTTGGAAAATTATTATAAATACATTTTGGAAAGAAAAATAAATACAATAATAAAAAAGAACAACTTAAAACCAATCTAACCGAAAATAAAATAAATAAAATACGGGTAATCGGTATTTAGTTAAGAATGATTTAATGTTAAGAACAAATATGATAAATTTCGATAAGTTCAAAATTCCAAAAATCTGTGTCAACAAGTCAAAGTAGCTTATGTCGAACATTAAGTAATATGAATTAGAACTTTATTAGTATTCACGGCTTCAGATCTCGTATTTTGAATAAAAAAAAAATTCTAAAAATATAGTATAGAATCATCATAGTTATATGTATATAAGTATTAAATCATACACCTACGATTTTTTCACAAATCCAATTTTCAAATTCTTTTATAATTTAATTTGTGCTTGTTGGAAAGTTTGTGAAATCTACTTTTGTAAAAACATTTAATAAAATTTATTTAGCATGTATTTTAGTTTTTATATTTTTTTATTTTTTTTTTTTTCTTGTGTAACTTAGCAATATGAAAAACAGAAAACATTTTACACAAAATGGGCAATATATTGAAATATAAATATTCGACATAATCAACTTTGATTTATTGACACAGATATGTATTTCCATTGCTGGAATTTTAACCTACAGATATGTATTCGAAACTGGAAAGGATATAGTACTAATTGTTGCGACATTGAGGAGTCAATTACAAATGCAGAATTTCTACCAAAAATATAGAAAATCATCTGTTTTATTTATTTATGACAAATTACTTTCAACTTAAAAATTATTAACAATAAGCAATTATAATAAACTTAAAGTAGGAATTCAAAATTAAAATTATAATATTTAAAATTAAACTTAATACTAAATTTATTTAATTTAATTAAAAATTGGTCTAGTGGCCCCTACTCACAACCATGTGTGTCTAGAATAATACGAGTACATACAGGATAGATGAACCAAATCAGGAACATCCAATACATTTAGCCTGCAGTGTGATCACGAATACCGTTGGCAGCGTTGGACGATAGTATTAATCGATGAGGGCGAGATCTCAGGCAAGAGGACGTCATAGAACTTATTATATGATGTGCACAAAACTCTTGACTCACCTTTAGCTACCGTTGCAATGGTTTAATAATTCTCCCTCTACAAAGGGTGCCACCAGAACAATATAATGTAATCGTGTAATGAAATCATACTGAGGCGCTTCAAGTTATTTCCAAACAGGGTTAGTGTGGCATTTAGATCTAAATCTGGCATTCAATTATTGCATTTTAGGAAAATCGACAAATGTCATGAAAGCTCTATTCAAAGAGAGAGAGAACTTATTCTCATATTTCATAACAAAAGAAGTTAGTTCTTGAACCATAGAGATAAATCTGAAAACTTTACATAGTAAAGCCGCTTTCATTCTAGGCAAATATTTACTCGAAAAATATTTTCCGTTGCTTGCGCAAAATAATAGTACTTTGGTAAATATTTTTTGAAGAAAGTACAAACATAGATGAAAAAAGAGAAATGAAAAGTGTTTGATAATGCATAGCAGATACCGAACAAATGAAACCTTATTCGTACTACTAGGATCTAGTTATGTTGATTCACTTACTGCTACTTCAGATGCTTTAAAGGTTATGATAAGCGATAACTAATAGTAAGTTGCTGTAAAAATTTCATCTACACATAAATAAAGAATTTATTTAAATCAATGTGATTTTCTATTTTGTTTTTCTTATTTAATTGATTTTGTATTTAAACAACAAAGCATTTTAAATAAACTATTAAATTTATGTAAATTGAGTGTTCATTATATTCTCTTTCAAATGGTTACGAAAAACCTCGTGGCTACACCAAGAGAAAGAAAGGTAAGCCGGCAGCAACATCAACTGATTTAATAATAATAAATCACAGATAGAAGTTTCTTCTATTCTCTTCTTTACTATACCTTCTTTTTATATTTTTCAAGCAACATTTTCAGAAAGGCAATTATCATTAATGCCTTATAGCGATGATGATGCAAAAATAAAAATACATGAAAACAAATGGTGATAAATAAATTTTTGATAAAGCGAAAAGTCCAAGTAAAGTTCAGCAGTTAAGCTAAGCTAGGCAAAGACAAACAAATAAATAAAAGTGAAAACAAACAAGTTCAAGGACAATGCGGCGTTACTCATTCAGCCATAAATACTCTACTCACACACTAACATATACAATACATAGAAATGTACCACATACAACGGAAAGTCAAGTTAAATCATCAATAGCAATACATACTTCGCAAAGTAGGCAACATATTTCATTTTTTTCCATTACTTTATGTTTCTTTTGCTAATATTTTTTCATTTTATGATGTAAAGCAAAAGAGTAAATTCAATTTTCATAAACATATAAAGACCGTGGGAAATAATAAATTATTTAAACAATTTTCATGCAGAAGAGCGCATGGATAGATAGAGAGTGAAATGAGTGTGTGAGAGCAGGATATGTGTGGGCACAAATGAGCGCAAAAAATGTTCTCTGGGAGAGTTTAAACAAAGAGAAAATCTGAATAAGAGTCCATTTACTTGAAATAAATGTTGGTATTTCTTGTCGTGTTACTTAAATATTCCACGTCGCATTTTCAAATGCGATTTTGAATTTCTTCGCTGGCATTCGAGTGGCGTTTGGGAGAGTGGAAGGATAAATTTCTACCCAAACAAACTCAATGTTTTCTTTTTGTTTTTTTAAAAGTATATATTATAATATTCAACGATTTTTAAATAATAAAAATGCTCTTCATAATGCAATATGCAGATTATGATTATCATGGCTTGTAAATTTATTCATATTTCTTTGTTTGTGATTTGTTTTCAAGTAAAATTTAAATGGGAAAAACGTGTTTCACATTGATATCAGTAAAATAAGGAGAATATTTGAATTTTGTAATTTGTAAATTTGTGAGTAGTTTATTATTTATTTAATAAAATATAATAATATTTTTTATGTATTTTAAATTATTATTTCTTTATGGAAATGGCTCCTGAATCGCAATGAATTCTGAATTGGTTATGAATAAATATAGATTAATAATACAAATATTGTACATAAGACCCACTTATCAAAATTTTAATCTAGTAATAATATTAACTTAAGAGTATCACTAACCTGACTCTGTGTTTTTATTTGCAATTGTCCATTAACACCAACAGCACTCAGCAAAAGCAACATTAAATTGAAGAGAATAAATAGAAAAGAATGACGGAAACTGAGCAATCGGTTACCGACATTGGTAACTTTGAGGATCATCTTTTGATGAAAGAAAAACCGGTACTTCATTGCAGTAGTAATAGTTTTTATTATGTTTTGATTTGTAGTTTTGGAGCAGCAGCTGTGACTGATGATGTTGATGTTTCTTTTTCTGTTTGTTGCAATTTTGTTGTGTAGAAAATGTATCGGCAAAGTGAGTGTTACTAATCCGTGAGGCGGCATTACGACGACGGTTGTTATTAATGTTCTTGTTGTTTCCGCATACGGCATTCTTTGTATGCATTTTGGTAATTTCTTTATACTAGATTTTTATATAGTTTAGCACGCAAATTATTATTTCATTTTATTTTTCATTTATATTCTTTTTTTTATTGGCAAACACATTTCATTAGAATACATTTATTACACCAGTTAACTTCTAAACTGAGTCCATTTTATTCGCTTTGTTGACTCATTATTTTTATTTTAATTAACTTTTCTAACATTTTTCGTTGGTTTTTAACTGGTTTTTGCCGCATTGGTTTTTCTTTTATTCCGGCATTTTAACTTTTTTTAACTACATATTCCGTGATTTATTATTCACACTGCATCATTTTTCATTTTTTTTTTCTGTTTTTTTTAATTATTATTTCATTTTATTTTGTTTTATATTATTATATTTTATTTTTTTTATATTTTATTTTATTTTTCGCTTTTGCTTATTCACACAAACTTAGTTGCACAAAGATTGAAATGAACTTTTTTTTTTCTTTTAAGCCAAACTCCGCCATCCGCCATTTCTATTCATATAACCTTACACTTTGAATGATTGAATGAAACTGTGAAAACTGACTCTCTCAAGAGCGTCAACAAGTCAAGTAAGTATATTCTGTATGCTTAAATTTCTTTGTGGTGAAGTTGACTTTACTTCGTGGTGAAAAATTATCATTACTTCTCTTTTGCACACCATGATAATAACATCTGACAATCGTTTAAACACATGGAAAATGATTGGCAACAACATTCAATGGACGTAGTATTTATAAATATTAAAGTTAGTCATGTGCACTCGAAGGATCGGAACGAAAGTTGAATTGAAATCTGAAGATTCTTAACTGTTATACTTACAAAACTTTCCATTCCAGTTAATTAGCCTACAATTATAACAATTCTATGTCGAGAGAAGAACTGAACTGCTTTGTAATCACATATATAGAAGAAATGCGTTTGTTAAAATAAGAGTTGATCTGCCTGCATGTATTTGACAGGAAAATCGAAGTTTAAGAATAATCGTCATTATTTAAGCCTAAATATAAAATATGTAAAAATTATTCCTTATAGAGACAATGTAAACCAAAGACCACCAATTGGATTTGTTCTCAGATAAACGTCATTGAAGTACATAACGTACATATGGCAGTAAACTGAATAGTGTTAATCCATAATTTACACTATACATTTTTACACAAATCCATCTGAATGAAGATCTGAACGATTCAAAAATCATGACTTGAATTGATTATATGAATCGTATTTACCTCTAGCTTTTTCTGATGGGCCACATTTGTGTATGTGTAAAAAAATTTAAAAACTTATTTAAAAAAAAACGAAAATTTAAGGTCTCAGTATTACATTGATTACTCAAAACCAGCTTCTTCTCGCACCATTGATGACGTATGGTTTGAATTTAGACCAATAAAGGTTTAATTTGACGGATCCTTTGTCTGTTTCTTTCCTTTCATAATATTTATTTTTCTAACTATGAAATGAACGCAGAAGAAGAGAAATTTTTTATTCGCAAATAAATTAAAAATTTTATAATATTTGGCGCCGTGACATGAATGCAACAAAGAGACCAAACCCAATGCCAAAAAAGGCAACCCAATAAAATAAAACCGCGATAAAAATCGAACGCATCAAACGAAATAAACTTCGACAAGTAGCAACAATAGCAACCACAGGTGGAATTTAATTTCGTACAGCATTTGTAACCACACCGATACAACATTCTAAGTTAGTTAACATAAGCCACATCAGACTAGACCAGATCACATTAGACCACACCACACCACACGACACCAGACCAAATCCACAAAGTATGGAAAACCGAGTCATATAACTGACTGAAGGCTAAAATTCCAACAGCCTTGATATTGACGAGTACCACAAGTTGCGGTTTTAAGGCTATTTGCTGGTGTTTGGAGTTATGTTGCCTGATTGGAATACTTTTTTTTGTTCATTTCGTTTCGTTCATTATTTACCAAACAAAGCTATCGAGCTCCTGCGGTCACAGAGCTATGTCATTTCGACTATAATTCCAGATTAGTTTATCATTCTAATTTTATTTATTTCATTTTGTAATATGTGTGATAGGTCAATGAAAATGGAAAATATACCATTGTATTAGTTCAGTGAAATTGACAATGCAACAGTCAACAAAGATTCAAATAATGTGATGGCAATATTATATTGAATGAGAAAATCATGAAGAACAGTAATACCAATTTTCATACAGCAGAGTCAACAGACAGTCGGTGACTATGCTGTTCTTTTCTTTTCTTTATACTGCATCGGATATTTCTGCAACATAAGCTGAAAATGAACAACAAAAGTCTCTTGTGTTATACTTATGATGATCGATTTTTATCAATTCAAAGTAAAGAAAACAAATTCAATATGAGTTGGAATAAATTATCTAAATTCACAGAATACAAGTTATTACCTCTGACGCCTTTATCTTTCCGTTTATCAACAAGACAACTCCCTAAGCTTAGATATTTGATACAGGAAACTGAACAGATAAAATAAAGAAAAAAAATATTGTAGACTAAACAATTTATTTATTGTTAAGCAAAATAATAAAGTATAGAAATGAGATAGTAAAGAGATCAATTATTGAATTGATATCATGAGAACTGTGAAGTGTCTAATTTATACCCCTTATTGTTTTTTTTACAGTGAAGTGATTTACATACAGTTTATGATACATGCTTGATAATTTCAAACTTATAATCAGAACACAATCAATGGATAATTGGAACACAAATATCACTTAACTGACATAAGACTCACTAAGTGAACAGAGTTTTATTCTATAAAATTTAAAGTAGAATATTCTATAGATACATGCACATAAGGTTTTCTTTCATATACATTTTTGGTGGTAGACACTTTTCAATCCATCAATCCATTCAAATGTATCTACAATAAATGCATAACAAAGGCAACTAAAAAATGCAGGTGCCATAGTTCGACCAATTCAATTTGGGGATCTTTTAACACGAAATTTATTAAAGTGAGCTTGCCATCCAACTATTCTTTGATATAGTAAACTTTAAGTGTCATTTTGATTTTTGTAGGTTAATGCATTGAATGTGTACTATAAAATATTGTACAATATTGGAAATTGAAGAATTGTATTCTCGGTAAATGGCACATTGAAAGTAAGTTAAGAGTGTGTATTGTGTGATTAATGCAATGTAAAGTAATTTTTAATTCGGCAAAGTGAAATTAAATTGCCTCAAGAGAATTTTAAACGACTTTTTATATTATAGAAGTAAATGTGCGAACTTCTGAACGCGATTACTTTGATGTGGCAAATATTGTTAGCGAAATCAGATTATGTTGAAATCAAAAAAAAAAAATAATGAGGAAATTTGTAAATTTTGATTATTCTTTCATTCAATATTTTTTAGCTGGTAATTTTCTATTATTTCAGCACATTTTTCCATTATTCTATTGGTTTCCGAATTATAATGCCCATAACTTTGTCATTGTCTATCCAATTGATTTCTGATGTATTGTTAAAATCTTCGTTTTACAACTTTCTTTCCATACGATATACAATAATAATAATAATATTTCCGATTCTAATGAAATATATGAACCAAAGAAGGATCTATGACAACCTTCTACTTAATTTCCAACTACAAATTTTATATGCGAACATATTTAAAATTTGATTACATTGGCAGACAACAAGAAATAAAATTCTCACAAAAAGAAAATTTCACTTCTTTGCATGCATGTGTATCGATGAGTGTGTATTTGTGCATTGTTAAAAATTTCTTTAATAATTTCAAAGTACATTTTCCATACAATTTATGTTTATACCCTGAAATTGTTGCTGCTGTACGCATTAGAATCTAAGTTTCTGTAATTTTTTAACATGCATCCACTGTGCGTTGCCTGACTACAAAAAACTATTAAACTTGTTTACGATAAACTGTAAAGCAAAAAATATGGAAACACAAGTAAAACTATAACAATAACAACAATAAGGGTTATAAGTTTCTAACATAAACAGGAAATAAAAGACTAAAGAACAATAACCGAAAGGATAACAGTAAATAAGATGAAAAAGAAAAACAAGTTAAGGTAAAGTATTTCTTGGAGTAAATAATTTGTTTGCTTGCAATGCAGTTATGGCTAAAATAAATAAATATAAATTGGCATTAAAGTGAGTGGGTACCCTGAGAGAGAAAACTAACTAAGAAAATATATGATAAAGAGATTGTAGGGGGTAAAGCATAAGTGAGTGTTTATGTCAAGTGTATTTTCAAAAGTTTTTAATTTGTAAGTTTTGCAAAATCCCTATGAAAAACAAACAAAAATAAAATATTTATTTTAACTTTATTATGAAATACAAAACTAAGGGAAGGAAGTGTTGTAGATACTTTTGTATAATGTGAAATAAATGCAGATAAAGAAAGTGGAAGAGTGTAGAGAGAATAAAATTTTCACACTAAAATTTTAATTCAATTGTAATTTTTTTTAAATTCCTAGAAATAGATAGAATTTTTTTTTTTTGTTTTTAATTTTGTTATTTTTATTATATTTATGCAAATGGTGAATGAATATTTTAAATTTAAATTAAATTGAGAAATAATTATAATTATTTTTCAAATTGGATTTTTTGTTTGCACAACAAAATAAAATTTAATAATAAACTAAATATAAATTAATTATTTACAATGCGATATTTAATTGGTTGAATATTAATTTATTTTCCTAATATTATAATTAAAATATAAAAAAGTTTTTTTTTTTTTTTTTGTGGATATTCGGAAAATTAAATTGAAACTTTTAAACAACATCATTAAATTAGTGACTTTTACTAAAAATATTTTACGAAATTAATTTTTTTTAATTTTATTTTTATAGATTTGTTTGCTGGAAATTGTAAAAACTTTGAAACAAAATTAATTAAACATGAAGAAACGATCAGACAAGACAAGATAAAATAAGTAAGATATGTGTTACTAAAATTGTCATGCATTGCTAAAGAGTTGATAAATTATCAATGGATCCTATTAAAGAATTTCTATTCCAACTATGATATATTTTTCAAAATAAGTGAAGCTCTACACTACACAATTTATTATTAAGTAAATAGCTTAAGGTCTCATTGTCTTAGCTGTAACACATTTGTTGTTATTTTTTAATAGCGTATAAGCATTTAATAAATAAATAAATAAATAATTAAATTGAAAGGAGGTATTGTCTCTTACTTTGCGGATGTTGATATAGTATCAAATTAAATCATAACATTCCAACCCGATTACCTTAGGTCTATGGAATTGAAATCTTCTTGCAAATCATTGGATTTCCCTAACCCTGTTAGTAGAGCATTGAAAACAAAAGGTTTCTTTTCGTAATGATTTCAATAATTTTTTTCTTTAATATGACTTTCTCTAGATTTAATTTTAAAAATAAAATTTCAGTAATACTCATTTTTAAATATATGTAGGAGTTTGTATGTGTGTATCACTCACTTGAGTATAACAGGACTGTACAAAAAACAAGAATTTCCTGCATTACAGTTTTGATAACTTCATCTACTATATTATGTCATTCTTCTGTCAACTTGTATAAATTCCCAAATGGCATGCTAAATTGTTTATAAAACGTTTATATCACATAAAACTTGAAAAATGCATTTCAAATTTGTGTGTTTTCTTCCATTTTCTCAATTTTATAAATGGATGAAATACTTACTGTCAAAGGATGAGTCTTCATTCTCACTATCATTCACATTAAATATGTGCAACATGCAACAAGGATGGTTTTGTCCCCAAAAACCAATTATATTTTCAATTTATAACGACGCCAAGTTCAGTTCAGCTGCAAGAAAATTATCAATTTACGTAAAATGACTTTAGTTAAGGCAACGATTGCCCTTGATATGGTCAAATTTGAACAAGATTATAGTAACAAACTTCTAATGTTGTAAATTTTATTTTTGCCCCATCTTAGGACAGTTTGCTTCACCTTTATTTAATTAGAAATTCATGCCAAACTACGAGTATCTAAGATTTTTGAATGTTGTATGTAAGTACAACACCTGAGTGTCTGTAGATGATTTCTTGTAATTAAATATTTTATCAACAGAAAATCCCAACAACTGCATCCAGAGAATGGCAGTCATGTAAGTAGAATTATGTTTGAAAGGCATAAAAACTCTGTTGCACATGTGTTCTCTCACTTTGTGTTCTTCTTTCTCTCAATGTCCTTCTGTCAGTCCAACTAATCGCGCCTGTCTCTCGTTTTGCTAACTTAATACCATCTCATGATTGCGTATTAAGATAACTTACGATAAACATAGTAAATGTTATGACTATATGGATGTGTGAACATGATCAACAACAAAGAATAGAATTAATAATTAAATCTTCTGTTACATTCAGCATGAGTCATTACGTTCTCAAGTAACTTAAGTAACAGACATAGAAATAGTGATAAGAGATCTATATTTATTTGGTAAGACAACATAATTAAAATCATATATGGATTTTTTGGAATTGGATCCCATTCCGCTTATCATTAGCAACAATCAAATAGTAAATAATCAAAATATTTAAGTTTATTTTGGAAATACGTATGTCACATCAGTGGGATCAAGTTTCATTCATTAATCTTATGTGAAAAATATATTGTCAATATATGAATGTATTTACTTTTTCCCAAGAAATACGAAAGCAAAATTTCCTGGGTTTCGTATTTGTCTCAATGACTCTTCTTCGAGCATCTCTCAGCTGTTACCCCGTTATTTCTATGTATTTTCTTTGCTCAGAATTTTTGATGAATAAACTTTTGGCATTGTTGCAACATACTTCGTCCAACATCAACAATTTAATAAGAATAGAATGGAACTCAATTTTACTTTCTTTCAACTTCCTCGCTTGTCTTGCTTCTGAAAGATTTTTTGTTTCATTTCTATTCTTGACAAATTTTTATTGTCATTCCCAGTTTCTATTTTTCACTTCCGGTGCCTGTTTCGCAGTTGTTTTCATCCTTGTTACTTTTGTTGCTGTTGATGTTGTCAGAAATTAACATGTTGCCAACACTTGCTGCTGTCGCCAACTACTACTTTTGTTATTATTGTTATTATCATGCCCGCATACAACTTTCTTGTCGTGTTTTGTCATACTTTCATTTATTTCTTCGGGCGTTTCAGCAAAAAGTGGGTCACTTCAGGCACTTTGCGTCTACCACTAAAGTCTCACCACCCGAGTGCATTCCTTCTTCTTTGACGAATGACTAAATTGCTACTTCACACATAAATTGCTTTAATCCAAGCCAAACCAAACCGAAGTTCTTCTTCTCCACTTTGTTGCATCTTCGTTCTCTGGTATTTGGAAACTTTATACTACACTGTATCTTTTTTCCATCTATATGATATCGTTTCTGTCTACATCATGACATTGTTTGTTTTGGTCATTAGCAAATGTACTTTTAGTCTTTTTTATCACTCTCTTTTAGTGAGTAGACCGATAAGCATACTTCCGAGATTCTCCAAAATATTAGAAAGAATATTTTTGTGTAAAATGACCCATCACACTTTATGTCCTTCGAAGCAAAAATGTATTGTTCTGCTGTCTTCCTGGACGTCATGCAAGCTTTTGATAGAGTATGGATACCCGGTCTACTCCAAAAACTGATAAGGCTTCTTCCTGGTAAGCTACGAGTATATCTCCTGCTTAAGATCTATCTGAGAAATAGAGCTTTCTTTCTTTGTAAGAGTTTGTGATACCGACTCTGACATAAAGCGCAGCAAAGCTGGTTTACCGCTGGGCAGTGTTCTTGCAGATGACACTGCCATACTCGCGAACTCAGCTTCCCCCATCGTAGCAGCGGAAATGACCCAAAGCAATTTAGACTGTTTTTAATCATGGGCCAAACGATGGAATATTGACTCAAGAATCATTCCTCAGGTGAATCATGTTCGACACCTAGGTCTGATCATGGATAAGCGTCTTACTTGGCGCGCCCATGTGAAGAGCATCACAGCGTGCTGCTATCAAAAAATGAGGAAATTAGACTGGCACAAAAAATCGTTTAGTATAAAGTGAAATATTTAAGGATTTATTTCATTTATACACTGATTTTAAGGCCATTTGCCTTAGTGTATTGCTAATTGGATTTCATAATTAATTTTATATGAAATCAATGAAATCAGACAAAAAGTTTCCCTTGTATGACTACTCACTAAAAAAAATGTCATAGCAATAGTAGGAGAAAAATAAGTAAGTAGCTATAATATAAGTACGAGTAGAGAAGGGATAAAGTAGATTACTAATTGATAATTGAATTGCTAATTTTGAAAATTTGCAAATGGATGTTGTTGCATCTCTATTGGAAAAATGTGCAAGGATGCTTTTAAAGCTGAGAATTTCAATATTATAAACTATGTCCTGGGCAGAGAAGTGAATAGATATAATACAGAGAGGGTTACCAATATTTAAACAATTTTTTTAAAGTTATACATGTTTGTTCATACAAAGACAAAAGAACATCTAAGCATAAAATGACTTCACTTGCTTGCTAACAATTTGTTGCTACTCCAAATGCTGCTTTTACTGAATCTGATTTTCTTGTTGCTCTCCCTGTGGTTACTCTAAATAAATATCCAGCGCAGTTTCAGATTTTTCTTCACTGTTCTTTGTCTTTTTGCTTATCTTAATCCCATGTCCTTTTTAACCAAGATGACATTTTTACCAGAACCAAGTAGAGACAACATTATCAACGACAATGAGACGTTATGTCGGAAAGCTAAAAGTGGGGGTAAGCTGAAGAAAATGCTACAATCAGCAATACTATTTCGGGTTTAAGGAAACACAACATAAATACCCTAGCGGAGCTTAGAATGGTACAGCACCTACACAACTTATTCGCTTTCAGTTTGTTTTGATAACAAAAATAAACAAAAATCGAAACTATTTTTACTTTACTCTTCAGTATTGTCCTTGTCAGTTCATTTCTATTTCGTTTACCTTCATGCCTTCCTTAATGTGTTTATCTGACGGACTGGCTATCTATTCGTATGTATGTCTGTCGCTATCCATTGTTCAGATCCTGACCAAATGAGCAAAGACATTTGAAATTTCAACTTAGTGCGAGCAACCATCAATTCAAATCAAACTTTCTTACTCTCTATGTTTACTTACTTCACTTACTCATTTATGTTTTTGGATGTACGTTCCCTTTCTTTATTAGTTTGTTGTATGTGTGTTTATTAAAAAAAAAACAAAATGTTAGACAAATAAGCGAACCATAACTAGACAATATTTGGTTTTATACTATTAGTTTTTAATAAGTTTCCCATTTGTTTTTTTTTCCCATAGACAAATGAATTTGTGTTTTTCAGTTAGTTTTAGTAAATGTTATAAATGATAGCATCATTATTGATTTTTGTCTTTAAACTTTCGTTTATTTTTGTTCCATTTATTCACAAATATTTTTGCTTAATTTATTTTACTATTTGTCCATGTACGAGGTAGATAGAAATTTATATTAAAGTAGTGTATTTGATTCTATAAAAATGTCTATTTAAACTTGAAAAATAGTGAAATATGAATTCTAAGCTGTCCATCTAATTCTCTATATAAGTGATATACCTTTTGAATCTTTGCATGCTTTTGAGACATAAATTTACCCAAGAAATTCCCAAAACATTTCCTGACATTATGCAAAACAATTAATACAACAAAAAGCATCACAATGTAAAATAAATATACGATACACTTGGATAGAATATACACATTGTAATTATCTACTTACATGCATATATGCACATGTAGTTGGGTAAATAAGAAACTGGATACTGAGAATAATCTCTCTCTAAAGGGAATTATCCAAAAAGTGTCACTTTCACATAACTTACTTGGAAATACAGTGAATTGAACTGAACTAAAATGAAGCAAAGCATATGAAATCTTTTGCTGGTGACCGCAGACTGTCGTGATTCGTGCTTAAGTAACTCAAACCCATGAATACAAATACATGTAATCAAATATACAACTCGTGAAGTAATTGGACGCTGGTATCTGTGCAAAGCCTTCAATCGATCATTTGGAACTAAACCTCAGGACAATTGTAAATAAATCTCTGCAGCATGAACAGTGAACTACAACAACATCAACAAAAGCCATAACAGGAAATAAGCCTCATACTGTAATTTTCACTGGAGATTATTGTTTGTATCATATGTCAATATGTGAGATGTGACTATCAAATAATGCTGTATTATATTTCATTTAAAATTAATCACAGCTTAAAATTTGACATCTTTTCCTTGACTCTTCATGTACACTTCACATAGAAATATAGAAATACATCAAGAGGATCAATGTAGAAGGCTTCATGATACACAGATGTCGTCTATCAGAGTTGAGTGAGTTCTAAGGAATCAATTTTATTACTTTATATCCTCACCTCGTATATAATATAAGCAAAGCAAGAAGCAAACAGAATATAGATTTCTATTCGTGTCCACCACTTATGTTATTTGTGTGTTTGTCCAACTATCTGTCAATCAGTCCAATCCAATTGGCTCTTTGTTTCCTTCTCTCTTTATCTCTCAGTTTGAGAATATTAGCCTCATATGAAGATTAAGTGATAATGCGTCCTAGTATTTAAACTTCTTCCTATTGTTAGCGCGTTTACTTCTGTCCTTCATCATGTACTTCAACATTTGGACAATGATTATGATGATGATGATGATAAAGGTTTTTGTCGGCATGTTACTCTTTTTCTCATTTTTTTTGTTTTCTTGTTTTTGTCATGTTCTAAACTGATTTGTATCTTTTCTTACCCATGTCCTTTGACATCCTGTTATTTGCTTTTCGTCATTCATGCATTAGTAGAACTTGTTTTAAATGTAAATAGCGGAAATTAATATGTTCAAAGACAAATGAAATTGACATAAAACCAACAAATAACAAAGAAACCAAACAAAAAAATAAAGACAAAATGAGATGAAGATTGAAAGATACGATCGTATTAAAATATGTGTGTCAAATATTGTTTAAAGCATTTGAATAAGTGTCATTGTCATTAGGAAATTACAACCAAGCAAAACAGAAACGGACTCAGTGTATGAGAGATGGAAACAAAGCTCAGTAGAAAACTTAATGGTGGAAAAAAATCCATTTTATAGCCCAAGGACAACAAGTATATCGATAATGATTTGTAATTTTCAGCTTTAATAAATAAATATCCGGCAATTTTTCTGAAGAAAACAAAGAAGCTCCTAAAAGTATGCAACACACGACAACACAAAGTACGAGCAAAGCAAAAGCTAAAGGAGAAACAAACAGCTAAAGAGAAACCCTAAGGAAGTAATCGCATAATCATGAGGCCTATTGTAAAACATAGACAATCATATTTACACACACCACAAAAAAACCACACACACGAAGAACCAGTTCACTCATCCTACCAAACAATGGTAATAAAGATTATCATCAAAGAAAGAACAACTTCAAAGCTTTGTACAAAGCAGCAGCAATTTGATAGAAGCTTCTTTGACTATGGCAAAAAATCTGAAGAGAAAAAACATCCCATTAATGCGAAAAAAATGTGTTTGAACATTAATTTGTTCCTTGCCAGCGACAGCTTTGTGCAATCAACGAAAACGTGTTCCTGCATTGATTCCTATTTCATCTTTCGACAATTTTCATTTCGCCATTACACGATGCTGCTCCTGTTGCTGCTGATATTGCTGTTTGTTGAGGTCTTGTTGTTATAAGAAGTCACAGAAACGTCGGAAGCAATGTTGATTCAATGTATGAGTGCGTATCTGTGAATGCATGCATGCATGAGTGTTGTATATATGTTTGTGTAAGAAGAACAGAGCTGTGCTTACTGCACTGAGCAACAGTTAAGTGGAAGTTAATGCTTTAGACATACTGAGTGAATTGAACGTTTAACTACCAACCTACCTTCATACATATTTCAGACACATGCTGCCACGAACTTGAAACATTAATCAAAAGGGAACATTCCATAAATCATACGCTCATATGAAGGGATAAGGGTGACATGGACTTATATATATCATGATTTATTTTTTTCTTTTTAATATTTTTCGGCTTATAAATTTCTACACTTCTCTCGGTAATTGATACTAGTTTATATCCTTCATCAGATATTCGCACACATACACACACATACTTACTCCCATATTCACACATTCAATTATTGTCATATTGTTGTTAGTGTTGGTGTTGTCAACGTGACACTCGTTCTCTAAGAACGTGACTTTTGTAAGTTCCCAACGACAGTCCTACATTTTATTTTTATTTTTTTTTTTTTTTTGTTTCTTTCTGACATTTTCCCTCTTTTGATAGAAGACTTCTTTCTCCGTCCACCTTTATTATTGATTTTTGTTTACCACTTGATTTTTATTTTAATTTTAAATCCCAGGTTTAACCACTGAATATAAATTGCTCAAATTTTCCCAGTTCATGGCTATATCTTTTTTATATATTTAATACTGAAGACATGATTAGGTGGTACCTTATAAAATTTCTGTTCATGTGGAAAATCACAGTAATACTTTCTATATCATGTCATACATGGTGCTGTCCAATACTTCCGTGAAATTTCAGAATTTTATACAAACCCATTAGTTTTACACAGACAAGCCATTGCTGTATAACCATCCGAACAGTTGATAATGAATTTGCTGGCATTTCCCTGAATTTCAGTATCCTTTAATAACATTTATCATTTATTATTAACCATAATTATTTTATATTTCTTTTTTTTTTAATTTAATTTATTCCTTTCTATGAAATACTAAAATTTTGTAAAGAAAAACATTTGCATATAAAATTTTCTTTCCATTTCATAGGCATTTCATTACTCAAACTGCCTATATATGTTTTGTTTGAATTTTGTCATTTTACTTGAGCTTTACAATACCCAACAAATGTTAAGCGAAACTGAAAACTTATGTAAATAATTTACATAATGTGAATATGTCACACAATTCGAAAAACACCTTCAGAACTTTCACTGTCAAGAAGTTTTCACTGACAAGTTCACCAAGGACTCACACTTCGGAAATAGAACAAGTACTATATTGTGCATTTTAATTTTCTTAAAAGCCATTTTAAAACGTCATTTTCGTCGCGTTATTATTCGCCCCTTACTACACTTGACAGCACTTCATATATCAACTGAGGTGGCAATGACTGAGGCATCTGCATCTGCATCTGCATCACATCACTTACTTGTTTACCTGTTTGTTGACTTTGACATTTTATTCTTAGTATTTATTATTTTTATTATAAAATTTCTCACTTTTTTATTGAAGCAAGATTAAAGTGGTTTTAAAAAGACTTTACTTTTCTTAAATTTTTTATAATTTTACTTCAATATTTAGTTCTACTCAATTTCACTATCATTCTCTCTTCACTATCTTTCCGTTTCTTTGTGCTCCACTTCAGTGTCGCTTTTGTCAAATTGATGACTTTTGCGGCTACCAATTTGAGTTTTATAACGAAGCCGACAGCAATGCATTGATGCTCCAAAGTCCGATTCCTCTGCCTGCTTCTGTATCTGTTCTGTCATTAACCTCAATTTATTGTGCACATTACGTGGGTTGAGAAATGCTTAAATCAAGTGGAGACCAAACGAAGCCATTTGGCCTTATAATAAATATAACTAATAATAAAAAGTAAACTACCTGATACTATTGTCGGAGATAAACTACTCTGCCACTGGTTATATTGATGGTGGGATGATGGCGATGATCGTGTTGTCAGCTAAGAGCAGTAATTGCTACAAAAGTGGTTTGTCAAGGACTATGAGAGTGGAAGAGTAGCCAACGTCAACCTAAATATGAAATAAATACAAGTATAAATTATCAAAAGCGATGGTAAAGAAAAAAGAAAAGTTGAGAATTTCCAGAATCTAGGGGCGATTTTGAAAAGTTAATTGAAGCGTAAGTGCTAAAATGTGCCAACAAAAACAATTTAAAAAAACACAGAGACCACAAGAAAATGATGGTAAAGCGGAACAGTAATTTAACTAAAAGGGTGAATAAAGGAAAAGTAGAAAAGGAGTTAATAAAATAAGTATATAGTATATTTTCTTTAATGGATTAATTTACTTTGTCGCTCTTTCAAGTCTTCTTCATTCAACGTTCGTTAAACACTCGGTATGCAATGAAAGATGGCTTTGGTGAAAGCAAAAGTTTGTTTTTGTGGTAAATAAAGGGAAATTTGATCAAGCGCTAATGGGGCCAAGGATTCTATTGTTTTTATTTATTCCTGTTTTTGTTATTGCTGCTGTTTTTGATTTTAATTGAAAATGTCTATTGGAAGAGCAACGGTTGGGAACAAAATGGCGTTTTAAAACAAATTATGAAAACTTAAGAGAGGAGAAGCTTTGTTTTAGACAGATGAAAAATTCAATGAAAATACAACAGAAATATAAAAAATAATAACAACTTCAATGAAACGATAAAAGGTTTCAGGGCAAATAGCGATGTTTTCTATTAACAAAAGCACATAGACAGAGAAGTGCAAACACAATGCCAGGTGGTTAAGTAAGGAAAGAGAAGCTAGAAACAACAGGAAAAAATGTTGCTTTGTACTCCTTTTCATACATTTCAAAGTATTGTGGATAAGCATTATCACTGCGCTTTGATGTTTGTAACACATAAAAACTTAAGTCAGAGACACATAAATGTATATCAATTAAATAAATTATGAAGATCATTGGCTAAGCCATGTCCATCCATCTGACGAACATTTCGTTCATGTTTTCGCATGGTTAAGATTCGTTTTATTATCAAATACAGTTGATATGGTAAAATCATAGCTCTCTGATTACTAGAAGAGGTAGTCCCCATATAAAATGTAAATTAAAGCCTTTTAGAGTCAACTACATTTGAAATATTTTGGTCCCAAATTCAATTTATAATATCAAATAACTTAATAAATACAAAAAATGGAATCTGCAAGGTATTGAACCATGAGCAAACTGAAATAAATATTCTGGGAAGTTTTAATTTTGTTCAGCTTTTCATTTAATTCATAATTTTTCTTTTATTTTTTAACTTTTTTTTCGATATACACATCAAGCGAACATGGCATTCATATCTGCTCCTGAAAACCGAAACAAGCAAATGGCCTTGTTCTGTTGTTGCCTTCCATGTGCCTTAGTCAATTATATTTCTCTCTACCATATGTGTTGGTCGAAATAAATTGAAGTGGCCAGACACAGACTGCACATACATATACATCTATATAGGTATATATAAAAAGAACCATAAACACATTTCAACAAAGCATACATAAGACCACAACAATAGCAACAACATCAACAGCAGCACCAAGAACAAACAAAACTACTTCCGTTGCGACCTGTGCCAAGCCATGCTGAACTATGCCAAACTTGCGAGTGAGCGTGTCCGAGTTAAGTAAATTGTCCTTCTCCTGGGTACACCAAAAACAACTATAACAACAAGAAGGACAATGCAAAACAACAAGAGGAATAACAACAGCAGGAGCATCATCAGCAACACCACAAACATGTAGCACTCACCAGCGCCTTAATGTATCCAATGCCAAATACCAAAAGAAGCAAAGTAGCATCAGCAGCAACATCCGGACCAAAATTCATCTGTCTTGCCTCTAAAACAAATACCAAACCAACCAAAAGATGGAACATATTGTGTTTGTCTTGGCTCATAAGCCATGAGTATGATTTTACATACATATGTCCATGGATTTTCTATTCTTTTGTCAGTTTTTTCTTTCTTGTAAGATGTATGTTTTCCATGAGTAAATATTTTTTTCTTCTCTATGAGAGACAGGAAATTGATCATTTATTTTAATCTGTGTAGTTTCGTCACATTTAATGTTTCAGCACTCAACTCAAAATGTGCTTGTTGCCCACACTGATGACTCATCACCTGCATAGCCATATAATATATAAAGTACTTATATTCCCGTCTACTTTAACATGTCTACTCGTCCCCTTAGCTCAATTCCGGCTTTATTTTCCAAGTAACCTTCATCTGTGTTTGCTTTGAGGTGTTTGTGGTTTTCAAATTATGAAATATGAATTGCTTTATGGGCACAGTAAATAATTAAGCGACCCAAGACAACAATTTCTTATATCCTTTGGCTTCTTTCATACATTTCACTTTTTGCTTATGTTGTCATAAGAATCCAAGATTATATAATTTCTCTGCGCCAACAACGCCTTGGTCAACACATTTAACAAAAATAAACTGTGTTTTTGTTTGCACATTCTGTCTGTTCAATCCTATTGTATTTATATCCCCACACAGGTGACAAACCAAACTTAATTTATATACTATGGGTCAATTTAATTAATGACTTATGAATCAAACCAAACTCTATTCCTTTCTTGTTCTTTGTAAACCCAAGTAAACCAATCACACATTAATGAAACTGCTCTAATGTTGCTATTAGGCGTTGGTGCGTGAGCCCTGCTTTTGTTTATTGTGATATATTGTTCTTAGTTACTTGTTTAGATCTTCAGAACCAAATACGAGTATGCAAGAATCTAAGCATACTACAAAGAATGTTTTTTACATATTGACTGTGTCTTGGCCAAAATGCCTTCTCAGTCTGTTTGGCATAAATTAAAAGTGTTTTGGCATAAACAGTGACTTTTATTTGTGATAAAAACATGTTACTGATTGTGATGATTCTGATAATCATGATTATGATGATGAAAAAAATGATGATGATGTTAATGTTGGAAATTTTTCGTGTTAAAACCACACACAACTTCATTCAACGGTCGAATGAGAAAATCAAGAATCACCAACATATCAATTATCAGAGACAGCGCGATAATGCGGAAAACCATTTTCTTTTCATGGTAGACTCTGTGTTCAAGACATTTTTTGTCTGCTATTTTTAGAAAGGAAACGCGAAAATTGTAACTCTTTCAATCATAATGGAGCCTAAAGTTAAAAAACCCACTCTCGATCATGAAGCCATTTAACTTTATTGAAGAGGTGTCCGTACAAATATGTTTTTAATGCAGATAAGTCTGGACTATTTTGAAAGAAGATGCCAGAATAACCGTTCCATTGCATACTGAAATACTCACATCTGATTTAATCTAATGCAACGGGAAAACATAAGCTTATTCAAAAATTTATTAGATGTCTGTACTTTACTGTATTTAAAAAATGGTTAGAAAAATCAAGAATGAAGCTTTTTAAAAGAAATTTAATTGGCAAACAAATCGCTTCTACCGCTTAACAATGGGACTTGCCATCCACAATCATTCAATGCATCGATTAGGATATATGCATCATATTTTTGCAACTAAAGTGTCCAGATCTTATCCAATTTATGGACCAAATTGCTCCCCGAATCTTTAAAATGAACTTCCGTAAACATTTTTAATACTTCTTGCCTTACGCCTCAATAACTCATAGTTGACTTATTTGTCGATATTCACCTGAATATGATATTGATCAATAAACACAACAAAAATAGTTGAAATTCTTTTCATAATTTAACTGGATATATTAATAATGAGAGAACTCAAAATTAAGAACATCAATCAAAATAAAAATGAAAACCAATGCATAAAAATTCTCCACTTTACTTTTCAGCAAACCAGATTTAGCTGTCGAGACCATTTTAAAAATTGTAAGTCTGGAAAATGTTGCTTAAAAATATGTAAAATATTGATTTTTACCTTCTTTACATGAGAAATATACTTACGCCATTGATTACCGATACCATCGTCCACGATTTACAACTTGGATATTCTCAGACTTCGTTTTCATAGCGAACGCTCATACCTCCTATCCTACTGACTCAACCTTATGCCTACATGACTTTCTTACTTATAAGTATAGTTCTCCTTTCTTTCTCTTATTTTAGTTTTAAAGAATATTGCTTGGGTAAGTCCTTGCAAATCGTTATACTTGTGGAAAAATAAAAGTTTTTGATGATACAAAAAAAAGTTTAAGGAAAAAAGAAAATACATTGGCGGTGTAACAGTTGACAAAGTAAAAGCACACCACATGTTAATAGACTGAAATTCCCTTGCTTCAACATATCATGGAAGAGAATTTAGACAACTTTGATACAAACATATGAACATATATTCTCATGAGCCTTTGCACAGGCAGTAGTAAATTGTACTTGGTGTGGTACATTTTTGCCTTTTTCTCTTTGGGTTTTGTTTCATATGCCATAAGTAAAAAATTTACTGACAATAAAACCAGACACAAGAGAAGGTATATAAACTTAGTATATATACATATATTTGTATATGTATATAAGTATATAGGTATATATGATTACATAGAATGTGAGTATGTTTTCCTTTAAGTACTAGTTGTTGCCAGCAAATGGCAGCTTTTTGATTTATGTTGACTTGTGTTTTAAGATTGAGCCTTTGCAAATATTTTCCTTAAGTCTCTTGTGTATCTTATAAGTTCAATGCACCTTTTCTTTTTGTTTTTTTTTTATATTTCATCTGTATATATTCTGGAATGATTATCTTCGATTTTCATTTATTTTACTTCTATTATCATTAACATTTTCTAAGCATCTCATTCAGTTGGGGCTTACATAGATCAATACGAAGAAATAAAATTTTATCGCAATGCATGCTTTTACCTTATAACTTAACGATTTGACACGTTTAACTTTAGTATATTTTCATTTATATCTTTATTTCCTATTCCTGACATCTTCATCTTCAACGTCATCTAGGTGAACAACCATCTTTATAACTTTTTTCTTATTATATTGTATACTTACTTGTGTGTGCCTTATCGCACTGATATCTTAGTTGACTGTAAGTTTTTAGCATACGTCGTCACTGCATCTTCAAGCATCTATGTATGTTGGTGTGAGAATACCTTCGACATAGTTCTAAATAATAATGCATTCCTTGTAGTGTATAGCAACTTTACGCTGTCACTAGTGTGCTTAGTTTTGTTATTCTTGTTTTTCTACTTTTGTTATAAATAACGTCAGCAGACAAGTTCGAGTACCGCTGACTATCCTCTCAATACTTTTTGTGTATACTTTGCATAATCGTGGTTAGTGTTATAGTTGCAACTTGTTAAACACGTTTCTTGTTTGTTATGCTGACTTGTAACTTATTCTTAGATCAATTGTTTAGTTCATCGAACTGTTTTTCATCTTTACAAATACTTAATAAGAATTCAATTTATTATTCTTCACAATTTTCCTTAAATTATTAACAATTAAACCAACAAAAATTAAATAAGAGTAAACTAGCTATTTTGGCGTGCTTTGCTATGCCCCGGCAAAATTTCTCAAAATCGGCTTTCGACGGCAATGCAATGGCCGATTTTTTGACATGAAGTCGAAAACAAAACTCATTTTTAATATAACAACTTTAAACTACATAGTCTATAAACAAAGAATCGAATAATATTTTCGAATAATAACTTTATTGCAATGATAGAAAAAATTATATTTATTTTATTTTGTTGTGACTTACAATTCAAAAATAAATATTTAAACGATTTGAATGTGGTTTTTACTGGTTCTTTTTTATCATATACAGTTCCATAATTTATATGAAAACGTTTTTATCATTAACATTTTTCTCATCATATTATTTTTTGTATGTTTATTTAATTATAATTTAATTATTAAAGAACATAAAGAGCGAGTGAATTCATGCAGGTGGTCGAATGTCAACCACTGGACAATCCTGGTATAAATAAATACGTTATTATTCTAGAAAAATTATTAACATTGTCTCTCACAAACACAGTTCACGCCATTCAACACAATCGAGAGTTTATATAAACCATTAGAAAATGATAGAACTATCCCACATTTTTACCAATCACATCCACCCACTTCTATTCGTCATTACTAAATTCTTTTACTTGCAAGTGCAGACCAAAGGCTATATACTCCTGCAACGGTAAGTGGGCGGGCGGCAGTGGGTGGTTATGGAGAAAGGGCTGGACATACATACACACATTATATATACATATTGATTTACAGTAGATAAGTCGCATTATTCATAGTAAACTCGGTTAATACAAATGTAAATCACCAGATTATGAAAAACTTATTATCTTTCTATTCTTCATTAAAGATCTAAGATTAGTTTCAAAGTACAGCTGAGTTTCACTCTTCAAGTATCAAATACGTATAACTGTGTCGTCTGTAAATAAAATTTGTGATGTGTTTTTGGATTGACAATCTTTAACACATGAATTAATCTTTAAATCTTATGAAATAATCCATTGTTTTATAATTTTGCTTAGTGTTCGTACAAACTTCTACTTTTTTGCTTTAATTCTTAGTCATTTCTTACCTTCCACCTTCTTTTAAACTAAATATATTAAGAAAAGAATATAAAATTTCATTACACATTTAAGCAAGCAATGTGTCTAACATTTATTGTGGCATACTTCAAGGCGTAATTTGTATTCAGAGGAAGAATTTATAAATGAATGCTTTCACAAATATACTTTTGATATTATCAATAAAAAGAAAAATTAATAGCCATGAATATGAATACTGAGACAACTTATTAATGTTTGGGGAATATGGGAACAAACTCAATATTACGTATACGCACAAGTATCTGAGTGTATGAAATTGACTTTTACAATTTCCATTTGGTCACGAATTCCCAAATGTTACTCAATATGCATCATCATTTTTGCTGAGACTAACAAGTTTGTTAGAAAGTAATAATATTTGTAACTGCAAGAATCCTTGGCAGCAACATATTTGTATATTGAATTTATTAAGAAAAAGTCTTCCTTGCACAATTTTATAACTTTTTCATGCAAAATATAAAAATCCAAAATAAACGTAAAACCCAAACACAAATTCATAGCCATAAACATAAAAATATAGAATGTATGTCTGCTTTATGTCAGATTGTGTATTGAATATTAAATGTCCTTCCAGCATTCGCAAACTTTTATGTTGCCCAGACAAAGTTTGACGTCGGTTTCTTTTTGTCTTTTCTATAAGTCAAAGCTGTTGAATTGGTAAAAGGAAAACAAAAACCGTGAGATATAAAGGGAAATAGAGAAAATGAAGGCATCAAACTGCTTGAAATGAGGTGCGTATATATAAATGAAGGAAAATGTATCTTAAAATGTATAAAGTTCAACAAAATGTTAAATATTTGAAAAAACATTAATATGAAGAAGCGAAAAAGTATGAATAAAAATAAATAAAAAAATATATAATAGAATGGACTTTATGGTAGCAATAGTGGTAAATATTAATACAGTAATTTATGCAGTCCTAACCAGTGAAGCTTTGATAAAAAATAACCCATGACAGCAACTTCAGCAACAACAATGTTAAGCAAAGACAACAATGAAATTGAGTGATAAATGCTTCGCAACTTAGTTTGTTGGACTTACTCTCAGTTTAATGTTGTCTATTTTCTCTTATTTCTTTTAAATGCATTTACTTTTCAGTTCTCCACACAACACCCTTGCTTCCTTATCACTATGGCATCACTACACTTTCTCAATGATGTATGCAGTGCACTTTTTTTATCTGCTTTTACCACGCACAATGTTGAATGATAGAATTAAAACTACCTGCATGCCACAAGAATGTTAAAATCCTTGACAAATGGACACTCGTAATATTTCTTATGCCAACCCCAAAAGCTTTAAGTTCAGCATATTTGTCTATTTCACAAATTCTTAATCTTAAAAAACTAGAAAACATATTCTTAACTTATGAGGAACCTAAAAAATTGCTACTTTTGTGAAAAAAAAAATTATTTCAAATAATGAAAATGATAGAAAATTGTATATAAAAAATATACAAAAAATATTGCTGACTAAAACTTTCTTATATATCTCTTTACAATAAACTTTCCTACTAAGAAAGAGGGAAACTTTTCACTTTGATAATGAAGTCGCACGCCTTTTTCTATCACAACCATATGCCTCATGTAGAACAACTACAATTCGATGCTGTTGACAGCTTTAAAAAAATGAACCTCAGTAACAACATCGACAAGGAAACTAAGGAAGGGAGAACTTGAAGATTGAGTTAGAATATAAGTAGTAATAACAATAGCCCATCTTCGTGCTCATGTTTTTGTTATATAACACATATTATTTTTTTAACCTTGCGGCTTTTCTATTTTACTCAAACTATAATTTCTCCAAACCAAACATTCAAGTCAATTGCCTTCTGTTAACATATTTCTATGCATTAGTTCTTGTTTTTATTCTATTGTATTTTGTAGTTTATTTCTTTCCCTTGATGTTGTCATTATTCTTCGTCCTTGAATTGTTTAAAAATAGGGAATTGTCTGAAATTTATAGAAGTATATTAAGTTAATGTTTTGTAATTTACCAAGCTGTCAAAATCGAAAAAAGTAATAAATGCCAAAGTTTTCGTTCGCATTTTTCTTGGTTTCCCATTGCCCACTCACTCATTTACTCATTGGATTACTGATTCAATCTGATTGCTGTTTGCCTCACTTTTTCTTGACATTGTTCTTCATTTTACAGCTGCCTGTTCTTATTCTATGAAAAAAGCATGTGTCATATGCTGCAATGTGGCAAAATATTCTGCTGTTAACTTGAAATCTATTCATTTATTTGTTTTTAGTTTTTACTTTTTTTACTGAGGCATGATTTCTTTAAGTTTCCAACAAATAACTTCAATGTAGTTAATTTTGAAATTGGCTACTAAAATGAAGTAACAAAACCTACAATACAAATTAATACAATTAATGGTTAGGGACACGTAACCATCTTTTAGGAATATTAATCCTATACCTTGATAGATCTGAACAATGGTCAAACACTACTACAATTAATTTAACAATTAATGAATTTCTGTATTTATTTTAGAATATTGCACATGAACACATGAATGTCAAAACATCAGGAAAAATAAAAAACCTAATAATAATTTTCCCAAAAAAGTGAAAATGCAACAAAGGTAAAAATATTTCCAAACGCAACTAAGTCATATATTTGTTCTGTTTTCACACGGCAAATGTTTCAAAATGTAAAACATTCCACAAAAAGAATAAAAGATACACTGCGCGGAAAAGGTGCGAGTTGCAGCACTAAAAGATAAATACTTTTGCGGCAACGCTATTCAACATGGAAAATGGTTAGCCGTCAGCATTTTTAACAACTATGTATGGAGACAGCAGCATCAGCAACAGAAACTAAAACCATGGGCCAATGTTTCTAACCAAAACTAACCAACGAACTGACCAATGGACCCAATGCCCCTTGTCCCTTTGTCAACATCAAAGCGGAAACTGATACAGTCGACGATGGTGACAACCATGGTGATGATGATGATGATGCTGACTACAAGTGCAACTATAACCACAAAAACAACAAATACTACATAATAAAACAACAAAAATGAAGTCAGAAAAAAGAGAAATTTATAAAAACTAACTGTACTGCGTTATGCGGAAATGTCGACAATTTTCGCATTTTGTTTCCGTGAAATTCTAAAATTGTCCTCGCTTGTGCTCAACCAGAATTATTGTGATAATGATGATGATGAGGATAAGAACTACGATTATTATTATAGTCTTATTATTCTGATTGCTTTGCACTCTTTGCAAGTGCACATCTAATTTTTTTTTTCTTTTAATTTGTAGAAAAACGAACTAAACAATTAAACTTGAAAAAATTGCTTTAAAATACAGAAAAAATTATTAATTTAATATTGTTATTATTATTTATATATTTTTATTTTTTTTTGTTACTTTTTGAAGGTTTTTCTCTTTCATTATTTCACTATTTTATTTTTTAATCATTGATATTTTTCACGCTCAATTGAAATGTCTATACAATAATTGATTTCCATTGGCTTCCAAATAAACAAACTCACAAGTATAAACACAATGTTATTCATATTGTATATATGTATTTGAATGATATCTTCATTGTTGTTCCTTTTGTTTTTGTTTCCATTGTTAGCAGGAAACTACAATAGATTTATTTACATAAACAACATAATACACAAAAAAACATTTTTTATAACCAAAGTTGTGATATAAAATTCTTTCATTTATTTTTCATTTTTCATCAAATGCTTCATGGAAAAAATTTCAATTGATTTGGTTTCTACTATAAAGACATACACATGCATATAAGTGTATATTTCTCACTCAATATTTATTAAAAAAATAATCATTTACAATACATAAAATTCCCCAGAATTATATATTATGCAAACTTCACTCATATATTCATACATATAAAAATGGATAGAGAGCAACATGTCTGCATATGCAGAAACATATAAAAGTATTGTCATTGTGTATTTTGATTTCATGCAGAATTTTGTTCTATCGTTTATGCTGAATTTTTGATGTGCAAAAGAATTTTATATTTACGGCAAGATAACCAAAGTAGTCACTTGAAGTACTGCATGGAGATAACAAAAAGTTTATTTTGCATGGTTCCCAATATTATGGAATAATATGAGGAAAATATACATCAACCTCAATTAATCAGAGTTTTGTGGGTTTGATAGGAAATTATGTCTATTATCATGAATAAATTAATAGAATACTTGAAAAATTCTACAGAATATTGTTGACTGAATATGATGATAAGAATTATTCTAAACGAATGAAGGAAAGTATTAGCTTATTAATTAAAGTCCTTTAACTTTCCTCACAGATTAATTTATGAAAGTTATATTGTATATTAGTTTTCCTTTCATTATTGGTAAACATTATTTATTTCAACAAAAGGAAAATAAGTTTTATTACTATAATTTATTTAATTATTGATTATTTACCAATAAATTGAGCTTGTGCAACAAATCCTATACTTTAATGAAATATTATTATTAATTGTCAATAAATCCTTCAACTTTATATTTTACTATAAAATAATTTCATTTTGCAATTTAGTTTTTAGCAAAGACAAACAAAATATAAATTATTATGAAAACAATAACAATAATATTCAATACCACAGATGGCACTTTTAATTATTGAAAATCAATAAATAAATTATGAATAAGAAAAGCCTTATTCATATCATTTGATTTGATTTTCCTTATATTGAATTGATTTGATTTGATTTGATTAAATTTGTTTGTATATCTATTTATAAATGGAAATTTTAAACAAGAAATAAATTAGACCAAGGAAATTCATTCATTCAAAATGCACAACTTGCCCAAAGAAAACAAAAAGAAATGAACAAGAGAGAAACATTGAATCAATGTGAAACAGAAATCTGTAGAAATAAGTAAGACTTGCAATGTAGCATAAATAAATGCAATCACATATTCTGAATGTTGGCAGGTTTAAGTTTGGATAGACACAAAAACAAGAAATTGGGAACAAATTCATGATACTTGAATAGTCGCAACAATGAATGCTCAACTGAGTAAAACACACAACGCAGTAAGACACATGAATACAAAATTTTGTGATTGAGTGAGTGAGTGAGTGAATGAATGAAGAAGAAAATGTTTTACGAACAAATGGAAAAAAAAATCAAATGATTGAAGATAGAAATTTGACAAAAATTCCTAGAGTTCCACATGCACAGAGCTTAAGCATAATAAATTGATGCATTTCTTCATTTATGTGTGTCTCATATCAAAATTCAAGGTTGTACCAAGATATATTGATAATTTTATTTTTATGTGATTGTTTGCATAATATTTCAGGTAAATAATAAGTGTCTACAACATCAAAGATAAAGAATATGGTCAAAATGAATTAATTCAGAAAGAGGAAACCAACTTAATTTATCTACTTCTATAATAATCATGATTTAATCAAAGGTATATTGAGCCTTAATGAAGAAATTCTTGACTTTTGATGTCTACAAAAATACGTTAATTAACTGCACGAATGGTTACACGTCTACTTAGTTAATCAGAGAATGGTTTTGCCGTCAAATAACTTTGAATGCTGAGTTGTGGCTATTTTGGCTTCATGAAAATCGAACGCTGCTGCTATTACTTTCAACGCCCATTGACCCAAGGACCAAATAAATGTAGAATGTTGAGTAAAGGTGGAATTGGTATTAAATTATTAAGGCACAAAGCTAATAAATAGTGGTTCATATGAAATTTGGAACTAATTAAACATGTACTTAACATTTGTTATCTCGTTATTCAAATAAATTTTTGTATTTTTTATTAAATTAAAAAAAATTAAACTTTCAATTATAAACAAATCAAAATCAAACAAAGGATTATGCATTATTTAATCCAAAAGAAAAAAAAAACTTTATGCGTAAAATTGAAATAAAAATTCTTTTATATAGCGATGACTACAGTCAATCTTTCAATCTCTTCACTTCATTTTTGCCCCTTTTCTGTATCTGCGCCATTCTTCATTTCATTATCATAATATTTCCTATGCTTACAAATTATGAAAGATTAGCACTGATATTGTCCTCATTGTTCTGAGATGTTAGAACAAAACAATTTTTTATATACAAATCAACTGATTAAACTTTTAACTTGATTGTGGAATTTTAGATAAAAACAGTTTAGGTAAAAAAAAGTGAATAGGACTAAACAACTCTGATCAAATCTTAAATCTTATATAAACAATGCTCCTCAATGCAAATCAAATTTAATTTTAAGTTTATTGATTAACTTTGAGGTAATCATGTTCAATTGTCCTACGTTTTGAAAAATAACGTAATGCATTTTTGATCAGAACACTTATTTTTATCATACTAAATTTCAAGTTTTGTCATTTATTCCTTTACTTAATTTGGTCTGAGAACTTTAATCTTTCAAAAATGAAACAAGATTATATATATGAACCATTAAATTCTATTTTCAATGTTTATTTTTGGTTACGCTAGTTAAAAAAAGGTATAAACCATTAATGTATCTATTGTCTTTTTATTTTCTTTATCGATTTCCATTGTAATTTGTTTTTTTTTTTTTGTCTATTTGGATATTTTTGGTATTTACCACTTTCAGCGATAATCATCAGCGTTAACGTTTCAAGTAATTTGTCATGCTTTAATCACAACTTGGAAATGATTCCGGCATTCTTCTCTGTTCATTCCATTTCCTTTATACTTTATAATTTTTTTTCTTCTCCATATTTGTGTGGCTGTGAGAACGGAAACCTTCATCCGCATATTCCTACTTTTACTTTCATTTGCTTTGTTTTTTATGGCAGGCGCTGTTTTACTTCGTACACTCATCGTTTGCCGTAATTCAATGCTACTTGTGCTTATTTTATTAATGTATCTTATTCAAGAGTTTCTTAATCAGTATGATGCATCAACGCCTCTGTACTGGATTACTCGCACAAAGTTTACATACATGGACTTACCAATCTACCTATTCACACATTCAAACATTTGTTCCAAATTACACTTGAACTTCGGCAACTTAATCTGTTTTCTTACAATAAACATGGAGTCTCGTCAAATCCCAACAAGAAGATACCAGCAGAATAAGAAATCCCAAGAAATAAAACAAAACAAAAAAAATACAAGAAAATAACATAGCACAACAGTGGGATTTCTATAATCAGCGTTAAGTTGTTTCCCCATTTTTGTACAACTTTTTTTCACATTTTTCTTTTATTTAATTTTCCATTTTCTCATTTTCTTTTCTTGTCTGTATAAATATATTTACTCATAGTTCGCAGCTAACATAATTCTTTCTTAGCTTTATTTTGTTCTTCGTAAAGTAAATAGAATGTAAAACAATAAAATGAAATTACCAAAGGTATAAAACCCCACTCCCCTGTGTATGCTGTTAATATTCAACGCGTCATGCGTGGAATAAGCAAGAAATATCGTAAAAATATCCAAGAATATGTAGATGCCACACTAAGGATTTATGTTTTTCTAGATTTAACTACCAAAATAGGAAAACCAAATTATACGGGTGTAGTTTACATAAATGATGCATTTAAGCCCTTGTGATGTCTTCAAAATTTAAAAATGACATTGAATGTTGAATCATTTACTTGATTTCCATAAAGAATAACTACTCTTCATATCTGCAAATCGATTCTCTACTCTATTATATTATTTTAAGCTTAAATGCTAAACTAACCATGTACAAAGCTATCATTAAGCCATCTTGGACATACGGCATCCAGCTCTGGGATTTGGCATCCTTCTCACAAATAAAACGAATACAAGTCACCCATTAAAAAGCACTTCGGAAAATAACCGATGCGCCATGGTTCGTAAGAAATAGAACTTTACACAGTGATCTCCAGATGCCTACAGTTTGGGAGGAAATCAACAGGCTCACTAGTAGATACAAAAATCCATTTGTTTCTGAACTGATTAACCATAAATGTCAAAGACGTCTGAAGAGGCTTCACCCAGTTGATCTCAGCTGTGGGCGTAACTGTCACAATATTTTCCTTAGTATAATTATTATATTATAATTGTTAAATAATTTTAATAATTTAAATGAACAGATGGAAGAAAGTACTTTCAACCACTAGGTAACAAGTGATGATAAAGTCAACGATTTCCTTCTAAGTGTAGCAAATATTAAAACAATATAAATGGTATTGTCACGTGAGTATATCAAAAACGCCCCTCGCAATTTAGTTGCCGTCCCGTTGGGCAACCCGCTCTGTTGTGAGCTTTCAGATTATTGGTTTCCAACAACAGTTGAATGTTTACTTATTTGATTTGGGATTTGATGAATCGTAAAATTGATCGTTTATGCATTAATGTTGTAGTTGACCAGAAACAAAAGCAACAAGATATACTTGTATCTAATTGTTGTCTACTGATTTTTCTTATAAATAAATTACATTATGACTTTTCTATTTATTTAAATTCCGATGAATTAATACATGATTGAATTTTGAGATGCATATATCTACCTTTTTCATACTCTTGGCAATTTTACGTTCTTATTTTTCAATTTTTCCCTCTAATGTTATGAATTTTGCACATGTATCTTTTTTTTTTAAGTTAAATTGTTTATTTGATTTTGAAATTTAATTTTTATTTTATTAACTTTTAAAAGATCTTTAATTAAGTTTTCAGAAAGCCACTTTAGTATAAAATAATTCAAATTTTTATATCTTACAATTCATTTATTAATAGTATTACTAATAACTAATCTTGTTTATCACACAAGAATATATTTTCCATTGCTATTTCTTATCTTCCGTTAAGCAGTTTTGGTTCTACTGGTAATAATTCATTCATATTATTTCCATTTTATGCTATCAGATTTTAATCATAATTGAATTCGATTATCATTATACGAGTATTTACCTACTTTGTATGCCTGAAACATTTCGTTTCCATTATAAAATCTTCTATGAACTCCAGAGTGCCTTTGATTTGTTGGCTTATTTTTTTTGGTTGATTATTTTTTGTTTTATTTGAATTTATTATTTTTCGAATTTTTACGTTTTTGGAAATAATTCACAATGCTCAACTAAGCTATTATGATGATGATGATTTCTGTACAAAATTTCATGTTCGTCAATTTGATCAGTTTCTAGTTAAATTCTGATAGTTTTTCCGATATTTTTTTTCTTCTGATCTGGCAACAAAAGCAGAAAGTAGTCTTTTGATTTCTCAATTGTAAAGTTATTTACATAAATGTGATGATGATAATCAGTAAAGCGACGTGGATTGGAACAAAATTTTTCTTAAATTTTTTCTTTAAAATTGTTTTTTTTGATTTACAATATTTCGTAATTTTATATTTCTTAATCACAATAAAATATATAATACATTTTGCTTTTAAGATTCGACATTGCTCTATATTATTTTCTGTTTTATTTCTTTTTCGTATAGGTGTTTTTTAAAAATTCTGCAACTTTTTTGTATTTTTTTTTTAATTCAAATTTTCGTAATTGTTCACAATTCAATTCAAAACAACACTCTGTATTAAAGGAAAATGGAATTAGTGTTGTAAAGACTTAGTGGCAGCAATGAATAGTTATTTTTTATTATTTATTCATAAATTGTTTTATATAATATTTGTGTTTTCTTTTCTTATTTTATTAAACCATTCTGCAAAGTTAATGCAACCTCTACATTATTATTTTTTTTTTTTTCAGTTATATTTCCACTTTCCTAAAGTTTATTCCGTTGATGTCCAGGATTTCATTATAATAGTTTTAAATTTTGCTTGGAATTCCTACTTTCCCTTTTCCTTCACCACTTCTGATGCATTACAGCTTTTGGCACATTTAATGTTGAAACTAGATGATTTTATAATAATTTGCCACATAATACGCAGAAGTTTTTCGTATGTGTTTTTTGTAAAATTCTGCTACGTTTTGTATTTTTTTTATTGTTATTAAAAATGGACAAATGTTATGTCAGCCTTCAATATGCATGGTTTTTCCTCTTCTTCATTTTTGTTTTCATAAATGATGGTTGGTCTATTTTTCTAATTTTGTTATAGCATTTGACAAAATTATAGCAACCTCTTATTAGTTTTTTTTTTTCAATAATTTTTGAAAATCCTACCTTTCCTTTGGACTCCATTTCTGATGCCTTACAGATGATTCTATAATAATTTGCCACACAGCACACAGAAGTTTTTCGATCACGACATTTCACTAAATTTAATTTATAAATGTATTTTAAGGCTGTATTTATCTTCCAATGGAGTTAAGGTTGACTTTGATTTGATCTAAATTTGAAGAAAACTAATGACTCAGACTGACGTACACCCCATTCAGACGTTAGGGTCTGCGACTGCGAAAAGATTTTTTGTAGGTTAGAGAATAAGGTAAGAGTACTAAAAATTTGTTTTATGTTTTCTTTTCTGTTGCATTCAAAGAAACACAAATGAAGAGAACTTAGAAAGAAATTGATGTTTGAACGTGACAGAAGCCAAAGTCACCAAAGAAGAATAGAAGATTAAATGAAATAAATAAAGCAGTTTTGAATCAATTCGTCTTTCAGCGTTCTTTGGCCCAAATCTACATTCGTGAATTTTTTGTGAGATCAACTTAGAACTTATTGTGAGCCAAACCAATTCGATAAAACTGTCCAGTCTTAGTACTGGGGTGGGACCAATCACCTCGGTGTGCTTAAATTCAACCAAAAAAAAATTTTACTTGTACACTTGATTTTTCATTCTTTTGATTTTATTCTTCGCTGTTACTTCATTGCTTGATTGTCTTAGAATAAACTTTTTACAACTTTTCAAACTACACGTACATCATGTATACATAAATGGCAACGCATTTTCAATACTTAATAAGAAGCAAGTGTTTTGTAAGGTTTTTAGTATAAAACAAAAAAAATAGAAAAAGCAAACAAACTCATAAGTTTATAAACTACAGTAATAGTATAATACCAGCCAAGATTGCAAGGTAGAGCGAGAGAAGAAAAATAAAAGTATAAAACAACAAAGAAATATCAAAACAAATATGAGAAAAAGCAAACAAAAGTATGGACGCAATATCCCTTCTTTTAAAAATGATATTGTAGCTTTTATTCTTAAAAATCAATTATACAAAAGTTTTATTTATTCAAAGCGTTTATTATTACTGATTTAAAACAAAAAGAAATACATTTTTCATTTTTTATATTTTTCTTGTAAATTGGTTAAAATGCTTCACTTTTTATTATAAAATTGACATTTAATCATTTTAATTCATTGAAATAATATTAATTATATTTTACAGAGAGCGAGTCATGTTATGATAGAACTAAACTCTTCCTGTTGTACTTTTCTCTTCATATAAATAATTGAAAATACAAAAAAATTTCCTTTATAAATTATTTATCACAGAAGTATTACTTTTTGCCAAAGAACAACAACTGATTATCAAACACAGAAATAGAATTAAACTTAAAAAAAATCTAGTAGTTTTTTTTTACAAAAACAATCGAGCAACTGCCAGTAGAATATGAGAATGAATAAAGTTGGATATAAACACATCGAAACAGATTATCCGCATAATCTTACAAAGTTTGGTCATATTTACTAAGAAATTTTATATTTATTTAACAAAAAATGAATAAAACGTTAGCATTCAACAAAATAAATCAATACGAAACAGAATAAAGAATCAATGAACCAAATGTCAATGATAAAATTGAAATAAAAATATAACAATCGTTAACTGTTTAGCAGTATTCGTTTAATTGTTGTCGATACATAGAAACTTCTATTTTATCTTATTGTTATCGACACGGAGAAACTTCTACTGAAAATAAACACAAAATGTAAAAAAAAAATTTAAAGGAAAAGAAAGTCATGGTATTTAATTAAACAACTTTATTAAATCAACGATTGAAATATTTAAAAAAAAAAAAAGCTTAACAGTTTATTGAAAAACGAAAATAAGTTCAAGAAAAACTATGTTTTAAACATCACAGAACAAATATAAATAAATACTGTCATTTGGGAAGAACAAAATAGTTTACGGACAAAAGTAAAGCGCGCGTAGTTATGTTCTCAATATTAAATAAAATGGACCTGAGAAGGATCACATAATTTAAATAATATTGTATAATAATAATTCAGAAAATGGGACACAAAATAACAAAACCAATTCGATTTCAATTTTTAATTCAGACTAGGATCGTAAGAATTGAGAAATGAAAGACTTACTGCTTTGTAAGGTTTTTAGTATAAAATAATAACGAAATATCAAAATAAAAATGAGAAAAAGCAAACATAAACACAAATATTTCAACAAAAAGAAATTTATTACCAGCATACAAATGATTGCTAAACAATGAAAAGACAATTTACAAAGAAATTACCATGAAGATTTTGTTGAAACTCTGAGATGGAAAAGTAAAAAGAATTGAATTTTTAAAAAGCATAGTTTCATTTTAGAATTATCATTATACTTAGTGTAAGAAACACAAGCACACTGTGCTCAGACTCCGATTTTAATTCTGTAATTAATCGCCAATGGGGCACCTCCAAAGGATAACATTGCATAATAAACTATAATTAAAAATTAAATCAAGGATAATAATAAAATCAAAAAATATAAATGAAAATATTATTAAAATTACTAACATTTAATAAGTTATTATGAAGGCCGCACTTCTTAATTAATAATAAGTGGCAAAAACTGCCTAGAAGGGAGAATGTTATTAACTTATTTATATAAATGAAATCGAGATTCAAAGTAAAATAAAAAAAAATATTTTATTTATTTATAAACACTTTGAATGCACTTAAAAGATACATACAAACTAAAGCTAAATATGAAGCTATAGCTGCGATGGCCTTAAAAAAAAAATTGTCAATTCAACTAAAATCATTTTTTGTTTTTTTAATTAAGTTTTGAACATAACAGAAAAACTTCTAGATCAAAAAAAAAAAAAAAAAAAAAAATAACTTTGGTTATGCCGAATCTCTTACTTATATACAAATAAAGTCCCGTTTCAAAGTAAAATAAAATAAATAAAAATTGTCAATTGAAGAAATATTAAATTTAACTTAAATCTTATTTTGTTTCTAAATTATGCTTTGAACATAATTTCAAAACAACTTCTAGATCAAAACAAAAATAATTGAAAATGATAAAAAAGACTAACTTTGGCTATGCCGAAGTTATAGCATTCTTCACGCCCAGCAAGTAGTCCAAGGGTCTTGAAATTTATAAGGTTTGTGGATATAGTCTCCAAATTTCAAGTCGATAGTACAAAAGACAAACAAGTTTTTGTAATAAAAACTTTTACTTGGATCCTGATTTGTATGGGAGGTACGCTCCGTGCAATATTGCAGCTCTCTAGCTCAAAAACTGAAGGACTAGTTTGCATACATACAGAGAGACGAACAGATAGACGGATAGACAGACGGGCAGACAGACGTGCAGACAGACGTGCAGACAGACGTGCAGACAGATGGACAGACAGACATGGCTAGATAAACTCGTCTCTCCACGCTGATCAAGAATATATATAATTTATGGGGTCTCCGATGTCTCTCTGTCTGTGTGTTACAAACTTCATGAAAAACTTATAATACTAGAATAATAAAACTTTTAAAAATTTGTTTACTTATAAAGATCTCTGTAATATTTATTATAGTAATATCGTTAATTGACCTATAAAGTATAATTAAGTTTATAATCAACATTGTAAGGGAGCAAATGGTTTTAACAATATACATCCACCTGCTTGTATAAGTTAAAAACATTCCTAACGCCAAGTTAAAATTATCCAGAGATTATTAATAAATGAGGGGTAAACATAACCAACACAAGTTTTATTTACCACATTTTTATTAAACCAACAATTGACAGACTTCTCTTGGAATATTACTCTAAATAATTGACAGTTAAAGGGAATAGTTACAGATAACAATTAACAATGAAGTAGGACAGTGTTTCTTACAATTTGATAATAATGTCACTTTTCAGATTATTGATATTCAATAATCTTGTAAAAATTATTTTTCATAATATTAATATTTCAAGCGGTATTTAGGAATGATAACAAATAAAGTAGGGCAATGGCATTATTTTCTTCACAAATAAAATAATAAATAATATAAGGATAAATAAGAAAGAAAATAACAATAAGATTGTATTGAAAGAGTGAAGTAATAAATCAAAATTATTACATTAACAATGACTACAACATTTGCCACAAATCATAAGAAATTGCTCACAATAATCGGAGGAATGGAAGAAAGAACAGTAATAGAAATACTGAATATTGTAAGACATTGAAAATAAACAAATTATTACAAAATAATTTAAGTAAAAATAAAATGCAATGAAATAGAAACTAAAGTGGCTATGTTATATTTTTACCTTTTTGTCTATGTGATCAAGAGTATTCGAGTTTTTGTTTGTATCTAAACCGTAAATAAAATTTAACCGATAGAGACATGTTCTCTGTGCATTTGTGCTTCTGATTGTTTGTGTGTCTTTTTTGGGAAAATTGTTGAGCAAATCTGCTGTTCGTTTCTCTCCTCTAATCTGTATGAATGTTATTCAATTCAGGAAGTGATTGATTTACGATTGCTCAACTTGAAAGTAGCGACAAAAATTGCCAAATTCTGCACAAGCATTTTTGCCAAATTCTTTATTGATGATGTATAGGATGTTTATCTACAATCGATGTACGAGTAATTCAATATGTGAGATTGTGTTGCACACATACTTAGTCAGTTGAGTATCTGTGTGGAACAGTGTTTGTTTGTAAATATGTATTTGTATTTGTCAATCGCTTACAGCCAATTGAATAAAATTGGTATTGAAAGAAGGGTAAAATCATATACGAGTAAATATGTACAATGAATGGTAATAGAAGAATAAAGGAGCGTTGGATGCTCAACTGCAATACTGCAAATATTTAAACTGTGTTATGTTTATGGTTAATTAAATTGTGTTCCACCAATTTGTAGTTGGTCATTGCCTTTATCTTTAAAATTATGTACAAAATCAATCCGGTGCAACTTTCACTCGTGGTCAAAAGTATGGAAGCAACTTCTTTTAAAAATGATATTGTAGCTTTTATTCTTAAAAATTATTTATACAAAAGTAAATATTTTAGACTTTCCAGAAGGAAAAAGAAAAACAAACAATTAAATCTACTTCAGGACAAAAACCGATTAATCTAATTTAGTTTTATTATATTTTATGACTCGCTTTCAATTGTAATTTTGATATTTGGATTTAATTGATGTCAATCATTTTAAAACTAACAAAATATAACATTCGAGACTTTGTTTTGATATCCTCTTTTCTTTTTACTTGACCTTTATTATTACTAAAACTTGATAGTCATTCCAATAAAAATTTTCAAAAGGAATATACGAAAAATTATAGAATATCATCTACAAAAATAGAAATGAAATGTGACACTAAATTATACAATGAACATATTACATTTTTCACTAACATGGACCCAGATGAAAACAGATACTCACAGAGGCATATGCATCTCTTATATATACAAGAAGATTTAATTCTTCTATGCTCTCCATGTGTTGGAAACTTCAGCAATCTCCTTCTCCTCCTCTGATTCACAACACTGAAGAATAAGTCTTCCATGGGAAGAAGTGCATTTTCATTTCAAATGTAATTCACTGAAATTTACTCAAAGTTGTAAGTCGCAAACAAAACAAAAATTTTGAAAAAAAATGTAGTTCTAAACAGGACATCAAAAGGATACATGAAAAAACATAAAGCATATGCAAATATTCAACAGACAGACAAGAAAATAGAAAGCTCTCTTACCAACTGAATAATAAAACATGAAAATGTTGTCCATAAGAAGGAACGAGAACAAAATTCAAAATTAAAGCAAAAGTACTATTGTTTTTCATAAGACCAGAGTCATATGGTTCACTAAATTTTGTCTCCTTGTCGATTTCGTTTTGATTTTCATACAAAATCAATGGCTATATGCAGTTTTAAGTCACCGGAAATACTAAGTTTTGCTTCAGTTCCTACTGAAACCCAAACAAACAAAAGATCGTATGACTTGTGTGGTTTGTGATATTTCATAGAATTTATAGATACCATTTTGTTTCATATTTTGTACATTGTAGTGCATAATTCTACAATAAGACACAAATAAATGAGTCCGCATAACAGCAAAACACAACAAAGTATTTAATAAAAGACAAGGAAGCATAAAAATTCACCCTCAAACCCATTGACATTGACATCGAGGCAAAGATAATTGAGAAATTATTACTGAAACATACAATTTTTCAGAGACTTTTATTGCATGGCGTGCTTTATCCTTCGCGGTTGAATAGAGCAGAAGAAGAAGATGAATAAAGCAGAAGAAAACTTGTAATTTTAATTGCACATCTAATGAACTAAAAGAACTAAGGAAGGTAGACTCGGTTGAGTTCAGTTTCGCCAACTACTTTGCTTTAAGTGTAAGTCAGAGACACAAATTTAACATTAGTTTGACTTTAACTTGAAGAAGAGGAAATTCGATTTAGAAGACTTCGACAGTATACCCATATACATATTAGAGTTTTAAAGAGATTTAATTATATAACAACATTAAAAACGAAGCGTCTTGAAAATTGACTTCATTAACTTTAGAGGAAATTCGTTACAGAGGAATTCGACTGTATTCCTTATTATGAATGAAAATCAGTTGTTCTCGAGTAAACTAGACAATTTTATACTCGTCTTTGGTGCACATATGCTAGTCGTTCGAAAATGAACATCATTTCATTTATGAAAAAGAGAGAAATCGAACTCGCTCGCGTGTGAAAAATCAAATGAAAAATGTGCAAAACTCTATGAACAAAAACGCTCTTGCTCTCAAATGAAAGCGAGTTAGAATGAGTATTTTGAAACTATGTTTTAAACCAATCATCTTATTAAAATTTATCTAAGGTAAATTCTTTCCATTGAAACCTATTATACATCAAACATATTTTATTATTATGATTATTTAGAAATATAAAAAGTTCACAATGCAACAGCTGCAAATGGCAATAAAAACACAAATTATTTAAATTCTCATAAAATTGCAATTTAACCTAAGTGTCAACTGGATATTGAAATGAATATTGAAATCAAAACGAACTACACCCTCAATCCAAACTCATCATCAAGACAACACACAACTTTAGCTTTGGGCATTCGTTTATCTATTATTCTTTCTCTTTAAATTTTATTTTATCAATTGCATGGCTTAGGATGCTCAGTGTATGCATTATGCATACAAAATCAGTTGCATCGTAGCACCTGTTGTTTGTGCTGATTTGCATGACTGACTTCAACCTGCTTCAACTGACTTCCCTTACAGCATATAGCTCCTGCTTGAACTAGTTCCTGTACCTTCTCTTTGCGGACTTTACTTCTCCCTCAAAGCCAAAAACTTGTACCACATCATTGCACACTAATTTCAAGTTTATGGCTAAAAACGTAGACAACAAGAGACTAGTTGAGTCAGAACTTTAAGTACATTAGTCCAGTTTGAACGATTCACAATTCAAAAAAGTCCCCATCATTTGTTGCGCCACAAATGTCAACAAAACAACTTGCAACTTAAATAGTTTTCGTAACACAATAAAAAAATGAGAACAATAAAATAAAAGAAATTTGTTATTTTGTGGTATTTGCTTCTTCAAACTTTGAATTTGTTTTTGTATTTAAAATTCTTGTCTCTTGTCTATGCAGAAGACAAAGTTTCAGACTTTTGTTTCTCACTCACACAACTTTATTTTAGTTTTTTTTTTCTTTTTGTGCCATTCACGCGCCTCGTTGTCCATTAACTTTCTTTTGTTTTTTGTAAAGTTCTTGTTAACTTGTGCTTTATTGTATGCTCATCAACATCACTGGCATCGTCATTATAACCATCATCATCATCAATTTATTATTTTCATAGAATCTCATTAAGTCCTTAGTTCCTGTTGCTGTTTATTTGTACGTTCTGTCGTCTCTTACATAATTTGTCATTTTAATGACTTTCAAAAGTCAACACAAATAATTGCAATGAAATTCCAAAACTCACGTAAAATAACTTTCTCCTTCATCACTCTCTCTCTCTCTTTTTGGATAAACACTCTAAATTAGTTGCTAAGCTTGCTTATGCTAATTTTACATTCATGGTGTCGTATGAGTAATTTATACTCTTACTGAAATTACTTTTGTTGCATGCAAAACTTCTAATTAAAGGTATTTTTATATCATCATTGTCTCAATTTTCTTTTTTCAACAATAAACAAATTAAAATGAAATTGTGGCATACCACACTATTGCGGATATAAAATTGAGCATTTTTACAATAATAAATTGCCATTTGAACGTTTTTTTTTTTTATTGATTTTTGCATAAATAAATCGATTGGATATTCTGACAAAGGTAATAAATGTGAATGATTTTTCATTAAATGAAGTTTTACGAAAAGAAAACAAATTTAAACCGCAAAAACTGTTCAGACCGCAAAACATATATTTGTATATACATATATTTTTTACCTCGATTTATTATACAAGAATGTAATACTTACTTGTTATTTATCTGGGTCAACATATTTTCAAAATTCCCACATATTCCCATATAAAATTGAAATCAAGTTTATAAATAATTTCAATTTGTTTCGATTCTCACTATTATTTCCTCGGTTGGAAGTCAAGACTACCTCCTCTTACATTCAACGGTATAAAAGCGAGATATCTCCAGGAAACAAGCAATGTATCTATTTTTTCCTTTCTAAATAAAAACTTGTCAACAATGTAATCCGCAAGAACATGAAGCTTTCGCATTGCAAACAGAAATCCAAGCAAACAAACAAACAATGTTAGATTCAAGAAGAAGTCACAACACCAAAACTAATATTTGTTCCTACTCTGGGCTAAGCTTAGTTTGACTTGAATTCAGTTGATATTCATTTACTTGAAAAGTGTCATCGGTGAAGAACTTTAAAATTGGTTTTTGAGGTACAGAAAAACATAATTTATATATAATTCATTTTTTTTTTTTTTTTTTTTTAATTATAATTACTCATTTCGAAAATTCCTTATTGAAATATTTAATGTCATGACAGCAAAAAATATTTATTTTTTGTGCAAAGATAAACATCTTTAACCACCATAGAACAACATAAATCAAACCAACATAATTCAAAACATCAAAACCACTGAAAACAACCATTTGAACCACAAAATTACAATAATAATAGAAAAAACCTTAATTAGCACCACACATAAACAATTTATATTTTCTCTTCAACTTCATTTGAGGCTACTTTGTTCGAACATGAATTTCATACTTGTGTAATTATATTCGGCGCCTACTTCCACCAGTCTGTTAGTCATTCTTTCATCATTCGATTCAAAACTTTGTTGAAAGAGTATTTTAATTAAAATATTCGAACTTAAACAACAAATAAGAACAACAATGGTTATAATAAAAAGATGAAAAACAAAAGCAAAAACGTGAAATTATAACAAAAAAAAAATAATAATCCGCACTAAATGGATGAAAATAAGCAGAAAATGAAAATAAATTCGATCAACCAATTCAGAAGTTTTCAGTGTTTTTTTCAAAAATTTTTAAAGAATTTCATACTCCACAACCAAATATTTACTAGTAAGTCGAGCCGTTTTCAAATGATGAGCTATTTGTACCAACAAGTTTCAGATGATAGTCGGTACAGGTTCCCGTTCATAGAATGAGCTAAAATTCAAATTAATGTGAATATATGAAATGAAACGGAAAAGAATATGCATTGTTTGACAAAAATGACTTAAATTATTTTAAAACTGGATGCAAAAACCAAGTAGCTAGCAGACATTAAGTAGTCAAATGACTCTTGCTGTACTGTTGCTATGACGTTCTGACCTTGCTGCCAACCAAAACGGACCTCTGCACAAGAAAAGGACTCAGATGATGACTGGAGTATTAACAGGACACTGCGCAATTGGGTTGATGGCCCAAACGATGAACATTCCATACCAAGATTTCTGCCTTAGTGGTCAATTTGCCACAGGTGCCATTAGGAGACCTGGCTTGGTTCGCGGAATCTTCAGGTTGGTTTTAGAGCCTGCGGGAGATCTCGAAGACCAACTATGGAATGACATACGTTTACCCCAAGTTCATCCGATTTACTATAGATAAAGTTTTTCATTTACGTTTATAGTAATTTTAATTTTATATGAGCAAATTTATTTCTACAGATTTCTTTGTGTTTAGAGTTTTTTTTTTCTCACAAGACGAGTGAAAGGCATGCAAATTTCGTTGAAACTTAAGATTCCCTTATTTTTAGTGATACTTCTCGCTTTATTTGTTATTACTGTTGTTCTTGTTTGGGCTTGTTATTACAGTTTCATCGGTTTATTGTGTTGTACAATATTTGTTATTTCCCATCTGTTTCAAATCATATATTTTATACGGTTTTCAGTTATGAAATAAAATGTTTATCTGCTTAATTTGCACATTGTCCTATATTTTTATATAAAACCCATTTACATTCATTGCATTTATCCATTTTCAATATTTTTTTATTTATTTTTATGCAATACATGCGTATATCTTCATGTAGAATATTTACTCTTATAAATATTTGTAGGTTAGAACCATGTTTTTTATTCACAAACACACAGTCAGTCAAGTCATATAGTCAGATATATAGAAGTAGAACTTTTGCAAACGCCTCTCACAGATACGCCCAGAAGCCATTATGTGTCACCCACACACTCACTCGCAATGAAACACATGTCATGGCAAATAAAGGTGTGTGTGCAAATATAAACTTTAACTTTGAAAAGATTCATGCCTGTGTATCCTAGTGGGTGTTTGTGAGTTTGTAACTGTGTTTGAATGTTGTATATTAAAGTCTTTGAATTGTTTTTTCTACAAATCTTTTAGCATTTTCGATCAGCTTATCGAGAAACATAGTTGAGAGTTGTTGACGCAAGCCGATGACTTTCAAGACGCCAAGGATTGCGTGTGCTAGAAACATGATAACTTTCAATCTCCAATAAAATACTTCTACATTTCATACAATGTTTCTGTATGTCTTTGTATCTGCGTATATACAATATTACTTGTTATCATATGCGAAAAAACTGTGCATACTTTTTCAATTTCCATTTATAATGAAATGCTTAAACACATTGACTTTTAGTCCACAAATTATGTCTACATAAAATTGATAAAAACTAATACGAAATAATAACTCCGTTTTATCAAAACTTACATGCCTTTCAATGAACTTCTGAGAAAAGTATTATAGTTTTTATAGGAGTTACCTTTCTCAGTAACCAGGATGATTCTGACAGAAATGGTGGTAAACTGAGAAACTACTGAGATGAGCAAAGATAATTGATTCTCCTCGTCATGATGATCATGAACATATAAATTTAATGGGATATCCAATATTCCCATCAAAATGCTTATTAAAAATAGTAGGAAAAGCAATAAAAAAGAAACTAAAATATAGAAAGAGGCAACTAACCAATTCTGAGAAATATTTTAATTCATTTTAATGGTTTTAGACAACCAACCATTTTCATAGGATTTATTAATTTCTTTGACATATTTTAAGGAGATAGTGAAATACATAAAAAGGGTTTCACTGTTAATAATTTTGATAGTATTAAATGATGCAAATGGCAACAATAGCAACAATCATTCATGGTCTTCGTCTTCAGCTTTTATATCAATGTGAAAGTAGTTGTTGGTTCAAATGAAAACCCTTTTAAAATGCTAACGGAACATTAACTTTTCAGTGTTGTTAGTTGGTATATTTCCATTTATCAGAAAGATAAATGGATGGAAACAACAGTAGTAGTAGAAAGGAGACTTGCTTTATTGTGAAGTCATTGTGTGGCAGCAACATATTTTCTTATCTTTCGAAACACATTTTCGCTTTCGGAATTTCAAAAAGGATGCACTGAATACATGAATAATAACAGATAAAACTATGAAAGAGATACATTTTGTTTCTTACGTATAACCAAAGAAATAAAATCAAAATAGAGGCAACAGATAAAAAGAAAATAAGTAAGAAAAAGATTTAGGAGTGTGTGAGAGTAGCCATCATAAAACCTCAAAATCTCTGACACTGAATGTTTAAATATATAATAAATTCAGACATATAAAGTAAGAAATTTAAAAAAAAAACTTTAAAAATAATATTTAGATATATTCTAAACGTTATTTGCTAAGTATTTATAGGTAATCCTCACCTAAATTGCTTACACTATTTCATAATTAAAACGGAAACATTTTTTGATATATTTCCTTCCTTATTTTTCGTATGTGGTTGCGTGTCAAGTAAATGGTAATTTTTATATAAAAATGTGCTTGAATTATGTCAATTTTTTTTCCTTAAATTTCAGTTACCTTTAATATTTTTTTTTTTCTGAATTAACTTAAAAGAAGGCAATTTGTTGAATTTATCTAAGCACATTTAATAACATTTCTATAATTCTAATATTGTATAACATTTTTACTTATTTTCTAAAGAAAACCCCATCTACTACTGTATTCAATTTTATTAAATGAATGAAACAAATGACGAAATTTAAAAGATATGAAAGGACAAGAAATTTACCAATTTATTTAGAATAAAAAGTACAACGTGAGAGTGCGTGACTGAATTATAAAACAAATTCTTGTCGAAATGCGAAGTATCAAGAATAAAGGAAACAAAAAGATGCAGGGTACTCGCATTTCTTGACAAAGTAATAAAGGACAAAGTCCAAGAAATAAAAAAATAAATACCAAACCTTAAAGACTAAAAATATGATTAGTTAAAACTGCTAGACAGTTTTGTATTTTTGAATTTTATGCCTCAATCATTTTTCCATCTTTTAAATTGCTTCAGACTATCTTTTTGTCAAAGGTTATATATTATATATATTGTTCTTTATTTAAGTGTATCCTTTTCTTGTGAGTATATTGTATTTGTCTCAGTCAAATTGACGCAAGCTCACATAATGGACAGCTAACTTAAAAGCTTAAGTTGTGTTCAGCACATGTAAATAAAGACTTAGGACTTTCTCAAGTAAAACATATTGTTAGATGACATACAAGTAGATTCTGCCTGTTGATTTTTCTAGTTAGTAGATTCCCTAAGTGGACAAAGTTAACCTCATTCTTGAAATGAATTTCCCTTCAATTACTGTAAAAATGTAACATATAATAATTCAAACTCTTGTGGTCTACAGTGATTCTTTTTTGTTTGACTTTTCATTTGACCGCAATATTAATAAAAAATATAATTAAACAAATTGTAATCAAATAAAATATGCAAATAGAAAAAAACTACATTTAAAAATAATATAAATGTAAAAGTAATATGATAAAATAAACAAAAGCACAAAAGCAATAAAATTTCATATAAAAAATTAATAATAATCAAAATAAATTAAGATAATAAAAATCAAATAATAGAAAATTTTAAATTATTATTGTATTATTATAGTATTATTATAAATTAATACATATATTTTATATAACTTGGCTATTTGTTTATGCGCTTCATTTTAATATAAAAATCAAAATGAATCAAAAAAGTAGGAAGAATTGTTCTAACCGATTTCAGCTGTTTATTAACATATCAGTTAAGTTTTTATTTAACTGGTCATTGATAAATCCATAATATAAACTGAACTCAATTAACTTCACATTGTCATTGCTACAATCTTTGCAGAGATTAGTGGTCTTATCTTGCATCAAGAAATTCGATCAATCGACACTAAAGAAGAGTCACATTTTCATTCAAAACAAATTTAGAATAAAATTAATAATTATTAGAAGTGTATCAAGCATTAGTTATGCCAAAATGAACAGTAAAAATCTTTTCAATTTGTCAATTCACTTTATTGACATTAAAATTGTATGCATTTAATATTATTATTATAACAAAAATATTGATGTTTTTTTAAGTTGGCTAATTAAATGTGATTTTATGTTATTGTGACACGTTAACGTCATCATCAATTATTTTAAGTAGTTTTTTATTATATTCCCGGCAACAAAAGGAAGCCAATATACTTACACGTATTAAAACAATTCAATTTATCAATATAATAAAATTAATTATGAATTCAGTTTAAAAAGAAAAGCAACAAAAATTTATTAAATAAATATTTAAATAGAATAAATGAAAAACTATGAAATTTTAATTTATTAACAAATATTTGAAAAACGATCTAAATTGAAAATTAAACACTATTGTAAATACTGCAACCACGGACATTAAACTCGGCAACTACGATTTGAATAGGCAGATAAAAGTCAACAATTGTGTTGAAGTTGCAAGGAATCACTTTAGTTATACTTTTCAAAATCTATGTTACCCAATGCTAATATTTTAAGACTTCAAATTCAGTTAAAAGATTTTAATTTAATTACTTCCATCTTTCTCTTTATTCAACTAGAATATATTCCTATGACTGTGATATAAAATAAAGAGGATTACGTTTTTCATATGGCTATGTTCCTTCTAGTAAATTTTTTTCTATTAGACAGTACTTTCCTATATTTCATCCTTGTCTGTTGATCTTCCAGCAGCTTGTTATTTTCTATTTGATTTTCAGTGCGTGCACAGTGGGCATTAACATTAAAATGAGAGAAGACAACAGTCAGAAAAAATAAGACAATTTTTTGATAATGTCGCTTGAACATTGTGGCAAGGACAAGGAGTCAGAACTTAATGAGCACCACAAAAATGCTGACTAACAAAAAATTCACTGTAAAAAAAGGAAGGAAGAAATTTTGTTACTCAAATTTAGAATGTAAAAATATAAGCAGAAATTGCTGTTGCCATCGTCACTCATTTGATTCAATTAACTGCTTTGCGTCAAACTGGACGAGAAGAAGTGTAATGAAATGGGGCCTCCTCAATGGAGGCGGAACGATGATGATGACGATGTTATTAACGAAGCTGACAGGACATTTGTAACACATTTGTAAATGCTTAATGTCCTGCACAAAGTACAGTGCCACATTTGGTTTTTCAAAAAAGTCAATTTTTTTTTTTTGTGGGTTTTGACATTTTCCAACTAATTCGTAATTAATTTCTTTTCAACTTTATTTTCTTCATCCTCTTCACATTCTTCCTTAGCACCTTAACAAAATATTCTCATCTTTATATAAAACAACCACAACCGACATTGACAAAGTAATGTTCTTGTGCATAGGAAGGACGCTGACTTTAAACTACACATTTCGTTCTACAGTACAAGACTGCGATATTTACTCACATGAAGATTTTTATGATATCAGGCACGACACAGGCACTGAGGACGAAACATGAGAAATGTTATGTCATGAATATCCTTGTGGCGGCTTTGAGGTGAGCAAATGTTTGTCAAATTGTGGCAAAGAAATAAAATATCTCAGTGATGAAGCAACAAAAAGAACACAAACTATGCACTAAAATTACTAAAATTCTCATATTGTGACTTAATTAAGTCATTTAAAGGGAAAACGCTCAACGCCAGATAAATATACTTCTGGTTTACAAAACTATATTCAAGGCAATATGGACTTATGTATTCAATTTGGCTGATGCTACTTTAAACAAACCAAAAGAATATTATAACCTGTGAGGAGATCGTGAAATCTTAGCTTATTATAGGCAGTCTACTCGATCTGAGGTCAACTTCAACCGGAGACTTTAAAGCTTATTGTGATCCCTCATCAATTTCATCTAGTTTTGGGAAAATGGTATGGTTGTCAAGAAATAGTAATAATTTCCAAAAATCATTCATTCGCAGGCACTTATAATTGTTACAGCAAAATTATAATATATTCAATCACAAAGTATTGTATACTCAATTTCAATTTTATACTCATAAAATAATTTCTAGTTCTTCTTTTAGTTATCAAATTCAAACTGGGGATCCTCGATACATATCCATACTTAATAAATATCAATCAATCGATATATTCGCATAATTAGATATCGAAGTATTGTAATCAAAATATTTTTTCAATATATCGTATCGCAAAGTTATTCAGATAAGTTTAGTTTTAAGTTATAAGTTGAACAATATTGCATACAAGCATTTGACTACGGTGGCTAGTTCTGTCCCATCTAAAAGGCTATTTTCAAAGGCCGTGGAGGTATTATTTCAACAACGAAATGAATCGCAAGCTTAATTTTGTTTATGCAAACACAATAAGAAGAGTTTTAGAATATATGACCTTTAAGCTCTACGGGCATTTGTGGTGAATGTTTTCGTTCTTATGATACAATATCCATACCCTGCAGTCGAAACGCCTCGTATGGAGTATGGCATTTACTCATTGGATTTTGATAAAAATCTTACAAGTCTATAAAATGTGTTGGCAATGTAATGAAATGAAATTAAATTACGATTTATCGAAATATCAATATTTGTCTTCAATATCGCAGTTTAAAATGAACATCCCTACTTCAAACTTTTTTTAAAATATAAAACCAATGCACAGCATGAATTCATGACTTTCACAATCACTTGGTTTATCTAACAATTTATCAATTTTTACTGCCTTCATTTATGAAAGATTCTTGCGAAACTTCTATCAAGGTTTGCATTATATTTGATTGCATTGCTTTGCTTTACTATACTTTAACATACACAAACAACTATGTACTACAATATAAATGCATGCATGTAAATGGTATATAGCTACATATGTCTTTATGTATATAGATATTTTTTGAAAGACATACCAACAAATTACTCACAGTTGGAGCATCATAGTGTAGTATGTTCTACACTTTGTGGTCAAAGTTATCAGTTTGCTGAACAAACTTATGATATTTTAGTTGGAAATGCTTTTTTTGTTGGTTCTCTTTGTGGTTTTTAAATACTTATGAAATGAATTTTAGTGTTTCATTGAAGCATCCTTTTATGCCTCTTTTCAACATGAACTCATTTTAATTAGATAAGTTTTGAATAAATTCACAATGAACATACAACAATAATTTGAAGCATTTTATACCTTAAGAAGATAATTTTTACATTTCACACCACTGCAGAATACGCATTAATAAGACTTTTGTCTGGTATTTGTATTGGAGACTCAAAGCTTATTGTATTCAATTAATCTCGAAATTCTTAAGAAGTGACATTCTTAATTAATTCTAAATTTCAATTATGTAAAACAATATTACAAGAAACAACAGCACTTTATGGCATTAATTCACAAACTTCAAAGTGAAACACCCTTACTATCTTAGTTTGGATTCTGTGATGAAGACTTCAATTGAGTTGAGAAGTTTAGCTTACTTAACAAGACCCACACTCACTTAAAAACACAGATACTAAATATTTGCATAATTAACCATTGATTAATAAGTGAAGGAAAAAGGACTAGAGAAAGGCGATGAACAAAGTGTTTTTGATCAAAGGCATTCAAATGATGAAATTTACAAAATCGCAAGTCACCGCAGCTTAACAGAAGAGGCACTAAATTACACAAAGAATATTGATTGACTGCTTAACACAGCAGATGAGTGGCAAAGTACATAATTCTTAAGGCTGGGAAAATGTAAATTGGCGGAAAAAAGACAAAACAAACTAAATAATTAAACTACAAAATCTTACTACAACAACAAAAACAGTAAAGAAAAAAGCAATAGAAATTATGCTAATTTAAAAACACAAACAAAAAATACCAAGAATTTTAAATAGATCAACCAGTTTCTACATTAACAAAATAGAGAAAATGAAACTAAGCAAATATAAATTATCGCATGCCACAACCATACAAAACAAATTGTTAATATACAATCAAATCTTAAAACCAGTATGAAGTTATGGAGCACAACTATTGGAAAGTACCAGCCAAAGCACCAAAAACAAAATTCAACAATACGAAAACAAAGTACTTAGAGGTATTGCTAAGGCATCATGGCTGCAGAAATGCTGACATTGAGTGCGACCTCGATGCGAAATCCATGAACGCAGAGATAAAAAAAGTTGCAGTGGCCCACAAAGAAAGGCTCAGAAATCATATTAATGACGAGGCTTTCACTCTGTTTGAAGTTGATAGGCTAATAAGACGACTCAAGCACATCAGACCCAGTGACCTTACTATATAAAAACTAATATATAGAGTATAAATATACTGTGTGTCTTCACGAAAATGCACAAACTTCAAAAATTCATAAACTCAACATATTATAAGGTCGTTTTCGGAAACGACCCGAATTGTTGCACCTCATAACTTATACAAATCTGCTGTTCTCGTACACAGAAACTGCCAGTTGAATTTACAACAACCAATTGGAAATGCCAAAAACGGTGGAAAAGTTGAATTTATTGAAATAAATATATAAAATGCAATAAAGAATTGATTATTCGACCTTCTATTTGCTATAAATCAATTGTTATTTGAATTAAATTGGTGAATCATTTCACTTTTGGAAAGAGTTGGCAATCACAATAAATACATTTGCCGGAATCTCATATTGTCAATTTACCTAAAATGTCTGTAATGAAATTGCACAATTTCGGTACTGAATCTTCTGTATGTGGAGCATCATACCGACAAACTGTAGCAACCGCTTTTCTCTGCAATGCATCCTCTTCGATTTCATGTTCTAATTATCTTGTTTCTTCTGAAACATAATAAATGAAATGAACGGAGATATAAGTATTATAATATTGCATTTTACATACATTCTACATCATAATTGCCAAAAAATGTTTAATAAAAATAAATAATTTATTGCAAATTCTGCACTTAATTCAATCAATTTTGGTTTTTCGACATTTTCAAGTGTTTGTTTTTATTTATAATATTTATTTGTTTACATTCAGTTCTGGATACGACGAATACATAGTGGCAAACCTTACCTTATAAGTTATGAGTTGAGGTTTGTTTGTATCAATAACCTCAACAATTAATGAGTTCGCACACATATTTTTTGTATCTAGTAACTGTCAGTTACTTTATAAGCTCAACGTACGTTGAGGTTTGTGCGTTGTTTTATTTAAATTAAACTGTTTGTTAGCCAGAAATGTATGAACTAGTTGCAATAGAATTTTTTATTTTTTACATTTTAAGCGTAAAAATAAAATTTTAATGTCAGAGTTATTAAAAATTAATTAAATATGTTATGCTTGGAAGCAGAAGATCCGAGTGCCTCCAACTGATGTAAGTAAAATTGACTTTAGATCAAAGCAACGAAGAAATGTGTATGAGAGCCCTTCAAATAATAATAAAAACAACAAACACTGGACCTAGGACACCATAATATGTACGCATACAGTAATCTAGGACGCGTCCAAAGACAGAAAATAAATATTAACAAGCGAAACGAAATCAAAACAACGATGATGATGATGGGGGCAAAGATGAAGTCAACAACTATAAGAAAAACAAAAAGAATAATGAAAATAATGATTGATACAGAGAAATCTAATTGTTGGAGAGAGTTACTAAGGTGGACTAAGATCAATAATATAGGATTCTTTGTTCTGATTCTCTTTCAAGTTAATTTTGGATCACATTTTTTATCAATTTCATTTGGTTCAGGGTGAAGTTCATTTTAATTCGAGATCTTTGGAGTTGGAATAATAAAAAGAAAATACGTTCATTAATAGAACATAGTTTCATAAAATATTTAATTTTCAAAACGATCAGTAGGCAGTCACTTTCATGCACAAAAATATAAAATAAAAGGCCTTTTATAGAATTTTTTGTTAATAAAAGTGATTTAAAGTCAATACCCCTCTTAACAAACTCTCCCTTCTCATTCAATGTAAGCAGAACTATTGGGAAAGTTCCATACTACTACTAGAACTACTACACTAAACTATATTAAGTATTATAAAAATCAATTTCTTACTTCGATGAATGCAAACTAAGTACTTTATGAAACTCAAGCTAGACTTCAAAGTTTTAAATTACTGACCAAGAACAATCACTTCAATACCTTCGTATTGGAAATATAAAAAGAAATTGATGAGTTCAGTTATGCAGAATTATAAATACACTTTTCAAAACTTAATCAAAATGAAAAATGAAAAACAACATTACAAATTTAATAGAATGGAAACTCCAATGGGATCAAATCTCAGTTGCAAAACAATAAACAAAAATAGTGGCGATTTCAAATTTCTGAATTGTAACAAAACAGACAATCTAATCAATTTAGAAAATCAAAGTCAGTACTTTTTCGTGAAATTTCAATTTTAAGAAGGGTATTTTTGAAAAAAAAAAAAATTAAAATAGGGGAAAAGAGAATAAAAATTGTGTAAAAACTTAAGGAAATTTTTGCCAGTTAAACTTTTTCTTTGGACGTCAACTAAAGCTGAAACTGAAGAAATCAGCGGTGGCGCGCTGGAAACACTTAAACAACATTGATGCCATTTCCACTCGTGGCGAAAAAATAACAATCAATTTTCTGTTTTGAATAAGCAGCAAAACTAAACTTGATAAGAAAAGGAAGTTAAATTTGATAAAAAAAAAACTAAGTAAAACTTAATAAAAACTAAAAGAAAAATTAAGTTTTATATGAAGTTTTGTTATAAAAAGATGGATTTAAGTACTATATATTTTTAAGTATTCCATACACTTGAACACGGAAAAAAATGAAGATAAAAGTAAATACAGTTGAATATCGATTATGCGTGATGCTCAAGTCGGAGCTCTTACGGTCATCAAAATTCCCGATTACAAGATGTCACACATAAGTAGTCAAAAATTTCATTATTTTTAATAAGAATATGTGAATCTCCACCTATAAACATATTTACTTATCTATTCAATAACATTTATTTAAAAAAAATCGTTCAAAGTTGTCTGTCTTTTCACTTAATCTTTTGACTGCTCTTCGAGTAAATGAATTTGTATGAAACACATTTGTACTTTGTTAAATAAATAAACATTACAAGCCTCTACAGCCTCAGCCAATGTGGTCGTTTCCATATTTCTTCATCTGATTCCTTTAAATTTAAGTCAATCTCATCACCTTGGGTTTGATTAAGCATGGATATTTGCATAAATGTGTCTCACGGTTAAAAGAGGTAAATCACGGTTAATCTCATGAACCCAGTTAGCAGATATTCCCGGTTAATAGAGGTCCGAATAATCGGAGTTCTACTGTAGTAAGCACAGAAATAGTTAACAGTTTGATATTAAGGCTCAACAACAAACAATTAGAATTTAAAAATATAAACCGATGACATTTGCCATTTGACATATCATTGACAGGAGAAGGGATATGAATGGGAAAAGGAATCAATACATACAAAATGGATTTGCAAAAAACCAAAGTTCAGCTCAGTTCCATTCAGTTAACTTAGAATAACTTCTCTAGAGAGAAGAGTCTATCGTCTGTCTATGTTTGTGCAATAGTTTGCTTGATTGATTATTAAACATTTGTTCCTTTAATTGTTGACTGTGATTTGGAAGAAAGTTACATTTCCAATGATTGCCTCAAATAAGGTTCTCTAGAGCGTTTATTGCTTGACAATTTGAGTCCTTTTAACAATTGTCACTCACTTCTACACTCATTCACTTCAATTGCTTGACATGCTCGGATATTTTATTTGAATTCACTTGCAAATGAAGTTGCGTTGCTGTGTTGAAAAATGCAATTTAAATGTCATTCAGCTCACAAAATGGCTGACATCGAACTTGGATACTTGGATGTGTCAAAAGATATTTGGTAAATGAAAATCGCAATTTTTAAATAAAGCGTCACACACAAAACGACAATGGAAAAATGTGATAAAAAATCAGTTAGAAAACAAAAAAATCAAAAGCAAACTACAAAATACAAAGAAATACAGAGAGAGAAAAGAAGTAACATATAAGCGGCTTTGGAATTTCATAGGCTACGTTAACCAAAAATCTACGATAAAATGTTCGTCGACATCGAACAATGTTGCGGTTTCAGTTAAAAATAGAAACAAATTCCGAAACGATATACGAAAAAATAAAGAAAAAAATGGAATAAAACCAAATATACATAACACGAATGGTAATAGATGGACACGCGGTGATTGTTTGGGGACACTATGCACTCTGGAGCAACGATAACAAAAAATAAAAAACAAAGACTGTCAGTGCTGCTGTTTTTACAATCCACTCCAACTGCCTGCATGCCTTTGCCTTCTTAACACATTCGCTTTTACTTTGTCACTTTACCAACTCTCGCTATGCCATACATCAAATGATTCCCTCTATTCATTCATTTCAATGTGTACATGGCTGAGTGTATATGTGTCAGTAGCAGACTAACACCTTGTTGGGCTTGGGGCGGTAAAACTAAATGGAGCCTTTGGTCTGCCCAAAACTAGATTTATCATCGCTTATCTGATAGGTCTTAGCATTTATATTTGTAGGTAATATAATATAATTGCTATTGATCCCTTATCTTAATATCTTGTGGTTTATATCTATTGAATTACATATCGTTTCGTAGGAAAACCGCCTCAAACTGGAAAAAGTACATTCTAAAATGCTGCCAGCTAGTGTTAGTTCCAGTGCAAACAATCAAAAAGTTTCCTCGAAATTACAAGTGCCCTCCAGAACTAGACGCTCTCCGCCCCTCAGTCCACCACTGATATCTTTCTTTATGTTTGTGTATGTGAACGCTATGCGGCACAATCAGCTTAAAAAGGAGTAACTAGAAAATAAATTGCATTCGATTTTCCTTTAACTCTTTCTTTTTGTTTGCTTTGATGTTATTTCTGTTTGTTTTTTTTTTTCCTGTATTTTTGTTTTTTCCGCTTTTGATTCACTGTTTTCTTTACCCAATTATATTCGCTTCTCTTTGTTTTTTTTTTTTTCAGTACAAAAGCGCCATTTCGCCATTCTCAGTGATTGGCTTACAAGACCAAAAAGAAAATAAAAAATCATGAAAAACATTGGCATTGGTATGTTAGTAGTTACACCGAATTCTCCACTAAAACATTTTACAGTCCATTTTTTGATTGAATTTCAATGTTTGTTTGTTTTTTTTTTTTTTTTTTTTTAATTTTACTATTTCTGCCAAAGTACACTGTGTTTGATCAAAAGGTAATCGTTTTAAGTAATTTGCTATAGAGAAATAAATGAAAGAAATACAAAGTTTAACAAGAAATAATTAGTTCAAACCTCACGCTACCAATATAAATGATTTTACTCTTCATCGTAGAGAAAATAGAAAGTGAAATCTAAAATATTATAAATAAATATCTATGAACATCATCCATACAATCGATTCTATTCCAATTTTCTTTATGCAGTTTTTTAATTCGCTCATTAAATCATTTCAATTCTTCTCATATCTTCTCATGATGTCTAATTGATATTTCTGTTAGTTCACTGATTATTTGCCAACCGAGGGAATAAACAATATTGAAAATATAAATTTATTATGAATTATTTACTAACAATAATTTATTTATATATTAGGTCAAGTATAATATAAATTGTTTATCAAGTAGCAAGCAATGCTACACTCAAGTGCTAATTTCTAAAAGATAGTTCAATACCATGCATACTTAACCTACTTTTATTGCTCATTAGCTTCTATTTAACTAATTTGAGCTGCTAATTATCAATCATTCAATCAATCATTTAAATAGTTCATTCCTCTATTCAATAATTTATTACTTAAGGCGATTTGATGCAATTGTTTCTATTTGATCTTCTTAGTTCAATATTGCAATTCATTGATTTGCTGCAAGCTTCAAGAGTGCAAAATTTGAAAATAAAATTCTAAACAAATTATATTACTCTTACAATTTCTATTAAACTACCCACGACCTACAATTTTAATTTAATTACCTTAATTGGTAAAGAAAGTAATTTATACAAAAATCCTGTAAGCATTACAAATTGTTTAAGTTAATTTAATTGAAATTTTAAGCTCATTTACATTTATTTTCTCATCTGTGTGTGGCAATTAGCAAAAATGCAACAATCTTGTTGGATTACATACAACAATTCCAAAACCTCCTAGTGCGTCCATAACAATTCTACTCTGAGATCGGTGGAGGAGATTTAAACTAATAAGTGAAAGATTTAAATTTACTATATGTGGGTGGCTGAATTCTCCTTGTTTATGTGTGTGTGCATCCGTGAAGGTGGATAAATTAATTAAATACTTATACAATTAAAATAAATCTGTTTAAAATATTAAAAATCATTTGGCAAACTGTTTAAAGTTATACCAACAATAATATTAACATTACTTAGAGGATCACAAAATATATCTGTAACTCGTTTGTTCTACACAAAAAATTCTTCTTCGTATGAAGAGATATGTTTGTCTTGAATATTCCAAATTAAATGTGTTAATATTAAACTGATTGATGAAGACGATGAACGTAAAAAATATTCAATCTTCTGTGAAACTGATATTCTTCTAATTAAAGTTAATTAATTAATTTATGTGTTATATGTCATGTAGTCGCTAACAATTAACATAGTTTTGGTATAATTTCTTAATTTGATACTCCATTAATCCAATTAAAAATAGCAATACAACATGTGGTACCGACAATTACATATCCAAAAACAAAATATCAAATGTTGAATATACACATAGAATCTCTCCTTTCTTATAGTCTCATACACCACCAAACATATTTGCGTCAAATGTTATTAGCAATCAAATTTGGCTAGGGAACGTTGTTGAAATATAGGTGAATCTCATGAAAATGTTTTTTTTTCGGAAAATATTTTAAATTTTCTCGCTACAATCACAAACAAATTTTTACAAACAGAATTTTTTTCATATAAAGTTGATTTAGCACAAAAGGCGCTTCAACACAACCAACATATTTTCCAGAACAATCGAAAAGCAAACTTTTCCAACTACTTCATCATCATTATCAGCATCATCAATAAAAAAAAGTTGCTTAATTCTATTTCAAGCAATTTTTTCCAACAAATTTCAAATCCTCAACAAATTTCTGGCTAAAATATTTTATCTTTTATTTTGTATTTATTCAAGTTCAACGTCCATAAATCAATCACTACTACTACTTCCATTCCTCTGCGCCTTTGCATTTTTTTGATCGTCATCTATGAGATTTATCCCAATACTGTGATGCCATTTACTCCAAGTCAACTTGTTCATTCACATTCCATCTACTGCGAATGAAGGACATAAAAAACTATTCATGATTCACTTGAACAGATAATCGTTGAAGCTGACAACCATCGCATGACTAACAGAATCATCCAACCAACACCACTAGGACTCCAAACGACCATGACAACTTAGGTGTTCTCTCAACGAATGTTTTGCAAATTGTTTTCTGTAATATTTTGCAATGTTGCTATAAACATTTTTTCCTTTTCCATTTTTTTTTTTTTTTTTTTTTGTTCAATTGTTGTGGATTTGTTGCATTTTGTTGTGATTTGTGGCAAATAAATAGACATCATCATGGCAATAAATATGATTTATATATACAAGAGTACATTTTTTATACACGTAGAACACGACTGGCAAAGAGAAAATCTGAAAATAAACAAAACAAAATAACAATAACAAAAATAAAATTCATTAAACTCTAAATACAGTGGAGAATTTTGTTTTTAATACTGCTCCCATTTTATATGAAGAATGAATTATGGGTGGCAGATATATAAATTGTCGAAAATTAAACCACAAGAGTATAACATTTAATGCTGTCGACGCGACACCTGAAATTGTATTAGCAATTCTGATTGTAATTCTGATTTGGTTTTGCTTTTGCTTTTATCTCTCTTTACTACTGGTTGCAGATCTGTGGCATGGAATTGTGGTAGGCTTTCATTCAGTCATATTTGCTTCCCTTGCTTCTGATTGTGGCTTAGTAAAGCAATTTTAACCACATTTTATGATTACATAATTTTTAAGCTCGTCACAAGTGACATTATTCCTGCTTATGGTCATGAAGTTGCGACAAATCTTTATTTAATTGTTATGTTAAGAACAGCAACAACATCAACAAATATAACAATTTATATTCAATTTTTTTCCACAAATTTATAATACATTGACAAATGTCATAGTTGACACCATTAAAATAATAACAGAATCAAGAAAAGTAAAACTCATTTATACAGGGTTACTGAGAAAAACTGTAACAAACTTACGTTTTTATATTGTTTTTCCAGTTTATTTTAAGATCACAATTAATCTGTGCATCACCATTTAAAGTGACAGCATAAGGCTATCTGAATTGACCTTTCCATCATAACATTTATTTATATGTTGCTCATTGTTGGAAATGAAGTATCATCAAAATAAACTTTATTCAGCAATAAACAATTTGCGTGCAATCAAATTAAATTATACTTTACATATGCTTCACAAAACCCATCAACAATACAATAAATATTAAGTGGTACAATTTAGAACTTTCTGTCGGTGTTTCTTTCACAGATACATCATTCTGAATTTATTTATAGTTTGTCTTTGCTGCCCTGTATTGTGAATTCCCATAATAACGAAGCAATCATCCATGCAACCAACCAACTACTCTAGTTGAACAATGGATAATCGTTCATCAAATTCGTCTAAAGCTTTCTGATTAGAATCAAATGCGTTTCCGTTTTGTAGTGCTTCCGTAATTTTGTTTGTTTCTGTACGTGTTAAGTGACAATGACATGGAAAATTTGAAAATGTTGAGAGGAATGGAAATGAAATAGTATAGAAAATATTGTGTTGTATTTTCGTTCATGGTAAATATTTATTCTTGACTTTGACTGTCAACAACACAGTTTAATTACAAAGCAAGGACAAAATAAAATACAAAATAGCAACCGACAAGGGTGGCTATTTATCATAGGTCATTGAACTCTGATTGATTTATTCGAAATCAACATGACTATAAATCATTTATGAGTTGATGAAAATAATTTACAATCAATAAATAACAGAAATGAATGCAAATGGAAATGTTGAAAATTTAAATATATGAAGAAGGATTGGACAAATTATTCATATGTCACGTTACACATATTGAAATTATTTACATTTTTGTTGTAACTTAATCATGAAAGAGGGGAAAATGATAAAAAGTATCATATATTGAATTTACTTTGGTTTACCGTAATTTTTTACTTTCACACATTTCCAATTCATAACTCATCGAATCACTTTCATTTTACTTACATTCACTTTAATATTATAATATGTTGTTATTCTGTTCTTTCTGCTTACATTATTTCATTTCTTGCATTCCATCTTCTCGTACATGTATGTAAATAATGAATTGTATGATTCTAATTACACACAAAGCAATTAAATGAAAAGAAGTACATACAATTCACATTTTCTTTTCAATAAAATGTTAATCATAACTTTTGAATTCAAAGGAAACTCAATGAAATGCGCTTGTCATGAACTTTTCATTTCAAGTATTCTAAGTTTTGGTTTTATGACTGTTGTTACATGAACTGAACTTTCGCATCCATGAAATTTGTGACATATGTCATATATGTATTTCAATAACCTTCATTTTCAATGAAATACACTGAAGAAAATTATTTAAGTCTTTTATTGTAAACGCGAATATGATCAATTTCATAAAAACTGGCTGTCTCCATGCCTGTGTGAGCAGCATGTGAAAAATGCAGACATCACTGTTCATCAATCCACTGCTTCTAGAACGATCTCCGAAATGGTGCATATTATTATATCAGGCAGAGCACAAGAATGAATTAAGTTCCCAAACACAATTCCAAATGGCACAACAGAAATCACTTTACACAAAATGGGCAATATCACGAAACATAGATTTTGGACATAAGCTACTTTACTTGTTGTTGCAGATATAAAACTTATAAATTTTAATGTTTATTTAACATGATTTTGATATGTTAATATTTTTTTATTTAAGCGTATTTATTCTTCAGTGTATCTGAACATTTCTTTTGTCAATCTTTTTATTAAAAAGAACAATGAAATTCATGTAAGCTTCGTTAGTAATCGATAAAACCATTGTTGAATTGAGGAGACAGAATGGACTGACTGAAAAGTGAATTTACTCGTAGTATATCAGTAAGCAATTCATTTCCTTTGATTGTAAAAATTCAAGGAAATCTTATAATTCATAAACAACGCTTAACGATTTTCACTTAATAGCATTTATGACAATTTAATTACTGAATCAACAATACTGACTTTCACTTTTTATAGAAGAGTCATTAATATATTATAATTTTATCCTATAACTAAAATTAAGTAAATCCTTTTGCTAACTTTCTGTTAACTTGGTAATAATTCTTTTATGTATACTAATTAAGTTCAACCAAACCATCTACTCGCACTCCTAGATTCTACTTCTTTACCTTTCCCCTCCGTTTGTTTACTCTATACACTAATCTCTTCAACTTATGATATTTTCTATTTTATTTATGAGTGAAAAAATGAACAAAAAGTGTGGGGAAAAAATTTGTACAAAATATCCACTTAACATGAGAAAAATTCTATTTTTAACATAAATGAAATCCCTCGAAGCTACCCATTTAGTGCAACTTAACATTTTATTTATATTTTTATTTTTTTTTATACTTCCTACTATCTCGCATCTTCTCTCTCTCAAGAGATTTGTTGCTCTTGCTATTTTTGGATGGTTTATTTAGTTGTATTTTGGTCATTTGCTCCCGCATCCGCTCTTCCTTTTACCTTAAGCACACCAAAAAAGCATTGTTATGGCGCTTTCCACTTTTTATGGGAAAACATAAAATGAGAAACAAAAATAAGGAAAAAATGTTGGCATAAAAATAAGTACGTAAATCTGTTAAGTCAGCATCGCAACTTGTTGACCAAAAGTCAAAACTTGGACTTGAAGGAAACGAAAAAATATATAAAATACAATTTGTTTAGGATATTCGCAGCTTATTCAGTGAGTGTGTGCGAGGTGTCGATTTAAAGTTATGAAAGTAAAGATGTAAAACATTTCATTTACAATTTATTAATATTTGATCATTACATATCCTTTATAACAATCCCCTACTTTATTCCAAGAAACATTCAAGTTTGGAATTCTGAAAAGGTTTTCCAACTATATATTTTTCTTTATGAAACCAGTTTTCGAAACAATTAAATAGTTAAACCCTAAAGTAAGAATTGTGGAACACAAGAATTTTTACTCTTGGCTACAAATAATTTTATGAAAACTGAGACTTCTCATAAAATCCAAAGGATTTGTTATAATTAACGATGCCAGTCGCATAACTTTGGCCTATGTATTGTTGTGTTAAAGATATTATTTAATATCCACACCTCTATGTGTAACAAAAACACGTATGTTTTTGTTTGTTTGTTTGCTTATCACTTTATCCAGGTAATTTTCCAAAGACAAATAGCATCATTAGTTTAACAAATATAGAAACGAAGAGCTTGGCAAATTTATTTAGCAAAATACAAGATATGAAGCAATTTTTTTGTTTATAAATTATGAATTATATTCATATGTTGCATATTTTTTATTACCTAAAATGAATTTTTATGGTGTAAAATGCTCGAAACATTTAAAAAAACAAGGTAAAGTCGGATGAAGTATCATAAACGAAAATGAAAAATAAAAGTCAAAACAAAAATAACAAAAATAACAAAACAAGCGGAAAAATGATGGAGATTTATTTGGCAAAAATCTCAGGCGTAATGAGTTTCAAGTTTCATTTAATGTTTGCTCTTTTAGTTATTTTTTTTTTTTTTTTTTATTTTTGTTGGAATCATCTTTCTGGTTTTATTACCATTTTCATTAGTAACAAAACGTGGAAAGCTGAATTAAGCCAACATCAGATATGCTTCATACCTATTTATACCCACTCAGAACTATATACAACGAGAAACGCTGTGCAGAACATTAATATATGAAAATGTATATTTTCCGCATAGAAACTAAATTAAAATAAACTTAGAGAGACAGAAATACTGACAGCTAGACAGAAACATAGTAACAAAGCTCAATGGCATCATAAACCATTAATCGAAAGTAAGGGAATGTTTTACACACATCAAAGCGAAAATGACGAGAAAGGAAAGGGTGGCCCTCTATAAAGACATTAAAATATTAAGCATACGTCAGGTTGTCTCTGTGTCTCTGTGTCTCTTTACTATTTATTATATATTATTATTTATTTTGAAAGGCACTCACTGCGTTGAGATTAAAGTTTTTATCGCTTTTGGGACAAGCATTGACTACATAACAACGACAACAAAGAAGACAAAATAAAGAAGAAAAAAATAGAGCAAAGAAGGAAAAGATGGAAAAGTAAATCATATAAAGTACATTAGTAGTTGCATTGGGAAAAAAATAATTTTTATTGTGAAATATATTTTCAGTCTTGCAAAAGTAACAAAGTCCTTGGTTTATAAAAAAAGAAATGAATCCAAAGAGAGAAAAACAGTATGCGACAACGAGTCAAAAGTCTCAATGGACTTCAAATGCTGCTTGTCAATATTTGTTTCACAATCAGTAAAAACTGAAGAGAAAAAAAAATGAAAAAATAAAATGAATTACTGAAGTGCAAAACAAGAGAGAAAGGAGAAGAAGAAAATAATTCCTAGACTAGAAAAGTTGTTGTCTTTACACAGGAGCAAATCTAAACTCAATGGATAGAAATCACCAATATGCTTTGATGAACATATTTTTGGCAAGTTTTCTAGTATTTCAAGATTCTTGCACTGTAGAAATCTGTTTTTTTAGTTTAAAAATTATAATAATAAACATAATATACTTTATTATAAATTTTATAATAAATCCAAATCTGTGAAAAGTCAAATCTCAAATCTATAATTCATTAGACTATTTACTATGTTATTGAATTAACAAAAGAATAGCAAAAGAAGGAATGTCAAGAATAAATGAAATGAAAACCATTTTGGAGAAAAAAGTTCTTGAAAACCATAACTTGATCTCAAAACAAGTAAAAAATCTTTTGTGACTTTAGCTTATGCGTCAGTATTTGCTAAGAAAATTGTTCGAAGCTGAAGAAATTAATATTTAAGCCTTAAACAATTTCATGAGCATCAAGAAACGTCAGAAATGAAGACATCCACATTCACAGCAGTGAAATGCTGATAAAAGATTAGCGCCCCATTTTCTATTAATATTGCAACGTAACCCAAATTTCCTGGCTACGCTTTTGTTTAGTAAGCCAAATGGAAAAAAAGAATCAATAAAAAGATAGGCAAGTGAACTAATCAAATATTGTACTAAGTTCCATGAATACATTGTGTGGTTATCATAGTTCACTTTGGATGCTTACTTCAATCTCTATTTGGCCACTGATGAGCCACAATCGTCTACATTGAATAACTACTTCGATATCGAGATGATATTGGTCGAAATGAAGCATCGGTTGAGAACAAATTTAATCAATACTACAACAAATAGTCGATTGAAAGAACAAACGAAATAAACAACTTATATAAAAAAAACAGAAACCCAAACTCTATCTGACAGATACTTAAATATTAAAGTCTGCATGGAGAATTTAAATCTTTTAAAAAAAGCAACATTGAGAACTGTCAACGTTCGGAAGAAAAATACAAAAAAATATATATAACTTAAGTATAAATGAAAGGGGCCACATGCAGTTGCCTTCACATATTTTTTTAAGCCGCATACTTCTCGACTTTTGGCCTCATCATCATCACTGTACAGCGTGAAATTCTATCAAAAAAAGAAAAAGAAGTACGAAATGAAATAAATGTTAATATATTTAAAAAGAATTGGGAGAAAGTAAAATGTTAAATTGGTTTGCCATGTGGCGATAGCGTGGAATTTTCTTCCGTTTCACTTCTCATTGGCAAGGGAAGTTGATTTTGGACGGAAGCGCGCCACACATTCATGTGATATTAAATTTCTATTATTTCTTTTCATTTTTTCACCACATGACCCGTTTCCGTTTCTCTCTTTTTAGCCCCAACTATAGTCGCATGCTTTAACTGGCTGTACCTGTTTCATTTGAACTTTCTTTCTTTATATTTTTATATATTTCATATTTTTATGCGAAATACTCTTGCGTATGTTCGTTTATGCTCTACCCAAATATATGTCTGAGTATGCATAAGTAATAAATTTCCATGCCACAGTGTCAGCGTCAGTAGATGTTTCAGTTACAGTTTTGTGTTTCGGTTTCACTTGCTCATGGTGACCAACAATTCATATAACCGCCAATTTTTAAAAGGTATCTGTGTGCGTGAGATACACTCGTGTCATAATATTTCATTCTTATGTAATATTTTTTTAACTTTACTTTATTCATTTTTCCCTCTTTTCGTCTCATTTTCACTATGCATTTTTATTTAAACTTTTCAATTGCTTCAAATTGAGCGCGCATAAGATACTCAATCACTTGTTCACTCGTTCATTGTATGCATATTCAATGAGTTTGTTAATGGCACTTTGGTGTAGACTTTTGAGCAGGTAATATGTTTACACTGATGACCATAATCCATCACAATGAGTTGCTGGCGCCTTTTAATCAAATGCAAAGGTCTACTGACCGATAACAGTTTCAAACAAGCACTAAATCCACCTACAGGAGCACAGCTAGCGGCTTGTATGTGTCTCTGTGAGGTTTCAAAGCAAGCTCAAGATATCCTTGTGTGTGTAAGTATATTTTGTGGCCGCGCTGTAGGTCCTTTAGTTCATGTGTTGGTATGCATATATTCGTGTATATTCATCCTACCATCATACTTACATTCATTTGGTGCATGTGCCTAATGCATTCATGTGAAATGTGTTACTGATATTTCTCACTACTGTTGTCATTCATCTTACTTGGCTTTGGCTCGAATTCTTCTCAACACAACTCAATAGGTATTCTAACTCAATACTCGTATCAAATACCTTACTTTCAATACCGCTCTCTATCTCTTAGTTTTACTCATTTTCTGACATCACTCTGAAGTTGGGGCTTTCCGCCTTTGTACATTCAAAATGCATTGAAGGCCAAGTTGAGTAGGTTTTGCCACCAAGCATCCTTTTTCATGTTATTTATACACAAGAATATAAGTGCATGCATTTGCATGACTCTCTGTAGATGAATACTAAGTGAAATGAAGGAGATGCCTTCGATTTGCTGTCTCGCACAAGAAATTTGCTCTATTTAAATCGAACACTGAATGAATTCTTTTTCACTGACTTACACACATACACAAACATACAAACATCCACAAAAACAGAAGATTTTATATTATATTACTTTTATTCATTTCATTCAAGTTGCGTCAAAAGTATGCAATGCACTTCGTTCAAGTTCACGTGACTTGCCACAAGTTAAATTGAATTCATACTCATGTCGTGTATAGTAAAATGATGTTGTTATTGTTATTGTGTATTTCTAATATTTTAAACAAGGTAAATATGGATTTATCCGACATTTCTAAACAAATTTTAAGAAGTCTTATATATATTTTGTATTTTTAAATCATTTATCTTTCCTCAATATGTCTGCATTTCTTCCTGTCTCACTTAATCCATAGAAATATACGCACAAAAGATATGTCTTCCATTTCTTTTATTACAATATTTTTCTCAAATAAATATAAGCAAACTGCATATGTTACAGAATTCTCTATATGTTTACTGTATATGAATAATTCAATGCATCTCGACAAAGTGATAATACCAATTCAAAGTGTGTGTGAAATGAATAACATCAAAATTTATATTTAAAAAAAAACATTTTTGTTTTAAGGGATCCGTACCCATAGGGAGCCTTATTACTAAGCTTACGATGTCCGTCCGTCCGTCCGTCCGTCCGTCCGTCTCATGCTCTATCTCATGAACCGTAATAGGAAATTTTCACAGAGTGTGTAATTCACTTGTGTGTAGAACGACAAATACTAAAAATACACATTTGTAGAAGAATTGTTCTTTAATTTAACCTTTTGTTTAACAATTTTTTATTTTTTGTAGTATACTTTGAGCTGTTAATTGTAGTATACTTTTAGGCTATTAAATATAATTTAAATTTTAAATCTTGTACGATGTTACGGAACCCTCCGTGTGCGAGTCCGACTCACACTTGGCTGATTTTATTTTAAATTCTTCTGTTGTTTTTATTTGTATGGAAAATTTTACACAATTTTTTATTATTTAAAATTCGAAAAATCTTTTCACATTTTTTTTTTTTATATTTATCAAAAAAAGCATGAATTCCTTATATATACAAAATACAACTACGTATTTTTGTTTAATTGAATTTTCCAAATTTTATTGCTATTTTCATACTATTCTAATTTATTTGGACTCATTTTCCATTCTCTTTTCTCCTCTCTCTATTTTATTGCAATAAATGCTTATTCGAAAATAATTTTTTTCCGTTTATTTCTGATTTTATTTCAAATTTAATTGTGTATTCAATGTTGGAACGTGTTTATTTTTACTTCTGTTCTATTTGCATTTCATTTCTATGGAAAATCGAAATGGCATCTGTTTGTTCACAAATTGAATAGAATAATTACAATTAGCGTTTATACAATTTTGTTATAACATTTTTCCTTTTTTTTTTTTTGAATGTCGAATGATATAAATAATGATGAGTTTCAATGGTATTGCTATAGGTAGCCAGCAAAAGGCAATTATAATGCTGAATATGTATGCACATGCCATTATTAAAATTGTATGCATTGAATATATTGGCAATTTGTCATATTTTATTCGATAGAATGGAACAAAAAGTTAATACAATTAAAGGAAAAGCTGTCATCGTTCAAAATTTTCTATAAAGAGACGAAAAGTGTTCACTCTTCTTTTCTAAAATAATGCACTACATAATGATATTTATTTATTTTATTATATTTGTCATATGTGCGCCACATCATAACAAAATGGCGTCATTATTCTAACACTCAGTAAGAAGTATATTCATCAACGGTGACGCCATTATGAAGCACCTGGAACTGACACTAGACAGGCGGCTCCTCTGAAAACCATACATTTCCACTAAACGAAAGCAGTTGGACCTGAATCTTCGCAGAATGAGCTAACTCTTCAGATCAAACTCGAAGCTCAACCTACGAAATAATCTTTTACTGTACAAGGCAATTCAGAAACCGGTATGGACTTACCGTATACAGCATTGGGGCATTGTATACAATTTAAACCTAGAAATCGTTCAGATATTTCAGTCGAAGCTACTGCGGAGGATTGCAGATGCGCAATGGTTTAAACGGAACTCGGTTATCCACCAAAATCTGCAGATACTAAGGGTAAAAGAAGAAATCGTGACACTTCATTAGGTTGGAGTTCCATGCCAATCACCTGGCAATGAACTTGTTGGACAATAGCAGCCAAACTCTACGCCTGCAAAGGCAATACCCACTTTGCGTTCTGACTGAATGATTAACTCATCCAAACCTGCTTAAAGTTACTAACATCTTACGATAAAATTCTCTGCTTCTCGTTTGACGACCGTTGCAAGTAAAGGAAAAATATGTGTATAAAAAAAATAAAATATAAAAATAATACATATTTAATAAAATATATTGCGTTTTCTTCAACACTTATTAACTATATTAAATTGATTAAACATCATCAAAATTTCAAGTTTAATTTCATTTTATTTTGTAAAGTTAAGTTCTTCCAATTATTATAAATGTATAAGCAACCCCTACAACATACGACACAACATTTCATAACAATTTTAATTTTTATTCACAAAAGTTTGTTACAATAATAAAATACACACAAAACAAACTTTTTCAATGGTGTTATTTTCAACAAAATATTGACATTTATTATCGGTTCATAAAAAACATTTCTCACCAACAAAACAGTTTTCACAATAAGGGCACTTCGTATCAACAATTGAGATTGGGTGGGAGAAAAACCATAAATATTTATATCAAATGTTTGACTCCAAAAAATTGTAACACATTTAATGACATCCACAGAAATTAAATTTATAATGACTAACTTAGCATTTTACTCATTGACATAAGCAGATACTTTATGTTTTAGACAAATTGTAAATATGATAAAAGAAACTCCAGTTGGAGTGTAGTGCCACAAAAGAGAATTGTTACCATAAAATCAATTCACAAGCTGTAAACGAGTAGACTATAGAATTATACGTACCCTTGAATGCAACAATGTTCATGCAAATTGCAATTGTTTTTCGATCGGTCAACACAGTATACAGCTCTACCCAGTTTCCAATATAAAAGGCATAGATATAAATATGTGTACATTTTCAATGTGTAGATATATTTATACAATAGTATCCAGCAACAAAATGAAATGGTTGTTAATGCAGTAGACCACACTTGATTCAATACAACCAAAGTCTATTAAGTGTTCGAAGCCAAACAGTGAAACATTTAATGCCAATAAAGCGCGATGTCCTTCAAGCCATCATCAACATTGTAGTTGTAGATTTCATTTGCGTACGCTAAACCAAAACCAATACGCATCAGAAGTAAGAGCTAACAACACCAAAACCACCTTCTTGTTATAGCAAATGGCTAACGCACTGTTTCCATTTCTCTCTCCATTTCCACATCTTCCTTTTTGTCTCACTGTTTCTCTTTGTGGCTATGTCTGTGTGTTTATTGTAAACACAATGCTTAAATTGTTGCTAATTCCATTAGTTAGCCTCAGTCTACTTCTCCAACGTTTTCGCCTACTTAATATATATTTCTATGTTAATCAAGTATTGTGGCACAGATGCGAATCCATAGACTCACAACGGACATGCATTTGTGTATAGTACTTAATGCCTCCTATACTCTGTACCCGATTAACTACATTCTCCCTCCATTTCTCTTGATGTAGGACATGTTATGCAAGCAATGTTTACTACGTGCCAAATGCTTTTGGCCATCCATACACACAGAGAGATAAATACACAGTCCAACATTCATAGATACTTATTTGACCGTAATACGCTACACTGTTAATTAAGCATAGAAATCTGAGATAAAAAATATAAATTTTATTCTATTTTTTTCTATCACGTTTGATACATTTCCCTTAACATAATTAAAATAAATGTTGATGTTAAAATAGAAAGGTGATAGTGATAAAGAGCATATCGAATGAGAGTACCAAATTGATACTGGCAGCTTTATAAATTTAACACAAAAATCACATACAAACACTCAGACGGCCATTGCATGTAGAGTCTATAGATCTTTTTCTTTCCTCCGAAAAGCAAAGCCAGCAAAATGCATTAAACGAAATTAACACTCTAAAAATATATTGATGCCTACAGAATGGCGCAACACGGGCACTTGTTTATCTCTTTCTCATTTCTATATCACCTTCACAGTTTCTGAATCAAGTGTTATTATTTTGTCAGAAGATTTGTGCTCCATTAAAAAACAAATATTTTATTATAATTAAACAAATTCAAATTCACAATAAAAGTCATTCAAACATAAGATTTATTTCAATTTTGTTTAAACAAAACAGGGAATTAGCAACATGAATTTTAAGTATAAATATTCCCACTTGGATCCAGATGGCCTAAGACTTGATTTGATTTTTTTTTTTATAATGAGGCTCCAGTCATATGAGGTTTTTCGTCTGAATCTTCTCACCTTGTCACAACTAAATGCAATATCAATAAAAAAGATATATACCAGATACATTAAATTAAGCTTACTTTCATTCTAAGTATGCTTAGAATGTAACATTTGGTTGGTTCCAATTTAAAATTTTATACAAATATCATTATCTGTGGAGCCACATGAAGTACATTTCAACTTTCTATGAAACTGAAATGATTACATTTTCTTTTTACCTTCTTTCATTTTTTTTTTGCCTACTTGAGCTTTGTGTGGAGGTGTAAAAAGTGGCAAGGAAAGAAAGAAAATAGAGAATAAAAAATGAGAGAACAGAACAGAAATGTTGAAGTGAAAACGCATTAAATTGTTGTGAAAATGCTTGGCACGGTTTTGTTATGCTAAGGCCAGGTTGGCTTAACTCGACAACGGCATCTTTTCAAAATCTCTAACCTCAACATTTGGGGTTTTTCAGCTTATACACTGTCCGTCTATACACATAAAGGTCTGTTTATGTTTGTGTGGGGTATATTTCTGTTACAGTCGACGTCTGCCACTTTTCTATTTATTTGCCCATTAACGCTCATTTGTGGTTATCAGGTAAATTGGATAAAAGCCAACGTAGCATGAAAGCATATAATACTTTAAGCAACCGATCTAGGAAACAAATCCAACGTTTCTTCGTTACTGTCAGACATTAACGTAGTACGAGTAGTCGTTACATTAAGCTGGCCTTATATTCATTGTAATCATCATGATAATGTACTATAATCACCCCAACTATATAACCATATTTATATGGTTTTAGTTTGATTAAAAATAAGTATTTTTGTACACATTTCCATATCTTCAAGCAAAGTAGGAAACTGAAATAAACTTACTATTTTACTCTCACATAATTAAACATTCTTCTTGTCATCATTAAAATGACAAATTTAACGTGAAACAATAACAAATGAAGGTCGTCATCATTATCTTCTTGTCTCCTTGTTGTGGCTAAAAAAATATAACAAAGAGTTTGAAATGACAAAGCAAAGAATCTATAAAGTATGCACATGCTTACACAGATACAAAGCTAAGCACAAATACACACACATAAAGCAACGGTGAGAAATATTGTTTCATTTAACGCTCTTTACACGTGCTTTCTCCTTTGCCCTTTCAACTCGCTTTCATAAAACTGAGTTAACGACAAAAGTTTAATTGTGTTTATGTGTGAGTTAAGCATCAAAAAAAAAAAAGGATCAAAACAAGAAATAAAAAAAATAAAGGAAAAAGTTTAATGAAAAGAAAAGAATATTAAAAAGAAAATGAGAGAAAGAAGAAACAGCATAAATAAGCAAGTTACAAAGATTAAGCGATGGGGAAAATATGTTTCATAAGTTGAAATTAATTTTGCAAGGATTAAGGAGGAACCAGTAATCCTGGTTGAAACTTCAAAACAGCAATAAAGCATAACGTTACATATATGAACTAAGTCAGAGTAAATGAAGTGTTAAATAGTAGAATTTGTACAAAATATATTGCATAACCATAGGCGCTGACTTCTACTAAGTATAAGTAAAGATATGGTTATTGACCTGTTAAAGGAATACAAGAAAATAAAAGTTAAGATAAAAACAATTGTGAAAAATTCCAATTCACATTCTTAGTGAGTCTCATATTCACATATGGTCATGGGAAAAAATAGAAACGACTGGTTTTGTTTGTAACATTCAAATATTCTTCCCTGAAATTAGTTAATTATGTTTTAAATGTTATAATTTTTATTTAATGTATATTAAATAATAGCAAGAAAAAAGTTGCATTTCTGAAAATTCATTTAACAAAAAAATGAATTTCATTTAGTGGCCTTGGAAAAAAAAATAGATAAATAGATAAAATAATTTCTTTGTAAGTTGCGAAGAGTGTTTAGGGTCACTAACTTGCATAAACTCCTACTTTAACGTCATTTCTTCCTCGGCACATGGCAACAAAAAAATACTAGTAAGTATATTGATGTAGTCCGCGGCGTACATTTTATCTTTGATCCAAAATATTGGACCAACACCCAAAGTGGAAAAACATCCCCATAGCATTATGTTGCCACCACCATGCTTAATAGTTTTTATTGTGTGTTTGGATTACTTTCGGTTTCCGATCAGATCCAAACAAATTAACCTTTGTTTCATTTGACCACAAAACGTTTCTCCAATTTGTCCGCATTAAATGTTTGTTCGCAAAATTGATTCGGTTTTTGATCTTCTTTTTGCTAAGGAACGGCACTTTCAATGCGGAATGTTCTTCAAATCAACCTCTATCAGCTTATATCATATAATTCGACTAGAGACAGTTTTATTTAGATCTTTCGATGAAAGGACTGAGTATTTCCTTGATTGTCGAATTAATAGTTTATTGAACCTTAAAGAGGTTACTCGCTTTTACCTCGTTTTCCTTGTTTTGCTTCAAAATGATTTTTTTTTGTGCATTTCATAAATTGCGCTACTTCCCCCATTGTTTTGCCTTCATTTCTGAAATTTTTTATCAATTTTCTTTCATTATCTGTGCAATGCAACCCACGATCCATATTGAATCTAGTGCCTATACAAAAGAAACATGTTGCAGAAATTATTATTTACACTCAAGTTTTAATAAGGGATAATGACAACATTTAAGTGCGTTTAAATTTTTTTTTTTTTTTTTTCATTGAAAAAACGTGGTCACTTAACAAAGTTGAATACACAACAAATATTTCTGCCGAAATATGCACAAAAAAGCGAAAAAAAATAAAGTACCGCACACAAAGTTAACAACAATCTGGTTTGAAGAGTAGAACTCAATGTAGTTTCTATTATTTATTCCACCATATATATACGTATTATTCTTCCGCCAGTTGCCATAAATATACGTATTTCAAGAGCCGCACAATTATAAAACCGTACAACCAAACGGTGTGTGTAACATAAGACAAACGAAAAGGCAAAGGAAATACACAAAAAAGACTCACATACAGATACAAATAAATGTATGCAAGTTTGAAGGCAACAACAGTGAAAGGACATTAAGGACAAAACGACTTGGCAAAGCAATGAATGCGAATATACAAGTATGTGATTTCTATGAGTAGCGGAAATTGTTTCATATCATGGGAAAATGTTTGATTTATGTTTGTCAGGCTGCCTGTCTTTCTTCCTATCTGTCTGTCTAACCATCTTTCTACGTCTGTCAAAAGGCTTACGTTATATGTAATTGATGTATGAATAAATGTGAACAGGAAATAGACAGAAGGAGGTTATGATATGAGGAGTATGCAGATATATGAATTTATGCTTGAAAAGCATCAATTTGGATCTTTAATTTTGTTTAAAAATGGAAATTTAAGAAGGAAAAAAAAAATTTAAAAGCAACTTTGGTTATTGATGGGAAACAAGGCACTGTATATCACTTTTCTACTATGATTTCAAAATTAAAACATTAGAATTTTTGTTACTTAACTAAATTCGAAATACAGGTAATATTAACAATAATATGAAATCATCTTACATTTATATTTCGATTGAATTATTTATTAACATATTTTCCTTTCATATAGTAAAAAATATACATTGAAGATCATCCTCCTTGTTGACACCAAAAGTGATATATTTTAAACAAAAAAAAAAACAAATAAGTTAAACAATGTTAATGACTTTTGTTATTACCTGGCGCAAGCACATTGCCAAAAATGCTGCAACTAGTCGTCAGAATCTGAAGAAGCTAAACTGGTTCATTTGGCCCAGTAGCCAATAAATTCACTATCTATAATGCTATATTTGTCCCGTCATGGACATATGATATTCCCCTATGAGGCACCGCTGCTGAGAGAAACGTCTTTCTCATCCAGAAGATGCAGAACTCTGCCTTCCGTCAGATTGCAAACGATCTTTGGTACGTACGGAATGATGTCATATCCTAAGACCTAAGAATCCTCTCAGTTTTTGAGCAAATCAACCTTCACAAAAGTCCGGCTAAGTCAACAAATTAGCATCTGTTTCTGCCATAAACACTTCCAGGAGGAAGCTCAAACGTCTCCACCCTGATGAGGACGTATTCAGCGTTTCTGAAGTACTCAAACATTTGCCTGTCACATTTTTTTAAGTTTTAAGACATCTGTTAACTTGTAGCTTTTGTCACATAAACCGTTAAGTCGGTGGTTTATGTTTGTCTATTACATAAAAAAAAAGCCAAATATTTTCTGTTTTTTTTTTTTTTTAATATAAAACTAAAACACCTTGTCCTATATGAACAAAGTCACATGTGTATAGCTCTTTATTTTTTTGTCTACTTACTTCTATATGCAACATCATGTAATAACTAGAAATTTATTTGCGAAGCGAACTTTGCATGAAGTAAGCATAAATTAATGAAATTTATTTACCTAAAATTGTATGAAACAGCAAAAATAAAAACTCACACACACTTTATAGATAAGAGAAGAGTAGATCAGCAAAGTAGTGTAACATTCATAGAAACACGAACTCATCTAGAATGTGCAACAAAGAGCATGACAAAGGTGATAATTTGTGAGAGCATAAGTGCAAAGGCGAACTCTTCCAGCGCATTAAGCAATGATGTGTCTCATATATCACCCAAAGAAATGTGACTTTGTTGTCTGCTGCGACTTTTTGTTGTTGTAAATAGTAAGTAGTATCCTTATTTCTTGCCTCCTGTTGTTCACTTATTATCTGCTTCTCTTGTTATATCTTGTATATTGCTGCATGTTGCTCGTTTTGGATGCTTACGAGCGTATAAATTTTTACATCACCATCAACATGAGGCTTATGCTGTGTGCATCAGATACACAAACTAACCTATACGCATACATAGATATGTATATTGTGCATAAGTCATGTAAAAATCGTGCAGCATTAAAATTTTATGCAAATTCAGCATGAACGATGATGATGATGAGGCGCGCATGGCAACTAAACGCATCGTTAATGTCGCTTAACCTACACCGATCTTTTTTACCCAAACACACAGACTTCAGACTTCACTTCAGTTGACTTCAGAGTAATCAATGACATAAAAAGTTACATGAACAGCAAAATTGAAAGAAAACATTGTCATCCTTGTACTTAAAATGAATCTACTCACTTTTTATGACATATTTTGTGTTAAGGAAAATATTTACATAGGATAACCGAGCATGTTAAGAAAACACAGACTCTTCTTTTTATAAATTTATACTATCACATGTATCTCACTCTTATATAATGTAATGGTCATGTTTTCATTTTCGGCAACATAGTTTTTCTTTAAATTTAATTTTCATTATTGTTTTTGTATTCTTCTCACACTTCATTGATGCCTTACTTCCTTGTACTTTGCTCTCTGCCTTTGTAGTGGTTTTTTGTTCTTGTTGCATGTCGTTTTTGTATCATTGTAGTTTTCGTTTCCTGTTTCCGTGTGGAAGGCATTTCTTACATTTGCACTTCCGCTTGAAATGCAAAAATAATTTCCGGCATCAACACACATTCAACAGTACACACATAAGGGCCCAACAACTTTTTTTCATGCAACTTCAAATGTCTCCAAAGACTCACCAAATGCAAAAGAAAATCGTTCTTCACTGCCAAACAATTTTGATATAAAAACGAACAAAAAGAAGAGTAAAAAAGTCACAAAACCAAAACTAACAAAAGACACTTAGCATTCAAGTAGAAATTAGTACTAAGTACAAAGTACAAAGAAAAAGAGAAAGTTAAAATTAAAATTAATTGTAGCAAGAACAAAGTAGTTATTAAGCAAATTGCAATAAAAATTATAAGGAACGCTTTGTTGATTTATTTATTGTACTACATAGAATTTGTTTCCAAAATGTTCGACAACTTTTATACACTTCACAGCAGAAGCGACTTTTGCAGCCGTTGTGAAGTTGTGATGTAAATCGAAAGGAAAATCCTGATATCGATATCAACAATAATATCGTGAAGGCACATTGATGTTAATTTCGAACAATGGTATAAAATAAAAAAATATAATAAATAATAATTAAAAGTTCAAAATATCAAAATTAAAAATAACAAAATTACGTAATTCTACAATTGATAAGATATTCTAAGAAAATATACTTAAATTATTATGGATTAGATCCAATTTTCTTTGTTCAAACTTTTTAAAAATAACAATTTGGTAAGTGTATCTAGTTTAAAACAATTTCGTTGTTGGTATTTCCAGCATCTGTAAACACTCTTTCGCAAGCCATTGAGGTGTCAAGAACAGGCAACATAATCTTTTCTATTTTAAAAAGTTTTGGAAAAGTTGCTTTCATAGTTTTCCACACTTCAAGTGGTTTACTAGAGAAATTTGCATATGGGACATGCAAGTAATATGATATTTTGTTTGAAATGTCGGTTCAGTGTTCTTGAAATGATTCGGTGGATGGAGTCATCTGTGGGCATATTGGCTCTTGATATTCTTGATGGTCTGAATCCGCGAAGCTAAAATGATCACTCATAGCAAGTATTTTTATAACAGCAGTTGAACATGCCAATGAGTCACGAAAATTAATTTTTTTGAAACGTGAATTTGTTGTATTCCCTGCAGTTTTTATAAATTTAGTGCATATTTTGCATTTAACTGTCATGCTGTTAATTTTGTCGAAAGATTTCCTGCAAGCGTTTTGCTTTGTAGTTATTCTGAAATATTTTATTTAACTTAACATTCAAAACAATACTTACTTACCTTGGCATTTTAGTTTTTAGGCGATGGGCGCGTGCTCAGAACTCAAGAAAATATCCGTTATATCGAGTTGAAATATCGATGACTGGCGATATATCGGATGATCTAATTGAAGTATTGAAGAAGGCTGGTTTTTCGATGTCTTTATTCATATTGCATGTTTGGGCTGCGACACTTTGGTCAATGAGATCAATGAAAAAAAGTACATTTTCATTAGCAAATTCCCAATAATTTATAATAAATCCATCAAACCTTTTCTGGATAACAAATACAATCAAAAAAACAGTAAAACATTTTAAATCTACATGGGGTGTAAAAAAAAATACTACACATTTTTTTTTTTTTTTATCATTTTTTCATTTAATTTCATTGAAAAACACATTTACTTAAATAAAAAAGAAACATTTTTTACAACAAATAAGTAAATATCATTAAACGAAGTACAAATCCCATCTCATTCCATAATGAAATATTATATTACTCAATTTCCAACTCGTTTCATTTTTTTTTTTTTTTTTTTTGACAACAATCAAGCATCCTTAGGTCAACCCGAAACCCCTTACATCTTCTTAAATGAAAATACGCAAATAGCTTGGCTTACATCTTTATGGTCTATATATAGTTGACTATAGCTGGAGCGTAATAAAGAAAATTTCGTTCATGTTTAGCATTTATTCATAGTGCATCAGACCGTCATTACGCGAGCCATTATTGGTCGCATTTTATTATTGAGACGGAACACGACCCGACAACAACAGCAATTCTTGCTTTAATGGCAATAGGACAATATAAAATGTTATATGGCTCTACCAATAGGACCATGTTTAGCTTTATTCAACTCAGCATGTCACAGCATATTGCTGCCTTAATTTAATATGCGTTGGTCCGGTGGCATTGATGGTTGGTTCTTCTGTACTTTGATACATGAACATCATCATCATCATAATCATTTTCTATTCCTTGCCACAACTGTTCATCATTGTACTCGGTTTACTCGTATTTCTTACAAAACAATACTACAGTTCTTTTCATTTCTTTTCTTTTCTTTAGTCCCAACTCAGCTTTATTGCTTCGCTTTATGTGTTTATTTTACTAAAAGGGGTTTTTCTCTTTTCAACATCCAGCCAAGCAATCAACAATTTCCGTGAAGGAGGCAGAATTCCTTACTCTTGAGTATGTAAATTATTTATTATGTGTCGCCTGTTGGCGTTTGCACGTTCTTTTCTCCATACTAACCATTTTATTGTTCCTCCTTTCCTCCGTTTCTTTGTCAATTAAATTTCAAAATCAATTGAGAGAAACTTGCTACTTATAAAATATTATATTGTCGTATTGAAATTTTCCAAATTGGTTGGTTTTCCTTGTTATTGTTATTATTTGATGAATAAAATCAATTTATATTTATTAAATAAATAAAGTATTTCAAATACACAATAAACGAAATTCAAAATAATACAAATAAAAATTGTTTCTTTTTTTATTGGTAAATGATAAATTTTGTAAACGAATATGTAAAGAACATATTTTAAAGCTATACACATCATCTAGAAGTACCACCAATGAAACATCTGATTGTGTTTGTAGCACAAAATAAGAAGGTTTGATTCTACAATAACATAATTATATATTGGCATGATAAATAAATCAATCTTGTCATATCTATCTTTTGGAACGTTAATTCAGAAACTAATAATGTAAATTCTTCTCTCAGTTTAAGAAGATGATTTATAGTCTACAATGGTATTCATCTACTCATAGTAGAATAAGATATACAAGGATAAATATTTTATGCCATTTTATAATTAGAAATCTTTTGCAACTATTTGTTTACTTCTTCCATTTTAAAATGTAAATAAAATCACTAATTGCACTAACTGCACTTTCTTATTGTATTCTCTTCCATTTCATTTATAATTTACACACACATCTGTTTAGATATCCTTCACTTGAATGATTCCATTGTATATACAATTACAGATTAGACAAATTTCACTGTAAGTATGCAACATTGTGAGTAAGTAAACTCAGTATGCAGCTAATTCTCATTGTCTCATAGCAACATTCACTTCCATTCACTTGATAGTCATCGGTTTTTCTATCATCTTAGTAATACTATAACCTCCTGTATATGTACAATTGTGTCTAGAATGGTAGTTTTTGTTCACGTTGTTGTTACTGTTGGTGTGCTTAAGTGATTTTGACACTTGCCCTAGTTTCAATGCGCGATGCTTTTGTTTGCTTTTACCGAGTTTTCTTTTGATTGTCTTTATGAGTGTGAGTAGTATGTTTATGTTTATTTTTATTTTTGTGATGTCTTCCGTTTGTCAGTCACTGAGTTAGGCTTTTGAGCTTTGCTTATCTCAATGTTTTAGCTTGGTTTTCTTTCTTTATATGTGGATTACTTTAAAAAAAAAAAAAGGCTTTTCTTTTTTCATGATGTTGCAAGTCAAGCGGGTTTCACCTTTCAATCAGTAGTAAAAGATAAAAAGAAATAGAAAGTCAAACCAAAAGATAGTCGTAAATGGAGATTAAATAAATGAATGAAAAGCAGAAGATGCAGCTTAGTTGAGTCGAGTTGAGTTGAATGAAAAGCAGTAATGAGTCTCACTATTCAATGACAGTAAGAAAGATAAAATGAAATGAAACAGGAACAACTTCAGTTTGTCATTTATTTTTGGATTCGTTCCTTATCGTTATCCTTCTCCGCAACAAAAAAAGCAAAAACAAAAGGATCTTGGATTCAATATAATGACAAAGACAACAGCAACCTCAGCAGTGAATTACACTTTGGTGGATTTGCTTGTGATTAAAGAGTGCTACTACTCAGCTGATGCTGATGGAAGTTAAGACTCCAGGCAGACTTCGCCATTCAATGAAACTGTCATTTAGTTTCATATTCACTCATCATCAGTCATTCACTGTATTGATACCCCACTGAATTACTTTACTTTACTTTGCGTTTAATTTCTTTTGCTTGTTGTTCGCATAAATATTTCCTTTTAGGTTTTTTTTATGCAACGGCTCTCACAATATCATACGCAGTACTCTGACCTTCAAGATGTTTGATTTCGCTGCAATGTCGTACACCCACAATCCGTATTGCCAAACATGAAAAATTATTCTTTTGTAGATGAATACCTTATTTTTTTAAAGATATAATAATTTATTCCTACTGTTTAGGAGCAAACGCAATTTTCCAATTCGTAATAATTGAACTATGCGTTTTGAACGTTAGCTGCCTATCCAATTACACACCTGAATGGTGCTTCATCAGCTGGTTGCCAATAAGGACTCCCGGACGAAAATCAGGCCATAAGGCGTACGTCACATTGGCATATTTCTTTTTATTAATGTCAATGTTCTATCGTCTCGTCCAGACTTCAAATTCAAATGAAGGTATTGTTACAGGGTTTCCATGCCTTCATGAAAGCACCTGTTTCTGGAGAGCATAGCTGAATCATTTCCAAGTGTCATCATCATCATTTCCTGTATCTCCCACTGGAGCATAGGGCCAATGATAAAATCATGAGGATCCCATAGCGGTAATTTTGAACCATTGGGTATGCCATGTGTGAACAAGGGTATAGAGAGTCGGTCCCAAAACGCCACCCTGGGGAACACCTGCATGAATAGCATTGATGCTATCTAGATTGTACACCATCTAGCAATACTGAGATTTAAAAAAAAAATCGTAATTTACAATTCCCATTTTATTTTAACACTACAATCTCAAACATTTTTGTATTTCACTTTAAAATGAATTTCGTTATATTTATATTTTACTTAGTTAGGTATTTCTGTAAAGAATATATTATACAATGAAGCGCAATCTTTTAAATACACACAGATACGTGTAAAATATTCAATTAAACTTGTTAAACGAAACAATTATCAGCAACGAGAATGACAACAATAAGAACAACAACAACACAAACAAGAACAAAAACAACGTGCATTAAATGAGAAAGTAAACAATTGTCGCATGCATACAATCTATATAATATAAACATATATACATAGATACACAATCACATTAATACATGCACTCAGTTTCCTGCAGTGAAATACAGTAAAAACATAGTAGGTAAAGCATAATTCATACATGGCGTATGTGTAATGTGTCGTTTAATAATAAAATTATGTATCTGTTTTTATTTGTCACCCATTTAACTCTCTCTATGCCCCCCACACATTGATTACAATGTTTATGTATGTTGCTTGTTTTTTCACACTTTCCTACAAACTTTTCCTTCGATCATTTCTCTCCCTCTGCTCTATTAAACAATTCAATTACTATCGTCATTTAAAGTTACGCATACGCCACATTCAACCAACAATGAACGAAACCAACCATTATTCAAACCCAAACAACCGTGGAACATTTTAGTGAGATTATTTCATTAAATTTAATTGTTTGTCGCATACTTTTAGGCGTTGACAAAGTTATGCGATAATTTAGAGTTGCGTTTACAACACATTAAAATTTCAAACTAATGCAACTTCTTTGAAAAAATAAAATGTGTTAATGTTACTGATGTAATCCTCTCTCTTAATGCATTGACAAAAACACAAAATGTCCAACAAAATGTATATCTCTTTAATCCATAATAATTCATGAATTCCAACGTCTCTTATATGATTTATTCAAGAATGTAAACTTCATACAATCAATTCGATTTTAGTATTATATTAATTTTGATGATTTTATTTCATGTTTCTTTTTATTAATAATGAAAACAAGGAATTTTCAATTATTTTACGAATTTGCATTGTTATTTCTTTTTATTATTTTCCTAACCAATTCAAACTCAATTCAACATTATTAGCTAAAAAACAATTATTACCAATACCATATACGAGTACGTAAATGCCAACTGTAAATACAATAGAACAACAGAAAAACAATTCTTAGAAATACACAGTACATATATGTTTTTCACAAACAAAGATTTCTATTCATATACTAGGTAAGTAAGCCTTCTTTTCTTTTTGTGAGTTTGATGCCAACATAGAAATGAATCAGGGACAAATTTCAAAAAAGAATGAGGTACCAAGAAACAAAGCATGGCAGCACTACGTTCCATTAACTTTTGGGAAAAAATCATCGAAGCATGTGAAAATATCGAAATGCACTTTTCTAAAAAAAAAAATATGTGAAAAGAGTAAGGATGAAAACGACTTATGGGTTGGCAGTGGAATGAAAAGTGAACATAACTGACAATATTGAGCAATCCTTTGAAAGTATAATACATTCAGCTACATAGAAACAGTAGAAAATGAAGGAAAATTGAAAACCAAAATAAATGTAGAGTGAACACAATAGCAAAAATTATTTTCTTCATGACTTTTTTTTTTTTTTGTTTTATGTATTTCTATCGAATTTTCTTTCCTTCTCTATCAGAGAAATAAATGAATTATATGGACGTAATAGAGAGATATACGTATATTAAATAATTTGACCTCAAAAAGGAAATCGAAATGTCATTGTGGATTAAGAACTGAACTTTTCAACTTTCTCTGTACTTAATACAAAACTATATTTTTCATATCAGTTTTCAATATTAAAATTAAGAACAAAGTAAGTAAAATAAACCAAAATAGAGAAAATTCTTTGATTTGCTTCTAATGAAAGTAACTAAAAAATTAAAAAAAAAATAAATAAAAAAATGAATAATTTTTATTTGTTTGTCTTTATGCAAGTAAACGAAGTAAGACTCATTAAATTCACATTTTCAATGTAATCATTCTTGATAGTCATACGAATCATTATTTTATTTCAACAAGTTGTATATTTACGCGGTTATTAATGATTATAAGAATGCAACTCAAATTCCATACTTTCGGGCGATGAAATCAATGCATCATTGTTCTTTGTGTATATTGCATACAGATCCATAATAAAGTATATTTATTCATTATTTATTAACAAAATCAAAAATCACTTCTTCAACTTCTTCATTTTAAAAGTGATTTGTCATTAACTCTCACTTCCACAACCATTGTTTTTCCTTGACATGACATTATATCAAAATTTTTGTTCGATTTTTCTGTGAAAGTTCCGCTTTCTTTAATTCATTTTTCCACTACTTAGCCAACCATTCGTTACACCCTGCATTAAGGAAGAGTTTATTAAGTTTCTGCTAATTGTTAATATACATCAAGTGGAAACCAAAATCACAGCAAACTATGTGTATTTTCTTAATTAGTAAAAAGCTTTCAACTATTGGTAGAGATATCGATTGATAATTGTTACAAAAAATATATTCATTGAATCTATTTGATTCAATGTTTCTCTCTTTTGAATAGATTGGGAATATAGGGTATCTGATATTTTGATTCAAATGATTGTATGGGCCTTATTTGTTCATTTGTCATACAATCAGTTTTCGTTCAATTTACATGAAACTTTTCTTTTGCAAATTTTGTTCGAAGAAACTCAATTTCAGAGTCTGTTTCCAATTTTTTCCAGTTCACTTGGATTTATTTGTGTTCTTCTTTATGTTTATTCATGTTTATCTATTTATATATGTATAAATATACGTTTTAGTATTTGAGTTTTTGTAAATAAAAAAATGCCATATTTTAGGCTTATAAAAAGAAAATGTACTTAATGTGGCTGAAGTTCGTGATGAGAGGTCTTCTAATCAAAAAGTTCGAGTTAGTGTTCCGCAGGGCATTGTCCTAGGGCCAGTCCTCTATACATTATTTAGACGGGATATGCCAACACCAACTGATGAAAACATCCTCGCTGTCACATATGCGGATGGCACAGTATTATTAGCGTGTGATACTCTATGTGATCTAGCTGCTGTCATCTCCCAAAAATCTATCGATGATTTTGACGCCTGGTCCAACCGTTGGAATATTGGAGTTAATAATGCTAAATCTCCACCGGTCACGCTCAAAGGCACTCAAGTCCCCCAAAATGCTTCTTAGATAGTTTAAGCATGTGAATATCATTACAGCTACTTGCAGAAACGAACTGAACAAATTAAGGTGGCTCACCCGTCCTGGCAGTACTTTGAATCTGTCTGCCAAGGTATCACTGTATAAGGTTATAGTTATACCATCATACATTTATGGCATTCAGCTCTGGGGACTTGCAGCAAAGTCCACAATTAACCGAGTCCAAGCCATGCTGAACACAGCTCTTCTTAACATAACGGGTGCTCCCTGGTATGTCAGGGGAATGTCAACACATCATGACCTAGGAATCCTAACAGTTAATGTGCAAATTAATCGCCATAAAGTCGAAACAATGACGTATTGAATGTGCATACCAAGCCTCTAACTTTGGCCCTCACAAGAAATGACTGCCCGAGAAGAGTAAAAAGGCTCCATCCTTCGGACCTACTACATAGAAGTAATAATTAGAATCAATTAAGTAATTGTTAACTTAATTTTTACTCACTTGTCAATGTATCTAAACTATCCCTGATTAGAATTAAAATGATCATAAAAAAAAAAAAAAAAATTATAAATTCAACAAATGACACACAAAATCTCTTACTTTTTTCCATTTTTCCTTTTTTCCTTTTACCTTCCATCATTTTTCACAGTTTCAAATCGTTTCCTCCTCCTTATTTTTTTTTTTTTTTTTTTTGTTGTATTTACTTGAAGTTCATTAAGTTCTCAATTTAAGTTCAGATAATCTTTAATATTTTCGATAATTTAATTTGTTAAATGTGTCGTTGCCTCTACGATATTTTGGTGCAATTAAATTCAACAAACAAGGATGAACATGCAAATTATAAAGAATTTGAAGTAGTAAAATTCATAATAAAAATCTTTTAGGTAGGCAGTGAGGAAGTTGAATTGTTTGGTTTATTTAAAATATGCGGCCTTAACATAACTTAAAGTGTTAGTTTTGTCACTGCATATATAAATATTGTATATTTCATGCCATAAAATTGTGTTAAAAATTACTTAGTAAAATGTTTTGTGGTGCAGACTACATTTTATACCCTATAAACATGTACAAGGCTCTTCATATTTTCTTACAAAGTTTGTGTGACACTGACTGATTGAAAGATACTGAAAATGGAATTAAGCTTGGAAATATTGAAAATAAAATAGAATGATAAAATATTTTACACATTGTCTCCATGAAATATATCTCTCGATCATACTAAAGTATACAACAAGGGTAATTTAGTTCCACCACAACCGAACAAATTCATGTTTTCTTGCTACTCACTTATTTGTCGTTAATTTTCCATGGCAAACAGAATAAAATGAATTTTCACATGTATGTAGTGCATGTATAGTAGAGCACTGCGCGGGACAACAACGGGACAAACGAAATTGACACCTCATGACTTAAAAAATTCATTGAATATTTCTTTCAGACTTGAACCTACCTTAACTCATTAAGACACCATTATGGCACCATTAAGTCCCTTTTACACTATACATCTAGGCAGGGTTTCTTTAGTTTGTGCTAACTGTTAGTATATAATAATGCTGACATTTAGTGGGATACAAAATCACATCAAACTATTAGAATTTTCTAGATCAGAAAAGAGATTCAACTCTTTGTCTAGATATCGTTCAACAAATATTACAAGAAATATGTTAATTGAATCTTGTAGAACTTTTTGTGTGTTTAACTAGAAAAATGTGACTCTTGAAGTCATTTTTGATTCAATGTTTATCTTAATTGAATAGATGGGTGAATTATGCTATACGAAAATCAGGCTCAACTGACCTTATTTGTTATTTTCTTTTTATTCAATCAATTTTCACATGAAACTTTTCTTTTGTAAATTTTGTTTGAGGAAACCCTGTTCAGCGTCTTTTTCCTATTTTTCCCAGTTCGCTTGGTTTTTCTTTTATAATGAGTATAGATATGTGTATTAGTATTTGAGTTTTTGTACTTTATAAACATAACAATTGGATGTTGACATTGATTTGGGTGTTTGACAGACAAAATCTCTATTTTTTTGCTTTTTCCTTTTTATTTTGCTCAGTTGTTATTTTCTTAAATTAGTTTCGTCACTTCATATACAAATATATTTCATGCCACACATTTGTGTTAAAAATCACTCTGTAAAACTTTTTGTGGCGCAGACAACATTCTATGCCCTATAGAAATAAAAATGGATCTTCTCATTTTCATATAAGTTTGTGTTAATCTGAAAAGTTCTGAAATTAGCAATCATTTTTGAAATATTTTAAATCGAACAGAATATGCTTCTATACTGCACTATTTAGTGGAATTTTTTTGTCTCTATCAAATAGGGTAATTTAGTTTCACCTTAACTGAACAAAATACTTTTTAACATTTTTGGGTTCATGTTTGTTTGCTTCTCACTTATTTTTCGAAAATCTTCCATGGCAAACAACATAAACTCCATTTTTACTGTATAATGTACTTGTCCATAGAATCCTAGAGATAAAACCAGATCAGCATTGCCTCCATAGTCTCATCAACAAAAAGTGTATCGTTTGCATGGCCTCAGCATCAAATGACACAAACAACAGAAACGGTTATGTATCCGATGCAAAGAATGCTAGGAGTGAATGCTTCTCCTGATGATGATGATGATGATTATGATTATGTTAATGGTGAGGATGCGAATAAGAATGAGTCGTTTTTTGTCCTGTTGCAGACAATGCGCGCTGTTGACTTATATTCCTGCGTCAAAGCTTCAGAGGAACGCCGTTGTCAGTGCTGCTTAATAAGCAGCTTACAATGTGCTGCAGTCAGTTTGTCACTCATTTTGCTTCATCATGCAATAAGTGTGTCAATGTAAACGAACGATTTGCAAGCATGAATGATGATAATAATGATGATGATGACTAAGCAATGGGTTGTTATGATGCACTACCACATTGCCATTGCTTGGATGATTGCTGCACTTTAGCAGTTTATTTGCTACACAAACACATGCACCCATTTAAAGGGTTACAGTATGTTCAATACACACACTTACGCCTACTGTGTCTCATCGCGTATCTATGTAAATGTGTGTTTATGTGTGTCTTAGTTAGTATTTGTATATGTGCTTATTTATGCTGCGTACTGCAAACTTATCATTTGCCCTATCAAAATTTTTTGCAGCTTTGTCTATTTATCAGCATATGTTTGTTGGTTTATTTCTCATTAGGTATCCATGTTTGTATGTGTGCGCGTGTGGTTATGAAATTGTGGCACATAAATTATTATTCACATGCAAATGTTTGCCTGCATTTGCTTTTCATGTAAACACAAGTGAGCATAAATACTTCGTTTTGTACAAAAAAGTTGTATGAAAGACTTTTACTTTTATATTTCCAACATATGTTTTTCTTTATTCAATGGTATTTTTTTATACTCTTCACGCAGTAAATAGTATTATAAGTTTGTCATGAAGTTTGTAACACACGGAAGGAGACATCGGAGACCCAATAAAGTATTTATATTCTTGAAGAGACGAGTTGATCTAGCCAAGTCCGTCTGTACGTTTGTCTGCCTGTCCATCTGTATGTATGCAAACAAGTCCCTCAGTTATTGAGCTAGAGTGCTTTATTTTATCATACGCAGTACATTTGTCGGAATCAGCCAAATCGGACAACTAGGAAGGATACCTCCTATACAAACCTGGATCCAAATTCAGGTTTTTATAAGAAAAACTTTTTTGTTTTTTGTACTATCGACTTGAAATTTGGACACTAAGTGTCAGACCCATAACCCACCAACCTTATAAATTTCAAGACCCTCAGAACACTAGCTGGGGCGTGAAGAGTATTACATCTTCGGCATAGCCAAAGTTAGTCTTTTTATATTCTTCACGCAGCGAATAGTATTATAAGTTTGTCTGTCTGTCTGTCCACCTGTATGTTTTTATATTTCTTCATTTCATTTTCTATAATTTTTCAAGCGGAATTCTTTTATGTAATGTTGCAGTAAAATTTTACATGTAATAAACTCTTTAAATGGAAATGTTTAGCAGACTATGAGGTTTAATGAGAATGAGTGAGTATGTGATTCAATGGTAAGGTTAAAATGTACAGGCGAGTTCATCCAGAAGCGTTTCCATTGTCCAATATGAACAGGGCCAAGTCCCTCTGAGTAGTTGATTGCCAAACCAACCAAATCTTCGAAGGAATGATTTCAAGAACAAGGGTCCACCTTCCGAGAAGAGCAGGGCAGTTACATATGTGTTAGATACTGTCTCATCTTCACCGCTACGACTTGTCCTTTGACCTATTATTCAATAGCCTATAAAAAGGTAAAAATGGTGATAACGGTGAGGATGTTGTGAGTAAACATCGGACCGATTTCGATTTCAAAGATGAACCTCGCTATAGTCGGCAAGACGCTGCAAAAGCCACTGCAATTTTCAAACTGATGGAGCAAGAAAATCAACCACATGACAGTTTGAAATCATCTAAAAGGAACAGACTACACAAAGATCTTCGATATTTGAGTACCACATTATGTAACGCAAAGAAATCTAATTGATCGAATTACCATCAATGAAACGTTGTTAAAACGCAACGAAATCGTATCATTTTTGAAGCGAATCATTACGGGCGATGAGAATAACCAACACAAACGATTGACTGCGTTGACAGCAAAAAAGTTTATATTGAGTGTTCGATCAGTGACCAGTGTGACCAGAATTGGAAAACAGTTGTGTTCCATCATGACAATACCAGGTCACACACATCTTTGATGACTCGGAACAAATTAACCAACGGAACATGGTTAGAAAGTTTTGATGTATCCACCGAATATCTTGGACCTTGTACCCTTTATATAGATAGATAGATTATCATTATTATCATTTGTATAAGTTGTTTATTGATTTGAAACATCAGTTGCAAGTTGATGATGTAGGCGTCTTAATGGATAAAGTATGGTGAATTTAAAAGTCAGTAAGCATTGCTAATCATTTATGAATTTAATAAATTATAAGGCTATTAAGGTATTAAGTTAAAAAATGAAAAAACTTTATAATTGTCTAGGGACTTACTGACACACACAAAAATCCACACACAAGAAATTAATAGCTTTAAATAGTCATCCAAATACATAAATAAATTGAAATACAAATCAACAAGCAACAATAAATGATAAAATCAAATGTATTTCCATTTTGTCGTACAAACAAATAAATTAGTATCAGTTGCCATTTGATACATAAAATATTCAATTTAATTCGATTTTATTCTTTTATAAACATAAATTCTTATCAACAACAACAAATGATTAAATAAATAATTGCATGATTGCATGACTGAATGAATGACTCATTGATTATAAGTATGAGTCCACAAATTAAATGACTGATAATTGCAATGAATTTACTCGTATGTCCTTTTGAGTTTATGAATATTTCATTGAAACCAGTTTAGATTAAAACAATAGTAAACCAGCAGCATTTTAATATCTGAAATTTAACAATTTACAATAATTTGAAAACTACATAACCAAAAATACAATACTACAATGGAAATTGATTGATTGATTGTGTTCATATTAATTTGTAATATTAATTTATATTCTTAGAATAGTATTTACAAATAAAATAAAATTTTTGCCATTAAAATTATACAATAAGCTGCACAATGATGATTTAAATCTATAATAGAAATACAATAATGGGATTTTATCAATAAAGATTTTAGTTAATATACACAGCTGAGCATTGAATGTAATTTGAGTGGAATTTTCATTCTATAGTCAAAGTTCTAAACTTTCGTAATTCACGCAATTCATCACATGTTCAATTGTCATTTAAATAATGAATGTCGTCAGAAGTCACAGTGACCCTAATCTCCATTATCGTCAACAACTTTCTTTATTGTTAACAAAAATTAAGTTTTATTCAAAACATCTTTCGCTTATGTTATGTGTTTCTCTTCCTCGCCTTCCCTTTTAGATGGTAAGGTAAGTTGTTCCTGATGAGTATTTCAATTGCTTGCATATTTATAAGAAACACTGTACTATACTTGAAGGGTTTTAGACATGATGGCAGCTGTAACATGCTATTTACAATACTTTGTTTAGTAAAAGATATTTATTTAAAAACTAACAAATGACCTTAGCTCATAAGTTCGAGGGATTTAATTTATGGAAGGCGACTCGTTTTGTTAAACGCCATCCTCTGAAACAAATCCCAATAAAGAATACCAACAACTCATGGTGCCATACTGATCTGTCAAAAACGAAAGCATGTGCTGATGAGCTTGAAAACCGTTTCACTCCACTGAATATTGTTGATAGGAGAGACGTCATGGAAACTAAGAACTTCCTAGATGAACCTTGTCAAATAACGGCACCCTATTCTGTCATTTCTCCACACGAAGTCCCCATGGAAATCAAAAAGTTCAATAAAAAGTAGTGTTCCGGATATTATGGAATTGACAACAGTATTGCTAATGCTCTCCCCACCAAGGGGAGCATGATTTTGAATAGCATGCTACGATTTTGTCTCTTCCCCACACTAGAACCAATAACTCCCTACTTGCTACTTATGCGGATGATGCCAACATAATCTGTAATAATAACTCCATTGATACGGCTACGACTAACGAATATCTGAATCGCTTTTCACACTGAACAAAAAGATGGAATATATTGGCATAAACTGGGGCAAATCTGCCCATTACTGTTTCACACTTCGACTAGGTGTTTGTCTGCAAGTTGGCCGTGTTAAATATCTAAGAATGACTCTTACCTGGAAAGCACACATCTCATCTACTACTGCAGCTTGCTATGGTAAAAAAAAAAACTTAGCATGGTTACTGCGACCTTACAGCCAACTTAACCTGAGCAACAAAGTGTTGGTATACCGTATAATTGTATGGCCCTCCTGGACCTATGGTATCCAACTCTGGGGCACTGCATGTGCATCGAGTATAAAAAAAGTTCTAGCTCTGCAGAATAAAGTATTGCGTCGAATCACGAATGCTCCGTGGTACATTCGGAATTCTGCAATTCACAACGACCTTCGGATGCCTACAGTTACCGACGAATTTAATTTGCACAGCAGTCTCTACAATGACAGGCTGAACACTGTTCACTCAAATCCATTTGCAGCGGTGCTTATGCACAAAGAGTTTTCAAGGAGACTCCAATGTCAACTCCCTTCTGATCTTGCGACCAGATCTACATAGCCATTATTTAATTCCAGCTAGCAGATAATTTAATCATAAGCTACTTAGTAAGCATAAAAATCTAATGCAAAGGCCATATGCCACTCATGTGCTGTTTAATATGTTTTGACAAAAATGTATTAATAAATAAAAGAAGCAATATTGGCCAAGAAATTGAACATCTTCATACATTTGTTCAACTGTACACATTGCACAAGTGACGATTTTTGTATGAAAACTACATATCATTTAAAATTAGTTGGCAAGTCGTCAATGCGCCAAACGTGACTAAGCGAAATTAGTGACTAGTAAAACAAGCGGAATACCATATAAATGTACTTTGAACAATTATAACGCTCACGAAGAGTCCATCAATTTTGTTCATACAGATTTTTATATGACTATCAAGTGATAAAGTCAAATAGGTAGAAAATCGGAAAATCCGACAAGCATCAGTGTATCAGTGGAAACATCAGACGAAAATACAGTAAAAAGAAGATTAACTTTGGATATGCCGATGTTTGTAATACTCTTCACGCACTTTTTTTATCTTCTGATTATGAGGTAGCCATCATGGTAGTCCAAGGGTCTTAAAATTTATATAGTTAAATCTGTTGTTAAAATAAATAAATTCAACGTAATCATAATCAAATAATTCTTACCTGATATTAGATGTCAACATGACAATAAGGTCCATCCGTCTATTTAGCAGCATTTATTTATTGGTCATTAAGCCTCTGTAAATTTTAGCACTTGCACAATTTAGTGTAAAAAGAAATTACTTTTTAAATTTGCTAGAAGAAACTAAACAAATTGAATTTACCATTACTATGCTTTAGATGATTTTGAGTGCTGCAAGTCTTACCATAAGTAAGACACCGCACAAATCAAATCGAATTGAAGCTGCGTCATTAAAGAAACTATTACAAACATTTTTAAAGACTAGTTTGCATACATACAGACGGACAGACTGACAAACTGACAGCGGGACATAGCTAGATCAACTCGTCTCGTCGCGATCAAGAATATATATACTTTATGGGGTCTCCGATGTCTCCTTCTGTGGGTTACAAACTCCATGACAAACTTATAATACTATTCATTGCATGAAGAGTATAAATATACCAGATTTTTTATGTGGTTGGGGATGATCATTGTGTGTTGTTTTTTATCAAAAATTTAAAATTTTGAAAATTTTGAGCTATGACACTTTAGTTAAATTGAATTTAAGGACATGATTTTTCACATGCCCAACCACTGTGATTTTTTCTCCTTATGCTGCAATGTTAAAAATTCTAATAAAGAAATAAAAAACTATTGTTGTAATTTTTTTTTTTTTTAATTTTGCTTAAATTTATTATTTTATTGTTTATTATCATTATTATTATTATTTTAAATTCTTTATATAAATTTCATATTTTCTATTATTGTTTTTTAACTTAATGCTAACATATTTTAACTTACGTTTTTTTTTTTTAGTACAATAAATATTATTGTTGTAGAGAATTTATTGAGTCATTAAATTATTATCACTTTTATTATTTAGTTTTATTTTATACAAATTTATTTTCATTTATTTTTAGTTTTACAATTTGTTGGAAAATTATTATAAATCGATTTTTCGATCTTTCGCTTATCTTGTCTTCTCTCGAGAAAAATAGCGTAATTTTGTTTTCCTATATTAAATTTTAAAAATAATAAATTTTGCATAAACTATTTTATTTCCATTTGTTTTTTTTTTTTTTTTTTCTTATTTTTTGTTTGTTTATAATTATATTTAATAATTATATAAAAGTTTCATGAGCATAGAAAGAAAATAAGGATAGGTAAGATAAGATAAAATGAATCTGATCACTGATAAATTAAATAATTAAGATTTTATTTTAAAAGAACGTTTACAAAGGTTACTTTCAAACTTAAATAAAATATTTAGAAATTTACACACAACTGAATGAAATTAGTAAAACAAAAAGAAATAATATACACATTAAAGTCTCGTTGGATTTAATGAAAATAATAAAATATGGTACTTGTTTCGTACCCTCAAAACTTAAAATTATGGGTCTTTTATACGATTAGTGGTGAGAAATATATATACATATATATATATATGTCTCATAGGGGTTATCTGGGGTTCTGGGGAATCTCATCGAACCAAAAACCTTCATCAGTTTCTATTACTGCCTTTCATGTTGTGCAGCTTTCTGAATTAGAGTTATTCAAGGCATATGAAATTAAAGGTAAGGAAAATTACTTACATATATAATATATAAGCGCAAGTGAGATAGTTGCAAGGTGGTAGTCTGGCAACACTAAAAATATGTTGTGTGGAGTACAGGGTGAATGTGTAAGAAAAAGATGAAGAAGATCAAGAAAAGAAAGACTACAAGTGAAGGTGGGTTAAAAAAAAAAAAGAAAAATTAAAAGAAAAAAAAAGAGCAGCGAGATAATAGCGTTAGTAGTTAGGAAATGCCTAATACAATAATGAAAATATCAATGATTCACAAATTGAAATAAACGAGAATTTCATACTCGATTTTTCAAATTTGATGTATTCAATGGAGTTGAAATTCATCAAGAAATTTGAAGAATGGAACCCAAACATCAGTAATCAATGTCTTTGGATAGATAAGGAGGCTGGCGGAATCATAGGTCCTCTATACCTTACTACAGTTGCTGAAGGAGGAGGGAAACACACACTTTGTTTGGATAAAGACTTTGTCAAGGTAAATATCACACTTACACTTGTACAAGGGGTACACGATTTTAGGTTGTAAAAGATATAGTACGGAGAACGGGTAGATAACTGAATTGAATTTACCCATCGGACCACTGCTACTATATTGTAAATACTCGGCGTTTACGGACGCAGAGTTAGATGCGATGATCGGACTCAATATAACCGCTCAAAAGCACCTAAATTTGTGCGTGTATGTGTATGTTGAAATTTTAGTATAAAAGGAGGAATATTTTGTACAGTCAACTTAGTTTCAAACAACCAGCATGGAGATGACCGAATAAATTGAAAAATTCAGAAAGCTGTACTGCAGGTTTCAAATTTACACTTGTACAAAACGTACAAGATTATAGGTAAGTAATAAAAAAAAAATACATTACTTATTACTCGGCGTTGACGGACGTCATAGCAGTTTGTTACCTAACTCAATTAGAGTCTTAATTGTGGGGCCCTCTAATTGTGGAAAAACAAATGTCATGATAAGTTTGATTGAGAGTCCGAACGGTTTGAAATTTGAAAATGTTTACTTGTACTCAAAATCGCAAAATTAGCTTTTGCAATAGGTGCTTGCGCACTGTTATTACTACAAAACCAGAATAGCGAAAGTTCAAAACATGATTAAACTATACTATATAAGTTTTAATATAAAATAGAGGGAGAAAATTTTATGTTTAAAAGAGACTCAACTTTTGAGTTTGAATTCAGTTTTTGACAACTTAATAAACAAGATGGATCAAGTGAACAAACCAGCAGCATTAACAAACGTTTCAGGTTTTGCTATAAGTCAGGACGTAGTAGACGTGCCTGTCTAAATGATTTCACGAGCAAGGGGCGAAAACCCATTCTTAGCTCAACTGTAATGGAAAGCGATCATTCATATCCTAACTTCAATATTGTCAGGACTGTAACAAAATTCGGGGATACTATTGTATTGGAGCTAGCAGCTCATGTACTCCCCAAAAGGTATTCTTCGATTAAGGACTCATCTATCGAAACAATTAAAAAAGGAGGCTTCTTTTTTATTAAAAAGATTAGACAAATTTCTAATATTTATGACCTCACAATTGAATATAATTCTGGAACATCTTGAGTTTAATATTATTTGATTATACAAACTATTTATAAGCAGAATATATCATAAACAATGCAATATTATTATACATATTCTTATTCACTTTCTTAAAATAAAAACATTTTAAGGTTTATACATTCCACAGTGATTGATACCAGAGATATTCTTTAATGAAGCCTCTAAGTTCTTCATTCCATTGATGAAGAATAAACTCATAGACCTAACTGTCTACATGATTAATTTTACTCTATCGGTGAAATATTTTAGAATTATAAATGGGGATGAGGGGAAAAATATTAAAAATGTTTTTGAGAAACACTCTGATCAGTTATTAAATAAAATGAGAGAGTTTCAGGAAAGAGAGAGTGATTGGAATCTCTTTGCAATATTAATGCTTAAAATGAATATTGATAGATATACATCGACAGAAATAATAAATACATATATAAGTAAACGTGAAATTCAAAAGTTGAATGAATCAATTTACTTAATTTTAAGTGGTTTTAAGAACCGAGTAAATAGTCATAGTCATATCGAAATAAATTGGAGGAGCTGTTGTTCCCAGAGGAGTTCTTTGGTGAAGCCTCTAAGTCAATCATTCCATTAATGGAGGAAAATCTTGTAGAACTTACTACCTACAAGATTAATTTTATTCTATTTAGTAAATATCGGAAACAAACGGGTGATAATGAAATGATTAAAATTTCCTCACATCAATCCAGGATGGCAATCGTTACATCAATTTCAAATATCAAAGATGTTTTTGAGAAGCACTCTGAACAGATAATAAAAAAAAATGTCAGAGTTTCAAAAAAAAAAAAAAAATAGCGAATGAGCACTCATCTAAATCCTGAACCTTGAGATGAACATCAATAAATTCACGCCCATGAAAGTGGGGAGTTATATTGATTTACCGCATTTTCGTAAGATAAAGAGAGCCCTCATTAATATCAACAATAAGTATAATTATTACTTCAAATGGGCTATAATGTCAGCAATGAAACAGCACTCAATTAATTCTGTTCGTTGCGCTTTATAAAGTATTGCAAATATCGACAATTCGCGAATTGAAATAAATGATACTTTCATACTCAATTTTTCAAATTTGATGTTTCCAATGGAGTTGAAATTCATCAATAAATTTGAAGAAATGAACCCAAACATCAGTAGTAATTTAGGAAAGTTAATTCTAAGTTTGATCTTTAAGAATAAAGAATATTGAAAATAAAAGCCTCTTAAGAGTTTTTATTAACACATAACTCGCGCAACAGTATAAGAAAAATAATAGGTTAAGTTGCGGAAACGAGAAATAGACTTAGTAAGAAGGGAAAAAAAATAAATTGGTTTAATAATTAAATTGAATTGTATTAAACAGATAATTTTGAATCGTTGAATAAAAAGAGCATCAAAACATAAACAATTGACAAAACTCAGTCAATACAACTTGAAATTAAAAATTCCAAGTATAAATACCAGAAGACATAATTACATTTCAGTCACACGGCTACTTAAGACACTCACCGTTGTACAATGACATTGGTTAGGAAAAAATATGTTGATGAAATGATCAGCTAATCAGATCAGAATATTGACGTGGCTAGTCAGTGATGGATCAGACATAGACCAGGCAACACACATTTGTGATTGTTAATTCTTATACTACACAACAAAAACATTAAACTGTCAATTTATATTTAACTTTAAATAACCTTCAATAAATATCATAATTTGTATGATTGATTGATTATCCTGAAAACATAATTTATACATGGGAGTACATACATACATACATGTTGGAGCGAACGATAAAATAAGTAGTGCTTACAATTGTAATCGTTTATCGGCTTGGTGGCACTGGGTTTTGTCTAGTGTTGTTAAACACTGAACCTATTCTCTTACACATACTTTAGAGTGTTAGAAAGGACTTGGAAAGAGGACAGATCTGTGCTTGGAGAGGGAAAAAAGGGGCATTAGTTGGAGACCGGCGATAGCGCACAGACTTGTTGAATTTGGTTATAGAAATGAACGTGTTTGTTAGATGTTATTTGAAATAATTGCGATCAACGGTTGTTTTTAAAATAATTCAGAGCAATCGATTTTTTTTATTATTCTATTCATTGTAACAATATGGTCGTCACTGACATGTTAAAAATTGTTTTCACTTGTTTACTTATTTAAATAAACGCTCTATTTTAATATGAAGCCAACACATTCACTTTTAGAAAATAAATAATATATATATATTAATAATATATAATAATAATAAAACAATAAAAATAAATTCTTCATTAAATAAAGGAAATTACTATACAAAAAATCTCAGTGTCAAATTGAACTTTGTCTCAAGTAGTCATAACATTATGAGCGGAATACCTAAAAAACAACAACAACAACATAACAATTACTAAAAACCGTTTTGTTTCAACAAAAGTGAATACAAAAGAAAACACAGTCTCATCAGAAACTTAATGGAGTGACAACGCGTGATTATTGCCCTTGCAAAATCCTTATCTATTGTTCTTTAAAACAAGATTGAAAAAAAACAGAGATTCTTGACAACACTTGCGAAGAGAAAAAACAAAGCAACAATATAAATTAAAAAAGAGAAAGAGAGAATAAATTGAACAACTACACATATAAAACCGTAATGCAAGTAGTTCAAACAATATATACGTACAAAAGACTCGATTAGCTTAGCCGATCGTATAACACCATATAATGGGGTGTAAGACAAAAACGTTATTAGTACCGCACCCAAATACCTATTGATAAAATCAGCACATCACAAACAACGAAAACCTAACAGACGTCTCGCCTTTCCTTATCAAGAGGTGATTGACCATACCTGCGATGGTGTGGTGGATCAATGTAAAAAAACTCATATTTCTTAGAAATCAAAAATAGTTTACTATCCCACACGCTCTTTTACACTGATGATCCCTTCTTCCGTACTACACTTCCATTTATTCTTCCGCAATAATAGCCATTTTTGAAGCGGTCATTATAGCCAAAACTGGTCGCGGTCACAGATGACTTCTCTCCCGTATAAACATACTTTGAGGCCCGGTCATTGTCTTATTCCCGGCAGTGAACAGGCGTATAAAGCTGCCAAATCCGCCTTTGAAACCTTCTAATCTTCCTGGAAAATTTTAACACTGATGATATTAAAAACACATCGGCACAATATTTCTGAAGAAATTCAAATCAATCTGGCAGCTGACAAATCCCCACTACAAACCAATCAACCCTAATTTAAATCGTCGAGAACTTTGCAAATTCATTACACTCTGCCTTGAACACACCAACTTAACCTACAAACATTTTTTTGATCAATCCTTAAGTAGTCACTGTAACATAAATGACACATTATCCGTCCAACATATCCTCTCTGATTGCCCTCATTTTAACTCCCAAAGGCGCCAACAATTCCCTTCCTCTGACCCCATACTTCCTCTATCCACCCCTACCCATGACAATATTATCAAACTAATAAATTTTCTTAAAGTGGTACAAAATTATATCATTTTATTTCAAAAAAAAAAAATAAATGTTACTAAATAAATAAGCAATTCAAATAAGTAGCTTCTAATTTAGCCTTAGTATGTTTGTATTTTTAAGTACACCTAAACTGTTTCTAAAATAAAATTTAAAAAAATAAAATTCTTGATATTAACATTTCATGTTTCAGACACAGAGCAGGCAGATTTCTAAAACACCATAAACCAACGAGACTCTTAATGTATATATATATTTTTTTTTTTTAATCTTATTTTTCGGTCAGTTTTTTTTTTTTTTTTTTTGTCTTTTTTTTCATAATATTCTAAGGCCACATTTATGTATTACGTATTTGTTTTCTTAATTTTATTATTTCAATAATTTAAAAAACAAAAAAAATTACGAAAATTATAAAGGAAACTTTTGTCTTTTTTAGTTTCTAACTGGAAAAGTTTCATAATTTATTTAATTGCTTAAAAATCTCATTAAAATATTTTGCATTTTTCTTTTCGTTTTCTTCGATTTACCAAAAACTAATTGCAATTAAAATGCTATAAAAGAACAACAGTCTTAGAGGAAATTACTCGATTTAAATGAGAAAGGAATAAACTCATAATAAACAAAACAATTAATGAAATTTTTATGCAAAACAATATAAATTTAATTACATGAAAATGAATAATTAGTTTCGGAAATTTACTTAAAAAAAAAAAAAAAAAAATAAAATATGACACAGTTTGAGAAATGATAATTGTATGTACGTAGTGTGTTTAAAGTCCTAATGTATAATATGATAAACATATATAAAAATAGTCCTATTCTATGCCTAAGCAATTTAATATCTCTATGTACATACAATGAATGACGTGTGATCGGGGGATCAAACTTGAAATCATAATTTATTTAAAGTTGACTTACTACTGTTGCAGCTTGTGTGACTCCTTATGATGCTGATGTGTGATGTTCCTGGAGATGTTGTCTATATGACTGTTAGACTTTGTTGTCAAGCACCGTTGGATGCTTTGTTCGAATGATGTTACAACTGTTGCAAATGCAGCAACACTCGTTTGTAAAAAATGTTTTATTTTCTTTTGTTGTTGATGTTGTTCTACTTTATTGTTGATATTTGGTGTGTTTTTTGATCGTTGTTGTTTCTGTTATTCTTATAATTATTTTTTTTTTTCTTTAATATCACTAAAATCATCATCAACATCTTCACGAATTTCTATTCTTGTTTGTCGTCGTTCTTCTTATTGTCGTTGAATAATGTAAACTATGATTTTGTTTCTGTTGCTAATGTTGATTTTTCTTTATCAAGGGACAACTGTAGCATAGTTTAAGCTCTTCTACTATCATATATCCTTTTCACCAACAAAATCCACCATCAACATTACTATATTGCAACGAATTATTTCTCGTTGTCATTCATCCCATAGGCACTGTTGTTTCTGATGCACATAATAGGTGAAATGCGTACACTTGCGACAAGTTTTGATGCCACAACGATAATTAGTCACTTGCTGCTGCTGTTGTGATGTATCTGTCCCACCATTTGCTGCATTTCTATTTTTACCTTTGCAATACTTTAGACCACAGGGATACCAGCCAATACAAGTTTCAAGCGCACATAGGCATGGCGCCCATAGGCTGCTCACTTCAGTGCAGCGTGAGGATAATGCAACTGGAAATTTTTCCGTAGCTGATTCAAGGCTTGAAATCGAGGAACCTACATACAATAGGAAGAAAGAAAAGAAAACATAAAAAGCCATTCAACATTTAGTTTATACGAAATTAAATTTCTAACTTAGAAATCATCATTAATAAAAAGAAAAGATCATATATACTCGTACTTATATACATTTAAGATTGGACTTTAGTAATATGGCAACTCTTAAGTAAAAGAAAGGTTATCGTTTTAAAATTCATTAAATCAAAAAATCATGAAATTCATGTAACTACACTTTGATCTTAGACATGTGTCGCGGAAGCGATAATCAGAAATATAAATAAATGGTGAAGAATTATGACAACATAGACGCATTCACCGAAAAACTCTATGCAATTATTAAAAGAAAAACAAGATGAAAATAATTTTGAGAGTGCTGATTTTTTTTTTCAAGTACAAAGTGTGCGACCAAAACAAAATTTTAAAATCTTGAATGAATTTTACCCGTTGTAATGCTGTAATTTACCTGGTAACTCGGCCCATGCACGTAAATCCAAATCTCTCACATAAGTTGCATCAGCAGCCTCAGCACATAAAGTTTGCAAGTGTCGGGTTATGGGCAATGAACGATTGAGTTGGACCCATGATGTCATAATGAAGGTCTCTCGCCCCTTATCCTCTTCCGGTGTGCGTATCGTATGCGGATTCTTTTGACGTAACTTAGCCATTGCATCCGATGAAATGAAATCACCCTTAATGAATTTTGTGACAAAGCACATTACTTGATATTGGCTTTGTCCACGTTCTTCTTCAGCAAGAACAAGGGCTTTCAAAATTCGTACCTCCTATTGGAATGAAGACAAAATCAAAAAAAAAGATAATTTAAATTTTTGATTAATTAATACATTTTGGTTAAAACAAAGTCTAACTTACATTTCGAAAATCAATCACTTGTGTAATAAGAGTACCGTCGGTTTTTTGGAACTCCAAAGTTATAAGGTCTTCAATAATATTTGAGGTTATACTTTCTTGCATGACTTCGCCACCCTATAAAAGAGAAGAAAAATTATTCATAAAATATAGAAAAAAAAAACGTCTTTTGTTAAGTTTTTATCCGGAGGGGATTCCTCTCATAATCATCACCTGCTCCTTCTCTTTATTTTACATAGTATCTATTTCTGTAAATTATAGTCGTGTAGTATAGTAGTAGCCTTTGTAGGTGTTTTCGTTAAAACACTTTCTGTGTCAAGATATGAAGAGCCTCATTTTTTCTTTTCTTTTTTTGGGTCACTTTGCACTGTGTGTCAGTGAGGGGATGACACTAAAATATTAATAAACTCTCTCGCTGAAACACCAAAAATAATAAAAGCCATCATCAAACGACAGGACCAAATAGACGAGGAGCAAGTGAGCCGGCAAATCATACGAATACAAAACATAAACTATGACGTCGCTTCGGCCATGAACTAAATTATAGTCGAGTATTTGAGGCAGTGGCAAAGCTATTAATGTTGAAAGCATTGAGAAGCAAAGTAAAGAAAAACACAAATGAAGAAAAAGCAAAAAGCAGCGAACTCAGAGGATGCAAAGAAGGCAGCATTGTCAAGTGTTGGAAAAAAAAGAAAAATATAAAAGCATCATGATTCTCGTCATCATCATCTCTAACAAAAACCGCGACATCTACTGGGACTGAGCCAGACTCTGTCAGGCTATATGACTAAACTGAAAGAGAAACAGAAAAAAGAAAAGGAAAGGAGAAGAGAAGAGAAGAGTGAAAAAAAATGGAAGAGAAGTTATCTTGATGCAAAAATCTAGTTCAACAAATAAACAAACAAACGACCGAGTGAAGCAGAGAATGAACGCAGACAAACACACACGTGCTTAGCATCATGATGAGTACGTCGACGGAAACGAGTGTATGGGGCTGTTAGCTTGCAGCGCATGTTGCCCTTAATGTTTACAAGTCCGCCAAAATAAAAACTAAGTAGACTAGAACAATAAGAACGACACACTTGCATGTAAACAGAAACGATGGTAAGAGGGAAAGAAATAAAACCAAAAGAAGGAATCAAAATCAAAGCAACTAAACTAAAAAGCAAATGAAAACAAATCAAACCACATTGTGACTTAAAAAAAAAAATTAGCTTAAAATTTTTTATTGAACAAAGAGAAGAAAGTGCGTATTATCACACCTATAGAACGCGGGAGGAAGGTAGTACCTTCAAGGTACTAGAGATGTTTATAATTTTACTTATTTTGAACAACGATTTAAATAAATTTGGAATGGAAATAATTTCGTATAAGCCGATGCAATATTTTGTCCATACAATACTGATCCCGAGAGTTCTCATGCTTTTAATTTTATTGTTTACTACTTGGCCCGGCAAACTTCGCTTTTGTGCATTTGTTAATAATGTTGTCTTGCCCGAATGTAAAACAATATAAGATTTAAAGAATTATAAAAGATTATATAAGAAGTGGTTTTAGAAGCGATAAAATTTGTTAGAAAAAACACATTTTAAATTTTATAAATTATAAATTAAATAATATTTTTCAATTTTGATAAAATAAAGCCTATGTTGAGCACCAAAACAAACTTCTTGTGTTTCTGTAATTTAATTTTGAATGGAATGAGTGGCTTTTAATTGATGCTTGCACAAACCAAAAACAAACAGGCAAAGTCTACGATTTTATTATAAGTATAGATTATTTTCCGCCCATCGATTTATTTGGGTATTACGGATGGCAGTAGCGTTGCGAGGACTGGCCCCTGAACGGTCCTTGAAAATAAGTTTTGCAATATTATTAAAAGTCAAGCGTTTCGTATATATTTCCGTATGCGTTAGTACTACTTATCAAGAGTCGGAGAGTGGTCTGGCAACGTAAGCATTTTGTGAAGCTCAACCGAGCTAAGTTTAAGAACATTATTGAAATAAAGAATTAATTCATTCTCACTGCTTAAGAGAATGAGTCGTTTCGTTCTTTCAATAGTGATAATTCGCGCGAAACTCTGAGAATCCCCAAGTTCTTTCTGTTTATTCATTGTTCATAAAATTTATAAATAAAATCTATTTCCTCTTTCAAAGTCACGCAAGCATTAGGATCTTGTAAAAACTAAATTAAAATTGAAGTAGAATCGCAGCAGTAAAAGCGACATTTTTGCAATTTGATGATGTTTTTGAATGCATTGATGACTTCAAAAATAAAACTGATGATTCCGAAGATCGAAGTGACTGTGAAGTAGTCTTATACCCCATACGACCATTGATTCGAATCTCATTCGACAAGAAACACAAGGAAAATGACGTCATTCTGGGGTTGTTTTTGTAGAATGTGATTCGAATCAAAGTCGAATCAAGAATTGACACGCCTGTTAATCAAAATTTACGACTGGTCACTCGTGTTAGTGTTACTCAATTTCTGCTTTTTTTAAGTCATTTTCGGCAGTATTTCACCTCTTGTTTTTTGTGCGCCAACAATGAACACCTGATCATTGCACAAAACAGTTTTATGTAAAATCCAAACTGTAAAAACTTTTTCAAAATTTTAATAAAATACGTAGCAGGCATAATACATACACTGCGAATTGTATTTTTCACAAAATTTCCATTTCAATTTCTCATAATTAGCCGCAACGTTCCATTTGTATGTAAAACCAAAATAAAAAACAGTTGTTCATGATACAAAATAGTCTGTCGGAACGCCAAAGTGTATCATCGTAATTCAGTCTTCTGTAAATGGGGTATTAAACGAAATGTTAACTTCGGGAGTTTATTGTTGCAACACACGTGTGGTACAAGATTTTACTACATGTGAAAAAAATAAGTAAAGTCGCAATTGGCACATTACATTCAATTTGTTTGGGAATTGAAGAATTCCGTAATACAGTTCGGTTGTTTGTAGAAAAGAGTTGTTACGAAATTGTGTCACAATTTAAAGAAAGAAAAGGAAAGAATAAACGAATGTTCGGTTACAAACATACATATTAATGAATCCATACAATCTGTTGAAATACAGTATAGAGTTAAATTTTTAACACAATGTGGCTCAGTGAATATGAATATATGAACGATTTAGTTTTGCTTATTAAATCAATTATTTGAAATCTATACCAAGCATTGTAACTATTTTGGTACAACACTTCGAAAATGTGACATTTTAATTTTTTTTTTTTTAAGTTAACTTGCTTGAAAAGCACGATGAGCCAAGAGAGACTACCTGCGTTATCAGCTCTACATATTAATTGAAGTGCGAAAAGCGGCTGGGGTTAACTTTAACATAATCTTTAACACATCAGTCTCAATCTACTAAGTATTTATCGTTTTCTTTCGTCATCGTTGTCCGCAAATTTGTTTATTTTATTGAATGAGGCCAGCTGTTGAATAAACATATTCTGAGGCGACAGAGCTAAGTTGACAAGACAAGTAATTTTCCGCAAGTTTTTTCAAGTTTGGATATTTAACTTCAATAGTTCATTGGTACTAAATGATCAGGCCTCTCAAATAAGATTCCTCTTGTTCAAGATGAGTATTCATGTGTGATAAAAGCTGCTGTTCGTGAAATTCTTCAATCAAATTCGCATTCGTTATATCCCTAAAAATAATCGAATGGCTCAGATTAAAGTTAAAGTGAACGCCCCTATAGTATTATGTCTTATGTTTCTTGAAACCAAGAGAAAATTTTCAACAAAAACTAGCATATCAAATAAAAAAGAAAAATAGCAAATAGTAAAAGTTCAACATTAGTAAGGAATAATGAAAGAATGTAAAAGAGCAAGAGCAACAAAGAATATGCAATAATAGATATTCCTTCTCCTGTTGTCTGCTTTTTTTATGTTTTTCAATTTTATTTTATTTTTTTTTTTTTTACTTTCAGTTGTTTTTATTACTATTGTTTCAGTTTTCCCAATGTGACATTTCTTTCTTATTTTCGCTGTCATTTCTAATCAACACAAAATATCGCAATGCAACAACACCATGCTGATGAATAAAATGAATAAAAAAGGAATGAATGAAGAGGGAAGTGAAAGATAGAAGGTAAAATTGCAGCAACATCAACTGATATAATATTTATAGAGTATAGTAGATAGCGTAGCATTTTCTTTTATTCTCTTCTTTTCTATGCTGTGTGTTTTTCTCGGTTTCAAAGCAATGCAAACAACATTTTGGAAAAGGTAAACAAACATCATTCATGCCTGATTGCGATGATGATAATGATGATGATGACAAAATGAAATAAAAAAAGCAAAATTGCTGAATTAAGTTGAGCTCACAGTAAAGTGGAAAAAGAAGAACAACTTAGCCTAGTTAAGCTAATCTGGGCAAAGGAAAACAAACAAATATATAAAAGTAAAAATTAGAGCAAACACAAACAAGTTCAAGGACAATGCGGCGGTACTCACATACATATTCCATTCACACTAACATATAAACCTATACAACATATTATAGAAATATGGCGCATTGAACAGTAAGCCAAGTGAAACCAATTAAGCGAACAAAGCCAGAATATATAGTATTTTGCTCTTTTCTTTTACTAATACTTATGTATTTTTTATTTTCATTCTATGACAGCAGTTAAACAAGCGTAAATTTATTTTTCATAAGCATTTAAAAGACCGTGGGAAATACAATAATAAATTATTAAACCAACTACAAGAGCAAAATAGCGCATGCAGATAGAGTAAGAGAAGCACATGGGTGACCATAAATGAGCGCGTTGCTCTGCTATTAGTTTAAAAATGTTCAACTGATAGTGAGTTTTAAGCAAAGAGAACGAGATATAGATGTAGGGAAAGAGAACCTGAATGGGAAGCCTTTTCTTAGAAGTATTGTTGCTGAATTTTGCCGTGTTACTTAAAAATTCCACGTCATATTCGTTAATGCAATTATGACATTTCTTTCGCACTTGTCGAGAGGAGTTGGAACACCACACTTTCACAAATAACCTCAATGATCCCATACAATACCATAATATGTACTTATATTGTATGATGGAACATGATTTTCTTGGGTTTTGACGAATTTATTCATGTTTTTTGTTGTTATAATTTGAAATCATTTTAAAAAGGAAATGAGATACAAAGGTCACACACACACAGAGCATATGAAGAATCGCTGCTACAAGTGGAAACAATAATCTCCGTTTTGATAGTAATTTATTCAAACAGAACCACAAAATGATAAAGCACTTAAAAAAAACTGGAACAAGCTAAGGTCTTGTTTATTATTAAGAACAATTTCCCATAAAAATACTGTTTTTTTTTTTTTTTTTTTTTACTTATTTAAATGTTGATATAATACATAATTGGGCCTCTATAGAACCGACCGGGTACAGTACCATAAGATTTCTTCCATTGACTTTGGTTCTAGTTATGCCATGGAAATCTAAATTTTCCATTTGAAATGAGATAAAAGTGACCAGACGAAAATGAATTCTATGCTTCTGATCTTTGATAACCTTAAATAAACAACACATTGATTTTACAACATTATTCAATTCCATTAGTTTTGAGTAAATTATGAAAAAAAAGCAGGCAAGTGTGAGTCGGACTCCAACACGGAGGGTTCCTTACCATCGTACAAGTTTTTATTGAAGCTTAAATAAAATATGTATTTAGATAATAGTGAACATCATATACAGAAATAACACAAATAATAACCAATATCTTTAAGTTACAAAGCATTGCTTGAAACAGAAGCTATTATAATTGTATTTTTGTAATTCTATATTAAGATTTTCCGACTTTTCCGGTGGATTTTCCAAACATTTTATTTTTTGTCTTTGCAGAGTATTGCCTGAGAATGCATCGCTCTATTTGCCTGATTTTGTTGTTGTGTTCGTTATAGGTCAATTAGAAGAAAATGTATGAAATTTTTTGGAAAATCCACCGGAAAAGTTTTTGTATTAAAATCTGAACAAATACAAAAATAAAGTTTATCGTGCGTTCGCTGCTTATAACATTAATATATTGATAGGCTAGAGTGTTAAGGTCTCAATCGTGATACAAATAACCAGAGAGTGTAAGTTCCACGCCAGTTCCAGAATTCGGATTTTTTTTGTTTTTGTTAAATATTATATTTTTATTATTATATATTTAATATTTTAATAAATATGATTCATGAGAAACGTTTTCACGCAAAAATAAAAGAAAACTGCCTCACTTGTGAACAGTGGAAATGTTTCGTGGACCCCCTTTAGTTTCTTAACGCGCCGACACTGTGTTTCTCAGTCGAAGGCTTGAAGTAAGTTTTGAATGCGAACAAAGAAGTAATAGTCGGAACACAAATTTAAGAATTGAAGATAAGAATTAGAGTCTTGCACAAATGCCTTTGCAAGCAAACATTTAAAAATACATTTGAAAATTTATTTCATTTGGTGCAGTAAAAGAAGAAGCAAACAAATGAAACGAATGGTACTTTGTACTCGTACTTATTTGTAAATGATGCTCATTTCGTTCATTCGAAATCACAAATGCAAATGAAACAAGTTAGACACAAAAACCAAACAAACCAAATGAACGCCTTGCATTCCTTTCATTCAGTTTATTTGCAAATACTTCAAAATATTTGTAAATGATCAACCACTTCGGCAGTCTCCGTCTTCGTTTGTCTTGTGTGCGCCTGAGTCATTGATCAGCATTAGAAAATGTATACTATAAATTGTGTTCGCTCTCGAAATTGTTGTTTCGCGTTCAATCTCGAAATTATGAATTGTTAATTCCTTTTTGATTTTGTTGTTGGAAACCGAACAATTAAGGATTAAGAATTTTAGGTATACCAGCCAGCAGCGATTCCTCTGAAAAAGCATTTTCACAACCGAGACTATTTATAACTGAGAAAAGAAGCGCAATCGCATCACATAGCGATATGGTCAACCAAAACATGATTTATTGCTTATTAAGACACAACTTCATACTTTGTTTTATTTTTCAGATGAAAAGTTTTTTCAGTAGAGTAAAATTTGTCTGTTGTCGTCGGATTTTTTTCGATGCACCGAGAAAAAAATTAACAGTCTTTAGGAAATTCGTAAACAACACTCTAATAAGAATATTGCTAACATAACTAAAAAAAAATTTTTAAAGCAAAATAAAATTTGATCAACAAACTAAATGTGACATTTGCAATTTTGGATTGAATATTTTGGAAGTTGCGATAAGTAAGAAAAAAGGTAGATTGGTCGCAAATCTTATTTTTTTTTTTAATTTAATATCTTTAATATAAAATTAAAATATTATTAAGGAAAAATAAAAAAAATAAAAAAACCCAGATAAAACTTAAACAAAACCCTCAAAGTTAATGAAAAGGAATTTTCAGAGATTAAATAAATAAATCAAAATATGAAAATAATTTATAATAAATTATTTATGATTTTATAAAATTTACCATTTAAAGATCAAAATAAAACTATGTAAATAAATAAAAAACAAATCACTTACCTGATTCTGTACATTAATCTGCAATTGTCCATTAACACCATCAGCACTCAACAAAAGCAGCATTAATATGAAGAGTACAAAGAGAAGAGAATAACGAAGAACATGCCATCGGTTACCTGCGAAGCTGACTCTGATGATCGTGTTTTGAAGAAAGAGAAACCGGCGCTTCATTATTAACGTAGTAACAGTTTTTATTTTGCTTTGATATGTAGTTTTGTAGCAGCAACTGTGACTGGGGAAGTTGTTGCTGCTTCTTCTGCCTATTGCAATTTTGTTGTGTAGAAATGCTATCGGCAAACTCAATACAACTAAACCATGAGGCGGCGTAACGATTGTTGTTATCACTGTTCTTATTGTTTTTACATGCGGCGTTCTTTGTATGCATTTTGATTATTTCTTTTTAAGTAGTATTAGTGTTAATGTTGTTCAACATGCAAATTATTATTTCATATTTATTTATTTTTCATTTTCATGATTTTCTTTGTTTCTTTCAATATTCAAAAATTGAGCCATTTTTATTTGCTTTGTTGTTTCACCATTTTGCATTGGCGTCTGACTGCTTTCTGCCGCATTTGTTTATATACTTTATTTTATTTCTCAAAAATTATTTTTCAATTCACTTTCAATTTCTTATTTCACACAAACATAGTCGTACAAATATTAAAATGCGCCTAATTCCTTTTCAGCCAGACGCCGCAATCCAATCATTTCGATTGATAGAACCTCACTCTTTGAATGATGGAATAAAAGTGACTCTTAAGAGCGTCAACAAGTCTCATATATACGAGTATCATGAGTATATTCTGAATGCTAAAATTTCTGTGTGGTGAAGTTGATTTCATATCGTGGTGAAAAACAATCATTACATCTCTTTTGCACACTATGACACCCTGGCATACATATTAGACTTGTGCAATAATTAAATGTAATGTTCTCTGAAAATGTACTTGATTTGCGTATTAATTTGAAGTGATTATAAGTACAAAATGTATTGTAGCATTTTATTTCGCACATGTTTAACTAAAGTGTTACAACTCAAAATTTTCAATTTTTCAGTAAAGGCAAAAAAACTGTTTTTGCTCTAATTGAAGGTATATGAAAAGAAAGAAAAACAATGCTATTTTTTTTTTGGGTAAAGCGTAGAGAAATAAATATCAGATTTTTACAGGAGTTGGGAATGATCATTGTGTATTGTTTTTTAACAAAAAATCAAAAACACATATTTGTATGTATAGAGAATGTGAATGATAAGTGAATGTTGTACGGCTGAATTATGAACATAGCGTTTCATTGTACAGTATACCATTATAATTATATCCATTATTCACACAGACCTACAAAATGATAACGCAAATATTACAAAAAAAACTGGAACAAGATAAGGTCCTGTTCATTATTAAGAACCATTTCCCATAAGAATTGTTTTTTTTTTTTTTTTTTTTTACTTATGCAGATGTTGGTACGAGTATAATACATACATAATTGGGAATAATAATAGAACCGAGCGGGTACTGTACTTTCTTTTTCACTTATGATAAGCATTACAGTGTTGTTCATACACAATAGATTTCTTGAACTGACTTTGGTTTTAGTTATGCCAAGGAAATCTAATTTCTTCATTTGAAATAAAATATGAGTGACTTTTTCTTATGAGGTCATCAGACCAAGAAAAAAGTTGCTTTTTCTGAAAGCAGCTTCAAAATTCTACAACAACAACAGTCAAATTTCCAAATTTTAGGGTTGCTTTGGTTTAGTTTTTGTTCAGCTTCCAAAGAAAAAATTAAGTTGAAGCTAAGCAGGGCTGGGAAAGTTTTAAGTCATGTCCGACTTTTTTTTGGTCATTCTCAACATCAAACATCTGATCAATGCACAAAACAATTTGAAGAAAATTTTAAATTGTAATTTTTTCTTTAAATATTAATGAAATAAGTAGCAGGAATAAAAAGGAAGCTGCACGAATTATTTGCATACAATGCAAATTGTTCTCAATCATGAATTTCTCGCACAATTTCCATTTTAATTTCTCACATTTAGCCACAACGTTCCATTTGTATGTATGACCAAAACAAAAAACAGCTGATCATAAAAAGCGAAAGCGATGTGTGAACGGCAGCTTCCAAATTGTTCGCTTTTGTTTGGTGTGACTTGGGCATTAAATTACTGTAGCCAAACGAAATTTCATTCTTTTCTTCAATCCCTTGAGAATAACTTGAGAACCAAAACAGATTGTTATGTATGTGAATTTTGATAATTTCAACAATAGGAAATATGTAATCACTTTTAGTTATTTTATTATTAAAGTTACTTGTTGATTTTGTTAAAATAAATAATTACCAAAAAAAAAAAAACATATTCATTTCTTGTTCTTTTGCAAATAAGACCCACATACTCCCAGTGCAATCATACTTCGTTCACTAGACTTCGAGCCAAAACAAACCGAAGATTTTCTTCTTTTGGTTGCTTCGTCTGTCATTTATATACGAGTATTTTAGAATACTACAGTACTTCTTCTCTCCAATTTCTGTAGGATTCTTTGCTCTACTTCACGACAATTTTTGACTTGGTCATTAAAACATGTACTTTTTCTTTGTTTTTATCACTCTTTTTTCAGTCTCAATCATTCTCCAAAAATAAGGTAAGTCTGCAGCAATGAAAGGATTTATATATATAAGAATTGATTATTGTCCTATTTTTTTATTTAGTTCACTTATCAAGATTTTCTTTTCTTTCTCCATTGATTCTTTCAATGCAACTTTCTATTTGCATACGTGTATATTGGACACGTTTAACTTTAGTGCATTTGTACTTACTTATATCTTTGTTTTTCTGTTGTTCCCGATTCATCTATGTGAGCAACCAACTTTGTAACTCTTTTCTTATTATATTGTATGCTTACTTGTGTGTACTTTATCATAGTGATATCTTACATGGCTATAAGCAGGGATTGAAATTGCTTGACTATTTTCAATGCATTTTTTATTGCTTTACTACGACTTCGTAAAATAACGAAGTAGAAGCAAAAAGCAAAGGCAAAAAGAGATAAGAAATTACTTGCTTGAACGCAGCCAGCCTTTCGTTTTCTACTTACGCAGTCAGCAGCAGCGTCATTTCTCAAAAGAAAGGCGCCGCTGCGAACAAGCAAATAATTTCTTATCTCATTTCGCCTTTGCATTTTGCTTTTTACTGTTTATTTTAAGAAGTAATATCACGAATGAAGAAAGTGATGCTTCTGTCTCATTTTATTTCATATCGTAGTTTGGAGATCTTCATTTTGTTAATTTTGTTCATTTGGGGCTTGAATGGTTCCTTTGCGTTTCTCTTGCTAATAAGTATTGTTTTGTCCTGTTTCTCATGTCTAGACAAATTCATATTGACAAGGTAATTTGCATGCATTTCTATGTCCGCCTGCTGCAGTCGATCATTTCTTGCTTTTTTGGCAGGATGGTTTGTATATCCCATGCAACGTTTTGTTTTGATTGTGTGTTGTCAAGTTCGGCAATCAGCCGAATCGGACCACTAGGGGAGGTACCTCCCATACAAACATGTTCTTATTAGATTTTTTTTTTTGTTTTTTGACGCATCGAACTGAAATTTGGACATATTTGGACTATAAGTTTGTGGTCCATATCCACCAACCATATAAACTTCATGATCCTAGGGTTACCGGGAGGGGTACCTCCCATACAAACCCACATTAAAGGACAAACTTATAAAGAGTCATTATACAATAAAGTGCCACTTAAACTACTCGTATGTTTTTTGTTGATACTCAAACTTGGCCGAGGGAGCTAAGGCGTTGGTGAGTATATGAACAATAATGCGTATGTGAGATCACGTCATAGGTTCGATACACAGTTTTTTTTTTTACAAGTCATTTTTTTTTTTTTATTTCTATTTATTATTTTTTTTTTTAAACATTGATACATAAAATAGAAACTTACAATAACACAATAAAAAGATATAAAAGTTCCGTGAAGAGTATTACAACTTCGGCATAGCCAAAGTTAGTCTTTTTTTATATTTTTTTCTAGTTGATTTTCTTAAGCTGATTGTGCCGCATAAAAACTTACACATACGAGTACTCACAAAACTATAGACAGACACCAGTGATGGACTAAGGTCGGCGGAGGGTCCATGATTATAGTGAAACTTTCAAATTTCGAGAATCAAGAATCAAATTATAAAGAAATAGATGCAGTTCGGATGTGCAAATACACAAAATATAAACATTGGTTAACGTATCTGCTTACTTAATATCAGATTGTGACAATTGTCATTTAATAAGACCAGCAGAATTTTTATTCGGAATATTTTATAAAATGTAATCAGTAGAATGATATTCAGTAAACCTCTATCTGATTACAGATTGTGCCATGAAGGAGTGCACTTCTCCCATGCTGCTCAAAAGAATATCATAACTACTTACTAAGGCATTTCATAAGTAAATTTTATTATTGATTTCTTAAATTAGTTTTTCAACTTTATGAGAAATATGACATTAAGTGTTAAGTGCATTTAACTGGTGTAACGTTGACCAAAGGGATCCCGAACGCAAACCGAAATCTATTTAGGTACCCCTATAAGTGATACGATTCAGCTAATTTCGAAAAATTTGCGTATGGTTAACAGAAAGCTTCGTGGACAATTTCAGTTCTCTACCTCAAAACCTATTGTAGCTGCATACACACAGACGGACAGACGGACATGCCTAAATCAACTCGTCTCGTCGCGCTGTTCACGAATATCTTTCATTCTGTGTGTTTCAAACTTCATGACAAACTTTTAATACTACTCAATACGGGAAGAGTATAAAAACGTGTCAAAAACCAATAAAAATTCTCTATAAGGCAATTTTACGGATACGCAACCTCTTGGCATTTATTAACTAGGAGGCCAAAAATTGTATTTTTCTCAGAGTCCCCACTAGATAAAACAACCTAACCTGTTAATGGCTCAAACAAATAGAAACAAACGCACAAATGAGCTGAATACTTTGAAGGAAAGAAAGAGGGGTGAAAGTGAGAGAGTTAACAGGCCAAAAGCCGACAGGCAAGCAGTTGGAGTTGAGAGCAATGCTCACGGCAAACTAACAACAAAAATACTGAAATTCTTTTTTTTTTGTTTTTGTTTTTGTTTTTTTCCGCATTTTTATTGGTGTTGTACCAGAGTGCACAGTGTTTCAAACAATCACAGCGTGTTCATTTATTACCATTTTGTATTTCGGAATTTCTTTTTGTTGTTAACTGACAGAACAAAATTGGATTTTTTGTTTTATTCGATGCACATTTTATCGTAGATTTTTAGCTAACGCAGCCCATGAAATTCTAAATCCGCTTATCTGTTTCTCCTTTTCTATGTCTCTGATGTCTTTGTAGTTTGCTTTTGTTTTTTATTGCTTTCTAACAGATTTTTTATTGCATTTTTCTGCTGTTATTTTGTGTGTGACGCTTTATTTAAAAATAACGATTTTTCATTCACTAAATTTCCTTTGATACATCCAAGTTCGACGTTTTGTCAGCCATTTTTTGTGCTGAATGACATTTAGATTGCACTTTTCAACAATACAACGTAACTGCACTTACAAGGGAATTTAAATGATTGTCCAATCAAGCAAAGCAATTGAACTGAGTGAGTGTTGAAGTGAGTGACAATTTTTGAAAGGACTCATTTCATCAAGCAATAAACGCTCTAGAGAACAAGTAGAAAATAAACGAATAAGACCAGCAAATTAAGGATGTTGTACTGTTATGTAAAAAATGAAAATCTCCTAATGATCGCCTAATTTGAGGCAATCAATGAAAATTAAACTTTTTTCCTAATCGCAGGCAACGAATGAAAGGAACAAATAATCAATCAAGGAAGCAAACTATTGAACAGATATAGATAGACGAGGACGAATCTGCACTCAATTTGACCAAGTTAACTGTATTGAACTGAACTGAAAATTGTTCACCATTTTCTATGATTTGAGCGAGACTCTTTACACTCTTATCCCATCTTTTGTAAATGGTTTGTCAAATGGCAATTGTCAATGAAATGCATCGTTAGACTCAAATTGTTTGTTGTTATGCCTCAAAATCATGCTATCAACTTTTTCTATACTATCTATATATTTTTATCCTTTTATTTTTATTTCTTTTCGTGTTCAAATGCGTGAATTACCACTATTGATAGAACGAAACGACTTATTCTGTTGAGCAGTGAGAGCAATGAGAAAAAATTAATTCTTTATTTCAATAATGTTCTTTAACTAAGATCGGTTGAGCTTCACAAAATGCTTACGTTAACAGTTTATTATTTCATACAATGTTTCTTATGCATCTACCCTAACTACTAATGTCAGTGTCTGGGTTTTGTCGTTCTGGAAGTAGATTGCTGATAAAGCAAGTAATTAGATCATTTTTGCAATAGTACCGCGGATGCGATAATTAAGATAAATAATCATGTAAGTACCGTGTAGTTTACATATTGGTGCGTTGTAACATTTTCTTTTAAATTAAGGATTTGAAATGTTTTGTTTGAGTCCGCTATCTTGAGAGTATGTAAGTTAAGTTCTTCTATTGTGTAGGATGTTCCTCTTCTTCCATTACATTGTCCGTGTATTCCAGTCCATTAATTTTTACAGTACAGTTCCTGTAATAAATTATTACTGATCCTGTTATTGTCAATGGGTTACTACAGTGCGGTGTGATCAGTAATTATTTGGTGTTGAAAATAAAAATATAGTTGGGTTCGGGTTGTATTATAATTTCATTTTTAAGGTTCCGTACCCATAGGGCGCTAACGGGACCGTATTACTAAGCTTAAGCTGTACGTCCGTCCGTCCGTCTCCTGCTCTATCTCATGAACCGTAATAGGTAGAGAGTTGAAATTTTCACAGATTGTGTAATTCGCTTCTATGTAGAACGACAAATACAAAAAATACACATTTTTAGAAGCATTGTTCTTTAATTTAACCTTTTGTACAACAAATTTTTTTTTTAGTATACTTTTAAGCTGTTAATTGTAGTATACTTTTAGGCTATTAAATATGCACATAATTTTTTATATTAAGCAAAAAATCTTGTACGATGGTACGGAACCCTCCGTGTGCGAGTCCGACTCAACCTGGCTGATTTTTTATCTTTTTTTTAAATATCGCAAATAGGTTTTTGTTTCTTTATTATGCTTTTTATAAATTTCATTTTATTATATTTTTCTTTTATGTCCTCTTCACAATAGTGAACTTTTTCTAAGTTTTGTCATTTGTTTTTAATTGACAGTGTTATATTTTCGTTATACAAAGTGTATTCTGGAATGTCTATAAGATAAGATAAACGAAATGGGTAAATGTATTATATCAGAAAGTGTATAAGTGGACGGTTTCACAAGTGGTAATTTAATATTGAAGACTACAGTTTTTTTAAAATGGTATGCTTGCATTTTGAAAAGTGAGTACATATTATCTTCAGAGACTATTTTCATTTCTTCATCTTTTAGTATTTGATAAATTCCTTTAATTTCTTCGCCATTCAAAATAAATTTGGGGATTATGTCTAATTTCGCGAAAATAATACTTTCTTCTATATTATTTATATGGTTTTGGAAAATATCGATGTTATAATTTATTTCATTGATATATTTTAATGTGAATATCTTCAAAATATTGATTTATTACTAACTGCTCCTGATTTATATGCTGAGTAATATTTTGAAATCTTTCCATCATTCCTTTGTTAGTTATTTCCTGCTGATCTATTAAATTAATTATGTTACCGTTTTCATTGTGCAGATTATTCAATTGTCTGTTAATTTCCTCTGCATCCGAATCATCCATATTTCCTGTTATTACTTTTATTATTGATCCTAGTCCATTTACTAATCCTCTTTTATTTCTGGTATTTGGAAGTATTAAGTTAAGCTTATCTTGGAGTTGTTATATTTTCCTTTGGAGTAGTTAAATAGAATCGTCATATACGTCGTTTCCTTAATATTTGCATTGTTTCCTTGAAATTTAAATCCCATTTTTGTATTCCTGTAAGTTTATTATTATCCTGTTACCCGTAATAAGTTTTGCTGCTCCCAAATTCAGTTCAACCATTGGTAAATTGTCATCAAGTTGTTGAATGTTGAGTATTTGTGTCTTGGCTCCCTCCAATCTGTAATTTTTTACCATGATTCATTGTCCGTTTTATTATCTTTAATTTGTGAAGTTTTTTGTTTTTTGTTGTTGTTAGTGTATTCTTCATGTTATTCTTGACAGTGGGTTTGGTAAATCTTGGTGTAATTTTGTTCCTCCTGTTTTTCTTCTTATATATTAACTCATTCTAAACAAGATTCTATCGGATCCTGTCTAAGAGTATTTAGCTTATTAATTCTGTCTTTTGTATTATTCTCCATTGTTTCCTTAATTTTTGGATACAACTTTTGTTTGAACTCATTTAGCTTCTTTAAGTATTCATGTTGGGAATTGAATTGAATGGTGTTATTGAAATCATGTGTTCTCCCAAAGAATAACTCATATGGGGTAAGCTTTGTTGCAGAATGTATTGCGTTATTATACGTAATGAAGACTTCTGAGATGATATTATCATGACCACAAGGTAATCTTTCTGATTTCCTTATGTTCCATATTATCCTATAAGTTTCTGTCAATGAGGAGTGTAATCTTTCCACCGGCGAATTACTTGATGACTGTTGAAATGACGTAATATGCAGGGTAATATCATATTGTATGCAGAAATCCTTGAGAATTACGCTCCTTGATCACAAACAATTTTTTAAGGGATTCCGTGCATGATGAATTGTTTGAGTGCCTTTATGATGTTAAGACTATCTCTAGGTGTAAGGTAAGGTGTATTCCGAAGCAAACTTGGAAAATTTATCAATAATTCTTAATATTTGATTACTGTTAATAGTGTAAATATCTATGTGAATAATATCTAATGGCTTCAAAGGAGTTTCTGGGACCTCAAATGCAATTTTCTGTAGGTGCCTATCATATTTCATCATTTGACAAGTATCGCAATTATTAATTGTTTTTGTTATTTTGCTCTTCATGTAAGGACAATATTATTGTCATCTCACAATGATTATTGTTCCCATGATATTCATTAATTATCTCATCCTACAGATTGCGCCAATTACCACTATTAAAACAACGAAACGACTTATTCTGTTGAGCATTGAGAATTAATTAATGCTTTATTTCAATATTGTTCTTAAACTAAGCTCGGTTGAGCTTCACAAAATGCTTACGTTAACAGTTCATTATTTCATACAATGTTTCTTATGAATTGTCTACATTAACAGTTTTCTGGGTTTTGTCGTTCTGGAAGTTGAGCTGTCTGTTTATTTAGGACAACGGACGTTGCCTAAGAATAATACTTTGTTGGTGGTCATAAGTCTTGTCGATCAATTGCTGATAAAGCAATGGTGGAGTGAAGCGGTAACTCGTGCAACACTTAAAAATATATTATAAGTCCATCGTTTTATATAAACTTTTCATACTTTTTTCGTTTCGTTTTTATCAAGTTTAACTTTGCTGCCCATTCAAAACTCAAATGGCGTCAACTTTGTTCAAGCCTTTCCAGCGCATCACCTCCATCATCTTCCCTTGTCCCAGTCAACATCTGAAAGAAAAGTTTAACTGGCAAAAATATCTTTAACAGTTCGATGAAGAAAAGTTTTAAGTTTGTTTTTTTTTTCAGTTTCAATTTCCTTAAATTTATTTATTTTTTTTTTTTCAGAAATACACTTCATGTATAATTTGTACAAAAAAAATTTAATATTCTTAAGAAAATGTCAGGAAAAATTACTGCCTTGCTTTGTATACATATTTAGTTTGAGGTTTTGAAGAGTTTCTAAATTCATTAGTTTGTCACAATTTTTAAACTGCCTCAATTCTATTGTAACTAAGATATGTTCCCTTTGCAGTCCCTTTGGCTTCACTTCGATCTAATTGAACTTTTCCCAGAAATGAACCTTATGCAAATGATTTATGTAAAACAACTTAAAATACAAGTTCAGCGTTAAAATCTTTAAATTTGCATTATCTTGGTAAGATATATTTTATTTTTCCATACATTTAATACATATTTTTTTTTTTTTTTTTTTTTTTTCATTTTGAGTAAAGGGTATTTACAATTCTCCTTAACTGAAGTCATCAAATGCTTTTTGATATACTCAATACCAAGGTATTGTAGTGACAACTTTTCTAACTTGAATTTCATAGAGTAGTTTGCACTCATCGAAACGAGGAAACGAGAACAAATTGATTTTTTATAATAATACAGTTTACTATTAATACTATTTGTCGAACTTTTTCAAAAGTTCTGCTTACATTGAATGAGAAAAAGGAGTATATTGAGGGGGTGTTAACTTTAAATCACTTTTATTATAACACAAAACTCTATAAAAGGCTTTTGTTTCATACCTTTATGCTTGTAATTGATTGCCTGCTGATAGTTTATGAAATCAAAATATTCTGTTATTCTGCTATTTTTAATAGAAAAACATATATTCTTTTTATTATTTAAACTTCAATATACTCGACTTTGAATAAGAAGAATTACTACAAAGTATGGCAATAAAGAAAATTCTTTGTCTTAATGCTGCTTATTTATTTATGAACTTAACGCACTTCTTATTACGAATACCTTTAACCGAAATAAGGTTAGTAAAAAAAGTGACCCAAGATAACCTTCGGAGAGAATCTCAACTTAACAAAGAATCCATGTTTGTTGCTCCTAGTCTACTCCAGGGCTAACTGTAATACAATATAAGCAGCAACGATTAAATATTCTTGCATCTTTTACCTTGGATTCACGTATTAATCTTCATGAATTTCTTGTAGTCTTTGCTCTCATCGTCATCGTTGTTCTGATTTCATTTCCTGCTTGGCATTTTGACTCAGTTTACTTATTTTACAATTTGGTCACGATTTTCGCTCATTAAAATTTTTCTTTCTTTGGAGTTACTTACTTGGACGGATCCTACATTATTTTATGCGTAAATTTTATGGTGTCTTAAGTTTTTTTTATTCTGTTTTTTTTTTTTATTTTATTTTTATTATTAGCTGGAATGGTACTTATACAAAGTTCTTAGTTACTTTGACCTGAAGTCTATTTTATTTATATGGTGGCACTTGCAACTGCCGCTCCAAGCGTTACATATTTATTTAATTTCTTTATAAACGAAACTAACACTAAAATGGCTTTTATACGCTTCAAAGGATTTAATAATAAACATTGAGAAGTACGTAGGAATACAATGGGAATATGCAAATAATAATATAAATATAAATACTTTGTAGTATTCTTGGTTTAGGAAAGCATTGTAGAACAATATAAACTAAGTAACTGATGAAATCGTTTAACAAGGATATCCGTTTTTGTTTCAATTTGTCGCATGCGATAATTTATATTTACTTAGTTTCGGTTTTGACTTTTTGCTTTTATTGTATCAAGTGAGTTCGTTGTTCTTAGTGAAATTCTTGATGTTGTTTGTTTGTGGTTTTGTTGTTTTTAAATTGGAATAATTTCTATTGCTCTTTTCTTTACTGTTTTTGTTGTTGTTAGTAAGATTTTGAAGTTTCATTATTTAGCTTGCCTTGTCTTCTCTTCTTTACCCATTCACTTGTGTTGCCAATGGACATTTTCTCAGCCTTTAGGATTATTTACTTTGCCACTCATCTGCTGAGACACATTCCTTGTGTTCCTTCTTCTGTTAAGCTGCGGTGACTTGCGATTTTGCATATTTAACATTTAAATGCCTTTGATCAAAAACATTTTGTTCATTGTCCTTCTGTAGTCCTTGTTCTCTTCGCCTCTTCGGTAATGGTTAATTATGCAAATATATTTTCTCTGTTATACATACTTAATACCTGTGTTTTCAAGTGAGTGTTTGTATTGTTAAGTAAGCTAAACTACTGAACTCAATTGAAGTTCATCTCAAGTGTTCATCATTAAATACAAACTCAGATGTTGAAGATATTTCACTTTGAAGTTTATAAAGGTGTCTGTTGAAAATTAATGTCATAAAGTACTCATGTTGAGTTGTCTTGGAATATTGTTTGCCGTTATTGGAATATAAACTTAATTAGTGATTATTAGTCATGGAAGAGTATAAAACATAAGGAAGTCACAGCTTAAGAATTGTCGTCGTGGATGGATACTGACTGTAAAACTAAGCTGATTTGAGCTGCAGCTACTCAAGGATTTGTATTAGGTCGAATTCTATTCGAAAACAAACTACAAATTGCGCATAATTGGATACTTGATAATTCACTATTCAACATCTATGCCGCTCTTCGTAACAAATGTTCAAATGATCCAAAAAAATATTATAATTCACAATGATTATGCTGTTCAATACTTTATATTACTACTAACCTGCCTTACTAGTATTATAAAATACTGACCTCTTCCTTATCCTAGTTTATTATTTATTTTATGAATCTAAATTCCAACTAATATATATTCGTATAAGGATATGTTTAGAAGATAAGTAGTACGTTTTTCACATTGCAACTAAAACATCATAAACTAATTCAAAGAAATCTACATACAACATACATAAATACATATCTATCTATATACAAGCATATCTTATGTATATAGATTGTAGTACATAGTTGTAACTATGTTCAATGCTAAGCAAAGCAATGCAATATTTGATAAAAGTTTTGCAAGAATCTTTCATCGACGAAAGCACTAAGAATTTGTTAAAGAAATCAATAGAGTGAGAATTTCATGCTAAGAATTTGCTGTTTATTTGTTTATTCAAAACTTTGAAGTACACAACTGAAAGATGTTTTAGAAATTGTGTTATGGTTAAAATTAGTTGGAAATTTAATATACTTTGTGATTGATTATACTATTATATGTTTATTTGTCATTAAAGTTGTAATGATTATAAGTGTGTTTGTGATTGAATGATTTTGTTGAATTATCATCTTTCGTTGGCAACCAAAATAATGTACTTATACAAGTTGATGCAAACATTAAATGTTTCGGATTGAATCGTATATGACGCACAGTATTTTCATTATTACCTTTAAATGTAGCAACCTTAATTCTATCTTTAGCATCCCAAATATAAACATACCCGTTGTCACTACCTGACAGAATATACTTTGAATCGGCACTGAAACAAGCCTCAATGGGAAACTTTTGGACATTCGAATGTCCCATATATTTGTTCAATAAATCACCATTGAACGCATCCATGCGATAACAAATTGATCCATCTGTACTAATCAAAATGCTTTTGCCATTTGGTGCAAATTGCATGGAAGTCCAACTGGTTTTAAGATCATTTTCATATCTAAATTCAGCGAATGGTTTTGAATGCGAACCCCAAAAACGTACATCATAAAGTTTTAATACCTTTGATGTAGAATAGATAACAGCAATAATAAGACCCTCTGGATCATGGGAAGCAACAGATCGTTCGACAATGTTAATTCTACCGACAGCACTTGGTGTGCGCATATCCCAATTATAGAGCTGACCATCCATACCGGTCGAGATAAATGATTTTTCACAGGGGGAGACACTCATCGAAATGATACGCTGCTTATGACCACAGAAATAACGAACATAATTATTATCTGTTAAATCTTTTAAACGTAAAACAAAATCCTGTATAGAGAACAAGAGAGTATGCATGCATGGATTATCTTAGAATTGGATTTTGAACTTACTTTACGGGCACTATGAACTATTTGATTGTTATCTAGTGTAAAACGTGCTAAATCAACTCCACATTTATACATGTGAATTTGATTTGTATTTGCACCTGCAGTGCAATCATATAGTTGCAACTCGTTAGCTTCACCACAACTTAAGAAATTTAATCCATTAAAAGAGAAATCAATGCAACTAATTGGAAGGTTAGTATTCTGAAAATGTTTAGCACTACGAAAGCTTCGCATTAGTTCAATACTCATTTTGATGTAAAATGTTTTAGTTTGTTTGTTTCAGAGGCATAAATGATATTACAGATTTTACTCTGCCAACTGGAACATGAAGCCCTTATTATTTTTTTTTTTTTAATATTAAATGTCAAAATATTATACAAAAACAAAAAATTATTAAAAATTGAGGAGTATTTCAGATCAGACTGTGAGCTACTGAGGTGACTCGAGGCTATGCATTATTGTGTATATTGCTTACAAGACTTAAATTCCCCAGTAGGTCAATGTGTTAATCTTATGGGATAAAACCTAAGGTTTATTAGTATAATAAGCCTTCAGCTCTCAGGGTAAAATTGAGGTTTATCCTAACCTGAGATCAACTCCTTTAAGGTGCCAAGAATTTTTTTCGTTTGTTTAAAGAAGCATCAACCAAATTAAGTACATAAGTTCATATTGCCGATTTTATAAACGAGAAGTTTATTTGTCTGGTGTTTAACCTTCCTTCCTTCTGACTTAATGAAATCACATTATAATAATAAGGTTTTCAGTATATCGATTTTGTTTGATATTTTATTTCACTACTTCAATTTTCTTTTTTCTCAATGTTTTTATTTAAGTGTGTTAGATGTGTTCTGTCGTCGGTCAAATCTTGCAAGCTGAATTATGACCACTTCTTGACATCCCATTGAGCTGAAATTTTTGCATACACTTTTAGTTCTGCTTACAACACAATATCTCTTCATCAATTTGAAATAGGGCTCTCCAACCCGTGTCCCAAGTAGGTCCTAAATGCGGCTCAGACACGTTCAATGTTGCGACCCTTTTTTTATTGCTCGACATTTTCATAGTGTCAAATTTTTGGTTGGGTTATTTTTTCTGGTAAAAAAAAATTCGATCTGTGGCCCGACCAACAGTGAATTCTACCTATCTGCCCAGTTAACCAAAAAAGTTTTAACAGCCCTGATCTAGAGCATTGATCAGACTAAAATAAAATCGTGGGGCGAGTTAAGTTCCTGCTATCTACAGCCAGCCGCTCATATCAATATTGGTTTCCTTTGGATGCTTCTTTTCAATAGACAACTTATGCATACATTAATACATTTTGCATAATGGTATTAACCCCACGATTTTATTTTGATCTGATCAATGCTCTTAATTGATGAGGAGAGTGGTGTGATGATTGGAACCTACCTACTTATTTTTTTTATCTTTTACTTGTTTTTTACTTATTTTTATACTCTTCACGCAGTGAATAGTATTGTAAGTTTGTCATGAAGTTTGTAACACACAGGAGGAGACATAGGAGACCCCATAAAGTATATATATTCTTGATCAGCGCGAGAGTTGATCTAGCCATGTCCATCTGTCCGTCGTATGAATGCAAACTAGTCCCTCCGTTTTTGAGCTAGGAGCTTTCTTCCTACCATACACAGTATATTTGTCAGATTCAGCCGAATCGGACCACTAGGGTGATACTCCCCACACAAAACGGGATTCCGTACCCATAGGGAGCTAACGGGACCATATTACTAAGATTACGATGTCCATCCGTCCGTCCGTCCGTCCATCTCCTGCTCTATCTCATGAACCGTAATAGGTAGAGAGTTGAAATTTTCACAGAGTGTGTAATTCACTTGTGTGAAGCATTGTTCTTTAATATAACCTTTTGTTTAACATTTTTTTTTTTTGTTGTATACTTTTAGGGTGTTAAATATGCACATAATTTAATATTTTAAGCAAAAAGTCTTTTACGACGGTACGGAACCCTCCGTGTGCGAGTCCGACTCACACTTGGCTGATTTTATTATATTTTTTATTTAAATTTTTATTTATTTATCCTTCCTTATTTGCAATCTTCTGCCACAATTTGACAAACCTTCGCATACCTCAAAGCCACCACAAGGATATTCATAACTTTATATTTTCTCATATTTCGTCTTCATTGTTGTTATAATCTATGTAAAATGTGTACTCTTTTGCGGAATCTAAGTACACCAAATATGCCTAAATATATCTGATATATGTATATCTTTATGAGTATAAATAGGTTTCATAGCGTATCCTTGTGTTGTGGAATGATATATGCCGTTCAGCGTCCTTCCAATGCGCAACAACATTACTCTGTCACTGTCACTGTCTCTGTCTCTGTCACTGTTGGTTGCGGTTGAAAATATTTTGGTAAGGTGGTTAGATAGAATGTGAAAATGATGATGAAAATAAAGTAAAAAACGGAATTAATTACGAATTAGTTGATAAATGTCGTAAGCAAGAAAAAAAATTTGGATTTTGTGAAAACTCAAACATTAAGCATTCACAAATGCGTTAAAAATGTCCTTTTAGTTTTCGTCATCATCATCGTCCTTTCTCCGTCTACTATAAGGAGGTCCCATTTCATTACACTTCTCGTCCAGTTTGACTGGAAGAAGTTAATTAAATTATAAATAAGTTCCGACGACATCAGCAATTTATTTCTTTTTTCAGTCAACAGAGTCACCTACAAATTTTGAATAACACAATTTCTACCTTGCTTTTATTTTTTACAGTGTTGAAATGGTACTCATCAATTCAGTGTCTAAACTTCATTAGTACCAAGTTTTATATATTTTTTTTTTTTTTTTTTGACTATTGTCTTCTCTCATTTCAACATTAAGACACTGGAAACTCAAATAGAAAGTAACAATCTACTGAAAAATCAAACAAACAAGGATGAAATGAAAGAAAGTACTATCTTATAGAACATAATAATATAGTAGAAGGAACATAGCCTTATTAGTTCTTCTTTATCTTACACCACAGACAAAGGAATACTGTAAGATATGAAAATGGATGCTTTAACTTTTTAAAAGAAATATTTAATTTAAAATATTGTAATTTAATTAGTATATTTCTATATAAAACTTCCATACCTTGCAACTTCAACACTTTTACTTACTTACATCTACATAGTATTCACATTATAGTTGCCCCCTTCAATGTCGTCGGTGTGTTTACTTCAGCGTGATTTAATTAAAATTTATAAGCTTCAGCTTGATAGAAATAACTTTTTTGGAATAAGAAATTTAATTTAAATTATACTGCTTAATTTCGGTTAAATCTTACGATTTTTTTCTTTTATGGAATCATGATGATTGAAGTTGTGGGACAATAAGTCAAAGGTAGACTGTATTAAATGATCAATTATTATTACCAGACATCATAAAATGGATAAAACCTTAGTATTTTTGCCGATCTGTACTGTAAATAGTTTTTAATATATTAATCAAAAAATTTAAATTTAAATTTTCAATTTCAATTTATATTGTATTTTAATTTTAGTAAATTAAAATATCTTAGTTTTCCATTTATTCTATTTAAATATTTATATAATAATTGTTTGTTGATTTTGTTGTTTTTTTAATTTATACTGGCACAAATAATTGGTCTCCTTTTTTGTCGGAAATATTAAAATAACGCACTTGAAATAATTAATGATGTAACACATAACTGGTCGCAATAACATGAAATCACTTTTAATTAGCCAATTAAAAAAGAACATTTTATTATACTCGTACTTTGTTTTAATAATAACATTAAATGCATTCAATTTTAATGTCAATAGATTAAACTGACAAATTGAACTGATTTTGACTGTTTACTTTGGCATAACTAATGCTTAATACAATTCATATAAGTTATTCTAAATGTTTTTATTCAAATTATATTGGCCTAGCAATATATCAGATCGTGAGCTCTTGAATGGAAATATGACTCTTCTGACCAAATTTCTTAATGTAAAGTCAACTAACTTTTGCATTAACTTAAATATTTTTGTAATCTTAATTGAGTTAGAATAATTGATTTATATAAGTATCTTCGATTTGTCTTTGACTAGTCAAATACAAATTTCAGAAACAATTTTTAAAGTTACTAACAGCACAAAAAATTATAATATATTTGATATTAAAATGAAGTGTATAAACAAGTGGCCCAGTTTTATAAAAATAAATTATTAAAATAATACGTTAATAATTTAATATTTTCAATGAATATTTAATTTGATTTTAACAATTTCAATTAATTTTGATTATTATTAATTTTTTTGTATCCAACATTTTTATTTTTTGTGCTTTAATTTTTTAATTCTATTATGGTTATTTTTTTTTTTTTTTTTGTGTTTGTATAATAATTTGCATATTTTATTTAATAAAACATTTTAAACTAAAATTTGTATTAATATTGTGGTCATATAAAAAATCAGACATGAAATAGTCAGTGTGGACCATAAGAGTTTAAATTATTTTAAATTAATATTTACCATAATTTCAACTTTGTGGTTAATTTTGTCTATTTTGGGAATTTCCTAACATTGCCATAAAGGGCTCAAGAATAAACAGGCTTAATATATTTGTATGTCATCTAACAATATGCTTTACTTGGAAAAATCCAAAAATATTATTTACACAAAACTTAAGCTGCATTTTAATTAACACAAAAATATATAAACACTGACACAATTTAATTCTTATGAAAGGAGGACAAATAATTAAAGCATATAATTCAAAAATACGAAACTGTCTTACGTTTGTAATAAAGTTTATTTTTAGACTTTAAAGAATGACCTTTTATTTTTTTCCAAATATTTGACCTTTTCCTTCTCTGTCAAGAAACACGGCTGTTTCTTTCATTCTTTGTTTTTATTACATCGCATTTGGAACGAGTTTGTTTTATAATTCAGTCACGCATTTTCCCGTTTCACTTTCTATTCAAAATAAAAAGAAAAATTTAACTGCTACTTGGTCATTTTGACACTCAAAACGGTTATCCATCTTGATTACCTTTACTTACTTACTTTCTTTTCCTTTCAATTTCGTCACTTGTTTCTGTAGATGGGATTTTCTCTGAAAAAAATAAAATTGTATTAACATAGAATCATCATTGAATGAACATTGCACAAATTGCTTTAGTTAAATCAAAAAATAATGAAAAATTTGACAAATAATAAAGGTAAGTAAAATTTAGGAAAACAAAATTTACATGATTTAAAGAGTTTTGTATATGAAAATCATTATTTTCTTAAAACGTGCACTTAAGGCGGATAGTTTGTAAATATATAAAAAATGTTTATGCCTTAGTTACAAAATACTTTTTTAAAGCATTTTGAATGTTTTCATATAAAACTCGTAACCTTCAAATTCAAAATATGATCTTTTTTATTGCTGTAACATGCCAAATTTTTTCTAATTTACATTTAAAAAGTGGAAATTGGTCAAAAATGACAACGAGTTAAAGCATTGTAATGTATTTTGTATGGAAATTAAAATATTATATTGTATCTGTTCGCACATGATATCAGCTAATATAATCATACTTATGCAGACACAAAATCATAAGGATATTGGATAAAGTGTATGAAGTATTGTTGTAGTATGTTTAATCGAAAATGCTAAAAGATTTGTAGAAAAACGATTTCAAAGACTCTGATATACACCCACTCACTCACTCAGATACACACGCATACGAAGATATTAAAGTATTTATTCATTTGCATACACACCTTTATTTGCCATGAAATATGTGTGGTTGCGAGTGAATGTGTGGGCGACATATAATGACATCTGGGCGTATGTGGAAGTGGAATTTGAAAAAGTTTTACTTCTCTATTTATATGACTGTCTGACTTGACTGACTGTGTGCTTGTGAAAATATAGTAAGTAAAATTGTTTCCAACTTGCACATATGTATGTACTTATATATCAGAGTACATATACATGATGATGATACGAATGTATTGCATGAAAATATAAAAAATATAGAAGAAGCATAAATGCAACAAATGTAAATTGGTTTCATATATAAACCACATACAATAAATGAATTAATAAAAGGAGAAGGAACAATAAATAGAATTCAATAAGTCGATGAAATTGTAATAACCACACCAGCAACTAAATAGGAAAGCAAAATTAATATTTGAATAGGCAAATGCCACAAAATAACAAATTTTTTATTTATTTTATTCCTCTCAAAACTATTTAAGTTACAAGTTGTTTTGTTGAGATTTGTGGAGCAACAAATGATGAGGACTTTGCAATTCGCTCAAAATAGACTGAACTACTTAGAGTTTTAACTCGACTCGACTCGTCTCGTCTCGTATTGTCTAGGATTTTGGTTATAAACTTGCAATTAATGTAAAATGATTTGGCATAAGTTTTTGGCTTTGAAAAGTCAAAAGCGAGACGTTATGAAGCGGAAAGACTGAGTAGTGGAGGTAATTTGAAGCCAGTTGAAGTCAGCACTAACAACAGGTGTTACAATTCAACTAAGCTAAGTATATTCAACTGATATTGTATGCATAATGCATACACTGAGCGTCCTAGAGCATGCAATTGATAATATAAAAATAAAAGGAAAAGAAAGTAATATAAAGGCCAAAGTTGTTTTGATGATGAGTTTTTAGTTTAAATTTTCATTTTCCAAAAAGGTTTTGCAACAATTTCTACCAGATTCAATTACAATTTCATGAGAATTAAATGAATTTCTTGCCATTTCCAGCTGCTGCACTATGAACTAATAATATTTCTAAATGCTCAAAGGCGTCTTAATGACGTTTCAACGAATAGAATTTACTTTAAAGAAATTTTTACAAATAGATTTGTTTAAAACAATCCTGATTATAATTACAGTGTTTATTCAATTGTATATATTGGACAATTTCAGAAGTAAAAGAATAAATTTGTCAGAATAATATTTTCTCAGAATAAACGAACAAAGTCCTTATGTCTACTAAAGTGGTAATTTAAACTACATGTAGAGAAATTAAAATTAAATTAGCAGAATATTAGTCAAAGTATAAATCAAATGGAATGGAAAAACTTAAGTAAAGTCAAGTCAAAGTAAAGACAAATTTGTATCTCTGACTGACATTTAAGCCAAAGTCCATGTTGAGTCTGCCTTTCCTAGTTGCTTTAATTCATTAAATGTGCATTTAAAAAGAAAAGTTTTCGTTTGCTATATTCATCCTTGAAGGACATAAGTAGTACGCCTTTGTAATAAAATTGTTTATAAAATTATATGTTTCAGTAATAATTTCTCAATTATCTTTGACTCTGAATCGATGTCTGTCGGTTTGAGAGAATATTTTTACGCTTCATTGGTTTTTATTAAATACTTTGTCGCTTTTACTCGTTATGGGAAATCCATTTATTTGTATCTAATTATAGAATTATGCACTGCAATATTCAAAATGTGACATAAAATGGTATCAATAAATTCTATGAAATATCGCAGAACACACAAGTCGTTTGTTATGTCCTTCATTTCGGACATTCAGGAGGCAATAAAGCAAAACGTATTATATTTCCTGTGATCAATAACTAAATTTTGCCATCGATATTTGTTTCAAAATGAAATCGGCAAGGAATTGAAACTAAGTGAACCATTTTTCTGTGGTCTTATGTAATAGTAATTTTGCTTTTATTTTGGGGGTTTTTTCTCGCTTCTAAATGTCTAACCTCAATTCCGATTCAAATATATATAATAAAATTTTCTTTAAAATTATTGCTCTTGAAACTATTATTGTTATTGTTGTCATTCTACTTATTTTGAGATTTATCGTTATATTCTCCTTATACACAACATTCTCATATTTGTTGGGAATATGTCCATAATTATTTTTTTTTATTTTAAATTCAGATTATTCAGTTGGTAAGAGACCTTCCTATCTTCTTATCTGTCTAATTGTCTTTCTGTCTGTTGTACATTGCTAAGCATTTGCATATACTTAGTGTTTTCCAATGTATCCTTTTGATGTCCTGTATTAAAATACATATTTTTCACTATTTTTGTTTGAGTAAATTCCATTGAATGACAACTGAAATAAAAATACATGAAAAACAGATTCACTTTCCCATGAAGATCTTCGTCGATAGTAAAATAGAAAAATAAGGAGGTCATCCTACTCAGGTAATTTGTGCAGAATAAAACTAAAGCTGAAGTTGCCAACACATGAAGAGTATAAAATAATAAAATCTATAATATATCTTTTTGTGTATATAAAGAAGCATATGTATCCGTGGGTATCCTTTTGTTTCATTATATTTTTTTTATTTTTTTCGAAGTGGAAACACTTTAAATCCAATCGAATCTACTATCCGAAGTGTGGGACTTGACTCACTCACAAAACCCCACCGCCCTAAGTCCTACAGTCCTTCTTGTCGATACCAAATAGGTATTTAACCTATTTTTTCTACGCCGCATCTCTGACATGATTTAAGCTGCCGGCTGACTTACTGTATCCCAGTTCAGCTGCGATTGATGCATATGATGGATGCAATTCGTCATAGTCGGCTCTTCACCAAACGCTGCTGAGATCATTGACTTGACAATATTAAATCTCGAGCTTGTCTCTGGGTCTGTGTGCCTTGGCTTAAGAGTAAATAAAAAAAATTATTAAATTTTTGTTTTTGTTAAAATATTTAATTCAGTATAAATAATAGAATAAATCTTTTTCAACACAAATACTCACAATACACAATGATAATATTATTACATTGTATACTTTCTTGTACATACAAGTGTTTCTATCTATGTTTATATAAATACATATTTATGTACCCTGTACCTGTTCCCTATCCATCTGTGTATATGTGTGAATATATTGTGTGAATGATCTATAGCAACTCGTTGAGTTTGCATAAAAACTGATTCTGGGATTTTGCATGTGATGAAAATTTTTCGTTTTTTTTTTTGTTTTCAATTTTATAATATTGAATACACATATACAAATATACTATGTATGTATATGTTTGTATAGTATAAACCAAATCAATTGATATATTTTGCATGAAGCATTTGGTGAAAAATGAAGAAGAAATGAATGTATTTCAAATCAAAATTTTTTACGAGTATATAAAAATTGTTCTTTTGTGTTCATGCAAATAAATGTATTGTAGTTTCCTGTTTACAATGGAAACAAAAACAAAAGGGACAACGGTGAAAATATTATTCAAACACATACATACAATTTGAATATCTTTCTGTTTATACTTGTGAGCTTGTTTATATGGAAGGCGATGGAAATCTGTTCTGGTATGCACATCGCAATTGAGCGTGAAATACATAGTTCAAAATGAAAAATAAAAATGAAAAAAAAAAAATAGTAAAATAATAAAAGAGAAACAACCTCCTTCAACAAATCAAAACAAATAAAAATTCAAAAACATTAAAATAATGATTATTTCCATGTTTCAAAGCAATTTATTTTAGTTTAATTTTTTATTTTGCTTTTCTACAAATTGAAAGAGAAAAGTAATTAAATATGTACGTGTAAAGAGAGCAAAGGAATGAGAATATTAATACAATAAAAATAATCATAGTCCTTGTCCCCATCATCGTCATCATAATTCTGGTTGAGCGCACGCGAGGACAATTTCACGGAAACAAAATGCGAAAAATGTCGACACTTCCGCTTAACGCACTACTGTTAGTTGTTTTCTTTCTCCGACTTTATTTTTGTTGTTTTATTATGTAGCATTAATATTGTTTTTTTTGTTGTTGTTGTTTTTATAGTTATGATTACAGTTGTAGTCATCATTCATGGTTGTCATCGTCGTCGACTGTACCAGTTTCCGCTTTGATGGTGGTAAAGAGACAGGGGGCATTGGATCCGTTGCTCAATTCCTTGGTTAGTTTTGGTTAGATGCCTGGGTCTATGATTTCAGTTTCTATTGCTGCTGTTGCTGTCTGCGCTCATAGTTGTCAGAAAGGCAGACGGTTAACCATTTTCCATGTTGTATATTGTTGCCGCAAAATTATTTATCTTTTAGTGTTGCATGTTTTAAATTGTGAAACATTTATTGAGTGAAGGAGAAACAAAAAAAATGTTGCTAAGTTGAGCTGCAAATATTTTTACCTTTCTTGCATTTATGCTTTTATTTTGAGAGAGATTATTTTTAAATTGTTTTTTTCTTTTCTTTTCTGAATATGTTTAAATTGTGTTTAGAAGCCAAATGCAACTTTAACTTCAATGAAAATAAATTAAAAATAAATACAATAAAATAATTCTAACAAATATCTTCTAAAAGAATGAAAAGAGCTCATAAAAAAACGCTTAAAATATACTTTAGGCAGCACCAAAATTACTCTACAGTAACATTTTGCCGAATTGCAGCAAGTGTCGCACGTTTCTTCAATAGAAAAAAAACAGAAAGCAGTAAGAAAACGAGAACAATATTAAGAAAAAGAGTGAAGCAAATCAACACTCAGACAGACTGGCAGACAATCAGATTGACAATGTGAATGAATGAGTAAATGAGTACACGGGTAAAAGAAAGACAAGGAAATTCATTGAATGCGAACGAAAACTTAAGCATTTGCTAAATTACAAAATATTAACTGAATAGACTTCCATATTTTTGTGACATTTCCCAATTTCTGAACAACTGAACAATTCAAGGACGATGTATGATGACAAAGTCTAAGAAAAGTAATGTACAACTACAAAATACAATAGTTGAGGTGATGAAGTAATAGTTTGAGTCAAATAGAAAAGACACAAGACTACAAAAAATACCATATGTTAGTCATATAGAACAATAATATGAGCAGCAAGAATGGTTATTATTCTTTCTATTTGTTTTCTTAGTCATTTTTTAGTTCTTTTGTTTGACTCTTCTTTGTGGATGTTGTTGCTGAGGTTCTTGTTTGAATGAACATCAATTTGAAGCTGTCAATGGCATCGAGTTATAGTCATTGGGCGTGAGACAGTTGAGTATGGTTAAAAAAAAAAAAGGAGGCGTACGCCTTCATTGTGAAAGTGGAAAATTTCTATATTTCTGTCGGAAAGCTTGATATATATAGTATTATATTGTATGAGAAATTTTTAGTCAGCAAATTTTTGTGTTGACATTTTTTATACAGATTTTCTATCATTTTCATGTTTGTAAATATTTTTTTTTCAGCAAAGTATCAATTTTTTTAGGTTTCTCATAAATTAAGAATATGTTTTCTCATTTTTTAAGATTTCTGTTATTTTTTTAGAATTTGTGAAATAGACAAATATGCTGAACTTAAGGCTATAGAGGTTGACATCAGAAATGTGATGGGTATGCATTTGTCAATGACTTTAATATTGTTGTGGCATGCATGTGGCTTCACTTCAATCATTCAACATAGTACATAGTAAATGCAGATAAACAAAAAGTGCACTGCATTCTACAAGGTGCAGGTACAAAGAAGTGATAGTGATGATGAAGCAAGGGGGTGAACTTAAAAGTAAATTATAATAAAAGAAGTAAGAGAAAGTAGACAACAACAAACCAAGGAAAAATGCATCAAATGAAGTTGCCTAGCAATGAAACATGCTAAGTATTATACATCATATATCACTCAATTTTATTGTTGTCTTTGCTCAACATTGTTGTTGCTGTCATGGGTTCTTTTTTAACAAAACTTCTTAGTTTATGGGCGCATAAATTACTACATCAATGTTTGCCACTACTACTATCACAAAATCCTTTCTATGATTTTTTTTTCCTATTTATTTTATTTCATAATTTTTCTCCTTCTTTGTATCGTGTTCATCCTTTTTCATGTTAATGTCACTCTAAGCAAAGTTACTATGAAAATCGAGAAAAATTGGAAGATAAAAAATGTAAAAAAAAAAAATAATAATAATAATTTTATATTTTTGCATAAAAATCTGCAAGTGGGTTTTCGCAAATATTAACATTTTTGTTTAACTTTATAAAATTTAAGATAAATTTTCCTTCATTTATTTATATGCACGTCAATTCAAAGTTGTTTGATGCCATCATTTTCTCTACTTCCTTTTATATCTCTAAAGAGAGTTTGCTTGCTTTTGGTTTTCCTTGTACCTCTTCAACAGCCTTAACTGATATAAAATAAGACAAGAAACTGACGTCAAACTTTGTCTGGGCAACATAAAACTGTACAAATGCAGAAAGGACATTTAAATTCAATACACAAATCGACATAAAAGAGAAGTGTATTCGATATTTTCTTTTTATGGTTATGAATTTGTTCTTCAGTTTTAATTTTTTTTTTTTTTTTTTGAGACTTATATTTTGAATGAAAAAGTTATAAAGTTGTTCAACGTCGCTTGCTTCCAAATAAATTCTATATACAAATATATTGCTGCCAATTTTAATGGCGCTGACAACAACAACAGCAACAAGGACATTCCAAAAACATTTGGCAACAGTCAAATGTAGTCAATATTGAAAGGAGAAACAAGTTTTGTTATGAAATAAAACTTTATTGACACACAAAACTTCAAATGGTACTATAGAACGAACACGTGCATGAAATACACATTTCAATATACTTGTGTGCAAAAGTATCTACATGTTTGTGTATGTGTGAGTGCAAGGATTCATGCACTAACAAATATTATTATTTTCCTACTAACTTGCCTGGCTGGCTGACTATAGATTGATAACATTTGGGAATTCGCGACAAAGTGGAAATTGCAAAAGTCAAATTTATACCACACACTCAGACACTTGTGCGTATGAATATTATTGGTTTTGTTCGCATCACAAAATTCAAATTCATTTCTATTAATATTTCTTTTTATTGATAAAATCAAAAGCATATTTGTGTAAGCATTCATGCGGAAATTCGTACTCACGAATATAATACAATTGACGCCTTGAAGAACATTACAAGAAATCTTAGAAACGATGCAGTTCAATGTAAAATGGAATTTTTAAATTATGTTCGCAATATGTTTAACTTAGAAGAAGGTGGAAGATAAGAACTGACTAAGAAAAACAGAATAGTTGATTAGTTTAAAGATACAAACATATAACGAAAATATTCATACTTATGGATGAAGCAATTTTACTTATTAAGTTGCAATACGTCACATTATTTGCAACTATGTTGAAGGTACCCACACTCGCCCTTATAAATATGTGTGAAGACACAGTGACGATGTATGCTAAAAACGTATAGCCTGGGTTTGAATTGCTGTCTTCAAAATAGCGACAGCAAAGAAATATTTGCTTTACTTGCATTTTTCCCAGTAAAATAAAGAAGTAAAGTAAAGATGTAAGCATGTAATTTCTTATATACACATAATTTAATATTTTGAGCAAAAAATCTTGTACGATGGTACGGAACCCTTCGTGTGCGAGTCCGACTCACACTTGGCTGATTTTTTAAATTTTTTTCATTAAATTCTGTAATCATTTTTGACAGAAAATTATTTTAAATGAATACCTTTTGCTCAAACAATCTGTTCTTTGATATGTGAACTAAAAAATTTAAAAAAAGACTGACTTTGAAATTTATGTATATGGTTGGTGGATATGGATCAGAAACTTATAGTGTCCAAATTGCAATTCGATGCGTCAAAAAACAAAAACTTTTTCTAATAACAACATTTATTTAAAAAAGGGTGCCCCTAGTGGTCCGATTCGGCTGATCTCCGAACATGATCGATGTTTGGTTAAAAGAAACCTGTGTACAAAATTTCAGCTCTCTAGCTCAAAAACTGAAGGACTAGGAGTGCGAACAGACGGACAGACCGACATGGCTAAATCAACTTGTCTCATCGAGCTGATCACAAATATATATGCTGCTCACTTCCTTACATATATATGTACTTGTGTGTACATGTGGTCTGCGATGTATCCTTCTGTGTGTTACAAACTTCATGACAAACTTATAATACTATTCACTCCCGTGAAGAGTATAAAGAGCACAAAGTTATAACTGTATAATTTTTCGTATAAATAAACATTAATTGTCATCATCCAGACAATCGAATCTACTCTTGAAAAGAAGCCTCCTGTTTTTTTTTTCCTTTATTAAGTCGTCATTTCATCTTCTTCTACTTCTTCTCTTACCTTCTCATGATGTCTACTTGATATTTCTTTGGATTCACCGATTATACGAGTATGCGATGGAATAATAAATATTGAAAATATAAATTTATTATAAATTATTTACTATCAATATTTTCTTTATATATTGGGTCAAGTATGAATTTTATTTCAAGTAGCAGGCAATGTTATACTCAAATGTTAGTTTTTAATAGATAGTTCAATACCATGCATACTTAACCCACTTTTATTGCGCATCAGCTCTTTTAACTAATTTGAGCTGCTACTTATCAAGCATTCAATCAATCATTTTATAAGTTCATTTATCTATTCAACAATTCAATTATTTATCTCATTTCTATTTGCTCTTCTTAGTTTAATGTTTCATTTCATTGATTTGATACAAGCATTAAAAGTTCGAAATTGAAAATAAAATTCTAAGTCACTTGTGATTTACCAACTAATTATATTCCCCATACAATTTCCTTAACTACCCACGACCTACAATTTTTTTTCAATTACCAATTAAATAATTTATTCATAAGCCATGCTGCGTATACTTAGTGTGAATTGTCTGTAAAAACCGATAAGTACGAGTATTACAAATTGTTTAAGTTAATTTAATTTAGTTTTCATTATTATGTAGAATTAAATACAACAAGACTTAAGCCTCTTAGTGCATCCAAGAGGATGATTTAATTTACTATATGTGGGTTACTAAATGCTCTTTGTTTATGTATGTGGGTGTCCTTGAGAGTGAATAAATTAGTTCATTATTTATAGAATTAAAAGAAATCTGTTTAAAAGATCGAAAATCAATTGGCAAATAAATATTGAATCATTTTCAATTGATTGGAAGCATATAATTCACTGAATAAAATAGTCTCTAGTTAAAAAATATGTAATCAATCTTCTGTGAGTCTAAGGCTTCAGTTTTTCTTATTCGATTGATTAATTAATTTATGTATTATTTGTCATAAGTCGCTATTAATTAACATATTTTTAATTTGATATTCTATTATTCTAAGTAAAATTACTAATACAACATGTGGTACCAACAATTATATTGAACAATATCAAAAACAAAATGCAGTATATAAAAGAAAACAAATAAAATATCAAATGTTAGATGCACAAATCCAATTCTCCCTTCTCATAGTCTCATTCCTCTAGCATCGATTAACAAACTTACTCAGATACTTCATCATCATTATCAGAATCATCAATAAAAAAAAGTGCCTTGAATCCATTTTCAACAATATTTTTTTTTGAAAAAATCCGATATCTCAATAAATATATACGTATATATTTTTTTTTTTTTGCTTAAACTTTTTATCTTTTATTTTGTATTTGTTTTTGTTGCCTCATTTTGAGTTCAAGGACCATAAATCAATCATTAATCCTACACTTCTGCGCGTTTGTAGTTATTTGCTCGACATCCATGTGAATCCATTTACGCCAAGTGAAGGCAAGTAAAGTTATTCGTTACATGGCTCTCTGAACTTCTTCACATTGCATCTAGTATTTGTCTACTATCATAGAAACTATTCATGATTCACTTGAGCGGACAGTCATTGAAGCTGACAACCGTCGCATGACTACCAGGACACAACCAACCATCCAACCAATGCAACACACAAGGACTCCACAGGGCTATGACATCTTCGATATGTTCAATAGAAAAACAAAATCAAACTCAACATGATTCAATGAATGTTTTGAAAATTGTTTTCTTTATTATTTTGCAATGTTTACTCTCTACATTTTTTGCCTTTTTATTTTTTTTTTTTTTTGTGCTTCGCTTGATTCATTCATTTATTCAAACATTTCATTCATTCATCCATTTGCATTGAATTGTTCAATTGTTGTGGATTTGTTGCATTTTGTTTTGATTTGTGGCAGACAAATAGACATCATCATGGCAATAAATATGATTTATAAATGCGAGAGTAAATTTTTACAAATGCAGGACACAAAAGAGTAAAATTAAAATTTCGAAAATCTGCAATAAAAAATATCATTAAATTCCTAAAAGAAAACCATTCAAATCTAAACTCAGTTTGGCAGACACATAAATTGTTCAAAATAAAACCACAAGAGTGTAATATTTAAGCGACTCCTGAAATCGTGTTAGAAATGATGATTGTAATGCTGATTTGTTTTTAATCAATTGTGTCCCTTCCATTTCTCTTTATAACTGTTACAACTGGTTAGGGATACTGTTGCAGTATTGCGGCCTGTATTTTTTATACGATCCCATATTCACCTAATCGCTTATTACACACTCGTTCATTTATTTATCCATATTATTAAGGAGACTCAAACCATCACCATCAGTGGTGCCTATTTTCTGGAGGCTATCTAAATTGACTTTTCGGTCATTTTACATGTTGCTACATTGAAAATGCTACGGTATCGAAGAAAACCATCTACACCTCGTACATATATAAATTATATGCGTATGTTTTTGTTTGTTTGTTTGCTTCTTCCTTCATCCATTAAATTTTCCAAACACAAATAGCATCGTTCGTTTAATGAATACGAGTGAACTGGCAACATCATATACCAGAATACAACCCATGAAACTCTTTCAGTGTTTATAAAAAATGAATTATGTTTCATGTTTTTATTACCTAAAATAAATTTCTAAAATGAAAAATGCTCATAACTTTTAAAAAACAAAATAAGTCAAGGGAAATTCAGATGATATCGTTAAAGTGTAATAAACGAAAATGGAAACTAAAAGCCAAAACGGAAGCAGCATAACAAGCGGAAAAATAATGGAGATTAATTTGGCTTAAACTCACATAAATGTAGATGCAAATACATATTCAGACAAATATCCATTTTTTTATTAAAATCAGAAATCTCAGGCGTCAGGAGTTGCTAGTTTTGTTGAATTTTGATTTTTTTTTTATTTATTTCTTTTATTTTTTGTTTTTAATTTTGATGCTACAATTTTTTGGTTTCATTAACATTTTCATTGATAACAAAGCTGAATTAAGCCTACACCAAACATCAGACACTCTTTACACCCATCGTAACCACTCATAACTGTGAGCAACGAAAAACGCTGAGCTGAATATTAATAAATGAAATGAAAATGTAAATTGTGAGCATAGAAACTAAATTAAAATAGATTTAGAAAGATAGAAAGACTGACAGCTGGACGGAAGCATAGTAAAAAGGCTCAATGACGTCATTAATCATAAACCGAAGAAGTGCAAAAAAAGGAGAGAAAGGAAAGAAAAAGAATGACAAAATATTACGCATACGCCGAAACACAGAGGCACTATCTTCTTCTTGTCATTATTATTTTCATAAGCAAAGACTGGGACAGTCATTGACCACATAACAATGTCAACAAAGAAGAGAAGAATAAAAGAAAAATGGAGAAGATGGAAAAACTAAATCAAATTAAGTGACATTCAGTTGCATTGGGAAAAAAGTTAAATTTTTTTCGAAATATAATAACATCCTTGCACAAATAACGATGTCCTTGGTGGGTATGAAAAAAAAAGAATGAGGAAAATCCAAAGGGAGTAAAACAAAATGCGACAACGAGTCAAAAGTCTCAATGGATTCCAAATGCTGCTTGTCAATATTTGTTTCACAATCAGTAGAAACTGAAGAAAAATTGCAAGAGAATATGAAAAAAATGAAAAATGAAATCCAAAACAAGAGACAATAAAATCAATAGATTGTAAAAAAAATTAGACATAAAACAGGAGCAAATCTAAACCCAAAGGATAGAATTTTAAGTTTCTTATTAGGTTTAGCACCATGTATTTGAGGGCGAGTTGTTTAATGAATCAATCCTTACCAATAAAATAGTGTCTCAGGTTATTAACACTAATTTATTCAAGACGCACCATTATGCATCAGAAATTAAGAAATCTTCAATAAACTACAGTCCCATAATTTTGCTTGAACTCCTTTGTGTGCAATTGTTATGTACTGAAAGCACAACATATTAATACTACATCGTTATAGTAATTAACTAGTAAAAATACAATAAGAATCCATTTTAATATTATTGGCGCCCCTTTTACTATTTATTTTGTCATATTGTTGAAATTCTCTGGCTGCACTCGTTTTTATTAAACCAAATTGAAAGGGCAGAATAAATACAAAAATAGGCAAGCAAGTACACTAATCAAATATTGTACTAAGTTGTCATAGTTCTCTTCGAATGCTTACTTCTCTCTATTTGACCACTGATGAGCCACAATCGTCTACATGGATGATGACACGATATTAACTTCTTCAAAATAGAGATGATATTGACTGAAATAAAGCCTCACTTGACAACAAATTTAATCAAAACTTCAGCAAATAAGCGAATGAAAGAGTAAATGAACTTCCAAAGTTCAACAAAAACTTATATTTAAACAAAGACCAGAATCCCCCACTCTGTTTGACAGATACTTAAATATTAAAGTCTGCATGGGGATTTTAAAAGATAAAAAAGCAACATTGATAAACGTTTGAAAGAGAAATACCAAAAAATATATTTAAAAAACAAAAAGCAATTATAGAAATACCATACGATAATTTTAAATGAAAGGGGCCACATGCAGATGCCACCAAATATTTTTTAACTATTCCATCATCACTGTAAAGAGTGAAATTCAATCAAAAAAGAAATAAAATGATAAGAAGCGAAATACGAAATAAAAAAACTGTTAATACAAAAAATCATTAGAAGACAGTAAAACTTTAAAATTGTTTGCCATGTGGTGATAACACGGAATTTTTTCGTTCCGTTCTTCTCATTTGCAACGCAAGTTGATTTTGGATGGAGCTACGTCATTCAAAATTTCTTTTATTTGCATAGTACCAAAATATTCACTCTCGCTCGCTCCCATTCGTGAGCAAGAACGTTTTGGCACATAGTGCTTTGCTCATTTTTCATGCATGATAGACTTAAAAATATTCTTTTTTTCAATTTTCGTGTTGCTCGTACGCGAGTGAGTGCGATTTCGCTCTTATTTACTTATAAGTGAAGTGCTCATGAATGTGGACCTAGCATATGTGGACCGGACCAGAGAACGGCAAAAAGTATAACATTTTTTAGTGTACTCGATCATTCTACTCGGAATTAATATCTACAGTCGAGATGTGTCTTCAAATTGGTTCCGTTATAGAGAGGAAATTCGTTATAGATGTGATTGATGTATTAAGGGTTCATATAGATTCAATTATGTGACAGCATTAAAAAACGTAGAGTCTTCAAATTGACTTCGTTATAGAGAGGAAATTTGTTATATAGGAGTTTGTATGGGCTATTATTGTAATCGTGCATCTTACATGTAAGATAAGTAAATTACATCACGTTATATACCTAAGAAATCTGAAATTTGGTTTTTTTTTAAATTAAATAAATGAAAATAAAGAGAAAAAAAAATGAATAATTTTTGTTTAATTATTTCACGTTTTTACAATCACTACAGATGACTCCTGCGATATGAATGCAAAATTTATATTACTCACTTAATGTTTTTGTAAACGACAAACAGCTGTTTGATGGTAAAGTTGCGAGTAAAACGACATAACCGAATCTATCACTATCCAATCGCCAAAAATTTAAAACTTTTTTACTTCTAATTTTTAAAATTGAATTATGTAAATGTATTTTTAAGATCCAAGATGCAAAGAAGAAGAGACAAATGGAATTCTGTTTCGTGGCATTTTGTCTACCAACTACTAATCATCACTAATATGTCATTATTTGTGTATACTCGGTATGTTTTTAAGTGTTTAGGAGTTTATTACAAGCGCGTGGTTTACGACAGTAAGACACGTAAGATATCTGTTTCTAACGTATAATACATACAACTCTTATAAAACATGTAATTTTAACAATCCTGCTTATTATGATTGAAAATCACTTGTTGTCATGAAAATGATATGATGATTATTGACTGAAGGATCCACTTCATTTGGGACAGGTTTCTAGTTAATAATAAATAACTTTATAAGTGATTTAGTAATTTTTACTATTATATTTACTCTTAAATAAACGTGAGCACGTTTCTAAGACCACATAAATAAAATATGAATTATTAATAACGATCTGCGTGCTTTTTTTCGTTTGTTCATTGCACGAATGCGATCAATACGAAATTATCAAATCGTTCATATATGAACACGAGCAATAATACAATGTTTTGTATTTGTGTGTTTCGATTTTGTGTATTCTCGATATGCATGAGGTGTAGATTTTCATACACGTGTGTCATAATATTTCATTCTTATGTAATATTTTTTGTTTACTTTAGTTTATTCATATTTTCCTCATTTTGAACTTTAGTCAGTTTGCATTATTATTTAACCTTTGCAATTAATGCTTCAAATTGTGTGCGCATAAGATAATCATTCACTTTTTCCCTCGTTCATTGTATGTCAATGAGTTTGTTAATGGCACATTGAAGCAGGTAGTATGTTCACACTGATGACCATAATCCATTGGAATGAGATTCTGGGGCCTTTTAATCAAATGCAAATTTCTACTGACCGCTGACAGTTTCAAAGAGTCACTAAAGGCACCTAGTATCTACGTACCTAATACAGAGACTCACTGTTACAATAAATCACAGCGAGTGGTATGTGTATGTCTCTGTGAGGCTTCAAAGCAGACTCAAGATATCCATATACTCGTAGTTGACCAATGCAGGTCCTTTAGTTCATATCTTGATACTCGTATGCATATATTCGTACACATCCATCCTGCTGGTATCGATTCACTTGGTGCATGTGCCTAATGCCGCCACATCAGATGTATTACTGATATGGCTCACTACTATTGTCATTTATCTTGCTTGTCTTTCCACTCAAAGTTGAGTTAACTCAACATGATGTTGAGTTAGAACTCAACACTCAACACAAATATCTTACTTTCAATTCCCACCCTCATCTTTAAGTTCATCTCATTGTCTGTCAAAAAAGGCATGGATATATTACATAGAATAGTAAGAACGGCATCAAACTGAAGTTAAGGCTTTCTGCTTTCACAAATAGAAAATGCATTGGAGGCCAACTTGAGTAATCAAACATTTTGAAAAATTGTATATGATCTTCTGCTTCACCACAAAGCAGTCTTTCTACAACCAATATAATATATCGTAGAAATGTGCATATAAATACCTTTGATTTACTATCATATACAAGCAAATAGCTTTACTTAAACCGACACTGATTTAAATTTTTAATACTTTTTTCTAAGATTTTATGTAATCTTGTTTTCATTCACTTCTTTACTCATTTAAGTTGCGCACAAAAGTATGCCTCATGTTAAATTGAACTCAAACTCATGTCATATAAATACTTAGTAAAGTATAATGAAGTTGTAATTACATGACTACCGTATGATGCAATCAAATATATATTACTTTTTAAAAAACTTCCATAGAGTTACTTATGTTTCCATCACAGATTTAAGTGATATCTGAATATATTCGTTTGCATTATTTATGTTAATTACAAGTTGTCTCGTTTACAATTTCTTTGTTGTTATCTTTACCAGTAACATCAGTGCCTAATTTGCCTGAAATTTCTACATCCATTCATTATTCCCATTTATACTTGATGATGACAAAATGATAATACTTACTTCATTTTATTTTGGTAAATTTTACTTGATTTATTTGTTCATGGTTATTCGTGGTGGTGGTGTTCATGGTTATTCGTGGTGGTGGTGTTCATGGTTATTCGTGGTGGTGGTGTTGATGGTGGCGGTGGTGGCGGTAGTTGGTTGCTTGGTTGGTGTTTGTTTGGTTGTTCATAGTATTAGTAAATCCATAGAGATAGGTGGACGCAATCAAATAATTTAACAATTGTGTAACTTATAACAATTATAATAAATGAAATGATTAACCCAGCAGATGACGGTTAATATTAATTCATAAAGTTCTTCTTTCGTTTTTTATCATCAGCAACACCCAGTTAAACAGCCACTCCATATACGGAGAGCATGCAATACATGGTTGGATTTTCCCAACGGACTGTGGAACTACCATCTGTTGTATTGTTCCAATAACATGATGATGCTGTATGCAATCCAGCCCCATTTTTCTGCATAATTATGCAAGTGCAAATGTACTTATAGGGCTTCTGTTCCTTGCACAAAGTATTAAGGCAAGTCTCAATAGCCAAACTAGCCCAGTTCGAAACCAAATCATTATTATAAGTTTTACCACCAAGAGTTGCCTCAATTGATTGTTTTATTATGCGATTAACGTCATTGAAAACAAATTGACACTCTTCGTGATCATCTGTTTCTTGTGCATTCATATTGACAATCTGATAACAGTTTAAGTTTTAATATTTTTATTTATTTTACCAACTTATTATCTGATCCAGACGCAGGCAAGGAGAAGTAGTAAATAGAAGTGATAATCTTTCAACGCTTTACAATATGAAAATTATTTTATATGCGTGTATTATTATATTCTGAATAAATAATTTTAATTTTTCTTTCAAGTTTTTGTTGTTTCTTTTATGAAAATAGAAGTTCAACTGATTTTTTTCTAGAAGTTACGAACGAAGAAAACATTTTGATACAAAGTTGCCTACTTTGTTACAAATATTAAAAGTTTGCTATGTATAGAATCCGGAAAGGGATTAAAAGGGGGAGTTGATATAAAATAACGTAGACGGGGCCCACACAAAAACGAATAAGTGGTTTGATAATTTCTTTATAATAAGGAATAAAAATCAAATAAAGCAGAAGTGTTCTATAGAACTACATTTCTAGTAAAACATAAACAAATTGTATATTAACACTTAATTTATTTGTATTGTAGAGTCGTAAACTTGTAATTTTTTTTTATTAAATATTATATCTAATTCTAATAAATAAATATTATTGTAATGAATGCTGAAAAAGTCGAACACTGTTGTTATGTTGTTTGACTTTCTAAATGAATCTACTTTTAAATGGCCGCGACTATACTGACTATATTTATATATATTTAGTAGTCCAACTCTCAGCTCCTAATAACTATTTAGACCTAATATGTGGCTCTGTTGTCGAGAAATCGATGTATCATATCAACATTTACTTATAAAGCTTAGAGACATAAAATTAAAATCAATCAAGTCAAGTCAAGTCATCTTTGGCAAAGATCTCTTTTCAAAAATGTTTTCATTTATAAAATCGTAGACTTTGTCTGTCTGTCTCTTTGTTTGTTTGTGTGCGCATCACTTAACAGCCACACACCGGATTCAAAATCAAATTACTGAAGGATTAGAAGCTTTATTTTGGGTAACATATAGCGTTTGTTTCATCAAAATCGACCGATAGAATCAAAAGATATTAAAGAATCTTAAGATTGAAATAATCTGCGATGCAATTGTGTCTTTAAGCCTATCAAACCTTGAAGTACCTTGTAACTTAATACTTTGTCATGTGAGTTCTTATCGATGCCAATGACAATGATAAAATAAGATGTTTTGTTAACTGCTGATCATGGTCAAATAAAAAATATGCAAAGTTGACTATCGATGAACGACTTAAGTTGACTGATCAGATTAAACAAAGTTAAATTTCATAGAATAAGTTAACAAGCGGATTGATGAGAAAGTATAAATCTAAGACCATAATATAAAGCAAAGGTATAAAATTTAATAGAAAATTGCATCCGTAAAACGCAAATGGAAGTTCTATGTCCGGTAGAAGGTAGCATGAGTGAATGACGAAAACATATTATTACGTGATTATTCTAGAAACGCATTCCTTACCATCCATTTGATTGAGCTAGAGAAGGATAAGGAAGACATATTCATGGCCGACAATGAACTTTAAATCCCTTCCTACTTTTAAGGATCTTTATATGTTACGAACATAATCAACCAATCAATTCAAATGAATATCTTAAGTATGATAGCCTTTAATTGTTTCTATGCAATACTTTTTGTCCGAAAACCAATACACATAATTTATCCTTACTCAAACAGTCATGGAAATATCGATTTGTTATTTCAGTCTACATTTTTTTACCCTGAAAACTGTCACAAGAAAACACAAGAAATGTAATAGTATTTCAAATGTTTTACAAAGACTCTGAAATTTATATGTTGATGTTATTTCTATGGGGAAAAAAATATGACCCTGCCAAGCCAAGCATAATAGTGCGAGTACAACATGGAACTCTGTCAGTGTAGATCAGAAAATGTTGCCTTTTGAGGCGTAGCGTTCTTTTGCTGTTGTCCAACAAGTTAATTTCCAGGTGATTGATATAGACCTGCAACCTAATGAATGTCTATTGCAATGCTTGACAATTTCTTCTTTTATCGTTGGTATCTTCAAATCTTAATGGATAACCGAGTTCCGGATAAACCACTACGCACCTACAATCCTCCGCAGTAGCTTCGATCGAAACCTCTAAACGATTTTTATGTTTGAGTTGGATACAGTTTCCCAAAACCGTATACCGTAAGTCTACACCGGTTTCAGTCTGGACTTGTACAGTAACAGCTTATTTTGCAGGTTAAGTTTTGAATTTCATTCTTCAAATTTTTAGGCCCAACTGCCTTTGTTTTGGTTATAATGTGAGGTTGCCCAGGTGAGACGGCTGTCTATTGTCAGTCCCAGGTATTTCACAATGACGCCTTATGCAATGGCGTCACCCTTGATGTGCTAATAATCACATTTATTGAAATACTAATATATTTTTAGGCTTTTTCTTTTTTGTTATTTGAAATTGAAATTTTTGTTGAATTTTTTTTTTTTTTTTTTTATTGGTAATCCAATATATTGTATATTTAATTATTTAACTGAATTTTCCACATTTATTGCTATTTTTATTCTATTGTTACTTTACTTTCTATTCTCTCTCTCTTTTTGTCTATTTTTTTTTTCTATCAATGCAAACTCATGCACCAAATTCGAATACAAATGCAATTTTCCTCCAGTTTCTCTCTTTTCTCATATAAATGTGTGTATTCATTGTCGGAACGTGTTTATTTCTATTTCATTTCTAAGTATTTGTATTTCATTTCAATGGCAAATCAAAGTGATCACAAAATGAATAGAATTATTCCAATTAGCGTTTACACAATTTTTCTTCATATTTTTCCCTTTTTAAATGTCGAATGCTATGAATAATGATGAGTTGCAATGGAATATGATTATCATATGTAAACAGCGCATATAATATTCATCTGTAACATAAAATATTATTATAGAAAGTAGTAAAAAAATTGACACACAATTTTAATTAAAAAAAAATATTAAAATAAAGCTTCATGTATGGTTTAGGTTTAGCATTTCGAAAGGATACAAAATTACTGAAACTAAACCATAGTCAAAACCAATCTAACCAAAAACATACAATTGTGTAAAGTTAGCTAAGTTTCACAAAAACAACAAACTTTCAGTCGATAAAAGAATGGAAATGTGAATGGACAGCAAATAGAAGATATTTAGTCATAGCTACAGGAAAATACAATATTCTTCCAATTAAAGAATTTTAGTAACTCAAAATTGTAAAACTTGTATTCATAAATGAAATTCCTAGAGTTCTAAAGGTTCTTATTACATCCGCAACTTGCATTTGACTAGGTGTAATATTTTTTGATATATGGGGCGACGGCGATGATAGCAAACGTTCTTTGTTTCTTTTCACTGTCTTACTGACTCTACCAGCAAACTGTAGGCCGATGCTATCGGATCGACTTTATTTTCTGATATTTTTCAACAGCATAAAACAAAGCATAGAAGTCAGAAAAAACACTTGTTAAAATTATTGTATATAATCAATCCCACAAGCGTATGGTGACAATTCATAACAATTTTATATTGAACCCTTATGCAGATACCAATTTGGTATCCTCATTCCGAGGGTCCAGACCCCATCCATTAACATATATGTGATATATTATTGTGATAGTGATATGTATCTTTTATGTGCCTGAGTGTGTAGTGTATGTGTTTATGACATTTCCATTCTGTTTTCAAGTAAATTTGGGGTGGAAAAATGGCTAAAATCACATGTAAAAATTTTTAAAATAAATTTAAAAAATTTAAACAATTGCATAGGGGTCTGGCAACACCATGATGTCCAAGATAGGAGATAACACATTCAAAATACATATCCTATATTTTAAATTTTTTTTTTTTTTTTTTAATTTTTTTCCACCAACACACTCAAAAATAGTCAATTGATGCTTACCTGGAATCTCATGGTTGTAATTTAATTCTTTCTACTTTGAAAATCAGTTCATAGTCTAAAAAAGGTCTGACAAGACCAAAGTAATACGTATTAATTCATAGAAATTTTTATGAATAAAATAACAATTTTTCAATTCTCATCATAAAAAAAAACCCTTACCAAAATAACATTAACTTGAAGAAGTTAACCAATAAATTTGACAGTGAGAAGCGAAAAAACCAATAAATTTATAGATAAAATGTTTGATACCAAAATGTTATGGTACATTTAATGACTTCCATAAAAATAAAATTTGTAATGATAAACAAACATTTCATCCATTGGCATAAGTAGATACTTTATGTTTCAGATAAACTGTAACATAATAAAAGAAACTCCAGTTAAGGTGTAATTCCATAAATTAGAAATGGCACCATAAAATCAATTCCCAAGCTATAAACGAAAGGAGTATAGAATTACTCTTGAATGCATTGATATTCATGCAAATGCAATTGTTTTTCTATCGGTCAATAAGGATACAAATGAAATAGATACACAACTCTAAACAGATGCCTGTTTAAAAGGCATAGATACAAATGTATGAGTATGTACTATGTGTAAATAGATACAATATTACCATAGTCACCACCAATAAAATGAGATGGTTGTTAAAGCAGTAGACCACTCTTGATCTGATACACGTATTCAATACAACCAAAGTACATTAAGTGTTTGAAGCCAAACAGTTAAACATTTAATGCCAATACAGCGCATTGTCCTTGTAGCCATCATCATCATCATCATTTTAGTGGTAGTCGTTGTCTGTTTCCCTTAACCAACACTAAAACATTAGAAGTAATAGGACAACGCTGGCAACACCAAAACCATGTTGAGAGTTTCAACTTGTTGTTGCACCAACAATGAACGATATTACAACAACATTGAATGTATACAGTACACAAACCTCATACATACAACACATGCCACAAATGCCTAACGCACTCTTTCTAATTCTCTATCCATTTGCACATTTTCCTCTCTGTCTCTCTCTGTTTCTCCTTCTGGGTGTATCTGTGTGTTTATTGTGTTTAATGCTTAAATTGTTGCTAATTCCATTAGCTAGCCACATCCATGCTTAGTTTACTTCTCCAACGTCTGATCCTACTTAGTATATATTTCTATGTTAATCAAGTATTGTGGCACAGTTGCGAATCCATAGACTCAGAACACACATACATTTGTTTACAGCATTTACTCTGTACATGGTTCACTCCACTCTGCCACGATTTCTCTTGATAAAAGACATGTTTTGCAAGCAATGTTTGTTACGTGCTTTTGGCTATCCACACATTTAGACAGACAGACAAATAGATAGTCCAACAGTCATAGATATTTTACTTTACCTTTATGTGCTAATTAAGTATAGAAGTTTAAGTTTGAAAATTAAATTTTATTCTCTTTAAAAGTATTTTACTTAAAATAATTGAATTGAATGTTGATGTTAAAATAGAAAAAACACTATAACATTTTATTTCACAATTTATGATGAAACCTTAATAAATTTAAAACAAAATTCGCTTACAAATACTCAGACAACCATAGCATGTAGAGTCAATAGATCGTATCCTTCCTTCCGAAAAGCAACCACATCGAATCGCATTACAAAAAATTAACATTCTAAAAATATATTGTTACATGAACAACACTGCAGCAAGGGCACTTTTTTATCTTGATTTTATCAAATCAAAAGATTTGTTATCTATTACAAATTAGAAACATCATTAAAGAAAATATACAGCAACAAAATCTGATCAATAAAGGAAAGCCTATAGTCTATGCCAACGTTTTAAAGTGGGTCAGATTTCATCTGAAACGTAAATGCAATTCCAATTTTCTTACCTACTTGCGGTTTGAATGCAGTAAACCTATAAGATTAAGTAAGATATGCCAAGCAACCTTCTTATTCTTCTTTTCAAACTCTCTAACATCAACACTTAGGATTCTTCAGCTTATCCACTGTCTGTCTAAATACATAAAAGTATATATGTACATATATGTGTGGGGTATATTTGTGTTGGAGCAGAATTCTGATTCTCTTCTACTTTTTTGCCTATTCACGTTCCTTTGAGGTTATCAGGTAAATTGGATAAAAGGCAACATAGCATGAAAGCTTATAATACTCCAAATTACATATTCTGCAAACATTATGTTGCCCTTACATTCATTCATTCATTATCATCATCATGATGTACTACATATCCACCGCCATTATGTATCACAATTTATTTAATTTTATTTTGATTAAAAAGAAGTATTTTTGTACAGATTTTGATATTTTAAAACAAACATAAATGAACTTAATATTTCATTGTAGTGAAAACTAAGAAGATTAAAAAGAAAACTTTACTCTCACTTAATTTAATATTCTTGTTGTCGTCATTTAAATGACAAATTTAATGAGAAACAATAACAACTGAAGATCGTCATCATTGTAAAAGGACAGGCGAGGAAGTTACAGACAAAGAGACAAAGATACGAAAACAAAAACAAAAGCTATAGAAATAGAATTGTTAGAAATATTGAGTCATTTAAAGAGCTTTTCATAGACATTTCCTTTGCCCTTTTCAACTCGTTTGCTTTCATAAAACTCAGTTTAAGTTGAATTTTTTTTTTTTTGTGTGTTTTAAGCAGCACAACAATCAAAAGATGAAATAAACAAAATATAAAAATAATGTTAAAGAGAAGAAGAATAAAAGAAGAAATAAGCAAGTTACAAAGATTAAGCGATGAGAAAGAAATGTTTCATAAGTTGAAATTAATATTTCGTACTGTGTAAAGGATTAAGGAAAGATTTGTACTTTGGTTGAAACTTTAAAATAATAGTAAGAAAGTTTAAAGTTAAAGAAATAAACTTAGCCAGAGTAAATGAAGTGTTAAATCATTGATATCCAAACTACGCCCCGCGGTCCAAATCCAGCCCGCCAGTGACATCAATCCGGTCCGCGACAGCTAATGGCCTTTACTAATTGCGCATAGGAAACAGGAAGTTAACTTACCTTAAGCTAAATTTATTACAATTAAATTTTAATCTTCAGGACACAAATCAAAGCAACCTGCGGAGAACAAAAGATTTCAAGAAACGTACGAAGAATGGATGAGTAGAACAGAAACCAATTGAGACCACCAGAAATACTACTACTTACTTGAGTATATACAACTACGACACCAACAACAATTATTTACAAAGAAAAAACAATGTTAAAGAAGAACAACATAAATATAATATTAGAGCCACACAACCATCTAATCATAAGTACAATTGTAGTGCAACCAAACATTGACTGTAGTAGCATAAGGCAAAACACAAGATAGACAGATAGGCAAAAAGAAATCTATGGAAATTTAAAGGCAACAATAGTAAAAAGACATTAAGGAAGAAACGACTTGACAAAGCAACGAATGCGAATATACGAGTATATGACTTCTATGAGCAGCGGAAATGGTTTCGTATCATGGGAAAATGTTTGATTTATGTTTGTCAGGTTGCCTGCCTTTCTTCCTGTCGTTCTGTCTAACCATCTTTCTACGTCTGTCAAAAGGCGTAAAACTGCCATAAAATATGTAATATGTATGTAATTGAAAGAGAGAGGATCCAAGTTTATGTCTCTGAAGGAGTGTCTGTATCAGCAATAAAATTCTGGCAAAATGTCAATTTATACTTGGAAATATCTTAAAGCAAAATGACAGAAATTGATGAAGAGAATGTTAAGTTAAATCTTTAAGGTTGCTTAAAAAATAAATATTATAGAGAATTTATCCGAAATATAAAAGAATCAGAGATTTAATTATTAAACAGATAAAAATGCAAAAACTAAATATCTTCCTAACTTAGTTTCATATTGAAAATAATTAGGAAATTATTAAATTATCTCACAACAATACAATTATAATTTAATTTCATCTATACATAGTACAAGGGTTGTTATTCATATTTCTTACCTAATAACGAAAAAAACAAATATTTATGATCGAAATTCATTTTATTGTTGTTCAAAATATTCTCCAAGAAGATCATAACACTTTTCCATGCATTTGATCCAATTTTCGAAGGACTTTTTCCACTCCGATTGAAGTAACTCTAAAACATAAATTTTGAATGCATCAACCGCTTTTTCGGATGTCGAAAATCGTTGTCCAAGTAATTTACTTTTAATGTGTAGGCATAAAAACAAACCATTGGGTGCCAAATCAGTCCTGTACTTGATGACCCATCAATTCGATGCTTTGACTGGTCAAATATTCCTTTCTTTAGGTCGATGTGTAAGAACTCGCATTGTCGTGATGAAGATTGATTCGCCTCTTCTTTTGCTTTTTTCCGAATTTCTCTGATAACTTCATGCACTATTCAGAATTAACCACACTGCGTTGTTTTAACTGTCGCAATGTGACTTGTTATGTCGAAGAAACATACAATCATGTACTTAGATGTGATTCTTCTGCGAACAACTTTTGTTGGATTTGGCTCGTCTTTGAAGCACCATACAGTCGTTTGTTGTTTTGTTCGGAGTCATGTACCTTTGATGCACCTTGAACGTATTTTGTCAACATTTCCTTGCACAAGCCTTCCTTTGAGCGTTTGTCAGATTATGCGGAAGCCAACGCAAACAAATCTTTTTTACGGCCAAATGATCATGTAATATCTTACTGATGTCTGTTATACTAAAGCCGAAAGATGCCTCAATCGCATGACAATCTTGCATTATGAATTCACGCACAGCATTGCGCTTTTGGACGACCTTCACGGAATTCGTCCTGGAGCAAACATCGTCCACGATTGAATTCATTACGAGTATGCCAGCTTTAGGATGGTGATTATTATGTTCATCGAAGCACTCTTGTGTTGATAATCCACATTGAAAGTTATGGAAAATAGTCACGAGTCAATTCTATTTTTTACCCAAAATGAATTTTTAAATTTACTCTAATCAACACAAATCACGTGGAAATGAAAAAATGTTTTAAAGAATTTATGACTAAAAATAACAAAATATCTTTTACTAATGCCAAGACCAGAAATACAAATAGCAAAAGAAAGATTAAAACCTTGTCTGTTCGGATAAGCACAACTTATAACCATGTAACGGATTTTAAAAGGGTTTTCACTGTCATTTAAAGGTTGTTTTACGAAAGGTAAATATGTACAATATATTCAAATTAAGTTTTTGTATATTGATTACTTGCATACCCGAGCCGGCTTCGCATGGGTTGTTTCCTTTCTTAGCATTACTATATTCTCTCTGCTACACTTTGAGTATCAACAGTTTGAGTATCAGAAAATTAAATTCTTAATTTCGTTAAATTTTTATAGAATACTTTTGCGGGGTTGGAGCAAAACTATTCTATATTCAAGTTGAAAACTACCCTTACACAAAAGAAAATTGCCTTTTTAAATTTTTCCTAACTCTCAAGAAGTTCCGAGGCTGACTCATAAATAGTACAAGCAATATTTTTTCTTTATTTATTTTATATATACTTTCTATAACTTTGATGTAATTTTTTACTATATGAATATGAAAAATACTTAAAAAAATATAACTGCATTTTTCTTTTCTTCAAATGCATATCCATTCACCGTTACATTTGACTGTGAAAATATCCTTTTTGACCAATTTTCACTTTTAAAATCGCTCTGATTTCTACAAAAGACATACGAGTATATCTCAGAGAGACAGATAATTGTCCGAGTGGAGGACCATGAGGACTCCTAATTTGTGGTCAATTTGGTTCAATTCTGCCATGAATTACTATGGTTCTATTGAATATCAAAACAATCCTGTGTACAATGCCGATCATCTGCGAATATTGTTCTGCTTTAAAATGGAGGGATGAATCTAAAAGTCTTTGTTGCTTAAAAGAAAAATTAAAAATTGGAAGGAATTCTTCATCCATCAGATCCACTACACTTTCTTCAAATATCACCTTACGAAACACGTCGTGTCGCTAGTTATTTATAATAAGAAAAATGATAATAAAAATATTAATAATCTCATCAAAGTTAGAGAAAATGTAACTAAATATATTGAAATATAACTTAAACTCAAAACATATAGAATTTTGGCCCTTCTGCATTTCCTATTAAAACTTTAAGTGATTAAATATAATGGCAACAAAAATATAAAAAAAAAATTAATATTAAAAAAGTTAATAGCAAAATGTTAAGAAGATGAGTTAAAGAGTTCATATGTTCAGCTATGTCTTTTTGTATTCTAATGTAATTGGGTCACATATGTTGATCTGATGATGTTCTGTTGCCTACTTCTATACGCAGCTACACGTAATGACGACAATTTTATGTGTAAAGCGAACGTTGCATGAAGTAAGCATAAATTAATGAAATTTATTTGCCAAAAATTGTATGCCACAGCAAAAAATAAAAACTCAAAGAAGAGAAAAGAACAGCAGAGTGAAGTAACATTGGTGCCAACACGAATATACCTAGTACAATATGCAAAAGCATAAGAGCAAAGGCAAAACAATCCGGCATAATCTCATACATCACTAAAGGAAATATGAGCAACATTGTTGCCTGTTATTGTTTGTTGTATGTTGTTCATTTGAGATGCTTATATAACATTTGAAGATTCACCATGTTAGTCACTCATTCATCATCATTGCAAATATATTCTTTATCAATGCCAAACAATGACTCCAAGTCATGCTTTGCGTTAAGGACAATATTTACACAGGACAACCGAGCGTGTTAAGCAAACATGACGCTTCATTTTATCTAACTCTTATGTGTAATGTAATGGTGTTTATTATGTCTATGTTTATTTTTTCAATTTAAATTTTTTTTTTTTTTATTCTTGTATTATTTCTAAGATTCCTCTTTGCTGTTTTGCATCTGTCGCGGATGTTACTCTTGTTGCATGTAGTATTTCATCATTGTAGTGGTCGTTTGCTCTTTATGTATAGCAGGCATTTTTTACTTGTGTACTTCCGTTTGGCATGCAAGAACGAAACCCACTGAAACCCACACCCTCTCAACAGTATACACATAAACACACAGTACCATGAGTGATTACAAGTTCAAAGCTACCCAAATGCAAAAGCAAATGAAAATCCTTCTTCAGATCCACACAATTTTGAGATAAAAACAAACTAAAAGACGAAAAAAAAGTACGAAGCCAAAACTAACAAAAGACGCTTAGCATTCAAATAGCAATACAAAGTACAAAGAATTCGATTATGAAAAAAAAGGCAACATAATTGTGATGCGAACAAACAAATTGCAGGCAACACTTTGTCGATGTGTTTATTGTAAGAAAATACTTATGTAAAGTTAGGTTTCCTCATACATATTTGACAATTTCTATACAATACTACAATTCACTGCACAAGTGAGTTTTATGATTCGATTATCAGAAAATGTGTACACAAAATAATTTATGCATAAATGAAAATTTTTTTAAAATCATTGAAGGAGGCAAAATTTTCTAAGTCTTATATAGACTTTACCTAACTCATATTTCATGTTTTAGCTGGAATATTTTGACCAATGAGATCAGTAAAGCAAAGAAAAGATTTCATTAGTAAATTCTCAATAAAATCTATACACCTTTTTCTGGGTATCAAATACAACTTTACATGGAAAAGGTTTATAAAAGTATTAACAAATATTTTGTTGAACAATTAAAAATTGTAAAATTTACAAAAGAATTTAATATTAAATTTAATAATATTTAATCTATTTAATCAATTATATTACTATATTTTTCATAAATAATTAAAAATGTAAATATTCATCACTAAGATTTTTATAAAAAAATATTAAAATTAAATATATAGTCGATTCACAGTCGGCATTTATTTAATGTTACATTTCGTCAAAAACAACAACAGGGAAAATGATGAAATTGTGTAGTTGATGTTTTAGTAGAAAAGTAACATTCAAAGCAGCATTTCCCATGAATGGTATTTGTGAGTTAGATTACTCTACCCAGAGCTGAGTAATTGTTAATTTATTTATTTTATTTTTTTTTTTTTTTTGTTATTTCCACCTTTTTTTGGTCATTCTCAACTGACTTCCTCTCTGTTTGGGGAGATTACGATATCCGGGGCGCCGCGATAATGGCACAAAACAATTTTAAGTTAATTACAAATTGTAAAATTGTTGTTAAAACTTGTATAAAATAAGTAGCAGGAATGAAAAAGGGAGCTGTATGAACTGTTTGCATACACTGACAAATGTTCTAAATCATGCATTTTTCACAAAAAAATGTATAACAGAAATAAAAAAAAAAACAATTGTTCCGATCACACGAAAAGCACTGTAAACCCCAAGCATTGAATGCAGCAATTAATGTTCACTGTAAATCGAATATAAAACTTCCAAATGTGAATATTTTCATTGAGAAATATATTTCCTTAAATAAAAACAGAAATATTTTTTACTACAAATAAGTAAATAACATTAAACGAACTACAAAACCCATATCACTTCATAGTGAAACATTAGATTACTCAGTTTCCAACTCTTTATGTCGATACTTTCAATTTCTCCACAGTTTTATTCTTTTCAGTCTTCCTTTCCTTTCCTTTCCTTTATTTTTTTTTTTTTTTTTTGACAACCAAACAAGTATCCTTAAGACAACCCGAAGCCCTTTACATTTCCTTAAAGGCCCAAAATCCAAATAGCTTGGGCCACTTTTTTATAGTCAATATATAGTTAGCTGGAGCTCAATGAAGAAGAAAATTTCATTCACGTTTAACATTAATTCATAGTGCAACAGGAATCCATTATGCGATCCATTATTGGTCACATTTTATTATGGAGATGGGACTCAACACGACAACGATAACAATCCTTGCTTCAATGTCGATTGGACATTATACAATTTAATATTATATGGCTCTACTAACATGTTTATTTTTATTCAACTCAGCATGGCACAGCATGTTGCTGCCTTAATTTAATATGCGTTGGTCCAGTGGCATTGATGGTTCTTATGTATTTTGATACAATATCATCGCCTTCAATTATTGGCCACAGCTGCTTATCAATAGACTCGTTTTCAATGCTTTATTTTTCCTTCTTACAATCCTTTTTTTCGTAGTTTTGACCCCAACTCAGCTTTATTGCTTTGCTTTATGTGTTTATTTTGCTTAAAAGGGTTTTTCACTTTTAAACAACCAACAATTTCCGTCGCAATATGTGGCAAAGGCAAGAATTCCTTTCAGTTTCTTAAGTATATTTTGTTATTGTTGTGTTTGTTATGTGTCATCTTAAGTGTGTAAATTATTTATTATGTGTCGCCTGTTTGCGTTCGCACGTTCTTCATTGTGATTCGCATTTTGGCCTCATTTGGCTTCTTTTTATGTGGCGCATTTGTGATATTGATTTCTCTCTGCTCTTTTATATTAAATATTAAATTGAATGTGTTCGATAAAATAAAGAAATAAAGTTCCTACAAACAATTTTCTGTTTTCTATTGAGAAACAATTTTCGTAGTCAAAATGAATTCATGATTTTTCAAATAAAATAATTTTTCAAATAAAATAATTTTTCAATCAATCAATTAAATGAAAGCAAATATAAAATATTGAATATAAACAGAAGATCATATTGAAATTTTCCAAATTGGTTAGTTTTTCTTGATCTTATTATTGTTATCCTTTTGACGCTTGAATTCAATAAAATCAACTGAATTCAATTCAATTTATTCAAAAGAAAATGTTGTTCTTCTCTTTTCCAAATATAAATAAAACCATCCACAATGCTTTTTAAATAAATAATAACAATTTGTTCTTTGTTTACGCCTTAAATTGATTGACAGTAGTTTCTTCTTCCGTTAAAAATTTATTTTCCAGTTTTTGATAATAAGGAGATCAATCTATTGCCCAAATTTCCTTGCAGTGCAAAATGTCTTTTTGTAAATTTCATAGATAGTATTTTCTTAGATGAGTCGCAAACATCATGGCATTTACCTATGCAAGGAAGGAGAATTTATAATTCTGAGGATGCAATTACAGTATTAAAATTTTATTATGTTTCTTTTCCTTTACTTACTTCTTTATTACCTTTGCCTGCACTAAATGCATTTTCTTATTGAATTTTCTTCCACTCATTTCATTTCTTACAATTGAAACATACTTACAATTCTATAAACAATTTTTGATTAGACAATTTCAATTGTAAGTAAACTCAGTATGCAGCTAATTTCCATTGTCTCATAGCAACATCTACGACATCCGTTTCGTGGCATTAATCGGTTTTTCTACCATCTAATTATTATAACCACGTATGTTGTATAAATATACTACATCGATATCTAGAATAATAGAGTTTTTGTTAATGTTATTGCTGCTGTAGCTGTGCTTAAGTGATTTTCACACTTGTCCTAGTTTCAATGCGCAATGCTTTTATTTGTTTTTACCAAGTTTTCTTTCGATTGTTTTTATGAGTGTGAGTAGTATGTTTATGTTTATTTTTATTTTTGTGATGTCTTCCGTTTGTCAGTCGCTGAGTTAGGCTTTTGAGCTTTGCTTACCATGATATATTCTACATGACTTTGACTTCAACCATTTCTCTTTCTTTCTATATTTTTATCATTATTCGTGGATTTATTTAGATGGATTTCTCTTTTTTTTTTTGCTTTCTATTACATTGCATATCAAAAAGGAAAAGATATAACAGAAGGATCTTGAATTCACTATAATGACAACAAAAGGAAACTTAATGCTGAAGTGCACTTTGGCGTATTTGCTTGTGATTGAAGTTCCCCACTATTCAGCTGATTCTGATGCAAATAAGCCAGACAGATTCTGTTAGTCATTGAAATAGTCATTTAGTCATTCATTCAGTTTCATCTTCACTCATCATCAGTCATTCACAGTACTCATAGTAATCTCCTGACTTACTTTTTTATTATTACTTTGTTTTTAATTCCATTTGCTCTTTTGCATCCAATGTTCCTTGTGTCTAATTTCCTTTCTAATAATATCATTTCATAGTTTTTGCTTTTACTTGTTTCTATTCCCTTTTTGAAGTCATTTGACATTCGTGCTATGAATGTTTCCAGTTCATTAGTAAATGATTTTGTTTTAATTCTAAGCAATTAGAACACGCCTTTCTATATTATCCTACATACATATTTTTTTTTACTTTCCTTTCATCTCATATAAGCCTAATTAAGATTCTTAAATTGTTGAGTATTATAGAAGTTAATCTTGACATTATTTTTATACCATAAATTGTAGAAAAGAGATGTTTTAAATTATTCACTTAGAGATTCTCTCTTTCCCTATTAACTTTAAGCCATAATTTAAAGTAATTTTAAGGCATATAAATTTAAAACTTGAAAACAGTAAGATATTCAAAAAATAACTTTATTCGCTGAACCATGTTCGGAGGTCGCATTAAATACTAATTTTATTTCTAATTAATTATTTGGTTTCACAACATTTTCTTTGGGTTAGAAATGAGCAGATGACTTCAGAGTCTTTTTGATTTTCTTGTAGAAGTGGCGATGGTAACGGGAAATAAAAATCAAATAATTCGAAGGAATGTTAGGGATTATGGAGAAGAATATCAGGTAAAAACTTTACAAATGAAGACTTCAAAATATCAGCAAAAAAAAAATTACTGTAAGTCGAAAAAGAAAGGAAGAGAAGAAGATGGAGAAGGAGAAGGAGAAGGAGGAGAAATATATTATGCATGTGTTTATTTGTAGGTTTATGTTTGCCACGGTGTTTCCGCACGACTTGGTGTTGGATTTATGTTGTTGTACGCTTCTGCTGTGAACATGCATTTTTAATGCCGAGCAATGAAATTAATGGAAAAAGCAAACGAAAAAACAAGAAAAAAAAGTATTAGGAAAGGAAAGTGAAAAAAGAGGAAATTGAAAAAGTAAAGAAAAACAAGCAACAACAAAAAAGTTTAAATTTAAAAAATGAGGTGCGAGAGAATGAAAATGAGTAAGAAATAAGACACAACTAAAAGAACTGAAAAAAGAAATATACAATATGTATATTTTGTTTAAGCGGGAAACGCACAAAAGTAGGCAACATAAAACTACAAGTTGGTGGGAAATCGTTTAGTGCGTAGCAGCAACAAATCGTAATTTCCACCAACTCCCATAACTGCACTTTCACTCTAAGAAAATTTGTTTGTCCGGTTATAACCTAAAATGCAAGCAGCATTCCAAAAACCGGAGCAAATTCGTTATTTAGTCCTGATCCAAGATAAATGCCTCACACATTAAAATTATTACAGCGGGGTGTAATCAAAAACTAAAGAAACTTGAGTGGTTCTTCCGGCCCTCAAACAAGACTCATTTATTTATTTATTGGCACCAATATGGTGGTGTATAATTGAAATCTGGGGCATCACGGCTATGTCCAACATCTGTAGACTGCAAGCATGCGAGAACAAGGCACTTAGAAGAATCACGGATGCCCCGTGGATTGTCAGAAACTCCATGCTGCATAAAAATCTAAATCTATGGATTATTTATGTATATAGAACTAAGATTATAATTACAAATTATAATTTTAGTTATTAATATGAGCAATAGCGACAAAGGCCTTCAGGTCACGGGGAGAGTTGGGAAGGATTGGGGAAATGAGAAAAGTGCAGGACCAGACTTGAGCGGGAATCCAATGAGTCAACGGACCAGTCAAGATGGATTCTTAATTTATTATAATTCATAATCAATCAAATGTGTCATTTATAAAAACAATAAACTCATTCCTTGTGTAAATGTCAGTGTGTGCGAATATGTATAATTTTACATACATTATGAATACGTTTATACATAAATAAGAATATGTGAGCAATGGTCAAAACCATGAAAAATCTACTGTAAACGAAAAAAAGGTGTCACAAAAAAAATGTGGCCACAGCAATGGACGGCGTCTAGTGTAAAAGGATTAAAATATTATGGTTTCTCAGATAGTACAAACACACACAACTACACTTATATCGAGAAAGAAAATGTTATTTTATTTATGTTTGCTGAACGCCTTTGTGTCCAAAATATAAACAACACTAACCAGGACAAACAAAGATAACAACAAACAACAATTAAGTGCAGAAAAATGGTTAAATCGCTTAGCACGCATTGTTTATATTAATAGAGGAAAAAAAATGATTTATTAAAAACCATAAATTATCTTTAGACGTTAAAAAAGAAACAACAAAACTAAAAGGGAAAAAAACAAACAAAACCTGATTTAATTTTTTATAAAAGTTGTTGTACAAATTGTTGAAAATATTTTGGTTTTCTTTTGTTACGTTTAGGAAATCTACTCCTTTTATAATTCTTTGTTAAGGCTATTCAAATCAATTTCTGCTAACGATTTCATTTTTGCCTTGTTGAAGTGAAGTAGTAAATTAGTTTTTATGATAATAATAAATGATTATGATAAGGATTATGTACTAAAACATTTCTATTATGATGATTGTTTTAATATGATTATGATATGTTTTATTATTTGACTAGCAATCCCAGCGTGCTTCGATACTCTCCGTCAAAATCGGGTTTAAAATCGACTTGGTACGGGAATGATAGAAAGAATGTTATTTATTTTATTTTGTTGTGACTCAAAATTCAAAAACAGATTTTTTATAATATATTTGACATGTTTGACTAAGACTAATTGATTGATTTGAAAATATGTCTCAAATGTTTATATAAAATTTGATCTATTAACACTTTCCTTTTCCGGTGGTCATAAAAAAATATCTACATTAAAACAAAAACCAACTAAATTGGTTGGAAATTACGGTCAGCAGAAGGAAAGGCAATTTTCTGTTATATGCCTATAGCAGTGAAAATGAGTGATTCTCACTCATAAAGAAAAAAAAAACGTTTTAGTAACAATTCAATGTATAAATTTGCCTAATTGATTCACTGTACAAATCGAAACATGTCGCCATCTATTGGTTACTTTCCCAACCTAGATAACGTAAAATTTGGAAGTCTTGGTGAGTAAACTAATTTACAGCGACATCTATTAAAAATTTATGGAAATTTTTACAGATTTTGCTTAAAATTATATGAATGTTGGGTTAAATTTTAACTGATAGGAATGTCCTATTACTTGAGCGTTTTACAATAATTGTAAGTAGTAAATGTATTTTCTTTTTTTCTATTTTCTATCCCACGCCACTTTCCCCCCCAAAGCCCGCGCGACCTGGGGTCCATTAAAAACCGAACAAGACTGCATATCGACCACAAGTCACTTCTACTGATCTACTGGAGATTAGTAGACATGCAATACAAATTAATTGACTACTATACAGCTGCAAATCTAATGTCATCAGCCATTTATACTAATCATCATGCATTATAAAGATAAATTTAAATAAAGTGTATTCGTTATTCATTTTTTTGAAATAATGGGGCTTGAATATAATTCTACATGTGTTGGAAAATCTGACATAAAAGCGAAATATTTGGAATACAATTACACATTTTTTTATTGATAACAAAAAATTGAATTATTGTCTTATCATGTGACCAACAATTCCAATTGTCACCTCCCAAGCAGCGCCTTAAATATCATAGATGCATCACACACTTCATTTGATTCATTGACTGAGAGACTTTTTTATTGTAAAATAAATAAATATTTCATTTCAACTTTTTCCAATAGATTCCTTCATATTTTTTTATTTTCACAATTCTTCAAGCGAAATTATTTAACAATTATTCAGATTTCTGCTGAAAATGCTTCACCATCAATTATAGTTGTAAACAATTGATTATAACGCATCTTTACACCCTTTAAAATACACATAGATACACAGAAACATAAACAAAAACATCAATTTATTGAATTAATTTCACTTCTTCTCTTGTAATTTTTGTAATTTATGTGAATTTTTGCTTTGAGGAGAAATTTTAAGAAAAAAAAACGTCCCTTTTATGTAAATAAATAAACAAAAATGCGGGAAATATTTAATTAAACTTGTTAAAGGAAACAGTTACCGGCAACAAGAATGACAACAGTAAAAGTAATAACAACATAAACAAGAACAAACTGCAATAAATGAAAAAGTAAACAATAGTCGCATGTATCCCATCATATATAAACATACTCACACCAATACATGCACTCAGTCACCTACAATCAAATACATACAGTAAATCGATAGCAAAATGCATACATGGCGTATTTGTAATATGTCATTTAACAATATACATGTAGATACTTTTATTTGAAACCCATTCAACTCTTTTTATGCTCATCCAAACATTGGTTACTCCCATGTTTGTTTATTTTACTTGTTTTTTGTTCACACTTTCCTTCCATTTTCTCTCTCTCTCTCACTCTCTGCTCTATTAAACAATTCAATTACTGTCGTTATTTCATGTTGCGTATACGGCACATTCGGTGAATGATTGAACAAAGCCAACCAGCATTCAAATTCAAACAGTCCATGGAACATAAAGTTAGATTATTTCATTAAATTTAATTGTTTGTCGCATACTTTTAAGCATTGACAAAATTAAGCGATGATTTAGAGTTGCGTCGTCACTATAATGGCGTTTCATATTAAAATTTGAAACTAATGCAAATTCTTTATATGCATTCATGGTTGTAAGTGTGAATTGATATTGCAGATGATTCTCGGTTAACAAAAGCGAGTCTTTCTGGGATTAAGAAAAAAAATATTATACATAGTCAGAATTACTGGGAAACCCCCTAAAACCAATTTACGTTTTGTAATATTTTTATAATTTTTTTAATATTTCAAAAATAAATGCGTTTTCTTCTGATTCTGTCTTTTGAAAATACCCCTAAGTTGGCAAGCCCAGATTAGACCCCCCTTTATCACAGATATATAAGACATATGTGATTCATGTGTTTTGGGTTGCAGATTTGTTTCCAAGATTATGCCAAAATCCATAATACAACTAAATAATAAGAAATTTCTTCGTAACACTAGATTTTTTCCAAATTTTGTTCATTCCAACTAATTTTGATCATAAAATGCTACAAATCCAATTATGAGTCTCCTCTTTTTGCACATTTCCAAAATCCCGAAATATGCAGCAAAATCAATCAGTTTAATCCATAAGAATTCATGATTTCTATTTTCCCTTATAAGCGTTTTTTCAAGGTTTACCAGGCAAACAGGAAAATAAATCTTTTCAATGGTTTACCATATTTTCATTGTTACTTTTTTGGAATTTTTTTTTTTTTTTTTTTTTTTTTTGTTGTCCTAGCAACAACATTGAGAAAAACCTCTCTATGATAAGCGTTCATGCCAACTGCAGATACAATAGAACAACAGAAGAACAATTCATAGAAATACAAAATAAATGTTTTTCACTTAATAAACATTTCGAATCATATTTTAAGCGAGTAAGCCTTTTTGTCCATTGAGAATTTAAAACGAACATAGAAATGCATCAAGGACAAATTTCTAAAAAGAACAATAGAACGAGGAACTAAGTAGGAAGCATGTCAGCACTACATTCCATTAATTTTGGGGAAAAAATCATTGAACTGAAATAGAAATGAACTTTTATTCTTTATTAGTCTGTATAATAATAGCATGCATATGTATGTATGATACATGGAAAGGATAAGGATAAGGATGAAAGAATCTAATGGTTTGCTGATTTTGCAAAACACAAATGGTAAATGCTCTACATATGTAGTATTAAAGAAAATACTGTAGGAGTAAAAGCCACGTTCCCTCTTTCTGCTGGCACAACACAAACTGATCTTTATTCGTTGTTTCATTCTCATTTTGTACACCTCCATACATGCGCTTAAATATAAATAATATACATACACATAGACGACATACATATTATACAGTTACTTATTCTACTACAATACTGCACTGAGATTTCAATTAAAAAATTAAAACTTGTGGTTTTTTATGTTTAAGCCTTTTTAACAACTGGGTTGATTTCGCGACGGTCGAGGTTTCCACAAACGACTTCAAAGCCTGGATTGACGGCAAACAAGGTTATGTTGAATGTTTAGTGGGATTAGAAGGGAATTGTCTATTATGAGCTGCTACAACGTGGCGAGGTCAACAAATCGGTCCTATACAAATCGACCGATTGAATGAACCAATCAAGAAAGAGTGACCAGAATTGGCCAACAGAAAGGGAGTTGTCTTCCATCATGACAATGCTATGCTACAGACTTCTTTTATGACCCGGAACAGATTGACGGAGCTTGCTTGGTTGGAAAGCTTTGATGCATCCACCGTATAGCTCGGACCTTGCACCATCTGACTATCATTTGTTTCGGTCCCTGCAAAACTCTCTTCATGGTAAAAAAAAAAATGGCCGCTGCAAATCACGTGGCCAAGTTTTTTGCTTATAAACCACAGAAGTTGTACACCGGAATTATGAAGCTACCTGGGAAAGTGACAAAAGGTCATAGATAATAATGGTCAATGTGTATTTGATTGAAATTGATTTTGATTAAAGAAAATTTTTCTTATATGACCCAATATTTATATGGTTGCTCAGTCTCTTTTTGTGGGCTGAAGTGAAAGCTCTCTCATGAAAGCAAATAGCGCTGCTATTAAATGCTAATCGTGAAGTAATAACAGCAAGAGCAGTTCTTGAATTAGAATAGAATCAAAATACAAAAGTAATTTAGAAGTATCGTGTAATAGTGTATTCAGACAGAGCCTGCATCACGAATTTTAAAAGAGATGCTAAAAATCGTTCACACAGTCCTTTGTTTATTTTGAACAGCTGTTTTTTGTTTTAATTATACACATAGAAAAATTGAAACATGCAAAGTGAATATTTGTGAAAAATTAAGCATTTTAAAGAAATACTATTGTTTTCCGGCATAGCGATGAATTTAAATATGAATATAATGATATTGATCAACCAATAATTATTAGATTCAATAAATAGAAATGTTCATCTTCCCCGTTGGGTTGTAGTAATAACTTAGAACTAGACGAAACACTATAACATATGATAACAGACACCTACTTGTAGTAGGAACTGAGAACAACATAAGATAAAAAGAAAAAACTACAAGCTACGAGTTGTCTGGGCCCTCCAGTCTAGAAGCGAATCTGCTGATAGTCGAGTCTATTTTTGCGCTCGTTTCAACCATATTCTCCATTGCTTCATTCCTGAAGCTTCACAGTGCATTCAAATTGTTCTCCAACATGTCCACCATATCTTAACTGATATAAGATGCCTTCTACCTTGTTATGTCTATCAACATAACAATAATGTTTCATTTTTGTTTGTCTAAGAAAATAATGTGGCGTATGAGCAATGTTTATTTATTAGTCATTAAGCCCATTGTAATTCTTTAAAAGGAAAATAGACAAATAGAATATTCTACTATAGTTTCGATGATGCATGGTTTAAATCAGAGATTGTCTAGACCAAATCGAAGTGAAGCTCGATGAATAAAGTAACTGTACTTACAAACATTTATAAATAAATGCATAGATACTTGTATGTACCTATGTGAGTGTTTAAATTATGTATGAGTGCATGTCTGTCTCTGAGTCTCTTTAACTGGTTTGGCTCTTGGCAGTGTGTGTTTGCACTCAATGACTTTGGATTCAAGCATTCCAGCACTAAAATAAATTAAAAGAATCTGCTCATGAATTACAAATCGAATAAACGATTTATGTAATTGCCTTTTTCTGTTTGTTTCTTCACCTATTCCCTTTACTATTTCTACAACTCTTATTTGACTTATAATTCTTACTTTTTACCCTTACTGTACTAACAGACAACCAAATAGAAAACAGTTGGTTTATTTATCAAACCTAAACAGTTTTGCTTCCGCGACACGTTGTTTTCTCTAAAGCCAATAATCAATACGACAGATATTGCTTTAACCCTTATACAGACACTAGTTTTGGTACCCTTATTCCGGACACAATGGTCTGGTCACATACGAGTATATGGGATATTGGTGGTATTTATTTAATGTTATGTATCTTTTATGTGTCTATGGGTGTTCCTGAGTGTATAGTGTATGTGTTTCTGTAATTTTCAGTAGTGTTCAGGTTAATTGGGGTGGAAAAAAGACAGAAAACCACAAGTAAAAATTTGAAAAAAATCCATAAAAAATTTAATGAAATGCATGTGAGTTTGCTCAAGATTGAGATAACAAATTCAAAATACCCATAGCCCATACTTTTACCTAATTTTTATAATTTTTTTTTTTCACCAACACACTCAAAAATAGTCCATTGAGGAATCTCACGTTTGTAGTTTAGTTTGTACTTTCAAAATCAGCTCAAAGTCAACGGACCAGACCATAGTGTCAGAAATCGGCTAAAGGTTTTGAAAATGGTCATATCCCCCCTCTACTAACATTTTTTTAAACTAATACACTCAAAATTAGTTGATTGGATGTAGCCTGGAATCTCATTGCTGTAGTTTAATTCTTTCTACTTTTAAAATCAACTCAAAGTGGAAAGGCAGACCATATTGTCCGTTTAGGGGTTACCATTGATGTCTGTCTACACTCCTCCCGTTTACTAATAACACTTTACTTATGTTATAGATTCATTCACAACCCTTTCGATTTCAGTTATCTTCCACTTTTTATTTATTTTGTTGAATGCTAAAATAATACATAATATTTTATTTTATATTAATTTCAATGATTACAAAATTTCCCAAACCTTTTGTTTTTTCTCCTTTTACTGCAAATGTTAAAAATTACAATAGAAAAATAAAAAGAAATTTTGTTCCACATAATGTTGTTTTCCTTAACTTTATTATTGTTTTATTGTTTTTTATTATTTAATGTTCTTTACAAAGATTTCATAGTTTCTATAATTGTTTTTTGTCTTATTGCTAAAACATTTTTACTTAATATGTTTCTTGTTTTTTTTTCTCATTTTAATTTTGTTTTACATTTTCAAAATAAATATTTTTTGTTCTTTGAACAATTTAAACAATTTTTTATACAATAAGTGCATGTGATTATTGCTGTCGAAATTTTATTAAATCAATCAATAAATTAATATCACTTTCAATTGGTTCTATTTATAACATTTTTTTTAAATTAATTTTTCTTTTTATAATTTGTTGGAATTAGATAGAAAAAAATATATTATTACATGTTCTATTCTTCCCTTCTCTTATCTTGTCTCTAGGAAAATATCGTAAAAATTTTTCTTATATTGAATTTTAAGATAATAAATTTTATTAAATTAAATTAAATGTTATAATTTCTTAATTTCATAAACTATTTTATTTGTATTATTGTTTCTATTAGTTTTATAGAGTTAGTTATTTTGTTTGCTTCAAATTTTCATTATTTTGAAATAGAATAGAAAATCAATTAATGAATATTTCAAAAATGTTATAAAAAATTAATTTATTAAATCTTATATTTATAAGCACAGGTATAAAATAAGGAAAGGTAAAATAAGATGAGATCAATGATAATTTACAGGATTATGATTTTATTTTAGAAGCACATCATCATCACAAAAGTTTCTTTTCTTATTTTTATTTTTTTTTTTTTTTAAAAAATATATATATAACAAAAATTTCTTTCGCATGAAATATGTATGTACAATGTTTGCTTTTTCTGTATATTTTTTTCTTCTTAATTATTGTATTAAATTATTGTATTTTTTTTTTATAAATTATTTTCATAAAATTTTTTAACACCATTTTTAATTTAAACTGTAACAACTAGTATTTTTTTTTTATTATATTTAATATTTTTTTTTTTAAATTTAATATTTTTTTTTTTTTAATTAAAATTTTTTTTTTTTTTTAATTTAATATATATTATTTTTTTTTAATTTAATATTTTTTTTTTTAATTTAATATTTTTTTTTTTAATTTAATATTTTTTTTTATATATATTATGCTTAATATTTTTTTTTTATATTATGTTTAATATGTTTGTTTTTAGTGGCATACATTTTTTATATTAAATTAAAAGAAAAATATACTCACATTATTATACATTAGAGTCTCATTGTATTTAATAAAAGGGTCATGGGACCATCAATCTCAATTTACATTGCGCGACGTGAGAGATAGTGTGGCAACATTCTCTGGTGTAGGTCAATTTGACATCAATCAATGGCTTACAAAGTTTGAAGATATCGCCAACACAGTACATTGGGATGACCTTCAAAAATACGTTTATGCTAAACAATTGTTAGAAGGTGCAGCTAAACTATTTATTAGAGGATTGAAGGGAGCATGTGGCTGGGACAAACTTAAAAGAAACTTGCTAGAAAAATTTGGAAGTAAACTGTGTGTAGCCGATGTTCACAACCTTTTGAGGCAAAAGAAAAAGTCGTCAAAGGAAAGTCTAATAGAGTACTTGTATGCATTGATCGAAGTGGGATAACAAATAAACCTAGATGAGGAAAGCATAGTGGCATATTTCGTAGAAGGCGTACCAGATAGTAGAACAAACAAAGCAAATCTGGAGTTCGAGTTTGATGGTCAGCGAAGGTGGACGGTTTATCAATTCGAGCTTGTGATTTATTTTTTTCTAAAAAGCATGATAAAACACAAAAGACAACAACGAAATAAAGCGCAACGGTTTTCATCCGTTATCGCGCGTCCTACAATTGCAGGGCATATGCCTAGCAAAAATAAAAGAGCAGTTAAACAAAAAAAAGAGTTGGGCTATGCAAAACTCTTTAAACAAGAACAATGAAATTATAATTAGTAAGACAAAAAGAAGGAAAAAAATCGATATGCCAAACAACAAAGGCGAATCACAATCGAGAAAGAATTATTACTCTGTGCTTGATAATGATTGCGATGAGCAATATCTAAAAGAATTCGAAGATCATGTGTCTGAGAATCAAAATAAAATAATTTTAGCTACAACAAAAACAATAACAAGTGGAACTGTTACAGCAAGTGCTAGCAAAGTAACAAGTGGGGAAAATAAAAAGACAATTGCAATCTACACAATACAAAATTTAAAAACAACAACAAAAAAGTACCACCGATAATTACCCATGATATTAAAGCTACTAAATTAGTTGAATTTATAACCAAGGAGCTTAAAATAAAAGAATTCAGATTAAAAGAAAATAGTAAAACTAAGCAAACTATTTTCTTACCAGATATGGACAAATACAATAAAGTCAAAACTTATCTAACTAAAACAAATGTAAAATGTTATAGATACACGCCCAAACATATGAAACCAAAGACTTTCTTGCTGAAAGGTCTAAGCGCGGATACACCCCCAGAGGAAATTATGAAGGAGCTTCAACAAATGCAAACAGAAACCTTAAAATTTGTAAAAGTGAGTGCTTTTACAACGAAAAACTCAGTGAATAACAACATTGTTCTGCCAATATTTATGGTCTAAATCTCAGCGGATAGCAGTGTCAATGAACTTAAGGTAATAAAATGTGTACTATACAGATGCATACGATGGGAATCGCTAAGACGCCCAGAGATTGTGCAGTGTCGTAAGTGTCAAAGCTTCTTCCACAGTGCGGCTAATTGTTTCATGGCAGCTAAGTGCGTCAAATGTGGCGGTGCACACAGCAACAAAGAGTGTACTTTGGTCATCGGTAAAGAAGAGGATAAGAAGAAATTATTCTGCGTTCTTTGCAACAAACATGGGCATCCGGCGTCCTACAAAGGGTGTGAAAAATACAAGATCATGCAACAAAAAATAAGAGCTAGGAGAGAGGAAATTCAACTTAAAAAATCAATTAATAAATCCAACTTTGCCAAACCCAATTTAAACTTTGCTAATATTGTAAAAAGCATTAATGTGGATCAAACAGACAATTCCCTCTCAAGCACCACGAAGAATATGGAAAATAATACCTTCTTAGCGTTAAAAAATGCTATAACAAACTTAGCAAACGAATTTGTTAACTTTAAGAAACAACTAGAAGCAAAATTACAAGAGCACATTAATCGTATAGACGAATTATATGTATTACTTGAACCATAATGAATGAAATTAATATAATATCCATAAATGTAAACTCTCCAATTAGATTTAATAGAAGGATAGACTTGCTCAATTTTTTAGAGATGCACAAGCCAGACATTCTTCTTATCAATGAAACCAAATTAAATCGAAAAGTATCACCTTGTAAGAAAAGATAGGACAAATTCAACAAGGGCAGGAGGTACAGCCATATTAATTAAAAAAAATATTAAACACAAAGTGATTAGTAATAAAATAGTTAATTCATTTCAATATTTGGAAACATGCATTGTGAAAATTCCAATGGGAGAGAATAACTTTTTACATATAATATCAGCTTATTATCCAAGTGGAAATAATAATGAACCTTTTCAGAATGAATTAAGTCAACTTTTTAATTCCCTTAAATTGCAATTACTTAATCATTACTATATTATAGCTGGAGACATTAATTGTAAACACACTGATTGGGGAAATTTAACAAACAATCCTAAAGGTAATCTGCTCAAAAATTGGTTAGGATCAAACGAAAATATTTCTGCGAAATATAACTTTACAAAAACTAATTGGAAAAAGTTTAAAAATAATATTAGCAATATTATGCGGTCTGAAGTGTCTATATCGAATGTACGAAATCTCAGTAATACTGAAATAAATGCCTATTTGGACAAATAAATAGAATAATTTTAGCAGCTATTGAGTCTATCGTGCCTAAATGTTCTGAGAGGGACAATATTAAAAAATACATTAACCATACGCTTAAAATGTTATATATTGAAAAAAAGTAAAGTCCTAACAATAATAAAAAAAACATAATAGATTAGAACATGTCTTATCCGATTGTGATATAAATATCCAAAAAGCAAAACTAAAGCTTTTAAAAAAACTAATTCTAGAAAATATATCGCTATCTGTCAACAAAAGCTCATCGAAAATAAACTAACAAAAATTGATACAAAAGATCCCCAATACAAGTTTTAGCAAATTAGGAAAAATGTCAAGAAAAATTGTAGTAGATCTGAGTCCGTTAAAAATACCAGTAGAAGAGGAAGAAATTTTAAATATAGCAGAAATTCCACTAGAAGAAGTTGAAAAATATAGAGAGTCTAATAATTTCATTATAAAAGATCATGACAACATGCTAAATGTGGTGGGTGCTTACTTTCAATCCGTTCATTCTCCAAAAGATAGTGATCCAAATAACTGTAACCATACTTTATTTGACAGCTGCTTCAATCGTTTTTTGACAATTAAAAATCAGTTTTAAAGCAATCAGTTTGCAAAAACATCTTTTAATGCATCTAAAATTGCAAATAATTTAAATTCAGATCAGAGAGAAGATTATTTCATTACAATAGATGATCTGAAATACATTTTCTCTAAGCTAAGAAACAAGCTTTCCTCTGGTTTAGATACTATACCAAACATCATCTTAAAACAAATTCCAGATGTGCTAATAGCCGAATATTGTACAACAATATGATGGTACAACTACTCAAAAAAAATAAAGACCACAATGTTCTAAAGAATCTTAGGGCTATTAGTTTAATTCCTAATATATGTAAGGTTTTTGAAATATGTGTAAACAATAATATTAATAGGTTCTGCGATAAACAAAAGCCAGTGTCTGATAAACAATTTGGTTTTAAACACCAACACTCCACAATTCACGCAATAAGCTGTCTAGTTTCCGATATTAATTGGAATTGGAATAACAACTGGCTCATGTCTAATTGATCTTGAAAAAGCTTTTGATAGCGTTTGATTAAATGGGCTAATTTTTAAACTCATTCAATATAGTTTCCCTCTACATATGTTGATCTTAATTTACAATATGATAAGTAGTAAGCAATTTGTCACATGTATCTTTGACAGCATCAGTACTAAAAAATTTAACATTATTAATGGTTTGCAGCAGGGTACGGTCAACTCCCCCACTTTGTTCAATTTGTATTTACTGGATTTAATGAGGAAAGTAGACAAAATAATAGCTTTTGCAGATGACATAATTGTATATCATGCAGACAATAAAATAAACGGTATACAACAGAGCTTACAAACCAAATTTAATTAAGTATTCGCATATGTGTAAAAAAACTGGAAACTTAAAATAAATATTGAAAAATGTGAAACGATTTTATTTAGACCTCCAGTCAACAAATGTAATAAAAATTTACGTCAGAACTGGAAAAAGTTTCAAATTAAATGTGACATTACAAATTCGATAATAGCAAATAAAGCGTTGGTAACGTACCTCGGTACAGACATGGATAGATTTTTATATTTCAATAATCACGTGAGCAAGAAGCTTACCAAAGCAAATAACGCGTTTTTCGCTTATAAAGCACTTTTCTATTCAAAGTCCATAAATAGCAAAGTGAAAGTTTTAATGTATCAAGCATTAATACGCCCTATTTTGATGTATGGTTGTCCAATTTGGTTCAACATTTCACCATCACTATATGGAAAGAATCCGGGTTTTCGAAAGAAAATGTCTCAGAGTGTGTACTTCTTTGCATTGAACCCCACAAAGTGACTATACGAAATATTACTCAAACAAAAAATTATATAATTTTGCTAGTGTTATGAGAGTGGACAACTTCATAATAAAATTAATAAGAAATCATATGCAAAAAAGCTTAGATTGCATCAATAACAACTCAATTCTAGCTCCATATTACACAAGTGAGGAATATATTAAAAATACATTACAAAGCGGATTTGTACCCACAGAGGCCTTTTTGTTTTTGGACAAAAATTGACTAATTCAAGATAATTCAGCTATTCCAATATTTTATCATAGATTCTGAAGAGCAAATATAAAAGGTATTAATGTGAAGGATTTAGAAATATCTCAAGTGAGATTCGACCAATCTATAGCAAATAAAGATGCAAAGGTTAGTAAAAAAAAAAATAGGCTCAAAACTGGTGGCTGATTGATTAACTCATACCTTGCTTCATTGCATGTATCCTTTTTATCTTCTAAGTGTAGTTTAGTTTAGTTTTAATTTAGTTTAAGTTTTAATTTACATAAATATCTAAGTAATTTTTTTTGTTATTGTTTAAATTTTTTCATTACGCATAGTTGTTTAAATAAAACTTATGTACAAATTCTGTAAGTAAGTAATAATATAAAAGAATATAATTTATTAAAAGTAATGTAAACTTTGCTTATAAGTACTTGAGGGCTCATTTACGGGACAGTGTACGAAAATATAACAATTATTCATAAAACTAGCGTTTATTATAGTACTAATGTATATATATAATATAATTAATAAACAAAACAAAAAAAAAACCATGTCATTATGTTAGTCACGAGACCAATTTGTTAGAGATTAATCGATTGTAAATTCTCTTCAAGAATAAATTAGCCAATAGGATTAATTCATGACAGTAACTTTAAAACTGTAATACTTGATCAATAAGTCACGTACGCCATAGTGCATCCGCGACTATAAAAGAGGATCGCAAAGCTTATTTGCTCTCTCTCTCTCTCTCTCTAATTCCAACTCTCACTGGCTCTACTCTTTATTCTTTACCCGCAGACTTGTGGTAAGAATAATTAAAGCAGCAACATGCATCAATAAAACACATATAAAAATATAATATAAGTTAACTTTAGTTTAGAAAGTGTATTAAGAACATAAATAATTTAATAAAGTTTTTTTTATGCCAATAAACTAGACAAACAATTTAATTGGAATTTTCGATAAAAATTTATATTACTTAAATCATAAGTAGAAAACAGAGTGAACTCATAGTGACATCTTGAAAAAAAAAAAAGTGTACAGAAGTTTAACCCTCAGTGTTTCGAAAGTGACAATTGAAAAAGTAATGAATAATTAAAATTTGAATCACGTGAGTGTTTTCCATAAAATTCAAAGTGACTAATAAGTGTCGTGGGAAATTTTATTATTGGAAATACAAAGTGACAATTCAGAGAAATTTATTTTAAAATTTACTCCATCCGCAAAAGAACTTACACGCGAGTGTTTTTCTTTTATTGTTTGAACCAAGTGAAAGTTATGAAATAAGTTCGATGACTCATAAGTGAAAAACAGAGTCTGGAAATTTAACTTTTCATAATAATAAGTGACAGTTCAAAAGCAATAAGAAATAAAAACAAAACAAATCACGAAAACTTATTTATTTATTTATTATAGTGAATAAAACTAAAATAAAGAAGTGACAATTTGTTTAATATAAAATTAACAAATCATAAATAAATTTTAGTGAATAACACTTTTTTTTTGTTTTTTTTTTATATTATTTATTAGGAACATTAAACCACTTAAAGTTATAAAATATTGTTGTTAGGACTATAAACAGTTACAGGGATTGATTTGAAATCAGTTTAGGAAAGGGTAAATTTTATTTAATTGAGAGTTGGTAAATCGTTTGGATGAAGCTTTTTTAGCCGCCTTTGAATCACCGTCCTGGCCTTATTTTGAAGGACCTATATTTTCCTACGATTTGATGGGCGTGATGTACCCCATAGCTGGATACCATATTTCCACGAAGGAGCAACTATCTGCTTGTAAATTAAAAGCTTGTTTTCTAAGCTAAGTTTGCTTCTTTTGCAGAGAAGCCAGTTCAACCTTTTCATTTTATGGGAACAGGATCGAGCAATGGTGGTAATATGATATTTCCATGTTAGGCGTTTATCGAGGTGAAAACCCAAGTATTTCACAGCTGTGGACTGTGGAAACGCCAGGCCACCAAACGTAACAGGAGGTATGTCACCTCTCCTGAGGGTAAACAAACACAGTTGTGATTTACATGAGTTCACCTTGATATTCCACCTTGTAAACCAAGCTTCCAATCCATTCACATATGACTGTAGATTAGAGGCAGCTATTTTTGGCGATTTGTCAGAACAGAGAACCGCAGTGTCATCCGCGTATGTGGCTAAGATCATGGAATTGGAAGTCGGTTGAGGTATATCTGCCGTATAAATGGTAAATAACACCGGAGCTAATACGCTACCTTGAGGAACACCAGCCTAAACAGGTCGGATTGAAGATCTTGCATCTCTGTACTTAACATAAAAGGTTCTGTTAGACAAAAAAGATTCTACAACTTTAAAAAGAACAGTAGGCTGTCCTTTAATTTGTGTAACAGTCCTTGAAGCCAGACATGATCGAACGCTTGTTCAATGTCCAGAAAAGCGCCGACGCAATATTGCTTACCCTCAAGTGCAGATAAAATGTGGTGCACGACCCGGTGAACTTGCTCCGGGGTACCATGGTGTTCCCTAAAGCCGATTTGATGATTTGGAATGGCATTCTGGAGGCCCAATACAACCTGCAATCTACCAAGAAATATTCTTTCGAATATTTTGGAGAAAACAGGCAACAAGCTTATCGGCCTATAAGACGCGACAAGGTTCTCCGGCATGTAGCTCTCCACATGTTGAAACCTGAGGATTTACTTGGATCAGCATTTAGTAAGAGGTCATCAAAATAACGAGATCTTTCTTCGGCGAGATGGTTTTTTAGTTGAAGCTTAGCTCTGCGCCACACCGCTTTATCCAAGATGTTATGAGTGCGCATATATCTGCGACGAAGGCTCCTCTTGTACCTTACCAGATCCAAGGTCGCTGCTTTTAAAGGAGGCAGGGTTGATGCGAAAGGTACAGGAGGGGACCGATTGGAGGATGCAGGGGCAGAAGCAGAGTGAATATTGCGAGCAAACAATTCCACAGCATCGTCTAAATCATTTGAGGATGATATTTCCAAGTTTAGATTTAATCGTTCTTCTAGTCCAGTTCTGAAGCGCAACAAGTCAGCATGTGGGGGAAGTAATCCTTTGCTAATTGAGAAGCGATCGGCGGCTACCTTAAACTCAACAATCAATGGGAGGTGGTCTGAGGAAAGATCAGTAGAATCGGAGATAGACAACCGATTTGGTGGAATACCAGCAAAAACAGCAAAATCCAAAACGTCAGGTAGGCGATTGTTGTCACCGGGGTAGTGCGTGGGGGATCCCTTAGATAAAACTTCTCTCCGCGAATGGACCAGTTCACCAAGATCGGTGGAGATTATAACAGCTGCACATTGTAACCAAGTGTCGCAGACCGGTGGTTAAGGCAAGTGTTTTAATCCAGACCGGACTAAAAGTGCGGCTCCTCTACATGCCTGATTGTCGTCCGGATTTTTGGCGGGGTGAACATCAAATCCATTTACATTTTTGAAACAAAGAATATCGCTGATGACGCAGCAGAGTGCGTATGTTTGTATGTAAGTATTGCGAAAAAAAATTTATGTATACAAGTTATCACGGAAGGATCTGCGTTACGTGGTGACTTGGCAGTAACTGGGCCGCGTCATTTCGCTCGCACACGACGAGTCAGGGTTGCTCTGCCATAAACTTAGAAGGACAATTCCTAACACTGCGACGGTGACGTGGTCCCTCCTGATTGGTTGGGACTTGCCGTTAAAAGTCAAGGGAAGGTCAAGCTTAGCAATGCGTGCTTAGCTGAGACAAAGAAAAAGGAAGATCGTTCTCTTTGGCTTTTGGTTATCAACGTGATCGGACGTACGATCAGATAGTGTTTTAAATACAAATAATTTATATAATTAAGTCTAGTTGGTTTAAAATAAAAGTCTTATGATTAAATAAATAATATTTCTTGATTGAAAATAAAGCAAAGTGTTTAAAAGATAATTTACATACATAGTGACTGAGAACAAAGTGGAGGAAAGAAAAATAATATCAAAAGAAGAAAAAACGCACACACATAAACAAGAAAAAACTGAAGAATATCAAAGCTGTTTATGATGAAGATGATGATGTTGCGAATAAGGATGTAAAAGTGTGTTCAACGAATTTTGAATTATAAGAAGTAAAGAATTGTAATAAGAAGAGTATTTAAACAAACTGATCATGACGTCACTAGTGGATTTCGAACAAATAAAAAATGCATTGAAAGTCACAAAGAAGAAGAATATCAAACTGTTACATGCATTTGTATTTGAGAGTTTGGGCGATAGAGATAATCGGAAGAGATTAAGAGCATTTGGGGGCTTTGCCTATGACTGCAATGATGAGCGGTATGCAGGAAAAAGCACATACGTAGACAATAACTTAGCAAAGGAAGATCTCGCAGTAATAAGTAATCTATTATGCTTACAACATACCAACATCGTTGTTGGAGAAAGAAACATATTTTTGAGAATTTGACAAGAGGTCAATTGTTGAGGGATGCAGAGTTTACTGAAAACGACGAAACAGAAGACGAAGAAGACAATGTAAACATTAACATACATAGCGGTAGCGTAAATGATGTAGTTAACGCACACGACAATTCATTTGAAACTGCAGACGAAAAAAGCGAAATCAATGAATTGCAAAAATTCATCTTTACCAAACGGTCCCTCAAAGGTCTTGCTAAGATATACATTGAAAGTGAAAGAGGCATATTAAATTGGGAAAAAATAAAGAGAGCACTGATAGATGAATTTACAACAAAAATAAATAGTGCGCAACTTCATGCATTAATTCGCGAAAGAAGAATGAAAAAAAACGAGAGCATACAAGAATATTTTATAGAAATAAAATAATTGGCCTCGCGAGAAAATATTGAAGACAGTGCACTCATGCAGTACGTAATAGATGGAATAAATGATTTGAGTGTGAATAAAGCAATTTAATACGATGCCAAAAATATAAGAGAATTTAAAGAAAAGTTGACGAGTTATGGAAAAATTCGTGAAAAATCTCAGCAGGTAAAGCATACTGACAACAGGAATCACGATCAGATAACGACCGTAAACATTCATCGTATCTTGTCCAAGAGTGGCTTATATACCAATGCAAACAACTGAAAACACGTTCACAATCACCGGATCTTAATCCTATAGAGCATACATTCTGTGAACTGAAGGCCAAATAGCGCCTATAAAAAATGTTTCGATGATTGGAAATGCCGTTGGCATAGATGTACTGGAGCAAATGGTGCCTATTTTGAAGGTGACCCAATAAATTTGGATGATTAAAGGTAAAAATGTTGTTTTATTTATAAATTCCTGGTACTTTTTTGACAAAATGTATTCTAAAGAATATTGGAAAAGAATCTTTCATGCACTAAAGTGTAAGTGGAAAAGAAAATTAATTAAAACATTCATATGAAAACTAAAGTGAACGAAAATTAAAAGCAGTGATACGAAAGTTATCAGTGAACAAACTTGACGTAAAACTTAAATTCAAACAGTCTTCAGCGATGGGCTACAATCCTTATAACTTTGCCTATAACTTTGAGATCAGATACCGTGCCACCACTGCACACGACAACGCTGATGCTCTATCCCGATTGCCCCTGTCTACAGATGAAGAATTCGCCAAAGCAAAAGAATGCCATAACATCATCGAAATTGAACCTCCTATCAATGCTGAAATCATTCGCAAGCATCTCAACAATGATATTATTTTGAGAAAAGTGTTGCACTTTGTTTCAAATGGTCCACCAGTCAAGGCGTGTGATTCCGAAATTCTGCCGTATTTCAATCGTATGTTTGCCTTAACAGTCAACAACCAGCTGTTATGCCTATACGCTGATACTAATCGCATTGTAATCCCTCGCACATTAAGAAATAACATTCTTAAACTCTTACATGATGTGCATTGGGGCATTGTAAGGATGAAACAATTAGCACAACATGTCTGGCAACATTTTAAAAAATCAAAGGACTTGCAAGGCAACATGCAATCGGTGCGGTAAGTGTTATAAAACTTGTGGAAATACGACCAACTTTATGAATCACTTAAGACGTGTTTGTATTGGACATCCAGCCGTTTAGCATTGTTAATGAGCAGTGATTTCGCAAGTTAATTAACAAACTAGACCCACGGTACAAGTTACCAAGCAAAAATCACTTTCGTAATGTGCTTCTTCCGATTTAAAATCAAAGATGATGTTTGCTTTAAATAGTGTTGAAAACGTGGCAATTACTACCGATTGCTGGACATCACAGGCAAATGAGGGATACCTTATACAAAATTTGATTTAAAAGTGGCAGTTTTGTCAACCAAAAAACTTTTGACTCCAACAAGATATTGCTGTAATATTGCCGAGACTTTATGCAGCGTTTTAACAGATTGGGGCGTCTTAACAAAAGTAGTAACCATTGTAACCGACAATGATTCTACAATTAAAAAAGCGTGTGAGTTACTGGAAATAAAAAACTTACCATGCCTACACACACACAATTAATTTGTTGGTTCAAGAAATTGTAAAAATAAACCTCGTATCAACGTAACTTACAAAGTGTCAACGGATCGTGTCTTTTTTTAAAAGCATCAACAAGCCATCAACAAAGACAACGAGAAACGCATATTTCTCATTCGTCTCTGCTGAGCATAAAAACAACGATTCTTTTTTAAGCGTAAGGTCACCTGAGCTTAGGGCAAGATCCTGCTCTCCTGCTTTATGCTCAAATAACGCAAGCAGACATTCATTATCATTGAACGCCCAGTTCAAATCCCCACAATTTTCCTTTTGCAAAACTCCATCAACAACTACAACAACAACAACAAAACAAAGCACATCTTATACTATAACAGTCAAGACTGCATCACTATGCTCTCAGAAACTGCATCTATCCCGTTATCGCTTGCAGTTACCGCAACAACAAACACGCAAACCTATAATTGCAATAACAACAACGCGTCCATTCAGGCTTTGATCGCGTCATCGTTCAAAGTGCTAATAATAAGAGAAACCGTAAATCACAATCTCCAGACAAATCGATAAAACAAACACAAAACAAAAAGCAGCGAAGCAAATTACAAAAAACGTCATAGGCTAAAGTACAAGAACACTAATCAAATTATTTTCGTCCACTGCAGACTTTGGACGAAACTCAAATAGATGATGATACCATTAGTGTTTCAAATAATACTGATACAAATATTGATACAATTCAAATTAAAGTTGCGCCAATTACAGTGCTTAAAAAAGTGCTTAGTCTGTTCATGACGTCCTAAGATTTGAAGATTGCTAAAAAAAAAAAAAAAAAAAAAGGTTTTGTGGCAGCAAGCCGATCTTGTTTTCTTCTACAGAGTGTTTTTTATTTCTGCAAGAGCAGAAGTTTCTGTTCAATTTTCGTCACGAATGGTTTTGTCTATTCGTGTGATAAACATAGCCGGTTTAAAAAAAAGTGTCATAAACTGCAATTTCAAACAGTAAAAGTCTATTTTTAGACTTCTCATTTCTTGCATTTCGTTTTGGTATTAAATTCGAGTGTAAAACAATCGTTTATTTTTCAACATTTTTTTTCTTTTCTTTTTTGTTTTTTCTAATTATGGGTGATCCTCCGGATCCCTATCCTAGAGTCCCCACTATGAAACATGGTACAGTCGCTAGTGATCTACCAGTTGGCTGCTCTAACTTGGCTGACTGGATCTCAAGCGCAACAATAACAAACCTGATCAAAAAAAGGTCAAGGTTGCTCGCAAAACCAATGATGTCATGTCAGTAAAACCTGCCCTGTTTTAGAGGATGCTCTTTCGAACCTTTACTTTAAAATTAATTAAGACATTAGATTAAGAAAAAATATCTAACATATAAAATCAGCCGAAATCCCCAGCAGCTATAGCTACAGTGTATTAAATAATTAAATATTAATTACTTTGACTTCAGAAAATAAATATATATTGAATACACAAACAAAATATTTGGCAAATGGAAGGATCCAGGAGTACAAAAGGGGGAGAAGTTAAGTGTCCCCAAATTGACCCTAAATTACAATTAATGGAAAATAAATTTGATACACGTATCAACGTCTTATTTTTCAGACACATATCAGGCAGATCTTTGGATCACCATAAACCAACGAGACTCTTAACTTATATATTTTTTAAACTTATTTTCCATTTCAAATTATAATTTAATTAATTATATTGTCACATTTGCATGTACATATTATTATTTTTTAAATATTATTTCAATAAATATTTATGAAAATATTATTTATCATTGAATTATTTTGAAGCTGATTAAATTTTAGATGTGTTTCGTACTTCTTTCTTATTTTTGTAGTTTATAAACGGGAAAAGTTTAAGATTTTGGATCTTATCTAAAAATTATATCTCTATGTACAAAAAATATGTACATACTATGAATGAAGTGTGTAATGCATTTTAAATTAACTTACTACTGTTGCTGAATGTCTTACTTCTGTTGATGTTGCTGGCGCTGTAGATGTTATCTGTCGCATGCTTTGTTCGACTTATGTTGCAGTTTTGGCAAATGTAGCAACACTCGTTTGTAAAAATTGTTGTTGTTGTTGATGTTGCTGATGTTCCTGTTCCTGTTAGTTTGTTGTTATTATTCTTCTATTGTAGTTTTTACTTTCGTTTGTTGCTGATGTTGCTTTCCTTTTTTTTATTTTTTTTTTTTTTTTTGTCATTATAATTGTTGTTAATATGATAATTCAAAAATGCCAACCGACACTAGTTGCATCATCTAAAATATTTGGTGTTATTTACTGGTCGTTGTTGTTTCTGTTGATATTGTTCTGGTAAATCCAAGGACACTGTAGCATGTACAACATCGCGGTACGGGTGAATGGAATTCTGAAGACTGTTGTCGGATAATTTCGTGACGTATAATTTTTTTTTACTTCTTTCATTATCATCTTCATGACAAAATTTGATGTCATTCTAGTCGTTGTTCTTATTGTCGTTGAATAATGTAAACTAAAATTTTGTTGTTGATGTTTCTATATCAGTGCCCATAAGTTTCACTGACAAGTCCAAAAGCAGTAAGAATAAGAGTAATGTTTCAGTTTACACTTAGACCAGAAGTTTACATTTAGCAGACAAATTGTCCATTAACTTCACCAGCACTCAGTAAAATTAGCATTAAATTGAAGAGAACAAAGAGAAAAACTGATAATATGCCATTGGTTACCGGCAATGTTGACTTGTGTTTTGAAACGAGGAAAACCGGCGTTTCATTGAAGTCGTAGTAGAAGTAGTAAGTGCTAAATTTGATTTTGCTTTTGTTTTGATTTGTAGTTTTGTAGCATTTTCAACTTGTGCTTTTGATGCCGCTTGTTGCCTGTTGCAAATTTGTTGTTTTGTAGCAGAGGCAACGGATGCGTTGATGCTACTAAAATATGATGATGCGAAATTGTCATTACTGCTCTGGATATTTCCTTTTTTGTCTTCGTTTATGGCGTTGTTTGAAGACTTTTTTAAAAAATTAATTTGCACATTATAATAAATTTCAAGTGCAGTTTCTTTCTCTATTTTTTTTCGACTGTCGCGTGCCGCTTTAGTTTGTCTCATTTTCTTTTATGTAATCTGTCAATATAGAAAACTAAAATACTTATTCACATAAAATTCTTTTGCATTTATTCACTTCACACAAACTCAGCAGCACGCACAACAATTGTATTGTTCCACTTCTTTCAACCAAACAGAGGACAATACTTTTGCACACAGACTTTCCTCTTCCGATTTAAGAGAAAAAATGACTCTCAGAACATCAAAAAGTGTTTGGTATGTGATGAACGTTTTTAGTCACTAGTGGTGAATTTCTTGTGGTGAAAACCCAACTATATGTGGCAATCTTTCCAAGACTTGAAAGGTATTGGCAGCACTTTTTACATTCTGTACAAATATTCAAATTGGTCAGGTGCTCGCTGTCAATGATGCGAAACGGAAATTGTGTTGAATATGAAGACTCTCAACTGTTATAAATAAATTATGAAAATTGCTTAGATCAATCAATATGATTACTTCTTATACATACAGTAGTTTTGCACGTTTCGCACACACGAGCAACTACTAATTGTTTTTAATACTTAGCCCACAGTCCTTTATTTTTAATCACGCTTTTAATATGCTTGGGCATACTCTCAACAAGATTCTCAATAAAAAATTTGAGAAATTTGTTTCCATTCATATTGTACACGGAATTGTACAAAGTTCTTCCATGTCCTCAGGAGACATTTGATATTTTCCCAGCCGCCACTGTATTATTTCCCACAAACTCTCAATTCAATTAAGTTCGGGAGATTAATTGTTTTCAGTCCGATGGAATAAGCTATTGCTGGTGCCGACCTAAAGACACCATCCATAGATATTATGTTAATGAAACTGTCAAACATGGAGGAGGAGTTGGAGTTGCTTCGGATGGTGGCTATTGGTCCACTTGTAAAAATAATTGGTATCATGAGAAAAGAAGATTTTTCCAGATTTTCTTCATTCTTTAGTACTACAAGAAATACCCAGTGTTACACTTTATTATCCTTTAAATTGGTTACTTGTCTCAATTTGACCTACTGACTGCGTTACTTAAGACTCATAGTGGTATAATCCACTTAAAGAAGTATCTTCTCCTTGATGGTGAACTTGTGACTTGTGAGGAACAACATTATCCTTGGTTATATAAATTGACTAAGGACACAACCCAAATCACAACTAATACTAACACTATTAAAACTAACAGCCACCAATATTAACACAATTTTTATAAAGTTGTACATTTGCCATGTTTGTCCATGCAAAGACAGAAGGACATGGAAAGCAGACAATGTAGTCAATTGCTCTCTAACAATTTGTTGCTTTTCTGGTTGAAGTCTTTGTGGTTTCTCTAAATAAATATCCTGCACAGTTTAAGCTTTGCTCTTTCTTTGCTTTGCCTTTTTGCCATCTTAGTCAAGTTGACATTTTTAAAAGAACTAAATAGCGACAACATTATATTGTACAATGAGATGTTATAGTTAATAAGGAGTCCATAACCTTAAAAGTTACCATCAGCAATAATATTTCTGGTTTAAGTAAACAAAACATAAATTCCATAGAGCAACATAGCATGGCACATGGTGTACTCTACCTACACAACTTATTCCCTTTAAGTGGGTTTTGATTAAAAAAAGACTAACTTTGGCTATATCGAAGTTGTAATACTCTTCACGCCCCTGGTAGTAGTCCGAGGGTCTGGGTTATGGGTCAGACACAGTGTCCCAATTTCAAGTCGATAGCACTTACAAAAAACAAAAAAGTTTTTCTAATAAGAACACAGCTCAAAAACTGAGGGACTAGTTTGCATACATACAGACGGACGGACGGGCAGACAGACAGACAGGCGGACATGGTTAGATCAACTCGTCTCGTCGTGCTGATCAACAATATATATACTTTATGGGGTCTCCGATGTCTCCTTCTGTATGTTACAAACTTCATGACTTATAATACTATTCACTGCGTAAAGAGTATAACAATTAATTCAGTATCACATAAATACATCAAAAAGTAAAAATGTTCTTTAGTTCAATGAGAAATCTAGAATTTGAAAATAACAAAGACGTCTTTTTGGCTAAAAAATTATGATTCCGACCATTGTGCATGGTGCATGAAGTTTTGTGAATAACTTTCGCATGAAGAACACCATTAGTGGCTCACAATGATGCATCGCAAAGTATCATCACAAAATAGTACTGAGCACTAAGTTATAATGCATAACACGGAGGGTCCATAAATTGTGAGTATGACGTTCACTTGCTTGAATGCATACAGTGACGTATGAGTTATATTTGTTTTTGTGGAAAGTCTTTTAGCATTCATTTCTAGAGTTCAGAAGCTTTTTGCCTTGAACTCATTCATACCACAGCCAAGTTGGAATTGATGTGCATATGAGTATAAAGTGTAAAGTAAAATCAAATAGGCGGAAAATCAGAAACAAGCATCAGTGACAGTAGCACAACATCAGTAAAAAAGGCGGTACAAAATTGATGTTGTATGTGCGTATGAGTGATTTTAATTTACACTCAAGATTCAACATTGATGCCTTCACTAAATAACAAAATAAACAATAAATTCAACGCAATGAAAAGATAATTAAATAATTCTTGCCTGATATAAGATGCCTTCTATCTTATTATGTCTATCAACATAACAATAACGTCCTTCTTACTATTTTGTCGATGTAAACAGCGTGGCGTATGAGCAACATTTATTTATTAGTCATTAAGCCTAAGTAAATTTTCCCACATGCACAATTTAGTGTTTCTAATTATTCAAGAAGAAAATAAACAAATTCAATTTTCCACTATACTTTCGATGATGTTGGTATATGCACGACTTAACATAAGTCAGAGATTGCCCAGACCAAATTGAAGTGAAACTCCATGAATAAAGTAACACTGTACTCACAAACATTGACAAATAAATGAGTAGATACTTTTATTTATATGTTTGCATTCTGTATGAATGCATATCTGTCTCTCAGTCTGTTTCACTGGTTTGGATCTTCGCAGTGTCTGTCTGTTTTCACTCAATGACTTCGGATTAAAGCATCGCAACAATAAAATAAATGATACGAATCTGCTCATGAATTACAAATCGAATAAAGAATCCACTTGCCTTTTACGGTTTATTCCTTTTTCTAATACCTTTAGTCTTTCTACAACCCTTTCTTGTCATATGCTAACAGAGAACCAGTCTCAGACACTTGGTTCAGCATTGTCTGCACTCTCCCTGTTTACCTGTACATTTGTATTTTATTTTAAATCAATTTCAATGATTGCAACATATCAAAACACCTTTGATTTATTCTCCTTTTGCTGCAAATGTTAAAAAATCTACTAGAAAATAATAAAACATTTGTTGCATTTTTTTAGCTTTACTTAAATTTATTCTTTTATTTTGTATTATTATTACTTTTTTAATCTTTACAAACATTTCATATTATTGCTACAATATTTTAACTTACAAGGTTTATTTGTCAATTTTAATTTTGTTACATTTTTTAAGTAAATTGTAATATTGATAAAAAAAACTGCTGCTGAGATGCTTCTACACATATTTTTATCTTTAATTAATTTCTACAACTTTTATAAATTGATGCATTTTGTACAATTTACAATATATTATTTTATTATATTATTATTGATGTGGAAATTTTTTTGCATCAATAAATTATTATTACTTTGAATTGGTTTTTTTTTTTTTTTTTTTTTTTGTATTTATCTTACATTAATTTTTCTTTGTATATTTTGTAGAAGTTAAAAAAAAAAAATTATTATTATCTGAGTATATAATATTCTATCTTTCTTATATTTAATCTCTAGAAAAATAGTGTAAATACTTTTATTACATAAATATATTGAATTTTAAGTTATAATTAATTTTATAAGTTTCTAAATTTCATAAACAATTTTATTTTTATTATTGTTTTTATTAGTTTTATAAAGTATGTAGATTATTTCCTTGATTTAAATTTTCATTATTATTTTTAAATATCAATTAATGAATAATGAAGCATTTTATAAAAAAATAATTTATTAAATCTCAAATTTATAAGCAAACACATAATAAATATAAGAAAAGGTAAGATAAGATAAGATAAGATTGTTGATCATTTACAGGATTATGATTTTATTTTAAAAATACATCATCATCACAAAGGTTTCTTTCAATCTTATTTATTTATTTATTTATTGGTATGTGGTTGACTTATAATCTAAAATTACAAGCTAACAATGTAAGCAGCAGCAATAGCATCAATGGCTAACAGTCCTTCTTTCAATCTTAATTTAATATATACAAATGTATATATATATGTATATATATATATATTTTTTTTTTTTTAATTTTTTAATGTCTTTTTTTTTTATTTTATTAATCATAATAAAAATTATTATTTTTTTTTTAAATTATTTCCTTAATTTTTTTAACCACCATTTCTGTTCCAAATTGTATTTTTTTTTTTTTTCTTTTTTTTTTTTATTCAAAATTCCTTAATTATTTTTGGAGGAATACATTTTATAATCAGGATATTTTGACGTGTTTCCATTGTAGAAGTTCATTGAAAGAAATCATTAGGAATTTATAATTTTGATAAAAACTATAAATTAAAAAAATTACACAAGTCTTAATGGAAATAATAAAAAGATACATTATACACATATTAGAGTCTCGTTGGATTTAATAAAAAAATAAAAAATAGTCACGCATTGGCACTAGTTTTGTTCCCTTACCCCCTTTGACATAAATTACATATATGTAGTTATGTAAGGAAGTGTGGCAACAGCGTGCGGTGGGTCTACACAGCGAGCAGCAGTTGGAAGCAGAGGACTGAATGGGCAGCCTCTGAGCAGTCAGTCGTCAGAGATCGCTAAAGTCGTCGGTTGTGTGCAGTTGTCAAAGTTGATCATTAAACATTAACTGTAACTGTTATCGCTTTGATCAGTTATATAAACAAGTGCTCTTTTGTTTTTTCTTTTTTATTTTTCATTTTCATTTCTATAAGAAAACCAGAGTAAGTAACCTACTTGTAAAAACTGAGAATCACCAATAAGCGAAGAAACTTCTTTCACTAAAATCTTTTTCAAGTGAAATCAGCGTCAGTGTTGAAATTCACACCTCACTCAATCACACTAAGGGAGTCATTTACTCCAATGATCTCCGGGGCATCACAGAAGATGACATTCAAAAAGAGCTCGAAAAACAAAACGTCGTCGAAGTACGCAAAATACAAAAAAAAGTAATCAACTCCCTTCAAAAGATTGGCCAAATCATCGTTACATTTGAAACACTAATGCTACGAACACACTTGATGATAGACTATAAAAAAACACCTGTCCGCCAGTAAGGGGATAACCAATGAATCCGGGGTAATAATTGCCTTCGTTACGGACACATACATAAGGTATGCCGTAACCAAAAAACTTGCATAAATTGCGGTAAAGATGAACACATAAACACTGAAGAAACAGAGAAATGTAGTAATGATATTATTTGCCTCAATTGCTGCGAGTATGGACTTGTTAGCAACACTCACAATACAATGTACAAGAAATACCCTATATTTATAAAGCAACAAGAACTGCAAGCCTTTAAAACTTTAAATAATGGATGGAAGCTTGTATTCCGACGTAACAAAACAAACCAGCATCCTAAAAACAGAAAATAATGTTAACCCCACCACTTTGGACACCGTAAACGAAACTGATGCACCGGGATCATCAACCAAAGGAGCAGCGAAACCAAATCTCCTATTCGGAGCTGGAGTCCAGAGATGACGCTTTGCCTGCGCCCAACACTACTAAAACCAAGCCTACCACCCATCTTCTTCCTATAAATACATCTAAAAGAACTAAAAACTAAAAAAAAAAAAAAACGAACCCAGAAACAAAAAATCAACCAAAGATTTTATATCCCATCTGAGGATAGTACAGACTGATTTAACAATCTACTCATAACCCGAGACTTGGTCTCCGGGGGGTTGTGCGTTATGCTGTACTGCATGACAGGCACACAGATGAGAGTGCGCTAAAAATCAAATTCAGAAGGCGCAAAAGTCGTATAAAAGAAACTATAGTATCTAGCGAAAAACCCGTCATTGGTACGTTAGCGGAGATCTGGTCGCGATAAAATACAAGCAGTTTGTAGCTGACCATAAGTTGGCTAACAAGTATATGAGACAGATGATGAGCAGGACGGCCAAATGTGTAAGAAGTGATGAGGTTCTGGCGATCATCGAGCAGTATCGGTGCGACGGATCAGTTGTTTTCGTTGTTTAATTATTTCACTTTACTTTACCTAACATTACTATTAATGAATTCTTCAATAAACATTCTTACATACATATACAGTTTGATGCACTCGGTATAGAGAAACATTATATGTATGTGTTATACAAAGAAAAAAAAAAAAAAAAATAAAACAAACATTTGTTGACAACAAATTGCAACAATTGAAAAGACAAAGTGTTGCATTATAAAGAAAAAAAAAAAAAAGAATAATATAATGATGAAACGGCTGTATGAACCACTTCGTTGCATGCGTTGTATGCTGTATAACACATACAAGTTAAGAATATCTTTTGTGTCATCACTTTCATAATTAATATTCCCATTCATAACATCATTATCATCATCATTATTCCCACACTAGTTTTCGCTGACGCCATGTCCGCTTCCCACGATGCAATATCGAACGATACCCTTTCCCAACATAGAACCCTTTCCGCTGACAGTGCACTTTCTGTCACGCATGCCAGTATCATCGAACCTCGAACCTGGAACACTAAGTTCGAAGTGATCTGCACGTACGCCAACAAAGCGAACCTTATGTTGTAAGTTAAGTATTAAGTTAGTTCTTAACCAAACTCACTACAAAGCACATCGTGTTGCATTATAAAATAAAAACTGTAAATCACATCGTGCTGACTCATAAATAACAATTCTTTAAAAGTCATATAGTGACAAATAATAAAACTTAATTTTATTCTAAAAGTTAAAAGAATTGTTTGTATTACAGCAAGTTGTATAATCAATAACTCTAAAAATGTAACAATTGTAATGAACAATAATGCAAGAAAAGAAAAAAGAAATAAAGAGTCCGTGTTTGCATAGCATTGAGATGGAGAAGAAGCAATCGCTATAAAAACATAAACACGACACTACAAATCAGAAGTGGGATAATCGCACCTGACACCAAAACGGAATTTTTCTTAAATTCAATTATCTATTTTTCTTTTATTGTTCGTTTTGACATCGAAATTAAAACGTGTTTCACCATAATGGGATTTTTTTTTTTCTCCCTCTACTCCAAACAAAAAGAATATGACAACGTTAAGGAGTGGTAAAGTTACCAAAACTGAGGACTCAAATGATGTCGGTGAGGCGGTGCTAAAAATGTGGGCAGACAATTATAGTCAAATAGCAGCAACGCAGGATGGCAGCGAAGTTACAGTAACAACGGCAGCTGAAGTTAACAACAAAGCAACGGTACGAAACAACAACGGCAGAAACAGTGGAAGTAAACAACAACGCAAAGAAGTGACAGTGACGACGGCAGACAGCGACAATGGAAAAATAGTGTGTATACAAAACCATGGAAATCGAGCCAAAAGCAGACAACGGAGGAACAAAGAGTGGCAATGTAGAAAACAAGAAAGAAGATAAGAGAGCGATCGATGGACTTATGTGCGAGAACGTTGTACATGCAAATGAAAGAGAAAATTATTTTATGGTACAAGGAAATGCAATTAACGAACGATTATAGAACACTCAACAAAATAAGGCAAAAGAACAATTACCCTTTACCGTTAATTGAAGATTTTTTAGAAAATTTGGCGGACAAATCAATATTTACACTGTTAGATCTTGTGGCATCGGTCACGTGAAGCAATAACATTGACCAACACTTATGTTAGAGAATATGTATTATAGTAGTTAGTTGTAAAATGGACGTAAATAAAGTAAGAAATAACAATTGGCGACGAAGATAAAAAAAAGGACGAATATATATTTTATTTGTGTGGGTATGGTTACAGTGGTTGAAGAAGAATGGCTACAACATTCTTCAATTTCGATGCGTTCGACTCACAAACAACTACGTTTGCTCACTGGGTGACGCGTCTAGAAACGGCGATGGAAATCTACGGCTGTGATCAGCAAAAGAATCCAAAAATGATACTGCATTACGATATATTGTGCGATAAAATGGCAACACGGAAGGCAGAAGAACTCAAGCGAAGCCGGCAAATTACCGATGTTACATGCGTAAGCGGAAAGAAAGCGAAGCAGGCTTCGAGTATTTAGTGATTTTACGACGTATGTTTGCACAATGCAACTACTGTTGGAGGAGATGAATTGCCAATTATTGAAAAGATATATATTGAATTGTCTGTTATCGATGAATTGTAATATTACGTACATGTGTACATTGATTTTAATTATCGGTTGAATTGTAACATTATGAAGTGTGTATTGGTACTTCACTCGCAAATCAACTATTAAAGAGAACACATAAAACTGACTTACATACATATATGCTATTTAAAATTATAACGGGTGAATAGAGAAAAAGTTCAATGAAAGATTGAACAACTAACTTGACACGGCTTTGCGAAATCAATTCGTTTTTAGACTTCATCAAACATGGCGATTGCATACGAAACAGCTGAAAAAAGTGGAGAAGAACTGCATACAAATATACATGCAAAAGAGACAAACAGCACTGTTGATAAACTACAAACAAAGAAAAAGCAAGAGAAACAGCAGCGATCACCAGGGTAGCAAAATAAGTGTTATCGGTGTGGCAATGGAAATCATATGGCAAATGAATGCGAGTATAAAGAAGCAAAATGTAATTTTTGCGGTAAAATTGGACATTTGAGAAAAGTGTGTTTTAAAGAAAGAGAAGAAATGCATCAAATCAAATTGACGAAAATTCCGATACAGAGGAAGTCAAAGGGATCGAGGAGTTGATGCAGATTAACAATGTGCACGAACGAAGTGTCAAAAGAGCCAAAGTAATGTGGAAGTGCAAAGTGAATGTTCAATGAATAGATTTTGAGATTGAAACAGGATCGCCCGTTACAATTATCAACTTAGAGGACACAAAGAAGCATTTTCCGATGGTGAAGGTAAACAAATCAGATACAGAATTGGTAAGCTATTGCGGAAAATCTTTGGATTGTGTAGGATTCAAGAATGTTTTAGTTAATTGTGAAAAAAGGGAAGTGAACGCCAGACTGAACGTCGTCAGCTTTAACCGCAGACCCCTGTTAGGACGAGAGTGGCTGCGTAACGTCAAAATAGATTGGACGCAAATATTAAATAGTAAATTACTGAGATATCGAAATGTACATTTTGTTAACACGGTTTGCCACCTGCTACGATTGAACAAATGCTGAAAAATGTATTTCCATTGTGGGAAGCGGTGGAAAAAGAACTAGAAAGTCAGGTAGAGGCTGGGTTATTGGTGAAAGTAGACCAAAGCGAGTGGGCTTCACCAATTGTGGTAGTACGTCAACGGAATGGAACGATACGCATATGTGGCGATTATAAGGTCACGTTGAATCCAGAGTTGTTAGTCGGCCAACACCCTTTGCATTCTTGGGGCTGGTCAATTATTATGGCAGGTTTGTAAAAATGTCAGGATGGCTGAACTGTGACAATATAGTTAGTAAACTTAATAATAAGAATGTACAGTAACATATTCGCCAACTCATACACTACACTACACAATCTCACAACTGACCTAACCCAATATCAACTTATGATTTTTCTACAATAGAAATCAGTTCCTTGCTAAGTGAACAGAACAAAGAAAGACACTTAGAACAAAGCTTTGGTGCATGTCATTATGTTAGTAATAAGATAAAAGAGTAATGTAAGAGATTATTCGAGAGAATAATTCTTGATATCTTTTATTAATGAATAATATATAATATCTTGTACTTATAAGAAGCTGAATATTATAATTATATGAAACATTAATAAATTTGTAATTTGTATAATTATTAATCTTATAAACATGTAATAACATTAATAATTAAAAAAAAAAAGTAATTAGTCACGTAGACCAATTTATCAAAGAGATGGATTAATCAATTGTAAGTTCGCTTCAAGAATAAAGTACCCAATTAAATTAATCCATGACAATAACTTTGAAACTGTAATACTTGATCAATAAGTCACGTAAGCCATAATGCAACCATGATTATAAAAGAGGATCGCAAAGCTTATTTGCTCTCTCTCTAATTCCAACGCTCACTGGAAATAATCTTATATTCTTTACCCGAAGACTTGTGTAAGGAAAAATTAAAAGCAACATGTATCAATAAGATATAAAAATATAACATAAGTTAATTTAGTTTAAAAAGTGTAATTAAAACATTTATAATTTAATAAAGTTTTTTTTATGCCAATGAACTAGACAAACAATTTAATTGTACAATAACTAATCAATAATTACAAAACTGTAAATAATCAATAACTGTAAAACTGTAACAATTGTAATGAACAATAATCCAAGAAAAGAAAAAAGAAATAAAGAGTCAGTGTTTGCACTGCCGTTTTGTCCTCTATTTAATTTTATAGAAAAAATAGACATTTTTAAAAGAAACTTTAAAGTTTGTGCATATGTGTTTGTGTATAAAGTACTAAAAATGGACGGTCCATCAACATCAAGAGCAGCAGCAGCTGCAAACAAGAGGAGCGAAAAAAGGAAATATGAATGTGATGGACGGAAAGAAAGTTTAAACGTAGACGAAAAGATGAAGAAGCATTTCAATAAAGGTGAAGTAGTTACAAACGATATTGAAAAACATTTTTTACTAATCTGTAGTTCAAAGAGAGCGGATGTGTTTATTTTTATTCTAACAAATATTTAAATTTTTACTTTTTTATACTTCAATTTGTAATTAATACTGTTTTTATTATTGTACACAATATTAATTTGATCGTGTTTTCGGATTAGCTAGTGATGCATAAGTTTTAATAGTTTTAAATTATTTAATTATTATCATTTATTTAATCTTTGGTTTTGCTTTAAGCAATTTGTTGCTTTTCCAGTGCTTAACGTTGTAAGTAAATTTAATTTTTTATTTTTTTGTTGTAATCTTTGCTTTGCATATACTTTTGCTTCTGTTTAATGCTCTTTCATTCTTTCTCCCTCTAAAAATACTCTTTTTTCTTGTGTGCAGTGAGATTTAAATTAATTTGCGCGAAATATTTTGATTGTAGAAAACATAATTACGTATCAACTTATTTTTTTACTTATTGTGCATTGCATTTTAAACTTTTTGGAATTTTGTAAATGCAAATTTTCCTTAAATTAGCGTTTATAAATTCTTACGGCAGAAATAGCACCTACTAGCTCAACCACTCGAGCTTCAATTGGTCCTAAGCAACTTGTCGCTGTTCCTCCTTCTAAATCTATTTTTGTGTCTAGGTTAACTGAAGATACTTCGGAAGTCGATATTAATCACTACATTCTATCTAAACTGCCAACAATTACAAATATGAATACCACTAAGTTTAAATTTTCTTTTAAAAGGACAATTTCGTCTTTTAAAATATCCGTTCCCCCTGAATACTATAGTGAACTGTTAGGTCTGAACTTTTGGCCGGCCGGCTGTGTTGTTCACGAATACAACTTTAAAAAACGTGCAAACACTGGTGTCATTGCCAAACTCCCCCCCAACAAAGTCTACAAAAAACTGATTTCTAGTCGCCCTCAAGCAGCCCTTCCTATGGATCCATCTAACCTCAGTTTGATCATACATTTTCAGAATGTCAGAGGTTTAAACTCTAAAGTGAATAGACTTTTCACTAATAGTTTCTCTTTTCATTCAGATGTAATTGTGTTTGTAGAAACATAGCTTCGTCCAGATGTTCTGAATTCCGAATTGTTTAACAATAATTACTTAACGTTTAGGAAAGATCGATTTGATCGCGTTGGTGGTGGAGTTCTGATGTCTGTTAGAACTTCTTAGTCTTCTGACTTGGTGTCTATTGATAATATTGATGACATTGAGATTATTTGTGTAAAGATTTCATTTTCCAATTCCAATTTATTTATTACATGTTCCTATATCTCACCTGCTTCTGATGACTCTGTTTACTTATCACATCTGACAGCTATTAAGAAAGTTTTGTCTTTTATCAAAGATACTGATAAGGTCTTAATCATGGGAGATTTTAATCTTCCAAATATTTGTTCGACAGCCTCGGATAATTGTAACTCTGTAATATCATCAGTAAGCTGTGAGTTTGTCGATTCATTGCTGGATCTTTCCTTTCAGCAAGTAAACTACATAGCTAATTACATTAACCGAATTTTAGATTTGGTCTTTACCGACAGCACAAATGGTGTTTCCTTGTTTCGAAGTAAGCCTCTTTCCAGAGGATGCTTATCATTCGACTTTGGAATTAAGCATCTTTCTGAATGGATTTGGATTTCGTTCCAATAATCCTTCTAATTTATTTTCTACATCAAGACGTGTTTTCTGCTTTAAACAAACTGACTTCTTTAAGCTAAATTCTCTTCTTACAGCCACTGACTGGTCTTATTTGTATTCATGTGATGATGTTGAACTAGCTGCAAAGTTTTTTTATACAACTATGAAAAATCATTTCAAATTATGTGTTCCGAAAATTAAACTGAAATATAACCCACATACGCCACCTTGGTTTTCTCGTGATTTAATTAAATTAAAGAATTTAAAAAATAGACTATTTAAAAAATTTAAAAGGTCCGGTTTGTCTGCTGATTATGCTAAATACGGTATATCCCGCTATAATTTTCAACACCTAAACAATTTCTGCTATCTGTCATACGTGACACATGTCAAAGAGGATATTAAAAGAGATCCTAAAAAGTTTTATAACTTTATTAACATGAAGCGCAGGTTGGATATATTCCCATCCTGTATGAAATTAAATGGTGTTGAATGTTGCAGCGATGGAGAAATTTCCAATCTTTTTTCGATCTTTTTCCAAAGCACTCAAAACACAAATTTCAATAATGATTGTAATAGTCCATACCCATATCATATTCATCAATTTAATCAATTTAATATGCCAGTTATTGATTGTGATACAGTATTACAATATTTAAAATCTTCTAAATTAACGATTTTACCGGGACCAGATGATGTACCCAGTTGTATTCTAAAGCGATGTGCTGATGCTTTGCTTAGACCAATCTCTTTAGAATGGTTTGACTTATCTCTGGATATATCTGTATTACCTAATATTTGGAAGCAGTCTTATATTATCCCCCTCCACAAAAAAGGCAGCAGAGCTAATATATCAAATTACCGAGGAATAGCTTAGCTTTGCACTATTCCGAAATTGTTTGAACATATTATCACCGATCAGGTGCAGCATTTCGTTCTTCCTTTATTAAGTACTTCACAGCACGGTTTCACCAAGAAGCGTTCAACTACAACCAACTTATTAGAATTTACTTCGTTGGTTAATTGTAGTTTTTCACAACAACATCAACGTCTCGAATATAATAACCGAACTATTAGATAACGCCATAATTCACCCGTCAGTCTCTCCTTACGCATCTGGTGGAGACCTAGCGGAAATGAAAAATGGAGAACACCGACTATGCGTAGACTATCGCCGTCTAAATACAATTACAGTGAAAACACCATTCCCTATGCCAAATATGCAAGAACAGTTAGCTCCACTCGCTGGGAATGATTTTTTCACTCAACTAGATCTGCGTATGGAGTACCATCAAATTGAGATTGAAGAGTCATCAAAGATGTATACCGCGTTCGTTACAACCGATAGACATTTCGAGTACAATCGTATGCCTTTTGGACTTGTAAATGCTCCAGCCCTGTTTCAACGAGTGATGAATAAAATAATCGCACGGATGAAACCAGGTCAGTGCTGGCGTATCTGGATGATGTCATCATACCAAGCAAAACCATCGAAGAGGAAACACAACGCCTTGAGAAATTCCTCGCAATCCTGAGCGAAATTGGACTGACACTACGCCTTGATAAGTGTAAGTTCTTAACACATAAACTAACTTTCTTAGGTCACATTATCACCAAAGACGGAATTACACCAGGGTCGAAGCAACCAACGTGACCACAAGTTAAAGACGAATTACGAATAAAATTAAACTAAAAATATTATTAGAGCTTAATGAGAGGATAGTTTTTTGTTTAAAAGAAGCTCCGAATTCAAGCTAAAATTCATTCAGTCTCTGACTAACTTCCAAAGAGAGCAGACACAAGCAAGCAACCTGTGCACTGTAAGGAAGTTAACCGACAACAAACACTTATCCATTGACAAAATATGTCCCGTTTTCATCAAAGAACAAGAAATAATAGCTATAAAAATACTTCAAAAAGTTGACACGAAAACACAAGGACCACACATTTGCAGAAGTCGTCGCAAAACCACTATGCTCATTCAACACAGCCACGAAACTGACCAATACGGTATCCATCTTAGCTAATACCACGAAAACATCAGATGTCATCAATCGACATCAAACAACATAGCAACTAAGTTAAGGAATAACTTAACTAGTCGCAAGGTAACTATTCTACCCAAAAGCATTACAAAACGTAAGCTCTGCCAACTAAAAAACAATGGGAAATACAACAGAAAACGTAATCTCTACGCCAAACAAAATAACAATCTGCCCAGACACCGATGACGAAATGATGAGCGACACCTAGTAAAAAAATAACAAATTTTATTCTGGGCTTCGGTGTGGCTGACGAGGATCGGGGCGTGCGGCTCTCACCAGGTTGACACCCGATCCCGTCAGTCACATCGAGGCCTCTATAATATAATACACAAAAAGTTCACCGCAAAAATCTTAAATTACTACGCAAACTCATTAACATATTATTATTTATAATTATAACTATCCAAATGTCTTGATTAATTCTCCAATGGCACATAAAAGGTTATCAGAACAATTACAGTGAACTTTTAATTCTTATTAAAGAACACGCACCCCACATAATTTCACTGCAAGAAGCATATATTTATAATAACAAACAAATACCTGTACCTATAAACTACACTATCATAACTAATAATGCATCAAATAGGTTTGGACGTGTAGCTTTCTTGATACACAAATCCATCCATTTGTGTTATTTACAACGTATATTCCGCCCAATAAAGCTTTTTCCCTAACTGACTTAGAAAATACCTTCATGCTCCACCCCACTATTGCCATATACAAATTGGAAAATATTGGATGACCTATGCGGTAGTGATCATTTTCTAATACTTATCTCACTCCTTGCTCATCCTCTTACAAATAAATTTAACAGTCCGTATTTTAAAACAAAAGAAGCTAACTGGCCTCTATTTAAAAAGATTTCAAATGAAATAAATAACAAAATGCCATCGAGCTTAAACGTCAATAAAGAATCAGCCAATCTGAACAAAATTATCCTACAAAGTGCACATAATAGTATACCACAACCATCACCTCATAAGCATACCCACAAAGTTCCATGGTGGAATAAAAAACTTACACAACTTCGTTTAATCAAAACCAAAACCTGGAGAATACTTAAACGTAACATAACTCAAGAGAATATTATAAACTACAAACGTGCTAATGTCCTGTTAAGAAGAGAACTAAAACTTTCAAAGAAAGAAGCTTCCACTTCCTTCACAATTTGGTCCAACATACGACGTTTTTGTAGTCTTTATCCCGTGAAAGTTATTCACTGCATTAAGGACACCACTAATAAGCAAACTTCTACACATAAAAACACAATTGCAGACCTATTTGCACAACATTGGTCGAATTTATCGAAAGATAATAATTTTAAAACATATAAGTCTATCTTGTCCATTCTCATTTTCTTTAACACATTCAACGTTCCTTGTTGCATCATAGAAATAATCCTCTTCCATGGTAAATTTCGTTCTTTCACACAATGGCGCTCTACTTCTTTCAGAACTAGAAGTATTTGTTGTAAAAATAGAGTTTTCTCCCATAGAAGCTCGTCCATTGGATCTACATCCTGTGATTGTACTCTCAATTCCAGTAAAATTTCTTGTGCTTCCGGAATTACAATTTGGGTTTCTGGAACGGTCTCTTCCGCTTCCTCCGCATCTGGACTGCTGTCTTCGTCGCTCACTAAGTTCTCTGCTTCTTCGTCCCGAACCGCTATTGGAATCGCAAGAGATACTTTCTTGTTCGCATTCATCGTACGCACCATAATCACTATAATTGTATGAACATGTGTAATCACTATAATTGTATGAACATGTGGTAGTATAACTTATTTCAATTTCGTTTTCTGACATAGTGATCGTTTGAAAATCTAATACTTGTTTAAATACAATTTTTCATATGATAAAGATTTCATATAACACACCACACCACCATACACAGGTGTTTGTGTGGTGGGTAATTCAAAGAAAGGGAGATTGGCAGCAAACGGGCTTCGCCCATGATTATGCTAAGCCATAATTATGTAATTCGTTTTATGTCTAAACGGAAAATAAAAGTTCGTATCTCAAACAACATATCTGATATCCACTAAACAACGATATTCCCCAAGGATCACCTACATCTGTAATACTCTTAATACCCTAATAGCATACAATAAACTTGCAAACCTAATCACAATTCACAAGAACATAACCTTTACTTCCTATGCTGATTAGCAAAGGAAGCAGTTTATCTAAAACGTCTACTCAATGAAATTGGTTGGAACAGCGAAGTCCCTGCAATATTGAATGGTGACAACAGGAGTGCTCTTTTAGCAAAGAGAATCTCGAGAAGTAGTTGAGAAAAAAGTAATTAAGTTAATGTTGAAAGTGCATAGTTACCCTATACAATGTATACGCTAAGAATTGTTACAATTGTCAATTCCCACAATAATTGCTGACACTATGTCTGCAATGTTTCCTCACTTAAACATTATTGATCTTATTACAATTCCCATATTGTTACTTTACGTAACAAATAATGTTTGGTCGTTCCCACATTATTTGCTGACGACTTGTCTGCACTCTTTCCGTTCTATGAAGACGATTCTTTGTTGACCACTTTCTCACGTGCAAAGGCAACGTGATCAAAACGCTGAATGCGTTAACTACATAATTATAAAAAGGCAGGCAAGGTAAAATTAAGATTAGTTCATAGCAAACTCTGTAAAAGCGTTAATACGCTCAAATAATCAAAATAAGAAATAAATAAATAAAGACACATAGTGTCACAAAAATATTATTTTTAAATAATAAAATTATTATTTCATTAATTTATATGATCAACACTCTTCTAGTGTCTAAAGATCACTAATACTTTTGTTTTCGGTTTTGTTACTTACTCACATTCTATAAGCATAAAGGTGGAGATACACAAACGACGTTTTCTTGCAAATCAGATTTTGCTCCGTTCGTGCGTCAAAAAAAAAAAAGTTGAAATGTATAAAATCGTATGGACCGAGTTACATAGCTTGCTCGCGAACGCAGCAACGTAAAAAGTCGAACAACTTCAACAGAGAACAGTATTGGTGAATGGAAAAAGAACTGGTTTGTGAACCAAAAGAACTGCTTGATCGCGTGGTGAATGACAAAACACTTTTTTGGTAAATGGCAATGAAAATATAAATAACAAGAAAAAGAACAAATATACAAAAATATTACTTATACAAAAATGGAAGAAACACTAATAGAAGAAGTCAAAAAACATAAATGCATTTACGACAAAAGCAGTTTGATTTTCCGGCACAGGAAAACACGTGCAGAAGCGTAGATTTCCGTTAGCACGGCTGTGGGTGTTCCCGGTAAGTAAATTTCACAAATAATTTTATTTATCTATAACAATGATTATGATGCATTTACATTGACATTATACTTGTTTCAGTTGGTGTGTGCCAAGTTCGCTGGAGGAGCCTACGGGAGAGGTACGCGAAGGAAAATCGAAAGACACAACTGCCATCGGGAAGTGGTGCAGCTCAAACAACCCCTTGAACGTACTACCACTTGATGGAGTTCCTCCATAAGCAAGTGCAGCCAAGGAAATCTGTTTAGTAATGTAAGTCATTTGGATTGCCTGACTTGCGACGAGGATGAAATACTGGAGATTTTATCTGAAGAAACGTTGGTAAGGTAAATTTGTATGTGTTCTCTTCAAATTTCACAATTTTTTTTCTTGCAGCCTTCGAATTGGACTTCATCCATTGACCAATTTTCGTCTGGATCAACCACACCGACACCAACAACGCCAACTTCTTCTTTGGGAAAAGAAAAAGGAAATGGCAAGGACGAGTTGTCATCTTTTTTAGGTGACGTGAAAGACATGTTAGAGAAGAAGTGCTTGGCAGCCCCGGAAATAGCTAAGGAACACCAACATTTCTTTGGTATGTGCTCGGAATTATTTGCAAAGCTGCCAAGTACTACCGTGGACGACCTAAAGATTTCCATAATTGGCCAAATCCACGAATTGTTGAAAAATGAGAGAAGTTTAAATTTCTAGTCATTTTTTTTTTTTTTTGTTTTAAGTTTTTAAAGTTCCTCATTTAGTTTTTAAGTTTTGTTTTTATGAGCTGTGTTACAAATGAATTTTGAATAGTTTTAAGATAATTTAAGCATTTTACTTTGTTTTTTATACACTTATAAAATTGATTTTTTATTATTTTTATTTTTTTAGTTTTAAGTAATGAAATATATAATAAATTGTTTAAAAAACAAAAAAATGTTGCCTTTTAATTCATGTGCAGAGAATTCATGTTCTGTAAATGGAAAGCGGATTATTTTTTTTTTTAATTTCAAATCGTATTATTCATAAACTTATAATTTCTTTTCCAATAGGTACCCCTTTAAGATGTGTTTAAGATTGATGGGAATATTGCAATATTTCTTAATTGATGCAGCTCCCTTCTCCACTTCCCTTTCTGAATCTTTCCATTTACTTCTCGATCTGCATAATCACATTCTTTAAAAAAGTTGTGAAATACGACCGTTGCACACACAATTTTGTCGGCTGTTTCCTGAACCATATTCAAGGGGCCACGTAATATTCTCCATCTACCTGTCAGAATACCGAATGCATTTTCTATGGTTCGGCGTGCTATAGACAACCTTGAATTGAAATTGTCTTTCTCCTCAGTTAGCAGCCTCCCAGGATATGGCCTCATTAGGTATGGTTTAAGTGGGAAAGCCGCATCACCCACCAAGTAATATGGAAAGGAGATGTCGCTACTTGGGAGTTTTGGGTCTAGAGGGAAATCTAGATGACCTGAATGCAGCTGCTTTCCAAAGTCCGAGTGACTTGTACTATTAAAGTAACAAACAATTTTACATTGCTTTCAAAAAAGAATAATTTGCCAATTACGTTTGTAATTGTAAAATTGGGACCCTGACTTTGGTGGACATGTCAATGGTACATGTTTTCCCTCCATGGCGTCGACACAATTTGGCAAATTCCACATCCTGTCAAAATCAGCAGCAATCCTTTGCCACTCGGAGCTCTGCGGCCAACGATAAATAGATGGGGCTCAACGTTTCTTAAATGGCAATGGAAGTTTCGACCACTATCATTCGCACAGCTGCAACTGAAAGTTTGAAACTAAGTGAAAGATACTGTCTCGACGTCCCATGTAGTAACTGAAAAGAACTGTTTTTGAATGTATTCATATGAAGCTCTAATGCATTCATTATCTTAAATCAAAGTGAGGAATAGACGGCAATCTGGTGAAATAGCTCTTGATGAATATTTTTGGAGGTTTTCCCTCTACAAATTCAGTAGGCTATCAAAAATCTAAGGACGCATAAAAATAAATAAAATTTTATAAAAATCCAAAATACAGCTTTAAAAATGGGTTTGCATATCAATGAACAAAAAACAAAAGTAATGGTCTCAATAACAAATGATCGAATTAAAACCTTTATAGGCGACATGATACCATTCGGAAACCATACATTTGATGTAGTGAACGAATTTGTGTATCTTGGTGCAAAGATAACTAATACAAATAATATATGTACAGAAATTAACAGACGTATCTTCATGGCAAATAAATGCTATTTTGGTATGCAAAACATCTTAAAAAGCAGGATCACAAGTAGAAAAACAAAATTTCAAATCTACAAGACATTGATAATCCCAGTCCTTACATATGGAAGTGAAACTTGGACCCTCAACAAACAAGATGCCTATTGGAAAGAAAAGTGCTACGGAGAATATTAGGAGCAGTAAGAGATGGTGATGGCTGACGCAAACGTTAAAATAACGAAGTAATGCAGCTATACGGATCAGCCAGTGTATTAACAACAATAAAAGTAAATAGAATACGGTGGGCAGGTCACGTTATGAGGGGCGGCAATTCTTATCCACCATTCCAAATCACAACCGCTAAAACTTATATGAGCAGAAACAGAGGTAGACCTAAATTCCGTTGGATAGATGACATTGATGGTTGGCGTAACTGGCGCATTATATGTCACGATCGAGCTCTCTAGAGGCGAATATTGCAGCAGGCACAGACCCTACATGGGTTGTCTGGCCATAAATGATGATGAAGTCAATATAGTTGAAGTCGTTTGTGTATCTCTACCTTTACATAGCTTGCTCGCGAACGCAACAATGTCAAAAGTTGAACAACTTTAACTTCAACAGAACCAGAAAACAAACAGCTGTTTGTGTATTAAAAGGACTGCTTGATCGCGTAGTGAATGACAAAAAACTGATTTGGTAAATATCAATTTCTTTGCAGTATTTATGTTAAAATTGATGGCAGACTTTCCTATCTATTTAAAAAGTTATTCCAATTCAATTTATTACACGATAATAAAAATACAATATGTTAAATTTGATGGCATCTATCCTACCAATTTAAAAAGTTATTCCAATTCAATTTATTACATGATAATAAAAATACATACTTCCTTTTTTTAATAATTCAAATTTTAATACAGTTTCTTCAATAATTACTTTCTTAAATTTTCAAATTCACATTCGTTTGAGTATCTCCATCTTAAGACAACACACTGTTTATGTATTTTTCTAACCTTACGTTATCATACTTAGTTTTTTCAATAAGTAAAATATAAACTGAATGAGTGAAATTAGATAGTAGATACTCTTGAAAATGTATCAGCGGTAACATAGCAGAAAGTAACGAATATAACAGATGATAGAAAAACACATCTGTAACACAATAAATAAATGAAACAATAAAACTGTTCGTTTCGTGTTATTTCATATATTTTATAAGTTATCACGTAAGGATCTGCGTTACGTGGTGACTTGGCAGCACTGGACCGCGTCATCTCGATCGCACACGACGAGTCAGGGTTGCTCTGCCATAAATTAAAAAATTACAATTCCTAACACTGCGACGGTGACGTGGTCCCTCCTGATTGGTTGGGGCTTGCCGTTAAAAGTCAAGGGAAGGTCAAGCTTAGCAATGCGTGCTTAGCTGAGACAAAGACTAAGGAAGATCGTTCTCTTCGGCTTTTAGCTATCAACCTGATCGGATGTACGATCAGATAGTGTTCTAAATAATTATAAAATTGGATAATTAAGTATTATAAATGCAAGTGTAGTTGGTTTTAAATAAAATCTAATATCTCTTGATTGAATATAAATAAATAAACTTATTTAAAAGATAATTTATAAATATAGCTTATAGGTGATGCAATATGGGGTGCAAGGGGTTAGGAGAACACTGCTGGGTATGCAGCTACAGCAGGTCCTCCGAGCCCAATTCCTACTCTCACGTCCACGTCGTGCACCTCGGGCAACGTGAGCAACCTATGGCGAGAGGCAGTCTTTGAGCTACCAGGAACCTAAGGTCACGGCCAACGAGAGAGGGAGCTAAAAACCCAAAACCTATTTGGTCTTTGGTTGATCGTTGGGCTAACAACCCACATCATAAAAACTACCATGTTACGAAACGTTCACAGCCTCGGATAAACAAAACGACTAACGGCCAACGACCCCTGCAACGAAAAAGGACAAACGAATTGACTCTCGGAACTTGGAATGTTCGAACTTTACTGAGAGCTGGTGCTATGCATGAAGCGGCAACACAAATGCAAAAAGTAAACGTAGACATCCTCGCTCTTCAAGAACTACGCTGGAAGGATCAAGGCGAAATAAGAAAAAATGACTATCGGCTCTTTTACAGCGGGACGCCGAACAAGAGTGGATTGCATGGCACCGGCTTTATTGTAGTGAAAAAAATGTTTAAACACCTGCTAGGTTTTTCACCTATAAATGAACGGCTATGCTCCTTGAGGATTCAAGGAAAGTTTAACAACATAACTATACTATCAGCATATGCTCCGACAGAAGATGCAACAGATCTAGCAAAAGACAGATTCTACTCTGACCTGGAATCCACTATTAGCAAACTATGTTCCTACGACACCATCATCATCCTTGGGGATTTCAACGCTCGCATCGGCAAAGAGAAGCATTTCATGGACGTCGCGGCTTCACATTCCCTGCACGACACCACCTCACCCAATGGTGAAAGGCTTTGCCATTTCGCCAATTGCGTGGATATGTTCATAAGTAGCACATCTTTCCCACACAAAAACATTCACAAAGGGACTTGGACTATCCCAGGATCGTCGTTAGTGAACCAGATAGACCACGTCCTGATATCCAAACGATGGAAGTCATCGATAACAGATGCACACACTTGTCGCAGCGCAAACGTAGACAGCGATCACTTTCTGGTGAAGGCGAAATTCAAACATAGAATCACGACAGCTCAGCAGCAGAAAGGGGTAGCCAGACCGAAGTGGAACCTAGATAGATTGAATAGTACACACGTTGCCCCGCTGTTCCAGAAAGTATTTACCGACCAATATAATCCAAGCAATGATGACAATCTAAACGCGGAATGGCAGAGTATTCAAGGTGCTCTTACCACCGCCGCAGAAGAAGTACTGGGTATAGAAAGAAAAAACAAAAACTTGGACTGGTTTGATGACGAATGCGAGCTCGCAATAAGAGAGAAGAACCAAGCAAGAGCAAAGATGCTCAAAAGGCTTACAAGAGCAAATAAGGAAAATTATAAAACCAAGAGAGCATATGCCACAAAACTATGCAGAAAAAAGAAACGAGACGCCCTCAATCTGGAGCTGGAAGCGATGGTTGAAGAATATAACAGCAAAAACAGCAAAAGCTTCTACCACAAGCTCAAACAGCAGACAAAAGACTTTCAACCACGACCTACTTCATGCAAGGATAGAAACGGTGTCATACTTAGCGAAGAAAGGAAAGTGATTGAGCGCTGGAGAGAATTCTTCAATGAGCTTTACAATCCTGTGGCAACGTCGACATCTCTTGTCCCCCCTCTTGGAGATGACAATGCAGAACCCGAACCTACTTTGGAGGAGCTTCGTAAGACAGTGTGTCGGATGAAGAACAATAAGGCACCAGGCGAAGACGGGCTTACCATAGAGCTTATTAAAGCTTTAAACGACGAAGGACTTCAAATTATCCTACAGCTTATAGTGCGACTATGGCGTGAAGAAATCATCCCCGAAGCATGGCGTGTAGGGCTTGTAATTCCGCTATTTAAAAAAGGTGACAAAACCCTCTGCGAAAAGGGTAAGTAGTAAGCCAGGCTTACTAATGCAGCAGAAACTATTTTAGACGAATACCAAGGCGGCTTTCGGCCCAACCGTTCAACAACGGACCAGATATTTATGCTTAAGCAAAACCTCGACAAGTGCTACGACCATAACGTAGATGTCCACATGCTTTTTATCGACTTTAAACAAGCTTTCGATAGCATACATCGTTGCAAAATTCCCGAAGCCTTAACAAACCTTGGTATAAACAAAAAACTAACGCGCCTTATAATGGCGACTTTAGCAAACACGACTGGAAAAGTCGTAGTGCAGCAAGCGGTAACTGATCCTTTTGAAATTTCATGCGGCGTCAAACAAGGAGACTCACTGTCCACATCTGTTTTCAACTTGCTGCTACACTTTGCAGTAAGAAAAGAGGTAAAATCTGGTAACCTCTTCAGTAGGTCAGGTCTCACAATTGCTTACGCCGACGACATAGCTGTTTTAGCTCGTAACAAAAGATATCTGTCCGAAATTTTTCTTGGCATTGAAAAAGGCGCCAAATCAGTTGGTCTTAGAGTAAATGAAGCTAAGACAAAATACTTGAAGTTTTCGAGATTTGAAGAAAGGCGCCGCCCAGAAAATATTACAATCGGTAACTACTGCTTCGAGGGTGTACAACAATTTAGGTGAGCGCAAAATACTTAGAAAAATCTTTGGGCCAGTCAGAGATAGCGACGGAACTTTTAGAATCCGTTTTAACGAAGAACTCAACTCGTTACGTAAAGGAGAGACCATAATAAAGATTGTCAAAGCGCATAGAATACAATGGTTAGGCCATTTGGAGCGTATGAACGATGGCCGTCCTCAAAAAAGCATGGTCGCTTTTAATCCACCAGTGACAAAAGCCAGAGGACGCCCAAAGTTCCAATGGTTGGACCAAGTCATCACAGACCTGAAGAAGATGCGTGTAAAAAATTGGAGGGCGGAGGCTAAAGACCGTAGCGCCTGGAAGAGGATTGTGAACGAAGCTAAAGCTCACCCCGAGCTGTAACGCTGCCTGATGATGATGATGAGGTGATGCAATATAACATCTCAAAACAATTGTAATCAAATAGAAAACAAAATATTATAATCAAACCAATTGTAATCCGGTTCTACATTACAGTGGCATCTGATTCTATGAGCTTTCGTCAACTTTGTTTTTGCGTTTTTCAAATTCTCTTTGTACCAATAAAAAAAAAAAATATTTTTTTTTGCATTTACTTTTGCTATTTGCAAATTGTAAATTGGTCCTTTCTTTATGCTAAAAGTTAAAAAATTATTAACTTTTCTGGCATGGATGATTAACACTGAAGACTTGGACAGCTGGTGTTCCATAGCTGAAGCCAACAAGGTCAACAATAGGCTTTTGTCCAGAATTTTACACCAAAGGGTGACTTTAGTCATTTCTAAGCAACCTCCTGCTCAGGAACCAACCCCAGATGTTGCCAATCTAAAGCGTAACCTTGTCCCAACAACCTCACCATTGTCAGTCTTTAAACAGCAGAAGGGTTGTCGACTCAGAAGAAGAAGTGATTGATGAGCCGATTGAGGAGTGCGTTGATGACCCCCCGGCCTCTGGAGATCAGCCTACTCAGAACCCTGTCATTGCTCCCGATTAGAACGCGATCCAGCCCCCGTGTGCTACGCCGGCCGCGGTTTCGGATAATAATCCCCCTTTCCCTCCAAGAGAGTCAAAACCACCTCCAATTATTATTGAAGGCGTAACCAACATCAATGGTCTATTTAAGGACATAAATGCAGTCATCTCGCCTAAAAAGCTACATAGTAAAGACGGGCTCTGAATCAACCGTTCGTGTTATGACCATCAATTCTACCGCGCATCTAGCAGTGGTAGCCTTGTTGATGCTCAAGAATATCCCTTTTCACTCCTCCCAACTTAAGGAGGAGAGAGCATATCGAGTGGTTGTTAGGGGTCTTCACCGCTCCACCCCGACAAGTTACATAGAACAGGGGGCACACGGTGTGTCAAACAGCAACCACCACGTTTTGCACCCCTTCTAGACGCGAATAATCTCTGGTGCCGTTCAGATTTTGATAAAGCTACGGCTTTTGCGAACAAGCTCTCCCAGAGGTTCACACCCCATCAACTGACAGCTTCTGTCGATGTAACCTGCACCATGGCTCGCTTGCAAGACCCAAATGTATCCTCTAGTCAAATAAAATCAGTCTCGCCAACTGAGGTGTATCACCAAATTAAAGCGCTCAAACTGAAGAAAACTCCAGGGTACGATGGCATTGACGGTAGAATGGCTAGGGCCCTCCCTCATAAGGGGGTGTTATTCCTAGTATTACTCTTCAATGCGATGTTACAATTAGGCCACTTTCCCTCACAATGGAAATGCGCTGCAATTGTAATGATCCTGAAGCCTGGCAAGCCGGAGAACCTTGTCGCGTCTTATAGGCCGATAAGCTTGTTGCCTGTTTTCTCCAAAATATTCGAAAGAATATTTCTTGGTAGATTGCAGGTTGTATTGGGCCTCCAGAATGCCATTCCAAACCATCAATTCGGCTTTAGGGAACACCATGGTACCCCGGAGCAAGTTCACCGGGTTGTGCACCACATTTTATCTGCACTTGAGGGTACGCAATATTGCGTCGGCGCTTTTCTGGACATTGAACAAGCGTTCGATCGTGTCTGGCTTCAAGGACTGTTACACAAAATAAAGGACAAACATCTGTTCTTTTTAAAGTTGTAGAATCTTTTTTGTCTAACAGAACCTTTTATGTTAAGTACAGAGATGCAAGATCTTCAATCCGACCTGTTCAGGCTGGTGTTCCTCAAGGTAGCGTATTAGCTCCGGTGTTATTTACCATTTATATGGCAGATATACCTCAACCGACTTCCAATTCCATGATCTTAGCCACATACGCGGATGACACTGCGGTTCTCTGTTCTGACAAATCGCCAACAGTAGCTGCCTCTAACCTACAGTCATATGTGAATAGATTGGAAGCTTGGTTTACAAGGTGGAATATCAAGGTGAACTCAGGTAAATCACAACTGTGTTTGTTTACCCTCAGGAGAGGTGACATACCTCCTGTTACGTTTGGTGGCCTGGCGTTTCCACAGTCCACAGCTGTGAAATACTTGGGTTTTCACCTTGATAAACGCCTAACATGGAAATATCATATTACCACCATTGCTCGATCCTGTTCCCATAAAATGAAATGGTTGAACTGGCTTCTCTGCAAAAGAAGCAAACTTAGCTTAGAAAACAAGCTTTTAATTTACAAGCAGATAGTTGCTCCTTCGTGGAAATATGGTATCCAGCTATGGGGTACATCACGCCCATCAAATCGTAGGAAAATACAGGTCCTTCAAAATAAGGCCCTCAGGACAATCACTGATGCCCCATGGTTCGTCAGGAATACGACACTTCACAACGATCTCAGCATACCTACAGTTTTACAGGAAATAATCTTTCATAGTAGCCGATACAATGACAGACTTGTCTCCCATTCAAATCCTCTCGCAGAGTCACTAACCAGGACGGTGATTCAAAGGCGGCTAAAAAAGCTTCATCCAAACGACTTACCAACTCTCAATTAAATAAAATTTACCCTTTCCTAAACTGATTTCAAATCAATCCCTGTAACTGTTTATAGTCCTAACAACAATATTTTATAACTTTAAGTGGTTTAAAGTTCCTAATAAATAATATAGAAAAAAAAAAAAAATTATTCCCACAATATTTTCGCTGACACTATATCCGTTCCCACACTATTTTGCTGATGCAATATCGGACGATGCTCTTTCCCAACATAAAACACAAAGACCCTTTCCGCTGACAGTGCACTTTCTTTCACGTATGCCAATATCATCGACCATCGAACCTTCGAACATTTGAAGTTCGTAGATGATCTACCACGTACGCCAGCATAGCGAGCATTATATTGTAAGTTAAGTTAGTTTTTAATCAGACTCTAATAAAAGCGCATAGCGCTGTTAATTCATTTATAATACAATAATAATATATAAACCTCATAGAGCTGACAATAAGAGTTTTGATAATAAAAACAATTTATATAAAAAAAAAAAAAAAAACAATTCATTTGATTAATTAGCGCCCAACGTGGGGCCGCGCAGAAAGACAATATAATTGAGCAAAAACGCGGTCGAAAGTGTGTTATAGTTGGTTCATTAGTAGTACTTATAAATTCTTAAAGTACAAAACGGGGGGAAGTAAATCCCAGCCACTATAACCGGTAGTAAATAAGTAAAGAAATAATTTTTAAAGTGAAACAAACAGTTTGTAAAATATAAGAATTTAATAACAAACAAGTATAATAAAACAAAAGAAAGAACAAAAAACAATTTTATCCAAATAAAATAAAAAACGAACAGAAAGAAACGTAATCGAAATGAAATAATAATAAGAACAACGACGACGACTCACACACTAGTACTTTAGTGTTTTTACGAAACATTACCTGGAGAAACACCACCAACATCAGAAGTAACAACACCATCTTCAACTACAACTCCAAATACACCTTCAAACTACAACTTCATCATCTGAAACGACGGTTACAACAGCGACTACAACCAAGAAGACATCAACATCAACAACACCCATCTGTAACAATGCTGCTAAGAGACATCTCAACCCTCCAGTACCAAATAACTATTTTGATAAAGGGTAGTGATTCAATCACTGAATTTTACCAAAAAGTATTGTATCATTTGTCTTTAATCTTAGACAAAATTGATTGTCTTGATTTGATTGAAGATGCACTCAATGTCATGACTCAGATCTATCGTGACAAAGCACTAGACACCTTCCTATGCGGTCTGAATGGAGATCTTCCTCGCCTTTTGAGTGTTAGAGAACCAACTAGCTTACCTCAAGCCTTACACAAGTGTTTGAAACTAGGAAATTTAGATTACCGAGTTCATTATGCAAACGCAAAAAGTTCTCATACAACCAAAAATACACGACCATTCTATCCTGAACTTACTCAGAACACTTTCTATCCCAGGTCGAATCAAGGACAATATCGTCCACAATTCCAACAACAACAATTCCATCAACATCGTCTACAATTTCAACAATATCAAACTCAACAACAATTCACACAATATCGCCCACAACAACAATATCACCCACAACAACAATATCATTCACAACAACCATTTCAACAATACCAACCTCGATCTCAACAACAGAATTTCAGACCAACACTTCCACTGCCAATGGACATCGATCACTCCACTCAACACAATAATAGACCTAATCAAGCCTTTAAGAGACCAAATACAATGTCTACTCAACAACCTCATAAGCAACAAAGAGTGTTCAATACTGAAACTGTAGTCGATAATAATGATCAACCATTTTCCGAAGATATGCCTTATGGCGAAGAAAATGCAGTAGCTTAGTATCCACAAGGATATCCACAGAACTATTCGGAAGATTACAATTCTGAAGAAATTATCGAAAATATCGACATTTCTTACAATAACTTATATTTTTCTATATTTTAGGGTAATGAATTTTTTGAGCTTTCGCGTTAAGAATATTGGTGAATTTTCAAAAATTCTAAAACAAAAATAATAATAAAAGCGCGTATTAGCTCGGAGCTTCGAAAACGGAGAAGTGTTGTTCCGCAATGTTCAACATTGTGTAAGGGAATCTCGGATGATTGTCATTCGGTCGTTGAGGTTCACACCGCAAAATTGCGTGTTCCCGAGTTAAAGCTGCCCACTTACGCCAGCAGCTACACAGAATGGACGGATTTCTTTTCCGTATTTACAACAGGGATACATCAATATTCGGAACTAAGCAAGATCGAGAAATTTCAACACCTGAGCAAATAGCCGGTTGCGCTATAATTCATTTAATGTTACAGAAATTGGATGGCTTCACCCAGATTCGTTGGGAGGAATTATAGTCAACCACTGTCATTCCGTCACTTGAATCAGTTTCATCGATCTTGGAAAATCGATGACGAACTAGGGAGAACTTAGATCACGCAAAGGCCTCATTTAATTAACCTAATGCGGTGAGCAACAACAAAAACTTTAATTCAAATAAGTCATCATTCGTTGTGGCTAACTCCAATGTGGCTGGTTGCGTTTTCTGTGGCAACACGTTACATGCAATGTACGATTGTCCTCTTTTCGCTAATCTTCCGCCTACCATTCAAGAATCGTCTTGGATTGCACAACCCAAATGCAGTGACACTAAAGTGAACAAGATAATAAGGGAAAAAATATACTAAATAAAAACCCACTCAAAATACAACGTATCACGTTCTGAACTTTGTTTGTTTTTAATTTTTTTTTTTTTTTTTTTTTGAAAAATATTTCAAAATTGAAAATCAAACTATTGAACGAATTTGAAGTGCGTCAATAACAACCGCAGTCAAATCTTGAGGAACCAAAGGCAAAGCGACCTCCAGTATTATCTGTATATAATACAGATGTGAAAGCTGTAAACCAGGTATTAAAAAATATTAATATTAACGAGTTCTATTTCAACCTTTTTGGGAAAAAATGTAATACATGTAAAATGTGCGTCACTTAGTGACTATCTAAAAGTGAAAGAGGAGTTGAAAAGTTTAGACTTTAGATTCTTCCCATTTACTCCGAAAGAAATGAAACCCTAAAGTTTTGTTATAAAAAAAATTGTCGGCCTCATATGCAGATGTCCAGCAATATCTGGAATCATTCGGCTTCAATGTGTTGAAAGTAACAAAATTTAACAGCAATAATATCTTCATGGTGTAAAGTGAGCATTGAACGTCTAAAAAATAAGGGGCCTATCCAGTGCAGGAATTGTCAGAGATTCGGACACGTGGCAAGTAATTGCAATTTGCAATACAGCTGCTTGAAGGGATGTATTGACCATGGAGCTGGGGAATGTGTCCTCAAACAAATAGATAACGATCAGATTAGTGAGATACTGGTTAAGTGTGTGAACTGCGAGGGCCTACACGTTGCCAGTTCAAAACTATGCCCTAAAAGACAGTCAAAGACAGGTAAACCACGGACTACAAAGACTGTTAAAAGCAATGAAGTCGCGTCTCGTCCTCGTTCACAGGCTATTCATTCTGACAAGAGCTTTGCATCTCTTTTCCACCAATCACAAAAAAGGATTGCAAACAATTCGGCATTCATCCCTGGTAACAATATCAGTTTTAAATACATTAATGATGAATTTGTGTCTTTGTTCGGACGTGACTTCATTGCGTGTGCCGACGTGTTCAAAAGATTTGCTGCCGGATATAAATCTTTGAAAGGTACGTCAGCTAAAACAAATGCCCTCTTTAGTTTGATGGGGGAACTTTACCTTCATTAATATGACTCTGAAGTGCATATTCCTTAATATCTGTTCGTTGATATCCCTCTCAAAAAGATATCAGTTGAACATCTTCCTAAAGAAGCATAAACCTGATGTCATGCTTATTGCAGAACATCGCCTATCGGGCAATCATCGGGTTTCATTCAGTGGTTATAAGTTTATAAGGCAGTCTGTTCGAGCATCTAGGCTGCATGTACGCAACACTCCCAAGGGCACTTCAGTCGCGATTTTGATTAAGAATACTCTTAAATTCAATGTTGTCGACTGTGGTGTCTTGGATAACTTGGAATGTGTTGCAATTGCTCTACAATATAGCGTAGATGGCTTAACCCGTAATTTGGGTGTTATCTCGTTATATAACAGACCAAGTGATATTCTTATCAACAACGACTTACAAAAAATTGCTGATATAATGCTTCTAAATAATATAGATGAGTATATCATTGGCGGAGATTACAGTAGACACCCGAATTGGGGTGATAGAGTCCGTAATAGAAATGGTATTATACTTAACAATTTCTTAAATTGTTGTCCGTCCTTGAAATTATGCCCTACCGTTGGTCCGACGCGCATAACTAATCTGCACAGTTCTTATCTTGACCTGTTTCTAATCACTCCCACTCTGTCTGTCATCTATGAAAATAATTCGAACTGTTTAAAAACACTGTCCAATACAAACTCGGATCACGAGGCTGTTCAACTGATACTTAGACTCCGTCATCGGTAGCTCCTGTTAAATGAACCTGTTACAGTCAGAGACATTAACCGGATAAATGAGCACAAGTTCAATCTGTATTTGTCTCGAGATCTGAATCAAGATCTCCCTCCGGTGGATTGCAATTTAACTTGTAATGAGGTGGATCGATATATCAATAACCTTAACTGGGCTTTTGCAAAAGACTTAGACTCCGATGCAGTTCCTAAATTGTGCATTCGAAGAGATGATAGGAACTGTATCAAGAACAAACTGCCAAAACATATTCTTGATACCATTAAATACAAATCCACTCTTAGGAGGCGGATGCATCGGTGTCTTGACCCACTTCATATGCAATGGTTAAAAACGGAAATTGCAATCCTAACGAAGATGATAAAAACACAGTTAACTGAATTTAAAGACTCCTGCATGTCACAACAATTGCGAAGGTTAAGACCCTCTTCGAAAAACTATAGGTTCATTAAGAACCTCTGCTGTAGACCAGGTGAAAACAGGGGCATTGCCGATCTAACCATCAATCCAAATGAACTAGATTTCCCAACACCACCCAATAATCAATTAACATCAACATCAGACAAGCTTAATGCACTGGCTTGCACCTTTGAAAAGATACATAAGCAAAATGCAGAGATGAGCTCAGTAGAACATCGTCTGGAAGTAGACCAATTCTTATCACACCACTTGGACTACTCCAACATTCCCATTTTGACCTTTAATGGCACGGCAGCATGTGCAGATGGTGAACTGATACCTCCTGAGCACAGAACGATTTTTGTAAAGAGTGAAGACCTATGTTTTCACATCAGTAAAAAAAAACAACAAAAAGACAAGTGGTCGAGACAACACCTCGAACTTTGTATTGAAAAAGTGCTCACGATTTATTATACGTTATTTAACGGTAATCTTCAACCACTGTATCAACATTGGTTACTTTCCAAATTTTTGGAAAACTAATCATGTTATACCAATCGTGAAATCTTCTGCCCTCCAGAGCAGTCTAAAAGGTTACAGGCCAATAACAATCCTGATGATAGGCAGAACATTTTAGAACATAAGTATATAAGTTTAGACGATCAGCAAAAACACAATGTTGACAGCAACATAAGTTGCAGAAATAAATCTTTGTTAAGCATTAAGACCATTGCTGTACAATGTATGTGGGGTTCAGCCTGACAACCCTATTAAGGCACCCACATAACGAGTAGCAAGGTTGGCATTTTTTACAAAGTAAACAACAATGAGACCAAAGCTGCAGCAGTAAGAACAACGACTATTGCCCTAACAACAGAAGCAGTGGTTGCCGCGTCAGCAGATTCCAAACATTGATGGTGGTCAAGTTAGGTTTAATTTTAAATTCTAGAATTGTTAGTGTTAAGTTTTAGTTTAGTTTGATTTTGAAACTCAACTGGTCGACACTTAGTCACCAGTGAATAAAGCATTTAAATAAAAAACTCACTCATAAAATTATTAATTTATATGTATGTCGGAGATTTGACATTAGTTAATTTGATTTTGTTTGATTTGTTTTGCTTTGCTTTGATTCGGCGACGTAATCAGAGTATCGTCTGCCTGGTGTTTCGTATTGCTTTATAGCGGCATAATAAATAAAACAAAAGAATACAAATAAAAAGTAACGATACTATTTTGATTGTGCAAATACTAGAACATAAGCACAAAATGTAACATAGAAGAACTAGAACGTAAGCACAAAATAGTATAAAAGGAGAGAATATTTGTACGCAGTAGTCAGAATAAAATTAACACTCAAGCGATGATGATCGATAACTCGTGTGCTAATATATTCACACGGAGCCATACACACACACACACGACAAATGTGTTTTTCTTTCCTCTTTAATTTTGTAAAAATGCTAAACTATTAGAATAACATTAATATTCAAGTGGTGTGGATCGATAACTCGCACATAATCTTCTCTAATCAGTAACGGTAACCAGGACTAAAACAAAACAAAAAAAACTTATCTCTTAAATAACAATAAGTGAGTGCGTAAATTTATAAACTTTAAAAATGCCCGACCTTCCAGACATTTGGAGGAAACACCCTCCTTCGGAAGGGAAATATTTGGTGGTCAGTAGAACCGATGACAAAAACTTATCGGGCGTCTCCACAAATGCCATAAAGAAAACAAAAGATATTTCTTGCGGTGGTAAAGTGGAGTTTTGCAAAAAAACTTATTAATAACTTATTAATAAAAACAAAAAGCAGAATCCAAGGAAATAAGTTACGATGCCAATGGATATACCGATTGTAGTTAGTGAGCACAGAGCCCTCAATTACTCAAAGGGTGTATTCTTTTTAAATGGTCTAAGGGGTATAGATGAAACTGAGATCTTGGATAACATAAAACAACAAAACGTCACAGAAATAAAAAAAATTATGAAAAACCAAAATAATCGCGTTGATCGAAATCGGGCTTATAATCCTTACATTCGCCTCACCGAACCTCACGGAACATATTTTCATTGGATACGAGAAGGTTTGCACCTTAGAGCACATAAGTTAAGAATTGTTATTATTCACTACACTAATAAATAATATTTGTCAATTCCCACAATAATTGCTGACACTATGTCTGCAATGTTTCCTCACTTAAACATTTTTGATCTTATTACAATTCCCATATTGTTACCTTACGTAACAAACAATGTTTGGTCGTTCCCACATTATTTGCTGACGATATGTCTACCCTCTTTCCGTTCTATGAAGACGATTCTTTGTTTACCACTTTCTCACGTGCAAAGGCAACGTGATCAAAACGCTGAATGCGTTAACTACATAATTAAAAAAGGCAGGCAGGGTAAAATTAAGATTAGTTCATAGTAGACTCAGTGTAAAGACACATAAGTTTCTAAATAATAAAATTTAAATAAATAAAAATTATTTTTTTTTTTAATCTAAACAAAAGTTTTTGTTTAATTTATATCCCCTACCAATGCGATGCAATAACTGCCTCCGCATGGGACATATAAGCTATATGACATAGTCAAAGTATGCAAAAACAATGAAAATTATAACAACTGTAGCCAAGAAACCCACAAATACCGCTTTCACCGAAACACAAGTGACCAATGTCAATTTTGTAGTTTTCGCTAGCACACATCATATTCTAAACGAATGCCTTTCATTCCACAAAGTACGCACCCTCATCACTAACCAAAAACACCTTATTGCTTTCCGATCCCTCCCCAAAAAATAGTTCAGTAATTCTCAATTTCCTAAAAACAACACACATCATCAACCTCTTGTAAATCCCCAAATTAACTACATAAGTTTACCTTGTTATCAAAATTTAATCCTGTATATACTATTTTAAATTTAGAAAACTTTTACTTTAAAATTAATTAAGACACTAGATTAGAAAAAATATCCCAAATGTAAAATCAACCAAAAACACCAGCAGCTATAGCTACAGTGTATTAAATAATTAAATATTAATTACTATGACTTCAGAAAATAAATATGTATTGAATACACAAACAAAAAAAAAATGGAAAATGGAAGGATCCAAAGGAGTACAAAGGGGGAGAAGTTAAGTGTACCCAAATTGACCCTGAATTACAATTAATGGAAAATAAATTTGATACACGTATCAACGTCTTATTTCTCAGACACATATCAGGTAGATCTTTGGATCACCATAAACCAACGAGACTCTTAATTTCTATATTTTTTGTTGTTTTTTAAACTTAATTTTCATTTCAAATTATAATTTAATTAATTATATTGTAAGGCCACATTTGCATGTACATATTATTATTTTTTAAATATTATTTCAATAAATATTTATGAAAATATTATTTATCATTGTTAATTATTTTGAAGCTGATTAAATTTTTCGATGTATTTCGTACTTCTTTCTTATTTTTTTAGTTTATAAAAGGGAAAAGTTTAAGATTTTAGATCTTATCTAATAAATTGCTAAAAAATCTCATTAATAATTTTCCTGTTTGTGTTCTATGATTTACCAAAAACTAATTCCACTTAAAATGCTGTCTTAGATCTTTATTATTTTAATATAAAAAGAAAAAATTGGTTGAAAATATATTTTTAATGAGATTTTTATGCAATATAGAAAAAATAAATTAATAAAAAATGTATCTCTATGTACAGCAAATATGTACATACTATGAATGATGTGTGATCGGTGTAATGTATTTTAAATTAACTTACTACTGTTGCTGCATGTCTTTCGTCTGATGTTGTTTATGTTCCAAGAGAGATTGTCTGTAAGACTATGATGTTACCTTCCGCGAAGTCGCATGCTTTGTTCGAATGATGTTGCAGCTTTGTAAAAAAAAATGTTGAAAGAAGAAATGTTGCTGATGTTCCTGTGGCTGTTGTAGTTGCCACTGGTTTGTTGTTCTTCTTATTTTTTTTTACTTTTACTTTCTGTTGTTGTTATTTTACTTTACTTTATTGTGTCATGTTGTTATTATGGTTGTTAATTCCAAAGTGCGAAGACCATCACCAATAATATTTGATGTAATTTGTTAGTTGTTGTTCTTTCATTTATCATCATCATCATTACTACATATCTCCTCTTTTTAATGTTGTAGCAACATTTCTTCTGTGCCACCAACATTCCCATATTGTAGGGAAATATTTCGTCAACAATATTTGCAAAAGCAACATAAAATTGAAGAGAAAAACGCAGAACGTACCATTAGTTGGCGGCAAAGCTGACGATATGGGTGTGGTTTGAAGACACAAATATTGACGCTTCATTGAAGTCGTAGTAGAAATAATAGGAAGCGCAAAACTACTTTTGTGTTGGTTTGTAGTTTTGCAACATTTGATACTGGTGACGAAGCCAATGCTGCCGCTGCCTGTTGCATACTTGTTGTTGCCAAGCAAAGGCAGCCGCTGCGTTGAGCTACTTAAACATTATGATGCGATATTACTACTGTTCCGGGTGTTTTTCCTTTGTTTTTATTGTTGTTGTTGCTTTGTTGTCTTACCATTTTGCAATTGTCGATTTAGTTATTCTTATTTTCTTTTATTTCATTTAATGTATCTATAACCACTCATTATGTATAGAAAACTAAAATATAGTATTCACATTGAACCGGTATCCATTATTTTTATTAGCTTGTAATTTTAAGGTAACAACAAATAAATATTATTCACATTGAATATTTTTATCCGAAATGCATTATATGTACGTATATTTCGATGTGATTCTAGTCGTTGTTCTTATTGTCTTTGAATAACGTAAACTTCGATTTTGTTGTTGATGTTTCCATATCAGTGCCCATAAGTTCCACTGACAAGTCCAAAAGCAGTAAGAAAAAGAGCAATGTTGCAGTTTACACTTAGACCAGAAGTTTACATTTAGCAGAGAAGAGAGTAAAATTCGCATTAAATTGACGAGTTGATTACCATGCTGACTCGTGTTTTGAAACGAGGAAAACAGGCGTTTCGTTGAAGTCGTTGTAGAAGAACTAAATGCTAAATTTGCTTTTGTGTTTGATTTGTAGTTTTGTAGCATTTTCGGCTTGTGCTTTTGATGCTGCTTGCTGCCTGTTGCATACTTCTTGTTGTCAAGCAAAGGCAGACCTTTGCCGCTACTAAATGATGATGATGTGACATTATTATGTTCTGGATGTTTTTGTTTTGTTTGTGTTGTTGTCCCGCCATTTGCAATTGCAAATCTCGTTTCTCTTTCGTTGACGTCTGACTGTCGCGTGCCGCTTTGGTTATTCTCATTTAATTTATCAATAACCGCTCATTATGTATAGAAAACTAAAATATATTATTCATATAAAATTCTTTTGCATTTATTCACTTCACACAAACACAGCAGCGCGCACAACAATTTTATCAATCCACTTCTTTGCATCCAAACAGACGCCGGTATTTCTCCATCTTTGCATTGGCTCGTCTTCTAATTTTTGAGAAAAAATGACTCTCTCAAGAGCGTCAATAAGTCTTAGGTATGTGATGGACGTTTCTATTCATTAGTGGTGAATTTCTTGTGGTGAAAACCCAACAACATGTACCAATCGTTCAAACAGTTGAATGGTACTGGCAACACTATTCGCATTCTGTATAAATATTCAAATTGGTCATGTGCTCTCAGTTAATGGTGTGGAAAGGAGATTGTGTTAAATATGAAGACTCTTAACTGTTATAACAAACACTACGTTGACTAAGTGGAAGTTACTCCACATAAAAAAAATTTGATCGTTTGCGTTAAATTGTTCAACGATTGAGCTGCGTAAACTAATATATATGTATAAATACGACAGCTTCAAAAACTAAAATGTTCTTTAGCTAAAACAACTTGTGGAAGCAGCTTGCTTTACAATGATGAGATATCTAGAATTCGAAAATAACAAAGATGTCTTTTTGGTTAAAAATTGATTATTTCGACCATTGTATTGCATGGTACACGAAATTTTGTGAATAACTTTTGGATAAAGAACACCATTTCAAGTCGTCAATGAGCCAAACGTGGCCATGTGAAATTAGTGGCTCACAATGATGCATCGCAAAGTATCATCTCAAAATAGTACTAAGCACTACATTATAATGCATACGGAGGGTCCATAAATTGTGAGTATGACGTTCATCACTTGCTTGCTTGCATAAAGTGGCGTATGAGTTATATTTGTTTTCGTGGAAACTCTTTTAGCATTCATTTCTAAAGTTCAGAAGCTTTTTGCCTTGAACTCATTCATACCAGAGACAAGTTGGAACTGATTTGCATATGAGTATAAAGTGGTACACTCAAATAGGCAGAGAATCAGATAGTCCAACAAGCATCAGTGGCAGTAGCACAACATCAGTCGAAAATTCGTTACACAATTAAGGTTGTATGTGCGTATGAGTGATTTTAATTTACGCCTAAGATTCAACATTGATATTGTGATAAGTGTTATAAAGATAATCAAATAATTCTTCCCTGATATAAGATGCCTTCTACCTTATTATGTCTATCAACATAACAATAACGTCCTTCCTACTATTTTGTCGAAGTAATCAGCGTGGAGTATGAGTAGCATTTATTTATTAGTCATTAAGCCTATGAAAAAGTTCACACATGCACAATCTCTATGTAATTATTTAAGAGGAAAATAGACCATTTGAATTTTCCACTATACTTTCAGAAGATTTCCCAGACCAAATCATAGTGAAGCCGCCCCGTGCATAAAGAAACTGTACTTACAAACATTTATAAATAAATGCAAAGATTCATATGTATACGCATGTTTGCATTATGTATGAATGGGTATCTGTCCCTGAGTCTGTTTCACTGTTTTGGATCTTCGCAGTATTTGTTTGCATTCAAGCATCACAGCACTAAAATAAATTATAAGAATCTGCGCATGAATTATCCAATCGAATAAAGGATCCACTTGCCTTGTTCTGTTTATTTATTTTTCTAATCCTTTTACTATTTCTACAATTCTTTCTTGATTTATGCTAATAGCATTTCCGGTTTATGTTTCAAACCAATTCTGAACCTCTTCTAAGTGCATATTCTTTACTCATACTTTTATACATTTTTTCTTTTGATCGTTGCCAATCGATAGGCTCACGTTCAGCGTCTTCTGATGCCAGATATTGCTTTAACATTTAATATATCTCTGTATCCTCCCAGTTTTCTAGCACTTCACAATTGTTGTATATTCATTCACAACCCATCCGATTGCGATTGGTTTCTTTCATTTCGCTTGTTATAATACAAATACATATTTTGTATCAATTTCAATGATTACAATATTTCCCAACCTTTGATTTCTTCTCCTTTTGCTGCAATGTAAAAAATTCCAATAGAGAAATAAAAAGCATACTTTTTTATTTATTATTATTTTTTTTATTATGTTATATTCTTAATAAACTTATTAATTATTTAATTAATTGCTAACATTTCTAGTTGTTCTTAATTTAATTTTGTTACAATTTTTAAAATACAAACATATATTTAATTTTTCTTATTTATTATATTGATCGACAAAACGCCTAAGATGCTACTATATATTTTTGTTATTTAATCAATTTAAACAATTTCTTGTACAATAAATATTATTTTTCTGTGGAAATTTTATTGTATCAATAATTTATTATCACTTTCAATTAGTTTTATTTTTTACATTTATTTTACATTAATTTTCATTTTTATCTTCTATCTATAAATATATTTTTTATTTCATCAAAATCGGTCGAAATTAATGGATCATAATTTGCATATAAAGGTTAATGGATATATTTTCAAATCAATCAATTAGTCTATGTCAAACATCTATTTTTGAATTGGAAAAAACCGTAAATACTTTTCTTATACTCTATTGAATTTTAAGGCAATAATTTCTAATTTTGCAATTACTAAATCACATATTATTACGTCACATTATTGGCATTATTATTGTTTTGAGCTTTGTATTTTCATTATTTTTCAAAAATAATATAAATATTTAATTATAATTTACAGGATTATGGTATCTTTCTTTGTTAAATTAATTTTAAATTTATTTTTGTTTACTTTTTAAGGTATTTTTTTCTATTTTATTAATCATAATACATAAATATTTCTTTCGTAGGAAGTAAGTATTAGGTTACTTTTATGATTATTATGATTTCATCTTATTTATAGAATTAATAAATTTTTACATAAATTGTTTTCTTCAACAAATGTTTTGAACACCATTTTCTGTTTTACAATTGTTAAAACTAGTATTTTATTTCACTTTTATTTTCATTTAAAAATCTTTAATTATTTTTGGAGGCAAACATTTTTTTAATTAAATTTCTCAATAATCTTTTAAATGCAAAAGATCAATTAAAGAAAACATTAGGAATTAATAATTTTGATAATCTAAAATTGATAAATTTACACGTCGAAATGAAAATAATAAACAAAAAACATTTTACATTAGAGTCTCGTTGAATTTAATCTTCCTATACTCGCGCATACTCTCAGATCAACAAATCATTAATTCGTTGTTATCTCAAAAATTAGGATCACTATGACGACTTTGCGGTTTTTAGTAGCTTCACGGTTTGCCCGATTTGATTGTTGTGAAATGTGTGAGCCACTCTTTGCATTTTTGTGCGGGAAAAGCGACTGAAATTTTACCACGGTAATTAGAAATTCTGGTTAGTGAAGCCCATAAGTGGTTTTCATGCAGCCCTAAACGTTTGGAGAGCTATACAGCATTATTTGAAGCAATAAATGGTATCAGAAATCCAAACAAAATTCAAGAACTTAGTAGCACCCGGTGACTCGCTCGCTATCAAGCTATTAATACAATATTGGATGAGTGGGAACAATTAAAGTTGGTATTTTCTATTGCTAAGTCTGACGACAAGTGTTACATGGCAGAACAACTATACGACATCATGAGGAGAAAACCTTTCAAAGCTTTTCTAGTTTTTTTAAAAAGTGAATTAAAAAATAAAATATAAAATAATTTTCAATCATCAAAAAAACAAAAAACTGCGATTCCCAACACCAGGGACCCTCCAGTTTGTATAATTGGCAAGTCAAAGAGCGAAAGAGGTAGTAGAGACCAGAAAATTAAGGATTGCTGGCAGAAGAGCACCTCGATTGAGCCAAAAAATGATTATGTAAGAATTTTTAATATATTTTTCAATACAAATTTTAATGTAAAACTTTCTTTAGAATACTTGATTGATTCAGGAAGCCCCAAAAATTCAAAATTAAGAATATTTGGAAAAATTATCTGTTATGTTGAATTAATAAATGAAAAAGTTGAAATTGAATTTTTGGTGGTGGCTGACGAATCAATCAAATATTCTGCAATATTAGGACGAGATTTTCTGAAAAAAGGTAATTTTGCTATTGTATGGCCTGATGAAAATATTAGCGATAAAGAAATTTTTGAAAAAACAAATGTAATACAAAACATTTCAAACTCTTCAAAACATAGAGTTAACACAAGATATCGATAACCAATTTAACCGGTGATAATTTTGAATATCAATTAATGTCGATTAATTTAACGATTTTTCCCTTTACGATTTGACTAAAAAAGATAAAAAATTGTATTTGGCGTAGAAGAATTACAGGCATTTGAACATTTAAAACAAAAACTGGTATTCTGGCAGTAATAGTTAATAATAATAGTAATAATAGTTAATAATAATAAGAACAATAGTGATAGTTGACAGTCCTACAAATGTAAACGACAACTTTGCATAAGAAAATAAAGAAAAGACATTGGTCGCTGAGCATTCAAGCTGAGCAGACGGAAAAAGTAAACGCTACAAATCAGAAGTGGAATACATCGCGCCTGACAACAGCAAAGAGAAAAAAAATTTTTTTGTGATTTTTATTATTGATTAATTAACACAATAAATTAAATTCAAAATACTCGCGTTGTGTAGCATAATTGAAAAAACCTTGAACATTAATTTTTGGTTATGCAGTGCAAGCAGTGAGCACAAGAAATAGGTGATAATCAGCATAGCGGGTCTGGACCGTAGGCATGATCGATGACGTAGGAAGAAACAGTTTGTTCAGTTAATTGTACAGGATTCCGTTTGTTTTGGTTGTCTAACTGCGACTTCATATGTTATGTGCAATGACAAGCGTCTTGGTTTGTCTTTGATTTTGTTTTTGTTTTGTTTGTTACTGCTTGATCGGTAGTGCGCTAATAAGGTTCTGTGCTAGTTTGGGTTGCTGTTTTCGTTTTCGTTTCGTTCATCTCTTCCGCATGCTCGCTTGCTCTTGTTCATTCTTTCACATCGTTTGGCTCGTTTCGTTTTTATCCTCGCGGTGAACAACAGCAGCAGCATCATCAGCAACAGCAACAACAGTAACAAGCAGCAGTTTTATCAACAATAAATATAAACAATAATTGTAAACAACAAAAGCACAAGCAAAAAGTGATTTTTAAAGTTTTCATTTGTGCCATCGATATCATATGTATTAATAAGGCACTTTGAAAATTGGATATTATCGTTTTCCAACTAAAAAAGAAAACTGTGTTGTGATTTGTTTTATATGTATATATATATATATATATGTTTACATGTGTGCTTATAAGAAGTTTTTTTATTTCATATTCTTTTAACAACATTTCGTATAACAGTGTCAGCTTATGAGCAATCATTTTCAAGTTTAATGACACTAAGTGCTAAGAAAGTGATTTATGTAAATACATAAGTAAATCAAGTGCATGCAAACTGTTAACATATTATATACGAGTACATGTATAGACGTGGACAGCATATGAGAACCAGTTCATAAATACTACATTAGTGTTGAGTGTTCAGTGTTCATACAATATACAAACATATATAAAAATAAAGAGAAGGACTTGACAAACATATTATAAAGATAAAATCATAAATAGTGCATTAGGTACATTCAGTGGTGAATTAAACTTTGCTAATACATAAATTTCGTTTTATAAAGAAACAAAGTGACTTTATTTATTTTTATTTTACAAAGTTTTTTTTTTTTTTTTTGTTCATCTAATTTTATTGTGCGCATTGATATAAAATGCAAAGTGAAACATTCTTTGCACCAGATTCTAAGGCATCAGTGCCATCATCGGCTGACATTGATGCTAAATTTATAGGTGCAAAGCGCAATCATTGTATGACTGTTTGGACAAAGTGAATCAAGAATTTATTAGTGGAGAAATAAATAGTCTTGATGAAGATGAACTTAGTGAAAATATTAAAATGGTTGAGCAGACTCAAGTTTCGTTTAATGATGTGTACAATAAACTTGAGCTGCTAGATTTTGATGAAATCGGAGGTATATTGCGTTTTAATTTTAATAAACTTGTGGTTGGTTTGTTAGGTCGATTGCGTTCTGCAATTAGAAAGATGCAGCCGCAAATGCCGCAATGCTCAACGATGCAACAGGATGCAACTGGTGAGCGGTCTATGATTGTTATGCATCGGCCTCGGCTGCCAGAAATAAAATTGCCAACTTTTTGCGGTGGATACACCGAGCATGCTGATTTAGCATCCATGTTCATGGCACTCATTGACAAGGATCCGGATCCTTACAGATGTGGAAAAATTGCAGCATCTTCGGTCTTGCCTTAAAGGTTCCGCCCTGGATGCAATTCGCTCTTTGGATATGTGTGATCTAAATTATTCAGTGGCTCTAGATTTGCTTGAGAAACGTTTTAATAATAGGCGCCTTATTTTTCAGGCACACATCGCTGAGATTTTGGGCATCAAAAGGATGGAGGGAGCATCAACTGTGAAGCTTCGGGAGATATCGGACAAGGTGACTACGTTCACAAGCTAGAATGCAATGCTTTCCAAATACTCAAAAACTTTTAGAGGCTTTCAAGAAGATACCTTTACCGATATCAACTATAAAAAATAGCAATCGCGAAGGAAGAAGATACCAAGCAGACATTACGAATAAGACAACTGTTTGTTTGATCCAGCTGCTGAAACAGAATTACACTGCGATGCAAGCGCTTTAGGGTATGGTGCGGTATTGGTTCAAAAGAAAAAAAGGTAACAAATTGCATCCATTTAGGATATATTTACATAGACGAAAATTTAAAATAATTACCGACTGCAATTCGTTAACGCTAACACTAAATAAAAAAGAATTAAACCCTAGGATAGCAAGGTGGGCTTTAGAGATGCAAAATTTTGATTACGAACCAATACATAGAGCAGGTAAGCGTATGCAACATGTCGATGCGCTAAGCAGATATAAAGCAGTTATGATCATTGAAGCTAATACATTTGTGGAAAATTTAGTTATTTTGTCAAAATAGAAAACCCAAAATTATGAAACTTAAGGAGGAATTACAAGTGTCAGAAAACAAATTTTATGAAATGAGAAATGGTGTCTTATATAAAAAGTTAGAAAACAAGTTGCTGTTTTATGGAAAGCTATGTTTTGTACAAGTATCATGACGAAATGGGTCACGTTGGTACTAACAAAGTTACTGAGCTAGTTAGCAAAAATTACTGGTTTCCACACATAATTACAAAAGTTGAAAAACATATAAAGTGTTTAGTTAAACTTTGTTATTTTTCAAACTTTAACGAACATTAGTCTTTTTATCGTTTATTGCAACACTATTTCTTTTGTTATATTTTTCAACACTTGAATTTGCTATGTTATATTTTTATTTTGTTACTTTACAACACCTTTATTATAAATATAATTTTCTTACTCGTTTGTGAATGATGCACCCCCACAATTTACTTTAATAAAAATAAATTAAAAATCAAAAACGCTTTGATTATACATAAAGAATTGCCTTAAGTGTATAGCGGAAAAATGGAAGGATTCTTACACAATATTCCAAAGTCTGACAAACCGTTTGAAATGTTACACATAGACCAGATATATATATATATATAGATATTGTATCAGATAGAGAGTCAGCTTTTACGTCAAAAGATTTCGAACAATTTACGAAAGAAAACAACTTTCAGAATATTAAAATAGCTACTGGATCCCTGGATACAAGCTAATGGTCAAGTAGAGCGAGTAAACAGAAATTTAGGACCAATGATTGCAAAACTTGCCAATTTAGAAAACAACATTAAGTGGAACAAAGTTATCGAAACTTTAGAATGTATGTTAAATAATACTAAACATAGAATGATAAACGAACATCCAAGCATTATGTTATTTGGGGTAAACCAAAAAGGAAAAGTTATATATAAATAACCCTAGAGAGGTAATCATTTTACTTTTCACTTTTTATTTTTTTGCGATTTCGAATTTTTGGTTAGTTTTTTTTTTTTTTGTTATAAAAAATTGTTGAAAAAAATATGTTATTTTGTTATTTCTTTTTGTTAATCTTTTGTATTAACTAATTTAGTCGCTAATAAAATTTCCAAACAACAGGTTATGTGCCCAGGCAACGACTTTCGTCGGCAAAAATACATATATAAGTTTTTTGTTTTAAAGTTGAATCACTATGAGTGCGTTATACAATATAGAAAAACTGGAGGAAAGTAACTATGATACCTGGACTGTCCAGATGCGTACTGTCATGGTGCATTCGGAGCTATGGGGCCTGGTATCGGGAGCGATCAAGGAGGAAAGTTTATCCGAGGGGATAAACTGGACTAACATGGACAAAAAGGCCATGATAATCCTCAGTGTGAAGTTAACACAGTTGGGGTACGTCAAGAAAAGTCTCAAATCGAATGAGGCGTGGACGAAGTTACAAAATGTACACCAGCCTAGTGGACCAGTACGCAAAGTGTCACTGTACAAGAAGCTGCTCGATGCGGATTGCGGATGGTCAATGTATGAGTGGTTACTTGAACCAATTTATGGAGATCATCAAGCAACTTGGAACAGTTGGAATAGAGATGAACGATGAGCTACGAGTCATCATTCTGTTATCTAGTTTGCCAAGTGAGTACGAAAACTTTGTTGTTGCCATTGAGACGCGAGTTGTGTTCAAGACCAATAACACTGCTTCAGACAATTATGCCAATGCAGACGACATCAGCATAATTGTCCAGAATTATATGAAATACGTTACAAGTTTGTGAAAAGACTAAAAATTCCTACTGAACATAAACAACGTCAGCGTCGCCTTTGCTTATTTTGTTTATGCTTAGTAATCGAAAGTAAAATATAACAAAAGGCATTTGCATATGCCAAGTAGATTATAAGTTTAGAAGTCTTAAGACCTCAAAGAGAGAAACATTGTTCTCTAACATTTATGAAAACTCAATAAAGAAAACTACAGAAATTGTATTGAAATTGATCAATGTGTTGTTTGTGCCAAGCATGAAAGGCAATTTCATGTCTGTGAGTCAAGCAGTTAAAAACGGTTGCAGTGTTAGTTTTGAGTGCAATTGTGCCAAGGTTGTGCAAAATGGCGAGTGTGTATTGAAAGTCAAGAAAGCTGGTAGCCTACATGTTTGGTGGAAAGCAAAATAATTGTTTTGCTGCAATGGGGAACGACGGAATCTTGTGGCACAAAAGGTATGGTCATTTGAACTACTCTAGTTTAACGGAAGCTGCTAAGAAGAATATGGTGAAAGGATTGGAAAATGTTGATTTTTCATCTACGATGGCATGTAAGACCTGTATGATCAGCAAGATACACGTGCAGCGTTTCCCAAATGCAACTGACAACCGTGCGACCGAGTTGTTAGAGTTGGTGCACACTGATGTGTATGGTCCTTTTGAAACTATATCAGTTGGTGGTGCAACATATTTCTTGACGTTTATATGTGAACAGAACATTCGACGATTTTCTAAGAGTTGCACGACAACTGACAGCTGCATATACGCCACAACAAAACGGCATGGCAGAACGGGTTAATCGGACTTTGGTAGAGATGTCAAGATGTGCTGGTGCAGTCTAAGCTAGGCGAAGCATTGTGGGCTGAGGCTATTTACACAGCTGTGTATTTGAGAAACCGGTCACCCACAAATGCTTTTAGCAACATGACACCCATGGAAGCGTCGACAGGTAAGAAACCATCAATCAGTCATAAGTTTTTGGTTTTGTTGCAGTGGCGCTTGACAAAGGTCACCACAAGAGCAAGCTTCAACCAAAAGGCCAAGAGTACCGCATGGTTGGATATTCGAGATCGGCCAAGGCGTATCGGTTGTATGATACTGAGAAGAGACAAGTTGTCGATAAACGCGATGTTATGTTTGATGAGCAGCAGGCTGGTGGCGAGCCTATTACTTTTGATTTATCAATGGGCAAAAGCAATGATGAAATGACAATGGTCATTAGCAATGAAGATGCACGGGCCAATGAAGCTGAGGACGTCGGTGATAACAACGTGGTCGCTTGTGGCAGCAGCGAAGGAAACAGCACTGATGATAATGAAAGTGCAGAAGAACAAGCTGAAAGAGATACATCAGGCCCGGCAGGCACAAATTGCTTCGTACAGGACAGCCAGGTCGTCCACGGAAACAATACAACATACTTGGTACTTTGGTTGCTAGGGACGTATCGAATCCAACGTCGTACAATGAACCAGTAAATAGTGAGCATGCATCAGAGTTCTTTACATCTATAGATTGAAAGCTGTCTGTGAAGCAGTTCAATCAAATGTGCCAGCAATTGTAAGTTTCAAACGCAACATATTGCAATATCTGGAAAGCATATGAATTATGAATTTAAGCATTCATCACAAAGTGGGCTTGTTTCTGTATCCACCAGCGAAACATATGATCGAAGCAGAGAATGAAGATGTAAAGCAGTTTTGTGTTAACAATATTGGAAAAACAAGCAATAGGAATAACGCTCCCCTTTCAAGTGCTTCATGTTTAAGTCGGAACCCAAATGTTCGTTTTAGTTTCTTCTTCCCAAATCTAAGGAACGAAGCACGCACTGAACATGTCGTAGAAAAAGTGAATAGGTACAGTTCACTACGAATGCTTGTGATGGTGCACTTGTCAAAATGATTGTTACCGACTTGCATCCACTTCGAATAGTGGAAATGAAAAGGTTTCGATCTTTGCTTCATCATTTTGAACCTCTATATGTTCCTCCAAGTAGGACAACTATAAGAAATGGTTGTTTAAACAAGTTATACCATGATAAAAAAAGGAACTTCAAATGATTTTGTCAAAGGTAGAATAATGTGCGTTAACAACAGATTGTTGGACCTCTGGTCGAAATGAATATTATATAACGGTCACTTGCCATTTCGTTGATGAGAACTTTGAAAACTGGAGTGTTGATTAATATGTTTTTTTTTTTTTTTTTAAAGTTGAATGATCTCTAAAAAACTGTGAACAAATGAATTTAATTTTCTTTGTGTGGTATTATTTCTTGAATACATATATTATTTTTATTAAAAGTTGTTTATGTCTAATAAAATCATATTCTTGTTTTTATTATTTTTATTTTTAATCATAGCCTACATACAATAGCAACAAACGTAAATTTGTTGACAAGTTGGTTTCCAATTGCTATATTCAAGTGCGATAGTATCGATAGTTTCAACTATCGTTTAAAAAACTATCGAGTGGGCGCACTATCGATAGTTTTCCAGCACTACTGTGACTTGCCCGAAAAAAATGAACAGAATGCTTGATTCAGTAACAGTAGTTGTCATACCAATGAAAGTAAGGATTTTTGTTAAATGAACTTAAGCGAGCTAGACACGATACATCCGCATGATCCTGCATTATCAAAGTGTTTGTGAAATATGTATGTATGCGTGTCATGTACATAGCATTACGAAATATCTACTCGATTTTGATATTTCGTCATGCGATTTATTCTCTCAATTCTCTCTTTGACCATGCTGTCTCATTTACTCCTCCACAAGGTAAGTAAGTATGAAAGAGACAAATATAGGTAAGTGGTCATTTATTTGAAATTTTTGAAGTGAGCGGACGTGTGCGCTAGTCTGAAAAATTTGTGAAGTGCGGATGGCTTTTAAATTTTTATGTTTGTGAAATGCATTGAGTCATTGACATTGTCGTCTATTCACTGAATAAGAGAACAAATAGTGAACTTTCAGTGCTCACCTTCAATCACTTCAATCCACAGATACACAAATGCAGGATCATGCGAAGCAGGACCGTGTCTAGCCCCGCTTTAAACATGTCAAAAAATTTCCAAATTATGTTTTATTAATGCATTGAACAACAATATTTAACATAAGTTATTAGATAGCGTCTGATGAATAAAAGAAAATATTTTTTTTTTGCTGAAAGTTGAATATGAGGCTTATAAATACACTTCTACCAGGAAAAGGCGTTGGTGGGTAAGACCGCTTTATTTGGAAAGACCGAAGCAGGGCTTTTTCGAAAAAAACTTTTTTAAAAGTGAAAGAGAACGATGAAGAACAATTTTTCAAATACACCAGAATGAATCTCGTCCAGTATAATTTACTGTTGCCCCTGGTGGAAAACAGTCTGAAAAAAAAGTCAATCAGAAAGCCAATTAGCGCAAAGTGCCGTTTAGCTCTAACATTAGTGTAAGTAGTTGTTATCTAAAGTAACAAGCATACTCATTATTCTTATATTATCATTTTAGGTAAAAAATAAAAAAAAAATGTTGAAATAAGCAAGTTGAATGCTTTGTTTTTTCTTTCAATCTGCTTTGCAGCAGAATTCTTTGTACACATTTTATTCTTATCTTTTGTTCTTTTTGCTTACTGGCTTCAGTAAATAAAGTCTCGTTGAGTACACATGTGTTTTATTTTATTCTCTAACAAAAACTATGTATAACAATAATTTTTTTTTAATTTTTCAGAAAGTTATGAGTTATTATATAAAATATATTCAAACAAGGGATATTTGCATTTTTCAAGTTTTTTTTTTATTTGAAATAGCAACCCGCCCCTGCTTAGCACTGATAGCAGAGCATATATGTGGTAGTGTCGAATAAAAAAAAAATAAAATAACAACAACACAAAATTCAAGATAAAGTAGAAACAACGAAAAAGTGAACGAAAATTGTTGAGTATAATAAGTTATCCGGTGATTCAATTTTGCCGCTCAGCAGAATAAAAGTCGACCTTGATTTGACATTTACGTCTGCTAAGTTAGGAGCGGTAAAAGGTATAAACAGTTGCGCAGCACTAGCAAAGTAAGCGTCTACTTTGCTTTGTCATTTATGTTTGCTTGGCTGACAGGCTCCTTGTTTTGACAAGCAGAAGATCATTATGTTTTAGTTGGAGAGATCGTCTCGCAGAGTGCGGACGTAAGCTTAATGCTTCAAAATCAAAATTAAATATAATAAACCAGAAATTGAACAGTCTTAATTTGATGACTCAAGCGCGCACATCTGCCGCAAGAGTCAATAAAATAAACATAAGTTACGGATTAATAGTCTTAATAGTAAAAGAAACCTAAAAAAGAGTAAAACTCTAATGAATATCTGTTCTTCTTACTTAATCTAAATAAAGTGTAAAATTCATTTAGTTATCTGTTTTAATACAAAATTAAAAATTTTAATTTACACTTATACATTAAAGAAGCAAACAGATATTATATCTAATGGCAAATTTATGTTTATACCTTATTGGAAGACAAAGAAAGGTTCGAAACATAATAATTTACCTAATATAGTTCAGGAACTTAGCAATATCCAACTAGATAGCGAAATGCAGAACAACTCCCCTACTTCACAAACTAGTAGCCAAGCCACACTTAACATGGCAAGCAATCATCAATGAGAATAGCCTTTCAACGGGGACGCTTCAGAACTTAGTACTTTCATCGATATGGTCGAGGAAATCCTTTTGTTCATGAGAGGTATGGATAAAACGCCTGTTCGCGGCAGCAGATGAAGAGAGCTGCAGTTAATTAAGAGTATAAATTATCTCTTTTTCATCTTCTTTTCTTTTTAACTATGTCAAATGTTTGCTTCTTTCATTCTATTTACTCTGCTCGAACAAAACGCATGCAAGCGCATGCCAACTTTATTAAATAAAAACTGTATTATAATTGAACAAAACCTAAACACGTGATCGTGTTATTATTTTTAATAGAAACAGGTAGTACAAACCAGTGCTACCTCTAACAACGCTCTATGGACAATTGGGTCTTCGAGCAATTCGAAACAAAATTACCGGAAATTGAGAAGCTAATGAGAAGCTCAAATCAGTAAGAGTACCATTGAACTGGGATAGAATTAAAGAAAATCTAATGAACAATTCTTCTGATGCAAACATACAGTCAAATTTACTACATCGAATTAGAACTCTGACAGGCGAAAATAAATCAATTCGACAGTTATATGAAGAAATACTGGAAATCTAAAACCACCTTTTGTGACAATGTCATGATGGTTGGGAAAGAAAAAAGTAATGCACAATCTGTAGTATGTTCATGCAATGATATAAATGTATCAATATGTAACACTTTGTTGCATATGTCGGAGAATTTGAGATTCAAATATGAAAGGTGTGTTCTGTTAGTGTTGGAAAGTGGTTCACCTGGGGGTGTGGTGAGTTGCGCGACCGGTTCAGTGGTGTGTAACACCGATAAGTGTGGGACAATGGTTGAGACTGTTGTCACGCGTGGCTATTGTGATGTTGGCATGTGTAAGAAAGAGACAACTTTGTGAGTTGTATAGGCAGATTCTGGTAAATAAGAAGAAGCCTAATTAATCAGAAATTAGTCAGCAATAAGAGAAGACGCCAACAAGCACAATCGACTCGCGTCATACTTTAAATGTGAAAGAAGCATAGACGTGTTTTTTTTTTTGAGCTCCGATATTTTTTACTAAAATTGTGTGAGAAAGTGTTTTTAAAAAAATATTAAAGTATTAATTTACATAAGATGAATTTTCTAAAGTGTGACGTATTCGGTCCAGTCTTGAAAAACCGATACCAGGCGCACAGAGGTAAATTTACTTAAATCAAGTGAGTGTTCAATTTAATTTACACAAATTGATCTGGAAACTGTTGTTGATTTGCTGAAAAATGTAGTTTATTATCTGAAGCCGGATTTAGATAACATATAGTTTTTGTTTTTGTGATCGAATGTAAGCTCAGATAATATAGAGCTTATAAAGGCTTTTATCTTAATCAAAGCACCGAGCTTTAAGCTTATCCTGATCCGAACTTTAAGTTCATTCTGATTCAAGTTTTAAGCTCATCATGATACGAGTTTCAAGCTCATCACAATCCGAGCTTTGAGCTTGGATCTTCGATTGATCGCCCTGGTCCGAGCTTTAAGCTCATCTCTGATAAAGCTTGGGACGTTGAATTTTTCGAACATCTGGAGCTATAAATAAATAATTGGGCATGGATTCGGCAATTAATTATGAGGGTTTTTTGAACCCTTTTCAAAAAAGCACAAAGACGCCGCGCTCCCCGTTCGATATTATCGCGCCAGCTGGTATAGAGGGTGTCCTGTACTCTTCCCAAAACAGCACAAAGAAGCCACTTACACCACTGGAGAATTTGGAGGAAAAAGGATGAACACTCAAGTTGGGCAGGAGGCTACCCCTTTGACAAAAGAAGGTGGAAACATAGGAACGTTTGAAGGCAAAATGAAAAAACTGGGTGACACGATAGATAGCCTCAATGAATTCGTGACAGGAATAACGTTCACCATGAAATTAAGAGGATTGGCCGTCTGATCAAGACGGTATTTCTGGAGGTCATGGCGGATGATGTAATTCAAAGAAGGGAGGCAAATGCTTATAAGACATTTAAGCATGCGGAATCCCAAACAAATGTCGACTTATTTCCTTGCCAGCAGCTGATGCCAAAAAGGTCCTGGAACTAGGGAATGTAGATCGCGCGCGGTGGTATTTCAAATGTGGTGAAGATGGTCACTTTGCTCAGGAAAACACGATGCGCGCAGCACGGAATGTCGTGTTTATAAGGCAGCTGTGAAGCAACGTAGTAAATGAGGGTACTACAGTTGAACCTGAATCATTGTGCAGTTGCGCAGGATCTTCTTGTGCAACACATTAAGGATGCTAAACAGGATATTGCAATACTTAGCGAGCAATATAAGAATCCCGACGACCAACAATGGCTAACTGATGCTACTTGTACTTCGGCAATCTGGATCTGCGGACACGATATACCGATGGGCATCCTTAGGAAGGCAGATCATTTTTATGTGCGAGCAAGTATTGCCGGAATTTTTGTATACAGCTGCTACACTCCTCCTCGGCTGGACATTCATGAAATTAAAGGAGTCATTGATAGTTTGGTGCAGGATGGTAGAGGAAAAAGTCATATTATAATAGCTTCTACCGTTTCACACAGCTCAGCGAAACAAGCTTTTTGCTGTCATGTATGTAGGATCGGGTGGCAACGACAACAGGTTAAGGAGTGGCCAATCGTACTAAATAGAAGGAGGTTGGTAACATAGGAACAGAGAGAAAGAGTTTGAGAGATTGAATGAGTATGAGAGATCATTAGAGAGAGCTGTCGTTGAACAAAAGAGTGAGTCTCTGTGCAACTGTAGTGAAGAAAAGACGTGTTTGCGTGCGTGTTGGAGTAACATCATTTACTCAACACAAACAATCAATTTTATTATTTGAGTTAATGTACTTTGAATTAATATAAGTATGAAATGTTAAAATTTTGTTTTAAATGAACTAAATCTATTAAAATACTAAAAATAAATAAAACAAATAAGTTTTAAATAAAATCCTACATATATATATACGAGTATATACGTGGGGTAGGTGTTTATACATATTCGTTAACACAAAGACGCAAACAGCAACGACGACAATAAGAACAAAAACCGATAGTCAAGAAGAAGAAGAACGACGATAACAACGACGATGATAATTATGTTAATGACGATGACGACAAACAAGAGAAACAGCAGCGAGTCCGCTGAGAGAGCAATTGCGGATTGTGAGCTCAATGCGGAAAATACGTGCAAACGACGATCAACGAGTAATGAGGGATGTTAACGTATAGCATTGAAATACACATTAAAATAAGTGAAACTGAATACAAATTTAAAATAAGTAAAACTATATACAAACATTAAAATAAAACTAAATAGAAACATAATAAAAACCTACATTTTGGGGGCTCGTCCGAGATCAAAAAGTGACAGAGAAATTAAAAAAAAAAAAAAAAAGACGTCTCAATGACGTCATCGCCAAGCAACTAAAGACGGCGTCCAAAGCATTTGCGCATTACACAACTTTATTTTTGAAGAGGATGGTGACCGCAACAATCGGAAAAGGCTGAGGGAGTTCTGTGGATTCAACGAAGGGGATGAGGCTGCAAAACGTGACATAAAATAACATTTTACCGAACGTGATTTGGTGTCGATTTGCATTCTGTTGGGAATAAGTTATGACATAGAAGACGTCGATATGCACATAATACGCAATTTAAACAAAAACAAGCTACTGCAAGCAAACTTAAATGACGAAGATGACGATCAAACAGATGAAGAAGACGATAAAGAAAACGACAAAGACTATGAAAGCGTGTCAAGCGATAACATTATTGTGTCGACAACATGCAGTGGAAAAATACCAACGACGACAGACACAAAGAAAGACGGACGTCAATGCGCGAGCAGCAGCGCCACGCTTCGCTATTTGTTTTAGAGACATAGAAGACAGCATACAAACGTTTGATGGCACTAACACAGTCTCAATTGAGAATTGAATAGTGGAATTTGAAGAGCAGGCGACGTTAATGGTATGGGATAACACACAGAAACTTATATTTGCAAAGAAATCGATTACTGACATTGCAAAGTTATTCATAAAGAGTGAAAGAGGAATAAATACGTGGCAAAAATTGAAGATCGTTCTTTTGAATGAGTTCAAATCGACGGCAAGCAGTAAGGTGATCCATGCGCAATTGTGTAAGAGTAAGAGAGAAGCTAAGGAGAGTGGACACGAATACTTTTATAGGATGAAAGACATTGCTTCGCGTGGAAGTGTTGAAGATGATGCACTCATCCAATACGTCATCGACGACATTGACGAACTCTCTCTAAATAAAGCAATTTTGTATGGTGCAAAAAATGTGAATGATTTCAAAATAAAATTGAGAGATTATGAGACTATGCACAAGTCAAAAAACAAGAGCACTGACATTATTGAAAAGAAAAAAGATGGTCTAAACAATAATTTGAAGGTTGGCAAAAAAGAAACAACATGTTTTAATTGTGGTAAAAGAGGACATATGTCGGCAAATTGTGAACATAAAGGAAAATGCAGAAAATGTTTTAAGTGTAATCAATTTGGCCACATATCGAAAGAGTATAAAACAAAAAATTAAAACATTTCAAATATATGTCGTGTACAAAACAAACCCAATTTCACAAGCAAAGAAGTTGTGTTACAAAACAGTAAGTGTTTGGCCTTATTCGATACAGGCAGTAAATTCAATTTAGTGCGCAAAGACTTATACAAGGAATTAATTAAATAAGCCAATGTTGAATGACTGCAACTTGTATTTAATCGGGATCGGTAGTGACCGTAATACAAGTAAAATTAAACCGATTGGGATGTTCAAACACGCTATTTATATCGACGATTGATGATTTGATTTTTTTGGTAGTTCCTAATAGTTGTTTGGACATAAAACTAATCATTGGCGAAGAATTGTGCCAGTACGCGGAAATTTCTTTTAACCGGGATAGCTTACGTGTACGAAAAATGCTAACAGAAGAAGGCCAAAGCGACGAGGCAAATATATTTAAAATCGACGCGATCGAAGACGCAAATAAACCAAATATAAACGAGGAAATGTGTATAAACGTTAAAAATGAAGTGCAACAAATCGTATTAGATTATAAACCTAATAAAACCAAATCTACTAATGTCGAAATGAAAATTACACTTAAAGACGAATCAGCAGTATTTTCCCGTCCACGGTGTTTTCCAATAGCAGAAACAAGTATTATCGATAACCAAATCGATGAATGGTTACGAGATGGCATAATTGAGGAATCTGATTCGGAGTTCACAAGTCCAGTGGTACTAGTAAAGAAAAGCGATGGTTCTCCAAGACTTTGCGTTGATTATAGGCGTATTAATAAGGTAATTGTTAAAGATCATTACACCCTTTGCCTTTGATTGATGAGCAGCTGGACTGACTTCAAGAAGCAAAGGTGTTTAGTACAACAATTGACTTGAAGATTTTCCACGTGCCGGTTGCTGAGTCTAGCAGGAAGTTTACATCATTTGTTACCCAAAACGGTCAATATCAGTTTAAAAGAGTTCCTTTTGATCTATCAAATTCAACAGGAATATTTCAGAGGCATGTCAACACTGTTTTTCGATCACTGACTCGTAAAGGAATCGCGTTACCGTATGTTGATGACGTAATCATCCCAGCCAAAGATGAAAAAGATGCACTGGAAAACCTAAAAGATGTCATGAAAACCTGTTATGAGTATGGTCTAGAATTAAACCTTAAGAAATGCCAATTTTTGCAGACGCGAATAAAGTTTTTGGGCCATATCATTGAACATCAGAAGCTGTATCCTTCACCAGAAAAAAATTGATGCTGTTTCAAGGTTTAAGACACCACAGTCGTTAAAGCAACTTGAAAGCTTTTTTGGTCTGACCGGATATTTTAGAAAATGCATTGCTCATTACGCAAGTATTGCTAAACCACTAACTGATTTAACAAAAACCAATGCAAAATTTAAAATGGGACCGACTTATGCAAAAATCACCAGATGACGACCAATGGCACCCAGTCTATTTCATGAACAAAAAGACGATAGCTGAAATTCAACAATATAAATGCTTTGGATACTCCATTACCACTGACATCTGGACGGACAATTATTTGAAATCATCATATTTGTCCTGCACTGTACATTACATTAAGGAAGGAGTTCTTGTTGAACGTCTAATGGCCATGAAGTCATTAAAAGAAAACTCTTGCACAGGTGTGTCAATCCTCTCATCTAGAAATGATCAAAGTTAAATTTTATTTTTTTTTCTTATAACTAGGTTCACGTATTCGGGCAAAAATAGAGGTGATATTGAAAGACTTCGGATGTGACCCGTAATTGTTACTGATCGTGGGTCGAACATAAGATCATTGCATCAACCATCTGCTGAACAACGCTGTTGAAAAAGCCATCAATGCTGTTCCTGAGATAGGGGAAATCGTTTCTCTTAGCAGAAAGCTTGTGAAATATTTCAAAAAGTCGGGGTCAAACTCTGCTTTAGGACTATCTTTAAAAAGCTTTTGCCCCACTCGCTGGAATACAATTTATTATTTAATGAAATACATAGAAATTAATTGGAGTGACATAACAAAAATATTAGGAGAAAAGAATTAGTTAAGCAGAATTAATATCATTAACTTAAATCATTTAAGTTCCATTGTCCGTCTGTTAGAAGGTTTCGAAAACGTGTCATAAAAACATGAAGCAAGCAAACGTCCAACACACTTGATAGTTCCCAACATAAATAAATTAAAGAAAATCTGTCTGCCCGATAGCAACGATATTGAAGTAATTGTATCATTTAAATCCGCACTAAAAAAAGAAATTTCATTAACAGTACTTCCAAATTTAACAAAATATCACAAACTAGCCTTATTTCTTTTCCCACCCACAAACAAATTAATACAATTTTCACCTAATGAAAGAGAAACCGTCATAAATGACTGCAAGGAAATCATGTGTTCTTTTCTCAGAGACAATATTTTAGACGCTGCAGAGAGACCTCCAGCTGATGATGAATTTGCAGAATATAATTTCAGAAAAGCGTTATTTAATAGCCATCAATCCAGAAAACATTAATAAAATAATGTTTCTCCACTAAAACATAGAATAAATATTTTTAAACACAATAAGTATATACGTAGTAATAAGCAAAATAAATTTGCAACGAAATTTTCCATTGTTTTTTGTTGTTTTCTTTGTTCTTTTTTGTTACGCACAAGCAAAACAAAAACAACCCTCATTCTTTTGCAAAAAAGTGAATGAATTCGAATTAATTCGAAACTACCTCTCATTCGAACTCATTCAATTCGTTTCTCTTTGTTTCAATGTTTTTCGACATGGTGTAAGAAAACAAGGTGCCGCTAATTTTTTACCGCTATGTGTCGTTCTCAGCAAATGGTCCTTATTTCGTGATTTTTACGCTGCACAACACTAACATATGTTCATTGTTTACATATTAACATAAGTGCATATTTAAGTGCTTGCAAAGTATATGAAAAATACAAAATTTACTGTTTTATTGTTTAATTCAGTATTTTATTCAATTTACACCGCATATTCAATTTAAATTTCCTTTTAATAATTTTATTTTGAACACAATTTCTCCGAACACAGCTGATCAAAAGCGCAAAAAATTGATTTCATAACACTAATTTTTACATTTTTAATGCATGTTCACGTTGTGTTCAACACTAAATGCGTGTTTTTCAACGTTTTAATACACTGATGATACTTATTCACTAAAAATTGAGATTGAGAGAATTTTGCTAGTGTAACAATTGGCGTCACCTTGTTTTCTTACACCATGGTTGTTCGACTGAATCTGACGTGAGCGCACAAATTCAGTCGAATTCATTCGGCGTCGCATTCTATTTCACTCAATTCATTTTGAGCATTGTTAATTCGAACGTAGTTTTTTTTGCCTTCATGCAGACCTCTAATTCGTAAACACAAAGACGCAAATAGCAACGACGACAATAAGAACAAAAACCGATAATCAAGAAGAAGAAGAACGACGATAACAACGACGATGATGATTATGTTGATGACGACAAAGAAGAGAAACAGCAACGAGTGGATTGTGAGCTCAATGCGAAAAGACGTGCAAACGACGATCAACGAGTAATGAGGGATGTTAACGTATAGCATTGAAATACTCATTAAAATAAGTGAAACTGAATACAAATTTAAAATAAGTAAAACTATATACAAACATTAAAATAAAACTAAACAGAAACTCACATATATGTTTACATGTGTGCTTATAAGAAGTTTTTTTATTTCATATTCTTTTAACAATGCAAACTGTTAACATATTATATACGAGTAAATGTATAGACGTGGACAGCATATGAGAACCAGTTTATAAATACTACATTAGTGTTCAGTGTTCATACAATATACAAACATATATTAAAATAAAGAGAAGGACTTTACAAACATATTATAAAGATAAAATCATAAATAGTGCATTAGGTACATTCAGTGGTGAATTAAACTTTGCTAATACATAAATTTCGTTTTATAAAGAAACAAAGTGACTTTATTTATTTTTATTTTACAAAGTTTTTTTTTTTTTTTTGTTCATCTAATTTTATTGTGCGCATTGATATAAAATGCAAAGTGAAACATTCTTTGCACCAGATTCTAAGGCATCAGTGCCATCATCGGCTGACATTGATGCTAAATTTATAGGTGCAAAGCGCAATCATTGTATGACTGTTTGGACAAAGTGAATCAAGAATTTATTAGTGGTGAAATAAATAGTCTTGATGAAGATGAACTTAGTGAAAATATTAAAATGGTTGAGCAGACTCAAGTTTCGTTTAATGATGTGTACAATAAACTTGAGCTGCTAGATTTTGATGAAATCGGAGGTATATTGCGTTTTAATTTTAATAAACTTGTGGTTGGTTTGTTAGGTCGATTGCGTTCTGCAATTAGAAAGATGCAGCCGCAAATGCCGCAATGCTCAACGATGCAACAGGATGCAACTGGTGAGCGGTCTATGATTGTTATGCATCGGCCTCGGCTGCCAGAAATAAAATTGCCAACTTTTAGCGATGGATACATCGAGCATGCTGATTTAGCATCCATGTTCATGGCACTCATTGACAAGGATCCGGATCCTTACAGATGTGGAAAAATTGCAGCATCTTCGGTCTTGCCTTAAAGGTTCCGCCCTGGATGCAATTCGCTCTTTGGATATGTGTAATCTAATTTATTCAGTGGCTCTAGATTTGCTTGAGAAACGTTTTAATAATAGGCTTCTTATTTTTCAGGCACACATCGCTGAGATTTTGGGCATCAAAAGGATGGAGGGAGCATCAACTGTGAAGTTTCGGGAGATATCGGACAAGGTGAATGCCAACATGCGTGCCTTATTTAGCATGGGCACGGCAACGGACATTTCTGGATGTATCATCGTGCAAACACTTTTGCAGAAATTAGACAGTGTTACACAGAGGAAGTGGGATGAGGCTGCACCGGTGGATCTCATACCATCATGGGAGCAGTTCTCAAGTTTTCTGGATAGGCGCTGCCAAAAGCTGGAGAATGTGGATCATGCATTGTCTTCCTATAAGTCTATAGACGTTCACTTATCGCCACTCGACCAATCGTAAGTAGCTGTTCATTATGTAGCAATGCGTCACATGAAATACATAATTGCCCACAATTTTTAAACTTGTCACTGTCACTTCGACGAACTGAGGTTATGCGGTTTAGGTTGTGTTTTAACTGTCTAAGGAAGGGCCATATCTTGAGAGAATGAAAGTCTCGTTCTGGTACGAAGTGTGGGAACAAGCATCACACTTTATTGCATTTCGGCAGTCCAAGGTCACAAAGTTCATCAATTGAGGAACCATCTGGTTCAGGTCCACAGCCTCCTGCCCAATTCTCTTCAACTTCGTTATCTCGCAGCGCACTTACCGCAATTTCATCTACGCTACACACCTCGTCAGTTTCCCAAAATCTCAGTTCAGATGTTGTGCTCCTGGCCACTGCTGTCGTTAACATCAAGAATCGTGCTGCCACTTGGGTGCCATGTCGTGCACTTCTCGATTCTGGATCACAGTTGCATATGATTACTTCTCGTTTCGCTCATAATTTGCAATTGCACAGGACCAAGTCTTCTTATTCGGTATCCGGCTTTGGTGATAAAGGTTTCACTACCGAATGATATACTGTAGAAGTTTGTTTGCATTCTCAAGCCTCAGATTACTCAACCAACATTACTGTATTGATTGCTCCTACTATTACAGGTCGTCAGCCAGACTGTACTGTAGATACATCTCACTGGAATATACCCACCAATATCCTTTTAGCTGATCCTGCATTTTTTAAGCCTCAACAGGTTGATATGCTCATTGGTGCAACCCTTTTGTGTTGGACAAATTAAGCTTTCCAACAGATTACCGTTACTACAGAAAACCCAGCTAGGATGGGTGGTCGCAGGTGGTGGCCGACATGAGCATAATGCTGAACAAAGTCTACATAATCCAGATATTGAGTCAAATACTCAACATTGTGGAGTTGGCATGTAGCCTGGCGTTTTTAATCTCTCAACATCAACAGCAGCTGCAATGGCTGGAAATAGCAACAGCAGTGCCAGTCAGTTGGGTACATCTGGACGTCACTCAAACCCAACTAAAAGAGCACGACCACCACATCCCTCTCCCCCACTACCAAATGAACCGCCACCAGCACCACCATTTTAAACGCGATCAGCACCATCAAGTTCGTCACACTTGCCAACACTTTATCAATACTCTCAAAAGCAACCAGCATCACCACTTAAAATGCTACCACCCGGAACAGTGCTATCAGGTGTTAAAACTACTAATGTCGGTGGACTATCTTCTCCGGCTAACACTTCGAATGCTACCGTCAGTGCTGTATTGACATGCAAAGTGTGCGAACAAGTTGTACCCACACTTAAAGAAATCAGCTTAGATTCAGCCACTGGAAGTATAAGAAGAGCAGTTCGCAAGCTTTGTCCATTGCCGTCTCCAACGGGGGAGTATGTTTGGTTATGCAGTCAAGTACAAGAAATGGGTGATAGTCAGCATAACGGGTCTGGATCGTAGGCATGATCGATGACGTAGGAAGATTCAGCTTATTCAGTTATTTATGCAGGATTCCGGTGTTTTGGTTGTCTAACTGCGACTGGTTGTGTGCAATGACAAGCGTTTTGGTTTGTCTTTGATTTTATTTACTATTATTGCTTGATCGGTCGCGCGCTAGCAAGGTTTATATTAATTTGGGTTGCTGTTTTCATTTTCGTTTTGGGATCTTTTTCGCATACTCGCTTGCTCTTCTTTCACTGTTTCACATCGTTCTGGCTCATTTTCGATTATCCTCGCAGCGAATATGAGAAGTAGCATCATCAGCAGCAGCAACAACAGCATTAATAATAGTGGCAGCAGATTTTAAAAACAATAATCATAAAACAATTGTACAAACACAAAACATAACAACAAGTGAATTCTTATCAAACAATAAAGTAATATATATTCAAAGTAAATATAACTTCCGTTTTTAACTTAATTGGAAAGTGCAACGAAAAAGCTCGTGACCAAACACTATTTATTTACATGGCGACCGTGACGTCGGAGCGAATGATTTCACTCATCTAAATTTATTAAATTCTGATATGTGTGGAAATCAATTCCAAAATTATCAATAAAAAAAAAAAAGAGTTAATTAAAATAAACCAGGCGAAAATAAATCGTGAATAATTCCATGGATAAAGGATATCAAAAATAAAGTCACCAAATTTAAATTATACATAGTTGAAGTTCTTTTGTCTTTAACAAAAGAGTTAGATAAGATCACAAATTCTCTTATGTGGCCTGAATTCTGTATACACAAAGTTGAAAAGTTGGAAGCGACACAAGAAAAAAAACGGAAAAGTCAGCACAGCAGCAGCAGGATACAAAACGAAGCAGCAGAAAACAAACGAAATTGCGAAAAGTATTACGTCATTCTCAGGGAGCGAATTCGAAAGTATGAGCGACGAAGACGTTGGTGTTGGAGAGAGAAAGGGGCGACAGTATGGTGTTGTGACTCGATCGCAAGCGGAATTTGCGAATGTTACTAGAAACGATGGGGATGTAAAAAGAAACAGCGAAAAAGAAGAAAATGGAGCAGTTGGTGCTAGTATATCCATTAAAGAGCAGCCGATGTCGATGAGACAGTGAAACCAACGAACGGTAAACCACAAATTAAATGTTACAACTGCAGTGAAGTTGGACATATATCCAGCAATTGCTTCAAACCGTAAAAACGTCATCGTTGTACTAAATGCAACAAAGTTCATCCTAGAGGAGAATCGGAAGAATGTCAGAAATCTAGTTTGGATGTACGTCAGCTTGAAACAAAGCATGTTATTGTTGTTTAAAGTTTCACACAGGTAATTGTGGAGATCGTTACTAACGCGAGAGAACAATGCTGACGTTCTCAAACTAGATGGCAACGCTGTGAATGATGCGAGTGAGAAATAGATATGGTAGTTTAGTTTTATGTAAAACAGTGAGTGAGAAACACGTGTTAATGAATTAAGAGATAATCGTTTAACTATAAATATAAGCACTGCAAGAGAGATGTGCAACATCGATAATTGCCAAAAATATCACCATCGTTTACTGCACAAACACCAGCCGATCACTAGTATAGCAACCCAAAATTTTAGTGATTGCATAACGGAGTCGCAGAATATGTCGCTATTAAAACTTTTACATTAAAACAAATAAAATACAGTTTGTATTTTTGACAAATACATAAGTGGTCCATCGACTAAATGTACAATTAAAATTGTGCAATAAATCTAAAAAACTTTATGGCTGAAGTCATAGTAGAGTGCACAGTGGAATAAAAACTTTAGTAGTGTGCAAAATAAATCAAAATCCCTACAGCTGAAGTTGTGGAAGTGAGTAGAAAATTCCAACTTTTGGCTTAAGTCAAATCAATTTGCACAGAAAATATAAAACGCCGTTACTTTGACCAAAGCTGAAAAAATTTCGAGACGCTGTACTCGAAGATTATATCGATCGAATGTTTACGTGACGAAAGGGAGCAAAGAAAAAACAACAGCGAGTAGAACACAGACGCAGTACATCAATACCAAAAACAATAACGGGAAAAAAGGCAGAATAATGAAATGATAACAGTAAGCAGAGAGAGGGAGAGAGACAGTAAAGAGAGAATGATTCAAAGAGAGAATACAATGAGAGAAGATAAATGAATGTGTGAGTATGCAATATGAGTGTAAAGGTTGGAATCCACAAGTCCACAATTTGATCAAATCGTTGTTGTTGTAATTTGATGAGTTTCCCATCCACTACATCCACATTTTTTCAAATCGAGAATTTTTGTAATTTTTTTTTTTTTTTGAAGCGCAATGAGTGCACACAGCGAATATGCGTACGGCAATAGAAAAAATTAATGACGAAAGAGGGTGAAAGAAAAATAAGAAGAAATGCACACAATGAATGTGCAGACGCCAGCAGCAAGTGTATCCAAATTTTTCTTTAAACAGAGTTTTGTGTATATAATTAAGAAAAAAAAAAAAACACCGAGTGCCAAAAATTATTATATAAAATTTAGATCCAGAGTACCTAACTACCAGTTTGGCTTTCGGCATCTTCATGGTGCACCAGAACAGTTTCATCGAGTTGTGCTGCATCTCCTCGAGGCCTTTGAAAACAAAAAATATTGCTCTGCCATCTTCAGCAAGATGGACGTTCAGCAAGCGTTTGATCGCATTTGGCATGTAGGGTTGCTTTTTAAGGTAAAGTCCCTCCTCCCATCTGCCCAGTATCTCCTACTTAGGTCATACTTGATTGGACGCTGCTTTATGGTTGAGGTCCGGGATGAGCAATCGAGTGTCCGCAGTATTGGTGCAGGTGTACATCAGGGCAGCGTCCTTGGGCCAGTCCTCTACACATTCTACACCGCTGACTTGCCAGCACCACTCGCCGAAAACACATACAGCACACAACACATAGCCACAACGAGGCTTCGTCGTATAGGCCGATATGCTTGCTGGATACTGTGGGTAAAGTATTGGAAAGGATAATCGGTGGCAGACTGGAGCAGAGTGTGAACGAGAGTGGTGCTCTCTCCGAAACACAGTTTGGCTTTCGGAAAGGTCGCTCAACAGTAGACGCGATTAAGAAGGTGGTCGGTATAGCAAAACAAGCAATACAAGGTGAAAGGTGGATGCTTGGGGACAAAGAGTACTGTGCAGTTGTAAGCCTGGACGTAAAGAACGCTTTTTATTCTGCCAATTGGCTGCACATTAAAGGGTCAGTTCGTAGATCAGGAGCGCCAATGTACCTCCAAACAATGATCAAGTCCTACTTGTCGGAGAGGTACCTGCACTACGATAGCGACGAAGGTAGAAAAATATACGGAGTTACTGCGGGGGTTCCTCAGATATCAGTATTGGGTCCGATTTTATGGAACCTTATGTATGACCAGGTCTTGCGGTTACAGCTTCCCGAAAACTGTACTTCGGTAGGTTTCGCGGATGACCTGTGTCTCATTGTAGCGGGTAAGGAGATAAAGGACATAGAGAAATCTGCAAACACCGCTATTAGCACGGTTACAGCATGGCTTCGATCAAAGAAATTGTCTCTGGCAGAACAGAAGACGGAGTTGGTCCTAATCACCGGGTTGGCGAGCATGTGATACGGTCCAAGAAGGCGATTAGATACCTGGGTGTAATGCTGGATAGCAGACTATCATATAAGGAGCACTTGCTATATGTGAGGGAAAGAGCTGCAAAGGTCCAGAATGCCTTATCCTGGATGCTTCCAAACACCGGGGGTCCTAAGGCAGAAAAGCGCCGGCTTTTAGCACCTGTTTGGGCAGAATCGCTCAGAGTTACGACGTACTCGAAAATTCTTTCGACCACCTATAGGCTTGCTGCGCTGAGAACGATTTCGAGTTTTCGAACTATCTCGGATGATGCAGCATTGGTGCTAGCGGAAATAATCCCCATCGACATACTGGCTGATGAAATGAGCAGACTGTACGAGACGCGTCATGGGCGCCCGGACATTGATGTGAGAAGGCGGGAGCGGCAAACTTCTGTCTTGCTTTGGCAGCGGCGATGGCTAAGCGCTGTGAATGGCAGATGGACATTCAGGCTCATACCGGACATTGAAAAATGGTTGAGCAGGAAAAACGGCCAGACAAATTATAACCTAACTCAGTTCTTGTCTGGACATGGCGGATATAGGTGGTATCTGTACAGGTTTGGGTACGACAACATACCAAGGTGCCCTCTGTGTGATGAACCGGAGGATGCTGAGCACGTGATCTTCCAATGTGCACGGTTTCCTGTCCCTGTGGGCTTTCCGCACGAACGAGAAGGCGCGTTGCAGTTCATGTTATCATCTCCAGCCAACTGGGATCGTATTTGTGAACGTGTGACATCTGTCCAGTTGGAATTGCGTCGTCTAGAGAAGGCTAGACGAAATTTTCAGACGTTGTAGATGTGTCATAATGTGTCGTAATTTGTTCCTTCATCTGTCGTACCTTATGGGGGATGATAGATTATTGACGTGTAGCTACGACCCACGTACGACGATAATACATTAGGTGATCCTTGAAATTAGGACTGACGGTTTTTTTTTTTTGAGCAGCAATGCTCCAACCCTCCTCCCGACGTAATATTTAACAACATTTCCGGGGGACATTAGGGCGGGAATTTTTAGCGAGGTTAAAGTCCCGCACACTCCGGTAGTAGACCGGGCAGGCTTTCGATGCTTTTCCTCCCGATATAAAAAAAAAAAAAACAAAACATAGCCACATATGCCGATGACACTGCTTTCATTGCTAGCTCCACCAGTGCCAGCGAGGCTTCTGAGTTAACGCAGGAATTTCTGGATGGCTTCAGCAGGTGGGCAGACCGCTGGAACATCGCAGTCAACAGCTCAAAATCGCAACACTGTACACGTTTGCGCTTAGAAGAAACTTCTGCATAACTCGGTCATACCTTAGGTGGGCTCAGCCCGCTACCTGGGCATGATCTTGGACAGGAGACTTACCTGGCGCAAACACATTGTCAAAACTGCTGCAACCTATCGCCAAAAACTGAAGAAGCTTAACTGGCTCATTCGTCCCAGTAGCCAACTTAGCTTAAGTAACAAAATAACCATCTATAAGGCAATAGTGGTCCCATCCTGGATTTATGGTATTCCACTATGGGGCACCGCTGCTGAGTCAAACGTTTATCTTATACAGAAGATGCAGAACTCTGCCCTCCGTCAGATTGTAAACGCTCCTTGGGACTTGAGAGTCCTCTCAGTCCGTGAGCAGATCAACCTTCACACTAGCCGTTATAATGACCGGCTGAAAACCCATGTCAACGAATTAGCATCCGCTCTTGCCATAAACACCACCTCTCCACCCTGATGACCTTTGGGTGCACGGACGTAAAACAGGACGTAGGCTCCGTTTCTGAACTATGCAAACATTTTCCTGTAAAAATTTTCCTTTTTTTTTAGGCTTTAAGCCATCTGTCAATCTCAAGCCATTGTCACACCAATTTTTTATAGCCGTTAAGTCGGTGGTTTATTTTTTCCCATTATATCAAAAGAAAAAAAAGAAAATTTAGAGCTATTTGAAGTTGGTCACGTTTGAGTCGTAAGTGTGAAATTTTGAGATTATAAATATGTAGACTTTTGTTAATATGTATGTAGGATCGGGTAGCAACGACAAAAGGTTAAGGAGTGGCCAATCGTACTAAATAGAAGGAGGTTGGTAACATAGGAACAGAGAGAAAGAGTTTGAGAGATTGAATGAGTATGAGAGATCATTAGAGAGAGCTGTCGTTGAACAAAAGAGTGAGTCTCTGTGCAACTGTAGTGAAGAAAAGACGTGTTTGCGTGCGTGTTGGAGTAACATCATTTACTCAACACAAACAATCAATTTTATTATTAATTGAGTTAATGTACTTTGAATTAATATAAGTATGAAATGTTAAAATTTTGTTTTAAATGAACTAAATCTATTAAAATACTAAAAATAAACAAAACAAATAAGTTTTAAATAAAATCCTACATGTATGTATAAGTTAAGAATATCTTTTGTGTCATCACTTTCATAATTAATATTCCCATTCATAACATCATTATCATCATCATTATTCCCACAGTATTTTTCGCTGACGCCATGTCCGCTTCCCACGATACAATATCGAACGATACCCTTCCCTTGACAGTGCACTTTCTGTCACGTATGCCAATATCATCGAACCTCGAACACCAAGTTCGAAGTGATCTGCACGTACGCCAAAATAGCGAACCTTATGTTGTAAGTTAAGTTGAAGTTAAATCTTAACCAAACTCACTGTAAAGCACATTGTGCTGCCTTATAAAATAACAATTCCAAAAAAGTCACATAGTGACAAATAATAAACTTATTTTTATTTTAAAAAAGTTAAAAAGAATTGTTTTAATTTATACATATATAGTAACATATTCACCAACTCATACACTACACTACACAATCTAATAACTGATCTATCCCAATATCAACTTATAATTTTCATACAATAGAAATCAGTTCGTTGCTAAGTGAAAAGGACAAAGGAAGACACTTAGAACAAAGCTTTGGTTTGTTGCTAAGTGCGAAATTATAAAAGAGCATGTAATTATGTTAGTAATAAGATAAAAGAGTAATGTAAGAGATTATTCGAGAGAAATATTTCTTGATATCTTTTATTGATAAATAACATATAATATTTTGTACTTATAAGAAGATAAATATTATAATTATATGAAACATTAATAAATTTGTAACTTGTATAATTATTAATACTATAAGCATGTAATAACATTAATAATTAAAAGAAATTTAATTAGTCAAGTAGACCAATTTATTAAATATTAAGGAGATGGATTAATCGATTGTAAATTCTCTTCAAGAATAAATTACTACTGTCTCAGCAAGATTATGAAAGGTTCTGGCCAAGGAAAGGGCAAATCCATCTTTCTTGAAAAAGGAAGATGGTACATGGACGGAATCATCTGCTGAGACACTTGACCTCCTACTCAAAACACATTTCCCCGACTGCAAAGATGCGACAACTGATTCCCGTACGGTTACAGCAAATTTCACGAGACGTTGATTCGATCTTCACAGAGGACAAGATCACACACTCAATCAATACGTTTTCGCCCGGCATGGACGGAATTCTTCCGATAATGCTACAGAAGCTTACTCGTGCAAAAGGTTATTAGGCAAGAGTTGGGGTTTACGCCCTAATATAACAGCATGGATGTATACCGCAATTGTACGTCCGATATTAACATACGGTGCAATTGTTTGGTGGGCAGCTCTAGGAAAGAGCTCTATAGTGCACAAACTTAGCGGTGTGCAGAGGTCGGCATGAGTAGGAATCACAGGAGCCATGCGCACGTGCCACTCCATATCAAAAACACGGTCTGCAACAGCGCGGTAAGGTTAAAAGAAACCGGCTCCTGGGCATACGGACATAGTACAATACTAGGAGTGGTTAATAATCCTATGTGCAGCTGGCTAACAGTCGGTGGAAAGATCTTGAATCTTGCAGAGCGGCACGTGCTACCTGGCCTTGTTACAACGAAAATAGTTCTTTTAGACTTATTAACAGAAGACGCTCGGAAACCGCAAGGGTCACAGCGGTTTTTACCGGTCACTGGTGTGTAGGGATGCACGCGGAGAGACTGGGTATTCCGTTTAGAAGTCATTATAGGAGCTGCGGAAACGAAGGGGAAGAGGAGTCACTCACCCACTTTCTATGTCAATGCCCAGCCCGGGTGATTTACTCAAATACATAAATTCAACAGGTTGGATTTAGTTGGATTTAATAATACTGAGAGATAGAGAGTGCTATCGTTGAGCAAAGAGGCTGGCTGTGTGCAACGATAAGAGAAAATATACGTGTTTATGCGAGTAAATTTCATTTTTAAAATAAATAAATATAAATAAACAAAATCTATTCTTGAAAATCCTGAAATACTATAAAACCAAAAAGTTTTATATAAAATAAAATAAAACCAACAAGTTTTATTTAAAATCCTACAAAATTGGTGTCAGAAGTGGGATAGATTTTGTTTCACATAAGCGAAATACGAACGATCGTGAGAGTGAATGAGAAGGAAGTCTCTCACTAAGAAAAAACGAACAACAAGGAGTCATTAGAAGTGACGCGCAGAAGTTTGACGCCGGTGGACAGACAATTGATATCGGGAGCTAGTGAGTCACGGTCGGTGGTGTCGATAAAGCAGAGCAGCGCGGATGCTGAGAGAGACAAAGTCAAGAAATTGAGTTTGAGGAAGGAGACAAGAAAGAGTAAGATTAAAAAAAAAAAAAAAAAATATTAATAATAATTGTGGTTGTTGTTGTTATAGTAAATGATACAAAATATGAAAAAATAATACATATATGCAATTAAGTATTGTTAAATGATTTCGTTTTAAGGAAAAGAAAAAGAGTAATGAATGAATTTGGTGAAGAGTATATTGTAAACGATGAATATTGTACGATATTATATTTAAGAGAATTATTGAAAATTGTGAAAGGAGAAGAAACTCAAAGAGAAAGAAAACTACAAGAAGTATGAATAAGAAGATAATTTTTTAAATGTAACTTATGAGTACTGATGAAATAACTGTTAATGTAAATGCTATTGTTATAACATATGTTATTAGATTTTAAGAAAAAAAATTTAAGAGAATATTGCTAGAATGCAGCTGGAAGAAATCTTAGGATTGACAGTTATAGAGTTAAAAGAGAAATTGAGGAAATTAGAGAAAGATACTACAGGACGAAAAGCAGAGTTACAGGAACGATTGTTAATGCATTTAGAATTGGAAAGACCAGCAGACGTTGAATCAATTTACGAGGACATAGAAACTGAACGGGTGACAAGTAAAACGATGTTTTCATTAACTGAAATCAAAAACTCATTAGCCACATTTAGCGGAGATGGGTATCCTAATGTGGATGATTGGGTTGAAGATTTTGAGGCAAACGCAAGTACTGTAGGATGGAGCGACTTACAGAAATTCATATACGCAAAGCAACTATTAAAAGGAGCTGCAAGAATCTATACAAAAACTCAGCAAGGTATTAATGATTGGCAAACTTTGAAAGAAACACAGCAAGAGAAAAAAAACCGTCAGGCGTACAATACACATAGACAAGCTGAGTGTGAATATCGTCCAGACGATTTAGTTGCCATCAAACGGACGCAGTACGGACCAGGATTAAAACTAAAGTCGAAATATTTGGGACCATAGAAGGTAATACAGAGATTGAAACACGGACGCTATAGTGTAGAGAAGTTGGGTGAGACTATAACTGTAGCGGAATATATGAAGGGTTGGAATCGACCATTCGGGTCGAATGTCGGTGCAGGACGGCCGAATGTAGGATCGGGTGGCAACGTCAAAAGGTTGAGGAGTGGCCAATCGTACTGAATAAAATGAGGTTGGTAACATAAGAACAGATGAAAAGAGTTAAAAAAGATTGGAAAGCAAATGACAAACACATTGAGGCAATTGACGGAAATCACCCAGACGGTCATTGCCACAATGTGTCCCAAATAAATAAATATAAAAACTTAACATAAGCATAAATTGTAACGGAGCCTTACAACTTCAAGAAGTAAGCGTCTCCGAGGTTTCATTAAAGCAAAACTATGAATAAAGAATCACTCTTGAATAAAAAGCAAACCTAACTGGACCTTAATTTCTAAATCGTACGGGAACAACCTTTAACTCTCGCTTAAATAAAAGAACCTTAATAAGCTTAGACCGAACGGTCCCTACAGAACATAAAGAGGCTTTTAATTGTCCTCCAAGAAGATTGTCATATTACGAAAAAAAAATTGGGGCTTTCGATATTGTTTTTGCGTGAAAACGTTTTTCATGAACCATTATTATTAAAGCAAAGTCGAAGTCCAGATTTTTTCGATATTAGTCTATATATTTACATACAATATATGTTAAGTCAACTAATACTGTAATTTGTAAACTGTAGAAATTAGTAGTAGTTCCATTGTCGGATATCGATTCTGTCCATAACATATGTATGTATGTTTACATGTACGTATCAACCAAATCGTCTTTTGTAAAACATATATTTTTGTTAATTCTTTGTGCATTAAAGTGATATGCCTCACCTATATAAGCACACTATTGAAGTGAAACTGCTGCACAATATGTTAGAAATCAAATTTTAAAATAATTATTAGAGTTGTGTTGTATAATACAATATTATTCATGTATTTCATTATTAAAGAAGCAAATGTTAATTTTGAAAGCATATTATAAATAATAATTTAAATAATTCGGTTAAATGCCGTATTGATGTACAGTCAACTCCACTTAGCAGCAACCGCACTTACCTGCATATTAAGTTTAAATGCATAAAACAGACAAAATACTGAAGTGAATTACAGATTTTCTTGCTTTTTATTAGCTTTAATTGCATTTTTCGCTTAGCGCCACCTTTTGTTGAGAAAAAAAAATAATAAATAGGCAGTATTTGCAACAGTGAAAGTGAATTGCGACAAGTAGCAACAACCAGTGGTCTTGAAATAAAGCGCCAAAGTATGCAATGCTACCGGTAAGTTTGAAAGCAATAATATTCATTATCAAGAGTTCATCTTTTTCTTTGGAACAGGCACTTACAAAAAAGTATTTGTCATTGGACACGCAAAAAGACCACGCTGCTTTAAAAAATCAGCAATTCCATTGCCCTACTTTGCTAATAAAAAAGCATGGATGGCTGAGGTGGTATGGAATGAAATATTGCTAAGCATAGATGAAGACTTAGGAAAAAGTCATCGTAATATTATATTGTTTGTGGACAATGCTACAAATCAAAATATAAAACTAAACAACATTAAATTGTCTTTTTTTTTGCCTCCAAATACTACTGCTCTTCTACAACCATTGTATCAAGGCATTATCGCTTCATTTAAGAGGGTGTATCAACAAATTGTCATAAGGAAGCAGCTTATCGCTATAGAACGAAGCAAAACTGTTAAGAATTTCTTGCAAGAAGTGTCTCTTCTAAGCGCACTGAATTTCATAAAGAAAGCTTGGGATTTAGTAAAGGTTGAAACCATTTCAAATTGTTTTAAAAAAGTAAATGAGAGAAAGAATGACAATGAAATTATTGATCAAGAAAACGGTGAGGATGACCGCAGCGACTCAGATAGTAATTCATACGACGACCAAATCGAGAGTGGAAAAGAAGCATTTTGTGCTCTCCGCACTTTGGAAGTATTTGCCACAGCACATGACTTACAAGAAGAATATAATTCTATCCAGGAATTAGAAATGAGACTGCATCAGTTTACTTTTAAAAAATAAGAAACAGTCTAAAATTACTGACTATTTCAATGCTTAATATTAAAATTTAATCATATAGTATGTCCTAAACTTTACTTTGCTTCAATAAAACTTTAATTAATTTGAATTTTTACTCATTATATCCGAGTTTTAAAATCTCTTCGCTTAGCTGCACAAAAAATTCTGCAGAAAATTGGTTGCAGCTAACCGAATTCGACTGTATATTACATAGACCAGCAAAGTCTCAGCGTCGTGTAGGGCACACAGAAATGAAAAGCATACTTGAAATTCGCTCACTCCAGGAGCACATATGATTGAAGAGAAGAGCGAAAATGCAACTGTAGTAATTGCGGGTGTGTTGTTGTTGTGTGTAATTCTGATTGATTGATTATGAGATTACACAGAATTTGTCGTTGGGTATGGCAAAATTTGAAATAAGAAGAGAGAAGATGATCGCTCTATGTGAGTGACTTGTGCTGTCTTGATTATTTCAAAGTCTTTGTTCCATACAATGTATTGAATATATAAATATGTACATCTCATTGACTAAAGATAATCTATCAAATAACCCAAATACTTTTGTTAACAGAGCAGATAGACAGAGAAAATGTATAGCGCCACACACACACACACACACGTACGGTTTGAATATTCTTTCACTGTTATACTGTTATTAGCGTAGTGTGTGTTTTTTACTCACATTTTATTTTCTAAATAATAATAAAAAGTACATAAAATATTTAAGGAAAATTATGCTGTTTACGGAGCAGACAGAGAGTGCAAGCATTGAATTTTATTCTGTTCTACTATTATTCGCTTCACATTTGATCGTGCGTTCGTTCGTCGTGATGTGTGGTCATGAAGCACCTTTATATGTTTATAAAATATTTATTAAAAAATTAGATATTGACTTTTTTATTAAAATATAAAAAAAAAAAATAAAAGAAAAATTAACTGTCACATTCTTCTAATTGAACTATAACGAACATAACAAAAGAAAAATCTGCCAAATAGGGCAGACCTTTCTCAAGCAATACGCTTAGAAAGAAGGAATTTTCTTGTATTTAATCAGATTTTAATACAAAAAATCGAAATTTCACTCTTTCCATGTGGATTTTCCAAAAACGAACACAATAAATCAGTCAAGTAGGACAATCCCTTCTCAAGCAATACGCTTACAAAAGAAAAGTGAATTTTCCATTTTAGTCACCTCTTTGTTGACGCCATGACAAAATTCTTCTTACACGCTGCACCACAAACCATATTTTCAGAATATACAAATTACTTGGCGCTACGACTTTTGAGTCACGAGATATATATTAAAAACAACGGCGCCAATTTTCGAAAAATTCTGAAAATTATGTTTGTGTTCGACATTAACGGTGAGCTACGAGCTATCATTTTGCTTTTAAGTCTTCCAAAAACGTACGAGAATTTTGTTGTCGCCATCGAGACGCACGAGTTACACCTACCTCTTTCTTATCAACACTGAATAACTCAAAAAAAACATTGAGTTGAATAACTCAAGAAATCTGAGTAAGCGAATGGCAAACACATTGAGACAATTAACGGAAATTATCCAGACTGTCCTTGCCAAATTGTGTCCCATATAAACAAACAATAGGAAAACTAAACATAAGCATAATTTGTAACGGAGCTTACAAAATAGTAAGCGTCTCCGAGGTTTCTATGTAACAAATTTAAGAATAAAAAATCACTTTATATTTAGAACTCAAACCAACTGGAAGTTTTATTTAAATCCATACATCTTCTCCAATCAGTAACGCTAAACAGGAATAAAAAAAAAAAAAAAAAAAAAAAAAGCTTATCTCTTAAATAACAATAAGTGAGTGCGCAAATTGCAACCTCAAATTATTTACAAACTTTCAAAATGCCAGACCCTTCAGACATTTGGAGGAAACACCCTCCTTCAGAAGGGAAATATTTGGTGGTCAGAAGAACAGATGACTAAACTTATCGGTCGTTCCCATTTGTCATAAAGAGAACACTAGATTTTACTTGCGGTGGTTAAGTGCAGTTTTGCACACAAAAAACGCGCAAATGTAACTTATTAATAAACACAAAAAGCAGAATCCAAACAAATAAGTTACTGAAGCTAACCAAGATGCCAATGGATATACCGATTGTAGTTCCTGAGCACAGAGCCCTCAATTACTCAAAGGGTGTAATCTACTCAAATTGCCTAAGGGGTATAGATGAGACCAAAATCTTGGATCACATAAAGCAACGCGTTGACCGAATCCGGGCTTATAATCCTTACATTCGCCTCACCGAAGCTCCCGGAACATATTTTCTTTGGATACGAGAAGGTGCAATAACTGCCTCGGCATAGGACACATAGTCAAAGTATGCAAAAACAATAACAACTGTAGCCAAGAAACCCACGAATACCGCTTTCACCAAAACACAAGTGACCAATGTCAATTTTGTAGCTCCGCTACTAGCATACATCATATCCTAAACGAATGCCCTTCATTCCACAACGTACGCACCCTCATCACTAACCAAGACCACATCTTATTGCTTTCCGATCAGTAATTCTCAATTTTCTAAAAACAACACACATCATCAATCTCTTGTAAATCCCCAAATTAACTACATAAGTTTACCTTGTTATCAAAATTTAATCCTGTATATACTATTTTATATTTAACAAACTTTTACTTTAAAATTAATTAAGAAACTAGATTAGAAAAAAATATCCCAAATGTAAAATCAACCGAAAACCCCTGCAGCTATAGCTACAGTGTATTAAATAATTAAATATTAATTACTATGACTTCAGAAAATAAATATATATTGAATACACAAACAAAAAATTTGGAAAATGGAAGGATCCAAAGGAGTACAAAGGGGGAGAAGTTAAGTGTACCCAAATTGACCCTGAATTACAATTAATGGAAAATAAATTTGATACACGTATCAACGTCTTATTTTTCAGACACATATCAGGCAGATCTTTGGATCATCATGAACCAACGAGACTCTTAATTTATATATTTTTTGTTGGTTTTTAAACTTATTTTTCATTTCAAAATATAATTTAAGTAATTATATTGTAAGGCCACATTTGCATGTACATATTAATATTTTTTAAATATTATTTTAATTATTTTGAATCTGATTAAATTTTTGATGTATTTCGTATTTCTTTCTTAATTTTTTAGTTTATAAACGGGAAATATTTAAGATTTTGGATCTTATCTAACAAATTGCTTAAAAATCTCATTAATAAATTTCCTGTTTGTGTTCTATGATTTACCAAACACTAATTCCATTTAAAATGCTGCCTTAGATGTTTATTATTTTAATATAAAAAGAAAAAATATATTTTTAATGAGATTTTTATGCAATATAGAAAAATTAAATTAATAACAAATTGTATCTCTATGTACAGCAAATATGTACCTACTATGAATGAAGTGTGATCGTTGCAATGTATTTAAAAAAAAACTTACTGATGTTGCTGCATGTCTTACTTCTGTTGATGTTGATGGTAATGTTGTTTGTTGATGTTGTAGGCGCTGTAGATGTTGTCCGTCGCATGCTATGTTCGACTTATGTTGCAGCTTTGGCAAATGTAGCAACACTCGTTTGTAAATATTGTTGTTGATGTTGCTGATGTTTCTGTTCCTGTTGGTGTTGCAGTTCCTGTTGGTTTGTTCGCTTTGTTCTTCTATTGTTGTTTTTACTTTCGTTTGTTGTTGATGTTGATTCCTTTTTGTTATTGTCATTTTAATTGTTGTTAACATGATAATTCAAAAGTGCTAACGGGCATTTGTTGCATTAACAAAAATATTTGGTGTTATTTATTGGTCGTTCTTGTTCCTGTTGATATTGTTGTGGTAAATACAACGACACTGTAGAATGTACAAGCTGCGTCATCGCGGCACGGGTGAATGGAATTCTGCCGACTGTTGTCGGGTAATTTCGTGACGTATAATTTATTTTTAATTCATTCCTTATCATCTTCATTGCAACATTTGATGTGATTCTAGTCGTTGAATAATGTAAACTTCGATTTTATTGTTGATGTTTCTATATCAGTGCCCATAAGTTCCACTGACAAGTCCAAAAGCAGTAAGAATAAGAGTAATGTTGCAGTTTACACCAGAAGAAGTTTACATTTAGCAGACAAATTGTCTATTAACACCACCAGCACTCATTAAATTTGCATTAAATTGAAGAGTACAAAAAAGAGAACAAAGAGAAAAACGGAGTATATGCAAGGCGTTTCGTTGAAGTCGTAGTAGATGTAGTAACTGTTAAATTTGCTTTTGCTTTGTAGCATTTTCGGCTTGTGCTTTTGATGCTGCTTGCTGCCTGTTCCATACTTCTTGTTGTCAAGCAAAGGCAGACCTTTGCCGCTACTAAATGATGATGATGTGACATTATTATGTTCTGGATGTTTTTGTTCTGTTTGTGTTGTTGTCCCGCCATTTGCAATTGCAAATCTCGTTTTTTATCTCTTTCGTTGGCGTCTGACTGTCGCGTGCCGCTTTGGTTATTCTCATTTAATTTATCAATAACCGCTCATTATATATAGAAAACTAAAATATATTATTCACATAAAATTCTTTTGCATTTATTCATTTCACACAAACACAGCAGCACGCACAACAATTTCATCATTCCACTTCTTTTCATCCAAACAAACGCCGGTATTTCTTCATCTTTGCATTGGCTGACGCAGAACTCGCCTCTTCCAATTTGTGAGAAAAAATGACTCTGTCATGATCGTCAACAAGTCTTAGGTATGTGATGAACGTTTCTATTCATTAGTGGTGAATTTCTTGTGGTGAAAACCCAACAACATGTACCAATCGTTCAAAGAGTTGAATGGTACTGGCAACACTATTCGCATTCTGTATAAATATTCAAATTGGTCATGTGCTCTCTATTAATGGTGTGGAAAGGAGATTGTGTTAAATATGAAGACTCTTAACTGTTATAACAACCACTACGTTGACTAAGTGGAAGTTACTCCACATAAAAAAAATTTGATCGTTTGCGTTAAATTGTTCAACGATTGAGCTGCGTAAACAAATATATGTATAAATACGATAGCTTCAAAAACTAAAAATGTTCTTTAGGTAAAACAACTTGTGGCAGCAACTGGCTTTACAGTGATGAGATATCTAGAATTCGAAAATAACAAAGACGTCTTTTTGGTTAAAAATCGATGATTTTGACCATTGTACTGCATGGTACACGAAATTTTGAGAATAACTTTTGGATAAAGAACACCATTTCAAGTCGTCAATGAGCCAAACGTGGCCATGTGAAATTAGTGGCTCACAATGATGCATCGCAAAGTATCATCTCAAAATAGTACTAAGCACTACATTATAATGCATACGGAGGGTCCATAAATTGTGAGTATGACGTTCATCACTTTCTTGCTTGCATAAAGTGGCGTATGAGTTATATTTGTTTTCATGGAAAGTATTGTATTTTAGCATTCATTTCTAAAGGTCGGAAGCTTTTTGTCTTGAACTCATTCATACCAGAGCAAAGTTGGAACTGATTTGCATATGAGTATAAAGTGGTACACTCAATTAGGCAGAGAATCAGATAATCAAACAAGCATCAGTGGCAGTAGCACAACATCAGTCGAAAATTCGTTACACAATTAAGGTTGTATGTGCGTATGAGTGATTTTAATTTACGCCTAAGATTCAACATTGATATTGTGATAAGTGTTATAAAGATAATCAAATAATTCTTCCCTGATATAAGATGCCTTCTACCTTATTATGTCTATCAACATAACAATAACGTCCTTCCTACTATTTTGTCGAAGTAATCAGCGTGGAGTATGAGTAGCATTTATTTATTAGTCATTAAGCCTATGAAAAAGTTCACACATGCACAATCTCTATGTAATTATTTAAGAGGAAAATAGACCATTTGAATTTTCCACTATACTTTCAGAAGATTTCCCAGACCAAATCATAGTGAAGCCGCCCCGTGCATAAAGAAACTGTACTTACAAACATTTATAAATAAATGCAAAGATTCATATGTATACGCATGTTTGCATTATGTATGAATGGGTATCTGTCCCTGAGTCTGTTTCACTGTTTTGGATCTTCGCAGTATTTGTTTGCATTCAAGCATCACAGCACTAAAATAAATTATAAGAATCTGCGCATGAATTATCCAATCGAATAAAGGATCCACTTGCCTTGTTCTGTTTATTTATTTTTCTAATCCTTTTACTATTTCTACAATTCTTTCTTGATTTATGCTAATAGCATTTCCGGTTTATGTTTCAAACCAATTCTGAACCTCTTCTAAGTGCATATTCTTTACTCATACTTTTATACATTTTTTCTTTTGATCGTTGCCAATCGATAGGCTCACGTTCAGCGTCTTCTGATGCCAGATATTGCTTTAACATTTAATATATCTCTGTATCCTCCCAGTTTTCTAGCACTTCACAATTGTTGTATATTCATTCACAACCCATCCGATTGCGATTGGTTTCTTTCATTTCGCTTGTTATAATACAAATACATATTTTGTATCAATTTCAATGATTACAATATTTCCCAACCTTTGATTTCTTCTCCTTTTGCTGCAATGTAAAAAATTCCAATAGAGAAATAAAAAGCATACTTTTTTATTTATTATTATTTTTTTTATTATGTTATATTCTTAATAAACTTATTAATTATTTAATTAATTGCTAACATTTCTAGTTGTTCTTAATTTAATTTTGTTACAATTTTTAAAATACAAACATATATTTAATTTTTCTTATTTATTATATTGATCGACAAAACGCCTAAGATGCTACTATATATTTTTGTTATTTAATCAATTTAAACAATTTCTTGTACAATAAATATTATTTTTCTGTGGAAATTTTATTGTATCAATAATTTATTATCACTTTCAATTAGTTTTATTTTTTACATTTATTTTACATTAATTTTCATTTTTATCTTCTATCTATAAATATATTTTTTATTTTATCAAAATTGACCTATAAAATCGGTCGAAATTAATGGATCATAATTTGCATATAAAGGTTAATGGATATATTTTCAAATCAATCAATTAGTCTTTGTCAAACATCTATTTTTGAATTGGAAAATAGCGTAAATACTTTTCTTATATTAAATTTTAAGGTAATAATTTCTAATATTACATTATTGGCATTATTATTGTTTTTATTAGTTTTATAGAGATTATTGTTTTCTTTGCTTTGTATTTTCATTATTTTTCAAAAATAATATAAATATTTAATGATAATTTACAGGGTTATGGTATCTTTCTTTGTTAATTAAATTTTAAATTTATTTCTGTTTACTTTTTAAGGTCTTTTTTCTATTTTATTAATCTGTTTTACAATTGTTACAACTACTTTTTTATTTCACTTTTATTTTCATTTAAAAATCCTTAATTATTTTTGGAGGCAAACATTTTTTTAACCAAACATCTCAATAGTCTTTCAAATGCAAAAGATCAATTAAAGAAAACATTAGGAATTTAAAATTTTGATAAAAATCTAAAATTGATAAATTTACACGTCAAAATGAAAATAATAAAAAAAAAAACTATTCATTAGAGTCTCGTTGAATTTAACCTTCCTATACTCGCGCATACTCTCAGATCAACAAATCATTAATTCGTTGTTATCTCAAAAATTAGGATCACTATGACGACTTTGCGGTTTTTAGTATCTTCATAAGTTGTTGTTCGGCAGCGTTTAGTGCAGCGTAAACATTGGTGCTGAGTGAAAGTGTGTAATTTTATGACTATTATCGGTCTGTGAGATCGACAGACACTGAGCAGGAGGGTGATTCGGCAAACGAATGTGAAGAGCTTTCATCTACAATCTTCTACGTCGGCAAAGATACAAAAACTAGATGGAAAAAAAAATAGTTCATCTTCTACTGTTAGAACAAGTTCTCAAAATATTCTTCTGCAGCTTCCTGGCGTTAAGGGAGAAGTAAGAAATACAAAAGATCCATGTGAGATTTGGAATTTTTTTTTATGATACAATAATCCAACTAATTATGAAATATATAAACTAACATATTGAATTACTTTCACCTGAATTCAAACGAGCTAGGGACTGTCGGCTTACTGACGAAGATTAAATTCGAGCATATTAAGCTTCAAAGACAGAAAGCATGATGTGCTAATCGGCTGTCGGGCAGAGTACGTGCATAAACACACTGCCGCTCTCCATTCTTAGCCTTAGTTAAGCTTATGTATAATCATAGAAAATGATTAAGGGATCCTGTTTTGAAAAATTGGTTACGAAAAGTGTCCCAAAATGTTAAGGCGAAGAGATAAGAATTAAAGAATAAAGTAGACAAAGAAGATATAAGTTAAATAAAATAGATTAAAAATCGCTGTCAGTTTTATTGCTATTATCTATTGTCAGCAAATTTTCTTTATAAAAATAACGATAATACTGTTGGAGCCTTTCTAAGTGTTGGATATTGTTAATCTGGCAACGTCCTAAGGTAAAGAATAGGAGTAAGAGAGAATAAGATTATAAATAAGTATGTTGAAGAATATGAAATAAAGTTTAGTTTGTACTAGCTACGCTTATGTCAATACATTACACTATGCAATGACAAAACTCGCAGCTACGAAACTGCGCACCTTTTCTTAGCGTTTTTTGTGGAGCGTGGCCTGAGGGTTGTGGTGTGAGTAAATAGTGCAACAAAGAGACACTCTATTGCGTGTGTGTTCGGAGAGCAGCACAAAAAGGTATAAGCAATGAGCGATGAGAATAGATTATAATTATTCTTTGAACGGTGGTTGAAAAAAGCAAATTTGCTTAACTTGTTTCATACTTGAATATAATGAGTTCTTTTTTATTTTTGATAACAAAATTTAAGAAAAACCAATTAGAAATATAAATTGCTATAGGTGTCATTTAGAAAAATTGATGAATATTTAAAATGTATCAAATTTGCTAAACTTGTTATTATACTTGAATATAATGAGTTCTTTTTTATTTTTGATAACAAAATTTAAGAAAAACCAATTAGAAATATAAATTGCTATAGGTGTCATTTAGAAAAATTGATGAATATTTAAAATGTATCAAAATTGCTAAACTTGTTATCATTCTTGAATATAATGAGTTCTTTTTTTTTTTTTTGATAACAAAATTTAAGAAAAACCAGACAGACGGCAACAACTGACGCCTGATGCAATGAGTATTGCTTCATATACATATTGCATAAACATAATATAGCCTATTATTCTTAGCTTAAGAAAACTTGTGAAAATAAAGAAACAGTCTCAGAGCAGACACCAAAAGAAACGGTTCATGCTATTTATTTACACGTCATCGTCAGGAGACAGCAACAACGAAGTAACGACAAACAAAAATGACAAAAAAGAAGAAGAGAGCGACAACGGTTGTAAAAGATTAATGCAAATGAGACAACAAAACGACGATGATAAAGGAAGACAGAGTTGGATTGAACAACAACAGCTAACATTGCTATATAGAGGTGAGGGTGAGTTTGTCGACGTGGCAGATCATTCTTATTTTGGACGTGGCACAAAGCGCACATCTAGTGTTAAAGATAAAGCAAATAAAGTAAAGAATTATAATAACCTAAATAATTTGCTAATTTATATAAGTAGAGTAAAAATCATTTGTAAATTAGTCTTAAGACCAAACTGAATCAATAAAGAACTATTGCTCTGAAGAGAATTATCTTTATTCTTTCTTTATTACCGTGAGTAAACTCATTATTACGAGAAAAATCTTAATTCGCGTGCCTGAGCACAATCGAATGCGCATCAACGCAACGATAAAAAAGATAAGATAATAGAATTGAAGATCACTACCGACTGACGCGCATTAACGCTACGCTAAAATAACTCTTAAATAACTATTATCAAATAAATATTCATTAAAATAATAGAAATATTTAATTTAAACGTGGTCATTTAAACCACATGTATGTAAGTATAAGTTGTCCGTTGTCTATTCTCAGTTTTGTGACCTACCAGTTTTTGCATTATGCTTTGTCCGTTGGTTGTACTTGGTCACGTAAGAAACTAACTGTGGTCATTGTCCTCTATTTCTCCCGTTGTCTGAGTTAACCGATAGGAAGCGTCTATCTGGTACTGTTAGGAACGGTTGTGTTATATACAATGTATACAATGTAATGTATAGTCACCTCACCTCACCTCACCACACATTAGCTTAAGTCACCACACCTTATTTGCATAAATTTGTAGCAGTCGTGTCGTGAGCGTACATACGAATACAACAATTTGCGACGAGATAAAAAAGTATCAGTGTAACAAAATGGCGAATGATAGTATAAGAGAGCTGCTTGAACAGCAGAAAAATTTTACAAAAAGCATGTTGGAGCAACAACAGCAATGGATGAAGGAGATGATGGAAAAGAATTCCAATTCCAATTCGAGTCGCACCGCGATCGAATCTGTCGTTTGCCCGAAGTTTAAGGCATTCAACAAAGAACGTCAAAACTGGGAGTCGTACCTTCAGCAGTTAACGCAGCATTTTGAAGAGTATGCAGTGTCGTGCCATGTCAAACGAAAAGCATATTTTTTGTCATGGATCGGTCCTGATATGTTTTATCAACTGCTAAAAAATGTATTTGGCAGTAACGAAGTACATGTATATACATATGAACAGTTGATTGAAAAGTTACCGGGACATTTTCAACAAAAGCGTCATATTTTCGCCAATCGCTATGAATTTTTTAGATGCGAAATGAAACACACACATACATACAAGGAATGGGTAGCTGAATTAAGAGGAATTGCTACAGAATGCAAATTCGAGTGCAGTGCTAATGCTTGTTCGGCAAATTTCGTTGACGAAATGATACGCGATCAGCTAATAGTGCACACCCCCCATGATTCTGTGCGTGCTGCCGCCTTACAAAAATTACATCCAACATTAGAAGACGTTCTTACAATTACCGAAACGTACGAGGCAACAACAAAAACAGTCGCAGAAATTAAATCAAATAACGGGAAAGAAATTCATACAGATGCGTACGCTATGGATACACACAAACAACAACAAGGTAAAAACAAACAAAACAAAACAGAGAAACTCACAATGAAAATTGGCGCGAAGTCTTGTCCTGGTTGTGGTCGCTCGCACAATAGAGACAAATGCAAATTTTGACTCAATTGAATATGTGCATAGTGTGTCGGGTGTTGTCAAAACAGAAGCAAATAAAAGCTTATCGAAGTAGAAGTATTGAAGAAAATGTTGTCGATTCAAATGGATTCAGGTGCGACAGTTTCGGTAATTAACTTAAGTACTTTTAAACAATTAAACAGCCCAAAGCTTGTATAATGCAATAGAATTTTGCATGCCTATTCCAGTGCCACAGTTGCATACAGTGGCAAAATGTGGCAACAAGCAAGTTGTATTTATCGTTGCAAATGATGAAAATGCAAACAATTTATTTGGTATGGATTTGTTTAATGTTTTTGGTTATGGAATTTAACAAGTGGCTAATAAACAAGAAATATTTACGCCTCGTATAAAAGAATTTAGCGAAAAATACAAAGAAATATTTGAACCAGCACTAGGCGCAATTACTGATTTCAAAGCTACGATTCAATTAAAGGCCAACGTTTTTTAAAAGCCGCCAAATATCATTTGTTTAACTGTCAAAATTTAAAGCCGAAGAGGACCATCTAACCCAAGCAGGTGTTTGGAAACCAGTCAAATTTAGTACTGTTGCGGCTGAAACAAGAAAATCTATGAGCGAACTTTGCGCATTAGGACGCAATAGAGACGGTTGGAAATCCTTTGTTAATCAACTTTGTGAATAGACTATGTTTATAATTTCTTTAAATTGTAAATACGTCATAAATAATAATAATAATAATAATAAAAACTGAATATTGGCAACAGCCAAAGTGGTGATCCCGACGTGATATATTCCACCGCGTATGCAGCGTTATTTTCTACGTTTTTCAACAGCTGATCAACTGGCTAGCGACACCGACGAATTTTACGACGCCATCAACATGGCGACAGCAGAAAATAAACTTAGTCAGGAGATCAAAGAGGTAAAGGCGCAATTGCAGCAACTTCAATTGTCTGCCACACAACCGGCCACTACAAGTTCTCAACATTGCCCACAAATGAACATTCCAAAGTTCAACAAATCTGATCCGCATCTTTGGTTTGCACAATTGGACCGTTTTCTTAATTTGCACAACGTCGTGGTGGATGATCGTAAGTTCGACATGTTGGCGATACACTTGGATACATCGACTCACTAACGGGACTAACAACAGCCGCGTATCTATCTACTTCAAAACACATGTGAGTATCAACTGTTCAAGGTACATATAAGTTTCAAATCCTTTTACACGAATTTGTCGATGTGACAATACCTGGAAGGAAGACCGCCAGTCAACTGAATATTGGCAACAGCCAAACTTCTGTGGCGGTTACGGTTGCGCCTTCTGACGTTAGTTCTAGTAAACTTCTCGACATGCAACTAGTAAACGTTCGACATGCTCACCAACAACAGGTCTACCAACATTGTTGCGGCAGAGTCAATTGTTATGTTAAGGAACACTGCTCTCTCGTTTCTACTAGTGTACTACCGACACCACGTTTTTAGTAAAAAGAGAAATAAATAAAGTGATTTAACAATAAACGCAACAAATATACATTGTTTAATAGTTGATGTTGGCACTAAGCCACACTTCTGTGGGAACCCAGTTCGGCGCTATCTGAGGTTAGTTTTTGGTACACCGATCTCGCTCGCACACGATGAGTTTAAGCAACTCTGGGTGAGGCTTTGGTGGTATTAGTTTTTAGTCTTTGGGTGAGATTTGATTGTAAAAGTCGCGTTTGAAATAACTAATAAAATAAAGAATTAATATCTAACAAAATAAAGAATTAATAACTCAAATGGTATAATTCTATATTGGTGACCCCGAAAAGTAACACAAAACTATCAAAACGACACCGCCCAAAGCTCGCTACAATCTACGCTCACTGAAGGCAAGAAAACTCATCTGGATGGACGCCGAAACAAACATTCCCGACAATATTCCCTCAAACGGTGTTGCGAACCAAATTAGGGGGCTCCAACGGCAAATGGAGTCTTTGCAGACTAGGGCGTTGATGGCACAAGCTGACACGACTACTACCGCAACAGCCTCTACCAGCCGCACTGCAATCAATTTGCCAAAAAAAAGTTTGATCATGGCATTGTCAATTTGAGTGCTGAAGTATTGTTGGCGGTAGAAGATTTAGTGACTCGCCCTCCACTAGTAGACAAGTATAAGGGTTTAAAAAGTCGATTGCTCGAAAAATATGCAGAGTCTCCAGAATCAAAACTTCGGCGGTTGTTGCAAGGTGGAGACACAGCTGGTTTGAATCCTTCCGAGATACTGGCCCAAATGTGGAGGCTCGCGCCAGATCCGAGCAGTGAACACATTATTCGTTCTCTCTTTCTCTCAGAGATGCCCCAGATTATCCGACCATTTCTTACAGTATGGGAGGAAAACGACTTGAATAAACTCGCCAAAATAGCGGACAAAATGATTGACATTGTGAATGTGAATGCGACCTTTGCTATCAACACAGCTGTGCCACCGCAAGTCGAGTCGATAAGCACACTCAACGAAACAAGTGATACACCAGAGGTGTTGTGCTACTACCATAGGAACTTCGGCGACAAGGCGCGAAGATGCAGGTCGCCATGTTCTCGTACTCAGCAAATTTTAAACTGAAACAGCTGTCGTCAAATTCGCTGACTGACGGCCGTAAAATCACAGTCAGCGATTCAACCTCACAACCATTAGCCATTCATGAAAGTCGACTCCACATAACCGATCGTAAATCCCACATCCGTTTTCTCGTCGACTCCGGATCAGTTGTATCTGTCATACCTCGCTCGCTGGTTAAGCATAACAATGTAAAAAACGATTTAATACTATATGCGGCAAACCAGACGGTCATCTACACCTATGGTACTCATGTGGTAGAGTTAAATATTGGACTCCGACGTTGTTTAATGTGGCCTTTTATAGTAGCGGACGTCCAAACAGCCATCATTGGTGCAGACTTGTTGTCTCACTTTCAACTGCTTATCGATATGAAAAACAAACAGCTAATCGACTCACTAACGGGACTAACAACAGCCGCGTATCTATCTACTTCAAAACACATGTGAGTATCAACTGTTCAAGGTACATATAAGTTTCAAAGCCTTTTACACGAATTTGTCGATGTGACAATACCTGGAAGGAAGACCGCCAGTCAACATGAGGTACGTCATTATATTGAAACAAGCGGCACTCCTATTTCCGATCGACCTCGACGTCTTGCTGGCGAAAAATTGACTGTCGCTAAAGCGGAAGTCAACTTCTTGATTAAGGAAAGTATATGTCGCCCTTCGAAGAGCCCTTGGGCCAGCCAGTTGCATATGGATACGAAAAAAGACGCTGGTTGGCGATCATGTGGCGATTATCGGAAGCTTAACGCAGTTACTGCACCTGATCGATATCCGATTGCTCACATCCACGATTTCACGGAGCAGCTGCATGGGAAAAAGGTTTTTTCGGCATTGGACTTGAGAAAGGCATATTACCAAATTCCGATGGCAGAGAGTGATATTCCGAAGACAGCAGTATGCACTCCCTTCGGCTTGATTGAATTTCTATACATGCCTTTTGGTTTGAAAAATGCCTCGCAGACATTTCCGAGGTTTATGGATGATATTTTTTCGTGGCATCGATTTTGTTTATTGATACATTGTCTAACTCAATCGAAGAACATGAGCAACACTTGCGCGTTATCTTGCAGATCCTGCGTGCTCACGGCCTATGCATCAACCTGAGTAAGTGCCAAATTGCGAAATCAGAAGTGGAATTTTTCAGTTACATTGTTAATGAAGACGACATTAAGTTACCCACTAAACGTATCGATGCTATTCTCAATTATGTTCGACCTGACACAATCAGGCAATTGGGTCGTTTTCTGGGTATTGGAAATTACTACCGTAGATGCATACCACACTCGTCGCATATACAGGCGCCTTTATCTGAACTGCTGAGGAATGTTAAGAAAAATGACCAGCGAAAAATTGATTGGACGACTGAACGTATCAATGCTTTCAATGCTTGTAAAGCAGAGAAAAACTACAGTGCCTATGATCGGGAGCTATTGGCAATATTTGAAGCTGCTAAATACTTTAAGCATTGTATCGAGACACGGTTGTTCATTATTAAAACCGATCACAAGCCGCTTGTGTACGCTGTCAAGGCATCACCCCGTCAACTTCGCCAGCTAAACTACATTTCACAATTTTCGACTACGATTTTGCATGTTAAAGGTGCACACAACATGGTCGCAGACGATTTTTCTAGACTCTGTGCAATCACCATGCCAACAGCTATAAAATTAGAGCATATTCAGGTGGCACAAGCAATCGATGATGAATTAGCAAAAAAAAAAAGGGACGACGTCTCTGAAGTTACAGAGGGTTCAATACGGCAATAACATTTCACTCTACTGCGATGTTTCGACTGGATGTGTACGACCGTATGTACCCAATGCTTTACGAAATCAAATCTTTTCTTCTTTTCACAGTTTATCGCACCCGAGTGGTAGGTCGACGTTACGTCAATTGCGGCAAAAGTTTGTTTGGCCTTCTATGAACAAGGACGTTGTTAGCTGGTGTCGTAATTGCTTGCCATGTCAACGCGCGAAGATCAGCAGACATAACCATCTGGTACCAGATAAGATTATCGTTCCCAACGGTAGATTCGATCATGTGCACTTGGATATCGTGGTTATGCCTTTGCAACAAAACTTTCGGTACTGTCTAACCATGATTGACCGTTTTACACGATGGCCAGAAGCTTTTCCGATTACAAACATAAGTGTTGAAACCATTGCACAGGTTTTTTGGTAACAATGTATTTCACGGTTCGCAACACCGAAAACCATTACCACTGATCAAGGCATGCAGTTCGAGTCTGCTTTGTTTAAGGAATTAGCGATCTCGTTGGTAGCAAAAACATTCATGCGACCAGTTATCATCCGCAGTCAAACGGTTTAGTTTAAAGGTGGCATCGATCGTTTAAAGCAGCACTTATGTGCAACGCTGACACCCCGTGGCCTCAACATCTTCCATCTGCGCTGTTAGGACTTCGAACTTGCTTTAAGCAAGATATACAAGCGTCTGCTGCCGAAATGCTGTATGGTGCAACTCTGGGTGAGGCTTTGGTGGTATTAGTTTTAAGTCTTTTGGTGAGATTTGATTGTAAAAGACACGTTTGAAATAACTAATAAAATAAAGAATTAATATCTAACAAAATAAAGAATTAATAACTCAAATGGTATAATTCCATACTTCGCTTAGCCTAGCGCCATCTAACGTTTAACATATCAGCTGGGCTACAAAGTATACAAAAAAGCACCACTGTGTGCGTGGGTTGCTGTTGTGCACCAAAAATGCAACGTGATCACAGGTGCTAAAGTAAAAGGTTAGATTGTAATAGAAAAGCAAGGAAGAGGACTTGAGTGAGTTTATACTTTAAGGTGAAAAATTTGTATTAACATATTTTATATTATAGAATTTTAGAATCGCAATAATTGGATGAATTAAGATAGCGATTGGACTAATACGAGTCCCCTTTTTTAAAAATTATAATAATACAAAATGTTAAAAACAATGAAATAAACCATAGTTGCGAGCAAATCGATAAACACGAAAACAATGCAACAAATGTAATGCTAATTTTCCAAAATTGCACAATACAAGTAAAACAAAAAATATTTACAAATAAGTTAAACGTATAAGTTAAGAATATCTTTTGTGTCATCACTTTCATAATTAATATTCCCATTCATAACATCATTATCATCATCATTATTCCCACAGTATTTTTCGCTGACGCCATGCCCGCTTCCCACGATACCCTTTCCCAACATAGAACCCTTTCCGCTGACAGTGCACATTCTGTCACGTATGCCAATATCCTGGAACCTCGAACACTAAGTTTGAAGTGATCTGCACGTACGCCAACATAGCGAACCTTAAGTTGTAAGTTAAGTTTAAGTCAGTTCTTACCCAAACTCAATGTAAAGCACATCGTGCTGCACTTATAAAATAACAATTCATAATAAGTCACAAAGTGACAAATAATAAACTTATTTTTATTTTAAAAAGTTAAAAAGAATTGTTTTAATTTATATACAGATACAATAATAATCGAAGAAAAAAACAAATTAAATGATTTCCCTAAAAAACCAACTTTCGAAGAGTTATTATAAAATTAAATCAACGGGCTTCGCCCATGTTAAGCCATGATAATGGATAATATGGACTTTGGACTTGTGCGAGAGAGATAAGAGTTTGAGAAACAAGATCGCACACAACACAAACACACCATAGCCGCATGGTGTGGTGGTGTGTTGTGTTATAGAGATCTTTACCGCGGAAAAGTTTAAAAGCGCATAATTTCTCAGTTTCTTTCTATTTCCTTAATGTCTTCTGAACTTGAAGAAAGCGAATGTTCATACAATTATTCAGACGAAGAAGAAAATAATAATGTCGAAGAAATGTGTAAGTAAAAAATAACTAGAAAAAAATAAATTTAAATTTTTTTTTTTTAATTTTAGGTTCGGATAGTGACTACTCCAGAAATGAATTTTGCTCAGGATCAATTGGAGAGCGAATCAATAGAAATTTTGGAGAACGAGATAATAAACGAAGAAAATGCGATAATAGAAATTCCCCAAACACAAGATGTCTTTCGAGAATTAAATATACCGACAAGCGAGATAGTGTTCACAACACCGGAACCGACGATAACTCTGTCGAACAATGGATCAATAACATTAATAAGTGTAATGGAAATAATAGAATTATTATGGGAGAAAAGTGGATTTCTACAGAAAATATTGATAATTCTGAAGGAAATAGAACGTCGTTGTATGAAAGATCGCAACTTAAATTGGAAGAGGACTATTACAATGATGCAACAAGGCATCTTGAATTGTTTAAAACAGCTGAAACAGAAAGAAGTAGACTTAAACAAGCTTTCATATGTGGATTTTCGAAAATCACTCCAAAAAGGAGATTATTACACGATATTTATGAAAAAAAGCATATCGGAAAAATTAGCGAATTTAATTACAGATCATTATATGAACGGCACAAAGGAGCAGTCTGTATCATCTGCGACCACGATGACCACTACCACGTCGTCCATGATTGCACCTATCATAACTACAGTTGTAGATGTGGAATCATCGAGGCATTCACCAATTTTAAATTCATCGGAAAAAGATATTCTAGACGAGTTACTTACTGGTGTAATCTCGCAATCTATTTCGAGAGGGACGGACGATCGCTTTGTGTCGTGGATATCGACGGGAGAAACTGGGTACCAGGTAGTGAAGCTGGATGTATACAATTTCAAGAAGATTGTAGGAACGGACAAGAAGAATTGGTGGAAGGAGGCAGAGACTCGTTCAACTTTTATAGTGAACACCCCAGTGGATCCCAATTTTCAGTTAATTCGCAAAATTTTGGGGAATGTATAACAGCAATAAAGGAAACCAAAAGAGAGGAAAAGCCGAAAAAATCCTTCACTGGTTACAACAGTTTCCAGTATCGCCCGTAAATCATATATTTAATTTAAATTTATGGCTTACAAGTAAATGGAAATTTTTCAAACGTGTAAGTCCATTGATGTTAAATATAATGAAAATTCATTGTTCATTTTATAATGAATTATCCATTGATGAATTATACACACATTTTATGAGTGTTGAACCACAAAATTTAATATTCAATGCACCAACAACTAATATCACAAATTATTATTATAATTTGGAAGATTCAATTGATGTTTTAGAAAAATTACTATTTTTCCAATTTCATAATAATATTAATGAAATTAAAGAATTTTTAAAAATTCTTTCTGATATCATCGATCGAAAATAGCTAAAAAAAAATTCTATATTTATTCTATCGTCACCTAATGCTGGAAAAAAATATTTTTTTGATGCTGTAGTACATTATTGTATAAATTACGGACAAATGGGTAATTTTAATCGTTATTGTACATTTCCTTTAATGGAATGTATCGACAAACGTATTATATTATGGAACGAACCAATGATGGAACCATCAGCATCAGAAACATTAAAATGTATTTTAGGTGGTGATACATGTAATGCAAAAGTAAAATATCAAAATGATGCAGTTATAATGAGAACACCAGTAATAATATTATCAAATAATGATATATTTCCAAAAAATGAAGCATTTCGTAGTAGAATGTTTCAATTTAGATGGAGACCAGCATATTTTTTAAAAGATTATAAATTTAAACCAAATCCTTTATGTATATATCATTTAATTAAGAAATACAAATAAAAGTTTTTAAAACAAATGATTAATTTATTTTCTAAACTTCTTACGATTAAGTACATTTTCAATTATTTCATATTCAATTAATTCTTCATGTAAATCAGTTATATTTCCAGTTTTTGCATCAGTTTCGTCATCAAGCATGTTATAAGAAAAACATATATATGTCGTAGCGAACTATTTGAGTCGCATATTTCCCTACCTTTTGACGCTTTGGTATTCTAAGAGAGAGAGGTACAGAAGATGATAATGCGACATCAGAAGTGGGATCGGCCATCCTGCCAGCATTTTCACAAGGGCAGTGTCGTGATTTTATGGAGCTTCAAAATAAAATCTTTATGGAGCTTGCTAAAGCTTTGCAGTCTTCAGCACCAGGCTCACAATAAGGAAAGACTGTCACGCTTTCCAAATTTAATCCTGACTTGGTAAATAAAGATGCTTCTTCATGGTGTGCTATAGCCGACATCATCTTAACAGAGAATCTGTTGGAAGGAGGCGCGCTCGTAATGGCCTTAAGAAAGGCAAAGGAATAAGTTTAATTGGTCTAATTGAGCTAAAACAAGGTATCTAAATCGTATAGGCAATTATTTTTCTTGCAGCCCTATAAGTTTGCAGCAGCCCTCAAAGTCAGCTGTTTTTCATTCTCATTTTTGCTGTTTTGTTGATGCGTCCAACGTGTTTTTTTTTTTTTTTTTGTTGCTGCTGTATAAATATCATTTAAACAACTAATTTAATAGATGTTTGTGATGGAAAACATAGCATATCAAGCGATGTAGAATATAAAACATTAGCCAAAGTTTATATTTTCCTGTAATTTGCCTATGCCTTTGTGTGCTATTGATGTTTCTTTTTTTAGTTAGCCTTAACCTAAAAAACATGTGTTTCGTGGAGTAAAAGTTTATAATCCCTTGCCCTCGGAAGTACTAATTGATATTTGTTCATTAATATGTATGTGTTTGATCAATGATCTCGAACCAAGGAAATAGTGTAAAAGGAGATCATCAATCGACATTAGTCGATTAGATTCAATTTTGTGCAAGAAAGTTCAAGTGGAGTGAAGTGAAAAAAAAAAAAAAAATGGTTATAAGAAAAATATATATGTATAGTATATATAAAGTTCAAGTGAGCTGCTACTAAAGTGAAGTGAAAAAAGTTCAAGTGATCTGCTAGTGAAGTTTCAAACAGAACATCGTTGAGAGCGGTTGACTTTTGTATTATCGGTTACAGAATTGCAACCCCCAACAAATATATTCGATTCGGTCAGGAAAAGGCTCCTGGTATTAAAAAATTGAAAAACAAAAAAACATTAAAAGTTACATATAAAAAAAGAGAACCTAAAGACAGTGACTCATACAAAATCTTTAATTAAACTCACTCTTATTACTCTTTTACCGTCTCAATCAAAATTTATCCAATTGTCAATGAAACTTGTCATGTTTGATTAATGATCTCGAACAGAAAGAGTATAAAAGGAGATCATCAATCGACATTAGAATCAGTTTTGTGTAAAAAAGTTCAAGTGAAGTGAAAAAAAAAATTGTTATAAGAAAAACATACTCGTATATATAGTAACATATTCGCCAACTCATACACTACACAATCTCACAACTGACCTATCCCAATATCAACTTATGATTTTTCATACAATAGAAATCAGTTCGTTGCTAAGTGAACAGAACAAAGAAAGACACTTAGAACAAAGCTTTGGTTTGTTGCTAAGTGCAAAACTATATAGAGCATGTCATTATGTTAGTAATAAGATAAAAGAGTAATGTAAGAGATTATTCGAGAGAATAATTCTTGATCTCTTTTATTAATGAATAATATATAACATCTTGTACCTATAAGAAGATGAACATTATAATTATATGAACATTAATAAATTTGTATAATTATTCATCTTATAAACATGTAATAACATTAATAATTAAAAGAAATGTAATTAGTCACGTAGACCAATTTATCAAAGAGATGGATTAATCAATTGTAAATTCTCTTCAAGAATAAATTAGCCAATAGAATTAATCCATGACAATAACTTTAAAACTGTAATACTTGATCAATAAGTCACGTACGCCATAATGCATCCATGACTATAAAAGAGGATCGCAAAGCTTATTTGCTCTCTCTCTAATTCCAACGCTCACTGGATATAATCTTATATTCTTTACCCGAAGACTTGTGGTAAGGAAAAACCAAAAGCAGCATGTATCAATAAGATATAAAAATATAACATAAGTTAATTTAGTTTAAAAAGTGTAATTAAAACATTTATAATTTAATAAAGTTTTTTTTATGCCAATGAACTAGACAAACAATTTAATTATTATACAGTGTTATATTTTGTTGAACACTGAATTGACGCTCTCCACGTACTTTTCGTGTTGGAAAGGGACGTGGAAGGAGAGCAGATCTGTGTTAAGGAATTAGAAGAAAATCATTGTTGGTTTTGGGACGATAGTGCACAGACTTGTGTTGTGGTGGTGGTTTTTTGATTTGTGTATGCTGAGTATTAATTGAAGATAAGTGTGACTATATTTGAATAATTAGACGTTGATGGTGATACCTATCGCGATGGTGTTTAAAGCGTTTTTGACAATTTTAGTTTTTTTTATCAATATATAAAGTTCAAGTGATCTGCTACTAAAGTGAAGTGAAAAAATGTATCCAATTGTCAATGAAACTTGTAGTGTTTGATTAATGATCTCGAACCAAGGAAAGAGTATAAAAGGAGACTCAGTTTTGTGCAAGAAAGTTCAAGTGAAGTAGTGAAGTGAAAAAAAAAAAAAATGGTTATAAGTTATCATGTAAGGATCTGCGTTACGTGGTGACTTGGCAGCACTGGACCGCGTCATCTCGCTCGCACACGACGAGTTAGGGTTGTTCTGCCATAAATAAAAAAGGACAATTCCTAACACTGTGACGGTGACGTGGTCCCTCCTGATTGGTTGGGGCTTGCCGTTAAAAGTCAAGGGAAGGTCAAGCTTAGCTATGCGTGCTTAGCTGAGACAAAGAATAAGGAAGATCGCCCTCTTTGTCTTTTGGTTATCAATCTGATCGGACGTGTGATCAGACGTTGTTCAAAATAATTATAAATTAAAATAATTAATTATTATAAATTCTAGTAGTTGGTGATAAATAAAATTAAATATTATTTGATTTAATATCAATAATAAATATATTTAAAAGATAATTGGCGCCCAACTAAAATACAAAATATGAATAAAATTTATTCTGAATAAAGTAAAAGAAAAGAACTGTTTAAAACAAAAAAACAAATGTTAATACAATAAAAACTGAACAAAATTTGAAAAAACAAAAACATTTTTAATTAATTATAAGAAAACAACAAAAGTAATCAAAAAAAAAAAGCTATCAAAACAACCACTAAAGCTCGAATCGCTTTAGGCAGCGTAAAAAGAAAGGAGAGAAAAGGAGAACATCATCATCACCAACAGCAGAATCATCATCACGGTATCATCATCATCGTTAGCAGCGTCATACTCTAACTGAGCAGCGTGACCATGAACTGACAATGTCATTATCGTCAACGACGAAAAAGCAGACGCAAAAGAAAATACAAAACTGATCAATAACAGTAGATGTGAGGAAAGTTCAGAAGTTATATGTCATTTAGTAAACTTTTTTTTTTAATTAAAGGATTTTGTAGACATTTCTTTTTTAAAAAAATCTTGTTAATTGATTCTCAGAAGTGACTTATCTTATCGAGTTGCAAAAGTTTTTTAATTTATCATATTGAATGCTGCAATAATGCAATGTATTGAGTATTGAATATTGTGCGTAGTGTATTGCACTTAAAAAAGAACGCATTGAAGGTGAAATATGTTGTATTGCGCTGATACATTTTTCATAAAATTCTTAATTTGTATTAGTGTATTGCACTTAGGAAAGAATACATAGAATATGAATTATGCTGTATTACGTTGATAAATTTTTCGTAAAATTCTTAATTTAAAAAATTCAAAAATAAAATACAAAAACTATTACTGTACAGTAATGACTTTTTCTTTTGTAAATTTATTGTATTGAATGCTCCAATAATGCGATGTATTGAATATTGTGCGTAGTGGATTGCACTTAAAAAAGAACGAATTGAAGGTGAAATATGTTGTATTGCGTTGATAAATTTTTCAAAAAATTTGAAGTTTAGAAAAACGACCAAAAACAAAACACAATAAATATTACAGCAATGACTTGTTCTATTGTAAACTTTTAGAGAGTTCGTTGTGAGACTTGCTTGCGAGTAGACGTTCTTTTTGCTGTGAAAATCAGTGCGTTCAGTGTGATTAGTGAAGTGTTAAGCTATTTGATAGCTCAAAGTTTTGAAAAGAAAGAGGAAGATTTTTAAACAAGAAAGAGAAAGAAAAATTTCTCGTGTAATTTAATTTTTAAAGCCAGAGTAGGACAAAATTTTAAAAAGTTACAACAAGTGCGCGTTTCATAAAATGTCACCGAAGAAGAAGACTATAGATGACGTACCGATGTCGTCTGACGACGCGGCGTCTGTCTCTTCTTGAGATGCCAGAAGAAGTGAGGTGAGTGTGAAGCAGCGGCAGAGGAATCAGTTTCCGAAGGGTAATTGAGCCAGAGAGGGATAGCGACATAGATAGGGAGTTGAGGAAGCTAGAGAAGTCTGGGGGATCATTCCTGGTTCCGAAAGTGCCAATTTCCGCAGCCTCTACGTTTGCTAGGCGTAAGGGGACTGCAGTAGAGAAATTGAAGGACATAACCTCAGATGTCACTTCTTGTGTCCTAGGTGAGAACAGTGGAGTGTCGGTTAGTGTGGCTCGCTGTATCTTGTCGTACACTAGCCAGTATGAACTATTAATGATGTCCTTGATCGCTGATAATGAGCGTCTAAAGGGACGATTAGACGCTGGTCGCGATGCAAGTTGTAGGAAAAACTTCCAGAGTGTGCCACCTGTGAACATGCCCAATGTTGCTCAGCGGTCAGCTGCCCCTGTGGTGAAACCTGTTGAGACCTGGTCCTTGGTTGTCAGGAGTAAAACTTCTGGCAAGTCATCCAAGGACGTGGTGGAGCAGGTGGTGAAGGAGGTTGGCCAACTTTGGGTGTACGTGTTCACGAGGTGAAGCCGCTGCGTGATGGTGGTGCAGTTATTCGCACTCCATCTGTAGCGGAGCTTAACAAAATGAAGGACAACACTAAGTTTAGTGAAGTAGGTTTAGAAGTTAGCATAAATGCGAAGCTAGGTCCTGGGGTTGTTGTTCAGGGGGTACACTCACAGGTTAGTCCTGATGAGTTCATGAGGGAGTTGTTTGAGATGAACTTGAAGGACAAGATGAGTGAGGAGGAGTTTAAGAAAGGGGTCCGTCTGTGTAGTAAGCCTTGGGTGGTGACTGCTGAGTCGGCAGTGAACGTGATTCTAGAAGGTTCTGCCCTGGCTATGCAGACCCTTCTAGAATCTGAACGATGCTACATTAAGTGGTTCTCGTTCAGAGTTCGTAGTTATGAGCCGGTCCTGTGGTGTTTCCGTTGCTTGGGCTTTGACCACAAAGTTGCAGACTGTAAGGCTAAGGAGGATGTATGCCGTCGTTGTGGGCAGACGGGACATCGGGTGGCACAGTGTTGCAACGCTCTTAAGTGTCGCAACTGTGCATTTAAGGGAATGCCTTCCGAGCATCTAATGATGTCTCAAATATGTCCGGTGTACAGTGCAATTGTGGCCAGGGAGAATGCCAGACATTAGAATGATTAGGGTCCTTCAAGTTAATTGTCAGGGGGCATACGCTGCAATGTGTGAATTGGGTGAAATTATGTGTGATAGTGGCAGTGGAATTGCCCTGCTTCAGGAACCTTACTCAACTAATGGTTGTGTAAGGGGACTACCTGCAGTAATGCGGGTATTTCCTGATAGTAGGGCAAATTCTGCTGTGGTGGTGAATGATGTCAGTCTCGAATGCATCTTGGTGAATTCGACTGACTATGGGGTGTGTGTCAGTGTGAGTGGTCCGTTTGGTAGAATTTTTGTGGTTAGTGGGTATTGTAAGTTTAGTGAGGATCTGGAGCCGTACATTACGTATTTGGATGAGGTGCTACTACTGGCAAGTAGCGATCCTATCATCCTTGGTATAGATGCGAATGCATCATCCCCCTTGTGGTTCAGTAAAATATCTAGACATGCGTTTGAACCGTCAACGGGGTGAGATGCTGGCCGAATGGGCTGTTTCCAGGGATGTTGGGATCGTGAACGAACCTAGTGAGTGGTACACCTTTGACGGCCCAGTGGGTAGGAGTGACATCGATGTAACATTCGTGAATGAGGCAGCAATGAGGGTTTTTGGGTTTGAGTGGAGGATAAAGGGTGGGTGGGGTGTGAGTGATCATAATCTCATTGAGATTATTATGACTTACACCCCAGTAGTGCGGGGTAGAGTTTCTTTGAAGGGTTGGTCTGTTCGGAACGCAAATTGGGGGTTGCACGGTCTACATTTGAGAGAGGCAGCAGAGGAGGTCCCATTGGTTAGCTTCACTAATATGAGTGTTGATGACCAGGTGGAGACTGTGGATAGGTGGGTTAGTGAGGTTAATGATGGACGCGTGAATTGGGGGGCAGACGGCGGCTGGTTCGAAGGCTTCAGAAGAGGTTCCAACTGGCCAGATCTGCTGGTGCTACGAACGTGGACCAACTTAGGGGCATATATAGTCGTGAGTTAAGGGAATATAAGCTTATGCTTATAAGGGTTAAGGAAAGTGAGTGGAGGGCTTTTCTTCAACGCAATAAGGACGATCCCTGGGGTCGTGCTTATAGGATTTGTAGGGGTAAGGGGGGGGGGGGGCTAGACAAATGTTTGAGCTCTTCATGTTGGTGACGTTCAGTTAACAACATGGCGAGATTGCATGCACGCTTTATTGTGTTCATTTTTCTCTCGGGCGGATCATGGGGAAAATCTACCCTTGGTAGAGGATCCTTGTGATCCGCTCCAGACTGGTGAATTGGGGATGGCTTTTTCGATGTTAAAGTCGAAGAAGTCACCTGGTATGGACGGTTTGACTGGAGAGATGTGTAAAAGCATCTGGAAGGCCATTCCGGACTACATGAACGCAATGTTTGGGAAGTGCTTGTTGGAAGGGTATTTCCCGAAAGCGTGGAAATGTACAAAAGTGATTGTTCTTCTGAAGTCGCCCGATAGGATAAGGAGTAGTCCTCGTTCTTTTCGGGGCATCAGTCTCTTGCCGGTTCTTGGTAAAGTTCTGGAAAGAGATTTGGTGGAAAGGCTTCAGGAGAGAGTCATTGGACAAATGTCTGAATTTCAATTTGGGTTTAGGAAGGGAAAATGCGTTGAAGATGCTTGGAGCTATGTGTCTGGTTGTGTTCAGGCAAGTAGCTTCAAGTATGTGTTAGGTATTTTTGTGGATTTTAAGGGGGCGTTTGATTACTTAGGTTGGGGGGATTGTGTGTTGAGGAGATTAAGGGAATGTGGGAGCCGGGAAATGGCTTTATGGCGAAGCTATTTCTCGGGTAGGAGGGCTTGTGTAGTTGGGGTAGGGGAAAGCGTCAGTGTAGATGTTGTTCGTGGTTGTCCACAGGGTTCCATCTGAGGTCCATTTATTTGGAACCTCATGATGGATTCCTTGTTGAGGCAGCTCGGACAACTGTATAGGTGTTGTGCATATGCAGATGATCTGCTTATTATGGTTGAGGGACAGTCGCGTTCGGAAATTGAGCGCAAGGGCCAAGAGTCCATGCGCATAGTTTCCGAATGGAGCAGTAGTGTTGGTGTTGGTGTGGCAATGGAGAAGACGGTGACAATGTTGCTTAAGGGCAGATTGTCACACAGACGTCATCCCATTGTTAGACTCAATGCTGGCACCCTACGGTATGTAACTGAGGTTAAGTACCTTGGTATAACCATGGGTGAGAGAATGAATTTCATTCCTCATATTGTTCGTCTTAAAGACCGTCTGTTTGGGGTGGTAGGTAAGTTGCGTCGTATCTTGAGAACTGAATGGGGCCTCAGTAGGCGTGCTGTTCATACCATATATGGGGGTCTATTTGTTGCATGTGCAGCGTATGGATCTTCTGTATGGTATAGGGCAGCGTGTTCTGCTGTTGGTCGCAGGAAAGTTCTCTCGTGCCAAAGGGTCATGATTCTGGGTTGTGTGCCTTTGTGTCGCACTGTCTCTACTGACGCTTTGCAGGTTCTATTAGGTGTACTTCCTCTTGATTTGGAGGTCAGGCGTAGAGCCATTGCCTTTAAAATCAAGAGAGGGCTACCATTGCTGCAGGACGAATGGTTACATGGGTTAGATGTGGAGAGCTTAGGTCGGAATGTGTGTAAGAGGATGTTGAATGATTGTGTTGTTTCTGACTGGCAAGTCAGATGGGGTAATACTATGAATGTAGTATTTGTGGGTAGTCGACCAGGCTTTGGTTTTAACCTGTGGCTTGGATTCTTGTTGACTGGTCATGGTTCTCTTAATGCATTTCTGCATTTAAGGGGCCTAAATGACAGTCCTGAATGCCCTTGTGGTTCGACTGAGGAGACGTGGGTACATGTTCTTTGTGATTGTCCACTGTATGAAGATTTGAGAGATTTGAATGAGTTCGGTATTTCTAGAGTTAATGGGGGTTATGTTTTTAGTCAGGCGCTCTCCACAAGTGATAGGGTTAAAAGATTGAATGAGTTCGCACGTGCAGTATTTGCTAGGCGTCGTCCGTAATAACCTGGGAGTCCTTTTGTGTTTAGGAGGGGTTTATGGGGTTTTCAGGGGGGGTTTATGGGGTTTTCAGGGGGTATTTAGGGGGGGTTATAATAGGGGGGTAGGAATAGACCTCGCTCCTAACAGTGAGAAAGCTATATCCATGAATATAGTGTATACTGTGCCATCTGTGGGTTCATACCCGCATTCTATTCCAAAGAGCTATGTTTAAATTTGGGGCACCAACCCAAGAACTATTTGGAGTTTGCATTGGTAGTACCTCGGGTACGAAAGTCTGACCAGAGGCTCTTTTCTGGTACCACGGGCGGCCAGGAGCCCACGGAACTTGTTCCGTCCTGGCCATCGGGTAGGCCCCTATATGGGAGCATCGTGGTGGTTGTGGTTGTTACCCAAATGCGGGTAGAGTATTAACTCGACGTGGAGTTGCGTTATACAACCGGGTGCTGTGACCCATAGATCAGCTGAGGTTTTAGATAGGCCTCAACTCCAGACCAAGGAGTGATTCATATGACCAAAATAAGTATGATTCAAATTTTGGTACCTGCGGATATATATCCAAGGGGACGTTGATTGACGTTTATCAATCCATGTGCTAGGCACCGTGATATTAAGTCTTCACGACAGGTGTTCACGTTAAACAAATCGACATTTTCTAGTGTCAGGGTAATTGAGCCAGAGAGGGATAGTGACATAGATAGGGAGTTGAGGAAGTTAGAGAAGTCTGGGGACTGCAGTAGAGAAATTGAAGGACATAACCTCAGATGTCACTTCTTGTGTCCTAGGTGAGAACAGTGGAGTGTCGGTTAGTGTGGCTCGCTGTATCTTGTCGTACACTAGCCAGTATGAACTATTAATGATGTCCTTGATCGCTGATAATGAGCGTCTAAAGGGACGATTAGACGCTGGTCGCGATGCAAGTTGTAGCAAAAACGTCCATAGTGTGCCACCTGTAAACATGCCCCTGTGGTTAAACCAGTTGAGACCTGGTCCTTGGTTGTCAGGAGTAAAACTTCTGGCAAGTCATCCAAGGACGTGGTGGAGCAGGTGGTGAATGAGGTTGGGCCAACTTTGGGTGTACGTGTTCACGAGGTGAAGCCGCTGCGTGATGGTGGTGCAGTTATTCGCACTCCATCTGTAGCGGAGCTTAACAAAATGAAGGACAACACTAAGTTTAGTGAAGTAGGTTTAGAAGTTAGCGTAAATGCGAAGCTAGGTCCTAGGGTTGTTGTTCAGGGGGTACACTCACAGGTTAGTCCTGATGAGTTCATGAGGGAGTTGTTTGAGATGAACTTGAAGGACAAGATGAGTGAGGTGGAGTTTAAGAAAGGGGTCCGTCTATGTAGTAAGCCTTGGGTGGTGACTGCTGAGTCGGCAGTGAACGTGATTCTAGAAGGGTCTGCACAGCCAGGGCAACTGAACGATGCTACATTAAGTGGTTCTCGTTCAGAGTTCGTAGTTATGAGCCGGTCCTGGGGTGTTTCCGTTGCTTGGGCTTTGACCACAAAGTTGCAGACTGTAAGGAGTAAAAGTTTATAATCCTCGCAGGCCCTCGGAAGTACTAATTGATATGTAGGAAATGAGAGTGAGAGAGAGCTGAGAGTTAAGTTAGGAATCCACACGGCCACGATTTGATTAAATCGTTGTTTTAATTTGATGAGTTTCCCATCCACTACATCCACAATTTTTCAAATTGAGAATTTTTGTTATTTCTTTTTGAAGCGCAATGTGTGCAACGAATATGCGGACGGCAATAGAAAAAATCTTACCTAGAGGTAAGCGCACTAGGCTACAATCCCGGAGACCGCAGGTTCGAGCCCCAGTGGCGACGAACTGATCCTGCGTTTTTTTCCATCTTCCTAATTTTTCCCGTCAATGTGCAAACTTCCTTATCCCAACAACACTTCCCATATCCATCCTAATCCACATTTAATCCCCCACCAATATTGCTCGCAATATAATGCACACTTGAGGATAACAACAAAGAATGTGCAGTGAACATAAGCGAAGTCCACAACCATCGTGTGCTCAAACCTCCGTCAACAACAGCTAGGAAAAAAAAAAAAAAAATAAAGACAGGAGGCGTTGTTCTCAAGTAACGACAGATGGCAGCCCCATAACTTGAGATCGCTAGCAGTAGGCCAATCACCTATTATAATGAAAACCAATCGATTACCGAAACCAATACAAGGATAAGCCTCGGATACAAAAGGAACAATAAGATGATGACATTTGGTCCATGCACCCGGACAATGGCGAGAGTTAGCCGATGCAAAACATCACATGGGAAGAAGCAAAAATAACAGCCCAAAAAAATCGTGTTCGATGGAGATGCCTTGTGGAGGCCCTATGCTCTAATAAGGAGGAAAAAAATAGAAAAAATTAATGAAGAAAGAGGGTGAAAGGAAAATAAGAAGAAATGCACACAATAAATGTGCCAACGCCAGAGACCATATAACATGCATATGTCAATATGTATGTACTTATATATGTATATTTATTTGTTCTTTATATTTTTCTTTTTCATGTGAATGAAAGAAATTGTAATTTTTTTTAGTTCGAATATAACCAACAATGAGTTCAGACAATGACGCGACAATATTCCTTGCTATTACAATGAAACGAAAAAAGAGGGAAAATAGGCGAAAACATAAGATGTTGAGCAAATAATGGTACAAGAAAAGGGCTATTTTGGGTTATTGTAAATAATTAAAATTTTGTTTTTCTATTTCCTTCTTCACTTTCGTTTTTTTTTTTTCATTGTCTACACACGCACGTCTGCCCGCAAAGATTTCATCATTAATGAGAATATTTCGTCATCCACTCATCCACTTCCGTCAAATCAAATCAAGAGAGCAGAACAGATTTGAAGAAAATTAAAACGTTTTGATTTTCGTTCATCATTTGAACCAACGTCAAATCAGCGCCATCCACACATCGAAACACTTCAGCTCTCTCTTTTCCCTCACGATTTGATCAAATCGTGGCCTTGTGGATTCCTACCTTTACACGTTGCGGTCAGCATTACTGAGTGTGAGAGTTGAGAGTAGTTGGTGCAGTGTACAATTTGGTGGTGGATTTTTGACGTTGCTTAGAGAGAGGGATACACTGTGACCAGAGAGAGAGAGAGAGAGAGTGATTGATGATCGCTCTGTACGACTCACTCGTCGTTGTATATATAAAATATTATGTCGTTAAACTTAGAATGTATAAACTATTATAAATAGTTACTAATTCTTTAAAATTAAACTACAAATATAAACATAAACATTATAATAACCTAAATTGAATTATATAGAGGGGAGCTTGTCTTCATTTTCTGGAAATCCTTCAATTGACATCAATCAATGGATCTACGAATTCGAAGATATAGCAGACACGGTTAATTGGAACAACCTCCAAAAATTTGTGTACGCGACAAAACTACTTAAAGGTGCAGCAAAGTTGTATGTGAGAGGGTTGTCAGGGATCCGTAGCTGGGATAAGTTAAAAGAGGAATTAATAGAAGAATTTGGGAAAACATTATGTGCGTCAGAGATACATAAACTATTGAGAAATAGGAAAAAGCAGAAAAATGAATCTCTGATGGAACATCTTTACCGAGTCATCGAAATAGGTAAACCCATAAGGCTAGATGACCAAAGTGTAGTGGATTACTTCATAGAGGGTATACCAGACTCGAAAGTGAACAAGACTGTTATTTATGCGGCAAGAACCGTCAAAGAATTAAAAACACAAATTGAAGTTTATGAAAAAATAAAGTGTTTAGGCCATAGAGAAATCAAGCAGGAATAACTGACTAAACCAGAAGATACAAATGACGGAACTAAGACAGAACGGAAAAAATGCTTCAAATGTAAAAGCGAATCTCATTTAGCTAAGGACTGTTTAGAACCTATTAAATGCTACAAGTGTCATCAAACAGGCCATATTGCTAGGTTATGTAGAAATGAAAGTGTAATTAATGATGAGGTCAAAGATAGAGTAAAAATCGGCAACAACTAAAATTAGAGAAACGGGATAAATCGGATAATATATTCAAAGCAGTAAAGATAGAAAGATTTAGCTTTCCAGCGCTAATAGACACGGGTTGCGACTTCAGCTTGTTAAGAGAGGATACGTTTGCCGAAATAAAGGGAGTCTCTTTGAACAGGAATGATGTTCGATATCTGACAGGTATTGGGAAAGATCGGTTGAGTACAATAGAGAGTTTCGAAACTGACGTTGAAGTTGACTTTTGCAAATTCAGGGTTAAATTCCATGTCGTTAAACAAACAGCGATTTTAGGCAATGATATTTTGAAAGTGGTGGATATCATACTTAAGGAAGAGGGTGCCAAAATAGTTGACGAAGAAGATAAAGCAGGGGAGGCAATTGAGGAATTTAAAGTGTTATGCATGATTCAGAGTGAAATTCAGGAGTCAGTGGTAGACAAATTAGAGTTGAATCATTTGACAACTAACGAGAAAGAACAGATAATGAAATACGGGTCAGAGTACAAACCACAGACATCCATTGAATCACCAATTAAGATGAAAATAAGTATTGAGGACGATGCATCCGTATACGAGGCTCTGCGAAGAACTTCCTGTACGGACAAATGCGTCATAGAAATTTCGGCGACAACAATGGTGAAGGTAATTTTAGTACTGGTGGCAACAATCGTTTTGGCAACAACAATAATGTTTCTTCAAAAGCTCAATTATGCAATTGAACATAGGGCGGATACTAAAATGAGACACGTAAGTACGTTAAGTCGAATGTACTGGTTGCTAATCGAAGACTCAGTAAAGTATCGATTAGTGGAAGCACAATTGTTAGACAAGTGGATAAGGGCAGTTAATCAGATTTTAAATAGAGACGAATACGACGACTTCTATATACAAAATGAAGTACTATTTAAAGATCCCAATAAGGAACTATTGGTAGTACCGGAAGTAATGGAAGACGAAATAATAAAGCTAGCTCATCAGAAAGGACATTTTAGTTGGAAGAAGACCAAAGACTTAGTGGAACAGGACTATTACATACCAAACGTTCAAGCTAAAGCAGAAAAAATAGTTAGAAGTTGCGTAAGTTGTCTAATAGCGGGAGCAAAACAAGGGAAAAAAGAAGGGTTGTTATCTCCGATCGACAAAGCTCAAGAGCCTTTGTGGACATATCACACTGACCATGTAGGACCTATGACGGAAACGAAGAAAAAGTATAATTACAAATTAGTTGTAGTAGACGTCTTTTCAAAATTTGTGTGGTTATATCCGACAAGATCCACAGGAGTTGAGGAGGTCGTAGACAAATTAACAAAGCAGTCAGCGGTATTTGGAAATCCTAGACGCATATAGTAGCTGACAGAGGTTTAGCATTTACTTCCAATATGTTTAAAGATTATTGTGAAAAAGAAGGGATTCATCTTTTACACATAACAACTGGGGTACCTAGATCGTTGTCCCAATGCTTAACAAAATGTGTCTAGAGACCCCAACTAATTGGTACTTGTATGTCGATAGTGTCCAAAAAATTATGAATAACTCGGAGCCAAGAAGTACAAAAGTTACTTCATTCAAAATTATCACCGGCTTGAACATGAGAGTGAAAGAGAATGTTAGTATGAGCGACTATTTAAAAGAACTAGAAATAGAAGATTTAAACAAAGAATGAGACGACATCAAAAGAGAAGCTCATCTGGACATAGAAAAGATTCAGGAAGAAAATAGAAGGACATTCAATAAGAAACGTAAGGATAGTACTCAGTCTCATACTGAGGGGATTTAGTTAAGAGAACCCAATATGGGACTGGTATGAGATAAGGCCAACATTTTTTGGACCTTATAAGGTCATAAGGAAGTTAAATGATGGGAGGTATGAAGTACAGAAATTGGGTGAGAGTGAATGCCTGGGAACTGTCCCAAATAAACTTTGATCTCATTTCAATTGTTTCTGTGTCGTTGATTACACAGAGTTGATTTTTTAGTAAATTTTTAATGGATAAATTAAATGTTTTCCTAAAAATCTATATCAAAATCATTCTTAGTTAGAAAGTTATAGTGGTTTGAATTTGAATTAATGCAGTGTCCCATTTAAGCTTTAAACCACAGTATATTAAAGCATCAAATTCTAATTCAAAATGTCGCTGATTAGAAAATATAGCGAAATTTGGTTGCATTTCACTGATTTAGTAAGCAAAATGCAAATATTGTAATATTATTTTAAGCTGTAAGTCGTAAATCAACCTAAGCCGGCACTTAAAAAGTAAACACCCATCGGCTATGGAGCCCGTTGTTCGAAGCGAGGTTGTTATAAATGTACAAGTTGGGCAGCAAAAAATGACAGCATTTGTATACAAGTTAGTCGCAGCAAGCAAAAGCCAGCAAGTTGATCGACAACTAGTTCGATTGATCGCCAAAGGTCACCATGCGCGTTGAGGTTGGTGGAAGAGGCGGTCTACAAAAAGTTTGTTGAAGATGTCTTGCATACGACCGGTTATAAGATGCCAACTAGAAAAACAATAACCCACGTATTGTTGCCAAAAATACACGATGAGAACAAGGGGTCAAGGCAATAGCATCAGATAATGCATTCAACATTGTTGGTGCTATTAAGATGGGAAAAATCGAGATTGTGTTTTACAAATAACAAACGAAATCTCAGCAGAGAAAAAAACTCTCAAAAGTAATCGGCTTCGCAGGCATTTTGCAAAATATAATGGCAAACAGGAGCTCCAGTTTGAATGATCCTTTAAATGCAGTTGTCGATGTGATCGTCTTGGGGATGGACATTCGTTTTAAAGACTACGAAACAAACGTTTCGTTTGTAGCATGCACATTCCTAGACCCAAGATTTAAGGGTCGTGTGTATAAATTCGGGGACGCATTTAAAAAATCTGCAGCCGAAATTAAAAGAAAGGTAATGTCCATAAGGCCAGCCATCACTTTGCCTGAAACTAAGTCTGTATGTCTATTTGCAGTACATTTGGAAGGACTTTGGCACTGCTATTAATCGAGTCAGCAATCCCACCAACAATACAGCTGCAGCCACTAGGGAAATGGATAAATACCTGTCAGAAGAATACATAAGCTGCAAAGATAATCCGCTAATATGGTGGCGCAAAACTCAATATCCTAACTTATATAAGTTATCACGTAAGGATCTACATTACGTGGTGACTTGGCAGCACTTGACCGCGTCATCTCGCTCGCACACGACGAGTCAGGGTTGCTCTGCCATAAATAAAAAAGTACAATTCCTAAAACTGCGACGGTGACGTGGTTCCTCCTGATTGGTTGGGGCTTGCCGTTAAAAGTCAAGGGAAGGTCAAGCTTGGCAATGCGTGCTTAGCTGAGACAAAGGAGAAATAAGTTCTTTCTCATTGGCTTTGAGTAGTGAATCTGATCGGTCATACGATCAGACATTGGTATCGAATAGTAAAATAATCTTAGTAGTAAAAAGATTTTTTATATAAGTGATCCGATATAAGTAAATTGTAAAATTATAATAAATTAGAATAAATAAAACATAAACAACTCAACGGAAGATAAAATACTCTATTTGGAACAATCAATTAAGGGAAAACCTTATGACTAAGAAGAATTCTACGAAGTATACAACATGAATATTCGCGGCAGCAGATGAAGAGAGCTTCAGTTAATTAAGAGAATTAAATCAATTGTAAATGCAAAGACAGATAAGGTTGTCTTTCTTGCATGTTTTCTTTTCTAATGCAATTCGCTTTTGTTCTTATCGCTCATGTCATTATTTACATATATCATACTGTAACAACCACCAAAACAGCAAAATATTTAAACAAAACAATACATAATAATAAAAAAAAAAAAAAAAAAAAACATTTCTGTCCGGTTACGAACTCGCGGTTTAGCAATAAGGGGTTTATATCAAATTGAAAAGCTGGAGGAGAGCAAGTATGATTTCTGGTGCATCGAAATAAAAAGCGTTTTGGTGCACGCGAGTTATGTCCAAGGCCAATAACCCTGCTTCGAACAATTATGCCAATGCAGGCGACATCAGCATAATTGTCCAGAAGTATATGAAATACGATACAAGTTTGTAAAAAGATTAAAAATTCCTACTGAACATAAACAACGTCAGCGTCGCCTTTGCTTATGCTGTTTATGCTTAGTAAGGAAAAGTAAAATATAACAAAAGGCATTTGCCAAGTAGATAATTAGTTTAGAAGTCTTAAGACCTCAAAGCGGAGACATCGTTCTGTTATATTAAGAATAATTTCTGTACTCTATAAAGAAAACAATAATTTAAATTAAAACCAACCTTAAGTGTTTTTATTAAATAATTTTTAAATAATTATTTTATTGTGGTATAGATCCATAATTCGCGGAGTTTTGGGCTGTTACGTCAGGAAAGGTAAAGAGTGAAACATCCGGAAGGATTTGATTGGTCAAATAAAGACCAAGAAGCGTTAGTTATGATCACGTTGAGTGTAAAAACCTCTGAACTATACCACGTCAAGGACTGTGAAACGTCGTTTCAAGCATGGGAAAGATGCCCATCGACCCACTGGTCCAGTGCATAAAGTAGCATTATATAAAAAGTCATAACCGACATTAGCGATAAGCTACGAGCTATCATTTTGCTTTTAAGTCTTCTAAAAACGTACGAGAATTTTGTTGTCGCCATCGAGACACACGAGTTACACCTACCTCTTTCTTATCAACACTGAATAACTCAAAAAAACATTGAGTTGAATAACTCAAGAAATCTGAGTAAGCGAATGGCAAACACATTGAGACAATTAACGGAAATTATCCAGACTGTCCTTGCCAAATTGTGTCCCATATAAACAAACAATAGGAAAACTAAACATAAGCATAATTTGTAACGGAGCTTACAAAATAGTAAGCATCTCCGAGGTTTCTATGTAACAAATTTAAGAATAAAAAATCACTTTATATTTAGAAGTCAAACCAACTGGAAGTTTTATTTAAATCCATACATCTTCTCCAATCAGTAACGGTAAACAGGACTAAAACAAAACAAAAAAAAAAGCTTATCTCTTAAATAACAATAAGTGAGTGCGCAAATTGCAACCTCAAATTATTTACAAACTTTAAAAATGCCCGACCCTTCAGACATTTGGAGGAAACACCCTCCTTCAGAAGGGAAATATTTGGTGGTCAGAAGAACAGATGACTAAACTTATCGGTCGTTCCCATTTGTCATAAAGAGAACACTAGATTTTACTTGCGGTGGTTAAGTGGAGTTTTGCACAAAAAAAAAAACGCGCAACGGTATCTTATTAATAAAAACAAAAAGCAGAATCCAAACAAATAAGTTACTGAAGCTAACCAAGATGCCAATGGATATACCGATTGTAGTTCCTGAGCACAGAGCCCTCAATTACTCAAAGGGTGTAATCTACTCAAATTGCCTAAGGGGTATAGATGAGACCAAAATCTTGGATCACATAAAGCAACAACAACGCGTTGACCGAATCCGGGCTTATAATCCTTACATTCGCCTCACCGAAGCTCCCGGAACATATTTTCTTTGGATACGAGAAGGTGCAATAACTGCCTTCGCATAGGACACATAGTCAAAGTATGCAAAAACAATGACAACTGTAGCCAAGAAACCCACGAATACCGCTTTCACCAAAACACAAGTGACCAATGTCAATTTTGTAGCTCCGCTACTAGCATACATCATATCCTAAACGAATGCCCTTCATTCCACAACGTACGCACCCTCATCACTAACCAAGACCACATCTTATTGCTTTCCGATCAGTAATTCTCAATTTTCTAAAAACAACACACATCATCAATCTCTTGTAAATCCCCAAATTAACTACATAAGTTTACCTTGTTATCAAAATTTAATCCTGTATATACTATTTTATATTTAGCAAACTTTTACTTTAAAATTAATTAAGAAACTAGATTAGAAAAAAATATCCCAAATGTAAAATCAACCGAAAACCCCAGCAGCTATAGCTACAGTGTATTAAATAATTAAATATTAATTACTATGACTTCAGAAAATAAATATATATTGAGTACACAAACAAAAAATTTGGAAAATGGAAGGATGCAAAGGAGTAAAAGGGGGAGAAGTTAAGTGTACCCAAATTGACCCTGAATTACAATTAATGGAAAATAAATTTGATACACGTATCAACGTCTTATTTTTCAGACACATATCAGGCAGATCTTTGGATCATCATGAACCAACGAGACTCTTAATTTATATATTTTTTGTTGGTTTTTAAACTTATTTTTCATTTCAAAATATAATTTAAGTAATTATATTGTAAGGCCACATTTGCATGTACAAAAAAAATTGTTTGAAAATATATTTTTAATGAGATTTTTATGCAATATAGAAAAATTAAATTAATAAAAAACTGTATCTCTTTGTACAGCAAATATGTACCTACTATGAATAAATTGTGATCGGTGCAATATATTTAAAAAAAAACTTACTGATGTTGCTGTATGTCTTACTTCTGTTGATGTTGCTGGCGCTGTAGATGTTGCCCGTCGCATGCTTTCTTCGACTTATGTTGCAGCTTTGGCAAATGTAGCAACACTCGTTTGTAAAAATTGTTGTTGATGTTGCTGATGTTTCTGTTCCTGTTGGTGTTGCAGTTTCTGTTGGTTTGTTCGTATTGTTCTTCTCTTGTTGCTTTACTTTCGTTTGTTGTTGATGTTGTTTTCCTTTTTGGTGTTGTTAACATAATTCAAGAGTGTTACCGGGCATTTGTTGCATTAACAAAAATATTTGGTGTTATTTATTGGTCGTTCTTGTTTCTGTTGATATTGTTGTGGTAAATACGAGGACACTGTAGCATGTACAAGCTGCTGTGTATTATTTTTACTTCTTTCCTTATCATCTTCATTGCAACATTTGATGTGATTCTGGTCGTTGAATAATGTAAAATTCGATTTTGTTGATGTTTCTATATCAGTGCTCATAAGTTCCATTGACAAGTCCAAAATCAGTAAGAATAAGAATAATATTGCAGTTTACACCAGAAGAAGTTTACATTTAGCAGACAAATTGTCCATTAACACCACCAACACTCAGTAAATTTGCATTAAATTGAAGAGTACAAAAAAGAGAACAAAGAGAAAAGCGGAGTATATGCAATTGGTTACCAGCAATGCTGACTCGTGTTTTGCATCTAGAAAAACCGGCGTTGCATTGAAGTCGTAAGTGCTAAATTTGCTTTTATGTTTGATTTGTAGTTTTGTAGCATTTTCGGCTTGTGCTTTTGATGCTGTTTGCTGCCCGTTGCATACTTCTTGTGAAGCAAAGGCAGACCTTTGCCGCTACTAAATGATGATGATGTGACATTATTATGTTCTGGATGTTTTTGTTTTGTTTGTGTTGTTGTCCCGCCATTTGCAATTGCAAATCTCCTTTTTTATCTCTTTCTTTGGAGTCTGGATGTCGCGTGCCGCTTTGGTTATTCTCATTTAATTTATTAATAACCGCTCATTATGTATAGAAAACTAAAACATATTATTCATATAAAATTCTTTTGCATTTATTCACTTCACACAAACACAGCAGCACGCACAACAATTTTATCATTCCACTTCTTTTCATCCAAACAAACGCCGGTATTTCTGCACCTTTGCATTGGCTCGTCTTCTAATTTGTGAGAAAAAATGACTCTCTCAAGAGCGTCAATAAGTCTTAGGTATGTGATGAACGTTTCTATTCATTAGTGGTGAATTTCTTGTGGTGAAAACCCAACAACATGTACCAATCGTTCAAACAGTTGAATGGTACTGGCAACACTATTCGCATTCTGTATAAATATTCAAATTGGTCATGTGCTCTCTATTAATGGTGTGGAAAGGAGATTGTGTTAAATATGAAGGCTCTTAACTGTTATAACAACCACTACGTTGACTAAGTGGCAGTTACTCCATATAAAATAATTAGATCGTTTTCGTTAAATTGTTCAACGATTGAGCTGCGTAAACTAATATGTATGTATAAATACGAAAGCTTCAAAAACTAAAAATGTTCTTTAGCTAAAACACCTTGTGACAGCAGCTGACTTTACAGTGATGAGATATCTAGAATTCGAAAATAACAAAGACGTCTTTTTGGCTAAAAATTGATGAATTCGACCATTGTGAATGGTACACGATATTTTGTGAATAACTTTTGCATGAAGAACACCATTTCAAGTCGTTAATGAGCCGAACGTGACCAGGCGAAATTAGTGGCTCACAATGATGCATCACAAAATATCATCTCAAAATTGTACTGACCACTAAGTTATAATGCACAACAAGCTGGGTCCATAAATTGTGAGTATGACGTTCATCACTTGCTTGCTTGTATAACGTGGCGGATGAGTTATATCTGTTTTTGTGGAAAGTCTTTTTTTCAGATGATTCTATCTCAAAAACTGTGGGACAAGTTTGCATACTTGACAGACAGACGGACATGGCTAGAACAACTCGTCTCATCGGGCTAATCAAAAATATAAACACTTTATGGGGTCTCCGATTTCTCCTTCTGTGTGTTACAAACTTCATAATAATCTTATAATATTATTCATTACGTGAAGAGTTTAATGAGGGTTGTACTCGTATATGGTGCGTATGAGTGATTTTAATTTACGCTTAAGATTCAACATTGATGCCTTCACTAAAAAACAACAAGGTAACGTCCTTCCTACTATTTTGTTGAAGTAAACAGCGTGGAGTATGAATAACGTTTATTTATTAGACATTAACCCTATGAAAAATTTCACACATGCACAATATCTATGTAATTATTTAAGAGGAAAATGGACCATTTGATTTTCCACTATACTTTCAGAAGATTTCCCAGACCAAATCATAGTGAAGCCGCCCCGTGCATAAAGAAACTGTACTTACAAACATTTATAAATAAATGCAAAGATTTATATGTATACGCATGTTTGCATTATGTATGAATGGGTATCTGTCCCTGAGTCTGTTTCACTGTTTTGGATTTACGCATACTGCGTTTGCATTCAAGCATCACAGCACTAAAATAAATTATAAGAATCTGCGCATGAATTATCCAATCGAATAAAGGATCCACTTGCCTTGTTCAGTTTATTTTTCTAATTCTTTTACTATTTCTACAATTCTTTCTTGATTTATGCTAATAGCATTTCCGGTTTATGTTTCAAACCAATTCTGAACCTCTTCTAAGTGCATATTCTTTACTCATACTTTTATACATTTTTTCTTTTGATCCTTGCCAATCGCTAGGCACACGTTCAGCGGCTTTTGATGCCAGATATTGCTTTAACATTTAATATGTCTCTGTATTCTCCCAGTTTTCTAGCAACAACTTCACAATTGTTGTAGCTTCATTCACAACCCATCCGATTGCGATTGGTTTCTTTCATTCCGCTTGTTATAATTCAAATACATATTAGGTATCAATTTCAATGATTACAATATTTCCCAGCCCCTTTGATTTCTTCTCCTTTTGCTGCAATGTAAAAAATTCCAATAAATAAATAAAAAGCTTTTGTTGCATGATTTTTTTGATTTATTATTATTATTTTTTTTGTTATTGTTATCAATATTATTATTATGTTATATTCTTAACTAATTTATTAATTATTTAATTAATTGTTAAAATGTTTTAACATTTCTTGTTGTTCTCAATTTAATTTTGTTACAATTTTTAAAATACAAACATATATTCAATTTTTCTTATTTATTATATTGATCGACAAAGCGCCTAAGATGCTACTATACATTTTTGTTCTTTAATCAATTTAAACAATTTCTTGTACAATAAATATTATTTTTCTGTGGAAATTTTATTGTATCAATAATTTATTATCACTTTCAATTAGTTTTATTTTTTACATTTATTTTACATTTATTTTCATGTTTATCTTCTATCTATAAATATATTTTTTATTTCATCATTGAATTTTAAAGTAATAATTTCTAAATTTGCAATTACTAAATCACATATTATTACGTCACATTATTGGCATTATTATTGTTTTTATTAGTTTTATAGAGATTATTGTTTTCTTTGCTTTGTATTTTCATTATTTTTCAAAAATAATATAAATATTTAATGATAATTTACAGGATTATGGTATCTTTCCTTGTTAATTAAATTTTAAATTTATTTCTGTTTACTTTTTAAGGTCTTTTTTCTATTTTATTAATCTGTTTTACAATTGTTACAACTACTTTTTTATTTCACTTTTATTTTCATTTAAAAATCCTTAATTAATTTTGGAGGCAAACATTTTTTTAACCAAACATCTCAATAGTCTTTCAAATGCAAAAGATCAATTAAAGAAAACATTAGGAATTTATAATTTTGATAAAAATCTAAAATTGATAAATTTACACGTCGAAATGAAAATAATAAAAAAAAAACTTTATACATTAGAGTCTCGTTGAATTTAACCTTCCTATACTCGCGCATACTCTCAGATCAACAAATCATTAATTCGTTGTTATCTCAAAAATTAGGATCACTATGACTTTGCGATTTTTAGTATCTTCATAAGTTGTTGTTCGGCAGCGTTTAGTGCAGCGTAAACATTGGTGCTGAGTGAAAGTGTGTAATTTTATGACTATTATCGGTCTGTGAGATCGACAGACACTGAGCAGGAGGGTGATTCGGCAAACGAATGTGAAGAGCTTTCATCTACAATCTTCTACGTCGGCAAAGATACAAAAACTAGATGGAAAAAAAAAATAGTTCATCTTCTACTGTTAGAACAAGTTCTCAAAATATTCTTCTGCAGCTTTCTGGCGTTAAGGGAGAAGTAAGATATACAAAAGATCCATGTGAGATTTGGCAATTTTTTTTCTATGATACAATAATCCAACTAATTACGAAGTATAAAAAGGAAGAAACCAATATATTAAATTGCTTTCACCTGAATTCATCAAACGACTCGGCTTACTGACGAAGATGAAATGCGAGCATTATGCTGCGCTTGCATTCTACGCTACTACAGACTGTCACTTCGTTGTGAGACTTGCTACCGAGCAGAAGTACTTTTATACTGTGTAATTCAGTGTGATTACTTGAATAAAAAAAAATTAGCTATTATTGACGCTGTTAAGAAGGGGACATTTCAGCCCAATGTAAATCATTCCAATTGTTTGGGAATTGCACAGTTTCTTTTGATGTGCAGAGATAAGCCTGTGAGCTGAGCTAGGAAAAATAATAAAGACAGTCGAAATTTGAGCATTGGACGTTTGTTTGATTTTGATGCGCCTACAAAAATTAACTGGAAAATAACATAAAGGAATATTGGAAAGATACATTTGTCAGTATCTTTTGCTTCTTTGGTTATTCATCCTTCTCACTTCTTTCTACGCGTAAGTTGAAAATTGAACGTTGAACGAAAAACACGTCATGTAAATTATAACTTACGTTTTTTATTTGAGATATTTTATTTTATTCATAACGGTCGATGAAAGGGAATTCGTATATTATAATACACGTTTACGTAGTAGGAGTGTAAGAGTTGATTTTTATACATGATTGGCTTCAGCTTTGATGAGCAATTTTGAACGTAACAACGAAGTACAAGACAAAGAAGCGGATCCAAACAGTGTTGATGTTGACGATATAGATAACGACCACGATTACGTGCCCAATGAAGATGTATCTGATATTGAAGACGAGGCTTCTGCGCCCTTAAATCTTTAGTGAAATTATGTATTGAGCACAAATATGAAGAATTTTTAAAATATCTAAATATAATGGAAGAAAATTTTTTTTAAATTGAATGCCAAAAATGCGGTGCAATAGAACATAACTGACTACTACAAATAACATGTCAACTTAATTATATAAAAATATGATTTTGACACCAATTTTATGTAAATATAGTTAGATGATTCTTACTTTTCGTTTTTATAAAAAAAACTTCCATTGAATTTTGTAAAATTATCGTGTTTAACTTAACTGAATTTTTAGGATAGTTGCATCGCAAGCCTTTGCAAAGTTATCGATGCAGTTTAGCTGCAATATATTGTATTAAACTATTTCGAAATAAATTTTTGAAAAAGAAAGAGAAAGAAAAATAAATTAAGAAAGAGAAAGAAAAAACTCGTGTCATTAAAAGTTTAAAGATACCGAAAGATACAATTTTATGACAAGTTTAAATAACAAGTGCGCGAGTTATGTAGCCTCAATCTGACCCTGTTCTTAATGCAGCTGTCTCTGTCTCTCTTATGTGGTGCTCATTACCCTTGTACTATTCCGTTTTAAATTGTTATCCGTTGTATGTATCAAGTAATAGGAAGACAGTAGGATAGACGTGAACCAGGACCTTACGGGACTGTCGATTGAGCAAAGCTTCATAAGGCTGGTTGTGTACTCATTAGCCGACATCTAGATTTCGGCGGGATCTCTCTATGCTGCGAAGCTTATTTATGACATCAGCTAGAAACTTCGACACAGCATTCCACTTGTATTGGTTCTCTAGCATGTGACTTACTAGGTTCACAACCGATGGCTGATCACCTAGGGCCTTAGCTATTGCCGCTCCCTGTCAAATCTTCTGCATCTGCTTAATACATGCTAAGGGTCTACTTCGCACTGATTGCCGCAATATGTGCACCAAGAACCGTCGTCGTGATGGAACCTGTACAGATACTGCCGGAAGCATCCGTGACCGCTCAGTAGCTGAGTGAGGTAATAGTTTACCTCACCATGCTTCCTTCCAATCCATTCGGCTAAGCTGGGAATAAGGCCGTAAGCCCAGCGACCCTTCGATGAGCTATCCCAGCGACTCTTACCTCCTCTGAGGGCCACGCTCTCCAGGTATAAGCCAACGCTGCCTCAATGGCGACTAGGTCTATTGGTACTAACCCAGCAAGAACTAGAGCAGCAACCTCCGACACAGTTCGGAAAGCACTAATGCCTCTGAGAGATTCCAGTCTGTAGACGCTCTCACGCTGTCTCCTGTATGATACCCTATCCATTGTCTTAGCCCAAACCGCTGCCCCGTAGAGCATCAAACTAAGTAAGTTAATCATCTTTGCTTTATTTTGAATGGTAATGAGATCGAAAATCTTGTAATTCATATAGATTGGCTTAGTGTACGTCATGATCGAAATATAATTTGGCCATCAACCAGAAGATTGGAATTGTACAGCTGTGAGACATCACTATAAGCATATGCCACCATATTATTATATAACCATTGAACGATGGTTCCTATTACACGGGCAACTCTTGGAATCAGTACAACAAAAGGTATTGGTGGTGGTAGTGGCACTGCTGGCTCTGCGGATTAGGTCATCAGATGAATTACAATTATAACTAACAAAGGCATTGACAATAAAAGCTCCTGTGATCGCTGTCAACTCAAAGACACTACCGGTGAGTACTTATATGCGTCAAGGCAAACATCAATGTTCATTATCCGAATCAAAGACTATAGAAGTTTTTATTCTCTTCGGGCCACCCGGGTACATTCCCATACATAATAAACATCATACGAGTATACGTTTTAATTCTTGTACAGAATCGAACACTTACGCTTATTAATCAATGAAATGAGACATATATTATTATTGATTTTCAACAGTTACAATTGAGTCCCATACCAAGTATGTCGAATTTATTAGAATTGCCACTACAACATACTTTCAACATGCTCTACATCCTCTTGACTTAAAAGGTTATGCTCAGCTTCGTTCATTGCGTGCCCATAGTTTTCCAGTATTTTCGGAATCATTTGGTGAATTACAGCGACGCATTAAAGTACACATTCTTGATCGACAGGCATCGCTGAAGGTTTTCACGTGTTTTTTTTTTTTTATATATATATATTGTAGTATTAAGTATAGCATGGTAGGAAGTAAGAGTGTGTATGTATGTATCAAACGTGTATGATCAGTATTAAGAATAGTATTGTAGTAAGTAAGTGTATGATCGAACGTGTATAATCAGACCTAGAACTTAAGTTGAAGAGAAAATAAAGAGTAGAGTAAAATTGAGTGCGAAAGTGAACGGACGTTTACTACATTAGAAGGGGGATAGCACGCCAAGAATTAAAAAAAAAAAAAAACTGAGTGACTAAAATAATTGTGCGAATTACGTGAATCGGAGAATGGAAGAGGCAACGTTCCATTTGAAGTGGTCCATATTGATCATTATGGCCCAGTTCAGTCAGGAAGACCCAAAAAACATATACTAGTAGTAGTCAACGCTTTTACAAAATGTGTAAGGCTCTACCCCACAAAAACAATAGGTACAAAAGAAGTCATAGAAGCTTTAACAGATTATTTCAGAGCCTATAGTAGACCATCATACATAATTTCTGACAGAGGAAGTTGCTACACGTCCAGTGATTTCAAAGAATTCTTAGACAAAAATAAACTTAATCATATAAAAGCAGCGACCGGTTCACCACAGGCTAATGGGCAAGTGGAACGAATCTACAGAGACACAGGTCCCATGATAGCAAAATTAGTCGATATGGAAAAAGGATTACACTGGGACAAAGTATTAGATATGGTAGAACATGTTCTAAATAACACTCAGCATAGAAGTATAGGACAACACCCTAGCAAAATGCTCTTCGGAATATCACAAAAAGGCAAAACGTCAGACACGTTACAAGAAAACCTCGACGAATTTATTTATTTGAAATGGCATTGACAAAGAAACTGTCAGCTTAAAAACAAAAATGAATGTAACAATTAACACTTAAAAGTAAGACAAAAATATAAATTGAAGTGAACTTAAACTAAAATAAATTAATTACAAAAAAAAAAAGAGAAAGAAACAATAAATAGGAAAAAAAAAACATGAAAATAAATAAATAAGGATAATATGAAATAACAGCCTCTGAACCCGTTGGGGGAAATCTATTTGCAAATAGTAGCGAGCTATGCCCCTACTCACAGCTATGTGTGGTCAGAGACATATGAATTAATAAACTACAATAATGCAGATGGTAAAGGTGACCCAAATCAGCGACATCCAGTTCATCCAGCCTGCAGTGTGATCAGGAGTCCCGTAGGCAGCGAATGACGATGGTATTAATCGATGTTGGCGATATCTCGGGTGAGAGAACGTGATAGAATTTATTATATGACGTGCATAAAACTCGGAAAGGATCGTGCAGGGCATTGTTAGTAGTGCATCTATTCAATGCTAAAGGGACAAAATTTCTGGTAGGACGACTAGGGACACAAAAGTTTAACTGATTCAATAGCTTAGGAGAATCAATTTCCCAAACGATGAGCTTATGAAGAAAACTAATCCCAAGAGCTATCCTACGATGCACCAAAGATGGAAGACTGATAAGAAGGAGCCTATCAGAGTAAGATGGCAAACGCGAATTAGGATTCCAGTTTAGGCCACGAAGGGCAAACAGGAGGAATTGTTTCTGTACAGACTCAATTCGAACTTGATTATTTATATATATTGTGGTGACCAAATGCAAGAGCAATACTCGAGGAGTGGATGCACAAGAGATATAAAAAGAGTCTTTGTGGTATAAGGGTCATTAAATTCAAAAGACCATCGTTTAATGAAACCAAAAACACTCTTCGCTTTATTTACGATAGAAGAGATATGTTGGTTAAAACACAGCTTGGGATCAAACTGGACACCGAGGTCATTAAAAGTAGAGACTCACTCGAGTTGGACGAATTGAACAAAGGAGAGATGAAAAGAGATTTAGAAGATATCAGAGAGGAAGCTGAAAAAAGGCAAACAAAAGACCAGTCTTACAATAAAAGATATGCAGACAGCAAAAGACCAGAACCACACAAATACGTTGACGGAGACTACGTTGTGGTGAAAAGTTTCGACTCACACTTAGGCGCATCAAAAAAGTTAATCGCCAAATATAAAGGGCCATACCGAATAACAAAAGTTCTACCTACCGATAGATACGTTCTGGAGGATGTAGAAGGACAATGCGGTGGTTGAACCGCTAGCGTTAAATTCAGAAGAAGTGTCAAAAACATTAGAAATACTGTGGTGGGTTAGAGAGGGTATGTTAAAATTTTCATATGTGGATAAGTTCTCAGCTATTATTACTAAGCGTTGTGTGTTATCAGGGCTTGCTCAGTTGTTTGATCCTTTAAGGTTCCTGGGATCCTTGCCGCCGGATAGAGTGCAGTGAACGCTTTATCCCTTTGAGCGAACGGGAGTGGACTTCGCAGGACCATTGTGGATATGCACTTTAACATCAGAGGGAAGCGCCCTGTCAAAGTGTAAATATGCACGTTTGTGTGCTTTGTGACAAAGGCATGTCACTTAGAGATCGCCGCTTTCATTGCGGCACTTAAAAGTTTTTTCGCGAAACGTCACCATATTTTGTGACAACCCGACCAATTTCGTGGGAGCAACTCGAGAACTGAAGACGTTCGACGCTGTAGATAGAGACCAGAGTACAGATGACTGTAACAAGCAAGGAGTTGAATTCCGATTCATTCCTCCAAGGTCACCTCATTTCGAAGGATTGTGGGTGAGTGCCGTCAAAAGCGCGAAGAGACTGCTGGTGAGTACGTCTAATGGAACAACCCTGAATTTTGTGGAAGCGGTAATGAACTCCAGGCCGTTGTATGAGTTATCGTGTGATTAGTTTCACCGTTCAAAGAAACAAGGAGCAGCGTAATAGTTGACCTTGATGTCTGATCAGTTAGAAATGGTAAGAACTGACCAATCACACAGCAAAAGCATAGTAAGCGTCGATTACGTTTTGACACTCATTTTTTGCTTGCTTAGAAACGGCACTGTTTGGCTTCTTTTGTTCAGCAGAAATTTCTGAACTTCACTCTGAGTTATCGTCCAATGGAGATAGGACGTAAAAATATGGTTATTAATTAAAAATGAAATATTAAATAAATGAAAAATTGTGAATAAATAACTGATTTAAGATTGAAATCGAAACGAAATATTTTAATTTATACTTGGATGCTCTGACACCAGGACATTTCTTAATTGGGCGACCGATCAACTCTTTGACGGAGTCTTGGAATGAAGACCTGTTGAAATTATTGATAACTGAACGATGGAAACGAGTGCTATTGGTTCATCAAACATTTTGGCGACGCTAGTCGAGGAAATACCTGACGCTGCTGCAAGAGAGAACCAAGTGGACCAAAAAGAAGAACCACATAACTCTGGGTACTCTAGTGTTGATATCAGAAGATAACACTCCGCCCGGTCAATGGTTGCTGGGACGAGTCAGCGAAGTTAAGTGTCCCCACTTGACCCTGAACCATTACACTGGCACAGATGAAGTCAGCGTCATAGTTCAGAAGTAATTAAACGATAGTAAATAAAAAAGAAATAAAGTTGCATAAGTGTTGGGTAGGTGTTTATGTTCTTAACCACAAAGACGCAAAGAACAACGACGACAACGAGCACAAGAACCAAAACGACGATTCAACAAAGAAGAAGAAGAACGATGACAACGACGATAATGACGATGACGACGAACAAGGGAGACAGCAGCGATTCTGTTGAGAAAGCATTGAGGATTGTGATCTCAACGAGTAAAGACGTGTGAATGACGAGTTATAAAGTAAAATATCCAAATAATCAAATATTAAATGAAATTAAATACACATATAATATAAAAAACTAAATAAACACATAATTAAATCCTACATAAGCAAAAGTATAAAGAATGTGAAATTCGAATCTTGAAAATAAATAAATAAACAAAGTTGCACAAGCATAAGCAACGTAAGCGACGGCTTCGCTTCCATCACTTATCCTTGTTCAACATAAAATAACAAAAAACGGCTCTTGCATGTGCCATAAATAATTTTAGTTTTAGTTTTAAAACCAAGACGAACGAATAAAGTTGGATTTTACTTCTAAGAGTGATCTTTTATTTTCAATTACATAATTGGTGCTGTCGACGGAACTAATATTCACAAGAATATTAGGAGAACAAAATCGTATATAGTGAAACCAAAGTTTTCAAAATAACACACTTTAACGCAGAAGTTAAAATTTTTACTATGTGAAACCACAAAGTTTTCAATATAACACAGTTGAACGTAAAAATTAAAAATTTTTTTGTTTACACTGTGTAACAAAATTTTCAACAAAATATACCTTAAGCAACAACTTTAACAAAAAGAAAACAAATGTCAATTAAATTAAATTGAATCAAATAAAGACAGAAAAAAGTGTGTAACTTATCACGTAAGGATCTGCGTTACGTGGTGACTTGGCAGCACTGGACCGCGTCATCTCGCTCGCACACGATGAGTCAGGATAAATAAAAAAGGACAATTCCTAACACTGCGACGGTGACGTGGTCCCTCCTGATTGGTTGGGGCTTGGCGTTAAAAATCAAGGGAAGTTCAAGCTTATAAACACATAATTATCGATATATTTATTATCAGGTTATGGGCCCAGGACGTTTGGTGATACTTATAAAAGAGGAAAACAAATAAAGATAAGCTGACGTTATGGCGGAATGCACAATCGACAATGTGGTCAAAATCAACCAGTTCGATGGCACGAATTTCAGTAACCGGAAATATCGTGTTGGAGTGTTGTAAAGCAAAAGAAATGTACGATGCGCTGTGTGGTATTTATGAAAGAAAAAGCATAGCGACACAATTGTTGGTACGAAAGCAGTTGTTGATGATGAAATAGAATGGAAGTGATGACATCAGAGATCATCTTCTGGTTTTTGACGGAAAAATTCGCGAATTAAAATCGACGGGTGCCAAAATGGAGGAGCTTGATGTTGTGGTACATTTGCTGCTTACTTTACCGAAAAGCTACGAAAACTTGGTGACTGCATTGGAGACAATAGATCAAACTAGATTAAAGCTTGGATTTTGTTAAAACGCGTTTAATGAGTGTGTACAACAAGCGAACCAGTGGAAATAGTTGAAACAAATTAAGTGAACATGGGGCAATGAGTGCAAAGGAGAGATCAAAAGAAATCATTTGTTATAGGTGTAAAAAGCCTGGACACAAAAAGTTCCAGTGCAAAAATATAAAAGTCGAGACTGACAGTGCAAACGAAGTGGATTTACTGTGTGCTGTGAATGAACAAATAAGAACAGTCCAGCCAACCGTATACAGCGCTCAAGTGACATGGAGAGATGATGGCGCATCACAAATAAAATTTGTGTTGAATTCAGGTGCGACGCCACACATGGTAAACGACAAACGCTATTTTAATAAGCTCCAAACAATAGAAGAAGTTGAAATTGCTATTGCTAAAAGGAACCAATGCATTTTTTTTCTCATTGTCCTTGGTATCAACTTCGTTGTCAACAAATTGAATGTCAAGTGTTCATGAAGAATTACTGAGTGATGCACGAGAAAAAAATCATTGCCATTATGCATACATTATGATGCATGGACTGCAAGTCTGATGAAAGTTATATGGCGACGAGACTAAATTTTGCTCCTTATTACTGACTTGTGAGGCATTTAATGATAGACATACAAGTGAAAATTTATACGAATTTCTAAAAAAAAAACTATGAAAGAGTGGGATAAGTCGCATAAAGTTATTGCTGTTGTAAGTGACAATGCAGCAAATATTATAAATGCTGTCAAACTTGGTCAGTGGCGATCAATCGGTTGTTTCGCTCATTCCTTAAATCTGATTGTCCAAATGCTACCAAGGAAATAGCGAGTGTTTTAGTGCAGGTTAAAAGTATTGTTGAGTACTTTAATCGAAAGGGAAGAAAACTTAACTGCTTCAGAAAAACAGATGAATTTACCCATACTAAAACTGAAGCAAGACGTTGCAACTCTTTGAAATTCTACCTATTATATGCGACATTACAATCAAATGATGATCTACAAAAATTGCATCTAGCCCAACTGCTCTTGCCCTTGTACCTACTACTGATGGTAGCATATGGGATGAATATGATAACGGAAAATTAGTAAAATTACAATGCCTGGGAACAAAACTGTGGCTGGCATTCGTGAAGTAGATAAATATTTAAACGAAGAATACGGTGGCGGTCGCAAAAACACTCCCTAAACTTCGGGAAAAATGCAAGTGCTCCATTGCTAGCATAAAGAATTGGTTACACCAGACTGGTCCAGAACTGGCAGATCATAAGACGGAGGTGGTACTAATAAGCAGCAGGAAGAAGTTGGAATCACTAGACATACATGTCAGGTCACAAGACTTAAAGTCAACACCGTGCATTAAATATCTTGGGGTCATACTAGACTGAAGGTTCAATTTTGGGGACCACCTAAAGATCGCAAGCAAGAAAGCATCCAAGACCCAGGTAGCCACGGCGAGGCTCATGTTGAATATGGGCGGGCCTAGACAACCAGCTCGTGAGCTACTTGCGGCAGTCAGCAAATCCATCATCCGATATGCTGCACCTGTATGGTCCAGTGCACCTAACTACAGATCATATATGAAAGGAGCAGCTTCCGTGTATCGTCTCAATTCCGGCAGAGTATGATGTGCGTTCAGAACCGTGTCAGATGATGCAATAAGCATTCTTGCAAACTACAAGCCGATCGATATTGAAGTCAACGAACTAGCGGCAATATATGCACTAAGATGCGCGGAGGTTCCTGAAAATGTCCAGGCAGTCTCACAAAAGGACTTGTGGCAGCAGCGATGGCAAAGCTCCACAAATGGACGTTGGAAGTTCGAGCTTATACCGAACATCAGTGATTGGGTATCTCGTAAACATGGTACGCTCAACTACCATTTGACGCAATTCTTATAGGGGCATGGCCGCTTTCGTGAGTACCTGCACAAATTCAGGCATGTGGATGATCCACTTTGTCGTTACTGCACAAAAAAAGTGGAAAATGCCTGTCACGTTGTCATGGAATGCACCCGGTTTGTACAACAGAGAGACACAATAACGTCAGAAATGGGTGAGGTCCTTTCACCCAATCGCGTTGGTAAGTGCATGCGAGAGACTTGGATGCCTGGAACACCGCTTGCATCATTATCGTCAGTATTATGCAACAGGTCTGCAGAGATGAAGAACTGAATAGAAGTGTGGTGTAACCTGCTCTCCCTGGTGAAGTTACCTCAAATATCTAATCGATTTTGATATTTCGTCATGCGAGTTATTCTCTCAATTCTCTCTTTGACCATAATCGTTCTCTCTTTGACCATGCTGTCTCATTTACGCCTTCACAAGGTAAGTACGTATGAAACAGACAAATATTACCAATATTTAGTAATGTAGATATATCATCTGTGATTGGTGGAGGCGTCGATAATAATCAAGCCAAAATGAGCCAACATAGCTTCGCACAGAAAAAACAACGCGATTTGAGCAATAAATTTATAGTATATGGAAAAGTCGTAATTTTCTTTGCAACGAAAACCAACTAAGATTCCTGGCGAATACAGACTTGCCACCTGAAATTATGGAGCTCTCATTACCAGTTCAATTCTTTTTTCACTTATTCCCAAAATCGCTTTTCGACAAATAAGGAATAAGACCAATTTATATGCTCACCAGAGAGATCCGAGCACACATTTTAGTTTCACGTCGCTGGAAATCCGTCAATTTGTTGGGATTGTGCTTTATATGTGGCTTGCATGCATGGCCCGAGTGTCGAAATATTGGCCTAAGCATATTGGCTGCTGTTCAAGGCACAATGTCGCAAAAAAGATTTGAAGACATAAGACGTCACATTCATTTTAATAACAATGATTGCCAGGTGCCTCCTACCAATCCTCAACATAATCGCCTATTTAAAATCAGGCCGATTGTCGAAGAACTGAACAACAATTTTATAAAAGTTCCAATGGAGCAGTGCCAAAATATCGGTAATTTCTTGGATGGATAACAAGGTGGTCTCACTCGCTTCAAATTACGCCAGAATTTTGCCCAAGGATACTGCTCGCCGATTCGACAGAGCAAAGAAAACACATATACAAATCGAAAGGCCTTTTGCAGTAGCCCAATATAATAGCTATATGGGCGGCGTGGATCTTATTGATAGTATTATAGGAAGATATAAAATTTCGGTTAGAAGCAACAGGTGGCAGGTGAGAATATTTTATCACCTGGTAGACCTTACTGTAAGCAATGCCTGGCTGCTGTATAAACGTGCTAACAATGCAAAAGGGAATTCGAAAAAACTTTTGAGTTCAGCTGATTTTCGTCCTAAGTGTAAAGCCATCTCAGTTGGATTATGTAAAGAATTGTCGAACATCCTCTGATGCATGGTTCAGGCTGCCAAGTGGTCCCATCAGAAAAGTGCTTTTATAAAAGCAACTGTTAAGTTTGAGTAAAACAGAAGATTACAGTATGTCGCAATACATAAATTCATTTGTCGAATTGGTGAACAAATTGACAGAGGTAAATATTGAGCTGAATGATGAGTTGAAGGTTATAATTCTGTTGTCAAGTCTGAGCGAAGAATATGAGCATTTTGTTGTTGCCATGGAAACAAGAGACTCTTTGCCTTCACTCGCATTGTTAAAAACAAAATTATTAGAAGAAGCATCTAGAAAATAACAAGAGTACGGACAAGAAGAAAAGCAATAGGCTTTTTATGTGAAAACGAAAGAGAAAGACAGTAAGAATCGTAAACAACCGAACAAGAGTTTCTTTGGGAAATGTGTTAAGTGTGGTGTTCAGAGACGGTGGAATAATTATGGCGAGGACTGTAGTCATGTTCACCAGCCTGCAGCTGTAATTACAAAGCTGTATATTTGCTACGGAACTTTTTATTGTAGTTATCACCTCATCCTCTATTTGCTTGTTGTTCATATGCTTACTTCTGTGCTTGCTTGCGCTAGCTTGCAATTAATAAAGAATATTATAAAAATTGAATTCAATAGAAACACGTCTTGTTATTTTCTTTGCTGTGCTAATTTATAGTTGCCGTTGGAAACGGTAAATGGGAAAAAAAAAGGCTAGCAAAAAGGCTTGCTGGTCTCAACATGTGGTATACGCGGGCACAAAGCAGAGCAATGTAGAGTAGAAGTAAAACACAAAAAAAGATAAAGGAGAATATTAACAAAATCATGTTGTTTTTATGCCGTTTTATTAATAAATACCGCAACTCTTCAGTTTTTTCTCTGGCATCTGTCGTACAAAATGATAAGAATTCAACCGAGTCGGTCTAATTTCTGTCTTAATGCCCCGTTAGGAGAGGAAATTGAGTGTAAAGTGTGCCAAATATAAAAACCGATACACATGGCATAAAATAAACCAAAGTTTAACTGAACTTTTCAAATTACAGATCTGCGTGATCTCCAAACTTACACAAAATTATTAATTATGAGAGCTTGATGTCTAAACACATGTAAACAAAATTATTTGTTATGACAGCAGAAAAATCGTAGATAAACATTGAAATTTAAGCTATTATTACCACTCAGCATTATTTTCTTATCATAAATATAAAAAATGGTACATAAGTAAATGTTTGTTACAATAAAATTAATCAGTAATATTCATTTGATCTCTACTATAATCCTCTTAGCATGTTTGATGCAGAAATGTATCATACCGTTTTTTAACAGTAACTTTATCAAAATAGAAAATTTTGTAAATCCATTAAGATACGTGTTTTTTTATTTTCACTTTTCTACATAATAAAAAAAACCGCATCAAAATATGGTGAGTGTGGATCTACAATATACAAATTCTTTTTATAAAATTTTCCGACCTTTTTTAAAATAGATAAATGGTTAATCAACAAAACCAAAAGTTTAAATGATGATCAAAGCTAAGCTTTTGCTTGGACTTGCTTATTTTGCATATTTAGAGTTTCCAGGTTTATTTTTTATGAACATGCATATTTTGCATATTTGCATGCTGATTTTACTTTCTCTTTGATATAACGTACACTTTCCCATATTTGACAACCCTGTTGACTATATTTTTATCCCCCGCGAATTTATCTGTCAAAAGAAAAAGAAACAAAAAGTGAATTCTGTTCGCATATGGTAAATCAGTACAAAAGCATAGTGCGAACAACATTTGGAACTCAAAAACACAAACAATGTGCAAAAAGGCGAGAAACAAAAAAGGAAACTCAGTTACTTTAAAAAGAAATTGTTGGAAATAAATATAACGCATTCAGCATGGACCTATGCAAAATGTTTTTGATGGCAAATATACCTGTGGATAAAATAAGTCATCCAGCTGTAATAGAGTTCCTGCACAAATATACTAACAACACTGTGCAGAGTATCACCAATTTGCGTCAAAAGAATGTTCCTGTATTATACGAACAATATTAAAATTAAAAAAGACCCCTACCGACTATGTATGATATATCATACGTCCTGTAACTTCTAAACCTTTGTAAGTAAAAATCTGGGAAAAATATATGTTTGCTGGACGCTTTAAAATAGCGAATTCAGATATTTTCAACGCTATAACTCATCTGTATCTAGGTGCTGACATTAATGGGTTTGTAATATGTATATGCTTTACATATTTAATGAAGGGAGGTAGCTATAGCCTTGAATGTTGTCTGTACGTACTTATGTAATTCTATTTCGAATAAAGCATAGACAGCATATTCACACGCTGTATGGAATGCTTTTCTTGGTCACTTGACACTTTACGCATGTAAGCTCAGTGACCACGAATTGATAATTAAAGCATATGCATAGTACACCAATACATACATAACAATAACTTAAGATTATTTTGTAATAGCTCAAACGCTGAGCATAAGATTCATTAATGAATTTAACGTCAACCTACAAAGACGTGGTTCTTTTAATTATTGGTATTATAGGTTAATAGAAGAGTTCACATGTATTATTAATAGTGCAGACATTCACAAGCTACTGCAAGATAGAAGAAAGAAGAGTCGCTTTATTAGTACTTACTGCATATGAACAAAATTGCTGCGGTCGGTGACGTAGAAGATGCACCAGTTATTAATCATGTAGTGAATTTTTTTTTTGTGTGTTCTATGATTTATTGACGGAAAACTACACTTAAAATGCTATGTCTTAGAGGAAATGATTCGATTTGAATGAGTAATAAAATCACAATCTTTATTATTTTAAGAAAATAAGAAAAAAAAAATGGTTGAAAATATGTTTTTAATGAAATTTTTATGCAATATAGTGAAATTAAATTAATAAAAAAAATCTATCTCTATGTACAAAGAAATATGTACATATGAAGTGTGGAATCATAATGTATTTTAATTTGACTTACTACTGTTGCTGCATATCTTACTTCAGTTGATGTTGATGCTGCTGGTAATGTTGTTGATCTTGCTGTCGATGTCGTCCGTCACATGTTCGACTGATGTTGCAGCTTTGTCAAATGTTGATGTTGTTGATGTTGCTGATTTTCCTGTTTCTGTTGATGTTGCAGATGGGGGGTTTTTTTTAAGTTTTTAATTTCGTTTGTTGCCCTTTCCTGCTGTTATTATTATGATTATCATTGTAATTGTTGTTAATATGATAATTCAAAAGTCCAAAGGACATATGTTGCATCATAAAAAATATTTGATGTTATTTGTTGGTCATTGTTGTTTCTATTGTGCTAAATGCAAGGCCGCTATACCATGAATGCATCCTCATGGGCATGGGTGAATGGAATTTTGCTGACTGTTGCCAGGTCATTCCGTGATGTATTATTTTTTAACTTCTTTCAATATCAACAACATTACATTCTGTTCTGTTCTTTTTTTTTCCTTTAAGGCAACATTTGATGTGATTGTTCTTATTGTCGTTGAATAATGTAAACTACGAATTTTGTCGTTGATGTTTCTATATCAATGCACAATGGCACTATTGCTTCTTATGTCGCCTGATGCTTTTGTTATGATGTATCTGCCCCCCTATTTGCTCTATTGCTATTTTTACCTTTGCAATACTTTAAACCACAGGGATACCAAACAATGCAAGTTTCAAGCGTACATTTGCCCATAAGTTCTTCACTTCATTGCAGCATGATGATAATGCAACTGGAAATTTGTCCTCAACTGCTTCGAGGCTTGAAATCGAGGAACCTTCATACACCAATGAAAAATGAAAACAATAAAACCCATTAACCATTTATTTTATACGAAATTAAATTAAATGAACTTTCCTAATTGAGAAATCGACATAAATAAATAAAAGAATAATCTATATATATAAAATAGGAGTAGAAAAAATGTTTAACGTCTTTTCACTCCAACAACGTTTGACCAATCAGCATGAAAGTTGGCATGTATATGTATGGCGGAATCTATATATCTTATAATAATCTGCCATTCGATTATTATATTAAAAACCTATATAAATTGCCGCCATAAAATTTTCATAAGAACAATGACTAAAAAAATAGCACACTAACATCACGTCGGGGTATTATTATTATAAGAATAAAGGATAGTGAGTTAGAATAGGAAATATAATAAGGAATAGTGAACGAATTTTCCGATGTACATTTTTGGACTTATAAATAAATTAATTAAAAATACTTCTGCGCCTGTTACAAATTAATAAAAATAATAATAATAAAGAAAATTGATTAAAAAATGATTTAAAAAAAATTGACTCAATATCTCTTGTATTTACTGCGTGGTGGACAGTCAAAGCAAATGGGTGTATATACTTTATGTGGTCTGCGACGTCTCCTTCTGTGTGTTACAAACTTCATGACAAACTTATAATACAATGCACTCCCATGAAGAGTATAAAGATACAGCGGGTTTTGCCCTTCTCTCATTCGAAGAATGTCAAAAATGGAATGTGTTACCCCTCACAAAAATTTAATTTGCAATTCTTGCAAAAAAAAAAAATGTTTCAAAAATTAAGTTTTTCGTTTGTTATTAAAAGGATATAAATCAGCATACGTCTCTTAGACGTATCGTTTTCTTTTCAATTTTAGAATTAGCACTACTTTTATTTTGACAGTATGTAGTAGAAATTTGCGTGGCTTCGCTCACAACTTAAGTCCAATAGAATGAACTCGAATAGAATTGAGTGAGAGCGAGACACACGATGAATGAATGTGAATGCATGTCGGCATTCTGTGAAATAAGGTAGAATGAATTAGCAAAATGAAATAAAAACTTCGTCATAGCTGAAGTCATTCGAATTACTCAAATCATTTTCTGCCCACTATGTGTAGTCTTCCATTTCTTTTCTTGTTGTTGTGTTCCATTGTTTTCTTTCTTTTTTTTCCTTACGCACAGCAAAACAACAACCATTTGTTCTTTTGCTAAAAAAAAAAAAAAAAATATAGGCATTCGAATTAATTCGGAAACAACCTCTCATTCGCACTCATTCAATTCGTGCTTCTTTGTTTAAATGTTGAGCGATCGGGTCATAAGGTAAGAATATACTACGCAACAATTTACGCAACTTTCGCCAAAAGACAGGAAGAAGAAGCGAAATGCGTAGTCTGTGGCGTTGATTTCAGATTTTTGCAAGCATTTGCATGAAATCAAAATGTTTTGATTTTGTACAAATCTTTGCGCAAATTCTTTTACTCAATTTATTTTGAGCATTGTTAATTCGAATGTCGTTTTATTTGTCATCATACAGATCTCTAGTAGGTAGGTATACATAATAATAAATAATATTAGCTTAAAATATTATTAAGGAAAAACGAAAAAGAGAAAATCCCAGTGACAAAAGTTTAAGAAAAAAAAAATTAAAATTAATGTAAAGTAATTTCGAGGGACTATATAAATGATTTATAATATATAATTATTTAATTTACAAATTTACCATTTAAAGATCAAAAACAAATTACAAACCTGATTCTGTACATTAATTAACAATTGTCCAATAATACCAACAGCACTCAGCATCAAATTAAAGAGAACAAAGTGAAGAGTAAAACTGATAATATGCCATTGGTTTGGATTGGCAATGCTGACTCGTGTTTTGAAAAGAGAAAAATAGGCGCTTCATTGAAATCGTAGCAGAAGTAATAAACACAAATTTGCTTTTCTTTTGATTTGGTTTGGTAGTTTTGCAAATTTCGTTGCTGTTGCTTTTGATGCTGCTGCTGCTTGTTGCATACATCTTGTTGTGAAGCAAAAACAGACCAAATTCTTGCCGCTACTAAATGATGACGATGCGACATCATGGTGTATTCTACCATGATGCGACATTATTATGTTCTGGATGTTTTTGTTTTGTTTGTGTTGTTGTCTTGCCATTTGCCATTTGCAATTGCAAATCTCGTTTTTGTATCTTTTTTTTTGTTGGCGTCTCATTTTCTTTTATTTCAATAACCGCTCATTATGTTTATAAAGTGAAATATATTATTCACATTAAATTTGTATTTTTCGCACAATCTTTTGCATTTATTTACTTCACACAAACACAGCAGCACGCACAAAAATTCTATCACTCCACTTCTTTTCAGCCTGACAGACGCCGGTATTTCTTCATTTTCTTGCATTCACCGACACAGAACTTTCCTCTTCTAATTTGTGAGAAAAAATGACTCTCTCAACAGCTTCAACAAGTATTAGGTAGGTTATGAACGTTTCTATTCATTAGTGGTGAATTTATTGTGGTGAAAACCCAATAACATGTACCAATCGTTCAAAATCATGAAGGATATTGGCAACACTATTCACAGTCTGTATCAATATTCAAATTGGTCATGTGCTCTCTGTTTAATGGTGCGAAACGGAAACTGTGTTGAATATGAAGGCTCTCAACTGTTATAACAACCACTGCGTTGACTAAGTGGCAGTTACTCCATATAAAATAATTAGATCGTTTTCGTTAAATTGTTCAACGATTGAGCTGCGTAAACTAATATATATGTATAAATACGACAGCTTCAAAAACTAAAAATGTTCTTTAGCTAAAACACCTTGTGGCAGCAGCTGACTTTACAGTGATGAGATATCTAGAATTCGAAAGTAAGAAAGACGTCTTTTTGGCTAAAAATTGATGATTTCGACCATTGTGAATGGTACACGATATTTTGTGAATAACTTTTGCATGAAGAACACCATTTCAAGTCGTCAATGAGCCGAACGTGACCAGGCGAAATTAGTGGCTCACAATGATGCATCACAAAATATCACCTAAAAATAGTACTATGTTATAATGCACAACAAGGTGGGTCCATAAATTGTGAGTATGACGTTCACTTGCTTGCTTGCATAACGTGGCGTATGAGTTATATCTGTTTTTGTGGAAAGTCTTTTAGCCTTCATTTCATTTTTCTTTTTGCCTTGAACTAATTCATGAAATTTACCCCTCTAGTGACCAGATTCGGATGATTCTAGCTCAAAAACTGTGGGACAAGTTTGCATACATAAAGACAGACAGACGGACATGGCTAAAACAACTCGTCTCATCGAGCTAATCAAAAATATAAACACTTTATGGGGTCTCCGATTTCTCCTTCTGTGTGTTACAAACTTCATGATAATCTTATAATATTATTAATTGCGTGAAGAGTAGAATGTGGGTTTTATGTGGTGCGTATGAGTGATTTTAATTTACGCTTAAGATTCAACATTGATGCCTTCACTAAAAAACAACAAGGTAACGTCCTTCCTACTATTTTGTCGAAGTAAACAGCGTGGAGTATGAATAACGTTTATTTATTAGACATTAACCCTATGAAAAAGTTCACACATGCACAATCTCTATGTAATTATTTAAGAGGAAAATAGACCATTTGAATTTTCCACTATACTTACAGAAGATTTCCCAGACCAAATCATAGTGAAGCCGCCCCGTGCATAAAGAAACTGTACTTACAAACATTTATAAATAAATGCAAAGATTCATATGTATACGCATGTTTGCATTATGTATGAATGGGTATCTGTCCCTGAGTCTGTTTCACTGTTTTGGATCTACGCATACTGCGTTTGCATTCAAGCATCACAACAGCTCTAAAATAAATTATAAGAATCTGCACATGAATTATCAAATCGAATAAAGGATCCACTTGCCTTGTTCAGTTTATTTTTCTAATTCTTTTACTATTTCTACAATTCTTTCTTGATTTATGCTAATAGCATTTCCGGTTTATGTTTCAAACCAATTCTAAACTCCTTCTAAGTGCATATTCTTTACTCATACTTTTATACATTTTTTTCTTTTGATCGTTGCCAATCGATAGGCTCACGTTCAGCGTCTTCTGATGCCAGATATTGCTTTAACATTTAATATGTCTCTGTATTCTCCCAGTTTTCTAGCAACAACTTCACAATTGTTGTAGCTTCATTCACAACCCATCCGATTGCGATTGGTTTCTTTCATTTCGCTTGTTATAATACAAATACATATTTTGTATCAATTTCAATGATTACAATATTTCCCAACCCCTTTGATTTCTTCTCCTTTTGCTGCAATGTAAAAAATTCCAATAGAGAAATAAAAAGCATACTTTTTTATTTATTATTATTTTTTTTATTATGTTATATTCTTAATAAACTTATTAATTATTTAATTAATTGCTACATATAAATTTAACATTTCTTGTGGTTATTAATTTAATTTTGTTACAATTTTTAAAATACATACATACATTCAATTTTTCTTATTGATCGACAAAACGCCTAAGATGCTACTATACATTTTTGTTCTTTAATCAATTTAAACAATTTCTTGTACAATAAATATTATTTTTCTGTGGAAATTTTATTGTATCAATAATTTATTATCACTTTCAATTAGTTTTATTTTTTACATTTATTTTACATTTATTTTCATTTTTATCTTCTATCTATAAATATATTTTTTATTTCATCAAAATCGGTCGAAATTAATGGATCATAATTTGCATATAAAGGTTAATGGATAAATTTTCAAATCAATCAATTAGTCTTTGTCAAACATCTTTTTTTGAATTGGAAAATAGCGTAAATACTTTTCTTATATTAAATTTTAAGGTAATAATTTTTAATTTTGCAATTACTAAATCACATATTATTACGTCACATTATTGGCATTATTATTGTTTTTATTAGTTTTATAGAGATATTGTTTTCTTTGCTTTGTATTTTCATTATTTTTCAAAAATAATATAAATATTTAATGATAATTTACAGGGTTATGGTATCTTTCTTTGTTAATTAAATTTTATATTTATTTTTGTTTACTTTTTAAGGTCTTTTTTCTATTTTATTAACCATAATACATAAATATGTCTTTCGTAAGAAGTAAGTATTATGTTACTTTTATGATTTCATCTTATTTATAAAATTAATACATTTTTATATAAATTGTTTTCTTCAACAAATGTTTTGAACACCATTTCTGTTTTACAATTGTTACAACTAGTATTTTATTTCACTTTTATTTTCATTTAAAAATCCTTAATTAATTTTGGAGGAAAAAATTTTTTTAATCAAACATCTCAATAGTTTTTCAAATGCAAAAGATCAATTAAAGAAAACATTTGGAATTTATACTACAATTTAGAGAAAAATCTAAAATTGTTAAATTTACACGTCTAAATGAAAATAATAAAAAAAATCATATATTAGAGTCTCGTTGGATTTAATGAAAAATGGCAAAGAGTCACGCTTTCGCAATTTTCTTACTTTTTCTTATTAAGGGGGGAGGGGATATTATTTTTATATTCCATTGAATGCTGGAATGAAAATTATATGGTAAATATGCCTATCGAAGAAAACAGCCATTCTATAAGAAAAAATGATTAACGCGCTTCATGCAGTACCTCTATGGTAGTGTGGAAATCTGCATATCCAATATTTTACACTTGACGAAGAATGTGTGTGACTTATGTGGGACACTATACTTAAGAAATACAAATTGCAAAGAAACGAAAACAACCACTTTAAGCTTGACATCAAGAGAGAGAGAGAGAGAGAGAGAAAAAAAAACACACATATGCACACGCTCTAATACTTTTTACGCACATTTCATTTCATTTGATCTCATTTCTGATGCGCATATTTGAGGATAGATAAAGACTCGACTGAGTCAGAGGACAATAAACCTTATTGTTCGAAACCTTTTCGAACATCTACTACTACCAATATTGTAAGTCGTGTTGTAAAAATAAGTAATATGAAACGTAGCCCTGATGACTCGACTGAGTAAGAGGATACAAGTCTAGTTGTTCAGAAAGCATTGGAACATCTTCAACTACCAATAATGTAAGCCGTGTTTCGGCAATGAGTAATCTAAAACGTATCTCTGATGGCTCGATTAAGAGGACGTTTTAGATTACTCATTGCCGAAACACAACGTACAGTATTGGTAGTAGGAGATGTTCGAAAGCTTTTTGTACAACTAGGCTTGTTGTCCTCCGTCTGAGTCGAGCCATCAGAGCTACGTTTCATATTACTCATTGCCGCAACACGACTTACAATAATGGTAGTAGTAGATGTTCGAAAGCGTTTTGAACAATAAGGCTTATCGTCCTCTTACTCAGTCGAGCCATCGGGGCTGCATTTAAGATAACTCATATGATGATCAGTTTTAATGTTTTTTAATGAAACACACTAAAAAGGAAAGCCAGTCAATGCAGACCATTTTTTTGTTGCTACGAATAAGTGGAATCGATAGATCGTCAGTGCGGACCACCCTTTGGATCGAAGGAGTGAGTATTTCAGTTCTTCACTTGTGTACAAAATGTCGTCGAAATAAGTTCTCGCGGGAGTTGTTGTTGTTGTTGACAAAAGAGAGAGTAGACATTTTTTGTGTAAACGGTGAAAAGCGCAAACGCCGATTCGCTCGCTTCTTATCTCGTTGCTTTTCAGCTTTAAAAGAAGCATTAATGTAAACAAGCCTTTAATTGGTCTTGGCTTCTCTTCGTGTGCACAACGTTCGTTTTCACTATCGCATATCGTCGCAAGCAAACTCAGAGGAACAGAGAGGTTCAGAAGACGAAAGTGAAGAAAAAATTTCACCTGAACAATCAAAATATGTTATAAAACCAACGCCGACTGAATTCAATGTGGTAAACTCAAGAATCTTCTCGATCGCATGTCGAAAAATGTACCGAATCAGATAATACAAACAGTGAACGAATTGAAAGCGCGAAAACAAACATTTGGAATGTGTAGTCGTTAAAAAGTTTCCAATTGACTCTCGGCCACTGTCAAAATATATTGTGACTGAATTGGTCGAATCAAAACGGCAGCGCTTGAATGATGATGATTCTGACGACGAAGATGATGATATTTCAAAATGGACATTTTGAAAGAAATTTAGTTTTAATATGTAATTATGCAAATATGTTTTTAATTCAGTCGTGGAAGGTTTCTCTGATAAGAATCGTCCGCAACTTTTGTGTTTATCAGTGCTATCGCATTCCCTCTTTCGTATCTCGCGCTTTGTATTGGTGATCAGCTTCCATCTTTTTTGATAAACAAATTTGAGCACAAGAGGAAAGAAGAGGAAGAATGTCCAACAAGCAAACAAGCTTCTAAAGATGACACACTTCAAATATATTCGAATGACTTGCGTGATGTATCGGAAGAAGAAATTCAATGTGAACTTAAAAGCCAGAAAGTCACCATCGTAAAAAAAATATTATGAAAATAATTGAAGGAAACCTGATGCAAACAGGGCTACATATTACAACTTTTGCTTCAACCACCCTCCCGAAGTACATCATGATCGGCTATGAGAGGACAACCGTACGCCCCTACATCCCAACACCACTACGTTGTAATAATTGTCTCCGATATGGGCATACATTCAAAGTGTGCAAAAGTCATAAAACGTATACCAAGTGCGGGTCGCAACATCACATAAACGAAGATGAGAACGAAGTTTGCACAAAAGAAATCGGCTGTATCAATTGCTCTATTAAAAAACTGCCAAGTAATTCTCAATCATCAATCGACAAAAAGTGCGCAATATACATAAAGTAACAGGAAATTATTGCAATAAAAACCAACCTAAAAGTTGACAACAAGAAAGTATACGAAATATACAGCGAAAAATACCAAATTGGCCATCATACCTATACCAACGCTACTAGACGCCATAACTGGACACAAGCAAAAACAATCAGCTCCACTCCCAACTCTACAACGAAACTCCATCAACACCATCCACAACTCCACAGAGCGTACTATTACCAACTATGGCGACCTCGACGATATGACAGCAACAGCCCAACCTGACAAAGATTAAAGATCTCGAGATTCACAAGAAGAAGGAGGATAATATATTATATGTAAGTCAGAAATTTGGAATAAATTCTAGCAATTTATGAGTTTAAAATTTTAAGAAATAGTAGCAAAATTTTGAAAAGAGGAAAAACTGCACAATTTACTAGTAATAAGTAAACGTCAAATACATAAATATTGTAGTAAAATCCCCTCTAAACCAAAATATTTAAATAAATATGGAAGAAGATTTAAGAGAAGCTATTAGTAAAATGACTTTAGGAGAAAAACCATCCACTTCTAAATCATCGATCCAAACATCATCTCAAACTTCTCTTTTCACCGTTAATCAAAGGAAAGAACTAGCAAATCTAATTACAGAAACAGTTACGAGTATCTTAAATCATGGTCCAGAGGTGGAGGAAGATCTTAGAATAGATTTTACGAGAGGAATAGAAGCATCTGAGAGGGTCCCAGATGTAGTTTAAGGGAATTCTCAGGGAAACCTAGAGAATTTAATTCTTGGAGGAAATCCGTAGACAGGATATTAGCTACGTATGGACAAAATTCCCAAACTCCCAAATACTACGCCATTTTGCATACCATTCGACATAAAATAATCGGTGAAGCCAACGCAGCACTTGAATCCACTTAACTGGCCTAAGATAAGGAAATGCCTTATATTGCACTATTCGGACAAAATAGATGTCGGCACTCTTGAGTACCAAATGACGACTCTTGCCCAACGTGGTAGCACTGTTGAAAAGTTTTATCAACAGGTATAACAATACTTGTCCTTAATTCTAGACAAAATTGATTGTATGGAATTGGGGGATGAAGCACTAAATGCAATGACGATGTTAAGTGTAAGAGAACCGACTAGCCTACCACAAGCCTTGCAATTGTGCTTAAAACTGGGCAATATGAATTACAGAACTAATCATGCTCATAATGTAGGTCATAGTCCAACGAATCGCACAATCTTATGTCCACAATATGCCCAACGTCCACAATCTCGTCCCTTTTACCCAGAGCTCACATATTCACCACACAGGCAATTTCCCAGGATTAATTCAATCCCACAATACAATCCAGTACAAACAAATTTCAAACCAAAATACTTTGTATGTAGTATGTTTAGCAGAACATAAGTAACAACAGAAATTGTAGCAGTGTAATATACATTAAGCAGGCTAAACACGATATATCCGTATGATCCTGCATTGTCATCGTGTTTGTGAAATATGTATTTATGCGTGTCATGTACACAGCATGAAGAAATATCTAATCGATTTTGATATCTAATCGATTTTGATATTTCGTCATGCAAGTTATTCTCTCCATTCTCTCTTTGACCATGCTTTCTCATTTACGCCTTCACAAGGTAAGTACGTATGAAAGAGACAAATATAGGTAAGTAGTCATTTATTTGAAATTTTTGAAGTGAGCGGACGTGTGCGCTAGTCTGAAAAATTTTTGAAGTGCCGACGGCTTTTAAATTTTTATGTTTGTGAAATGTATTGAGTCATTGACATTGTCGTCTACTCACTGCAGAAGAGAACAAATAGTGAACTTTCAGTGCTCACTTTCAATCATTTCAATCCACACATACACAAATGTAGGACGATGCGAAGCAGCACCGTGTCTAGCCCGCTTTATAACAGAGATATAATTAAGGTAGTGGATAAGAAATAATTTGTATGTATTTGTGAAAACTGGCAGGGTTACGACTGCAGACGGGAGGTCGGAAACGGGACTTACAAAATAGGTTACTGACTCATTACGGGATACAAGATGATGAGGAGGATGAGGAAGTAGATGATGACGTGTCGGCGTTGACAGCATTAGAGAGTCCAACAGTAGAAAAGGGTTCTCTGTTTACGTTAAAAGTCGTAGAGGGCAGTGTGTCTTGTTTTTCGGATTTAGATGTCCCTGAAGTGGATAGAGGAACTGGAGGAATGTGCAATAACTGTGCAGTGGAGTCAATTACAGTTGTTCATCTATGCAAATCTGTTATTGACAGGAGCTGCAAAGTTATTTGTGAAAAGTAAGAACATTCGCGATTGGGTTACTTTGAAGAAAGAGTTAAGTCTGGTTTTTACTCCTACATTCTCAGAAGTAGAACTAATGAATACTAATGAATATTCTGCGTGAGTTACCTCTACCTACCCTTATAACCATAAATCACCAACCACTTAAAGAGGTACCAAACGTGACGATCCAGCAAAATTACTAAAACTATCATTTCTAACACTAATGACATATGTAATAAATTACCCAAACAATAAACTAAGTATATATTGCAATAACGAAATAGTATAAATACACATTGTTAGAATGAGTGAAGTCAGAATAAAATTGTCAAGCAAGACCTCAACATCGAAATTTTGTGAGTTTTTCCTTTATTTTTTTTTTTTAAGAGATATTTTGTTTAGTTGTTTCAACCGGCACTTTCAAAATCGCATCTAACATTTTCCCAAATTCTGTTAGTTTCAACTATTAAGATACGGTAAAACCATCTTTTAACAATTTATTGAAAGCATGGCTAAACAACAAAGCAAAAGAATCATCTCAAGAATAATAAAGAGAAAAAGCAAAAATCAAAACAAAAGAAAAAGTCTATTGAAAAGTATAAAAAAAGTGATCAGAAAAAAATGTATAGAACTAAAAGAAGAAATAATAGAAATAATAGAAACACCGCCACCACACCAAGAGATCGACCCAGACGACGAAGAGACAGTCGACTACCAGGAGTATTTGGAAGCACTCCGACGCCAAGAAATAGAAAGTGAAATCGACTTGGCAGCCCACGATGTAAATTTTTATAATTTTAAAATTTAACAAACTTATAATGAAGTAAAAAAAAAAAGTAAATCTATATGTATGCATATGTATAATTTTGCCAAGAATTTAGAAGTCTTAAGACCTCGAAACAGAAACATTGAAAATAACTTTGTTCTTTAACATTAATAATATTTTTTATATTCAATAAAGAAAACTACAATTAAAAAAAAATCAACCAAACTTAATTGTTTTATTTAATAATTTTTATTATGGTTTAAACTCATAATTCGCGCAGTCAGCACTTCCTGTTGAAGTTGTAGAAGTGAAGCTAACAATGCTTGTGCAATAATTTGGTTTCTTTTGGTTCATTATTTGGTTTCTTATTTCCTTACTTACTAAGCAAAATGTTGTATTCAATTAGGTTTCATTATAAAGTTAAAAATTATTGTAATTCAGCCCGAAATAAAAGATCTAACAAAAAGGTATTTGTTCTTCAAAACAAATACTAAAAAATATTTTAAAAAAGAACAAAACTTGTTTAATTTTAACTTACATATATATAACCAATAATTATAACTTGAATAATTGTACACTTTTTAAACTTCAACAGTGTTTTAGTAACAAAAATAACTAAACCTAATTGTGAAATACAAAAATATATAACTGAAAACAACAAAGTGAAAAATAATAATAATAAAATGAAAAACTTAATTGAGATATTGGAGCAAACACGCAATGCCATTAGAATATTGGAGCAGCTACAATCGAATGTTCTGGCGAACCAGGTGGCAGTGATTGAAAGACAACTTTTCAAAATAAAGCATCTTACTCCATTTTCGGGTAACAACACAGCAAACAGTGTCACTTAATTTCTAAAGTGTGTCGAGGTAATACCTCAACAGAATACCTGAGAGAGTAAATTGACAAGAAGCAGTGGCCATGATTTACCATGAGAAGATTCAAGGTTAAACCAAACTAGCACACTGTGTAACACTAATAAGTGTGGGACAATGGTTTTGGTTGTTGTCGAGCGTGGCTTTGCGGCTGAAGCGGATGTAGAAAAGAGATAGAAATATGTGTACTGGCTTGGACAGGGTTTTTGTAAAGTGTGTAAAAAAAAAAAAGAGTAATAAGGGATAACAACGCACAGCCGAAAAGACTCACTGCATTCATTGAGAAAAGTAATTACAATGAGTGGAAATCATCAGGGCGAAAAATTATTCAACCGACATCAAAGGGGGAATCCAATACGCGTCCTGCAATGTCAGAGAATCAATTTCGTGCGTTGATACAGCAAACAAAAACAAAATTTCATTAATTTGGCAAAAACATTGACAGCTTCGGCAAACGAGTCGCGACATTATGGCGTCGTAGTGTTACCAAAGTTCAACGCGGATATTCCGGGTGCTGATGCGATGCAGTAGTGCGCGACAGTGGATATTTTTTTAAATGAAAAACTACTTGAAGGTAATGAGTTAATTTTGGCGTTAATTAATTTGTTAGAAGGAAGTGCGTCACAGTGGTTGTTGCAAATATGCTTTCCTGGAATTAAGTGGCACCAATTTAGAAAGCTATGGAGTTACAGAGTCGGCAGCAGCTACATTTTTGAATTTGCTTAATAGTCGTCCAAGCGCCACTGCGTGTCTGTCTGTTTGTGCAAATTTTGTGGTGACTTCGCTTACTACAAAATGGCAGAACATGAATGTGGAACAAATTACAGTGGCAGCAGTGTTGGTCATTTATCCAACTGTGATCGGCGACTTCAACGAATTGTGTACACATTAAATGTCTAAAGTAGACGCGACTTGCAGACAGAACTGCAAGTATATAAGTTAACACGATCAAGAATACAAAGTTGATATCAGCATAAGTTGCGCAAGCAAATCATTGTTGGCACTAAGATTATTGCCTTGCAATATATTTGTTTTAATCAACTGTTAAAATTAAAATGTTGCACGAATAGCAAGGTTGGCATTTTTCGGTCACAGAAGGAACAGCAGTATTAAGTTTCAACAAGTTCAAAGATAAATAATAACAACAACAATCACGTCAACAATGATTGCCGCGTCAGCAAATTCCGGACTCTGGTGGTGGTTAAGTTAGGTTTAGTTTTGTAAGTTCTAAATTGTTAGAATTAGTTCCAATTTTATGCTGCAACTGAACGGGTGCGCTGAAATGCCACCATTATATAAAAATTATAAATTACAAAATAACCCAATAACTTATTAATTTATACGTTGAACAAGAGACAACAGAATGTTGCTGAAGGCGAGCCAGAATTTAAAAGAGCAAAAACGTCGGTCATAAGACGTCATCTTTGTGGTAAGATCGGACACTGTTGGAGTTTGAAATACTGCTGCAGAATTAAGAACACTAGCTTAATATTATACAACACTGTTTTCATTATTGTTGGAATTTGATGTACTTTACTTTATGTGCTTATTGTCCCAATTTTAAAACGGTGATGTTTTGCTATCTGTCTAATTTAAAAAGTCGCTATTTTGTTTATTTACACATCTGGCAACACAGGTAATAAAGAAAAAAGGTTTTCGCACCAATTTTTCTGTCAGTTGTCGCTAATGAAAATGTGCAAGCGTGCTGTTCATTTGGTCGCGCAATAAAAAATAAGTTTTTATCAGTTTGTTTACTAGTAGTAAGTCTGTCCTAAGTAGTTTGTTTTATTGTTTTATCTATATTCATTAAATGTTGTATCGTAACTCAGTGAAGACCATTGCAAGGAATGATATTGCACAGTTTGGTAGCTCAATAATCATCTTTGGGGTGATGAGGTCGTACCCAGGTGCTTTCTTTGTGAATTGCCGTTCTTAACTCATGTGCACTAGTTTTAAGTACGCTGCTATTAGGAAACTGAGCACATGGCTGCTGGGGAAGCTGAAAGCTGAAGAAGCTGAACTTGAGTGCGTTCGAAAATCAGAAACAGCTTTACAATCGGAAGTAATAGGTCAGGTCAGGATGATTCAAGTGACAAATACCTTGTTATATGATGCTCAAATCGATTCTGCGAGATTCGATATAACGGATATCGATTTTTGTACTTATATTTACATGAGGCAGTCGACATCGGTTTGACTAAAACGATTCTGGTTTGTATGCATCAATCAGCTGTTTAGTTTAGAAGTGAAGTGAGAAAATGGAAAGCAAACAAAAAGAATTGATTTTGAATTTATTAATAAAGTCAGAGCAGAGAAAAAGAGCTCATAATTTTTGCCAACAACCTGGAGTGGATATTATTGCAAGTGCATATGAAGAAAGAAAGAATTAATAAAAAATTCATAGCAGAGAATAGTGCAGTGCCAAACATAAGTTTCAATGAGAATGTGCCACTGTTAGAACTAGGTATGACATCTGGAGAGAACGGTTGAAAGCTGTTAATAACCATATGACATCATCAATGAGAAAAGACCGGCGTCACTAGCAAAACATATTTCATTATCAATTCTTTTTTCTAATATTATATTAAATAAATAAATACTTTGTTAAACATAAAAACCAACAGCCAAACCACGCAATGAAAATTATTGGTGGACATTGCAGCAGATAGGAAATGAAGACATGACACGAAAAATTGGAACCATTTCTGAAGAGTGACTGCTCGATATTTGTTACCCCTCCAATTTCTATTGAAAAGCAAGTGCGAAGCTGCCTGAACAAATTGCCATCTCGTGGAGAATACCGAGTGGTCGGTGATGTTTTCGGTATAAACAAAAGCACGGTGCACAAATATTTCCATTCGGTTGTAAATGCGATACTTAAACTAAAAAGCGAGTTAACATTATTGGGCAACAATCGTGATGCAAGGAGTTGTGGACAACAAGTACAAGTAAATTTATTTTGTCTCTCACAATAAAAAATTGATTATTAACCTTACGTATGCTTCACAGGTTCACTGATGTCAGTGTGAAGCTACCGGGAGCATGCACGACGCAACTGTTGTTCAAAACGCTTTCCAACATCTCCTACTACCAATACTGTAAGTCGTGTTTCGGCAATGAATAATCTAAAAAGTCGCTCTGATGCCTCGATTAAGTCAGAGGACAATAAGCCTAATTGCTCGAAACGCTTTCAAAAATCTTCAACTACAAATATTGTAAGTCGTGTCGCGGCAATGAGTAATATAAAACGAAGCCCTGATGGCTCGAGTGAATCAGATGACAATAAGCCAACATGTTCAAAAAGCTTTGGAACATCTCCAACTACCAATACTGCAAGCCGTGTTTCGGCAATGAGTAATCTAAAACGTATCTCTGATGGCTCGATTAAGAGGACGTTTTAGATTACTCATTGCCAAAACACGACGTACAGTATTGGTAGTAGATGTTCGAAAGCTTTTTGAACAACTAGGCTTATTGTCCTCTGACTTAATCGAGCCATCAGAGCTAAATCTTTGATTACTCATTGCCAAAACACGACTTACAGTATTGGTAGTAGGAGATGTTTGAAAGTGTTTCGAACAACTAGGCTTGTTGTCCTCTGACTTTATCGAGCCTTAAGGCTACGTTTTAGATTATTTATTGTTGAAACACGATTTACCATTATTGATAATAGGAGATGTTTGAAAGCGTTTTGAACAACGAGGCTTGTTGCAACTAGCGACTGACGACGGTCACTTGAGCGACGTAAAATATTAAAGCTTATAAAACTAAATTTCGTAACCGACTGAACGACGTCGCTCAGCAAAACGAATCTACTTAATCGTGGGTGAAGTATGGGAGATCTTTTATAAAAAACTGAACAGAATGCAAAAAACAAAAAAAAACAATTAAAGGAGACTGGTTTAATTATAATAACTTTCTCAACACCAACACTACCTACTGATATAAACATTGGAATAAAAACGTACATATCCCTTTCTCAACTAGATAAAGAAACTGCGGACGCATTGACCACCCCTCGAAAGTTTGTAAGTCAGAAGAGCTCTGCCTAAACTGCGGTAACTCAAAACACCTAGACCCCGAGTTCAATGAATCATGTTTCATCATTCAATGCAGCATAAACTGCAAGGAAGCCAATCTCAACAACATCTACCACAACACCGTCGATCGTAATTGTCAAGCTTCCTCAAACAAAAAGAAATACAATCCATACGTATTATGGAAAAGACAAGACACAAAGACCTCAAACAAACTTTACATGGAACTTCACCAAAAATTAAACACACGTTTCTCAAATGCAGTTCGAGTCACCCAACATTCATCAAACCAATTAAGCCATTTGCGCAATTTTATGTCATACACTGATTTTGAATCTTCTAACACCGCTAATCCATTTCCAACAAAATGCTTTGCAGAGCAACCTATAGAGGAGCTGATGAACCTACAATTACACAAACATGGACCAAAAGGCTTTGGCCATGATTGTTCTTAGTGTGAAGCCTTCACATAAAGAACAAACAATCTAAAGGAATAATATCGTTTCTATACATGTAGAACAAACACGACACGAGTCGCTGATTTCAAAACAATAAAGCGCATAATTGCTACTACTACTTCCAATGGACAACATTTTTCTTGAAAGTATATTGTTTCAAAGTGGGGAAGATGTTGGAAGAGATCACTGCACATTGAATTATTATGATTATTGGTATTTATTATCAAATTTTTATATAATTTATATATATTATCATATTTTGTAAATAACAACCAAAATGGATTACCATTAAACCACAAGACTCTAAATGTATATATTTTTTTGTGTTTTACCTTATTATTCTTTTAAAATAATTTGTCAGTTTTTACTTCTTTTTCGTTTCTTTTTAAAAGGACACTTTTGTAAATAAATGTATTATTTTTTAAATATTATTATATTTCAATAAATATTTATGTTGTTAATATTAAATTTTATTGTTAATTATTTTGAAGCTGTTTAAATTTTCGAATGAGTTTTGAAAATAAAAAAATTAATAAATGAAAATTAATGAAACTTTTTTTTTTTTTGTTTCTAAACTGGAAAAGTTTTGTCATGTTGTCATGAATGTTTTGTTTTTCTTATTTAATAAATTGCTTAAAAATCTCATTAAAATATTTTTTTTATTTTTGTGTTCGATGATTTATCAAAAACAGGTAGTTGCATTTAAAATGCCATCTCGTAGAGGAAATGATTCGATTGAAATCAGAAATAAAATTATCTTCTTTTTAATATAAAGAACGAAATTTGGTTGCAAAAAAAATGTTTCATGCAATTTTTATGCAAAATACATTTTGAATACAAAATTTTATCTATATGTACAGAAAAAAAACAATGACTGGAGGAACAAACTGGAAATCATAATTTATTCTAAGTTGACTTACTAATGTTGCTGCATGTCTTACGTCTATTGTTGTTTATGTTCCAAGAGAGGTTGTCTGTAAGACTTGTTGTTACCTTCCCCGAAGTCGCATGATTTGTTCGAATGAACACAAAATGATGTTGCTGATGTTTCTGTGGCTGTTGTAGTTGCCACTGGTTTGTTGTTCTTCTTATTTTTTTTTACTTTTACTTTGTGTTGTTGTTGTTTTACTTTACTTTATTGTGTCATGTTTTTAATATGGTTGTTAATTCCAAAGTGCGAATACAACCACCAATAATATTTGATGTAATTTGTTAGTTGTTGTTCTTTCGTTTATCATCATCATCATTACTACATATCTTCTCTTTTTAATGTTGTTGCAACATTTCGTCTCTGCCACCAACATTCCCATATTGTAGGGAAATATTTCATCAACAATATTTGCAAAAGCAGCATAAAATTGAAGAAAAAAACGTAGAACGTTCCATCAGTTAGCGGCAATGCTGACGATATGGGTGTGGTTTGAAGACACAAATATTGACGCTTCATTGAAGTCGTAGTAGAAATAGGAAGCGCAAAACTACTTTTGTGTTGGTTTGTAGTTTTGCAACATTTGATAATGGTGACGAAGCCAACGCTGCTGCTGCCTATTGCATAATTGTTGTTGCCAAGCAAAGGTAGCCCGCTGCGTTGAGCTACTTAAACATGATGATGCGATATTACTTCTGTTCCGGATATTTTGTTTTTTGTTGTTGTTGCTTTGTTGTCTTGCCATTTTACAATTGCCGCTTTAGTTATTCTTATTTTCTTTTATTTTATTTAATGTATCAATAGCCGCTCATTATGTATAGAAAACTAAATATATTATTCACATTGAACCGGTAGCCATTATTTTTGTTAGCTTGTAATTTTAAGGTAACAACAAATAAATATTATTCACATTGAAATATTTTATCCGAATATGTATGTATATTTCGATGTGATTCTAGTCGTTGTTCTTATTGTCTTTGAATAATGTAAACTTCGATTTTGTCGTTGATGTTTCCATATCAGTGCCCATAAGTTCCACTGACAAGTCCAAAAGCAGTAAGAATAAGAGTAAGGTTGCAGTTTACACTTAGACGAGACGTTTACATTTAGCAGACAATTTATCTATTAACACCACCAGCACTCAGTAAAATTAGCATTAAACTGAAGAGGACAAAGAGAAAAACCGAGTGTATGCCATTGGTTACCAGCAATGCCGACTCGTGGTTTTTTTTATTTTTTTTTATTGAAGTCGTAGTAGAAGTAGTAAGCTTCTGTTTTTGATTTGTAGTTTTGTAGCATTTTCGGCTTGTGCTTTTAATGTCGCTTGCTGCCTGTTGCAAATTTGTTGTTGTGTAGCAGTGGCAACGGATGCGTTGATGCTACAAAAATATGATAATGCGAAATTGTCATTACTGTTCTGGATGTTTCCTTTTTTTGTCTTCATTTGTGTCGTTGTTTAAAGAATTTTTTTTTAAAATTAATTTGCACATTATAATAAATTTCAAATGTAGTTTTTATCTTTTTCGTTGGCGTCTGACTGTTATTTAATCTCTCAATATAGAAAACTAAAATATATTATTCACACAAAATTCTTTTGCATTTATTCACTTCACACAACCACAGCAGCACGCATAATAATTTTATCTTTCCATTTCTTTTCAGCCAGACAGACGCTGGTATTTTTGCATTGACTAATGTAGAACGCTCCTATTTTAATTTGTGACAAAAAAAAAAAAAGACTCAAAAGCCATCGGCTACCAGCAATGCTGACTCGTGTTTTGTAACGAGAAAAACCGGCGTTTCATTGAAGTCGTAGTAGAAGAAGTGCTAAATTTGCTTTGGTGTTTGATTTGTAGTTTTGCAGCATTTTCGGCTTGTGCTTTTAATGTCGCTTGCTGCCTGTTGCAAATTTGTTGTTGTGTAACAGAGGCAACCGATGCGTTGGTGCTACAAAAATATGATGATGCGAAATTGTCATTACTGTTCTGGATGTTTCCTTTCTGGTCTTCATTTGTGTCGTTTAAATTTTTTTTTTAAAAATTAATTTGCACATTCTAATAAATTTCAAATGTAGTTTTTTATCTTTTTCGTTGGCGTCTGACTGTCGCGTGCCGCTTTAGTTTGTCTCATTTTCTTTTATTTAATCTCTCAATATAGAAAACTAAAATATATTATTCACATAAAATTCTTTTGTATTTATTCACTTCACACAACCACAGCAGCACGCATAATAATTCTATCTTTCCATTTCTTTTCAGGCAGACAGACGATGGTATTTTTGCATTGACTAATATAGAACGTTCCAATTTTAATTTGTGACAAACAAAATGACTGAAAATCCATTGGTTACCAGCAATGCTGACTCGTGTTTTGTAACGAGAAAAACCGGCGTTTCATTGAAGTCGTAGTAGAAGTAGTAAGTAGTTTTGTAGCGTTTTCGGCTTGTGCTTTTGAGGCTGCTTGCTGCCTGTTGCAAATTTGTTGTTGTGTAGCAGCGGCAACGGATGCGTTGATGCTACTGAAATTTGGTGATGAGTAATTGTCATTTCTGTCTAGATGTTTCCTTTTTTGTCTTCGTTTGTGTCGTTGTTTAAAGAATTTTTTTTTTAAATTAATTTGCACATTATAATAAATTTCAAATGTAGTTTTTATCTTTTTCGTTGGCGTCTGACTGTCGCGTGCTGTTTTAATTTTTCTCATTTTCTTTTATTTTATTTAATCTCTCAATATAGAAAACTAAAATATATTGTTCACATTACATTTTTATGGAAATGAATTATATATTTCGCACAATCTTTTGCATTTATTCACTTCACACAAACACAGCAGCACGCACAACAATTTTATCATTCCACTTCTTTTCATCTAAAGAGAAGCCGGCATTTCTGCATTTTTGCATTGACTGACTCAGAACTTGCCTCTTCTAATTTGTGAGAAAAAATGACTCTCTCTAGCCAACAAGGCTTAGGTATGTGATGAACGTTTCTATTCACTAGTGGTGAATTTCTTGTGGTGAAAATCCAATAACAAAGACTTGTATGGAATTGGCAGCACTTTTCACAGTCTGTACAAGTATTCAAATTGGTAATGTGCTCTCTGGCAATAGTGCGAAACGAAAATTGTGTTGAATATGAAGACTTTCAACTGTTATAAGTAAATTATGACACAACTACAAAACTTTCATTCCCATTTAAATAAACTAGTACACCTAACGAAATCTCAAAATTCGAAGTCGAAGGAAGAAAGAACAACTCAACTAACAGCAGATTCCTATGTGGTCCAGGGAACTAAAAAGGTTGGACAGCCCTGCTTTTAAACATAGGTTCCAAAAGTGAGTGATAAGGACCTCTAGTGGGCGCTTCCAAGGGGGCAGTAGAATGCTTAGAGAAAATTAATTAATTAAACAAATTCTATCTACAAAAATTATCTCTTCATAAACAGAAACTCTCGTCTTAATATAGAGAACAAAATGTATATATTTAGATCTATTTTACATGCTATTCCATTTTACGGAGCCCCTGTATGCTCTGATATTGGTAAATGTTACACTAAAAATCTTCAAGTCACGTCAGTCAAAAAAAAAAAAATTATTTCAATTTTCACTCTACCGTTGACTTATTACATTATAAAGCTAAACTCGATTTAGTGTCAGACAGATTGAATTGGATATATGATAACTTTGGAAATAGATGTACATACTATATATGTACCAACTCGCATATCGATAACATAGTTTAAGCATCTTTTACTAAATTTATACGACAATAAGTGACCACAAAAAATGTCGAAAAAAAAAATCTGTGCTTATTTCACGGCAATCAAAACCCATTAACTTAGCACTTTGAATTTGAAATCTTTATGAAATGCCTTGGATATCAGTAAATCTCATTTTAAATATCTGTAATTTAAGTACTATAACTGGACTGTCACTGTAAACCAGTTTCTGCATTACAATTTTGATTACATTATCATCTACCGTCGCCTGTCATTTTAAATAAATTTCCCAATGGTATGACAAATTGTTTATAAAACGTTTATCTCATACACTTTGCAAAATGCACGTAATTTGTGTGTTTTTCTCAATTGTTTTAATTTCATAAATGCATGAAATACTTTGCCACCAAAGAATGAATCTTTAACCTTACTGTCATCTCACATGGCATGTGGCAAGGATAGTTTTATCCCCAAAAACCAATTAAACTTTCATTTTATAACGAGGCCAAGTGTAGTTCATTTGCTAGCAAAGTAGTAATTTGCGTTAAAATGACTTTAGTCAAGACAACGATTGCCCTTGATGTGGTCAGATTTGGACAATTTTATAGTAAAATATTTTTAATGCTTTTAGTATCTTTAAAATTCTGTCTTCGTTTCTCTCTCAGGACAGCTGCGTTCATCTTTATTTAATTAGAAATTCATATCAAACTACGAGTATCTAAGCTTTTTGCATCTTGTATATACAACACCTGAGTATCTACAGAGATTATCTTATAATTAAAACTTAAACAAACACAGTCAAGTGAAATGTTGTTCAGAGAAATGTAATTGTAATTAGAATTAGATGTGACATGCCTAATCACATTGCATATGTGTTCTTTTTCTTTCCGTTCTTCCTTGTGATAAATTCCTTCTATCCAATCACAACTGTCGCTCTTTTTGCTAACTTTTTGCTCAATATGAGTTGAAAATATGAAAACATTCTCATTTTCACAATAAATAAAAATAGAAAAAATGAAAAGTTTATGATCCTTTTTTTTTGTTGATGATATTTAAGTCGTTAAAATTAAACCATTCTTATTTAAGTGTTATGAAAGACAATATCTAAAAATATCCTTAAAACATCTAAATTTAAAAGTAAAATTCTTAAAGTATTCATTAATTAGACAGACTTCTTTTCTATTCTGCTGACCCCTGAAAACAATACCAAAACAGCACCTTAAAATTTGAAAAATTCAAAGCTTCTGACTTTAGACTAAACTCTCTGACGTTTTCCGCCAATCTACTCGCTATCTTCTTAGAGGCTCCTACACTACCACTCTTTTAGAGGCTCCTACACTGCATTATTCATTTATCTATATGATATCTAATTCATATTCAGTGAGGTTACAGAGCAATATAAAATTATACGTAACCTAAAAAAGGAACGGAAGCAGTAGCAACTAAGGCCTTAAGCTTACCTATTTCGAAATTAAAACTAATAAACAACCGTTTTCGTTCAACAATGTCTAATGTAAAAGGTTCTTTTAAATTCATTGGCGATTGAAAATGATGCATAGTATGTACTGGAACAAGTTAACTTTTAAGATGTTTCAAACGATTTTGTGTCTAAAAGAGTTAAAACAATTAATATTATTAAACATATTGTACTTTACAAATCTAATTTCGTTATACAAACTTTTTACTTATAGATATTTACCGACAATTTTTTCATTTCCAAGAGTCTTTGAAGTTTCGCAAATATTAGGTTGGTGCAAAAATAATGGCCGTTTCCATATTGTTTATTTTTATGCATGAATTTCGGAATACATTTTTTAATGAATGTGTGTCGTTTTAAAGCGCGTTTTTTGCTCTATCTTTTAGACTAATTATCTGTTTATTATCGTCATACGTTTCTGATTTCCGACCACTTTTTGTGATGCTATCAAAACAAGAAATTCGCATTATTTTGCTTCACGAGTTCAAACTTGGCCACACTGCTGCGGAGGCGACACGAAATATCAATAAAGCGTGGGGCGAGGATACTGCTTCCGAACGTACCACAAGTAGATGGTTTGAAAAATTTCGCGCAGGTGATACCAGCATTGATGATAAAGAGGGTCGCGGCCGCCCATCTGAGGTTGGACAGCGACGAGGCTCCACAACACTTCCCGAAGCCGAAACTGTACCAAAAGAAGATTATGGTTACTGTTTGGTGGTCAGCAGCCGGTCTCATCCATCACAGCTTTCTGAATCCAGGCGAAACGATCACGGCAGAGAAGTACTGCCAACAAATCGACGAAATGCACCAGAAGCTTCGACGTATGTGCCCGAGATTGGTCAATATGAAGGGACCAATCCTGCTCCATGACAACGCTCGACCGCACGTCGTACAACTGACCTTGCAGAAGTTGAACGAATTGGGTTACGAGACTCTACCTCATCCGCCATATTCACTGGACCTCTCGCCCACTGACTACCATTTTTTCAAACACCTTGACAACTTTTTGCGCGAGAAATGCTTCAAAAATCAAGACGACGACAAAAACGCATCAACGTTTTCATCGCCTACAGAACTCCGGATTTTTATGCTACCGGCATAAATAAACTTGTTTCTCATTGGCAAAAATGTATTGATTGTAATGGTGTTTATTTCGATTAATAAAGTTTATTCTGAGCTGAGTTACGTTCATTTAAAGTAGCTGTTTGAAAACGGCCATTATTTTTGCACCAACCTAATAACATCATCTTTAGTTGGCAACATGCGATCACTGATAAACTCTAAAGCATGTATTTCTGAATGACCTTTAGGAAATTGGTTTCTCTGAATTTGTCAGCTTAAAGAAATCAACTGAAAAACTAAAATACCATAGTACGAAATAAAAATCTCATACAATTTGAAAAGCTTTCTAAATCAAATAAATAATTTCATTAAGACAGTTAGATTTAGGTTTCAGTTGAGGTCTCACTTGGGCTGTGCTTTTGCATAGGGAAATACTAAGAGAATTTGAACAAAAATATCAAAAATTTTATAAATGAGAAAACTTTCATACAAAAGTCTAATAACTTGATGCGCTAAGCTGCGCATTTCTTTCCTTTCCGTTATATTGCATTGCGTTGCAAATGCGTCACGATAAACTTTTCACATTTTCAATTAAAGTTTTATGCAATAAAAACCAACAAACCAGCAAAATACAAAAAAGGAAGAACAAAATCATACTTTGAGGTATGAGTCAGGAAGAAAGTTGAGAAAGTCAGGAAGGTACCAGTAAGCTCACAAGTGGAAACACAAATAAAGAAAGACTGATAAAGATAGATGCAGGAAGATAAAAATATAAAAAAAAAAAAACAGAGATATTCAAGTAGAAAATAATGAATAGAAGTTAAATAAGCTGGAAATGTACGTACAACAAATTTTCTTACATTTATATCAATTATTTTTGAAATTTTATTTGACAAAAATACAAACAAGCAGGCAACCATAATCGCTTTGAGTAAAGAAGGATAATATTACTTCGCAATACTTAATGATTACAACAATTTAAGAGAAATAGAAATGATATAGAAATAGATTTCTGCATCACTAATGACGTAGAATTCAATGGAAATATATTCCTCCTGTTATATAAACTTATTATAATCAAAATATTTGAGATCATCTAGGAAATAAAACTTAACAGATTATGCAAGATGGCATTGTACAAGACCATTGTCAGACCAGTCTTATATTATGGATCTGCAACATGGAGATTGAGTGAAAAAGAAAAAGAAAAATTGCAAATCTTGGAAAGAAGAATATGGAATTTCGGAATAGCGTTACTAGTCCCTGGGCAGCTCAGAATCCTCCTTAATATACATCTTTCCAAGATTTTTCCAAACGATGGGATCAGACTAATTGGCCTGTAAGAGTCCAAAGGTTTGGATTTTTACCAGTCTTGTGAATCATAACTATTTGAGCACTTTTTCATAAAGCCGGAAAATGACCTATCCTAAGGACTGAGTTATATATCAGGATCAGGATCAGGAAAAGCAACTCGTTAAACGGTAGCAGTTTGATTGTTCTGTCAATCAATATGATCCTCTCCAGGAGCTTTACGGTGTTTAACAGTTTTCATTTCGCCCTCCACCCTTTGAATAGTAATGGGAGGTGCCGGAGGAGTCATTTGAAATTGGGGTGCAAGCTCTTTAATTACTATGTATTTGCATCTGCTCTGTAGATGTAGTGTTAAACGGTTGAAAAAAAATATAAAGACTAAAAATTGGAGAGAACATCAACTAATCGGGTCATATGGAGGTCCCATGTGCAGCTCACAAAGAGCTGTAGCGCCAATGATGATGATCTAGGAAATACTTTTACTATATCAAACGGATCAAATTTCTTTAATCTATCATATAATTTTAAAAGTAATATGCAATATTTAATATGAAAAAGATGCTTTCTATGTATGTACGAGTATGTATGTATTAGAGCGTTGCACGAATGCGTTGCCATTTGTTTCGTTATGAGTGAAGCAAGATTCAATTACTTGGTCGACCAAATAGAATTTTGTGCCTACACTTGGAAAAACAATCAAATATTTTACTTCAAATGCCAACTGAATGCGAATTAACCAAGTATAAAACCAAATGAATGAATGCAAAAAAAAAAAAAATCAGTGTACTTTGATGTTGTTCGTCAGTATTATAAGGGGTAAACAAAAAAGTTATGAGTCCTTCGGCTCGTGCACGAAGAAGCAGAACATTAACAAATGATTTGGAAGTATGTACTCCAAGTACTTGGAAATGAACCAAGTGAACCGAGTGCGATGCATTTTTTTTTTTTGATTCAGTTGTTTCTTTTTTCTCATTTGAGTCATTTGCATTTGTTTTTCGAATGAACCAAGTGCGCATCACTTACAAATGCATACATACTATTCGTTTCATTTGTTGTTTTTTTGTGGAACCAAACCAAATGAATTTGCGAATGTATTTGGAAACGTTTGTTTGTAAATGCAATTGTGCAAGGCGTGTACAGCCTTCTATATCGTTATGGGTATAGGCGTAGCGTCTTTACTAAAGCCAAGTAAAACTTTTTTTTTTATATTTTTGGTTGTGTTTTAAATATTTGAACCCAACAACTGAAAGAGTATACTTCCTGCCTTTTATATTCTCTCAGCTGTTTCCTTTGCACTTAACTTTTAGCATTGGTGTAACATACTTCTTCGATTCCACCAAAGTCTACAAGAATGGAATGAAAATCAAGCTTATTTTCTTTATACTTACTTCCTTTGCTTCTGAAATGTTTCTTCGTTTCATTTTTGTTTTTTATTTAAGTACACATTTTTATTGTCGTTCTCAGTATTTATTTTCACTTCCGTTGCCTGTTTTGCAGTTGTTGTTCATTGTCTGTCTTTGTTGGCCTTGTTGCTGTTGTTCTTGGTGTTGTCAGCAATTAACATGTTGCCAACACTTGCTGCTGTCGCTAACTACTACTTTCTTTTTACTTTTCTTGTTATTGTTATTATCATGCCCGCATGCAACTTTTTTGCCATGCTTTGTCACACTTTCATTTATTTTATCGTGCGTAGAGCACAAAAGCGATTCACTTCAGGCACTTTGCTTCCGCCACTAAAGTGTCACCAACCATGTGTATTTCTCCTTCTTTTGCGAATGAGTAAATTGCTACTTCACTCAAACCCACATACTTCAGTGTAATCTAACTTTGTTCACTTAACTCCATTCATTATTCTATACCAAACTAAAGTTCTTCTTCCCTTTGTTGCTTCTTCTGTCGTTGGTTTTCTGGTATTTCATACAACCATATTTCTCATCTTCCAATCCTTGTGATCCTTGCTTTGCTCTACTTTACAACATTGTGTGACTTGGTCATTAGCAAATGTACTTTTTCTTTCTTTCTCTCAGTCTCAGTCATTCTTCAAAAAGGAGTCAAGTGTGCAGTACTCAAAGGATTTGAGTTTTTTATTTTTATATTTCCATTTCATTCTCACATAAAAATAATCAAACAAAAAAGGATTGTTGTTCTGTTACTTAGCTTCCTTTCTTGTCAAGATTTTCTTTTCCTTTGATTTTTTCAATGCAATTTTCTTTTTTCATATACTTATTATTGTCAAGTGCTTCCTTCTTGTTATTTTCTTGATTGAACATGAGGATAAAAAACATGTACTTATAAATGTTTTAAGTTTCTATTATACAATTGCATGTAGAGAAGAGAAAATTTAATTGAAATAACTGATTTTTATCGTATTTGTCTCTTTGGCTTGGGGTCTTATGCGTTCGTTTCTTGCTAATTGGATTTCACAATTAATTAACTAATTAATTAAATCAACTAATGACATCTGGCAAATTGTTTTACTTGCAAGGTAAATCAAAGATTCAATCAATCTAATGACTTCTAAGTAAAATGATGACATATAATTAGCAGAAATTAAATTAGCAAAAGTATAAAATACCTTGAAAAGTAGACAACTCTTGTAATAACTAACTAAATATTATTATTTAGAATTTATAACGAATTAAAGAACATAATTTAAACATAAAGAAAAATTATAAAAAATACTATGCACATGAAGAAAGTCCAATTCGATTTTGGATATGATGATATGATGTATTGAAACTTAGATTTATTAATTAAGTTTATTTTTGTAAAGAAACGTAAACTTTAATAAACTAAAACAAAGCTTCAACTGGACATATCAAAAACTTAAGGTATACACGGCGCGCGTTGGTATGACCCTGTATTAATTGGATCATCGAAGAACGTCCAATAAGCCCACAAAAAAAAAAGAAAAAAAAAAAAGGATCTGTTAAACGTTTTGTATATAATTTGGGTTTGTTGTTATTTATTTGGATACATAGATAGAAAACAAAATAGAAAATAGATTAAATTTGACTAATTTTAGTGTTGATTAAAATTCAATATTCTTTTGAAGCATTTCAACAAAATAATTATAAACCATTTAAATATTAGAACTACTTCACCACAGTACACTGCATTATCAGTTACACTACATTATTGGCACTTTGGTCATTAAAAATGATGGAAATGGTTATCATAAACCTTAATGGTTTATACACCAAAACCTTCCTCATGATTCTCTCCGTACATTGGTGAAAACCATATGAAAATCTCTTCAGTAGTTTTTGAGTTTATCGCATTCAAACATACAAACAGACAGACAGACGCGGCGGGGTTTTTGTTTTATAATAATGTAGTTATAGATAGATGACAAGCAAAGAAGCTTTTAAGGATCAAAATTTTAATATTGCAGGCTGGATGAACTGGATGTCGCTGATTTGGGTCACCTGTACCGTCTGCATTGTTATAGTTTATTGGTTTATTAGGTCTCTCACCACACATGGTTGTGAATAGGGGCATAGCTCGCTACTATTTGCAAATAAATTTCCCCCAACGGGTCAGACGCTGGTATTTCATATTATCCTTATTTATTTAGTTTCATGTTTTTTTCCTATTTTTGTTTGTTTCTCCTTTTTGTTTTTTTTTGTAATTAATTTATTTTAGTTTAAGTTGACTTCAATTTATATTTTTGTCTTACTTTTAAGTGTTAATTGTTACATTTTTTTTTTAAGCTGGCAGTTTTTTGCCAATGTCATTCAAATAAATAAATAAATAATAAATAAAACTATATTCCGGACAGAACGATAGATAGACGACATAAGAATTAGTAGAATATGATGCACATTGATCAGAAAGAAAAAATAAGCGAATGTGAACCATTAAACTGTATAGTTTTTCTTATAAATGATGACCAATATACGAGAACCTAAATATTTGACTTAAATATTTATTAATTGGCAGACAAACATTGACCTACTGCATTGCTTAAAACTCATAGTAGTATAATCCACTTTAAGAAGTATCTTCTCCTCGATGGTGAAGTATATTAAATCTTGTGACTCTTAAAGAACAACATTATCCTTGTTTACATAAACTAACACTATCAAAACTAATAGCCTCCAATATCTATACAATTTTTATAAAGTTGTTCATTTGCTACGTTTGTCTATGCAATGGCAGAAGGACATGGAATGCAGACAATGTTGTCACTTGCTCGCCAACAATTTGCAATTTTCTGGTTGCAATCCTTGTGGTTTCCCTAAATAAATATCCTGCGCAGTTTTGGATTTGCTCTCACTTTGCTTTGCCTTTGTGCTTATCATAATGCCATGTCCTTCTGAGCCAAATTGACATTTTTACAAGAACCAAGAAGCTACAACATTATAAGTACAATGAGATGTTATAGCTGAGAAGTATCTTAATGGGTGTTCATACCCTAAAAAGTTATCATCAGCAACACTATATCGGGTTTAAGTAAATAAAACATAAATTCCATAGTGCAGCAGCATAGCATGGCACAGTACATACACAACTTATTCCTTTTAAGTTTGTGTTTTGATAAAAAAAAAATATATATATATAAAAGGACTAATTTTGGCTATGCCGAAGTTGTAATATTTTTCACACCACTGCTAGTAGTCTGAGGGTCTTGAAATGTATAAGGTTGGTGGTTATGGGTCAGTAAGTTATCGTTATAGTGTCCATAGTCGATAGTAGAAAAAACAAAAAAGTTTTTCTAATAAGAACATAAAATTGGATCCCATCCGATTGGGCTGATTCCGACAAATATGCTACATATGATTAAAAGAAAGCTCCGTGCTCTCTATCTCAAAACCTGAGGGACTAGTTTGCATACATACAAACGGACAGACGGACCGGCGGACAGATGGACAGATGGACCGACGAACATTGCTAGATCAACTCGTCTCGTCGCGCTGATCAAGAATATATGTATATACTTTATGGGTCTCCGATGTCTCCTTCTGTGTGTTACAAACTTCATGACAAACTTATAATACTATTCACTGCGTGAAGAGTATAATAAACGAAAATAAATAAAATAAATATTTTTACTTTATTATTCGGTATTTTCCTTGTCAGTTGATTTTACTGCATTTCAGTGTTTGTATCTTGTACCTTCATGCCTCTCTCACTGTGTCCATCTAACTGACTGGCTATCTGTCGCTCACTATTTCTCAAATCCTGACCAAATGAGCACAGACATTTGAAATTTTAACTTAGTGCGGGTGTCCTTCAGTTCAAATTAAACTTTACTCTCTAACATTCTTTCTCTTGATTTCATTTGTCTGTATTGCAATCATTCATGTTTTTGGATGTGAATTCTCTCTCTTTTCTGTATCAGTGTTTTAAATCTATTTATACAAATTTTAAGGAATCTTATATAAATATGCAACCACAAAAACAACATTTTTGTTTATACTAGTTTCTACTTAGTTTTCCTTTGTTGTTTTTACATATATTTAGACAAATGATTTTGTGGTTTTCCTTTGGTTACTTAAACCAATGTTTGCCATCACTTTGTCTTTAAACTTTGGTACATTTTTGCTTATTTTTTCCACAAATATTTTTCTTGTTTGCTTTCACTATTTTCCCTTGTAGTCAGAGGGAGATAGAACTTTTGTATTAAAGAATGGCATTTGGATCTATAAAAATTTCTATTTAAATTTAGAAAATATTAAAATACTATTTCTAAGGGGCTTATATGTTTGTCTGTATGTATGACACATCCTGTGAATCATTGAATGTTTTTGTTTCATACATTTAAGCAAGAAATTACCAAAACATTGGCTGACATTGTACAAAGCAATAAAACCAACTATGATATATAAAGCAAAAGCATGACAGTGGGACCCTTTTATAATAAATATACAAAATCATATACATAGATACATGCACTTATATACATAACTTATACATACATACATATGTATGTATACATATACATTTATGTGTTGAGTTAATAGGAAACCGTGTACACGGTATAAACTCTCCAAAGGGAATTGGCCGAAAGGCACCACTTACACATGATTTAGTTGAGTATGAATGTGATTTGAACTGAACTAAAATGAAGCAAAGCGTATGAAATGATTTGCTGATGACCGCAGGCCATCGAGATTCAACTTAAGTAACTCAAATTCAAGCACACACACATACATGCATATTTAATCAAGGATGCAGTTCCTGAGCTTCTTGGGCGCTAGTAACTCATGAGCAAAACATTGTATCGATCATTCGGAATTATGTCTTAGTACAATTGTAAATAAATCTTTAGAGAAACAACAATGAATTACAACAACATTAGAGTCTCATGTTTGTATCTTAAGTCAATGTGCGAGATGTGGTTATAAAATATCGAGTCGCCTGCTGTACAACATTATAATTTGATATGCTTGTCACGATTCCTTGCAAAGCTAACAATTTTTAATCTTAATATATTAATGCAGTTTTAATCAAAAGAAATAGAGAAAAATTACATTGAACCAAGTGAGATTAACAAGGTTGATGGTCAAACACGGTGGCACTCAATAAAGAAAGTTTCATAATACACAGATGTCGGTTATGACTTTCTTCTATACTTAGGAGCAATAACTTGGTTACTTTATAGCTCCACCTCGTATATGTAATAGATACAACTAAGAAGGATATAACGTTTGTATATAAATTTATATTTCCTATATATAATATTCGGGTTCATTCATATTATTTGTCTGTTTGTCTATCTGCCAATTAGTCCATTTCAATTGCCTTTTCTTCTCTTTATCTCTTTGAACGAGAATATTGGTTAGCCACATACGTAGGAAGATTGAGTCTACCACTCACCACTAACACTGTTCTCGTATTTAAACTTCTACCTATTGTTGATGATAATGTTGATTGTTTTTGTCACTTATGTTTAAGTCTGCATGTTCTGTTTTCTATCATTGTTGTTGTTGTTGTTGTTGGTGGTAAATTAAGACTTGTCCTGATTTGTATCATTCCTTACCCATGTCCTTTGATATCCTGTTATTTGCTTTCAGTTGTCATGGTAATTTATGATTCGTACATCATTCATTCATTACTAGAACTTGTTTTAAATCTAAACACCGGAAATTAATATGTTCAAAGACAAATGCAAATGACATAAAACCAAGAAATAACAAAGAAAATCAAACAAAGAAATGAAGAGAAAATGAGAATAAAAAATGATGGATATAGAAATAAGCTTAATAGTGTTTAAAGCAGTTTTAAAGAAACAAAGGCTTCTCAGTAGAAAATGGGATAGTCAAAGGATAATATTCTTAACAATCATATTGTTAATGATTTGTAATTTGCAGTATTAATAAATAAATATTCTTTGTAATTTTCATAAAATAAACAAACAGTCGCCTTGAAGTATGCAACACAAAACAACACTTAGCCAATTACATGATGCAAGCAAAGCAAAAGCTAAATGAAAAACAGAAACAAACTAAAAAGGAGGCCTAAAACAGCGTTCCAACTTAGCTTGCAAAACAAGCTTTTAATTTACAAGCAAATCGTTGCTCCTTCGTGGAAATATGGTATTCAGCTATGGGGTACATCACGCCCATCAAATCGCAGGAAAATAAAGGTCCTTCAAAATAAGTCCCTCCGGGCAATCAACAATCCCCCATGGTTCGTCAGGAATACGACGCTTCACAACAAACTCCGCATGCCTACCATTTTCCACGAAATAAACATTCACAGTAGCCGATACAATGACGGACTTCTCTCCCACCCAAATCCTCTCGCAGAGTCACTAACCAGGATGGTGATTCAAAGGCGACTAAAAAAGCTTCACCCAAACGACTTACCAACACTCAATTAATAAAAAATTTTCCTTTTCTAAACTGATTTTAAAGCAATTTCTGTAACTTCTTATAGTCCTTACAACAATATTTTTTTTATAGCTTTAAGTGATTTAATGTTCCTAATAAATAATATAAAAAAAATATATATAAAAAAAAACAGGCAAATATTTGCCTAAAAAACGGGGAAATATTATATTTGGAATTTATTAGTTTAGTTCAACGTTTATTTCTTATTTAAATTTTGAATTTGATTCTTAACGGTTGTAACAATTTAATTGGTTTTTAACAATAACGAATTTTGATGGCTTCGATTTCGGACGATTAATATTTACGCACGCGCACGCGAGTAATTTTCTTTTTTCATTTCTTTATCCTGGTAATTGAAATCTTTAGATAAAATAAAAACACATTAACTTGATTTTGTTTAAAATGTTTCTTTATTCACATATAGTTTTATTAGATTGTTTGTTTTTTTTATTTTTTCTTTTAATTTTTTCTACAAATTTCTTGTACCTTTTTTTGTTATTATTTGTTTTTATGTTTCTTTAAATATTTTTCAAACTTTCTTGTTAAATTGTTACAAATAATTTCCTATATTCTTATAAAATTCATATAAACGTGACTAATTACTTCTATTACCGCTGGCAGATGTAGTTGTAGTATTTTTTGTTAATCTTTTACAAGTGTAAAATTATTCGATTGTCTTGCGTAATGCAGTATAAACAAACGTGAATCTTCTCGTTTCCCTCGACGGATGCGGTACTTCATTTTATTTTACAATGTTAATTACCGATGAACCGTCGATATAATTTTTAATTTTTTTTTTTTTTATGAGTACACACAATTTCGATATTCTCTTAATAAGTAAAAAAAAATCATCTAGATGTGTTACTACGGCATTGTGGTTTGACTTTCGATTTCTTGGCGTCGGATTGCTTCCAAATAATCCTGGTAGTCGACTGTCTCTTCGTCGTCTGGGTCGATCTCTTGGCATGGTGGCGGTGTTTCTATTATTTCTATTATTTCTTCTTTTATTTCTATACATTTTTTTCTGATCACTTTTTTTATACTTTTCAATAGACTTTTTCTTTTGTTTTGATTTTTGCTTTTTCTCTTTATTATTCTTGAGATGATTCTTTTGCTTTGTTGTTTAGCCATGCTTTCAATAAATCTTTAAATGGTGATTCTACCGTATCTTAATAGTTGAAACTAACAGAATTTAGAAAATGTTAGATGCGATTTTGAAAGTGCTGGTTGTAACAACTAATTTCTATTTCGATGTTGAGGTCTTGCTTGACAATTTTATTCTGACTTCACTTATTCTAACAATGTGTATTTATACTATTTCGTTGCTGCAATATATGCTTAGTTTAACAACTACTTCGCAGAATATTCATTAGTATTCATTAGTAAGTATTAATTTTTAAGTATTCATTAGTAAGTATTCATTAGTAAGTCCCACTTCTGAGTTATTTTAATGAATTAATTTTAATGTTATTTTATTACTGTTCACACTAATATTTATTTTAACAAATTATTTTTAATGTGTTAGATGATAATGTTGACGCATATTTATCAATTTTGGCGAGTAAGGTTAGGTTAGGTTAGGTAGCTGCATCACTGAACAAGTGATGCCACTTAGACCACAAGATGGGTCCGTTGTGAGCCACTGGGGTGGGGCTTGGCTACCTCCCAACCGAATTGAACCATTCGGAGCTTTTAATGAAGCGAACGAGGTTATTTATGCCTAGTTGATATAGGTTATCTATACTTGTTAGGAAGGGGGAACCCAAGAAACGTATCCTCCTTCTGGCCAGAGCTGGACATGAGCAGAAGAGGTGCTGGATTGTCTCCAGTTCCTCTTAATTTTTGCAGCTGCGACAGAAATCATGCGTTAAGACTCCCAGTCTAGTTGCATGATTACCTATTAGACAGTGTCCTGTTAGGGTGCCTATCAGGATTCCTAATTGAGCTCTATCCAGCTTAATACAAGACAAGGATAGACGCTGATTTAGCTTTGGCCATGTTTGCCTGGCTATTTCGCAGGTAGAAGCACTACTCCATCTAAGATTTGTGGAATTTATTAGTGTTTCCCTGGCGATAAGTTTACACGTCGCAATTGGGACACCAATGCTCTCCATGCCCCTACTGACATGTGGCAGATTGGTACCCTCTCTTGCGAGTTCATCAGCCCTACAATTTCCCTGAATATCCCTGTGACCGGGAACCCAGCACAGGTTAATGCAGGGTTGTGATGCCATCTCATTAAGAGATCGGCGGCAATCTGAGACACTCCTAGATGTTGTATGGGGTGCATCCAGGGCTTTTAGGGCAGCCTGGCTGTCTGATACAATACAAATATCCTTGCCAGATATATTGTTTATCTGCAACCATTTTACGGCTTCATGAATGGCAGTTATTTCCGCCTGAAAAACACTGCAGTGGTCCATTAGTTTAATAGATTTGTAGATTGAGGGCATTTCGCAGTAAATTCCAGACCCTACACCAGTATCCATTTTAGATCCATCTGTGTATATCTTGATCTGGGCACTTTGTGATGGATCACCTTCTAGCCATTCCTGCCGCGATGGAAACCTTACAGAGAATTTCCTTTCGAAGCAGAAAGATGACGGGAGGCGATCAAGTCGAGTAAGAATGTTAGTATAGGAGTTCAGTATACTTGCGTGTCCATACGAACTCCCTTTCCATTGCTTTGAGTCTAATGGCTGAGCATGCCGCTAGGTGTTTGCAGAAAAGATCGATCAGTGGCAGGTGTAAGATGATGTCCAACGCCATAGTTGGCGTTGTTCTTATGACACCACTTATTGCCACCTCCGCCAATCTTTGAACATTACCGATAATTTCACGGTAGGTCTTCTTCTGCATCGCAGTCCACCAGACAACACTTCCGTAAAGGAGAATGGGTCTGACAACTGATGTAAAGAGCCAATAAACAGTTTTAGGTTTGATTCCCCATGTTTTGCCTATTGCTCTTCTTCTCAGGCATAAAGTGCCACGCTAGCCGTCCTAGCTCTTTCTAGAGTATTTGGCTTCCATGTCAGTTTCCTGTCAATGACTAAGCCTAAGTACTTTGTCTCTTCCGATATCATCACACATTTCCCATTGGCGAGTAAACTAACTTCTAATTGTGATCAGGCACGCGTATCTATCTTTATTTCCGTAGTGACCCTTGCCTTTGATAACCTTGATTTCACGCTAAGCCTTGATGTCAAGGGTATGACGCTAACCCTCGAGATGGCCCCTACACTACCAACCACTTTCTTAAGTTCCTACACATATGTGAACGATGGCCGTTAATGTCAATTTTTTCCAACGCTGTTCGACGCTGTGTCACGACTCACTCTTATCGTATCTCTTCTTCTTCACCCTGAGGATCAGGGATACTGGTGTCATTCCAGGGCTGCAGATTGAGTGTGCCTTACAGTCGGCCTTTCCTGACATTGAGGCGCCCTCTTCAAATCGTCCTCGTTACTTTTATCAGAGTTATCTACTTTATCAGGAGGTAGTCGACACCAACGTTTCAGCTGGTCCAATGCATAAATCGATTTGTAATGGCGCTGCGGTCTTTAGGTAGAACCTGCAAATTTGTGAAAGGACCTTTGTGGTGTAACGTGCCGGTGCTGGTCAGTTCGTTTGTTGTCAATACCGTGTCACCGGCGTGGTAGCTGTTCGATATCATAACTTTTCTTGGCCTCTGCTCGCTGCTCGTTGATCCGTTCGGCGGTGTTCGTTCGAAGTTGTTGTAGAAGATCACTGTTGATGGACGACTGATTCGGAACCTTCGGGCGACTGCTTGTTGGTGACGACTGTTGGTGCAGTAGATTGTGTTAGCGGACATGGAGTGCGACCGTCTCTAATCGTCAGGGTCATATCGGCGTTGGTGATAATATCTTGTCCCAGCAGAATATCATCTTCCGCTATATAAACGTGTTTAGTGGAGGCGGTTTTGTCGATGATCATTTTTAGGGTCATACCTTCTAATTTGTATTTGGCATCTGTATCGGGGCGCGTCGATTTGATTAGCAGAGATATTTCTTCGCATGAGGCTGCACTGGTAATAACGTTTATCGGCAAAAAAAGGACAACTTCAAACCTTTGAACAAAGCAGCAGCAAATTAATGGAAGCTTGTGCAATCAACGAAAATGATTTCCTGCATTGTTTCCTGTTTTATATTTGGACAATTTTAATTTTGTCGTTGTATAATCCTGTTGCTGCAGCTGATAGTGCTATGTGGTCAGGATGTATATCAAGAATTTTTTGTAATAGAAAGTGACAGAGATGACGGAACGAATGTTAATCCAATATATGACGGCGTATCTGTGCGTGAATGTAAGTGTGTCTGCATAAGAAAAATGAAGTTGAGCTTATTTTACTTATGATCAAGAGTTAAGTAGAAGTTGAGTGGAAATTCCATATCTATCTTACTATCAACCTTCATTCATATGTACTTATTTTAAGAACATGCTGTCAAGAAGTTGAAATAAAGGAGAAACACACTTACTATACTACAACATGATTTATTTTTTCTTTTTAATATTTTTCGGTTTATAAATTTCTGCACTTCACTTGGTAATTGATACTATTTTATATCCTTAATCAGACACTCGTACACACATACACCCACATACTTACTCCCATATTCACAGATTCAATTGTTGTCATATTGTTGTTAGTGTTGGTGTTGTCAACGTGACACTCGTTTGGAAAACGTGACTTTTGAAAATGCCAAACGACAGTTTTCTTTTTTATGTTTTATATTCATATTCTCTTTCTTTTGGCAGACAATTACTTTCTGCCCACAATGTTTCCATAAGCAACAAATGTCACAAGAATGCGATTTCATTTTATTTACTAGATAGGTGTCATTTGAAAACAACGCCCATGCTTTACTACTGGACATAAATTGATGAAATTTTCCTTGTCGATGAGTGCAGCATGAAAATGGTTGTAACCGTGGGAAGTTGTGAATGGCAGATAAGATGGGAAACGTCGAGTAAAGGGTAATGGACATTGTCCTTGATCTCTAGCCTGGATGTATTGATAACGTGGAAACATGGAGAAGTTTATTTCTATGTGACGCATATACTTGGAGGGCACGGATACTTTAAATTTTATTTGCATGGTTTCATACACGAGAAAGACCTCTTCTATCCTGTCTGTGTCGGTATCGTCGGTTATGCCTAACACGTACTATTCTGTTGTCTGCTGTCTGGAGACCCACTTACTTGGGACATACTGACTTTTGAGCAATTATGCTCCTCCTTTCCTCCCGACGAAATATCTAACAACAGTTCCGGGGGGAAAATATGAATTGGGGAGGAAGTTTTAAGCTCGGTTAATGTCCCGCACTTCGATCATAGACCTATCAGGCTTTCGATGCTTTTCTTCCGATAAAAGCAATCCGTGGGAAGGCAGTTAGTTTTGACAAATACTTTGGTGATCAGAAGCAGGATTGGAAAAAAAAGATGAAGGGACCCGAAATATACTATGTGGGTCGATTTGTTTAATGTGTACACTGGAGACTTAAGATCGTGGTGCCGATAAATAAACGTCAATCAATGTCCTCTTGGATAAATATCCGCAGGTACAAAATCCGAGTCATACTTATTTTGGTCATATGACTCGTTGGTTTGTAGATGAGGCCTATCTAAAAACCTCCTCTGTTCCATGGGTCACAGAATCCGTTTGCATAACGCAACTCTACAGCGAATTAATACTCTACCCGCATCTGGGGAATAACCAACAGCCACCACGATACCCGCTGGCCACAACGGAACTAACTTGATGGGCTCCTGACCATCCTTGGTATCAAAGGTAAATTTAAAATTTTTCAAATTTTTTATTTATATCACTTTATTTTATTTATTACTTCCTAACAAATACTAAAATTTAGAAAAGAATAACATTTGCATTTAAAATTTTCTTTTAATTTCAATACGATTTTCATTTCTATTCAAACTTTAAAATGTTTTCTTTGAATTTATTCGTTTGACCAGTTTCACTTCGGTGTCATTGCTGCTTTTATGAGGCTTAAATTACCCAAAAGTATTTGAAACAAAATTGAGAACTCATGCAAATAATTTGCATAATGAGACTTGAGTGGCTTCATATCACACACACACACATACACACATATATATTTCGAAAAACTCCTTGGGGACTTTTACTGTCAAGCAGTTTTCACCAAGGTATTCAAACTGACAGAAAGACAGACAGTTAGTTGGCAAGAAGCTTCCATGCTTTGTCTTGTGCTCTTCATATTTTTATAAAAACCATTTTAATGCTTCTCCATTCGTGGCCTTGCCACATTTGACAGCGCGTCATACATCAAGAGAAGTGACAAAGGCGGAGGCATAATGGTTCACATCATTTATTCGTTTACCAGATTGTTGACTTCATCATTTTACTTTTAATATTTATCATTTTTAACATAAAATACCTCAATTTATTTGTTATAATGTCACCACAGGATGCAGGATTCATTTTCTATTGGAAACAACCTTAAAGTGGTATTTATTTTATAAAATTTTTCATAATTTTCTTTATTTAATCTTACTATTATTCTTTGTACTCGATCATTGTACTCCACTGCAGGGTCGATATTGCTAACTTGATGACTTTCCGACTGCCGATTTGTCGTTTATAACATAACCAACAACAATGCATTGATGTGCCAAAGCCTGAAACCTCTGCTTCTTTAAGTGGCCATCATTAACCTCAATTTATTGTGCACATTACTTAGTATTTGGAAACAAATGAAGCTACTTGGCTCTGCAACAACCAAAAAAGAGAAAAGATTTAAAAAATTATAAAAAAAGACTAACTTTGGCTATGCTGAAGTTGTAATACTCTTCGCGCCCCTCCTAGTGGCCCGAAGGTCTATTTTTAAGGTTGGTGGATCTGGGTCAGACACTCATAGTGTCCAAATATCAAGTCGATAGTACAAAAAGCAAAAAAGTTGTTCTGTTAAGAACTTTCATTTGGATCCCGGCTTGTATGGGGGGTAACCCTCCCAGTGGTCCGATTCAGCTGATTCCGACAAACGGACTGCGTAAAGTGAAAAGAAAGATCCGTGCAAAATTTCTCTCTAGCTCAAGAGGGATACATACAGACGGACAGACATACATCCGGACAGACGGCTGCGTGAAGAGTATAATAAAAATACTTGATTCTTAGTACTCAACAATGTTGTCGTCATTATTGTTGTTGGTAACAAACTACTCTACCACTGGTGACGACGATCTTGAGAGCAATAATTGCTGCCAAATTTGTGTGCCAAGGACTGTGAGAATAGGCAAGTAGCCAATGTCAACCTAAAAATAAAATTAATGCGAGGTGATGTTAGTAAGGCAGAGGAATAGGAGAGGAGAGGAGGTGATGCAGGAACTCCAGCATCTAGTGGTGACATTGAAATGTTAATTGAAGCGTAAGCGCTAAAATGTCCCAAAAAAAAAAAAAAAAATATAAAGAAAGGAAATATGGTGGCAGAGCAGAAAAGCAACTCAATAGATGAAGTCCAAGTCCTCTTCGTTCAACGTTCGTTAAACACTCGCCATGCAGGAAAAGAATATTGGTTTAGTTTGTTTTTTGGTGAAAACAAAACTTTGTTTCTGATAAAGTTAAAGAATAAAGGAAATATAAGCGTACGCTAATGGGGCGAATGATTCTATTCTTCTTATTCTTGTTTTTGTTATTTTTACTGTTTTCCATTTTAATTAAAAATGTCTAATGAAAGAAGAATTTGAAAAAAAAAATAATCAAAGGTCAGGAACAAAATTCCGTTTTAAAACCAATTATGAGAGACTGAACTGGGGGAAGCTTTGCTTTAGAAACCTGGATGAAAAACTGGATTCAAAAAATAACAAGAAAACAAGAGATACAATGAAACCATAAATGGTTTCAGGGCAAATAGCTTTGTTCTCTACTATCACAAGCACAAAAAAACCATACCCAGACAAGAGCAGACCCTAAGAAATTCATACAGAATTCCAAGTAGTCAAGGCACAAAGAAGAAGCTTAAACTACCAACGAGAATGTTGCTTTGTACTACTTTTTATATGTTTTACAGTAGCGTGGAAATGCATTTGATGTTTGAGTCGCATATTTCATTTTATTTGATCAATTCAATAAGAATGATGAAGATCAATGCCTAAACCATGTCCATCGATCAACATTTCATCCATGCAAAATATTGGTAAGGACACGTCTTACTTCATTAAGTTTGTTTTTACCATACGTTGGTCAAAATAAATAGAAGTGGTCAGACCCAGACAACACACGCAAAGAACCATAAACATATTTTAATAAAAACGCACATAACACCACAACAATAGCAACATCAACATCAACAGAATAAACAAAACTACTTCCGTTGCGACCTGCGCCAAAACCAAGAGAGTCATGCAGCTTTTCGCCAACCTTGTGAGTGACCGTGTCCGAGTTAAGTGAATTGTCCTTCTCTTGGGTAAGCCAACAACAACAACAATAGCAACTACAACAAGAAGGAATATAAAATAAAAAGGGCAATAACAACATTAGGAGCATCATCATCATCAGCAACACCACAAACATTTACCACTGTCCTTACTCACATTCACTGCGCTTTAATGTATGAAACACCAAACATCAAAAGAAGCAAATTAACATCAGCAACAACATCCGCACCCAAAATTCATAGCCACATGGGTCCTTGCTCTTAAGCAAAAAATAAATTAAAGTAAAAAGGAACATATTCTGTTTGTTTTGGCCTAAAAGCCGTGAGTACGATTTGATTGTGTCCACATATTTTTTGTACTTTTATCATCAAAATTTTAGTTTTTTTTTTTTATCTTTGTGGGTTTTCCGTGAGTAAACATTTTATATTCTCTGTGAAAGACTGAGAATGGATCATTAATTTTAATTTGTGTAGTTTAGTCATATTTAATGTCACTAAAACACCGTCAGCACTCGACTCAGAATGTGCTTGTTGCCCACGTTGGTCACTCAACACCTGCAGCAGCATTGCCAAATAAAATATAAAGTATTATATTATCGCCTACTTACTTTATGTCTGTCTGCTGGTTCCACTTAGTTTAGCTCATCAGCTTACAACAATGTTGCTTCCCTTCTCGAAATAACCTTCATCTGAGTTTGCTTTGCGGTGTTTGTAGTTTTCAAATTATGAAATTTGAATTGCTTTATGGGCACAGTAAGTTATAAAGCGACACAAGACAACATTTTCCTATATCCTGAGGCTTCTTTTACACATTTCACTTATTACTATACCATCGTGCACTTAGTTTATGTTGCCATAAGGAATCATGATTGTATTAATAATGATTGGTATACTGTTGCCAACGCCTTGGGTGATCAACACATTTAATAAAAATAAACTGTCGTTTTGTCAGCTCATTTTGTCACTTTGATCTTAATTGTGTAGATTTATATCGCACAAATAGGTGTCCAACCAAACTTAATCTATGTATTACAGAACATGTTTATTAAGGACTCAGGAACCTAATATTGTTACAAACTCTCTTTCTTTTTTCCTGTTTTTTGTTTCCAAAATAAACCAAAGATATCACGCATGAACTCATATGTTTAATGAAGAAACTTTTTTAATGATGTTATTAGGCATTGATGCGTCAGCCTTGCTTTACGTTAATAAAGATAGTTTTTGTACTTGTTCAGACCTATTAGATACATAAATGCATGCATATACAGTAGACTACAGTCAATGTTTTTGATTTAATTATACTTGTTAGCTTATTGATTATGTCCTGTTCAAAATACTTTCTCAGTCTGTTTGGTCTAAATTAGAAGTTTGCTGGGATAAACAATAAATTCAATTTGTGATAGAGCATGGTACTTATTATGGTAATCATGATGACAAAGATAATGATGAAGATGTTAATGTTAATGTTAGAAACTTGTCGTGATTAATTGTGTTAAAACCGCAACATAACTTCAACATTCAACGAGGCCAATGATGACTTACTATTTAAACAAAACATCTGAAAAGCAAGAGTTCGCTAGAATAGAAATATTCAATATCAACGGCAACCCGCAAGACTGGATAATATTTCATGAATCATTTGTAAATGAAGAAAGGTAGCCATCGACACGTACAATGCTTGATCAAATGTTTCGAAGAAAGAGAAAGCGGAAGCTAGTCGACGTTTCGATGTGAGTTATTTGACGCTTGACCAAATGCTTGCAAAAAAATCAAAACGTTTTGATTTTCTTCAAATATTTCTCTTTGCATTTTTGCATTTGAGGAGCCATTTGATGTGTTGGTGGCGAAAACATCTCATTATTGTGAAATCATTTTGTGTATGGACCAGTGTGCTGACAGCGGACAAGAAAAGAATTGCCTTAGGAAATGAGTTTGATAATTAAAAATGAATTTAGGGATTTAGTAAATAATTAAATTATTATATTTTAATAAAAAAAAAAAAATATTTAATAATAAATTGTTTTTTTTATAAATTTGTTTTTTGATTTTAAAATTTTTATTTATAATTAACAAATAGTTTTTACGAAAAATTATATCAGATTAATATAGATATTTAATGGTCTCTGCCGTCGCACATTCGCTGTGTGCATTGGTTGCTGCCTTCAAAGAGAACTAAAAATTAAAAGTTTTCCATGTGACGAACAAAATTTGATATGGTTGATGGGCAACGCAACAATCAACGATTTGATCAAGCATTGGTCGTATCCTTAAGAGGTGCTGGTTTGAAAAATTTTGTTACGAAAATGTGTTACGTGAAGGCGAGGAAGTCGAGGAGGAGAGAAGAATGAAATATATAGTTAATTGAAATGTGAAGGCGAGCAAGTCGAGGAGGAGAAGGATGGGAGGAAGGATTAGAAAAGTGCAGGACCAAACTTGAGCTGGAATCGAACCCGCGACTCTATGATGTCAGCTTGGCCAATGAGCCAGTCCGTTAATGCAGAAATAAGTTACGCCGTTTGTGTGAATATTTGTATGGGCATTTTCAATGATTGGTATCGTTTTCGAATTTCTTAAAGATTGTTAAATTTTTTTAAATATGTTTAGGAAATGTAAAAACAATTTTTCCAAATTACACTTGATATTCATAAAAAATATTCACAAAAATGTTGTGTTTATTAAATGAAGATATTTTGGTATAAAATGTTAGAAAAAAATGAATAAATACTTTTTAAACCTTTGTCATCCTCTAACCTATTCACTTGCTTCATCATTTCCTCATTTGCATTATAATATTATAAAAGAAAACCGTAGGAAACATAAAATTTGTTTGATGATAAAATAGAAAAAGGAAAAGAAAATATTCCATGCCGCCGCCACCAGTCAAAGGGGGAACATATCAAATGTTGAAATACTGAAATTTTCTTGCTTTAATATATCATGGAAGAGAATTTAGTGGACTTAGTTACAAATATATAAACATGTAGACTATGCAAAGGTAGTAGTCATCTGTACCACATTCGTTTCTTTGCGTATTTCTTTTTAGGTTTTGTTTCGTTTGCCATAAATAAAAATCTCACTGACAACCAAAACCATATATATAATCTTTGCAAATAAGTCACAGACTACACATACATACATATATGTTAAGTTTCAGGGTATATAAGAGTGTTTTTTTTTTTTTTTTGATCCAGTTGTTGCCATCAAAAAGCAGCCTTTTGATTTATGTAGACTCGCGTTCTTAGGTTAAGTCTTTGGAAATATTTTCTCTTGTGTGTCTTATAAGTTCAATGCACTTTTTTTTTTTACTTCTATGTAACTATATCGTCTGCATATAATTTGGAACGAGTATTTTCGATTTTCATTTATTTTATTTTTATTTATATTTATATTTTTTATTCACATTTTCTAAGCATATTTAATATTTAATTGAGGTTTGCTTAGTTCATAACGATGAATTCCAGACTAAAAACTTGTCGCATGCAAGTATTATACCTTATATATCTTAACTATTTGACATGTTTAACTTTAGTGCACTTCCTTATTTCCTGTTGTTGCCATATTTATCTTCAGATTTATCTATGTGAATAGACAACTTTGTAACTTTCTTGTTATTTGTTATGTTGCATGCTTACTTACATATGTATGCTTTATCGCACTGATATCTTATAGTCAAGCTAAGAAGTTTTAGCGTACATCATCACTGTGTCTTCACACATATACATATAAGGGTGTGTGAATACATTCGAGATACATAGGTGCGAATAACATTACAAGCTTGTCGGCATATTGAAACTTAACGCTATCAATTGTGCACTTATAGTTCATACATATTCTTGTTTTTCTCCTTCAGTTAAATACCCTCACCAGACAAGCACAAGTACAGCTTATTATCCTCTTGATACTTATTGTATATGTATGTATATTCGTGTGTATCTTTTCAGTTACTCGTAGACTTTACATTGATAGTTGCAACTTGTTAAACATGTTTTTTGTTTGTTATGTTGACTTGTACTCGTAACTTATTCTCATATCATTAATTTAGTTCATCAAACTGTTTTTCTTGTTTTACCTTGAATTCACTTGAAAAGAACTTAATTCAAAAATACTATATTCTTCAGTAAAGATCCCAACATAGATAAGTGACACAATTTGAACTCTTCAGGAATCAGTTAAAACTATCTCATCCATAAGTAAGAATATTTAGTCTAATAAGGACATTTGCTGCTCCTTCCTTGGCGAGTTCATCCACCTCTTCGTTCCTAAGATACTCACTAATACTACGATTATAAGACGCCCAAATCGGTTTGCACTCGATTCAGTTCGATTCAGAGCACTTTTTATTTGTGTGTTTATGCGTGCGGCATCGTTGCGTTCCCCATGAGAACGAATTCGTGTATTGTTTGCTTATGCAAGGTTGCCATATGCATAAAATATGATGTAGCTCACCTCTTAAAATAAGGTTTTTTTTTTTTTAAATTACATTGTACAAAACCAATGATCAATGTATAATGCTTATTTTTTTTTTTTTTTCTATAATTCACATAATCATTGAGAAAATGACAAAAAAAAAGAAAAATAATTGTACCATATGGCAACACCGCACAAAAAAACATTTTGCGAACAGTTGAATGCAGTTGAATTGCAAAACGTTTTGAAAACACTAAGCCTTTATGCTACACTTCAATTCGTTATTAAAAAATAACGACGGGCTTGAAAGGTGCGCTTATTCAATTCACTTCGAGTTTTCAAAACGAGCTGAAAAAGTGTTTATGCACGCATTCTGAATCGAGGCGAACCGAAAACCGTTTCGTCTGTCGCATAAACGTAGTATATGTCCAGGTATCCAGATTAGATTTACCTAGATATTTGATGCAAATCTTTTGAGTAATGTTAAGCATTCCCAGACAATCTTCGATTTGATTTCGAATGCGTTGAGTACTTGTAGTGCTGTCTTGCTGTCAAAGTGAATGAATATGTGCCAACTCTTCTCCAAAGCATAATTTAATTGCATGAATTTCAGCCTGGAAAACTGATTTCATTTAATGTTTTGTCTGTTAATAAAGTTTTATTTCATAACAAAACATGTTTCTGTTCTCACTCTTGACTACTGTTTACTGACTGTTTATGGAAAATTCTTGTTACTTTTATTGTTGTCAGCGACAATTAAATTTTCACAAAATATATTTTTATATTGAATACGTTTGAAAACTGGAGACATTGAATAACTTATAACTTATATGCAAAATATAAAATTTTAAAACAACGTAAAACCCAAAAAGAAATTCATGACCATAAAAAGGAGATATCGAATATACGTATTTCTCCTTTTTGTCAGTTTGCGTATTGAATTTTCATGTACTTTCTGCATTTCTACACTTTTATATTATCCAGACAAAGTTTTGACTTCAATTTTTTGTTGTATTTCATATACTTGTTTAAATCAAAGCTGCTGATTGCTGGCACAAGTAGTGATGGCAAGAGAAAATGTATTAATCGATTAATTGTTCATATGATTAATCGAAGGGAACGATTATTAATTCCAATAAATTGCAACAACATTAATCGATTATTATAGCTAAAATTTTAAATTATCATGAAAAAGAAAATAAATACAAAAATAAATTTTTTACTTAGTACGAAATTAAAAATATTTTATTGAGTATTTATTTAACAAAAAGGCATTAGAGTTTTGAAAGGCGTTGTGTCGTTAACCGATTTCGCTTTTCCCTAGCAGTTGCAAGCCTTTCCGATTGTACGGAAGTCTCAATTAAGAAACATTACTTTTGGGGGAGAGTGTATAGCTTAGGGTACACAGTTTTCATCTTTTCCCAAGCATCAACCACATTACGTTTCAACTCGAAAACCGAAGCCCTGAGGAAGAAGCTAAGTTCTTCTTGAGGATATTGTAAGTCATCGTCTTTTCTTCTTCGCTTGTGTGTCAAAGTCTTATGGTGAGCCCAGAAGTCAAACTCATTACCACCAGTGGAAGACGTATTCCACTACTCAATGCTGTCGCCTGTATGCATATTTTCAGTCATTTCGCTTCTTATGTGTGTCATAACTGTGGACAAAGATAAGGGATCCTGAAAATGGATTTTTTGTATCTTGGATCTAGTTATGTTGATTTTGCCAGAAGTAATGAAAGTTCCATTTCTTCAAAGCGACGGTCAAATTAATTAAGTATGTTTATTTTTAATATGTTTGCTACCAGAGATGTACAACAAATTTTCATTATTTGTTAGGGTCCACAATGAGCAGGTGGAATTTCTTGGCTTAATGTAGTGTATTTTCACCACTTATTTGAGTAATTCTGGCTTCCAATGGTTTCAATAAAAATAATATTTCGATAATTTTATCTTTATTTTTTGTAGTGATCATCGGTGGTGCATTGCAGAAGCTTATTAAAATTATTAAAATTTGGCTGATGTATGATATTAATTTTATGAAATGGCCAAGCATATAATATGTGGAATTCCATCTTGTCTTTACGTCCAAAATTTGTTTTAGCATTTTGCCTTCAGATATTCTAGAAGAAGATTGTAAGTGCTGCAAATTATCATTTATGACGAATTGTGAAATTGAATTACTTTACTAATGATGCCTTTGCTTCGATTATTTTAGAATTAACCAATTAGTCGATTATAATTTATTTATCGAATGATAAAATTCGATTATAATTCATTATTCGATATAAAATAATAATCAAATTTTTTGATTAATCGTGCCATCAATAGGCACAAGGAAAACCAAATGCAAACTCACTTTAGAGACTTGAAGGGAAATAAGTATAAAAAATGTACTTCTTTAAATGATGTGCATAGAAATAAAAAAGGGAAAAAAGGAAAATGTATGTAAAATAATAAAGGTAAACATTTATAAAAAATCACTTGCAGATTTTTATGAAAGAACTTAAAACTATTATTATTTTATTTATTTTTACAATTTTTTTATCTTAAAATTTTGCATGTTAACTTTGCTTAGAGTGACTGACATTAACATAAAAAAGGATGAACACTAACAAAGAGAAAAAAATATAAAATAAAGTAAATAGAAAAAGAGATCAAAGAGTCAACTTTGTGGTGGCAGAAATTTATACGCTCATAAACAGTAAAGCTTTGATAAAAAAGAAACCATGACAGCGACATCAACACAAAAAATGTTGCAGAAAGACAACAATGAAATTGAGTGATATATGATGTAGGAAGCTTTATTCCTTTACTATGTTTGTTCCCTGTGTTTGATGTTGTTGTTTTTCATACATTTTTTTTTTATTTCACTTTACTTTCCAGTTCACTACACAACACCCTCGCTTACTCATCACTATCCCATCACAATACATGCGCCTTGCTGTATGCTACAAATTTTTTTGTTTATCTGCATATACCACGCACAATGTTGAGTTATTGAAGTGAAGCTACCTGCATGCCACAACAACAATAAAGTCCTTCACAAATGCACACCCATGGCATTTCTTATATCAACTCAAAGTTCAGCATCTTTGTCTATTTCAGAAATTCTAAAAAATTACGAAAATCTTTAAAAAATAGAAATTTAACTTTTGAGAAACATAAAAAAATTATTATTTTTGTTGAAGAAAAATGTTGAAAGAAATAAAAATAATAAAAAATTTATATGAAAAATATCTAGAAAAGATTGCCGACTACAAGATTCATATTTACTTATTTTATTCTTAGAAAGAAAGAAGGAAACTTTTCATTTTGACAATGAAGATGTTCAGCTTTCTTCTATCACACCCAAATGACTCAAGCCCAACGACTACAACTCGATGCCATTGACAACTTCAAATAGATGTTCATTCGAACAAGAACCTCAGCAAGAACGTCGATAAGAAAACTAGGGAAGAAAGGAACTAAAGAATGAGTTAGAAAACAAGTCGAAAGAACAATAACCATTCTTGTTGTTCATATTATTGTATAATATATCTATCATATGGTATTTTTGTAGCCTTGTGGCTTTTCTATTTTACTCAAACTATTACTTCTCCACCTTAAACCAAATATTCAAGTCACTTGCCTTCTGTTAACAAATTTCTATGCCTTATTTCTTGTTATTATTCTATTGTATATTGTATTTTGTAGTTGTATATTTCTTTTCTTAGACGTTGTCATTATTCTTCGTCCTTGAGTTCTTCAGAAATTGGGAAATGTTTCGAATTTATAGAAGTCTATTAAGTTAATGTTTTGTAATTTAGTAAACTGTCAAAATCGCTAGAAAGTAACAAATGTTCAAGTTTTCGTTCCCATTCAATGAGTTTCCTTGTTTTTCTTTTACCCACTTACTCATTTATTCACAATGTCAATTTGATTGTCTGCCAGTCTGTCTGAGTGTTGCTTTGCTTTACTTTTTCTTCATATTGTTTTTGTTTTTACTGCTGTCTATTCTTGTTCTATTGAAAAAGCGTGCACCACATGCTGCAATGCGGCAAAATGTTGCTGTAGAGAATTTTTTATGCTCCTAACTTACATCCTAATAATTTTCTTTCTTTTTAAGTTTTTTTTTTTTACTAGTTGGCATAGTTGTTGTAAATTTTGTTGTTCCTTTAAGTTTCCTTGTCCAAATATAAACTTACTTCATTGAAGTTGAGGTTGAATTTGGCTACTGAAGAGACAAGAAAGCCTACAACATTATGTTTCAACATCTTAACAAATAAATACTATTAATTCTTAGAGAGACTTATAAGTAACTAACCTTCTTAGATGATAGACAATGATGTTGCTTTAACTACATTGATTACACAATGTGTCATTCACTCTGAATGGCCCTGAGACTTGCATTGCTTCGCATTTTCTACAATGAAGAATCTACATGGTCTAATCTTTCTCTGATTACATCAAGTTAGTATTTTAAAAAAATTAAGTAATCAAATCTCCAACTTAACAATGTAGCCTTTTCGTAGATATGAGTTTCGTATACCTGGATAATGTCCAAATACTACTACAAGGCCAAATATATTGAGCCTTAATGATTTTCAGTATATGTTTCAACATTTCATAACATGGATGTTAAAACAATATCCTCAGAAATAAAATAAACTTCAAAGAATTTTTCAAAAAAAAAAAAAAAAACCTTTTAATGCAAAAAGGTAAAAGGTAAAATTATTTGCAATTCAACTATGTGGCTTAGTTCTTATTTCACTCAACAAGTTAAAAAAAAAAGAAAAAACCTGCCGCAAAAAGAATAAAAGATGCATTGTGCAGAAAAGGTGCGAGTTGCAGCACTGAAAATATAAATACTTTTGTGGCAATACTATCCAACATGGAAAATGGTTACCCGTCTGCATTTTTAGCAACTATGAGCACAACAACAGAAACTGAAACCATGGACCAAGGCTTCCAACCAAAACTATCCAACGAATTGAGCATGCAATATTCAAATGCCTCTTGTCTCATCACTCTACCAAACTGGAATCTGTTGACGATAGTGACAACGATGATGATGATGATGATGATGATGGCTATAACTTTAACTATAACAACTATAAAAACAACAAATACTGTGGTTCTACCACAGAAATGAAGTCAGAGAATGAGAGAAAATTGTAACAACTAACTGTATTTCGTAAAGCGGAAGTGCTGACATTTTTCGCTTTTTGTTTCCATGAAATTGTAAAATTGTCCTCGCATGTGCTCAGACAGAATTATTATGATGACAATGACAACAATAATAATAATGATGATAATTATGACGAGGACAAGGACTATGCATTTTTAATTATGTTTTTTTTTTTTTATTTGTAGAATAACAATAAAACAATTAAACAGAAATATTTATTTATTTATTTATAATATTTAGATAAAATACAACAGTATAAAACATTAAACCTAAAACAAAAAACAAAAAAAATATAAAAAAAAAACTAACTTTGGCTATGCCGATGTTGTAATACTCTTCACGCCCCAGCTAATGGTCCGAGGGTCTATCATGGTTCGTGGATATGAGTCAGAATCTTATAATGTCCAAATTTCAAGTCGATAGTACAAAAAACAAAAAAGTTTTTTTAATAAGAACTTTCATTTGGATCCCGATCTAGTGGTCGGATTCGGCTGATTCCAACAAATATATTGTGTATGGCAAAAAGCAAGCTCCGGGCAAAATTTCAGCTATCTACCTCAAAAACTGAGGGACTAGTTTGAACACATTCAGACAGACAGACGGACCGACGAACATACGAACTTTGCTAGATCAATTCGCTTCGTCACGCTGATCAAGAATTTATATACTCTATAGGGTCTCCGACGTCTCCTTCTGTGTGTTGCAAACTTCATGACAAACTTATAATACTATTCGGCCTTGGTAGCTAGCCGACGACTTTTAAGGAATATTTTAAATTATGATGTTACAATTATAAACTAAATCAATATTAAACGTAGAGCATTCTTTTAGTAATTCTGATGGTTCCGGTCATTCTTTAAAAAATATAGTCCTAGCTTTTTCCAAGCTTGGACTGACATTTACAGCGTGGTCGATGGAGGCCGTGACTCCACAAGAAAATAGTTGTGGCGATGTGCCGCTGAGAAGGTGTTGGTGCGTGAGTTTAGTATTTCAATGCATAGGCCAACAAATATAGACTACCGGTGTTCAGATGTTTCTGATGGAAAATGAATGCCATTGCACGTCGGATTGTAATATCGATATACGCCGTTCGAATCCTGCCTAGTTTTCCAAATTTTGTCTGCGTATAACTTAAGACAGATGTGTTTTCAGGTCATTGTCAATCATGGAGTCAATTGCTATATAAGTAAATAATAAATAATTTTTGTTTTAAACACAGAAAATTAAATCTAATTCTCAAAATTTTATAAATAGAATATGGAATTTTCTGAGATTTCTTGAACGTTTTTCTTTTAAATTTTTTTTACTATTTTATTTTTAAATTATTTGTTATTATTGAACGTTTTCGCGGTCAATTGCGATGTACATCCAGCAACGGATTTCCTTTGCCTGCCATATAAAGAAACTCATATGTATAAACTCAATGATATTCATATGTATAAATATACTCGTATATATTTGTATGATATTTTCATTCCTTTATTTTCTGTTGTAAACAAGAAACTGCACTATTTTTATTCACATGAACACATTTTATATACAAAGTTGTGATTTAATTTTTCATCAAATGCTTCATTCAAAAAATATCAATTGATTTGGTTTATACTATAATATAAAGACATACACATTTATATAAATGTGTATATGCCACTCAATGTTAAAAAGAAAAAAAAAAAATAATACATTTTCAACACATGCAAATTCCCAGAATAATTTTGTATGCAAAATCCACACATTGCCATAGATCATTGCATATGGATATACGAGTATATGTATATTGATGGATAAGGAGTAACATGTATGTATATTCTATATATATAAATAGATAGAAATTATACAATGTAATATTGTTATTGTGTATTGTGGGTATCTGTGTTGAAAAAGATTTATTCTATGATTTATACAGAATTAAATATTTCAATAAAAAACAAAAAATTAAAGAAAATTCTTTTGAAATAAGTTTAAAAGTTTTTGATTTGATCTCAAGCATAAAAAATTTAAATTTGTAAAAATTTGCTAGAGATAACTCTGAGTAAATTTTTGTAAGTACCGAAAAAAAATGAACAAGGACTGAGATGAGTGGCCAAACTGATTGTCTTTCGGTGAGCAAGTAATCTGAGTAGATTAAATTGATAATGTAATTAAATAAGAAAATTATGTTAAATAAGGTCATGCGCTTGTTAAACAAGTAAAGTCTGATAAAAAATAAGTATCCTCACAATCAAAGACATCGATCTGAGGTCAATACTAGCGGCGAAAGCTAACTTTCTATCTGTACATATTAATTAATACAATTGTCTTTGCAATTCAATAAGAAAAAAAAAAAAAAACATAAATAAATGCACAATCTCAATTAGTCAGATTTTTGTGATCTGCTAAATTATGTCAATTATTATGACAAAATTGAGAGAATAATAGAAAAAATCAACAGAATACAATTGGTGGTTAGCTGAAGTCTCTCAATTTCTCTTACAGAATAATGTATCAAAATTACATCCAAGTTCTTGCTACTCCCCGGCAAAATTTCGTCAAAATCGACTTTGCACATGGATGATAGATTAAATGATATTTATTTTATTTTCTTGTGATTCACAATTCAAAAACAGATGTTTGGCAGAAACCACTTGATTGATTTTAAAATATGTCTCCAAACTTTATATGCAAAATTTGATCCATCAAATTCTATCGATTCTGTAGGTCAATTTTGATGAAATAAACGCTAAATATTACTCACAACAAAGCTTCTTATCTTTCAGTAATTCGATTTTGAATTCAATCTGTTACTTTTACGTGATGCGTGCACAAACACTTTCAAACTACGATTTTATTATATTTATAGAAGATGATTAAATTTCTCATTAATTGAGATTGTGCAACAAATCTTATAATTTAATAAAATATTATTATAGATAATAGCTAAAAAGCGTACCGAGAACTGGACAAACTTCAAGCATAGATACAAAAGGTTCAATCAAGATGGTTTGGCCACCTTGTATCCAGCAAACTGCTTTGTGTTTATTCGCTTCCAGATAGGACACTCTCAACTGACTCATGACCACTTACTAAAAGGTATTCCTCCACAAAGCTGTTGCAGCGGGGAAACCCTCTCTATAGACCCATTGTTGGACCACTACAGCCTATAGCGGAGAACATTAATATAATTTATATATGAATCACTGTAATTTATGTAGGTAATAAAATGTAAATTGTCTAATAATATCCACATAAGACAATAAAATAAATTTTTCTAAATGTTTTATTTTTAAAATTTACCATAAAATAATTTCAATTTATAATTTAGTTTCTTGCAAAAATAATCAAAATATAAATCAATATGAAAAAAATAAAAATCATGTCAAAAGGAAACACTTAACTTGGTATGAATTATTAAAAATCAATAAATAAGTTAAGAATAAAGCAATTCTGCTTTATAATAATTAATTTGATTATCCTTGATTTGATTATATTTTTTTGTAGTATGTTTGATTATAAATGGAAATCTTAAACAAGAGACAAATTAGACCAAGGAAATGCATTCATTCATTCATTCATTCCAAATACACAAATTGCCTAGAGAAGACAAGAAGAAATGAATAAGAGAAAACATTGAGACAAAGTCAAATAATTCAGAATATAGAAATCTGTGGAAAGAAATCGGCAAGAATTCCATCGAAGCAAAGATAAATGGATATGTAGATAGATTCACATATGGGGAATGTTAACAAGTTCAAGTTTGAAAAGAGACAAACAAATATTAGGTACAAATTCATGTTTCTTGAACAATGAATACTCACTCAACTTAGGAAAAGACAGACGACAGTAAAACATATGAATACGAAATTTTGTGATTAAGTAAGTGAATGCATGAAGAAGGAAATGTTAAAAGAACAAGGAGAATAAAATGAAGATACAAATTCAACAAGAACTTTTGATGTTCGTTATAAATGCATAAGACAAGAGCATGAGCATGATAAATTGCTGCATTTCTTTATTTATGTGTGTTTTATATAAAAATACCAATTTATACCAAAATATATTGAAATTTTTACATTTATGTAAATTTTTGTACTTAAAATAATATTTCAAGAAAATAATAAGAACCTACAAGATGAAAAATACAAAGAAAATATCTGATTCAGAGATACAAGAAACCAATTTAATCCACTTCTATAGTCTTAAAACTCCTGAATTTTGATGTCTACAAAAGTTCCTTGGGTAGTTAGGTAAACACCTTTAAACCACAGACGAATTATAACGTCATTACCCAAAGTCATATTTCAACTTTGACTGTTTGTTATTGTGGTCGCCTCAATTGTTGCATACTTTCAGGGTATCAAAATGTGATATGTTGAGTAATAATGGAAGTAGTATCAAGGTATGAAGGCAATGAATTGTGGTTTAAACGACATTTGAACTAATAAAAAATTAACAAAGAATAATTAACTTTTAATTTCTTAATTCCGATTTCGATGTTTCGTAGTTTGTTGAAGTGAAAAATCCATATCACAGTTATATCGGTAACAAAAACATCGATGTTTTGTAATTAATTTCAGTAATTTTTTAAATTATGATTCAAGTATCATTCCGTAGGTGAATCAAATTCGATATCGTGGTTTGATCGTGGACAAACGTCTCACATGGCGCACACATGTAACGAGTGTCACTGCTTGTTGCTACCAGAAGTTGAACAGAATAGATTGGCTATTACGTGTAAACAGCAGCGTCGCATTAAGTAGCAAATTGCTGATCTATAAGCAAGTAGTGGTCCCTGGCGCTATGTCATTCAAAAATGGAATTGCACTGCTGCTTATAACATCCATAGAATCCAAGCCTGCCAAAGAAAAGCGATTTGGCGTATGCTTGGAGTTCCGTGGTATGTGAGAAACACGGCACTTCACCGAGAACTGATGATTCCAACTGTTCTTGAAGAAATAAACTTCCACAGAAGCAGATATATTAACAGACTCCATTATCACCCAAACCATCTGGTTCTCTCACTTTCTATAACTTCATCACGCCGGCGTCTCAAAAGACTACATCATAATTACCTCTCTACATGAAAAACATAATCAATAACAAACAATTTATTTGTATTTAATTAATTTTATTATTATTGTACACTACACCTTACCAATGTTTGAAAACCGTTTCCGTTGTTTAACGTTTTATCAAAATATACATAAAAAAATTGTAAGCACAAAAAAACAAAAAAAAATCAAAATATACAATAAATTTATAAATTTGAATAACAGAACAGGTAAACAAATTGTATTCGTACTTTTTATTCCAAATTAAGATGAAATAATATATTTTAAAAAAATTAAAATTTATGTAATCAAAATCCAATTCAAAGAATTATTTTTAAGTCGAATCCCCACATCTGCTTTTCCATTGAACCCAGCAGCGAAAACAGTGAATTGGCACGGCTTCCTAAAATCTGACTTCTTTCCGAGGTGATGATGATGATCACTTTTGCGATCTCTTCTATTCCGTTTTATTGTAAATATTTATCTCTCTTTTTTGTATGTCTGCACCATTCTTCAATTCTGTATTATAATGCAAATTACGTAACTATTATTTTTCTTTTTTATTTTTTTGTATTTCCACAAAACAAACTTTTTGATAAATTACGAATTACAATTAGATCAGCATTAAAAAACAAAGTGCATTTTTTATCAGATAGTTTAAGTAAACAATTGCTAAGATCGATATGGACTGAAAGACCATTCCAAATGATTTTTCTTTTTGTTTTATTAAGTTTTTTAAATATATTGTATATCAATTAATTCATACTTCATTGAAGTAATACTCATGTCACCAAAGATTTTCAAACTTATCCCATAAAATGTATTAAACAAAATATTACGTATAAATCATATTTATTTTCTGTCATTTGCTCCGTTTAACACTGAATGTCTTTATTTGAATTTGGTCTGAGAACTTTAATCTCTTAAAAATTAAACAACGTTATTTCAAGCGTTAAATTCTAAATTCATGGTTCCTTTCTGATTAAGTCAGTTAAGAAAAAAGTTATAAGTCATAAAAGTATCTATTGTCTTTTGATTTTCCTTGTTGATTTTCTTTATACTTTTCTCTTTTTTTTTTTTTTTTGGTTGCGTATATGGATATTTTTGGTATTTACCACGTTCAGCGATAATCATCAGCGTTAACGTTTCAAACAATTTGTATCGTTAATTTAGCATTAATCGCAACTTGAAAATGCTTCCGGCATTCATTTCTGTTTACTACTATTCCTTTATTCTTTTATTATTTCTTCACATGTGGATATGAGTGTGTGTGTCTGTGTGAACGGAAGTCCTTATCCTCACATTCCTACCTTTACTTTACTTTGCTTTGCTTTGCTTTGGTTTTTAATAGCGGATGCTGTTCAACTTGGCACACGTATTCTTACTAATTTTGTTAATGTATCCTGTTCAAGCGGCTCGTAATAAGTATAACGCGTCAACGCCTCTTCACTAGAGGCCTCTCAATTGTATTGTATATGAATGGACTTACCAATCTATCTACCCACAAATCCAAACATGTGTTACAAATTACATTTGAACTTCAGCAACTTAATCTATTTTCTTATAATAAACATGGGAGACTCGTCAAATCCCATGAACTTGTTGAAAAGGAACTGAAGAAAAAGAACACTCAAAAAATAAAACAAAAATAAAGAACAAAAAAAATTCTATAGCACAACTTTGGGCTTTGTGCAATCAGCGTTAACTTGTTTCCCTATTTTTTGTCGAAGTTTTTCGCTCATTTTTCTTTTATTTATTTTCCCATTTTCTTTTTTCTTTTCTTTTCTTGTCTGTTCTTAGGTTTCTTTCTTTCTTCGTAAAGTAAATAAAATGTAATACAATAAAATGAAATTACCAAAGGTATAAAACCTCATTCCTCTGTGTATTCTGTTAACATTCAAGGCGTCATGCGTGGCATAAGCAAGAAATATAGTAAAATTATCCAAGTTTATGTGGATGCCACACTAAGTGTGTATGTTCTTCTAGAAAATTGGAAAACAAAATTATATGCGTGTAGTTAACATAAATTTTCTCGTTTATGCATTTAAATCCTTGGGATGTCTACAAAATTTAAAATTGATAATATTAGAACATATCTGCAATTAAATTTTTTAGTGCAAAACATCCAGTTCTGCTACAGGTGTCTGCTCAGTTGTAAGTTACAATTCAAGCATCATTCCACAGATGGATCAAATATGTTATCTCGGTTTGATCCTGGATTAACGCCTATCATGGAGGGCACATACAAACGTTCCGGCGCGTCGCTACCAAAAGCTTCTTCCGAAATACCATGCTGCACAGAGACCTTAAGATGTTTCAGATGCATCTTAACCCACCTGCCACTCAACTAGGCGTAGAATGAAAAGGCTGCGCTAAACATTAAGAAATAAAATTTAAGTCATATAAACAACTGATTAAATTTAATTATTTTTATTAAAATATTTCATATAATATTTAATTTAAAAAAAAAATAGTGTGTTTATACATTATACAAATAAATTATAAAATAAAGGATTACGTATCATACTATTTATGTTAGTTTTTTTTAAATTTATTAACCGTCGCTATAAGAATATTTGAATAGTTTTTAGTAGAAGTCCCGGCGCGGGTCGCTGCTCCCCGGTAAAATCTGCTTTGTACGGGAATGATAGAAAGAATTTTTATTTTGTTGTGGCTCATAATTCAATATGAGGGTTTTAAATAATATTGACATATGTAATTATCTGAAATGTTTGACAAAGACTACTTGATCGATTTGAAATACATAAATGTTTATATAATTAGTTTAATAAATAATAATAAATATTTTTTTCATACAAACATTCTGGTGATAACTACGAATACAACAAAATAATAATTAGTAAACAAATATTTGAAAAGTGTATTTGACCTTAAGGGTGTCGTAAATATTAAATCAATATAATACGTAGGTATAAATTTCTTAAAATTAATATTATTTTTTCTTAATCTAGAAGTTGTGGTTGCAGCTTTAATTATTTGTACTTTTCTTGTCTGATTTATTTTCATTATTCTTCTTTGGTACCTCTTAATATTTTATATTAAAGAATCTGTATTGTATTTATTTCTTCCATGTAATATTATTATTTCCACAAACAAGTAGATAGAAATGTTCCTTCTATACACAACTTAATTTGTTAATTTTTTTTTTCATATTGCCATTAATATTAATCTTTTTTTTTTGAAGGGGTCTTAAATTCAGACGATAGCATCACAGTTCAAAAACTCTTAAAATTTTCTCACTTTACAACTAATTTATCAATTTTATTATTTATTTATAATATTATTAATTTTATTTAACACAATACAATATAAATTCCATTGCGACTTTTTGTCTTTAATTTAATATGATATTTGATTGTGTTCTCCATTAATTCTGCATCATGGTCTGTGTGTTTTTAATAGATCGTATTAGTGTACCATATGAATACATTTGATTTGTTTGCTAATTTTTTTATAGTGATTATTTTTTAGTTTTTTTTTTTTAAATTGAAGAATATGTATTGTATTTATTTCTTTCATGTATTATTATTATTTCCACAAACAAGTAGATAGTAATGTCCCTTCTTAACATAACTTAATTTGTTTTTATTTTTTTCTTTTTTTGACTTTGCCACTATTTTGATTTTAATCTTTTTTTAAAAAAGAGGTCTTAAATTCAGACGATAGCATCACAGTTCAATACAAAACTCTTTAAATTTTCTCACTTTACAACTAATTTATCAATTTTATTATTTATTTATAATATTATTAATTTTATTTAACACAATACAATATAAATTCCATTGTGACTTTTTGTCTTTAATTTAATATGATATTTGATTGTGTTCTCCATTAATTCTGCATCATGGTCTGTGTGTTTTTAATAGATCGTATTAGTGTACCATATGAATACATTTGATTTGTTTGCTAATTTTTTTATAGTGATTATTTTTTAGTTTTTTTTTTTTAAATTGAAGAATATGTATTGTATTTATTTCTTCCATGTATTATTATTATTTCCACAAACAAGTAGATAGTAATGTCCCTTCTTAACATAACTTAATTTGTTTTTATTTTTTTCTTTTTTTGACTTTGCCACTATTTTGATTTTAATCTTATTTTTTTGAAGGGGTCTTAAATTCAGACGATAGCATCACAGTTCAATACAAAACTCTTTAAATTTTCTCACTTTACAACTAATTTATCAATTTTATTATTTATTTATAATATTATTAATTTTATTTAACACAATACAATATAAATTCCATTGCGACTTTTTGTCTTTAATTTAATATGATATTTGATTGTGTTCTCCATTAATTCTGCATCATGGTCTGTGTGTTTTTTAATAGATTCGTATTAGTATACCATACCACATTTGATTTGTTTGCTAATTTTTTTATAGTGGTTATTTTTTAGTTTTTTTTTTTAAATTGAAGAATATGTATTGTATTTATTTCTTCCATGTATTATTATTATTTCCACAAACAAGTAGATAATAATGTCCCTTCTTAACATAACTTAATTTGTTTTTATTTTTTTCTTTTTTTGATTTTGCCACTATTTTGATTTTAATCTTTTTTTTTTGAAGGGGTCTTAAATTCAGACGATAGCATCACAGTTCAATACAAAACTCTTTAAATTTTCTCACTTTACAACTAATTTATCAATTTTATTTATTTATAATATTATTAATTTTATTTAACACAATACAATATAAATTCCATTGCGACTTTTTGTCTTTAATATGATATTTGATTGTGTTCTCCATTAATTCAGCATCATGGTCTGTGTGTTTTTTAATAGATCGTATACTATACCATAGGAGTACATTTGATTTGTTTGCTGATTTTTGTGTAGTTTTTTGTTGGTTTTTTTTTTCTTTAAAAATGTCTGTGTTTGATATTTTTCTAATATTTTAGTCTTAGGAAATAAGAACATATGAGTTTGTACGGTGTATATTATTTATATACATATCTTGGATTTATTTCTCAATCATTTCATTTCTTAATTTCAATACATTGAAATATTTACTATAATTTAAATATTCTCGTTTTCAAAAAAAGTTATTCGAAGATTTTTTCTTAAAGAAATTGTAACTGTCACTGAGTGTGCACATGTTTCAATTTTTGGTTTTGGTTTTCACTTTATATTTAAGAGAGATTGCAGTGAAATGATGAATATATTCTTATTTTACATTTTAGGATCCATATAAATATTTTTATTATACTTTTCTTTACATAAAAACTAATATAAAACATTTTTAACAGCAGGGTTATCTTTCTGCGGTGAAGTTCCGTCAGTATTTGTTGCATTCCTACCTGAACTGTTATCATTTCCAGGTCCATTGCTAATCGAGTCTTTTAAATTCTCTCCATTGATAGTATTTTTGAATCACTAAGCGCCTTGCAAAATTTGGAGAATTTCATGATTTTTGAATTTGCAAATTTATCCTTATTTTCCTTATACTACATAAAAATGTCTTTTAGTTTTATTTTTGCAGTTTCTCCGGTACACTATAAAAGTAATTCTTATTGATGCACGTTATAATTTTAGCTAGCTAAGTACAATATCTCCTGAATTTGGCAAAAACGAAATTCATATAATTTTGGTATTTTTCTAAGAAGAAAGGGAAACGGAAACGGCAGCATGCAGTTGTAGGTAAACATCAGATGTTATACTCCTTTCCACGGTATGACTTTCGCCACTTCATTTTCATTTCGGTCGTGTCCAACGTTCTTCGTCTTGGACTTCAGCCTCTTGATCTGTTTGGCAACATCTTCTGGTGAGATATTATTGATTGGAATCTGATCCAGATTATTTCTCGATAGAGCATCATTCCTTCAACTCCACAGGATCAGTTAGATTGAATGATGTGAAGCGGCTTTCCAACTCATCTGCAAACGTTTTAGCTTTTTCTGACTCTATGCGCAGCCATTGATTTTGGGGATCACGAATTGCGGCGTGTCTGTGGCTTTTGTTTCATGTATTTGCTCTCCTCCATGTCGTCTTGTCATGTTTATTATGTGATCTCATAAATTTGCGTCGCAATCTACGCATGTATCTATCTCACTAGGTATAGGACCTCACACACCTCAGGACCCCCTATGTACTTAACTTTTTGATTTCCATAAAAAAGTTTTTTTTTTGCTTTTCAAGTCTAAATAACATAAATAAACATCATCATTTATCTGAAAATTAATAATAAAAATAATATAATTTTGAAAATATTAACTACCCCAATTATGGGGCGCTGAGCACTGCTCTCCGAGTATAAAATGTACATTGCGATTAGTATATGTTTGCTACATTACAGGGTAATCTAAAGACAATAACTAAGTCAGAGTATTTATAATAAATATTTATTTATTTATTTAATAAAAAGGTGTGTCAAACTCAATATAACGATTAGTAGGACGTAAAACTATTAGCTTTTACGCATGAAAAGCTTTAAAACAGTTAGCATGTCATCCTACATCACATTTGCGACACTTTTTTGTGGTGTTTTTATGGCAATGAGCACAACACTTGTAATAATTATGTGATCAGCTCCATTCTGGCGCACATCATCAGGTACCCTCCTTTTTTTAGACACTGGCTTCAGTGGACGGCCTATAGTGCGAGCCAATTCATACATACCCGGATATAATGTAACCACTGTCCTGATGAAAGAAAGATAGTCGAGTTTACCCTTATCTTCTCCAGCTGGTCAAAGCTTATATAAATGAAATTCGTTATTCATAGAATCATTTAAGGACCACATAAAAAGTTGCCAATACCATTTTTTTTTTATTGATGTTCATACGGTAACAGCCTATATTTTGGTCAAAATGATCAACCCCGCCCATGTATTTATTATACTTCTGGATACATACAGGCTGTTGAATAGACACCTTCTTATTTTCTTTGCTTGACCAATGCTGTTCGGATTGTATTGGTGTTAAACCTTCGCATTTAGGACCTACGGTAACTACACTGTTATCGTTGTACCGAACAAGGTAGTTATGTGGAGGGCAGTTCTGCAGCTTCCCGAATGTTTCCATTAGACAGATCAAACCATGTATTCTAGGTCATTAGCTATATTAAACGCAACATTCAGATTAAATCGTTCATTAAAGAATTATTGGAAAGCCGTTAAATTTGCTAGAGGAGGGTTAACTTGGAAATAAAAATGTATTTTTATTTGAAATTTCAATTTCAAAGGTTCTTTCCCAATTGGTTCATATGAAGACTCATCTTTAAATGGGCATTATATTTTGTAGTATTCGACATAAAAATATCACTTTCACTCAAAAGTAACATAACGTGGTGCCATATACTAGTCATTATCTATTGTATTGTATGGTATTATATTGGTTTGGCTTTAATAAATGCCTCAAATAAGTGGGAAAGAAAAACTTTATGCAAAGTAATAATTTTATCTATTTGCGTGAGAAATGAAAATATGCTCAACTTTGCGATTGGATTGGCTCAAAAACTTTTTCCACGAACACAATTCCATTGAAAAGCAATTGACTTTGTTGTTTTTCTGTGTTGGTTGAATTGAATTGAGTGAGCTACTTAGATTAATAAACAGTTTTAGTAAGGACTTTACAACAAAATTGATTTATGGAGTCTCTCTGAAATATAGAGCTGAGGCATTGAATAAACAATTTGGCCAAAGCAAATAAGTCCATAATGGTTTTCATTACTTTTTTGTTCATAAAGTTGCGGTCCAGCGAAAGTAAATAAAACAAGACAAAACCAATCCAAACCAAACCGCCGAAGCTTGTTTACATTCTATTATAGCTGAGGAAATCATTTGAATGAATCTGTTCAAACTGTTTGAGAAATGTTTAAAATAGATACAAATGCTATCATATGATAATGGTTTTATACATTTATATATCAATTGAATTTCACTATTTACAATTCTTTATTTAATTATAGTACATACTACATATATTTACCCAAACGACAACTTCAAACTTAATTTTTATGTGTAGTAAAGGCAAATAATAAAGGCAACAAAAATATAAGTAAAACATCAGAATTTAATATGCCTAATTATGGACTGTACAATACCTCCGATATATCGAGATATCGATATTTTTCCTTTATCGATACCGATACTGAATAGCGATATATTGGTATCGATATTTTTCTCGAAATTATCCACATTATCGATACGACTTGATATTTGGAAAATACCAATTATTTTTAAGAATAATAGAAATATGACATCTTGTCATATATTCAGTGAAAAACTATGATGGCTAAAAAAATATGTTATATAAATATGACTGAATATCATATATATTATGTATTTCTATGACATATTATATGATTGTGTGAACACTTTATCATAGAAATAATGTATAATTATGTAATATTTTTATTTTGCATCCGAAACGGAAATTAAAAAAAATGATATGATGAAAGTAGATTCCATGCTAAGGCCTATTTTCCAAAGCAAATATATTCACAAGCCAAGAATAGGCTTTCTGAAAAAAAAAAATTACAAAAAACTGATATTAATTTATTAAAATTGATATAAATATGTTCATTACTTACTTAATTTGAAGTTATTGCTTAACTTTTTACCCTTTGCACTAAAAAGAAGGAACTTATTTCAATTTTCCAAATATCGGTGGTATCGAAGATATCGATATTTTCTACCAATATATATCTGAGTATCAATATTTTCCGAATATCAATACTTTAGACTTAATATTGTATCGAATAAAATATCGATACTTTGGAGTATCGTACCGTCCTTTGCCCAATGCATTTTGAATAAATGAAATAAAGTATGAAAAACGAAGAACACATTTTTTTCTATATCAACGAAGCTTTCTTAGCTGACAAAGAATTATAAAATTCGTACTATATTCTTTCCTGTAGGAAAGATGAGCTTAAAAATTTATATTCTAAGAAGAAGAAACTGATAGAAATATGTATGTGTTTGAAGTCTTCTTTACTCTGTAACAATTCATTGGAAAATCTTGTATTCAAGTTTTAGAATAAGCTCAATTCATACAATAAATTAAAATGGAATTTAATTGGATAAGATTCAGTAGATACCATGAACCTATAGTAGCTTAGTAATAATGTCAAGTGATTATTACGATATAAAGCAACAGAATGAATTAAAACATCAAAAGTTGATGACTGTCACAAGCAATTAATTTCAATTGGTTTTGAAGTGAAAAATTTCATTCAATCTCGTCATAGTCATTAAAAAAAATCTGTTTATAGAAATTCAATGGTTCTATAATCAAGAGAAAATATCATTAATGCTGACACCATCAATAATAACAAGGACGTCATTATCTTCTAAATTATATGTAATCAAGTATGTACAATAGCAAATAAAGTTTTCATCATACTATGATTCTAGTGAAATTTCGATTTGAATACAAAACGAAGCGAGTCAATTGAACAAGATTGAATAGTTTTAAACCAAATTCTACTCCATTCAATTCAATTCGATTTGTTTCTCTTCGACGCAAATCAGCACAATTCAATGAAATTGGAATTTTAATTAATTCGTTATTATGCGAAACAATGTTTCAGTGCTGATTGCTTCAAATTCTGTTGACACCGAATCCAACTTGCCACTTCATTAGTTCATCAATAATGATTTTATTTGCCGCAAAATTTTATGAGATCAACAATGACATTTTGTACTTAAAACTTATTTTGTGCCAAAACAACAAGACAAATTTACATAAAACATGGAACAGTAACAGTAACAGGAATGAATTGACTGAGAGTATCGAGTGATTTTTGAACTGATTACTTGTTTTGATTTGTTGGTTGATTTATTTCTCTTCATCATCGTCCACATCATCATCATCATCATCATCATCATCATCATCAGAAAGACATGAAGACTCTCAGTTATTGCTTGATGTGTTATGACAAAATAATGTCCTTGATGAATCATGGAGATGACATAAGCCTCAGAGTTTAATAAATGAGTTACACAGTGACTTAGCAGTCCATCAGTTATGACATTTGAAATATTGAAAATCTCATTAATCAATGTCAAGTATTTCATATAAAAGGCAAACAAAAAAAGTTGGTAATTAAATGAAATGCGTGTATCAAGAAGATTTTTTAATTATGAAAATTTTCTTTATTCTCATAAGGATTTACTTTTGATATAAACCGAAAATAATAATAATTGAAATGAACTTATTACCCTTTAACTTTGCTGCTTATGTATATTTTAAGGAATATTTAATCAAATACCCTTTAGAAATGATTAATGCAGAGTTTTAAGCCTTAGAATTATATTATTTCTTTAAACGAAGTAAAGTGTTGTTGTCTAACTCATCATCTGATAGACTTGACACACATAGCAGAAGTACATGGAAGTGAAGATAAGTCACATTTGTATTCATAAGTTTATAAATTACATAAACAATATAATATCAGTCATGATTAGAAGGTTTTAAAGTAAAACTTCATCGTTAATAATTTTAGATATATAATTTGATTTGCTTAGAAGTATAAAAGTTTTGTAAAGCGATCAATCCAAATACTTATTTCAATAACCAAAAGTATTAGAAATGTTTAAATCGCAATGTTGATGTCAATAAATTTTATCAAAAGAGTTAAAAAAAAAGTCAGCCAAGTGTGAGTCGGACTTGCACACGGAGTGTTCCGTACCATCGTAAAAGATTTTTTGCTTAAAATATAAAATTATGTTTATATTTAATAGACTAAAAGTATACTACAATTAACAGCTCAAAGTATACTACAAAAAACAAAAAATTGTTAAACAGAAGGTTAAATTAAACAACAATGCTTCTTAAAATGTATATTTTTAGTATTTGTCGTTCTACACACAAGTGAATTACACACTTTGTAAAAATTTCAACTCTCTACCTATTACGGTTCATGAGATAGAGCAGGAGACGGACGTACGGACGGAAGGACGGACGGACGGACATTGTAAGCTTAGTAATAGGGTCCCGTTAGTTCCGTATGGGTACGGAACCCTAAAAATATTATTACTTATTGAAATTATTATGTACTTTTTACTTTTTACTTTTATATTTTGTATATTTATCTTATCAAAACAAGTCCATGAAAAAGGAAAAACCTTTAAGATCTTGGACGAATTTCACAACCTTGAAACGATAATCTGGGATATCATCAACGACCAAAACTTCATCGTTTTCTTCAATGTAGTTTAAACTACCGTCACGGAGAACAAAAGCGGGGATCTTCTTGCCGTTCTAAATGAGCTGCGCTTTAATGGCTGAGTTAGGTTGTTTGGCTTCAAAGCCAACATTCTCAAGCATAATACTTTTAGCGAAATGATTTGCTTCCATTCTGTGCCCAAATGAGCTTTTTTGTAGTCTTTGTCGTTGATCACGATAGTAGTTTACGTGGTTCCCAGCGATGCGATGCTCATAATTTCTAAACTATCTCAAGCTAAGGTGGAAATACATTTTATCTTCTCTTTCTCTTCTATTTATCCCTAAAGTCTGTTTTAAAATTTTCCTACCAGCCAACTTAACGAGACGGGTATGCAGTACATTCATTCGCATGCGCATTGGACACTCACTGGACACCCGCAAACATCTTCTTAATGGAACAGTCCTTCGACCGAACCCTCTCTGTGGAGCCCATTTGACCGAAGACCATCTTCTGGACTCTTGTCAAAATTTAGGGAGCATCAGGACCTCCTTTTTTGGTTTCCAAGTTCCATCCCAACTATTAAAAACTCCAACATCCCTTAACATTCCAAATTCTATAATCTTTTTAACTACTCAAACATAAATGATTGTGAACAAGGATGAGAGTAAATGTTGAGCGCAAGCAGTTGCTTCTACTACAGCAGTTTTCTTACTTATTTTATAATAAAGTTTTATTTCTAATAAGAAGTTGTTTCTTTTACTTTTCACCGAAAATATTATGAATTCAAGTTATCTTTTATATAAATATGTAGGACATATGAAAAACTAAGTTAAAATACATAAAAAAAAAATTAAATGTATATAAAGATTTGCAAATCAATTTATGAATCATCTTATCAATAATCAATGTCTATCAATTATACTTCAAAAGTTTATGTCTTTCGATCCATCATCATCTCTTTCCTTTTTGTGTTTTTTATCTATTGATTATGGAACACTTAAAGCACATGTTGCATCTGTTGAAATGTTTATAAATGGAGAAACTCCTCACACTTCGGTTTATTGATATTCAATAAACTTGTAAGTAGTTGATAATTTTACCTTTTCTTTATGAAGTTTATCAATTTCACATTAATTTTAATAAAATTCACATTGAGCTTTCAAGTGGCAATTAGGAAGGACAACAAAGAAACAAAGAAATGGAAAGCAATGGTATTATTTTCTTCAATATTATTGTTATTATTATTTATAAATAATAAATAATATGAGAATAACTAATAATAACAATAACAATAAAACTGTATTGAGGGATTGAAGTAATAAATCAAAATTATTACATTAACAATGACTACAATATTTGCCACAAATCAAAAGAAATTGCTTGCAACAATTGGAGGAATTGAAAAATCCACAGCTAAGGGCAATAATAAAATATTGTAAGCATGGAAAACATAGAATTACAAAATAATATTAGCAAAAACACACAAGGAAATCCAAACTCAAGTGGTTATGTTGTTATCTCTTTGCTTATGTGATCATATGAGTTTATGTTTGTGTCTAAACTATAACAGATAAACTCACACATGTAGCATTTGTTCTTCTGAGTGTGCTAAAATTGTTGAGGAAAACTTCTGCTTGTTTCTCTTCTCTATAAATGTTATTCAATTCAGGAAATGATTGATTTATGATTGTTCAATTCAATGAAACTAGCGACAAAAATTGAAAAATTCTCCACATCAATTTTTGCCAAATGTTTTATTGATTATGTGGAGAAAATGTATCTACAATGTGAATATCAATGTACGAGTAACTTAAAATGAATGTGTGAGATTGTGCTGTACTTCAAATTTATTTGGTTGAGTATCGGTGTTTGCTTGTTTGAATTTGTGTTTGTCAATCGCTTGCAGCCAATTAGATGATAATAGAATTGATAGAAGGATAAAACTAGATACGAGTAAATGTCTATTTGTATATGTATATAGAATAATAATAGAAGATTGAAAGAATCGTTAAAAATACATGTGTATTCAATGTTGCAAATGTTTAAATTTTGATATGTTGATGGTTCATCAAATTGTGTTCCGCAAATTTGTAGTTGGCCATTGCCTTAGTTGTTATGTGTTGACTTGGCTTAAATATGCGAGTACACTTTGTTTGTTGTTTTGTTAGAGTTTTTGGTTTTATTGAAATCTACATCAATGACAAAATAATGTGTCTACATAAGTTGTAAGAGATTGAAATTATTTTTGAAACAGAAAACAAATTTCAATGAGTTCGCAGCATTCTGTGAAATAATTGTTTTCTCCGCAAAAATGTATATACATATTTTGTTTCCTCAATATTTGCTTTTAGAAGACAATTGCTTCCATTCTTGCGTCTGTTAGTTTATGGTTATTTCTCATATAAATTATAATTTACGCTTTTGGCAGCACATTAGTGCAAGCTAGTGAGCGTGTTTTTTGCTTACCTACTTTTAAAAGATCATTGTCCTGCTCACCTCAATAGGAATCGAAATTAGTCAAATCTGAAACTGATACAACTAAGACCGTGGTTAAGGACTTGATGTTCAACTATGAAAACATCTAGTTTACTTCAATTGGAATTAACCCTAATATAGTTCTTCCGGTAACTCTCTTTACTAAGTCCATTAGTGAATGGTGACAACGAGGAATGCATATAAAACCTAAGTACTAAGAAATACTGTCAGCACTAGCGCAATATCTATAAATAATACAGAAACTAAACAAGTTCCTTCAATCTCAACAACTTATAGTGGAATCAAGCCGCCACCAATTATAATTAAGAACATAATCGACACTAATACGAGTACACTTATCCATTCACTTGAACAGGTAACACCAAAAGATACATTCACTTTGATATTGAGCGACCCAAGTCGGAATTGTCTGAATCATGACCACTACTTCAAATGCATACGGGAAATTTCAAGTTACCTAGAAAAGGTTAAAGCAACGTGGTACTCATACTATCAGTTGAAGAATGAAAGAGCATTCCGTTTTGTGATGCGGGACTACATCATTCCTTAGGGAAAGCGTTAATTCAGCAGAAGCTTGAACAGCTGGGTCATAAACCAATAAGCGCAACCAATCCAATAAGCTATAGAGACAAGGAACCACTCAATATATGTTTTATTGAACTGCAGCCCGCCTTAAACAACGAAGAGGTCTTTTCCATCACCAGACTATACAATCATATTGTTAAGTTTAAACATCCGCGTCAGCGTGGTGACATTCCTCAATGGATACACTTAGTGATACTGTCACAAAGACCATAGATGTGTTAAATGTGCTGAAGGTCATTCCACTGCCGAGTGTACTAAAAATAAGGACGTCCCAGCAACCTACACCCTTAAGTGTCTGATCTATATCCACCAACTATGGAAATTTCAATAATCAGAAGATATCAAAGGTGAATACGTGAAGAGTATTACTACTTCGGCATAACCAAAGCTAATCCTCTTTCTACTGGTTAATTATTTAGATAATACTAAACTTCATCTCCAGTATTACATTAATTATCCACAAATATATATAAACAGATATTGCACATAATTGTTCCTTTAAAAAAATAAAATATGTTCACGATTAGTAGATTGTCTTTCTTGTCAATCAATCAATTAAGCAAAGATGCTATACAAACATAAATCGCAATTAAAAGCGAAGAAGATGGTTTCGCACACAACCTTCAACTGAGCTGTGGAGAGGACAAACTCTATGTTAGCAGAAGCTCGAGTGAAATAAATGTGCGATCAATATACATTATGTGTAAATATCTTCAACAATACTTAATTTTTAAATCTACTCTATTCCATTAATTCTAGTATGCTGTTTTTGTTTACTACACAACTCACATTAAAATTCACAAGTAACTCTGAGAAATTATATTTTTTTTATTTAAATTTAACACAAAACAAAGGAAGTAATAATTTAGAAAACTTTTAACAAAAATAGTTAATAAAGGGTTTTCCAATAAGAGGTGTTATTTTGAATAGCCCGCTATTTCGGCAGATGTCACTTTTAAAGCTCTCATTTTTTGACATTTGACAAGTAGAAACTACGCCATTAATAAAAATGGAACGATACACGCTTCAAAAACGCATTGAAATTATTAAAATTCATTATAATAATGGTGGCAGAGACGGTTCGTAAAACTAAAACATTTTTGGGTCGTTGTGGTGTGAAGAATAAAACCCGTTCACGGCGCTCAAGAACAACTCAGAAAATTGCTGCTGTATCCCAAAATGTTGAAGAAAACCCAGGTTTGTCCATTCCTCATCGTTCTTTGGAATTGGGCATTCCACAAACGTCATTAAATCGTATTTTGCATAAAGACTTGGGTCTTAAGGCTTATAAAGTTCAGTTAACACAAGAACTCATGCCGGCCGATAATCAACAACGTCGTGTCTTTGCTGATTGGGCCCTTGAAATGCATAGAAATGATCCGGAATTCCATCGAAAAATCATTTTGACTGATGAGGCCCATTTCCACCTCGGTGGCTACGTAAACAAGCAAAATTATCGCATCTGGGGCTCGTAAAACCAAAGAGTTATTGTTGAAAAGTCTCTCCATCCTCAACGTGCGACTGTTTGGTGCGGTTTATGGTCCGGCGGCGTCATTGGGCCTTACTTTTTTGAAAATGAGGTTGGGGCAACAGTTACGGTGAATGGATAGCGCTATCGAGAGATGATTGATTTTTTTTTTTTTTGATGGTATTGATCTGGAGACAACGTTTACTTTCAACAAGACGGCGCTACGTGCCACACAAGCAACGAAGCCATTGATCTTTTTCGTATAAAAGAGAACTTTTAAAAATTAAAAACAAAAAAAAAAACATTTTCGACTTATTAAGGGAGAAAAGAATTTAAATTATTTTGTTAACGAAACTTCATCGGTCAATTAGCGGCAAATTCAATAGTTTTAAAATAATAAATAAATAAATCAATTATTAAAAATAAGTAGAAATTTTGCTTAAAAAAAAATACAATAGTTGAAACCTAACAAAAGAAGAAAAAAAAACAAAATATTAAGAATTTAATAAGATTTCATTAATGAATAGGAATTGAACCATTTATCTCGAACCAAATTGTTTTTCAAAAAAAGATACGACACCATTATTTAGCATGTAGTGTTGATTGATTTCGAGATACTTATAATTGTAACCGAACAAAACGTAAAAACCCTTGAAAGAGAAAAAATATAAATAAAAATAACGAAAAATCAAATAAGCTATAACAGATTTTATCAATAATAGAAATAACAATTTTAATGACTCTTTATAAAATTTAATAAATGAAAAAATATTACTCGGGTATCATTAGAACAATAAAATGAATTCCATTTCCAAATTAAATTGATTGACTGTTAACTAAATTCAATACAAAAAAGAAGACGAAAAAAAAAGAACTTAAAATCAAATTGGGAAAATATCACAATTGTATTAAAAAAAAAGGAAATAAAAATTAAGCAAGTTTTACCTTAGAAGGAAAAAAATAATTAAAAACTTCATGCATTCTAAAATGGTAAGAATTTAACAATACTAAAATGTATATTTAATGGAAAGGGAAAATTTTGTATTCATGTATAGAAACCAAGCTTGCCAACTTCCAAAAATATTTACCCCTAAAGCAAATTCAACAACCTCCAAAAATCCTCTAAAAAAGGACAATGTATGTTTTGAAATAGGAATTTTTGTTCATTAATAACTCATTTATGATATCAAATAAAAAAAAAATAAAAACATTTTCTTCTGCTTCTTCCGACTTTTTCAAATCATAATTGTAAATTTTTGCAGTAAATATATTTTTTTTTGGGATGGATGATACGCAAGATCCACCACTTCGTTGCAATGTGGATTGGACCATCATTAAACTTAGCAGCATTTTAATAGATAATCTATTTCGCAACTTATTTTTAACTATATTATAAATAGAAAATGCGCGCTCGACAGTTGCGTTTGATTTCGCAACATTTTCATAATAGAAATGAAGTTGGTGTATTGGAGCATGTTTTGTTATTCATTTGGTGCCACTCAGACTCGATGTCATTTTTTTCTCCATAGATGTGAGTTCGTTGGATTTTATTTTAAATTGATTTTATGTCGGGTTTCGGATCTTTGGATGCAAATCAGCAACTTTTTTTAGCATTGTTAAGTTCTCCGGAAGCCTTTTTTGGATCTGCTCTGCAACACCTAACAAGTTATTTATCTCAATTTCCTGTGATATGTTTTGGACATCAAAGCCGAAATACAATGATGCTGTGTACATTAGATGCTCCTGGAAATTGAATTCCACCAGTTCACACTCCACCAATTTCACCAATTGCAGAGGTACAACAAGTCGACTTATCAAATTTTTGTTTTTAGGGGGTTTTCCTAGTAATTGTGACTATTTATAATTTTTCTTCATATTCTGACTTTTGATTATACCCCTAATTTGGCAAGCCTATCAGGGCTTATACTTGTAAGAAAAAGCCCTAAAAATAAACCTTCAAAAAAACCCCTAGAAAAATCCCAACCCACTTATTTTACTCCTAAATTTGAGGGGAAAACCCCTTAGTTGGTAAGCCTGATAGAAACAATCTGTGATAATTAATTGGGTTGTTATTTGTAGAATAAATGATAATTTCAATATACAAGACAAATCCGACTATGCTTCGCACGGGTTGTTTCCTTTCTTAGCACAACTATATTCTCTCTGTTACAGTTATTCATAGAAAAAACAAAAACAAACGAATTGCAATTGTACTCTCATTCCCACGACCCCTGGTTCACACTGTTTACCTTCTCAACAAATCTCACGACATTGTTTCGCTATCAGTGAACATCATATGCAGAATGAAAAGAAACAAGAGCACAATACTCTTGTGCGTAAGCAGTTTTCGTAAGGATCTCTAATTTTATTGAAAATAAAAAATAACCCATATTACTCGCTGACAATGTAGTTTTCTATAAGTGAAGGAATTTTTAAAATCAGTTGAGTAACTTTTTAATTTGTCCACTGCAAATAAAAAAACAAATCTTTCCTCTTTATAATATTAGTATTGATATAGATTTCTTGCCTACAATTGGAATTACAAATATAAGTATTAAATTTGATTTAAAAAAATAAAAGAAAAATCAAATCAACAAAGAACTCATTATCTAATTCAGAAACATTCACTCGATTCGGTTCGAGTCAGAATACTTTTTATTTAGGTATTTATGCGTGGTATAGAATGCAATGTAGCTCTCCCCTCAAAATAAGGTTTTTTTTTTTTCCAAAAATGTGTAATCCTTATCTTGATTTTTAATAATGTTTTGCACTGATTTTTAAGTATATAATTCACAAAACCATTGAAGAAATGACTATAAAGCAAAATAATTGTACCATATGGCAACAACATTTTACGAGCAGCTGAATTGCAAAAAGCAATCGTATAAACGCATTAATTATTGTCTATTATCTGTTTTATTTTAGTGATTTTAAATCGAAAGCAATGTGAATTTGATACTTGGACTCAGTTGGCTCAGATGGCAATCAACTAAAAGGAAACAAAAAATATCATTCGAGACTTTTTTTAATATACTCTTTGCTTTTTGGCGCAGTTTTTACTTGATAATTATTAACTTATTTTTAGTTTTTTCTTCTGAAACATTGAAAAACCATGAAACAATCAACAATATTCTTGTGCTAAGAATTGATAGTCAAACAACAAAAATTTAAAAGTAATTTAAAGAAACAATAGAACCTCAACTTTAAAAATATCTAAAAACAACATGTGATACTAAATTATACAATGATACTACACATACACAGGTACCCACAGAAAAATATGCATCTCTCAAACGCTCAAAAAAATATGGTATTTTATTTTAGATTTAGTTCTTCTTCTTTGCCCATCATGTGTTTGCTTGAAAATTTACACAAAACGAGTGAACATTTGTAACTTTAGTTTCACGTATATTTTTCATTTTCATTTGTTCCCTGAGTAGGATGATCTTCTCCTTCTTCTCTGAATGCGAAAAATAGTATTCTATATTACAATGCTATATTCTACTTTACATTATGAAAATGACGAAAAAGTCTTATATGGGATGGAGTGATTGTGTTGTTCATGCATTTTCATTTCAGTTGTCATTCACTGGACTTTACTCAAAGTTGTGAGATTCAAAAAAATCGAAAATTGAGAAAAATATATGTTTAGTTTTAAACTGGACATCAAAAGGATTCATGGGAAATACACTAACCATATGCAAATGCTTAGCAATGAACTGGAGACAGATAGATAGAGAGTCAAGCAAATTGATAAATAAGAAGATAGCAAGACATAACGAATTTTAAAAAAATATACAACTGGGAATAAGTAAAATGGCAATAATGATACCATCGCCATTAATAATAGTTTTGGCAGCTATCATTATGAAGGAAATTCAATACCATTTTGGGTTTGAATCGGAAATGAGTTGGAGGCTCCAGGCTTTTTGGAATGAGAACAAAACCCAAAAATAAATACACTCATTTATTTCATAAGGCCACAGCTCAATGGTTAACTTCGTTTCAATTCCTTGTCGATTCCGTTTTGTTCTTGATATTAAATATCAATAGCAAAATGCATTTTTGGTCACAGGAAATACTATAATTTCCTTTCCTTCATTTCCTCCCTAAAACCAAAACGAAGGACCAAACAAACGACTTGTGTGGTCTGTGATATTTTATATAATTTATAGTTGCTATTTTGTGGCACATTTTGAACATTGCAATGCATAATTCTACAATTAGATACAAATAAATGGGTTCCGCAGAACAGAAAAATACAACCAAGTATGTAATAAAAGTCAAGGAAGCGTAAAACTACACTCACACCCCCCAAATACATCGACACAGAGTCAAAGATAATTGAGAAATTATTACTGAAACATATAATTTTATAGAAAAGCTTATTGCATGGCGTGCTATGCTCTTTGCGAATGAATAGAGCAGAAGCAAACTTGTCTTCTTAATTGTACAACTAATGAATTGAAACAAGTAATCAAGTCAGACTCGTTTAACACAAATTTGACTTTAATTTTACTTTGACTTGACTTGACTTGACTTGACTTGAAATAATCTTTTTATTTTCTTAGTAGATTTTTATATTAAATATAATAATTATACTTGTTTGTTCTTAGTCGTTGCCTATTATCACTAAGTACTTCTCCTTTCCTTTTCTTAACATTGCTAAAGTTGTACGATGGTGTATCAACCCAGTCTACTTATATCTTCGGTATATTAATATTATAATTAGACCAAACTGAACGAATACAATCTATTTGTCATATAGTTTCCTAATAATGATTTCAGTTTTAAATATATTATCGATATTAGGAGGAAGTTAACTTTATTTTTATGTTTAACAACTATTTTCTACAGTCATCAGTTTGGGTGTAGGATAAATTATATTCGTATACATTAATTATTTGTGTCATCATTAAGTTACCTTTGAGCAGCTGGAAATATAATTAATTCACAGTGCAGTAGTTGTAAATGGCAATAAATAGACGAAGACATTTTAATTCTCAAGCTTTTGCAAATTTAATTTGGTAGAAAATGTTAGAAATTGAAATAAAAATTGAAACTAAAAACGCATTAAAACCCCAATTTCTACTCAACATTTTTATTTCATTTTATCAATTGCATGCTTTAGGGCGATCAGTGCATAGAAAATCAGTTGAATATACCAAGTTTACTTGAATTGTAACACCTGTTGTTAGTTCTGATTTGCATGACTGACTTCAACTGGCTACAACTGACTTCCCTTACAGCATAAACCTTCTCCTTTAAATACTTAGTACAAGAATAATAGTTGAAACTTCTGTAACATTATCTTGATTTTCTTTACCTTCTCTAATCGGTCTTTCTCCTCCTTCTGACATTTCGCATTTGGTTTTTCCAAGTCAAAAACTTATACCACATCATTGCACACTAATTGCAAGTTTATGACCAAAATCCTAGACAAAACGAGACTAGTAGAACCAGAACTTTAAGTAGTTCAGTTAATTTTGAGCGATTTACAATTGTAAAAAGTCCTTGCCATTTCTTGCGCTACAAAGCTCAACAAAACAACTTGCAACTTATATAGTTTTTCGTTACAAAATAAAAAAAAAAATAATAGAAATAAAATAAAATAAATTTGTTATTTTGTGGCATTTGCCTATTCAAACTTGAATTTGTTTTTGTATTAAAGTTTTTTGTCTCTTGTCTATGCAGATGACAAAGTTTTAAACTCTTGTTTCTCTCTCTCTCACATACACACACAGAACTTTTTTTTTCTTTGTTTTATTGTCTCATTCTATTTTACTTTTTATATTTTTTTTTTTGGCTTTTACGCGCCTCGTTGGCCATTAAATTTGTTTTTATTTTTTTGTTAAGTTCTTCTTAACTTGTACTTTATTGCATGCTCATCACCTCAACATCAACATCACCAGCATCATTATTATCATTATGATTATCACCATCATCATCAGTTTATTTATACCAAAGAAGTTGACTTAGTCCTTATTCCTTGTTGTTTCTTTTTATATTCTGTCGTTTTTGTTGAATAATTTGTCATTTTAATGACTTTCAAAAGTAAACACAAATAATTACATTGAAATTCAAAACTCACAAAGAATAACTTTTTTATCTCTCTCTCTCTCTCCTTTTGGATTTTCTCTCTTAATTAGTGACTCTGATCCCTTGTAACCTTCCTCATGCTAATTTTGTATTCTCGGTGTCGTATGAGTCATTTATACATTTACTGAAACTACTTTTGTTGCATGCAAAACTTCTAATTACAAGTATTTTTATGTGATCATTGTCTCATTTGTCTTTTTGTTTTATTTAACAATAAACAAATTATCATAAAATGAAATTGTGGCCTGCCACATTATTATGGAAACTTAAATGATATTGCCACCGATTTATGTAAAAAGCAAATAGTAAATTGTTCATTTTTATAACAATTGCCATTTACATTTTTTTCTATATCGATTTTTTCATAAATTAATCGCTTGGACATATTGACAAAGGATAATAAATGCGAATGTAAAAGTAAAAGTAAATGGAATATTATGAAAGAGAAAAAAACAAATTTAAACCACAAAAACTGTTCAAACCGCAAAAAAAACAGGGACCATTTATACAACTTCTAACCTCGGCTTACTGTAGTTATTTATCTGGGTCAACATATTTGAAAATTCCTACACATTCTCAAACTTTCATCTGCGTAAAAGCATCACATGCCAAGGTAGCAAGTATATTTCGCACAGACATATATTGTTTCTTCTCGCACAGAAACTTATCAACAATGTCAGCCTCAAGAACTTGGAGCGTTCGTTGTTTTCGTTATGCTAACAGAAATGCAAGCAAACAAACAAAGAAACAATGTTAGGTCCAGGAGAAAGTCACAATACCAAAACAAATATTTGTAGTTACACTGGGCTTGACTTGAATTCAGTTGATTTTCATTTACTTGAAGAGTGAAAAAAAAAGCAAATACTTTTTCCTATTCCATTTCCATTACAACTAGTACTTATTTTGAAAATAACAGATAATTTTGATTATTAAAATTTTAAATACTACAGAGCAAGTTTTGAATATAGAAATTTGTTAAACACAATTATTTGAATAGTTTTTAGAATCAAATTAAAACATAAGTCAGCCAAGTGTGAGTCGGACTCGCACACGGAGGGTTCCGTACCATCGTCCTAGCAAAGCTGAAACAACAAAACACACTGATTCTCTCTTGCCCCGATCTCAGTGAACATCATATACAGAAATAACATAAATAATAACAAACTGCTTTATGCTACAAATCATTGCTTGAAATATAAGCTATTATAATTGTCATTATAGCGGCAATAGAAATATACAGTCTGTGACATAGAGCTGTGTGACGGACGGACGGACGGACAGCGTAGGCTTTTAGTAGAATCCTAAAAAAAAGTAATGGCGTTTTTGCTATTTCTATTAGGCCCTAAATGGAAAATGAGTGTGAAACATATTCATCTCGAAGGACCATTAAAATGAAGTAACTAACTTAATAAATAAATTTAAAAGAATATCTTGGTGCAGCTCAAAAAGCTTTAAATCATTGTAAGTTGCTTGCCCTTTATATGATGCTATGAGGAAACGTTGGGTTAAACGGTCAACTTGCGAGTACACGCGAGTTTACCCAGAAACCTTGCGTCCCATTGTGATACCTGATTATGGAAGGGGGAAGATAGGAGTGAGAAGGGGTTGGTGTGGATGATGGACTTGTCATTTAGCTATCCCTAGTTAGTTCTACAGATCTCCGTCAGACTCTAACTGTGAATGTCAGCAACTGCTAAGGAGCTAAGGAGCATTGCCGATCCCATCCTGGCACACTCATCCGATATCTCGTTACCTGTACGGCCACAATGAGCAGTAACCCATATTAGCGGATATCTTTGCTCTTAGTGCTATGAGACAACAAAGCTTTTATGGCAGCCTGACTATTAACATAGATCGATATGCTTCTCGGGGTCTCCCCCATAGTGTTTATCAACCTTGCTGCTTGTCATATTGCATATATCTCTGCCTGGAACACTCTACATCAGTTCGATAGACGGTACGATAGATGAACTGCTAAATTTGCTGAGAAGATACACACCCCCGTAAACTCCTCCGTCTTGGAACCATCTACGTAGATTGAAAGCTCTTTTTGTCTGGTGACATTTATCTGGTTCCAATCATCTCTCTCTTCGGGTTTTTTTTGTTTTAAAATTGTCATTCCATTTCAGTTCCGGTACACAGTAGTAACATTCACCCTCATCAGTTTGTAACCCTACTTCTTATAGGAGAACTTAAGGATGCACTTATTGCAGCTATGTACTTAAGATAAGTGCCTACCGGTATTAGATGGATAATGATATCTTGCGCTGCTTGAGGAGTGTTAACAGGTTAGTAGCTTGCACTATTTAAATAATCAGTTGAATTTATATCATGAAACCAAAAATATTTATTTTCCTTTTTTGTGTAAAAATATTTATTTAGCCTTCTCCCATAAACAAATGAAAATAAAAAAAAGAACAACATAAACCAAACCAAACCAAAATAATTTAAAACATCAAAACCACAAAAAACAACCATTTGAACCACAAAATTACGGCAATAATATTATAATAAAAGAAAATCTTAATTAGCACCACACATAAACAATTTGTAATTTCATTGGAACAACTTTAGGGGCTACTTTATCTGAACATGAATTTTAAACTTGTGTAATTGTAATTGGCGCCTTCAAATGACTGGAGAAAAGTTCGTTAGTCATTCTTTCATCATTCGAATCAAAACTTTGTTAAATGAGTATTTTGACTAAATTTTTTGTGCTTAAACAACAAACCAGAACAACAAAAATGGTATTAATCGAAAGGAGAAAAACAAAGGAAGAAACATGAAATTATAGCAAAAAATAAGGTTTAAATGGAAATGAAAATGAGCAGAAAATGAAAACAAATGATTATAAAAATGAATAAGCGGACAAGTAATGAGTAATCTATGACTGCAGTAGAAATGCAACGATGGAAATTGTTCTCAATTAGTATTGGATTGATTGTATACCTTACGAATTAAATACAAGGCACATTGAATTCAATCAAAAAATTATATTTGAATAAACTAGAAAAATAAAATAAAATCTTACTGTTTATAAATAAATAAATAAATAATAAAATAATATCTTTTTTTTTTATTTTCTTACTATATTGAACAAAAATAAATCTCCGACTTAATGGCTATAAAAAATTGATGTGATAATAAATAAAATTTAAATCAAATAGAAAAATAAAATAAATTGTATTTAGTTTATCATTTATACTTAAAATTTTAATATTAAAAAAAATTAACAAATTGCCATTTAATACTTAATATCAACTAATATTTAATCAGAGATTAACCTAACTGTACAGCTGAGATATTATTCATTTTGGCTTAATTCATTATTTACATTATTGTATTTACATATAAATTAACCAAGGAAACATGGCATTAAAACCTTGGAATATTTAATTTTTTTCAAATATTATAATACTGAGTTATTTACATTTAGATTCACTAACGGATTTCTTCCTAAGATTTTACGCCTGGGTCAAGCGTCGGCAAACTGCATGTTTGTTTACACTAAGGCGTGGGTCTTATTCGGTTGTGAATTATGATGAGTTGAGCTGGCGTGCTATTCTGTGCCCTAAAGCTAAATTGTTGGTTTGGTATGACTCCCTGGATATCCCGTACTTTCATCATTCTACTCAAAAAAATTCTTTCGTATATCTTAGAGATTGTGGGGATTAGGCTTATTGGTCAATTAGACGTAACAGTGTTCTCTAGTTTATGATCACTATGCACTTCCACCGGATAGGAAAGTGGCAGAAAAGCATTGAAGATTCTCCACTCTAATGGCTTTCTAAGCAGAATGTTACCATAAAAATAAACGAACAATGCGATAAAATCACCCCCCAGTCAATATTCAATATAATCATAAAAATATTTTATGTTATTTTGCTATTATGTTCTAATTACAATAAAACAAAAAAAAAATATATATTTTTATGCTTATAACTTAGTAAGTCTCATTAAGTAAAAAATTTCAAATATATTGAAGACCTTGCTGCTAGTGCTCTAATTATTTAATAATTAGTTATACTATTTTTTATTATGTAAATGAATTATAATTAATTTTATTAAATAAATAAATAAAATATATTGCCATGATGTCTTCATATTGTTTCTAGTCAGTAAGTTTTTGAGATATGAATTATAATTTTATATAGAATTCGTTTATATATTCATCTTATTATACTCGTACACAGATAATAGTATATTTAAGATATAGTTTTGAAAACATAATAACAATTTCCTTAGACTTAATTAGAATTATTATAGCATATGACAAAGATCCTATATTGGTACGAAACGAAAAATTGCATAAAGAAATTTTGATTATTTATTTTTTATTATGATTACAAATGTGAACTAAGAACAACCTATTTATTATGACATGACACTTTCATATTCGAATTATATGAGGACTTTTTTTATTTTTACAGATTTATGTTTTTGTTAAATAGTTTTATTTAAGCCACAATGTACTGTCGTCGGAGGGTCAAATCCTGCAAACTGAATTAGGACCAGTTTTTGACATCCGATTGAACAGAAATTTTGTATACACCTTTAATTCTGACGACAATACACGTACAATAAACAACAAATTTAGAATTTTTTAGACTAAAATAAAATCATGGAGCGAGTCGAACTTTTATTATCTATAGTCACCTGTTCATATCATTATTGGTATGTTTTGGATGCATCTTCTCAATAGACAACTTATGAAAACACTAATTAATATAATATGAGATTGGTATCTGGTACCAACATAATTATTTTTTATCTTTCAGTCATTATTATTATGTTTCTTTATAAAAATAAAACCATTTAACTTAAAAATCTATTTTACTTATTTTCTTATATATTTTATTTCTCACAAAATGTGTAAAAGGCCTCTAAAATTCGTTTTAACTAAAACTATTTTTAATTTTATTTATAGTAGCACTGTTTGTTCTACTATTGTTGGTTGTTGTTTTATTATGGTAGTTTCATCGGATTATTGCAGTTTACTTGCTGTTTTTATTTTATGTGGTTTTTGGTTGTGAAATAAAATGTTTATCCCCTTAATTTGCACATTAATTTATATATGAATCTCGTTTACATTCAATGAATTTATCCATCTTCAATATTTTTTTTTTGTATATGTATATGCAATACATGACCATTCCTGCATATGTATGTACATATATATTTACTCTTATCAATCAATTTTACTATTTTCACAAGTCACGTCAAGCGGTTAAATAAATGGAGAAGTAAAACTTTTGCCATGTGACAGATACTCCCAGAAGCTATTATATGTCGCCCACAAACTCACACGCAATCACGCATATGCTATGCAAAATAAAGGTGTGTATGCAAATGAATACTTTAATAACTTTGTATGCGTGTGTATCTGACTGGGTAAGTAGGTGTGTATCAGAGTCTTTGAAATTGTTTTTTTCTGCAAATCTTTTAGTATTTTCTATTACCTTATCGGAAAACATATTTAAGAGTTGTTGATGCCAGACGATGAATTTCAAGACGCTAAAGATTGCGTGTGTTAGCAACTTGATAACTTTGATTCTACAATAAAATACTCCTAGTATACTTTATATATTCTATCTTGGTCTGTCAAAGTGTGTTAGCTGTTATCATATGCAAACACATTCAATATTCATTTATATTAAAATGCTTAAATTCACTGACTTTGAATCCCTAAATGAATTTTGTTGCTTTTAGATAATTTATTAAGAGATTTTATTGCTACATAAAAATAATATAAACCAAGACAATAAAAAATAATACCAATTCATCAAAACTTACATACCTTTCACACCTCAACTAATGAACTTCCTGAAAAATTAATTAAAGTTTTTCTAGGAGCTGCCTTTTTCAGTAATCACGGAATTTTGATTACGACAGAGATGGTAGTACCAAATTTCGTTTTGATAACTCAAAAACTGAAAAACTACTGAACAGAATAACAGACATGGATTAATCGATTCTCCTCGTCGTGATGATCATTTCTATATAAACTTAATTGGCTCTCTTAACATTTGAGTTCTATGCATTATAAACTTAACTTACAATTAGTGTGAAAATCTTGATGATAATGACAAGAAACTAAAATATAGAAAAAGGCAACCAATCAATTCTGAGAAATATTTTAATTCATTTTAATGGCTTTGGGCAAGCAACCATTTTCATAGAATTTATTTATTTCTTTTACATATATTAAGGAAATGCTAAAATATACAAAAAAGTTTACACATTTAATAATTTTGATAGTGTTAATGTAAATGGCAACAATATCAACAATCATTCATGGTCTTCGCCTTTAGCTTTTACTTTAATATAAAAGTAGTTTTTGGTCCAAATGACAAAACCCTTTCAGAATGCTTACAGAACATTAACTTTCCATTTACCAGATACACAAATGGACGGAAACAACAGTAGTAGTAGAAAGGAGGCTGGCTTTATTGTGAAGTCATTGTGTGGCAGCAACATATTTTCTTATCTTTTAAAACACATTTTCGCTTTCGGAATTTCAAAAAGGATGCACTGAATACATGAATAATATTGTAAAAGAAATAACTATGAAAGAGATACATTTTGCTTCTTATGTATAATCAAAGAAATAAAACCAAGATACAGACAGAAGATAAAGATATATAGAGAATGAGTGCGAAACAAATTGAGAAGTGTGTGTGTGAGTTCGGTCAACTTAAAGCCACAAAATGTCTGACACTGAATATTTGAATATCATCATCATTAGATTGATACAAATTGTGTATGATATAAAAGGAAACAAAAACCACAAATACTAATATTCTAAAAGTTTTTCACCTGGCTACATTATTTAATATTTAAAGAGGAAGTATTTTTTTGTAAATGTTTTTCCCTGCTTGCGTGTCAAGGAAATGGTGATTTTCATATAAAAATGTCCTTGAATTATGTAAATTTTGTTTCCCTAAAATTCACTTACATTTATAACTTGTCAAAATTTCTCATCATTTTCTGAATTAACTAAAAATTAAGCCTCAAGAAAGCAACTTGTTAAATGTATCTAAGTACAATTAATGAGAATTTTCTGTTAATACAAGATTTTTATTTATTTCCTATCCCATCTACTTCATTCAAATTTTTTAAATGAAACAAACAAGTGACGAAATGAAAAAGAATGAAATGGAAGGGAAATGAAATGAAAGAATGTAAATAAAGCTAATCAAGATGGATAACCGCTTGAAGTGCCAAAATGACCGATGGAGGCTGAGAATGGCAGTTTTTTTTTATTAAGAAGAAAAAATGAAACGTGAGAATGCGTGACTGAATTATAAAACAAATTCTTGACAAAATGCGAAGTAGCAAGAAAAAAAAAAACAAAATAAAATAGGGACCAGCGTTTCTTGAAGTCAAATCCAGGGAACGGTAAAAAACCAAACCTTAAAGCCTTAAAATATGCTTTGTTAGAACCACTAGACAACTATGTATTTTTGAATTATATGCTACAATCATTTTTCCTTGTTTTATTATATGAGTTAAGTTGCTTCAGTGTAAATCTTTTTGTCAGCATCTATATGTAAGTATATTGTTATTTATTTATATCCTTTTCTTATTAGTATTTTGTATTTGTCACAAGCTCAGATTTAATGGACAGCTGACTTAAAGTGGCTTAAGTTGTTTCCTTCAAGTAGAAATAAGGATTTAGGACTTGCTCAAGTAAAACATATTGTTAGATCACCTACAAAGAAATTCAGCCTGTTGATTCTTTAGCCATTTATGGCAAAGTTAGGAAATTCCCGAAGTGGACAAAGCTAACCACAAAGTTGAAATTATGGTGAAAATTAATTTATAATAATTTAAGCTTTTGTGGTTCACAGTAACTCATTTTTATTTGGCTTTTCATTTGTCCACAATATAAACAAAAATTTTAATTAAAAAAATTGCTTTAACTAAAATATGCAAATTATTTTATTTATTTATAAAGAGTTTGAATGTAATTAAAAATATATAAAAACTACTAAGAGTAAATATGAAACTATAGCTACGATAATCTCACTTACTACTAGCTAATAATTATTTATAAAATTATGCATAAATTTACATGAGAATTGTTTGTATTGGACCTTATTTTTTTATTTATAATTTAAATTTATGGTATACAAAAATTAAATTATTAACTATTATTAATCTTATAATTTTTTCTACATTATTTATAAACAGTTTTTTTTTTTTAAATAAGATTAAATAATAGTGATGTCTCACGGCTTAAATATGGTTCCATAACGAGATGTCCGTACGCTTGCAGTAATTTTTGGAATTAATTTATTAGTTTGTAGTGAGTGATTACTGAAGACTGCATACAAATACAAAGTTATAATATTTAATTCATTAGAAAAAATTACAAATAAAAAATAAAATAAAATAAAATAAATCATAAAAATCATGAAAAATAATATGATGAAATAAGCAATAGCACACAAAAAATGTACTAAGATTTCATACAAGTTAATATAGTAATGAAAATTAATTAAAATAATACAAATCAAATTAAATATTTATTGAAAATATCATATTATTAGTGTAGTATTATTTTTATAATAAATTTCTATATTTTTATACAATGAAATGAATTCAGTATTATAAATTTATTGTGAATTGAAAAAATAATAATGAATCAGCATAGTCCTATTCACCTGATATATACAAATCTGATAAAGTCAATTTATTTATTTATCATATTTAGTAATATTTAAAAATAATATTACACCTAAAATTAAGAAAAGAGTTCTAGCTTCCAAGGCCTACGACTTCATGATGAGATAAATTTATGATGATTAGAATAGGTGAAATAAATTACAATGAAGAAGGAAATTTTAAACTTAGTCAATATTATACAAACTGCATTCTTTTAAAAGTTGTGGTTTAATGCTTTTAAAACATATAGCCGTAGCTCTCCCTAAACTTCGGCAGACATCTAGAATGTGGTCGACGGAGGCTGTGGTTTCTCAGGAACAGAGTTGCGGCGATGCGACGGTGTTCGATATGTAGGTAGGCTTACATAGACCACTGGTGTTTTGAGATCTTTGTTGAAAAATGGAACTCAATTTGTCGCACATTATCAAAGCTGGAATCTTTAAATTAAAGCAAGAGTTAGTGGTCTTGTCATTGCATTAAGAAATTCGATCAATCGACCTTAAGGAAAACTCATATTTTATTCAAGAGTTTATGATCTAAAATGTAGGTAGCCCAAAATATAATAAAGGAATCTTTAATCAAATTTAATTATAACTATAATTAGAATAACTTACATGAAGTTTAGTTATGCCAAAGTGAACAGTTAAACTCATTTACATTTTTCAGTTTATTTTATTGACATTAAATTTGAATGCATTTAATATTATTAATAAAACAATGAAAAATAATGATTTTTTTTTCTTTTTAAATTGGCTAATTAAAACTGATTTTATGTTATTGCTACCAGTTAATGTCATCATCAATTATTATAAGTACCTTTTGAAATAATTCCCGGCAAAAAAAGAAAGCCAATTATGTATGCCAATATAAATTAAAACAATTCAATTTATCAATATAATACAATTAAATATTAAATAAGCTTAAAATGGAAAATAATAAAAAAAAAATATTAAATAAATATTTAAATAGAATAAATGAAAAATTACGAAACTTTAATTTATTAAAATTAAAATACAATATAAATTGAGATTGAAAATGGCTTAATAAAAGAGAAAATCGAAAGATTTAATCAAATTCATGCAAGATGACAATGATATAGGTGTCACACTTTAGACTTAGAAGAGATATTTACCCAGCATACTAATCAATACCATAATCATACATTGTATAACTTTACAATTTATTATTAAAAACTTGTATTTTAACGCAAATTTTTTTTTTTTTTTTTTTTTAACAATTATATTTACAATCAGTTAGAACAAAATCTAATCATAAGTAAATGGAACAAGCAAAACAAAATGAATGAATATAACAATGAATGGTGGTAGATTATCTAATCTTCAAGAAACCTGACAGGAAGGTCCAGGGGGTGACTCCCCTTGAGTCGAGGGTGTTTTAACCAGTGACTAGCAGACCTGTTGCGAGATCATTAGGGTGAGTTTCAACACGGGATACGTTTTTTTCTGATGAAACTGCCAATTTCGTCTTTAATCTATAAAACATGAAGATCTCCATGAAAGGTATAGTTGCATATCTGACATACCATGGTGCATTCATAAGTCTACGGAGAAACATTAATTGGATTCTCTGGAGTATCTCAATGTTAGAGTGCGAAGCAGAGCCCCAAAACTGTATTCGATATGTCCATACAGGCTTCAGAACTTTCTTGTAAAGAAAAAGTTTTTTGCGCCAGGTCAGGTTTGAACTGTGTTTAAGAATCCAAGACATTTTTATCTTTGTTGATGCCTGCATTTAATATGAGCCTTCAGGGTAAACCGTCTATCGAGGGTAAACACCCGGTATTTGGTGGTACTCTGAGGGAATGGTTTCATTGTTCAAGGAGACTGGAGGACAACTTGGACGCCTAAGCGTAAATGTATGGTGCGTTGATTTGTCAATCTTCACCATGATGTTTCAATGTTTTAGACAAGGTTCAATTAAAGAAAGCAGCAGATGCTGCAATAGTGTGGATGCATTCAGAGGATCGTCAGCTATAACTAAAAACGCAGTGTCATCCGCATATGAACCAATCAGCAGGTTATTACTCCTTATAATTGATAAATCTGATGTGTATATGAAGTATAGGATAGGCGCCATTATGCTACCCTGAGGAAATGCATATAATACTCAAAATATTTATTATATTTATTAAATAGTTTATCATTAAGTTGCAAATAAAAGATTTTTTTTTTTATTAAGAAATAAGAAATAAATGTTAAAATACCGCAAAATCTTCTTAGTGGTCACATTCGGAAAGGAGAGAATTGATAAAATTAATATTCAAGGCTTCAACAGTGTTAAAATAACTACTTATAATAAAAACCATGTCGTGGTTTATACATTTTAATTAAATTGCCTTATAGTAAATACCACAATCTAGGACATTAAAGGAGGCAAGAAAGATGTGAATAGGTAGATGAGTGTAAGTAAGAGTGTTTAAGTCGCAAGACTTGGTATTAATTACATAAAAACACTTAAAACGGTCATGTCTACCCTACGTTGAAATATCAAGACTGCATATTCAATTATAAAATTTTAATTTAAAAATCTCTTTAAAAAAAGGTAGTACTACAAACACTACGTACTAATACATTACTTATTCCACTATATTCCTATGAATATAAGTATTTCATAAGGCTATGTTCCTTCTAGTATACTATACTTTTCTTCAATTTATCCTTGTTTGTTGATCTTCCAGCAGCTTAGTATTTTCTATTTGAGCTTCAGTGCGTCTTAATGTTGAAATGAGAGAATACAAAAAGATGAAAAAACATAAAAATTGGTGCTAATGACGCTTGGACATCCTGCCAAAGACATTTAACCAGAGCTTAATGAGCCTCACCAAAATGCTGAGTAGTACAAAATTCGTTCAACACTGTAAAAAATAAAAGGAAGGAAGAAATTGCGTTACTCAAAATTAGTATACTATACTAGATTCTGGAGAATAAAAAAATACAGAACAGAAATTGTCGTTGTCGTCGTCACTTTGGCGGAACTCATTTGATTTAATTAACTGCCTTGTGTCAAACTAGACGTGAAGTGAAATGAAATAAGGACACCTCAAAGAGGACAAAACAACGATGATGATGATGACGATGCCATCAACGAATTTGAGAGAACATTTTTAACGAATATTTAATTTCCTACAAAGAGTACCGCGCCTCTGTTTGTTTTTCAGAAAAATTCCATTTTTTTTTTTCTTGGTGATGACATTTACCAACTAATTCGTAATTAATTCTTTCTTTTCATCATCCTTGTGGTGCCTATACCCCTTGTCACTCTGTGCTCATGTTTATATACAACAACCACAACCCAAATAGACAGAGTAATGTTGTTGAGCATTAGGAGGACGCTGACTGTGAATGACACACAAGAATACGCTTTTAAAGCTATGTATTTACATATGCCCAATACACACAGACACACATAAAGATATATGTAAGATCATGCATACTTGGTGTATTTAGGCACCTCAAAAGAGAATATACATAGACACATAAGTTGCCACAACGACACCGACAATGACAACGAAATATTAGAAAATGTTATGTAATGAATGTCCTTGTGGTGGCTTTGAGGTGTGCAAATGTTTGTCAAATTGTGACAGGGAAATACAATATGTATCTCAGTAATGAAGCAATAAAATTAACTTTAACTAAGCAAGTCTCACAGTTATACCAACAAACTAAATCGAAATATTTACTAAAAATATATCACATTGTGGTTTAATTAAGTTAGTCAGTAAAAAGGGAAAAACTGAACGATCTCAGACAAATTAACAACTTCTTCTTTATAAAATTATAGTTAAGACATTATGAACTAATGTACGAGTATTAAATTTAGTTGATGCTTCTAAGTATAAACAAACCGAAAGAATTTTTAAATCTTATAGGAAATTATTACGAAATTTCTGGATATGATCTTCAGTCGAGTTTAATCAGAGACCTGAAGGTTTATTTTGTTACCTGAAGTATGTGTGCGGATTTGGTAATGGGTCTATTAATTTGGATGATGCTCGAATTCAATTCAAGTTGTACAGAACACCGAGTTCAGCTCACTGTAAAAATGTTTTTAAGTATATACATATTTCAATCCCAAACATTTGATATTTGGACACTCAAAAGCTTTTATTTTAAATACTTTTGAATTAGATTTATTCCAAACTATTAAAATAGCGTGATCAGCAAGATGGTACCTAGTGATTTTAAGGATATTTTAAAGTTAATTTCAACATTAAATCAAACTTAATGTCGTCTTGACAATTACGACTTTGAAAAAGATAAAGCCTATGTATATCAATGTATATGTCAAGATGAAATTAAAAAAAATAATATTAAAAAAAAAAAATAACTTTGAGAAGTTGAAATACTCTTCACGCCCCTGCTAGTAACCGAGAGTCTTGTAATTTATAAGGTTGGTGGATATAGATTAGGTCCGAAATTTCAGTTCCATAGTACAAAAAACAAAAAATGTTCACACTTCAAGTCGATAGTATGAAAAGCAAAAAGGTTTCTAATAATACAAACTTTCATTTGGATCCCGATTTCTATGGGGGGTAATCTAGTGGTCCGATTCGGCTGATTGCGACAAATTTAGACAGACAGACGGACATGGATACATCAACTCGTCTCGTCGCGCTGATTAAGAATATATATACTTTACGGGGTCTCCGATGTCTCCTTCTGTGTGTTACAAACTTCATGACAAACTTATAATACTATTCACTGCGTAAAGAGTATAATAACCTCAATGGGTTTTTTCGCTGAGAACGATATGTGTTTTAGCTTGAAATAGAGGCTTTAAATTTCATTATTAAAATTTTTTTTTTGAGATGTTTGAATTAATATACATTTCTCAAAACGAAATTGAAGTATATATTAAAATAAGAAAAGTGATAAGAAAATAAATGAAAAGTTAGTCGGATTCAACATCTTCGTTATATTCATATACCGGTTCGGGTAATAAGCCAATAACTTCACTAGTTAGTTTTAGCCAATTTATTTTATTCGCATATAAAGCAGTCTGACAATAAGAGTTACTTTCCATTCTTGATGTATTTCTAGTGAATAGTTCTCCATAAGTTCTTGCGTTTTTGTTTCTCGACTCTTGAGCTTCTTCAGAATGTTGACCAATAGGGTGAATAAAAGACGCGATAAAATTATATGCACAGTCACTGGCATTTATACCATGCATATTATGATAAGTATAGTAATCTTGTTTCTGTGTCATAGTGGTCAAAGGCTTTTTGATACCCAAGTCCTTTGCAAGTATAATAGTATTTATGCCTGTTTATCTGACGTTATATCAGGATTTCCAAAAATTCTTCTCGCCATGTTACCAACATTTGTAGAGCCATATTTTTGTTTGACATATCAATTAAAAACCCAACTTCTTTCCTGAATCTATTTTGGATATATTCCTTCATCTTTTTTATCTTCTCCTTGTTTTCTTCGCCCCTTTACACACCATCTGTTCACATCCATTAAGCAACCTCTATACATCGCATCCATGAATGTAAAGGAGAAATTTCGAATGCAAGTATTCTTTCGCCACAATGAGGCACTGAAATTATTTATATCTTTCATTATAGTATATTACACACAATATATTCTGATCAAAGATGAAATCCTGGCTACACCCATGTGTTTGGATCAGCTTATACAAGTTCATTATTTTGATTGCCACGCAATAATGATACTTTCCCAAAATCATTGAATCACACGCACTATAATCATTACAACTTATAAAATTATCAATAAGAAGGTACGATTATACTCAATTTCCAACTATGTACTTCTAACCATAACAAAATTTGTAAGCTTTCTTTAATTATGTACTTCAAACTTTTGTAAAAAAATAAAACATATAAACAGCATGAATTCACAAATTTCTCACTCCTTCCATTTCTATTTCAATTCATGAATGAAAGATTGTTGGAAAACTTTTATCAAGGATTGCATTGCATTGCTTTGCTTTACTATACTTTTATATACACATACTCGTACAACTATAGAATGCTATATACTATATGCATATATAAAGGCACAAACGAGTATGTATATATTTACGTATATAGATTGGCTTGAAAGTGTTGCCAACAAATTGCACATAGCTGGAGCATCATAGTGTTCTTCACTTTGTAGTCATAGTTATCAGTTTGCTGAACAAACTTATAATGTTTTAGTTGGAAACTCTTTTCGTCGGTTCTCTTTGTGGTTTTTAAATATGTATTTTAGAAATGAATTTTTGTGTTTAATTGAAGTATCCTTTTATGCTTCTTTTCAACCTAAACTCATTTTAATTAGATAAGTTTTGGATTCACTTATGTAGGTAAAATAAATGTGTATAACAATATTTTGAGTCAATTTAAAATTGATTACTTAAAAAAGATGCTTTTTGCTTTTTGCTTTTTATGCATTTCACATTAATTTAAATTATACAATTAGGTACTAAACTTTATACATCTGTTTGCATTGAAAATAAAGTTGATTTCTCTTAGTCGATTATGATTGGCATGCAAGAGAAATCAACCTGGTCATGTCTGATGATTCATTTAAAAAATATTTATTTGATTTAGTAGTACTTTGATTGATCAACCAACCAACTAAGTTTATCAAATTAATTTTTAGCTGTCTTTATTAGCTCAATTAAGTTAATTATTTCTAATGAAATTCCTTATTTAATTTCACAAACAAATGTCACAGCAGCTTATTGTATGCATTTCATTCCTTATATCTTAAGCTGTGATTGTTTTATGTTTTTTTTCACTTCCTTATCCCTAATAAGCACATTAAACTGAGTTTAAAACTAATTAAGTTTAAATTCTAATTACGACAAACAATATTCCAAGAAATATCTGTTCTGTATGGTATTAGTTGTCGCTAGACACCTTTATAAACTCCAAAGTAAAATACCTTCGCCAACAACTGAGTTTGGGTTCAATGATGAATACTTCAGACAAACTTCAATTGAGTTGAGTTGAGTTGAGTAGTTTAATGTACTTAACAAGACACATGCTCACTTGAAAACACAGGTACGATGTATGTATGTAAATATAAAATATATTTACATAATTAACCATTGCCAAAGATGTGAAGGGAACAAGGACTGTAGAAGTACAATGAACAAAGTGTTTTTGATCAAAGTCATTTAAATGTGAAACATGCAAAATCTCAACTCACCGAAGAAGGAACTAAATAATACAAGAAGTGTGGATTGAATGCTCAACCCAGCAGATGAGTGGCAAAGTAAATAATCCTTAAGGCTGGGAAAATGTCCTTTGGCAAGACAAGTGAATGGGTAAGTAAGAGGACAATAAATAATGAAACTACAAAATCTTACCAACAACAACAAGAACAACAAAGAAAAGAGCAATAGAAATTATGCTAATTTAAAAAACAACAAAACCACAAACAAACAACACCAAAAATTTCAACAAGAACAACCAACTCACTTGATACAATAATAGCAAAAAGTCAAAACCGAAACTAAGCAAATATAAATTATATCTTGCGACAAATTGAAATAAAAGCGGATATCCTTGTTAAACGATTTCATCAGTTACTTAGTTTATATTTTCCTGCATTGCTTTCCCAAACCAAGAATACTACAAGGTATCCATATATAGTATATTATTTTTAGAGCTATTTGCATATTCTCATTGTATTCTTAGGTACTTCACAATGTTCATTATTGAATCCTTTGAAGCGTATAAAAGACATTTTACTGTTAGAATCGTTTATATAGAAATTAATTAAATATGTTACGCTCGGAAGCGGCTGTTGCGAATGCCGCCATATAAATAAATTAGACTTCAGGTCAAAGCAACTAAGAACTTTGTATAAGTACCATTCCAGCTAATAATAAAAATAAAAAGCAGAAAAAAAGAGACCTAGGACACCATAAAATTTACGCATAAAATAATGTAGGACGCGTCCAAGTAAGAAACTCCAAAGAAAAAAAATATTAACGAGCGAAAAGCGTGACCAAATTGTAAAACAAGTAAAATGAGTCAAAATGCCAAGCAGGAAATGGAATCAGAACAACGATGACGATGAGAGCAACGACTATAAGAAATACATGAAGAATAATTGGTGAATCCAAGGTAAATGATGCAGGAATATTTAATCGTTGGCTCTTATGTTGGTCATTGAGTTACAAAGACTTGGACTAAGGGAAAGAAACGAGGATTCTTTGTTAAGTTGAGATTCTCTCCCAAGCTTATCTTGGGTCACTTGTTTTACTAATCTTATTTCGGTTCAAGGTACTCGTAATAAGAATAAGAAGTGAGTTGAGTTCATAAATAAATTAGCAGTATAAAGACTTAAGAGTTTCCTTATTACCATATTTTTGTATAATAGTAATTTAGATTATTTAAATTCGAGTATATTAAAGTTTGAATAATAAAAAGAAAATATGTTTTTCTATTAAAAATAGCTTAACAGAATATTTAGTTTTCATAAACTATCAGCAGGCAATCAATTGCAACAATAAAGGTATGAAACAAAAGACCTTTTATACAGTTTTCTGGTAAAAGTTAAGACTATAGTTTGACTTAATAAAAGTGATTTAAAGTCAATACCTCCCTCTCTCTTCTCATTCAATGTAAGCAGAACTTTTAAGAAAGTTTTACAAACATAGAAGTACCTACACAAGCTGATACTCCTACACTAAACTACTTATATGTATGTATTATTATAAAAATCAATTTGGCCTCGTTTCTTTACTTCGATGAGTGCAAACTACCTTATGAAACTCAAGCTAGACTACAAAGTTTTAAATTACTGGCCAAGTACAAGTTGCTTCAAAAGGTTGCCTGAGAACCAATACCTTGGTATTAAAGAAATTGATGAGTTCAGTTAAAGAGAATAATAAATACCGTGTTTTTAAAACTTACTCAATATGAAAAAATATAAAATAAAATTTATGGAAAATTACAATAAAACTTTCTAAGGTGACCCGACCTTAAAGTTTTTAACCCTGAACTTATATTTTAAGTTGATTTACATAAGATATTTGCATAAAGTTCATTTCTGGGAAAAAGTTCAAATCGATCGAAGTGAAGCGATTCCAAAGGGATCAGATCTCTGTTACAATACAATAAATAAAATCTTGGCAGTTGAACAATTCTGAATTTTAACAAAACAAACAAACTTATCAATTTATAAACTCTTCAAAATATACTTACTATATATTTTTTTTTTTCCTGAAATTTCATCAAGAAAATTACAATTTTTATATAAATTATGCATAAAGGGTATTTTTGAAAGAAAAAAATGAAATAAAAATAAAAGCAATTGGAAAAAGAGAATAAAAATTGTGCAAAAACTTAAAACTTTTTCTTCATCGAACTGTTGAGGAAATTTTTACAAGTTAAACTTCTCTTTCGGACGACGACTGGGACAGGGACTGGTGCAAGCATCATAGGGATGATGATGTGCGGTGACGCGTTGGTAGGACTGAACAACGTTGACGCCATTTCCGCTCGTGGCGTAAAAATAACAATCAACTTTGAGTTTTGAATGAGCAGCAAAGTTAAACTTGATAACAAAAGGAAGTAAAACTTGAGAATAAAAGAAAAGGAAAAAATGAAGTTTTATATGGCAGAAAAAGTAGACAAAGGTTAGCATGAAAAGAGTTTATAAGACGAGGGATTTAAGTAGATTTTTTAGTATTGCTCGCACTTGAACACGAAAAAGAACAAGGAAAAAGAAAGTTTGATCTTGAGGCTCAACAACAAACAATTAGAGTCTAACAATGTCAACCAACGACAATTAGCATTTGACAAACCATTTACAGAAGATAACATGAGACTATAAAAAATGGTGAGGACACCACCAAAGTCCAGCTCTGTTCAATTCAGTCAACTTCTAGAGAGAAGAGTTGTTATTCTCGTCTGTCTACATTTTCACAATAGTTCGTTTATTGACGACGATTTGGCAGAAAGTTCAATTTTCATTGATTGCTTCAAATTATGCGATCATTAGGAGATTTTCCTTTTTTTTTCGAATATATGAAAGTACAACATACTTGATTTGCTGGTTTCATTCGTTTTTTTTTCTACATGTTCTTTAGAGCGTTTATTGCTTGACAATTTCAACAATTTTCACTCACTTCTACACTCATTCAGTTCAATTGCTTGATTTGTTCGGACATTTATTTGAATTCACTAGCAAGTGATGTTGCGTTGTAGTATTGGAAAATGCAATTTAAATGTCATTCAGCAAATGAAAGGGCTCACTTAATCCTGAACTTGGATGCTTGGATATATCAAAGGATATTCGCTGAAATAAAATCGTTATTTTTAAATAAAGTGTCGCACACAAAATGACATCGGGAAAATGCAATAAAAATTCAGTTAGAAAACAAGAAAAATCAAAATCAAACTACAAAAAACCAAGATATACGGTAAGAGAAAAAGAAAAATAGTTAAGAGGCTTTAGAATTTCATGGGCTGCGTAAACTAAAAATCTATGATAAAATGTTCATTGAATGAAATAATACAAAAAAAAAAAAAATCCAACGCGTTGCAATGTTGCGACTATAGTTAACAGAAAAAAACTATCCAAACTACAAAAAAAAAAAACAAAAATGGAATAAAACCAAAAATAACACGAATGGTAATAGATGAACACACGGTGATTGTTTGAAACACTGTGCACTCTGGTGCAACACCAACAAACAAAAAAAAAAAAGAAGAAAACACAAAAAATAAAGAATGTCAGTTTTGCTGTTGTTACTTTACCGTGAACATTGCACTCCACTCCAACCACTTGCCTGCAGTCCTTTGCTCTCTTAACTCTTTCCCATTCAACCCTCTTACTTACTCCTTTCAGCTTCAAAGGATTCAGTCCACTTGTGTATTTGTTTCTGTTTGTGTGAGCCAGTAGCAGGCTGGGTAATTTTGTCCAGTGGCGGATCTGAGCAAAATAAAATTTGCAGGCCCTTGCCAGTAATTGTGAAGGATTTGCGTATCTGAAAGTGTAAAATTACTCGGCGGTGACCCATAAGCGTATTGCCATATAGGGATCTTTTATTGATCTAGGTGATGTTTTTTACAATAAGCAGTTTTCCAATTAGAATCGTAGCACCAACTCATTCAGATTTCGATTTGTATTCGGAATTCCTTTGGTCAAAGTTACCTCAGGTAAGCGCATTTAATGTCTTAGCATATTTTTCACATAAGTTTGTAATTGAAAAACTAATTTATGATTTCAATAAGAAAATTTCCCTATGAAATGCCTTATTCTTTTGAGTAGAATAGGATAAGTGCATTGCTCTATGGCGCTAGCTGTAATCAGACAAAAGTTTACTGGATATTCTTCTATTGCTAACATTTTATAAATGCTTCTATTGTATTTTGCGTATTTCCAACTCCAAACTATCTCCTCTATTTCTTTGGGTTTTGATTTTCGACTCTTGAAATTTGAAGACTCCACCAGCATCGTAGGCCCTCCGCCGCCCTTAGTCCTTCACTGGTGTCTATAGTTCTATAGTTTTCTGTGCATGTGTAAGTTTATATAAGGCACAATCAGCTTGAAAAGAGTAACTAGAAAATAAATTGCATTCGATATTGTTTTATTTCTTTCTCTTTGTTTACTTTGATGTTACCTTTTTCTCGATTTTTTTTTCTTTTTATTCATTTTTCCATTTTCCCAATTTTATTCGCTTTGTTTCTTGTCAATACAAAAGCTCGTGTGATTGGCTTATAATATCAAAAAGAAAAAAAATCCATGCAAACATTGGCAAATAATGGTATGTTAATGGTTACATCAAATTCTCCATCATTCTTTTAGTATTTAACACACTTTACACTCCATTTTTCGATGAAATTGCAATGTTTCTTTAGTTTTTCGTATATTTTTTTTCAAAAAACAAATTTATTATTTTCAGAAAAAAAAATACAATGTGTAAATTCATTAAAACTGACTGCATATTAATCTGAAAAGGATTTCATGTATAAAGCATAGTCCAAGACTATAAGAAAGCAAAGCCAAATCGAAATTAATGTCGAAATTAAAAATGTTGTTTAGTGCAAAGTTGCCAGTTGGTTTAACTATTTTGTTTTATTTTGATTTTTCTAATGATTTTGAGTAATATATTACTATATACTGAAAAAACATTGTGAAACGTTATTAAAAATGAAGATATGCATTATACATTTACATATATGTGAATACCTAAACCGGCTTGCAGCCTTGATACGCCCCGTCAAAATTTGATCAAAATCGTCTTTGCACTGGTTTGATAGAAAGAATGAAATTTAATTTATTTTATTGTGACTCACAATTCAAAAATAAATGTTTGACAAAGACTATTTGATTGATTGATTTGAAAATATGTCTCTAAGCTTTATATGCAAAATTTGATCCACCAAATTTGACCGATTCTGTTGGTCGATTTTGATGAATTAAAAGGTATTAATTACAGGATGCTTGATACAAAGACGAGCCAAAACACGTGCAAGCAAAACAGGTGTCAAAAAATAACTAAACATTCAAAACGACCGACCTTGTCAGCATAAGAGAGGGACATGAGTACCAACATAACGCCACAAGAAAATCGAATATACATAATCCACGGAAATTCAAAAATCGCGATACTTTTTGATCAAACCTCGTATGTATAGATAAATTTTATGCAATGTGATTCTTAAAAATAACTTATTTTGATGGGTAAGCCGCATTATATTATTATATAAATAAACATAAATTCGGTATCAATAAACACGCAATGATTTTGAAGGTATAAACAGGAAAAAAGAATAATGTGCGAGTCAATCTGAACTTGACGTATAAACGAGGCATATAACATAAGAGTATGTCAGTGAAATCTATAATCGCTTCGATGCACAGTAAGTAGCAGTAGCAAGAACTCAATGATAAAGTGGGCGTGGTTCGACACCTCTACACAACACCCCACACCCATTTTCAATAAGAGAAAAAAAATTTAAAAAATTTTTGAATCTATCACATAGCTTTCTAGATTTTCCAACATTTCTACTTCTTTCGGAGCACCAAATATTGAAAATATACATGCGAGTAAATGCTGACAATGGTACTGGTAAAACATTAATTTTAAAAAGGTAACGCCATGATCTTGTATTGTTATTCAGACTTCCTCAGTCTGTTAATTTTTCTTAAAAAGTTATTGTAATTTAAAATATTCTGATAATCTTCCAAAGTTATTGTTTTATTGCAAGTCAATGTAAGCCACATGAGCTACTTTAATTTGTTTTTATTTTTGAAGACTTAAATAAAAATAAATAAAATTAGTAATATCAATGTTTGTAAAAAGATGCATAATAAAAATAATAATTAACAAAAATAATGGTAACACTCATTACAACTTCTGCGAAACAACTTCAACCATACAATCTTCGACATCGTCCCCTTCCCCAACGAACTTGCTTCTTTTGCATTCAGCAACCTGAAACAAGTCATTTCTCGTGCATAAAGAATGCAAATAGTGAAACAGCACATGTTCCAAAATAAAGATGTATAAAAATCAAATTAAATCAACAAAAAAAAAAAAAAATTCAAAAAATAGAAAAATGTGATAAACAAAAAAAAACAAGTTCACAAACGAAAACGTATTGGAATAGCAACTGGATCCACATAAAAAAACAAATGGATTCAAAACTCCCCATAGAAATCTGAACTATTTCAATAAATAGATGTATAAGTCGTTTGAGAATTATAATGCAACAAATGAATGAATGAAAATAATTGATACTGCATGTGTGTATACCAAGCAACTTACTTAAGGTACCTATAAATGTGGATTTTTTTCGTAGAGAAACTCTAGTTAGAGCTCTCTCGTTTTTGCATTTGTGTGTGTATTTATGTGTGGATTATGAAATTCTCTACTTCTTGCGAAATTTTGTATGTGACATACATATGTTTTGTTGTATTGTATTTCTCATTGCAATATTGTAAATTAAATATTAAATTAAATATTGTAATTAATAATAAATGAAATAATTGTTTCAAATTTTATTTTTGGATTTATTTAAAAAATCGATTCTGCCCAGGCAGGTTTTGAAAAGGAAACGGATTCAATGGATAGGGTCATCTGAAATACGGCCATTGCATCCCGCATCAAAGTACAAAAATGTATAATCAGCGCTTTCGGTCACACATTTTTCGTGCGAAGTATTGTCATCAACTACGCTTTAAATGCTCTCGACAAATGTATAGTACGAGGGGGGTTGCTACTTAAGTTTGGAGACAGACAAATAATAACAAATATGTATCATCGAAAATTACATTATTGTTTTCAAAATATTCTCCATGAAGATCAATACACTTTTGCATGCGAATGAACCAATTTTCGAAGCACTTTTTCCACTCGGAATGAGGTATCTCCAAAACATGTGTTTTGAACGCATCAACCGCTTCTTCAGGCGTCGAAAAACGTTGACCTCGCAATTTATTTTTGGTGTGCGGGAATAAAAAGAAGTCATTGGATGCCAAATCTGGACTATAGGGCGGATGACCCATCAATTCGACATTTTGAGTGTTTAAAAAGTCACTTGTTTGAGCCGATGTGTGAGAGCTCGCATTGTCATGATGGAGAATGATTCGTCTTCTGCTGTTGATTTTTCTTATTTCTTCGAACACTTCTGGCAAACAAATGGTGGTGTACCATTCAGAATTAAGCGTTCTATGTTTCTCTAATGGCACGGTGGCGCCACATACGGTTATTCCAAAAAAACAGGCGATCATTTGCTTCGAAGTGCTTCGTGCGCGAACAACTTTTATTGGATTTGGCTCATCTTGAACTGGTTTGATAGAAAGAATGAAATTTAATTTATTTTGTTGTGACTCACAATTCAAAAATAAATGTTTGACAAAGACTATTTGATTGATTGATTTGAAAATATGTCTCTAAGCTTTATATGCAAAATTTGATCCACCAAATTTGACCGATTCTGTTGGTCGATTTTGATGAATTAAAAGGTATTAATTACAGGATGCTTGATACAAAGACGAGCCAAAACACGTGCAAGCAAAACAGGTGTCAAAAATTAACTAAACATTCAAAACGACCGACCTTGTCAGCATAAGAGAGGGACATGAGTACCAACATAACGCCACAAGAAAATCGAATATACATAATCCACGGAAATTCAATTATCGCGATACTTTTTGATCAAACCTCGTATGTATAGATAAATTTTATGCAATGTCATTCTTAAAAATAACTTATTTTGATGGGTAAGCCGCATTATATTATTATATAAATAAACATAAATTCGGTATCAATAAACACGCAATGATTTTGAAGGTATAAACAGGAAAAAAAAATAATGTGCGAGTCAATCTGAACTTGACGTATAAACGAGGCATATAACATAAGAGTATGTCAGTGAAATCTATAATCGCTTCGATGCACAGTAGTTAGATTCGTATGGAGACAGCGGCCAAAAATGCTTCTAGTGAAGATGTCAACCTGAAACTTTGGTTACGTCCTTGTATGAAAAGGAGAACTTTTCAATAAAAAAAAATTGTGGACCAAACCAAACCTACCCACTTTTAATAGGAAAAATAATGTAAAACGCAATTTGTTGTTAAAATTTATAGCAAGAACTCATTAATGATGAAATGGGCGTGGTTCAACACCTCTTCACAACACCCCACAACCACTTTCAACAAGAGAAAAAAAATTTAAAAAATGTTTGAATCGTTCATGTGAATCATGAATTATGATTTTTTGAACAGAGGGTGGCAGGAGTTCCATGTAAAATTCTTTGTCAGTCCCTTAGCAGTTTCCATAGCAAATTTCCGACATTTTTCCACATTAATTTATTCGAGGACATCCACGATGATCCTCATTCGAGTCAGATGAATGTTCTCACAAACTTAATTTATGCATTATTCTAATTTGTTTGTGTCAATATAGACCACTTTTTTTCAATATCCTTTTTCAGAATATCACATAGCTTTCTAGATTTTTCAAGATTTCTCCTTCTTTCTGAGCACCAAATAATAAAAATGTACATGCGAGTAAATGCTGACAATGGCACTGGTAAAATATTAATCTTAAAAAACAAACATGATCTTGATTTGTATTGTTATTTAGACTTCTACAGTCTGTTAATTTCTCTTAAAAAGTTATTGTTATATAAAATATTCTGATGATCTACACACAATTATTGTTTTATTGCAAGTCTATTACTTTTTTATTCCATCCCACTTTCTTTATTTGCAACTGTCGTTAGACGACAACCAACGGACTTTGCCATAAAGTGTGAACCGCATACAATTACTTTGATTTGTTTTTTTTTTTTTTTTTGAAGACAAATAAAAATAAATAAAATGGGTAATATGAATGTTTGTAAAGATGATATTCTTTAATTAAATTCAAATGTATTATATTCGGCATAATAAAAATAATAATTAACAAAAATAATGGTAACACTCATAACAGCTTTGCGAAACAACTTCAAGCCGACGGCTTAAACATTCTTCGATATCTTCCCCTTCCTCAGCGAACCTGCCTCTTTTATATCCACCCCGGACTACATTCAGCAACCTGAAACAACTCATTTCTCGTGCATAAAGAATGCAAATAGTTAAACAACGCATGTTCCAAAATAAAGATGTATAAAAATCAAATTGAATCAAGCAAAAAAAAATTCAAAAAAATAGAAAAATGTTATAAACAAAAAAAAAACAAGTTCACAAACGAAAACGTATTGGAATAGCAACTGGATCCACATAAAAAAACAAATGGATTCAAAACTCCCCATAGAAATCTGAACTATTTCAATAAATAGATGTATAAGTCGTTTGAGAATTATAATGCAACAAATGAATGAATGAAAATAATTGATACTGCATGTGTATATACCAAGCAACTTATAGTGTAGAAAGAGATAAGACACTCTACGAAGAATGCTCTGTCTCTATTCATCATACTAAATAGAGTAAATAGAGCGCAGGCAACAATTTACCCATACAATCGTAATCAATATTGATAAAAAATGATACACAGCACAGTGTACGTTTGTTTTTTCGTTATTGTTTGCATAAAGGTAGGCAGGCATTGACCATACAAATATTTGCGCAAATGTTACGAAAAGAGAGAGAACGCATTATTTAATTATTTTATTATTGGTTTTTCTTTTTTTGCTTCTATTTTTAAATTACAAATTGTGTTTTTTTTTTCAAACAAAACAAACATTTCATTTAGCTTGTAAAAATGGAAAATGAAAGACAAAAATTTTGTGCATTTCTTGATGCTTATGAAGCATTCCTTCTCTGGGGAAACTTCCAAAAGAACTAAAAATTACAAACGAAGCACGGTTACTTACAATGACAACTATTTGTGCAAATATTTGTATCGTTGGTTGGCAATGAATAATGTACACAGCTCATAGAGTAATCTAGCTATATTCGCTCTACGCGCTCAGAGACTGCTCCATCTAGAGAGAGAGAATTTACTCTACAGTGTACAGGTACCTTTATGAACACAATTGAAGTTCAGTTATGCTCATATGTCGTATATGGTATCACATGTATAAGCTTTTATAATAATATTTTCAATATGATGTCTGCTTGCGCCTAAATGGAAAGCGCTAACTCGAGGGTTTTATTTACTGATGGCAAAATACAACATTTTTCTCACAAATTACTTGAGTGTCAAGAAAGCGGTTTTGCAAAAAAGGGTTGGTTGAATAAAATGTTTTTACAAAGCACTTAAGATATGAATGTGGTCTTTCCAAAATCTCTTCTATTTCACGAAATCATTTGCCTTTCTTTTTAATTTTCAAGATTATTTTCTTCTTATTTGTATCAATTTCTTTGGTTGTATGAATCTTCGTGTTCTTTTCTATGTACTTCAGAACGATTTGTGTTATAGTAACCTTGCTTTGCATACAAATTTCTGGTGATTTCCTATTTAAATTGTTCAAAATTATTACATTCTCGTCATTAATGCTATGATAGGTTATGTTATATGTACTTTTTCCTCTGCGGATCACTGAAAGTTATATAATTTTTATTTTATACAAAGTTGATATTACATAAAATCTAACCAAAATTGAGTTTATATGATAATCAATTCCCTGATAAATAGTGTAATATCACTTAATTAAAATATTTTGTTCCTTTATTTTCTCATGATCTCTATTCTATATGTCTTTTGTACATTTATACTAAATTTATTATAAACTAACTATACCTGTTAACTTCGTAGCCATAAGTCTTGATGATTTTGTTGAATGGCTTAGCAACCTTGGCGATGTTTTCGCGTGCTTGCACTGTGATTTTCTTCATTTGTCTGTTGTGCTTCAGAGTGATTTGGAGCTTGGACTTACGCTTGCGTTCCAGACTCTTGACAATATCCTGGTAGTGCCAGCCGACTTTGTGCGAGAGACGGTAGACCTGGTAGTTCTTGCGGTCAGATCGGAGGGTGAGGACACGCAATGCGATTGACATAACAACGCAACGACGCTTGTCGTACGGTGATGGGATACCATCGAAGACACGCAGACGCGAGAGAGCAGCCTGGCCACGCTTTGTTTTGTATGGGATCATGCCTTGAATAGTCTTGTGTAAAATCCTTGATGGAGCACGGAAGTGGAATGGACCACGCGCTGGGTTGACATTGCAACGTTTACGCAAATAGGCCAAGTAATTTATCTTGTTTCTGTAGAAGTGACCAGAAAGGTTCAACTCCTTGCAAGAATTCAAAGCAATCGGTAAAGTAGTTTACCAGTTCAGAGGTCATGAATATACGAACATTAACATTTTTATTTATATAATTGGGTCAAGTATAATTTGTTTATCAAATAGCAGGGAATGCTGCACACAAGTATTATTTTCTATTGTTAACTCACTCTTGCTACTCAACTAATTTGAGTTGCTACTTATTAATCATTCTATGAATCATTTCTTCAACAAAGGAATCAATCAATCAATTAATTTATCCGTCAATTAGTTGATTCATCTATTCAATCATTCAATGGTTTATCACTTAAGGCGATTTGTTACAATTGTTTTTGTTTGCTCTTCTTAGTTCAATGCTGCAATTAAATGCTTTGTTGCAAGCATTAAAATTATAAAATTGAAAATAAAATCCTATAAACCGCTTATGATTTGGTATCTTACCATTTTCCCCTTTTCAATTTCTCACGACCTATGATTTTAATTCAATTACCAATTAAATAAATTAATTAAATTATACATAAACCATACAGAGTACACTTAATGTGAATTGCCAGTAAAAATCGGTAAGCATTACAAATTGTTTAAGTTAATTTATTTTCATATTCATTATTATTAATTTATATTTGTGCTTCTCAGTGTGGCATTATAAAAAATAAAAACAAGAAAGGAATACAACTGCACGAAAGTTTTTTGTTGGAAAAAATAAAACAAAAGTTAAGCCTCTTAGTTCAGTGGAGGAGATTTATACTAACAAACGAGAGATTAAAATTTACTATATTTATGTGGGTGGCTGGAATTCCTTTTACAATACTTATGTGTACGTGTGTATCCTTGAGGGTGTTTTAATTAGTTAACTAATTATAGAATTAAAATAAATCTTTTGCTAAGCTCTTCAAAGTGATACCAATAATAATACATAATAACAACCATTAATTACTCAGAGAATCCACAAATTATATCTCTTCGCTTACAATTGAAAAAATATTTATTTATTTATAAAATTTCTATTTTGTCTTTATTTCTTCAACCGTTGTAAATCTCCGTTCTATCAAGAACCTTTTTAAATTTGAAAAACAGAAAATAGTCACAGGGAGCGAAGTCCTGTGAAAGCGGTGACTGAATCATGATTACGGTTCCGCATTTGCCCAAAAAATCATGAACAAGCAACGATGTGTGAGTTGGCGTATTATCCATGTCTGATTGTTCTACGATTCTGGGATTTTTTTATATCACTTCACGCAAATGGCATACAACTTCAAGGCAATATTCTTCTGGCCGCTTCCATTGGGATGATTGGGCTTTGGTTCCGATGTCATAGCCATTTGTCTCATCACCAGTTATGAATCTTTTAAGCAAATTTGGATCGGTCGTCATTTGGTCGTTGACGTCATTTAAAAGTTCATGGGTTATGCTAACGCGACGGTTCTTTTACTCAAAATTTAGCAAATTTCAAACAAATACATTGTATCCTCAAATTTCCGAAAAATTTGATGGCGTGAGCGAAGCGATATGCCGACATCCTCATCAACTATTCCCACAGTGATTCAAGGATTCAACTATGTTCTTTAATGCTTCAAGAGCTTGTATCACTTATTAACATTTTTTTGGTTCACAGCAGACTCGAAAAATGCCATAGTCAACATTTCATGTCCTTTGGAGCATTTAATTTCGTTTTTAAACACAAAATTTAATGCAAATTCTTTGATCAATTTTTTTAGATTGCTGCAAATCGCCAAAATTCAAAAACACATGTAACCTTTATGTCTGTCAAAAACAAACTAAAAATATAAAAAAAAGACTAACTTTGGCTATTCTGAAGTTGTAATAGTCATCACGCCACTTCTAGTTGTCCGGGAGTCTTGTAATTTAGAAGGTTGGTGGAGAAGTACAAAAACAAAAAATTGTCCGATTCGGCTAATTCCAACAAATGCACTGCGTATGGTAAAAAGAAAGCTTTCTTGATCAAAAACTGAGGGACAAGTTTGCATACATACAGACAGACAGACGAAGAAACGGACATGGCTGCATCAACTCGTCTCGTCACGCTGATCAAGAATAATAAAACTTTATGGGGTCTCCGATGTCTCCTTCTGTGTGTTACAAACTTCATGGCAAACTTATAATAATATTCACTGCGGGAAGAGTATAAAAAATCAAAAATCGATAACCCTATGACTGAGAAAAATAAAAATACTTTTTTAACAGACCTCGTATGCAATGTTTCAATATCATACTTAGATTACACAATTAAATTAACATTATAAGAATTCATTTACTTAAAATACAATGAATATAAAAGAAATTCAATTAACCTGAATATCTATAACTCTCTGAATAAGATAATCTTTAAGTACAGAATATTAAAACTTCTGTGAAACTGATGTTCTCTTCTAATTAAAGTCATTAATTAATTTCGGTCGCTATTAATTAACATATTTTTTGTGCATGTTCTTAATATTCTAATTAACATTAGTATGTAATAGTAACAATAATTATACAAAAACAAATTATCAATAATATACACATACACTCCTTTCTTTTTGTATCAATGCAAAATCATTGATTATCAAACATACTCAGCATTCCATCATCATCATTATTATCATCATCAATAAAAGAAAACTTTCTTGATTTCATGTTCAGTAACTTTTTCCGACAAATTCCGATATCTCAGTACATTTTTTTTAACTTTTTATTTTTTATTTTGTATTTGTTTTATCGCCTCAATTCGAGTTCAACGACCATAAATCAATCACTACTCCTACTCCTACTCCCAACTCTTCTGCGCATTCGCATTTATTTGCTCGTCATCCATGAGATTTATCCAAATACTTTGATGCCATTTACTCTAAGTTAAGGGAAGTCAAGTTATTCGTTACATGGCTCTCTGCACTTCTTCACATTGCAATAGAGTGTGCGTCTGCTGTCATAGCAACTATTCCTGATTCACATGAGCAGACAGTCATTGAAGCTGACAACCGTCGCTTGACTATCAGAATAAAACCATCCAATCAACATCACAAGAACTCCACAGGACAATGAAAACAGCTTCAAAATCAAACTCAACATGACTCAACGAATGTTTTGCAAATTGTTTTCTTTATTATTTTGCAATGTTTACTCTCTACATTTTTTGCTTTTTTCTTTTAGTATTTTTCATTGATTTATTTCATTTATTTAAACATTTCATTCATTCATCCATTCGCATTGAATTGTTCAATTATTGTGTATTTGTTGTATTTTGTTTTGATTTTTGGCAGACAAATAGACATCATCATGTCAATAAATATGATTTATAAATGAAAGAGTCAATTTTTACACACGCAGGGCACACTAGGAGTGCAAAAGGAAAACCAGAAAATCAGTAATAAAAAATTACATAAAAAGCCAAAACGAAAACCCTAAAAGTCTAAAAACAGTACAAAATTTGTATTTGAATACTGCACCCTTTTTTATTGTATATGAAGATTGAGTCATGGGTGGCAGAAACATAAATTGCTGAAAATTAAACCACAAGAGTATAATTTTTAATGCTACCAACGCGACGCCTAGAAATGATGATTGTAATTCTGATTTTATTTTGGTTTTATTTCTCTCTGCGACTGATTGAGGATTGTGGCATGGAATTGTGGTAGGCTTCCATACTCATCTAGTCACTCATTACACACTCTTTCATTCAGTCTTTATATTTGTTTCCCTTTTTTTTCTGTCTGCGGTTTAGTAAAGCAATTTTAACAACATTTTATGATTATATAACTGTGGAGCTCGTTACAAATGTCATTGTTCTTGCTTTACTTGTGGTATGAGTCGTTTTTGGTGTTGCAATTATACAAATTTTTTATGGTCATGAAGTTGCTACAAATGTTAATTTAATTGTTATGTGAATAACAACAAAAACACCAACAATAATAATAACAATTCTTTTTCATTCTTTGCCATTGACAAATGTCATAGTTGACGCCATGAAAATAATAACAGCAATAAGAATAATGAAACTAACTCAAGTTCACCTCTCTTATACAGGGTTACTGAGAAAAACTGTAACAAATAATGATGTATTTCAACCATTCAGTTGGACTGTGTTTCCATGCTCACGGACTCATTACACATTCTAAGACATTTTCATGAAAATCTTTTCTATTTTTTTTTTTGGTTTTTTTTTTTTGTCTCACCAAGAGTAGCCATCGCGTTTCAAGTTGGTGTATGTTTTCTGGATGCCACCTGATTTAACTTCTCTGACAAATAAACTCGGTCATTTTAATTATTTACATGTTGTTTTATTTGGAATGAGGGCAAATCGGATGAAAAGATATTCAACTTGCGTTCAAACAAAGCAATTTCTTTTCTCAAATAATTTCTTTTTAAATTATACTTAGACACAAATAATAAATATAATGAATTTCAATTTGTGCAATTTTGAATTTTCTATTGTTGTTGCCTTGACAAATATACTATTATTCGGTAATTCATTACAGTTTCTCTTTACTGTCCTGTATTGTGAATTGTCAAAATATCCAAGTAATCACCCTTGCAAATAACCAACCACTTTGGTTGAACAATGGACGATCGTCCATCAAATTCGTCTAAAGCTTTCTGATTAAAATCAAACGCGCTTCCGCCATTTTGTTTGTTTGTTTACGTGTTAAGTGACAATGACATGGAAAATTTAAAAAAGTGGAAAGAGAAATGGAAATGAAATGGTATGGAAAATATTCTTATGTATTTTCGCTTATGGTAAATATTTATTCTAGCTTTTTGCTGTCAACACACACTTTATGAATCAAGGAAAAAAAGGAAAAAGGGAAAGGCACACAAAATAGCATAACAACCGACAAGGGTGGTTATTTATCACAGAAAGCTCACAGGTCATTGAACTCTGACAATGATGTTGCGGCAACATTGATTTATTAAAACTCAACACGAAAGTAAATCATTTCTGAGTTGGTGAAAATAATTAACTAACAATAAATAATAGAAATGAAAACAAATGGAATTGTAAAGAATTTAAATAAATGAAGAAGACTGTTTAAAATTTTTCACATTTCATGTATGCACATATTAAAATTCTATGTGTATTTACATTTTTATTGCAACTTACTCTGTGTAAGAGAGAGGAAAATAAATGAAAGTACATTCCCATTGGATATACATTTTTATTTGTAGTATTGATATCGAAGTGTGTTTTCATGTTGCAATTTGCAATAATAATGTTAATTGAATTTACTTTGGTTTACCGCAAGTTTTCAATTTTATCCATTTTCATTTCATCTTTCCAATTCCTCCACTCATCGAATTATATTCATTATACCTGCACTTGAATATAACAATTGATTATTATTCTGCTTTTTCTGCTTACATTATTTCATTTCATCCATTCCATGTTCTCATTTGTGTAAATAATGAATTGTATGATTATAATTACACACAAAGTAATAAAATGAAATGAATTGAATTGAAGTGAAGTGAAGCACATATTATACTTCACATTTTCTTTTTTTATAAAACGTTAATCATAACTTTTACATTCAAGGGAAAGTCTGTGAACTGCGCCTGTCATGAACTTTTCACTTCAAGGGTTGTTGGTTATTGGATTTCAAACTCTTGTTGTATGATGTTATCAGTGAATTGAACTTATTCATCTATGAAATGTTTCAAATATATGGCATATATTTCAATACCCTTTACATTCTGATATGTAAAAAATTGCAATTAAATTATTATTGGGCAGCAAAGAAAATGTATCAACCATTTCTATTATAACCACAACTTTCAGAAGTCATGACTGTTTCTCAGGAAATCCTTCTTAGTCGATTTGGGCTAAGCTTTTGGTTAAGCAAACTGATAAACCTTTCCTTAGACAAACTAGGGATACTTTACCGTCAATTACCCTAAACCCCACTCCCCCTTTTCTAAAATCAACCATCACAATAGACCGTAAGACTTCTGTGTGAACTTACGTTCTTAAGGTGTGCGCCTTGAGTTATTTAACCTAATCTAAAATTTATTTATTTAAATTTCCATATGAACAAATCAGATTAGTTGAATATCATTTTATTTACAAAATTTTGAATATATTATAAAACTGTTAATACACAATTTAAATAGTCCCTGTTTTATATATTTACATATGGTAAAGCAATTGAAACATTCCAAGATGACTTAAAATGTATTCAAAACTATGCATGCAATAGTAAAGATTTTGTATATACAAACGTATTTGAAACCAAAAAAAAAAGACTAAATTTGTATATGTCGAAGTTGTAATACTCTTCACGACCCTCCTAGTAGTATCCAAATTTCAAGTCGATAGTATAAAAAACAAGAAATGTTTACTAAGAAGAACTTTAATTTGGATCCTGGTTTGTATGGGGGTACGGACAGACGGACATGGCTAAATCAACTCATATACTTTATGGGGCTACGATGTCTCCTTCTGAGTAGATTGTTGGCAGTAAAGCGAGTCCAGGAAGCCATTCCTGACCACCAATTTGGATTCAGATTGCAGCAAGACACACCCGAACAGCTACATCTGGTTGTACAACACATACTATCTGCGTTTGAGTTGAAACAATATTCCATTGCAGTCTTCTTAAATGTTAAGCAGGCTTTCGATAGGGTGTGGATTGATGGTTTACTTCACAAACTCAGAATGCTTCGGTCTGGCAAGCAGTCCCAACTCATCTGCATCTTCTTGAACGAACGTTTTTTTTCTCTGTGGCAGTTAGAGATAGGAAATCTTCCATCAGACACATGAAGGCAGGCGTTCCGCAAGGCAGCGTTCTCGCTCCGGTCCTATACTCACTTTTTACCTCGGACATGCCAATAATTAATGATGATCAAGAAATCGTTGCTACTTATGCCGATGATACGGCTATAATCATCAACTCCGACTCACCAATTGAACCGGCAGAGAAAGTTAACCATCACTTAGTAAGATTTCATGCCTGGGCCAAGCGCTGGAATATAATGATCAACTCTGCCAAGTCCAGTAACTGCACTTTCACCTTAAAAAAAAATTGTCTGTCCTGCTGTTAATTATAATACAAGCATCATTCCACAGATGGAGCAAATTCGTTATTTAGGTCTGATCCTGAATAAACGGCTCACAGGCGTGCTCATATTAAAATTGTCACTGCGCGATGTTACCAAAAGCTGAAGAAGTTAGACTAGCTTCTCCGGCCCTCAAACAAGCTTTCGCTAAGTAATAAAAGGTCCATCTACCTTCCAATAGTGGCACCATTATGGCGGTATGCAATTCAAATCTGGGGAGTCACAGCTACCAGTATTAATTTAGGTTGGCGAGGGGTTAATTAATTTTACAAAGGTAGTGGTGGTGGTGGTGGTAAATGTTATGCGTACGTGATACTCGTACTTTGGTATAAATATGTGATGTGTTGATGATGCAGTGAACACAATGAGAACTTGGTGCGTTGCTGGAAACGATGTGATGTGATGTGTTAGTGATGTGGCGAAAAAAATACGTACGTGGTGCATTGGCAGAATCGATAGGATATGTTGGTGGTGCGGCGAGTGCAGCGATCCGACGGAGGCAGGTGACAGGCGACTTGCAGCTCAACGAAAAGATACGAGTACAGCGGCAACAGTGAAAACACAAAAAGGACAAATGATTACTACACAAAATTAAATCACACTTTCGCATACCACAACACATAACAATCTTTTCAACCAGATCTAATTCCGAATATATCGGTTTTTCCTAATATCCCCAAATATGGAGGTCTCTTTTCCGTCTTTCTTCTTAATTCTCCTTGCTTAACATAATTTTCATTTTTCACAAAATTCCTTTTTTTCTTCCATATTCCCTCTTTGTTTACATTCTTCTTCTTGTTGTCAATCATCAGGACACCAGAATTTATAAAAGGTGTCCTTAAATTTTCGATAATTATCGATTTCGTAATACTACTATGACATTTTAGCGAAACTATCTATAATATGTAATATATAACACACACCTAATTTATATCAACAAATTAAAAGTTGTTTACTGCATTATTTTCTTTACAACTGATGTTTCGAAAACTTTAAATAGTTAAACTTTAAATAGTTAATAAAGAGTAGAAGAGTCGAATAAGGTACTATTTGTTTTTTTTTTTTTTTTACAAAAGTATTGTTATAATTAATGATGCCAGTCGCATGACTCATGTTTAGCTTATGTGTAGTTTTGCTGAATTTATTATGTTATAACGACATCTCGTACTTATATGTATAACGTATGTTTTTGTTTGTTTGTTTGCTTATTACTTTTTCCAAAGACAAATAGCACTATTAGTTTAACAAATAATAGAAGCGAAGAGCTTTGCAATTTCATATAGCAAAATTCAAAACGTAAATCACTTTTTATGTTAATAAATTATGAATTATGTTCATATGTTTCTTGCTTTTTATTTTTGTACCTAAAATGGATTTTTAAAGTGTAAAATACTCGGAACTATAAAAAAAAAAAAAATAAATTAAGTAAAGGGAAAATCGGGTGAAGTCGCTAATGTGTAATAAACGAAAATGGAAACTAAAAGCCACAACAAAAGTAACAAAACACACAGAAAAATGATGGAGATTAATTTGGCATAAACTCACACAAATACATATATTTATATAAACATAAATACACACATATGCACATACATATTCAGACACATATTCATTTTTTAATTAAAATGAAAAATCTCAAACATCATGAGTTGCAAGTTTCGTTGAATGTTTTTTATTTTTTACTTTTTAATTTTTAGTCTTTTTTTTTTTTTATTAACATTTTCATTACTAACAAAGCGTGGAAAGCTAAATTAAGCCAACACCAAACACGCTTTACAAACCCAAACCCCCCCTCTCATAATCACTAACAACTATGAGCAACGAAAAACGCTAAGCTCAACATTAATAAATGAAAATGTAAATTTTGAGCATAGAAACTAAATTAAAATAGACTTATAGGACAGACAGCTAGACGGAAGCATAGTAACAAAGCTCAATGGCGTCATAATTCATTAACCGAAAGTAAGAGAAGAAGTGTAAAATATGTCGAGAAGAGGTAGATAGAGAGAAACAGAGTGCACACAACAAAATATTACGCATACGCTATGTTGTATATATGTATTTTTCTTCTGCCTTATTATTGTTGCTATTATTATTTTTTCAGGCAATCACTGCGTTGGGATTAACGTGCTTTCGTGCTTTTGGGACAGTCATTGACCACATAGCAATGACAAAAAAGATGAGAAAAATAAATGATGAAAAGGAGAAGATGGAAAAAGTAAATCAAATAAAGTAGTTGCATTGGGAAATTAATCTACTTTTTTGCGAAATATAATATCAGCCTTGCACAAATAACAAAGTCCTTGGTTTATATAAAGAGTGGAATGAGGAAAATACAAAAGGGAGCAAACCAGTATGCGACAAAGAGACAAAGTCTCAATGGACAACAAATGCTGCATGTCAATATTTGTTTCGCAGAAAAATACAGAAGAAAATATGTAAGAAACAAATTGAAAAAATGAAATACAAACAACACAAGAGAAAGACAATAAAATCAATAGATTATTGTAAGAAAGACTAGAAAAGTTGTTGTCTTAAAGAATATAGGAGCTAATCTAAACTAAATGGATGAAAATTTCAAATTTCTTATCAGGATTAGCACCTACATATCTTAGATTTTATTATAAAAATTTTAAAAATAAAATAATAAATATAATAATTTTCAAAAATCCTAGGAACATTGAAAATACACTAGAATAACTTAAGTTTACATTTAAAGAAAGTTAAGAACAAATTGAAAAAAACAAAAAAAAAAATATTAGCTTAATTTCGTGAATCATCATTTGATCTAAGATATAAGAACAATATCTTCTGTATTTTTAGCTTAGTTCCCCTCCATTGATATTATTTTAGCTAAGAGAAGTTTTCTTAAGTAGAATGAATAAGGAAGAAATTATCGGCCTAGAATGAAATACTTGTGTACAAAAAAATACTAAAATATGTATGGACTACAGATGAAATAGATATCCGGTAACTATCCGGGATCCAGCCTATCTGGCCCAAATTTAATATTCGGTATTATCCGGCCGGATACCATAAAATCATTATTTTTTATTACACAATAAATACAAATTAATACTCGTACTCTACTAAGGGCAAATTATGATGAATGAATACCAATTTCTCTGTATACGCAGCTGCAGGGCGCTGAAAAATAAATTCTATGAAACTTTGATAAGTTTGGCTATTGCGCAGTACTAGCTGACCAACAAATATAAGGATCACGATCGTGACCAATGCGCACTGACTTCAGATAAAAAGCAATCTTCGTTGCTACCGTGTTCTTTTCTTGATCGTGAGATTGAAAACAATCATCATTCGCTACTTCATGAAAGCAGTCTCAGAACGTGTCGTGAGCTTCGTGAGATACTGCCGACTCTGTCTCTTGAGGTCGAAGGACTTTAGAAGGATATTTCATTGGAAACAAAAATCAATTCCTGTACGCTTGCAAAAGGTCATCGACGTCAAAGGAGAGTTTATTTTAATCGTGCTGTTATTCTCAGTTATTATTATAAGTTTTTCCTCTTCTCTTATTTTTTCTGAACAACAAATATGTTGTTAAAATACTTTTGCCCACGATTGTATGTTTTAAATCGTCTTTTTTAAGACAATGAAGCACTAACTTGGCTCATGAATGAAAAGTCCCGAATTCGCCATTACGAATGTTCGCTTGTATGACGCAACAATTGACTATTTTCGGAGGGCTATCTGATGGCCGGTTATCCGTATCCAGCAAAACAACTATCTGATGGTATCAAGTTATGGGGGTGCTCAGCTCAGCTCATAATTTAAATATATTATGGTGTCAGAACAAAGAGTTAAGATGTTCTATGTATACACTTTGGTACTTCCGTAACAGTCACTCGCCACTATTATATAGAAATATACGAAGTCTTATAATAAGTGAACATATTAATAGTGAAACTACAAGCTTTATGAACCCAAATGGTTGGAAAGCAAGGCTAAAACCCAAAAAAGTCGCAAAACTCTCCGCAATCACTTAGAGTGCCAACACTTTAATTAAAAACATGTTTAACTAATTGGAGTGAAAAACAAAAAACAAGAATTTTTCGATGCAGAAGAAAATTATATCTAAGCCATAGACAGTTCCAGAAGTATCATGGTACATCCGAAAATAAGACATATTAATAGACCAGCGCCCCATTTACTATTAATATTGACATTTAACTCAATTCTCCTGGCTACGCTTGTGTTTATTAGACCAAATTGAAAGAGAAAAATCAATAGGCAAGCAAGTAAACTAAACAAATATTATACTTAGTTCCATGAATGCATTGTTTGGTTGTCACAGTACATTTTCTTCTCCATTTACCACTGATGAGGCACAATTGTCTATATTGATGATGGCAAGCAAGCAACTACTTCAGTATCGAGATGTTGGTTGTATGTTGAGAACAAATTTATTCAATGTTACAGCAAATAACTAAATGAAAAAGCAAAAAGAAATAACCAAAATTAAACAGAAAACTGCAACCCACACTCTATCTGACAGACATTAAAAAATTAATGTCTGCATGGGGAAACAATGACAATTGCTTAACGTTCAGATGAGAAACACCAAATAATATATTTATAAAAATAGGGTTAAAGAAATATCATGAGTTGAGTGTAAATGAAAGGAGCCACATGCAGATGGCAGATGGCACCACATATCTTTTAACTTCCCCCTTTTAGATTTACTGTGAAGTCGCTTAATTCTTGACTTTTGGCCTCATCGTCACTTTAAAGCGTGAAATTCTGAAATTCTATCAAAACCAAAAAAAAAAAAAAAAAAAAAAATTTAAAATAAAAAGGAAAAGAAAAGAAGCGAAATACGAAATAAAATATATGTATATATATTTAAAAAAAAGAATTGAGAGAAAGTAAAATGTTAAAATGGTTTGCCATGTGGCTATAGCGTGGAATTTTCTTCCGTTCCACTTCTCATTGTCAAAGGAAGTTGTTTTTGGACGGAAAAGCGCCACGCATTCGTTGGTTACGAGATTTCTCTTATTTGTTTTAATTTTTTCTCCACATTTCCCAATTTTTATACCCAACTACCATCATATGCTTTAACTGACTGTGCCAGTTTCACATATACTTCCATTCTTTCTTTATATGTATATTGCATACTTTTATGCGTAATTCGTTTATAGGATGGATATATTCTACCCGAATATAACTCTGAGTATGTAAGCATGAGTATCTGAGAGTAATAAATTTCCATGCCACAGTGTCAGCGTCAGTAGATGTTTCGGTTACGGTTTTGTGTATTTACGGTTTCACTTGCTTATGGTGGACCAACAATTCATACAATCGACTATTTTTAAGAGATTTGCATGAGATACAAACTATCATACACATGTGTCAAAATATTTCATTCTTATATAAATATATATATTTTTTACTTTCGTTTATTCATTCATTTTTTTCTCATTTTGATATTCAGTCACTTTGCATTTTTATTTAATCTTTTCAACTGCTTCAAATTGTGCGCGCATAAGATACTCATTCACTTGTTCCCTCGTTCATTGTATGCATATTCAATGAGTTTGTTAATGGCGCTTTGGTGTAGACTTTGAAGTAGGTTGTATGTTCACTATGATGACCATAATCCATCACAATGAGATGATGGCACCTTTTAATCAAATGCAAAGTTCTACTGACCGCTGACAGTTTGAAACAGGCACCAAGGGCACCTAGTGTCTATAATATGTATCCCACTATCTCAATACAGACAGTCACTTCTACCATAGACCACAGCTAGTGGTTTGTGTATGACTTCAAAGCAAACTCAAGTAATCCATATGAGTGTATGTATGTATAGTTTGTAACCGATGCAGGTCCTTTAGTTTATGTGTTCGAGTGCACATATTCCTACATATCTCTCCTGCTGGTATCCATTTACTTGATGCATGTACTTAATGCCTGCATGTGAAATGTGTTGCTGATATGGCTCACTACTGTTGTCATTTATCTTACTCGGATTCGGCACGAATTCTACTCAACTCAACATGACTTCTAACTCAACACTCGACTCAAATAGCTTACTTTCAATATCCATCCTCATCTCCAAGTTGTACTCTTTGTCTGTCAGTCAGTCAGAGGCATGGATATGTTACATTGAATAGGGAGAATGATATCAGACTGAAGTTGAGGCTTTCTGCTTTTGCATATACAAAATGCATAGAAGGCCAACTTGAGTAGTCAAACATTTTGAAAAAATGTGTTTGAACTTTGGCTTCACCAGCAAACATCCTGCATTTTCATGACTCTGCATACGAAGTGAAATGAAGGAGATGCCTTCGATTTAGTGTCACGCACAAGAAATTTGCTCAACTTAAATCGAAACTGATTGAAATTTTTATCACTAAGTTACACACACTCTCACAAACATACAAATATACACAAACACAGATATGCATACATATGCTTTTTCCCCCATTTTTTCTAATTTTATTTTCCAGATTTCTGTTATTCAATTCTTCACTTATTCAAGTTGTGCACAAAAGTATGCAATGCACATCATTAAAGTTTGACTTGATTTGCCACAAGTTAAATTGAAGTCCAACTCATATCGTAGATAAAACAATGAAATTATCATTGCTATTGTTATTTTGTCGATTTTTCTAAAATTTTCAACAAAATATATTTATGCAATTTCAAAAAAACAAAATTTTATGAAATTTTTCAAATATTTCATCCTTAATCCTTTTCTCTCTCTCATTGTGTCTGAATACCTTTCTTCCTGTCTCATCCTTAATCCTTTGAATTAAACACACAAAATATATGTTTTCCATTTATTTGATTACAATATTTTTCTTCATTTTACGGATTCTGTTTTTGTTTTAATATTTAAGATTCAACATTTTTATTCTTTTGTTAAACCAATAATGCATTCATTTCTTACATCTACAAAATACAACAATATGTTTTTATTTATTTGAAATCTCTAAATGTATTTCTATTTTTATTCTACTACTGTTTTTTTTTTTTTTATTTAACTTACATTCTATTCTCTATGTTAATATTATTATTATTTTTTATAAAGTTCACTCTCTCTATGTTATTACAATCCTCAATGCATATTTCTAAATCTGTTTCTTCTTTTTTTTCTAAATTTTATTTCAAATTTAATTATAGTATATCTTCATGTTGAAACGTGTTTATTTATGTTATAGCATTTTTACCTTTCCTTTTTGAATTGTTCGAATGACATGAATAATGATGAGTTTCAATGGCATATGATTGCTATAGGTAACCAGGACAAGCAATCATACACGTAATGCTGAATTGTATACATTTGAATATCAACACACATAGATTTCTCATACAACAAAATACGATGCCTCCCATTGTATAGAAATGGCGTACAAATTCCACACTATATACTTAGGGATGACTCTGGACACCAAGCTCAAGTGGAATGAACATGTAATGAAAAAAAGGGAAGAACTTGAATGAAAATTCAGAAAAATGTATGTATTGTATTGCTCATAGGTAGGCGGACTGCGCTATTGATCTACAACAAAGAATTATTATACAAACAAATAATTAAACCTATATGGACTTATGGTATCCAGTTATGGGGCTGCTCGTGTTAAAGCAACTTAATGTCAATACAAAGGTTCCAGAACAAAGTGCTGAGATGAGTTGTGAATGTACCCTGGTACGTCCGTAGCAGCGATATTAAACGTGATCTTGGCATCGATTCAGTCGCAATTACCATTCGGAAATATGCGAGGTCTCGTTTGGAAAGGTTAAGTGTTCATATAAATAATGAAGCTTCAAGCCTTATAGATCCAAGTAGTTGGAAAACAATGCTGAAACACAAAAAGCCGCATCAACTCCTAGAGTAACCCAAATCTCTGCAATCAGGTATCCCAACAAAATGATGAACATTAGCTAAGCCCAATTAAAATTGCCCGTTGGCTTAAATTTCTCTTAAACTTGTTACAATATAAACAAACAAAAAAAAAAAAAATTCAATATCGAAGAAATAGCAGATTATAACATAACATATTACGTATTAATCGTGGTAGCAAAAAGACTAAGGGAGGTGGCATTCAAAGTGGAGAAAAGCATTAGAAAAGCATTACAAGAAGATGGCTTACGCAGAGCTACATGAGCTTCAGGAAAAAGGTGGCGAAACTCCCATTCAGAATGGGCAACCACATCATTACATTGAAGCCTTTCATCAAATGACTAGATGTACTTCTAAACCATCGACTGTGCTTTAAGTTCACCCAAAAAACCATCAGCAGTCACACAAAAATTGACTAGATTTCTCCCAAATTTAAGAGAACCCAGACAGCAAACACAAGTTCTTCTAGGTTCGGTAAGTAAATCTATATAGTTTTATGCAGCTCTGATCTGGAAAGCGGCACTAGAAACTAAGTCATACCTACACGAAATAAAGAGTTCCTACAGTTTTGCTAAGCTGAGGATTTACAAAGAAAAATAAGTGCTAAAATTTTTTAGTTAAAAAATATGAACATCATTTATGATTTAGTATTAGAAGAAAATTTATAAGGACTAAAATTATTGAAACTAAACTATAATAAAAACTAATAATACCAAAATCTTATAAAATGTAAAATGCAAGCTAAGTTTTTGGCCAATAAAGGATTTCAGATGTGAATGGCCGCCAAATTGAAGGTATTTAGTCGTAGCTAAGGGGATGAACAATACTCTTCCATATAAAGTCATGTTGTTACATTACATTTAAGATCTTAGTAACTGTATTTCTGAAGTTCTACAGGATCTTATTATAAACGCAATTTTCTATTGTATAAATTCAATAATTTTTGATGGTGATGGTGATGATGATATGGAGCGTTGTCCATGATATCGGACGTGCTTTCGTGACCAATCTCTTTTGATTATCTTACTGTATCCAACAAACAGAATGCCGATGCTATTGGAAGCTATTTTCCGACTTTATTATCTTTCTTTTCTGACTTTTCTAAATAAACTGACTAAGGCGTTGTAGGATGTTGTTCTCTTTGAGAGCGTTTTTCTCCTCCTTCTATTCTTCTAACATTGCCAATCTCTAGCATTTTAAAGAACATTTCTCCTGGTTAAGGTTTGCAGGTTCATAAAGAGAATTTCTCACCTACAAAATAATAACAATTATTATATATTGTAATTAGATAAAATGTTTAACTCCGAACTTCATAAAAACTAACACTTGTAAAGACATTCAAAGTTAACTCATCAGCTCTAATCTATTGATGAAGTAGGCACTTTATATTTTAGACACATTGTATTATGAAATAAGAAAAATCCACCAACCTATAAACAAGAAATATAGAATTGCAAATTCTCGAAAGCAGCGATATTCATGCAAATGCAATTGTTTTCCGATCGGTCAACAAGGATACAAATGACATTTAAAAGAAATGGAAAATTCTAAACAAACGCCAGTATAAAAGTTATATATAGTATACACGTACAAATGTATGAGTCTGTTTTATATGTAGATAAATTTATACCATAGTCACCAGCAACAAAATGAATTGGTTGTTAATGCAGTAGACCATAATTGATCTGATATACGCATTCAACACTACCAAAATCTACTAAGTGTTCATAGCCAAACAGTTAAACATTTAATGCCAATAAAGGATGTTTTTCTTGCAGCCTGCATCATCAACGCCATGTTGTCTAGTTGTTGTCTGTGTATGCTTGACCAATACTAGTGCAATTCAGAAGTAATAGGAATGGCAACACCAAAACCGAGTTGATTGTTGAGTGTTTCAATTTGTTGTTGCAGTAACATCGCATCACAACAACGCACTTTCTATTTCTCTCTCTATTTCCTCATCTTCCATTCTGTCGCTCTCTATTTATCTGTTTCTGTTTGAATTGTTGTTTATTCCATTAACTAGCCACAACCATGCGTAGTCCAACGTCTGATCCTACTTAGTATACATTTCTATGTTAATCAAGTATTGCATCGGACATAGATTTGTATATAGAAATTATTGCCACCCGTACTCTGTACCTGATTAACTCCATTTCCACTTCATTTCACTTGACAATGGCATGTTATGAGAGCACTGATTGCTATGTGCCAAATGCTTTTGCCTATCCACACACTGAGAGCTAATTAGGCTGTCCGATAGTCCTAGATACTTCACCTTACTTAAATTAAATTTTGTACTATATGAGACTATCACGTTTTATACATTTCGCTTAGCATAATTAAAATAAATGTTCAAGATTATTTCTTTATTATTTTAAAAATTGGGCAACATGAAACCCCCAAAATTTAATAGATAAAAAATTGAACTAGAAATTGTCTAAATAATTTACAGATATTTTATCAAAAACAGAGTATACATCCTCCGTGAACCTAGAGGTCATCAGAGTGGACTTATTGGCATGTGTCTATAGCCGATGATTATATCGGTTTGTTTGAAGATTGATCTACTTACGGATCGAGAGGATTTCCAGGTCCTTGAATATAACATCATTATGCAAGTACTAAGGCACATTGCGGTCTGACGTAGGGTACAGTTTCGCCCTTCTTCTGACTGAAATGCACGTTGGACTCTGCACCTGTACCCTAAAGTATAAATATCATATATCTAGGAAGACACCAGCATAGCCTTATATATAGTTATTTAATTATTTAGGCTAAGTTGACTCATGGGACGTATGAACCAATTCAGCTTCAACATTTTTTGGCGAAAGGTTGCAGCAGTTTTGCCAATGTGCTTGCGTCAGCTAAGTCACTCTCCAGCCCAATATCATGCCCAGGTAGCGGGTATGACCAAGTAATGCACTAAAACGGTTAGACAGGAAATGTTGATGTTAAAATAAAAAAAAAAACTATATAAGATTATATCAAAATTGATGGTTATAAAAAACATAGCGAATGTGACTTTCAAAATTTTATAAATGTAACACAAAAATCGCAAACAAACACTCAGACAGCCATGGCATGTAGAGTCTATAGATCTTTCCGAAAAGCAACCACAGCAAACTGCATTAAATGAAATTAACACTCTAAAAATACATACGAATGTATTGATGCATACACAACGGCGCAACACCGGCACTTGTTTATTTTATTCTCATTTTTATATCACTTACACATTTTGTATATGTGGCTTTAATACTTTATCAGAAGATTTGTTATGTATTACGAATTAAAGGCATCATTACACAAATAACCAATAAAATTCGATGAATAAACGAAAGTTATTTAACTATAATTTACTTTCTGAGTAATAAGACACCAAACAAATAGGTTTACATAAGATTAGAAGTCCAGACGGACTATGTCAAGGTTTTTATTGTGACAAAGCCATCGTATTACTGCATTTCCGCAGGATCTTCGAATCTGATCCTAAATATATATGTTTTGCCAGTATAGTTGAGTGACGATCATAAAAACAAATGAGATGTCTGATCTCTTTTGTTCTCTTACTTGGGCCTCATTTGGCTGGGAGTTGGACACCTCTGATATAGAAAAAATATATTATTCAAAGTTGTTCCATTGTTGGATATTTTACCCCGTAAACAAATATTAAATTCCCCATTTAAATGTAATTAAAATTTAGATTTAATAAATATATAATTTAAACAAATTTATGTGACTAAGATAAATTTATATTTAACAATTGAATATTCATTCAGTTGATTTCAGAAAGAGGAATTTACTCATGGTTCTAATTTAAATTTATAAATGAAAATCTGAAAAACTCTAAAAGTCTTTCTTTTATGAAGTTCATTTAATATTTCGATAAAACTGAAATTATTAAATTTCATTTCCTTTTCTCCATTTCTTTTCACCTATGTACTTGCACTTTGAATGAAGGCACAAGAGATGCCAAGCAAAAAAAAGAAAAGAAATGTTGAAGTGAAATCGCATTAAATTGTTGTAAAATGCTCGGCACGGTTTTGTTATGGTAAGGCAAGGTAAAGAACGATGTGGCTCAACTCGACAACGGCATCTTTTCAAACTGTCTAAACTCAACACTTAGGGTTCTTCAGCTTATACATTGTCTGTCTAAATACATAAACGTGTATGTTTGTGAGGGGTATGTAGTATGTGTTGCAGCCACAGTCTGCCACTTTTCTATTCATTTCCCCATTAACGCTCATTTGTGGTTATCAGATTAATTGGATAAAAGCCAACGTAGCATAAAAGCTTATAATACTCCTACGCTCTAAAACACTCCAACGTTACCTCGTTACTGCCAGACATCAATGGTGTGTACGAGAAGTCGTTACATTAGGCTGCCCTTACATTCATTATTATCATCATCAGTATAGTCACTGTCATGACAATGATGTGCTACATAACCAACGCCATTTATATGTATATCACATTTATTTGGTTTTAGTTTGATTTAAAAGAAGTGATTTTTAACACATTTCGATACAAATATATTCAAACAAACAAAAATAAACTTAATATTTCATTGTAAGGAAAACTAAGAAGATTGAAATGAAAACTTTACTCTCATGTAATTAAACATTCTTGTTGTCGTCATTAAAATGACAAATTTAACGTGAAACAATAACAAATGAAGGTCGTCATCATTGTTTTCTTGTCTCCTTGTAGGCAATAACAAAGTTGGCAAAGAGTTTGAAAGGACAAACGAAGAAGCTATAAAGCATGTAGACGCACACACAGATACAAATATACTCACACAAATACTAAGAAATAAAAACAAAACTTATACAAACAAGTAAACAAAAGCAACTGTTAGAAATATTGTTTCATTTAACGCGCTTTACACGTGCTTTTTTCCTTTGCCCTTTTCAACTCGTTAAAATGTTTTGATAAAACTCACTTTACGACAAAAGTTGAATTGTGTTTTGTGTGTGTGTGTGTGTGTGTGTGTGTGTGTGTGTGTGTGTGTTAAACAAGAAAAAAAAAAATAGGGGAATCAAAACAAGAAATAAGAGCAATAAAGGAAAAAGTTTAATAAGAAAGAAAGAATGTTAAAGAGAAGAAAAGTGAAAGAAGAAACTGTGTACATAAGCAAGTAACAAAAATTAACAGATGAGGGAAAAATGTTTCATAAGTTGAAATTAATATTGCAAGGATTAAGAAGGAACTTTTAATCCTAGCTGGAACTTTAGAATAGTAATAAAGCATAAAGCCACAGAAACAAACTAAGTCAGAGTAAACGAAGTGTTAAAGAGTAGAAATTGTACAAAAAATATTGCATAACCACCGGCGCAAATTTTCAGTCCTATGGAAGAGAAAGCATTCAAACACCTTTACTAATTGTGCATAGGAAACAGGAAGTTAACTTAAGCTAAATTTATTACAAACAAATTTTAATCTGCAAAACATAAATCACAAAAACTTACTACAAAAAAAAAAAAAACAAAAGTAAAGATTTCTAGAAACGCCTAAACCCAATAAAGAACGAACGGAGGCGTAGAACAGAGACCAATTGAGACCGACAGAAATAATAATTTAGGTATGTAGAACAACGTTAGCAACAACAATTATGTACAATGAACAATATAAAAGAATAATAACAACAAATAAACAATTACCTGTAAAAATCAGGAAAAATACAAAGAATGAAGAGAAAAACAATTGTGAAAATTTCCAACTTAAATCATTGAAACAATCTTAGTCTCTCTTCTCTACATATGTGTTTCTATGTATATTTGTAATCATTTCTGCCAGTTGCCATAAATAAAACTCAAGAGTCACACAACCATACAATCATAAAATCGTACAACCAAACTATGAATGTTCCATAAGGCAAACGGAAAAGCGAAAGCAAAACACAAGAAAGGCAGCATAACAAAGGGACATTAGAAGCGACATGACTTGGCAATGCAACGATACAAATGTGAATACAATATATATGACTTCTATGAGCAACGAACATTTTTTTCGTATCATAGGAAAATGTTTGATTTATGTTTGTCAGGCTGCCTGTCTTTCTGTCTGTCTATCTAACCATCTTTCTATGTCTGTCAAAAGGCGTAGAACTGCCATAAAACACTTTATATGTAATTGATGTAGGAATGTGAAGAGAAAGAGAAAATAAAAGGAAGGAGGTTATTTACATGTCACTATGTGTATGTGTCTATGAAGTAGTGCCGACAACAGCAATGAAAACATGACAAACAATGAATTTATTCTTGTAAATATCTGATTGTAACAAATAAAGGATTTGTAAAGTTCAATCAAAAAAGTTCTTTAAAATTGAAGATTATAGAACATTTTCAGAAATGCACAGGATTATTCATTAGGAAAACAATGAAGATAAAAAACATAAAATAATCTGTTTAAGTTGAAAACAAAGGAAGTTTTGATAATATTATATAACAAATTCCATATACCCAAAATAATAAAGAAATAATTAAATCATCTTACTATGATACAATTATGTTGAGCGTCTTCATGCAACAATATAAATCGTACAAACGTATAAACGCATAAAGTTATACGGTCATAAGATCATTTTCGTGAAAGACCCGTTTTTGTTTGCACCTCATAAATCGCATAAATCATTTTGATTAACAAAAATAATTAAAAAAAATATATAAATGCTAACTGTGGGTTATTAAAGAGACGCTATGTGTTTCTTGACTATGATTTAAGTAGCATTAAGCAACTTGATTTATGGAATTACTGGAAGTTTCCGTTAAGCAAATTAGATATCGTTAGCAGTGTATTCATAGGAATCATAAGACAATATCTGATATGTTAAGATTGTTTTGTGTTCGTTCGGCATCTATGTGTGTACATAAGAGACCTCAGGAAAGATTGATAATTGATTGACTAATGCATCAATGATTAGTGGGAACCACTCACGTTGGATAAATTTAAGAATCAGCATATAAAATGGTGAAACTCTACTCGCTGATGACCCTTTATCCACACAATTATCTTATACAGGACTCAGATTGCAATTATTTAGGTTCTTCATCTTAAATTTTTGCTTACTTTGATTCAAATTTCTTCGAAACAAACTTTAAAGTCAGGAATCAAGAGAAATAATAATTTCAACAAAGTTAGTGAAAATGTATCGAATATCATATTATAGCCTTTTCTCACTGCACTGTATCAGACAGACTGTCAATTTTGAATAATGAACAGTTGTTTTTTGTTTTAGTTGTACATACAAATGAAACGTTGTGGTTAAATGTGAGAAATTAAAATGGAAATTAAGTGAAAAATACATGATTAAGAATAATTTACAGTGTATGCAAATAAATCTTGCAACTCCCTTTTTCATTCCTGCTACTTATTTTATTAAATTTTTAATTAAATTACAATTTAAAATTTTCCTTCAAATTGTTTTGTGTAGTGATCAGCTGTTTTATATTGGAGCGTAACAAAAAAGGAGAAATACAGTCGAAAATTAAATGACAAAAGGCAGAAATTGCCAAGGCGCATCATTTCTTAAAACGAATTTGATTTGCATCACATTCTACAACAACAACAACCCCTGAATGACGTCACTTTTCCTTGCGGTTTTTGCCGATTTTGGAACATATTCATCAATTCCACCAAATCAACCAAATTTATGTTCAATCTAAGAAAAGGCATCTGTCAGTTTGTAACTTATAACTAAAACATCATAGCGCAAATATCTCGGTCTGATCCTGGACAAATGCCTTACTTGCATTGCGGCACGCTACAACCAAAAGCTTTGAAAGTTGGACTGTCTCCTCCGCCCTTCAAACAAACAATTTTTTTATTTATATGCAAGTAATGGCACCAGCTTCCCAGCATCCCAATCCGCTGGCGTCCACCCTTACCCGCTACTCAACAAGGCCTACACTGAAAAGGCTACACAACGATGTTCTACCCCCAAGAAGAAAGTAACAGCTTTCTCATCATATTTCATTCAATGTTTAATGTTTATTCTCACAAAAACTATACTAGCAACACCAAAGTCTAGCGCTATTAACAATATATTCTTATAATTATAAAAATGCGTTAAACGTTAAGAAATAAAATTTAAAAAAAATTAGAAATACGGAAAAAAGAATATCTCTATATAAAACTGAACATTAGCAGCATAAATATTAAAAGAAATTATAAATACCAAAAAAGGTTAACTCAAAATCAAAAAGTTAGAAAAATGAGTTCAACAATTCATATGTCGCTATATCACTTTTTTATTTTAATGGAATTGGGTCTTTGTGATCATATAATCAAAGTCACATATGTTTATTTTTATATTTGTTGTCTACTTCTATACGCAGTCACATGTAATTACAACAAATTTTGTGTGTGTGAAGCGAACGTTGCATGAAGCAAGCATAAATTAATGAAATTTATTTACCAAAAATTGTTGGAAACAGCAAAAATAAAAACTCACACACATTTAATAGAGGAGCGAAGAGAAGAAGAGAGATGCGACATGGATGGCAACATGAACACATCCACAATGTGCAACGAAGGACATGATAAAGATGATAATTCCTGTGAGAATGTGTATGCAAGGATAACGTAGGAGCAAAAGGCAAACTCTTCCAGCGCATTAAGCAATGAGGTGTCACATATATCACTCAAATAAATGCAACATTGTTGCTTGCTGTGGGTTGGTGTTGTTGTTATGAGTAGTATGTATCCTTGTTACTTGCCTCCTGTTGCTCACTTATTATCTGTATCTGTTGTTATACTATCTTGTATATTGTTGCATGTTGCTCGTTTTGGATGCTTACGAGCGCATAAATTTTCACATCACCATCAACATGAGCCAAACACACACACACACACACACACACACACAGACATATACAACGTGTGTGTAACTATGTGAATAAAATTTACCTCTTCCATCCATGTAAATGTCATGGAGCAATAAAATTTTGTGCAAATTCAGCACGAACGATGATGACGATGAGGCACGCATTGCAACTAACTAAACGCATCGTCAATGTCGCTTAGTATTCACCAATTCATCCTTTTTTACCCAAAGACACATGTTGAAGTATATTCTTTGTGTATTTTATATTATATTTACAGTAGACACACTTCACTTCACTTGATTTGACTTCAGAGTAATCAATTTACTGTGGCTTTCGATTATAAAAATGAAATAAAAATGTACATAAAACAAAAGTTTAAAGTAAGGGAAAATTGAAAGAAAACATTGTCATCCTTGTATTACTTAGCATGAATCTATTCACTTTTGGACTTCTCACTCATCATTCATCTTTACATCCATTAAACTCCTTGTCAATATCAACCAATAACTTCATGTCAAACTTTGTGTTAAGGACAATATTTGCACAGGATAACCGAGCGTGTTAAGCAAACAAGACACTCAATTTTATCATTTTGTACTATCAAATGTATCTCACTCTAATGTTATGTAATAATGGTCAGCTTAGCATTTCCGGTATCATGGTTTATTTTATAAATTTCATTTTATATTTTTCTTTGTTTGTATTTTTGTCACACTTCACTGATTCCATATTTCCTTGCACTTTGCTGTTTGCCTCTGTTGTGGTTGTTGTTCTTGTTGTTGTTGTTTTTGCATCATTTTCTGTTTGCTGTTTCCTTATGGCAGGCATTTCTTACTTGTGCACTTCCGCTTGACATGCAAAAACGATTTCCGGCACCAACATACACACAAACACACACAAAAACACATAGCACCTTTAGTGCATACAACTTCAAAGCTCCCACAAAGCAAAAGAAAATCTTTTTTCACTGCTAAACATTTTTGGAAGAAAAAAGAACAAAAAAACATAAGAAAATGCACAAAGCCAAAACTAGCAAAAGACACTTAACATTCAAGTAGAAATACAAAGTAAAATAGAAAGGCAAATACATAAATGTAAGTAGAATAAGAAAAAGGGAGGCAACATAATTGTGGCAAGAACAAAGTACTCAACAAATTGCAGTCAAAGTTGTTGGCAACACTTTGTCGATATGTTTGTATTGTAGTTAGGATTCCACAAATTTCGACATAAAAGGTGTTTTTTTTTAAAGGTTCACAACTTTAAATTAAAATAAAACAAAGAAAAATATTTTTAAAGCAGCCATTGTGACTCATATTGAGCTTTTATAAAATTTATTAAAATATTTCCACAGAAGCGGCAAGTAGGATGGATTTCACCGTTGAGGAGATACTTTTGAGTGAGTTGACTTTGTCCCGTTTTTAATTAGACAAAAGTTGAATAAGTGCAACGATCGTAAGAGTCTAGAAAGAGGATTGGATGTTTTGTATCTGTGGTTCTATGAATGCCATTGAGCAAGTTTCATATCTCTTAGAATGTCCTGTTTGTGTATCCAATTATGAGGCCTAGGATGAATGTCAGACATGGAGCACAACCCGCTTCCACTGATGCAGCATCAGAGTGCTCTTTGCCTTCTATTCCCTCATGACCAGATGAGTTGTACATATTTTATTCTAGTATTTGATGAATAAATTCCAAAGTTGGCATAGAAGATTGTTGTATAAATTTTGAACTCCTAAAATAGTTGACAGACTATACGTGCAGATTATATTGAATATTTCTCTTTATTTACTTGCGTTATGCGAATAGATTTTACTAAGTCAACGGCTTTGGCTACAAGAATTGGAAAATATTCTTAAATATTTCTAACAAATAAATAATCAAAACTTAATCAGCAGTAAACTGTTACTCCATTGTTAGACATTAAATTACTCAATTTTGAAAACATTTTAATAACATTTTAAATTTCTTGATAATTCACTGTTTTTAAAACCAATCAATCTTGTTTATTTATATCAATCACAAACTCCTTACATCTCCTTAAAGGAGAATACCCAATCAGCTTGGGTCACGTCTGTCTTTATAGTCTATAGTATATACATAGTTGACTATAACTTGAGCGCAATGAAGAAAATTTCATCTACGTTTAGCATTTATTCATAGTACAGCAGGCCTTCATTATGCGATCCATTATTGGTCACATTTTATTATTAAGACGGGACATGACACAATGGCAATGAGAATGACGATGGTACCAACAATTCTTGCTTCAAATGTCCAAATGACATTATGGTTGTGCTAAAAGGAACATGTTTAGCTTAATTCAACTCAGCATGGCACAGCATGTAGCTGCCTTGGTCCGGTGGCATTAATGGGACGCATGTATTTTGATACATCATCATCATCTTCATAGTCTCCAATTGTTTGGCACAACTGCTCATCATTCGACTCAGTTTCAATGCCTTGCTTTTCCTTCTTACAATGCTTTTCTAATTTTTAGCCCCAACAAAGCTTTATTGCTTTGTTTTATGTGTTTATTTTGCTTAAAAGATTTTTTCATTTTTTAGCAACCAACAATTTCCATCACAATATGTGGCAAAGGCAAGGATTTCTAACCCTTTTACTTTATTTTGAATACATTGTAAATTGTTTAATATGTTTCGACTGTTGGACCCCCCACATTCGTCATAGTAATTCGGTTTATGACTTCATTTGCCTTCTTTTAGTTTTCACACATTTATATCTAATAAATATTGATTTTTTTCTGTTCTTGTTCTTTTTGTATTAAATGACAAATTAAAGTTCGATAAAATAAAGAAATAAAGATCATAGAAACAAATTTTCATTAGAGACACTTTAATATTAAAAAACAATTCCAATAGATAAAATGAATTCATAATTTTTCATGGAATTTTCCTTTTGTTATTTATCAAATTATTGTCCTTTCTTTCCTCCACTTCTATTAAAAATTGAGACAAATTTGCTATAAAATATTGTATTGTAAATTTCCAAATTGTTTGTATTTCTTTGTCGCCTGACTATGAAATCAAATAAATGTTTATTAAATAAATAAAGTATTTCAAATGCAAAAACAAAGAAATACAATAATAAATGGTAAATTCTGTAAACATATAAATAAAGAAGAAATCGATCTAATCCTTTCCATTTATTGGACCATTCATTGGGAAACTATTCTCCTTTCAATTTTAGATGACGACGTCATATTATATATTTATATTTATAATGACACATTGCATTCATTCATTTAAGGTATAATGGGGTATAGAATGATTTCTCTTATACTTTAATTAATTGTTCCATTTTTACTTGGAAATAAAATTATTTACTTTTTGCTGCACTAATTGCACTTTCTTATTGTATTTCTTATAATTGAAACATAGATACACATACTCACACACATACACTCACGTACTCCCACAAAGAGATCCTTCACTTGAATGCTTCCATTGTATATAAGTATATACAATTTCATATTAGACAAATTCAACTGAAAGTATGTAACATTGTGTGTAAGTAAACTCAGTATGCACTAATTCCCATTGTCTCATAGCAACATTCACTTCCGTTTCTTGACAGTCATCGGTTTTTCTACCAACTTAGTAATACTATAACCTCGTATATACATTTGTATATAAAATGTTAGTTTGTGCATTTTGGTGGTGCTGTAGCTGCGCTTAAGTGATTTTGACACTTGTTCTAGTTTCCATGTGGGACGCTTCTCTTTGTTTCTATTGAGTTTTCTTTTGTACATTTCTACATGATGCTTTAAAACATTTTAAAGGGGAAAGAGGAAGGATAGTGGGTTATGGGAAGAGTAACATACGGTTACGGTTTATAAGCCTGCGTCTCCGAATGGAAGGTCTAACGGGTGATATTGCTTTAGTCTTCTTTTAGTTGAACTGTTGTCGAGTAGGTTTATTGCCAGGTTGCTTGGATGATCAGATAATCAGATAATCAGATATTTGAGTTCTTTATGAATTTCCTGTTTGCTTGTTAACAAACAGATGAGCGCCAGCTACCATTCTCTAGGCTTTGTTTTGAAACCTCTGAATGATTTTAATGTCTGAGTCACTAGATGTGCCCCACATAAAAGATAAATATCTATGGTTTGGCCACACCATAGAATTTGTAATAAGGATACCAAAATTAGTGTTTGCATAAGGGTTAAGAGTGTGAGTATTATGTTTATGTTTATTTTTGTAACGTCTTTCTTATGTCAATCATTGAGTTAGTCTTTTGAGGTTTGCTTATCTTTTACATGACTTCAAATTTCACTTTTTTTCAATGTTTTGGTTTGGTTTTCTTTCTTTATGTGTGGTTTTCCTTTTCTGGATTTTGCAAGTCATCGTTTGCGATTTTCACCTTTCAATCAGCAGTAAAAAATAAATAGAAATGAAAAATCAAACCAAAAGATAGTCATGAAAGAAGATGAAAGTAATGAATGAAAAGCAAAAGATATGACTAAGTTGAGTTGATTTGAATGGAAAAGCAGAAGTGAATCTGAAATTCACTGACAGTAAGAAAAACAAAAGAAAATAAACCAACAACAACAACATCAGTTTGTCATTTATTTTTGGCATCGTCTTATAATATCATCATCATTCCTATTCTTTTCGACAACAGCAATAGCAATAACAGAAGGATTTTGAATTCACTATATTCGTATTCGTAATGACAAGAACAGCAAACTCAACGCTGAAGTGCACTTTGGCGGATTTGCTTCTGATTGAAAAGCGCCACTACTCAGCTGATGCTGCAGCGATTTAGTTGAAAGCTAAGACTCCAGTCATTCATTCAATTCCATCTTAACTTACAATCAGTCATTTACAGTTTTTGTCATAGTTCCAAGACTTACTTTACTTTACTTTAGTTTAATTTGCTTTGCTTTTATTATTATTTACCTTTTGCTCACTTTCATCCAATGTTCTCTGTGTCGCATTTCTTTCCTAAGGATATCCCTTTATAGTTTAATCTGTATTATTTTTGTTTTTACTTTTCTCTTTTTAAAATCTTTTTATATTCGTATTATGAATGCTTGCAACTCTTTGGCTTTAAATCTGGGCAATTGCGTCTTAATGTAGCATGGTATACATTTTGTTTTTGATTCTTCTTCATCTAGAAAAAGTCGAATTAAGCTTCTTAAATTGTTGAGCATTTTAGAAGTTAATTTTAACATTATTCTTATGTTATATAGAAAAGGGATTTTTTTTTTAATCCAAACAAAATACTTAATTTATTGTCTTCGAGACTCTCTCCCTTTTGAACTTTAAGCCATAATTTAGTGTATTTTTAAAGCACATAAATTTTATGGTAAAAAACAGCAAAATATCTTAAAGATAAATTTGTTCGCTGAACCACGCTCGCGGTAACATTAAAAACTAAATTTATTTTTAATTAATTTTTCGGTAACGTAGCATTTTCTTTGGTTAAGAAAAGAGGAGCCAATACCAGAGTAAGCTGAGTCTGAGGCTTGTTGGCTTTCTTTCTTGTAAAAGTGATGATGAAAAAAAGGAAAAAATCAAGGAAAGTTGAAGAAAGATAAAAGAGGAATTATCAGGTAGAGAAAGAAGAATATCAGGTCATGAATTCGTCTAAACTTACCCAAAAAACTGTAAAAACTGTACCATGAGTCGAGTAAGAAAGAGGTGATACCAGAAGAAATATGAAAAGAAGGAGAAATATATATTATACATAAGTGTATTCGTGGGTTTGTATATGAGTCACAGAGTTCACAGCTTTTGCGTTCTTGTTGTTGTTCACATTTGCTGTCAGTGAATCATTTTTAATTCCAATCTATGAAATTAAAACAACATCAAACGAAAAACCTGAAAAAAGGTATAAAGAATGAAAAGTAAAAAAGAAAGTCAAAAAGTAATAAAAAATTAAGCATCATATGAGGAGTAATAGAATACAAATGAGTAAGAAATAAAAGATGTTAAGATCTATTACGAAAATAAAAATGTTCAGTCGAGGAGAGCACAAAAGTAGGCCACTTTAAATTAAAATCTAATAACTATTTCATTTTCATTTTCCTTTTAATTTTTTTTTTTTTTTTTAATTTGCAACTCTTCCAAAAAGGAGAACCAGCGAATGTTATGAGTTGAGATTGTTATGTTGTTATGCTAGTTAGTTTTAATAATGGAATTTTAAAGGATGAAGTCCTTTGCTTAGTCCTACGGTGATCTGAAAGGGAGATCCAGGGGGTGATAACGCTTTAGCCTGCGAGTATGCAGGCTATTGTCCAACAAATTGACAGAGAGGTCCGGCGATTCAAGCAAAATGATATGTTTATTGTTGCGGTTCACAATTTTCACTAATGCCGTTGACACCTCCAGATACAAAAAAAAATTAATTTAAAAACATTAACGTATAGAAATTCTCAATTATAAAGAATAATATGTGCATATGAGGTGCTTATAATAATTATAGGACATTTTGAATATTTTACTTCTAACCCTCACCAAATCTTCGTTTTTGCAATATATTCAAAGTGTCCTATAATTATGATAAGCACCTTAAGGCATAATTTATTTATTTGAAATGGCATTGACAAAGTAACTGTCAGCTTAAAAACAAAAATAAATGTAACAATTAACACTTAAAAGTAAGACAAAACTATAAATTGAAGTGAACTTAAACTAAAATAAATTAATTAAAAAAAAAAATAAAAGAGAAACAAACAATAAATAGGAAAAAAAACATGAAAATAAATAAATAAGGATAATATGAAATACCAACCACTGACCCGATGGGGGAAATGTATTTGCAAATAGTAGCGAGCTATAATATATTTTATTTTTTTTTATTTCGTTTAAAACGAAGCAACTTCAAATAAAATACAATATAAATATTAATATGATGTCATTCTTTGAATTTTAACCTGAATAAGGTGAAATCGTATAGAGTTTACAAATTATTTCTGCGCGCTTGGCCTCCTTTGCTGTGTCGATTTTGTCTTTCATTCCTATTTAAGTACTGTGGCGTTGAGAATTTTCCAAATAAAGGTGGCCAGACCAGTACTGGTATATTTCTGAATGAAAGAAATATCTTAGTGACCTTTGCACTGTTTATTGGTGTATTATCTTAGTGATATGTGCAATCATCTTCATTAAGGTGACCTGCAAATTCTGTACACTTGTTTTCCAATAGTTCCACATTCATTCCCTCACCATGTACACAAGTGTAACATGTCCATCTTACCTGACTCAGGTGATCCCAAATATTTTATGCAGCAATCAAGTTAACATTTTGTTCATCACTGAAGATGAAGTTACGTCACTCTGTATCCCAAAATTAGTATTAAGCGGCAAAGACTAAGCGTGCGTTTATATGCTGACTTAATAGCTTAGCTTAAGGTGACATAAAATCATATGCAATGATGGGATATTCATGAATTATTTGAAGAATCCTTCTTCTTGATATGTTAAGAACCCTATGACTCGTTATCTTTCCAGTGCTAATTAAGTCAAGTACTGCTTAAAGTGCTGTAAATTTATTTAAATATTTTTTTAGCTTTTTCAAATTTACTTTGGTTAACAAGATTCGTTTAAATGAAACTGAATAGATGAAATTTAAAGCAAATGGTTTTATATTAAATTCATATATATAACTACTTATGTAACCATGTAAATACTTATGTAAATGAAACAAAGCTGTCACAACATAATGTGGCCATACCAACTGACTGTAGCAGGCGTAAAACGGTTAAAATATTTTGGTCTACAGTTGCAACAAACACACACACAGTTGTACTTATATTGAGATACAAATAAAAGAAGAAGCGACTTTGTTTATGCTTGTTTAGCGCTTTTGTGACCAAAATATAAACAACAATAACCAGGACAAACAATGATAACAACCAACAACAACAAACTGTAACCAAATGGGTAAACCGCTTAGCAGGCATTGTTTATTTTATTAGAGGCGAAAAAAAAGGTTTTATTAAAAATAATAAATAAAAATATATTTTTTTTTGCAGAAAAAAAAAACAACAAAACTTAAAGGGAACAAAGCAAACAAAAGGTGATTTACCTTTTTTTATTTTTAATTTAAAATTGTTGCACAAATTTTTCTTTTTTTTATGTTTAAAACAAAAAACTATTAATTTTTTGTTGTTGGGACTATTCAAATTAGTTCCGGTTAGTGATTTCATTTTGCCTTGTTAAAGTGAAGTATTAAATGAGTTTGTATGATAATAGTAAGTAAATGATTATGAAAACGATTATGTTATGCTTATGGTTATGCTAAGTTTTAATATGTTTTTTATATGATTTTTACGAATTTCTAAAATGAAATTGAATGAACTTACCGATTTTCTTCAAATTATATGAATGTTGGTTTACAGACAATGAAAAGTAAGAAAACTCAGTTGTTCATTCGACTTATAATTGATGATGTATAGTGAACTATAATTTGTTATTTGTGGATGCTTTTCCTGATCATTCTTAAACACACTGCAATCGGCTTCGATCGAAATGTGGTGCAGCTTCCTTTGATAATAGTGGAAAGTCCCCTTATTACTTAAAGTTTTTCTAATAATTTTAAGTAGTAAATGATCCAAGTGTCTTATCATATGACTACTAATGTTTTCACCTCCCTTGCCACATCTTAAGTATCATAGAAAGTCATGTGAACTCAATCACTTTGTTTCTTATTCACCTTGAAAAGCGTCTTACTTGGCGAAAGCACATCGTATCAACAAAAATCAGATGAAACTTAAAGCACAAAGTCTACACTGGTTAATCAACTCAAGATCTGGCATGCGACTTGATTACAAGATTCTTCTGTACAAAACCTTCATTAAACCAATTTGGACATACGCTTCAGAGCTATGGGAAACCGCAAGCGCGACTAATGTTCAAGTCATACAAACAGCCCAATGTAAAATTCTCAGAACAATAACAGGTGCTCCAGAAATGAAGACATTCACAAAGATCTTAATGTGCTGCAGGTAAAATATGAGTGCTTGAAGCGAAAACGTAACTATTTGGGAAAACTTGTGCAGCATGTTAATCCACTACGTACAGCTTTTGTTCATACAATAAACTCATCTCGTCTCCGTCGAAATTATATTAAGTTCATAGCGTCCATAGCAAGAAGCAACCCCTTTCCCCCCTTATAGGAAGGGTAAATAATTATATATTGTAGTATGTAAGTATCTAAACCTTTTTATTAGTCCTAAATTATAATATTAGGAGATACAAAAAAAAAAAAAAAAAATGTAAATAAAAAATGTGTGCTAAATGTGTTGCTAAAATATAAAATACATAAGTATAAATAAATATGTCAATAAAGATACAATATCATAAAATCATCATAGATTTCAACATCATTACATTATTTTTCCATAATGCTTTGCTTTTATTTTTATTTACACAAATCTTCAGGCGAAGATGTTTAACAATTATTTAAATTATGGTTAAACATTTCTCATGAAATGCTTTATCATCATCTTTTTATTTATTGTAGATACCTTAACAGGATTTTTAAAATTCATTTCGTTCTATTTTATTTGCTTTGTTATTTCTGTAAACAATTTATTATTACGATTCATTGCACACTTTTCAATATACTCAGAAACACATACATAAACATCAATTCATTGAATTTACTTTATAACTTATTTTTTTAAATTATGGAAATTTTTATTTTAAGGAGAAAATTAAAAAAAAAAAACAACAAAACACCCTTTTATGTAAATAAATAAACGCGTGAAATATTCAATTAAACATGTTAAACGAAACAATTACTGGCAACGAGATTGACAACAGTAAAAGCAACAACAACAACAACAACACAAACAAGAACAACGTGCAATAAATGGGAAAGTCAACAATTGTCGCGTGCATACAATGATATACAAACATTCGTAGATACACACTCACTTCAATACATTGCACACAGTCACCTACAGTCAAATACAGTAAAAGCATTGTAGGTGAAGCAAAATTCATACATGGCGTATGTGTAATGTGCCATTTAATAATATACACGTATCTGCTTCTATTTGAAACCCATCCAACTCTCTCTATGCTCACCCAGACATTGCTTATGTATTTTATTTGTTTTTTGTTCACACTTTCCTTCAGTCTATTCCTTCCATTTTCTCTCTCTCTATCTCTCTCTCTCTCTCAGGTCTATTAAACAATTCAATTACTGTTGTTATTTAATGTTACGCATACGCCACATTCGACGAACGATTGAACGAAGCCAACCAACATTCAAAGCCAAACAGGCGTGGAACATAAAGTTGGATTATATCATTAAATTTAATCATTTGTCGCATACTTTTAAACGTTGACAAAATGAAGAGATAATTCAGAGTTGAGACGTCACTATAATTATTATTATTATTCTTTATTGATTCCAACAAATTACAATTCATATTATACTAAATAATTTAAAAAAATAAAGAACCTACCACTTTGACTCTATGGTCGTTAATCGGAAAAATAGACTATATTTACAACGCGTTCATCTTGTCACCTATGCTGTCATTTGGAGGTCTCTACGATGAACCAATGTTCTCATATTCAAAGTATCAGATTTCCTAACTCCAATCCCTCATCAGCCCTTATCACACTTTCCAAACCCAAAATAGAAAAAATATTCCACATCCTAAAAAATTGTGACCTTAAAGATTTAATATAATATTTTATAATTTCTTAGAGTCGAATTCCTAGTAGCTAGTGCTCTATTGCTAATTATTAGTTATACATAGTATTATTTTTTATTTTTATTTTTTTAAATGTATTATAATTAATTTTAATAAATAAATAATAACCTATTTTGTTTACATATTAAAAGTCCATAAAAAATTAACAAAATTCACTTAAAAATAAATTCCTATAACTTAAAGCTCCAGTGATAAACATTACTACATTTTTCCATCCACCATTGCCTATATCATTTAATATGTCAAATATTTCTTCCTGACCTAACATATATTTACTAAAATATCTCTATAGAATTCTTTTTATTATGTGGCATTTACCTTAGAATTTCTCAATTGCATTAAGGTTACAAAACGTACAATTCGAATTTCTTTGTCCAATCAAGAAAGTAAGGTCGCTTCTAGCTTTAAAAATCCACATTATGTCACCTTTTTTGTCATTTAAATAGTTTCTCCCACTATAATGATCCAGATCTTTATATAACCGTGTCCTTTGACAAGCTCTTTCTCACCTTTCTTCTCTATTTCTAATTTTCTAATTCTCTATTAATAGCCCACAAATACTAATCCATGTTTTCATTTTTAAACTAGCACTGTCTATACTAATATTTTAATTGTTGAAAAGCTCCTGGACTCTCTTACACCAGAATACCTGTTCCTCAATCATTTTCCTAGTCAATTTATACGGTAGTCTATTGTCAGTGTATTCATATAAGATTTTATAAATACAAGAACAGAAGTAGAGTGTATAAATAGCAATTTTGGATACTGGTTTCTACATATATGCAGTACTACGGGGGTTACTAGGGAGATGTAGGAGCGTTATAATTGCAATTTATCTACCTCATCAAACATACCAAACCCCCATATTTGAGCAGCATAGCTTTGTATGGCTCTAGTGACCGCCAAAAACACCTTCCACTTTGCCGTAAGTGTTAAATGCGTCTTCAGAAACATTCTCTACGTAGCATTGATGCTATTTTTTGCTAAACTATTTCTATTTTCAACGTGTGCTTTAAAATTAAGTTGCGACGTCAGTATTACCCCTTAATCCGAATATTTCGACTTAATTTCAATCCTCTCCCTCTTATTAATCATTTTTGGCCAATCTACCTCCTCGTCTAAATATCATCATGCTAGATTTTGTCAGATTAACTTGTATATTCCAAGTATCACAATATATCTCTAGCTGATCTATCATTCTATGTAACAAATCAATATCGTCAGACAATAATACTATAATTGTCCGCAATATATAATAAAAGCCTGATATTGATAACGTCGATATTTAATTCCCCTAACAAACACTCATGCAAATCATTTAAATATAAAGAAAAAAAAAGCAACGGAGACATTAAACAACCTTGCTTTACACCAAATGACACATAAAATTTGTCCGACATACTTAACTTTATACGTCCATTTGAGAGAACTTGTGTCTTTATAAGCCTAATCAATACTCACTGTAATGGCGATTCACATTAAAATATCAAACTAATGTAAATTCTTTATATGCATCCATGGGTGTAAATTCGTCTGTGTTGATGTTGCAGATGTAATCCTTCAATGGAGATGAAAATGGATGGTTGGCCAACAAAGTTCATGGGATATCAAACCCTCTTATACATATGTGATTCATTCATTTGTTTTGGGTTGAAGATTTTTTACCATGGTTATGCCAAAATCCATCAACTAGGAAGAAATTTCCTGGTCTTATTTGCATTTTTCCAATTTGTGTTCATTCCAACTAACTTTGATTATCTTCATTTGAAATACCATAGAATTCATTCTCAAATACAACAAATCCAATTATGATTCTCCTCTTATTGCATTGTCAAAAACACAAAATGTGCAGCAAAATCTATCCATTCATAAATTTCAACGCCTCTTATACGTATGGTTTATTCAAGGTTTAATAGGCAAACAGAACAAACTTCATAAAATCTATGATTTTAGTTTTACTTTTGATGATGTGAGTTCACATTTCTCTCTACTAAAGACAAGGAATTTTCGATTATCTTCCAAATTGCATGGTCATTTCTTTGAATTTTTTTTTCCCTACCAATTCAAACTAAGCTCAACATTGAATTTGAAAAAGCTCCCTATGCCATGCCATACTACTATGTGTAAATGCCAACTGCAGATACAATAGAACAACAGTTGAGCAATTCCTACAAATAGAAAACAAATGTTTTTCACTAACAAACATTTCGAATCATGTACTAAGTAAGAAAGTAAGCCTTCTGTACCAATGTGTATTTGAGACGAACATAGTAGAAGCGCATTAAGGACAAAAAACCATACAGAATAGTAGAACGAGTTACTAAGTAGAAAACATGTCAGCACTACATTCCATTAACTTTGGGGACAAAATCATCGAAGCGTATGAAAATGTCAAAATGCACTTTTCTTCTTTCTTACAAAGTATAAAAAATTTGAAAGTGCAACTACATTGAAGAAGTAGAAAATAAATGAAAAATAAAAAGTAAAGTGAACACAAAAACAAAATTGTTATTATGACATATTTCTACCTTATTTTCGTAACTTCTCCTTTAGTAATATCATATTTCAAACCAATGAAGTATATGAATGTGATAGAAATATGAACAATAAGTTGAACTCAAAAACAAAATCGAAATGTCATTGTGGCTTAAGAACTGAACATTTATTTAATAGAAAATTGTATTTGTCATATTAGTTTTCAACATTAAAATTAACAACAAAAGAAGTTAAATGGACCGAAATCAAGGTAATAATTTTATTCGGTTTTGACCAAAAATTGTTTACAAATAGATGAATGTTTAAAATCTATTTTAATCAAAGAATGGTTTTCTAATTGTCAATAAGAGCAATTCACATTGATTCAAGGAATATGTTTTGAAGTAATTTAATTAAAATAAATAAAATAAAAAAAAATCACAGTTCGAGTAAACAACACACTTTCAAATCCCTTCCCACTACACAACGGTATCCCCCAAGTATCATCTCATCTCAGTCATTCTATTCATCATTGCATTTAACAAATTAGCTAATGCAATCTCCATACACAAGTCGATTTCAATATAATCGTAGAATTTAAAAAAAACAAAAATGTCACTATTAAACTTGGCACGCAATTTATCGACATACAAAATGATTATATATATTATATAGGAAATTAAACTGTAGATGTGATGTCTCCGCTTATACTACAAAAATACCAAACGTCAACGAATTAAAGCTACTGGGATTGCCTATCAATACAAAATACAAATGGAATCCCCTCTAGTATCATCTCATCTCAGTCATTCTATTCATCATTGCATTTAACAAATTAGCTAATGCAATCTCCATACACAAGTCGATTTCAATATAATCGTAGAATTTAAAAAAAACAAAAATGTCACTATTAAACTTGGCACGCAATTTATCGACATACAAAATGATTATATATATTATATAGGAAATTAAACTGTAGATGTGATGTCTCCGCTTATACTACAAAAATACCAAACGTCAACGAATTAAAGCTACTGGGATTGCCTATCAATACAAAATACAAATGGAATCCCCATATAAAAAAAACTACAAAAAGCGCTGACTAAGTTTTTAAACATTAAAAAATGCTTAGCGAGCAAGAAATTTAATTGTCACCCATGCACACTTGTACAGATAATAAACAGTATCATTAACTCAAAAATTGATTTCTGACCCCCAATAAATGGTCTCGCTTCAAAAACAATTTTAAAACTAATAGAGACTCTTTTTAATACAGCTATCAGGATCTCATTAGGAGCTTTTCGGTCAACACCAATAATTAACTTATTCTTTCAAACAAACATAGCTCGCATCAAAGACAGATCAGAACATTTTTATTATTACTCTCTATCCCCTCTGCAGACAACCTTCTAAGAATTCTAAACTTTCTTACTGCATCTCATATAAAATTAGAAAACTATAATTTTACCATTTATCAAAGATGTGCAGATGTATATATTAGTTATAAGCAACATTATGTCATTATTGTTATTACTTATTATACTAATAATTTGTACAATATACTGGCAGAAGGCCACAGCAGCCATGACCACCACCCCTCTCGTAGCTTTAAATTAACTTTAAGTATACAAGATGTAATAAAATGCCGAAGTTGTAATACTCTTCACGCCCTAACTAGTGGACCGAGGGTCTTAAAATTTATGAGGTTGGTGGCTGTGGATAGTATCCAAATTTTAAGTCGATAGTACAAAAAACCAAAAAGTTTTTATACGGTTGATGGATATGGACTAGAAATTTATAGTGTCCAAATTTCAATTCGATACATCAAAAAACAAAAAACTTTGTCTAATAAGAACATTAATTTAAACAGGGGGTTTGTATGGGAGGTACCCCCTAGTGGTCCGATTCGGCTGATTCACGAACTTGATCGGCGTTTGGTAAAAAGAAACCTATGTACAAATTTTCAGCTCTCTAGCTCAAAAACTGAAGAACTAGGAGTGCGACCAGACGGACCGACAGACATGGCTAAATCAACTCGTCTCATCGAGCTGATCACAAATATATTTTATGTGGTCTGCGATGTCTCCTTCTGTGTGTTACAAACTTCATGACAAACTTATAATACTATTTACTAACGAGAAGAGTATACAAATAATTAACTAAGCGGGTTAAATATGAATAGACCTGAACTACATATTAATACAGTTGTTATCAGGATAATTGAAATATGGTCGTTTTAAATTATACTACACTATTATTTCAAGCTAAATTATAACATTGTTTATAACTATTAAAACTTCAATTAATAATTTTATTCAAAAATATTTATAAATTAACTAATATGATATTTTATACTGAAATTCTTGAGAATAACAAATATTTTGATGTGCTTTCCCAAGGGCAGCTCTTGAATTGGAATAAAAAAAAAAAAAAAAATCTAAATAAAAAAGTAAAACTCTGAACTATTCTCAATTTTACTTACATTTCAATGTAAACTTTATACTCATAACTTCAATTTCTTTTCCATTGCCATTGTCCTTATATTAAGCACTCAACATTCTCATGGTAAACTTGACTTGACTTGACGCAACTTTCTGTGCCTTGGCATGCCTTGCATTCTGTTGCCTTGAAAGTTGGAGAGACCATAAAGCAATACGAAAGAAGGACACTTGAAATTGCATTTTGTGTCAAATGATAATGGTACTCAAGGCAATGAAAGCAAAAATAGAATAGGGTTAAGGATTTCAAGATGTGCACAAGAGTTCAGAGAGATGATGATGACGATGACGATGATTGAGCTGCGTAATTCCATTTGAAATGCGCAGTGGATAAGCAACAAACAACGAACAAGATAAAAAAAAATGATGAAATTGTATATTTTGTGTTCAATTTCATGTACTCACGCATACAATATGTATAATGTTGAGTATGAGCAATGTTATTTTTCAGCCCTTCGTGAAGTGAAGTATTTATAGAAAGCGCAAGAATCAGAAGGTAAGGGAGTGAACAATATGTGTGCAATGCAGTGATTTAAAGCAAACAAAAGTACTCTTAAATACATACCCACTGACGCAATATTATTTACTACTTCAACATCATACATAGTATGTACATATAAAGTATACATAATGTTGTCCCAATATAATATAATTGAATCAGTGATGAAAGGAAACTGCTCGTTAAATTCGCATTTTCAGCGCAACAAATCCTGGTAGTCATTCCAATCATTGTTGTATTCTTGTTCAATGTTGTTACGCCTGCTGATTGTCATTCCAATCATTATTGTATTATTGTTCGATGCTCCGAGCAACAAATCAAACATGGCAATAACCATGTGCGCGCAATATTAATGATAAGGTATTCAACTCGAATTCCATACTTTCGGGCGATGGAATCAATACATTATTGTTGTACAATGTATGAGTATAAATTGCATGTAAATCCATAATAAAGCAGCTTGATTATATTTATACCAAGATTTGCTTTTAAAACATTTATTATTTATTAACAAAATGTTGAATTATTCCTTCGGTTCACTTGTCATTAATTTTAAAAGTACCTTATCATTGCTTCTCACTTCATTCATTCTTTTTACTTGACATGACTTCATTTCACATTTTAAGCAGATTTTTTTTTTTTTTTTTTTTTTGTGAGCCTACTGTAGTTTTTTTTTCCCCTTTTATGCACCCTGTACCCGAGAAGAGTTTTCTTAATTTGTGCTAACTCTTAGTAAATGATGCTTAATATACATCAAACTATGTGTATTATCTTGATCAGTTAAAAGCCTACAACTTTTTGTTGATATATTGATCAGAAAATATATTTTTTTTTATTGAATGTTTCTCTCTTTTGAATAGATGGGGAATATAGTAGGGTATTCGATATTCAGGATCAACTAACTAAATGGGCATAGCTTGGTAATATACTCGTCACGCAGTGAATACTTTCATTAGCTTCTCATGAAGTTTGTAACACACAGAAGGAGACATCGGAGACTCCATAAAGTACATATATTTGTATATTCTTAATCAGAGCGATGAGACGAGTTGATTTAGCTATGTCCGTCTGTCTGTATGTATGTATGCAAACTAGTCCCTCAGTTTTTGAGTTAGAAAGCTGAAATTTTGCACGTTTTTTACCATACTCAGTACATTTGTCGGAAACATCTGAATCGGACCACTAGGGGGGATACCCCCCATACAAACCAGGATCCAAATTTATGTTACTATTAGAAAAACTTTTTTATTTTTTATACTATCGACTTGAAATTAGGATACTATAAGTGTCTGACCCATATGCACCAACCATATAAATTTCAAGACTCATGGACCACTAGGAGAGGCGTGAAGAGTATTACAACTTCGGCATAGCCAAAGTTAGTCTTTTTTTATATATTTTTTTTTTTTCATTCAATCAGTTTTCTTCGATTCACATAAAACTTTTTTTTTGCAAGTTTTATTCGTGGAAACCCTTTTCTGCGTCTGTTTCCTATTTTTTCCAGTTCGCTTGGTTTTACTTTTTCTTCTCTCTCCCTTCTCTCTACTTCTCTGTGTTTATTTATAAATGAGTGTTTAGGTATCTGTGTGTGCTATTAGTTGAATTTTTGTACTTTATAAATACAACAAAAATGGATATTGCCATTGATTTGGGTGTTTGAAAGACAAAATCTTTCTACTTTTTCTCATCCTTTATTTTTTTTTTTTTTGCTCACTTTTCATTCCTTAAGTTGTAAAATTGCAGAAAAAGTCACAGTTCTCATTCACTTCGTTTTAAGTCTTTAGCTGTTCATTTATTCCTTTGTTGTAACTAATTTATTAAGTGCACTTAAAGTTCAAGAAATTCTCAATTAAAGTTCTGCCATTTCCTTCAATGTTTCCTTTTATTTTTCTCATTTATTTAATGTGTCGTCATCCCTGTGACATTTTTGGGTCAATTAAAATAAACAAACAAGGACTTTAAAGAAATAAAGAATACGAAGGAGTAAAATGCATAACAAAGTATTTTAAGTAGGCGTTTAGGAAGTTGGATTGTTTGGCTTATTTAAAATATGCGGTCTTAACATAACTAAAAGTGTTAGTTTTGTCGCTTCATATACAAATATATTAAATGCCACAACATTTTGTGTTTTAAAAATTACTCAGTAAAACATTTTGTGGTGCAGACTACATTTTATGCCCTATAAAAATGATAATGGTTCTTCTTATTTCTACATACAGTTTGTGTCAGTCTATCTTGATTGAAAGATTCTGAAAGTAGAATTTATTTTGGAAATATGTATTCAAAATATAACTGAAAGAGGCTTATACAATATATATATTTTCTCTACTTAATCTGTCTATCCTCTATACACAGCTAGGGTAATTTAGTTTCACCATAACTCAACAAAATGCAATTATCACAATTTTCGGTTTCAAGTTTGTTTGCTACTCACGAAAAATAATTTCGTAACAGCAGATGCACATGTGTTTATATTGTACTATATAATCTGCTTGTCAATAGGATCCTAGAAACCAGACCAGACCAGCAATGCACCCAGTATCTCATTTGCACGGCCTCAGCACCAAATGACACAAGCAACAGAAACGATTAAGTATCCGATGCAAAGGATGCTTGGAATGAATGGTACTGCTGATGATGATTATGGTGACGATGCGAATAAGGATGAGTCGCTTTTTGTCCTGTTGCAGGCAATGCGACGCTTTGTTGACTTACTATATTCCTGCGTTAAAGCTTCAGAGAGGCGACGTTGTCAGTGCTGCTTAATAAGCAGCTTACTACGTCATGCAGTCAGTTTGTCACTTATTTTGCTTCATCATGCAATAAATGTGTCAATGCAACAGAACGAATTACAAGTACGAGTATGATGATGATGATAATAATGATGATGCTAATAATGATGATGATGACAAGGCAAAGGGATGAAAGGACGCAATTCCACTGCTATTGCTTGGCTGAATGCTGCACTTAAGCAGTTTATTTGCCACACAACCACATACAATCATTCACTGGTTTTTTACGTGTTCTGTACACACGCATACTATCATATATCTCATCTAGTATCAATGTGATTGTGTGTGTGTGTGTGTGTGTGTGCATTTGTTTTTATTTATGTACTATGTGCTTATAAATATATTTATGCTACGTGCAGCAAACTTATCATTTGCCATTTCAATATTTTTTGCAGCTTTTTTTATCTATCTGTATCTGTATTTGTTTGTATGATTGTTTATTTCGTAGTATAAGTGTATGTACTTATATGTATATACATATGTGTGTGTTTGTAATATTGTGGCACAAAAATTATTATTCGCATGCAAATATTTGCCTGCACTTGGGTTTCATGTAAACTAAATAAGTGTGCATAAATACTTAGAGTTGTGCACTATTATGAAAGACTTTTACTTTTATATTTTCAACATATTTCTTTATTTAATGTTTTTGTTTTTTTGTTTCTTCATTTCATTTTCTATAATTTCTCAAGCGGAGTTGAATTTTATATTGTATAAAGTTTTCACTTTGTTTATAAATAAAAAGATTTATTTTATGTTGCTGTAATTTTTTTCACTTAATGAACTCTTTAAATAAAAGTGTTCAACAGGAAGTGAGATTGAATGAGAATGAGAGAATAGTTGAGTGAGTAAGTAAGTGAGTGAGTGAGTGAAAGTCAATAAAGGTTAGGTTAGGTTAGGTTATATAGGCGAGTTCACCAAGAAGCTTTGAAAGAGAGGACGCCTTTGAAACAACACTCATAATCAACGAAAAGTGTCAAGTCTTTCAATGGCTAAACTAACCAAATGGACATAGGTCCATTTTCCAAGAGAAGCAGGGCAGTCACATGTGTGTTGAATACTTTCTAATCAGCTTTGGAATCTGTGCCAAAAGTCTTTATGCACCATTGTCACTGACATCAACATTCGAATCATATTCCTGTTAGTAAATTCAAAAATAACAAATAAAAATTTTAAAATAAAACAAGGAAAATATGTGTATATCAATTTTATCAAATTTAACATTAATTTGAAGCAATCAGATATCAAATCTATTTATACCAAATGAATCAAGGATTCTCTTAATTCTCGTTGTTATAAGTTAATTGGCAATCAGCTTAACATATTTTTTGATATCAAAATAAAAATACAATAATATTTTTATTTTTTATTTATTTTTTTTTTTATTTTTTTTTTATTTTTTTTTTTTTTTAGTTTGATTTTAAAAGCCAGGTAATTTTTAGTAGTTTTAGATCGAGCTGTTTCCTTTTCACTTTTATTTGGGGCTAACAAGTTAGCCTTCTATCGAGTGTTAATCCAAGATATTTTGCTGTTGTGTTTGCCATTAAAGTTTATTGAGGGCAGCTCTTACGATTCATGATGAAAGTTATATGAACGGATTTCTCTGTGTTCACGGCAATGTTCCATCTTTTGAGCTACGTTTCTAGAAGATTTATCAAGTTCTTCAAAATTGTGAAGGCTGTCAAGAAGCCAAGAAAGTGTTACCCTCTACATAAATAATATTAAAAGCTAAAAATTTAATATGAAAATATTTCAACAATTAAATAAAAACAATTTTTTCTTTTTTTTTTTCAATTATTTATTGAATAAAATTGTGAACTCAATATTTCTATTGATTTAGAAATTGGATAGTGGGGTTCTTATAATAAGTAGCCACTAATCCAAATACTACAATTAATATTGTTGCAATGAATAACAATTTGATTAAAATAAATAATTGAAAAATAATAAATATCCATAGCAATAGATATAATGAAAAACTATTAATCCATTCAAATCGTCTTGCTAACACTTTAGCGAGTCATTGTACCAAAAAATTGTTAAATAGGCTTTTTCCTGGATAGCTTAAAAGTCATATAAACAATCTTGTGTCACTATTTTTATTCACGCTAATCTCCGAAACCAACCAGCCGATTGCAATGAAATACTGTGGAATCTCGAAACAGTTAACCGAAATGTCCCAAGGGTAATTAACTTTTCCGAACTATTAACTTTTCTAAGCGGTTTTCAAAAATGGAAAAAATAAGATAATAAACATGGATTTTGGAAATAACACGCTAAATTTATTTCAAAGGCTTAGTTTTCAACATTACAAAAAAGAAACTTAGAAACTCAATGACCAAACGACTGACCAAATCAATGTTGTTTGACGATGGAAATGAACGCATGTTTTTGCAGTTCGAAACAGAAAAGAAATTCGGGGAATACCCGAATTAGAGTTCGCACTTGCTTGTGTCGCCAAACAAACGGTTGGTTTACAAAATTCATACGCTCAGAAAGTAATATCTGCAAATTACTTCAAAAGTTAACTTTTTAGAGCGCTACGAGGACACTGAAATTTGGTTAACTTAACCGAGAGATTAACTTTTGCGCAAGTTAACTTTTTTGAGATTCTACAGAATTATGATTGAGTATGGTTGGTTGAAAGATACCCAATAAGTAGAGCTGTTGTCAAGATCCAGACATTGAAGTAATAAATGGCGCAAAATATAGGGAATAACAATAATCTTGTTTACTTTTTTTTTTTTTTTTTTTTTTGAGTTGTGATAAATGTATTTTCTAAAATCAACTTACCAACTTTTTAAACTTTTTATTACAATAATTACATGTATTGACACTACGTGGATTTTATTTTATTTTTGTGGTGTAAAACATTTAACAATAATTAAACATTATTAAAGCAATATCAACAATAAATGTGAATGGCGCATGTATTCTATGTATGTCACATGCATAAACATCAAAAGATAAATGGCAGTCTACATAGAAGGCAGGCAGGTAAACGTCTTCCTGGGTATCTATTAATAGTAAATTAATTAAAATAATTTTTTTTTTTTTTTAATATTAATAATGAAGAGAAATCATCGATTGTTCTTTCGTTAAACAAATATTTTATTTAATTTTTATGAAAAAAATGAATATGTAATTAAATTTAATTAATAAATTTTAATTTATTATTATTTTTATTTATGTTAATAATAGAAAATGTGAAACAAAACATGTCAGTCAATAGTGAAATGCTTGAGAGCTTCCCTTTCATTCTTGAATCTTGTATAATAGTTGTAGTACTATGCTGCTCTACCTTTTGACCGCATTAAACTGAGCAGTACGCGGCTGTTTACCCTTTTGCTTGGCGGCATTTATTTACGTCCTGAATGGATCTTGGTTCGTGTTCATATCCGTTAAATATCAACAAAATGTCAACCAAGTTGTCCAACGGCAATGTTTCACATTCTCTATGGCACATTTTTTTCTAGTGTTTTGTTATTTGTCAAGCTCTACTTCTATTCGAAAACATAGACTACAATTGAGGCAACGCGCTTTGTACTTGATGTCGTTGTTTTTGTAAGCAATTAACATGCTTTCAACACTTGCTGCTTGCTTGCACTTGTATGTGTATACATATCTGTGTTTGATGATATGAATGGTCTAACGATAGTGGCACGCGTTCCATGCTCGTTTTGTGTTTTGTCACACACAATTCCTCACACCAATTTTTAACAAACTGCAAAGTAATAGCTGCAAAACTCAAACTCTCCTCCTTTCTTACAGTTTTTTCTCATTCCTTTACACTTTCTCTCTCTCTCTCTCTCTCTTCCTGTTAGATGAGTAAATTGCGACTTCCGTTGCCATATGGCGGAGACATGGCGCATTTCATATCATTTTATTTTGCATACTGTAGTTCTTGTTGACTAGAAAACACGCTCAATGCTTTACTTGCAACATTCACTTGGTGACTTGTGATGGAATTTAAAAAACATGTAGAGTAGACTAAAATAAAAGGAAGTCGATGTCGATGCACTCATTCCGCTTTGTTGCTGAAGAATGAAAAGCATGTCAAAGGGGATGAGATAGCTAAGTGTTGAAGTATTTGTAAGTGCTACACAGAAACACAGATACACACTAACAAAGACAAAGACACAGACACTAGCTTTCTATAAAAGTCTGTATGTATTTGACTTTGTCATTAGCAAATGTATGCAAAAACAACAAGAAAAAAAAAATAAGATTAATATGTAACTGTGAAAAGATTTATGCAACATTATAAGAATCTTGAAAAGTGATAAAAGTGTCTGTAGATGTATGCATGTGTTCCTTAACAAAAGACATGCATGCACATTATGCCACCACTTTAATCAACTTCATGTCTCCAACCATTCTCTTCTTTGTTAATACAGATACTTCAAGTATAAGATGTACAATTTAACTCTTTTTACTGTCTTCTCCCTATGTAATTTATCCATCTTCCGATACATGAAATTATCTACTCGTACATATTAAAATATTATACTCAATTATTGTATTCTCTTTTATCTTCTTCATTATTATTGAACGCAGCTGCAACTGCCAAGTTGTCTTGGTTTTCTTATTCCTTTCCTTTCTCTTCTCTGGTGGAAAAACCATTGTGTGCAGCCGAAACTTATGCAATAATTTATTTTCGACTTATTTTCGCTATTGTTATCATTGTTGTTGCTCATGAATTGAATTTGTTTGCATTTTCATTTTTATTGCCATTGCATAAATACAACAAAACACAGCAAGCAGAAGAAGCAACATCTGCGCCCAAAAGCCTTTTCAATTGAATCCTTTAAGATTTAGCTATTGCAACTGCTTCTGTTGCCTAAAGATCCTTTATTCGTTCTCTCGCATATTCTCCTTTCTGGCCAAATACAATTGAGCAATTTCCAATTGTGCGCAAAATTCAAATGTAAATTGTTTTTGGCAACAATTCAAAGCCAACAATGAAGGCAAACCAAGCCAAGCCAAGCTAAACCAAACCATTCTTTCTTACTTTACGAAAATAGTACAATGAAATATAATTTAACAAGAGAATGCAAAAATTTTAAATCAAAATTCAGTATTTCAATGAATATGTTCTTATTGTGTTCAGTTCCTTATTCCTTCTTTCTTTACTCTTTTAATTATTGACTCAATGATGACTGGAATGACTTCGAACCAAATAATTAAATAAGTAATAAAATTATAAAAAATTCTTGAAAAATATACTTGATATACTATTAAAAATACTGATTCCTGTAGACAATAAAAATAGGAATATACATATATACTTGTTTATACATATTCTCGTATTGTGCAAAGTTGGCAATATCGTCCCTGAAACACTCAGCTATTTCCAAGTACTAACATAAGGAAATAAAGCGAGCAATATACTCGTAATATCAAATTGGAATTCTATAAAATTTTAGAACTCAAACACTTTCAGTGTCTGGCCTAGACATTACGTATGATTTCTGGAGCTCCGTGGTTCATGCGAACGGCAGACCTTGAGAACGATCTAAAACTCCCGAAAATTGGCGATGTGATTAATCGCCAAGCCAAGAAATATTTGGGGCGATTAAAAAGTATGCTTTTATAAGAGTTTTGTAAAATGCTTCTAGTTCTTGCTTGAGTTGTGTATGCAATGTAAGAGTTTTTACATTGCTCAGCTCTCTAGTCAAGATTTTTCTATAAAGGTCCAATCTTGATTTCTAGATACTTATGGTCTGAAAAAGATGGAGTACCAAGCACCTTTCAATTTTTGACCAAAGTATTGCAAGTGGAGAGAGTCATATCGAAAACGTTATTCGAGTTAGGCCCAACATATGTTGGTTCTTCTCCCCGATTTGAGATATTAAGATTGCATTGTAAAATAAACATAAGTAATGACTCACCTCTGTTATTGATGTTAGCGCTGCCACATAGTGTGTGGTGAGCATTTGCGTCTGCTCCTATGTCAACGGGCTGCTTTCTACCGCTGGCTGTATCCACCAACCTTTGAAGCTCTGCCGGTGGTGCGTCTGCGTCGTGCGACATATAGCAGGATGCAAGGAGTAGGAGCTCATCCTTGCCATCCTCTACTGCTATCACCGTCAAGTCATCTGTGGAGAAAGATGTAAACAGATAAGATTTTAGAATTTTCCTTACCATTATAGGTATTCTTACTGTGCTAATGGTGCTCGAGATGTACGTATTGAACTGTTTTGACTTTAGCCAAGAGACTATGTTACCCGAAGCGATACATGGCTGCTGGGCTAGCCGTTGCCCAGATTTATTTGAAGAACCTTCAGCAATCCGTTTCTGGTATCCTCATGGAGTTGAATCTTACGTCCAGCTCACCCAAACCCTCACCGGCTCTCAAGAGTAAAAAGGCGGGAATTGCAACACAGCTGATAAAACAAATGTTGTGCTTGAAAACGCACAGCTGTTCATTAATTTTTTCGAAAGCTTTTAAAAAACTGTAATAAGCTTATTGGAGTATTGGTAATCAATCGATAGGAAAAAAAACACGAATATTTAAAATTTGAATTAAGTGCAGCTAGTGAGATTGTTTGGTCCACTGTGCATCAGTTGCATGTTGATAATGTAGGCATCTTAATGGATACAGTCTAATAAAAACTTCTAATAACAGGTCCAATAATGTATTAATTGACTTAGCTCTTTGCGAAATCAGAGAATGATAAGCCAAATATTCAAGTCTGCCTATCCAGATGTTTATTTTTTGAATATTTGTGAGTTCGGTAAGATGAAAACACATTAGGCTTAGTGTATTGAGTTAAGAAATTAACAAGCTAAATATAATCGTCTGATACAAAAAAAAAAACCACAAACATCAAATAAATAACTTTAAAAAAGTCATTCAAATAAATAAATATATAAGTAAATTAAAATACAAACAAATACATTTACATTTTGTGGCAAAAACAAAGAAAATATTATCATGTGTGCTAATTGATGCATAAAATATTCAACTTAATTCGTTATTAATATTTTATAAACACAAATTCATATAAACAACAACAAATTGATAAATCAATACATAATTGCATGATTGAATGAATCATTGATTATGTAAATAAGTTCACAAATTGAATGAATGATAATTGAAATTGAGTTTATGAATATTTCATTGAAATCAATTTAGATAATAAAAACCAAAGCAAATTAGCATTTTAATCATTGACATTTAACAATTTCAAATCTACACATAACAAAATTAAGTACAATATAATGGATATTGATTGCAATATTCATTTCATTTTAATTTTAGTATTAATTTTTATACTTCAGAGGCAGTAACAGAATAGTATTTGGGAATAATATTCAATTTTTGTAATTAAAATTATAAAATAATCCGCTTACCATATAATATAATATCTATATTCAATAAAAAGTTTCATTAATTAGCAATGAATGGCATTTGAGTGGCATTTTAAATCCAAAGTTAAACATCTAAACTTTTGTAATTCACATAAAATTTTGCAACAAAACGTTCATTCAATAAATGAATGCATTGTACGCGTGTTTTTGCTAATTGCGAAAATCACAATGAGTTCAGAAAAGTGGCAATAATAGAAGTTACACAAGTTTAAATACCATTTTCATATTGAATGTCGCTAAGTAATCACCATCACTTCACCTTCATCTCCATTATCATCTCAATAGTCATTATTATCAACATCAAGTTTAGTTATGATTAACAAAACTCAAGTCTTAATTTCAGCAAATTATTCGCTTATAATACATTTTCCTTTTTGTTCCGTTGTTCCTGATAAGTTTATCCGTCATTTGCATCAATACATGAAAGCATGAACTAAACTTGAAGGGTTCTAGACACAATGATGGCCACTACTTGCTATCTACGATACTTGGTACAATGAACAGTGGGTTGATTTATTTATTTAAAAAATTCTTTTTCAAATTTACTATTCTAATAACTCATTTTCTAGCAATAGTTCCGAAATGCTCACCCATTTTAAATAACCGATCTAGAACATTATTCTCCTTATGTGTATTAAGAAAGTATTCAGTAAATGTATATGTATATAAAAATTAGTGTTTTCAATTGTTCGTATGTTATGCGCTGCCACATTCTGTTCATCTAATTGCATTGACATTTTCTAAATGTGTATAAATGGTAGGTTCCCGACTTGAACATAGGATACTTTTGATCATGATATGTGTCCCCATTCCGAAGATCTGGGATGTTCAAACAACCCCTAAAAGTATACTACAAAAAATAACTAAAATAGCACTTTCATTTTCTGATACTCAAACTGTGTTCTTTGTTGAAAGGAAACAATTTGTGCTGGGTTGGGTACGCTAGTTTATTTAATTTTACTAGTAGAATTGTAAGTTAAAATTTTAATAAAAAAAAAAAAAAAAAAAACAATGATAAATAATAGAAACAAATCAGAAACATACTGACCAAAAATCAAATATGTACACATATATTTGTTCCACTGTACACAAAATTTGTGAACAACTTTTACAAGAAAAACACCATTTCAACGTAGTAGTTGGCAAGTCGTCAATGAGCTGAACGTGACCTGGTGAAATTAGTGGCTTAAAATGATGCAACACAAAGTACCACCTCAAAATAGTACTGAGCACTGAGTTATAATGCACACGAAGGGTTCATAAATTGTGAGTGTGACGTTCACTTGCTTGCTTGCCTAACTTGGCGTATGAGCGATTGCTGATTTCGTGAAAAGTATTTTAGCCTTCATTTCTAAAGTTCAGAAGCTTTTTGCCTTGAACTCATTTATATCAGAGGCAAGTTGGAACTGATTTGCATATGAGTATGAAGTGGTAAAGTCAAATAGGCAGAAAATCGGAAAATCCGACAAGCATCAGTGGCAGAAGCGCAACATCAATCGAAAAGGCAGTAACAAATTAGGATTGTACATGCTGCGTATGAGTGATTTCAATTTACGCTTATGCAAATGCCCTGAACGAATGGAAGATTCAACCTTGATGTCTTCACTGAATAATAAAATAAACAAAAACTATTACACTGAAAAATAAATACTTGTAAAAAAGAAAAACAAATATACACATAATTGTGTAGGATATATACTCGAATGTGTGTGTGTGTGTGTGTGTGTGTGTGTCTATCGAAGACAATATATTCTTTCTGAAGATGAGAAAATCAAACAAATTTCATAGTATCACACTAGAGAAAATTATCACTCTGGGATAAATGAAACTTATCAAAATCTTATGATGCAACAAAGCAAACTTACTTCATATTCTTTGACATGACTCACACACAATTAACACATAAAAAGAAAAAAACTGATTACATGAGTTTTGAACATTCTCAAAGAAGGGAGGAGTTACAGTTAAGCCTATGGTCTTTATTGTTATCTTCGCATTTATTGACGAATTATTGTTAATTGCTTTATTAACGGCATTTACACACACCGGCTCTGCGATTACGGTTATCGTCTTTGCAAATTTCTGAACATTGAAAGTATTTAGTTTTGATACGAATAAGCGTCATATGCGGGAACTTTTTGATTAACTTCTTTAACAAGAAGAAAACTGCAATTGATCGATTGATGTGTGAAGCATATGGGGAACCATAGTCTATCATTAAAAATATGTTAGTACTGGTTCCGCCGTTTAAAAAGTGGGACATCAAAATTTGAATACGTTGAGTTGGAGGCATTATTCGACCAAGATTCATGCCAAACTCAAGAGTAGCACGCTGAAACCTTGGGAGTAAATTTCTAAGGTCATTAAATACATTTTGAAACTTCCTTTTTTCTAATCGATTTTTTATCATAGACAAAATTCAAAGTTACACTTGATACAAAAAACTCTTCATCTGAATTTAAGATCGAATAATACTAAAAACAAGCAAAGCAACTCGCCCCGTTCAAATCCTTCAATCTGTTATTATTCTTATTGCTTTGCTTATAGCACGAATTATTATTACTTCTCGCATCGCTTATTACGCGCACTCTGATATCAGCGTAACACTGAAAAAAGAAATATATGCATACAATGTACTTGTAAACAAGAAAAACAAATTTGAGTTGGCTGTGATTGAACAATTTAATATCAATTTTTTTTTTTAAATACCTTTAATTAGCAAGAAAATCAACACAATAAAAATATATTTGAATTATTCTTACCTGATATAAATAAGATGCCGTCTACCTTGTTATGTCTATCAACATAATACTAACGTCCATCCTCCTATTTTGTCTAAGTAAATAGTGTGACGTATGGGCAACGTTTATTTATTAGTCATTAAGCCTTTGTAAATTTACTCACATGCACAATTTAGTGTTTGAAATTATTCAAGAGGAAAATAGACAAATTGATTTTTCCGCTATACTTTCGTTGATTTTGGTTTATACACGTCTTTACATAAGTCAGAAGATTTCCCAGATCAAATCGAAGTGAATCTCGATGAATAAAGTAAGTGTTACTTACAAACATTTATAAATAAATGCATGGATAGAAATGATATGCGCGTTGATGCATTATGTATGAATGCGCGTCTGGCCCAGAGTCCGTTTGACTGGTTTGGTTCTTGCCAGTATCTCTTTGCACCCAATGTCTTTGGATTCAAGCATCGCAGCACTAAAATATATGGTAAGAATCTACTCATGAATTACAAATCAAATAAAGAATTTTCTTGCCTTTTTCAGTTTATTCCTTTTCCTAATCCCTTTACTCTTTCTAAACGGTTTCTTGTTAACAGATAACCAGTCGTCTCATGCACTTGATTTAAATATCATTTCCGGTTTATATATCAAACCAATTCTGAACGCCTTCTAGGTGGATATTGTTTACTCATACCTTTACACATTTTTCTTTTCATCCTTGCCAATCTATTGACGCACGTTCAGCATCTTCTGATACTAGACATTGCTTTAATATTTATGTCTCTGTACTCCACCAGTTTACTAGAACTTTACATTTGTTGTAGATTCATTCACAACCCAATTCGATATCAGTTAACTTCTGATTTCTTTCAATTCTCTTGTTGCAATGATAACAAGATTGACTTTGATTTCTTTTCCTTTTGCTGCAATGCAAAAAATTCCAATCGAGAAATAAAAAGCTTTTGTTCCATACTTTTTTTGAGCTTTGCTTAAATTTATTCATTCAATTTTATTTTATTATTATCAATATTATTATTATTATTTTATATTCTTAATAAACTTATTTCGTTTTTAACTTACTACATTTCTTGTTGTTCTCAATTTAGTTTTGTTACGTTTTTTTAAATAAGTAAATTCAAGTTTTCTTATTTATTGTATTGATAGACAGAGCACCTAGAATGCTACTACACATTTTTGTTCTTTAATCAATTAAAACAATTTTTTTTTTTTTACAATAAATATTATTATTTCTGTGGAAATTTTATTCAATCATTATTCAATATTATCACTTTCAATTTAGTTTAATTTTTTACATTTATTTTACATTAATTTTTATTTTTATAATTTGTAGGAATTTTAAAAAATTATTATTATAGAAACAATTTCTAGGAAAAAAGCCTTAAATATTTTTCTTATATTGAATTTTAAAGTAATAAATTTTAATTTTATAATTTCTTAATTTCATAAGCCTATTTTATTTGTATTATTGTTTTTGTTAGTTTTATAGAGTAGATTATTGTATTGTTTGCTTTAAATTTTCATTAATTGAAGGAAATAGAATAAAAATCAATTAATCAATTTTTCAAAAAATAAAATAAAAATTTAAATGATTTAATATCATATCATATTTATAAGAATAGATAGAATACACAAGGAAAAGTATGATAAAATATTATAATATGAGGAATTAGGATTTTATTTTTAAACCAGATCATCATCATATTTATTTACAAAAATTGCTTTCTATCTTTTAATATATTTTTTTAAATTTTAAAGGACTTTGTTTCTAAAAATAATTATAGGAAATTTCTTTCATAGGAAGTACAACGTTTTATTTGCTTTATAATAATCTTTTCTTAAATATTAAATTAATTTATTTTTTATTTTTTTTTTTTGTTTTATATACATATATAAATTGATTCTTAAATTGTTTGAACACCATTTCTGTTTACAATTGTTAATTATTTAATTAATTTTGGAGGCATACATTTTTTAATCAGCACATATTTAGATGTGTTTCAATTGGATAAAAACCATAAAAAGAAAATGTTAGAAATTTATAAATTTGAGAATTTTCGAGTCTCGTTGGATATACAAAAAAAAAAAAAAAAAAAAAAAAAAGTCCCACAATTTTGATACTACTTTCGTATAATAATCCATAAATTGTAAAATGCTGGAAAATTATTATTGCTGATAAACAATCAATCAGTAGCTGTCAATTATTGTAAGGCGACACAAATGATAATTTTTATCATCGAAATTCTTAAAAACAATTCATGGTTTCTTTAAATTTTCTAATGTGAAATGAATTAATGCTAATGTGAAAGCAAGAAACAAATCTAAAATATAAGCCGGAATATATAGGTTCATGGATCATATTGTTCCCTTTAAAATCAAAACTATTCAAACGCACGATGTAATCCTCCCAATATCCTCCACCTATTTAGATTGCCTTTAGCTGGATCACAACTTAGCTGCATCACACCAAGCTAAATGCATTAAATATGTGAAACCTAGCAAAGAATCGCAGTTTTGTATGTAAGATTTTATTTTCACAGCATTCGGATAATTCCATTATTAGTTTATGTGCCTCGTAATGGGGGTATCAAAATTTGTTTGTTTTTTACGCAATAAATTTAGCTTATTTAATTAGCTTAATATCGCCTGATGGCAACTGGCTGTGGAGTTAACGTAAGCGCCATAACATTAAATTTGGAAAGATACATGACGAATCAGGAGAAAGTGATAATGCAGCAACTTGTGACACATCTTACCTAATTTGATGAACCAATACAGTGTAGAGAACGTATTTATTGCTAACGAAAGTGGTCTTTTTTACAAAGCGATGGCAAATACAATGTTCTTTCTGAGCGGGGGGCACAACCAAGAGGTCAAAAGATCGTTTTCTTTTAGTTTCGATTGTGACATGAAAGTGTAGTCTTGTGTGAAACACAACGTACAAAATCTTGATTAAAGTATTTAATTGTAGCCCGAGCATGGACCGCGCATTAATCGCCGGCAAGGGTTGCCAAAAAGCCAAGTTAAAAAAGCCGAAGTAGAATTTATGTAAAGCGAAGCGAAAGTGTCGAACAAAGGGCACCGAAAACAATTATATCAAAAAAGCATTTCCATATGACAAGTAGATTGTAAGATTCAGAAAAAACCTTTGATACAAGAATAATAAAAATAAGAATATTTTAAAAACTCAAGTTTAATTGTTAATTTTGTATTCATCAAAAGACTTGATTCCTGCGCACATGCAACTCGGTAACTATCCATAATATCTAGCTAAAATGATTAAATTTTAGAGGTAAGAAGATTTCTGAATCATCTGCTGCAATTGATGTTGTGGACAAGTGGAGTGATTCCTTTTAAACAGTCCAATATGTTAATTAATCTTTCCTTATTTCTCGATATCAATCTCTCTCTCTTGAATGTATGTACTAAAGAGCTGCGCACCGCACTTCACTACTGCACAGTAGTGCCAAGCACTGTATTTCAGTGAAAATATTTATCCGATTTTAAAAATTCTTTCACCAGTAGAATGCTACGTTACCAATGAGAGTCATGGCATACCTACTTTTTTGATTTTTAATTTTTTAAATATAGTTTTTTTAGGATTAATATTTTTAAATTTTATCCACAACCAAGCACAGAAACGTTCAAACGTTTTCATGATGTGCTTCTTCTTGAATGTAGTGATGTTTTTGTTATTGTTGTATTTTTTCCTCTCTGAGAACGGAATGGCGGATCAGGTGGAACGTATTGTTCACAATACTGAACGTCAAGTTCTAACTCCTAAACGAAGAGGACAGACGGAGGGCAAAGGTAATAGAGACAAAAACTCTACACCGGCGCCACGGACGGAAACTAGACCGGGGAAACGACAGGAAAGTCGAGGAAATGTGGATGCTGAGGGTGCTTCGACATCCAAGGCAGCAAATACACAATCCTCTACTGAGCAAACTATACAACTTCCCGCCTTTGGCGCTGCCAGGAAGGCGACAGGTCTGAGTGGGGCGGGTACCAAATGGTATCTGCGCTATCTCTGTGAGGGCCTAACGCATGAAGAAGCCAAACAGAAGGTGCTCGATCGCGCTAAGAGCACCTCCGACACGAAGAAAAGAGGCGCTACAGAAATTAGTCCAACTGATGGTAACTCCGCAAAGAAGAGCAGGGCTACGGATACTGCTCTGGGAGGCGAAACCAAAAGGAAAAACTTGCCTAAACCTGCACCGAAACCAGAGGCGACCTCCAGGAAGGCGGGTGTCAGCTACGCCAACATCACCAAAGGTGTCAGGCTGGCTATACTCCCGAAATCCTACCCGGAGATCATCCTCTCGCGTGAGGAACAGGGACAAGTGGAAAACCTGTTGATGGACGAAATGTTCAAGGGGTCAGAGACCGAACTTAAATTTGACGGCATCCACTTTAGACCAGGCCTCATCCTGGTTGATCAAATTCAGAAAAAAAAAATTTTAATTGTCAGAATTACTCGGAGAACCCCTTAAAAAACACCTGTTTTCATTTTTGTATACGATTTTTTTATAAAATATTTCATATTTTCAACATATTTTCATTTTCTTCTAAGTTGGCACAAGTGGAAAGCTGCGCAAATATCCAAGCCCAAAGTAGCCGCGAAGAACGGCTCTTGGTAGCTTTGGAAAGTATGGGCAACTCCTTTGCAATCTTGGTTAATGTGTTGGCCAAAAATGCAGAACACACAAAATTAAAAAACTAAAGAAAACAAACGAATTTCAAAATATTTATTTCAATTAAGTGAACTTATGTATATTGATCAGAACACACAAAATTAAAAAACTAAAGAAAACAAACGAATTTCAAAATATTTATTTCAATTAAGTGAACTTATGTATATTGATCTAATTGTCGTAGCCTTTCTGTACAAATTATTTTGATGTACAAGATTAAAGAAGTGAGAATTAATTAAGGGGTATAGATGAGACTGAGATCTTGGATAACATAAAACAACAAAACAGTCCTCGACTAGGACAGAACAGGCGAGGCTAATTCCCGCCTTCGGCGCTGCCAGGAAGGCTGCAGGTCTGAGTGGGGCGGGTACCAAATGGTATCTGCGCTATCTCTGTGAGGGCCTAACGCATGAAGAAGCCAAACAGAAGGTGCTCGATCGCGCTAAGAGCACCTCCGACACGAAGAAAAGAGGCGCTACAGAAATTAGTCCAACTGATGGTAACTCCGCAAAGAAGAGCAGGGCTACGGATACTGCTCTGGGAGGCGAAACCAAAAGGAAAAACTTGCCTAAACCTGCACCGAAACCAGAGGCGACCTCCAGGAAGGCGGGTGTCAGCTACGCCAACATCACCAAAGGTGTCAGGCTGGCTATACTCCCGAAATCCTACCCGGAGATCATCCTCTCGCGTGAGGAACAGGGACAAGTGGAAAACCTGTTGATGGACGAAATGTTCAAGGGGTCAGAGACCGAACTTAAATTTGACGGCATCCACTTTAGACCAGGCCTCATCCTGGTTGATCAAATTCAGAAAAAAAAAATTTTAATTGTCAGAATTACTCGGAGAACCCCTTAAAAAACACCTGTTTTCATTTTTGTATACGATTTTTTTATAAAATATTTCATATTTTCAACATATTTTCATTTTCTTCTAAGTTGGCACAAGTGGAAAGCTGCGCAAATATCCAAGCCCAAAGTAGCCGCGAAGAACGGCTCTTGGTAGCTTTGGAAAGTATGGGCAACTCCTTTGCAATCTTGGTTAAGGTGTTGGCCAAAAATGCAGAACACACAAAATTAAAAACTAAAGAAAACAAACGAATTTCAAAATATTTATTTCAATTAAGTGAACTTATGTATATTGATCTAATTGTCGTAGCCTTTCTGTATACCACCTCTGAAATTAAGGTTAAACTAAGTCATATGAACATTATAAAGTCAGATTTAAATTAAGAGTGGACATTTGTCGGTGTTATTTGAATACATAATTCATTTTTGCTGCAAAAAATCTTGTACGATGGTACGGAACCCTCCGTGTGCGAGAGTCCAACTCACACTTGGCTGATTTTTATTACATTATAAACACACGAAGTGCTTTTATTATTTTTGTTACGTTTTAATAAATACATATATGAAATTTATTATTATACCCTACAAATTGGCCAAAAACAAATCGTTTTATTCAACCGTTGATTGATGCTTCTCACTACACATGCATATATGCTAATCGTTCGAAAATGAACGATTCATTAAAGAGCACTTCATTTATGAACAAGATCGAAGTCGCTCTTGATGCCATTGCGCATCACACTAGAAGAATACCGTCAGAGGCAGCCAATAGCCAAAGACGAAAAATATACACATACTGAATTTGATTTATATATGCGAAATTTTGAGATTGACTATGAAAAGCGGCGTTTATCAATCAATATCATTGGAAGTCTGTGTAGAATTTCGATCTTTGGTTTCGCCTTCGGTGTATAAAACTCACTCCTCTCTTGGAAGAAGGTGCCAAATTGGATATTAACGATCCAAAAGTTGAACCATAACAAATGATTTATAATTTAACGCATCGATGTGTTACTGAATCTCCGGAGAGTGTCAAGAAGGCTGTCTAAATATACAGTATAGCGCAGTGTGTGGTGTTCATGCTATTATCCTTTGCACCGAATGGGATAAATTCATTGATTTGGACTACAAGCGCATTTACTCATACATATTCGATGGTCGTCAGTTACTCGATCATGAGCGTCTACAACAAATCGGTTTCCATGTGCAAACGATTGGCAATATATATTTACGCTCTTCGGATACCATTAACTTAATAAAAATAGCTGATTTCGGCGCTGACTTGCGTGAATATAACAACACATAAATTACCCAACGATGATTCCCATATGCTTGGTCAATCGAATCATTTCATTGAAAATTGCATTTCATTTTTTAGAGCTTTTTTAAACGATGTTAATGTTACACACAATGGTTTTTTATCATTTTCCAAAGAAAAAAGATCACCAGCATACCAACTAAGTACATGAAGAATTATAAATTTTGAAATACTTTTACCATCATTTCCTGACATTATTACTCATGTCATACCATGCAATATGTTCCAAATTTACATTTATCAGTTTAAGAATCTCACTGTCTTTTCAACATAATGTTGTGCCTAGTTAAGCTAGAAAGAATATGGCAATTTTGATTATTTATGAATTTATTGTTTAATATATATAAGTTAATACCCTTAACTAATCGAGCGTCCCTCGTATGAAAGATTCGATCCACTCTCGTTAATAAGAATTAAAAGCAATCAACGATACAACTGGATTGGATCAATCGAGACCTAAAGGTATGCTGGCGTCAGCAAGAAGCTGTCCTTCTGACTAGTTTATTTTTTAAGCTTTTTAGTTGGAATATTGAACTCAATATGAGAACACGTAGTTAAAATGAATTATTAACATTTAGTTTATATAAGAGAGTAACTTACAAGACAAATCGGAAACAAATAAATCAAATGATGGTACGTACCATTTTAAGATTAATGCCTTGTCGTTCATGTCTTGATAAAGTCATCCAAATTACTATGTACCCTTGCGGTCATTTGAAGGTTTGCTCTGATTGCTGGGCAACGATTGTTGAGCAATATGAAAATAAATTGGCTCGTTTTGTTGAGCGTGGCATGGAAGAGGAATATCGACCAAAACTGAAATGTCCTTTCTGCAATGTCGTGATCGAAAATTATTTTGTAAAAACGTTAACGTTATAATGAAAGTTAACCAAGTTCAGTTATTTTAGTTTTATTACGACAAAATTATTGAGAAAAATCTCGAAATATTCTTATCTTTTATATTAAAAAATTCCTTATTGGGTGAAATTTTATCTGCAATTTGTCTAGCGACATTAAACAGATTTTAATAATACTGACACTGACTGACACTTGACATATTATTTCGTGACGATTGGAGTGTCCTCAGTAATACTAACATATAATGACATAGCTATTACTGTATTGTGTAAACCCAAGTTCTTCTATCAACGCAAAGAAGAACGTTAGGCTTGTCAATTTGGCACAAGCAATCCGGAACATCCAAATAGCAAACAAGTTTTAGCCACAGGTGTTTTTCTGGTGGGTTATTGAACATATATGTTTGTACCATGGATTGGATCAATGTCGCTTGACATCCTATGAATTGACATTTTTGCCTTCCAATTGCGCAATCCAATACACAATGGGCAGCCTTACTCATGTAAAATACCAAACGTCAATTGCTTCAGCGTGGCTTTAAGAAACCAGTTTTCTTATTGCAGCAACTTGTTAGTTGGACAAAGGATAATGATGTACCCTTAGATGTATGCGACAGTATAATTCTGTTCTTGACTCAGGTGTATTGCGACGTCAGGACATGATTTATGCCGGGCCAACAGAAGTACAATGGCATGCTAAAGCGCTCATTAATGCTGGAGACAATTTCTATATAGGTGGACGTGATCCAGCGGGCATGCCGCATCCTGATAAGAATATATATCTACATGGAAATTTATATGATTGAACGCATGGGTGCACGTGTACTCAATAAGGACCAACACCTCGATAGCATGGAGATTTTACTCTTCCTTGTTTCTGCATATCCCAAAACTGACTAAACCAAAACGTAAAGATGACTTCGAGTTTGGGTTTTATAGAACCATGACAACTCCTATCAAAATATTACCAATCATTGTTAAAAACGTAATCTCTTCTCAGTATCGTATGAATATTACGGCGTATAGCCAAAAATGCAGGTAAGCAGGATGTCAAGTGCTACGACTATAACAGTCGAGGTCATTTGTCGCTAGTGCAGGAAATCAAAACGTCACGTAGGTGCCTGTTTGCGTGTGGAGAGCCACCACCATTTGTAACAGCACTGTTATTGTTATTAATCGCTTTTGCGATCCCCATTTATCAGTTGGATTATTATTGTTTTTCTTTTATATGGTCCGTTGCTTTGTTATCTAAGTAAAAGCATTAATATTTGCTTTACTCTTAGGAGACGACACCCTCAACCCGTCGTTGTCATAAATGGAATGAACCTGGAGCTAATATCGGAAGCCAAATATCTTCGACTAATACTGGATAGGCGTCTCACATTCCGGAGACAGATACAGGACAGGTCACATTAGAGACCTGTAGGAGAGGACTACGTCGTCCCCAGTATGTAGCGCTAATCCAGATATGGGGAACGACAACAAGGTCTCATCGACTGAAAGTTCTAAAATCGCAGAATTACGCACAATCAATAGCACTACAAACATTTATAAAGTAATTAATAAACATTTATATATATATATTTATAACTAGATAATGATAGTTTAAGTAAATACTATGATTATGTATACACCACATGCTACCTCATAAGATAATTTGTACCCTGATTGGTAGTGGTGATAAAAAAAAAGATTTTGCTTTAGCATAAACACTTGTATCAAAATGCTAGTAAATGAAGAATTAATATCAGCAGTTTTCGCAAAATGTTGCATATGGGATATCACAAACGATATATTGTGGATCAATATCTGCAAAATATTTCGTCAATTTTTGACATTATACTTTCAAATGAACAAATAAATTAAATTGCACAAGTAAACTTAGCTCAATGCAATGACACTAACGAAAATAATAGTAAGTTACTCGATGTCAACTCTCTTAGTTGTCAAAAATATTAACAACACCGAAACATCACTTAGCATTATAAAAGATATAATTATAAACAATCCCAACAAAATTTGCCTAATGTGGATACCAGGTCACCTCGCTATAATAGGAAACGAACAAGCTGACGCTACTGCTAAATCGGAAACACGAGCTCTCCTTCTACTCCACCACACTTCCAATAAAATGACATCAAGAACCTGGCAAACAGCACAACAGAACAGAAATTGAATAAACGAAGCGAATATAACCACTTTTATAAACAATTCAACCCTACAAGAAAGGCACTTTGCATCCCGCCAACTATTAACAGAAAACATAGCGTGATTTAAACCAGATTCAGACTGAGACACACAAGATTTACACAAGAAAATGTTTTCAAAAGTCACCGGTGCCAACATGCAATGTTTGTAGCTCAGGTACACTGAGTGAAAGCCATCTCACAAATAATTGCAATCAAATTCAATTCCTATGTAATTCCCTTCACATCCCTCCACTCACTCCATCAACTACGTACAGAAAGCCAGTCAAAGTAATATAAAAAATTGTATGCTTCTTATTAATAAATTGAATATAAGCCAGAAAATATAATACATTGTAGCTTTAATCTAAGTATATTAACATTGTAAATAACACAAATATCTCAGATATACCATCTAGCTCAAGGTTTTAGTTGATTTAGCTTATACATATTGTAATTAGAATAAAAAAATACTAATAAAAAAAATTAAAATCATAATGGAAAGTTATAAGTAATAGATTTACTGACACTACCACGGGTAAAACTACTGAGGCAATTAATGGTACAACAATTCATACTGCACTTAGAATTTCAATTTCAAAGCTATTGCCTCTGACATCTGGAATCGCACATTTGTATAGATCTCTTTATAGATATGTAAAAGTATTAATCATCGATGAAATCAGTATGATCAGTGCAGAGCTTTTAATAAAAATTGACTTGCGTTTAAAACAAATAACCAATAATCATAAGGATGAATTTGTTGGCATAGACATTATTTTTAGTGGAGATTTACGTCAGCTACAACCGGTACCAGCAACACCAATATATAGGCCTATTAGAAAAGGCATTATTTCACCATTTCTTTGGCCAAAACTTAAATTTTATCAGCTCAACCAATTCATGAGACAGGCTTATGTTGCATTTTCTAGTTTACTAACCAAAGAAGGCAATGTTGGACCATTAGAACAACGTGAAATCGAATTGATGGAATCAAGGTTTTTTTTTACAAAACACAATGGTCAAAGATTGTGCCCTGATGGAATTGTTTTTTTTTTTTTTTTTTTTTTTTAATGAGCACATAATAAACCCCTACAACAATCACATTCTACAACAATTAGAAGAAAAAATTATATCTACAGCTACTGATTTAATTACATAACAAGTCAATTCTCTCGATACTGGAGGTTTACCATACGAAATTACTTTTGTAAAAGACATGTTCTATTTAATTACAAACAAATATTGATGATCTCTTATGTAACGGATCTACTGGAAAATTAGTACATTTTGATCTTGATACAAACAACATTGGCGCATATTCATAGTCGTATTTAGTATTAGCTAAAGAATAAACTATACTTAAGTTGTTACTTAAGTTATTCATAATCGATTTAGTATCGACCTTAGTAACTAAGGAGTTGCAACTAAAAACTTGGTAACAATTAAATTTATTACTAAGTCGATACGAAAGTGACATTTGTAAGTGAAAAAGATGATAAAACCAAAAACAATTAAAGCAAATAAAAGTATGGGGCGAATTCAACGCGATTTGATATTCTAGAAGATATTAAAATTGTGGATGACATGAAATTAATAAGGCGCAGTAAAATTTACATCCATTCTATTCTAATTAGATGACGGAGACTTTTACTCTCGGTACAGGTTTGACAAAAACACAGCACAGTTTATTATTGCCATGTTGAGCATGAAAGAACCGGAGAACAATAAGGGGCTACCAGGTCCCATAAACTTGCAAGTGCTCTGCACCTTACGTTTTTTGAGTCGAAATGTAAATCAAAGCGATATAGGTAAGTACACATCAACTTCATCCTAGACTTAAATTTAAATCCTGATTTTTTTAGCTGATCTTCATGGTTTCGCAGCCAACTGTAAGCCGGATTATTTAAAATATAAGTGGATGAATTGCTTTGCATCTGCGAAACTTCATTATATTTCCGTTCCCGTTTACGTTCATATCAAGTGTCCAACAATAAACTTAGGAAACGTCATGGCGGGTCATTTCAGAAATAGAAAGGATTATTAAATAAATTGTAAATGCAAAGAGAGATACGCTTGTCTTTCTTGCATGTTTTATTTTTTAATGCAATTCGCTTTTGTTCTTATCGCTCATGTCATTCTGTAACAGCCACCAAAACTAATCGCACGCGTATTGAAAGAGTGTTAAGAAAATTAAACCAAGTGAACTCAAATTTAAATTGTATCTTTTTTATTTGAAAAAGGATTAAACAGGTAGTACAAACCAGTGCTACCTCAAACAGATATTATTCCTTAAATGTGCAAGTGCGTATTTCTACAAAGAATTCTATTTATTTCTATTTAACACATTAGATTGTTTGCGATGTCAACTGCAAAATGTTGGATATTGTTGCACGGACACGTGGTTCAATTCATGAAATGTGTACAATTTTAATTTTACCTTCAGAATCGAAGTGGTTCTCCGCACCGGACTAAGGGGTGTCGTGTCAACACTTTGCTGGTATCACAATGGGCCATAATGTTTTTTGTGCCTAAGTGAGCCTCTCGTCTGAGGGCTGCCACGTTAACATAACATAACCTAACCTAATTTTACCTTCACATCGTCTTCCTCACAGCAATATTTAGGAATGACCTTTGATAAGCGTCTTACCTGGAAAACACACATCTCATCTACTACTGCAGCTTGCTATGGTAAACTAAAAAATTTAGCATGGTTACTGCCACCTAACAGCCAACTAAGCCTGAGAAACAAAGTGTTGGTTTACCGTACAATTGTACGTCCCTCCTGGACCTATGGTATCCAACTCTTGAGCACTGCATGTGCAACGAGCATTAAAAAAGTTTAAACTTTGCAGAACAAAGCATTGCTTCAAATCACGAAAGATCCATGGTATGTTTGGAATTCTGCAATTCACAACGACCTTCGGATGCCTACAGTTATGGACGAAATTAATTTGCACATCAGTGCACTTGCAGCGGAGCTTATGCACAAAGAGTTCTCAAGGAGACTCAAACGTCATCTCCTTTGTGATCTTGTGACCAGATCTACATGGCCATAATTTATTTCCAGTTAGCACATATAGTCCTCTCATAATTAGTAAGCATAAACATGTAATGCAAAGGTTATATGCCACACTCATGCGCTGTCTAATATGTTGGACACAAATGTACCAAATTAGTTTTAGTAATGTATGTACATGCCGTATTTATCATTAAAAAAAAAATAATAATAATAATAATATTTATAATGGATGAAATATGTTCCCATTTATTAAAAATGTACTTATGTACAATAGATTATCGATATATTCTACAATGTGTGCATCTCTTGAACAGCTGATTTGTGCTGAATTACTACAACTTTCATTTTCATTTATCCTAAAAGTCAAAAATAAATTTGCTATTTTGCTGTTTGACAATTGTTTGTACAAACTGAAAATTGTGCTTTTCTATTAAATATTAATGTTGAAATTACACTTGTTTTTCTTTCTATTCTTTATATTCTTCTTATTCGTAACACCATATCGTCTACACGTGTGTGCACAACTTAGGTTATCATCATTTTTTTTTTGTTTTGTACAATAAATATACTTTAATCAGGTTATGGGCCCAGTTACCCATTAATTCCTTTAAAAAACATAAAGCTACAAAGAAATTTACCGTTCCTAAAAACAACACAAGTGGTAGCTACCGTTAATTTCAACTCAAACAAAAAATTGCAGCAGCAACAGAGCTCAGGCTCTATTATAACATGAATAAACCCCAGACGTGAACAAATTGTTCACAACAACAAAAAACATGAACAATTTCTCAGCAGGAAAATATATGGTTATTAGTAGAACTGATAACAGAACCGTTGAGAACATATTGTCCCATTTTTGCGAAATGATCGTTTGTGCCATTTTTTTCGAAATTGACTTTTTGATGCAAAATTGTTATAAAATCCTTACTACATCATCCATTAAAATATTATAGCAAAACTTTCAATAATTACGCTGGAAATTCAGTTTCAAATTGATCGTATGTCACAGTTCATTTTTCGATAATAGCGAAATAATCGTACGAGGGGCGAAAAAAATAATGGAATTTCGTCATATAGCTTCTTTATTTCTTAATATTTTAACACCAAATTTTGATCACCTTCAAAGTATTCTGAATTAGATTCACTCATCGGGATGTCCTTCAAGCCTTCCAGCGATTTTTGTTTCACCTCCTCCACAGTGGCAAAACGCTTTCCTTTCATATTCCTTTTGAGTCTGGGGAACAAAAAGAAGTCACAGGGGCTAGATCCGGTGAGTATGGGGGGTGCACAATCGGTGTCATGGCGTTGTTGGTCAAAAAATGCTTCACGGAAAGGGCGGTGTGGGCCGGCGTGTTGTCATGATGAACCAATCGCTGCAACCCTTCTCATGTGCAAATCTTCGGATAAAATTCTCTGAATTGAACTCCATGACATTCCCGACATCTCACAGAGTTGATCAATAGTTCGGCGACGGTCTTCACGAACGAGGGCATCTATTTGTCGACGTTTTCATCAGTTCTTGACGTTGAGGGGCGTCCTGAACGAAGTTGGTCTTCAATAGACATTTATCCATTTTTAAAACGTGAAAACCAATCGCAAACTCTGGTTTTACTTTGGGCAGCATCCCGATAAGCAGTCTTAAGCATTACAATAGTTTCCGCGGCCGATTTCCCCAAAAAATTTCACAGCCGCGCGTTGTTCTCGACAATCTGCCATTACGTTTTCGCCGAAATGTAAAAAGTTGTGTTACTAAAAAAAATCTCACAGGCGAACCGATGCACTCACAGCGACACAACTTTGCACACTGACGCAAATGGCGTGACACTAACGGACATGTGGTTCCCCCACTCTCCCTCTCCACCACAGCGTAATTCCCGTTGTTTTTTCTTGGACCCCTCGTATGTGCCATACAAATTTTGAGCATAAGCAAAATTTGCATCACAAAAACAAAAAAAAAAAATGAATGAAAGAATAAGAAAACATTAATCATTTTTCGCATGTTTGCATGATCTTCTATTCGTAAACGTTATCATAGATTGTATTTGAGATAATACTCTTGTGAGTACAGTAGCAGACTTACTTTGAGCAGAGTGTTTGATAAGTGCAGTCGCATTTCATTATACTTTTAATAAAAATAATTTAATGGCATTGTGCACAAATCAGGTAAGTTCTTAATAATTTATTTCTTTATACGCTGTTTGTATTCGTCTGTGAAATATTGTGGTTTGAATAATTGTTACGTGTAAAAAAAATTCAAATGAATAATTAAAGGTGTTGGGTTTTATAAATAGATTCCTAAACCCTTGGTGCCCTACAGCGATAGCGATGACGACTATGAGGAGGAGTGCTGCGTTGGTAAACGGGGATATAAGAAAAAAAATTGAAAGAAAAATAGTTAAAGAAAATGATAGACATGCACTTGCTAATCCGTGCATTCTAAATAAATGCAAAAATGATTGCCCAAAATTACAAGACACGACGCGACAACACATAAATGAAAACTATTGGAGTATGTCGGAAGTAAAGCGAAAATCGTGGCTTCTTGCTTGCATAAAATAAACAATTATAAAAAGACGAAGAGTTATTCAAAATAACAATATCGCACGACGAAACCGTTCCTTCATGTATTTAATACAGCATAATGGGGAATCTTTTAAGGTTTGCCAAAATTTATGTTGAAAACATTAAATATTTCGCAAATGGTAATAAGACGTACGTTGCAATCAGAAATCAAAGATACAAAAAATTAAAAAAACATTATTCCACACAACAAAATAACCGACAAAAAAATAGATATAGTGAAAGGTTACATTGAGAAATTGCCGGCTGTTCCATCTCATTATTGTCGTAGTAAAAGTAATAAAATGTATATTCCACAAGATTTTCGAATTGTGGCAAATTTGTATAAATGTTATAAACTCTATTTGCAAGAGCAGGAGTTGTATAACTTTACTGTATCTTTGGGAATATTTAGAAAAATATTTAAAAATGACTTCAACATTGGTTTTCATCTTCCGAAAAAAGACAATTGTACCACATGTGACAATTTAAAATATTTAGAAGCAAAGGAGAAGGAAAAGGCGTTGAATTCAGAAGAAATTAAAACTCATTTGAGCATGAAAAATGAACTTAAGGCCATATTTCTAGAGGACCAAGCTAAAAGCAAAACGAGTCAAAAGTTTTTGTGTGTTAGTTTATTTTAAGCAATCAGAGATACTTTGGCTGAAACCGATGACGAGGACTAAATAAACCTCATTATTTCCTTTATTCTGTTACTTTTCTAACTATATTTTCAATTATGTTTATATTCATTATGCCTTATAATAATAATCAACAATCTTACAAAATAAAAAGAAATACTCGTTAAACTTATCAATAATATTGTATAGGAAACTGTTTTTGCAAATGATCGTAAGACACACATTTTGGTCTCCAGTGAAAGCTATGCGTGCGAAACGATCGTAAGCTGCATAAAAGTTAATCTTTTCACAAGAAAACAATTTTGTTTAGTAATTTCCTTTTTACTAATAATTAAAGCAGCTTAAAACACATATGCAACTTAATTTTGGCGAAACCGACTCAGCAACAATTTAATTTTTGTGACATACGATCATTTCGCAAAAATGGGACGATATCACCTTTCTCAATAAGAAATGTCATCGACTACACATGTGGTGGGAAAATTGACATTTGTAAGAAAACGTAAAAACAAAAAATGACGCTCGAGCTTGCATTGCTTGAACAATATGAAAGCTAAGAGAAGAGTATCGTCCAATCTATCTCAACAGGTATTGAAATTACGTAAAACTGTAAATAAACTAACCAATGCAAGCATCCAGTTTACTTCAACTGGACTAAGTAAAACTTCCAAATCAAATGAATGATTGTTATTTTTGAAAGTTTTAAAGATTATGAAATAAAGTATTATTTTATGTTATTTGAGATGATAAAATTGTTTAAATTATGAAGTAAAGAAACTTCATAATATAACTATATTATCAGATATGCAAAATATAAACAAGTGCTTCCAGATTAACGCAACTAATGCAACGGAAATGTTAAAAGATCTGATGATAGCTATTAATACACTAAAAAAAAAAAATCAAATATCCCAGAAGACACTGATGTTGACGTTATAAAAGATGATTTTGAAAGATTCGTTGTAAAGGATTTCAATCAGTGATATGAGTTTGAAAAACAAATTAAAAAGCTTCACATAGATAGAGAAGACTTATTCGAGAATGTTGCATAAGCTTCAGCGTGGAATTTATAAAACAACCAAAATAGACATAATCTTAACTACGCGATTGGTATTGTTTCATACAAATATATGTATATATATAAATGTAATGTTTTTTAGAGTACATGCTGCCTGACAATGTCATTATTCTTAAATAAATTAACATATTCTCGGTTACCAACATTTTACGACCAAAAAAACAGACAAGAGATGTCGAAAACGTCGAAAATTCTCTACGGTAGCAAATTTAATACCTCAATCTCGTGAACGACCAATTTTGCTTGCGCACTTAGCAAATCAGCTGTTCTAGGTTGAAAAAGATCGCATATTTCTATAATTTTTATACGTCGCTAACTTTGATGGTCTATCTGCATCTTTGGTTTTGGTAGAGTGAAATTTGAAAATCGCGTCATTGATTAATTTGGATAAGCGCCTGCTTTGCGATCACAAATTAAGCAAAATGAGGCGCGCAAGATGATGCGGTAAGTAATCGGATGAATAACCGGCTGATGACACCGAGAGTTTTGTAAAAAAACAAAAACAAAAACAAAAAAAATTAAAAACACATTTTGAAAAATAATTTTGTTTGACGAAATGCACAAAATTCATTACTTTCGAATATTAAATTAATAAATGATATACATATGTGCATTGACTTTTGATGTATGAATATGGTAGTGGTCAGTAGTTAACTAATATACCGCAGAGACTTGATGTTACGGCCTAATACGAGGAATTTTAAGGGCCATCCTAATCAAGGACCACCCTAATATAATATTTGAATAATGTAGTTAAGTTGCGACGGAAAATAACTATTTGAATTGAATTGAAGTATATAGGTTTAATTTAGGTATAAGTGTTGTAATAACATTATTCTGAATCTGAGAGGCTCTCGTGCAGACGTGTTTGCTTTGGACATATTTGGCGGAAGCATTTAAGTTTTGCTAGCGTTCAATTATCTTACCAAGGAGCTCCCAGTTTTGGATTCAACACTTGACTTGAAACAATATTGCCAATGAAATGATTCAATGTAACAAAGAAAATCCTTCACGAAAAAGTGGCGTCCAGTAAGCTTGTATTTGATTGTCACGTGAGTCGTCACTAAGATCTTCAGCTCCAGCATCTCCAGCTCTAATCGACTCATTTACTCCAACGTGTAAAAGCCGAATGGGAGAATATTCCAAGTGAATTTAAAGAGAATTTGTTGGAAAGTATGCCGAAGCGTATGAAAGCTGTAATCAAAAACAAGGGCTTGTGGATACCATACCAAAATGAATACTTTATAGTCTAACCAGAGAAACGTGCAAAACTGAGTGAATAGTTTTCCGTTAGGTTTTTGTATTATTATTATTATTATAATTTTTTTTTTTTGTTCTGTTATCATCAAATTATTAAGTATTACATTTTCTTGCTAATCGAATAAAGAACTATTGCTGAAAGTTTCATAAAATTTGCGTTATTACTTATCAATTCATGGCACTGTAAGTAGAAATACGCTGAACATACACTCACTTTTGCTCGTCAGTGTATACTCAGGAATATACTAAAGCAATAAACACCGAACATTGTATTCAATGGGGCTCAAAAGGCAGATGCAGACTATGCAAGACAGGATATACATATATAGGATTAGATAAGCTGTAGTATAAAATATATGATAACTTGCAAAATTTATCAAAAAGTTAAGAATAAATAATTGAAATAAATGAAATTTTAGTTAACCAACATTATTGCTGCGGTCATACTTGATTATTGGCGCTCTGGAACTAAATAGTGTCAATTACAAAATTGTATTAAAATTATTCGAAAATAAATTTGATATTAATGGACCTTTGGATCACCATTATAGATGAAACGGATAGTTGTTTGGCCGGATACCGGATATCCGGCCGAAAATAGCCGATTGTTGTATCTTACCTACAACAAACAAATTTAAAGTAAACCACAAATAAAGCTTCAACAATTCTTTCAATTGCTTCTTATTATTTCATCAGTCCCTTAAGTGGAAATGAATTCCTAAATTATAAACAATGATTAAGCTATCCTTTCATCGGTTACCTAAGTGCATCAAATTGCATTGAATAAACAATAAATAATGGTTTCATTACTAAACGTTTATGTATTTAGTTACTTATGAAAGAGTTATACATACGTATCTGTGTCAACAAATCAGAGTAGCTTATGTCGAAAATTGGGTAGATTGAGTCTTCAAAACAAGTATATAGAATTTTCTAAAAATATGGCATATGATCATAGTTATATCGTTTTACTTTTTCACTTAAGTTTTCTCAAACAGTAATGCATACGTCCAAATATCTTAAGTGGAGACAGGTTTTGGTAACATCTTTCATTGTTTCATAAATATTTTAACTAAAAAGATTAAGTCGATTTAACTTAAACAATAATAATTAATAATAAATAGTTCAACGGAGAATGATTTTTATCTGAAGTCAGTGCGCATTGGTCACGATCGAGATCCTTATATTTGGTGGTCAGCTAATACTGAACAATATCCGAGTTTATCAAAATTTGCAAGAATATATCTCTCAGCGCCCTGCAGCAGCGTGTACAGCGAAAGACTTTTTTCGGAAGCAGGTCTTGTATACGAAGACAAGCGAAACCGTTTGTTGCCTCTAAATGCAAACAAATTGGTGTTCATACATCATAATTTACCTTTAGGACAATACGAGTATTAATTTTGATTAAATAAAGCGCCTCTAAAGTTTAAACGTCGTTTTTTTTTTTAAATCCGGTATCCGGCCGGATATTAAATTAAGGATGGATAGGCCGGATACCGGATAGTTTCCGGATATCCGTTTCATCTCTAATCACCATATACCAACGAGACTCTTAATGTTCGTATATATATAATTTTTTTATTTTTATTTTTTTTTTTTATTTTAAGGCCACATTTTCTTATTTATGTAATATTAATTTTTAAATATTATCATATTTCAATAAATATTTATGTAAATATGTATTTTTTATTATTGTTTTTGAAGCTGATTAAATTTACTCATGAAATTAAAAAAAAAATAAAATTATGAAAGAATTTTTTTTTTTTTTTTTCTAACTGGAAAAGTTTAAGGTTTTAGGTCTTATTTTTTAATTTAAAAAACTAGATTAGTTTAAGGGATTTGGATCTTATTTAATAAATTGCTTAAAAATTTCATTAAATTATTATTTTTTTTTTTTATGTTTTATTTTCAACGATTTATTAAAAACTAATTGCACTTAAAATGCTATGAAAGAGCAACAGTCTTAGAGGAAATGACTCGATTTGAATGAGAAATGAAATCATAATCTTTATTTTATTATGGAAAATAAAAATTAGTTGAACAAAAAAATATTCAATGAAACTTTTATGCAAAACAGAAAAATTAAATTATGTAAAAATGAATAGAAAATTGAATTGAATAGGAAACATAAGTAATATGAATAATAAATGCCTGAGTCTGAGTAGTATTAATGTCGTTAATATTGTGATAGGTTCTTTGACAATTCTGACACTGATGATGATGTTGATGAGGTTTATTATTATTTTTCATTACATTTTCCTTGATTGACCATAAATGTGAAATTTGATATTTTGTAAATTTTACAATATAATAAAGAAAGAGAATCACATAAACAGACAGACAAGACAATATTTCAATGAATATGAAAAATAACGATGATATTTGTATGTACGTCGTAGTGTGTTTAAAGCCTTATTGTACTAACTAATATATATTTATATAAAAATAGTCCTATATAATACCTAAGAAACTTTATATCTCTATGTACAGCAAATATGTACATACAATGAATCGGGGGAACAAACTTGTAATCTTAATAAATTTCAAGTTGACTTACTACTGTTGCTGCTTGTCTTACTTCTGTTGATAGTGCTGAGGTGATATTGTTGATGTTCCCGGAGTTGATGTCTGAAACATTGTTGCATTGTTGTTGTTACCTCCGGTGCCTTCGTAAGCTGTGTTTTACTGATGATGCAATTGTGGCAAATGCAGCAAGACTCGTTTGTAAAAATTGTTGGTGATGTTCCTTTTGTAGGTGTAGGTGTAGTTGCAGTTGGTTTATTGTTTCTTGTTGCTTTTCTTTTGTAGTTTTGACTTTAATTTCTTGTTGATGTAGTTTTACTTTATTTTTGAATTTTTCATTTCTATTATTATAAATTTTGTATTTGTAATTGGGTATTTGTTGCATCACCAAAAATATTTGGTGTATTTTGTTGGTCGTTGTTGTTTCTGTTGCATTACCATCATCATCCTCATCATTAATTTCTCTACTGTTTAATATTGTTGCAATATTTGATGTGTTTGTTATCGTTGTTCTTAATGTCGTTGAATAATGTAAACTATGATTTTCATGCTGTTGGTGATGTTTCTTTATCATGATACAAGTGTGGCGTAATTTAAACACTTCTAGTAAATACTCTGCCACCACCAACAACATCATTACCATATTGCAACGATTTTTTTCTCGTCGTCATTCATCCCAAAGGCACTGTTGTTTCTGACGAACATAATAGGTGAATTGTGTACACTTGCGACAAGTTTTAATGCCACAACGATAATTAGTCGCTTGCTGCTGCTGTTGCGATGTATCTGCCCCACCATTTGCTGCATTGTTATTTTTACCTTTGCAATACTTTAGTCCGCAGGGATACCATCCAATGCATGTTTCAAGCGTACATAGGCATGGCGCCCATAGGCTGCTCACTTCATTGCACCGTGAGGATAAAGCAACTGGAAATTTCTCTGTAGCTGCTTCAAGACTTGAAATCGAGGAACCTACACACATACCAAGGAGAAATGAAAACATGAAAAAAAACATTTACATATTTAGTTTCAAAAGCAAATCATATCGAAACAAACAAAATGGATTCCATGAATATTCACTGAAAAACTCACATACATATTACTGGAATACATAAATGATAAAATACTAAATTAGAACATTAATCCACATGGTGATAAGTAATTCATGAAGAACAAAAATTCTAAATTTACAGCAGAGTCAACTTAATCAAATTTATCAGCGACGACGTTTTCCTTTTATTTATACTTGATTGGTTATTTCTTTTACATGAGAATCAAAAACAAAAGACCCTTGTATAATAAGATGATTGAAATTTGATCCATTAGAAGTAAAAATAAACAAATTCTTTCAATCAATATAAGTTGGAATAATTTATGTATTAAAATTCAGAGAATTTAAGTTTGGAATCTTTCTCCAACTCTTTTAGATATTTTACAAAGCAAATTGATCAGACTAAACATTTTATATTTACTTATAAGCAAACCAATAATGTATAAAAATAAGATATTAAAAAGATCAAATTATTGAATTATCATGAGAACAGTGAAGGTGTTCCTTTATTTCTCTTATTGTATATTTTACAGTGAAGTGATGATTTACAGCTCATGATACTTGGGGGAGCTGAAAGATAAAAAAGTTACAACAACTGCTACATGAAGAGATACCTTTTTTTCGCATTAGACACAATTCAACTATATATTTATCAGAGTATATTTCATAAGAAATGCCTTATCTCTCAGGCACACATCAGTGGAATCATGAGTGGGTAGATCAGAGTGCATTGCAAATTGTAAGTGCAAATTTTATTGTTTTGTTTTTAAGGTATTCAAAAGTCATCAATGATTCTAAATTAAGTAAAATAATAGTGATCGATCAGATCAGTCTATTTGCTAATATTTATTACAATTTGGATCAAAACATGTACTTTTTCTGTTATGAAATGAATTTGGTTGAGAATTATGACAGAATAGACGCAATTCAACGGAAAAACATATGCAATTATTCGAACAAAAGCAGGATGGGAGAGAGCAAGTGTTAATCTTTTTAATTTTTCCGCTATCCTCTCTCTGAACAGCCGCAGAATAAGCAGGTATTGTTGCCAATTCAAGTCTGTTTGTTCTCAATCTGAATTTTGGTTTTCTTATTCAAGTACAAATTTTCTCAGAGGGTATGAACATTCATATGGAAAGTGAAGGGGGATACACTTAAATGAAAAGAATTGCCCAATTTTGAATGAATGTTGCTCATTGTAATCCTTTAATTTACCTGGTAACTCGGACCATGCACGTAAATCCAAATCTCTCACATAAGTTGCATCAGCAGCCTCAGCGCATAACGTTTGCAAGTGTCGCGTTATGGGTGATGAACGATTTAGTTGGACCCATGATGTCATTATGAAGGTTTCTCGTCCTTTATCCTCTTCCGGAGTGCGTATCGTATGAGGATTCTTTTGACGTAATTTAGCCATGGCATCTGATGATATGAAATCACCCTTAATAAATTTTGTGGCAAAGCACATTACTTGATATTGGCTTTGGCCCCGTTCTTCTTCACCAAGAACAAGGGCTTTCATTATGCGTACCTCCTATTGGAATTAAGACAAAATCAAAGGAAATACAATTTAAATTTTTAATTAATTAATACATTTTGGTTAAAACAAACTCTAACTTACATTTCGAAAATCAATCACTTGTGTAATTAGAGTGCCGTCGGTTTTTTGGAACTCCAATGTTATAACATCTTCACTTATATTTGATGTTATACTTTCTTGTATGACTTCGCCACCCTATAAAAGAGAAGAAAAATTATTCATAAAATATAGAAAATAAAAAATGCTTTTGTTAAGTGTTTATCCGGAGGGGCTTCCTCTCATAATCATCACATCCTCCTTCTCTCTATTATACAGAGTATCTATTTCTGTGATTTATAGTCGTGTAGTATAGTAGTCTTTGTTGGTGTTTTCGTTAAAACACTTTCTGTGTCAAGATGTGAATTTCATTTTTTTTTCTTTTTTTGGGTCACATTGCACTGCCTGCTACATAAGCACATCACAATGTGTGGCTGTGGGCGGTAGTGAGTCAATGAGGGGGCACCACTAAAATATTAATAAACTCTCGCCGAAACATCAAAAATAATAAAAGCCATCAACAAACCACAGGACCAAATAGACGAGGAGCAAGTGAGCCAGCAGAAACACACGAAGGCAAACATAAACTATGACATCGCATCGGCCATGAACTAAATTACAGTCGAGCATTTGTGGCAGTGGCAAAGCTATTAAAGTTGAAAGCATTGAGAAGCAAAGTAAAGAAAAACACAAATGAAGAAAAAGCCAAAAGCAGGGAACTCAAGAGTATTCAAAGAAGGCAGCATTGTCAAGTGTTGGGGTAAAAAAAAAAAAAAAAAAAAAAAATGAAAAAGCATCGTCATTATTATACTGAGGCAGACTCTGCCAGGCTATATGACTAAACTGAGAGTAAAGCACCATAAAGAAAAACAGAAGAGGAAAACAAAGAAGAGAATATGTACTAGAGAAAACTGGAAGATAAGTTGTCTTGATGCAAAAATCTAGTTCAACAAGGACAAATAAACAAACAAACGACTGACCGAGTGGAGCAGAGAATGAATTCAGACAAACAAACATGTCCTCAGCATCATGATGAGTAGGACGAAGTAAGCGAGTGTATGGGGCTGTGAGCTTAGAGGGCATGTTGCCCTTAATGTTTACAAGTCACAACAAAAGCAAGAACTAAGTAGACTAGAACAATAACAACAACACACCTTGAATGCCGGCAGAAAGTATGATATGCGGGGAAAAAAGAAAAAAACAAAAAAAAAAACTGGTAAAACAAAAAAAAAATCAAAGCAACTGAACTGAAACCGAAATGAAAACAAACCGCACTGTGACCTCCAAAAATAAAATTTCTTCTGGTGCCCAAATAAGACCCCACCAACCACCACATCCTTCAGCAAATTAGCTTAAGTATTGATAACATTTATTAAACAAGAAATTATTAGAGTAGAGTAGAGTTGTTCATAATTTTACTTCTTTTGGGAAAAGGTTTTAAATAAAGGGCAGGAATTTCTCGGAAATCTGTCAACGAAGATTTTTCTATTTTGGATAGATGTGTGTGTTACAAACATCATGACAAACTTATAATACAAACATCATGACAAACTTATAATACTATTCACTAACGTGAAGAGTATAATGATCATCCCCAACTACTGTAAAAATCTGGTATTTATTTCTCTACGCTTTACAAAATAAAAAAAAAAAAAAAACCATTGTATTTCTTTCTTTTCATATACTCGTACCTTCAATGTGAGCAAAAACAGTTTTTTGCCTCTACTGAAAAAATTAAAATTTTGAGTTAGTGGCCTTTTGTAGTTAGGGTGCGATATGTCTTTTGAAAGTACATAGCCAAATAATAGAATCATAATACAAAAAATGTAAAAACTAAACACTTCTTCTCTTTGTCATCTATGAAGTGCGATCAGTTTTGTCCAACAGATATGTAAGTAGCCGATCAATCATATGTAAACAAGAGAAGAGCGTTATAGCCATCGGATTTGTTTATTTATGTTAGATCTTATTGTCTTTATTCAAAAGATTTCCCATGAGCCAAAAGCCATCGATGCTAGTGATCCATGTATTGTTAGCTTGTAATTTTAATAAGTCAATAACAAATAAATAGATGAGTTCTCATATCTAACATAAACACATCGTGTTCAACTCCGTCGTTGTCTCAGATTTATTTATTTTAAGCTTCCGCTTATTATGTACTTACTTACTTTATTCTGTCATCGTATGCTCACTAAATGCTTTAGCATTCATATAGCATATACTTATTGACAAACTCTTCTATATCTACAATGATCAGATGGGGATACGTAATTCACGTTTATGTTTTCTTAGGATGATTATTTCACAAAGATAGTTTATAAGAGAAGATTTCAGAAATGAGTTTATTTTTTTTTTAACTAAGCACAGATAATCAAATTAAGATGTATGATGTTTCCGGTTGCAAAAAGATGTTCTGAGCCGATAGAGATAAGTTGAAAAGACAAGTTTCTTTGTGCAAGTTTTTCAAGTCTGGAATTTTATCTTCATTATACCAATAGTTTTTTTGAATCTAAATGTTCAGACATCTTAAATAAGATTCCAAGTCTTCTGGTTGATGATGAGTATTCAATGGCTCACTTTAAATTTAGAATGTTGCTAATTTATAGAGCAAAATCAATGTAAATTTGGTCATTGTGGCCTTATTAGACAACGAGATGGAGGATGAGTGCGGCAGTGTGAGGGGATCGGCAACGAATAGCTCTTTAACGGTGGCTGATATTCATAGACCGATACAAGACATCCTTTCGAGACTGGAAGCTAGTACCATGGAGCTAGCAAAGAGTATGTGTGCGAATAAGCCTGGATGTACTGTTGCTAGGACACTCTGGCCTTGCTATCAACCTAAACGGACAACCAACACTTTCATAAGAAAAGGATTCGGCTGATGACTGGAGTCTTAACAGAGCACTGCGCAATTGGGTTAACGGCCCAAAGGGTGCGTGTTCCATACCAAGACTTCTGACGTAGCTGTGAAAAGATGAAGAAGACTCTTAAAGTATTCAACATCTCCGCTGTGACTGCCTTGTTCTTCTTAGAAGACGTACCAGTATTCTTGGGAAACCGTTCTTTGACGAATTGGGCAGTTTGGCAAGCTAGCTAGCTCTGTTCGCGTAACCTTCAAGTAGGTTTTAGAAACTGAGGGAGACCTCTAGAACTAACTGTCAGATGTTCACCCATTTTCATATTTTTTTTTCCTCATCCTTCCAATAATCATGCATTAAAAGGGACCGTAAGGCTTCTGGGTGAACTCGCGTGCGGCCTGTCTAGCCTGTCACTATAAATTTGACGAATGAAACGTAATGAAGAAATACCTTCTACAAATGCTGATTGTTTGGAATGAGATTGGAAATTTCAAAACTAAAATGAAAAGTTTTATCTACACAGCGCATATGAATCTCTTAGTGTCGTGTCAACAATAGTGTAATTACTTCAGTGACATTAGAACTTATTCCCTTACTAATATGTCCACAACAAAATAAGTAGAAGAAATGATGGTGCTTGTAGAAACCTCGGTCTTCTCAGACCCAAATAAAAAAATACATATTATGTTTCTTCAACCCAAGAGAATAAAAAACTCTTAAAGAAACTTACCATATGAAATGAAAAACAAAAAAACATGTAAAAGAAAAGTTCAACTTTATCAAGGAAAAAAAGTAGAAGAGCAAAAGTGAAAGAACAACTAAGAATATGCAACAAAAGCTCTTCTTTTTTGTTTATTTCTGTTTTTATTTTCATGTTTTTCAATTTATTTATTTTTTTTTTTTCTATTCTGTTGTTTTGTTACTATTGTTTCAGTTTTCCCAATGTGACATTTAATTCTTATTTTCATTGTCATTTCTAATCAACACCAACATATCGCAATGCAACAACACAATGCTGATGAAGAAAATGAATGAACGATGAATGAATAATAAAAGAGGGGAAAAGAAAAGAAAGAAAGGTAAAATAGCAGCAACATCAACTGATATACATAAATATTTATAGAGCATAGATAGCGTAGGATTTTCTTTTATTCTCCTCTTTACTATGATGCACATTAAGTTTTTCTCGGTTTCAGTGCCAATGCAAACAACATTCTGCCAAAGGCAAACAAACATCATTCATGCCTGTAGGCGATGATGATGCTAACAAAATGAAAATGGGGATAAATAAATATGGAAAAAGCTAAATTGCTAAGTTGAGCTCAAAAGGAACAACTTAGCCTAGTTAAGCAAAGCTAGGCAAAGGCAAACAAATATACATTTAAATAAAAGTGAAAACTAGAGCAAACACAAACAAGTTCAAGGACAATTGCGGCGGTACTCACACACACACATACCCTATTCAACTCACACTAACAAATAAACAAATACAACATAAAATATTATAAGTCGCGTTGAACTGAAAGCCAAGACATATCAGCCAAGCCAAACAAAGCAGAAACATACTTAAATTTATTATATGACGTTGTATCTTTTGCTCTTTTTTTCTTTACAAATATTTTTCATTTTCATTTTATGACGCAGCAAAGCAAGCGTAAATTCAATTTTCATGAACATCTACATACATATTAGACCGTGGGAAATACAATAATAAATTATTTAAATCAGTTGTAAGCAAACGAGCGCATGCAGTGAGAGTGAAATTATTGGGTGAGAGAGCAGCACACGTGTGAGCACAAATAAGCGTGTTGTTCTGCTTTAAGTTAAACAAAAATTTGCAAATGAGAGAGGGAGAGAGATAGAAGTAAGTAGAGAGAGAACCTGAATAAGAGCGCATTTACTTAGAAGTATTTTGGTACTTAATTTTGTCGTGTTACTTAAATATTCCACGTTACATTCGCAAATTTTTAAAATTAATTCGCTTTTGTCGAGAGAAGTTGAAACGACGGGAAGCACATTTTACCTACACAAACAATCTCAATGCTCCCAAACAATACCATAATAAAGAGTTAGAGTTACACATCTTTAAATTAAAATAAAACAAAGAAAAATATTTTTAATATCAATTAAACTGGCTTTATTAGATAGATAGATATTTTATGGCATTAATGTTTAAATATTATTTCGGCCACTTTTCGCAGTAATTGTGACAGTATTTCGCCAATAACTCTTCGAATGTTGATTTTCAGGTGTTCAATTGTCTCTGGTGTATCGGCGTAGGCAAGTGACTTTACATAACCGCAAAGAATATAATCAATTGGGATTAAATCACACGATCTTGGTGGCCATTTAGTAGGGACCATTACGTGAAATTATTCGATTATCAAAAGTTTCTATGAGTAAATCAATTGTAACGTGCGCTGCATGAAATGTGGCTTCGTCCTGTTGGAACCACATGTCAGCAAATTGAGGTACGAAAAAACGTGTAATCATGTCTCTGTTGATCGTTCACCGTTGACAGTAACATTCTGGCCATCATAGTTTTTGAAGACATACATATGTACCACCAATGACTCCGCCGGCCCATAAAGCGCACCAATCAGTAATCTTATGTGGATGTAATGGTCTTTCGACAAAAGCTTGTCGATTATCTTTCACTTCAAAATTCGACAATTTTGTTTATACGAAAAAAGAGCTTCTTCGCTGAACAAAATTTTGTATGAAAAAACAAGATCAATATCAATATGAGCTTCAGCCCATTGGTCGGATTGGCGGCGCATGCAAAATGGTCGTTTGGCTTTAAGGGTACAAACATAGTGCGCGCTGAAGATGAAAAAGCGCGAAAAAGCGTGCACAAGGAAATATATGAAAACGCTAGAAAGTGTGCACAGTGCAGGCGAAGACGAAGCTGAATGTGAAGAAGCTGAGGCCGAAACGCAAGCTGTCAGCTTCAAACTGTGCGGTACTGTTTTTGAAGCTGAATCGCTTGCTGCTCAGTGCTGTTTTTATTGCTTTTTTTGTTTTCTTTTGAATTATTTCGTGTGTTGCTTTGCGTTAGACAAAGCCAACAACAATTTTGAGGACAAACACTGTGTTTGTGTGCGACTTATCTAGTATATGAAAAAAACAAAACAACATTGTAATTGATCTCGATTTTTATCAGTTGCAAATTTGTTTTTTTTTTTCTTTTTTCCAATTCTCTTTTTGGGCGTCTTGCTGACGTCTATGCACACTTATCGCTTGCTTGCAACGCAAGCATTCGGCTTCCACCATGCACACTCATTAGCTTTCACGCAACGCTAGCAATTCACTTCAGCTTCATCTTCGCTTCAGCGTGCACTCTGTTTCTATCCTAATTCATGCGCAAGTTGAATCTTAAAAGCTTTTAAGCCAAGATCCTTTCGTAAAATCTGGACAAAGTGCACGATAAGTTTCACGAACAGAATCATTATTTTGATAAAAAATTAAAACAATTTCAAAGCGATTCTCTGGTGTAAGTCTTTCCATAATGAAATGCCAAACCAAACTAAACAAAAATCAACTATCAAATGTTAAATCGGTTGTCAAATAAAGCAGTGTTTCCAACTCAAAGATGTGAACCTCTAAAAAACAAAACACCCTTTATAAAGAAAGAAACCATGATTGTTATGGTTTGCGATAAATTTATACATGTTGGTTGTTGTTAAGTTTTTAAGTAATTTAAAATGGAAAATGAGAAACAAAGAGGACACCCAAAATACTTAGGTATATAAAGAAACGTTGCTACCAGTGAAATAGGGAATTTACTATATTAGTGCGATTGATTACCTTAAATGGAAAAAGAAATTTTATAAATTAAACTGTTTCATTTTAGCGATTATTGTTTCAAGCAAACATTAAACAGCTCATCATGCACTAAACAATTTTAAATGACTTCTGAATTGAAAATTTTTTGTTGTGATACTGCAAGCAGTTGCAATCAAGCAATATTTATGTGCGCGTCTCACAAACAATAATTGAAGGAATATCAAAATCGTTTTGATATTTCTTATGACCGTGGTCGCACTCAACCTGTCTACGACAGCATTGTGTCTCGCAAATCTTGTTTGTTGACAAAGGGAAGTAGCCGAACTGCTTGTACCAGCTGCTTATCGTTGCAAGTTTTGCTGACGTTTTTCTTTGTCTTCTTTCGCGACTTTCGTTGTTAGTTCATTTCGTTTTGCTTGTCTAGCATGCGGGTGATGAAATGAAAAGAGGAATGTGAAAATAGTTGCAAGCATGCTAATGCTGTGTGTGACCAACAAATGGCGTTACCAAAGAAAAATCGACGACACGAGCTGCTAAGCGACAGGCTGAATGTGACCACGGTCTATAGGTTCTCCACACGATCAAGCATGATTGAATCAATTACTAAATTTAAAGAATTTAATTTTGATATTATTGTTCAAGCCAATTTGTCGATCATGATTGACCGTGTGTAGGACCTAATACTGCAAGAGATTTTTTCTCTTTGTCTATGTTCGCTACTGATGATCTATAAAGCTATCTGATTTACGCCTTGACCACCTAAGTACGTATAAAAGAGATGATGAGAAATGATGATTGAAACTGCAAGCAATACGCAGCTAGAATGACACGTACTCAACTGATTGAAACTGCATGCAGTGTCGTTTCCAGAACGCATGAAATACATAGCAGTTATTAAAAGTAAGCTTGCATGTACTTATTTTTCACAAAATGTCAATTTTAATTTCTCACAATTAGCCACTTAGTTCCATTGTACATAGAGTACATATTAGTGATGTAATGAATATAAATTTTTAAACATTTGTGAGACGCACACATAAATATTAATAATGATTGAAACTGCTTGCAGTATCAAAAAAAAGAAGAAAAAAAAAATTTTCAATTCGGAAAAACCAATTAAAATTATTTAGTGCAATGATGAGCTTGTTTAATGTTGGCTCGAAACAACTATCCTCTCAAAAATTTGCAACAAGACCAAAAGGGTTGTTGTTGTTTTTTTGGATGAACATCCATGTTGCATCCGAAGTGGATTTAGCATCTGCTCTGTCTGTATACGCTACTACTGTGAGAGATTTTTGTCTATTTGTCTTTGTCCATGTTTGCTTCTAGCGTCATGTCAAGCTATCTCATTTGCACCTTCACAAGGTAAGCTTCAAATACACACGTTCAGAAACGATGGTATTGCAAGGATTGAATCTGTCCGTGGCGAAAGAAATAAAAAAAAAAGAATATATAAACTAGTAGATTAATCAACTCTTTCTATCTTATTAACATTTTCACCATTCAAACTTTCGCAAAAACAATTGCACACAATTTGTTTATTACATATTATAAATAATTTAATTTATAATTAATTCACAATTTATATTTCAAAAGTTAAATCACTTACCTGATTCTGTACATTAATCATCAATTGTCCATTAACATCATCAGCACACAATAAAAGCAGCATCAAATTGAATAGAACAAATAGAAGAGAATAACGGAGAACACACAATTGGTAACCGGCACTGTTGACTTTGAGAATCGTACTTAGAAGGAATAAAAGTCGTCGTTTCATTGAAGTCATAATGGAAGTAGTAAGCGCAAAATTTCTTTTGTCTGTTGATTGTTTGTTTGTAGTTTTGAAGCATATGCGACCGGGGATGAAGCTTTCGCTTTTGTTGCCTATTGCAAATTTGTTGTTGTGCAGCGACTGCGTTGACGCTACTACAAGATAATGATGCGGCATTATAACGGTAGTCGTAACTGTTCTGGTTGTTTCCTTTGTTGTCTGTGTTTGTGGCGTCGTTGGAAGAAGACATTTTGCCAAATTCATTTTTATACTAATATTATTATTATTATACCTTTATACTTTTTTTTTTTTTTTTTTGTTTTTCTTGAATGAATTTTTTTCACTTGCACTTCTTCTTATTAGATTTCTATATTTTACGTCTTTTACTTTTACACTTTAACTTTAATGCGTGGAAAATTTATTTTCCAATGAAATTAGTTAAGACCATTTCCCGTACAATTTAACCCCTTATTAGTGATTTTTTTCTTTTAGTTTTTAATTATTAATTTATTCTTTTTTTTGTCTGGTTATCTGTGGATGAAATATCATTTTTCTCAACTCGTTCGTTGGCGTCTGACTGTCGCGTGCCGCATTAGTTGTTTTCTCTTATTTCATTCCTTTTGGTTGATCTCTCATTACACTCTTATTATGTAAAACTGAAATATATTAAATCACATTGAATATTTTACTGTATTTTTAACAAATTCTATAATTTTTTCTTCACAGTCGCACATACAAATATGATAAGTAAAACAAATTTTGTTTCCAATTCTTTTCAGCCAGACGCCACCTCTAATCAACCAACACAGAACTTGCCGCTTCCAATAGGAAATGTTCGGTTTGACAACAAAGAATATAATAAACTCTAGCAGAGCGTCAACAAGTCTTAAGTAGTCTTTGGATGTGTGGTGAATTTCTAGTGGTGTAAGTCCATCTCATTTACACACGATTAAAATAACATATGACTTGAATGGTATTGGCAACACTAAATACATCATGGACTATGTACAAATATTTAATTTGGTCATGTTCTCACTGCCAATGCTAAGAAACGAATATTGCGGTGAAATATGAATTGCCTCATCTGTTATTCATGAATTATAACAGTTTTTGAACCAATTTATTACACTTAATTTTAAACCAATTTATTACATTTTTTTTTTATTTTTTTTATTTTTATTTATTTCCAAAGAAACTTGGAAAATGTATTCTTTGATAGTTTTGTAGTCGAAAAGTGGTAAAATCCATTTGGATACATAAGTTTATACTATTTAAAAATATGGAAATCAGCTAATAAAATATCAAGAAAATATATACATATTTTATATTCGACGCACAGAATTCTAAACATTGCGTTGCTTTACATTTTCTAGGAACAAAGGAAAATAACAAATTACAGTCAAACTTCCTTAGCTCGAACCAAATTAAATTGCAATAACTTTATTGCTATATAATTTTTCTTTCAGAACTCAAATGTCTCCACAACTCGAAAAAAAAAACAAAAACAAATGGAACATTCAACATTGAGTCAAACTTTTTGAGGAAATCAACTGTCCCTTATTAGTTATAAGTTAAAATTATATAGAAATCACTCTCTAAAAATTTTGGCAATGGTATACTTCTCCTACTTTATCTAGAAGTATTGTATATGAAAGCGGATGATTTGACGTTTACTTCAAATGTGAGTTTTATCATTTCTATTATGATTCTGAATAATAACCTTCAAGTTGATCCATTTTTGACGATTTTAAAACAAATTATCAATTATCCATGTATGGTACACTTGCGTTGATATATCTTCTATAAAATTATACTCAATTATTGACTATTGTTTTTGATAATTGTATTTTTATTTTGTTTGATGCGCTTTGTTTTATGTTGTTTCCTTGTGTTCCTATACTAGACAAAGCGCTATTCTTCTTTCAAAGCTCGTGATATCCAACAACAATACTTGCTTCAATACAACTACATAGTATTATGTTCGAAAATGCAAACTGGCAGCTCACACTTTTTAAGCTTGGCTATTCTATTATAACTTATGATTTTAAAAGCCTGTGGGAATCGAAGAACTTAGATATACAAGCAATTTTAGTTTTGAAAGTATGTATATTATAAATTATAATCTAAACATAATTAATAATGTAAATAATTGGGGCAAATAATATATTTATTTATTTATATTTTACATATAACAGACAAGCCGCAGCGACATGCGCTCAAATTAATGTGTGGAATCGGCGTAGTGTAGGGACACACACAAATATGATTCTAGAGAAGTGTGTGAAAACACAACAGTTGTAATAGCGGACAGATGTGTTGTTGTTGATATGTTCTGCACAAAACCTAACAGCAGCAGCAACAAAGAAGCAACGACACAAGCAAAGTCAAAGTCTTTGATTGTTGTTGTTGTAGCAACAAAGCATGGTACAATAATACATAATCATAATCCACTGCTATACTTGTGAAGTCAAAATTGAGAGTGAGCAATTTTCGAGAGCATGCAAATTGTCATAGTCTTTGGTTGTTGTTGTTGTTATGCTGTGCTCAAAACTAAACAGCAGCAAAAACAACAACAACAATAAAACATCAACGAAACAAGCAAGAGAGTAAAGTAAAGCATCTCTCTATCTCTTATTCATACACAAACACTTATTCTCTACGCTACAGACGCACAAGCAAATGCTTATCGCCTCCACGTCTCTAAAGCATCAACAATCTTAATTCCTGTAACGCTTTTTTTAGGACTTACACCTTTAAATTAACTTACAACTGTTACTGCATGTCTTTTTTCTGTTGATGGTAATGTTGTTGATGTTGCTGTCCGTTGCATGCTATGTTCGACTAATGTTGCAGCTTTGGCAAATGCAGCAACACTCGTTTGTAAAAATTGTTGTTGATGTTGCTGATATTCCTGTTGATGTTGGTGTTGTGTTGGTTTGATGTTATTGTTCTTCTATTGTAGTTTTTACTTCCGTTTCTTGTTGATGTTAATTTCCTTTTTGTTGTTGTCATTATTATTGTTGTTAATATGATAATTCAAAAGTGCCAACGGGCATTTGTTTCATCATCAAAAATATATATTTGGTGTTATTTATTGGTCGTTGGTGTGGTAAATACAAGGATACTGTACAAGCTGCATCATCGCGGCATGGGTGAATGGAATTCTGCCGACTGTTGTCGGATGATTTTTTTGTCATCATAGTAACATTTGATGTGATTCTAGTCGTTGTTCTTATTGTCGTTGAATAATGTAAACTATATACAATTTTGTTGTTGATGTTTCTGTATCAGTGCCCTTAAGTTCCACTGACAAGTTCAAAAGCAGTAAGAATAATAGTAATGTTTCAGTTTACACTTAGACCAGAAGTTTACATTTAGCAGACAAATTGTCCATTAACATCATCAGCACTCAGTAAAATTAGCATTAAATTGAAGAGAACAAAAAGAGAACAAAGAGAAAAACTGATAATATGCCATTGGTTACCGGCAATGTTGACTCGTGTTTTGAAACGAGAAAAACCGGCGTTTCATTGAAGACGTAGTAGAAGTAATAAGTGCTAAATTTGCTTTTGCTTTTGACTTGTAGTTTTGAAGCATTTTCAGCTTGTGCTTTTGATGCCGCTTGCTGCCTGTTGCAAATTTGTTGTTGTCTAGTAGAGGCAACTGATGCGTTGATGCTACAAAAATATGATGATACGAAATTGTCATTACTGTTCTGAATTCTTGTCTTTGTTTGTGGCATTGTATGAAGATTTTTTTTAAAAATCTATTTACACATTATAATAAAGTGCAAATGTAGTTTTTTTATCTCTTTCGTTGGCGTCTGACTGTCGCGTGCCGCTTTAATTTTTCTCATTGTATTTTATTTTATTTAATCTCTCAATATAGAAAACTAAAATATGTTATTCACATAAAATTCTTTCGCATTTATTCACTTCATACAACCACAGCAGCACGCACAACAATTTTATCTTACCATTTCTTTTCAGCCAGACAGCCGGTATTTTTGCATTGACTGGGACAGAACTTGCTCTCTTTTAATTTGTGAGAAAAAGTGACTCTCTCACTTTCTCAAGAGCATCAACAAGTCTTAGGTATGTGATTGAACGTTTCTTTTCACTAGTGGTGTATTTCTTATGGTGAAAACCCTACATATGTGGGAATCTTTCAAAGACTTGAAGCGTATTGGCAACACTATTCACAGTCTGTACAAATATTCAAATTGGTCATCTACTCGCTGTCAATGGTGCGAAACGGAAGTTGTATTGAATATGAAGGCCCTCAACTGTTCTTCATGAATTATAACAGTTTTTAAACCAATTTATTACAGTTAATTTTAAACTAATATATTACACTTAACTTGTCCCAAGAAACTTGGGTACAAATGTATTCTTTGATAGTTTTGTAGTCGAAAAGTGGTAAAATTCATTTGGATACATAAGTTTGTACTATTTAAAAATATGGAAATCAGCTAATAAAATATCAAGAAAATATATACATATTTAATATTTGACACACTGATTTCTGAAGTCACTAAAATGTAAAAACTAAGCAAAGATCCTTCTACTGTATTTGTGAATCCTAATCTAAGTTATGCTAATAGTCGTCATGGATAAAAGCTGAGCAATTACTGCGACTCGATATTTTTGAGCTCAGCGTTGAAGTTTGAATTCACACAGTGACATGTTCATGAGCAATAGCTCACTTTCGTATTCATAATAACAAACAATTCTTGAGTTCTAGCTCACATATTTTAACTTGACTCCAGCAACTCGTACAGTTATAATGACAGAGTTTTTCATTCCGGTTGATTCAAAAAAAAATAATTATAAAGTAATATCAAACACGACGAATGGGTGCGCTCACAAATAATCACAAAACGGGCTGTTTTTAAGATTTTACCTTGATCATGGCTACCAATGATGAAGATTTCGGTGTTCAACAATCCACTGCTTCAAGAACGATATCCGAAATGGCCAAAATTATATAGGGCACGGAACAAAAATGGATTAACTTGCCAAGCACAATGGAAGAATTGCAAATAACTGAAAGGCATTTGCAATCGGGGCTATAGATTGCACCCATTTTAGAATAAAAAAAACCGAGCATACAAGTAATGAATATACGTTTATACGTATAAATTAAGTTACAACAAAGTATCTACAAAGGAAAGATGCATTATCAAAAAATCCACTAAAAATGCTGACAATTGACAGCCTTTATCCAAATTGCGATCAATTTCGTTACAACTCATGCAGAGGTCGCAAATAATCGTTAATCTTTTCATTTGGTCTTCAGAAGACCGGATTTTAAGAGACTGATTCGAATCAGTCACTGGTCGACAACTGGCTTTTCCGAATCATTCACTGATCGAGAACAGACTTTTTCGAATCAGTCTCTGATCGACAACAGACTTTTCCGGATCAGTATTTTAAAAACCGGTATTTTGAAGACAAATTGAAAAGGTGACGGTTAATTGCGACCTCTGATTCTGACTTAGAAAGAAATGCAGTCTCATCACAATAAGCTCAAAGTCAACGCAATGATTTGAACTCATTTTTATGTATGTACATATGCGAAATTGAGATTTAGCTCAAGATGTTGGCTTTAACTCTTTGAGAAACAATTGGAAATACATAGTACAAAAACAGTTCGAGTGGACGCTATTTATAAATTTGTGGGCAATCTGTTAATCTGTACGAGTATATTAATAATTAGATCATAGATTTTATTTTATATTATTTATTATGAACAATTGCAGTATAAAATATTGATATGAGGACTTTGCAAATATTCAGGAATTCATTTTAAATCAGTTTACAAAAGGTAAATTTATTGATTATGTGTTGATAAGACATTGGGATGTAGCTTTTTTACGCGCCTTTGGATCAAAGTCCTGACTAGTTATTCTGCAAATGGATTTGTGTTGGAGAGAAGTCTCTCATTGTATCGGCTACTGTGGATGTTTATTTCCTGGAGAACTGTAAGCATGCTAATTTCCAAGCAAAAGTTTGCTTCTTTTGCACAGAAGCCAGTTTAGCCTTTTCATTTTATGAGAATGGTGATAATATGATATTTGCAAGTTAGGCGTTTATCAAGGTGTGGACTGTGGTATCGCCAGGCAACCAATCGTTACCAAAGGTATTATATATCAGTTCTCCTGAGGGTGAACGAAACAGTTATGATTTACCTGAGTTCACCTTGATATTTCACCTTGTGAACCAGGTTTCCACAAGCGATTCATGTATAAAAATAGGTTTGTAGGTAGGACGGAAAAGAGATTGAAAAAGTGTATATGAAGAAAATTACGAAAAAAATTCCGTTTTTTTCTACAACCCACGTACCTATGTACCTAGATTTGCAATTATGTATATATTTTCTTAGTCTTTTTCATTGTTAAAAGTAGAAATATCTATAGCAATTCTTGGCAATTCTTGGCAATCTAAAATATTATTTAATCATGTTGCTCATTTCAATTATGTTTTATTCTATGCAAAGAAAATGGACACTTTGTCTTTTTTTTTTTTTTTTGTTATTTAAAATATTTATTACAATAATAATTGAATACACTTTCTTGAAGTACGAGTATATCAAGTGTTAGTGAGTAATCTGATATTTTATTTCATTTTTTGTTCCTATTTGGTTTCGTTTTATATTTCATATTTGGTGGCTCCTCATTTTTAATCTTTTCTTCTTCCAATTCTTCACGTTTAATTTTCTTAAGTGTTTCTTTTACAGAATTTTTAAAGAGCACAACCTGATCTTTAAAGAATATAAGATCATCATTGGCTTTATTTATTTTTGATCTTAGTATAGCTACATCATTATCAGCTTCATCATAATCAATATCGTATTTTTCTGTTAGTTCCTCATAATCAGCTACATAATTCTGAAAAATATTTCCAGAAATTTACACATAATATTTATTTGAATAGAGTGAGTGTTTCTCTTCAAATTGTGAAATGTGCTTACCAATAGTTGAGTATTATAAACTCCCAACTTGGATCCTAAAGATTGCTGTTCGGCATACGTTACGAAAATAATTTCATCAATCTCATCCCTGGTCTTCTGCAATGATATTGAATTCTTCAATATCTTGATGTCGGTATTTATTCTGATCCAGTTTACTTTATAGCGATCATGGATGGGTATTAAAGCTAAAAGTCGAGAAACAAAATTGTGAGTTATTGTTGTAATCTACTTTAATCTTCAAACATTTATTATATTTGCTTGGAATCATTTGACTATTTAATTTGGTTACAAATAAAGGAATGTCGAAGTTACTAAGGGAAGAGGTCAATATTTTTTAGCAAATCACCTCTAAAAAAAAAATAGAATCTTGTGATTGGAAGCTTTGGGACAAATCGAATTTATGAAGCCCTGGAAGAATATAAATTGATTTAAAATTTTCTGTTTCTCCTTGAATAGGATTGGTGAAAAATTATTGATGTCAATTTATTATCCTATGCAATAATTAAGAGACTACGTTACAGTTACAGACCTAATGTCATAAGACATACACTAAGCATTCTACGATTGGATAATTTCGTGATGTGGATTAACTTAAGATGGCTTTGGATGGAAGGTTAAATATACCAGGGCAAGTTATACTATAACTATACTTATTAAACTGTGGGTTCCATACACAAGATTCGTTTTCAAGAATTGATCTAAGTAAAGAAGCTATAATAAATTAATAGCGTTGTAGGATCATTAAACTCTTTAGACCAACGTTTAATGTATCCTAATAGATCATATATCCTATAGATTATATATATATGTATATATATGTAGATATAAAGATATGTGTGCCGAATTGCTGCTTTAGATCCATCAACACACCCAGATCACTGAATTGTGTGACACATTCTAGAGTGTAATCATAGATGTGGTAGGATATAATTCTACAATTTAGCGTGAGATAGGACAAAGCGCACCACTATGATAAGGAAACAAGATCTTTTGGAAGAAATATTTGTTGGACAAGAGTCTCACGCAAATTTTATGTCTTCTGATTATTTTTCCAAGTTTATGTTTTGTATGGAAGGTACCCTTCCTAGTGGTCCCAGGGTCTTAAAATTTATATAGTCTGTGGATATGGGTCAGATACTTATAGTGCCGAAATTTCAAGTGGATAAATCAAAAAAGAAAAAAGTTTTTCTAATAAGAACATGGATTCGAATCTGAGTTTCCATGGAAGGTACCCCTCATGGTAATCCGAGGGTCTTAAAATTTACGTGGTTGCTTGGTTACGTGGACACGGATCAGATAGCTATTGTGTCGAAATTTCAAGTGGATAGTACAAAAAAGAAAAAAGTTTTTCTAATACGAACTTGAATTTGGATCTGGGTTTGTATGGTAGGTAGTTACCTCCCCTAGTGGTCCGATTCGATTGATTCCGACATATGTATTGCGTATGGTGAAAAGACACTTTCATACAAAATTTCATCTCTCTACCTAAAAAACTGAGGAACTAGTTTGCCTACATATATACGGACAGACGGACACGGCTTAATCAACTCGTATTGTCGCTCTGAACAAAAATATGTATACTTTATGGGGTCCCCGATGTCTCCTTCTGTGTGTTACAAACTTTATGATAAACTTAAACCTTAAGAGACACCAGAAGTTGTTACAAAAATATGTCTTTGGGTTCTGGAATGTAACTGATTTGGGGAGAAAAGCGAAGGTATTCCGTTTGTTGAGTAGTAAGAAATGACCAAAACTACATATGACATTCATTTGATGTTAGTTGTAATGAACTACAATATTAACGAAGTCGAACACTCCTTAATGAATCCGTGTTGTGAGGTACTGTACTTGATCGGTGATCAAACTATTCGAAATATTGCAAAATTTAGCTATTCCTCGATAATTTGAAAAATTAGCTTTACATACTTTTTTGTGGAGTGAAATTATATAGGACTGCTTCTAAATATTTAAGTAAGACAGATGTATTCAGAGATAAGTCATACAATTTTCTCACTGATTTATGCATAGCATTGTTTTTTTTTTGTTGAGTTTTAAACGTTTCTATAGTAAATTTGAAACGACCGAACTTACTTTCTGCTTCCAAATCATTCAGCTGAAGCTTTTTCAGTCTATCTTGCTTAGGTTTTTCAGGAGGAAATAATAAGCTTCTATTATATGTTGCCATGATTTTTTGATATTCATGTGTAGCATATTCAAACTCAATACTTAATTTATTTTGATATTCATCACGACTTGCATACTCTCTACAAGAAATAATGAAAAAAATGATACTCTTACTATTCTTTAATATTTGAAACTTACTTAAGAGTTGGAATTAATTCATCATTAAGATCGACATTATCCATAAATTCGGAAGAAATTTTATTATAGATTTCCAGAACTTGTGTTAAGTCCATTAGTAATTTAAATGCATCCAAATCATCCGGTTTATATTTTAATTCAACCAAATCTACATAGAGATCATTTGGTAGATCCAAACGATTTAATCTTTCGTTAATTGACCAACTAAAAAAATTATACGCCAATTGTATGGTTTTTATTCTACATCTTGATTTCATCGTATTCAATTTTCGTTGAGTGTCAACAAAAACCATATTAATCGCCGTCACAATTATTAAATCTTTCCAAGCAATTAGTTGTGGATCATCTGGTGCTAAGGATTCTTTATCTGATCTTTTTGTTGTTTCAAATTTCGCATTATATTTTCTTGGTGCGTGCAATTCGGCAACCATGTCAAGTGGATTTGTTTTTTGCAAGAAATAAACATCATCTGGTACTTCAATCTCAGTTAAATCGGGTAAGGCAATGACCTTGGCAATAGTTCTTTTACCTCTTGAAGTCATTATAAAATTAGATCTTATTGTACCTTTATTTTTATTAGAATATTTTTGTTTTCTTTTATATTTTTTTTTAATTTTATTTAATTTGTTTTATTTTGTGAGTTTTCTTATGTGTTTTGTGTATGGATTTTATTAAGAAACTGATATTTTTTTTTAACTTTTTTTTTGTATTTGATTTTTTGCATGGCCTACTAAATGTTCCTTTGAAAAAATTATTCATATATTGTATTTATTACATCACACAATTCCATACAAAAAATCAGCTAAGTGTGAGTCGGGTGCCGAACCATCGTACAAGAATTTTTGCATAAAATATTAAATTATGTGCATAATTAACAGTTTAAAACTATACTACAATTAACAGCCTAAAAGTATACTAAAAAAAAAAATATGTTAAACAAAAGATTACATTAAAGAACAATGTTTCTAAAAATATGTATTTTTAGTATTTGTCACTCTACACACAAGTGAATTACACACTCTGTGAAAATTTCAACTCTGTACCTATTACAGTTCATGAGATAGAGTAGGAAACGGACGGACGGACGGACATTGTAAGCTTAGTAATAAAGTCCCGTTAGCTCCCTATGGATACGGAACCCTAAAAAGAAGAATTACCACCTTGTTTTCTATTGTATTTCTCATGAAACTGTGAACAGACAATGTGTTGAACACCATACGAGTATTGTACATTGACAACTTGGTTTCTATCGGTTTCTAGGCATTCTTTACGAAATTTATTAGGTTGGTACAAAAATAATGGCCGTTTCCGTACTGTTTATTTTTATGTATGAATTTCGGAATAAATTTTGTAATGTCATATTATATGTCGTTTTAAAGAGAGTTTTTCGCTCTATCTTTTAGACTAATTATCTTTTTATTATCGTCATACGTTTCTGACTTCCGACCACTTTTTGTGATGCTATCAAAACAAGAAATTCGCATTATTTTGCTTCACGAGTTCAAACTTGACCACAATGCTGCGAAGACGACACGAAATATCAATAAAGCATGGGGCGAGGATACTGCTTCCGAACGTACCACAAGTAGATGGTTTGAAAAATTTCGCGCAGGTGATACCAGCCTTGCAGATAAAGAGGGTCGCGGCCGCCCATCTGAGGTTGACAATGACGAATTGAATGACTTAATCGAAGCCGATCCTGGCAAAACAACACCGCATGAATTGAACGAAAATCAAAAAAATCGTCGTTTTGAGGTTTCATCGTCTCTTCTTCAGCGCAACAAAAATGACCCGTTTCTCGTTCGAATCGTAACGTGCAATGAAAAATGGATCCTCTACGACAAACGGCGACGTTCCGCGCAGTGGTTGGACAGCGACGAGGCTCCACAACACTTCCCGAAGCCGAAACTGCACCAAAAGAAGATTATGGTTACTGTTTGGTGGTCAGCAGCCGGTCTCATCTATCACAGCTTTCTGAATCCAGGCGAAACGATCACGGCAGAGAAGTACTGCCAACAAATCGACGAAATGCACCAGAAGCTTCGACGTATGTGCCCGAGATTGGTCAATATAAAGGGACAATCTGCTCCATGACAACGCTCGACGGCACGTCGCACAACTGACCTTGCAGAAGTTAAACGAATTGGGTTACGAGACTATACCTCATCCGCCATATTCGCTGGACCTCTCGCCCACTGACTACCATTTTTTCAAACACCTCGACAAATTCCTGCGCGAGAAATGCTTCAAAAATCAAGACGACGCCAAAAACGTCTTCAACGCTTTCATCGCCTCCAGAACTCCGGACTTTTGTGCTACCGGCATAAATAAACTTGTTTCTCGTTGGCAAATGGTAATGTAATGGTTTTTATTTCGATTAATAAAGTTTATTCTGAGCTGAGTTACGTTCATTTAAATTGGCTGTTTGAAAACGGCCATTATTTTTGCACCAACCTAATAATTCGTAATTCTTATCTATTGACTTCTGTCATAATTTTGAACCCTTGAATTTCTTGAAGTATTGAAGTGTTCTATACGTACCAATTGGTCTTAACAAGTCTTTTTGAGCATTTAATTGGACGTTAGAATTTTTGCATTTATATCCAAAAAATAATAGTTTAGCAATATATTGACATGGTTATTTGAAGCTAATGATATGAGTAACATTAAGTAGTCCCAAACAATCTTTGATTTGAATTCAAAGGTGTTGAGATCCTGTGATATATAATTCTATAGCATGTACTTCTGCTTGAAAAACTGAGTTCTCTGGGCCCATACTACTGAATATGCGTCTTCTAGGGTTTTGCCCAGCTTCCACGACAGTGTCAGTTTAAGAATTATCCATTTACCACACGTAGGAATTACGAGAGGGTTTGGGCCTTGCCCGTTCCCAATCTACTCTGTCCGGAAGTGTCACTGTAAAGTTTTTTTGAAAATTGAATATTGTAGGACAGAGATCACTTATGGTAAGGTTGGTTCTGCTTCGAGTGAGCTCATCAATTAGATGGATATGAGGTTTTTTTGTGTCTGTTTCATCATTTAATAGACCGAGCTTAGACATAAACATGTGAATTGGCGGTAAATTCAATAGCGTCTCAAGGGCAGCTGGTGGAGTTGTCCGCATGGCACTAGTTACACACACATGCTAGTCTTTGTACCGATTTTCAGTCTTGAGTGAAGCATAAGTCATAATCGGTCTGGTGATAGCCGTGTGTATAAACACAGTGTAAAGAATTTTAAGCCATGATGCTTTAGAAGATAGCCTACATACTCGTACATATTTAAATTTGACTAGGTTAGGTTAGGTAGCTGCATCGCTAAACGAGTGAAGCCACTTAGACCGCAAGATGGGTCCGTTGTGATCCACAAGGGAGGGGCGTAGCTACCTCCCAACCGAATTGAACCATTCGGAGCTTTTGATGAAGCGAATGAGGTTATTAATGCCTAGTTGATATAGGTTATCTATACTTGTTAGGAAGGGGGAACCCAAGAAACGTATTCTCATTTTGGCCAGAGCTGGACATGAGCAGAAGAGGTGCTGGATTGTCTCCAGTTCCTCTTCATTTCTGCAACTGCGACAGAAATCATGCGTTAAGACTCCCAGTCTAGTTTCATGGTTTATCAGAATTCCTAGTTGAGTTCTATCTAGCTTAATACCAGACAAGGATAGACGCTGATTTAGCTTTGGCCATGTTTGCCTGGCAATTTCGCATGTAGAAGCACTACTCCATTTATGATTTGATTTTGGAATTTATTAGTGTTTCCCTGGCGATAAGTTTACACGTCGCAATTGGAACACCAATGCACTCCATGTCCCTACTGACATGTGGCAGGTTGGTGCCTTCTCTTGCGAGTTCATCAGCCCTGCAATTTCCTAGAATATCCATGTGACCGGGAATCCAGCACAGGTTTATGCAGAGTTATGATGCCATCTCATTAAGAGATCGGTGGCAATCTGAGACACTCCTAGATGTTGTATGGGGTGCATCCAGGGCTTTTAGGGCAGCCTAGCTGTCTGATAAAATACAAATATCCTTGCCAGATATATTGCTTATCGGCAACCATTTTATGGCTTCATGAATGCTAGTTATTTCCGCCTGAAAAACACTGCAGTGGTCCATTAGTTTAATGGATTTGCAGATTGAGGGCATTTCGCAATAAATTCCAGACCCTACACCGGTATCCATTTTAGATCCATCTGTGTATATCTTGATCTGGGCACTTTGTGATGGATCACCTTCTAGCCATTCCTGCCGCGTTGGAACCCTTACAGAGAATTTCCTTTCGAAGCAAAAGGATGACGGGAGGCGATCAAGTACAGTAGGAATGTTAGTGTAGGAGTTCAGTATGCTTGCGTGTCCATACGAACTCCCTTTCCATTGTGAGCTTGCCTTGAGTCTAATGGCTGAGCATGCCGCTAGGTGTTTGCAGAAAAGATCAATCGGTGGCGTAGTTCTTATGACACCACTTATTGCCACCTCCGCCGATCTTTGAACCTTACCAATAATTTCACAGTAGGTTTTCTTCTGCATCGCAGTCCACCAGATATCACTTCCGTAAAGGAGAATGGGTCTGAAAACTGATGTATAGAGCCAATATACAGTTTTAGGTTTGATTCCCCATGTTTTGCCTATTGCACTTCTACAGGCATAGAGTGCCACGCTAGCCTTCCTAGCTCTTTCTAGAGTATTTGGCTTCCATGTCAGTTTCCTGTCAATGATTAAGCCTAAGTACTTTGTCTCCTCCGAGATCATAATTTTGACTATATCCTTTGGAAAATAAGCTACATTTATCGAAAAATCCAAATAAATTATAAACAAATCACATAAAATCAATTGGATATACTCATATTTTAATTTCATTTTCTACACGCTTTTGGGATATACTACTACAATACAAATGTAGATACGTAAAAGGTACTTAAATTTATTCATTTAATACAAATGATTTTAAACATTTGTCTAATTCAGCAATATTTTCCCTTATAATCGAAACTATCATCGCAACCGCTGATATTGACATCTTCCTTGCAATGATGGCGATGTACATCCGAGTCGAAGCACTCATCGTGTAAACGTTTCTCACGACTTTTGCTACGTTGCCGTTGACGGTGGAAACTGTGACTATGATGACGATGTTGTTGATGGTGTTGATGTTGTTGATGATGTTGATGATGATGAGTATTATTATTTTCATGCTGATGATCAATTGTTGTTAGACCAAAATGTTTAGCTGCCTGTGGTGTAGGTGATAATGTGTTAATATCACGCGGTGGACGACATTGGTTCGAAAGTGGTATTGGATCATCGTAACGTGGACATGGAAGATCACTCACTGGTGATGCGGTTTCATATCGTTTTGATAGTAGCGTAAACTCCTGATGGGCTGAACAAAGATCCTGCAGACGATGCAGAAGATCAGTTTCGGGCAAATCACGTAAATGCAATGTACGTGCAACAGAAGTTCGAAAAGATTGCAAATGAGACAGACGATGATTAGCATCTGACAGTTGAATCTGTAGGCGATTAAGATCCTCGCGAAGTGACTAAAAATTTATATAATACACATATATTTAGAGTAGTGATTGAGAGCTTTAAGATGTGAAGAAAATTACCGTAATCAAGGCCTCATCCCGGCAGCGTCGATTCTGATTGGACTCACATGAAGATTTCACACGCTCTTTCATTGTGGATAACTGAGCGTGAAGGCGTGTCTTTTCATCTTCCAAATCACAAATTTGTGTTGTCAGTTCATCGATCTTCCGAGCGCGTTCAAGTGATGTGATCTAGTAGAGCAATTAGTACAATATATTAGAAATGAAATTTCATCTTATGATTCTTATTACTTTATATTCTACAGCTTCTGCTAGTTGAGCCTTAACTTCAGCAATTTGAGTTCGTGCATCAGCGAGTTGCATATTGAGTTTGTCTATCTGTTTGGCTGCCTTTTTCGCTCGACAAACGGCATCATCACGTTCACCCTGAAACCAAAATGATTAAATAAGTAAAGGAGGAAATGGAAAGAGTGCATATTACAAACCTGCAACACACATTTACCACGTGCACCATCTTCGATTATGGCCAATTTCCGACGTAATAATTCCAAATGAAGATCACGCCTTTGTACTTGTTCACGTAGGATACGCACCCGACGTTGCAAATTATATATACTACTGCTCTCCTTAAGCGGTATATCATGACAGGATCTTTCACGACGCAGTTTGCCATGGCTGGAGTGATCACAACAAGTCTTAAATATATAGAAAAGAAAACATGCAAGTTTGCCAACAATTTCATAAAACTATAATTAGAATATGTACTACCTTTTCTAGCGTATGATCGTGTCGATATTGATGATGATGATGATGGTGATTCGGTTGATGAGGTATCATTTCATGTGGATCACAATGAGCAGCCAAACGCTCGGCACGCTCTAGAAGATTCTCAGCCATAAGATTTGTATCTGCGCCTAAAGCCGGTGGTGCTGAACATTCACTCCAGTTTAAGGCGTTAGCCAGACGTTGCAAAAACTCTGATAATCCCATATGATCTTTGCGTAAAGTATGAATTTCAGCATGACATTTCTCCAGACGTTCTTCTAGTTCACACTTTTGTGCTTCCTCAGTACGTAAGCGACACTCATTAGACTCTTGATTCGCTTTGAGTTTCTCATGTTCCATATTTAATTGATCACGAAGTGAGTGCAATTGCTGGAGAAAATAAGTGGAATAGAGAAATTCACTTACCACATATATTGTAACAATGACTTACCGTATGCATTTGTTGATTCTCACTGAGTGTTTCACGTACTTTATCCTTAATCAACGTTTCACAAGGCTCCGGCACATTCAGCTGATTGGCAAGCGTACGAAGGAATTGCAATCGATCACTTTGCGTGCGATCAAAATTATTTTGAAGACGATGGCAGCGGGACTCGAAACCTCGTAATTCCTCTTTTAGCTTTTCGCCATTAATCTCCGATTCGGAAAGTCGATCGCGTTGTATTTGCAAATCACGTTCATACTGACGGCAACGACCCTCCAGCTCATGATTATGATGAGTTGCACCATCGAGTTGGGCACTCAAACGTTGCTTTTCAATATTTGCCAGGGATTTTAAATTAAGCAATTCATTTTCACAACTACTTAGTGTATCGCAAGTAGAATGTACCTTGGCTTTGGCACGCTGCCACTCGATCATGACTTCCTCGGCTCGCGTAAGTATACACTCGGGAGTTAGATGTGCACTGGTCGTAATGACACCACTATCACATGAATCAAGACCAAGTATAACTCCCAATCGGCGCAATAAATCATGCAATTGGCCCTTGTGTTGTTCCTTCTGTGCTTCTTCGTTGGCCAAATGAGTTTCAAGATGTTGTATCTTACAGCTTAGCTCCTTACTTCGTTCATCTGAAGCACGCTTCTCACGCTTTACAGTCTCAATAGTTGCATCGCAACGCGCTTGTATAGATTGTTCGCGTTGTTCGGCTACTTGTAAACGATTTTGTAGAGATGCTATCAAAGCAGACTGTCGAGCGGTCTGCGTTCGTAATGTTTCCAAGTCTGAGTCTTTGGCGCAAAGTGCTGACTTGATTTCGGTGAGCTGTTTTAGGAAGGTAAGGATTAGCATTCGATGGCTTTAGAAAACTACTAGCTTAGATATAACAATGTTTACCTCAGTAGAAAGTCGCTCTTTTTTATAAGATATTGCAGCTAATTCACTTCGTAATGTTGTTGTTATGTCAATGTTGTGATGATGGGCATCGTTAAGTGTTGATATTCCTGTTGTGCCGCACGTTGTGTCCAACTAAGGTCAAATGGTAATAATTAAATAAAAAATCTACATAATAATCGCTTATGGTATGAACTTAGTTCGATAAGAGTTTAACAATGATAATAATGTAGTATGTAAATGATTAATGAATAATCGACAATTAAATGAATTCAAAATCTAAAATCTTCCACTTTAAATAAACTATTATTGTTCTCATCAGTTTTACATTAAAAAAAGAACTAGAACTGAACATAAACTTTTAATCATCGAAGCCTATATATATTTTAAATCATAATTTTTGAATATGTTTATTAAAAAACAAAACTAAAATCCCACATTATCAAATTGTCTTCTTCACTCTGATCAGTTCCACTATTAAGTCTACGGTTGGATGGTTCTAAGTTTCAAAAACATCATGACAACATGCAATTTTACACTTGTGCAAATGTATAAAAATGTTCTTAAAAATCAAAATATTCAATAACGACTACGAGGTAATATCCAAAAAGAAAATCAAATACATCTTATCTTATTTTTTTAGTGCTTTAAATTGTTCGTATGTTATGCGCTGTCATACCGTTCATCTGATTGCATTGAAATTTTGTGAATCTGTAATGTTGGTTATCGGCTTAAACATAACATACGATTTTGATTACGATATGTGTTCCCTTTCCCCAGATCTGGGGTATTCAAAACAACCCCAAGTGTAATAGAGAGAATATAGTGCTGATAATAAAGGAAACAACCCGTGCGAAGCAGGGTAGGGTACGCTATTTTATTACAAAAACAAATATTTTCATTCTGTTTATGCTTGTGAAACAATGACAAGAGAATGTAGCAAAGAAAATCCAGTGAACTGCTAAATAGAATCTTGAACCCTTGCCAAAAAATATTGAATAATTATTGTTATAATTATATAAGACGAAATATGTATAGTATTTCACTTCAAAATATCAAATTTCATTCAATGCTCCAAATTTTTTCATTTTTAGATAAATATGAAAATAAGTAATTACACTGCATTACAAATTAAAAAAAAAAAAAAAAAAATTAAATACCCACTTCACTTTCCCTGTTTGTTTATTCATAGTATGAATTTCATACACATCGCTTAATAACAACACATCCTTTTTTTCTATCACGTTTTGATCAACCCATCCTTCTATATGCATTTAATAAACTGTTCACCATGAGTTCTACACTTTTTATTTAAAAAAAACAAAGCCTTCTATGGTGGCGTTGGATGTGGAAGCTGCATTTGATTCTGTGTGAGAAAGGGGCTTTATATACAAGTTGTGTTACTCTCAATTTACTTTATATCCTATTAAAATCATTGAAAGCTTCCTAAGTGCAAGACAATTTTCAGTATTTATAGATGGAAGTCATTGTACCTGTAAGCCTCTTAGTGTTGAAATACCACAGGACTCTGTACTTGGTCCCATTCTGTATAATATTCTATCTTTACTCATGATAAACCGATTTCTATACATTGCAAAATATCTATCTTTATTGATGATATAGCAATTGACTGCTCAGAAAATAATTTTAGATTAATTAAAAATCACTTGCAAGTTAGCAAATTACTTCAGAAATTGGAAAATAAAATTAAATGCAATTAGGTCAAAATCCATTTACTTTACCAAAAAATTCAAATTTGGTAATTGACACTGCTAGTGTTCCATAGGAAATCCACTTAAATTTGATTTACATTTAGACCAGAAGTTTACATTTTTCAAACATATAGTTACAGTTATACAATTGATAAAATAAACAAAATATGTAATTCGTGTCTTCCATCCTTTAATAAATAGAAAATCCTTTTTCTCTGCCCATAATGAAATGATGATACACCGATTATTCTGTATGGCTCTGTAGTCTGGGGAGACTGCGCATAGTCACACTTACTAAAAATTTCAAACTGCTCAAAATAAATGATTAAAAACTGCTATTGGATCTTCTATGCTTATTCCTCCTCAGCTTATCTTCTCAAATTAGCTCATGCAAAACAAAGAAAGTTTATTACGCTCGTCCATTCATACGACTAATTATTTTAGCACTAGTCGCTGGTTTGTACTTATAAGAATCTGTCTAACATCTAGTCTAGTTTAAGTAGTATGTTTTTATATTATTTAATTTTTTTTTTTTATTTTTTAAGGGCTTCTCCGAATCATCACGGCCATACCACCCCAGAAAAAGTTCAGGAAGTGGTCTAATTCATTCTACAGGCCTTTGAAAGAAAGATGTACTGTTCTGCTGTTTTCCTAGATGTGCAGGAACTCTGTCAAGAGTTTGGCATGAGGGTCTACTTGTTAAAGTCAAGTACCATCACCCAGACTGGCAATATCTCTTATTCAAATTGTATTTGATGAATCGTTACTTCATGGTTGAGGTGAAGGATAAAAGATCCTCTATCCGTCGCATTGTAGCGGGTGTACCATAGGGCAGCGTACTGGGACCAATTTTGTACACACTATAAACTGCTGATATGCCAGTAGCCTAGAATGAAGACTCGGTGGTAGCAACATTTGCTGATGATATAACGTTCTTATCAAGAAACACTTGTAACATTCCAGATGCGACTTATACCCAAAAGTACGTTGACGATTTTCATAGATGGGCTAAACGTTGGAACATAGGGTTAAACTCTGCCAAGTCTCAATACTGTTGCTTTACGCTACGTCGCGGTAGGTCCACTACAGTTAACTTGGGTGGAGTTCACATCCCCTATGCCAACAATGTGAAATATTTTCAGTATGCACTTGGACAGACGCTAGACTTAGAGACGTGGTTGCTAAAATAGTTACAACCAAGTTACACAGGTTAAACTGGCTTTTACGCCCCAAGAGTACTTTGAGCCTTAATGCTAAACTTACAATTTGCATGTCAATCATCAAGCCGTCTTGGACATATGGTATTCAGCTCTGGGGTCTAGCATCTCGCTGGCAAATTCAACGCATTTAAAACTCTTAGAATAAAGCTCTACGAAAAATAACAGACGCGCCATGATTCGTCAGGAATAAGACAATTCACAATGATGTACAGTTGTCTTCAGTTCGGGATTAAATCAATTGACATACTAGTCGATACAACGATCGGTTGATTTCTCACAAAAATCTACTTGCTGCTGAACTGATTAACCATAATTGTCGTAGACTTCTGAAGAGGCTTCACCCAGCTGATCTCCGCCGTAGGCGTAAGTGTCACAATATTTGACTTAGTACACTTCAGAATATTAAAACAATCCCCATTCAACGTTTGATTCTTATGTCTTAAGGGTACTTTTGTATTTGATCGGCGTAATAAAATGTAACATAAAAAAAACAAAAAAACTTTTCCCAATTTTTCCTTATTCTTTTATACATTTTTAAATTAATCTGTATATGTAGATATTTCATTTGAAAGCTTAACAAAGTATTTTCTATTCTTTTGCAAGTAACTAAAGATGCTTATATTTGTGGGACATTTTTTAACAAAATCCATTCGCATAGTTCTTTGTCAATTAGTTAAATTAAATGGAGAGTAAAAATTCTGAATCTTCATTGTCATCGTTCGGTATATTTAACTCTTCGGTTTGACTTTTTTTAGAAAACAAAAAAGGAAGCATGTGAGGTATTGAATTTGATAGCGAATTTACACTAAAACAAGATATGATAGAAACAAAAGTCATAATGTCCATAACTAATAGAAAACTATAATAGAAAAACAGTTTTTCAGGTACCGAAATCGTAATAATGTTATAGTGTTGAAAACTATGAACATTTTAATTTACAAAATATGAAATTTATATGAATATTATACTGAAAAAGTTGATTTAATTTGCATCTTTGACCCTTAATTTTAAGTAGGATAAGGTAATGAGAACAATATAAAACCTTTTATAACAATCTAAAAAGCACATTACACTGAAGAACTTTATTCAGTTTTTTCCTCAAGAAGAATTTATCGATTGATCGTACCAAATGATGATGATGTGGTGATAAACCATCTGTTAAGTGATGATGATGATGAAGGTGCGAGAGCTTGTCACTTGGCATCGTTCTTAGATTTTTAATAATAACTATTTTATAAAATTAATTCCAACACTAAGTAGTACAACCTCACAACAAATTGATAAACTTAAAATTAATTTGAAACCCGTAATGCACCGTTCGCCGAAGGTATTCAAAACCAACTGAAATCGTTTAAACTTCACCTGGTAAAGTGAAACACGCGCCAGTTTGAATCCAAAATGCATTGGCAACAAAAAATAACAATAGAGTTAGTTACTCTCATTCTAACTTTATAAATATATGTATTTAGGAATTTACATAAACATAACAATACACATACATAAATACATTCATACCCACATACAAGTATACAAATGTAGAATACATAAATGAATTTATGCTCATGCAAAAAGCACAAGTCAAGTGTATGGAAAACAAGCTCAATGGCAAAACGAACTTGTTTGTTATATTTTATTTAAAACGAAGGTTGAGAAACTACATACTAGGTGATCCTAGACTGCGATGGTTTATCGCATTTATTATTGTTGTTTGGTTTGGTTTGGTTTGGTTATTGTTATTTAGGTCATTCACATGGCGGCGAAAGGTAGTGAAGTGCACGGCAATCTGATTAGCCAGGAGATAGCGGGGTCCAACGTAGTAAAAATTATTGCATACTTTTATGTCTATGCTGAAGTGTGTGTGTGTGTGTATGTGTGTGTGTGCCAAGTCTTGAGGAAAAGTTTATTTGTGGAAATGTTGGTTCATTGCAAACGGAAACGGAAAATGAGGTGTGCAAGTTTGATTTGCCAAAAGTTGAGTTAGCAGTGGAACAAAAATCCAGTTTTCTTCAATCAAATATTTTTCTACCTATAAAGTTCTTCAGATAATTTTGGTATATGCTGAAAGATTGAAGTACAAATTTTAACAATTAGAAGGGAAAACCATTTTCACCATTCAGTTAATCAAAGATCTATTGATATGATGAATTCATTAATATTCCAGGGATTAATCAGATTTAAAGATTTTAGTAGGTTAGGATATTTCTTTCTTCGAATCATTTCGTTTATATGAATAACAATATTAGCTCCCATAAGGGCCAGTTGCTGTTACCCAAAGTTCTAGTTCTTATCTCTACAAAAGGTTCACTAATGATCAAACTAAAGTGAACTCATATTTTTAGGATTTCTTTTCATTAAAAAATGTTTCTGTCAAATATATAGTACAATTAATTATACGATACAAAGAGTGGTCAATCTTTTCCTAGAGGCTATTTAGGCCCGGAGCTTTTGTTTTGGAGTAACAATCACTTCTAGAAGCTACTAGAACGGTGGTAGCTTTGAATCTAGAGAGTCTGTTTCATATTTCCAAGCCTTGAATTTTGTACCACTGTTAATTTTATGCAAATATAAACAACCGACAAAAAAGTGGAAAACTTTTTCCTTAAAAAAAGAAAAAAAAATTTACCCTTCCTCCAAACAACAAAAAATAACATAAACCATTTGGTTAACAACCAAACCGAGCATAAATTCTTTACATAAAAAAAAGAGGAAAACTTTCACAATTTCACTCGTTGATAAGCAACAAATTGGCGTTAAATTGCGAATAGATACAATTTCTTTTTTTGCAATAAACACGAAACTCAACTATAACTATATTTATTTTTAGCATTTCACATTTCGTGTTGTACTGAGATTTATCAAAAAATGAAAGATATAAAAGAGAAAACACAATGAATGGGGAAGTAAAACAATTTTTTTATGTTTATGCGTACTATTATCCTTTTAGGTTTATTCATGAGATAAACATTACCATAAGAATAATACTACATACTAGTAATATAAATTTATTTACCTCTAAAGAACTTGTCGCATTATTGGCGCCACACAAAATCTCAAAGACACTCCAATCTTCTGCAGTGTTGCCAGATGTCATAGGACGCAATTCGAAAGGCATTTTTAAAATATAATTTATGCATTTAACACTTTTTTCGAATAAGAATTCCACCAACAATTTGTCTTGCTATTTGCCTAATAAACAAAACTTATCTAGAAAAAAAAAATAAATTGAATACAAAAAATATGTTTCAGCATAGCAACTGAAATTCTAAAAAACAATTACAACAACAGCGTAATAAACGAGTTGCCACATTGCGTAACCAAGTTATGAAATTCTAGTAAACGTAGTTATCGTTACCAACAGTTAAATGTGTATACTGGTATCCCTTTAGGGTGTTACTAAGGTAATGAAATGCCTGCGCTCATGGTCGTCTTCGTTTCCTACTTCTTCATCATCATTTGAATCTTAATGTTTATTTCCTTCGATTTTCAATTTTCTCAATTTGCAATGGCGGCACCAGAACCAGCACCGGCACCGGCATATCCTGTTTTATGTCCTACCATCGCACTCAACCAGCCCAAACTGTTTACTTGCCTGACTGGATGGCAGGATGCCTGAATGTTCGTGCTCATAGGTACCTAAAACACGTAAATCGTTTTCATAATTTCATTGTCGCTGTCTGGCGGCATTTTTGCCAACATATTTTGTAAAATTATTTCCACATTGCCATAGAAAAATATGATGTTGTATCTAGTCGATATAGAAATGTAGTACTATGTCTTTCTTACTTACATACTACATATAAAAACTTCACGGCATGACTTTGAATTTGATTTGATTTCTGTTGTAATTTGTTTCCTTGATACATATTTCTATACACTTGCCAGGAAAAGTATTCATATACTGTACGCAAAACACTTTATAATAATCTAAGAATATAAAAATAAAAAATGTATTTAATTAAAAATAATATTATACTTAATTTATTTGTTAGGGAATTGATAATATTAATTACTAGCTGTGCCCGTGACTTCTTAGATTAGTACAATGAACCAATGACTGCACCTTTTTTACAAAAACATATTTAAAATTAATAATTATTATTTATTGATTCTGTTGATCGATTTTGATGAAATAAACTCTTACTTACAATAAAACTTCTGATCCTTAAATAATTCGTTTTTTAATTTGAACAAAATTTTCTTGTGAAATTCGGAATCAACAGAAACTTTGTCCATTCACTAAATGTACGGCGTGCCAGGTGATCGTGCGGCTTCAATTCTTGCACGAGTGAATTTTTGCAAGCTATGCAGCTTCAAATCTTTCCACAAAATCTTCCATAAAGTGGATGGGCACAGTTCCAATTTTTGAGCACAATGCCGAATAGACTAATTTGGGTCTTCCTCGATACTACGCTCGACAGCAGCAATAACTTCTTCGGTACGCACTGTACGATGTCTCTGAGGATGCGTGTTTTCCTGTAGAGTAAAAGAGGATGGACTATTATGAAGACCATAAAATGGAAAATAAGCGTGATGAGGTTTCCGTAAAAAATCTGCACAATTTCCTGGCATTGTTCAGGTGTCAGCCTATTCATAATGAAATGGCAATCCAAATTAAACAAAAAACCAATGACAAACTCGTACATTCATATAAAAAATTTATTGCACCTAAAGTTATATACCTCTAAAAAAAACCCGATAGGTACGAGTATACTCGCGATTTTCTCTCTACTGATCCTGATTTGCATAGGGTTTCCATTATTCGACTGCATATTTTTCAGAGAAGGTTTTAATGAATAAAAGATTGTCCTAGACTATAAGAAAGTAGAACTATATATATGATTATATCAGTGAAATTTTTAATCGCTTAGAAGTTAAGAAAACTCTCATGCTGCAACACATAAAGATCTTGATCTTCGAACTTCATTAAAGTCGAATCATTGTTCTTAAAAACTACTTAATAATAAATTTCAGAATGTTTCAATTTTAAATAACTTATCACTTTCATTGATTTATTGATAAACCGAAAAATATAAAACTATAATATTTTACCAAAAGAGACTAGCAACATGTTCGGTGTTTTAGAAGCGAGCAAACAAATTTTGTTATCGATCGCTGATTTGCCTCTTATACTAATAACAAAATGGTCTTTATGACATACGAGGTCGTAGATAAGGTTGGGTCAGGTAAAAATTTATTTTCACTTATGTTGCTTATAATTCTCAAACGATTCATATGCCGCAACGACCGAAATGTTCGTTTTGGATTGTGAAAATTTAAGACTATACTTCACAGGATCATTTCTGTAGTCAGTCTTCACTTGTTTTCATGCAAAATGAAAAACACGACATCTGCGATGAAGAGCGAAATCGTTTTATTCGGTAGCGTGAGGTTTTGAACAACTTGTCTCTTGTTAAATTTCTTCGGAAATATTCTGAGATGTTTGTTCTTCGATGATCGCTCGGTAACAACGAATAGAACGATTTCTGAGTGGTGTCAACAACTTTAATTCGATAAATTTCATATTTAATATAAAATAAAATTTAGGGAAGTAACTCTTCTTTTTTTTTTTCTTATGGATATGGAGAGAGAGCAATGTAAATTGCATATTTTCCATATTTGTTCAGCTGTTTCATTTTGAATTTTAGCTAAACAAATTCTAATAACTTATAGAAAGAAAAATTTTATTATTTGTATAGATAAACACAGTACAAAGAAATGAGCACAGATGAAAAGAAAGCAATCCCGTAACATGAAAGAGAAGGCAAATCACCATCATCTGTTCAGAACGTTTTAAAAACATTTAATTCAATCAACATTTTTTTGTTAATGTTTTTTTCTGGACTGAGTTAACAGAACGAGAAAATGGGTCCTTTAAGTATTACGTAAGCAGGTTAAGGTGTCGAGGAGTTCAATTTATATTATAAAACTTAAATGTAAGATAAAAAAAAAAACTTACAATATAATGAAAATGGATATGGAGTCCGTAAATTTATACACTTCATACAGGTTTTGAAAAATTCTAACAAGTTTATAAAGTAAATACAGTAATAATTTAATGAAAACTTTTTTTTTATTTTTTTTGTTCTTAGCATATGCACAGTGTACGAATACTTTTCCTGGCAAGTGTGTATGCATATTTTGATATTCAATATTATTCAGTTTATTATACCTAAAGTTAAATACTAAAATTGTTATGATTTCCATAATTTGTAGATAATAGCACAAAATATAAATTTGTAAATATTCTACTTAGGGGCCATCCACATATTACGTCACACATTATGGGGGGGTGAAGGAAGTGTGACCACTTGGGACAGGCAAGGGAGGATACATAAGCTTTGTGAAGCCACATGTCGAAATCTAAAATATTAAAAAATTATTACCAAGTCTCTTTAAGATTTGTCACCTATATTGATCCCTAATAGAAACCCTAAGAAAGAAGCATTTAAATATAAGAGAAATTAAATTAACACCATATATTCGGTTTCCACTGTAAAATATGCAACGTCACATCAGGGGAGGGGGTCTCCGAAATGTGATCACCTGTAACAGGTTGAGGGGGATGTGTGTGTGTAGTTGGTTGTTGTAAAAAAACATGAAATTCGTGTGACATAATATGTGGATGACCCCTTATTATGAGTTTTAACAATCAATAGAAAATTTTAAAAATAAGAAATATGTTTTTCAAGTTAAGTAAAAATTAATATATGAAAAACATTTATTCTTATAATCCTCTATTTAATTGAATTATACATTAATTAAAAAATATATTATGAAATCTCCATTAGACTACCTATGAATAATTAACAAGCCAAATATAATTGCAAGTGTATCCTTATCTGGCAATATCTGAAATCAAATGGAAATGGATAATAAAAAAAAACTATTAAAATTCATAAATTCAAGCAATAAAAAAATCAAAAAAGCAATCAAAGTGTAAGTAAACTGAAAATTTGTTATGCGATTCACCGAAACTTTTATCATTAAGATGAAATCAAAATCATTTGTATAACTGTAGGAACTAAATAAATTATTTATCACACAACCATACGTATGTTTTGATATGTTGCACAAATCATCATTTCAAATTAATTTGTTTTAAAAGGCTCAAACTTAAATATATAGAAATAAGAACTGACTTGCAAAACAGTTTTTGCTTTGGTTTCTATTTAAATCTCCAGAAATTGGGAGACTCTGATACCATCCATTGATCTGTGTACCTAGATAAAAACTATCTAAATAAAATAATAAGATCTACAGATGAATATTTGAAAGAATAGTATGTTACTATTCGTTATTAACTTCATGAAAATTTCATAAAACCTTTTCAAATTAGGTTTATTAGAAATTCATAAAAATATCTTTACTCTTACTTTAATATTAAATATTATAAGAAATAACTTACTGGAAGTAACATCACTAATTGCTTTAATTAGTTTCTCTTGGGTATCCTTGCCAAAAACTTTGACTGTAACAACGCCAGAATTCAGAGCGGACTGAATACAAAAAAAAAAAAAAAAATGTTTAGCAATTAAAATATAAAACTACAAACTTTAATTTAAATTTACCTTCACAGAATCTGAATTAAGAGCATTCAAGAACCTTTGAAACAATTGTTGACTTTTTTCAGTAATACCATCAAGAATTTCACGATCAACAAACTGTAAAGATATTTTGTATATGATTTATAAAAAAACTTACAAAATTATACTTCTATTTTATATAGACAGACCTCTTCTGCTATACAACAGGCTGAAATAGCAAGGACAAAAACCTTTAGTGAGGAGGAGGTCATATTCAAACCGCTTAAAGGTGTTTTCACTAAGTTAGTCACGAATAAACTGAATCAATACAATCTGATGGAAAAATAATTTTCATTTTAAAAAATATTGCTTCATACATTTACTTTAATAGTTGTGAAAATGCATAGTATAGGAAAATAGAATGTTGATAAGAATATAATGGATTTAACTCAATGTTTTTTTTTATATAAACATAATCGTACATATATTTTACCGATAAACAAATCTGTTATTTAATTGACATTGAATTCACTTAAGCAAGAATATTGAATAAATTTATTTATGAAATTTTTTTTTTTTTTTTTTTAAGTTTTTACTAAAAAATTATTCATCTGTATTTGATTCATTAAATCTTTTGGAATAGTTAACGAAACAATGGAATATCAAATATTAACTTTTTTATTACACATAATTTTTCACATTTTCCGCATAAATTTTGTTTCTTCTTTTTACAATTTTTATTAAGAATTTCTTTTTTATTTTATAGTCACTTAATAACCTTTCATTTAGTGGACGGTTGTGGCAATTCATGTGTAAATTGGATTCAGATTCAGGTATTGGGTTCATGGAAAAGTATCTTGAAAAACTACTAGTTTTCAGTAGCGATATCTCTGTAAGTATTAATCCAATCTGAGAATACTTTGCACAGAAGTACTGTAATAATAGCTAGAAATTCTAATAAAACCATGATCATGTGATTATGAAATCGGTTGTTTTTGCGTAATGAAAATGAGAGAAAAATCGGTACAATTTATTTTAATTTGACGAAAAGGCTAATAAAAAATGTGTGCACATCATGGAGAAGATACTTCATCAGAACGATCAATTGGAACATAGTTTGTGCGATCTCGTTACACTAAATTTCGAGATCAGTTTGGTTGACTTTGACCTTTGTGAAGATATCGAGTATGAATGGTACATAAGATCTTGGATTCCTTTGGATACCTTTTGGTTAAAAAGAAAATCAGAATACCCAGAATTAAGAACATAAGCTTTAAAGTGTTTGGTTTCATTTGCGAGTTGACATTTTCGTCAATTACCCAAATAACAACCAATCAGAGAAATAGCATTAATTTAGAAAACAATTTAACTGTAAATGTAGCAAAAACGGTTACGCAATGGGAGAAATTGGTTAACGCAAAACATGCGCACACTTCACATTAATGTGACTCATGGGTACTTATTTTTTAATTTTGTTAATAATAAATGGTCTTTAACATTTCCTTCATGAAAATGTCTTTTTCAACTTTGTTTTTTTTTACTGAGGCTTCTCGATCCTTTGAAAACACTTTCCTAGACGATTGCAAAACGGTATTGTGTCAGCTTTTTTTTTTAATCTGAAACCTCCGACAGTATTATGGTTTTACCCATATTATTAATAAAAAATCAGCCAAGTGTGAGTCGGACTCGCACACGGAGGGTTCCGTACCATCGTACAAGATTGTTTGCTTAAAATATTAAATTATGTTCATATTTAACAGCCTAAAAGTATACTACGATTAACACCTTAAAAGTATACTACAAAAAAAAAAAATAAATAAATAAATAAACAAAAGGTTAAATTAAAACACAATGCATCTAAAAATGTGTATTTCTAGTATTTGTCGTTCTACACACAAGTGAATTACACACTCTGTGAAAATTTCAACTCTCTACTTATTACGGCTCATGAGATAGAGCAAGAATGGACGGACGGACGGACGAACATCGTAAGCTCCCTATGGGTATGGAACCCTAAAAATGAAAATTATGTCATAATATAAAGTTGCTTTGTTATATAAAGAAAATGAAACGACTCTGATGTTACTTTCCCACCAAACTATTATATGCTTCAAACAACTAAATATATAATTGACATAACCGGATAAATATTCAGATCTCATGTTCAAATCATATATTGTGGTTTATGGAGAATCTTCGAGGCACTCCGATTGAAACATATTATTACATATTGTCTTTTTCAACAAAGCCAAGTTCTTTTTAGCCTACTTCTTCCTTAATCGTTATTTCTCTTCCATTCCAGAGACATAATGCCTATCGATCAGCACGTTTATTCATAGAAGATATTAAAATAATGTGAGTTGCTCAGTATTTCGTCAGTCTTTGGGAAATTTTTGTATAAAAATAGATTGACAAAGATGATAAAATGAATTCTTTTCATGATATTAACAACTTTCACTTTTACTTTATTTCCGATGGCTCTTCTAACGCAATGCAATGCAATGCAATGCAAACATCTTGACATCATTCAGTTATTGAGTCTCTAGATTAATTGAAAAGTTCTAAAAAGTTTTTCTATAATTTAGTAAACTTTTGTAAAAATGTCATTAAAAGTCTTCGGTTTTATATTTTAATTTAGTATTAAACAAGTGTTCTTTACAAGCACACAGTCTTTATTTTATTTGTGAAAAAAAAAAAATACAAAAAAAAAATATATTTAAAAAATAACAAAAAAAAAAGAATGGATATTGATTATTTAAGATATATTTTTCCATTGCCATCGCCAAATAAACCAGAAGATCTTAGACTCTGTCGAGATGAGTATATACAAAAAATATTTGCGCCTTATGAAGAAGAATTCAAAAAGAAGATACAAATGAAAGCCAGGGAAGAGGAAGAAAATAATGAAAACGAAGAACAAGAACAAGTGCATGTAGATAAAGATCTATTTGAAAGACTTAAAAATGATTTAGGTCGGCCAATACAAGCACTTGACTTTATATTCCTCACCTTCGAACAATCCGATAAAGACAAGTTGGAAAATAAAAAAAACAGATTGACCATGAATAAATTAAGTGAGATAGATATTGTTACAAAAGAATTATTTGATACAGCTATCAAAACAGCAGCATTCAAATATGCACTTTATCAAATAATCGAGGAACTAATGATAATCGGTTCTACAGATAAAAAAAAAAATGTCGTATTGCCATATAAATTATTTAGTTGGTCTTTGGAAGATTTAAAAGCGCGTACTGAAACTGAAAATACCATACATTTCGATATATTGCAAATCCAATTGGGTGAAGAAGCATTGAATGGTATTAAATTGAATGTTGATGTTAGGGAGTTGATAAAACTATTTCATCTCATAAACGACGCAGTTGATGATGAGGATTTCACAAATGTTGAACATGATTTACAGTAAGTGTAGCACTAAACTTTAATACTTAGAAAATCTATGCTACAATACATACTAAGTAATAGGCATCTGAATGATATAATGTAATTAAATTTACATAACATTTTTCTAGAGATTGTCAATTGGCTTTTACCCATCACAAGGAATCACATGAAGTATATCGTAGCCAATATGATAGACTTATAGAACGTTATTTTGCAGCAACAAGTGGACGACTTGTAGCCAGAAGTACTCTCGGTCACAATAGTAAATTAGAATTGGAAACCTTACAAGATTATGTTGATAGTATGTTGTACAATATACATATATTCTTATAAATGATTTTGAATATACACGTACTTATGTTCAATTTTTCATCATCATCATCATCCACAGTTGTTGATCCGATTAAAAATCGTTATAGATATAATTGGTGCAAAACCTCTAGCAAACAATTATCCCTAAAAAATCAAATAATCATTAGTGATCTGAAAAAGAAAATTGAGAAGAAACGAAAAGCAAAAGCTGATGCTGAATTCGTACATGAATGTACTCTAACTCATCTCAATATGCAAATTTTTGTAAGTATACAATAGTATGTGTAGTGTGTATACATCATTCTTTTAATAAAAATAATCTATGAAGATTTATTTTATTGTATATACGTATTTTGTTTTTATTTTTCATTAACAGAAATATCGTGAAAGTTGTGCTAGACTTCTTATAAAGACTGATGAAGATTTTGAAAGTGCTGTTAATGACTGTGAAATAGCCAGAATAAGAATGCAAAAGGCTATAGATGACATAATTTTTTATAAAGAACAAGTTGTGATGTTTCATCAGCGTATTAAAGAAGTTACTGCTGCAATTGCCGAAGAGGAGGCCCAAAGGCAATGGCTTTTAGAACATGTAAGTATAATACATATTTTGTATGGAAACAATTTTTAAATTTTTTTTTTTTTTTTTTTTTTTAGCCACCAGCAAAACATAAAAAGAAAAAGGGTAAGGGTAAGGGAAAGGGTAAGGGAAAGGGCAAGGGCAAGGCGAAGGAAACTGAAAAGACGAGTGAAACTGACATGGCGAAAGGAACTGACAAGGCGAAGGGAACTGATAAAGCAAAGGAAACTGACAAGGAGAAGGGAACTGACAAAGTGAAGGAAACTGGCAAGGCGAAAGAAACTAACAAGGCGAAGGAAACTGACAAGGCGAAGGGAACTGGCAAGGAAAAAGAAAAAAAAACAGAACAAAATTAATAGGTTAGTGTTAATAAAATCCATCGAGACAATTAATGAGATGAAAAAACAGTAAACATTAAATGGAACTAACCACGTATTAAGACAAAGTTATTAAAGAAAAAAAAAAAAAAAATGTATTAAAATTAAAAAACTAAAAAAAATTTTTAAACTTTGAACTTTAAAAAGTGTATGATGATTCGGGAGACTTCATACAGTGCAGTGATTTCAATATAAGCTTCAGCTTAGGTTAGTCTAGGGCTGTCCAACTTTTTTGGTTCCCAAGACCACATTGGTAGAATCCTTGGTGATTTGAGCCGCAGGTGGAAAGAAAAAGGCAGTGCCACAAAGTGACGAGCAAATAAATAAAAAAAAAAAAATGTATACAAAATCGCAGTGTTGCGGGTCAAAGAAAGAAATTTCTGTTTCTCATCTGTTGACAAATTAAGCGCGTGTGGGGCGCTTTTCGTCTTTACTTGGGCTGCGGGTTGGACAACCCTGGGATAGTCATTGATTTGGGATCCGAAAATTAAGGTTGTGATGATCAATCAATCAGTGAGATAAAAAGCAGGAAGTGTTAAAGGGGATCTGAACGAACCATGTTGTTTTTTTTTGTTGTTTGTGAGGTTGGGAGGAATCCCTTCGGACCTATATAACTTCAGAGTAGACGTCCAAGGCTTCCCTCTAATATACAGAGCACTCTTCCGTTGCCTTTTAGGTCAATTATATTCTATTCACCTACGTCTAGGTTCCACACATTTGCAGCCAGCATTATGTTGTAGGCTCGTTTTCTCCCGCAGAGAGTAGCTATACTTTAACTATTGCACGGTAGGCTGTGGGCAGTCAATATGCGCCGTAACTCAAGGAAGGCGGGGTCGTCAGGCCCGTAACTCTTGCCGGGAGTCCCTTAACCAGGTATTAAGACAATGTTTTTTTATTATACTTCATAAAGTGAGGTGATTCCAATATAAACTTCTGTTTAGGTTAGTCAATGTTCTGTGGATCGCGATGATATTAGAATAAATCTTGGCTTGCCTGAACCATTGGAAGTTAACATAATTTAGTCTGCACAATTTTGAAGCTCACTTAAAGTTCTTTGAACTGTTTGTAAATAAAATATGTGTAAAAAATATATATTCAAGGGACACCTTTATTCGTATCGATTGAGAAACCGGTTTAAGAGCTTTACAATGATCCTTCATCATATGCCACACGTTGTTGCAAGTAAGATACATAGAAGGGCATACAGAGATCATCGACACAAGCAGCCAAATTGGCAAGCGATCAAAAGATAAAAACTATGGTGATGAGAGATGGAAAGCAAAAAAAAAATACAAAAAAAATTATAATATTATAATAACAAAAAGAAGAACTACAATCTTTTTCACAATGTTGTTGCTCGAACTCGAACTCAAACGATCCATTCAGATCCATTTGCTTGCCTCTTTAGCATGATGATGACTTCTTGCTGGCTGGCTGCTTTTGTTTGGGAAGTGGCAAGGGAATCTCTTCACTCATCGACAACAATATCATTGCTGGTGTTGTATTATGGCTGTTGTTGTTCATGGTTTCTGTTTTTATCTACTCTTTATGCTGGCAGCATAAATACTTCATTCTATTTTTTTTTCTTTTTGTTTTGTTCGTTTGTTGTATTGTATTTTTTTCATCACTTTTATTTTCAACTTCCTGCGCTGCACTACACAGACTGTCTGAGCTTCGTTCAGCATGGCTTCTGTCGTTGTTGCTTCTTCGTTGCCGCCATCACATTGAAGAAGGGCCAACAAATGAACAGTCAGCGAGACAATCAGCCAGTCAGCCAGCGAGACAGTCAGCCAGAGGAGAATCGTTTTTAGTATTCAACTGACTATGCATTTCTGTGCTCCTGTTGAAATTTCTAATCGCTGAAACCTTCACACCCTAATGACGGCCGCAGGCAACTTATTTAGGGCTAATTTTTGTTTAGTCAGTCCCTTGTACTTTTGGGACAGACACATGTTGTTAGCTGAAAAATCTCCTTAAATTCATTCATTCATATTGGCCACAGATACAAGAAGTTGCGATTTGTATGGGCATAGATACGAATCGAGTATCTTTAGCCTTCAAAGGGCTAGTAGTGAGCAGCTAGCTACATGTATCTACAGACAGTTCTTTAAGTTTTTGCTGCATGCAACGTTACCATGTTGCAACATTCGATGTATCTTTCTCATTTTATATCAGTTTACTCTATTTGCTGTTCGCCTATTTAAATTGGTTTGTGCTGAAATCTGTGTTTAGCGTCAATGTCGTAATTGTCATGCAACAAATGTTGCATGCCTCATTTCAGTCGAGATGCGCTAAAATTCATAGGGTTTGGTTCTTCTGCAACAGCTCCAAGTACAAATAAAGTTCCTTCATGTTTTGCGCTGATTCTTCGTCTGTACTGTAAAGAAAGAACCATTTTGTAAAACTATTTGAAATTGAAATTTAGAAGAAAAAAAAGGCAAAAAACAAAATTTTCAAAAATCCTTCTGCCCTTTGTATGATGGTGTAACATCAAAATGGCTTTGTCTTCTTTCTTCTTACAATATTATTGTACTTAGTTCTAAATAAATTTCTTTCTCTCTCTCTCTCTCTCTCTCTCTCTATCTGTCACTCTTTCTATCAGCTGCAGATGCATATGTTGAGGTTGATGCTCTCGCTTACGCCCTTTAATGTTTCACATTTAACTTATGTTGCCCTTTTTACATAAGCGTAGTCCTACATAACTTTTGGAAGGGATCCATTTTGTTTGTCATTGTAGCGGTACAATTGTCTGAGGCAAAATATGATAGTAGTATTCTGTTCTGGATTCTTAGGTACCTGGGGTCCTCATCTATGTATATAGATTTACCGTCTTAAACCACCACTGCATTTGACTTTCTACATCCTGTAATGACCTCGGTTTCAAGTACCAAGGATAATCAATGTTCAACTATACATATACAGATTTTATGAAACCCTTTATGGTTTATTTAGTAGACGCCCATTTTGCTGTGCGCCCATAAAACGCATTCTGCAAGCAAATTGATATCTTTTTTGGTTTTGCGTTTTGTAACTTCTCTTCTTACTATCTGCCTCTTGCTTGTGAACTCTCCTCTTTACTCTTATCTACTCTCTTTTATGCAATTACATACACACATAGTGGCACTTCTTTGTTTTTGCTTGTCCTCTGTACATTTTATGCTGCGCTCTGCTGCTGCTGCTGCTTCTGCCTCTGCTTATGTTGTTATTTATTATTGTTGTTTTTGCTTGTCGTCTGCGCGTGTCTTTCTTCCCTCGTTTATACATTCACTCAAATACACACACAAACACACACACTCATTCATTCACTCACTCACTCACTCTTCACTTACTCTCTCATTTGTTCTTTGTTGCCATCATCATCATCACCGTCGCCATCATCGTCGCCATCATCAATTGTCTGCCGGCACCAACATAAAGAGCCATGGTTCGAATGATTCGTCTGTCTGGCTGTCTGGCTGTCTGGCTGTCCGCCTGTCTGCTTGTCTGCTTGTTTCTCTGTGCATTGACTCCGTCGTCGCACTGTCGTTGTTTAGAACATTTTTTTCTGCTTATGTTTTCTCTTATTGTTAGCGTTGCTGCTTCTGCTGCCTTTTGCGTTTTTGCATTATTTGTTCTCATGACGCGCTTAGCAATTCTGTTCGCCTGTTCGGGAACACCTTTGAAAATGTCGAAATTTCACATGTAATTCCCACGGCCTGAATTTTCCCACAGTGTTTAGTTGCAGCGCAGTCAAACATGTTGTTGCTATTGTTGTTTGGTTTGTGTTCGTTCTCATCTCTTCTGCTTCAAGCAACCAACTCCTTTCATACATCCTTCCTTCTTTCTTCTCTTGTACATTTACAAGTGGGATAGACAGACCGACAGACAGACAATAGCGTGTAAGTGCAGTGGAGGCCATACCATCATCTTCATCTTCATCATCATCAACATCATCCGCAGCAAAGGAAGCTGAAAAAGATTCTGCAGGCATCAGAAAGAAAAAGAAAAAAAACAATATATGTATGTATTTTTTTTATAAAACAACAAAAATTTCAAAAGAAGAAAGAACTAAAAACAACAACAACAACGAAAGTAGCAGCAGCAGAAAAAAAGTTTTTGTTTTGTATTTTCTTTTGTTTTTGCTCATGTATCTCATTGTTGTTGTTATTATTATTATTGTTGCATTGCCTTGAATATGCTCTCAGGGTCGTTTGTTTCTTATTCTTTATCAACTTCATTTACTGTTCGTTCTCGCATTATTTTTAGTCTTCTGCCCTTCATCAGGCAGGCAGGCACCATCAGTCGACTACTGACTGATTCGCAGAATCGTCATTTCCTTTCTCTTCCCTTATCGGGATTCTTTAAGTTTATTGTTTTGAAACTTTTTGTCATTATTATTATCATCATAAAAACAACAACAACAAAAACATCATGTGCGTACATAGAAATCTTTTTGTTCTTTCATTCTTCTTTACTTCTCATTTTTATCTTTTTTTTTTTCTATCTTTTTCTTTGGTGGTGGCCATTAACAAAATTGCTTTGCACTTTTATTGTCTCCTGCTGCTGCTGAAAGTACTCATACTCACTTTTTTATCGCATGCGATTTTAAATTTTCATGTACAAAACACAAATTTTGTCTCCACTGCTGTTTTTCTATTTTTCTTTCAGTGACGAAGAAGACCTTGAGACAAATTTATAGTTCAACTTTGTACTTGAACGACTTTCAGTTTGTAGTGTTTTTTTTATTAATTTTTTCCTTTGTCTTAATAAAAAGTCCTTAACCTGAAGAAGCTAAGTTTTGTATGACTTTCGTCCTTGAAATTCGTTTTTTTTCAATCTCAAGTGTTGCCATGGTGATATTGGCTAGTCAACGAACAGCATCTGCAACTTTTATCATGAACCATATTACTGTGTTTGTTGTTTTTATTGCAACGAAATTTCGTACAAGTCCTGGCAAAGAATACCGACCGACTCAACCAACTGAACTCCTGGTTCATCAATAATATCAAGGATTTTTTTTGGCGAATTCTCTCTGCCTCACATGAGGTGTGTGTTTGTGTGTGTGTGTGTGTGTGTGTGTGTGTGTCTGCCTCTCTGGTATGGAAAAGGGTAGTTGTCTCAAATATGTAATTGCTGGTAGATGCGTATGAAGTTTTGGCAGAACATTTTTGGCAAAACATTTTTAGCCATGATTGTGTGTCAAGAACTTGTATCGTTTCATGATTTCCTGTTGCTTGAACTCTAACGAATTGACAAAAAATTAGGTTAAGCTGTCACACACATGTCTACATACATACATACATATGTGTATGTGTGGCTTATGTGTCCTTGTCTTTGAAAAAAAAGAACATGGGAAAGGATGGTAGTGATAAGAGTTGTTGGGTTGTAGCATCCTTCCATAGGTTTAGTTAAACTGGTTTTTTATATAGTATGCGTGAGAGTATTTTTTACCTTTGACAGTAAAAACCCTATGTACTTATCAATACTTAAATAAATCTTTGTTAAGGGAAGAGTAATGAATTGGAATAAAAAGATTCTTGTCGATTGTTTAGTAGGGTTCATAACAACAACTCAAAATCTAACAGGGGATCGACAATCGGATAAATGATGCTAATCACCATAAAGTCACTTTATTTATGGTTGAAATACATAAGAGGGATAGCTAAGAAAGCATACAAAATTCTAATCTGATCTATGTATAAGACATTAAAACCCTTTAAAGATCACATTCCAAAACCAGGTGCAAGTAGATGCAATCAATATGTGATTAAAAATAAAAGAAAATCATTTTGTTCTTGTTTGAATGAAGGAAAGAAGGTGGTGAGTTAACAGTATCTCATAGATCACCCTTCGCCTCTCCAGCCCGTAGTTTCAACAAACCCAATGCCAAACGTGGGCCAAATCTTCAAGAGCAGGACAGTTACATACGAGGTGTTGGATACTTTCTGATTCTTCCTAATCTCCACACCTGCGACAAAAAGAGTCTTACCAGACACAACAGATAAGCTTTCAGAAAATTGTGTCTACAGATTTATCATTAGTAGAAATTTAAAGAATTTTTCCATTTCTACTCATTTATTGGTAGTCAATTTAGGACAAAGTCTTTTAAATCAACGGTCATTGACATGAACTTTGACTCTATTGACTGTCTGGGTTTTTTTTTTCTTTTCTTAAACATAAATATTTGTGCACACTTTGTCTGTGGTAAACAAATGAAAGCCCATGAACTCATAAAAATCAAACTTTAACAAAATAAAATATAAAAAAAACAAAAATTAAATAAAATAGAGATTTTTTTACAAAACCAAAATAAATACAAAACATACACAAATAAACACAAAAACCTACGAAGCCAATCATAAAGGAGTATGAATGACCTCGTCTACAAAACTAAAACTAAAACAAAACAACAGTTGAGCTACAATAAACATAAGAGGGAGGGGAGTAGTTGAATAAAATAAAATTTGATGCTTCTATTTTTAATTTACGTTGTAATTGTTACTGAGAATGGACCAGGACTCGTGACCTTTGCTGCGATAGGCCTCTAGCATATGGATGGCTTCCAGAGCACTAATCGATTGTGGTATCCCAATAGAAATAAATTAAATTAAATTTGTTGTTTATACTAAAATAATATATATTGGAGATTTGTGTATTAGAAGTCGCTCTAAGATAAAACGAATTAGGCTAGGGGAATTATGGTATATCAAAATTCGCTAGTAGCATTCAGCATGGTGTGTTCAGGATGGAACCATTGTGTAAACTACCAGGGTAGAGCGAGAGTGTATTTCGACGACATGATATCATATTCGTTATGTCGTTTTTCGCATTTGGCTTTTTGGTGACCCTTGACATCTGGTTCCTAGAGCGACCGCTCCTCTCGCTCTACCCCAGGGCCGGCGCTGGCCACTCTTATCAGCGGGGAAACTTGGATCATGGTCTCAACTTAGTCTAGAAAACAAACATAGTTCGACTCTATAAGGCAGTTCTGAAGTTAGTGTGGACATATGCAATACAGCTGTCAGGAACGGCAAATAACTCCAGGACTGCAAAAATATCAGTTAGTGACGTCACATATAATGGAATGTATTCCCTGGTATGTGAGCAATTTTCATTTTCATAAAGACCTCAAAGTACCATTTATTAAGGATGAACTAAGAAATATGTATTTCAGTAAGGTAGATCAACAAATTGCATAACCATAATAATAATTTGGCAAGAAGTCTGCTAGAAAACGAGAAAAATGTTAGGCGCCTAAAAAGTTTCAATGAGTTACATCTTCCACATAGATTAGTTATATAAGTTAGATTAGATTTTAAATTATTTGACAGTTTTATATTGATATTGATTGAGATCGTTGGATCCTTAACCAATCCTCTGATGTAAAGTGATATTTTAAAAAATTTGTTGATTGTTTGAAGACGGAACGCTCAATTTTTTTTTTTTTATTAAATTTGTAGTTATTGTTATTGTTATTCTTGTCCACAATTGATTGATCCTTGACATGTGTTAAAACCTTTCGAAAAATGTTAAATGTATAGTGTTGGATATCAGTTAATAAATAATCAGATACACAAGACTAACCCTTCAACGCCCCTTGCAATGAAACAAAAACTAACAATGCAAATCTTGTAACACCACCTTTGGTATTCACCACATCCTAAACGAATGGTATTTCTTCCAAAATTCCAGCTGAATATCCCTGTAGTTATGATTGTTCGTTCCCTGTAGATTAAATTTAATTATGTGCATGCAGTGTAAATAAATAAACAAATAATTTGAATTATTACATCCCTAGTTAATATTGTTAGCAAAACCAATCATATCATCTTGATCTCGTAAAATATCTTAAGAAATAACATGGAAAAGTATGAGTGTAGTCTCAGTCTTAAACTTAACGGAACATTGCACAGTTATAAAGCATCTACATAACATGCGGGTTATCGACCAAGAGGAGAAAATCAGAACATTTACTTTGCCTCTGTGAGGGCCTAACTTGAACCAGACTCCGTTATCTGGGTAACTATAATATGGAAACAAATGAAATTGCGAACATGCCTCCAAAGAAAGTCTGCGAATGGTTGATGAATATCAGAATCTTGGAGGAACTGTAATTTTATTGGGGTTGTCACAAAGTATAGTAGTTCCCGCCCCTCTTCTAATCTAATCTAATCTACATAGCATAGTTTGTTTATAAGTAGCTGCATGCCTATTCAAAGGTCTTTGTAGATAGTTAGTCTTAGTTAAAAGATGTTGTATGTTTGCTAAAACTAAATAAGTAAATAATAAGCTGCTGCATTTTACACAACAGTTAAAATTCACGAAATTCTCCAAAATTCACGCACGAATTTATATTTGTGGTCTTAGTACATCTCTAATCGCAAGTCAGTACCAGTCGTGCAAATCATCATCTCTAACTGTTGTCACTTATAAGCGAAATGACTGAAGAGAAAGAAGAGAAACAAGTGAAAACTAAAACAAAAGAGCAAAATTTCAGACATAACATTGTTTTCGTGAGAGGATAATCCAAATTGTTGACGCGTGGGCGTTGATTGTTTGCTGCTGTGCTCCTATTCACGTAGAGTCCATGCGGTTCGCGCGAATTTAATACAACAAAATTAATGAACAAACTAAAATTTAAAGAGACACCCAATAACAACAGAACAGTTACAATAATTACAGGCATCGTTAGTTAGAGTTTTTCAACGGTTTTCATTTTTTAGTAAAGTAAATGCGCATTAAGAATATTTGTTTTTCATACTTATGTAGAATTTTCATGAAAATAATAAAAATTGTGATTATTTTGATGGTTGAGGGAATTAAATTTACTTTGAATTGAATAATGAGCGGCGACAAATATTCATAAAACTGAAATAATTTTGATAAAAAAAAAACATAATTTCGAATAAATCACTTTTATCAAAATATGTACGTACTTTAATTTACTATGCCAAAATACTTTTTATATTTTCATTTTCTCTTATTTTATATTCATTTTTAAAATAAAATTAAAATTTTTATTCATCACTATCTCAAACACCTGTTATATTATTGTTTTGTCATAGTACACGCGCATGGGGGAACATTTCGATGTTTTTAGCTTGTCTTTCTTACTTTGTATTATTGTTGTTTTATTATTACATATTCATCTTTTGTTGTTGTTTCGCCCTATCTCATTACAAAACTGTCGATTTCATCTCATCTCGTCGACACTGACAATGATTTTGTAGCACCACGTCCAGCAGCTTCAGTCAGTCAGTCAAGTAATGGACCAAACCACAAAGTTTAGCGGTTAGGCAGCATCTCGGCACCTCATAAACTAAATTTGCCCAAGAGGAGCGCACCGAGCGCATTTTCAAACGCTTAAACTAGAGCAGCAGAGCATCATCTAGACCGGAATAGTACCAGGCACCCAGAAATGTCAGCGCAACACCAAAAGTTCGCGCCAACTTGGTAAAAGCTTTGCAAGCAGTAAAACAAACAACTCGGCAACCGCAAGTGAGAGCTTATCCGATTCACAATGGTGTAGTGCTGTCTCTCTTTCACAATCTCTCTTCGCTTTTTCGTATTTCGTTGAATGTTTCATATTGTTGTTTTTGCTGTGGAGGAGCACCAGTGGAGCATACATATGAATCTCTCACTCTCAGCTGCTTTTTGTTTTGTTTCATTAATTTCATTTCGTTTCACTTTCATACATTTCACCACAAGCACGCTCCCCACACACACACACACCCATACATACATATGTATGTTGTATGCCTTTGTTCTGTGTGTGTGTGTTATGTTGTGTCTCTCTCTCTTTCTTGTTTCCTATTCCATTGTATCGCTGTGTTTTATTACGCAGCTGGGAATGGCTCCCCTTTTGATTTTTTTTTTTGTATATGCGCATTTTGCACAGTTGGAGTCTGGACCGAAACTGGAGGTTAATGTTATTTTTGGGATGCTGTGCACAGTTTAAGAAGCCCAGTGGCGTATTATTAATTATAAAAATGGGATTACATATTAGTTACTGAATCCTGATTCCTCAATTTTAGGATCTAAAGCATAACATTATAACAAAAAATATATGGGTAAAATTCTAAATCAAATATGTATGTATATTCCTGATGTCTGCGAAGATAAGTAATTTTTAAATAAATTTACCAATGGTGCAAACATTTTCTTATTTTTTTTTAACCTTCATTTCATTTCCTCTCTTCAGTGTTTCATTTGCAAGCTTAAACAGTATTTTATATTGATTATAACTTTTTACAGAAAATATTAATCCGTAAATACAAAAAAGGAAAATCTTTATTGAAAAATGATTCAGGAAATTTAAATCGATCTATGTAAAGGCTTGTCGGATGAGAATATTATGCAATATGGACCATTCAACCAGTTGTAAGTCATATCAAAAAACTCGCAGAAGTACGAGACTTGACTAGATGACTTCCCATGAACTCTTCCCATTTGACAAATTGAGTTGCATTAATTATTCAATTGCTGAATAAATAATATTACGCAATAAATGGAATAAAAAATAAAAGATTGAATTTTGTCGTTTTGCATTCAACTATTTGTTTGTTGAGTTTGTTCTGTCTGTTCTATTGATCTGTCATACGTTATTTTAAGTCACAGAATTCCATTAGCTTGTTGTGCTTGTTAGTGTGTCATCACTGTATTATAAAATATTAAACATTATTGGGATTTGTCATCGTGGTGACTAATTTCGAAGGAATTTTTAAAATCGTTTTTACAAAGAATAAACATACGATTTAAATGGTTGACTATTGATTTTAATTAGTATCTACAGATTCCCCATTTTCGTCTTTTTTTCGAAATACAGATTTCAAAATTTTTTATACAAAATATTTGTATGTATTTTCAATTATTTCATTGATCTATTCAGATATCGATTTTGATTGCAAGTTTGGGCTAAAACAAGAGAATTCTCTACAAATGAATCAACATTTACTGAATAGTATCATTATTACTTCATGCCTAGGATGCTATGAGATCCTGTGTGAGACCTTTGTGAAAATGAACAACCAATTAACTTGTTATGTTACATTATGTACATATATCACAAACTGAACAATTCGGACAATGAACGGTTGATTGAGTTAAATTTCTTGGGACTCCAAAACAATTTTAATGGTTTCCAACAATAAATTTAACGTTTTCTCGAGAATTGTCCAGACTATATTAATTAATAGTCTCTGATTATAATAAAGGCAACTTTATTCGAAGAAACCCCCTATTTTGTTTGTTTGTACACCACTGCCTTCTTTTAAGGCTCAATGATTTCATTCAAGGTCATTCCTTTTTTCATATGTGTGGTTATACTTTTATTTCATTTTAAACAAAATTCATATAATTTTAACCAATTTTATTCAATTTATTTTATTTAAAATAATTTAATAATTTAATAAAACAATTTAAATGTGATGATATGATTCACTTAGCAACGCCACTGTAAACATCACAACAAAATCTAAACAAACCAAACCAAACACCCTTTCTCGCTCTATTAGAGGTCAAAGTAACTAACACACACACATGCACACTCAGTTAAGCTTAGCTCCAATGTCAAAGTGAAACGATTTGGACACTGAAACAAAACGAGCGCCACTTTATAAGTGCTCATGTATCTCAGAGAGTGTATGTACTCTTTTACTTGTAACAAGATAAAATCTCTCACGACGCTCTTTTCCATCTTCTGTGGTGTATATTTCCATTTCTTTGGTAGCAACGATTGCGTCTTGTTCCAACCACTGCCACTATCATCACTACTGAACAAAACAAACCAAAATGAAAATGAAAAACACAAACGTCAGCGTCGTCAGACTTCAGTCTACAAAAAACGTTACTAGCGGAGCGAGCAAGCATTTTGTGAACGCAAACGCAAACAAATCTTAAAACGTAACAAATACAATACATTTTGGCGCTGCTGCGTCTTTTTCTTAAATTTGTGTATTTTTATGATGCTGAATTTCTGCAACATCTAAATTCAACTTTGTTAAAATCCAATCAAAACTAATTCATCATATAAATAAATAAAAAAAAATTAAATAAAAATAAAACCATAAATATTAAAAGAAAAGTGCTTAAAAAAATATATATAAAGGAAACAAATCAAAATTTATCACACACCAAAAAATCGCATGCTATAAAAATCTTCAAATATTTTCAAAATCTTCAAAAATTATCAAAAATATTAAAATTTAAATAAAAAAAAAAAAAATCATTATCAAACAGCTAATTTCATGGGACTTGTTATTAAGTGTTTAATTATTTAATATTGATTTGTTGTTAAGCCGCAAATAAATATTGTAGAAAAAGCAAAACAAAAGCAAAACGGCGGCTGCTTGCAATAACAACATATGTTTATTGTTGTTGTTATTGTTATTTGTATTAGGCAAACAGAAAAGAACAAAGCTAACAAACCAACTGCAAGAGAAACAACCAACGGCTACAGCAACAGCAACCATAACAAAATTGTACTAATAAGAAGTAGAAGGAGAAATAGAGAAGAAAAATATAACAACAAAAACACAACAATGGTGGCAATGACGATGATGATGTACGACGAAAACGGAAAAAAATAAACAACAATAATAACAACAACATATAGCAGCAGCCAACAAATGCGAATTTAAAACAAAAACAAATCAAGTAAAATAACAACAAAAGCAACAGTAGCAACAACAACAACAATAATAATAATAACAATAACAATAAGAAATAACAATAAAACAGAGAAAAGATTGCTTTCATATGTGAGTGTTTGTGAGTTTAAAGAGAACTGAATGTATAAAAAGAAAAGAGAGTGAGAATTGGAACAACAAAAAAAAAAAATTATTTTGCGCCAAAAATTAATAAAAGGATTAAGTAAAAATAATAATCATCATAAATAATGTGTGTGAGATAGTTTGAGTGTAGGGACAACGTATCAGTTACATAAAAAAATAAACAAAATAATCAAAATAAAAAAAAACTACAATAAAATTATTTAGAAAAAAATTATAAAAAATATAAAAGAAATCAACAAATAATAAATCGCCTGAATCACTCACAATACTCACACACACAATTCTCACACACAATAAATGTGTATAAAAAATCTCCACATATTCAACATAACTCAACTCGACGCAATTTTGCCTTCACTCAGCAAAAGCAAAAAGTAATAATAATAATAACTCAACGCAATAACCAGAAACTGACTCCATTCTCAACTCTCAATAATTTCACCACCACTTCGCTTGCATCTTTGCCATTGTATTGCTGTATGCCTTCAGTCGATGGTCGAAACTCTCCTTGCTTTTCTTACCGTGGTGAGTACATTCAGAAAAGTTAATCATCTTTATCGTTCTATCCGCATCATTATGATGATTTTTGAGTTCATCATTCAAGTGTGCGCCAAAGTGCAAAAGTCAAGGTTCTCAATATACACACAATATCTCTTTTTTTTTTTTTTTTGCTTAAAAAGACCCTAAATATCAATAATCCTTGCACCTAAGGATAACCATCTACACGAGCATGAACAACATCAATAGAAGAATAAATATAAAAACTGCAAGTCGTCGCCCTTCATTTTGAGGCAATCAAAATATTTTTCTGTCTAGACAGAGTTGTCACATCCCTTTACAGACTCAGACACACACACACACACACACACACACACACACACTCGCATACACATTAATATGGCTACTCACCATAGCACGCCAAACAAGCATCAGAAGAACCAACATTGGTACAGACTCCTCCAATATTATCAAGTTTCCTTTTCAATGTTGTTGCATTTGTTGTGTGCTGGATCGCATGAAATCCGTTTTTTATTGCTTAGGTGGCCAGTGATTCTCAATACATGTGTACTGCAGGTTGTAGTAGTGGTAGTGGTCAAAATCCACTCCTTGGTCCTAAATGGAAAATTTTTAGATTTAGTAGCAAAGGAAATAAAATTGCTAAAAAAAAAAAGTAAACAGTCTAAACAGTCTATGTATTTCTTATGTCCTTAAAACAATATTGTTAGGAGCCCCTGAGAGTTGTAGTACATAGGGGCCCCAATATGCTTTTTAAAAGGTTTGGAATTCATGACTTAGGCTGTCTGTCTTTCATATGAGTTTGTGCTGTGCCTATGGATAGAGGAATTTTCCTTTTCTCTTTAAGTCCTTGCTACTGTCTCATATTTACTTTCAATCATGTCCACAAGTACATACAAATGTTTGTATGTGCATATGTAAACCCATTAAAGCATCCCTACTTAATGACATCCTGCTCATTATGTGCACTTGAACCCCAACTTTCTCATCTATATACATATGTACATATATCTATACGAGTATGTGTACATATTCTCAATCCTTATTTTCAACTCAGAAACTTGAATGAATATAACAAGAAATCCTCACTCACTCACACGTCTAAATGAATTTTAATGTTTTTTATGCCACCGTCTTATGATAATGATGAATGAACCAAACCAACCCAACCCAATCCAATCCAGTCCAGTTTAACTCAGACTCTAATCACTCACTCACTCACTCACACATTTGCTTGATTGTGTTCTTTCTTTCTTTCTTTCTTTCTCAATCATTATGATGCAAATGTGCGCTCGTAAATAACAAAATCATGGTTTTATTTGTCAAAATTTGAAACTTATTTGAACAGGCGCACAGTTGTGAAGAACAGCAAAATGCGCTCACACAACTGGGGGCTCATTCCGATTTCGAGTTTTATGCCATTTGACTCGTCCAACAGTAAACAATGAACAACGACAATACAATAATAACAAGACTGAGTAGTATGGCAACAGAATTATCAAGTGGTAGAAATAAGAGTGAGTGGTTGGTGCTCAGCACGTGTAGCAAGTCTACCGACCGAGTGAGTGAGTGACTAAGTGAAATTAGCTGGTTGGGGCCTTTTATTTTTCTTTTCATAAAGTCGTCGTATGCATTTTATTCCAACGAAACACGCGATACAACAGTTTTGATGTTGTTGTTGTTGTTGTTGTTATGTGTTGATTAATTCTATTTTTTTTATATCGATACCTACTTAATCGTTTCAATTGATTGATTGATCGTCTGTGGGTAATGCGGGTGTGTAAAGTGATTTTTAACTTGTTGCCCGCATAATTTGATTTGATGTTTGTTTATTCTTGGATATTATTTTCAAGTTTCATTGTTATCACACATAATACAATATATTGTATAGACGACATGTGTATACAATAATGAAATCTCTATGATACTCTAGATTTCAATAATAATAGACTAAATAGGAAGGTTCTCCCCTATGGTATATCCAATAATACTGGATTTGCCCAATGACTCACTAAAGAGAAATTAATCTTTAGACAATTTTTATTCTCTGAATTCAATATGTATAGTATATGTATTTAAATTTGTTATAGACAGAATATGAATGAAAGACAAACAAAATGATTGATATAATAATTTTGTAAATGGGTTACACTCAATACTCAGAGTGTAAGATTAGTTGATCTAACTGAACTATGTCCGTCTGTATCATAAGTAAGTACATGAATCAGCAAGTATTATAATACTTACTTTTAGTGATGAATTAATTTTCTTTAGTATCTACTATAGCATATCATTTTCATTTTACTTATTTATGGTTCACCAAATTTTAAAGAGAAATTCATTGATTGAGGTAGGTCAGTTGGTTCTTTGATGGCAACTAATTTAAGAAAGTGTCTTCTTAATCCTGTAATAAATGTATCTAAAGCTTTCTCCCTATAACTACCGATGCCGATTCTTGGCTTACATCCATGCATCCTACTTTATTCAGCAATAGTGAGAACTGTCTGATAGAATTCTTAATCAGATTTTCTAAGACATGTTATTTATTATTCTAAAGTTGACAAATCTCTCTTGTCACCTAGACATTTGGATAACACATACTTTCCAATCAAAGGATGTGCAGGATTGTAATACAACATCGGCATCTCCTTCTACCTTCTACTTACCACGCTTCAAAATCACAAAATATTTCGAGGTACCTTTTACAATCATACACCGTAATTATGCATTTTTTCCCAAGAACTGAATTCTGCAGAAAATACTCTTAAGAATTTGACTTAATCTGGTTTAAATACTTCATCCCAACGAACTCTCTGAAAGGAGTTTATAAAAACCTTAGATATCATTTTCTTCTATAGTCTGATCTGTCGTGTTTGTAATGTCAGGATTAAGGGATTCAATACATTTTCCTGTTCAAGATAAGATTTAAAGAATTAAAGAATTATTACATATAAAGTGGTTTTAGAAGCGATAAAATGTAGTGAAGTAGCAGATGTAATTTTAGCATGGTTTATTAGCAAATTTGTTAAAAGAAATGCAATTTTTATTAATTATAATTTAAATAATATTTTGTGGGTCAAATTTGATGAAAAGCCTATGTTGTGCACTAAATAATGCTTCTTGTGTTTCAGTAATTTGATTTTGAATAAAATGAGTGGTTGTTAAGTTCTTATTATTACAATATTTGCAAATTTCTGGGTGTTACGTATTCTTGCATATTTTGTAGTTTTACATTCTTTTTTTTTCTATCCATAGATATTTAATATGAGTGTTACTATTCACTACAGTTCACTCACATATGTTAAACTAATTTACTCTTCCCGACATTAAAATTACTCTTGTTATTGTCGTTGTCGTTATTATTTGCGCAGCTTTTTTTTTTTTTACTATTATCACATTATGTATTACTATTATTACAATTGTTTTTCTGTTTTTCATGTGACTTATTTGTGTGTGTGTTTATTGTATTACATATATTTACTACCGAGTATTATAAAACATAACCATATAAGGCTACGACAAATCAACAATCTCGACAATGAGCAAAATAAGCAACGACTACATTTTGTACGTTCCACACTGTCTTTTTGTACCCTGAGTTCATATACAACTTATTTTGTATACATTTCACAATATGGTATGAAATTTATGTATGTATTATCACATGAGATGGCGAGGAAATCTAATGGGTCCACAGCCCACAGTTTTTAAAATTATGAGATAAAAAAATTTTGAAATATATAAACAAGAGTCTTTAATTTTATTAACAGTTGATTTGAATGAAACATAGCCACCATATAAACCGATTGTTCAAATTTGTTTTCTTTTGAGAAGCTTCAAGTTTGTTAAAATTAATTTTTATTAAAATAGGATAATTTGTATTATACTTTCTTTCTTTATTATCCAATTATATAAATTTGGTTGAAAACTATTTTTATATTTATAACTTATACAGATAAATAGATCTTATTGACTATTTTTACAACTGAAATATTTACATTTGTTTTCTAATAGATGGTTACATAGAAAATATTTAAAGAAAAGTGGCAGGAAAACCTTACAAAACTTAGGTCAGTACTTAATAATCCTAGTATAGAAGAACACATCATGCATTGTGTTTTCTTGTATTAAAATTTTTTATTGCGCTTAATATTTGATTTTGAACATTCAGTTCGAAGTGCAGCCTGGATAATGAATAGTAAAATGGAACGTTGAGCATCACTTTTAGTATCTTATTTTGCGCAATTTGTAGTATATTTTTGGTACATTTTTGCGCAATTACCCCACACTGCAGAACCGTTTAGTAGTAAAATGGGAGAAACAATTGAGTTAATAACTTTGATGTGCAGTTAATGAAGGGATATAGCATAAGGATAGTTTTATTTACCTTGACAAAGATCAAAATTGTTTATCCAAATAATTACCCAGATATTTAATATCATTTACCCATGGTATCAGTTCATTGTTTAGTTCCAAGGAATAGCTGGGTAGGTGGCAATCTTTTTTTACCCTTCTATGTGAAGATTATTGATAATTTTTTCAAAATCTTTTGTTATTTTTTTGTCTATTATAATAAAATCTCCATAATCCAACAGTGAAAGAAGAAATTCCTATGTTCAACGCAAACCATAACAAAATACTATTATAGTTATAAATCTAGAGAAGAATGAACGCAATCAACCTTTTCACTTACTTTTTAGAATATAATATTATTTATTTATTTATTTGAAATGGCATTGACAAAGAAACTGTCAGCTTAAAAACAAAAATGAATGTAACAATTTACTTAAAATTATTTAAAAGTAAGACAAAAATATAAATTGAAGTGAACTTAAACTAAAATAAATTAATTAAAAAAAAAAAAAAAAAAAAAATAGGGCAAAAAACAGGAATATAAATAAATAAATAGCCCAATTTGCATTTTAGCATCAATGTAATTTTCTCTAAGCAGATTTAGTAATTGTCCCATCTCATGGACAGTTTTTTAATAAAAGTTAAATAAAAAAAAAAAAAATAAATAAATATATAATAAAATATTTTTTAGTTTGTTTTTATATTGGTTTCTTCTCAATGCTGTTGTCCTTGATTAATTGTTAGGACTCTGTTTCTTCTCTTATAGTATAGTATTATATATTTCTTATTTTAAAATTAATTTAAAACTTCTGCACTTCGATAACTGAAATAATGTACATTATTTACTATATAAAAAATATAACAAAAAATAAAGAACTTCCTGTTTTGAAAATTTGAATATACTTATGTATTGTGCAATAAAATCATAAATAATGTATAGACTACAATAGCAGCCTAATCGAACACTTTGAGACGAGGTGACTAGTTGCAGCCCGTTCCCTAAACGAATCTGGACTCAAATGAGTATCAAACCAAATTAAAAGGATATTTGAACACATTGTTTGCTTCTACGATTGAACCAATATGTCGTAAAGCGCCTTATAGTCCTAATCTAAGTCTAATAGAGTTGAAAATACAAATTGCTTTTACCTATCGATTAATAACTTTAACTTTATTATTAAAAGGGGCAACTTAAGCTACTGATTATTTATAAGACTTTATAAATTGATTCTCAGTGATTAAAGGACAATTGCTTTTAAATAAATTTAGCCATATTATTATTATGAATATATCCATCCTTAAACTTAGAAACTCAAATATGTAGTATGTATGTACAACAATGATTTTCTTAAAGATATTTTTTCCTTTTTGTTTTATTTTCAATGTCAACAACTTAACGAAGAAAAGTGAAATTTCATTTACTATCTGCTCTTCTTGTTGTTATTGTTGTTTTTTATTATTGTTTTAAGACAATTTATTTTTTCTTTAACAACAAAATTTCCACACTCTTGTGCGAGTGATTTGGTTTTTGTTCATTTTCATTTTCTTCTTCTTCTTCGATTTTTCTTTTGTAGTAGTTTATTGTTTTCTTGACTCTTACGTTTGACATTGACATTTCAACTCAATTGAACGTGGTTTGAGGCTTGAATACTGTTGTTGTTAGTGTTGTTGTTGTTGTTTCTATTATAGTGTTTTAGTGTTTACTTTGTTTTCAATTTTCTCATTTCCCCCAAAACGAAAACACGCGCTGCTGCTCCGCGTATTATCCATCGCCCCAAAAGAAATTACCAACAACAACTACTAGTATTTATTATTTTGCTTTTTTGCACAATTGTCGTCATTGTTTTTGTTTTATCAATATCGTCATCACAGTTGTTTTGCGGTTGACGTCAAGTCAAACATCGCATACGAACAGCAACATACATACATCAGTCTAATAGTAGATCAGGGAACCAGAGACACAATAGGAGGTTACCCATGTGCGAATAAGCACATTAGAGAAGTCATGATGAGCTGCTGGCAACGAAATGAGGAAGCTACAGATACACGTGAGTGAGTGGTGAGTATCTGTGGGTATTTTGCGCGGGAGCACAATTGTTTGTATGTATTGTTGCCCGTTTCATACAATTTCTGCACACCAAATCCCACACAGATACACACACACACACACACACAGATAGTTGCCGTGTCTTGTTTATACAATATTTTGTTATTTATTTTTCAACCATTTTTGGTCTTTGGTCTCCTCTTGTTGCATGTTGATGATTTCCTGTTAATGTTTGAGATCTTTTAAATTTAAAGGAACTTGTTGCATGCTACTTTTTCGTTATTTTTACTCAAATTTTGTTGCTTGCAAGAAAATATCTCTTTAAAGAGTTTGCTTGCTGGCTTTCCTAACCATGTTGCTAGTGAGTCTATACAAATATTTTTTCTTTTCTTTTTCTCTGTGTGCAGCATCAACATGGAAAACTTGATTTTTATCTAAAAAGTTATTTTCCTGAGCTATGTTTCCTTTAGTTGCTACTGCTGCTGCTGCTGTTGTTGTTGTTGTTGTTGCTTATCTCTTTCACTTATGTCAATTTAATCATTGAACAGCATCCACTTGCAACCATAGAGTAGCATCAACAAATAACAACAGCAGCAGATGCTTTATCTTCATTGTTTTTCTACATTTTTTGTTGCATGCGACACGACGGGCATTCTTGGCATTGAATTTGTTGCTTGAATTGGCATCAAAACACAATAATAACAACAACAACAAAACTTTATTACCAACAACATCATTAATGCATTGTGACATCAATCGATTAATGAACTAATCACACAAATAATTTATTGTGCAACTTACAATATAATAAACACTAACTAAGAAATTCAACTTGTTTAAATCTTAACACATTTTGCGTTGCATGCAATTTTTTAAGTGAACAACAGCAGCAAAGTATTGTATTTTAGTGTAGTATTTTATGCGAGTGAATGGCAAAATGAGAAAGATTTTCTTTTTTTCTTTCTTTTAAATAAATTACTTCTTTAAAATCTTTAAATTTTTCTTATAATTTTTTAGTCAAAAAGAAAACAAAAAACAACTTATATAAAATTTAGTTTAAAAAATTTAAAAGGTTTTATTTTCATTTTAAAATTTAACGATTTAATGAATGTGATTAACAACACTTATTTTTATGTTTTAAGGTGATTAGCGCTTATATGGCTAAATAAGCATAACCGCCTGTCAAATCCCCCTGCTAGTCAAGGTCGATTTCTTAATTTTTTTGTTGTACTCAACTCTATTTAATTGCCATAAAATGAATGTTGTGAAAATTTTAAATGCGAAACAGTTTAAAGTTTTTTGTTTTTAAGTTTAACATTCAAGTTCATTGATATAAATCATTGAATTAAATGATATACAAATGAAAATGTTATTTGAAGTTATTTAATGAATTTCGTCAAATCGTTTTTAGTGGAAACTTGACAGAAGAGAAAGACTTGTAACTCATAAAATCGAAACAACAATAATACTTTTGAGCTCAACTACATTTGTTTAATACTTAACTGGATTTAAGCTGAAAATTTCCCCTTGAGTACTTAATTCTTTTTTTTTTCACAAATGTGAATACAAATGCATATGGAAAATTAAGCTATTGTCTCGCACTTATCTTTATGTATTAACATATGTATAAAATATGTTTTTATAGTAAATCGCCACCTTGGTAGATAACAATTATGTTACTAGTTAAAAGATTTAAGAAATATTTACTTAGCATAAGAAAAGAAATTTTAATAATTGTGAAGACAACAGCGATTGTCGCTATATAGTCCATATATATAAGATGCAAAATGGCTTAATCTCGGAATTCAAGATACAATAAATTTGATAGAAAATATGCCTGTGCATTTATATATTGATATAAAATACAAGGGACTTTGAATAAAAAAAATAAAAATTTAGTTGGTTTTGAACAAAATTTGCATAATTGAGTAAATGCAGGTTGCCCTGGTTTTTAACTTTTATTATGTCACATATTTTTCTCCGCTAAAATTACTTTGGGGCTCTTTTGCTAATAATCTAATAAATATCTGATATTTTTTCCATAATTTTCCATTCAGCCTTTTGCCTCATACATATCAAAATGTATAAAAGTATCGACTCATTTTGTTTCCCACTCTTCGCACTGCCAGAGGCCAAAATTGTAGAGAATTTTATGATTGTCATTTAAAGCATAGGAAACAAGATATTTAAAAAATAGCGATTTTTGTTATCTTTGACCTTGAATATGTTGAGACACTTGTACCGGACACATTGTATAAAATGTCAAAATAAAGGTTTTGACCAATTTTCAGCTTATTATCTTGAATTCCGAGGTTCTATACTTACTTTATTCGACTAATAATTATTATAATAATCAAAGAGTAGGTTAAAAACTAAAAGTGATTGAAAGAGGAAAACCCTTAAATGTTTAAACATTTTATTTGGAAAAAAATAATATTGTGAGAAATCAAGGTCTAAAAATATCTATTACTAGATTATGTTACAAAACATGACTGAACCCTACGAAAAACTTTATATATATATATTCATATATAATCTCTTTACTGAACTAAGTACGATCACAAATTGAATTATGTTCACAGCTATGCTGCTATCAAGGTTCTACAGTCCCACAGCACCGAAAGAAAAATAATCTGCAACAAAACCAAGTCCGGCAGTTCTGAATTGGGCTTATCTATCTAGTCATTCTGGTTGTCTTGGTAACAATATGAGGGATGAGTGTATTAGAAAGGAATCGGTTTTGCCAGTTTCAATCGCGGTTATTATTATAATATTTGCAGACCTCTACAAGATATCCTTTCAGGCTGGGAAACGAAAACCAAGCTAGCAAACATACAGTTGCCTGGACACTGTAATTGAAATACAGAAATCGAATATTGAACACTTAATATTTTAATGTCTAAAAAACATATAAAACACCAGGCAGAATTACCATACTATTTCGTGTACCTTATTTTTTCGAAGTGAAAAAAAGGAAGCAATTATATAATGACCGAAATTAACTAAGAAATTAAGAATCACATTCTAGAAAAATCTGCTTGATATATTCAAGTCTTTACGATTCATGTGTTAAAGATCGGGAACGAAGTGGAAGATAAACGCCAAGGAAAAGAGCTGCAAATGTCCCTTTTTAGACCGAAATCATATTGCGAGCTGCCTTTAAGCTTTAAAAAAAAATATAAAACTCAAATGATGACTTGATAATATTGAAAATAATGCACCAATAATGCTTTCTAGAATTCGCAAAAAAAAACACAAGTAATATTAAAACTAACTCAGAAAGGTATTCGAAGAGTCTCAGGACATTTCACAATTATGAAAAATTTACATTATATGAGGATTAGTCGCAATGACCAAAGTAGATTATGTATTAAAGAAGAATAGACTGTAGAGCATTTGCTATCTGATATTTGTGCATCAAGTTCGAAAACCAACGAAAATTGCTTATTAATTTCTTAAGAAAATTTTAAAATACTTGACGGATAACAGAATCTCGAAGAATCTTTATTATGGGGTTTGTTACATTAGGCCAAATGGAGGCCACAGTGACGGGGTGATTAGCTATCGACATTCTCCTATTCTTTTAAATAAAAAAATCTTAGAGGACTTTGATACGTAATTACTCAACTATGGTAGATTAATTTGTCTTTTGAATGAATAAAAACTAAATGCATATTTTAAAAATCTTAAAATTTTGACATTAAATATTCATTAAATATAATAATATTACTGCATAATAATAATTTCCTTATCTTAATTGCAATATTATCTTAATGACTTTTGAAATTTTGAATTTTCAAAAATTTAAAATTATGACAAATGAGTGTCTAAATTAGTTAAGTGAAATCCATCAAATTGTTAATCTTAACAAAATTTTATAAAATGCAAAAACTATGTCAAACTTTCAATAAAACTATTACATTAGCATTTGCAATCTCTCAGACTTGCTTAAGATAATGAAATAACTTTTAAGATAACAACATTAACTACGCAATTTTATATATAATACTTTGTTCCATATTTTATTCTATAATTTTTACTCTTATTGTGTATAGCATTGAGCTATTATAGTTGCACTTGAAAAATACAAAAGCAAATGGTAAATGATGAAATAATAAAAAAATGGAACAAAAAAAAAATCAAAAAAATTTTTATCGCCTTATATGAGCATGAAAAAATGTAGACTATAAAATTATATAAGGCGCTTATGCAAACAAAAACATTTCATTCATCCATTCATTCAATCAGAATTAGTCTCACTGTGGGTTGTTTGAGATAAAAATAATTATTTGTTTATAATTATTTTGTATTTTTTTTTTTTATCTTTCATATAAACAAAACTTGTTCAAGCGCAATTTCAATTTTATTTTTTCTTACTTTTTACTTGTTGAGCACGTTCGTGGTTCTTTACACAAGTTGATTCATATTGTATGATTTTTTTTGTCTCCCCATGGTTGGATATTTTTAATTGTTTTTATTTAGTTTTACTTCGTTTTTTGTTTATTAAAAAAACAAAAATGTGTTTTTTGTTTATATGAATCATTGAAGGAAAAGTTTAGTGTAAAGTGTAAATAAAATTCTTTTATTGATCAATTTTATTAGCCAGCAATATAAGCAGAGATTGTGGTAAATAAAAATATATATATACATATAAATGATTAGACTATATAGTATAAAGTTTATAGATTGAAAGTATCACAGTATCACCATTATAGTAGAGATTTTTAATTAAAATCATAAAGATATATATATATATATATATGTAATTGCATTAACATTTGAAAATTTTTGACTAGTACAGAAATTTGTTATTAATAATTTTTTATGTTTCAAAACATTACGAGTATATCTATGCGAGAGACTATAAAGACTCCTAAAGCTAAAATAAGCTGAAAAATATATAATTTTCTTAAACTGTATTTTAAAGTACTAATGAACCCAATTACTAAGACGTATTAAGTTGCTTACAAACCATCGGTTATTGTGTATACTATATTATAAGGTGATTCATGATATTTGGAGTTTCTTATCTAATAAGGCTCCCAAAAATCAATCTTCGGATTTCAAAATCTATACTGGATTGCTGTAACCATTAGGAAACAATATTCCTGAAGAACTTTTTACTGAATTCTAAAAGATTCGTTTGAATAATCTGTAGCCTAGTCAAGCTGCTCTTGGAGTTCATTCAACTGTTCAATAATCATCCCAAGATATAATCAACAAATCGTCTTTCATGTAAAGACTGAATTTTCATTTATTCATGATATTACAAGTTCTTTGACTATTCAGAATTTATAAAGACTTTCTTTGTTTTCTTTTTAGAAATTCGAATCATGCACACTCCCTTCTTGTTTAAATATGAAAATTAATTCTTTATTTAAATTGTCTTCTTCCTTTTTTTAAATTGAAATTTTCATTTAAAGAAATATTTCCAGTTTCAAAACGCATTAAATTTCAAAATTGTTGCACGTCTAATGCAATTTTTTAAGAAAGATGAAAATTATAAAGAAAATAAGGGGGAATGAAAGGTCAGTTTTGTGGTTGAGTTACGTTATAATAAATATTTTTTTTTTAATTAAAACCAACTTAGTGTGATTCGATGTATTTTAGGCCGGTTTTTCACATTAACTTGTTGTCTGTCGGTGGCTTTCTTTTATATCTTTAAAGTTGCGCAATTGAATTGTACAAAAAAAAAAAAAAAAATTAAATTAAATAAAATAAATAAAAATTACGAGTTGCAAACATTTTTTTAAACCAAATAAACAAAATAACACACACACACACACACACACACACACACACTTACACAAAATGTGACATACGAGGGTAGTGTCAGAAGTACTTGACTTAATAAAGAAAATAAATAAAAAATCATATTAAATCTTAGATGCAAGCCAGACGTTATCCAATCTCTCTTTCCCAAAATATTAGTGGATAGTGATTGGTTGAGCTGATGAGATGTTTGACAAAGACTACTTGATTCATTTTAAAATATGTCTCAAAACTTTATATGCATCTTACTTTCACACGTCACTCTTTTTCGATTTTTCGTCTGTCCCTTTACGGATTTTTTCATTCTTAAACCTTCCTCATCAATCTCTCCGTCCATTAGTCAAAACCTTATAAAAATCCGTTCTGAATTTTTTGAATTTATCGCGAACAGACAGACAGAATCGGCGGGAAACTGTTTTATAATACATATACGAGTATATAGATATCTTCCTATTTGAATACAACCTTTTGCTTAATACATTTTTAGTAGATTTGTTCAACAGATTCGATACCCCTTATTATTATGAAACCAATTAAATTTCTCAAATTTCCATACTCATGAAGCGCAGATTCTTCTTATTTATCAGGTTTGGAAGGGAAATATAATCTTAGGGAACTTTATCTGGTGCATTGTTTACATGAAAAATGAAAACGGCGTTCCAATTTTAATATCTTCTCCTTCACTTTTAGTCAATGGTTAACGATATTTCATTTTGTGGGATGCTCTAAAGTATATCTTGCTTGATCTTCTCATTTAATGGAACCTTTCGAAATTTGCCATCTAATATTTTAATGTTATTAAGAATGGAGTAGACTTTTTGGAAGTTTTATCTAGCTCGGCTTTAATATGATTTTAGTAGGTTAAGAAGATCTTTCAAATGAATACATCGATTACAGAGGATGTAGAACACCTTATGAACACCTTATTAATAATAATCTTATAACTCAAGCTTGGCAAGTTTGGTACTTGTAATGGTTCAACCATTAGTTATGGCTCAGGTCGTTGGAAACTTCTGAGATTTCTCTCGCGGATGCACTCAGATAATGACAACTCAACGAGTTTGTCAGTTTCAGTTAAGCTTTTTAAATTAAAGACATAGACGACGTTTAATGTCCAAAATAGCCGGTTTGGTCATCATTTTTGTGCGTCTTGAACAACATTGTTGTTGCTGTTGTTTCTGTTATTGTTGCTTCCAATGTTGTTTTTTTTTATTGTTGCTGGTGTTGATGTTGTCCATGCTTAAACGGTATTTGAAAAATGGTTTTAAAATGCGCAAACATGGTCTTCAAGACTTGTGTGTGATGTGTATGGAAACACTTTTTGGTAATTTCTAGTCTTCTATTGACTTGACTTGCATTAAATACTTAAGGTTGTTTTATTCATGCAACACACATGATCATTGTTTTTGTTGTTTTTGTTGTAGTTATTGCTGGTGTTATTTAATTTGTGCTCATGTCCATTGACGATTTGCATTATCAGACACTTGTACACTCTCTATCATCATCACATGTCTTGAGTTAATTTCGGTTTAGGTTTTTTTTTTCTTTTGTCGACAAGCTTTTCTCAGGTGTGCGCTATCAAAGTATTGTATCTTTAAGTATTGCCAGTCATTTGTATATAAATACGTATGTATGTTGAAGTATCTTTGTCGCAACCATTGACTTTAAATACCGTGAAACATTTCATAGCTTTAATGCGTTTACTTTTTTATTGTAAATAGCCGCAAATAATGAGGAAGTCATCATCATAGCGCAAATTCCTCATTCGCTTGCCGCATAAGAAAAAAAAAAAAGTAAAAGAAAAAATGCTTAAACTATTTTCGTGAGTTTTTATGACGAAAGCATTTCACTTTTTCTTTATTACTCATTATTTAGTTCAAATGATGAACTAGTTTAGTGCAAACATATAATGTTATATCATACAGTTGTATTGCATTTCAGTAACTAGACCAGTAATGCAGACATGTATATAGACTAATTGTAATTTTATTCATAATTTTATCAACAAATACGAGTAAAAAATATATTGAGTTATAGATTTATCCTAGGTAAGTAGGTTATATACGATCGGGGATTCGTCAGTCATTGAACTTGTGAAAAGACAAGTCAACAGACATCAGAATGTAGGGCAAAAGCTTCGTTGAATTGAAAAATTGTACTGACATGTACTTGTCATGTAATCGTCATGTAATCGTTCAGTTACTGTTACAAACTGATTAACTCAAAATTAGCGTCACAATTAAGCACAATCCGTGTTGCATTAATTTAAGAAATCTTTTCTTTCTTACGTGGTCAATTTGAATTTATTCTTGTTTTATTTATTATTATTTGTATTTTAAACTATTAAACAATTATTTGGCGTCTAACATTTTTTTAGGTAAATATGTGACTTAATAAAAAGTCTTTTATCATCATCATCTTTTTTGGGTTTATCATTTCCAGTCTCCGGATATCATTGTTCCTTTGCCTGAGTAGAATATAGTAAAAGTGTTGTTTTATTATGTATTGTTGAAATAAATCTTAAACCATCTAAACTGGATTATTCAAGCATTTTTTTGCTTTAAAGTAATTTTCAAGTTAATGGTTAAAACTTTTCACACAATCCTCACACGTTTAAAATAGACTATTAGTCTCGTCTTTTAAAGGATAGTGTAAGGTTTGTGTATCAAGTCAATGATTAATTCAAAAACTCAGCTTAAATTGACAGCATTGACTTTGGAAATTTTTTCACATCTTAATCTGTATATATAGAAGTGAAACTATTCCTGTATTCCTGTATGTTTGTGAGTCTTTATGTATGTATGTCTGTTCTCTATGGACTCCAAAACCGCTGGACCGATTTTGATGAAATTTTCAGAGAAACTCTACCATTGTCTGGAGAGTGTTTGACTAAATTAAGTTTGGTGTGGATCGGACAATTTTCTAAAAATCAAAGCAATAAACTGCGTCAACCACATGACCTAATGTTAACCATATGACCAAAGTAAACAACATGACCAAATTTTTGGCTATTTTCGACTTTTTTTTTGTCATTCTCGACCGTATCCCTCTTTTTTTGTTGCACGTCATTATTAAACAGATGATCAATGCATAAAACAATTTTCAGCAAATTCTAACAGCTCTTAATACATTTGTTTTTGTGTTTTTTTTTTAAGTGAGGACGTAAAAATGCTCACCGGGGCATCTAGTTTGTTCAAACTTATTACATACTAAGATTTTATTAGGAATTAACTGTAATTTCTAACCGCAAATTGGAATAAATAAAACCAAAGAATCACTTAAGAAAGAACATAAGTACATACAACTATTTCACCCTTATATCGCATTGCATGGCACGTTGTTCTATATATTTTTTGATAAGCGCGAATTGTATGTTCCGCCAAGGGAAGCACTCAACACGGAAAAGCACCAATTGATTATTTCTTGTGGAGAATATAAAGGATATTGAATTATATTTTTCTTCCTTTTATATTTTATACTAAAATGACTGAATCAATTTGTGTGTGTTAAAAATAGGTTTCTAGAGCTTAAATTAGATTAATTTCATTATTGAATTCTTAATTTAATAAAAACAAATTGCGACCTTTAAAGTTCAATGTACGACCTTCAAAGGTATACATGAATGTGTTTTTTCTTTTCTTTTTTCAATACCAAAAAATAATCTAAGTATAAATAGAAGATTTCACCATGTCATCACATAAAAATAATACAATGTAAATTATCCATTGACGGATTGACAACGAACATATTCAATGGAAACAGGGTAAAACGAAAAAAAAAAAAAAAAACTGTGTGTGCCAATACAAAAAATCAAACAGATGTGGGTATGGGTATTTTTATCCACATATTCATGTCGCAAACACGTCACCTTTCTTGGACGGACAATCCACAAAAACATGACTAATAGATAAACAGACATACGAAATGATGTCAATAAATATTTTATTTGTAATTTGTTTACAACAAACCAACAACAACAATTACAACAAACAAAGAACAACAATGGAAATTCTTACAAAAGAATAATTAAAGGTGACAAACCATAAAACACGAAAGATATATCATTGTTAGTTTCACATCTATTCTTATCACTCAAACAAAAACCTGTAATAGGTTTGGTCCGAAGGAGTAAAGAAAAACAACTCGTCTATTTTCCTTTTTGATTCCTACTAGTATATCTATGCAATGTTATCGTCGGACATAAAACTCAATTCAATTTCACACCCTCACAATGGCACAAGAACACCAACAAAGAAATGATTTGAGTTGAGTTTTCCGAGAACCGATTGTGGAGCACCGATATAAAATACAACACCAAACTAAAGAGAAATAAAAATGGGAGGGAGAGAGAGAGAGAGTAGTGAGAGTAAAATGTGCGAGTCTTTTTTTTGAGTGTGAGAATTTGTAGGGAGCAGCACCAGTAGCATACAAATCAATTGCTTTAGACCGCTTGTTCCTGTTTGCTGGAATCCTGTTGAAAAACCAGGGAAATCTATTTATTGATGTTTTGCTCGAGAGCCACAACACACGCATACGCATATAGATAAACATGACGTCATGATAGAAAATTTTACTTTTACCTGTTTGTCGCTTGATAGCAAGTGAATGCGTAAATTGGAATGTAAAAAGAAAAGGAAAAGAGCTGAGAGGGATACACAAATACAAATACAAATACAAATACAGTTACAGTTACAGTAACAACACATACAAACATAAAGAGAAAGTAAGAGCGAAAATCAATGTAGTGAGCTCGACAATCCAATAATGTATTGCGTTGCGTTGCGTGCCTGCGTACTGTTTCCTGTTATTCCTTCTTTTACAGCATGTGACTTTATTTGTGATTAAGGACGGGAAAGTAGTGAGAATGCTAGTCGGATATTGCGTTCTTCTCCTTTTCCTTTCTCTATGAAGCATGAGCTCCTGTAAGTATGCAATTGTTAAATAGGTGTATGTGTGTAAGACAACGACGCCATTTTGTATGTGATGTGATGTGTGATTAATTCTTGTTATACGTAGTTGGGGAAAACTCACGACGTCATTTGTCGTCGTTTCAGTTGCGTTCTTCGTTGTATATATACATTGAATTTGATTTTTGTCACTCTTTTCTTGGCCATGGTTTCTTTCAAGTTCCTTGTTTGCCCCATCTTTCATTCAATTTGCTCTTACGAAATCAACGTGACGTAAATGTACATGTGTATATATATATATATGAATGCATATATTGAGTTTCTTCTCCTTGTTACTTGTATCGTTTAGTATTGCTGCTGATTCTGCAGTCGTCTTTGTAGTCTTTTATGTGCGCCTAATCTTTTGAGGCGGAGTATTTAAGTTAGAGTTGCTCATTGAGCGTGTCTCGATATTTTAAGAACCTTTGGCTGACTGACTTTCTCCAGACAGAGAGCCAGTTAGAGACGAGTCATGTGTAATCAAGATATAAACAGAGTAGAAGAGTACTGAAGCCATTTGAAGTAATTCTAAGATTATCTAAACTAAGTAAACGTTTTCCAATTGGTTTGTTTTGCATCTTCCTTTTTGTTTTGTTTGTTTTGTTTTTTTTTTTTTTTTTTTTGTAGGCGTCCACTTTGCATAGTTTTTAAGAAGAGTCCTATTGAGTTAACAATTGGAGTGTATAATGCTGGTTGGATTTTCTTTTATACTTTCACCATTTATAACTTACATTTCCGCTTTAAGCGCATTCCTTGTGTGCTTGTGTGTGTGTTTGTACAGCGGCCATTTTCTCCATGGAGCCAATTAATAACAGGCCAGCAGAATTGTCAAAACCCACGATTCTGCACAATAATTCTCATACAAGCGGGAACAATTATCTTATATTGAGTTGAGTTGAATTTTCCATTAAGTGATTCTTGTATTTGTTGTACTATGTATCCTTCTTCTTCAGCCAGCATCCCGAACAATATCAAATATATATATGTATACAATAATATTTGTCGTTGTCGTCGAACGAAGGACATAGACGAGTACGAGGACATCAAAGTCAATGCCGAAGCGTGCGTTCGTTTTCACTATTGTTCGTGTGCTCAATGCAAGCAGGTCAAGGACTCCTCAACAATAAGGATGCTGATTCAAATTGATTCGTTGCCATAATTGATTTATATGGTGAATTCCATTACTTTCACTTCATTTCATGACATTAAACATCATCTCTCTAGTTACATTTTCTCCCATTCTCTATATACTTACTATATGTATGCTTTAGTTATTTTAAAACTCTCTCTTTTTCATGTGACATTCTTACATTTGCCTTTCACTTTCGGGATTAACCGATTATTCTGTGTACTATATATTGCAATTGCATGACTACTGCGGCCTATGTTACGTATACGTAATGTTGCATTTTCCAGGAATCTAGGTCAAAATAGGTTTCTTTTTTTCCGCCACTCTCGCCTCCCCCACTCTGAGGAGGAAGCCTAAAATAGTAAAATTCATTGTGTTTTCATTCTTTTTTGTTTGCGATTCGTTGCACATAATTATCGATCGAGTGTGTTTATACTTAGAGTACTAAGCTGTGTCGACACTCGGTCGAGCATTGAGAATCGTCGCCGAGTGAGCGTCCGAGCTTTGCTGGGGCTGGCACATTGCCAATTGGCAACGTCTTGCATCAGTTTTCAAACAGACTCGACTCGAGACAATGCTGCAACCGTGTGGGATTTATTCGTTGTTGCATCTGTGTGTGTGGCATATATAAAAATAGTAGTTCTTTTTTTTTATATATTTTCTCTTATTTCTTCATTTTGTTACAAAAAAAAAAAAAAAAAAAATAAAAAGTTTAAATAAGGAAAAACAAAAAGAAGAAAAAGAATTAAAAAACAGAATAAATAAAATAAAAAACAAAAGAAAAAAAAACTAAAAAAAAATAAGTAAAGAGAAAACATGTTTTACAAACAAAGCTTAAGTGTTGGTGGTGTTGTTCTTGTTGTTCCTATTCCTATTATTATTGTTGTTGATATATGTTGTGTTGGTTGGTTTTAGCCACATTTCATTTTGTGTACTTAAATGCTTATGGGTTTTTTCGTTCTCCCCTAAAAGAAACTTAATTAAATTCATTGCCTTTTAATTCAGTTCGATTTAATATTTTCAATTGTTAACACTACCACGGGTTTTTCCAGTGTCTATTCAAATTGTTCCAAGAATAAAATCAAAAATTAATTAAAAATACATAGTATAATAATAATATAATATTTCTTCAAGCATTGCAAGCCGCATAGCGATATTTGAAAGTGAGTTTACTTGTAATTCCCTCCCTCTCTGATAATTTATTTAGGCTTTTGTTTGTGATTTGTTTTCTGATTTTTTATGTAATATTTGTCGCTAGTTATGCAATTTATCAAAAGTGATACCCGTTATTGATATGTATTTAACCTCTTATATTTATTTCTTAAAAGTGTAAAATTGTGAAAAGTATGTTATTGTAGAAATTTATATCAAAGTTATCAGAGTCTTTAGTTTAACCATTTAATTTGAAGAAAAGAACTAACTTTAATCTTACTTTATGTAAAGATAAAAAAAGGAAGACCATGTACAATATTTTTTAATCCTAGTTTAAAAAATTACCTATACAAATTCGTTTAGCAGATGGGTATCCCAATACTGAATTCACTTCACTCTAAATTGAGATATGAAATATGAAATATTCCTTTCGTGGATCTCGGCAGTTGTCATCTAAAAAAATTTCTTAAAAAAAAACACTCTATATAAAGTACTTGTATTGTATGCAAGTTGCAAAAGTAACACCACATCATTTCCATTCTTGATATCCATGAACTCCGCTTTGTCAGTTCAAGAATGCAGGAGGATAAAATAATAAAAACACATGTTTTTATAGACATCACAATGAAGTGTACTAGCTCCTGTGATATTTACAGTCAATATGACTGTTATTGATGGTATTAGCAATGTACGTTCTTATGCTGATGATATGTACTGTGATAATTACTACAAGTAGCGACTCAATAAAAACATCGCAACATATTCAACGGCAACTTAATTTGATAGAGGTATGGTTTCAAAACATGCAAAATAGAAGTCAACTCTAAAAATCTGTTAAAGTTACATTTACGCTCAAATGCGAGTCGTGTGCCAAAGTGCATCCTAATGGAAATGATCTACATCAAAGTAACTCTAATAAATACCTTGGCCAAGACCTTCACCACAGACAAAAGCTCACCTTAAAGTAAAAACGACCAGCTTATATTAAAAACGCGTGTAATGGCTGCTTGGTGGTACCAATACAGAATTGCGTATAGAAAAAGTTATATTCTATAAAGGCATGCAACTCAAATATTGAAATTTTGAAATGTTACTAAAATTAATTGTTACGAAATATTATAAACATAATTACAACAAAAATAAAAATCTGAACATTCCTTCTGTCAGGGAAAAAATAGTCAAGGAGATAAAGAGTATACTCTATCATATCTTAGATTTACCAAATAGATTATACATTTATAAAATTTTTGATATTTAATCTTAAAATGTATAACAGTTGAGCTCACTAAAGATCAACTATTTCTTTGTATAAAGAATGAGGCAATGCAAAGATTCATAACAATTGTCATACAAAGTCTTTCTTATTAACAGACTCTGTTAATACTTCGGAATAGACTGCCCAAGGTCTAAATCAGATCAAAAATCTCTAGGTCAAAGTTGTTTGTAGTTGTTTACACCAAAAATAAGAAGCACGATAGAGTTGGGGAACTTCAACTTGCCATTTGAAGAGAATAGGAATAAGATCGATCGAATTCTTTTGGCAAACTTTATAAATTCTTTGAAAAATTATTTGATTTGGCAAAAGTTTGAGATACCCCTATTTAATGTTGGCTTCCATTTTTTGAAGCATTATCTCAATGATTTTACATATGTACTTGTGTAGTTATAAGGTGAATAAGGCAAAATGTCTTATTTTTAAAAATAACTAAAAACATCTTCCATGAAACTGTTAAGGCTGAAACTTTTAAATAAACTTCCTTTAATATATTTTTTTATAAAAATTTATCCCATAGTTATAAGTTTATTCAAATAAGACAAACCAGAAAACGGCGCATAGTTTTCTGCGAATAAATGTTTCAGTCTTAGTAATTAAGAATTTTTTAGAAATACATTTTATCAAATATAAGGTTTCTATTTCGTTAAATATTTTTGTAAAACCATTTTAACCTATAATATTGCAAGTTTTTCTTAGTGTTAAAGTTATGAACACAGCTAGAATTCTATAAAAATTGTAAAACTGTAAGCAAACAAAAATATGTCTTTTTGGGTTAAATAAATAAATAATAAAAAAAAAAATCAGACTAAAGTGATAATGCTCACCATTTAAGTTGGTTTTAAAAGAGATATCTATTAGTAAATTTTTGTGCATTTTTTTTTTTGTTACTTGTTTAAATATTTTCAATATGAATCACTTCAAGTTGTTGTTTATTCGATTTAATCTATTATTTTATATTTATATATAATATTGAAACGATTGTTTGATTTGTATAACTTAAAATTCTTACCCAATCGTGGTGGATTTAAATGAGAGAAAGGACTTGTGAACTGTTATTTGATGACTGATTGTTTGAGTGAAAATTTTATTTTACTTATATTTTCTTTTTTTAGATGATGCATTAATAGAAATATCTAAGAAGAAATGTCACAAATACACTAGTCTAAAAAATGCAAAAAAAAAATTTTATCATGTATAGATTTCATGTTCTATTAAAATTATTATATTTATTCATTTATCATAATTAAATCTAATATACAATAAAAACTTAATACTAATTTTTAATGAGTGACTAGCTGCTGGGGCCTTCGACTCGCGATTTCATGATAATTTATTAATTATTTAATGAACAGGAACTAAATTATACGAGTATGGTTGTAATTTTTACAATAATTACAATATATACGATGGAAATATTTTTAAGAGTGAGGGAGTTTTTGAAAGATGGGTTGGGACTTGGAAACCAAAAAAGGAGACCCTTCATGATCTACGGTGAGGTCGGCCCCTCAAAGAGGGTATGGTGGACGAACTGCTCCTTTGAGTAGGTGCTGGTGCGAGATTTAAGTGTGTTTTCCGATTTCCCGAATTGTGAGATCGTTACACTAAATAATCCAAAATTTGAACCATCAATTTCGACTGATTCTGTAAGTCGATTTTAATGAAATAAACGCTTTATGTTACTCACAATAAAGTGTTTTTTCAGTAATTAGATTTTAAATCCAATGAGTGACTTTTAAGTGAAGCGCGTACAAACAATCAAACGAAAAGACAAATAAAGTTTTTCTCAAAAATCTGTCGTGATACGGGAGTTTAAATTATGAATTGATATTTAGTACTCATTAATTAATATGAAAACATCAATAGCCACTCAGTTTCATATTGGCTGTAGACTTGTGCTGTGCATTAGTCTTAAAATCTTGAAATTTAATACCAAATTAATCTAAACTTTATACTAATACCTAAAGTTATTCTCTTCACAAATCTAAGTAATTAAATAATATTTTTTTTTTATTTCAAAAATTACCATAACTGAACCCATATATATCGCACAAAAAGTAACCTTCAAATGTTCACATTTGCAAAATTAACAAGGTTAAAATACAATAAAGATAAATTATTTGAGCAATCCCCCATATAATTGAGCAGTTAATTAAATTATGTACATGGTAATTAATCAAAAAAAATATTTTAAAAAGAAAAGAAAAATTAAGCAAATTCATTTCATAAATCATATGAAATTTTGACAAATTATGTAACAATTTATTCCATTTTTATTTCCTTTGTCAAAATTATGTGTAAATCGATTACATAAAATATTAACCCACTTAAGCAAAGAAAATATGATATTTTGACACATTTGATGAGTGAAAATCATTCATAAATTAGTCAAATTTAATGAGGCATATAAAATTTCTTGAATACAAAGAAATTTGGGTTTTATGGAATATACTTGTGTATATTGACAACTATAAAATCAATTGATAATTGTATCTTCTCCGTATTGTAATTTATTTCAGTTGCATATCATTTTATAGTAAGTAACAATAAACTTTATTGTTCAGCAAAGTCATAAGTATAAGCCTCTTATAAAAAAGAAAGGTGGGAAGGGAGGATATACAATAAGTATGTGCATGGGTATGGTATAAAGTCGGCATAAATGAAAAATACTTTGAGGGAAATATTAAAAAATACAATAATAAAAATGAAAAGAAAAATGGAAATATACTATTAAATGATAGTTTAATATGCAAAGCCGCTTTAGGTAAATTATGCATAGCATGGTGTAGACGCTTTCATAGTCTTTAGCGTGTGGGGCCCAACCCAACCCAAACCAAGTTAAACTACACTAAAACTAACGAGAGTCAACCAACGACAAAAACAACTCGACTCAACCCAAATAACTAACAAGTGTCTCTATATATTGTATATTGTAAGTATTATAGTATAGTATAGAGTGGTATCTGTCTGGGTTTATGAACAATTAGTCAAAACTAAAAACAAAAAAAAAAACAAAATATATATAAATAAATAAAGTATGTAGTAGCAGGAGTTGTACTATTGTAGAACGAGCGAATGAATCCCCCACAATGTGGGTTAATATTTACAATGACGTGCTGCTTTTAAGTTCCGCTGTATGCGGCTTAAGTCTTGAGTATGGTTGAAACAGCAAGGCGAAGGAAGGGGGATCATACAGAGAAATTACAATAAAACACCCATAACTAATTACTTTCAATTTATTTTCTCTTTTTTCATTTTTCGTATGATTATTTCTTTCTGTTTCATTTCATTGTACTTACGTACATACTTCGTTGGAAGTTTTGTGAGTATCATGCGAAAGGGCAAGAAATACGAGTTCCTATGTAACTCAAAACTAAATGAATGAATTATCATCTTGTTATTGTTGTTGTTGTTGTTGTTGTCGTAGTCTTTATTGTGCGGTCTTTGATTATAATTATAATAATTTGTTTTTTTCATTTTGTCTTTTATTTTCTTCAAAAGACTTATGAAAATTGAAGAATTGAATTGAAATTTTTCATGTACTTAAAAGTTAAGCGCGTTCGCTCGTTAAATACTTTTCACCCGAAAATCATTTGTTAAATAGAAATAAATTTCATTCAAGTTTTTTTCTTTCTTTTGTTTTAAAGTGGTTCTGCTTTGCAACAACTTTTTATTTGTTATTTTTTTCTTTTTGTTTTAGTGTATAGAAATATGGGTTAATATTTCAAAAGCACCCAGTTAAGAACATAAAAAATATATCTCAAAAAAAATATAAAGAACTAACAACTTGAATATGTTTTCTAAAGATTAAATGCCTTTTATGCTGGTTGTTAAACATAAATGAGTTGAAGTCGTTTGTTTGTCTGTCAGTACTTTACTTTCCTTTTACTTTGATAAAGTTGTTATTCAAAACAATTTCTACACTTTGCTGTCAAGTTGGGTCAAGTAGACATAGAAAGTACTATTAAAATGAAACAAAATGAACTTATTATTTTCTAAATTTCTAAAACAACGCAAATACTCATGTTAAGGTATCGTTGGATAGATACTGGGAATCATATTTATAAGAACAAAATTTTGAAAGTGATTAAATTCATGTAAGTGAAAGAATGATGTTTTAATAAACGAGCTATTAGACTCAATTTATGAATGCTTAAAAGAAACCATGTTAACAGAACTTTACGAGAAATTTCTATCAACTTTTTAAAAATCAAAAGTACATGGCTAAAATGAAACTCTTTAATTGGGGTTTTATTGATTGTGATTTTAGAATTTTCTACAATTTAATGAATTTCTTTAACTGAATACTATGATAATTTTGATTTGAAAGCAAGTCATTCTTTTCTTCAATCGGATGATGAGCACAATGAAATTTCTAACATAAACTCTCTAATTATCACTTGTTTATCTTAATTGCTTCAGATTCTCTTTTTTCTTACGCGAACAAGGAGGTTAAAATCTTCCTCAGATATTATGGCCCATGTAACAAGTTATGTCCGATTCAATAAGCCTATCGACTAAAAAAACACCGTATTACCTCAAGTCCCGTTTATTCCCTAAGTTACTACCAAAGCTTTCATTCGTAGGGAGAAACAGTAGTTTTAAATAGGAGCCATTCTTTGCTCGTACATGATGTTAGTATTTCCACCGAGAAGAATGCCCAGTTCTCCTGTAGAACTTATCATGCGCCTTACAATATCTTGTGAGCTGCAAGAAGATTCAAGGAGCACTTACATTCTACGTCGTTCACCTTCAAATCGAGGGTACTCAGGATCCTCCACGACATCTAGGCAGAAATCACAGTAAGGATCTACAGCGTGCCCAAACCTGAGCAAATTCTGCCTGTAGCTTCCATAGCCAGTTGCGAATTGTATTCATTAGACACTACTTTTCCAAAGCGGCTATATTTGAGATATGCTGGTGAATACTTTGTGGCTCTGCACAGCTTCACCTGTGTTGCCATATGTTTATGAACCAGGTCCAAATCACTGTTTACTTCCTGAGAAAATGATTGGGCGAAGTTTTTGCCCTCAGCAGTCAAATCAATTGTAAGTCTGCATGCAAGTATAACCGCCGCATCGTCTTCAACTGTCCGATAGCCTCTGTAAATTCTCAAGTGAACAATCCTCTTTATTTAGCATGAAGCAGTATAGATTTACTCATCGACCCTAGTAGAACCCGTGTTTGCTGTCTGGGTTCCTCTATGTTTGGGGGAATCCTAGTCAATTTTTATGTGATGGCAACTGCTTTTTTGGGTGACTAATTTAGGTGGTACTTAAAGCACAGCCGGTAGTGCAGAAGTGCGCCCAGGTATTTGATGAAAGGCCTCGATTCATTGATGTGACTCCCAACTCTCGTTGAGAATATTTATATCTTTCTCTTGGAGGTGGAGAATATGTACCAACTCGGGTTTATGTTTCGCCAAGCACAGGTGGTTCTGCCGATGCCACCTTCTTGAAGTTTTAACCTTCCTTTCCAATTTGGGTGCGACATCTTTGCAAGCACGAATATTGCTTATTGTGAAATTTTGACACAAATCTTTTAAAAGTCAATATATGGATGTTTTTTGGTATCTATTGGTCTGGTTTTTGTTGCACTTTTTTTTCTAAACAGCCATGTATAATAAAATTTTCGAAATATGTTTGGCCAAGATTATTAAATAGTGTAATGTCTACTTTTCTTTGACTTCTTATGCTTGAAGTCACTGAAGCTTTGACTTAATCATAAAAACGGGTCTGCATATTGCTTAATTACTAATGGAACTCTCTCATTTCAAGTATATTTCATTTGTGATGAACCCGTTTTAACCAGCGGCAAATTCTTTTTGTTGTTAACTGTTTTTCTTCTCTCATTTGAAATTTACAGTTTTTATTTTTTATTGTTTTTTTTTTTGTTTATTTGTTTTGCATTTTATTTTCTTTATTTTATTTTTACAACAAATTGACAATGACATGAAATATTTAACCTTAATATAAAGCGTTACACTTTTCCATGGTTCATTCTTGGGTTTGTTCTCAAGTTCTTTGTTGGTGGTTCGGCGGTTCGTTCATTTGTTCGTTCTTTCATTTGTTGTTCGGTCATTGCGCATTATGATTCTCAGCATATTATTATTGTATTGCATATGTACATATAGATATATATTTTTTTCATATATATTTTTTTCTTCCCATTTTTTTGTTTGTTTGTTCTTTGACAACGCGAAAGTATCTCTTTGTATGTTGTATTTCTTTTTATGCTGTTGTTAGCAATTCTATTGTTGTTATTGCTTTGAGTCTCATATTGGGTTGGTTGGGTCTCTGTTGTGATTTATGCGACTGAGTCGCGTCTTTGTCGCGCTTTTCATGTTTATGGGGTCTCTCTCGCTGAAACGGTCATCAGACAACGAAGGCCAAGTGCCAATTAAACTTTTGCTATTCTATACGAAAATAAGAATAAAGAGGAGAGGAGCCATAAAGATAGAGAGACCTCTCAAGAAACATACAAAGATCGGATGACTCAATGAAGTTATGTTAAGTGAAGTGATGTGAAGTGAAGAAGACTTGCCTTTTGTGCATAAATCACAACGTTTTTATATCTTTTATTGATTTCGCATTTTTTTTTCTTCTGTTCTCTGATCTCGCATCTCATCTCATCGTTGATTATACATACTATTTATTGTATTTTATATGTTGTTTTTTTTTTGTGTTTTTTCTTCCAGATACAGACGACGATTCACATTCCATAGACAGCAGTAGTACATCGGAAACCGTTGACGAGCATAGACGCACAACTAACACAATGATGTCTATGTCATCATCTCAGGTGCCACCACCACCACCGCCAGCACCTCCAGGCGTACAAACTGATGAGCGGGGACTTATATTACCAAAGAAACTGATCAATCCATGCTTGGAGTCAACAGATCGCAAAGAACTACATCGAGAACTGAAATTTAATAATCGCATGTAAGTAAAACTTTGAATTTCTTCCCTTTGGAAACTTACCTTGCTAATGAATATTATTTTATTTCATCTGTTTGTTTAGTGGTAAAAGTGTCTTAAATCAAAAGACAGAATTGCAACGGGCCTATGAGAAACAGAGAGAACGCCATGCTGCTCAAGAACACCAACAACATTCACCGATTGCCGACAGTGCTGGTGGTATCTCAGGCCTAAGGAGCGAACTCAGTCGTGTGATTATGGAACGCGCACAGAAACATGAAGCAGCACAAAAGCATCAAGATGCAGATGCTGATGATGAGCGACAATATGTGAATCCCGAATATCTAAATGTCCGTGCCAAATTGCGTACGGCGCATGCACCCAATTAGATGAGATCGGGAACTTCGATCCTCGAAAACAACTCGAAATTACTCTCTCAAATTAGAGTGGCATTTTTATTTTTTTTTTTTATAATTTAACAACAATTTCACTTCAAATTAAATTTAATTAATGTTTTTTTGTTTTATATATTAATACTTTGTTTTTATAATATTAATTGATGAACCAAATTGTTTTATATTATTATAGATAATTAATCAATTAATTAATGTGTAATTAAGTATGTATTTTATTTCATGTATGTAGTCTTGTTTTATTCTTTTTTTAAGTGTAGTCAATGCTTAGCAAAAATGGTTTTCTGATCTTTTTTTTTAATGTTACAATAATTTTCAATACCAATTGATGATGATATTTATTTGTTTATTGTTCTTTTCTTTAAAAAAAAATAAAAAAAAAAAACTTCCATTATTTAATTAAAAAAAAAAAAACAAAAAACAAAACAAAATATAATTATTAACAATTCTAAATGTGAAAAATAGTTTTAGTAAATAAAAAAAAAAAAAAAAAAAAAAAATAAGAAATCATGTATAAAAGTATGGTAAATAATAATAATAATGTATAAAGTGTGTTTAAGATGAAGAATGATGAAGAGAAGAAAAGAAAACTTTGTAATCTGGTTAAATGTCTGATAATACTTAGTTTTTAGTTATAGCGATATCTATCTATATACAAACTTACAAATATTAAGATAAATACAATATATATACACACATACACATTATAATGATGATTCTGATTGTTATTAAATACAATATGTAATAATATGATGTTAAAGATTTAAAAGATTTCGTGTCGAAACAATGAATGAATCTTAACAGAAGAAGGAAAAAACAATTATTGAAAAACAAGAATAATCATTTAAAGATAAAAAGTGGGCGTGTGAAATGTTTTAACATTTAATATTAATTTTGTCAAATAATCTGATTATGTAACTGAAATTCTATATATATATATGTATATCTATATATCTATATCTATATACAACAACAATTGAAGAAAATCAAATATAGTTTCAGAAATTAATAAATTTTATTGTAGCAAAAAGTTAAAATGAAAAGCAAATTGTTTGATTAATCATTAGTACTTCTTCAGTATAGGAAATATGTTTAAATATTCGTTGAGTTGTTAATAGTAGGGATACTCGATATACACATATTGTTATTTAACCCTCTATATGTCGAATCAGTCCGATATAATGTCATCATTAGATATCGATATACGTTATTCGATATATCGTAAAGCAAAGATTTTCAGACAAGTTTATTAGTAGATTTAATGAGAACCCTTCGGAAATATGGGTAGATTTTAAATTAATATTTCCGAAGTTGTACAATATTGCATACAAGTATTTGACCATGGTGGATAGTTCTGTGCCATCTGAAAGGCTGTTTTCGAAGGCCGTGTAAGGCAAACTCCATAAGACGCGTTTCAGGATATATGAACTTTAGGCTTGACGAGTATATAAGAATATGCTAATTGTTTTCTTTCATATGATACAAACTCTATACCCTGCGTCGTATAAAGTTTGGCCTTTACTCTTTGAAATTTGATAGAAATTTTATACGTAAGTCTATAAAATGGGTTTGCAATGTAATGAAATACAATTTACTTACGATATATCGTAAAATATCGATATACATAGGTACTTCGATATATCATATCGGTATATAGTTACAAATGAACATTAGAGCATTAAAGCCAAATTGACTTAACGTATGATGCATATAATGAAGGAAAGAAACAAATGTCAAAATGTTCCTTCATCTTACAAATTCCCGCTCTGTGGCGAATAGAAATGTAGTATTCTCCTCAAAACCAAAAAAAAAAAAAAGAAAAGACTCATCTATCATGAGCTGCTTCCATATTGCCAAACACTGAACTCGGACTTCTACTGTTAACAAGAAGCAAGCGAATTGCCCAATGAGCCAGGACAAGGCCAATCCGCATACGTTAATAATGACTCTCCGGAAGTTTGCATGCATCTACCGTATAGTCTAGATCTGGATCCAAGCGACTATAAACTCTCTTTGTCATAACAAAATATTCTTCGTGACAAAAAATGACTTAAAAGGTAAACTGCGAATTCGTTTGCCCGAATTTTTCAGCAGCAAGGATCAGAGCTTTTAGATCAGAGGGACATATTTGAAATCAAATCGGACAATTGAAGCCATACTGAATACAATTTTAAATTAAGGGACAAATAATGAATATATTTTTCCTCAACCCAAATGTAAGTTGAGTGTTGCCGAGACTCTAAAGTATATTCTGTGCATTTTTGCATGTTCTACTCTCTGTAAAACTAGACTAGCGTATCTTGGTGGCATTATGTATTGAACTTTCCTACGTCATATTTGATTTAAAGATATTTAGATCACATCAATTCGAAACGTTCGACTTGGCAAGAAATATAGTTTATACACATAAGTTCAACACTATACAGGAAAATGTTACTAATTGTGTCTATTAAATAGGCATCGTGTAGATACTATGATAGACCTAGAAATATTCGACAAACCTCAATATATGAAAGTAAGTACCAACCGTCGATACTACGTTTTTTTAGTATTTGATTGGCAGCTATCAATAGCAAATGCTCCCAGTGAATTGGTAAACCTGGAAAGAATTGGTCATCGTTATGTGATACAATACTTCCATTTGAAAGGCCTCAGTCTCACTTCATTCCCTCTATTCTGAGGGAGACTGCTCCATCTTTTACAATAGTAATTGGCTGAGTTTAAACGATGCCAAGACGAACATCGCAGTGGTCAATTACATGAGGGATCATGCCATAAATGGTGAAGAAAAGTCACAAAAAGGTATTGGATGACCGTCAATTGATTGATATGATATGCACTTTAAAAAGTATTTTACATTGCATTTAGTGGGTAAGTTGATTGCCATAATTACTCACATTAGAATAAAAACAACGTCGTGAGGATGTTTCAATTGAGTATTTTGCGATGTTTTACAGCAACAACGATAAAGTTATGTGCCGATTCATAAATGAATAGTCATTGGAATAAAAGGTCAAAGTCGAAGTTCTATTTGTAGGCAAGGTCATGGCGTCAGTTTTTTTCGATGCACATGGGATGAATTTCATTGATTAATATGCGAAACTTTAATAGCATTTGAGTGATCAAATCAGAATAAATTTACCGTAATTGGCGAAAAAGGAAGTTTTGTTTCAACAAGACAATGCACCAGTTCACATATCGGGAACTTCTGGGACCACTCTTGATATCTTAAAAAAAAAAAACATTTACAAACCAAGTAAGTCAATAGTTTTAATTTGTACAGACTGAAACTTGATTTTAAACAGTTGTCATAGAAACAAGACTAAATTTGATAGTATCGTCTCAATTTCTACAATATTTCCTTGAAAGAGGAAAGAGGCTAAAACAAAATTAAAGACAACGTGTATTTTTTAAGAAAAACTGGAGACAAAATGAATTACAATCGTTCAACACCAAATAGTGGATATCCAACGAGTCCTCCAGCTGCGAATTGGAGAAACCGTCCACCGGGTGCAGATGATGGGGCCGGAGATGGACCGGCAGGTGAGAATGCATTTATGCCAATTTCAATGTCGTTGTCACCGCAAATGATATCGACGTTACAAGCACGCTTGGAGCAGGCAGCCATGACCGGTGATGGACCTCACTCAACTTTGGCAGAACGTGCGCGCTATGCGGCAATGTTTCAGAGTATAGGGCAGCACCAACACAGCAACCAGCAGCAGCAACAAGTACATTTACCATTGCCACCACCACCGACACCTCTGCCAATGATGCCAAGCATGCAGTTTAGAAGAGCTGCACGGATTTCACGGAACCAATTGAATCAACGATTACAACAACGACAACAGCAACAGTTAAGCCCATCGGCAGCAATGGAATTCATTCAAGAGGGTGAACAACAACTACAACAAAGGGAACATAATGAGCCTCAGCAAACGCCGTCAGCATCGACTTTCTTACATAATACAATGTTAAGTGAGTTGGAACTCCGTCGTCTCGAAATTGATAGATATGAATTCGCTTTTCAACAGCAAATTCAAATACAGATTCAAAATTTGGACAGGACAATCTGTGATCTATCCCAATTTGAGCAACGATTTTTACAGTTTGCTAGAGATAACAACATCAGTATTCCGGCACATATCGTACAACGAATAACGGTACAGTCGGCACCAATATCATCGCCATCTATATTGACTTCGCAATCATCACCATCACCATCACAAGTTCAAAACAGTAATTTTTGGGAAGATAGGCGACAATGTATAAATAGATTGCAATGGCCTGGACCAAATCAGCTAAATGGAAGTGGAAGTGTTGCCAATAATAGAATCACTCAGTCTGTGATTCATACTTTTCAAACTCTCCAAGCGGTTATAGAAAATGCCCATCGTTTGCAAACCATTTTTCGTTCAGTAGCCATAAACGAAAATTGTCAAAATCCTGGTGGAATTCCACCGGCAGCCTCATCTTTTGGAACTAATCAAACATCTCGTGTGCCAGGCATAGATTCTCCAGTTCCTAACTTCAATGTTAATGGTAGTTTATTTTCCCAGGAAACTTCTAATCAACAGCTCAATTTCGATCAAAGTTTTAATCATAATAGCGACTCAGCTTCAAGCAACATGATCAATGAAAGTAATGGTAATAATGAATCAATTTTCATAGCAACAACATCATCACAATCCCAATTTCAACAGCAGATGGTGAACATCAATCAACAGCCAATTGATCCTAGAAGTTTCCTTATACCAAGCGCATATTTATACAATCAAAATAATACCAACAATATCCATATCAATAATAACTACACTTGGGAAAACTTGATTAGTTATGGTTACTACACAATGCTTGGATATAATATAGTCAATCGAAATTATATTGAGGGTATGGACTACACATCTCCTTCGTTATCATCATTAAACAATTGTTCAAACAATTTAAATGGACCGATGCTAGAAGAACATGGAATTTCAACAACAAACGGTAATGCTCTTCAAGTATGGCAAAATTTTGTAAAAATCGCAAACGAAAATCTTTCAACTGCAAATCGTGTAATTGAAAATCTTTACCAACGACCAGAATATGCAGAATGGTTTGGTAGATCTTTCTCCAGAACAAATACATCGGACAATGCCAATGTTTGCATCGCTGTACCAACAATTACGGGTGGCTCAGCTAGCAACGTGATTACTAGCACTATGATAGGTGCTCCACCAAACTTTTCAGCATTTTTCGGAGTATCTTCAGAAGTCGATAGTCGAACCAACAATGAAATCAAGAATATTGTCATTAACCCAATATCTACTAATGACAATACTATTCCATCGATGTCACCAATGAATCTATCCGCAGCAAGTAGCCAATATTGTTCACCGTCCTCTTCAACTGAATCAGTTGTAACTGTTATAATGAATTCTGAAACTTCCCGATTATATAAAAATGACGAATCAATTACACCTACAACTGAAGTTCAAATTGAGAGCAACATTTTGTTTGAACAGAACAATATCGGGAACAACAGCAATTTTACCATTAATGATATGAAGATGAACAGTTGTAATAGTAATTACATTAATGCACATATATCAGAAGCGTGTAACGGTACTATGGGGGAAAATCTTGACTTAATGGGTAGAAATATTACAAACTTCCAATATGTAGAGTCTAATGATGTCGAAAACAGCCACAGTTTTAATATCAATGATATGGAAGCAAACAGTTTCGATATTAATTACAATCATGAACATTTTGGAGAAGCAAGTAACGGCACTATAGGTGTAAACTATTTAGAAAGTCATGTTTCGGAAAATGAAAACTTTTTGGGTAGAAATATTACAGACTTGCATTACTTGGCTCCCAATTATGTCGAAAACAGAAACAACTCAACTGTTAATAATATGAAGGAAAACTGTTTTAATAATAATTACAATCATGTAGATTTTTCAGAAGTGAACAACGGTACTATAGAGGGAAACCATTTAGTAGGTAATTATGTTTTGGAAAATAATGCATTTATGGGCAATAATGTAGAATGCAACATCATGGAGAATAACGTCTTGCAAAATAACGAAGTGATAATGAGCGGCACTATTGGATGTCCCTTTTATGAGTACAACAATTCAGGGAATCAAGATTGGACCTATAGTCACTTAGAGAACAATTACTTAGAAAACAATGCAATGGTCAATAGTAACGATACTCGCACATCTTCAACATATTTAGAGAATAATGGATTACAAGTAAACGGCTTGATGAACAGTAACTGTGCAGAGACGCTTTTCTTAGAGAACCACCACGACTTGAACTACTATACCAACTTTGAAAATAATAATACCTTACATAACAACAATTTCATAGAAAACAATCAAAATCCATTTCTTGAGTTCGACGATATATAGAACCGTAATTTAAACTGGGGCAGTTGTGATTTTCTTGAAAATTATGAAGATCTTGTTTAATTTCAAAAGTAATTTTATTCTCAAATTGTAACAAAATATCTTGTTTATACTTTTTTTATGTTTTTATTTTGCCGAAATTTGAAGTCACCAAAAGTGTTTTTTGTAATTATACTAACAGTTTTCAATCAACGAAATCATCAATTTACATTTCTATTTCTTTGTATCCCTTGTGTTTACCATTATTTAATTCTTTTGTCGACACTACAATCAAGTGATAACATAATTAACTGCCTCATAGCAACAAACAAAATGCAACCTGACACGTACTTATGTCTACGTTCGCTCCACTCTCGGTCGATGCCATTGTGAATGCAATAAATTGTAAAAGCGTTGTTGGGTCGCACCCTAGATGTGTGGAGTAATTCATTACTCAAACTTCTACAATGTGAATTGCATTAAAAAGACAATTTCCTGCTACTGTAAAACAAAAATAATAGATATAAGTACCATTCATATGTATGTATATACTTTTATGTTCATATGCCAACTGTATGTCAACCAATGTCAGTTGAATTTAATTTTACACTGTTTTTTTTTTTTTTGCTGATGATTTTTATACCTTTCATCAAATGAATGGAATATCAGATTTGTTCAAATGTTTGTAACAATGAAGGTTTCATAGTATAATAAAACAGTTCGATCTAGTTATGTTAATCTGGTTATCTCCACGGCTTCTAGTGTTAAATACCTAAGGATTACTCTGTATAGAGCACTCAACTGAAAGAAATACCTGCTTAACAAGGGGTCCTAGATCAATCTGAGGCTGAAGTGTCTGTACTGGCTACTCAGCCCTAAATCGCAACTTTCACTACGCATTAAGCTGCTGCTCTACAAAGCGATTATAAGGCCAATCTGGATACATCTATTTGGCTCCACTACGGTCACCAGCGTTAACATTATACAGAGGTTTCAGTCGAAAGTTCTTCGCACTATCAACCTCAAGATAACTGAATTCCTCATGAAATTAAGCTACTGTCTACATATTGCTTGACGGATTATAAATAAATGTATAAGAGTAAATAAATAAAAAAAAAAAAAAAACTGGTTATGCAATATGTCAACAGAGTATTTGAACTATCCAGCTGGAAAATTTGCATACAGTCTTGATATGTTGTATTGTAATATAATATTATAAGTCTTGATATATAAAAATCAGGAGTTCGTATGTGGTTACTCTTCACATAAACGACTTGACCGATTTTGATAAAATTTTTTGTTTGTGGGAATCCCTCATGAAGGAGAAGTAGAACAATATCTTTCCGGGTATCAAGTTGTATTATAAATATCAATGCTTGTTGGAATTTACAAATAATATTTAATTGTAGAACTGCAGGACTTAAATTTCGCATTTAACTAATCTAAATTTGATTTTTTGTATTGAAGATCACCATATAGATTTAGAGAGGCATTCTAAATTGCTGAGAAAGTACAATAATATACCACATAATAAAGTGATAAGGTACATTAGATCTTTCGAGGTCTCGGTACAATCAAAATAAAGTTAATAAGTCTCTGTTTTTGTATATAAAACTGGCAGATTGTTTGAACCTTAAAATTTGGTAAAAAGATATGTGACAGTCTCTTAAAAATTATACTTTACATAATAAGAAGTCCTAGAACCAATTGGAAATATTCACAACTTCCATCAAGTGCTTATAGTGAAGGAAAACAAATTTAAATTATTGTACTAAATACTTATAAAAACTCATAATACTTTTATGAAAGGTATAACATGTCTGATGAAACCCAAAGGTCTTTCTATGCTATACTCGTATGTTTTTGATTTCGTTGTTGTTGTGTTTGTCTTCTTTGATATTAACATCGACACCTGCGCCACAGCATTTAGCACGCGTCATCGTCATCGTAGTCATGGTCTCAGGCAGGTCTTCCCCGTGTCCCCGTCACATTACACCTACTACAAAGCATAAAATCAACAGACGTGCTTTGTTTATACTTTTTTCATGTTACTGTAAATTTTTGCAATTTTCATTTCATGTATTTTTTTTTTTTTGTGCTGATATGTGTGAGAGCTCCAATATTCCCCAAGTTCTCATTACCCACTCTCTCTCTCTCTCTCTCTCTCTCTCTCTCTCTCTCAAACTCATATACATTTGCAAGTTTGAGTACGTAAGTGTCATTCGATTACTCTCTCCCACTTTTAAGCTCTCACACTTGGTGTACCATGTGATGGTGTTTTAATATATGAAACACATGTAGGTATAGTTGTATATACATACGTATGTATATGGAAGCAAGATTGTATATGTAGCCATAGTAGGTTCCTCTCTTACTCTCACATTTGGTATATTTTTATTGTTTTTGTTTTTTTTTTTTGTGTCATTTTGCCTTTGGAGCTGCTTTGGAGCTTTGTTTTGTGCTCGTATTTTGCGCACCCAGCAAAACATGAAAAAAGATGTTACTATTCATTTCTGTGTACCTATTCAAAAATATCACGTAGAGGGACCTGCCTCAATGCTGCATGATTATGTTTTTAGGGTGCCTAAATAAACGTTGCCCATTTTCGTGTATCTCACAGCGCCAAAAGCCATTGAAGTATTTGTTAAGATTGTTTTTTCGCTTCTTGCTGATATGTTTGGTTGTTTTTTTTTCAATTATTTATCCGAGAAGGCATACATTTTGTCACCACAAAGGGAGGCTCTGCTAGATTCATTTTGCCAAGTTTTTCATTGTTGTTACCTATGCGAAAGTTGCATACATCTTCATATCTATCTTTGCAGTAAATAAACATACGTATTCATTCATCTTTCTTCTCTCACTCTCTCTGTGTGTTCGTGTGCGTTCGATGAATTTTTGCTGCACTTTGTCCACCATTTTTGTATTCGCTGTAGATTTCTATTAAGAATTCAGAAATCATGGAGAAAGTAGCACATCGCGGCAATATAAAAGCTTTTGTCATCAAAATGTATAAGTTTTTATATTTTCGTTTTCAATTTTTGTGGCGCGCTTTTATCTGCGGGAAATGAAAGTCAACATGCGCACGAATAGTTTGTCATTTCATTTACTATATATAAAAACAAGATACACTGATAATATTTTTATAGCAAACTTTCTATAAAAATTATTTAAGTAAGTGACTAAGAAAAATTTTTCATTTTAACTATACGCAAATTAGTTCCTTAATTTTTCATCAATCATCTTGAACAGAATCAAACACAAATTCACAAACCAATTTAAAATCCAATAATTTGACAGATCCTACAAATAAATGCTTTTATAATATAACAAAAGCTCAATAAACATAAGCCAAAGAACACATTAAGAACACCCTAAAATCGTCTGTCTGTTGTTTGTTTGTACCCGCATCCTGTAAAAGCCACTCATTGGATCGAATTACAGAAAGATAAGAAGCTTTATTGTGAGTAACATAAAGCGTTTATTTCATCAAAATCGAATTACAAACTCGATCTAAATTGATGAATCAAATGTTGCATATAAAATTTGGAGACATAGTTTCAAATGAAAAGTAGTTTTTATCAAATATCTCATATACTTTTTGAATTGTGAGTCACAACAAAATAAAATAATTATTATTCTATCATTCCCGTAAAAAGACGATTTTAGTATATTTTATAATTATGAAAATATACGAATAAAATCCTGTTTGCTTTAAAGAATAAGACACAATTCACCCTTGTCACATTGCGAATATACATGAAGAAAAATAAGAAAAGAATGGGCTTAGATCCAAATAAAATTTTTTGTATTGAAAAAAGATACATAAATTATTTTTTTTTTATTCAATTTTTTTTATATAAGAAAAAGATGAATTGCCTGAATTTCCGATATCATAGTTTTAACAAATAACAGTATCAACAGATAGTATTTTTATACTCGTAATTGCTTAACTCTTATTTTACAATGTCACATTATAGAAGACAACAACAAATTTTTGAATTTGTTCGAATAAAGTCTAATAGAATTAAAAGTAAACAAATTTATGGAAGTTAATTTGATTTGAGAGTGGAAAATTGGAAAATCATATAAAGTTTGACCGATTGGACAAATAATTGATTTAATTTCCTGTTTTTGTTTGTTTCTCTTTTTTTTTGTAATTAATTTATTTTAGTTTAAGTTCACTTCAATTTATATATTTTTATAGTTTTGTCTTACCTTTTAGTGTTAATTGTTACATTAATTTTTTGTTTCAAGCTGACAGTTTTTTTGTCAATGTCATTCAAATACATAAATAAATAAATAAATAGCCTCATAGGCGACTACCTGGAAAATTACAATATCTATAAGAACAAGTTCATCAGCTGGGGTATGAATGGAATGGATGCTTCTTTTATTAAACTCAAGTGAATGTTCTGTCTTACTTTTGACATTGAATACAATTTTTTACAGTGTATCTAAAATACATATTGCTGAATAATTTTTCCGTATGCATATTTTATTTTATTATCGTCATAATCATCATCATCATTGACTAAATATTATTATTTTGTATGTTTGTGTATGTGTGTGTATGTTTTTCAGCCACTTTGGTTTTCATTTTTGTTATGAAAAAGTTTGTGTTCAAAGTTTGCTGAGCACTTGTTCGTAAAACCGCAACGCTGACAATGACACCGCGCAAGTTACGTTGTACCACCACACAAACAGACTGACACACCGACAGGCAAACAACCATTAAGGCGGAATGGCCGTCACCACTGGCTTGTGGCTACCATTACCAAACAGCCGAATAAAGCCAAAGCATAAAATAAAGCAAGAGTGAGAGACTGACTGGCTGACGGAGTGAGTGGAGTGTAACTGTAACTAAAGTTTACCGTGAGTGACGTTGTGCAAATTAAAGCGAATAAGACCAGTGAGACCCGCCATTCAGTGAATGAAGGGGAAATTTCTGTCTAATGGAATTAAGTCAAAATGTCAATTGTTTGTTGTCAAGTTGGCGGTTGTCATTTCTTCCCCTATTTTCTTTATTCATTGTCCATTTTCTGTGAAGCAAGAGTGTCACTGATAAAGATGAAGACGAAGAAGGCAAAGAAAAAGAAGAAAGTAACATTATACCATAGCCGATGAGTTCAGTTTTGTTTGCCTTGTTTCATTTTCTTTGTGTAGCAAAAGAGACGACGACAGACGAAGATGGCCGCCTGACAGACAGCTGTCTCTATTTGTGTCTGTCAAAATGACGCATCGTGTTTTGGTAACAGGAAAACATGAATTCCAAAAAGAGCGTAAATTGCGACTATAGCGAGGCGTGATTGCGATTGAATAAAGAAGAAAGAATAAGAGACGGAAATGGAGACAGAGACGACAGCGATGGTGATGGCGACAACAATGCAAACCGAATGAATGCGCCATCTGGCGATGAACGCTACATTGTCATTGACCGATGAGTGTGGGGGGCAAAATGAAATAAGAAAATAAAAAAATTGTTCCGTTGGTTTTTTTTTGTTTGGTCTTATTCTGATAATTTTGTTTTGTATTTTATTTCATTTTAGTCTTTGGTTGCCCTTTTCTTTATGTGGAAGAACAATAAAAATAAACTAAAACTAAATGAGTCAAAGCAAAGCAAGAACAACAACAATATAAAATGTTGAAACTGAAGAAAATATGAAAACAACTCTGAGTGTTTGTTTGAGTCAAAATGCAAACCTGACTTCGTTTATTTGCTTTAGATTCACTTTATTTCCGCTCTTAAAAGTAGTAGTACGATGACTTTATTCCTATTGTTGTTGTTGGTGTTGTAGTCTTATTCGACAATTACGTTTTGAGGTTTGTCTTTCCCTAGACTTCCGCCCATATCTGTCTATTTGTAATTTCCTGTTGAACTATTAGAGGAACTGCAAACTCCAAATAAGCAACAAGCCGCCTTAATCACACGACACCCACATCATAAAACCCCAGAAACTAGTTATAGATTTTGACGACTCCTACCTAATTTAGGTTGGGTTGGTTTGGTTTGGTTTGGCTTGGCTTGGCTTGGATTAGATTGGTTTTAGTGGGTAATGCATTGCGAATAAATATTTAAAGTGAAATAAACCTTTAAAAGTATTTGATCAATTTAATATTTGTAAAAACAAAAAATAATTTTAAGAACATGCAAAACTACAAATAGGTTTTCCAACAAAATACACTTAGAATAGAAGGGGCTTTTCTTAATGAACTGAAACTATTTGTTTAAAGATGAAAAACCTTGTAAACTAATTTTTTTTAACTTTATTAAAACGTCAAATCAACCAGGAGGTATTAAAAAATTTGTATCATCAAGTTCGTTGCGGTTCTTTAACTAAATGAATGGAAAACAAACTCTTAAATCCAATATTTTTATTAATTTCTTTATTTAATATTTAATACTTATTACTGAGAAGTAAGGAACATTGTAGAAAATAATTGGCGAAGCCAATACTAATATCGACAGATTCTTGCTCAGGATGAGTATTCATCTGTGACAAAGGCTCCTTTTATTTGCTTTCTCTGAACATATTGTCACAAACTCTCCAGATACGAGTACATCTTCAGCTCTTTACGACTTTACTGGAACAGAGCGGCTTAAATGTTGTAGTTAAATGTCTCCTCATACTCCAAATAACGAAATTTGTCATTGACCTTGATTATCAAATTTTTAAGTTGATCTTTGATTTGAACGCCTGTCTCCAAGCAGGCAGATTCTATACTTATATATTTTGTTGTTTCTGCAATATAAGTTAACGTCGGAACAACTTATTCCAATAATTGTTTGATATAGATTTATAAATAATCGATATATCGGTATCGGAAGAGAGTCAACTTCACTAGGAATTTTTGATTCTAACATTTATAATAAGCAATCTTATCGAACTCTTATTCCTGATAAATCCCAAATCAAATATTGTTCATAAATGACAAATTTTGACTCAGATGATTTATGAGTCAACTACGTCACTCAACTCATTTCAACTTAACTCAACTCAACTCAACTCACTTCAATTCAGTTGTTATCTTGGTTTCTCTCGTCATTTCTCTACTTCTTGTTGTTGTTGAATCTTTTTCTTCATGAACCATCATCGTCACAATAGAAATAATTACACTCACTCAAATTATATTAAAAAAAAAAAAAGAAAACTCGGCAACGAGAAGAAAAACGTATGTATCCCAAGAAATAACCGAAAGCATTGGCGAAGAAATCCAAAATGAACAAACACATGTCTCACATGCTGTGCGCCTATTGCTTTACGGACTCAATTTGAGCAAATTCGCTCACAAAAACTACTCCAATTACCCGGGCAAAAGGCACAACAACAATTTTGAATACTCTATCCGAATGGAAAGAACACCTAAGAAAAAGGGGCACCTCGTATTACTTATATGGAACTCACTTTGTTTGATTATGATTATGATGATGATGATGCGAGGTGGTGGCTAGCTAGCATTCGTTCGTTCCGTTGTTCCCCATTTTGAATGTATAAAAATAACTTTGGTAAAGTACAACTGAATGCACTCGTAATAGTGGCTCAGTTAGTTGGAGTAGAAATAGCTCCAAGCGCCAAACGAGTTAAAGGCGTTTTGGCCCCATAGAGACGACAAACACACGCGTGGGTGCTCTTACTCAAATGACATGGGAAAAATCCCCAACTGGTATTTTTAACAGGCGAACAGAATAAAAAAACAGACTCAATGCTATCTTAAAATTGCAGCAGCGAATTGAAATGGAATAAGAAGTAAGTAGGACAAGAAAAAATCCAAAAGGCAAAACAAAAATAAATGAGGAAGCAAACAAGCAAGATAACAAACAAACTACTTAAGTGAGAAAAGAAATGAACCGGGAAAGAATACAAAAATATCACACGCATGAAATGAACAAAATTTATTATCACTTGACACTTTGTTTGATGTTCCTGTTAAACTAAGAAAGTAGTATGAAGCGACGGATTTCATTTAGTCGGTTTGCGTGCCTAAAAATCGCTTGGGTGCGTCCGACTTCTTTTTGACACTTGATGCATCATAATTCTTAATAGGAAAAAAGAACATGAAATAGAAAGAATAGAAAATCTGATAAAATACACGAGCCGGTTATTTGTCTATGCATAGTAGAATATGCCACTTACGATGCTACCTGAGATTGGCAATGAGCACTTAAACTCACATGCGATAAGCAATCATAATGTTTGATCAAAAGTGTTTATGTGTATTTTCCATACTACTACATACTACTAGACACTAGTCAATAGATTTTGGTGTGATGTTTGTAACGCATAGAACCGTGTTACGATAATGAAGTATTCTCGGAGAAGTCATGGAGACTTTTTTCACGGTGCTAAGCACATGGATTGGGAATCTATCTATCTACTTATATGTAGATCTATAGATATAAAATTGGAACTATGCGTGTATGTACGTCTGTTCCTTACGGACTCCGAAACTGATGGATTTGATATTCAGGGAAACCCTAGCATAGTCTGTAGAGTGTTCCTGTGGAGTTTGGTGCGGATTGGTCCACCGGAAAGTTGGATCGGATTTTACATAAGTATAAAGCTTAGAGACATACATATTTTAAAATGAATTAAGTAGTCTTTGTCGAACGTAAATTTTTGAATTGTGAATCATCAAAAAAAAAAAAAATATATATATATGTATATATATTTATATTATTCTAGCATTTTCATTCATTCAGTTCAATACAATTTATTTGTGAAATATTTTTCATTTATTGGCCGCTAGGTGGGATATAGAAAATTAGAAGAATCTAATTGAGGTTTATTGATCAACAATTAATGTGTTCAGATGAATGATTATGATATCTACAGATTTAGTTTGTTTTATTAACGTCATACTGGTCATCATCCAAAAATGTTTTACAGCGCAAGGTAGCTATGAGAAGACTAGCTGCGCAACGCAAGCTGTGTACGCGTATCTATTGGGTACCGTGCCACAAGGGCATAGAGAGAAATGAGACTGTTGACGAAATTGCGAAAAACGTATGCAGGTTACAAAGCTATGTAATAAGCGACGTAATGATGCCACTCAATAATATGTGCAACAATCTAGAAATGCGAAATCTTAGCAACTGCAGAACAGCTAAAGCCATGTGTAACTGCTATAGTGGAAAATTCGCTGGATCTGTTTTAGAGCTGAGTCGTACGAGTTGCAGAACATTGAAAGGCATCTTAACCGGTTATTGCATGATAGCGATGCACGCATTCACGTTAAACATAACTGACGTGAAAGGTGCAGGAAGTGTATGGAAGATAGGGAAACCTTGGAACATCTCCTATGTTTCTGCCCGGCACTTGAAGTTTTTTTTATATGTGTGATTATCACCATCACCCCAGACCTGTGAATCATACATTAAAATGGGATTAAATATTGATATAAAAATAATGAATTTATTGTGCAGTGAAAGTTTGGATTTACGATTTATGATATGCATACTCTAGCATATCGTTTTTTTAATTTTATTCATAGTTTTCCCGTTGTGTACATTAAATGTGAGTTTGTTACCTAAATGTAGCCCAAGATAAGTATTGTATGTTATTTATCCAGGGAATGTCAGTATTGTTGTAATTTATATTGTTATTGGGTACATATTCACTTTTCCTTCTTCTTGTAAAAAAAAAAAATGCATTAGTCTTATTGACATTTAGCATAATTTTCCATTTTTTATAATAGTAATTAAGTTCAGTCAACGAGCATTGGAGGGTGTCGTGCATTTATAATGTAATTAATACCTGCACATTAAAGTACAGGTACATCATATGTGTATAAGTTGTATAATATCGGTCCTAAGACCGATCCTTGCGATACCCCAGCATTAATGGTTTTAGTAGCCGATTGAATGTCATTTAATAAATACAATAAAGAAGTGTCTATTAGTAACGAGGCTTTGTACAATTTTTGTTAAGTAGATAGGTGTATTCGTAATCATTAATTTATCTATTAAACCATCATGCCATATTGTATCAAAAGCGGCTTGTTTATCTAAAGCAACCAATTCTACAGATTTCTTATCTTGGATCTGAAACCAAATTGAATTGCAGGTATAATTGAAAGAGTTTCGAGATGAAAGTTCGTCTTAAGCAAACAGATTACACGCTCAATCTCATCACTTGAAACAGAAGGCACATCAGATGAACAATGGTTGTTAAGAACATTTATGGAGGTCTTGATCGTTTTAATGGTTTTGCTATCTGAAAGAGATTTCGTTATTTTATGTCTTTCTTGAAATATATCTCCAAGTATATTGGCTTTTTCTTGAAGAGTAGAATACGTTTCGTCATTGTACTTAAAGCTTGGAATAAAGTGGTTTTTATTTTTCGTTATTTTGTTATCTAGGTTCGCAAACTTTTTGTTCCAAGTGTCATTGTTGTGAGCAAAGATTTGGCATCTTATTTGATAATTAAGGTGACTTAACTGAGCTTTGTAGATAGGTTGCCTTGTTCTTAACCGACGTCTATTCACTATGTTCCTTGTTTTAATAAGCTCAGAGATGTGGTTTGGTAACTTTTTGCAAAGTTGTTTACATGGTTTTCTCGGAACTGCAAATTAAAGTGCAGCAGCTTCTTTCGTTTTAAGTAAGCCATTACTACCATTTTATCTATCAACTCATTTGTAGGAGGAGCATTATAGTCAAGGTGAGTTTGAAGAAAGTTTCGGTTGAAGGTTCCCTTGAAAATTTTCCAATTATTTTTAGAATAAACTGGATAAGTATTTTCAAATACACTTGGTTTGGAATTGACTTTAACAATAACAGGAAGGTGGTCCGATGTAAGATCATTAAAGACAAATGGTTCAGTCAACAAGTTTGGGGAGTTAGATAGGAAAAGGGTAGTGTTGAGGATATAGATAGTTCATATATAGGATAGTTCATAAAGAATGTTCCCCCAACAGTTTGCCCTACTTCAGTAACCGGATAATCGTGAGAACTTAAGTAAATCTGCCTTGAATAAGCTTTTATGGTGTATTTTGTCATTCATCAGACTGCATGAACTGTCTAAACATTTCGCCGATGCTCCCGGGAAGTAAATTGAAATTATTTTAATAGAATTTTGCGAATCATAAATAACTTCAACTCCAACGTTTTCAATTAAATGCGTTTTTATAATCGGAACGTCTTTATGTTTCAAATTATTACTTATAGCTAAAGCTACGCCACCTTCCCTACTTGCAGTGCGGTCTTTCCTATAAATTGTATAATTTGGAATTATTAACCGATAATTTGGTATCAATCAAGTTTCACTTAATAAAAACACATGAATATTATTATGGTTCAAACAATTTGTTAGTTCTGTTGTTTTGAAACGGACGGCACCTGAATTGCATGCCATAATATTAAGTTAGTTATTACTTAGTTGCATAAACGTATTTTAAAGCTTACTGAGTTATGACATTAAATTATTCGCTCTTACTGGTACAGTTCCTCAATTTTTGAAGCAGTTCAGAGAAATGATGCGTGATGGTTATTCCTCAGTGGTCTGATGACGTGATTATTGTTGGACATACGTCTTCGAAGAATTAATTAAGATACGAAGTACGGCATGGACTGTTCGGATCAGTGGATCAATGTTTACCATTGCAGTTAGCACAAAGTGCCTTGGTTGGTGACGTACAGGAAGTTGTTTGATGTTGACCGGCACAATTGGCACAAGAAGTTCTCACATTACAGTTTTTTGAGCCGTGGCTGAAGAGTTGGCAATTATAGCATTGTGTGCACCTTGTTCAAGGATTTAGTTTTATATTCCCATCTCACTTTCGTGTGATTTATACAGGAATAATTTTATTTCAATTCTTAAAGGGTAATAGTTTTATTTTCGAAATATACCACATATAATAACATACTCAGACCTGAGTTTGTACTCTTTTCAATAGTAAAACTACCTCTGTACCTCTGTACATTTTAAGCCTAGGTGAATTAATAATTTCTATACTTCATCTTTCGATTGCTTATCTAAGCCTGACAGAACCGCTTCATATGGCTTAGTGAATTTAGTATCATATGAATAGAACTCATATTTCCATTTTTTAAGTTCATTGCAGATGTACGTTAACATCTGTAGCTTCTGTAGACTTACAAAAAATTTGTATACCAATAGAAATTATTTTTATAAAATAGTCTGATATGTTTGCCACTTTTAGGACATCGTGAACAAACTTAGCACTTTTTTAAGCACTGTAATTTGCGCAACTTTGTTTTTAATTGTAGGAATATTTGTATCAGTATTAATTGAAACATTAATGGTATCATCATCTATTTGAGTTTCGATGATTCGAACTTATATTCAATACAAACTACTTTTTTTTTGCATTTCCATATTCCATTTTCTCAATCATTCAGTATGAAAAAGTAACTACAAACTTGCAAACCGGTGCCGGCTTTCATTTAGTTGAATATCAAACGTTAAACCGTTAAGTTTAAGAGAGAAACTTGTAAAGACATCAACAGCAAAGTGTATTCGGCAAGTAAGCAATTATCGGGGAGTACTTACAAACACTGTAGTTGCAATAGTTCGCTGTTATCAGTAGATTAGATTAATGTAATGAGCAAAAGAAAATGAAACAAAATTCTATTGAATTGAGTCTAGTCAAGCTTTTTCAATGAGACTTAAAAGAACATTTGTTGTGTTTATACTATTGTAGTAAAAAGTGATCGTATTGCTTTGGGTATTAAATAATGAATTAATTAGTATAATTTTGTAGGGAAAAATATTTAACGTAGTCAACTACTACTAATTTTCTAAAAGCTTTCGAGAAGCTTTAGAATCAAAAAAGTTTTCTCCAATCAAATCAAGTACGTATGTACATAATTGGAATTGTAAAATAAATTATTATAATGAGATCAACAGGTAGATTAAAAGATAGTGGTATGTAGATTGACTGAAATCATAAAATATTCCAATAATGTGTAACTGCAACATTGTTGTCGGTTGTCTAGTTTTAGTAAGCAGCGAATCATTTCTTTGTTATTTTTATTCACAACAAGAAAAATATTGCTGTATAAGATAAAAAGATTATCTCCACTCATTATTCCTCATTAGACGTACGCTGGGGGGTTTTTGGGTTCAAACGACCCCCCCCCCAAATGTAAATACAAATTACACAATTTTTGAAGTGAAAACTTCTTTAGCGGCGTTGGGAAAAAATTTAGAGTAAAATTTTAAGTGAAAATTAAAAATCGTCACGTATTTTCGATTCTGTATCTCATAAACCGTACTAGGTAGAGGCTTGAAATTTTCACATAATGTGTATTTCTATTATTATTCTATATCTTGACTGTTTGCATCTATTTTCTGAAGTGTATGAAAGTTTTTGTTTGGCTTTGGAAGAATGCAATCAAATAATGAACAAATTCAAAGGATTTCAGCCTCATGCATTGCTGGCTTCAATCAAAACGTCTGAGTTCGTTATATAAATAGCAGCCCTGAAGCCTGACGAAAACTCTGAGTCCTCTCTTGCAAAAAGCGTTTAAATGCAGATGATTCATTTAAGAGCATCTTTGAGACTGCCACAAAAATTTCCGAAGAAGGAGGCTTCGAAATAAAAGTCCCTCGAGTTGTTGGAAGACAAAAAAATCGTGACAACTATGAAGGAGGTCCAGAGCCATATTATCGCCGATCGCTCATGATTCCTTACTTAGGTCACTATGTAGAAGAATTGGATTCTAGATATCTTCAACACCGTGATATTTTATGAAATATACAAGATCTTCTTCCAACAAAAATAGCAAAGCTGGATTTAAATCATATGAAAAAGACTGTGGAAATTTTTGAAACTAATTGGCCGCACAATGACACAGTTACCGAAGAGTTCGGAGCGGAAGTTACAATGTGGAAAAGATATTCGATTTCGATTGTTCATTAAATGAAAAAAATTCATTGCATGGTTGAAATAACTCTTACATAAGATACTGCTTGAGAATACTAGATGGAAAGCAGCCTAAAACTTTTATTGAAACACTGAATATTTGTGATAAAAAGTTTTACCCAACTGTGTATCGATACCTGCAAATAGCTGAAACTCTACCTGTATCTGCTGCACCCAGTGAACGATCGTTTTCAACTCTTCATAGGTTGAAAACTTACTTACGAAATGCCACTAGAGAGGACAGATTAAACGGTTTGGCCCTTCTCAATTTTCATAGATATATCGAAGTCTCAAGCGAAGAAATTTCGGATATCATGGCAGCACTGCCCAAAAGAGTGGATATCGTTTTATAAGGAGTTCATGCATTTGTGAATCTATATAAGAAAATAAAATATATACAAGTTAGCTGCACTATTTTCGCATCCATTTCTTAATCTTATACAAAATCTGAAAGGATCACTAAAACACCCCTAGAAAATTTTTTCTGCGTACGCCCCTGCTAGACTCTGATGCGCCTTAAGATGGGGTGTGTATAAAAGAATGAAGTTAGTTACTCTGAAAACGTGAAGGCATACGAATCTTATAGTTTATCGTTTAAAGAAGAATTTATAGAAAGTCTTAAAAATGGCATACGAATCGCGTTTCCTAATCATTCTGAAAGTATTAATATTATTAATCACCGTTAACGATGCTACTTTAACTCATAGAACCAACAGAAAAATGTCCAACGAGAAACCGTTTAAAGTGCTGGTGACACATCCTGAAGTGCCAAAGGAGGGCATTGAACTCTTGTCGAAAAATTGTGAAGTAATTCAAGTACAAAGTTTGCCACCAAGTCGTGCTGAGATCTTGGAAAAGGCTAAAGGTGTTGATGGTTTCCTTTGGGGTGGTCATGAGGCTCTCAATGCCGAAGTTTTGGATGCTGCTGGTCCACAATTGAAATCGATTTCTACAATGTCGGCGGGTATTGATTATGTTGATGTGGCAGAATTGAAGAAACGCAAAATCCCTCTGGGACATACACCTACTGTATTGAATAATGCTGTGGCAGATTTGGCTGTTGGTCTTATGATTTCAGCATCGCGTCGTTTCCATGAGGGACGCACAAAGATTGATAAGTCAGTTATTAGTATTATTTATTTGAAAGTAAAAAGAAACTTTATATTAAATTTCATTCTGTGTTTATAGTGATGAATGGGAAAACTATCATCTAAATTGGTTACTTGGTCAGGATATACGCGGATCAACAATTGGGTTTTTTGGCTTTGGCGGTATTGGTCAAACAATTGCCAAGCGTCTATCGGGCTTTGATATTGGAAAAGTTCTTTACACAACAAGGCGTCGTGTGCACAAAGAAATCGAAGAAGAATTTAATGCAAAGAAAGTACCCTTCGATGAACTGTTGGCTCAAAGTGATTTCGTTGTCATTGCATCACCTTTGACTGCAGAAACGAGGGGTATTTTCAATTCAACCGCTTTTGGTAAAATGAAGAAAACATCAGTTTTGGTCAACATTGGTCGAGGACGTAAGTCATATGTTTTATTCCTAATCAAATGAAATTATACTTAATTTTACCTTTGTTACATTGTATAGAAATTATCAATCAACAAGATCTTTATAATGCTCTGAACACAAATCAAATCTTTGCTGCTGGTTTAGATGTCACTGATCCAGAGCCATTGCCATCAAATGATCCTTTACTTAAACTTCCTAATTGTGGTAAGTATAGTAATATTCTGTTTTGTTTTGTTTTGATTGGAATTTTTCATGTTAAACAACCTTAACCTTATCAATGATTTTTGTGATTGTTGAGTCTTGGTACTTGAGATAAATATTATCAAATAGGTTAATATTTTTAGGTGTTTGTTGTGAATTGAGTGTTTTGTTTTTTTTTTTTTTCTTTTGTACCTTTTAACAAATCAATGATATATTAGATTATCAATTAGTCCAAAGGTTTGTTAAATTAAACTAATTTGTATCAAATTGATGTCGTCATATCTTCTATTGCAATGTTAATAGTTTTATTTGAAATGAACATCCTTCCTATAGCACCACGATACATTTTTAACGTGAAAACATTTTTAAAAAGGCTTTCATACTTGGTGTTTAAAATATGAGGTGTCATATCAAAAAATCCCTTATTCGGCACCCTAAAACTTGTAAACCACATAACAGATCTTGTTACAATTTTCAATATCATGTAGAGAATTTTTTGAGGAAGGTTTATATGAAAGAAAATATTTGGAAAATTTACTGGAAAGGTTACTGAAAACATATTGTTTTACGATAGTATAGCGATACTTCCTATCTTGATTTTTTAAAATTTATTTAAGTTTTAGTCTATTTTATATCCACATGTGTACGAGACACATATTCAATAAATTTAAATTTGGTTTTGCTTTTGCTTTGCAATCAAATTAACATTTCCAGGCGTCTTAACCTTGAATCAACTTTCAATTAATAATCATTAAAATTGCATTATTTGAATTGAAAGACAACTTTTTAATGTAAAAAAGTCTGGTTTTTATTTTCAGTTATCATTCCTCACCTTGGATCAGCCACAAATCGTACTCGTGCAGATATGTCCACAATAGCTGCACACAATGTACTTAGGGGCTTAGTTGGAGAACCCATGATTTCTCCAGCCTATTCTTTGAATCGAGAAAATTACATTGTAATTTCCTTTGCATGTTTTATGGAACTAATATTTCAATTATGTGCTGATTTTACTACTATGTGAATAAATTAAAAATATATAAAATATGAAGAGAAATATTATTATTTAATTAGAATACAATAGGAGACAATGAATTAATTGTCATTGATGCAAACTGTATAAGCTAATTTATAGCAAAAAGTTTTAATTATGTTCTAAATCAATGCAAAATATTCTCAAAATTTGATTAAATTTGATTTGAAATGAAAAAATAATGAATAAATTTATGTTAATGTGAAACAATTGTCTGTAAGAACGTACAACCTTCACGCTCGGAGATACTTCAGAATATACCGGGTGTCGATGCTATATTCTGGGCACATTATCAACCACTCAATGCAGAAATACTTGATGCAGCAGGGGCACAACTGAAAGCGGTCTCAACTATATCATCGGGCATTGATTTTGTGGACTTGCCGGAATTCAAAAGTAGCCAAATGCCATTGGGACATACACCGAATATAGTAAAGAATTCTGTAGCTGATTTGGCAATTGGTTTAATGATAGCAGCGGGAAGGCATTTTCATGCTGGAAGACAGGAGATTGATAAGTAAGTTAAGTCTTTCAAAACTGATGGAATAAACAAAGTTAAAGTGAACTGAATGAATATGAGAATTTGTTAATATGTACATAGTAGTTTCATCTGCATTAAGCTTTCATCAGCTGTTTATGTGTTTTGTTTATATGTTGAAAGCTTTTTTAAGAAGCTTTTGTTTTAACCATTAGCTTGGTATTGTGTATACCCAGTACAATATTTCCCAAAAGAAAATTCATATGTATTTATAATATATTTTTCTCCTATTCAATTTTATTATTGTAGTTCACTTTGGAAAACTGAACAAATTGATTGGTTGATGGGTCAAGAAAAATGTGATTTTCTTGTGGTGTGCAGTCCCTTAACAGTAGAGACACGGGAAAAATTCAATGCAAATGCATTTTCGCATTATTCACTTAGATCCATTCCTCACGATTTAGTGCCTTTAAGTACTTAGCTCGTTGTTGCAGTACCTTGTCTACTAATGAGGTTTGATGTGCAGCCCATCCACTAATGCCGCAAATGCATACAGTTCTAACAACAATCAACCTAAGCCCAGACAACCACATTCCTGCACAAAACAAGAAACAATCCTGAACCCAGATACAGTTTACGACTTCGCAACCTAATGGTCCTACTTATGCGGAAATGGCTGCAGGCAGTCGAACTTCTGCGACATAAAAAATGGTAAGCAACCATAATCCCAATTCTCACATGCCTCGTCGAAAGTGCAGATCACAGCAACAGAACAACAAGCAACTGGTATATCGGGATAATCATCAATGCATTGAAGACTGAGGACTAAATTCGCTACTTGTTTCCATGATAAGTAAAATGGTGTCAATGCAAGAGCAGATGATCCGCACGCATTACAATATATTGGAGCTGCTCACTGCGCGACAAGTCAAATGATTCCCCATCCAATAAAGATAATGTGTTGGAACGCTAGAAGCGTATCAAACAAAATGCGAGATCTGGAGTGCTTCGTACAACTTCATGGCATCTACATCATTCTGCTGTCAGAAACGTGGCCAACTGGCACAGAATCCCTCAAAGTTTACGGTTAGATCCCTTATGCAGCTGATTCACCTGACCCACATAGCCGAAAAGGAGGTAGAGCCATATTAATTAGAAGAGATATCGACCACTTTGTAGCTGCCCCTCACTGTTCCAACTGCTTTCAACTTGCTGCAGCGGTTGTCTCAACAGATGTGGGCAATATTGAAATCGGGTCAATTTACCACCCATCTCGGGTCATTTGGACTAACATCATGGTCATTAGTTTGATTGGGTCCCTGGAAAGGAATTGTAATATGCGGAGACTTGAATGCACATCATCGACTGTGTGGATCCACACGCTCTAACACGAGGAGTCGTATTTTGGTTGACCAGGCTCTTGCGGATCCGATTAGCATTCTTGCAACTGGTACCCCAACCATATACCCCTTTACACCCACACACAGCCATCCGATGAGTCTCCTATCCATGCCTCCACAGGCGGACCCGCCTGAGAGGTCATTCACAGCTGATGAGGTTAAGGTGGTCATTCAACGCCTTGAATGTATGTAATCGGACAATCAAGGCATTACCAATTAATACTGTACTCGTTGTAGTTGCGATTTTCAACGTACAGAATTACCCCACAGCTTGGAAGACAGCACTCGTCACCATGATACATAAACCTGGCAAGCCGGAGGACGACACCGAATCATATCGACCTATCAGTCTCCTGCCTTCCCTATCGGAGGTATGAGAATGACTTGTTGGTGCCAGACTTATGGAAATAGCTGAACGAAGGGAACTAGTTCCTAACCACCAATTCGGTTTTCGAGCAGGACATAGTCCTGTATAACTGCATAGGACCACTCAGGTTTTTGACCGATTGTGGCATCAGGGGCTGCAGCAGAAAATTAAAGACACTCTTCCCTCGCACTACTTTGCTCTGATACGGTCCTACTTGGAGGGTCGTTCCTTCAGATTTAAGGTAAGGGCAACACAATGATCACCACACCCTGCGAAGGCAGGCGTCCCTCAAGGAAGCGTGCTTGGACCTTTTCTTTACGGCCTATTTGCCGCAGACATGCCTGTGATTAATGCTGAAGCCCTGGCAATTCCACCCAGGTCCTTGCGTATGGCATCGTATGCTGATGATGTGTGCTTCATGGTCAGCAACGCATGCAGTGCAAAGATCACCTGGGTCCTACAGAAATTCCTGGACAATCTGTCAGCTTGGTGGAATTTTCAGTTGAACCCAAGCAAAAGTGTAAACATTTGCTTTACCCTAAGATGACGACTTCCGCCACCCGTTGTCCTCAATGAAGTGAACCTGGAAATGAAGTCGGAGGCAAAACACTTGGGACTAGTCGTTGACAGGCGACTCACATTCCGGAAACAAATACAGGTCACACTAGCGACCTGCAGGAACAGACTGCGTCATCTCCTCTGCCTACTATGCAGTAGAAGTCGCCTGTCTCTCCAAAACAAGAGGACAGTGTACTCCCGAATTGTCGCGCCGATCTGGGGGTATGGTATCCAGATATGGGGTACGGCAGCCAAGTCACATAGACTAAAAGTGCAGAGGTTGCAAAATTATGCACTACGTAAAATCACCGGCTGTCCATGGTAAGTTAGAAACAGCTGCTTACACCATGATCTAGTCGTAGTCAAAGTTGCATGCAAGTCGATAAAATGACAGACTGAGGAATCACATCAACCGACTACTACGATAAGGTAGTTATTTAGGATATTAGAGTAAGTAAATACTGTAAATATGTACTTATATACGTGGCGATTTACTGCATGCTACCTCATAAGGTATTTGTACCTTGATTGGCAGTAGATTCATAAACTGAGTCTAGCTCAACTCAAAACACAAAAGGCATAAAAAAAAAAAAAAAAAATGAAATGAACAAAATTTATTATCACTTGACACTTTGATGTTCCTGTTAAACTAAGAAAGTAGTATGAAGCGACGGATTTCATTTAGTCGGTTTGCGTGTATAAAAATCGATTGCGTGCGTCCGACTTCTTTTTGACACTTGCTGCATCATAATTCTTAATAGGAAAAAAGAACATGAAATAGAAAGAATAGAAAATCTGATAAAATACACGAGCCGGTTATTTGTCTATGCATAGTAGAAAATGCCACTTACGATGCTACCTGAGATAAGCAATGAGCCTTTAAACTCACATGCGATAAGCAATGATAATGTTTGATCAAAAGTGTTTATGTGTATTTTCCAAACTAGTGTCAATAGACTTTGGTGTGATGTTTGTAACGCATAGAACCGTGTTACGATTATAAAATAAACTCGGATATGGAAATAAACAGAGTGATGAGGAGAATATTAGTCATGAAGACTTTTTTTCACGGCGCCGAGCACATGGATTGGGAATCTATCTATCTTTATAGACATCTGTTAATTACTCAGTTTTTGAACTATTGAGCTGAAATTGGTGTAGCTACAACCGACCTATTCTCGTTGTTTTTGCGTTGACACCTCATATAAAGAAAGATTTTATCATTTTTGCGATTCTCGCACAAGTTGAAAGTTGCGCTGTTAAAAAACCTGTTTTTAACATCAGTCTGTAAAGTGTATGTTACCAGTCTGTAAACTTCTGTTTATACAGGTTTGCCAACTTAAAAGAAAATGAAAATATGTTGAAAATATGAAATATTTTATAAAAAAAAATCTTATACAAAAATGAAAACAGGTGTTTTTTAGGGGTTCTCTGAGTAATTCTGACTATTAAAATTTTTTTTTCTGAATTTGATTTTTTCCCCCAGGTTGACAAGCCATTACCATTTTTTTTCACAAACAAATTAACACCCCCTCAGCAAATGATGATAAATTGTTTGCGTAAGAGCAAAAAACAATTAACAGCGAGTTATTTGATGTTAGGCGTTAACAGACATACAATTTTTTTGTCATCGCCTTGAGAATAGGTCGGTTCCATATTATTGAAATCCATACTATTAGCAGTTTGCAAAATTTATCAAAAACTTAGTGTCATCGGTCCAATACTTAATATAGTTGCCATATAAACCTTTGAGAATTTATTAGTTTTTGTATGAAAATGTTTGAATTTTTTTTACTGGGTGTGAAAGGTATTTAAGTTTCGGTGAGACTAGATTATATTTCACGCAAACTACTCTTTTTCTGCATTTCCACATTCCATTTCGTCAATCATTCAGTAAGAAAAAGTAACTATAAACATGCAAACCGATGCCGGCATTCATTTAGTTGAACATCGAACGTTAAACCGTTAAGAGAGAAACTTATAAAAGACAAAAACAGCAAAGTAAGAAATTATCGGGGAGAACTTAGAAACACTATAGACTATAGTTGTAATAGTTCGCTCTTATCAGTAGATTACCAAATGTAATGAGTAAAAGATAATAAAACAAAATTCTATTGAATTTAGTCTAGTCAAGCTTTTTTAATGAGACTTAAAAGAGAGTCAAAAATCTTAAGAGAACATTTGTTGTGTTTATAGTATTGTAGTAGATAAAAAAGTGATCGTATTGCTTTGGGTATTAAATAATGAATTAATCACTTAGTAAAATTTTGTATGAAAAATATGTATCGAGTCACGTAGCACTAGTTGGAAAAATTCTAAAAGCTTTCGAGAGAAATATTGCTTTACCATAAAATGTCACAATTTTAAAATCAAAAAAGTGTTCTCAAATTAAATCAAGTATGTATGTATATAATTGGAATTGTAAAATAAATTATTATTTCGAGATCAACTGGCAGATTAAAAGATAATGGTATCTAGATTGCCTGAAATCATAAAGTATTCCAATAATGTGTAAGTGCAGAACTTACAAAGAGAGAATTGAACATGCAAAACTCGTTTTCGCTTTAATAAATTCAGTTGAAATACTGCTGCCGCTTGTTCCGTTTCAGTGAGCAGCGGATCATTTCTTTGTTATTTTTATTCATAACAAGAAAAATGCTGCTGTTTAGGTTCAAAAGATTATCTCCTCTCATTAGTCCAAGACTTCTGACTATGAAATGCCTTAAGATGGGGTGTGTATAAAAGAATGAAGTTAGTTACTCTGAAAACGTGAAGGCATACGAATCTTATAGTTTATCGTTTAAAGAAGAATTTATAGAAAGTCTTAAAAATGGCATACGAATCGCGTTTCCTAATCATTCTGAAAGTATTAATATTATTAATCACCGTTAACGATGCTACTTTAACTCATAGAACCAACAGAAAAATGTCCAACGAGAAACCGTTTAAAGTGCTGGTGACACATCCTGAAGTGCCAAAGGAGGGCATTGAACTCTTGTCGAAAAATTGTGAAGTAATTCAAGTACAAAGTTTGCCACCAAGTCGTGCTGAGATCTTGGAAAAGGCTAAAGGTGTTGATGGTTTCCTTTGGGGTGGTCATGAGGCTCTCAATGCCGAAGTTTTGGATGCTGCTGGTCCACAATTGAAATCGATTTCTACAATGTCGGCGGGTATTGATTATGTTGATGTGGCAGAATTGAAGAAACGCAAAATCCCTCTGGGACATACACCTACTGTATTGAATAATGCTGTGGCAGATTTGGCTGTTGGTCTTATGATTTCAGCATCGCGTCGTTTCCATGAGGGACGCACAAAGATTGATAAGTCAGTTATTAGTATTATTTATTTGAAAGTAAAAAGAAACTTTATATTAAATTTCATTCTGTGTTTATAGTGATGAATGGGAAAACTATCATCTAAATTGGTTACTTGGTCAGGATATACGCGGATCAACAATTGGGTTTTTTGGCTTTGGCGGTATTGGTCAAACAATTGCCAAGCGTCTATCGGGCTTTGATATTGGAAAAGTTCTTTACACAACAAGGCGTCGTGTGCACAAAGAAATCGAAGAAGAATTTAATGCAAAGAAAGTACCCTTCGATGAACTGTTGGCTCAAAGTGATTTCGTTGTCATTGCATCACCTTTGACTGCAGAAACGAGGGGTATTTTCAATTCAACCGCTTTTGGTAAAATGAAGAAAACATCAGTTTTGGTCAACATTGGTCGAGGACGTAAGTCATATGTTTTCTTCCTAATCAAATGAAATTATACTTAATTTTAGTATACCTTTGTTACATTATATAGAAATTGTCAATCAACAAGATCTTTATAATGCTCTGAACACAAATCAAATCTTTGCTGCTGGTTTAGATGTCACTGATCCAGAGCCATTGCCATCAAATGATCCTTTACTTAAACTTCCTAATTGTGGTAAGTATAGTAATATTCTGTTTTGTTTTGTTTTGATTGGAATTTTTCATGTTAAACAACCTTAACCTTATCAATGATTTTTGTAATAGTTGAGTCTTGGTACTTGAGATAAATATTATCAAATAGGTTAATATTTATAGGTGTTTGTTGTGAATTGAGTGTTTTGTTTTTTTTTTTTTTTTTTTTTTAACCTATCAATGATATATTAGATTATCAATTAGTCCAAAGGTTTGTTAAATTAAACTAATTTGTCTCAAATTGATGTCGTCATATCTTCTATTGCAATGTTAATAGTTTTATTTGAAATGAACATCCTTCCTATGGCACCACGATAAATTTTTAACGTGAAAACATTTTTAAAAAGGCTTTCATACTTGGTGTTTAAAATATGAGGTGTCATATCAAAAAATCCCTTATTCGGCACCCTAAAACTTGTAAACCACGTAACAGATCTTGTTACAATTTTCAATATCATGTAGAGAATTTTTTGAGGAAGGTTTATATGAAAGAAAATATTTGGAAAATTTACTGAAAAGGTTACCGAAAACATATTGTTTTACGATAGTATAGCGATACTTCCTATCTTGATTTTTTAAAATTTATTTAAGTTTTAGTCTATTTTATATCCACATGTGTACGAGACACATATTCAATAAATTTAAATTTGGTTTTGCTTTTGCTTTGCAATCAAATTAACATTTCCAGGCGTCTTAACCTTGAATCAACTTTCAACTAATAATCATTTAAATTGCATTATATGAATTGAAAGACAACTTTTTAACATAAAAAATGTCTGGTTTTTATTTTCAGTTATCATTCCTCACCTTGGATCAGCCACAAATCGTACTCGTGCAGATATGTCCACAATAGCTGCACACAATGTACTTAGGGGCTTAGTTGGAGAACCCATGTTTTCTCCAGCCTATTAAAGATTCTTCGAATCGAGAAAATTACAATATAATTACTTTTGCGTGTTTTGTGGAACTAATATTTCAATTATGTTATGATTTTACTATTATATGAATAAATTAAAAAAATTTAATATATGAAGAGAAATATACATTCTTGTTTTATTATTTAATTAGAATACAATAGGAGACAATGAATTAATTGTCATTGATAAGCTAATTAATAGCAACAATTTTTAATTATATTCTAAATTAATTAGTGCAAACAATTTTTCATAATCAAAGAAATGAATAAAGGAGAGATCAAGAACTAAATATATAGAACACTTACAAGTTTCAATGGGTAGCTTTTTCTTGCTTCAACAAACTTTTAAGAGAACACAAATTTTAGAAGAGATACAATTTAATGGATAGCGAATGAGAGTGGCAAAGTGAGTAGACTGGCATTTTGTGTTTTTACAAATATTGAATTCATCAGTTGCAAGTAATCTGTTGACCTTCAAAGAACGTTTGTAAAATGTCTGCCGCTGCACGTTGTGCCTATAAAGTTTTAGTTTCGCATCCCAATGTTCCAGCTCCCGCCCTAGAGCTTCTTCGATCGCAAGGTTGTGAAACAGTTGTCTGTAAGAATGTACCACCTTTACGCTCGGAGATACTTCAGAAAATACCGGGTGTCGATGCTATATTCTGGGCACATTATCAACCACTCAATGCAGAAATACTTGATGCAGCAGGGGCACAACTGAAAGCGGTCTCAACTATGTCATCGGGCATTGATTTTGTAGATTTGCCGGAATTTAAACGTCGCCAAATGCCATTGGGACATACACCGAATATAGTAAAGAATTCTGTAGCTGATTTGGCAATTGGTTTAATGATAGCAGCGGGAAGGCATTTTCATGCTGGAAGACAGGAGATTGATAAGTAAGTTAAGTCTTTCAAAACTGATGGAATAAACAAAGTTAAAGTAAACTGAATGAATATGAGAATTATTTAATACTTACATATGTACATAGTAGTTCCATATGCATAAAGCTTTCATCAGCTGTTTGTGTGTTTTGTTTATATATTGAAAGCTTTTTTGATAAACTTTTGTTTAACCATTAGCTGGGTATTGTGTGTTATATTTCCCAAAAGAAAATATATATTTCTAATTTAATTGTAGTTCACTTTGGAAAACTGAACAAATTGATTGGTTGATGGGTCAAGAAATACGTGATTCAGTAGTTGGTTTCTTTGGTTTTGGTGGCGTTGGTCAAGCTATTGCTAAACGTTTGCAAAACTGGGAAGTTGCTAAAATTCTGTATACAACACGCACACGTAAGGATAATGAAGACGAGTTTAATGCAACGCATGTACCCTTCGACCAATTGCTTAAAGAATGTGACTTTCTTGTGGTGTGCAGTCCCTTAACAGCTGAGACACGGGAAAAGTTCAATGCAAATGCATTTTCTCAAATGAAACGGAATGCTGTGTTTGTGAATGTAGGCAGAGGAGGTGAGTCAGATTAAGGAAAATTTATATTTAAAAAAATTATATTCATCAACAATACATTTACAAAGGTATTGTGGATCAACCTGCTCTTTATAATGCGCTGAAATCAAAACAGATTTTCGCTGCTGGCTTAGATGTTATGACACCAGAGCCATTGCCAGCTAGTGATCCGTTACTAAAACTACCCAATTGTGGTAAGTATTGTACTTTTGCAAATTATTTCATACTCCTTTTGTTAATTTGTTGAAATAACGTAGACCAAACATTTTTGCAGTTGTTCTGCCTCATCTGGGAACTCAAACCTGGAAAACTACCATTGAAATGGGTCTTACAGCTGCCAAGAACATACTAAATGCTTTAGAGGGCAAGCCAATGATTAAACCTGCATATTGAACTAAAATAAATCAATTGTCTATAAAACAATTAAATTACTTCCGTTTTATTCACTTAGATCCTTTTCTTTAGAAGCATTTAAACTTATATAAATTTCATCCCATTCCTCACGATTTAGTGCCTTTAAGTACTTAGCACGTTGTTCCAGAACCTTGTCTACTAATGAGGTCTGATGTTTTTGTGCGACCTCCAGAGCCCGTGGCCAGTTGTGCATGCGTAGGCAGAGTGCTATAGCCTCGTCATATTTTCGATTATGCAACAACACAGTTTCAGCCTCGATCAGGCGACCTAACATTAATGAATTCTCTGCCATTTGTTCGGCGCTTGAGGGGGTTAACGACTTGATGTACTGCAGATAACTAACTTTATCGATTTGTAAAGCTGCAGAATAAGCTTCTTCGCTAATTTGCAGTTGATTTTTACGTGTTGCAATAGCCGCCAATGTTGCCCAGAGATTGGCATTTTGTGCCAAACGACAAATCTTTAGCGCCTGCTGCCATTGTCCATCCATGAGTGTGCGCAAAAGTACTTCACAGTAAATATTGACATTGACTGGAAGTAGAGCGCCAGAGCATCGAAAAGATATGATTGCATCATCAAAAGTTTCAATAGCAATGTGTTTTCCAAATTCACTAATGGAAGGCATTCATAAACTTTCATTCTAATTATTATAGAAATTGTGTCTACTTACGCTGTATCAATGGTTACGGTAGTCAGAGCAATAATTGTTGGATCTGCAGCACCTTCACCAGGACAATACCATATACTATAGCAAGAGTCATGTACACCCACCAAAATATTGGTTTCACTTGCCCATTTGACAGCTGTCACTTGTGTACCAATCTTATAGATCTCAGAACCACCACTGGTACCATTATTATTATTATTGACACTGACACGATCACTGCCATTAAGCTTTCGCGTCTCTGTGATATATAGCTCACGATTATTATCGATGAAGACAACAAATTGATCATCAACTGTGCCCGCGCGGCAGGCAGCAATCTCAGACATTTGTTGCTTAGCGCGTATTGTATGTGGCTCGTATTGGCGCGAAGCACCTGGGATAAGATCAAAGAGATGAAGTAAAGTAGAATCAGAATTATCCCTTATGGCAAGCACATCCAACCCCAATGAAATACTACGCCCTGTAAGTTGTGGTATTTGTGCTTGTGAGCCAGGATAGCGTGGATTAAGATGCAATCGTCCAGTATAATTATAAACCCAAATTGATGCAGAATCAAGTACCATGAAAAATCTGTTTAATGAAAGTTTCCAATTTTAATTAGATGTCTTTTGATTAAATCTCCTACTTACTTCTTGCCCACTTCAATAACACGCACATCAGTACGTCCATCGACAATGATCGGTGTATTTATGGTCTTCTCATTATAAATGTGCAATTGATTCGAAGTGGCTACCACAAGATGACCATAACCTAGGCTAAAGTTAATAATACGCTCTGGAAAATCTAAAACATCCTTAGTTCCATTGCTAATATCTTCCAAACTGATTGATTTCCGACTAGTTGTTGTTGCTTTCAAATTTCGAGAGACCAATTCTTGTTCAACAACATATCCCACAATCAGATTACCAGTGGCAGTGCCACAAGCAACCTGCGTACCGTCTGAGGACCAAGCGAGCGTATAAAATGAACCGACAATTGGTGTAGTAAAACGTGCACTGTTATAAGACCACTGCAAACTTCCTTATTACTTATTTGAACTTTAACCTATTACAGATTATAACTTACGCCTGTGCTTGAACACAATTTAAGCATATTGAAAGTGCCAACCAAGAGAAAATCTTTCTCTGGATTGAAAGCAACACTGGTTATGGCATATTCCTCAGTAGAACTTGTATACAAATTTGCGCCTTGTGCATCCCAGATTTTGAAACGAAAATCCTCACCACCTGAAGCTATAATATTCGATTGTGTTGACCATGAAAGTGATAATACCAAACCATCATGAGCGCGCCACTACAGAAGAACAATCATCAAATTGAATAAATGTACTAAATTATTCCTTGATACAAAATTACCCTTATTAATTTGCTATTGGCTGCCAATGGTTTGATTGATATATGACTGCCCTGACTGAAAACAATTGCCGTAGAACTTGGAGCCCAGCGAGCACAACGGATTGCTTCATCACTTTGTATAACAGTGGAACGAAGCATTCCCGATCGAGACCAGATTTTTATAATGCCATCCTCAGCAGCTTCAAATACAATTTATATTAATCTCAATAATTATTTTAAATTATTTATTAAATACATTCTCACCTGTTAACAAACCAGCACCATCGGGACTCCAGCGTGCTGAACTTATTGCTGCCGTATGTGCAGAAATATTTCTTTCAACACGCGCACTCTTATTGAGTATGATATACCGACCATCACTGCTGGCTATTAGTAGAGTATCACTGCCTTTACCACCACCACTACTACGTCCGCCAAGTAAAAGCCAATGCAAATCAGTTGGCTTAAAATCTTCGGGTAGCTTGGCAACCTCAACTGAGTCACGACTTGAATCACTCCATTTATAGATCTGATGATCATCACTGAAGAACAATGAAAGCAAATACATAGATGGACAATTCTATATTAAAACTAATTTTTCTTACCTCACGAAATAGATTTCTTCATTGCTGCTCCAGTCCACACAACTTAAAGGATAAATAAAATTTGGTTTTGGAGTTTCCTTAGTCTTTGACTCGACCTTTTTTAAACCAGAACCAGCACGATAGTTATCACTATTATGTGCTGAGTTTTTCTTGCAAATTCTTGTTTTTAATTTCATGTTTTGTTTAATAATATAATAATTGTTTCAATGAAATTAAATAGGGAAAATGTTAGTTCTTAAGAAATCAAAAATTGGTTAGCTTTGTTTATGCTTTTGTTGAGTAACCATAGTAACAATTTTTGAGGGTTGTTCACTTATTTCGTATGGAAAATGTAACATTTCTTTAACAACTTGTTGATTCTCAGACTTAAACAGGGTGGTTTACGAGTATTTATTATTTTAGAAAAGTAAATTTGTTTTAAAATTTTATTCCATTGTTATTAGTTTGGTTAATTGTTATATTTCCTTTTAATACTTGATCTCATTACATTGACACTTAATTGACTCAATGCGGAAATCTTAAATTTTGTAAATTTTAATGACATCTTTTATCTGATTTATAGAATAATCTATTTTTGAAAATAATTATAGCTTATTGTTTGCTCAAATAAGCGTAACTAAGTTACACACAAGTATTATATATACAAATGTGAATATTTTTGGGCTATAATTATTGTAAGATGTGATACTTTGGGTGACTTTGGAAGATCATTTGAGTATATTTTAGTTATTACAATAATAAAGTTAAAAAAAATTCTGAAAGCAGTTCTTTTAATTTTGGTGTGTTTATTTCAATCATGATATACTACTAAGTAATTTAATTGCTATTGAAGTTTTATAAAAATTTCGTATTACAATAAGATAAACAGAGAAGATAAGACAAAGCAAAAAGACAGTTAAACTTAGATTCCAATGAATTTGATTGTAAATCATAAAAAATATTATGAGGATTTTTCTCAAATTAAAAATGTCTTCTCTTCTCTTCTATTGTATATTGAAAAAATTGTCTTATTTTATTTATAAGCCTTTAAATTTTTTTTATAGTTTTGGAGATCGTGGCACAATAATGTTTGTGTGAAGACTTGAAATTGTACTTACAAAATGACAAAAAAAAAAAATTGTTAGACCTTCTGAAATTTATCGAAAAGATTGTCAGATGCATGATGATATGTTGAAAGCAAGTCCACTTTAAATCTGAAAACAATATCACAATATCGAAACAAATAATTGCTGGCAAGAAAACCAGAACTTCGTGCAATTGATCTATTTACTTTTTTCTACTACTACTTTCTATCCCACGCCACTTTCCTCCCCAGAGCCCGCGCGAGCTGGGTTCCATTAAAAACCGAACAAGACTGGGTATCGACCACAAGTCACTTCGGTACTGAACTACTGGAGGTTAGTAACATGCAAAAGAAATTAATTGACTACTATAAGGCTACACACCTAATGTCATCAGCCATTTATACTAATCATAAAGCACTATAAAGATAAATTTAAATAAAGTTAAAATAGTTAAAATAATACTATGTGTTAAGGAGAGTTAAGAGATTAGATTTTAGATGAACGGAAGAAATAGAATTAGATACAAGGTCATAGTAAAGATTGTAAGACTGACGTAAAACACGAAAAGGATCATGCTGCAAATAAGTAGTCTTACATGTACCAACAAGTACAGGAGAATAATTCCTAGTAACCCGAGAAGGAACATTAAAATTAATACTACCAAGTAAGGAAGGGGAAAAGATGCTGCCTACAATTAAATTATGCAAGAATGTGACACCAAGAGTCGTTCTGCGACTGGATAATGTCGGGAGGCGAATTAGTTTAAGTCGGCTTTTGTAAGATGGAAGGTTTATATTGGGATCCCAGTGTAAGTGACGCAGTGCAAAAAGCAAGAATTGCTTTTGAATAGACTCAATACTATCACTATACTTTGTTAAACTGTGGATCCCATACACATGAAGCATATTCAAGTATTGGTCTAACCAATGAAGTGAATAATAATTTGGTGGTGTAAGGATCATTAAACTCTTTAGACCAACGTTTAATGTATCCTAAAACACCCCTAGCTTTACATGTGATACAAGAAATATGCGACCCAAAATGCAGCTTTGGATCCATCAACACACCCAGGTCACTGAATTGTGTGACACGTTCTATAGTGTGATCATTAATGTGGTAGCTTTTTACAATTAAATTTTTGCGGTAAAAGGACATTATTTTACATATGTCGCAATTAAGCGAAAGATAATTTTTAGAGCACCACTGAGATAAGGAATCAAGATCTTCTTGAAGAACCATTTGTTGGACCAGAGATAAAATAGATAAGCATAACTTAACATCATCAGCGTACATTAAGACGTTAGAATGCTTTATGGCAGATGGCAAATCATTTATAAAAATATTAAATAATAATGGGCCAAGGTGGCTACCCTGAGGGACACCAGAAGTTACACAAATAGTCTTAGATATAGCTGTTTTAAAAATAACTCTTTGGGTTCTGGAAATTAGATAGGATGTAATCCAGTTAACTAACTTGGGAGGAAAACCAAAGGTATTCAGTTTTTTAAGGAGTTGGAAGTGACAAACACTGTCAAAAGCTTTACTAAAATCTGTGCAAATGACATCCATTTGATGTTCTTGTGAAAAACTACAATTAACCAACGAAGTAAATTCTAATAGGTTGGTTGTAGTGAACGCTTCTTGGTGAAACCGTGCTGTGAAGTACTTAATAAAGAAAGAACGAAATGCTGCACCTGATCGGTGATAATATGTTCAAACAATTTCGGAATAGTGCAAAGCTTAGCTATTCCTCGGTAATTTAATATATTAGCTCTGCTGCCTTTTTTGTGGAGGGGGATAATATAAGACTGCTTCCAAATATTAGGTAATACAGATATATCCAGAGATAAGTCAAACCATTCTAAAGAGATTGGTCTAAGCAAAGCATCAGCACATCGCTTTAGAATACAACTGGGTACATCATCTGGTCCCGGTAAAATCGTTAATTTAGAAGATTTTAAATATTGTAATACTGTATCACAATCAATAACTGGCATATTAAATTGATTAAATTGATGAATATGATATGGGTATGGACTATTACAATCATTATTGAAATTTGTGTAAGTGCTTTGGAAAAAGATCGAAAAAAGATTGGACATTTCTCCATCGCTGCAACATTCAACACCATTTAATTTCATACAGGATGGGAATATATCCAACCTGCGCTTCATGTTAATAAAGTTATAAAACTTTTTAGGATCTCTTTTAATATCCTCTTTGACATGTGTCACGTATGACTGATAGCAGAAATTGTTTAGGTGTTGAAAATTATAGCGGGATATACCGTATTTAGTATAATCAGCAGACAAACCGGACCTTTTAAATTTTTTAAATAGTCTATTTTTTAAATTCTTTAATTTAATTAAATCACGAGAAAACCAAGGTGGCGTATGTGGGTTATATTTCAGTTTAATTTTCGGAACACATAATATGAAATGATTTTTCATAGTTGTATAAAAAAACTTTGCAGCTAGTTCAACATCATCACATGAATACAAATAAGACCAGTCAGTGGCTGTAAGAAGATAATTTAGCTTAAAGAAGTCAGTTTGTTTAAAGCAGAAAACACGTCTTGACGTAGAAAGCAAATTAGAGGGATTATTGGAACGAAATCCAAACCCATTCAGAATGATGTTTAATTCCAAAGTCGGATGATAAGCATCCTCTGGAGTGGAAAGAGGATTACATCGAAACAAGGAAACATCATTTGTGCTGTCGGTAAAGACCAAATCTAAAATTCGGTTAATGTAATTAGCTATGTAGTTTACTTGCTGAAAGGAAAGATCCAGCAATGAATCGACAAACTCACAGCTTACTGATGCTATTACAGATTATCCGAGGCTGTCCAACAAATATTTGGAAGATTAAAATCTCCCATGATTAAGACCTTATCAGTATCTTTGATAAAAGACAAAACTTTCTTAATAGCTGTCAGATGTGATAAGTAAACAGAATCATCAGAAGCAGGTGAGATATAGGAACATGTAATAAATAAATTGGAATTGAAAATGAAATCTTTACACAAATAAACTCAATGTCATCAATATTATCAATAGATACCAAGTCAGAAGAGTAAGAAGTTCTATCAGAAATCAGAACTCCACCACCAACGCGATCAAATCGATCTTTCCTAAACGTTAAGTAATTATTGTTAAACAATTCGGAATTCAGAACATCTGGACGAAGCCATGTTTCTACAAACACAATTACATCTGAATGAAAAGAGAAACTATTAGTGAAAAGTCTATTCACTTTAGAGTTTAAACCTCTGACATTCTGAAAATATTGAAACCTTTTCCCCAAGAAAGAGAATACTATCGAAAAAGTGATAAAAAGTATCGACAATATGTCTATGTAATTCGTCAAAAGAGATAATGATGGTACGATTAAACAGTTTATTTGGTGAATCATGATTCATGAATAGTGTTAGAGAAATAAGCATGTGTGAGTGACACCGATAATGATTCACGGCTCGATTACCAAATTCAAAGTGATTTTCATATTAAGCGTGAATCAAGAGTTAGTTACCTGTTATCGAAGAAAAGATCATTCTGAATTTTAGTTTAAAGAGTAAACATGTGCGCAGACACAACAAAATTTGATGATGTTAAGTTATTTTTGCTAATTATGAACATTACAAAAATAGTTGTCTCAATGAAATTACTATTAAGTTAATTGCAACTGTAATAAGGGATGATGAGGGTTTGGAGTTGTTTTAAAAATTAATAATTATATATAATTGAATCATATTGTTTTGCCAAGTAACTTGATAAAAACAAACAAAATCCAAACCAAGTGCTATTACAATCAGATCGTAGAAATAAATGAATGATTTACACGTGTGTCCCCTAAACGTAAATCAACACATACAAAACTGATTCATAAGTCACCGTTTGTATGCCCTATTAGAAATTACGATTCAAATTGATCGAAAATTATTTTCCGAATAACCGACATCGGGTTATTCTTTTCGAACTTCTCTTCGATTAATTAATTAATAAATCTCCAAATCTCAGAAATTCGTAGACGGCAATGGATATTACACCAAAAAGATACATTTTTGATGTATTTTGTTTAAAGACAAAAAAGTTTTTAATAAATTGAATCATTCCCACTTTGAAAAAGATTTCTCAACGAATTTAAAAGATGTCCAATACTAATTAAATCTTATTGAATTTTAAGATAAAATAGACATATTCAACGGGGTCTTATGTATAAAATTATTGGCTATATATATATGTACATACTAGTATCCAATTCCGAATTATACTCTGCGATTTAGTCAGACAATATTCTTAAGTAAGTGTATATTATATTAGTATGTATGTATATTTACAATATTAGATACATTTAAAGAGGGTCACTATAAAATGGGCCTCATTTGGCACTCTAAACAATGTTACAATGTAAACGGACCATGAAGTGGCAAAACGTGAACTGTAAAAAAATAAATTAGTTACACCCTTTTCAGAAATTTGCATTGATAAAAAAGCAAGGTGTGGAATCTACAGTAATAATATTACTCATTTATGACACAAATCTTTCACAGTCGATTCACTTTGTTTAAATGTAAACTAATTTTAAAAATCAAATTGATTAAAGTTGCTTTGTATTGACAGACTAAAATTCATAGATTTTTTAAAATTGTCATGTAAAAATGATAAGCGCTTATATTTTTATTATTTTATTATTATCGATTCTATTCAGTTGCATTCAATTAACACTTTGCTTAGACAATGGTCTTGCCAAAACACCACCCATGGGTTGGATGCATTGGGAACGCTACAAATGTACCATAGACTGTGACAATTATCCAGATGATTGTGTGAGGTAAATAAATATAATAAAATCTTTTGCTTCATATTAAAGGGTATTTTGTTTTAGTGAACAACTCTTTCAACGTATGTCAGATTTGTTAATATCAGAAGGTTATGCTGATGTTGGTTACGAATATATAATCATAGACGATTGTTGGCTGGCAAACACAAGAGATAAGAAAACAAAAAAGTTATTGCCTGATCCTAAACGTTTTCCCAGTGGAATGATGGTTTTATCTGATTATGTAATGATTATGATAACTTTTTCGTATAAAAATGTTTATAAAGTCAGAATATTTTATTTATAGATACATAAAAGAAATTTAAAGTTTGGTCTATATCAGGATTTTGGCATTAAAACTTGTCAAGGTTATCCAGGAATAATCGGTCATATGGAATTGGATGCTCAAACATTTGCTGACTGGGAAGTTGATTATGTTAAGTTGGATGCTTGTTTCTCGGAAAATGCCGATATAAATAAAGGGTATCCTGAATTCGGACGATTTTTGAACAAAACTGGTCGTCCTATGGTTTACTCATGCAGTTGGCCTTTCTATTTACAAGCTCAACGCTTAATGGTATGTATTTTTAACATTATAGATGAATCACTTAAAAATTTAACTTTTAGCCTGCCTATGATCAAATTTCTTCAACATGTAATCTTTGGCGTAATGGACCCGATAGTCATGATGATTATGAAACTATCAGATATATAATGGACCATTATGCAAAAAAACAGAATCAATTTCGTTTATATGCCGGGCCAGGTCATTGGAATGATCCAGATATGGTAATATTTACTTACATATATCTTCAATATTAATAAGCTGAATAGATTTTATGAACGCGTAGCTTTTAATAGGTAATTTTGGCTTAAGCTATGATCAAAGTAGATTACAAATGGCAATATGGGCTATACTTGCAGCCCCATTGATTATGTCAAATAATTTGGCCACTGTTCGTCCAGAAATGAAAGAAATCCTACAAAATCGGTAAGTTTCAAAATGCATTCATCGAAATATACTGTAAATTTCTATAATCATTGAAACTTCTATTTGAATCAAAGTAATATAATTGCTGTTAATCAAGATCCCTTGGGTATTCAAGGTTATTTTTTTCGAATAGATAATGATATCGAAGTAAGTAAAGATGATTTAAACTTTCAATTCAATAATTAAATGTTTCTCTCATAAAATCATCAGATCTGGATGCGTCCTATAACACCTGTTAACACACGAAAGATATATTCCTTTGCAGTTGCTTTCGTTAATCGCTTAGCATCTGACAATGTACCTTATCCATATAATTTTGTTTTGAGAGACATTGGTCTAAACAATAATCGGGGTTACGATGTTGTGGTTTGTTTTTATTTTTTTATTTTTATTTTTTTATGAAATAATGTGCAATTCCTTTGTTCTTTTAGGACCTTTTTGAATCGCAAGGTCTTGGATTTTTTATGCCACAAGACGAGTTTCAAACCATTGTTAATCCTAGAGGTAAATTTCAATAAGATAAATTATTGTTAATAAGTTAACTGAAATACTTTTGAATTATATTATTTTTCAGGAGTAACTTTCTTTAAATTCTCTGCTATATAAAAGAATTTTCGAAATTTCATGTAAATCAAATAATAATAATAAATCATTTGGTATAATAAGAAAGAACATTGATGAGTAAACATAATAATTTCATAGATTACTATGTATCTACAACACAATCACTTGAAATGAGCATAATTATTTGATTTCAGTATGAGACAATTTTTGTCCAACAACAAACCAATTATTTTTCAATTCATCATCATCATCATCATCATCATCATCATTGTATATGATGAAGAATGTAATCAAATATGAAAAGTGAAAACACTTTTGTTTTCTTGGATTCGTGTCCTTGGTCTTAACTATCGTCCAATGGTTAATTTATCAAATAAAGTGTCAAATACCACACAAAAGTAATCTTACCTTGTGTGTTGTGTTTTTCTTATATATTTTACTTAGTTCTAACTACTTACTTAGTATCTGTGATATTGTATGACATAGATAAATAAGTATACAATCAAAAGGACAGAGCTTCTTAAATTTATGTGATTTGAGAAGCCTAGCTTCAATAATATTAATAATATTTTTCTTTCGTTGCCAAACTATGTAAACTTCATATTTCTTGAGGACAAACAATTGTATAAATATTACTCCTTTATAGAATTCAATTCTTCAAATTAAGGAAATAAAATTGTTTCATGGAATCCCTATAAAAGTAACTTGGTACCATAGAAATGCATGGAGTACAACTTAAGAACCCCTGCTAAAGGAAATGTACAATTTTGTCAACACAATATAAATATTTAAGTTGATAATGAGGCACGCCATTCCATTATCCTCAATGGCATTTTTTATCAAAGGCAAAAAAGTCATGTCATTAAATGAACAAACATTTTATTCTTATTGTATTTTGGTTTATTGAACTTTAAGTCTAAGTCTAAAACTTATTGGTTTGGTAGGTAAACATTTCTTGTATTGTGTTGTGGGTGATGATGTCTATAAAAGAAAGTTCATTGCTTTTTGTTATTGTTTGATTTTACTGTACTTTATTATACTAATTGTTGATCCTTTTTGCTTCTTGAATGTAATTTCTCATTGACAGGTAATCAATTTTATTTACCTTTGCCAATGAATTTCATGTGTCTATTAAATTCCGAAATTAGAATTGTAGTTTTTTTAAGAACACTTACTGGATCTTACTTTAGCCTTTTCAACCGTCATTTTTGTAATAATTAAATTTTTTTTTTAAGTTTTTTTGGAATACTAATGGAATAGTGATAAAATATTTGATTTTGTTTAGAATTCCAATTCTTTTTGAGTAATTTTGGGTTCGAGATGGATCTACGAAATAGAAGAATAGTAGAGAGGGACAACAACAAACCGGGTCATATGTAGGTCGCAAGTGCAGCAGGCCAAAGTTCACAAAGAGCAGTAGCGCCAATGATGATGATGATATGATTTAAAAGGGCTTAAGCAAGAAGTACAGGAATAATTCTCGGTAATTGATGTGAGGAACGTCTGTCTTAATCTGGAAGTGTGCTTTGGTATTTCTTTAGCCTATTGTATATTAGGTCAAAGGCAAGCAACTTAAAACCAACTTTATTATATAGCAAAAGGCCAATTGTTGTATTTAAAAAAATACTTAAGCATATGAAGTAGGAAATATGGAGAATCTTTCATAGTTTCGATTTTTGATATATTATCTTCTGAAAATCTTTTTGAAGATAATTTTATAATGCTTAACTAATCTTACATCTTTAATAGGCTTATTCTTATCAAGTGCTATTATCATTATTATTAACTTGTTTTGCTATTTCTATTTTCCCCTATCATTACCAAGCCAGACGCACATATAACATATATATGCACTCCTTTGGTTTTTGTATTTCAAATGCAATTAGAAATAACGTTGTTCGTACATTGAACCGAATGAATTGAATTGCGATTAAGTTCCCCTAATCTGAATGTGGCCAACATAAATAAAAACATGCTAAAAATCACGCGACAGTAAAAAGTTTTATTTTCCAAAAGTTTCTTCCCCCTTTTTTAACTCTTTTCAGAAAATAAAAGAAAATAAACAAATCCGCAAATCAAGTTTCAAGTGAAATGTTGATGTCGACATGGCATGGCAACATAAATGAAAAAAAAAAAAAAAATAAAATTGAAACATGAATAAAAATAATCTAAAAAAGAAAATCAGAAGGTTTAAGAGAAACACATGTCCAGAACAGAAAAACCTAAGTAACCTAAAAATATATTGTGATAAGTGGTAAAAATTCAACAACTTGCAAGTTTAAAATTAAGTACAATATTTGCGGTATTCTTATCATATTGTATGCCATATGCAAGATATTATATGAAAAGATATAAAGATTATTCAGAAAAATAATGTTGATATTTTTGAAAGTAAATTTCATTATATTCAATATCAAAATCTACACTTCAAAGTCAATATTACTTGACCTGACTACTTCTAAATTGGATTCCAATTTCAATTAAAAGGTTTCTTTTACCTTATAGGATAGAATAACAATTCCAAAAAATTCCCTTAATCGATTTCTGTTGTATGTTCAATATATTAATAAATACTACTCCAGTATTTGTGTGTTCCTTATACATACTTACTACTTACACCACTCCCACTTAGTACAACTAATTACTTGACATTCTATTGTAGAATAATCATAGCAAATACCAATTTGTTCTTTATGATTGACCTGTCTTAATGATAGATAGAGACTCTATAAACATAAATATCTTGCTTAAAAGAAAAACTACGCATTTCTTGGAAATATTTCAATTAAGCTGAAAAACAATGTCAATGTAATCATTAAAGAAAGGAAACATCAATACTACTACATATGTATGGACATGTGTAGTAAGTCAATGGAAAATATTTCTTAAAAAAAAAGGAAACTAATTTTAGTTGAGTTTCTATCATGAACATAAAGTTAAACTAGTTTAAAGCTCATAAATGAATTTGGTTCGTTTTTCAAAGACTCTTTTGGGTTCCGTTTACTGTAACAGATTTGTTGGCTATAAAAGTTTTTATTGCAAACTTGCAAAAGATTTTCTTTTTTTTTATTTACTAAAAGCAAACAAACTCATTTAAAGTGAACTCTAACAAAGAGATGGTGAAAACTAATACTACTAGAGTGTTGAGCATAATAACAACAACGAAAATAACAATAAAATTTAGAATTTTTTTTCCAGTTTAAGTTTTATATTTTTTTGTTGTAAGTTTGCATAAAAATCGCACACTAATAAAAACAAATATGCAAGCAACAGAGTAGAGTTTTACACTGACTGAGTACGAAGTGTATATACATTTTCCAGCACATTTTCATTACAAAAATTCATTCTCTATATTCAACTTCACTTCCCCCATGTAAACCATGTCATCTTTACTGCAGATTCTTCTACATTCAATTGGTTAGTTTGGTATTCATTCATTCATCCACTCACTTATTCGATGTTTTCTTATCAAAATCACACTTTATTAGTCGACATTCAACTGATAATTCAACAAAAGTCATTGAAACTATGTATATGATTTTCAATCGGGTACGAGTTGTGAGTAATCGAAGTCGTTGAATTTTTCGTTGATGCAAGAAAATCATAAATGACTAGTGCACTGCACAGTGGTTAAAATGTATGAAAAGAATGAAGATTTTTTTAGCTTGGCCAAGTGCTAAAAAAAAAATTAAAAATTAAATTTTGTCCAAAATTTTATATATTACATGCGTACACGACCCAGCTTCGCACGGGTTGTTTCCTTTCTTAACGTCACTATATTCTCTCAGTTACACTTGGAGTATAAACAAAGAACACAGTTTGAGTATTAGGAAATGCTATTATAGTTAATTTCTTTTTGGTGTTGTTTGAATATCCTAGATCTCAGGAACGGGGATACTTATCGGGACGAAAACCTTCCTATGTTCAAGCCGTTAACCAACCATACACATTCACAAAATTACAATGCAATCAGATGAACGGTATAGCAGCGCATAACATACGTACAATTTAAAACACTAAATCTTATATATTGGATTTATATTAGTGCATTTGTAAATCGAATTTTAATTTAACAACACTTTATGTTACCTTAAAATTTTTCTATACTTTGAGCTCTCTTTTGATAAAGTACATTTTAGTCTTTATATTCAGTCAGACCTTTAAATAAATTCCCTTACTTTTAATAATTTGTTCATATCAAATATCTTACAAAAAAAAGAAATTACCACGATCCCAAAGAGATTAATCTACAGCAACTAGCAGAATTATAATCAATTCGACTGTTGAAAATATTCACCTGTTAACCTGCTTTCATTGTTTTGATGTTTGAATAGCAATTGATGCGATATGGCGTAGAATATTTTCTACAGCCTTTATATATCTAAAAACGAACAATTTCATTGCACAACTAGCTGTCACGGCGTGACTCGCTAAAAAAAAAAAAGACACATGTATTGAGAGCTTGGAAGTGACCAATTTCTGGGGTGATACTTTCGTTATGTATGTATCTTTGGTCATCATGTGGTTAACATTTGGGCATATGGTTAACACACTTGCTTTGATTTTGGAAAATGGTGTAAGTTTTTGATCCGATCTACACCCAACCCTCCCCAGACTATGCTAGGCTTTCTGTGAAAATTTCATTAAAATCGGTATAGCGGTTTCGGATTCCATAAAGAACAGACACATAAACATTCAGACATAGGTCCATTTTATATACTTTTATAGACTAGATAATTTTCTGGTCCTTTTAAAATACAATTAGTATTTGTTCATATAGTCATGCAAATTAGTAATAAACTTTTTTATTTTAAATTTGTTATTATTGAATGTATATAAAAGTGTATTTTTTTAAAAATAAGCTTAAAAAATAAAGTAAATTATAAATTTAGCAACCAAACTTATGATATTCAAAATGACAATTTTACAAATTTACCCCTTCAGACCCACTGTGCCTAAGCTTACAACTCCAACTTCTCCACTTTTTTTTTACTCGTAGTAGTGGCGGCCATTTACTAAAATGAAAATCAACCACCAACCCAAATGACTTCGTCTAATCCACTTTACCGAGTCGAGTGTAGAATGCATTTGTAGTGGTTAAGTTCAGTTTTATTCAGTTAGGGTTTATTAGTGTGTGCGCGTGTGTATGTGTATTTTAATACACTTGTAGTTTCGCCATTGAACGAAGAGTCATTCAGTTTGATTCAATTCAATTCAATTGTTTCAACGCTTTCAACCAACATCGAACGATCTCGAGCCGCCTTCGTTCGTTTTTACAATTTTCGGTTTCAGTTTTAGTTTAGTTCGCATTCAGTTGTCAACGTGAGTCGTCGTCGTCGTAGTCGTTGTCGTTGTCACAATTCTCAATACGAAAAGTGGCCCATTGTCAGGTGGATATATTATGAGTTTGGCGCGCTACAGTTTTTTATACTTGAAATTTATTCGTGTCTAAAATATAAAAAAAAAAACGTAAATAAAGCGAAAGAAATATACAAAATAAAATTAAAAACCAAACAAGTAAAAATTTATGCAATTTCAAGTATTTTGCTATCATTTAAAAACAAAATATTTATTTTAAAGCATTTAAAGGAATGCATTTTTCAAAGTGCCTTTAGAGAAAATACAATATTACAGAAAAAAATACAATTGCATTAAATTCTTTAGACTTCAAGATTTAATACGCAAAAAACTACATAGAGTCAAGAACTTAAGAAGAAAACAAAAAAGGAAAAGAAGTAAAAAAGAAGTATAAAATGTCCTCTTTTAACTCCTTGTTAAGCGTTTTGTTGGCGCTCGCTTTGAGCATTAATGCAGGTAAGAGTTTCAACTTCATGTTCAGAGTGCAACAACATCCTGTTAGCTTGTATGTGATGTTATTACAGGTTACAGGTTGTATATGCGGTTAAAGGTCTTTGAAAATTCTACGCCGCCATGCATACAAATATTACTAATTATGTGTTTAGTGCTTTCTTCTTTCTGTGTTCCACTGAAGTGATTTTTTTCTTAGAAATTATTATAAATACTTTGTAAGTTCAGTGAACCATGGACTTAGTTGGAGGAAATATTGACTTCTGAGATATTTGTTTGTTTCAGAAAATTTGAAATAAAAAGACTTTTTAAAGACAAAATTATGTTAACTAATCCAACTTACAGTAGCAAAGAAAATTCAAAAAAGAGAACTGAAAAAGATTCCTATTTGAATATTAATATTCATGCGTTTTTATAAATATCATCATCAATAACTTAAATATTTGTTTAGCCCTTGGTTGATTTATATACAAAAAAAGAGAGATGGTATTTTTTTTTTAAGAATGAATATGGAACCCACTTTCTTTAAAATCTTTTTTATGATTCACTTTTCCTTTCTTCAACCAAAATAAAATCAAGTTCAAATTTAAATTTTGCCAGTAATTTATGTATAGTAAATATTTACAAAATCAATTTCTCTAATGTAGAAACATTTTCATTTCTTCTTTGATGTTTACTATAACATTAAGACACCCATTAGGTGTGTCTAGTACAATAAGTAGTCACTGAAATGGACAGCTAATAAATAAATTGAGTCTGGTAATGATTTTTGTAAACTTCCTTTGACAAACTCAACTACTTACTACGCTCCTATAAATATGGGCCAGATTTTGTCATGATTTATTTTAAGTTTCTCTGCAACAAAGTGATGTAAACGATGCATCAGCATAAATTTTTAAAATGGAAGCGCACACACACATGCATTGTCATCATCATCATCAACACTATTAGAAACATCATTATGTGCAACATGTCATCATTTATTATGGCAAATCTCAAGAATCAATATCTCGCCTTGTGATAGTTTATTATTCAATGTTGTTGTTGATGATGATGTTGTTGTTGTTGCTGTTGGTTGGTAGATATTAGATGTTGGTGGTGATGATGGTGGTGGTCTTCCATTAAAATGAGGTTATCGAATTTATTTGCTTTGGCTTCGTTCATTCTTGGTTAATTAAGTTTACATTTTCATTTAGTGAGTCTTTTCTTGTTATTTTTGGCTTTCATTTAGCATCATGCGATTGTTGATGTTTTTATTAACAATATTTATTCTCTTCTTTCTTTCAAATGGATATGAATATCTGAAATGAAATAGTAAATTAAAATAAAAAAAATCATTTGATTTTCCCTAAATGAAAGAAATTTATTAAAAAAGTTATGTCCATAGTTTGCCTTTTTAATATTTTAATTAAAATTTATGTAGCTTTTTATTGAAAGAAAAAAAAAAAACCTCATAAAAAGCGGATGTAGGACACAATTTAAGCTTTACAATTATACGAATGAGTTTTTATATTTAGTTCTGTTTTTCTCAATGAATTTAACAATGCAATTTGTTATTTTTTTTTTATTAAGTTGAATAATTATAATTACATAAAATGAAAAAAGAATTCATAGAGCGTAACCGAGTTAGTATGCAAAAATGTTTTCAATTTTTTTTATTTTATTTTTACCAAAATGGATCTCAAATGCTTTATTATGTTAATAACTGGGCTTGTGTGTCCAACAATGCGTTACTGATTTACTGAATATCACAGAATTGACTACTGAACTGATCTGTTAAGCGATGCCATTCAATAAGAGATGTGTATGGCATATGAAATCAATCGTTGTAAATTTACTTAACAATTCATTGTATCAAAAGGTTTTCAAATAAGGGATTGATGATAAAAGAGAGGGAAAGAAATACTTAAAATGAATGAATGATAAATGAAGTGAGATCGGCTACACTTAGTGCATTTGGTGCTCTAAGGAATTTCAAGTTGCATTTATTTTTTACTATAGATGGTGTGAACTATTAGTAAGAAATTATTATGTGAATTGATTAAAAATTAAATGAAGCAGATTAATGCAAAATATTGAGTTAGTGAAAAAATCATTGCTTCTTTCAGATGACTTTTTGCATAACAATTTTTTAAATGCTATTCATTTTTCTTCTATCTTTTTACTTAATTAGCACTTCAGTGTGGGCCTGTCTTTCTATGCATGCTAATACATATTGCAGTTTCTGAGATAGAAATGTGAAATTTTTTCATAGACAGATTCATCATTAAAAATGAATTATGATTTCATTGAAAATTGATTTATATCTTGAGTAAAGTGTATTAAAAGTTCAACAATACTAATAATAATAATATTCAATCTCTAAATTCTGGGTGTGTTTAAAGGTGCATATAAATATGTACAATATGCATAACTAATAAGACTTCCTAGAAAGACTTCATTAACACTCGCTTATTTCCAAAGTAATTATGCCTTCATTTAGGCCAATTTTCTGCCTCGATGCATATTAAGATATGTCTTCGACATATGAACACATACATGCATACATATATCTCTACGAGTATACTTACATATATTTATGTAAAAATGTATGCCAACTTCGACATCTTTTATGATTTTTCATTACAAACAGTTGAAGTTTTTCCCATTGAGTTGAATGAACTTTTATTGCAGTTTCTTGTAAGTTGCATGTGACTTTTAAATAACTAAAAGGGTGGTTGGTACACTTCCATACACACACAGAAAAGTTTACGACATAAGTTATACAGTTTTATGTTTGCAATATAGTCTACAAATTATATACAATATACATATTTATATGTAGGATACTCGTATATACTTGTATGTATATATCAGTTTATTTGTAGTTGAACATCAAATTGTTCCTGATAAAAAATACTTTTTTTTTTATTATTTTACCGCACAAAAAGTTGTTAAGTTTAAAAGTTTACAACTGTACCTAAACTTTCTTAGGTACGTTATTCCCCCTTTCATTAGACAGACAATATTATTAGTTGCATTAGTTGACTTATGTCAGAGTTTCTTAATCGTTACTTCAGTGAAGTAATCTCAGTGGTTTTTCAATTTCAATAGTGTCAAGTGAACGAAACATGAGTATGAAACATAAGAAAGCAATAAGTTTAAGAAACTCTGGTTTAAGTCTTCATAAATTACAAAAAATTTAATGTATTGTAATTGGTTGGTGGGTGGAAGATGGCAAGCGGCAGACGCGTGAAAAAGTGACTTACGAAGCACTCGCGCGAAGCACTCGCGACGCTTAATAGAAAAATTGCATGTGAACTTAGGCAGTTGATGGTCTCTGTCTATCTGTCTCTACTCGTATGTCAGTCTGTTGTATAGTGTTTATGAGTGGGAAAATTACTCTGCATTTTATATTGTATCTTTTGTTAGACTACATTGTTTATTTGCATATTGCAAAAGTGCATTAAACTTGTCATAGGATTAGTTTATTTGTATTATAGTTGTGCCAGAAGGGACCACCATTTGTTTTTAAACAAATTTAGTTCAAAGTATTTATAAAGTATTGAATAAAACATAAGAAAGATTATATTGAGATTCATATTTTAGGTCACAGATACTAAGCGAATGTAAGTCGTTGATTCGATAGTTTAATATAAGAAGCAATTGTTCCCTTTAGGTATAGTGACTTTAAAATTAAAAAGTTGCGAATTCATTAATAATTTAGAATATTCAAATTTTATTAGATTTTGATTTATTGTTATATTCTCAGGATTTTATTGGTAAAATTAGTTAATTTATGTTAATAAAACTTGACTTCAGATAATAAGCCATCCTTTGCTTTGTTTTTCTAAGCATATTAATATTTTCTTATACGTATCTTTTATATTTTCCTGTACAGTGGCGGGTCCAGGGGATGGGGCTTCAGCCCTCATAGCCAGAACCGGGCAGAGTGAAATTTTACATTCGATCATTTCTTTTTCCCTAATTGCATCATTTTAACATTCACTTGCAGTATTTTTCTATGGCCACAGAGTTGTAAAGAACCCAGACTGCACTTGAGGCACTGCAAGTCATCAAATCGAAGAAATTCAATAACTTTATCCCGAACGTGGTCATATAGTTGCAATTATGTACGACGATCTCTGCCACTTCGGCAACAGCTGAACGGAATTTTTCTCTTGAAAATCTACCTGCGTATTAATATGTCTGAGCCCAGATTCAATGGGTTAGCGTTGAGCAACGTTCACAAAGAGATCGAAATTTCAACTGAAAAAATAGTTGACATGTTTTGCAAAGTCAAACCTCATTGTCTTGCAACATTGGACTGGGCAATCCTGGATTGATGTAATCTAGACATCTAGTATTATTATAAGATTTAACAACGATGCAATACCAGAATAGATTATTCATTAATGATCTCATAGAAAAGTCCAAAGAAATGTAAATGAAGACTCTTAAGTATTATTGCAATGAAAAAATGTTTTTCGTTCTGCAAAAATTTTGTTGACAAACCCTAGTCTCCCCTAAAGTTGATTCAGCCACTGTTCCTATATATTTATGGGTATATTCTGAGGTTGTGATCTTCCAAATATTCAATGTAGTAGGACTTCCATTGAATTTTTTAACATGACCATTTGAAAAAATTTATTGTACCATAACAATCATAGATCTTTGGTCCTCTTCTTTACACATCAATTTCACTATTAAAACAAGGTTACTTTATCTTAATCATGACATTGATTATGTGTATAATCTCATATCTTTATCCATGTCAATATATTAATGTCTTTATTTTAATAAAAATTGTACATTTATGTTTGCTTAAATGACTTTGACACCGGAAGCCTTGGTTGGCCATCCATTGGCAACTTGTATGCAATTTGATATTGAAATTATCATTTAACTTATTAGATCTTGAAAATTATATAGTAGTAGTAGTTTATAAAATCAATAACAAGTTCTGTAATATAAACAAGTTATAAACAACTTATGTTTACTTGCTCAAATTGCCTCCTTTCTGTTGCTTTCAATTGTCAAAATTGTTTAACAAGAAAAACCGAAAAAAAAATTTTTTCTTAATATAAAAAATATCAATTTCCATACAATTACAATCATTTCCATAAGTCAACTGCCATTGCCGTTGGCAATAAGCAATTTATACTTACTATTATATATTAACAATATAAACATTCTTGCAAATGATCGGGCAATTCAACTGTCAATTCATTTCAATATATGACTATACAAGCATAATTATAATAATTTAAAGTATGCAAACGTATTTGCTTGTATCAGATACTCAGAGGTAACGCATGGGATACATTTTTTTATCTAGTATTTTCAAGTAGTTAAAAATATTTGATTCTATACAAACTACGCAAAATTGTTATTATTATTTTTATTATTATTATTTTTGTTATTATTACCAAATATGCCAAACAACCAACAACCAACAACCACAAAGACTTATGTATATTGTAGTACTTTAGAGTTAAAACTTGTTTGGGTTTTTGATTTTGGCAGTTAACTTCATGCAACTGTCATTCAATGACTATCTGTCTGTCTGATTGTCTGTCGATGTGTCCAGACGCCCATTTCAGTTTGTGCTTAAGTGTCGGTTAAGTGCGTTTAACCTGAGTTAAGATCGTTCGTAATGCATCATTTGACGTTTAAATTATAAGCAAGTTCTCTCTCTCTCTCTCTCTCTCTATGTTAGTATATTTTCTTTATTTTTTTTTTTTTATTAATTTGCCTAAATCAAGTTTTTTGTCTAATTTTTTCATTAAAATGTCATCCATGTAATGTTTTTCAAAAAAAAAAAAAAAATCCAAACAAAAATTATTAAATTGCGTAATGAGTTTGTTTATTCACATTAAAACTCTAAAACACACAAATCGGTCTCAAATAAGAAGAGAAAAAATATACCATATACGATTGTATAAATATAAATTAATAACATAATTTACTTGCGCTTAAAGCTGCCGCTAATCGTCGCATAAATAAGACCAAATGCTGAAAGTTTTGACACTTTTATAAGCCAATTTTCGTTGCTTGTCATATAAATAACTCAGCCAAAAGGCTTTCGTGTCAAATTAGTGTTCATACTTACTTATTCTACTTACTACAAAGCATGCGCGTATATCCGATTTTTTTTTTAAACTGCGCAAAAAACAGGGCAAACTGTGCAGTTACATTTACTCTTAATGCAACGTCATCATCTTCATCATTATTATCATAGTAATGTTCATAGCCATTGTGTTTTGTATTTTTTTTTTTTTTTGTGATTTAATCTAAATTGTCATCTTGGGTTTGTTCAGTTTTAAATTATTTTCAAACTCATTAAATTTCAGTTGCATTGAATGCATTAGCCAATGAATGTTTTCCGTGTCTAATTTTGTTAAAAAATTTGCGCAACTAATTTGAAAAATATCGTCATTAATTTATATGCACTTGCACGAATTAGTATTTGAACTTCATATCAGAGAGTCAATTGGATTTGGCTACCATTCCATTTGGTATGATGATTTCATTTGAAGTGCATCATCATCATTTTAGAGTATATTACCTTTTTTAAAATAAGATAAGTCCGTGGTGAATTATCATTTAAATATGGTTTAATTTATCATAATTTAATAGTTTAGGCTTTGATTTGATACACAATTTTTAGGCCTTTGTGTTGAGTTATTGTCGATAGCAATCAGAGGTAACCGTTTAACTAGGTTTTAGACGACAACCTTCTGATCTCACTAAATGCAGGTCAAACCCTTCTTTCTATGAATGTTTCGTGTTGTCTGCGATGTTGATCATTGCTTATTATTGCTTATATTCAAATTAAGTCTTCCAACTTCCTAGATCATGTTTTTTTTATTACGTTTTAAGAATTCTTCATCTTATGAATAATATAATATTACTTTTATTTTTCTTGATTTTATAATATCAACTTCATCTTATAATCTCCTTTTAGCTCATGCCGCTCTTAGATGCTGGCGCTGTTCGACAGATGTCTCGAATGGCGAATTCTGCAACGATCCCTTTGATCCCGATAGTATAACAGATCAACAACGTTACTGGAGCTATGTAAACTGCACGTATTCTGTGGGTGTGAAATCTGTTAATGCACGTCCCGTGTGCAAAAAACTTGTACAAGAAGGTAAGATACACGAAATGGAAAAATAAATTAATAGAAAAAAGCAAACAATTTTCCTCTTATTTTCAATTAAGTAAATTATTGTCATTCTGGGCAAACATGAATCCAAGTGACGCGCATATAAAATTGTTGTTGTTGTTTAGTTGTTGTGACTGCCAAAAAATGTCAAACCAGATTAAAATTTATTGTCATGACAAAGTCTAAACAGAACAGAACAGTGCAGAACCGAACAAACAAATAAATAAACAAACAAAACAAGTGCAAAAGAATGTCGAAGCTCATTGCATTTGATGCAGTCAACGGCAACGTCACCAATTTACACCCGCTCTTGATCCAAGAGACGACTACTGTACACATATTGTATATTGATCTTAGGTTCAGAACGCGCCTACACACGCCTCAAGCCCAACTCAATTCAATTCAATTCAATACAAGTGAAGTCAAGCCAAGCCAAGCCAAGCCAAGCTAAGTCAAGCCCAGTTAAGCAACAAACGACATGCCACACAAGCGAATGCAGCTGGTGGGACTTAAGGCTTCATCGGATGATGGGGATGTGAAGGAGGAGTGGTCGACACTTGGGACACGCCATCGCGTATGTGGCGCTAATTTGTTGCAAATTTATTGTGCGCGGCAACAACACAAGCCTAACTATTTTGCACCACCAGCAACAGCAACAGCATCAGCTTCAACATCAACATCAGCAACTAAGTATAACAAGAGCAGGGCGTATGAGTGATATAAGGCGATCTTGTTGCAACCAATTGTTGAGGTGATAGGTTCGCCTTTTGTCATTTGTTTGCATTTGTTTATTGTTGTTGCATTGTTGTTACTTATGCAAATTGTTTGCTGCCGTTCTATGAATTTGCATTTAACATCATAACACACAATAACACAACAATGCAATGCATTGCAATGCATAATAAATATATATCAGCAAATGTATCTTTCACCAATTTGCCAAACAGTTGTGTATCTGTGCGTTCCTTATACATTTTGATCTATTTTAAACAGAACAGAACAGAACAGAACAGATCAGAACAGACAGACACTCGGTTGGGATCGAGTTGGGATTATGGTTTGTGGCGAACTGACAGTTGAATGTATTATAGCAATCATTCACCTGTGCATAACATAAATGTCATAATGGACATAAAAATATACAGTGAGACAGACATCGACAGACAAATGGAGGCGTGTATTTGAAAAATGAGTTATTTTTTCTGTTGTCTCTTAGTGGGTCAAACATTGACAAAAATTCACTTTTTATGACATTTTTATTATATAAAATTTATTTATTTACTGTTGACTTTTATTTTGAATTAAAATGCAAATGAAATTTATTCAACCACGAGGGTCATTTCATAATTTAAATGACAAATTGATGTTGCAAAGAAATGGTTTGCTAATTTTGTAACTTCTGGTTTCTCTGCCATAAAGAAATTGTGGTAAAGTGGGAAGACAAAAGTATTTTCCACTATGCATAAAAAAATTTTCAACGTTTGGAAAATATAAGTATAAAGATTAGTGGATTGTAGTAATGCAAAATATAAAAATATATACAAAGATTCCATTCTCTACATAAGTTTGTCTTTTGAATTATTAAATGACCCTCTAGTCATGAAGAGAAATTTATTTATATTCAAAAAATGTGACAAAACAAATCAATAAACTTAATTCCAATATGTTTCTCCTGGGAAAGATTTGATTTATCAATATAATCATCATTACTTATAATAAAAGTTTTATATAAATTTTCTGTTATTCAACTTATCACAGTTGGGTTATCTTTAATACTTTCCTTTCTTAAAACTTTGATACTAAAAACTATTTAGATATGTGGACATTTTTGTAATGATGGTTGAAAACCACATGTTGCAATAGTGCCATGCATTATTAAAGTACACAAACATTAAAATTATTGTATATAAGCAAACAGTTTTATTGCTTGCAGATACACACAGAAATTCTGAGTCTCTAACTAAACACTAAGTATTTGTGTGTGTATGTATACTTTAAGTATTTGAATGTATCTGTATACCTTTGTATCTATGAATATACATGTGTTGTTTGAGTGTGTATCTGTGTTCGTACGCGCAATACACAAAAATGGGTTCAAGGTTGCATAGACGCAGCAAGCCAGAGTCACAGCTTATAGCCTCATGAGAGGTTTTTCTACACGACCCACCAGACCAGACCAGACCAGATCTGAATCAGAGAGTCTGAATTGCATCGTATACTTTACTATAATACAACAAACAACAAAATAAACTATGGCAGCTACAGCATATTATACAGAAACTCTGTACTCAGCAAGTCACCAAATCAAAACTAAACAAATGCAATAAAATGGAATAAAATAAAAAAAAAAAAAAAAACGAAAAAATAAAACAAAAATAAATAAAAATGAAAATAAAACAACGCAGACAAAACAATTTGCAATTTCATAAAAAGTATAATGCGAATTTCAAACAAAACAAAAACCGAAACAAGAAATTTTCAACAAATTGCGTTTTTCATTGCGTGTTGCATGTCGCTTAGCAAAAATAAAATTAACAAAAAAAAAAAATAACAAAAAAAAAAAATTAAAAAAATAAAATTGAAAAAAAGAACCGCTTTAAAAGGTTTCGTTTGCCAATTTTGTGATTGGCTCAAAATGTTGTGCGAAATGATTTGAAAAATCAAAAATTAAATACAATAAAATAAAATTAATTGAATGAAAATAAAATAAAATCTAAAAACAAAACAAAAAACATTAACTTATAATCGATTGAAGATTAAATACCCTTCACGTCAGCAGATATTCAAAGGTAATATTGTTAAATTAGTTCAATTTGATAGAATATCATGAATTTAGAATAATTCAAGTTTAAATTTTTGGAATTTAAGTTCTCTAATTTTAATAAAATATCAAAGAAAGGCATTTTTAATATGAACATTTATTGTTTATTAAGAGAAATCTAAGGGTTATAGATTTTCAATGTATAATAAAGTTTTGTGCCTAAATATCAATTCTACATAAATATTTTAAAAACTTATGGATCATTTTGTTTAAATATAATGTAAAAGATATTTCTGTAACATGAAACAATTAACTAAAACAATTTCTCTTGCCATTCTAACCATTTTTCGACACTTCATTTTAAGCTTAACTTCAAAGAAAGAAGCATTTTCACATTAAACAAATAGTACTAAGAATTTGTGATGAAGCATTTGTTTTATGTCTCAAAAACTAGAGGATCAGTTTGCTTAGAAGTCGCAACAAACTCATATGGACTAAACTGGAACATTATAATTTAATAAATATTTAAAAAAAAAAACAACATTATTTCTAAGTAAAAGAATAGAAAGACTTTGTGTGGAAAATTCGGTCTTAGAAACTAGAGGATCTATTTGCATAGAATCTCCAATCGCCTTTAGACTTTATTAGAATATTAACAGTCGAACTCCAAATGGAATATATTGACTAAGTGAAACAATAGGAATACAAAATTATGCATATTTTAAAGTTTAATATCTTAAAAATTGGAGAATTTTTTTAATCTATGAACTTGACAAGTCACTTTAATTTTTCATATAAATAGGTAATCTATGAGGTTTCTGATGTCTCCTTTAATGCAACTTGCCATATTAAATATATGAGCGAATGGAAAAAATGAGAATCAAGTAAAAGATATAAAGGTGTGGACAAGATAAGAAGAATCACATTTAAAATCTCATCACCATTTTCTTCTATATTGTACATATTAGAATTACTTATACGCCGCGTGAAATATTTTTTAATTACATTTTAGTTGTAGAAACAAAAATTAAAAATATTGTGATTCCACAAAAAAAAAAAATGTCTGCGTCTGAAAATTATTTTGCCCAAATTGGCACAAAAATTGCGTAAATTTTTTTTTTTTTTTTTTGTTATTTCGATTTGTTTCCTTTTGTAATTTTTAAGCCGTTAGATACATTGGCTTAAAAAAGGCCAAAGCTGCTTTAGTCAAGTTGCAACAAGTTGTATTCAACTAAAAAAAAAAAAAATTATAACTTTGGTATATACTGACAACTGAACATCAACGCACTTCATGGCACAGCCATAACATAACCACAACAGAGCGTGGATCATTGTCCGAAGTGCAGCTAATTGCTCGCAACTAGATACATTTTTTTGTTGCTCTATTGCTGTTGTGTGCAGCATCTATGTATCTATAGAGTAAGTAGTATATGTCGCTACTCTATACGGCTTCTGACCATTTGAGTTATACGAACACATTTTTTATTTGACATTACAAAATGAAGAAAAAAAAAACAAAACAAAAAACCACAAGCAGCAAACAACAAATAAAAACAAAAACAAAAACAAAAGAGAAGATTTAAAAAAAAAAAAAAATACATAATAATAAAAACAAAACCTCATAAGCAATTAATTTAACGGAAAAACTTTTAGAGGCAATGACGATGACAACAACAATAACTAAAACTAAGATACTACAGTTTTCTCAGGCGAACACTTTATACTTAGATACTCTATCTACTCTCTTCTCAGAGAGTTATATATTTATATCTTAGAGATATATTCACTTTATTTATACTATGTACGCTTAATTGAGCGATTCACGCTGTGCGACAACTTAATTAAATATTTTTCTATTCGTTTTTAGATTTTTTTCTTGTTTCATTTTTCTTTAATTTTTCTGTTTTTCATTTTTCCGAAATATTCTACAAGATACTACTACTACAGACTTTGTATACTATGAGTACTAGAATACAAATATCATATCATATTGTATTTAGTATTTATACATTTTGTTGTTTTTCGTTTTTTGTGGAATCAAATTGAAAATTTGTGCAGAAATTTATTTATTTATTTCTTTTTGAATGCAGCAATTTGTTGTTTGCCGCATTTCTGTGCAACATTAACAGCATTCATTAATTAGCAATAAATTGAAATTGTGAATGTCGATGAAATCAAATCAAGTTTATGGCGTGAGATAAAATTTGTTATAAACTTAAAATAAAAAAATACGATGAAAAACAAATTCATAAGCAAAATGAATATTTTATATGTATTAAGAAATTTGTGAATAAATTAAAGATTTTTCAGATAAAATGGATTTCATTTGAAATAAAAAGCGTATATATGTTACATTATCTTTAGATAATCTGATTGATATTTAAATACAAACTAAATTGAGATTATTAATGAGAATGTGATAGTAAGATGAGATACAATATAATGATTTTTCTGAATTACATTTCAAAGTCAAAATCAAAAGATATTTTCGTTTTTCTGGTCGCAGTTAATAAACAATAAATTTCCTATGCATATATTAAATATTCTTTGGCAACAATTCAAAATAATGCAATGGTATAGAAAAGTCTTTGGGCACAAATTAATATTAGGAAAAAATAAACTAAGAATAAACATTAAATTCAGTTCTATTGAATTTTAAATACCTTCCTCATCCTAATTGAAGAAATAATGAATTTGGTTATAATGAAATTATAAATATGAGTAATAATGATATTGTTACTGCATAAGTGTTTCTAATCTAAAAAAATCAGAGTTTTAGATGGGGAAAATCTCAGTTTAAAAATTAATGTTATTATGCTTTAATTACTATCACTATCATTTCTAGCAATCGGATGATCTCTAATTACCATAAATGATCTGCGTAAGATGAATTTGTATTAAATTTCAACCCGATAGCTCAATAACTAAGAGATTATTTTGATTGGAAGCAGAGCGATCCTAGTCAATTTCCCTCGTCACATATATCATTTACATACATATTCGTAGAGACAATTATAATACTACTTCTAAGGGAAGTGAAAGTAAACACCTCTTATGAAGGCTTTACATTGTAAATTTTTTTTCAAATTTGTAAATTTTTCTTATTAGGCCTTTTATCTGATAAACAATATTTTGTCAAAAAACTTTGTTCCCAATATATTTTTGAAACATAATTTTTAATTTCAGAACTTTAATATTGATTATGGGAACTAATCTATATTTATACTGTTCACGCAATGAATAGTATTATAAGTTTGTCCTGAAGTTTGTACCACACAGAAGGAGACATCGGAGAACCCATAAATTATATATATTTTTGATCAGCGCGACGAGACGAGCTGATCTAGCCATGTCCGTCTGTCCATCTGTCCGTCTGTCTATTTGCATGTATGTAAACTAGTGCCTCAATTTTACACGGAGCTTTGTTTTTACAAAACGCAGTACATTTGTCGGAATCAGCCGAATCGGATCACTAGGGGGGGTACCCCCCATACAAAACGGGATCCAAACGAAAGTTCTTATTAGAAAAAACTTTTTTGCTTTTCATACTACCGACTTGAAATGTGAACACTATAAACTTCTGACTGATATCCACCAACCATATAAATATCAAGACCCTCGGACTACTAGCAGGGTCGTGAAGAGTATTACAACTTCGGCATAGCTAAAGTTAGTTTTTTAATATTTTTTTTTTCGATTTTTTCACATCATTAAAAAGAAAAATATTTGAAAAAATTCTGATTTTTTCTTTGTCAGAAAACTTTTTCCGACGAATGTAGTTAGAAAGAAATAAAAAATACGACTGTATTATCACACATACCTAGTATCCTTTTAAGAAAATGTGTTTACATTGCTTAAGAAATCTGAAAGTTGTTCTTTAGAAAGAAAAAAAAAATGGTGAAATTAATACTGAACTCAACAGAGTGCAAACATTTTTGTGGAATGACCTAGATGGTTAATCGGTCAAAAGATGATATCACTTCAGTCATGATTTTCAATCATTATCTACTCTAGCAGAAGTATCGAAGTTTGGCTGTGTAAGAAATTGAAAAGACAAAATGGATATAATAAGGAATAAAGAATCCGATTTTTTCACTAGCAAATGGTGTGAAAAGCTAGGCACATGATGGAAGCTGAGTTGTCTCATTGTGGTATTGAAGTTTTGAAGCATCCTTAGATCAATTGTATGGAACTATAAGAAGAATATATTTAAAAGAAACAATAAATTAATACAAAATTTCCTTTACTATAGTTTTTTTTATTCAATGATGCTGTATGCATAAAATAAGAATAAATAAAAATATTTGGTTCCTTTGATGCATTTCAAACATCATAATGAAGTGTAATAGTAGTACCTTTTATGCCAAGTATTATATAAAGGGTATAAAGAGATACATACATACATATGGTAGATATAATATAATATACTTATATTTAACTCATTACGCCATTAGATAATTTTTAAAAATATGTATGTCTGATTTGACTGTTGTTCAGATGTCATTACAACAAGTGCAATAGTAAAACAACCCACACAAATTTTAATCAAATGTTATTTCAAGTCATGAAGTACTTATAAATATAATTGTTTTTGTCTTTTTTTGTGCTTTGTTGTAAACATGAATTTCCACATATTTTTGAGTGTTTTAATTTTTAATGAAATATTTTTCCCATTTTATTTACATACATAAAATAAAGCAAAGGAGGAACTCTACCAAGTATTAATTCAATTTTTTTTTTTATTTCTTTTATTCATTGCAGTTTATGGCAAACGCGTGATATCACGTTCATGTTTCTATGAGGACGTTGACGATCCAGCAGATAAATGTGCTATGGACACTACTACATCCTTTATAAAGACAGTTTATTGTAAAACTTGTACTACTGATGGTTGTAATGGCGCCTCAGGATTCGCACCACTGGGCTTTTTGCTGCTAACGGCGCCTTTATTGGCATTACTGAAGACGCTGCTACTAAATTGAAAAATTTAAAGAAATAAAATTTAAAATCAAAAGGAAGAAACTCGAAAGAATGATTGCTAAACTTAATTACAACAATTGTTTTTATAATTTTGATAAACTTTTATAGAAAACATAGCAAAAAAAACATCTATCAACAAATTTGGTACAAAATTTAACTATCAAAGAAGAAAATTTATATATACGAGAATAGTATATTTCCAGTCATTTATTTTTGTTGAATTTTTATATGTCTCTTTATGTATTGTATTTTTTTATTAAAATTTTTATTTGTATAAAAAATAAATAAACTTATCTAACTTTTAAGTAATTTTGCAGGCACAAATTTAGTCACTTTAAATGTAACTTATTCAAGAAAAGAAAAAAAATGCACTAAAAATACAATAAACAAAAAATGTATATCACAAATTCATCAAAATATGTATCTCAAAATAGTTAATCAAAGCATGGTGGACATTTCAAATGAAAAATAACGAAAAATACATATATATTTATTTAATGCAAATATGCAAAACACACTGATGAATTTCATCATTTTGACATAAAAAACCGAATATATTTAAAAGGAAAAATAAAAGATGAAAATATATTAACTTCGGTTTCCATCGAAGATTGATACTCTTCATACCTGTGGATAACATTTTAAAAATATATTAGGTTCTTAACAAAATGTCCGTAATTAAATACAAAATTTTATACTCATATGATTTTATGTTACTGAATTCAATTCGATTTCGATTTAATTTATATTTTATAAAAGTAAAAGTTGCAAACTTTTAAATACATGAAGAAGTTGATTACATATTTGTTAAACTGAGTAGCCCATTTTTTCATGGATCTTAGCTTAGCTTCTAATGTATTTGGCAAGTCGAGGTGATCAAACTTAAAAATTATGATATTTTGCTGCTAGATAAGTATTACATATTAGATATCAAATGGATATTTATATCCATAATTAGAATTCCGAACTTGGTAAGCTCGCAAGCAGCTGATCATTTGATTTGGGGACCGCTCAGTTGAAATCAAGGCAATTCTTTACACTTCTAAGCTATAGATAAAGTATGAACCTATTAGTTTCACTGCTAAAATCTTCGGTTCGCAATGCACATCATAGCAATTCTCCGGTTAATTCGTTCTATTCTAAGGCTCTGCAGTAGGCTCTGCTCAATCTTTATATGTGTGAAGGGTTTAGAAAAGTAAATAATTATTAAAATCTTATCAGATCATAAATCAAAATAAAATACAAAAAATTTAACTTGAACACCTTTCGTATTATAATATCACAATTTAATTAAGTAAAAAAAATATTAAATGTATTACAAATGAAGAAGAAATTAATAAAAAAATCATAATTTAAGAAATATTACAGTATATTGTTTTTTTTTTCATTAATCAAATTTAAAAAAAAAAAAACATATATAATATTTTTATATCATCGGCAACATTTGTATTTTTTTAAAGTATTTTGAACAATTTATTGAAAAAATTTATTGAAATCAACAGATTTCAGCAACAAGTTCAAAATGAACACAATCAAGAAACATGATCCCAAAGAAAACCATGAAACGAACAATGCTGACAGACAAGTTTTAATGATAATTAAGATAATAAAATTAACTCCCTTGATCACTCTATTGATCTTAAAGGAATAAAGACAAATATGTATTTATAATTTTTTATATGAGTTACTCATCACTGGCTTCAAATCAATTGAAAGTGTATTCTTTCCAAAAATTCTCAAGGAAGTTGAAGCGACCCACACTCATTTATTAGTTATAATTAGCGCAAATGCATTTAAAATTAATCAACGAAGAATATGCATTCGAAGAACCTACAGATGAACATACAGAATATGTACAAGTAAATCAAACAAAATGAGTCAATTGTCATGAGACAATGAACTACGAGGTACATACAATAAGTATTTGGCTCAGTATGAAAATGAAAATTGAATTGCATCCTGGTTTAATAAATAGTAGCTGTAGATTCAGTGGAAGACATTTGAATGGTAAACAAAACATAAGTTTATGTGGGTAATAGCCCATCAATTGATTTTGCAAGATATCCGTATAAAAACTTATTTAGATTATCGATATATGGAATGGATACATATGGAAAATATATCTGGAAGAATTGTTCATGTTTGCATTTGCCAACTGTAGATAAAATATGAAAACTATTTTCCGAATTTGTCTTTGAATCTACCCAGTAGCTTAGATTAGTGTCTTTACAGAATCTAAGTGTACGAAGCAAATAGACTTCGTGGGTCTTCTGGACTCCTGTTTCTAGCTGCCTCCACGTAGAGGATATTGCGGCAAGTACACTATTTTTTTCATATTCATAATGTTAAGCGCAGTTTAACTGCATGACACATTTGTTTAACTATAAATAATAATGATTTCTTTATATTATCCATATAAGTTAATAAAAAAACCTAAATTCTCTTTAGTGGGAGGTCAAGAAGATGAAGTCATCTTAACCTTATTGCTGGGCTTCACAGGGCCGACGGCAAAGGGTTAGGGTGCATCTGGAGCTTTGTTAAATGTCGGTAGCTATAAACCTGCTTTATCTCTAAATCCGTTTGTATGTTTAGATTATTATGTAGCATGGAGTTTTAGATAAACCACGGGGTATTCGTGATTCTTCTGAGGGCACATACACTAAAGTGTTACATGTTGATCTCCTTGTGTGCCCGATGGATGACGGCTATAGATACCAAAATTAAAATATACAGCACCTGCATAAGACTAATCATAACATATGCATTTGTGACCTAATCTTAATTAATAAAGAAGAACCAAAAAGAAGCATAATGATTTCATTTTTCTCTAATAAAACTAAAGTTATCCCAATCATTTGTCCATAGAGAGGTTCAAAGCCTCTTAAGAATAATTAACTACATATTTGCAGGAGCTTAAAATATGGGAGAACAGCAAGCAAAAGTGTATAGGCTTTAAATAGATATGCTAGGTCAATAACTTATTGAATGCTCCTCTCATGAGCTTGACATTGCTCTGGCATAGGGTGAAGGGTACAGAGAATATTTTTCTTGAACAGAACTTAGTTTGTGCAAATGCGACAATTGGATGCGACAACTAGCGGAAATGACATTTTTTATTTTCTTCATTCTCTTCATCCCAAGATTTTCTTGATCAATCAACAACAGAGCAACTACATAAAATAAGTATAAACGAAACCTAATTTCATTTCTTTTTAAAATTTCTTCAATTCACTATGATTTTTCTAGTTACTTGTTACATCATTTCTAATGAAAATCAAATTAATTTTATATATTTTTTGTTTTTTTTTTTGTGCAATTGAATAAATTAAAATGAGAATAAAATGATTTATTAACTAAACAATTTATAAACTTAACGCAAAATTTAACCTCAATTTGACACACAAACGTGAAATCGATCACTTTATAAAGTGATAATTTCATTAAAAATAATTTTTCATTTACTTTGGATTTTAGATTTATAATTTTTTTCCTTCCTTTTTTGTTTATTTATTTTTTGCGATTTTTGTTATTGTAATTCAAGAGAAACGCATAAATCTTAAAATAATATAAGCATAAAAATGGGTGGTAACTGAACGTTTAGCTTAATGTTTGGGGTGCTGAGATCGATCGACCGAGTGACGGACCAGTTTTCAATATTTGTTTAACATTGTCATTTGATATTTTTTTCATTACAAATGTTTGTGTTTTTTTGTTGTTTTTGTTCTGTTATTGTACTTATTATTTATTATGAGCAAATGCGAAAATAGAAAAATAATAAAAATTAAGAAGAATACTGAAAAAAATTGTCGCATACAATTTTTACAATAAATCAGGTAATTTATCATAGAGCGCCAACGCGACTGAGAAATGTCAAAACGTGCAGCTTTCGAAAACAAGAAAAAATTAAATGAAATAAAAATTTTAGTAACGCATACGCCCCAAAGGTGCGTGCGCGTATACTAAGTAAATCCAAGCCAAGGCGCATTAACTGAAATCTAAATCCAAATCCACATACTTAGTTCGCGTGGCGGAGGCTGCGCATGTGCGGCATTTTAATTGCAATAAAATTAGAAAAAAAAATAAAACAGAAAACAAATAATAAAATCTACAATAACAAGAAAAAATGAAGGCTCAACGCCAGCCATGGCCAAAATGTTAAAAACTTCATTGATCGTCGTTGTCGTCGTAGTCGTAAATGTTGTTGATGTGCTGCCTAAACTTGGCTTAGTTGGTGGCTTTTGTATTTGAAAAAATCTCCAAGTTAAATGCGTCGATTGTTGTCTGTCGTGCGTTGTTCGTTAATCCAAGTGTTGTTTTATTGATTTTCATTTTTCATTTTGTTTGATTTTGGTCGCCATCATTATTAGCGTCTCAATCTCCTTTGAAACCATTCATTGTGGCATCGTGCGTGTGTCGTTTCGCTGATGACGCAGAATTTTTCACGCTTCGAACGACATCGATTGTGGCAACTGATTAGTTTTCTAACATTTAGTGCCGAAGATTAATGTCAAAATTTGCATATGAATTCATATATTGTTTATCTTTATACTTATATTCCGCCAACCATATTTAGTGTTTTAATTTTAGTTTTTTGCTAACTAAATTTGGTTAAATAATTTAATATTGTAATTCTGACTACTGATTATCACCCCCATTTATGGTGAAATATCTATGGCTATGGCATTGACATATGTATAATTGATTGGATTAAGGATTGTTTGTTTTCATCAAGAATTATTCTTATTCAGATGGATTATCTTTAATCCTTTCAATAATGATATCATTTATAATATAATGTCCAAAAGTTTAGATTTTATGTAAATGAATAGAAATGAATTATTCATCATTTAAATTAGATGATTCAAAGGTTTCGATCTTTCAATAGAAGTACAAAATTATAAACTATAATTGCGCATAAACAAAAATAAAACAAATTCTCTACTATATAACAATTGAATATCTTAAAGAAATTTTCAAAATTTATTAAGACAAAAAAATATTGTTATAAAAAGGTAGTTTCCTTCATAGCTCACTTAGTCCAATGACTAACTCATTCGGTAACCAAACCGAACAATTTTTGTAAATTATAAAAACTACCTGATGATACCTCAATTGCAACACACTGAGGATTGTAAGATAAAAGGTGAAAAGAAGTATAGGACATTAAAAGACTCTATACATGAAAGAGTTTTATTTTGTAAATGAATTCTATTTTTTTTTTTGTACTTTCATTAGATAAAATATCTTAAATTTTATGTTCTTTTAGCTTACGTGTAAAAGAAGATTTAAAACATCATCAATATTGTGTGGGCAACTAAGTTCCAGTAATTTTTTCTATTTTTAACAATCCACATTGTTTTTGGCATAATGATTCATTCGAAAGAAGATGAAAATCTTCACCTACAATATAATTGACTTCATCTATTTACTTGGGTTACATCAGCACAAGAGTCATATGGAAGAAAAATATCATAATTTCGTACATTTACCACCACAATTATCGTTACCTTAAAAATTGTATCACCATTTTTCAGAAAGGTTTCTCACCGAAATTCATCAATTCTCCATAATTATTGGGGATATATTATGCAAATGGCGGGTTGCAATCTTTGATTATGACATTACTGTAATTTTGTCCAATTCGAAAATATTCTTTTTTTAATTTTAATAAAATATGTAGATATATATATAAAATTATATAACTTTCAATTATAATATTAAATTGTGAATATTTTCATTAGTCGGTCTACCGTAAGACATGGTCAAAAAAAAACCAAAGGATGTTAAAACTTATAAACATAAATAGCATTAAAAACTTCCATGGTACTGATAATGGAAATTATTTCTAGTTGGCAAAGGTTTTTTGTTATTCATGCGTTTTATACGAACATAAGTAAACTGAGCTGTACGAATTTAGTTTGACGTATTTCTAAGTTGCTACACAAAAAAAAAAATTAGAGAAATAAAATGCATGCTAAATAAATTTTGTGAAATGTTTTTATTTAAGTAGATTTCACAACCTTTTCAACAAGTATACATTTTATTTAGTTTATTTATTCCAATGAATAGTGGTCAGGGTAGTTTTTGATTTTCAATTATACATTAGTATTATATTACTTATTCCAGTCAACATCAATTCTAAGGCTCATCTTTAATTATAAATAAAAAAGGCAGCCAAGTGTGAGTCGGACTCCCATACGGAGGGTTCCATACCATCGTCCAAATTTTTTTTGAATATGTATTTAAATAATAGTGAAGATCATATACAGAAATAACATAAATAATAACCAACTGCTTTATTAAGTTACAAAACATTGATGAAACATAAGCTCATTGATTTTCGAAAAATTTTATTAATTGTGGCAATAGAAATACCGCAACTGTTTACCTATTACGGTTCATGAGATAGAGTTCTGTGACGGACGGAAGGACGGACAGCGTAGGCTTAGTAATAGGGACCCGTTTTCACCCTTTGGGTACGGAACCCTAAAAAGAAAGTAAAGATAAGCGTGAAGATATTGCAATCAATTGTAATTCCTTTTGTTTCTTTTCATCTGCATATATATTATATTAATATTATATTATATACTTAAAACTATAAAGAAATTTTCACATCATTACATATTTTAAGCTAAATAGAACAGAGTTCAACAAAAATAAATTTCACAATTTTAATAATTTAATTGCTTAGATTTTGGAACTGTGTGACTGTTCAAAGTTTTTATTTAAATTAAAGTACCAACATACATATTTCTTTTATCCATGAATATTTAGTTTTTCCCAAACGATTTTATCTTTATTATATTCCCAGCATGTTTTGCTACTCAATGTTAGATGGCGCTTTTGAAAGAATACAAAAAAATATTGCCATATCGGACAAACGCTGGCATAGTGGCCAACTAAATCAATTTTTCGAAGCTTTTGTGGTGACAGGAAGTATAGCAAGCAGTCATGTCGTCGTAAATGGTGGAAGTTTGTAAATTGAAATAAGAAAGAGAAAAGGTTATAAAATTTAATAAAATTTGAATTTATCTATAAATTCATTTCAATAGATTTTTTAAAATTTTATTATAGAATATTTTATTTTTATATATAAAATAAAACATTGAAGAAATTTAGAAATATATTTAAACATTCTTTTAATTTAACACAAATATTCTTTTTAATTTAAATTAATTGCTTAAAATACAATATAATTCAGTTGTCTTTGTATTTAATTCACAAAGAAATCGACTTAATGCGCAATATATGTTAATATGATTAAGTATACGTCATGTATGTTAATTCTATCTAACCAATTTATCAGGAAACTAAGGATAAATAAGATAAGAATAATCTAAAATCAGAATAAACAAACTAAGAAGCAAAAACTTTTATTTTTATAAAAAAAAAAATAGTCAAAAACATACACACACACAGTCAGATACTCATTCAGTGTAGACAACAGAAAAAACAAAAAACAAACATGTAATAATAAGCAAGCAGCAGGGGTATCCCCAAAGTCAGCTTCGTCAGAGCGCAACGGCGGCGTCCGAGACTCATCCATCCATTCATCCATTCATCGTGCTTTCGTTTTATAGTATCTTTCTCCTGTTCTTGGTGCTGTTGCTGTTGCTGTTGCTGATGTTGTTGTTGTTCTTCTTACTAGGGTGGTTGTTGTTCTTATTGTTTTTGCGGATGTTGTTATTGCTGTTGTTGCTGTGGTTGTTGTTGCTGCCCTCGTTCGCATTGAAAAAAAAATGTATGTATGAATTTCGGTTTCTTTTTGGTTCTTCCTCAATGAAGCCTTCGACGCTTGGCACAGTCGATTTTTAGACGCTTCAACGTTTGCATCGAGAGAGTGCGCGCATTTCAAAATTCATTCGAAAAAGAATTGAGAAAAGCAAATCACAAAAACAACAAAACTATTGTAAAATAGTGTAACATATACAAAAAAAAAAAAAGATCAAGCAAATCTAATATCTTTCCATATTTACCGGTAGCCGGCGCCATAGTGTCGCCTTCGTCACCATCATCAGGATTATAGTTGCTCTCACTGAATTTTAATTTCAATTATCAATTTAATAAATTTGATAAAAGCAAACATCAATTTTCTTGTGAATTTATTTATTGAATTGATTGGAAAAAATGTTAAAAAATATGAAAGTATTTATTGCTGGCGTTTTCTTTTTGGCTGCAGCATATAACATACAAGGTAAGTGAATAATAAAAGTAAATGGAAATAAATCTTAAGTTTACATTAATAAGATTCATGTGTATCTTTGTGCTATGACGTATGTATGTATATACTACTTAAAAAACAATTAACAACTACAAGTGTGCACTTGACCACCGAAGTACAATAACAAAGACTCTTCATAGATGAAAAAAAAATCATTTTCTTTTTATGAACAATAAACAAGTAAATGCTTAATAAACATTTAGTTTAGTATTGCAATTGTTTTTCCACACGTTTCCCATATGTTGCGGCTATACGAGTACATTTGATTTTTGTAATTACATCTGGTCATGCAAGGTCAAAATAGATTCGCCCACCTGATTCGGAAATAATATTGAATAAATATTTAGCAACAAAAGCGAGAAATTCCAATTCGAAAATTAAATGAAATGCCTCAAAATGTGTATTTGTTTGGTTTTTTTGCAGATTTTTTTCTTCCTATTTTCTTTAGTTTTGGCAACATTTTTTTGACGATTACATACTATTTCTTTTTTCAGTTATCAATTATAATTATGTAGTAGTCAGTGGTTGAATTTTTGAATATATTTAGATTAAAAAGGTTTTCATATCTTAAAGAATTGTTCGTTATTTAGTCCTTCAAATTATAAAATCATTATTTTTCAACCCAATTGAAGATACATTTTCCAGAATTTGAGAAACTCTGATTAAATCTTTGCATGTTTCAGCTTGACATCTGTAAAACTGTGATAATAGTGAGACTAGACACAGAAATCAGAGTACCAAAATATACTTCGTAGGGTCTTCAATGTGCGTGTATTATTTTAGAGAAAATATTCATTAGAGTAAAATAGAAAATTGAAAATAATGAAATGTCATTCAACTTTTTAAATTTATGTTGTATGTGTGCCTCTTAAAATTATTCTATTCTGTGCTGTCATCTCTTGTTACTGTCAAATCATTCAAAGGCCTATAGACGAAGAAAGTCTGTATTTTGCTTGGAAAATGTATTTCATGAACATAAAATTATGTGCATTCGGTAGTTTTTCAATTATAAGAATCATTTACATAGAAATGTAAGAATAATTAACCAATCTATAGAATCTATAGAATTTTTCAAAAATCTTCTTTACAAACCGATCTAGTTTCCATATTATGAAGATTTAATGCATTTTTTTTCTCATATTTCTTTACCTTTTCCTCATTAAAATCATTATCAATTTAACTTTGAATGTTCCCTACATAATCTGAATAAACAGGAAAACCGCTCCGCATAATGAGATCTGAGATCACATCAATTATTGTAATTTATTTTTCTATGTTTTCGACATAATGAGCTTAAATGAATGTAATTAACTTCAACTTTAACTTTAACAGAAGATTAAAGAGACGAAAAATGTATTGTAATTTGAAAATCTCGTAATCTGAAGAACTTTCTGTGTCTGCATCCGCATGGCAGAATGAATGATTTAAAATTTAATTATAATAATTAAAAGCGGAAATTGCAAAATTCGAGTCACCAATTACTAAATTAGTCAACCATTCTTCATTCTTCAAATCAGTTACTAAGGTTGATGATGATGGTGAAGTTGATTTTAATGATGACAGGATAGAATGATGACTGATGATTGTTGGCTTAAATGATGATGATGATTATGAATGCAGTTAGCTGCTATTAGAACTATCAATTACCTAATTTGATTGCATTCAATAATCACCACTTATAAGTATATGCATTCATTCTTCCATTCATCCATCCATTCATCCATTCTTTCATCCTTCCACTCTCTACTCAGCATGATAAAATAAACAAGAACATCAAATAAAAATGAGGACTCATTGTCTGTGTGTCTGACTGCGATTGTCCTTTATAAAGGATAATGTTGTGCGTATATGATTCTAATGATAAACTGCGCATGTCTGACTGGCGCCAGTTTGTCGTCTGTTCTAATTTCCAGTTCAGTTTACAGCTTTTCTTTGCTTACTCTTCAGTTTCCCATTTTTAACTGACTTTTCTGTTTCTACTTTGTTGCCCATTTTGGTTGCTAATATAAATTCACATTCACAGCATCTTTTGTATTGCTTTTCGTTGTTATGGAAACTATGCCAACAGTAGATACATACTACTTACTTACTCATCCACTAACTCATTTTATGTGTAACTATGTGAAGTTCGATTCTTTTATTTTTTTTTATTTTTTTTTTTATTTTATTTTTTTTTTTTTGTTTTGTATTTTTGTTTTGAATTTTGTCTCTGTTGTTGTTTCCGTTTTTGTAGTGTCTTCACATTCTTCGCATATCAAATTTCCTTGGGACTCATGAATTGCGTAATTTATTTTGTATCCTTGTCATTGCGGGGCGTGTCATTAAACTTCCTTTCTGATTTTAGTCTACAGGACATTTTAGTCTTGATGATGATTGCGCACGTTTTCTTTGCTTTCTGAATTGAAACCGAGTCGAAATTTCTCGGATTAAATTTCATTTTTGGAAAAAATTTTGGTAATGAATTTATATATTGTAAATAATATTTTACTGGTGAATGTAGAGTTTGATATATTTTGAGATAATTTTATTAAATAAAAAAGTAACCGCTTCTTAAACATTACAAAAAAATAACCATTCTTAATAAAATTATGCAGCAAAAAACGTTTGTCATTATTCAATATGAAGCTCAAATGTCTTAGTCTTCTTTAACGTATCCTTCTCCTTTAGTATCCTTCTCTTTTGAATCAGTTCCATATATGGGAAACATTTATTTATCACTGTGGATTGAAAATGTTCTTCTGCATTATTCTTCAAAACCAATAATGCTTTTATTTTTGCTTATTAATTCAATGCCATCAATAGAAAAAAGGCAGTTCTCTGTATCAGAAAAGTTAATGAAAAGGTGTAGTCAAATGATTGATAAGCGGGTACATGGTTTCATGATTAACTCAATCCAAAATTTGACTATTTTACTAACAAAAGAAGAGCTTTTCTGTCAATCCATTGTGACCCTTAGACTTAATTTTACATTTCCGTGAGTGTTTTTCTTAGTTCCCAGTAAAATTTACTAAGTTGACTTGGAAAGTAACTTAAGTAAAGTAACAATTTGTTAAAAGTCTATTATGTGGTTCGGTATTAAAAATATACATATATATAAATGATAACCAAAGAAAAACAATTCAATTATTTTAAGAACAGGCCTCGTAAGTTTAATTGAAATAATATTCCTTGTTTCCTTAACTGTATTTAATTCGAACATCTGTCAATCATGGTCATGTATGGCTTCATTACTTCATAGAGTAATTCTTCCGTTTGCTTCAGTTGCGTAATCCAATTTCAATGACCTTGATCGTTGAACTTTTAAATTCATTTCCTCATAAAAAAACATTTTCATTTCTTATCAAAAACACTTCAACAAATTCTTAAAACTATTTTCATTTCTGATAGATTTCTCCAATTTATGTTTTCAATTCATTCCAAGTATTGACGATTGATTCTCTATCGTAATAAAATTGATAAAATAAATAGTTTATAATAGAATAAATACAAGAAACGTGAACACATATGTATTTCTGAAGTTCAATGTGCCCATTGAATTGAGTTGAACAGTTTGTTGAAAAATAAACAAAAATCAACTTAAAATGAATTGGCGAATAAATAAAGAAAACTGAAAAAATTGATATAATTGCCTTTTTTTGCACGAAAGAACAAAATAAAATAAATAAAAAAAAAAAAAAACACAAAAAAAAGAAAAGAAAAACACAATTAGTGAACATGAAAATTAATTAATTAACAAAATGTTTCCACGTTCGCCAGACTTTTCCTTAGAAAAATCGAAAAGATAAAGCAGTTGGAGGTGTGACACCTGCTGAGTTTTTTTTTTATATCTAGCACTGGAAATCATACTGATTATAGTTAGTTGTTAGCGTGTGAAAAATCTGGAAAAAAAAAGGAAATTGAAAAGATTGAAAAATTTTATTAACATGACATGAGGAAAAAGCTTTTAGCTTCCTTGCCATATCCTGTCGTTGAACTCAATTATGCTCGAGCACTTAGTACAAATTTAAAGAACAAAAAGAAACAAAGCAAAGAAAACCTTGTAAATCATAAATCATAAATCATAAACGTTGAAGCTTGTTTTCTTTTTGACACCTTGCAACTCCTTGGTTGGCATCAACAAAATGAACATCCTTGAGTCTGTTTGCTTTAGCCTATTAAGTGTATTGACAATGTCTTAAGGGTTTAAAATAGGACTAAGTTATTGGGTGTGGTACGAAAGCTGCGCACACATTTTGACATTAAACGCAACTTTGAAGTCATGTAAGTAAAGTTGTATAAATATTTGCGTTTTATTGTATAAAATTGTATCACATGGCACAGACAAAAGTATATTTCTTACATGTATGTTACGAGTATTTAGTTGCAACCACATACAATACATCAATGGCGCAGCGCAATGTCTCGAGTTACACTGACCTAGAAGCGTTTGTGAGTTTTCTTTGTATCCTTCAGCTGTCAACAGCATTTTTTTGGCTCCCTGTCAAACTTTTTTATTGTTTGTCCATAATACATAATAATAGCAGTACACCTTCATATAGAACTTTATTTTACTAGGTAGGATCCTATTTAATTTTTTTCTAAAAGAAATTTCTTTCTTTCTTTTGTATTGTATACAAATGGAGGAGGAGGTTTACTTGTTGTATAATTGTTGGTAATTTCCTTATTGCGTCCTTACTCAGTTTTCTGCTTTATGTCGTAAGTAATTGATTGTTATTTCTTCATTTTCTTTCCTTCACTTTATTCTATAGATACTATGTCTATCTAGTATTTATGTATCTTTGTTGATTGTTGGTTTTATTTCCACGAGTCATGCCATTCAAGGACGTTTTACTTTTCAATGTTCGCTTGTTTTCCTGTCTTGTTGTATTATAGTTCTTTACTAATAAAGCACCTCTAAAGGTCATGTGTCCTCGTTCTGTTTAACATTAAACTCTTTTCCAATTTAATGTCGTAATTTAAATAATTTTCAAAAACAAAATTTATTAGCCTTAAAGTTGATTATATGCAAATTACTATGCACGGAATCTCAATTTTCTTTCTTTCCCAGTCTTTTGGAAAACATTTTCTTGAACAAAGCAGAATGCATTTCAAATGCATCAATTACGTTTGAAAAATATATGATATACAATGAAAATGTATAGCTACAGTAGTTGAAGGTCTTGAACATTCAATTATTTCTCTAAATGTCCTTCAATAAATCTACAACTTTTATATAATAAAATACAAAGAGCAAAAATCTAATATTTTTGTAGTGCTATTTTGAAAATTTGAGGAAGACACTGTTTGGTATCATGCTTTTTTAATGCTGAATATTTACTTGGATTTTTTATGTGGCATGTTATAATTTTTTTTTTTAATAAGAATAGAAAATAAAACTTGTTTCTTAATAAGATAAAATTACTCAAAAGAAAGGCGATATATATAAGGATATAAATAACAGATTGGGATAAATAGCTTATGGTCAGAAATGTTCAATACAATTTTTATGAAAGTTGAGGTGACTTGCGACTGCTCTGATCAGTGTCTGTTTCGCAACCTTACATCGTTAGCACAAAACTCGACCAAAATGCATCACATATGCCATTTATTAATATGATCTAGAGACCTGCACGAATGGATGCACTCTGAAAACGAAAGCATTTTGTACCATCATTATTTGAAACGAATATGAGTGGATAGTGTATTTTGCAGATTCCTTTTTAGTCATACACGAATTAACGAGTACCATTCAGTAGTGGTGCAGTGAAGTATGGGTAGCAGTGTGTAGTGGTGCAGTGAACTATGTTTGAGTATCAATTTTGCTCCACTATACACTTGGCACAATCCATTAACGAGGAAAACAACGTTTTCATTCTCTGTGCAGTAGATTCAGTGTGTATCTAGTCAATACACATTACATTCGTTTGCATTGACCCACACTATACTAGTATTTGTTTAACGTGAGGAACACTACACACTTAGTAGTAATCGTTCTATATTCACCATACAAAACATATAGATTACAATTGTTGGGCATGCACTGAAGTAAAGTAATGCGATTGGTTTCGTGCAGGTATCTAATATGAACCAATAATTTTTTACCAATCAAATTTTTGTTCTATATAACCCAAAGAGAAGTATAAAAATTGTCAAATAATAATATTGTATATTATAATTATAAATGATGAAAAGTTCAATACAGTTTTCATTCTTAACATCTGACAAAGAAGTTAAGATTTTGTCAATCATCTCTCAGCTCCATCTCAATTAAATTACATTCTTTTAGTATTGTAGATTATTTTTAGACTCACAAGTAGGTAAATTCATCCAGTTAAAGAAAGTTCTTTTTCTTTTTTCTGCAACACTTAAAGAAACCTTTCAATGAGTGCTAACAACTCATTACAGCTCAATTTACCCAAGTATAAGTATTTATCATCTACAAAATTTCTAGTTATATCATTAATGCGATTATTCAGTCAAATGTCAATTCTTATTTTCTTTTTAACAAAAAAAAAAAAAAATATAAACAAAATTCTATTATTTAAATGATGTCTAGACCTTTTTTTTATCATCTACCATCAGAATATTTTGTACTTTTAATTATTTTTATGTTATTTACATATTTCCTGGGATTTGTATTATTTCAAAAATTATTCTGTGGCAATACCAAAAAATTTATGAAGCGTTCAAGGAAACCTTAAAAATTTATCACATACAAATAAAATATTGAAGCGAACAAGTGAAAGACATTTAAAGACCAAAACTAATTTGGTATATGAAGTCGTGGCGTCAATGATGCTAAAGAATGATATTAAATCTGTGCCAGATTTTTCTGCTGAGCAGGGTTTTATTGCTAAAACTTTCATAGAAAGTGGTGAATGGTGATGATGATTACGACGATGAAGATGATGTCATCCAAAAAATAAAACACCCTCACATAAGAAGTACTCAGTAGTAGTACTATACGTACGAAGCACAGTGGGCGATTAACATCATCATCGATGTAATGAGACATGCTGTGATAAAATACCACCATACTCGTATATTGAGGAGAAAGTGTATCTGGTTTCATTTTGTTTACTTAGCATAAGGTCAATGTTAAAAGTAAAACGTGATAATTATTTAGGCTTAACTACTCTACACTGGCGGAATTACAGACATTTTTCTTTGTTTTTATCTTTATTATAATTTTAGCTCATGATCAAAAACATTTGGAGTGTTGGCATTGTAGTTCGGATACCATTGGTGCCGAAGACTTTTGTGGTTCCACTTTCCAGGAGGATAACATTCCAACTGATCTTATTAAAGAACGCAATATTAGCCTCGTTCGCAGTTGCAACAGCACTATAAACTCGGAACATGAACGTGCTGTATGCCGTAAGACTATAGAGGAATGTAAGTAGTATACATATATTTGTAGATCAATTTATTCTTCATAAGTTATTAATTTTGTTTGTTTATAGCAAATGGTAAAACGATAACTAAACGTTTCTGTTACTACACCAATAAATCGGATCCTTTGGATCATTGCAACATTACATCCACTGAGAAGAATGTTAGGCGAATATTCTGTGAGGATTGTTTGGAGAACAAATGTAATTCAGCTACCCAACTTGCAATTGTGATGAGTGTCATTTTATTGCCAGTAATCATTGCTAATTTATTTGCTAATTAATTTAATTTAAGTAAATGAAATGATACACAGAAATGTATTAATCTATAGAATATTTTGAAATTAAGTATTTTAAGTTGAGTTTTAATTTTTGTAAAACGTGATAATTATTTAGGCTTAGCTACACTACACTGGCTGAATTAATGCCAACACATTGAAAGCCATCAAATTTTTATTTATTTTAATTTAGTTTTTAATTTAATTTTAATTATTATTATATTTATTTGTATAAGCAAAACTATTCTCTTTAATACAATACTAATTCTTATCTCATTAATTAAGTTTAATTTGAATCTCTTAAAACTCTTCATTCTATAAATATTTCATTGATTTTAAATATTCTTAAATTGTTAAATGAAAAGAAAAAAAAAAAAAATTATAAAAATTCCAAAAGTAGACTTTCACTTGTTGCATTTGTCACGCCTAAAATTCTATATAGCAATCAATGTAACGAATTTTCTTTGTCTACCAATTATCAGATATTAATATATGTATGTATATGTAATAATTACTCCCCTACTTACCTAACTACCTACTTACTACATATAGTTCTAAACCACAAAGTGTTTTCCCCCCCCACAAAAAATATAATATACTTAAAGCATAAAAGATTATTAAAAATAAAAATAATAAAGTTTACCAACATTTTGTTTATCTCATTTAATATGAATTAAAGATTCCAATGGAAACTTATTATACTAAAAAGAAAAAAAATTAATATTGAAATAATATAAGTAAAAAGAGATTAGATTTCAAATAGTGATCCATATCTGTTTTTCCGCTGACTTCTTCTAAACCATACAACAGATTTTGAAACAGTTTTCAATGCACATCACATCACATGAACATTTTCATTAAGTTTTTGAATAGTGAAGAAAATTGCTTGTTGGATCAAAGTTTAAAGTAGTCTTTGTCAAATATATCTTTTTGGTTTCTTTATTACATATTATCATTCTAATCTTTTCCAGGTTAGGTTAGCTGCTACTTTGTACCATTTATCTAAAAACAATTCATCCAAAAGATGTGAAATAGTGATATTACTGAAATGATATTCACCATCCGACCGGCAAGTTACAAAGACACTGGCTGAAGCCAATTATTAAAAATCAAATACTTTTAAGGAAATTAAAATTATTGCAATTCACATCATTTCAAACACATGCAATTTTATTACAGTAATAAGAAAAATATTGTTACGATTTTCTTTTTCTTTATTCAGTGTGATGTTATTTTACAAAAGATCGAATTAACGCCCTGAACAAAATAAAAGACACAGGATCACTATCAAATTTCAATAAAACACTTTAAAGTTCCAATATCCTCGTCAAATTTTCTGGTGTTGATTCTCCAAGGTCTCATTCGAAATCCTCGCCAATCATTTCAGAAATTCATCTTTTTCTAGTCAATAATTTCAATAATCAATCTTGTGTTTCACTGTCTTGCGATGTATGCGATATGTCGAGATATATTACTATTCTTCTTTCCTCTCGTCAGAGCATCCTAGAGACACCCATAATGGCGATCGGTAAGTCCTGCCACGGTCCTGATTTGATTTGTCGTAACATATTTAATTATACTCTTCTCACAGTGAATAGTATTATACGTTTGTTATGAAGTTTGTAACACACAGAAGAGACATCGGAGACCCCATAAAGTATATATTTTTGATCAGTACGATGATCTAGCCATGTCCGTCGGTCCGTCTGTCTGTATGCAAAGTAGTCCCGTAGTTTTTGAGCTAGAGAGCTAAAATTTTGCACGGAGCTTTTTTTTACCATAAGCAGTACATTTGTCGGAATCGGAAATTATTACTTATTATTGTTTTATTGTACTATTGACTTAAAATTTGGACACTATAAGTGTCTGAATCATATCCACCAACCATCTAAATTTCAAGACTCTCGGACCACTAGCAGGGGCGTGAAAAGTATTACAACTTCGACATAGCCAAAATTATTTTTTTCATATTTTTTTATTGATGAATATAATGATCACTACAAATTATCACAAATGACTGGCAGTCTACATCAATCGCAAACAGGAGAATGTTTTGTTTGTGGGACTTAGAAACTTTCGTCTTAACAAGAGAATACTGGCAACTGTATAAGCACATAAATAACAACATTGGAGGGTCTATTATCCACTCTAACAAAGTGATTTGGAAGATACTTTACTAAATGCTCCTTTCTAGACTGGTTGATACTCCGCGGCTCAACAAGAACACTATTATTTATTAAAATCTTCAGATTCAAAAGGCAAGAGATCTGAATAAAAGATTCAGGTGAACACATAAAATAACTAGATGCTCTCCAAAATAATGTTAGCTTAGGTTTGTTTGGCAAACATTTAGATTCCCTGATTTGAAAGTGATTACCATAGATGAGAATCCCTTCACTTTCAATATGAAACCAACAATTTAATAATTGAAAGTATTTTAAAAATAATTTTAATAATTAAAAAATTATTATTATATCGTTTTTTTATTTATAAATTCATCTCTTTGAATTATCAAAAATTATTATAAAAACTCTAATGAATGTATGACAACATCAACAAGACTCTTTTTCGTTTCATGATTCAATTGACCATAGTATGGTGCTTTCTGTATTGTTTGCCATAGACTTGCCATATAACGACTGAATGCCTCTAAATGATCACCTCGTTGTCTATATTTGTCATATAATTCAACTTCCGCATGCACCATTACCTCAAAGGAGTCCGCTTCATCTGGCAAATAGATTTGATATAGAAAACTTGCCAGTTCGCCTGCATTTTGCACATCATACAAACGACCGACAACAGCACTAAAGATCTTTTTTAATTGAGGTACTTTGTAACGGCAAAGCATCTGCTTAGCATGAGATCCAATTTCTAATTGCCACTTGCCTTTTTCAAAATCATTTGCATTGAGTGCTTCCATTAGTATTTGTGTGGTATTTAAGTAAGCCAAGTGAATGCGTATTTGTTCTTGAAGTAAATGGTATTGTAAATATTGTTCCATGGTGACATTTTTATTTGATTTCTTATAACCATCACAGAAAAGTAGTTTCAGTGATTCATCGATAGCCTCAATTTTGTCAATATCATTTGGATAATCTGCACGTAGCTTGCCCCAACTGGCAGAAGCTAATGTAAGTTGTTCAGACGGATTGTCCAGTTGTTGTATAATGTCCAGCATGCGTTGATTATCGTAATCCCCAACTTGTGTACCCATTGTACTTTGAGCGAGGGCATACGAGAAGGAGAGAAGGAAAGCGATAATGAAGATCGTTTGATTGAACCGTCTAATGGTTGTACACATTTTGAATGTAAAATTGAGACTGAAGTGTATTTTAATTATTTGAGATTATAAAGCTTATCAATTTTATATTATGTCTTTGTGGGGATTTAAATTGAATTTAATTTAAATTTCTCTTCTATAAATTTTCAAGCATTTAAAGGGAACTCTAAAGTTTTGCTTACTTATTTTTTAAAATAATTTGGTTGCTCTTACTTATAACAATATTAGATCGATCACATCTAGCAAACTCTCTTATTTTTTATTCATATTAAGAAAGATTCACCTAATTTTCATGAAAAAAAAAACAACATAATATTGAATTGACCAAAGTAAATCCAATTAATGAAAAAATCGAAAAGGAGAAACAATTTTTTATTTATTTATTCAAATATATGACAACTTACTTTCAACAAAAAATCCAAGTTATCAATAGTACAATATTCCTTATTATCTCAATAAAACATAAACCTACTAAATTAAATTATAAAATATATCCGTCTCTAACCTAGTGGGGGAATTTTATTTGTTAAAAAGGCTGCTATTGTTGTTTTCAATCCAAAACAAAAAGCTTTCAGCAAGATGGACACTTTGAAACCTAGATAAACACATACGAGTATACTTGCTCCTGCTCTCTTTGTTTTTCTTACAGGTGAGTATTTGTAAGCTTCATATGTCAATTTTGCTTTTGCCCTACTTCCATCAAAACATTTCAAACACTTCCAACTAATTTTATCTTTTAATCTTTTACACTGACAGCTACAATTGTGACCAGTACTCGCTCTTAATTAAGTCACCCTTAACACCCACAATCCTCATTCTATTTATCATCCTCAATATTCCATCCACTATTAAATGCAAATTTTCCTTTCATTTTTTCCAATTTTTTTCTTTTCGCTCCTTTTGCTAAACATTTTAATTAAATTTATGCAAATTGCAAGTTGTCGCCATTGATTAGTGTCAGTCGGCCTTCGTCTGCCTTTTAGTATCTTTTTGCATCTTTGCATGTTTGTCAGTCTATCCTTCTGTCAGTCAGGAAGTATGGTAACTGTGCCCTGTCAGTGTGGTGCATCATTAAAATTCGATTGAGTGAAAAGATACTATGAGTATGACTATTGTTAATTTGTTCTCATTGTTTCTACTGTTCTCACTCAGTTTGTTTGTTTTCCGTAAATAAACTAGAAAATTAATGATAACGGAAAATGTTAAACATGTTCAAGTTGAATTTTATTGCATAGTTTTAGGCATGTGTTCATTAAAATTTCATTTAAAATTGTAAATGGATAACATATTTTGATATTTAATAATTTGTTTTGTTTATTTTAATAAGTTTGTATTATTTACATGAAATACTCAAGCGTGAACTTAAATATTTAATTTGTAAAAATAAAAAAATTATCAATTATATAATTTGTTGTTGAAATTTCAAAAAAAAACTTTTAATTTGTTTATTAATTTTTAGCTATTTGTTATCTCATTGTGAAATAAAGTTGTCTAATAAATCAGTTGTTAAGGTCATGAATATATTATAATATGCAGTTGCAATTGTTTGTCAAATGTTAAGTTTTTAATCATGAGTAAGTGGATTCTTTGTCTCAAAATAGAGTAGATAAAATGTTTGATCAACGACAATCAGTGCAACTCTAGGCTGCTCATAAGACATATTTATGTATGTACGTATATCGATAGGAATTGAATAATAATAAGGAATAATCAACTGCATGACTGCTTGCCGGATATTCGTATCCATGGAAGTATTACTATTATTAAATTAAAATGCTGGTCCTTATAGCAATAAATTCTCATATCTCGAATCTACAATAGAAAAAAAAACACACATGCTTATAAATAGAAAACTAGATTAAAGTACATACTTTAATTTTACTTAATTTTTATTATGATTTTGTTAGAATCTTTATAAATCAACAGACCATAAAACAAATGTTTGAGATCTTGGGAAAATACATTTTTTCATAGAATATTATACAATATCCTCTCTTTACTTTAAGAACACTTAATAAAAGCAAGTAAAACTTTAGTGTTTGAAATTAAATGAAAAAGTTCTCCATACATTTAAGCTCAAAGCACACGACATGACTATGACAAGAAGAGAATTTAAAACAATAAATGTATTAATATAAATTTCAAACCAATAATTTATTTATTTATTTAATATTAATGTCACTTACTTAGAACTTATTAGGATTCCATTTTAAACTACGAAGTGTAAAAAGAAAGAATTGCTTCTGTATTGATTTAATGCGTTCTTGATGTTTTTTTTTATATTGAAGGCTTCAGACGCACGAAGAGTATTGAAGCTTGGTAATGAAGGGATCCTTAAATTCTTTTAACCATCTTTTCATAAAACCAAAAATGTTTTTCGACTTATTAATAATTAGAAAAATATAATGGCTTATGATCAAAAATAACTTCAAGGTCACTGAAAGTAGAGACGCGTACCGATGGGTTGTCTATCATGTAAAAAAATTAATGATGCTTCATACGATGAAACGTCATAAACATGCATTTAGCACAGTTTAGTTATAAAAGATTATTAAACACCAAAAATGCAGTGAAGTTAGATCCTCTTGTTGTCTAAAATTTCTAAAACGATAGACAGAGTTTGTCATCATCAGCATACCACATCAGAACGCGAGAGTAATTCAAGCAAAAAGGAAGATCGTTTATAACGGGTGATTTTTTAGGAACTTTTTTTTGGCAACACTGTTTTAAACTGCTGACGCGGTTTACGTGCCTTGTGTTACTGTCAAACACGTTCAGTTTTGGTCTATAATTGAACCATGAATCGATTTACAAATGAACAACGTTTATTGAATTATTGAATTTTATTATCAAAATTCATGCTTGGTAAGGCAAGTGTATCGTGCACTTCTTGCATTTTATGGTCAGTTTGGTCGACCTTCTGAGACAGCTATTCGGAATGTTGTGACTAAATTTCGCAGCCAGCTTACATTATTGGACATGAAACAACCAACAAACATACGTGGACAGCGGACAGAGGAAAAAATTGCAGCTGTATCCGCCAGTGTTACTGATGACCCTTAATTATCGATACGGCGCCGTTCGCACCAATTGGGCCTCTGTTACTCCACTTTTTTTTGCCCAAAATGGAATAGCTCGACTTGGCTAACATGTGGATTCAACAAGATGGTGTGACATGCCACACAGCATGCGACACAATGGCCCAATTGAGAGGCGAATTCGGTGAGCAGTTCATTTCACATTTGGGGCCGGTCAATTGGCCGCCTAGATGATGTGATTTAACACCTCTAGACTATTTTTTATAGGGATATGTTAAGGCTCATGTCTATAGCGACAAATCCGCAACTATTGATGCACTTTAAGCCAATATTGAACAATTTATTCGTGAGATACCGTCCGATATGTTGGAGAGAGTATGCCAGCGTATGGACTATTTGCAGCGCAGCCGCGGCCAACATTTACATGAAATTATCTTTAAACATTAAATTATATCGATCGTTCTATCGACTCAAATAAAGATTTCATACATTTTTCAGATTTTTTTTTTTTTTTTTTGAAAATCAAATTAGAAAGGTCTTAAAAACTCAGCCGTTTAAAAGATTAAACAATAATGGGCATAGATGGCTACCTTGAGGAACTCCAGGAGTAACATAGACTAGACTAGAAAGAGTTGACTTAAATACACTCGCTGAACTCTATTTTTTAAATAATATGAAATCCAATATTGAAGATGTTGTGGAAAACATAAAAGGTCAACCTTATGTAAAAGTAGATCATGATTAACAGAATCAAACGTTTTAACATCAGTTTGACTTTTTTCGCTAAAACTAAGATTTACAAAGTGATATCGTTAAACGATAACTTATATAGGCAGAAGAAATCTCGCTTATCATCCCAATAAATAAATATGTACATAGTTGTTTACTGTATTGCTCCGATGCACAGTTCTATGTGTCACACACATCAGATCAAGTGTTACGAAAGCATCACTTAAATAAAGTAATAACAAATTTGGATTCACCGAAGCTTAAATACCTTTCAAATCGTTTTGTATCAAATCAAAACATTCATTTAAATAATGAAGTAAATATATTAGATTAAAAATGAACACAAAATACAAATCGAAATTAGAATGCAATTGAAAGATATTATTAATATTTTTTTATTATAATATATTATTTTTAGTTCAGAAACTAAGATATTGGGTACATAGAAATGGAACGATGCATATTGTACATAGTTAAATTGATTTTCAATTAATTCTATATATGTACTTCGAAGCACACTTCTTCTATAAGCTACAAACATTAAGTGATAATACTTATTTATACTATAAGTGAAATGATGGCTTAATCTGTAAAACTCACAACTCTGTCTGTAGTCCAATATTTTTTTTTTTTTTTTGTTTTCTTGATACAAAGAGTTACAGATAACTACGAATACATATGTTGCATTGTATATACATACTATAATAAATATATGTATAACAATAATTATAGATAAGGTTATGTTTTTATGTAATATAAGGTATTTCAGATCATCACCTGTTCACCATTCTATTTGTTTATTGAAATTGCGTATGGTAAATTTTTTTAGTTAGTTGTGTATACTTCATACTTCTAAGGCGTAACGTCTCACACTTAACAAATATTATTATGAAATTAATATATAATATTACACAAGTTTAAATTGAAAAAAAAGATAAAACGTTACTATTGAATCCGGATATATTGTACTATGTATGCATATTGTATTGTTCTTATATCATCTACAGACATGTGACAATTGACAGTTGATTGCACAAGTTTTCGTATTGATAATAAAAATGAACTTGAAATGATTCACTTTGAGTCTGTATGTAATGGGTTTCCTTGACTTCAGACTTACATATAATCATCAATTTTGCTTACTCCTTTTCAAGTAAAAAAAAAAACAGATAATTTGTTTATAAAATTATTTTAATGAAGACGAGGAAAAAAAATGAACTCATTAAGAAAGTTAACATAAAATATGCCGCACACACATGACAGAAATGAAAAGAAAATAATTATAATAAATAAATTTTCTTCTTTCTTTAATATTTATTATTATTATTTTAATAATTTTTCTCTTTAGCTACATGAAAAAAGGTCACGCACGACACATTGACCCGGGCTGTCTCCATGTAACTCTCAATGAACCCGCATTTTTGAATTTGAATTTTTGAATTTTTTATTTTCAGCAAATAAGTGAGTAAGTGATTAAGTGAGTGAAGTAGTGAGTGTGTTTAGTGAATGACGAAGCGTGTCTGCTGTTAATTACGCCTAATTGAGTTTAATTTCATTTACAGCAACACAGTTGAATACCCTTCATACAAATGTTATACACTTCTTATTTATGTTTTACAACTTAAATGTGTTTTGATGAGAGAAAAAACCATGAAAATTAAATTATAAATAAAATTAAATGCAAAACAAAACAACTTTTGTGAATTGAAAATGAAATATCATAAATATTTATGAGCATCATTTTAATTTCTGTTTCTGTTATTCAATTTTCATTGAAGTTTATAGATAATCGTGCAACTAAAAGTTAATATAATTTTGAGTCAATAAAACTAAAACTTAATTTGCTTAGCAAAAAATCAAAAAAATTACAAAAGGGATAAAAATTGTGTTTTTTTTTTCTTTGATTTGTAAATCTGCAAAATTATCATTTTTCTTTTTTTTGTCTTTCTTGAACTCAACTATAAACAACAACAGCAACGACAACAACAGCAGCAGAATAAAATTATTAAAATCAAATTATCGTTTGATGTATCTACTACTAAATGTATCTGTGAGCGGTTCTCAAAGTATTAGTTGTTGTAGATCCCTCACACACCCTCTCTCTCTCTCTTTGATGAATGACTACACTTAATTATTTTAATTTGTTTACTACAATATTCATGATTTTCAACTTTAAAAATAAATACAAAAATGAAGAAACTATTCATTCAAATAACTCACTCAATTATATTAAACACTAAGAATTGAGTTCCACTCAACTATTTTGAGTTAAAATTTTGTTTATTTCAAAAACTGATGTCACTTGAAGTTGTATCAATATAAAATTCGGAATATTTGCTTTTAAGAAAAATTTGTTGCCGCTGTAATAAAATGTTAATCCCTCACTCAGAGTAGGGGAGTTAGGGTGAGACATGTTAACTGCTAATGGTATATAGATGTTGTTTTGTTTTTTTTTTTTTTTTTTTTTGTTGTTAATAACGTCATACCACAATCTTCGATTTGATAATCAGATTAACAATTCTATATTCTATTCACACTTGAAATATATGTTACTACAACAAAAGAATACAAATCACCTCATTAGCAAATTATGACAGTTTTATTTTTGTTTTCAAAATTTTTATTAATTTTTATAGAACAATGGAGAATAAATGGATTCAAAAGGGAATTTTATATTATGTACATTAACTTATAGTTTGTGATGAATCAAAAATTCTCAACACATCACTTTTTCTATCAATTGCTTCTGATCAATACAAAATGCAAAAAAGGCAATTCTTTACACTGAGATCTTGTTAAACTATGTGGATAAGTTCCTTAATACAATTCACAGAATTCAATGTTCCTTAAAGTTCTGTGTAGACATTGGTGATCGCATAAGGGATCAAAAAGTTGGATGACAGGTTGAGAGAATATTTTATTGTTCATTGATTTCTGACTCAGTTGTATAAAAACATCTTATAAACTACATTTAATATTTGGTGATCCTTAAATTTAATGTTTCCGGTTTGGTGATTTCAAGATTCCTTTAAAGATACACAAAATTTAACAAACGCTAAATGGCTTCCGAAGCCATAAAAAATTTTGTTATGCTTTGTGGTTTTATTAAAAAAAAAAAAAAAAACAATTCAATTCTTCCTGTTTAATGTTATTTGATTTTATATATGACTAGCTGTGTCGTCGTGCTTTGCTACACCTCGGCAAAAACAAACTTCCTTACTTGCAAGTACAGACCAAGGTCTATTTATTACAGCAACCATGAGTGGGCAGCAATAGGTGGTTCTGGAGAGAAGACTGGACATACATACACAAACTTTATGTTTTTCTGGTAAATTTTGTTTAGGATTTGCTTTAAACTGAGAATATTTTCGGATCCTTTGTTTATCTAAGAAACAGAAAGATAAAAATACTTACAAAACTTGGATAAGATTCAATTACAAATCCAAGCTGTTTTAAAGGAAAAATAGATATTGATGACCTGCTTTCTTTCACAAATTGCAAGGTTATATATTTCCTTATCATGTTACTACTAACAAAAACTTATTTTAAGTCCTTGAATCAATTTTTCTCTAAAATTACTTATAACTAAGAAATATAAAAAGAAAAATAACTAAAAACTTTTTATGGCTATTGCGTTTCCGCAAAAAAAAAAAAAAAAACAAAATAAACCAGCAAACCATCCCCAAAAAAACCAGTCAAATGAAAACAATAAACTCCAAACTAAAAAAAAAAAAAAAAAAAAAATTCCTTAATTCGCATATAAAAAGTCAAACAAGAAATGGACTATAAAACATTCCAAAAACCGGCTGACATCACCCCAAAAATTAATAGAGAAACACAAGCAAATCTGTTAGTAATACCAACTTGGTATACACTACACACTAATGGACTAAAAGCCAAATACACAAAACAAACAATATTAGGTAAGTGTATTGTATATGAAAAGGAAAAAACACACACGATAATTTGAAGAATTTGTGTCAAATGAGCGCACAGAGACACCTCCTCATCTTAAACGTCAACCACAATCATAACAATAAATACCAACAAAATCAACAACAAACTCAACAAAAAAAAAAAAACGGACAAATACTCGTATGTATCTTCCCGAAATAAAAACAAATACGCAAGAGAAGCAACAAGAAACACAACACAAGTAAAATATACTCAAAACAAAAGTAAAAACTCATGACTCAATGACTCTAGCAAGTCTCTTGAAGTGAAACAAAACTTGAATGAGTAAATAAACTAAAGTAGAAGATACTACTATAGCAAAACGAACAGAATCAGTGAGTATGAGTGAATTGTGCAATTGAGCTTGGAGTATAAGAGTGAGTAGTTTGAGTTTGAGTTTGAGTAGATGAATTCCAAATAAGTAAGTAAGTGATTGAGTGAGTAGTTTGTGAGTGAATAGTTCGTTCGACTTGCATAATTGTGAGTAAATGTTTTGAGTTGATTTTTCTTCATGTGTACGTAATAGTTCGTGTTGAATTGTGAGTAAATAAATGTGAGAGTGAGTGAGTTGGTTTAGGGTGGGGTGGGGTGAGTAACTGTTGGGCATCCATTTTGCGTGAAGTGCGCCTTTGTTGGTTTGTGAACAGAAATTCGTTTTTCAGACGTTCAGCAGTCGACGTACAGATCAGTCAAGTCCAATTCGATTCAATCTACTTACTTTACTTCATTTCAGTACAGTTCAGGTTTGTGCCAAGGTCTTGCCACTAGTGACTTACTTAGCTATTTTCCAGTTGCGTTAGCAATAAAATAAAAATACAAAAAAAAAAAAAATTATAATAATAATAAGATAAAATCATTTTTGTTTTCACTTTTTCTAAAGTTTTTCAACAAAACAATCATAAAAATGGTGTCCGCTTTGAAATCTTTGATGGTTGTTGCCATCATTGCCAGTATTGCTTGCTCGGGTAAGTGATTGTTGAATTTTGAATATTAATTTTCAAAATTTCAAAAAAAAAAAAAAAAAAAAAAAATATTCTCTCATTTTGAAAAAACTTTATGGAACTTTTTCAATAATATTTCGAATGAAATTTTGTAATAAGTTTTATGTGTATTGTTATTTTTATTTCTATAATGCAGCCTACGCCATCCGTTGCTATCAATGCGAATCGCTGACAAATCCAAAATGTGGTGAACATTTTGAATCTGAAAATAAAATGCTTTTGGATTGTTCACAAATTGCCCCACCTCGTTTCTTGCAGAACTTCTTCCCAGTTCGTAATGCTACGGGTTGCATGAAGCAGCGTCTTGAAAGTGGTGAGTACTTATAATAAAAACAATCTTTAAGTAAAGTTAAAATCCTTCATAGTGACATATGACACAAACAAAATACTCTCGATACTCTCAAACTAGATACATTTTGTTTTGTTTTGTTCGTGACAATTGAATGAGTGAGTGAGATTGAAAATGAGATTTGATGTCATCATTGTTATGCTTAATACTCTCGTCCGTTCTTTCATTCGTTCGTTTGTTCGTTTGTTTATAGTATGTAATGATGTCATGCTTAGTATAAGTATATGTAGTAACTATGAATATGTATATTGTCTCTCCACCCTGTTGCGTTATAGTATCTACTATGCTACAATAAATGGATTATTCTCAAATACATAAATTATCTACAAATATACAGTATCTGTATGTATCTTTTCGATGCCTTTAATGGCTTCACTTCCTACATTAATTGCCCCAAGAAGAACAAAAAACTAGACTTCGTTTTCGATGAAGCGTGAGAAAGAACAATGGTTAGGGGTACTTGGACGTGGGTCTGTCATGCTTAATCAATTAAGATGATTAGGTTTAATTGTAATCACTCCAATAAAGTTATGTATAGAGGAATAACAATATGTAAGTAAAGCTACTTACTTACGAAGGCGTCACTTTCAATTATGCATAGAGGGAAGCATCTTAATCAGATAAATTGTATAAAACACAAAAAAAAAACAAAAAAAAAATACAAACAATTAATAAAAACAATTAAATGATAGAAAAATAATATTTTAAATAAAATAATTGACAAAAATTAAAAAACAATTATTAATATAAAAAGGAAATTTTATTGAATCGATGAAAATTCACTTGATGATTAATTTGAAAAATTAAGAATTACAAAGCAAAAAAATTGTTGATATCAAAATTCATTTTATAAAAAAATTCAGAAATAATAAACAAACTTTTAAAAAATCAAATTTTATCAAATTTCTCTTAAAAAGTAATTAAATTGCCATAATTTTATTACATATATTCCTTTTAAAGAGAAAATTGTGAGTTTAAACGAATGAATTCATTAATTTTGTAAAATATTTTAATGGTTAAAAAACCAGTTTAACGAAAATCTTATTTAATAGTACAAACAAAATAAAATAATCATTAAAATTAATTGTTTGTCGGTATCGCAGATTACAAAAAAAAAAAAAAAAAATACAATTAAAAAATGAGTCATAATAAAACAGAAGGTGACTTGGGTTCCATCGAAGTTTACATACCCTTCACCCCTTCACTCATTAATAGAGTTCAGTTCGCTTCAACTTCAAGAGAAATTTAATTTATTTGGGAAAAAAAAATAGAAATGGAATCAAATTTATAAGATTTGTTTGGTTTACATGGCGCTTATAAACTATATTGATCCGATAAGTTTCATTATTACTAAAGAAATAAAAGAAGACAAGAAGATACAATAAACTTTTGAGATGTCATATTATCACATCAATTGTTGAAAATATTATGTTCAGATAAATGTATCTTTAAAGTTTCTATTTTTTTTTTTTTTTTGGTCAGAAAAGTCTTGGGTTTATATTAGTAGAGGCCATATGAAATATTATTCCGGTTGATATACTGTCTCAATTATCATTTCAAATCATTCAAAAAGTTTCAAAAAAGATAATTGTAACTAAATAAAATAAAGAAGTTAGTGAAGTAGGGTGAGGTAATCTAAAATGACTGCCCTGAATATCAAATCTAATCTTCTTTCCTAAACACCCTTCATGACCTCTCCAATGCCCGATTCAATAAATGACAACCATCTTGACAAAGTAATTATACCTTTTCACAATGAATGGTATAATAATTAGTTAATTTATGTATATATTTACATATATAATAAATAAATATATACAAAATGTATACATGCATGCATCAACACATACGTATGTATTTTCAACTCAGACACTGAACTTAAGGTGAACCTTTTTCTCAACACAAATATTGTAGTAGTATAACGCATTATTAAATAAACATTTCTCATGAAATGAGATGCCGGTTTCAGGTTTATTTTTTTTTTTTTTACTCAATTTTGTATTTACAATAACAATACACCAACCAGCAACAACAACAACAAAACATTGATTAAAACAAAAAAAATCTGTTGTTGTTTTTTTCTTGTTTTCGAAATGTGATGCGCAATTTCTAAATTTGTATTTATGAACAGTTTTTTTTTTTTTTTTAATTTTTTTGTATTTCGATATATAAATGCAATAAAAAAAAAGGTTAAAACATTCAACAAAATATTCAAGATGTTTAAGTTCAAAATTGACGTGACATGTCTCAATTGTTATGAAGTTTTCAATTTTATAGATACTAAAATCCAAATGAAATAATGTATTTTTGTATATATAAATTGAAATTGTTTTCGGAAAATTTCCTATAAATAATAAAAATGTATAATTATTATTCATAATTTAATATCAATTTCATATGATGAATATATAATATACATTTTTCATTAAATGATGAAAGTATAGAAGAGAAATATTATGTCAATCTTTGCTTAAGTATTTCTTAAGTGATCAACAAAGAAATGACTATAGATACTTTGTATATACTCTATAATAAATAGCAAGTGTGAATTCATATTAAAAATCTATTGTATACCGTTATTAAGTAAAGATTATGTAACTTTAGAAAAAACTATTAGTTAGCTTATTATTTATGTATTTAATATCACATAAGTTAATCGCTTGAGAAAATAATTTAAAACTAACTACTCATAGTACTAAGGTGACTAATGAATTTGAAATGAAAATGAAATTTAATGCAAAAAATATACGTATTTTAATTTCAATAAATGAATATTCATTTCATTAAATAATTCACAACTTAAAGTTCTATAGAATAGTAGTAGTTTGTATAGTAGTAAATATAAATGAATCAACTAAAGTAAGTTTCTGGTGATGATCAGATATAATTTCTAAAGGCTTTGAATTTGATTTCCATATATTAGCAGCTTAATCTATATATGAACTTAGATTAGTAAAGAGTAAAATCTTGTCATCTTGTAGCTGCCACCTCTGTTCGACCTAAGGAAACATAAAAGCTCTACAATTAGATTAGCGAATCTCTTTTGTTTTTTTTTATCTCCAATGTATAAAATTAAGTATTTAATTAGTTTATCATTATTATAGTATATTTTTCCTTAAGACTGGAGACTTTTTTAAGGTGTTTAATTGCTGATTACTAAAAATTAAGTAAAATAATTTATTATACAAAATTAGAACTTAAACAGGCATAGAGAACTTCTGTTCAATTATTCAAAATTAATTATTCATGAAAGGCACGTTTTATTATTTGTTTATTAGTGTATTTTCCTTGAAGTAAAATAGAAATGCTTTCCCAGTTCGTCACCCAAAAATAAACAATAATTGAAGTAATTACAGTTTAAAGTGAATAATAAGCATAGAAGTACAATAAAGAGGAAAATACTTATAATAAATGAAAAGAAGAAAACCAGACAAAACAGAAAGTCATAGAAATTTATGTGTAATGTTCTCGAATGGCAATTGAGTTTTGCTACTTGTAGGTGTATTGACATTTTATTTAATGACTTAATCATCTTACAATACTTTTTTATTTTTATTGTTATTATTTATATTTTCTTATTAAGAAGTGGAATAACAAGAAAACAGACGTAAAAATAGGTTAACTGATTGTACTTTACTTGTTAAGTTACTCATTCTCGTATGTTAAAAATCGCATATATTTCACAAAGAATGCGTAATTTTACACCTTGTGTTTTGTATTTTGTACAAATATATTTGAGTTGAGTAAATAATAATTCAAAAATGTGAAATTTCATTTATTAACAACTAAATACAACAATGACTGCATTTGTATTTCAATCTTATACATTTTGTCAATAATAATTTTTATTCTATTTACTTAATGTTATTTCTTTCTTTTTTCACATTTTTTCAGTAGCTGGTCATCCACAAATTGTGCGTTCCTGTTACTTCGGTGATGTTTCTCATACCCAAACTGGTTGCCAATCGGATCCATCATTGCCATTCGTCAAGCAATTGTCCTGCGATGTCTGCGTCAAGGATGAATGTAATGGAGCCAGTGCTACTGGACCCATTGCCGCTGCCATTTTGTTATTCTTCGCATTGGCACGTGTGATGTCGTAATTTATTTTTAGCTGTGACTGTTGTTAAACGCAGTGAGCCCTGGGTGACGTGATTTTGTGCGATTTCATGGGATTTCGCGTGATTTACGTTCACATAAGTTTTATTGTATTTAAAATAGTGTTTAGGTGTGTTCAGCTTAAGTAAATTTAATTGTGAAATTGTAATGGCGTTTTACAAAAATACTATAAACACAAAAATGGAGACAAAAATTCATACACAACAATTGTATCTCAACAATCCTTAAAAATATTTGATGTTGAACGCTTTTTTGTATTCTCAGCTATTATTAAAAGTATTTTTTCTGATATTGTTCTTTATTCTCTTCTATAAATCACAAAAGCATTGGCAATTTTTTTGCTTAATAAATAATCATTGTAACTTAAATTGTTTTTATTTCTTTTATTGTGAATTAATTCAAAACAAAGATCAATTCTTAGGTCAGTTCTTGAGTTCTCAGAGAGACTATCAAATGATAAAGGTATATATTGTAGTTTGATGATCGAAGCTCTCTTAAAGTTATACTTCTATTTGTTGCATACATTTAGGCTTAGCTTCTTTTTTTGGAATAAATTGAATATGAATGAATGAAATGAGTAAATCAGTAAATAAAGTAAACTGTGAACTTCCAATTTTGGACAATTTCTAATCATATTTTGTACATTTCTGTTATTAAACATTAAAAATTATATATGTGAAGGGAAGTCTACTATTAAATTACATATTTACATATTTATGAAAAAAGGGAAATAGTAAAGCTTGGGTTGCGTCCAGTTAGTTCCTAGCAGGATTACTAAATGAAGCATACTTCCCCAAAATGGCTACTGCTTTGTTTATAATTTTTAAGTTTTTATATAATTGCATACCTTTATGCCAGAACTCCACATTTATTGTTTAGTTTACCATGGTGAGAAATCTCATCCCTGAAAATACATAATGGTTTTGTCATATGGGTAAACTTGTAGAGATACTGACCAAAAGTTTTGTAAGTTCTGTAATGATTCAGTGCAATAGATGGTAAGATTTAGTAGCATTGATATCTACGGTCAATCAATATGTTTTCATATAAAATATCACGATATACTATAAAATTGCAATATTCTACTTTAAAATCTAAGTGGGAAAACTTCATAGGTGCCTACAGGAACATTTTCAAATATTACGATTTAAACACAGTTAATTGATTTATTCGAATCGTTTCGGGAAACTAAACACTTTACTCTTTAAATTACATATACTTATTATACATGCTTCGAAGCTTGGTTCTATGCGTTGTGCATATCAAATTAAAGTAATTCTATTATAATCAAGTACTAATCAATTTACATAACTTATGATATGAGAATGTTACAAAAATGTTAACAATTGACATTTAGGAAGGAAAGAACTCATACCTAACTATTCATTTATTTATGTATAAATATTTCAAAAATTCATAAACTACAAAAAGGAAATGATAAAGTTGACAAAAAAATGGATAATTGCTTTACCGATTTTTTAACTTTTATATATATTTTCCACATTAATCGCTATAGCTTTGGAGAAGAAAATTTGGATCTTTAGTATACGTCGTATCTCGTTTTGGATGAATCCTTTAAATTTTATTTTATCAAAGACTATAGGTTACTTGAAATATATATATGCGAGGCAGTGTTGTAGACAAACAATGGACTCGCTGGATACTTCTTATGGTCTTAATCTAGCAAGGGTCAACTTTCCTTATGTTGTACACAGCAGAGAAGCTCCAAATATTTATGATGGCACACTAATTTCTTGAAAATCATTGTTTATATTAACGGAGGAGACTGGAGAAAGATATTAAGTCTGCGAAATAGGTTCTCCTGGTACCCTCTAGGTTTTGAGCTCGTATCTAGAATGTGCGTGGTTGATAAATAATGTCCACATAAAGGACAAGGAGGTTTGGTGTCCCCTATTAACAGGTGGGCATGAGATATGCTGCTGTGACCAATGCGAAGGCGAACATTTTGCTCGAGAGCAGTTTGCAGGGTAGCGGAACTTAGCCAGATTTAGGTTACTTTCCGTAATTCTGCATAGCAACATGTCGTGATGGATGTCACATGAACAAGCCGGAATTTTTAGTTTTGATCAAGCCCTCTGTGCTTAAAACTTTTATCTAGAAGGTAGATTATTTGTTTCTCTTATTTTTATTTTGTGGATTTTGTGTTTATTTGCATTTCCATGTTGGTAATATAAGTGAGAACATTATGTGTTACTGAACTGGGCAGTTTTGTAATACTTGTGCAACTGGTGACCAAACCAGGAACTGTTTGGAGTTCAATTTGGAAGTACCTAAGAATACGAAGTCTGACCAGAGGCTAGTTCTGGTACCACGGGTAGTCAGGAGCCCACGGATTTATTCCGTCCTGGCTAGCGGGTACGGCCCCTTATGGGAGTATCGTGGTGGCTGTGGTTGTTACCCAGATGCGGGTAGAGTACTAACTCGGCGTGGAGTTGCGTTATACAACCGGGTGCTGTGACCCATAGATCAGCTGAGGTTTTAGATAGGCCTTAACTCCTGACCAAGGAGTGAGTCATATGACCAAAATAAGTATGTCTCGATTTTGGTACCTGCGGATTTTGTCCAAGGGGACGTTGATTGACGTTCAATCCATGTGCTCGGCACCGTGATATTAAGTCTTAATAGACAGGTGATCACGTTAAACAAGTCGACTTTATTTAACATCCAAGAAGACTATGTGGGAGAACTCGATGTAAATAACTACGCTGGTGTGCCATGCTGATTCCTAAATTCAAATTGATCATTGGGTATGCTTTCCTTTACGCATCATACTTCCAACAATCTACTTAAAAATATTTTTTTAAATAAATTGTAGAATGTCGGCAGCAAACTTATTGTTCAAGGTTCTGCGACTTGCCAGGTTTAAGTGTCATTAATATCGATGAGCAACATATCTTTCGTTCTCTTGAGATGTCATGGAAAGAGTTTAGAAGATAAATAGCATTAATGAGGAGGGATAAAATTTCTTATGGAACTTACATCCAAGAAAAATTATTCTTCCCAATATTAAGATACTAAGCTTAAGATTGTAAAATAATAGTTATCGATTTAATTTTATATCAACTAAATAATATTGTATATCACCCACACATACAATAGATGAAAATGAATTCATAGCTACAGAAGGTGATGATCATCTCTTTGTATTCCATTTTATTGTTATTTTTCTTTGAAAAGAATCAAATAATCCATATGCGATGCAATAATAATAAAAAATAAATAACTGAAGCTATTAGAATCAGCATTTGTTTCAAATAAAAAAAAAAAAAATGAAATTAACATTTGCTTGAACGATATTTAATCTAAATATTATCATTGTACAAGTAAAAGAAATAAAGAAAATTTTTTTTAAAAAATTAAATAAAAAAAAAAACAAGTAAAAAGAAGATTAACTTTGGCTATGTCGAAGTTGTATTTCTCTTCATGCACTTTTTATATCTTCTGATTATTGTTCTAAGCTCATATTTTGTATGGGTGGTCCTAAAAGTTACATGGTTGGTGGATATGGGTCAGACACCTATAGTATCCAAAATTCAAGTCGATAGTACAAAAACCAAAACAAAATTTCTAATAAAAATTTCAATTTGGATCTGTGAATGTATGGGGGGTACCCCCGCTAGTAATACGATTCGGCTGATTCCGACAAATGTACTGCGTATGGTAAAAAGAAAACTCTCTAGCTCAAAAATTGCGGGACTAGTTTGCATACATACAGACAGACAGACAGACAGACGAAAGAAAAGTCAGACAGCCAGACGGACATGTCTAGATCAACTTGTCTCGTCGCGCTGATTCAGAATATATGTCTATACATTATGGGGTCTCCGATGTCTCCTTCTGTGTGTTACAAACTTCATGACAAACTTAAAATATATACTATTTATTTGCTGCGTGTAGATTATAAAAAATAAAATTAAGAAAATGATAAATTAAATTCTCTTTAAAAATTGAATTTTCTTCCAACTATCAAATGCAATTCAATCGGCTGAGCTCCTTATCATACTAGAATAACCATAATAAATACTATATAGAAAAAGAAAATAATAAAATAGATAAGTAAAATCATCTTGTATACTAACTATAAATTCAATGAGTCTTTATTACTTTGAAAACAGTCGCAGTATTTGGTGATCAGTGAACGGTTGTGAAAATTAAAGTGATCTAACGAAAAGAAAATGGATTTCATATTCAAATCATGTTTAATAATTGTGATCATTGTCATTAGTTTAAGAAATATGACATATGGCTTACAATGTTATGAATGTCGAACATTTCTAAGCGAATGTACATTGGAAAGGCCAATAAATTTAATAGAATGTCCAAGGGAAAATGGAAAAAAGGCAACTGCATGTGGCATACAAGTTTTTCAAGGTAATTATTAGATTAATAAATTAATAAAATATATTGTTCTGATACTATTTGCGACATTTCATATTAATTGGAATTTTAGTGCAAAATTCAGATTTTGTTGCGCGAACTTGTTATTATGGACCTTTGAGTACCTTTTGTGAAGATGGTTGCTTATATAAAGAAAAACAAGATTGTTACAAATGCACAACGAATAACTGTAATGCTAATATAAGACCAACTAAACGTACAGACAAGGATAAATGTCAATAATGGCTCATGATTTTAGATATATTAATTTGTATTATATTTTTTATTTATTTATTTATTTATTGTAGAATGTAATAAGGAAATTATTTTTTTCTTTTTTTGTGTATATAAAATAAAAACCTCAATCAAAAATTTATCTTGGTTAATTATTTATTTATTGTTAAAAAAAATCAGCTTTATACCTGCTACTATATAGAAAGATATTGACACAAATAGTACTTAATAAACAGATAAAATAATAAATGGAAATGGAATCAATTTCCTTTGCAATGATCAACAATTTATATATTCATCCGCGGCAAACATAATAAGTACAACCATTTGAAATAAACGAAAATAGCTTTTATTCATTTTATATCAGATGATTGTCTTCATATTATAATTATTTCTTTAATAAACAATACATTTATTTTGAATAACCTTTACAGTTCTTTTTGAGATACTGGTTATTAGTGTCAGCCAAGTTTGCGCTGGTATCTTTGGACACAATCCCACAATTGGTTCCAATATTTGAAGTTTTGTTTTCCAATCCAGTTTTTCAGCACATTTCAAAGGTTTTCGATTGGATTCAAGTCCGAAGATTGACTTGACAAATTCAGTTTCTTGCATTTGAACCAATCCTCGACGAACTTGAATATGTGCGTTTGGATCATTATCGTGTGGAAAATTCCATCTCAGTGGCATATTTTCTTCAGTGTATGGCAGCATGATTCTTTCCAAGATGTCTTTGTATTAGGATCTGGTCATGGTATCGATGTATTGGTCCAACGCCATACTAGGGAAAACACCCCTAAACCATAATGTTGCAACCACCTTGCCTAACGGACTTCTTTTTTTTTTTTTTGTTTCATCATTATTTTTTACAGCTTGGCCCAGATCAGTTTACCATTTTTTTTTTTTTTCATAAATTAGTCCCTTCTTTAAATTATTTCGTCGAAGTAACAGAACTCTTCGTGCTATTCGGTCAGATAGTTTATCATGTTGTAGTCTGTTACGAATCGTTCAGGATGAAATTACTTGGCCAATTTCAGCTGAAATGCATCTTGAAGATTTGAATGGGTTCTTTTTAGAGATTATAATTATACGAGTATTTAATGCCCTTGCTCGGGATTCAATTTGTTTTTTTTTTTTTTTTTAAAGCATTCTATGTGTACATAAAGCACAAATTATTGCTTGCTTGCTTGTTGCCATATTGTAATCTATAAATTTAAAATGGTTGACGATATCTGCACTACCAGAAAACTAAAAAAATATTGTACAGAAAGAAATGAAAACTGTATGTAATTATTCTTCTTTCCATATCTGTATATTCTCATTCTTATGGTATATTTATATATATATTTATGTTTTTTTTATTCATACGAAGTACGAGTATTATAAACGTAAAACTAGAAAAAATACTTATTTCTAAAACTAAATGTGAAATGTACAATTTAGAAAAACAAATGAAATTTGTAATAAATAAATTATACAAAATTATTGAAAAGTCAACTTTGTAAACTTTTCTAACTAAACTCTCGTCTACTGAAATGGAAAGAAATCCCATGAGAAATTTTCTTGGAAAATTTAAAACATAAATTTCAATTGTACTAGTATATGTAAGCTAAATACATAATTATACTGGGATCTCCACACAAACAAGTAAAAAGTATCCCAAAAGTATATGACAGTGCCATAATTCGATAATGTACAACTGAGGTGGATTGGTTGGTGAGTTGAAAGTAGAGTAAAAGTATTATATGGAGAGCTTCCTTTCTGTGATTAGCTGTTGATAACTGAGAGACAAATCAGTTCTCTATGATACTGCATGGATATGGGACCAACGCGATCTAACATTATAGAGTGATGAGTTGGGGTATTTATTCTTCTGGAATGCCAGAAAAAACTTTTTAAATTTTACTTATTGAAGTAGGAGGTCCCAATGGGTCAATTGAAAGCAATCAGAAGCAGTTCTATTTGCACTATTTTGAAAATTATATATCAATAATAATTAAAAATATGTTTAATTTATTATTATTTTTTTTTTTTTATTTCTTTTTATTTATTTTTTTTTTCATTTGCGATCTATTGTACAGGACAATAAGTGAATTTGATAGTACAACCTTATGACTTTTGTATTAATTTAATTTAAATAGGAATTCTGAACGGCAAAATCAGTGGGTGTAACCGATTAAACCTTCGGGTGTGTTGGCTGTTGTCTAGCAAGTTGACTGCAAGATGATTTTCATGACTTTCAATCCTAAAGATGTTTTTGCTGCTTATTCTTGCGATCTCTTCACGGATCGTGGGTAACTGACAATTCCTGTGGAAAACTGTATTTCTCACGTACCAGGGCTTAGTTTATTATTGCTCATCTAAATGAGGATTGTCTTTCCATTTTTTAAAGTTTCAATCTACTTAGGATATTAATGAAGAAGGAAAATCGGTTTAAATATATTGTATGTGACAAATTTAAATATAATTGATTATTTCCTTCAGCGCATTTCACAGTAGAATTCTTCCAAATTCAAACTATTCCATTATGTAACATACTTAAATATATTGCCCAGTTAAGTTTTGATAGTTTAAGATATAAACTAATCAACTTGTTGACAATTCAAACCTTTCATGTAAGTTTCGTTAATGACACATTTCAATACTCTAAGGAATCATTAAATAAGTCGAGTTAACACGCCTTAAACTGTCAAAAAAGAAAGTGCACAGGGATAGAAGGACAAGGTAACTTTTATTTATTTATGCAAATGAAAAGGAAAAAAAGAAAAAAAGGCAAAAGAAAACATGAAAATACTTTGAACTTGAAACCTACTAAAACAACAAAGTACTTATATCATTCTCGGTTGCAATTAAATTTGTATACCCTTCACGGATATATAAATTGTTAAGAAAATGTTGATTGTGATGAAACAAACGCTATATGTTACTCACAATAAAGCTTTATTTTTTCAGTTAATCGATTTTGAATCCAATGAGTGGCTATTAAGTTATGTGCGCACAAACAAACAAACAGACAAACAAAAACTACGATTTTAATATATGTACAGATAATATTCTGTAAATTATGATGTCATTAAAGTATAGATACACTAAATTTAAAAGTATATAAATTATTGACTGAAAACTAATTTTTCACATTTTGGTTTTGGAAGCCACAACTTCGAGTTATCCACTAAATCATAATATTATCAATCTATAGCAACAAGCAACATTTTATTTTGATAATTAAAAGACTGAGAACTTAAATTGTATAGTAGGAAAAGAAAAGCAGATGGACATGGTTAAATAAATTCTCCTTTATTGTGTTATAAACATCACCTCAAATTTATTAGAGTACTTATTCATTCTCATTCATGCCTATGAATGATATAGACAGGAAGACAGAAGAGTAATGAATTAACAAAGTAATATGCAAAGGCAAGTTTGTGTGTGGCGTGTGACAAACATTTGCTAAAGGTGATGAAACACATTAGGGTTTTCTCATCCAAATTAAATGAAATCAGCAGAATAGTATAGAGCAAAGAAGTGAGCGTAAGAGAATCAGATGATTAAATCCCACTGAAAAAATATTGTAGAAAAAGGAATTACGTATACGAGTAGTTTGCGTGTCTAAAAGTAATTAACGCTCCAAATCAGTCGGGTACGCACTCTCGAGAGTCCAAGTTAACTCATAATATAACTAAACACACATATGTATTATGTACTTGGTGAGTATTTTTCTCTTAACATATAAAATGTATACTCTCACAACTCATTCTCACTCTCCAGAGAGAAGGTGAAATACTTAAATACCTCGCGCAACGCATTCTAATGCAGTGCAACTCGACACAACACGATTCTAGATACTTTGCATATGATTGAGAAAAATATTCTAATTTAGAGAAAGTTGAAAATATTTTAATGAAAAAGAAAAAAGAAAATGAAAAGTTCAAAACGGAAAATAAATATTTGATTTTGTAAAAGAAAAATGACCGAGTACCGCTGAGCATGAAAGAAAGGAGAAAAATTTGGAAAATGCTCAAAGCGAAGCGTTTGGTATTTTCAGTTGAATTTTGAACGCGGCAGATGCCTGACGAGCAAACCGAGAAGTTTTTAACTCGTTTGGTATGAGCACGACGAACATTGAAACGAACGGAAAACGTGGAAAGTGATTGTTGATTCCACACATGCACACACACACACACAAACACACACACACATATATAGATACACATAATCACAGACATAAACAGAACACGCAAACGAGTGTACAAAGTGGCAAAAACAAGAAAAACAAACTAAAAAGTCACATTCGCAAAGTGTGGAAAAGCTAAAGGGAAAATTATAATTGAAAATATGTAAAGTGCCATCGTCATTGACGCTTTAGATACTAAAGGCTTTTTGGATTAAAAATAATTTCAATAATTTTTCTTTTTAAATTTAAATTTATTTCTCATTTCTTTGCCGCAAAGAAATTTAATAAAATTTCTATAATAAAGAAAGATAAACAAGAAACGCATATAACATTATTTTCTTTTTTAAGTGGCATTCAAATATTTTGATGAATTGTTTGGAAAAAATTGTTCTGACGTGTCCATTAATTTATAACAAAAGAAATTTTTAATTTATATTTTAGTTCTTTTTGTTTTTAATTTTAATTTGGTTTATTAAACATTTTTGTGTTTAAGTGCAAAAACGTGTTAAAGAAAAATTTTATTTGATTTTAAAAATCAAAATTTATTATAGAATAAGAGAATCATGCAGTATTTAATTTCGTTAACTTTGTTGTTGTCACTCCTCATTGCAACAGGTTTGTTTTTATACTATAAATTATTACACTATTTTGATTTTTGATGAAATTTTCAAAAATATTTTAATTTTTTTTTATTTTTTAAGTTTATGCAATAAAATGTTATTCATGCGAATCCGTTTATGAGCCAAATTGTGCTGAGGATTTCGAAATAGAAAATCATTTCAAATTGGATTGTTCCTTCATCTCACCACCACGTTTCTTGGATAATGATCTCTCAATGAGAAATGCTACAGCTTGCATGAAACGTGTCTTTCGAGGTAAGTTGTTGTTTTTTTCTTTCTGTACCTGAGTGTGCAAAATAAGGCCAAAACATCAGAATATGGTACCCAATACAAATGAGTGTTGACAGATAGAAATATAAATAAATTGTATTGATTTATTAGTATTGATAATCTTTTTTTGATTTGTTGCAACTTGATGATTTGCCTCAATCGTTGTGTTAATTCAATTATAAATTAATTATTTTAATATTATTAAATATTTTATATTTTAATATATATTTCAATACGTTTTATCGTGGGTTTCTGTTCCAGTTTTAGTTGCAATTTTAATGATGCTTATTTAATTTAAATAATATTGAATTCAATATTTTAACATATAACTAATATTGCAAACCATGATCATCATTTCCCAAGAGAATTATAAAAGTCTCAAATGAGATTTTTATAGAAATCTATATTAATACTATCTATATAAAATTGCTTATATGAACTTTGTATGTAACGTTTTCACGCAAAATATACTGAACCGATTTTAATTTTTTTTTTTTTTAAATCAAAAAATGTTGTGCTAAAGATTAAAGAAAATATTTTTTTGTAGGATTAATTTTTTCCAAAATTACCCATACAAATTTTCGTACATTTTTTTTTTTGTTTATGCTTTGCTGCTTCCTGAATATTGTGTTGTTGTTGTTATTGATAACTGAGTACGCATTCTTCATTCTTTTCTTTCTGTTTGTGATGTTCACTGATAGCGAAACGAGTTCGAGAGATTTGTTGAGAATGGAAACAGGGGAAAACGGGGGTCGGTGGATAGAGAGTATAAGATCAAGAAGGTAGCAACGTGTGCCGGGAAGATCGTATTTCATAAATCTTTAAAATAAAACAAATTAAGTTCACTGTTTTCTCGTATTAAAGCCACTTCAATATGAGTGAAGTCCCAAAAGTACCCAACCTAATAAAAGTAGAAATACAAACTTTAACACGTTGATTTTATCCATCGCGATAATAAAGTGAAATACATTTATTTTTACTTAATTTCATCACTTAAACGCTGCAATAAGTTAGCAAAATACTTGCCGTTGATTTTCTGATTATAATCCTTGAAAATTTGTCTTGCCTATAGATGGAACTATCATTGCCATCTTTGGTGCTAATTCACACTTTTCGGACCACTGTCTTGACTGTTCCTTTGTCTTAGATGAAAAGTGATGGACCCATGTTTCATTCATGAATATGAAATGAGTCAAAAATCCTTCCTTATTACTGTGAAACATTGTCAGAACACCCAATGGGAACATTCTTGCGACGCAACAAAAAAACAAAATAAACAAAAAATTCCATTGTTGTTCCAATTGGGCCACCCATCTTACGCACTGCTTTCTCATGTGCATTTTTCCAGTCAAGATGCAATGTATAGTAGTTTTTAAAATGTCTAACATATCTAGTAGCTTCCGTACTTTCAGTCGACAGTCATTAAATACCATTTGTTGAATTTTCTTCACCATTTCTGGTGTAGTCAATTCGTTTGATCGACCACTGTGATATTTGTCTTGGCTGCTCCCAATATTTTGCAAATATAATCGAACGAGAAGACTCCCCAGAATAGAATCTAGAATTGCTTTGATAGTCGTTAGGCCTTTCAAATGAAAGTGTTGTATTACATAACAATGATCAATTTTTCTTCTATGTATACAAACTCACTGAGATTGTTCACAATTGATGTCTGCCAAAGAAATCTTCTAAACAACATACTCGTAGTATCGTCGTCAAATTTTAAACTTAAGCCTTATAAAGCTGCTACTTTCAACCACAGTAAAACTTTTCAAACAATAGATGATATGTTGGAGGATGCATCGCATCTCGCAGCGACTAAACATTTTTTTTAATAAAATACTAGCTCTAAGTTCATTCTTTAATCAAGAAAAGATTGTCAATACATTTAAGTCTGTTCTTAAAATCAATTACCACTAGTATGAGTATATGATTGTACACTCATAAATTAATTCCAAATAGTTGTTAGAAATATAAAAAATATTTATATTTATTAAATACTTATTGACCTTTACCTTACTGTTATCTGTAAACAGAGAGTAATATAATAATCTCATTATCTCGAAAGGATGAGATCTTCTTAATCGTCTCGCCTCTCTGACTACTCCCATTCTGCGTCGCTTTAAGAGATGCCTGGCTAGTCTATTTGGATGATTTTTTTTTCTTTTAATATTTCTTGGCCTGACGATTAATCACATCACCATTTTTAGAATCTCAGTATAGATATCGAAAGAGTTAAAAAACATTAACTAACGATCATTGAACACTATTATTAGGTTGGTGCAAAAATAATGGCCGTTTTCAAACAGCTAATTTAAATGAACGTAACTCAGCTCAGAATAAACTTTATTAATCGAAATAAAAACCATTACAATCAATACATTTTTGCCAACGAGAAACAAGTTTATTTATGCTGGTAGCAAAAAAGTCCGGAGTTCTGGAGGCGATGAAAGCGTTTTTGGCGTCGTCTTGATTTTTGAAGCATTTCTCGCGCAGGAAGTTGTCGAGGTGTTTGAAAAATGGTAGTCGGTGGGCGAGAGGTCCAGTGAATATGGCGGATGAGGTAGAGTCTCGTAACCCAATTCGTTCAACTTCTGCAAGGACAGTTGTGCGATGTGCGGTCGAGCGTTGTCATGGAGCAGATTGGTCCCTTCATAATGATCAATCTCGGGCACTTATGTCGAAGCTTCTGGTGCATTTCGTCAAATTGTTGGCAGTACTTCTCTGCCGTGATCGTTTCGTCTGGATTCAGAAAGCTGTGATGGATGAGACCGGCTGCTGACCACCAAACAGTAACCATAATCTTCTTTTAGTGCAGTTTCGGCTTCGGAAAGTGTTGTGGAGCCTCGTCGCTGTCCAACCACTGCGCGGAACTTCGCCGGTTGTCGTAGAAGATCCATTTTTCATCGCACGTTACGATTCGGTCGAGAAACGGGTCATTTTTGTTGCGCTGAAGAAGAGACGCTGAAACCTCAAAACGACGATTTTTTTGATTTTCGTTAAATTCATGCGGCACCCATTTATCGAGTTTTTTGGCATCCCTATTTGCTTCAGATGGCGTACGACTGAGTGATCGACGTTGAGTTCTTGTGCGACTTCTCGTGTGGTTTTATGAGGATCGGCTTCGATTAAGTCTTTAAATTCGTCATTGTCAACCTCAGATGGGCGGCCGCGACCCTCTTTATCTTCAAGGCTGGTATCACCTGCGCGAAATTTTTCAAACCATCTACGTGTAGTACGTTCGGAAGCAATATCCTCGCCCCATGCTTTATTGATATTTCGTGTCGTCTCCGCAGCATTGTGGCCAAGTTTGAACTCGTGAAGCAAAATAATGCGTATTTCTTGTTTTGATAGCATCACAAAAAGTGGTCGGAAATCAGAAACGTATAACGATAATAAAAAGATAATTAGTCTAAAAGATAGAGCAAAAAACGCGCTTTAAAACGACATATTGCATGACCACATTCATTAAAAAATTTATTCCGAAATTCATGCATAAAAGTAAACAAAATGGAAACGGCCATTATTTTTGTACCAACCTAATATTTTTTACGATCTTTAGGACGAAATCATCAAATTCATCTGAAAATAAATAGGACGATTGATCTTTTCTTAGATTCCCTGGACAATTATGGGTTGAAGAAGAAGGCACCTTTTTTATTATACTTATAGTCTTTTAGGTTGTTTGATATGCATGTAGATTTCTTCATTATGCATACCATTGCTGTCTATTTCAAATTCATATAAAACTTATATACTTGTTTCCCTTTCGATTCAATTGTAATTTTAAAAAAATAAATAATGACAAGAAATTAGAAACAAGGAAATATTTTTCATGAAAGTGCATAAAATATTCTCAATTATTGTTAGTTCAAACATTCTACTTAAAATGTAGAAATAAACACCACTATTCTTAAAACAAATTAATTTTTAACTGTTACTAAGATCTAAGATTACTTTTATAATAAGATAATTTAATTTTTTTATTTATTTTTCATTGACAAAAAATGGATAAAATGTTGAAACATTGAATAACTTTCAAGCAATCACCTGCCATGAAATTTTATGATATTTTTAAAATATTGTGCCCCTCTTTCAAAGTATGTTAAATAAATAAAACTGTCACTGATGGATGGATTTGTGATTACTCATAATTGCAAATTTGAAAATGAATGAATTCGAAGCAATTACCAAAAAACACATTCTATTTATAAATGATATTTCAATTGATTTTCAAAAGAAAACTCATAATAAAAATGTCACTCATTAAAGGAGCATCATAAATCAAAATCAAAATCAAATCAAATTATTCATTCATTAAACTTATCTATCGTTTTATCGTTTTGTTTTGCTTTGTTTTGTTTTGTTTATTATGATTTATATTTTGTTACTTACAGAGAATGGCATCAAGAAATTTGTACGCAGTTGTTACTTTGGTGATGTCAATGAAACGGAAGTGGGCTGTCGCATGGATCCAATGTTGCCAGCAGCCCAAAATGTTAGTTGTCATGTTTGTGACAATGAGAACTTTTGCAATGGTGCCGAATCTCTAAGAAATCACCATCACTTGGATAAATGGAAAATCTTAAGCATATTATGTTTTATATTGGCAATGAATCTATTCAAAATTGGCTAATATAATCTAAACTAATTAAACTAAATTACAAGTGATCATCATTGATAAATTGTTAATGTAGCTATTGATGCTTTTAGTAAATTAATTATAGAACTTGTGAAAATAATTTAGAATGCTTAGCAAAGTCAATAATAAAATGAGAATTTAATAAAAATAAAAAAACAAAAATGTTACCACAAAACTAATAAAAAAAAGATCAATAAAAATAAAAATAAAATACAAAATAAAAATAAATCCAAATATAAAATAAAATTTGTTTGTTTTTGTGTTTAGGTGAATTTTTGTGAGAAAACTAATTTTTCTCTATTATCAATCTCACTCTTTGTATCTCTTCAAGATGAGTTAATATCTTTTCTATTAAATACTCTTTAAAAATGTTTCAAAATGTTTTGATCTAAGAGAGATCTGTTATCTCTAAGCAAAACATTAGTGGAATTTTCTTCTGTTTTCATTTCCCAGTCTTGTATCTTTGCCTAAAGCAATCAGTTCAATTTGGGATTTGTTGAAATTTTGAAAAATATTCGACTTTTCCTTAACCAAATAGAACGAACAATTTATAAATAAATTCAAATATTTAGAGATTTTATGCATCTAAAAAAGAGTCAGTAGAAGAATTGGATTCATATTTTGGTTTAAAAAGAACTTATGCAATGCGTGCGTTTCTAATTTTTACAATTTTATTAATTTTCACAGCCACAGGTGCGTATACTTATGTTTATTTTTAAAACAAATAATTATATTTTTTTTATTGAAATCTCTTGATTATCCATGATATTTTCTCTTTATAAATCTCTTTTGGATTGAGTATATAGGTTTGGCTATAACTTGTTATGAATGTGATTCTCTCAGTGACCCGAAATGCGGAAATTGTTTCTTTGGTGACGATGTAAATCAAATTGATTGTGATGACGTTGAAGTACCCGAAGGTGTTTTACGTCCGGAAGCAACAGGTTGCTTAACAAAATATCATGAGGGCAGTAAGTAAATTTCCAATAGATTCATAACAACAAAATGGAAAAAAAAAAACTTATTTTATTTAATTCAATTTCAGTTGAAAATCATGCATTCTTCATACGCCGCATGTGCTACTATGGTGAACTGAAAGCTGCCTATGAAACTTGTGAACACTCTGCACCAGATCCTTTGGTACCATATTTAGATTTAGTTGCCTGTGTAGTCTGTGATGATGATTTATGTAATGCAAGCAATCGAATGTTGAGTCCAATGAGTCTATTATTTTTATTGCCATTTATTTTATGGTGTTTAGTTTAGTTAGCAGTTAGCTAGCAGAAAAGAGACAAAGCCTAAATGGAAACTAAAGGAAAGTTTATGATACATTTTGATTTCAATGGCTTAACAGTGTAGTTCAATAGACATATTGTTTTTAATGATAAGATAAAATTATATATTTTCGTTTTAATTTTTTGTTGTTCGAATTTGTAAGGTTTTTTGATAGGGGTAAATTCTCAAAGGAAATAAAATATTTTAAAAATATTACAAAAAAACTAAACTCTATAAAAGTAACCATATGAGAAATCAGTTTAATTAATTCAAACATTCTAAATGTTTTGTACAAGGACTTTTAAAGGTGTAGTGACAAATAGAGACGGAATTATATATGTGTTACAAAAAAGCTTATATAAAATACTAGCTATGCCCCCATGAGTTCCTCTGGCTCAGGCTGGACAAACACTATTAAACATATAGACTGGAAAAGTTGCTCACGAAATTGTTTCTTCTCATATTTAGTGCAGTTTGTATGTTTTGTAAGTTATCTACGCTCAAAGAATTGTTGTTTATAAAAACATCAAAAAACAAAAAGTTGACAAAGACGATTTAATTAATTCTAAAATATGTTTTTGAGATTTATATGCAAAATTTTATCCACCAATTTCGACTTTTTTGGTGGAATAAGTAGGCATTGACACGACCATAACCGCATGCAATGTTGTGTCAAAATTTCAGAGCAATCGGTAAAGTTATTTTCGAGTTCATAGGTCGTGAACAAACGGATTTTTGACATTTTTATTTATGTATGTAGATAAAAGAGTTTTTCTGCAGTGCTACATACAACATTATTACAAGCGTACCCTGCTAGCCCATGACGTGGAGATGCCAAGAGGACTAAGTCATTTATTAATGTGTGATATTTTGATATTTTTGGGTTTGTACTCGATATACTAAATGCCACAGATATTACACATTATAAATTAAAACTGTTTTGTAAGGCCCTGGAAGCTCAACTTAAAACTAAAAATATTATATTGCTGTTGAACCTCTTGAATTATCCGTGATGTTTTGTTCCGAGCTTGCTACGGATATTGTGAATCTACATAGTTTTTGAAAATCATGGTGGAAAACAATTTAATTACACAGCTAATTACAACAACATAACAGAGGGGAATACCGAATTTTAATACATATGTGTACATACATGAATACATCTATATGTAAATATGTATGATCATTATATGGAAAAAATGGACAAATTCATAAAAGTGGTAAATCATGGTTAATAAAAGGAATATTAATTACTAGCAATACACGCAACACCCCAGATGTACATACGTTTTGTAGTTACTGCTCTTCTTTGTCGTAAATGAAAGCCACCAACATTAAAAATGATCTTTCTCATTAATGAGTGAAACACGATTGATTGGTATCTAGTCAAGATATCTATAATAATCTTTAAATTGATGGGTAGACATACAGTATAGGCCTGGGGTGTCCAACATTTTTGGTTCCCTGAACTGCATTGGAAGATGATGGTTGGGGATTTCGGGCGTCGGCATATCTAAAATTAAAGATCTTCTACCCAAAATGGCGAGTAAAAAAAAAAAAAAAAAAGAAAAAAAAAACAAAAACAGTGACGAGCAAAAAACCGTATATCTTATACTGTTCTCTTTTCTTCTCTGTGTTTGTCACTTGGGCCTGCAGTCATACAAGAAACATTCTTTGGACAGCCTTTGGTCCAGGCCCAAAAACTGATCATACAATTAGAATTAAAAAAAAAAAACAAATAAAATCAAATTCCATTTTGTTCTCTAATATATTTTTATTTATATTTTGTATATGTTTATAATTTTTTTTTCTTAATTTTTCAAACATTTTCAATTATTTATTGAATAAAACTATTGTTTCTTGACATTAAATATAATAAATAACATTGTATTTTTCGATTTGTTTTTCTCTATCAATATATGATGATTTTTATATATGTATTCATATATCAATTAATATTTATATATTTTTATTTTTGTTAAATTATTTAATAGAAAAATTACAATACGCACACATATAAATATTTATTCTTTATTTGTATTTAATTTTTATAATATTTAATTCTTTATTACTAAAATTATATTTCTTTATGTAATTTAGGTATATAAATATTGTAATTATAATAATTATTTTTTATCATAAATATAAAAGATCTTTCATCAGGGATTTGATAGTTTAAAAATGTAATAAAAAAAAAATAAAATTCTCAGCAAAAGAGTTCTCCTAATAGATATCCATCATACAAAAAGCTATTGGATGGAGGATGCAGTCCACCAAGACCAAATCGAGTCGGGATATCTATGATGTGTTGAATTCCATTCAAATTTCTGTTTTTTAATACATTTTCAAACTGCCAAGTTTGAGATGAAAAACCCTTTATACTTAGTATGTAGTTTGTATTTAGTTTTTTTTTTTTTGTGTATTTTTCTTTTTATGATTTCATATTATATTTATATATTTTCAATACAATAATTTCGTTTTTCTTTAATTGTTTATTAAATTTTCATTTTATTTCATATATTCTTTTCTATACTTTTTGATATACAATTTCAATTCACAATGTTCAATGCATATAAATATATTTATTTATTTGTTTATATATAAAAACTAAAAATAATATGCTAATAATAATAATTATATGCAAGATAATAAAAACACTTACAACTTAAATTTAAAAATTAATTAATTAAAACAATTTCATAAATGTAAAACCAAATATAAATAAGTTATATACAAACGAGTTCCTCATTTCTATTTTATTTTTTTTTTTTTAAACAATTTTGAATTAATATTTAATTTATTTCTTTATTAAAAATACTGTCAATATTTATGTATATAAAATTGTAACGCTCAATGCGGCTTAGGGGCAGCAGCAAACAATCATTCTGAGTTGATTTGAATCAAATCATCAATCAAATAAGTTTTTAATAGAACGTTTTTGTGCTGCATTCAATCACACGCAGTTAACAACAATAAACATTTTGCATTCATTTAAAACATAACAAATTTGTTTAAAAATTCTTTTTTTTTCGTTTTAATAAAAATAAATTTATACATAATACATAATCAATAATGTTAATAATAACAATAATCTTTTAAATTTTATTAAACTAATCAAACTTAATTAAATTATTGATTTTTTTTTTTTTCTTAATTTTTTGTTTCATTATTTATTAAAATAAATAACAATAAATTATCATAAATTATTTTCACTTCACTTTTTCATTTGATAATATAATAATTTTTCTTTCTTTTTATTCATTTATTTAATTTATTTATATATATTTAGTTAATTGTACACAACAATTTAAATGTATAAACAACACAGAGAGATAGTATTTTAAATTTAAAAATATTGAATTTTTCTTTTAATTTTTAATATACTAAAAAAATATTGTATTTCTAATTGTTTTGCAAAGTAAATTGTATAACAAATTATTGTATTTATAAATAATTTAATTTTAAAGTGATTTTGGTGATGTTGTGTGTGTGTGTGTGTGTGTGAGTGTGTGTGAGTGTCTATGTGTGCTTAATTATTTGAGCAAACACAATAAAAAATAATAGAATTATTTGTTTGGCATTGAATTTATGAATTTATTTGGAGGACCCGCTCCGAAATTGTTAAAAACTTTGAACAAATTTTAGTTTTTTGTTCAAACAATTTTTTTTTAAATTATTAATTTTATAAATTGCCAAAATAAATAAAAAGTATAATGGAAATTAATGTGAAATTTGAAAATATAATAAAAATGATTTTTGATTTTGACTTTTGATTTAGAGCAACAACAACAGCAACACACTCAATTTTCACTTTAAAATTAAATAATCTTTCGTTATATATTTTATTTAAATTATTTTTTTCTTTCTTTAGTATTTTTTTTATTATTATTTATTTAAAGCATTAAACTGTTTTTCGTTGTTAAATGATTTATATATATATATTCATTAATTTTCCCATTCATTTATTGTTTCTAATAAAGTAAGTTTTTTCATTCTAAAGTAATTTTCATTTTAAATTTTATTTAATTATATAGTTTTTCTTATTTTGTGTGAAGTTCTCTTCAAACATAAAGTTTTCATAATCAAAAGAAAATTTACTGTGTAGTTAAAAAGTTTATGAATAATAAATAAAAAATTGAATTAAAAACAAAAAAAAAATAATGAATAATTGACTAGAAAATATAATCAAATACATATTTCTATAAAAAAAATGAGAAAAAATTGTTCATGTTCAATATTAGAAAATTTTAAGAAATAAATTCTTTGATTTTTGTTTTATTTTTAAGCAGGGCAAATATTTAATTTATTTTTATATTTGATTTTATTTGATTTTTTTCTGGTGTTCAATTTACATTTTTCATATTTTTTTGTAATTATCTTTTTAAATTTTCTTTTTTTATTTTTTTATTGGAATGAATTTTTTTTATGTTTTTTTCTGTTTTGTTAATTCAATGAGATCAATAAATTTGAAAAGGAAAACCAAAAAAAAAAGTATACATTTTTAAAAACAAAAAAATTAAAAACATCTTTTGACTGACAGCTTTTGATGATGAAAACTTTATGTATGAAGAAATTGCTTTACATGTTGTAATAATAATTTATTATTTTTTTTTAATGTTGTTTTTGTATTTTTTGTTCTTAAATACAAAAATTTATTTTTAAATTAAAAAAATGATAAAAAAAAAAAAATCATGAGAACTCGAAATAATTGAGTCTTCATAAATTAACAATTGATAAATTTGTTTTGTTTATTAAACGCATTTTTATATCTTTCATTAAAACAGAACTGAGAAGAAATACTAAATGTATTAGACGATTTTCCCCATCGAATAAAGTATTGAATTCAAATCTAACTAAACTATTTTGTTTCTGTTCAATAAATTAATTTTCTTTTTTATATATAAATAAAATCTTTATAAAAGACTCTCATTATTTTATTTCCATATTCCAATTTCCTAAGATGAATAACTCGTACATTTCTTAATCAAGAAATAACAAATTTCGCTTAAAAATTATTTAACATTAATATAAGTTTCCTTCCCCTAAAACTGATTGACACTATTAAATAAATTAAGGGAAAAAACCTTAAATAAATAAAATATTATATTAAAAAATACTAGTAGATTCTTTCCACACTTTAGATCTGCCAATCAGATTTTATTTAGATTTGTAGGATGTTTTTCTTAATGCTTAAGACTTTCATTATTTTTTTTAATTTTGAAAGATATAAAAGAACCAATTTCGATCAAACCGAAATTTTTCATTAATTTTTTTAATTTTGAAAGATATAAAAGAACAAATTTCGATCAAACCGAATTTAGCGTTTTTAGTATTATGTTTTTGTATTTAATTTTATTTTTATTATTATTATTTTTTTTTTTTTTAGAAATTTTATTTAAACATAAGAACAAACAATAATAAAAAGGAAATTAAAATTAAAATAACGAATTCAGTCAATAGTTTTGGTTTTCAAAAATTAATTAATTACAATAATTAACAAAAAATAAACTATTTTATTTTTTACATAAATAATTTAATTATTTCTTCTTTATTTTTTTGTCAATATTTTTTTCTTCTTTTTTAATAATAATTTAAAGAATAAATACAAAAGTAATAAAAATAATAATTCTTGCTTTTCTTTTTATGTTTTATTATTATTTTTTTATTTAAGGAATTTTCTGTTTGTATTTTTTCTATTTTATTTTAATTTATTGTATTTCTTGTTTGTCTGATTTTTTTTTTTTTATTATTATTATTTAAATAATAACAACACATTTTACTTTTATTTTAACTCACAGAGTATTTATTTATTAAATAATAATTTTGCTTATTTTTTGTTTTCTTTTTTATATATTTTTTATATATTATATTAATAATTATAATAATGATAATAATAATAATAATAATATTGTTTATAGTATTGTATGTAATAATATATTGTTGCTATAACTTTTTGTTGTATCTTTAATTGTTTTTCCTTTTTTTTTATCTGTGTAAATTGAGTTTTGTGTTGTTGGTTTTAAAATTTCTTTCAATTTTGTCAAGTTTATTTTTATATTTTTTTTTTAGTTTCTTGTTGATTCTTTATCTTATGATAAATTATGTAAATTGTTATTAATTGTATCTTTAGTAATCAATTATTGAATTTCGGAAGCAGAAGCAGCATTAGCGGCGGGGTATAAAGTTCTCTTTATTTATCTTTAATATATTTGGATTCGCTGAATTCATTGGATTATTGTGTTGAAGTGTTTTGTTTTTTAAGTCATTACCATAATAATGATAAAAGAAATGTGACTGCTGCTGATGATATAATGATGTTGATGATTGTGGTGATATTGGTGATGTTGGTGATGTTGAGATTGAGAATTCATTCATTCATTCGGCGGGCAAATTTTGAGTTCTACTTTAATTGGGTTGATGCTGATAATGATGATGCTGGGCAATTTCGTCAATATTATTAATTACATTTACTCAATTTAAACACCAACAAAACCATAAACTTCAAGTACACGTATCTCAAAATCACGTGATGGACATAGTGGTGGATTATTGAATGTTTTACAACTGTCGGTTTTGCCAAAACGAATATTTTCATCCATCCAAATTGCCTGACCCTCACTAATAAAACAAAAAATAATAGAAAATAGTATAATAAGAGAAAATGTTTTTATGAATGAGTTGTGTGGAGTGTACATACCCGCCACCAATGGTTATCATCTTAGCATCTGCAGCCATAAATAATTCAGATGAGTGACCTAAATCTTTGTCATTATCAATGCCAACCCATGGATATTTGGCACGTTCGGGATATAGAGAAAAAAGGAACGTCTCGCCGGTACCAAAGTAAGCCTGACGTTGGCCCTTGTCATCTTTGACATTGCGTTCAAACCAGCGTGACGAGCAATAGGCACCAAAGACCTAACAATTGATTGATTGTTAATTATATATGTAAATGGATTAATAAGATTTCTTTTAATCATACCTCATTATTGCACGTTTTAATCATCATTAATGTTGGTTCATGCTGCTCAACCCGCACATAGAATGTGGTCAATGAGCAGCCGTGTTCCTCGGTTGTATAAAGCAGTACGGGTTGGTACATTGTTATGCGAACTGGTAACCAGGACCAAAGTGTAAAAAGCTAAAGAAAACATACAATGAAATTAGTTTGATTGCATAAAACAAAAGCAGCAACTTAAAATAAATCAACAACAACATAAAACTACGCAAAAAATAATAAATAGTAAAAAATTCAAGAATTAAGCACAATTGAAAAAAAAACAAAATATTTTTATTATTATTATATTATACTAAATATATGTAAATACATTAAAAACTAATTAACAAAATTCAAAATATGTATAACAAAAAATTTGGGGAGATCAAAAATATTATTCAAAACATTTAAGAAACACGCACAGGAAGCAATCTTCTGACGATGTCAAAATGAAAAAGACACTAAGAATGTCACAGTTTTATAAGCACAGGTACAGTTTTATAAGTATAACATACACAACAACACAAGCTAAACGCAACGAAACAAATGGAAACGAAACGAAGCGAGCGAGCACAATAAGCAGCTGAACAGCGACACTCAAACTGTTGTCAGTTATGCTTCAGCATGATGACACTCAAACTGTTGTCATTCATGATTGCGCACAAGATACTCAAACTGTATTTAATTTGATTTTGAATTTGTGAAATGCGCTCATGTGTTTTCCACAAAAATGTGAATGTGTGTGTGGGATTGTGAGTCTGTGTGTGTGATGATTTGGATTTTTTTTGTTTCTTTTTATTTTTTTAAACTGTTTCATTTTGTGATTGTGATTTTGGAGTTTTGTTCAGTGTAAAATTGTTTTGTATTGTGTGATTTTGGTTGTAACAACATTTCAATTCATTTTTGGCTTACAAATACTAGTACAACATTTTTAGGCAGGATTTACGAATTTTTACTTGATGGGTTAGCTACTTTTGCACTTAGTCTAATAGTGGTGGAGGAGGGGTTTGTGGGTTTGGTTGGTTGGTTGGTTGGTTTCCTTTCATTCATTCTGAGTTAGCGTAAACAAACAAACGAACACAAGGATTTACAAATGATTTTTTTTTTTTGATTTTTGATTTTATTATTTTGATATTCGGTTTTTCTTTTTGGGTGTATGAATGCTTACAGAATTTTCGCCCTGCCATGTTTTTGCGAATGATTGCGTGCCCGGAAAATCGAAATTCTATATAGAGAAGAATTTAAAATTTTCTGATTAAAATCTCTTCTTAAAAAAAAAAAGAACAACATTATTCCAACAAAAAAAAAAAAAAAAAAATTAACTAACATCGGAAGTGTTTTTAATTGTAGTTTATTTTCTGTTGCTGAAGTTGCAAGAGAGAAATTATCACATTAGACATTGAGTTCTATAGACTAAGGAGGGACTAATAATAAAGTGAGGTTGGTTCTTTATTGAGGGACGTGACGTGCGTGCTTTGCAACAAATTGGTGTACTGTAGAATTATTGCAATGTAAGAAGTGTAAGGACGAAAGTTTTTGTTTTATATGGGTGCTTATTCTCTTTACATCCTTAAACGATTTTTATACAATATAAATATTCCTTCAAATCCTAAACTTTGATATTGATAATAGCATATGGGGTATCATTTTCATAAAGTTTTTTGAATTTATTATAAAATTATTTAAAAAGTTTTTAATACTCATATCAAACATAAATTTATAACATTAAAAGATTTACGACTCTCAAAAAAGTAATTGTAGGTAATAAAATCTAGTAATACATCAAGCGTATATTACTTTAGGTAATTGAAGACAACTTGAAGTTCTTTTTAGCAACTTTAAATTCTAAAAATTAACAAGTACTTAGTTTTCCTCATTTCTTTTATATGAAACATATAAAAATGTCTAATAACAATTTAATAGATAGGTAGATATGTATTGATAACATTCCTCGTTATAAACGATACATTTTTTTTTTTTGTAGATGTCATTTCCAAATCCTTTTTTCCGAGATAAATCTATTTGCTTATGTATTTTCATGGTTAATACATTTTTTTAAATTCCCAAATCCCAGTTTCGGAATGACAGGTACACATTCCAGAGCTTAATCCTATTGAAATCTTCTAGAGCATATAAAAAAAAACACACTTTGCCATAAGGTTTATGAAAATGGAAAACAATTTAATAGTTTAAAAGACTTGAAGGAAGTCATTCTTCTGAAATGGACAAAATTGGACATTATATTTTTGTTTCAATCTAATTTGATAAATACTGTCCTATTTACTTATTTCGTTTAAAAGTATTTTGTTTGATTTTTCATAACTCGTAGTTATGGTTGTTCGGCTCTATGTTACTTAAGTTTAAATAAAAAAAAATAATTTTTGGTTATCTAATAAATGGTTAACATTTTGTTCTCCTATTTACTTACTTCGAGCAGCTCAGATCAAACTTCGGATCTAACAAAAAGTTCTCACATTGAGTTTTCTTTACAAATCCAATTAATTGAATTTTTGACTGTTTAAATTAGGAGTAATTTTTGATTAAATACAGTTCGGTCGGTCTCTAGTCTACTTAAGAAACCTATCTACCATGTTACAGAAGGGACAACTGTAATTTATCATTTAAATATATTAAATGCCTAAAATCTATTTATTTTATTTTTTCTGGGAAAATCGGCACAGAAAATGGAAAAATAAGAAGTCACAGGATGTTAATTCCTAATTCAATTATAAACAAGAAAAGTCCTAATCGAAGAATTGTTCTGCATAATGAAACAAAATGATATGAAATTTTCAATAGTAAATTACATAAAATATTAAAATTTTACAAAATTTGCATTTATTTGTGAAAAAATACATGAAAATTGTCAAGTGCAATATTAGAAGACACAAATATTGTACAATATATTAATGTTATAGCTAACTACACACATGAATACATAAGTAGTAGTATGAAAAAGATTCATATTTGCACTCATGATTTTACTTTAAGAAATAGAAAAATATTATTACAAAAGGATGGTTTAAGCAAAAATTTAACTGTTTGGGATTGGATTTTCTTAAACAGTTTTATATATCAAAAAACAAAAATTAATATTCAAAGACAAAAAATGAAAAACATCAATCAACCAATAAAAAAGAACAAAATAGAATTGATACTTTTTCTAAGGATTCTTCAAGGAAATTTCAATTTTTTTATTTTTTTCGTTTTTTTTTTTTTATTTGTTAACAAAAATCACACTTACATCATCATTTGAACAAACTTGAGATTTTAATTGATGTATGGGATAGACGCCCATTGCGATAGCTCTATGACCGGGCGATTTTTCGCCCTTTATTTATTATTATTTTTCATATTTTTAATACAATTAAGAAAAAAAAAAAGATGAAAAGAAATTGGGAAATAAGGTTTAAAGATAGAGAAAGTGAAAGTGAAGGGAATTAAACAAAATATAGTAATAAATGTAAAGGATAGCATTTTTTGGTTTGGGATTGAACATAAAATGAGATTTAATTTTATTTATATTATTTTTAGAAATTTTAATGATTATAAAGCGCGTTAATGAATTAATTTTTTATTCAATATTTTTTTTGAATTTGATTTATTTTGGTTTTATTATTATTATTATTATTTTTTTTTTTTTTGCCAAGGCAGCAATTTAAGTAAACGAAAAACAAAGTAGAAAAATAAATATTAAGAAAATTTTCGTTAGTTTTAAAATTGTCAATTTTTGTTTAAATTTTTAATAAGATTTTTGTTTTCTTTTTTAAATTTTTGTTGTACAATATTAAATGTTTCATAATAAACATAAACAAACAATCTCGAGTAAGTAAAGAGAGTACAGTAAGAGAATTATAATATTATATATACATATATATATATATATATATAAATAAATCTATATAATAGAAGAAAATAGAATAATAATAATAGTAAGAGAAAATTAAGCAGCAGCGGCAGATTTGCTTTGCCTTTTTTAATTTATTTTGTTTTTAAAGAAAATTAAAGAAATATCAACATAAAATAATATTTATAAAATTAGTTTGTTGTTCAAATAAATATAATGGAAACAACAACAATAACAACAAATAATAATCAATCAATTATAAATAATGAAAGACAAACATCATCATCACAAAGTTTTAGACTTAAATAGATTAAGTGATTGATTGATTGAGTGAGAATAGACACAAAAAAAAAAAAATAAAGATTTAGAGAAGTAAAGTAAGAATGAATTCAAGAACAATAAAAACGAAACATTAGAAAAAAATATCGAAACAAAACATATTTTTTTGTATACACTGTACAAGCATTAAAAACAAAGAAAGCCCCATACCAAGTTGCGACAGGTCTCGGTGTACACCTTCTGGAAATGGTAGTAGGTTGTAGGTGGTATTGATAAATTTTTATTTGATATATATATTTGATTTGATTATATAAAATTTTGAATTGTTTCGATAGTTTATGTTTTTTTTTTTTTTTTTTTTTTTATCAATTTCGGTTGAAAATTCAATGAAGGAAAAAGAAGAGAGCATAAAAATAAAATATTAAAAAAATAAATTATGTGTTCATATAAATAATTAATTAATTAATTAAAAGAAATGATTTCTAGTGCTTAATTACTTATATTTGTATACCGAGACTTACTATACTTAAATGCTAAAACAAAATAATATTTTGACTTTCTATAAATTAATAAAAAATTTATAATATGTAAAATGGAATTAATTAATTAAATAAATAAATAAAAATATGCATGAGCTTTCTAAATCTAATTTTTTAGAATAAAAATAAATAAATAAGAAAAAATTAATATTAAAAATTAATTTAATATAGAATAAGAATAAGTGAAATCGAGATTGTTTTTTGGGTGCTTGAAAAATAATAGAAAAATTTATAAAGAAAATATACTCATAACAATTAACCAATTAGAAAATACCCTTCACACAATCAGATATTATAAAAAATAAAACAAATCAGACTAAATTAAATCTTAATTTAGTTGATTTTAAGAAATATTGTATTGTATTGTATTTTAATCTACTGATCAAAAAATAATATTATAGTATAGCTAAAGTATTTGACATATGATTACAGTTTAAAATTTTTAAAATATAATTTTGTTCATATATTCTTATTATTAATCTTTCAAATCTACATATGTACATATGTATATGTTCCTTTGTTTTTTTTTTTTTATAAAGTTTAAATATATTAAACTGTAGTAGTTCTTTAGTTGTAGATCAATTAAAAAATTTAAGAATTTATAGAAGTTAAAGTTGGCAAAACAACATTAGATCTTTATCTTAAGAACTATAATACTAGTTTGCATAGATATGAATAGACTAAAAAGTTTCAATTCAGTCTCCTTGTTTGCTGATTAAAATATTAGATACCTGCAATATTTTTTGTTTCACTTCAATAATTGTAGACATTTTAAAGAATATCTTTCGGTATTATCTTAAAGAATGCAATCTGGCAACACCATACCTAAATAATCAGTGTGGTTCCCCAAAATTTAAGATAGTTCATTATATTTTAGTGAAAGTTGACTTGATTATAATAGTATATGCACACAGATTAGTCAGAATTCTTTAAGTATTGGATCAAGAAGAAAAAAGAAGAACTTAATATACAATTTAGAAACATGCATTGTTTCATACGCAAGTGGACTGGTCAACAAGAAAATACTTTCTTGGCACTGAATCAGCCGCCACTGCTATACAGAGATATGGTAAGTCTCATATGGAAAGGCTAAGTGAACATAGAGTAAATAATACCTCTGCAATCATTCAGTTCGCCAACAAATTATTCAAAGCCCAATTCAAATTGGCTTTTAGTTAAAAACATGTTCAACTACAATACATAGTTGCAATGCAAATAAAATAATAAATAAAAAATGAATAAAGAAATTGAAGTAGTTCTAGTTGATTCTAAAAATTGAAGTTGCTTGGTGTATCTATTATTTGGTTCATGTGTGTATATTCTTTTTGATGTATTGACTATACATGAATGATAATTGAAAATAAATAAAAAGTTTAACTAAATAGAGAACAGAATATATAATGTTTTGACTTTGTAAATGAAATTTTTAACATTTTCAACTGAGAAGTTTAGAAAATTTGTCATAAAGAAACGTGTTTTTTTTTTTTTTTTTTTGGTCGATAAGATTTGTTTATTTCACTACTGAATTGCCCTATCAATTTTATTCTATTGACAATTTTTTGTTGATATCTTATAACCCTAAAATGTACATATCATACATACGAGTATGTGTGAAGGGTATTAAAAATGCCTAAATATATTGTTAAAATTACTTAATAATTATATTTATTTAATTAGAACCTCCTACTCTGTTTATTATATTAAATAATTATTTTTTATTCGAAATTATATATTAAATATTTAGGTATAATGAAACTTACCTCGCGTATGGTCAATGTATGCGACATCATCTGTATATTGACCTGACTCTGGCTGGTGGGAAGATTATCGCTTGAACGCGATTTGATTAATTGCTTCGAACCGCTATTGAGTACGGAACGGCTTTTTAGTAGCATTTCAGTCTTGATAAATATTCTAGAAATATATGTGGAACTGCAAATGGAAAAAAGGATTATAATTATATAAACATTATACAAAAAAAAATCAATGTAAAGACCAACCTGAGTCCCCTAATACTAAAAGCGGCATTCAAGAGTTTTGCCGGTGAGACAGGAATTTTCTTGCAGAATTTAATCAAAGCATTTCCAATGTCATTTTTAATATTATCCGGACTCCATTCATTGTTCGATTGGCATTCCTTATGGAAGAGATTGAGTATGACAAGAGCAACACGATATAGAACCTTAATGCCCTCATGAAAGAAACAATCCATAATTCGTACGAGATGTTGAAATGGTAGACCAGCTAATATCCACCAGCACCAATCCATAAAAACACGTTCCAATTTTAAGCCAGGACAAATGCGTTGGAAATATGCAACGGCGCTTTTCTATAAACAAGTAAAATTCAATTGAAATTTAATTTATTAATTTCTTGTACTACAAATTTGTGGTAAGATTAATTTTACAACTTACTGTATGCTTTTTAGCAATTTGCATGACTGTTTTCCAAGTCACTTCGTGTAGTAATTTCGTTTGATTTATGAATACCTTCTCTTTGCTGCCGACAAGCGCTGCCAAACAATGATAGGCTTCTTCCTCTGTAAATGGAAAATATTTTCAATTTTCAATTATTTATTTTTAAAGAAAAATTTCAATTGTAAATGTAATTAAAATAATTTATTAATGCATTCACACTCATATACACATACACATTCAAATGAAATGCCGGCTAAACGCAAACATACATATAGAAATAGTTTATCTTTGAATGCTTTTATCTTTGTAAAATGTTTCCTTTAAAATTGTTCAAATGATTTTTCTATAAATTCTTTTTTCCATTATTTTTCTTATTTAATTGTGGAAAATTACTTGGTTGTTGAGTTATGGAGATTGTGTGTAAAGCTCAAATATCTGAACATTTGTTGTTTATAACCGCAAATCATCATAGGACAACATCACGTATACGTAATATGGTTTATCTATAGCTCAACTCAAACATACCTGTTTCCTCTTTGTCTATTAATCTAGTTTTATTACAATATACACATAAGTTATAAGGTTTTATGTAATTAGTTTTTCAAATTTTCCTGAGTAAAACCATACAAATATTTATAGTTAATAATGGAAGAAAATGGAAATGGAAATAAAAAGTTTTATTACGTGGTTCATAGCATAAAGCTACTGAGTTCTGTTCGGTTTCAAATTGCATTTCATGACAAACATACAACAAAACCATTATTTTAAAAGCACTACCAACAACTAGAATAATATAATACTAAGTAACCTCCGAGAGGTTATGAAATACAGGCAGAGAGAGGTAAACATCCATAGATCAGTCAACAAACCACCAACAAGTATTGCACTGTTATAGTGAGTTGGTTGTTGCTTTGGTCTAGTGAACTTCGTTGCACTACATTTCACACAAGCATACTACACTAGATAGATAGAAATAATTAATAAATACATAGATGAATATGTCTGATGATGGTGGTGGTGGTGGTGGTGGTGGTGGTGGTGGTGGTGGCGGACAAGGCAACGAATATTTATCTCTGTATCTCTGCCTTTTCATGTTCTCTATTTATGACTCTAATTTAATTGCACATTTTTAAAACAATTTGCTGCGCACATTAGGTCAAGAAAATGCATATTCGAGGTCGACTGCTGTTGTCATATTGTACTATAGCAGACAGTTGGGCTCACATGGTTGTTGTCAATTGCCATATGCCGGAAAGGGGGTGATGACAATAGATGTAGATTCGATTTGATGTGTATTGTTAAGTGGATTGAATGTATTGCTTTGTGTATTTATGAGGTGGTGAGATGAGGTAAAACCTATGTGGTCAAACAGAAAATTGCATTTCTTGGCTCATTTGTTGAACAATATGACATATGAGCAAAATGTAGGAGCGTTTATATAAATTGAATTTGAGTTTAGCTCACTTGACTTGACTTGACTGAACTTGCTTTGAAGAGACACTTAATCGACACAACTTGGGTCACAACTTGACTTTGTTAGTTGCACTTAGTAGATATTATAGATATTACTTTGTAATTTTCTTCTATTGGATATTGTCATGGTAATTATTGAACAAAGTACAATACAAATAATAATAAAATTTTAATTAATATTGTATCTTGTTTCTTTGTGTTTAAATTAGCAACATTTAAAGTTGATTCTTTTTAAATCAATTATTGATTATTAAACACCACTATATGTATATTGAAGCTAAAAATATATTTATTTATTGTTTAAAAAAGGAATTAAGAGAATTTTAAAATAAAAATAACAATCAGAAGAACAAAAAGAAAAAGAAATACACTATGTGTAACGTGTAAAGTGTGAAAACAAATTTATCGTGATCGACTATTTAACACTTACAAATGATAAAATATTTACAAAAAAAAAAAAAAAAACAAAAAAAAAAACAATGTTCAATTATTATCAATATAAACGAATTTCTCATCAAAAACAACAAAATGCGGAACTAATAAGACAACCCCCTCCTCCTCTTGTAAGCTACTGCAAAATAACAAACAATGGAATATGAAATTGTATAGCAAACATTTTAAACTACAATAAAAAAAAATATAATTTTCATTATTGTTACCGCTTGATAATTGTCTCCCTACCCGATTGTAATATTGATAAGCATAACACAACAAAAGGCTTCACGGCTCAAAAATTATTGTATTTGCTTGTTTTGTTTAACAATTACTTAGTATTTTATATTTTTCTCAAATAGTGAAGAAAGCATTATTACTTTTTGAAGATGTTTGTCATATATTTAAGGAGACATGGGATTCCCCATGGTGGTAAATTCATTTTAATCTAAGTTCCCTTGCTTATAATATGTTTCCATTAAAGTTCACCGATTATTAAAAGAGAAAGAATAAAAGTCTCAGCTTTTCATTGAGAAATATCAATCTCAGCAAGACACTTCTTAATACCCATACCCTACCAAAATGCTTTAGTGAGGTTCTCCGTTTACTAAAAGAAGATCGTCCACGAACAAAATCAAATATTTAATTGACGAACTTATAATAATAAATGATCATCAAACTACTATAACTAATCGTCAAATTTTAGTTTTTTTTTCTTTGTGTGTGAGCTTTTTGATGATTGTTTTAGTTTAATTTAATTTAATTATTATATTCTTTTAATTATTTGTTTGTCATGCTCCATTATTATTGCCTTTTGTCTATTCAACATTTTTCAGTTCAATTGTTTATTAATAAAAAATAATAATAATATTAAATAAATAAATTAAGATTACAATTATTCAGTCATGAGTTCCATGATCCCACACGCCCATGACTATCTCTAGCTATGGAGCGACCATCAGACACCTAACTCCCTCTTTCTTCCCATCTATAATATCATGGCATAAATAAACTTTGTACACATTTTTTCACTTCCTTATCAGACTACATTGGTTATCATCTTTGAACGCTTGGGTGTGCATTTATGCATATAAATATATATTTGTATATAAACATATTTATAAATATGTGAATGTAAACTCGTGATTTGCTCTTCTGACTTGTATTTCACATCAGCTTAAACCAGCCTAATGCAGTTTAGTTAAGAGATTAGCGTTGCCCTTAATTGTGCAAAAAAAAAAAAAAAAAAAAATAATTGTTATTTAAATGTTATCAAAAACAATTTATATATGATTTTTTTTTCGTCATTATGACTTATTCTGTTTGCTGATTGCAATACTAAAAATAAAAAAAAAAAAAACACTATAAACAAACATTTAATAATAATACAATTTTTGTTTAAACACTTTAAAATTACATAGTTAGTATTTAAGTCTAATTTAACTGTAAAATGTAAGTAAGATAAGAACTAATTTCGCATGAAAATACACTGTAAACAAAAATTGTTGAATTGTCAGAATTTTCATACGATATGAGGGATAGTGATACGAATATAAAACCTCTCCTATTCAACCACCAACCACACCTATACGTTGGTGCATGCTGTCAATAACAAAAGAGGTTCTGATGACCAAACACGGGCGGTATTACTCTCGGCCTAGGCGTCGTTGGGCTGACAACCCATTCGCCGAAAATAAAATTGTCACGACAACTACACAAAAGCCTCAGATAGGATTCCCAATTGTTTGACGATCGGATAAGAGGGACATCAACGAATCGAGACATATGGAGGACCCATGTGCAGCAGACCAAACCTCACAAATATCTCTAGATTATCTAGCAATGATGAGCATTTTAGTTTTTAATATAAATGATAATGATCAACCAAGGGCTCAAAGCAAGATGTATTGAAATTTGTATGAATTATCTATTTTCATTACTCATACGCAAAGTCATGTTCACTAGTCACTTGCCCTTCCTTTCAGTATAAAAAGTACAAAAGTAATTACATATTAAAATGAAATGTATTTTATTTAAATGATTTATTTTCTTTTCATTCAAAAAGAACAAAATTCTCAAGTTTTAGTTTGAATCGAAGCAATTGTAAACAAAATTTACAAAAACAATTTTTTTCTGTTGACAAAATATTTCTTGTAGTCATTCTTAAATCATTTTTGTATTCTAACGATGACAGCAAATGATGTATTCTATATACAAAATATTACTCATACGCATGTATATACTTATGTATGAATATACATACGTATATTCGTTCTTATTTTGTTTTGTTTTCAATTCCATTATGAATGTTTTGCATTATTTTTGAAATGAATAAACATCACTTGTTGCTTAGAGAATAATGAGACTGACATGATTTTTTTTTTTTATTTTTATTAACAATGAATGAATAAAGATACTTTTCTATCTCTTTTATATATTTTGTTTTCATTTCATTTTATTAATTTATTTTTTGTTTATACTTGGGAATGACAAATAAACAACTTTTATAACTTACAAAACAAAGTAACAACAATCATCATTAAATAAAATCAACAAGATTATGAAACAATAAAATGTACTTCAATGTGAATTCTGAACTAAAAATAATATTAATCATATGAATACATCTATGTGTGAACATACATTTGTAGTAAGTAAGAGATACACATAAAAAAGCAATAGGTCTAATGGGTTAATTAGTAAAAACTGTGAAGTTAAAATAGATAAAGGCAGATTCTTATCTGCTTATGTTAGTAAACTTTTTCGTATGACAATAATACTACTACTACTAGCTTCAATTGCTGACAAATCAATCGCAACGAATCGAATCAAATCAATTCAAGTGAAGCCAACTCAAGACCAAATCAAGTCAAGTAAAGTCAACAAACTTTAATTGTAACATTGATTGATTTGTGACAACAATAGAAAATCTACTCATATCACATCCATGAGTGTTTTCAATAATTAAACAATTTGATTATGAGACAAAAAGTATTTTATTATTTTATGTATTGATTAAGAAAACTATCAGTCATTTTGATATATTTAGACAATGAAAATGATTAAAAAATATTTATAAAATTTATTAAACAAAGATGAAACGAGTCTTATAAGAATCAAATATGACATAGTAATCCGATCGATCCAATTTAAATGAAGACGTTTGCCAATACCTAATGAATCAAAAATTATACTTAAATGGCAATTTTATGATAAATTTTTAAATTTGGCACAATTTTTGTGTTAATTATGATAAAGATGATATTATTTTTAAGCAAATCTTCAGATAGAACAACTCAACACGGCTATTTAAGAGAAAAGTCCTGATCCGTTTATCACCAATATGATCAAAAGAATGGCTGGAAAGTGTTGCCGTACTCTCTTGATTTGGCTACAAAGGATATCCACCACTTTCGATCACTTTCAAATGCGCTGAGTTACGTTTAGTATTGATTCAAATTGGATTGGATGAATTTTTCATTCCGAAATCGGTTGATTTCTACCATTGAGGTATTGAAAATCTTGTTGAACATTGGATTATTAGTTGTATACAACAAGGAAGATTAATTAGTTGTTAATTTTTAAAATAAACTTTAAAAAAAAGCGCGGGAATTTAGATACAATCCTAATAATATAGTATATTATATATTCTCCTAAAGATTGTATTATAAGGTAGCATCGAATGTTGCTCTAAATATGTGACTAATCAAATAACAAAGTGATACGTTTATACGTTAATATCGTTAGTAAAATTAGAACAAAAAAGCAATTAACACTTTTATTTATCATAATGCATCGCTTCTTCTTATTGCCATTTTCAGTCTATTCATATGAAAAGAAACTCATTTAGATTGAAAGGTAATTAAATACAAACAATTGATGAAATTGTTAAGTAAAATTACATTACGAGTATACAATAAAATACAAATAAAAAAAAGGGAGGAATAAAAAAATGAACAAAATACTTAATTGTCTTAATGTGAACAACAACAAACACCAAGTGTAAACAAAACTATTAAAGAAAAATAAATGAAAAATTATTGAAAATAAAATTGTCGGCAATTGTAGGAATTTAATTAATCACAAGAACAATTAATACATTTATAATTAGCATTACTTAATTAGTGATTTAGTTCAAGAAACATTTGAAACCAATCAAATCAAGTCTAATGTAGTTTTCTGATCAACAAAACAAGATTATCTCTATTCAACCAAACAAGTTCTTCATCATAAAGATGATATATCACATCAATTATATAGCCAACTTATAAATCAATTTCAGTTGTCTTTTTATTTTTTTATTTAGGAAAGTAAAAATTATCAAAATTTTTGTATGATCCTAAAAAACATTGTGTTTTCAAAATCCAAATTAATTTTATAAATTGCTTTAATAAACGGCGACGGTTTAATATGGATCAGATTTCGTTACCCAAATAATCATTACCAATCCGGCAGAAGATAGAAACACATTTTATAAAAGGATAACAGAGCATACAATGACTATTGTAATCTTCTAGCACAATGTAGTATGTTCTATGTGAAGTAAACTTCGATAGATGCAAAAATAAACTGAGCAAAACCGACCAACAAATTCGTATATTGTATTCTTTAAATAAGGTAATAATTCAAAAGTTGAATATTTATTCTTTTATGCCAAAAACAAATTTAAAAAAAAACAAAACAACAAATGTGACACAAAAAAACATTTACTGAAAAAGTGAATAATAAAAATTTAGCGCAAGACTGAAGAAATATGAAAAAAAATAATATACAACAAAAAAAAAATTTAGAAATTAAACTAAAGAAAACAAACAAATAATAAAAAAACATAAATAAAACAAATCAAATTAAATATAAAAATCACAAATAAAATTTTGCGCATTTCGAGTGCATAGAATATTTTTTTGTTTTATTTAATATTTATGACTTCACTTGAGTTCTTTTATTTAAATTTTTTTGCTCACGTGCTAACAACATTAAACAAATTAAAAAAAAATAAAATAAAACCGGCATAAACAACTCTAAAATGTAACCAAAAAAATATTATAATATACAATCAAATTCAATTGTTGTTAGTTTAGATTTAAGGCAGCCACCAGCCACATTGTCATTTAGTAATGAGCAGCATATTTAATTATGACATTCAAAGAGAGACGAAAAAAAACAAAAAATTAAAATAATAAAACAAGATACAATTAAGAGTGTAGCTAAAAATAATTATGCTTATCATAATATAAGTAAAAATAACCAACAAGAAATACTTCGCATTTTAATGACGCACTCAGAGAGATATTAAAATAAATCCATCCATATCTATGAACACAAGCATAAAATACAACAAACTCTTAAGGCAAACAAATATGTAGGAAGATACTACAATATTTAGAAGTGCCTTTGTCAGTGTTACTGATTTAAAGATAAATACTACAAAGATACAAAGATGATATAAACTATAGAATAGAATTTGTTTGTTAAGAAAACATACGCATCCCTAAAGTCAGTTAATAGTTTTAGTATCTGCTGTCTATCGACTATTTGACGCCCAAAAAAGAAAAAATATTATTATAATATTCTGTCGACCCACTGCTCCTCTTTCTTGTCTTTATGTCTTTCACTTTACCATCTACATTTATTGTTATTTCGTTCTTTTCGATTTTATTATATTTATATAATATTTTCGCTTCTCTTTTTCTGCTTCAAGTAGGCGATAGAAATCCACAAAGAGCAAAAAGAAAAAGTGCTTAAAATGCAAAAATCGTTTCACAAACAAAACACACAACACAAAATGTGACGTCAAAGATACATTCTTCTGTTGTTTTGTAGTTGTTCAACCACTCAAAATATGCACAATCAAAAGAAAGAAATGTTCGACGACGATTCTTGAACTTGAAATGAAATAAGTAAAAGAGAAGAAAAAAAAAAATAAAGTAAAATAAATTTAAAAACAAAAAAAGAAGGTGATTAAAATTCACATTTCAGTTTTGTATTGATTTTGAGTTGTGCACGTTGCCATTTTCCCTTTTCCATTTATAATAATTGAATTGGCACATTCTGATTGATGAGATTTGATTGGATTTGAATTTAAGGCGATAAGTTTTGTTGCCTGGATGTGGGAGTTAACGAATCAACAAACGAATGTTTTGTTGTTGGTAACATTTTATCTTAACTAGAAATGGTCACAAGACTTTGTAAGAAGCTTATGATTATGACGCCTTATGAAAATTCAAAAAATTTAACTAAAACTCTTCATAGATTTTTTTTTTTTTTTTTTTTTAGAAATGCTAGTTTTCCTATGAATTTTTTTATTAAATACAAAATATGATTTTTAAATTTTTGTTGAGTATTCGAATCTCTTAGTTTGAAGTTTTTTTTATTGGGTCGGTAGAAGTGATAAAAGATTGTGAAAACCATCTAACTTATAACAAATAAGTTCTTTAGAATATGCCATCCATCTTAATTATTTATAATAGTACTTAGTCTCAAGTCCCTTTAAGTTCATTTATATCTACAAAAATTCTCTGAAAAAGAGTCTTTAAGATCAACATTCCTATTACCCATACAAATCTTTGATATCTGTGATGGATGCATTGTAATTACCTCTTAAATAAAGTCTTTCCTTGCGATTGCTTGGCCCTGAGATTCAATTGAGTGATTGTGGTATCCTAGCCCGTGAAGCAGAAACAGACAGTCTCCTATCATTATACATACTTCTTTGTAAATCAGTTCTAATTAAAGTAAATACTTGCACACTTTTTTATTAAAAAATATCATTTTCATCATGTATCTGTTTTACAACCTATCATGCCAATTAACTTTACTCAAGAGCCTTCCAACTAACCTTAGTTTTCAAAAACTTGTTACTTTTATGAACAAATACACAAACAACCTTCACCCAATCAAATGACAAAGGGATATGACGTTACTACTACATTTGTTTTGTTTATTTTGAAAATGCAAATTTTGTTTACAATACGAAAATAAAAAAATAAAAAAAAAAAACTCAAAAATTGTTTGTTTTTTTTTTTAACAATTTTTAATTTTCGGTTTTCAATGGCGTATGCAAATTTTCAATTTTCAATTTTTTCGTTTTCATTTTTTTGTTTTTCGCTTGTGTATTCACGATGTTAAATATATAAACAAATGGAAAATATTCGAAATATAAACAAAAAAATGAAAAATGTCGATTTTTACATATCATTGATTTCGTGATTTGGTTTTGTTTTGATTATGTTTAATTTTGTTTTCTTTATTGAAACATCATGTGAAATTGTGTGTGGCACATATGGCAGGGTGATTTATACCTTGAGTTCTAGGCCGGAACAATTTTTTTTTTTCTTTTTTTTTTTTTTTCTTTTTTGAGTTTGAGCTTTGAAACTGGGTAGCAAATAGATAGATAGATCTTTAATCAAGAATACAATAACATCAAAACAAACCTCCAACATAAAAGAAAACAATTATAAAGTTAGTAAAACAAAAAAAGCAATAAAAATATTAACGCCCGCCCGCTTATACATGCGACAATAACGTCGACATCATTTGACCTCAAGCAACTACAACAACGCCGTCGCAATCGTCGTGTGTTCATCACCGTGCTCATCATCATTATCATGTCTTATCAGTGAGCAACAGCCTGAGATGCTTTAGAGACTGTCTGACTGTAAAAACGCATTATCAGTGGCAACATTGACTACTGCGGCGCTTCATTAAATCTGATTAAGGTCGGTCGCTTGCTTAGGTTTACAATATAAAATAAGTGTGAATACGAGGGTAGTACTATCAGATCTAACCAACATAGAGAGACTAATAAAATTTTAAATAACATCTTTACTTCTCAACAAAGTCCAGTGATATTAAATTATTTTGATAGTCTGCGGTCGAAAGTATCAAAATAGACATAAACCATTGAATGGATATCTACATTTAATGGGAAATCTTTGGCCAAGGAATGTTTTTTTCTACATTTTGAAACCTTTAAACATTTTAAATTGAAATGGCTTTCGTATCTGTAATCCAATACTAAATTATTTTATGAATGTTTCTTAAGATTTCTAACATGTTCATCTTAACCTGCTGCACGTAGGATCTCGTTTAATATTTGCCACCCGACTTTGAATGATCATTTTATAATGAGTGAATGTTTCAGGGCGTTCGGCTGCCAAATGAATACCAATTTACACAGTCTCTTCAATGGGGAGCTTTAAAAAGTTGTTATGATAATATAACATTCCATATTAATTTGTTTTATACAAGAACCGACACCACTATTACACAAGTTCCGATCCATCTTAGACTACCCTCGATTATATGTGTTTAAGATAGACAGATTGACAGTTACATTTACAATAGACGATTTAATGATTTAGTACAATTGGTGGTGGGGTGGTCTAACTTAAAATCGTAGGAGAAAGTTCATCAATAAAACCAAATGAATGCATGCAATTATAATAATTTGATTAAGTAATGACAATAAAAAACAATTGTATTTTTATTTCTACGACGTATAATAATTATTATAAACAGATGTCTTGCGGTTTATACTCCTACATTCACTACATAGTATATTACAGTAATATATACTCGTATATTTATATAAAAAACAAACAAAATATAATAATAAACTACAGATTGCTTAATGAAAGTAATTAATCGAGCGTTCAATCGATCGACCGAGCCATCGATAAATCTAACATTTGGGGGTCTCTGACGTATATGCGGTTTCAGGTGCCAACTGTTTAATAGATAAGCCATTGCATGTGGTAAAAAGATGTTCGAAGGAAATACAAATATTGAAATTGTTTATTATCGATTATATAAAAATAAATTGTGTCTTTAGCAAAATATTAGTCATATGGTTTAGAGAAGTTACGATTTTTTTCTTATTCCAACATGAAATTAAGCTTTGAAACAGAAATTGAAAGAAATAATTTATAATATAGAAAAGTTGATCATTAAAAAAATTAATTGAACAGCTACTACGATCAACTGGTAAAAACCAATAGAAAAATAATATAAACAACACAACTTCTCTTCGATCTAGTTGAAAACAGTTTTAAGCGGTTCTTATTATCGATAAGAAACCGAGTTTTTAAATCTGCGTAATATGGAATATTACATTAAAACAATAATAAAGTACATAGTCCAATTCGATCATGTCAAATTAAAAAAAATGTCATACTCCAATCAATAATTACATAATTCAAAAACTTTATTAAGTAGAAATTATTTCCGGTATACACCAAAATGTAACTTACTATTATTTATCTATTTTATCTATTTAGGCATCTCAATTGATCATGAAATCTAGTGAAAACGATAATTTATTGTAACTTGCTCACTTGCTCTCTTTTCTCTTGGTTCATTGAAATGCTTATACTACTTAGAATCTTTCATCGATTTACAATGGAAAAATGAATGACGATTTTAATATAACTCAAAAGTTATTTTATTGACAATATCAATTTTATCGAAATCACGAATCATCAATTTACGTACACTTGCAAGTGAATATGTCCAACATGGCGTATGCGCAATATTTGTTCCATATTCAAGTCTCAACAAAGTACTTGAAATAAACGCTTGCTCTCATATAGCGTGTATCTTTATTGTTATTTGTTTATTTATTTATTTATTTGTATATTATTATTGTTGTTTCTTTTTTTTTTTTTATTCTCATTGAACAGCAACAAAGATAGAGAACAAAATAATTATTTTACTAAATATTGATTTTTACGAGTTTATTCAACATGCATACACCATCATGACACAAAGGCACACACAACAAAACGAAGATATATTAAATCAAATAGAATTAATAAATAAATAAATAAATAAATATAGAGAAAAGAAAAAGAAATATATTGTATGATTCTTTTTATAGTTTGCGGTAACTAAACTTTGAAGTTTTTGTTTTGTTTCTAAGATAAAAATGTTAGAATAATTAATTAGAACACACACAAAGTCTTCACTAGTGAATAGGACAAAAAAACTATTCTCGCATTTCTTCATAATGAAGATTTCTCTACTGCAACACATTAAGTGCAAAGGCGGTTTTTCTTTACCCACATGTGCGGGGTAACAGATGAAATTGGAAGACCCAAACACAAGACAAAGGTACCATAAAGTAAACATAAAGCTAAATTCGAATTTCACGTAAATGACATTGTAAATTGCAAATCCTAAATCAAAAATAAAAAGGCTGAGATCAATAAAGGTCAACCATTTCAGCTCTATTCCTCCGAAAGTCAATAGTGTGTTTATTTATGTGCTTAGTCCGAATTACTTCTTTGCCCCCAGTGTATGAGTTGACATAACATTAATACATGAAAAATAAGTCTAGATAATCAAAGAAACAATTAAACATTTACTTACCCGACATAAAATGCAAAAGAATCGATGTAATCGGATACAATACTGGACTGTAGGTAATATCTGGACAATCATAGCCCAAAACATTTACAATACGATCAGCGACAGCGCGTCCCGTACGCGTCAAATGATAGGGTAAACAATGTGCCGCATCAACGAAGGCGGGCAACATTATCGGTTTCTCAGAGAGTTCTGTTGTACCGAAAACCTAAGTCAATTGATAAAATTCATATATTTATATATTAAAGACAATAAATTTCAGTTGAACATACCTGATGCACCATTTCCCAATAGAAACCATCGAGCATATTCGATTTGGTCTGATGTTGTGAGCATAATGCTGGCCATAATTGTGAACGTATAGGTGAATTAATTGGCCATGAATTCTCTCTGAGTATATTCTTAACATCACGTTTCTTGGCTTGGGCCAAAAGCTGTTGGATTTCGGTAAAGGAACGTAAAGCAGGTTCCTTGCCTAAAAAGAAAAAAAATACAAAAAATAATAAATTTAAAAAAATTATTCTGCATGTATATTAAGGCAGGTCAGACGTTTGTTGGATATGTTTTTGTTTTTAAAAATTGTACTAAGTATGTGAATAACTAACTATGCTAGTGATAAGTATAAGACCCCCTTTCACTCTCTTGTCTTATATTAACATGATGTTTGTAACTCAATTTATGTGTAAAGCACTCGAAACTGATAAATAAATTTCTGTGATCACTTTGAGAGTTTGTTTTGTTATTTGTTCATTTCATTACAAATCATCATCATATGACAGCAGTTTGTTTGATGTTATTGATAAATGAAATTATGACGACTCTTCAGATTATATGAGATTAGAAATAACTTCAAGTGTTTTATAAATACAAATATACATATATAGTATGTACGAAAATAAAATTAAATACATACGTATATGTATACATATTCATAATTATCGCAATAATAATTGTTTTATTTAGCAATTTATGAGATACTCTCAAGGGATTCACTTTGAGTTATAAGCTACAATCATATATTCATTACAAATAGAAGGAATATATACTAGTTGGATCTAAACATATTTAAAATTCTATAATTAAAAGATTAATGCCAATTAATTTTGTGATTATTTGATAAGATTTTAAAAAACATAAAAAAAAAACTTATTTAACTATAAAACCATTTACTGTGACTACCTTAAAAAATTATGATAACAAATTATCATCAAATATAATAATTTTATTTATCATTTTTTGATAAAATTTTTGAAAAATCGATCAAAGTTTCTTCATATATTCATCAAAATGAAATAACAATGTTAATGCTTTGTTTTTATAAATAAACAAAATTATAGAACTCATCAAGAACATTCCTCTATGGCGCACTATACAAAGCTCTGCAGATAGACATTGGTAGGTTCAAGATAATTGGCAACTATATACAAACGTAAATAGAAGTTTTCATACGTATATAAACCAATGTACATACTTCATCAATTTTTTTAAATTTTTGTGATTAGAAATAAAATGATTAATTGCTTTAAATGAGTTTTCATCGATTTATGTCCAATATGGCCTCATATATAGTACATACACAAGGAGAAATTGTGATAAGATATTAAACAAAATTGGAAATTCTTGATGCAAATAAGTGTTTCAGGAATGACAAAATGCTTTTGCTGTTCTCAGCTTTATATAAACTGACTGGAAGTAGTCAAAAAAAAAAAAAAGTGGCCAATTGATAAAATTTCGGATACTTTTCTCCACTGAATTTATGATTTTTATACGCATTTCGGTCAAATCTTGAATATTTTTATGAAAAACTTTCTATACAACTAGATTTCTTGGAAATAATGATTCTACTTATCTCTATACGTGGGGCACTACAAATTTTTTTGCAATCTGGCAACACTATCGTGAGTTTCCATCGTGAAGTTTGGCATTTTTTTTGTTTTTTAGCATATTCGTACTTAGAAGGTTTTTGTTAACTTTGAAAATTTCATCTCGAGAAAAAAAATGGATGTAAATCGTAAACATTTTCGTGCGAGGAGATTTTATAAATTTCGAAGTGAAAATTCGGCTTTTGGTGATGAACCACCACATGAGACCACCGTATATCGTTGGTTTATGGATTTCAATCGTGGACGCTTTTCGTGAAGGTCGACCAAAAACAGCTGTTACGCACGAAAACATCGATGCTGTGCGTAAACTAATAATGGAAGATCGGCATGTGGGCATTCATTCCACCACAATACATACAATATTGCATGAACACTTAGCTATGAGAAAGCTAGTTCGCATTGCTTCCCGCATAATTTGATAATTGGTAAAAAAAAAAGCCTTGGAGCAAGAAATGCTTAAAAAATACAATCGTGGTGCTTCAAAAAACATATTTAAGATTGTAACAGAGAAGTAAACAGCAATCGACCGTATGGGTGTTTCAAGAGGATAACAATCCAGCGAAAGTTGTTCGCGCACGAAGCACTTCAAAGCAAATGGTGGACTGTTTCTTTGGAATAACCGGACATATCACAACCGTGCCACTAGTTGAACGTAAAACGGCCAATTCTGAGCGAGTTCTCACACTTCGGATCAAACAACCGAGCATTTGAAGGTACAAAACTTTGAATTAGAGAGTCATCCGGCGTACAGTTACGATTTAGCACCGAATGATTCCTTTTGCTCCCAACAGTGAACAAATTACGGGGTCAACGATTTTCGACACCCGAAGAAGCGGTTGATGCATTCAAAGAGCATGTTTTGGAGTTACCTCAATCGGTGTGGAAAAATTGCTCCGAACATTGGTTTAAACGTATGCAAAAGTGTATTGATCTTCATGGAATATACTTTGAAAAATAATAAAGCTATTTTTTGAATCCAAAAAATGCGTATTTACGACCCATTGCAAATCTTTTCATTGTTGTAAGTCTGTTTGTCTATTATAAAAAAGTCTTTAAGGAGTCTTCTATAACAGATTTTTATAGTGGAACATACTTTTGAAATATTTAACTTTATCAGATGAAACTTTCAAACCAACAGACTATTCAATATAAGAAATAATAGACCAAGATTTGACAAGAATAACTGTTCATATTGAATATCTTTGAAAAGCATTTATGCATTTATTAAATTTAACAAAAATATCTTTTATCACAAATTTTTCTCCTGCTTTATGCAATTTATCTGTTACAATGTAATGAACATTTTTATAACAATAGTAAAAAAATTAAAATGGTTTAAATGCACATTTCATAAATTTTATTACCATCATAAAAAGTGAAATCAGTTATTAAACGCAATCTCATTTTGTTACTGTTTTCATAAAAGTTGGGGAGAGAAATATGTATGTAAAAACTCAAATCATAAAACGTATCAAATTGCTTATAAAAAAAAAAATACAACAACAAAAACTGACAATTGTAAATTGCAATTTACAATGATTATGATAATAATATCTAGTATAATTACAAAAGCATTTTACTTTAAATTTACTTTGCTTTTGTTATCATACTATTGTTGTGTTTGTTTGAAAGTTTATGTACCCTCTTCACATATAGTATACGTATGTACATATACTACTCGTATATTATAGTAGTTTTAATTAAATTATCATTTTGAAATGATGTTTGTTGGTAATGTATTAGAAGGGTCAACGAAGAGTCCATAGAAAATACACTACACTCGTTTATTGTGGAATTATAAGTAACACTATGGAAATTCATCCAGTCCTTACAACACATTTGTTTGTGTATTCCTTTCTAAACTGATCTCTGTAACTGTTTGATATATCAAGCAGAAATATTTGCTAAATTCTTCTCGAAAAATATTCAATATGCAATGAATAAATTTACAACAGAAAATAAAATGATCAGCAGCAAAGTTACTTCCGAAGAGGATAAATATATAAAAATATGTATCGACCCATCATCTATTAACACATTTTTATAACTTTTATTCAAGTAAAGATTTCAAATTTGAATGAAATTTGATACAAGTACATATCATGATCACATCAGAACAATTGTATTACTGTGTAGGTCCTATAAAAACAGATCATTCTATTGTATAACAATAGTTTTAACACGAGTATGTAACTTTATCTGTTTTATATGCAAGGCATGTAATTATCGGTGTAACCGAACTGAATTATTTGTCTTGTTTTATATTTCGCTTGTATAAGCAATTAATCTGACAATTTGCATATAAAATTTATTTACAATTTTTTATTTTTTTTTTATTTTTACATTCAATAAATGTAAATTACAGCAAAATGTATTCTTCTCTAATGAAAATGCGGTAATTTTCCTATTAGAACGCTTACAGTAAATAAATTTTATTTCTCATATGAGTCCACTCGATTGATAATTCACTCATACTTCTATGTGTCCGTACACTGTCAACTGAGTTTGCCGAGAGCAGGAAAAATAATATATACATATAGTACTTGTATATAAAATTTATATTGACAATTGTCAAATGCAAATTACAGTTGAATTTAATTAAGTTGAAATTGTTTAGAATACTACAAAATAAGTAGAAAAGAAGATTAGACTTCTATTCACCAAAGTTTATATCCCTTCCATACTTATTAAGAAGAGCAAATGAAATTAGTTTATATGGTTGTTGTATCAATTATCTATATGAGATCAATCCAATTTTCTAATATTGCCATCTTGAAAAAGTTTTAGAGTATTAAAATAAAGTTATATATTTAAAGAGTTTTTTGTAGGCGGACTATCTCCTTCAGTAATCGGGGGAACTCATATAAACGAGAGTTAAATGTTTAATTACCAAATTTTAAGCAGGAGAATAAAGGAGGACACAATATAACCAATAGATTTTTTTTTTAATTTAATTGATCTACGACTTTTGATATTTATATAAATATATTCTTTTCGTTTTTGATAAAACTGAAATCTATAATATTTAAGAAGAGACTTTTTCAGTAATTTCAAAACAAAATTCTATAGAAATATACTAATAATCTAATAATTATAGCATGAACCTACATCCATAGTTTGATAGTCATTTACCATGACAATAGACAATACTCGTAAATCGTATATTTGTGTATTGTATGACGTTCATCAGTGTCTCCTTTAGTGCGTAACCATCATTGCAGCAAATTGATATTACAATGAATTATTATTTACAATAAAAGAGAAAAAAAAGAAATAATATCAAGTGAAAGGAAAAGATAGAATCGACAGACAAAGTGTTCCACATAAACTATTCTGAACAAAAATTTTTGTTATTCTTATCAATGACCTTCAAATTTATGCAAATTAAAATTCAGGTTTTTGATTCATCACACAAAATCCATCGTCAATACATAATAAGTAATAATAAGAAGTTGTCTACAATATTTAAATTTGTAGAACAACAACAAATGTAGACACATTTCTATTCAAACATAATCGAATCGTCTGCAAATTAGCATGTAGCATGTATATCGACTACTCATAATAGAGTGTTAAATATAATCATCAGATCTTTGTTAAATTATACTCATGACCTATCACAAATAGTTTATGTAAATAGAATGTACTACATGTGTATAGAGATAAAGTATTAGATACGAAAAGATCAAAAATATTAGATCTCCAGATTAAGAAAGTTTTTATGTTAAATCTTTAAGAAGCTATAAATTGAGAAAGATATATTGTGGGCTTCCAATTCTATTGTGTTTATATGCTGAAAGTTTTGAAGAATGATATCAACTAGATCATTAGTTTCAACAATGATTATCTTCACACTTGGCTATGAAGACATGTGTTTGAATTATGTGTGAGGCTATGACTTATAGCGGTCGGTTAGCGAAGTCAATCTAATATATAAATATTAGTGTTTTGTATGTTCGTATGTTATGCGCTATCATATCGTACATCTGATTGCATTTAAAATTTCGTGAATTTGTAAGGTTAGATCACGGCTTGAACATAGGATAGTTTTGGTGTCAATATGTGTCCCCGTTTCCGAGATCTGGGGTATTCAAACAACCTCTAAAAGTATACAACAAAAAAATTAACTAAAATATGACATTTATTTTCTGTGTTTTTGTTGATCCTCAAACTGTAAAAGAGAGAATACGGTGATATATGACATTTGTCGACGTTCCCGAAATCGGGTCCGGGTGAGCAAAAAAAAAAATAAAAAAAAAATTATAATGGCATACAACTCGTGCGAAGCCGGGTTGGGTACGCTAGTTTCAAATAAAAATGTTGTGCCAGACAGTAGTCGAAACAATATTAGACACTTGTAGAGTGAAGTGAATGATAATTAGGTCACTATACTTAAGATCTTTACACACTATAAATAATTACATTTTTATATTGAAAACATTGAATTAGAAATATTGAAAATAACTTGACAATTTACTTTAGAATAACTGATCCTACTTTATATGAAAATTTGAATCTTAATCTAAATTTTGAATAATTTTCACTTTCAGTTTAAGAATATTTATCAAATCATTAACATTGATTACATCCCTCAATTAATTTTAATTGAATTTTAACTAATTCCTTCTTTGTTTTAAAGATTTTGAGATGAAAATATTGACATATCGTTTTTGAATAACGATCTGATTCATCCACGGAAAATAATATACAATCCGATTATTCAATCTCGGACTTGTGATCCGAGTAGTTTTCTTTACTTAAATTAAAAATATTACCTGGACTTAATTGCCAACATTGGCATTTTGTTGTTATATCATTCGAACTTGCTGCAATGAACATGGGCAATTCGAAGAATTTATCACAATCGGGATCAACATATACACTACTTCGGCGACTACTGAATTGCTCTAATTCGCGTATTCCCAAAACTTTGCCCACCATTTTGTCGGCATTAAAATCAGTTTGTTTTTGTTTCATGATGATATTTGCTGCTACTGCTGCTGCTGCTACTGCTGATGCTGATGCTGCTGCTGCTGCTGCTACTGATGATGATGATGATGATAATGATGACGACAGTTCAGTTCAGATCAGTTCAGTTCAATTCAGTTGTTTTGAGATACAATTTATACGATTGTTGTTGTTGTTGTTTTGTTGTTACTGTGATTATTGTCACGTTGCTTAAAATATAAATTTATTTTCCTTTCTTTCATATGTATAAACTCATTACCAAACAATACTTTATAACACAAAAACATAAGGCGCACAGCACAGCACAGATTTTTTTCTTTACTTTAATTTAATTTTATATTTTTTATTGTTGCTTTAATGACAACAACAACAACTTAAAATTTAATTTATATATCACAATTAATTTATATTGAAGATTGAAGATTATTACTGCAACTGCTTCTTCTGCTTCATCTACTTTTGACTACTCTTCCTCCTTTATTTGGGGTGGCATCATCTCGGGGCTTTAGTAATTCTTTTGTTAAAAATATATTTTGCACATTTTTACAATTTTTTTTTTTTTTTTTTTTTTTGTTATTATTTGTGTGTCTTTCTTAAGTGATCGTTTTTAAAAGAATTTATTTAATTTTTGTTTAATTCTTTACATTTTGAATTTATTTTATTATCTTTTATTTTTTGTTAAAAATAAAAGATACTTATATATTTTTTATTTTCGATATTATTATATTTTCGCGATTTTACGATGTTATTCTGTATTCTGTTCTGTTTTGTTGTGTTGTGTTGTGATCTGTTGTGTTGAGGGTAAGTATCTGTTGTTTGGGATACTGATTTGATTTTGAATAACGACGAGAGGAAGGCAGGCCTACGTGCGATGCGTTCAAATGCGATCAATGTTCTCTGATCGGACTGATCAGAAATGCTATACACGCGCCGCCGGTTTCTTGATTCAACAGTGTACAGAACAACAAAACCAACAACAATGCGCATATCAATGAAAACAAGCAAAAAGCTCTTTTTTTCTTTACAAATGAGTGAACACAACCACAACAAGAAAAAGCAAATGCAAAAACAAAAACAAACAAGTGAGCGTATCGCTAAAGCTTTTCTCCCTTCCTATAACATTTAATATTCTTATAAGATTAAAATACGAGCACATAAATGTTATTTATGTACACACAATCCCACACATACAGATACTTTTATATAGATACACAATGATCGTATTTTGTTGTCGTTCAAATGGAAATGCAATCGTCTACAGCTGTTTACTGTTGTTGTTTTTGTTATTATTATGGAAACAGTGATAAGTATTTAGTTTAGTTTAGTTTTATTTTGTTGTGCTTTCATCATTTCATTTAAATTATTATGATTATGAAAATACATATTCGTAAATATTGAAATGAAAATTTTGTTGAGAAGGTCTGAAAAAACAATCTGACAATCTCACACACATGCAGCCCTTCTTTTTGTAGTCGCTCTTTATACAAATGAAAGTATGCTATCATTTATTTACTTAGTATGATTTGGAAAAATCTCTTACACATTTTCATTCTACGTGTATCTTGGCATGTGTGTTTGTTTATATTTCATTTTATATATTTCCGTTTTATTTGTAATTTAAAAAGAAATCTTTAAAAAAATTTATAAGATTTTTGAACTTTGGAATGTAGAATTACTTTTCTTTTTTCATTTAAATCTACAAACCAAAAATGACCTTAAACTAAAAGAACAGCAGGCTTTTGAGAAAACCACTTTAGATTTACTAAATAGCTCGCTATATTTAAGATCATGAGTTTTCAAGGACAAATACACGCATGTGATTCATGAGTTTAAACAATTGGTAGCTGTTGATCCAATCATGTGCAAAAAATACTTAAAGTTTTTGCCTTTAAATGGTCAGAACTCTTCCGAAGAATCGGCCAAAGAAGACAAGACGGATATTTAAACGAACTGATGGATGGATGGACCTACTTAGGCTCATTCGATTCCCCTCGCAATGCTAATCATATATATTCAGATATATTAATCATATATATTGCATATTATCTCGTACAGTCTCAGATTCATGGTATATAATTTGTGTTCTATAATATTTTACATCAGACTTAAGTATGTAAGTACATCTTAGAGATTAGATTAGAAATTTAAAATAAGCTAAGGAAATGAATGAAACTTCTACTACAATTAATAAATTGTTTTATAAACTCCAGTTTCTAAATACACATATCAAATAAAAGTTAGTTTAAGATCATCATCTTTGCAATTTCACCTCAATATATTAGACATACAGAACATGCCTACACCCTTCTCCTCTTAAGATGTTTATCACTTCACTAAATGTATCACACAGATGCATATCTGATTATATTTATTTTGTATAATGTTACAGAAGTATGGATACATTTTTGTTAAGCACAAATGAGAGTTTCTGTTATTTTTATTGCCTTAAAAATCATTTGCTTCATAGCTACAATAAATAATAAAATACATAATAATTTTCTCACACACCTCACGTGATGCAAATATTTTACTTAGTTTTCTTTTGAGAAGCGTAAAACCCCCAAAAATAAATATTATTATAATATATAAAAGTACATACTTATCTATAATATGTTTGTACATAAACGTATAATACTTTGTATCTACAAACCCCAAAAATTTTCAAAAACATCACAACACAAACAACAACAAGAACAGCAAAATGAAAAGCCGCAAATACCTCAACAAAACTGAAAATTATTTATTTTCTATTTTCTAATTTTTTTTTTTTTTTTTTTTTTTTGAAAATAATAACAACAAGAAAATGTCGACGTCGAAAATTGTTTAAAAATAGAATTTATTTTGAAAATAAACAGCGCGTGGCTCTCACCAAAAAAATTGGGTTTTTCTTCGATTCATTTTTATATTGAATCTGATTAATTTTAGTGACACGAATTTTCCAACTTTCGTAAATCCGTTCATATTTTTTTTTATTTATTTTCCCTTCTTGTCTTATATTTTTTGTTCACACATCACAACATCATGTGTTAAAAAAAAAAAAAAAGTGAAAATGAAATTTTCTTATATTTTTTATTTTAATAAATAATACATTTTTTTTTTTTGTGTTATTTCTTGTTAGTCATAAAGGAAAAATGTTTGTATGTAGCATGTTGAGTTAAACAATAAATAAATGACATATTAATTTATAAGACTGTGTAAGTTGCCAAGATTTTTTATTAATATAAATGCGTCGAAAAAATAAGAAAAAAGGAAAAACCTTAATAATGATATAATGGTAAAAATAGCGATCACACAAATCCTATAATAAAATGGAAAGGCTTTAACTTCATTATACGTAACTAGTCTATGTCAAATACAGAAGTCCTATCATAATCATTTCTCATCTTCTTCTCAGTTTTGAAGTGAGGATTAAGAAACCAATACTTTTTCGTTTGCTTCAAACGCCTTACATCTACGTCATATTTTTTTCAAAAATTAGAGAAGTACAAAAACTTTTATCACAATTTTGGGTATGCAATTTTATTTGTAGTAGTGCAACGTTACGAAATAAAAACAAAAAATAGGTAGTAACAAATTTCGATGCAATGTAAAAAGTAACTTAAATTAAAAAGTGTCTTCATATAGGAAATATTTATATGTTAATTTTGCGTCTTGTCTATTTTAATAATACATATTAATGTAAATAACTTTAGTGATCAATATTGTTTCCATTATTCATTATAACTGAATTAAGACGAGATGACATTGAATCAAATTTTTGCTGATTTGTCCAATTACCTCAATTCAACCGACGTGGAATCCTATTAACACGTTATCCAATATATATATTTATTTATACATTTTTTCATGCAACACTTTTTTATATTGTTTAATCTTTGAAAGAAATATGACGCATCTACACATTTACTATTTATCTTAAATACATCTAGTGCAATATCTACTTATGTCTCTAAAGCAATCTGAATTGATTTATTCCCATTTTGTCGGAGTTGCCATAGCAATTTTGATTGTTCTTTGTAATATTCATTCATTCAGTCTCCCCATAAATTAATTTAATTGGCATAAAACAAAAACAAAAAGCTAAATATGTACGTCAATTTTTGACGTTAACACTTTCTAATCAGTATCGGAAAAGTGTATATACATATTTATATTGTATCGAAAATCATTTGATGTTTTGGGGTGTGTATTCATTTCAAGTCAAAGTTAATTGATTGTAAAACGAATGATGAATTTTATCTCAATTATTACGTTAATGATTTTATTGCTAATTTACCATAAAATGAAAAAAAAAAAAAAAATTTTGTTATAAATTTTTGTCAGTGTACTTTGTACTTTGATTAACTGAGAGCACTGCTTTCTGATAAGATGACACCTCATTCTCTCTATTTATTTAAAATTCTTAATGACTGAAAAGAAGCTATAAAGTACAAGAAAATAACTCATATAGAATTCAGGTTTTATTGATGATAGATACGTGCATACATACATCATCTTCTTTCATAATATTTAGTTAAGGAAATTTTGTATTATTTTTTGTTTTGTTTTTTTTTTTTGTTCATAAAAAAAGAAGAGCAGCTGAGCAAGACAAGAGATTTGGTCGAGTACACAAATTCGAAGATATTTTCAGATGCGCAATAAGATGAAAAAGAAGAGATTTACTGTTTACATTTACCGGTTTATCAACAGCAACAACAATAAACAATTCAAAACAGACATTTCCGTAATTTAATGAGAGATATTTTTATGTGATTTTAATATTTAATTATTTATATCTTATTTTTATTTTTTTTTTTTTTTTTTTTTGTTACACTCTTCTCTTTGGGTATAAGCTATGACTGTCTGTCCATCTGTCTGTTTTTTTCATAAATCGGATCAATCATCATAAATACAAATACAATATGTCAAATCTACTGGCAAATACATTGTTTGTGTGCAAGGTGTTAACTCTTCAAACTGAAATAAGGCACAGGGTTTACTGAATTATTTTTTAAATTGTACGAATTGAATCTAAATAAACTATAGAGTAGAAAAACTATTTCATTACAATTGTATACCAAAACAGTAAACTGATTAGACTAATTGTCATAATAATACTAACATATGTTTGGTTAAGCTTTTTATTTATTTGATTGTGTTTAACTTTTTGGATTCTTGTTATGGGGTAATATTTTTAAAAATAATACCAATTAAAAAAATGTTTGATATTCAATTAATAATACATTTTTTATTTGTTTTTTTTTTTTAATTTTTTGTTTTTATTATGAGAATGTGGAAAATTTTCTTTGGTTTATTTCACAATTCTTCATTCACTCAAATTAATAAAACACAACAAAAAAAAAAAAAAAAAAATATATATATAAAGAAATATTAAATTAATGAAAAACAAAGAAATATTTTATTTAAATATTTTAGCATTTTTGTTAAATATTTATTGAATAAACTGTTACTACTCTTATTCTTCATACAATACAGAACAAGAATAAATATTCTTTTTTTTTTTATAAATACACACAAATGTTGTAGGAAAATACTATATTTGGAAATTTGTTTTTTTTTTTGTTTCTCGTTATTAATTTAATTTAATTGAATGAAGCACAAAAAAAATTCAATTATGTGATTCGTTCTTCTTTTCTGACAGTCGCCCTATAACACAAACCCGCCCGCCTTATATACTCATAAGCACATGTCAGTCATCGTATCATATAATGAATGTCAAAGATGAGATATAATAAAATACATATCTGAAGATCTGAAGTTGCTTGTATGTAAGTTATTAGGCCAATGGGTTGAGTACAAAATTTAAAAATAATGGACAAGAATATAACAATCATGAAGTGAGAAACGAGAAGAATTTGTTTAAAAATAAGAAAATGAAATGTAAAACAAAATAAACTAAGTAGTTATCGGTTATCGAATATTGCAAAATTTTACAATAAATGAAAAGCAATTAGTAAAATACATTAAATAAATTTTATGTACTAAGTATACACACTCAACAACCTAAGCAGCTAAGCTAAATTACATTGGCAAAGTTCAATCGTACATTGATCTATTTTTGGCAAATTTGCATCAATGGCGAGGATGACAATTCGTCAAACGAACATACTACAACAAATAAAACAAACGATCGATGCATAGATAGATAAATCGATTGATCGACGGACGACATTATTGCAACTTAGGTTTTTTCAAATTATTTTCAATGACGTATTTGTTGTAATTAGTACACAATTTAAGTTGTTGTTGCAACTGCATCTATTTAGAAATTCTTATTTGTATCCAAGTTGACAATTTTAAAGTAAATAAATAAATAAATAAAATTTAAATTAACGTCATTTTATGTAGTGGTTTGTTTTTAGTTTTTTTCTTCTTCTAAATTGGCAAAAACAAATGATTTTTTTTTTCTTTTTGTATTTTCGACGTGTTTTGAAATTAAATTTGTAATAATTAAATTGAGACAGACAACACAACACAATGTTTCTTCAATATGTTTTTGTACTTAACGCCACTATTACCATTACCTTTGATTTTCATATAAAGTGTTTAGTTATTTCTTTTACATTTTCATTCTTCATCTATTCTCGTTATATATACATACATAGGTGTACCATCTATTCTAATCATTTACTATTTATGTTTTGCTAGCCAATTGTGAACACGTCAGAGGAGGATTTGCACGAATTTGGTTCTTTGGTTTGGTTGGTAAAATGTTAAGTTGTAAGTGCAATACTAAAAATTGTTCATTAGATCATGTCACAATTATTTTATTTGTTGTTTGTATCTTTTCAATTGAAATAACAAGAAAAATTGTTGATGTTATTTCGTTTTTCGATTTTACTTCTACTTGCGTTGACGGCAACAAATCTAAATACATTTAGCATAGAGAAATTTATGCGATTGTTGTTTGTATTTTATTGTGTAAATGCAACAACGTCAATAGTTCAGAAGAAACAAAATTGAAATAATTGACTTTTTTTTTATTTTATTTTATATTATTTTCTTTCCTTTTTTGATGTTTAAGGAAGACAAAAAAGAAATTCTATGTAAAAGAAGCAACAATACAAGAATAATGCAATACATTATTTTGTCATTTTCTTAGTAAAATAATAGAAAAAGAAGAAATTTTCAATTGAATTCAATTTCAGGAATTCTTTGGTAAATGAAATTCTTGAAAATTATGAACTGTCAAAAGTAAGTCACAATTGAGTCTAATTCTTGGAGAATTGTGATATATTTTGAATGATTATGAGAGACTAGTGCAGTGGTCATAGCATTAGAATGCATAGTGAATATTTATAATGAAGTCTAATGAAGTCAACAACATCATGAAAATTAGTATATTGAGAAAAAGCTTCCATAACCAGACACACACTTTTAAGGTATTTATGCCCAGTTATGGAACATTTCGATTGCTACTACAGAAAGGTTAGACAGCCCAAGCTTAGACTATGGAATATGTACTAGTAACAATTCCTCTCTGTGATACCTAATAGGTATCGTTATTACCTATGGAATTTATTATACCATTACAAGCAACATACAACACACAGTATTTTCGAATTGCAATGATTTCCTACATCTTAAAAATTCTCATTTGAATCAGAGGCTCTAGTAGCTAGTACTCTCAATTATAAGTTATATATTGTCTTACAATGTTACTTTATTTATTATAGGTATTATTATAATAATTAAAGAGCAAGAATTAACTCAATAGAGATAAATAAGAGACAAACAAATTTAATTTCTATATAACAACTACAATGTTACTTTCCTAAATCAATTCTCCCTATCTATCTATATATCTCTATCTCTATAAACATATATTAAATACCAGTTTAACGCAAGCGGCATTTTCCATTTTATATGGTTCCGTGTGCTTCTTCTTCAAACCGGTTTAGGTGACTTGAATGCGCCTTAATTAAATCAATAATACAATAATATATGCAATGCATTAATTTAAAATTTCAATTATTTTATATCATAACTAACCAAGATACACGGAGTATTATTAGAGATATATTTATATATAATACATTAGTAAAAATAAAAGAATTTGCATTTTAATAATAAAAATATGTAGTAGAATATGTGTATGTGGCACAAAGTACAAAACAATTAGATGATATATAAATTTTCACACTCTTTGTAGGAAAAATATCTATTATATTATACTATGTATAATAATAGTAAAATATGTGATCATCATCATCTTTATCAAGAGAAAAGGTTTCGCATTCTAAGTGCTTGTAAATGCATAAAAAAGTGAATAAAAATTTTAACAAAACAAACAAATAAATAATAAAAATATTAATATGTAAAATATCAACGATCAGACACAATTAAAAGAAATATTTCTTTTAATTGGATTTTTATTTTTATTTGCATATAAAATAAAAATAAAAAAATAATCAAATTCAGCGTTCAATGATCGCATTACATTACGTATACGCAATTATTTTTCATTTTCTTTATGTAGATACTCCATGTGCAATCGGTCAAGTATTTGTTGAAGAATTAAAATGGAAAAGAATGAGCAATAAATAGAGAGAGAGAGAGAGAGAGAGAGAGAAAAATAAATAGAGAGACAAATGTTGAAATGCAATATAAATGGCAACAAGTCTAAGAAGGAATAAGTGATTGTGGTTGTAGATGTGGTTGTAGTTGTTTAAGTGCGTGCGTAAGTAAGTGAGTTCGACTGACTAACTGACCGATTGATTGTCTGACTGACTGACTGACTGATCGATCGATCATACGTTAGTTAGTTTATTCGTCTAATCGTTTGCTTCACGATGCGTAACAAAGCATAAAGTCAAATAAATAAGAAGAGAAGAAGAGGGAACACAAAGAAAACAACAAAAACCTCATTATGCGGTATTGGCCGACCGCAGTGGCGCGTGTTTAAAATGTGTTAAAAAACAGAGAAAGGCACTGCAGGGTATGGCGGATCTTTGGCTAAGCACGAGACTAACTTTTTGCACTTGTTCGTTAGCATATTCACTGCTAATACAACAACAACAACATTTCAATGATCATATAAAGAATATCTAGTATAATATTGTATATATATTGTTTTTGCTAGCTAGTATCATTTCAGTTGTTGTTATTTGTTATTCATTCTGTTAAACATAGAAAAACTGTTGATATTATGGCGCGATATAACGATAGTATCTCAGTGATTTGATTTTCTATCATTTATAGTAAGTAATCTGTTAACTATATGTGAAAATGTTTATATAAGAGATACAAATACACACACACACACACACACACACACACACACATATGCATATATAGCTATTTATTAACAGGTATTCATTCCACATACTACATTGCGTATGATCAACAATTTTACAGAGAGGAGAGCTTGTTAATTAATTTTTTTTTTTATCAATTTTTTAATGGCACGCGACATAAAATTCCTTAATTTATTTATTATTTTACGTTTATTGTTAATTCGCTTAATTTTATTCTTATATCATATTCAAATATTTCTTTTAATTTAATTTTGATTTTTGTATTGTATGTTGATTGAAGCAAAACTAGTTGAGCGACAAAATAGTATAATAAACCGAAATGAAAACAGATAAACCACCAACCGATATTACTAAGTATAACAACCACACCGCCCGAGGGTTGAACTCTTACTGAATGGATGATTTTTTTTTATTATTGTTATTTTTGTTTGTTTTCTCGTTTCATTCTTTTAAGTTTAATGAGTGACACCACATCCAACTCATAAAAAATAAAGTAAAATAAAACAAGTGCTGCCCGAGAGATCAACATCATATGAGCGAACACATATGTGAATGCATAAATTAAGCAACTAAGAGAAATACATACTTGCTCTCATCGTCTTTGGTCTTATAATACTTAAGTGCAACAAAATTTGTGACAATTGTTTGGTGATCAATTGACGATGACAACGACGACGGCGATGACTATAACGACAATCGGTTAAATCGTCGCATATAAAGAGAGCAAAAGCAAACAAAAATGGGCGTGATTGGTGGCAAGGTAGGCAAACATACAACTCAGACAGACCGACACGACACTCAGATACAACAACAATTCAAAAAAGCTTTTATTTTCTTTTTCTAAGCTTTTTGTAGCTCAAGTTTTGTTTTATTTTTGTGTTTTTGCTCTTCAAATCTTATAAATAAAATCAAGTAAATTACACAGTTCACTTGACTAATCTAATTAGAACATAGAATACTTCAAAGATAACCAATGTTTATTTAAAAAGGTCATGTTTGAAGGCCTCCCTTACCTTTACCTCCCTTTTTACTTTGATTTCATTTGTTGCACTCTGCAAATATCAAATAAACTTTATAAATATCAATAAAAATTAAAAGTCGAAAAAAACATTTAAAAAAAAAAAAAAAAGACTTTGATCTTACAAAAGCTTACACACTACACTACATATAAGATGTCATTGTAATCAAATGATTTTAATAATAGGACACTATGACTTAGTCATCATACAATTCAAAATGAAAAACAAGGAAACACAAGTAGAATGAAGTAATACAAAACAAAGGGTTGATTCATCTCATTATGAATATATCTTCTATCTATCACGAAAACTGCTATAAACTATTTATATGTAGTATGTACATGCTAAAAGAATTCATGTACAAAATTTTATTTAAAAACTATGGAACATCTAGTCTTTTGATATAGACTGACGTCTTGGTCAAGGAGATTTCTCTTGCCAATATAGGAAACATAATAACTTGTGTGGTTTCTCCAATGCATTGTTCCATGGTTTATAAACATTAGACAAACGTGGCAGTTTATTGAACTTTAGTTTAGTGAACTGGAAAAGCTTATATCAAACACAAGTGGCCGAAACTTAATTTCAAGCATGGAAGTATGTTGTCCTGGATAGACCGCAACTTACTCTGCGCAACAAAATTTTTGTGCTACAATAAGAATACTGAAAGATGGATGAACATATGAAGGAGTTAATTATCAGCTAAGCTTCCATTCTCACTATTTGATTCTGCATAGATTTTAATCAGAGTTCCTAAATAGTAGTAATATATGAACTCGATAAGAAGATTATCATGTATCAAATCCTGATAGGTGTTAATAATCTCGACATATCCCTATTGGACTTTGTCAGCAAACCCGCTCAATCAAAAACATATATTTATAAACCTACTATGTATTTCAGTTCAATGATTTACATGTAGCAGTTTTCATGAATTTAAATGTCACCGCTCTCGAATTATAACTTAGTATAACCTTACTTAATGTTCATAAGGACAAAATGACAAACAAATATTAACTAAATTTATTAATTGATTTTTATGTTTATTATCAATTGATTAACTTTTTTTACTTTTATTTTTGCCATCAACAATTCAATGAACAGTAAAAACTATTAGATTTTTATAAACAATAATTGACATTTTCACTTTAAATAATTATTAACATTTTATTTTATATTTTCATTGAAAATAAACATTAATTTAATGTTATTCTATAGTTTTCTAAATAAAATTAAATTTTCATAACTTGTTTTCTCAAGGTAAATATCACAACAATGAAATGTGACATCTTTGACATGATTATACGATTATGATTACGTTTATGTAACCCAAACCAAATTTACATCTCATTATGTCATATGCTACACGGTAATATCCTTGTATATCGTTAATTAAATTTTGTTAACTTTAATATCCTTTAGCAACAACTTCTATATCTTCTATGTAGTTTGTATTCAATATTACTTTATATGTAAGTTTGTTATGAGTATGAGAGAAAATAAATAAAACTTTTTAATATGCATACTTTTGTTATTAAATGCTTACAGGAAATGTATAACAGATTAACAAATAATATTCACCCACTGAAGCTGTGTTGGGATTATATTGTTCTGGCTTTAGGGTTTCAATGAGAATTTGTAAGTAAAATGGTTACGTTTAATCATCTATCAATTCATCATCTAGTAATCAGTAATGGACTGAGCGCACCCTTCTATACAGAAAGGATATTGTATTCGCTTAAAGGGAAAAATTTAAATTAGTAAGTAGTTTTATATGTATGCATGTGTACATAAGTATTAGATATTCTACTAAAGTCTTCATATTTATATCTATGATTAATTTTAATTATTCGAAAAGGACAACATTCTCCGTTTAGTTAAATTTCACATTCGGAGAAAGATCGGATTTCTTGCGATAATGCAAGCCATCACAACAAGCGTATCAACCCATATGCCATTTCCCCAATTTACCCTGCTCAGTGCCATCGGAATCCAATAAAATTATACTTATGTTCACCTCCGACTCGGCCACACTGCATTTACTCATCAACACCTACTTCGTGGCCTGAACAATGATGCATGCCCTCTCTGGAGCTATGTTGCAACTGTGCAACACCTGCTCAGGGTGCATTCCATTACAGCGTCTTTGAGACCAAGACAAATTCAGCATGGTTGAGCTCATGAACAACCCAACATTTTAAATATACTAATTTAGAAAATCTTATTTACTATTTAATTAATTTACGTACTTATTAACTTGAGAGCTTCTTTAATAATAAAAATAATAATTTTAATATCATAAATTTCGAATATGAATCTGAACTCAACCCACTTTCATTTGATGGAAAGATTAAGTTTTGATATTTATATTTTCATATTTTTTGTATTCACTCTTATTGTGCTTAATGTTCCCCTTTTTTATGGCTACATAATTCATTCAATTCAATACTTAAATTAAAAAATTCTATAAATATGCATAATAAGAATTTAAAAGTTTCAAAACCAAAATAGGAGTTTTATTATTAAATGCATATTCAAATAAATCACATAAAGTTTCTCATTATTTACTACTATCAATCTAAATCACAGTCACATAAAATATATTAAGCATGATTTATAATAAGAAATATGGCATACCTTTAGGCTTATTCATTCTAGTAAATTACAATTCAAAATAAATGTCATAGCATACTTTGTGGCTTTCTATTCAAGTCCATTTTTTTTTTTTCTTTATAAAAATATGTCACGCGATATTTTGCTTAACGAAAATTCTTCTTTCTTATCAAATGACAAAAGGAGAAAAATTATACCAAGTAAAATGTCAGTTAGAATTACAACAGAATTTTGATTTTTAATTTGTTATCTTTTCCTTTTTTTTTTTTTTTTTTTTTTTTGTTTCCATCAATGTCACGAATAATTATAATTATTTATATGAAAATTGACCTAGAAATTATATTCACATAGATTTCCCTTAGCAACCTAAAAACATTTAATATTGTTTACCTCGAATGCGTGCAAACAAATAAAATTTTAAGTAAACAAATAAAATTGTTTAATTAATGACATTCATAAATATTCAATAACAATACAAATACAAAGCTTTCATTTTGTTCTGAAACAACATTTCCTTGGTTGTTTTTTTTTTTTAAGGAAACTAAAGTTAATAACAAAATAATAAAAATGCATTTTAAAAATTTCCTAAATTCAGTTTAAAGTGTTTATAAGCCATAATGAAGACCAACACAACATTGTATGAAAAGTAGACAACAATTGTAGACTGTCGGCCGGCGACTTTCTTATCTTAACAGTACCAAAAGCCAAGTGAACCAGGCAAATAAATAAAAAGGCAAGCGCAAAAAAGCTCTATGCAAATAACCTTATCTGGTATTATTATAAATATACAAATAAAAATACAAAAAGAAATATGAAAAAACTGAAAGTAACAGCAACGAAAAGGGCACAAAAGAAGCCAATAATCTTTGGTTAAATAAATGGCATACACACAATGAAATAATTTGTATTTATAACTAAATAGTATTATGCTTTAACCATCACGTCGTCATCACTGACGTTGTGCCTTCTTTCGTCTGTACAGCTTTTGTTTCTTTATTATTTTCGATTTCATTTGAGCTCGTTTTGCTCATTAGAAATTCTTTTTAATTTTTGAACATATGGTATTTCGATTAGGTAATATGATTTTGTTAAGATGTTTGTAATGCAGAGATACTTATGTATAATAAAAGAATCTCAAATCGGCAAAAAATTTGGAAAATTGGACCGATTGGATAAGTCATTATGAACTTTTGTACGGAAGACTTTTGCACTTCGTACATATTACAAGCCAAATAATTGAAAACCTTTAGACCTTAGGCATAATAGGACTAATATTTGATAGAAATCTCATGTAAAGTATCCTATAAATTATAATTTCTCTATGCCCAATGATTACATTTACTCTGTTGGAGTATGAAATGTATACCCGCTTCGGTGAAACCAAAGAATTCTTGGATCTTGGTTTTATAAATAATTATAATTGCTTTTTTTATTATACTTTATACATATACTCGTATATAGTATATTATTTTATTTTATTTTGTTTTTTTTTTATCAAATACACTTCAATCAGCGAATGTACGAGCGAAAAGCGTAAACAAAAACTTGTGCCGCATTCTTTTATTTTTCGAATTCTGCTTTTGGTTTTGCGTTTATTCTTTTTCTTTCTATTATAATTTTCTTATATTTTACGTTATTATTGTTGTTGTTAGTACTTGACCTCACACACTCTAATAACAAACACACAGATACACAACATATACACACATACACACTTGTTTATTCGTCACGATTGGTGTTGACAAGTTAGTAGTACGAGAAGGTTGCCTTCATCAGAAAGATAAAGACTAAAACTACATAAATCGGGTTAAGTGGAACAGACAAAGCAAAAGAATTCAATTCAATCGATTGAATCTTCTTTTAATTTAACTTTTTGTAATTAAAAAAAAAAAAAAAAAAAAAACCTTTTGATTTTTTTGTTTTGACCATATATCCTCTTTATACATAAGTATAAAAAACAGTTTTTTATTTATAAAAGAAAATGTTAGTGAAAAAGAAAAATTGATCATATGAAAAGTTTTTGCCTTTGGTTTGAAAAAATGTCTGTGAAAATTTAAACCATTTTGGACTTTGATTGACATTTGTTTGTATCAGTTCAATGTCTAATCTAAGATGTTGATTCCGATGGAGACAATGTAGAAAAAAGCATTCAAATTAAAATTTGGGTCCGAAGGTATTTATTAAATTTGTATTTATTTATTTATTTTTATTTTCCAACAGAAGAAATCGAAGGAGTAAAGATTTAAATTTACCGAAGAATCCTGCACATGATCAATTTTGATATCTTGTTTTGCTTTGTTATATTATAAGGCACCGTTTTACATAGGAAAAAGAAACAAAAGTTGACAAGATCGGACGCAAGTCAACTCTATATGAACATTTAATCGATCGAACGCTACTCTCTGACTTTCTTACTGGAGTATAAGCTTCTTACAAAGTTGACTTTACATAACAAACTTACAAGTTGGACGTTATACTCATAGCAAGCGCTCTCCTCTCTTTCTAATATTGAAATATTGCAAATCTCTGGATTTTAAAGAATCTTGTTAATTGAACATTTTTCCTAAAATATTCTTCACACTTTTTCATTTGTATTTTTATTACAGTTTCTTTATTAGAAAATTTAATTAAAATGTAACTTTGTTTTTATCTAATGACATGAAAATAAGAAGATATGAGTTGCATACAAATTTTATTTTACAGAAAAGTAATTATTTTGAAAATCTATTAATTAAAAAGAAATACAAATTAAAAAATAATATTTTTTTTAAATATCACAACAAATACATATGTTTTTTTTTTTTAATGCATAAAAATAAATACTCGTATATCTATAATTTGTATTCTATTTAAACAGTCAGACAATTGCATACACATAGTATAAAATTATCAAATAGTTAAAATCGGCAGCTTCAGTCATTTTCAGATTCATCAACACGCTCAAGTAAATTAACAAAGAAAATGAAAAACAAAAGAAAAATCGCAAAACAGAAAATGTAAAAATAAAAAATCACACGCAAGTTGTCGTGGCACACGAGCGTAAACACAAACAAACCAGAAAACAAACAAAACCACATGCATCATCCATCCTACAACTCTTCGGAACCCCTGTTTGTCTATTTTATCACCATCACATCATCCACAATTTGTTATCAACGACAGCATCATACTTTTTTTTTGTTTTCCATTGCTCTCGATTGTTTTTACAAAGATTCATTCACGAGTATCATAAAGTTAATTGTCATTTGCTGACGAAGTCCCTGCCTTCTTTAAATGGAGCGTTAAAAGTGGGCGTGTGGATATGGTCACATATCACATGTGTGTTTGTTTACCTACATTGAGTGAATTATGTAGGCGTTTGACTGTTTGACTGATTGTCTGATGGGTTTATAATTGTGGAAGTTAAACAAGTGTTTCTTTGCTGTTTACATCCCACATTTTACAGCACTAGCATGAAATGAAATATGTATTGATTTTGTTAATTTTTCATAACCTCCTATAATTAACACAAATGACTGGATTGGTAAACTTAAATGAATGGATTCGTGCAGTTCTCGAAAGTTCACCCATCTATGTACGTATACTTTGGTAAGCCCAATTAACTAATTTCAATGATTCACCTGAAGTTCAGAGAGATACAATTTAAGTTTTAGAAAAACAGTTTTTTATTATGTAAGAGACACAATCTTTACACTTGATTTAAGAAACAGTCGATGGACTCATTTCATAAGGTTAAGTTTCTCAAGTGATCTTAATACGTACATATATACATAAGTATATAATGATAATAGTTTTTGTTTAGTATCAAAGTCTTAAAGTCTTTTATCTTCTATTAATCTTTAAAGTAGATAATCTTTGACACTTTTGCTTATTTTTTTTTTCATCTTAAAAATCTATTTATATTTAATATAGCACATTATGGTTGTTATTATTGTTGCTGCCCTATAAATATAGAAGAGACACACTTCTCTCAACAATGTATAGCCAAACAAAACTGAAAAAGTCTATTGAACTTTGCTTCATTTATTTCTTGATTATGTGTGGTCAATAGAAACCAGTTTTGACCAGTTACATTTCTTTAAAGAAAATTCATTTTTATTTTTCATACATTTTTTTTTTCAACACGTGAGGAAGCATCTTGAAAATCGGCAGACATAAACGCATGAAAAATAAAATAAAAACAAAAATATGTAGATACATTAGCATCTATGATATTGAGAATGTTTATATGAATCAGTTGTGAATTTAGTGAATTTATTGATTGGATTTTGTTATTGCTTTATATATTTTTTTAGACATAATAAGAACCAAAAAAAAAAAAAAAAAAAAACGAAAAGATATATTAAATCAACAAATAAATACCACATGATTTTTAAATTGGAAATTGTGGAAAATTTCGAAATAAAATTTCGAATTTTGTGTATTGGAAGAAATATTTTATTTAAATAAGTGGCCAACCCAAGTCAAGTAATAAACAACGAAAATATGCGAAAATAATATTTGAGATTTAAAAGAAATAAATAAAATAATATGAGAAAACATAATTTTAAAATTGAGAAAACAAGATTGTTGAAACATAAAAAATTCTAATGACGTAAAATCGTAAAAACCAAATGAATAATCTAGATACACCAACAAATATAGTACTATGTATGTATATCTTTAATGCAGTAAGTTGTTTTCATGGCTCATTAGTTCAAATGTTGCAGCACCTTTAATATCTGTTTGTGTCCTTGACACCCCATGATACTTAAACTGTGTTCATGTTAATTATCAGAAAGTCATGCCAAATTTAAAGGTAAATAGATATATTTATGTAGATATATTTTCCAACAGAACGCGGTCAACTTAAAGTCTAAAGGATTTGTAAATACTATAAAACTATTGAGTTGATATCAAATCGATTTGGCCTTAATTTAGTTCAATTTGTATGTAAATTAAGCAAGGAAGATACATTTAGCACAGCTGAGCCATTTTATTATATTATACATATTTTTTTCTTTCTTTTTGGCAAAATATCAAAACGTTTTGCAGTTTTTGTGTTCGCTGATATTTATTGTTTTATATATTGTATGTAGTATACTACTCAATTTCATACTCATACAATTTTCCAAATTAATTTTTCTTGTTGATTTTATGAAATTTTATCGACAACACAAAAATGAAAAATGAAAAACAAAAACAAAAAAGAAAACCATAAATACAAATAAGTATTTCAGTTTATTTTTAAATAAATTAATTGGCCTTAAGCCAAATGTCATTAAAATGTGAATTGCTACACCGATTTTTATAGCTTTAACAAATATTTTGATTGGTTTTATCCAATTTGTCATGATGTTTGTAACAAACACACATAAATATTGGAAATTCCATATAATAAGTATATGGAAATAATTATCAGGTTTAGCACAAAGGAATCGAGCTGAACATGTTCGAACTTCAGTCTCTCTATATGTAAAATCGTCCTTTATTAATTGAGATATTGAAAGGGAATATGATAAAAGGACGCCTTAACTTTTGATATCGAAGGTAATTAAAGTTTATATAGAAGAAACCTTAATCTTTATATGGCAATCTTCTTTATTTCTTCACTTAAGGACTCTTAAACTCAATCAATTCAATTCATTGAAAGGTGTATAATCTACAATAAGAATGAATTTAATTTTTTATCTTGTTATTCTTCTTATTCTTTGTTTGGTTTTCACTGCATTTTCATTTTAAATCTTATTTTTCTTGTATTCACTCATTTTTCAAATGTCAAAGTACATACGAGTATTGCCAAAAGCATTCTGGAGATTCATAATCTACCAATATATTAAGTGAATCTGTTGCCCATATACTACTACTACTACTACTACTACTACCATTACTGCTGCTGGTGATACTTGATTCAATTGAAAAGATATTAAAAATTTATTTTCTTTTTCAAGTGTTTTATTGTAAAAGCAACGAAAATTGGTTTGAAATGAAAGAATTTTCCGCCTCACTAATAAAATTATTATTACGGAAAAAGATACTTTCAAAATCAAGGTCAATGCCGTCAATGTTCTTGAATATTATATTTGCACGAGACTTTAAAACTACAGAGAAAATAGATTTTTGATTGCAGAAGCAAAAGCAAAAGTATAAAAAAAAATTGAAAATTGTGATAAATATTTGTTTGATTTTTTCAAGTGGAAAATGCATTTGTAATTTTGATGATTTGTGTATGTTTTCTTGCACAACCAAAATATATACATATGAATTCTAACGTGTTATTTTAATTGATTTGAATAATCATTCTAAAAATAAATCATAAAATAAATAAAACCTGAAATGCATATTGAAAATTCATTAGAAAAACTTGATCTAAATTGCGTTTGCACACTTTAAGCTTTGATTTCATGTTTTCTCATTTATGATGTTGATTTGATTTATTGTGTAATTTTTAAATTATCTGAAATTCGATAGCATAATTATGAAGTTGGAATTATTTTATATTCCATGGAAATTTTTTCTTATGACTATTGACTTATCATTTTCATTTCATAACAAAAATATGACATTTGGCAATAAAGGTGGGGCAGGAATTCCAGGAAATATTGTCGAACACCAGTAAATATTTGCTGAATGTGGCGAAAATTAAATGGATTTCGAGGAAGTCATATTTTATTTATTTTTTCTTATATTATATTTTAATAAAGTATTTGGTATTGGTTTAAGCTAAATATTTTATTATTTTTAGTTGGAAAACATTAATTTCATTTAACAACTGATCCATTTCTAGGTTAATGTCAAGCACTTAAAGTTAAGAAAGAAGAAGTCTCAAAAAGTCAATAACACCTAATGAATTTTATATAGTTCATAGAAGGCTCTATGAATCAATGCACTTTCAATACACAAATTCCGACCTACTTGACATTATAATTGTCCTTTAGGAACTTCCCTTTTTGGGAATTTGTTTTAATTTAAAAAAAGCCCCACTGTGCTTAAAACTCTAATCAAAAAAGGTAGATTTAATATTTCACTTATTAATAGTGAACCTGGATGTCCTATATAATTTGGATTTCCAGGCGGCAAGTAAAAGTGAAAATACTCTAGGTCACCATCCCAGGCTTCGGGTACGAAGTCTTACCAAAGGATATGTACCACGGGTGGTCATGAGCCCCCGGAAATTGTGACGTCACATGCAAAAATTTAAACTATTAGCACTCGAAAAAATCTTAAAATTGTGTGACGTAATATGTGGATGGCTCCATGTATACCCAAGGGAACGTTGATGGACGTTTACAAATCGTGTGTTCGGCACCGTGATCTTAAGTCTTCAAGACAGATGTTCACGTTAAACAAATGGACTCTATCTGTCCTTAAAGGACTAATTAAATATTGGATATGCTTTCAACTATAAATTACTTCGAAAATACTTTATCATCTTTTCATAAAAAACTATACTGACTATGTACCTTTAAAGTATTTGGGAAATATTTTGTTGGCCCATCTGTGAAGTACTTAAGAATTGTGAGCCCCTTGATGAACTTATTGGGTACTTAAGATCAGTAAGTGAATACAATTTACCTTTCATAACATTGTTAATAAGATCTTGAGAATAAAGCTAAGCAAGTAAATATGAGTACTTGAGTGGCTTATGATACTTAAAAGCATTTGTACTTAAGTTTTTAAATGACATTTTCTTTATAGATTTTTATTATTATTGCACCCTAAGATGTTAACACATAACCATTGTGAAGTTTATTTCAAAGATCATATGTAAATAAACTTAGACAAATGAATTAAAACTTAAATTTCAATTAAATTCGATTCAATTTTACATTTTCAAAAATAAACAAACAAAAAAAAAAAGACATGTTTATTTATTTTTCAACAAAATTGAAAACCACTGAGGCGCGTGAGTTTGCATATAATTTCGAAAACAATTTCATTTGTTTTTTGGTTGAATTCTTCTCGAGTGCAAAGTGCAATTGGTATGAAAAATATATTCGCTATTTACATATCCCATACGTAAATAGATAAACAAACGAGTGAAAAATACAATTTGAAATTGTATTACTGAAATGCAGAAAGGATGCAGGCAGTCAGTCGTGTTCATTCTACAGAGCAACGATAAAAATAATTAAAATCGCTCATACGCATCGTTTGCAATATTTCGTTATTAAATACAAACTCACTCAATGAACTCAATAATAATAATATGTATTCATATATTAAAAAAAGTTTTAATAGTAAATCAATGCAATAAATTCAATCGAAATTATTTAATTTTGTTATACATTGTATTTGATTGAATTGCTCACAGCTGGAGTTCACTAAAATTTCTGCTGACTCAATTAATATGCACGACGTCCATAATTATTTATTATTTTTTTAATAAAAGCAAACATAACATTTTTCACATTTGCTTTTATTATTTATTATTATTTGTTTAATGTTGTTTTGAATAGAAAAAAATCTTCGTTTTTTCAGTTGGAAGTAGAAAATAACAAATAATTTTATTTACTTTTATTATGATAGATGAATGATTATTTCAACTAAAAATTCTAGTGAGATTCACGCAACGTGGCAAAGTTGGTAAATTGGGCAAACAAGCAAACAAAGTGACCGTTACTCCATACAAAAAAAACTTGCGCAATTTACCAATTTGCCTAAAAAATTTATTTGGTCACACATGGTAAAGTGAGGGCTGCCAACTTTGTGAATTTATTATGAGTGGGCAAGTCTGAGCAAAAGTGAAACGTTTTAGCAATTTAATTAAAATAACAATTGATTTACAGGAAATAGAAGTACGAATAATAAATAATTTATTTCAATTTATGTATGTACTTATTTCAATACATTCGCTTTTCTAACTTTTTTCGGCATTTTCATTTGTTTGTTTACATTTTACTAGCAGTTGTGTTTGCGAGAACAGCTGATTTGCTAAGTACAAACACAATTGGACGTTCACGCAATTTATTTGCCTATTTGCCATTTTAATACACTTGCCACTATGCGTGAATCCCACTTCTGTATTTCTTTATAGAATAAAAGCAAAAATATACACACGAGTATCGTGTAATTTATTTTACGTTCTCTATTTTTGTTTTATATATTTCAATAATACAATAGGATAAATGATCTTATGTGTGGGGTCAAAATAACCGGAAGTTGTTCACGTCAGAAAATGTGGTTAAAATAAATAACTGAAAAGAAAAATTATGAAAAAAATACGAAAACATTGCAAACGATCCCTTATCCATAGCAATGTAACAACTTTTAAATCACAAGTTGATCTTCCCAACTGAGAAAAGTTTTTAAATAAATTTCTTCTTAGAGTAGTAATTCTATAAGTGGCTACATATTATATTTTCCAACATATGTATTCTACTGATGGTATCACTTCCAGTATTCAAAAATCACTGAGTTATATATTAGAACACCGCTAATCCTGACATGATGTAACCTGAATCATTCTGAAGTGCGAACAGAATTGAATAATTAAAAATTTCCATTATCTCCTTTGTTGTCCACGGTTTTACAAAAAAGGAACGTATGTTATATAAATGATCTACAATACACGTTTAGGTATAATTTATTAGCTTATACGCTTTATTTTATATTCGTTTAAGCAATTTATTTCGCTTATTTGTTCATATGCTTTTTTACATATTTTCCAATACAATACAATACTGAACAATGAAGTCAAACATATCTTGCCATGCATGAGACGTTGCACGGTGAAAGAATACATTTCGAAAGTTTACTATTTTCTTACTAGCGAAATCTTGGGTCAAGTTGTCCCCTGATGATTCACATGCGAATGAGGATTCAGATGTCAACATCTCGTTGTGGGTTTTCAAAGAGAAATAGTTGTCGAAGAATTAACATTAATGTTAATGTTTTGTTGCAGAAAATTTATAATAACAAGCATCAACTGTCACAATGTGAAATTACTATTAGTACTAATTTCAAGTTAATAAATGACTTGTTGGAGATGATGACCATTTACCAGTCGATAATGACGACGATAATTTTTCCGATGAAGTATTAAAACCTCCAGCACCTGTTTACAATTGGCGAAGGAAAATAGAATTGAATTGGACAGTTTCATCATTCTTAAAACGTTACGGCAGAACATTATGCAAGGATACATTCGCCGCCAAACAAAAGTTACCAAATTAAATAAATTTATATTGCGTTTGTATTGCGTTTGTATTCCATTACTTTATACATATTTCTAAAGTTTATTTTGAAAGGGTTATTATAGTTTTATATAAAAACTGTGCATAAATAATATATGTGGCCTCGGAATACTCATTAAATGTCTTTCTAACATCATGGTAACGTGATAATAAAGAATACGCATGTTTATGTGTAAAGATCCAATAACATTAATATAATTTTATCTTAGTTCAATTTAAGAGGAAATGGTAAATATAACTTACTTGATTGCTTTGGTAAATTATAAAAGTCGAGTACTTTAATTTCTGAAGTCTCGACATGCGGTGCAAATCCTTCATAAAGATCGCTCTCCTCCTCAATGCCGCTCAGCTTGTCGGCTTGAGAGTCAACAGCTCGATTGTAAGGCATTTTGCTGGAACTGCTTCGGCTGCGGCTACTACTACTACTGCTGCTGCTGCTACTACTTGTCGACGCCTCCGACGTATAATAATCCAAACTTGTCGCAATTTTGAAATACTTTTATAAAACAACTGCAATTTTTATTAAGACTTCGACTTCTTATTTCTTTCTATTTTCTATATTTATCTCTGTTATCTCAATTATTCGTTGTTTTTGTTTTTATGCGATTTTGACTAGATTTGTTTATGTATTTTTTTTTTTTTTTTTCTTTTTTCTTATATTGATTTTGTGAATATTTATATTTTATTTGAGCCTGTGAATGCCGTTGTCATTAGTTTTGCATATTATTTGTATATTTATATGTATTTATTATTAATAAGTTATGGAGATAGAAACACTCCAATGCGGTGATGCCGTGCCGAATTCATTATAACTTTGTGAATTAAATCAGATCCTTTGAGTGCATTATAAACTCAAACTGCAGAAGTTCTCCGATAGTTTAACGTATTCGTTTCAGTAAATATTATCTGAAATGAGTTAAAGAATAAGAAAATTATTAAATAAATTTACTAATTTCATTTCTATATTACATTTTAAAAACAAGTTTGGTTTTAATAAGAATAAACAATTAATTTTTCATTATAATTTCTGATATTTGTTTTGTAAACAATTTAACAAAAATTTGATTAATTTTTCAAATTAACTTCAAAATATTTAGAAAAACACAAAAGAGGAAGAAAGAGAATAGAAATATGTAATATAAAACAAACATTAATCGGCAAACTTGTGAAAATGGGAAAACTCACAAATCAGCAAAAAAAAAAAATAAAGTATGCAGAAACAACTCAAAATAAAATCAATCGCCGGCCCATAAACCATAACAATACCATAAAATAAATAATATAAGCAGACAACAGACGTCAAAATGGCGCCAAAAATATATACATATATTGTATGTATGTACACATATAGATGTGTGAGTGTGAGCATACTCCCATTGGAGGCTGCACAAGGGCAAAGATACAAATATGCAAAAAAAAACAAAATATATATACATACTACATACTTTCATACTTATAATAACAAACAAACAAGTGATAAAAAAATATACAATTTTATTAAAGAGAATAAAAATAAAACATTAATTGCGATAATACTAAAAATTATGTACCCTTCCCACACAAACAGATAAAATTCTTTCATACAAAAAGTCACATGCGAATATTTAAATGATTCAAACATAATGTTCAGACTTAAATAAACTTTAGAAACTTTAGATAAACAGAAATAGTATTTAAGAATATTGTTTAATAACGTAACGAGAAGCTGTCAATCTAATGAGATTAGAAGAGTGCAGTTTTCTTTGATTTCCTCAAAGCAAACTAATTAATTCAAATTTCTATTGTAAAATTAAGTGATGTCACAGAAACATCTCGAGCTATTCAATCGCAAATACGAGGTGTGTTCAAAAAATAAGGTGAATTTTCAAATTTCGCGGGCTACGTACATTCGCCTTTCGATTATTATTTTTTTTTTTATGTTAGTAAACTCGTCTCGAAGATATGTTCACGGTTTTAGCCATATAGCATATATAGTTTGTTTGTGAGAGGCATAAAGAAGACAAGTGTTTTGCGTGTTCGGCGATTTTCTGCTATCGAAAAAAAAAATGGATCAAAGAAGTTGCATCAAATTTTGTGTAAAAAATGGAATTAAGTGCTCAAAAACATTTAAAATGTTGACAGTGGCATACTGTGAGAGTACTCTGAGTCAAAAAAATGTTTACAAATGGTACAAGCTTTTCACAGAATGTCGAGAAGATGTGAATGACGACGCTCGCTCTGGACGCCCCACCACATCAACAACCGATGAAAATGTTGAAAAAGTGAAAAAAATTGTTATGGAGAATCGTCGAATCACAATTAGAGAAGTTGCTGAGTATGTCGGCATATCGGTTGGCTCATGCCATGCAATCTTTTCAGAAATTTTGGGCATGAAGCGTGTGGCAGCGAAGTTCGTTTCAAAATTGTTGAATTTTTAACAAAAACAATGTCGCATAAGCATCGCTCAAAAATTGTTGAATGACGTCAACGATGATCCAGATTTGCTTAAAAGGGTCATAACTGGTGACGAATCATGGATATATGGTTATGATATCGAAACCAAAGCCCAATCCATGAAAGGAAGGCGTTTTGCGACGATTGAGGAGATATAAAACGAATCGCTGAGAGAGCACAAGGACATACCAAAAAGTGCATATCAGAACTGCTTCGAGGATTGGAAAAAACGCTGGCACATCTTAGGGGGTCTACTTTCAAGGGGATAAAAAAGAAATTGACGAATAAATATATATTTTTTGAGAAATATGAAAATTCACCTTATTTTTTGAAACCCTTTCTAAGCTGTAGACCAATAGTTGTGTTGGCAGTAAGAAGCGTTCTACGAAGCATAAAAAGACTTTGAAGTACCTTCATGGTTGCACTTGTGAAAACAATGATGACATTATCAGACGCAAAGCATCTCAACTTTCTTATTTATAAATTGATTGAAAAATCATCTTTTGTTATTAATCCTTTCTATTGACTTATAAACATTTTCCGACTTTCTAAACTATAATGATAGAGCTTTTGTTTCCAAAGACCTCAGAAAACAATACTTGATATGTTTTCGAGAAGACAATCAAACACAATGTCTAATATAATAAATATGTAATAATAAATCACCATAAAAAAGGAAAATACTTTCCTTACAATCCAATAGTCTGGTAGCTGTATGATATGATAAATTTATGTAATATGTTAACACTACTAAACTATTCTCTTTTAAAAAAACGCAAGACTCTGACAAAGAAGAATTTGATGAAAATTTCTGTCAAAACTGAGAAAATAACTTAAGTGATGCTTAAGTATTATGTATATATATATTTTCAGGAGTCTCAAATTATCACCTTGAGTACTTTCCATACATTGCAAAACAAAGTGTAATGTACAAAAAATCACATTGAATCTGGTTTTGAGTTAAATATTAAAATATATAAAAACAACTGCATAATTAAAGAAAATGAATATTTTATAAATTAATAATAAATATTATTTTAAATGGTGTACGACATTCAGTAATGAATGAATGTAATAAATTACATTGCACAATGTAAGGGAAATGAAAAACAATGAATTGTATATACATTTTTTATATTTTAAAGGCTACTGACCGATTGGATAAAAGACAGAGCAAGCCCTAAACAAGATAATCTAGGCGCACTATATGGTATAAATAATAGAGAATTGTCACTAATAGAATCGATAATGAAATGATCTTATGTAAATACATATTTCGTGTGCAATATCCCACATAATATTATCTATAAGCAAAGCAATTCCCAAAGTCTCCTATAAAATGCACATTAAAGTGTCTACTTGAAGGAATAACATATTTAATCTATTGTTTTGTTACTTCTCCTTTATATGTATAAAAAATGTCATTGTAAAGTACATTAACCCGGATATCCGTGTCGATCAAACAAAACGATTGATTCATCTCAACAAACAAAGACATAAATAAGCATTTAAATAAGAAATAAATAACATTTCACTATAAATTGTCACAATTATTTAACAATCACATATTTCTTTTTAATCTATTTGTATGTTAAATAAGTAGAAATAGAAATATGAGCATGTAAAATGAAAAATTAAAAAAAAAATCACAAACAAAAATTGAATTGCAAATATCAAATGAAATTCTAAACGCCGACTTTTGATTATATTATTTTTTTATTTCTTTATTTGTCTATTCAATTATTAAATGAGTTTGTTGTATTTGTATCTTTTAATACATCACATATAGCATTGGCAATTTTAAAACACATGGTAGACACCATTAAATGTATGATCAGAATCACGTACTTAATTTATATTACCATGTACATCCACATATACAATACTTGTAAACCAGTGAACAAGAACCCCAATTTTCAAGATTTCTATAAGAGATTTTCTATATGATTTTATTTTTCAAGAAGGACTTAAACAATTTAGAGCCGAGTTATAGTTGTTAAAGCCAACAATTTATGAAATATATAATATAAATAATCTTATAGTTTTTCAATTAGAGAATCAAATTGCAAGATGGAAATCAAATTTTAATGGCAAGCCAAGCGCCTACAAATAAAGTATTATACATATCTTTAAACAAGAACGAACTCATAATTTCACATATACCCAAATTCATATCATAGTCATCTATGACTTTATGTACATAATTATTAGTGCCAATGAAAAAATTAACAATTCAAAATTATGAAAATGGTGTAACCAAACTTAAACTAGACTTGCCTTTTTATCATTTTTTATTACTAAACTTGAAGATTTAACAGTCAAACTAATGACTCATGAATAATGAAAAGTATCATTTGTCGCGCCAGAACTAGCATCTTTGCTTTAGTTTTCTAAGCACCCAATACAAATTTCATATACATAAAAAAGCAATTCAAGCTGCTTTTAAAACGCTTTACAATTATTTAAGAACGCATATTTCATTGCAAATGCATTAATTTATATGACCTTGAGTCAATTCTTAAGTTGTTTTTTTTTTTTTTTTTTTTAATTTTCATACTTTACAAATGCAAATTTAAACTCTAAACAACATCGTAAACATAACAATATGGAGGAGGGTTCCGTCCTGTATGCATTCAGTCATTCATTCATTCATACTATGTATGTAAATTTTAATGCGTTTCAACCCTTTCGATGCAACCTTGAATTTCATCCATATGGACAATGTTGATTACAAACATGAATGGCAATTTTTATTATTTTTTTTTTTTTAGTTGAAAGAAGGGAGAAGTCACTCTGTTATTGTAATTCGATATTTGAATATATTTTTAGTAAGTAAACAAATCGCTTTAGCTGAACTCTTTGTAGTGAAATTTAAAGTCTGAAGATATAAGTATAAGCAGATACCCTATATAATCGGAAATTTAACAGATCTTAACATAAACTCTTATCTTAATAATCAGTTTAGATGCATATGTTGATCCAAAATAGCACAAATTGGAAACTACATTGTTGTTTAGGCTTATCTAATTTAAATTTTGTGAAGTTATGTGTGCTGAATTTATAAAATTGAAATGTACCATGGCTGCTTTACCTTCTAATATTCAGAAAACTCTTAATATTGACTATTATCTTCATATGGCAACACTGAGCACCTTATCTCAATAACTGAGATGCCATAATTGGATATAAATCACGTACCAAACAACTAGTTCAATTATCAAGTAAATAATGCTTATTGACTCATCATCAACTTAAGATTAATAATCATTTTCTTTATTATTTCAACTTAAATATCTGCATGAGTTTCTGACATTTTCAGACAGTATTACTTACCATGTCTAAGTCAAATACTTAAAGTTTTAGTCAAAGAAGTCACTTGAAATACTCTTTGTATGCTACTTGAAAACTCAATGAGCCAATATGGTATATGGTAACTACTACTACTATATACACATAAGTATAAAGTATAGTTGTATGTCTGTGAGTATGATATCATAGAAGCACGAGTATGTCTTTCTGTTTCTTTTTATTTATCTTTATATATTTTGTCGTTGGTTGTCATATGTGTTATTTATTCAAGGTGCATCAATTTTCTACTGCAACAAATTGCCAATTGCAAATATTTACACAAACTGCATATCAAAAGTTGTTTGCAAATATTATTAAAAATATGTTTTTCATATTTTTCTTTCGTTTTAATACACTTGTACATGGACTCGTACAATATTTAACATTGGTAATTGAACTAGTCCAATTATCGTTTGTCATTGGTTCGTAATACAATATATAATTTAGAGCTTATCGAGTTTTATAATTGAAATGGCTTCATTAATAAAGTAAATGAAAAAATATTGACAGATCTGGTTTTTATTTAAACGTTATTTTAGCACTTTTTTCTGATAATTTATTTATGTGAAGATATTTTATTATTGAAAATGAAGCAAAGAATTATAGATAATTAAATGAAATATTGTATAATAGATATAATAAATGGTGTAACTGATTTATGTATGTCTATAAATTTCATTTAAAAAAAGAGTTTTAATATTATAAATTAGGTACTGACAGGACCCAAAAGTATTATAAATTTATATAGAATTTATTACTTATTTAGTAGACTTTTTAAAGGAAGGTTTCTACAAAAAAAAAAAGATTATTGTAATGATTTATGCCATATGACTGATAGTAGCCCTATTATCAAGACTTCAATCATCTTGGAACTAACTATAATAGGAATTGAATATTGAGTGGATAATTTTAAATGGAAGGCTTAAGACTTGAAGATTAGTTTTTTAATTTTTTTTTTTATTTGTATATAAACTTTGGTAAAATTTTGTATCTCCTAATATACTAATTTAAGACTAACAAAATGGTTTATTTACCCTTCCTACAAATAGGAAAAATGGGTTGCTTCTTACGATGATCCTCTAACTTAACATAAAGGCTTGACAATCATTGCCACAGAGGCGGGATGAGTTTCTTGCTGCACAAGTTTACCCCTATAGTTACGTTTCCACTTCGAGCACTTATCTTTTACCTGCAGTACATTAAGATCTTTGTGGATGTCTTCATTTCTGATGTACCATAATATACTGAGAATTTTAGATTGGACTTTTTGTATATCCTCAACATTACTCGAGCTTGCAGTTAACCCTACTTCTGAAGCGTGGTTTACTAGTGGAGTTATACAGAAGAACCTTATACTCAAGTCGCAGGCCAGATCTTGAGTAGATTAACCTTTAAGTTTTTTGTTTTTTTTTTTTCTTGTTTCAATGTGAGACGCCCATTCTAGGTAAACGCCAAGATAGTTTACATCGTGAGTTTAAAGAATTGCAATAAGTAAAGGCCAAGATAGGTTACATTCTGAGTTTAAAGAATTGCAATTCCATATAAGGATACTGGAACGAAAGTCTTACGGTTTAGTGCAAATGTGACATGCTTACATTTTTGTTCATTAACTTTTATAAAGACTATGTTAACTGATGAAGAGAGATTCATTGTGATATTGAAGTTATAAAAACTTTCATTAAATTACATATTGTATTTAAATAATACATTTTGACTATGATTAAAATGAAAAAAAACTATCAAAGAACTTATAAACTATCACAAAACTTATTTACTTATTTATTTCTTGTTAACTTATAATTAAATTTTCTAGCTAATAAAGAATGGAAGTGCACTAGCATCAATGCCTTTCGGCTCAACAGCACAAGTTAAAGTCAATTGATACAAAAGATTTATATTTTTCTTGAAATGAATTTACATGATCTTATTATTATTCATAAATTGCGTTATCAATTAATTATAAGTTTGTAATAGAAATCAATATTTAAATCAATCGATTTATTGTAGTATTTTTGTATAAATTATTAAGTTAAAAATTCATACGATTAGCAAACTATTAGAGAAAATTAAATAAGCAAATGAAATCGTTTATATGCTAATGACTTGACACGATGTCATGTAAAAATGTCAGAAAGTGTCACACTCTACACAATCGACTTATCCTGATTGAATAAAAAATAACGAGGCAAATAATCATAGAAAATAGACCAATTCAGAGGTCTGAGGGAGAAGTGATGCAAACAAAATGACATTGCAACATGAAATTACAAGAAAACAAACAAAAACAAACAATTTTAACAAAATTTCCAAAAACGCGGTCAATTGAAATTACAACATAGAGATTTTTCGTTGTTGCAAGTTTTTCATTTGATTTTTTTATTTGTAAATTGAATGATTATTTCAAACTAAATCCCCCATAGCAAATTTATTTTTTTATGGACACTTGCACAGATTAAACATGGCGGCTACTGTCAATTTTCAACAAACATATTGTAGATACATACTACATAGATACTTACTAAATGTGGGGGTCGACAGACAGTCTTTAGTACAGTAGCAGCTACTAATATATTGTAGTTGTAGCTGTTGTTGTTGTGCTGTTGTCAACACTGAAAATGTCAAGCAATCAACATAAACAAGTCAATTAGTTACTCTTTTGGATTAAGTGAGTGTTGAAATTTGTTTATGGCATTTATTTTGTACATATTTTATTCTCATTCCAAGTTGTTCAAATAAAAAATTTATTTTAAACACAAATCAACAACAACATAAACATAACAAGCAGGTGTTAATCAATTGTTTAAAATGAGGCTCTTTTAATGCTTAAAGTTGTCTATCAAGGCTTAAGATTCTCTACTATATATATATATAAATCTAAAATACACTTATAGTAGACAAGTAAGTACATGTGCATAGTCAAAGTTAAAATGGGTTAATCCAATTCAAGTCGACAAATTGCGTTCTCTACTTGGGCCATCGATCAAATATGTAAGAGCTCAGTATTTAACCTACTTAAAACCCACTCACAAACAATGACAGCGACTGTCAGTAACACGCATTACCCAACACTCCGTAAAAGGGTAGAAGAAAGGCTCAACTTACTTAATAGTCAATGTAGTTGTCGCTTATATCCTTGGCCAACCACCCAACAACGCCTTCTACTGTCACCAGTCCCATCGTACAAACGACATAGACACTTTTTGTTTTTATTTGTCTTCATGTTGCTGTTGCTGTTGAGAGTCGAGAATGCGTTTGGTATTGGTTTCATGTGTACTCGTTTTCGTTCTGTTATTTTCTACAATTTCTTTACTTTGGGTTTACATCCATATTTATTTGAAAGCCCAATTGGTTGACTTGACTATGGTCATAACAAGAGGAGAAGGAATACTTTATGTAGAACTAAAAATAATTTTACCGCCTACAATTTTTACGTCTCGGTAATTTGCTGGTTAAAGACTTTTAAGTTTGTTTCATTGTTTTTTGTGTGTTCAATATTAGTCATCAAAACGGGCAGTACAAATAATTGGTTATGATTTATTAACTATTAATGAAGACAATAAATGTCGCAACTATAGGATTCATAAAATAAAATTTATCAAATCAGTTGTACTAAATGAAAGAGTATTAAAGATTTAATTATTTAAGGAAATAATTTGATGATTCATCGACAGGTAATTTCGACATAAAGTTTGTTATGAGACATGGAAAAGTTCACAAAAGTCTTCTAATCATTTCTATGTACTTATCTTCAGCACAATACTAATAATACTTTGTTTTTCAATCATGGGCCATGGTATAAATCCCCTTAAATCCGCTAAATGCACATACACATTGAGGCGTGGCGCTTGTCCAGTTATATCATATGACTCTAGAATCATTCCTCAGGTAAATCATTCGATATCTAAGTCTGCTCCTAGATAAGCGTCTTACTTGGCGCACCCCCCATGTGAAGAGTGTCACAGAGTGCTGCTATGAAAAAATTATGAAATTGGACTGGCTAATGCGTCCGAACAGTAAACCGTCACTCAATAACAAATTAATGATCTACAAAAACAAAAGGTGGCCCCAGTTTGGCGATATGGCATCCAAATGTGGGGGACCGCGGCACTATATAGCATCAAAAAGCTGTAAGCAACACAAAACAAGGCCCTGCGACGAATAACTGGTGCAACGTGGTTTGTCAGGAACACAATTTTACATTTATGATGCCAACAGTGATCGAGGAAATCAACTTCTTCTGCGTTTGGTAAAAAGAAAGTTCAGCTCTCAAGCTCAAAAACTGAAGGACTAATTTGCATACATATATACAGACAGACGGACATAGCTAGATCAACTCTTCTCGTCCTCCTTCTGTGTGTTACAAACTTCATGACAAAACTTATAATACTAATCACTGCGTGAATAGTATAAAAATAGATAAAAAATCAGCCAAGTGTGAGTCGGACTCGCACACGGAGGGTTCCGTACCATGGTACATGATTTTTTGCTTAAAATATTAAATGATCTTTACATTTACCAGCCTAAAAGTATACTATAATTAACAGCTTAAAAGTATACTACAAAAAACAAAAATTTGTTAAACAAAAGGTTAAATTAAAGAACAATGCTTCTAAAAATGTGTATTTTTAGTATTCTATTGTTCTACACACAAGTGAATTACGCACTCTGTGAAAATTTCAACTCTCTACCTATTACGGTTCATGAGATATAGCAGAAGACGAACGGACGGACATCGTAAGCTTAGTAATAGGGTCCCGTTAGCTCCCTGAGGCGTGCAAGTGAGATGCATATAAAACGTAGAGAATACTTTAAAAAAATCAGGTCATTTTTGTCAAAAATCCTTAACCAATCAGTATCCACCAATTTTTTGGGAAGAAGAGACAGGACAACATCTGCCCGGATATGATAGTATCTCATAAGAACCTTAACATTTCCAGTACATAAGTGTTCAAAAGTACTTGAAAAAGCATAGACTCAAGTGTATACTTATAGTGGCTTTACAGTGAGCGAAGATTCGAATCTATGAAGATGCGACTATGATTCGAGTTTCATTTGACAACAACAACAGGGAAAATGACAAAAATTAGGTGTTGTTGTTGTAGAGTGAATCGATTTTGAGATGCTAATCTCAAATAGATACGCAAAGATTCGGTTTTTTAGGTTGGCAGCATTTTCATAATTTCGTTAATTTTTGTGATTGTTATGTGTCTTCTTCTTCGATTTTTTTTTTTTTGCGAGCCGCATATAAAACAGCTGATCATTACACAAAACAATTTGAAGAAAATTTTAAATTGTAATTTTTTCTTCAAATATTAATAAAATGAGTAGCAGTAATAAAAAAGGAAGCTGCAAGTATTATTTGCATACACTCCAAATTGTTCTCAATCATATATTTTTCACAAAATGTCCATTTTAATTATCACAATTAGCCACAACGTTCCATTTGTATGTATAATCAAAACAAACAACAGCTGTTCGTGATACTAAAATACCACTGTAAACCACAAAACCGAATCTTCGTGATTCGAGCCACTGTAAAGCCACTATTAAATACCTTTTTCAAGTAAAAAAATAAATACCTTAAGAATCTTAAATCTTTTCATTACATTAACCTACTACATTTTGACTTTCTAGATATTCTTCTACCATTCTAAAAATATGTATTTAAATCTTCTAAACTCTGATATGTTTTTTTCAAAATAAGTCCAATAATTACAGACCTGAAATCGATTGTAATTTACCATAGAATGGAGAGTATTTTCAAGACGATTGCAAGAGATTCGAATGTGTACTGTTTCTTTAAATTCAAGTTGCCAGTGCCTGAAACAACCACTTTCTGCGACATTAATAATCTGTAAGGTGGATCCATCGAATTTTCAATAATTAATATTACCTATATTAATACTTTAACAAAAGAACATTATTTTGAAGAATTTATAAGTACAATATACTTATGAAAATACTTACTTATGAAAATGAGGATACATAATTCATTCAAGTGAAAAACACATTTTCTTTATAAGTCAACAAATTAAAGACGCATTACATTACATTAAGAAAATAAAAAAAAAATAAAAATAAACTCATAAAATGATCAGTGCAACAACAGACGCAAAACAAAAGCCATTGTTTGGTTTGGATAGATGGATAGATAGATAGATATTTATGTCACAGTTTGACACATTATGGCAAATACACATACATATGAAGATAAACAATATCCTGCTATATAATACAAAAATTATATACGCTGCACAGGAATACAATATTTAATATACAATGGAAACAATTCAATTTCATAATGAAAAAGTATTCATTCACATAGTAAGTATGGTGAGTATTGAATGAATCCCGTATGGAATACATATATGTATATATGCACCTATCTTCTATCTATTGTATACATCTAATACAATATGTATGTATGTGAATATCTCATAATATGTAGAGCAGCCACGTTGTGTGGGTGTGTTCATTTGGTTGTCAGTTGTTGATTACGTAGGCGCACACGCCGTCGTCATACTACAATATATCGGGATATAGAATAATTGAAGAGTATGAAGGAAGTGAGTGAGTTACAAAAATGGAGAAAACAGTCAAAGCAAACAATGAAAGGCAGGACACTTTACGTCAGCAGCAGGATAAATAAAAATGTCGGGTTATATATATAATATGTATGTATGTATTTATATCTTTGTCTGTGTATTGTATCTAATCACTCAGCTTTGACTGCATGAACTGGTTTACAGCGGAAACAAGTGAATGAACAACATTAACTGAGTAAGCTTAAGTGAACGAATGAATGAATGAATGAGTAAATAAGTCAAGAAGCACATATACATACAGATAAAAACACTAGTGAATGATGTAATGAGACTGAACGACACAACACAACACGATACAATACATAAAATAATTTATTTTTTGCCAATTTGACCAAAAAAAAAAAAACAAAAAAAGGCATACAACAAGGAACTCTCCGCCTGCGTGTCTGCCCGTCTGTCTGTCAAATGCGTTACAGGCGTCGACAACATGGTGTAACTAAGTAATCAGTTTGGGCGCCACGGGAGTTCGCCTAGAAGATGCCTAACAATGTATGTTAATTGTATGAGCGCCATTAATTTTTTGTGTCAAATTGGCAGCAAAGCAAAAAGGATGAAAAACTTTTATCTACTACTAAGTATGTACCACATCAAGGAAAGACATAAAACTATAGTATGAATGAAGACAGGAAACAAAGTAAAAGAAGGTTAAATTTATAGTAAAAATGAAAGTTGTTTGCAAATGTGTCATGTGACCTTTTCTCCTTGACATGACTGGGGCTTGTGTCAAACAAACAAAAAATATGGTTGCTGCTGCTACATTTTCAGTTGACATTCACCTCGTGGCAAACATCAACAGCAAAACCAGCAACCAAAAAATGCAACAACAAAAAAATATTAAATGCAACCTGCCACACACATGAGAAATACAAGTGACTTGCTTGACCTCAATGTGTTTCTGTTTTTTTATCTCCCAGACACAGCCGCAATATATGTATTTACAAGAAAAACTAAAGCAACAACAGACTTCTTGACGACTTACGATAGATAGTAAGATGCCAAAGACAATTCCAGATACTAAAAAAAAAAATTTTAAAAAAATAAAATGCAATTAAAACAAAAAATACTAAAACAAACCAAAAGAAAAAAAACGTAATACTTGATTGAAGAAACACGCGAGTTTTTCCTTTTATTGTCGACTCTTACAACAAAATGAAACACACACAACAAAATAAAACTCGATGCAACATTTTTCTCCCCATTTTTATCTAAAGTACCTATATACTACATACAATTACAGTTACATATACTATACATATTTTGAATGTAAGTCTATGTATTTTTAATTACTTCACTTCATGTGCCAAAAAGACCAAAAATTAAAACGTGAAATGCACTTGCAATACTTTGCTCAAAAAATTCAAGTAAAAGGTGGAAAGAAAGACAGTTCAATAAACTTTAACAAAGGCAATAACAACAATGAATAAATAAGCTGAAAATTTACTGAAAAGAAAATGCAGAAAAATATAAACACACAAACAAAACAATACAAAAAAAAAAAACAAAAATCCGGAAAATATTTTTCATAGTTTGCTAGGCCGCAGCAGCAGCATATTAAAATATTTTCATTTTTTGTTATCTGTTTGTTGCTTATGTAGTATTTCTTTGTCAGTTGTTTTGTCAGTCTGTCTGAATTCAACTTTTCACATGCACATGTAAGTGGCACACAATTTGCACAATTGCAACAAAAAAAAAAAAAAAAAAAAAAAAACCTTGCTGCTGCCACTTTGACTGTGCCAAACTAAACTCATCTCAACAAAAAATAAAAAATAAAAGAAAAACTCGCTTGTTGGAGATACAAAAAAAAAGAGAGAAAAACAAATGGAAAAGGAGGAACACAAAAAAGCAAAAATATTTTCAATGTTATGTAAGCGAGTATTTCAACATTTTTTTGCTTCTGAGCTTGTTTTTATTGTTGCTTATGGCGCTAAAGTATTATTGTAACACATGTGGCAAAAACAGAAAAATCGTAAAATGTAAAAAAAGTACAAAAATATAAAATAAAATAAAAATGAAATGAAATGCATTTAGTAGCTAAAAAGACTTAACACTGCAGTGTAAGCCAAATTACAAGATAAAATAAATGGGTCCCCTGCAAGTGGCTCATTTCAATGTTGTCAAAAGCAGTGAGAAGGGAAAATATCTTCCACCTTATAATTCATGTCATTTTTTTATTTTTTCCTTTATTATTTAATTATTTATTTCATTTACTTTTCCGAAATTAAGTTGAAATTAAAATTTAATTAAACTAATTCTTAATGATGACATTTAGTATGTGTTTATTTTATATCCCAATTAGGTTTGGTTAGATTGCCAAAAATTTAATTCACTTTGTTAAGTGAATATGGTCCGTTGCTAATAGATTCTCATAACTTTTATGAAAAAAAATGAAGGATTCTTGTTAGCCTTATTTGAGAAATTTCTGAAACACTATTAAATATTGGATCTCCTAGCATTTTCAACAAAATTTGTTGTAGGGTGTTTTTCAATTAAATTATACATCATTATTACCTTTTTGCATTTAAATGTTGTTTTTTTGTATTTTATTATTATTGAATTGAAGTATAAACAAAGAAATATAAATGTATTAAAACACACTATAAACTGCCATTGTTACATTTATGACCACATATGCGACCATAAAACTACTGCATATGGACACTTAATGTTATAGTACGTTCTTTAAATACTGAAGGGACCAACTTAGCCCAGCCCAGCTAAGCCACAAATTATCATATAACAACGAAATGGGAATAATACAATAACAATACCAACAACAAGTACAACAACAACACTTAAAAAGACCATTGAAAATGGCTTGGGCCATTGGCATTTCAAATGAGCCAAATGAGGACGAGAACGATGTCATTCGCTTCCGCTGCAGATGTCCAACGTCTCAACGAAGGTCGCACACTTTTCATAATTACAGTATGTGGTGTAAGTTTTTACATGGGTTTTAGTTTTATTCACATTTATTATATTTTTCCCTCTATATTTTATGGTGTTTTTTTCGCCACAAAACAACAAACACAAACATCATTGAAAGCCACAATTTTTACGCTCTTAATAGTTGCCTAAATGTTTGTGGCTAAAATGAAATAAAAATAATAATAAAAAAAAAAAAAAAAAATACATATACATAAATATGGCACAGTTCTGACAGCGTCAAACAAATATTTTTCGCCTATAAAAAAAATTCACATTCAACATTCACATTTGTGGTGATGAAATTTTTATGAAGAGAAATGCGCCACCATCTTTGCAATTCATAACAAAAGAAAAATTGTTGCCATAATTAAAAGGAACATGAAATTAGAACTATAATTAATTTGATTAAAAAATTAAAAGAAAGAAATTCTTAAAAACTCTGAAATTTTTATACATTCATAATATTCTAAAGAAATCGTTCAAGGGTCTATCTTTATATATTCGATTGTACGGATGCTTCATAATTCTTCTCCTCCTAAATGGCATGACCGATTTTGATGAATTTTTTTTGTTGTAGTTATGCCTACTGTATCCACTAATTTTTTTGGGAAGGAGGAAAGTAGAACCACGTTTGCCCCGGCATCAAGTAAATAATAAAATTGAAGCCTTCAAATAATGAAATTATACAGGAAACTAAAATATGTAGTATTTACATTTATTATTGTTTTTTTTTTTTTTTTTTTTTTTGTTAATTAATATTTATTTATTGGATTTGACAGCACATACAAAATATTTAGAACACCAACAACCTATTGTAACATGCGAGCACCGGAACTTCTGAAACATACAAATGCATGTATATTAATATAAAATGAAACATTTCTGAGTTGCTAGTCACAAAGGCTTAGAAGGTGATGACCGTTCTAATGTAACTGTAAAGAAAGACGGCAAGCCTAGCATGACACTAAAACTAAAGATCGTGAAAAAATATTTATCCACATTCATGGTTCTTGTCGTTAGGGATAATAAAAAGAGAGAACAATAGTCATCTAAAATAGTCGATCAACTTGTCCATTTTTTAGAAAAACCTTATCAAACAGTTTTTGGGCGAATTTATTCTACATATAAACTCAATTCTTTGATCATGATACTGTCAATAAATTCGTCTGTCTTCCACAAGTTCATTGAAATTTTAATAGTATAAAAGTTTTATTGTAGTAAAGCAATTAATATTTTCAATCAAATATAATTATTATTCAAGTATGTATCATATTTATCCATTGAATAAAGATTATAAACTATATTCTTCTTAGTTACTAACTAAAACAAAATACATGATATATACGTATTTTTAATGGCACTTTCATTTAATCATTTTTTAATAAACTTCTCCATCCAATTTAACTTAACTTACTTCAGAATCCTGTTTCATTATTTATTTTAGTATTTATCCCTGATTCTTTATGTTAAGTTCATTGAATAAAAATAAAATTATTTAAAAATCTATATCAGATTTGAAACTTGTATTAAGCATACGTCTCATCTCCTTTAAGATTCACGCACATAATTTATTTGTTCAGAAAAAATAGAAAAAAATATGTGTTTTTTTGTTATGAAAGTGCAAAGTTCCACAAACTAACATAAATCTTATCAAAATTTTATAAACTAAAAACATTTTTTGAATTGTTTTGTATTTTTAGTGAAGAATTGAAAACACAAGACACACTCACTTTCCTGAACGCTAAGAATATTTTTTTTTTTGATAAGATAAGGAAATCTAGAACCTAAAATATATTATATATAAATATATTTTTTTGTTGTTGTTTGTTTATAAATTTATAAATATAAATAATTTTGTTTAAAGCGCCATGCTTACGCCATGTATGCAATGCCAAAGTCAATGCATTGAATCAGTTGGTACGTGCTGCCAAAAAGATTTACTCGTATTTATTTTATTTATTATTTATTTTTGTGATAAATTAATCTCTCTTTATACTTTTCACGTTAGTGAATAGTATTATAAGTTTGTCATGAAGTTTGTGACACACAGAAAGAGACATCGCAGACTACATAAAGTATATATATTTGTGATCAGCTCGATGAGACAAGTTCATTTAGCCATTTGCACTCCTAGTCCTTCAGTTTTTGAGCTAGAGATCTGAAATTTTGTACATAGGTTTATTTTTACCAAACGCTGATCAAGTTCAACCGAATCGGTCCACTAGGGGGGTACCTCCCATGCAAACCCCCTTTTAAATTAATGTTCTTATTAGAAAAAGTTTTTGTTTTTTGACGTATTGAACTGAAATTTGGACACTATAAGTTTCTGGTCCATATCCACCAACCATTCATGATCCAAGGGTTAACAGAAAGGGGTACCTCCCATACAAACCCACTTTTAAATTAAAGTTTATATTAGAAAAACTTTTTTGTTTTTTGTACTTACTTGGACACTATAAGAGTCTAACCCATAGCCAACAACCTTATAAATTTCTAGACCCTCGGACCACTAGCTGGTGCGTGAAGAGTATTACAACTTCGGCATATTCAAAGTTAGTTTTTTTTTATATTTTTTTTAATTGGAATTAGTAGATAGTTTCTTTCATCATGCTTGCTATAAGCATATAAATATAGAAATATTCATTTTTTTGGCGAACATACGACGGCATTGATAACTCAACGATTCAATGCCGAATTGGGAGAGTAATACATTTTATATTGGTGGTTACCATGTCATGAGTGAGTTTATATCAGAATTTGCCATTTAGTATAAAGTATTAAATGGGTTTTTTACTTTTCGTTGCTGTTATTGCTTATTATTTACTTGATTGGCGAGATTTTAGAACCAGTTTTAGTTGAACTGAGCTAAGTTAAGTTGAATTAAAATCAAACAAAATGAATGCTCTGACATTGATTATAAATCTCTGACAATGGAATTTCAATGGATGCAATCTCATCATCATCATCATCATTATTATTATTATTATTAACATCATGCTGATTGTTGCTGTCATATTTATTATTAAAGCAATAATTAGATATTATCGTCATCAATATATTCAATATATTATTATCATTTTAACATTTGAATGTCAAATTTGAACATAATTTAACAATTTAAAAGAAAAATATAATATATTTTTTTTAAACTTTCTCTATTATTTGGAGTTTTTAGCACCTTTTAAATATTCAAAAATGTTATTCGCCCAGATAAAATGTTTATACAATTTTTTATATCTTCCACATTTAGTGTATGATAGTATTACCACTTCATCGATATGTTTGTAACATATCAAAGATCCCATTAAGAATGTATGTGGTATATAGTATTGCATGCGGATTAAACTAGTAAAGACATTCAATTATTTGCTTGGTTATAATAAGAGTGACAAATGGGCCACATAAACATGGATCAGAAATTGATATTTTGTATGAAAAAGACAGAACTCTTCGTTTACTGGAAAGGGCTCAAAGCAGAACTACAAATGAAAATTTAATTTTTTATGGAAACATTTTTTGTATTTCTCATTTTGAAAGGAACTAAACCTTTACGTAGTTGAATATATATAATCTGATTTTAACTGATTAAAATTTTAGTCTCCGTTTTGTATATCTCTCTAAATAAATCTCTTTCTTAAGATTCTAAACTCCATTAAATTTTCTTCTATATAAACTGCTCATTTGAATTTGGATTTGTGATTTTCTTATTTCGTTTTTTAAATTTTTTATCTTTTTTTTTTTAAGTATTTCTTAATGAGTGAAAGGTAACATAATCTCCAGTAGACTGAATTTTTAATGTTTTGTAAAATTTTTTGCATCTTTATTTTTTGTTTTTGTTTTTTTTTTTAACAAATCTTGAAGTGCTAAACAATTTAACCGGTTTTACGTTCAACCGGCTTTAATTTACCTGCTAACTTCTTCTTTAATAATATATTATTATTATTACAATATTTTGGAATTTTGCTGTTAAAAAGGCAACAAAAAAAGTCATGAATTGTTTTGTACTATTATGCCATTGTCTCTATTGGTATGAAATGACTCAGCATACGAAAAGTATCTAAAATACTTAAGTCTATTTAAAAGTACTACTACAGTATATATTAAGACATTCGTGTTCACATTAGATTATAAATTTGTGTTATGAAATTAAAATGAAATCGAATATTCTGTTAATGTTTCATATTTGTTGTTTTGCTTTATTGTTGCTGCTACTGTTGTTGGTCTGATCACTTGTTTTGCTTTAGTTCAACCGAACATGTCACGTGTTTAAGATTTGTTTGTTTGTTTGTTTGTTTTTCTTCTCTTCCACACACTGTTCTGTTAATTCATTTTATTACTATAAACACACAAATTCTTGTACATATCTTATATCCAACTAAATCTAGTTAAAGTTTGTTTAGATATTTCTTTCAATACTTTTGTTGTTGTCCCACTAAATATTTAATAAATTTTATAACAAACAAGTAAATTTGTCTTGTAATTGAAAGCTTTGCACATATGACAGGCACAAGTTGTCACATGTTGTTTAATATTTTTCTTTTCAAATGTTTTTGATTTCTAATATTGGCAAAACAACACGTTTCTAAGAAAATCTAAGAAATGATTAATATAAAGTAAACAATTGTTGGAATACTTCAACTTAGTCAAACCATCTGTTTGTTTATAAAATATACCTATGTTCATATCTCCAAGTAGAAATGAAACCCAATAAATAAATATACTTGATACTCTTTGGTTTCTCTACAAATGAACAAATAACTAAAATTATTTCTTAACAATTACACAATTTATTCTCCAAAAATCAAGAAATTTGAACTGATTTCTCTTATACTAAGAATTTAAAATGATAATTTCAAAATTCGAATTAAAACTTATTGTAATAAATAGATCCATAATTGCTTATGCAGTAGATACATTTACAAACGTCATTAAAATAAATGTAAATATGAAACATAGCAAAATCAATAAGAAGCAAAATAATAAATTCAAAATCAAAAATTTCATTTCAATTGCGCAGGAATTATTTTAAATTAAATCAACATATGTAATAAATATTCATGGATCAAATGTGAATAAATGAAAAAGAGTAAATGACATTTTCTAAAATAGAAAATAAATAAATTAAAATAAAACTAAACAACACAATAATCAACAAACTAACCCAAAAAACAAACAACCAACTACTTGCCCCAAAATGTCATCGGTCTCTTTAATCAATAACTGAAGATACAAAAATATACAGAAAATATTTCTTTAATACAGAATTGGTAGCATAACCATTTGCTACCCACGCTAAACAAGAATAGAATTTGTTCATGGAATATAAAAATATGTATAAACAAAATCTTTCAAACGCTTCAAAAAAAAAATGACAAAAAATCCAGTTGCTCAAAAACAAAACAAAAAGATATTTTAAATTCTTTGAATGGTTTTACAAAAGCAGCTCAATTGCGTACTTACTCAACATTAAAAAGGGGGGGACCATTCGGGCAGACACAGATACTTTTTGAGCAATCAAAGCACGGCGTAAATTATAAAATAAAAAGGAAAAATAAGTCGCAAATGCGAGCTGGCTTCAATTCAATTACGACACGACGACGATGACAATGAAGACAAGAATAAGAACAGCAACAGAAATATAAAGATACAAACAGACAGACAGATAAATGGACAGAGGGACAGAGGAACTTGGCTTGTTATAAGCGTTCTTCGGTCCTTTACAGTAATACTCGTATGTAATTAATTTATATGTATTACCAGATACATATTTATATACACATATCTATGTATGTATTTAAATAATGCAATAAAATAAATATCTAAAGATATAAACAGACTGAATACCACTGGACACCACTTTGTGATCACGCCATTCAGTTTTGTGTAAGTCGAGCAGCACCACATCGCCAGGCCACAATATAGAACTCATCACTCTAAATGTGACCAGCTGGCAGGCAAAGCGGCTGCCAGAGTAGTAGGTTGTTGGATTGTACATATTATATTGTATTGTATATTTGTCTGTCTGTCTGTCTGTCTGTCTATCAGTCTTTCTACTCTGGTATTATTATTGTAGTTTATTTAGTTTACTCATTTGGTACCGACCGAGACCAACCGAAATGCTTTGGACCGGATGTTTGTGCGCAGTTCGCAATATATTCCTTTTTTTTTTTTTTTTTTTGTTCTCTTTAGCTTTAGATTTTGCTTTTTCTTTTCTTTTCATTGCTCAGTGTCAGTGTATTTTAATAAAAGCCTATTTATCTTAAAGAATGACAAAATAAAAAAAAATAAAAAGAAATAAGCAATGCAAAAAGCATCAGATTTAATCAAAACATATGTAGTCAAATACAAATAACTAAAAGTTCAAAGTAATGTCCAGAAGAAGAGTGGGTGTGTCAGGCATGTTGTATTTAGTATGTATGTCATGTCGTTGATCTACTCAACACTGTTCATCAACAGATGAAAGGCATCCCATTCAATTTGTATGAGGAATCATCATTTGCAGCTTTAGTTATTTCATAAAGTAAATCATTCTTATCTATTTAATGCATGTAGATACAATATTCTATACTCATTCATGTTGATAGATACATGTATGAAATTGTAGTTGTTGAATTTATAAAATGCATTTTTTTTTTTTTTATTATTCGGTTCAGAATTGAATTTGATTGAATAAAGTGGGGAAGCACTTAATGTAAAAGGCACTTACTCAGTTCATGTGTCATTATGTAAACGAATGATATGATAAAATATTTAAATTTACTTTAATATGTTCGTAAGTGTTAACTATAAATTTTATTTTGTTGCATTTTATGTAAATTAACGAAATTCCAACAAAATTTATATATGTAAATTTCTTTGATTAAAGTGTCGTCGAAATCCACTTAAGCTTACACAATGTAGGCAGCGTGATTAAAATTCCTTAGATCAGTTGCGGAAGCTACATGGATTTATCAAATATGAATATATCCATAAAGTGAATGAGCTAATCTAAATTGTAAGGTTCCATTAGCTAAAATTGTCCATTTGAGTCCAAATAATTGATTGCATAATGCAAAAAAAAAATATGCTAAGCGCAATTTCAAATCTATTTATATTTTCTTAAAATGAAAACATCCTTTCAACACATTATATTAGATTATGGGCATTGGTTGTGCCTATTGTAAGAAACCCCATAATTACAGTTCCTCCGTGATTCTGGTATTCATCAGGAATTCCAAGATTTTTTTAAGAGATGAATCGGCAGTTCCAGTTGGTTTTACTTAGATATCAGAGTCTGGTCAAAATTGGACTCTTAAAGTAGCAAATTCTCTGCTTTCTGCATCTACTTATATTGATCGTTGTAAATATTCCGCATATTATATAAATGTTTACAAACTATACAACTTATAGACTGCAAGGTCTTGCTAAGTAGTCTGATACTTTCCTTTTAGTACTAATATATCTTGTATTCTTTTGCGAGATCTAGAAGTCATGAAACTTTTCGCTACGCTTATATTTTTTGACAATATTGGTGTGATTCACTTTTTAAGGCATCTTTTATTTTTTATTTTATTTTATTTTTTTTTTTTTTAACTCATAGATTGGGTCTGGTCCAATGAGGACAATGGCAGGTCCTTTTCAAAGAGGACATTGGTTGCTTCTTTCCTGGAAAGTTCATCTGCCTCTTCGACCTAAGAACTCACAACATAATTATTTGCTGCTAACCTTTTCAATAATGTTAAGCAGTCCCAGACTAGCTTTTTGATTTGACCTCGAAGGTGTTGAGTGCTTGTAGATCAGCCTTGCTATTAGAGTAAATGTAAATGTGTCTGTTATCAGTACCACGCTCTATTTCTTCTCTAAGTCTATAGCATTGATTTCGGCCTGAAAAACATAATTCTGCTAGTTAAATTTCATTGTTAAAAGTACCAATACAAATAATTTTACTTGTGAAAAGTATATAAATATTGTATGAATATCAAAAATTTAGATCAGATCTGTGTAATCTGATAATATCGACTTCTAACCTCTGTTCAAGTGAATATTAATTGATAAAAGACCAATTGCAAATTTCAAACATTTTTATTAAAGTTAATTTTTCATTAGCTAATAGTAGAGTACATAGTAGATTGAATATGCAATTGGGAATTTTTTTAACCACAACAGAAGAGAGATTATCTAGCAATCTGACTGATTTGTGACTTGTACTGTTTGTGCACAATTATTACAACAGCAACAACAAAGTACATACGTATAATGTAGAATAGTAGAAACGCAACAACAACAAAATAATCAAGGCTAATCAAGCGGTAAATCACGATAAAAAAAAAATATAGAATGAAAATACAACACAAAGTACTTCTCGCACATAGTAGTAGATACAATTGTATCTTTTGTTGAATCTTTATACATATTATACTACAATATACGTACTACAGTTTCATTGAGTGCACAGATATTAATTTATATTGAAAGTTTACTTGACAACAGCAACAACAAAATAATGGCAAAAAAAAATAAATAAATAAAAGAGAACTGAATAAAACTGGAAGTGAAAATGAATTTAGGGGATTGATCAACAGATATTAGTGCGAGAAGCAATTGTCGTCTGAAATTATTATCAATAATAATAATAATAACAACAATAACAAAAAGATGATAAATATACAATACATACATACATCAATCCAACATATGGGCAAATAGTGGGCGTTATATCATCTACTATATCATCTAGATGCACTCTCTGGACTCAGTATTCTCTGTACACATCAGTAGTTAATGTAGTACGTATGTTTATACGAATATGAGTCTCTGATGTGTCTGATTGTAGTAAAATGAGAAGGAGGATGAGCGCATTTCTTTGATTTAATCAATTTGAATTAAAATTTATATGCATACAATTTTCAGCAGAGATATAAAATTAACAACTTTAAACTACAATTAACAACTTTTTCTCTTTTATCATTTCATTTAGAGCTATGTACGTAATTGTGCTAATTTGAATTAAACGGATAATAAACTGGATCAATTTCAAATCATTTTATTATATTTAACATGCTAAGATCAACAAATCAAAATTTTAGCACATTTTTTTCTTAATAGCACATAAATTACTGATATTTTTCCATTTCAATATTTATACAAACTAACTAGTACAAGAAGAAAAAAGTATCTATGTATGTATCAGCTGTCATTCAAATTCTGTATCTAGTATATAAGTTATGTAGTATGTATGTATCTACAGACACAAAAAGATAGACAGATAGACGCCAAGTAGGTCATAATATGAATGGGTGGTAAATGGTACCCTACTACTTACTAACATTGCTGATGGTTATGGTGATGATGATGATGATGGTGGTGTATTGACGTCGTTTATAAGTTTGTATCAAAAGTTTGGTTTTCCCTCATCATGTTTTTATCATTAAAATTCTATTAGATTTTTTGCTTAGTCTATTGGAAGTGCAACCAAGTTGAATGAACCTTTTTTTTTCCTTCTATATACAATATTATTGATTATGGGTTATATTTTTACTCAAACAAAATACCAAAGTTGAACCTTTTTCTATTCATGTTATTATTTTTAGTTGTGTCCATTTAAATTTTATTGTACGAGTACGTGTATAAAAAATAGCATACGTAAAACATGTGACTGAATATCTTGAATTTCTACATATGGCATCATCACATAACCATCATTGTCTACAATTATCATGATTATGATCATCATAATGATAATGATGATGATGATTCATAAAAATGAACACGTCAGCTTCGATTAGACTTAAATGTAATCGCGTCCAGTGACACGTAAACAAATCGAATTCAACGTCAGCAGCAATTGATATTGTGCACATTTTCAATATATGGATGTGTTTTGATCTAAACGTTCAGCGTTAAACGTATTCAATGGATTGAGTAACTGAGTATCTATAGCCAGTTAAATATGTAGTTATGGTTTCAATTCATCTGTTTGTCAAACCAGACCAGATCAGACCAACCAAACAACCAATCAACCAACGACTTGTCTACGACAATATTTCATTTTTATTCTATTTTTATTTATTTATCTTTTATTTATTTAATTTTTTTTTTTTTTGCACGCAACATCATTTGACATTCGATTCGGTTTGTGTGCATGTAATATTCAAGACATATGTATTGACAAACTGACTGATTGACAAACAGACAGACTAGTTTTTTTTGTTATTCATTTTAAAAACTATACCGGCTTAGCTAAGTAAAAAATACAATAATTGCTTATAGGATTTAAATCTTGAAAAATCTAGAAATTTCCTAATAAAATTTATATTTGATAGCGATCAATCTGATAAATTTGTAAAATGTACTGAATGTTTAATGCTCGATATCTTAAAATTGCACAGTCCAATGAATAAGAATAATAACAAGAATTTATAGCTTAGACTATTAATTATGACATTATATACTTTAGAAGGTTATTTAAGATCTTCAATATGATTTTGTTAGACAAACATTAGATCCATAAGATCATATACGCATCAAAAACTCATGTAATACAAATATTATTATAGCATTTTGTAGTTGAAAAAGTTATTGGAAGTCTCCCTAATTACTGACTTCACAGACATTTTGGAACATTAAGAGTTCTGAGACAGAAATTCTTTTAAAAAGGAAGTTACATATATTGAAAACAAGTCCTCAATTTGTTGATTTTTATTATGTATCTACAAAACACAATACTTTTCAAATCTAAGTATAAAAGAAATTTGTGTTCCTTTAAGTTTAAATTTAAATGATTTTATATAATTTACTTGATTGATTCTAAAAATCAATTCTATTGTAGTAGAAACTGAATATTCTACTTTCAAAAAGAGTTTATTCAAATTTAAAACAAACATTGACTTCATTTGAATAATAAAGATAACCAATAATTTACATATAAATTTCTTGTTTATTACAAAACAAACATACAAGATTTCATCTTTACATATTCGTTTAGATCTCAAAGTATCTCAACGTATTATACTTTTTGCAGCTGATTGGATTATACGCTTCGCATATTTTGAAAGCGAATGAATGAAAAAGCAAAAACACAAAACAAAATATGAGAAAAAAAACCATTATAATAACGTAACTTTTAAAAGTCATTCATTTATAGTCACGTGAGTCGCGATATTTGTTACGATTTTTGCTAGATTACTACTGCCTGCCTTAGCGCCAATTTGAGCCGCTTGATTTTGGTTTAACTGAAAGCTAAACATGGATCGACAACGAGTGTTAAAATAAACATTTTAATGGCCAATTTGTTTGGGGACGTTGGTATAAGTACGTGCTTAATACAAGAACGTTTAAGTATCATATTCAATATGACATTCATTTTGAAAGTCTTATTTATATAAGAATTTATGTTTATTAAACGCAACAAGAATTATTATAAATTCTCAAGTGTTTGGTATTTGAGTTTAGCTATTGATACCCATTGGAATTCCAAATAATAATTGTAAGTGATAAGACATTGAACAGAAAATTGGCTAATAGTAAGTAGTATAAAACGTTGCTAAAATAATTTGTTTGATCAATGTGAAGTTACAAGACTCTACAGTTCTGGTTTTTGTAAATCATTAAATTAAGTAAGTAATAGATATGAAATTAGCTTCCGGTGGGCGGACGCGGACACTATATTAATTTACTTTTCATATATACGAGAGATGCACTCTCGCAGGCAGACAATAAGTACTTTCTTACGAAAAACCTCGTGTACAAAAATTGTGTGTAAATCGGTGATTCCCCTTTGTTACTTTTGTAACAGTTCACATACCTTTGTGTCTGGCACATGACCCACAGTCGTGAATTGACAGTCAGGACGAAGGAGTGTGGCAGGGCTGAAAATCTCAATCAGGGATGATTGTTAATCTAAAAAAAAACTGTTTAACTCCACATAGCTCCCAAGTTGTCAAATTGTGCTACGATTCATACAGGCTATATTTCTTAGACATTTCCCCAAGCGGACATCTCCCGTAGCCGGACAATTTCTCTATATATAAGTAAATCTAAATAGTATACTTAGTACAAATGAAAGTCAAAGTCCCTGTCTCTTCCGATACGCATAACTTCTACACCATTAAACATACTTTGATACATTAGAATCACATTTTTTAAATCAGAGAAGACATCGTTGTCTTCAGAGTAATGAAACCGGTGAAGTAAATCAGTTTTTCTAATGCAAAGCAGGGACGAGTCTCTTGTATATACATATATAATAATATTTCTGTGATTGTAAATTGTAATGCCATAAAATTTATTATAAACTTATTATCACAAGTTTTTGAGATATCGAAATGAAATTTTGAATATGTTCTTGCTTATACTTTGCATAAATCTGACACTAGAAGCCTCGCTTATTCAATAAAAAAAACCTGAACTTTTATACTTGAGAGTCGCAGAGAGAGAATGAGAGAGACAGTACATTTTTATAAAAAAAAAACTCATGATTTCACAAGTGAATGAAATAAAAAAGGGCAAAATATCAGAGTTTATATGAAGTTAAAAACACACAAAATAAAAAGAATCTCATTTGAATTGTAAACTTTGTTAAGAGAAAAAAGAAAAAGTAAACGTTTTCTTAACTTGTTAAAGGGAATTTCGCATGAGTAAGTTTTGTATGTTGATTTTGTAAATTCCCATGAACTCGACATCAGCACGTTTTTTTTTTTTATTGTGAAAAAAATACTACCAAAAAACAAAGAGAAGTAGAAAAGAAACAGAAATAGAATCTTACTATGTATTAGAATCTTATTATTATTAAACTATGTATTTCTATTATTTTCTAGTATGCAGTAAGAAATTCCCCAATCCTCATGATCATGAACATCAGTTTGATAGATCTACAAATACCCCAAAATATTATAAATAATTTTGCTCTGTTGAAGTAACATAATTTGTCAAATTGGGTCGTTTTAGTTTTAGTTTACCTACTATCTTTGTTTTTTAGTAGTCAAGATAAGATAAAGTCATATTCAAACAACAAAATTACAACAAAAATATATTGTATAAGAAACATTCCCATAATAAGAAAAAATAAAAAAAAAAAGAAAAAAAAATGTTTATACAATAACAAATATTGTATTGTACATTTAATAATTGTATCTGAAAATAGAGCTGAAGAAATTATTGTATGTACTTAGATTGGGTGCAACATTGTCAAGGAACAGAGATAAAAAAGAAACAACAAACAACCGGAAAAGAAATAAAATACGTTAATTTAAAAAGAAATTTGGATTGAAATTTATTTATGAATTTTAGAAACTCCACTATAGGATCTTTATTACATTAAATTTACAAAAGAAATAGATAATATTTCCCAGAAATTGTCTTTATATTTTCTTTATCTTTGATAATCTCAGAAATCCAAGAAAATACTATGTAGTAGTAAATCTGTCTCTCTTCATAAGAGAAACAAAAAAAACAACATATGTATGTTTTTTTCTGAGTTTGGGTGTGTTAAGTGAATCTATCTTATCATTGATGATTTTTTAATTATATAAATTTCACACTTATAAAATGTGATTAAATAGAAATTGATTTATTTATTTCTGTTGTGATTGAGTCATGGAAGACTCATGGATTGTTTTATGGAACTTCCATAAATAATAGAAATTATAAAGAACTCAAATAGAAAACTTAAAGTAAGATATATAAAATACTGAGTCATAATATGGTAGAACAAACAATTAATGAATAAAGGGGGAATTGAATTTATAAGACAAACATAAAAATCAATCAGATCGTTAACGCATCACAAATTTATAAAACACTGATACCATCTATTGAAAAAAAAAGGAAACTATGAAGCTGAAGACATAACTATATTATCAAAATGATCTCGCACTCAAGAAGAATATTTTTTGATGGGATTATCTATAAGGCGAAAAATAAGAATCCTACACCCAACGACAAAAAAAAACACACAAGAACATGCTTGCATTTGTGTCATCTATAGCCTGGGATTCCCCCAAATGCCATTTTAATCGTCAAATTACTTTCTTTTTTTTTTTTTTTTGAAGATACCGGGATCAATTAAATAATATAACCATATACAACATTTAATCTCATCTCTCTTAGTAAGCCATACCCATTCCAGTTTCAGAATTCTGTAAGGGCTTGCGATGATTAATTCTATAGTGATACATTATAAAAAATTTAAAACCAGGGAAAGACTCCAACGTCAGTTTTACAAAAAATAATAAGAAATGAATTTTTACACTGTACAGACAATTATTCAATCAATTCATTCAATCGGATAATATTTCAACTAAAACATGCTTTATAGATAAGGGGCACAGACATCTACTGGGAACGCCTTCAACCAATTACAAAACTTAGAAGCAAACTTATTATTCTATTCTCGCAAACAATTGAACGAAAGAAAACCTACGGGTGAAATACACACGGACCGACATCGATGGGACAAGAATGAGTATGTCTCTCCGAGGTCTTCTTAACCCAGTTAAAAAGTTAGGAGCACACTTATTATACCATTCATTCTATTCAGTCAATATGATCAAGAATACAAGTATGTATATATGACCACCTACCTAATGAGACATCCGAGGTCTCCTTAACCCAGTTACAAACTTTCAAACAAACTTAATATGCCATGCAATTCACGTAAAAGGTATGAAAATTAAGAACAAAAGTACCAAAAACCTTGAACAGGTTCTAAGGCATCAAAGTGCAACATCATAATCATCACTTATCGTATACAATATTTATAGTACGAGTATAGTCCCCAATCTTTCTCTTACTCTCTCTCCTCCTTCAATAGACGACACGCACAAGCACGTCTCACTTAAATTTTAAGTCCTCCCATCCTTATTTCCCCATTCATATTCACATATGTATGTATACCTTATATACTATATTGTATTTATTTACATACCTTGTGTCTTTTATTTGAAAGAATTATTTTGTTTCTGTTTTTTTTTTTAGATTTTTTGTTTGTATTTCTTGTCGTTGTTGTTATTATTGTTGTAAAGAAGGAGCCAAGACACCATAAAAAATACCCAAAACTTTTGTGTGTTCCCTTTTGTTGTTTTTGATTTCTCGTGTGTTGCTTGCACTTGCGTCGCTTTGCTTTGCTTTCCTTCTTTTCAAGTTTCCTCTTATTCTTTACTCTATCAGTTTAATCATCAGAATCAGAACTTGTTGTGTTGTTGTTGCTGCTGTTCACTTTTTTATATTTTTTTTTTTTTTGTTTTTGTTTCTACTTAGATTATTTTTTTCTTCTCTTGACATGCACTTTTTTGTTTTGCTTGCTTCTTTCGTTTTCAGTTTCACTTTCACGCGATGTTGTTTTTTATATTTCACTTTTTTTCCTTTTTTTAGAATTTCTCTTTTATAATGTTAAGTTGATTTCATATATATTACAATATATATGCGACTATATAAGGTTTTCTTTGATATTTTTGTTTTTTATTTCCCTTTCTTTGACAAAATAAACACAATTTATTTTTGTTTATGATTTTTCCTTTTTTTTATAATTAAAAAGATATTCCCATTTAGATTTTTTAAATTTGAGTTGAGTGATGAGTTTTAATCGACCCACAAATTTTTATATATGCAATAATTTTCTTTTGCCTTTTCAAACTAAATCTGGAACACCTTTGCCCAACAAGCGTTAAAATTAAACTGATTTTCGGAAAAGAAATGACCGAGCGAATATAGTAAAATATAATAAAATAAAATAAAAAAAAGTTGTTAAAGAAGAGTACCGTTGCATGAACATAGACATATGGTTGATTATTTGTGTTGTTTTTGTTACTTGGGGGTCTTTCACAATTTCTCTTTCTATATCAAAGACACACACTGTGTCTCTCTTTCTTTCTCTCTATCTCTCTCTCTATCAAGCTCTGATGCTGCTGCTACTCTCTTAATCACTATTTTGCCTATATTGCGATGATTAGTTGCAAGTCTTTTCTGCATAATTTCTATGAATTTTCTGTATGCTCTTTTGCTTTTTCTGCTGCCTCTCCTTCTCCTTTTATCATTTTAATTCACATGGCATTTGCCAAAATATCAACAAGACTAAAGGAATTTTTCCCCAAGAGTCTTTCATCAATGCAAATGAAGAGATGAAACAAATTTGAGTATTTTACAAAATTAATTAAACACATTGTAGTTATGTATTAAATAAAACCAATTTATAAATCAAATCAATCTAAAATCCTATCATTATATCTAATTAACAAAATTATTTTATTTTTTCCTTTTTTTCTACGTTTTTTACTATTTTCTTTTCCCTCCTAAAGAGAAACACTTTTTATCCAAAGAGAGAAGATGAGTACGACTTTCTCACTGATTCTTCTTTGCTCGTAATGAAATGTTGCCAGATGAATGTAATTTAATGAATTTTATAAATTGAATTTGTTTATAAACCTCAAAATGGAAAGAATTTAATATTAAATTTAATGAAAATAATTTTATTTAACTGAAAATTTTTATTCATATAACATATATATATATAATTTATTTATTTTATTGACAATTTTTATAAAATTTACAGATTATAATCACAGTCTGGCAACACTTCACCTCACACTAGCACACCTGAGTTGCTCACATGCTTTTAACCACTTATTTGTTGTTGTTGTTGTTGTTGATTCCATTTGTTTAGAACTTCCTATTTGAAATGTTGCTTCTTTTGCAAAGAATCACACAATAAATTCTATTTAAAAGAAACCATTCAAAAACATCTGTTGATGTCTTATTTACTTTAAATAATAAGAAATGCATAGCAAAATAATTTAATAAATACGTTCATTTATTTTTTAATAATTTCATCAAATCTTGTTAATTTACTTGCACACATTTTCTTCTTCTCCATGTTTCACTCTCTTTAATTTTTTTCATCATTTATAAGATCAACAACAACAACAATAGGAAAACATATTCACTTTTATGCTGCTATTGTTGCTGTTGCACTTTAATGCAACAATCCTCTTCTCCTTTTCTTTACTCTTAATAACAATTTTACGTTTATGCTTTCTTCTATTCTCTTTCCTTCTTTGCTTAAAACACAACACACAACACAACAAATGGCAGCAATTGGATTTTGGCCCAATTTTTGTTGTTGTCTCATATATGTATATCGATTATTTCTTTGGTACTCTTCTTTCTCCTTATTCTATCTAATGAAATAAAAAAACGCACTCTTTATAAACAACAACAATTACCGCTTGTTATTAAAAACAACAGTTTTGTGTTTTTTTTTTTGTTTTTAATTTGTGTATAGTAATATTGAGCACACTTTTTTCGTTGGTTTTGTTAATATTTTAATAAATATCCGCTTTTATCTCATTTCATATGTTAATTGCAATAAATTATTTTATTGTATTTTTGGAAAATCAGAATTCGCGTGATTTTTATTTTTACACTAAAAATAAGATTTATTCACTGTGTTCACTGTGCGTACGCTCGTGAGACCTCTGCTCGACGTATACAAAAACAAAAACACATAGTAAAAGTATCACAAAAATACAAAAGTATCTCACTTCACAATCTTACAGTTTTGTTTTCTTTGTGAAAAATATAACAGATAGTTAACATCAAACTGTGTACAACAACAACATTTTGTTCAAATTATTTGAAGAGTAACTGAATGTCGTATTTCTCTTCGCATTGAGTTTTGTTTTGACAGAAAACAATTCATTATTACAGTCAAGCTTCCATAGCACAAACTTCTATAAATTGAATTTTCTATATGTAATTCATTCCATAACTCGATCAAAAAAAATGCCATCTGCAAACTTATTAATTTATATGTATATAAAATATAGTATATTATAAAAACTAATCCAACCATCTAACCATGACTGTGAACATGTGCCGATATTCATGCAAGTTGCAGATCACTAGAGAAAGGGTATACCGATTTGGCTTCGAAAATAACTTAAGACGAATGTAGTGTAACCATTGCTTATCACGACTATTATTTTCTCAAAAAAAAAAAAAAAATAAATCGAACAATAAGGGATACCCAATTTACATGTCATGAAGAGCTTTTTTTTTTCTTTTTAGTTAAAAATTTAAAGAGGTTTTTAGATTTTTTGTTTAAAGAAGAAAATTTACTTTAATACATTGAATTTAATTCTTCATTTTCGGAGTCTTCAACCTTTTGATTTGGGTTTTCCGGATTTTCACCTGGATGTGTCATATTAGTAAAAGTTAGTCCACGACAATGATGATCAATAGGAATAATCTGATCTGTGCGAATGTCATTTTTACGAAAAACATCTTTGGCTTTTTCAACAATTTCATTACTTGGATATTCATCACGAGTTGCTATCCACACCTCATATCTTAAATAAGTATCGTAACGTTGTCGCATTATACCCTTCATGGTTTGATCGGGTACTAAAATAGAAAGAATTAAAGATAATGATGACTGACCAATGGATGATTAGTCGTACTAGTATTTACGTACCATCATAAAAAATCTCAGACCAATCATCACAAAGATAATGCACCGCAAAATTTTCATAATCCGTATCCAGTATGCGATAATTAAAGCAAACTGCAAATGAATCATTTATTTAAGAAGGAGAATAAGGATGAGAGATGCATCTTGAATCTTATGAATTATGTTTACCGCCTTCTTGGTTAAAACCTTCAAAGTCGTTTTTTATACCGGACATATCATGCATACATTGCCGGAAAGATCCATCGCTGGATGTGTTGAACAGCAGATAATGCGACTCAATACGGCTTTCATAGCTATAAAATGTCATAATACTTCAATTAAAAAGTTTTCTAGAAGAAAAAAAAAACATTTTCATTCCTACATACATACATCACAGTTTCTCCTGGATCAGGGTCAAAATCGGAAGTTCTTTGAAAACGTTCTTTAAAACATCGCAAATATGTTTGGTTATCAAAACGATAGTAATTCTCATAGGCACATTTTGGTGGCAAATATTCCGAGTTATTCCGATAAGTGTACATGCCATAAATAAACCATTCACCCAACATCTACAACACAACAAAATCAACTAAAAATCCATTAAAATATTAATAAAATAATTCTTTTACTTCTTACCCGATTCCAGTCTAAATCCTCCCTAACATTTAGTTCCTCATCAAATGGGCATTCGTAGACAAAATCTACAAAGCTTTTTAAATTTTTGATCATACAAATTATGCAGATCAATGAAAAACTTGTGGTAAAGAGATCCCTTTATTTTAGGTAATTCTAAATTTTTAAAAATCTAAAACTTACCCTAAACGCATTTTGTACCTTTCGGTTTTTATTGTGGACTAAACAAAATGAGTAAACTGTGCCAAGGGTTAGACGTTTTAGAATTACATTTAATAAGTAATTTCACGCTGATCAAGCGGATGAAATAGAAATCTATATAAACATTTAAAGAAAAAACTAAGATTTACTGACTTTTGCATACACTTCCATTGTGAAACCCCCTTTTAACAAATATTTAAGTAAAGTAAGGAGTGCCTAAGTAAGGATAGCAGAAAATTCCCTTCTTATATATACTAGGGTTGTACGGTGATTAACAGAGGCGTAATTGGGTCGATAAAGAAAAATTGTTTGAAGGTTGCAAAATCTCGAATTGATGTCTTCAATTAGTTTTATAATAATCAGAATAATCTATTTGAATCTGCAATGTAGGCTTCAATATTTGGATCACAGTTAGTATGGAAACATTTGTATCGCTTTGATTCCTTGTTATTTCTTCAAAAGGACTCAGTATTGCCACTATTTTAATACCTCAGTTAAAAATCCGTCAAAAGTATGCAGAGGCGTATGCGGAGGTTCCGTTGACCTCCGTTATATCCCTAGTATTTTTATATATTAAACTTAATTTTAAATACACAATTAGGTATACAGTTGGACTCCTCTTTTACGAACTTCACTAAAGTCAAGATTTCTCTTTGAAGAAATTATATTAATCTACTATATATTTAAACCTCTCTATATAACAGTTTTTGAAGCAGGCACACGGGCTTTTAATATAAAATAACATGTTGCTTCTAATTCCCCTAACCTGGCTGTTGTCGAATGCAAAGAATTGAAAACACCTCACTTGATATTTTGAATATAAGTTTAACTAATTTCAATCAGTTAGAAAGTAATATTTCTGGAAGCATCCTGGTGAGAGGGTTGCAAAGCATCACGTCAAGACGACCCTTGAATTGGACACGGAGTTATGGTGACGAACACAAGGTAGAATAAGGGGTCTCATTAGCCCACCTACCTGTTCCCAAACTTCAAGAGATTATACAGCAAAATGGTGACCCAAACCATACTGCGCGTAAAATCTAGAGTAGGCTGCCACAGTCACAATTTCTGTTGAAGGTGAGGCAGACGCAAATACAAGACCTCAATCTACCCTAAATTTAGGGAAGGGGAGGCCTCCCAGTATACAACGGGCTGCATCCAACCGAATCTTTTTTGATGACTTTCTTATTCAAGTGTTTTTGGTATAAAATATTCTTTTTTTTTCCATCTTTAGCAAAAATAAATAAATGGATTGTCTAGATTTAATCAGTAAATTTGTAGTGATTGCTCTTGTGCCTTGTTAATTGTCATTGAGCATGATGGTGACATTCGCATGGGGAACTGCAGTCGTTTGATATCAAATGTCATGTCTGTTGAAATAAGGGAATACATAGAATGAGCACATTTTATCCTATGGACTTTCCATTTATAATAAGTAGTTGCCTCGATTACATTCGGCAGATAAATGGTATGGCAGCGCGTAACATACGAACAAATAGATATCAATTATCAATTATTTTTCGCTAAAGTGTCTTTGGTGATATGCTGCTAATGATCTAAGGAATACCAGGTATTTTTTCACAATTTATTAATTAGCCGTTTGCCTACTACTAACCAAAATGTATAATAATTGTTACTATTTGCTCCCTGGTTTAGATTTGATCTAAAGTTTTTTTTAATTATGTAGTTGTTTTTATTCTCCATAGAGTGAATAGTTTTACTATCCCTAATCTATATAGGAGTTCTGTTGATTCTATTGGCCAATTTTCAAATTTTAAAGTATAAATTACACTTTATTTTACAATTTATAGAATCATACATACATAATTTTTTATTTTGCAATAGATTTAAATGCCAGTCACCTAACTAGTATGAAAATTGTAATAATAGAAATTTCATGAGATTCTTTGATCGATTCTGAGTACATATTATTATTATTATTCAAGTTTATAACAACTTTAGTCTTAATCTCTAATCAATTATGAAAATATATGAATGAATAATAAAGTAAATATTCATTAACTTTTTGGAGGTAGCCAGCCACTTTGTTCAGAATTAAGGAATTATTGTAGCATTTGTTAAAATTTAGGAAGACTTATTCAGCGAGAATTGTGTTACACATTTCATTGTTCTTTTGATTTAAAGCTAATGTTCGTCCAGGAGATTTGTGCGTTTGAGTTTTGGTTATGCGTTTTGTATAAGGTCTTTCCACAGCTTGCAAGAAAATAGATTTCTTATTATGATGGCTATATAAGAAATTGAAAAATATTAGAAACAATTCTCTATAAACCATAATATGATATTTTCTTACGTTAGAAGCAATTCAGGACGCTGAAGTTGCATGCACAACTTAATGGTGGAATAGAAATCGAGATCTGCTTGTAAACTTAAATTTGGTTCTTGAGTGACAGTAAAGTCATTTACTAGTTTAGCATAAGTAAAACCAGCTGTAATATGTCCTACAATGGCAATTCCCGAACTAAAAGAAATATATAAATTAATAAATTGTTTAAATTAGTAGAACTTGTGTTGTCATATAAAAATGTTGCTTACTTTTGATTTATTTCAGTTTGAGCATTGCGATTCCATAAGCTGAAACCAACTTTACCATTCAAATCAATGGAACGTGCACCCAGTACTCGCATATAAGCAGTTGCACCTGAAGCCAATATCACATAATGCTCATGATCCTGAGCTATTGTTGTTGCCTGATAAGCAGGCGTTAGTTCTGAGGCAGTGCCACCCCAAACGTGACCCATCAAATCTCCTTGACCATTGAAGAAGACAAGTGGTCGTAATTGTATGCCTTGTACAGAAATCTCCATGCCAGCAGTAACTGTGCTGTCCTCAGCATTATCATCATCACTCGGTACATTTGAGTCATCAGTGTCGCCATCACCGACAATGCCACCAAGGCCATTTGTATAGAGACCCAATTTAAATGTACTGGTCTCAGCACGTCCAGCATTTAGGATAAGTTCAACAGAGCCACGTTTCAAGATGCCCTGATAGACTTCCTGTATGCTAAGCAAACTTTCATTAAAGGCAGGCGCTTGAGACAATGAACGTGTCAAGGCAGTTGTTAAACCTATGAGAATAGAAGGATGAATAAAAAATATATTAAAATTTCTAAAACTAACTAAGTAACTTACCCTTTTGGCCTATGACATGATAATTGTTGATCTGAGGTCTTTGCGCCAAACCCGATGCAAGTAAAGCCCTGAAGCGGGGGCAAAGCTCGGCAAGCATGCGTAGTTTTTGTATGACATATGTTTTTATTTCAAAATGTCTATCATGTGAACCCAAATAATCAAGCAATTGTCCCAATTGTTCCGGATTGGGTTTCAATGCCAGTAGCACATCCAATGCCAAGGCACGTGCCGAGCTATCGTATTTTCGTTGACGTTGATAGAAAATCTCAGCGAAAAGGCGACGATGGGATTCATTGTAATTGACCAATGGAAAACTTTTCAGTGCTTGCATTGCTGTCACGCAGAGCTTGGCATTTTCACCGGCGATTGCAATATCAAAGAGTACCTTTATAGTACTTGGATCTTGAAGGTTTTGCAGTGCTCGTATATAAAGCGTTTTACATGCCTCATCCGTATCTTTGCATTCCTTCAATAAACCATTCAAAAGATGTTTACGCACTTGTTGGAACAATGAATCGTTTACATCAAAGCCCGCATGATGCGTTAAAGCAGCAACAGTTTGTGTGATTGTATCGCGTAATTTTTCATCAACAATTGGTTTCTCAGTTTCTATAAGCAACTGTAAAAGATGTTCGATAATGCCACGATCTGGATGTGTGCTTATGGCAAGTGATTGTAAATATTTCTCCAACAATTCAGCATTATTAGGTTCATCATATTTAAAGACTTCATGGATGGCATTATGAGCATCAATGGTTTGTACAGCACCAAGTAAGTCCACAATTTGCGGAAGTGTATCTTTATCAGATTCACTGAGTATTGCAATGAATTCAGATTGTTTAGTAATACGTGCCAAAGGCAAAAGTTCAGCAAATTTCAAAGCAAGTGACGATTTTCCAATATTTTCAGTTTGCAGATCAGACAAACGTAATTCTAAAGCATCCTTAAGCTAAAAATTGAATGAATTTACAATTGACTTGATTTCTTTGGACATATTAATATATTTAAAATTACTTACAGTTTCATCTTTTTTCAGTTCACTTATGACACCATCGACATCTGCTTCAATATCAAATACACGATACCATTCCAGTAAACTCTTAATGGCTTCATCTAATGTCTCAAATTGAAGTTGTTCAACCTCATTAGCATCACCATTACCAACATGATTCAATAAGAATCGCGAATGAATCTCACTACCAACATCTGGTTTAGCTTCAAGGGCAATGCGATGTGTTTCAACAGATTCAACGCGTTGTAATGTGCCATCTGCACCTAGTTCAAAGAAGACTTGCTCCTTTGATTGTTGTGCCACACTCAGTGGTTGCTCTGCACGATAATTGACACGCAGATCCCAATGTGAACAATCTGTTTTGGTCTTCACAATACGTGTGGATGACTTCACGGAATAGAAGGCATGACATCTACCAGAGACATCTACTTCACTTATTGGTCCATCGGCATACTGCAATTGCAACAACGAAGCAATGCCACGTTCAAGATTTAACAAAGATTGATCGCGAGAGGTGTGGGCAATAACTTTATCAGGTTTACCATCTACTAAGCTAATATAAAATGGTCTATCGGGTATTTTAGTGATCTGACGTTCAATTAGTTTTGTTGGTTTCGTTGATGGCGCACTAATTACATTTTCAGTGAAGAAAACCTGAAGCAATTGAGCATTTGCTGCATGCCAAACGGAGTTAATCTTTAATTGAGAGCTAAAAGTGTAACTTGCTTCATCGGCTTTGGCCGTTGGCGACAATCCAAGCTCCTGTATTGTGACTTTATTTTGCAGTTCAAATATTTGTTGATTACCTTCCGGGATAAGGGCTGCACTAGAAACTGAAAGATAATAAAGAAAAGAAACACGTCATCCTCCACTAATAAATTATCATTTATTCTAAAAACAGAAACAAAAAAAACTTTCTCTTATAAATCACATTCAATGAATCCAAGTCGAGATTACAGTAGCAAAAGGTTATCAGCATCCATACAAAGAGAAAGACAAACAACAATAACGACAACAACAAATACACACTTATACATAATTGTATCTGAAAGTGACTGCGAATGGAAATCAGCTGAGATAAAACATTTGTAAATTTGTCTGATTAATCTGTGATTGTATTGTGACCAAATTCTTCTTCAATTACAACAAATGTAAAAGTTCATTCACCTTTTCTTACCAACAAAATTCTAATAACTTTCTTTTATTCAACTCATTTTGCATGTCTGCTGCGTGTTTAGAATATTTAATAAATATTTTACTAGAACAAAAACAAAACATAATAATTACTTGACAAAATGCAGCAACAAAGCAACAGGCGGCGTTTTTCAATTGGATTCCTTAAATTATGCATTGCTTTTTAGTGATATTTTGTAAATTTATTAACTATAAAAATCTCAAACAATTTGCACTTGGAAGTTAATATTTATTACAGAATTACAGAATTAAACCATTGAAAATATGAAAATAATTTAAATAGCAACCGGAGCAATATAGATAGTCAAAAGCTAGTGATGGGGAACTATCGATTTCGATGGTACTATCGATAGTATCGTAGAATCGATAGTTTTTCTTCTAACAAGACTTTCGCTTGAAAGTCATGAAGAGAGACTATCTCTGTATTAACTTTTTAGTTTCTCTCAACTCTCTCAATATTAATTTAACATGTACCTTGAACACTAGTCAAAACAACACAACATTACAACAATAAAAACATGCAATTTCTTATCTCACTCAGTGTCTTAACAATCTCATAACTGTTAACTTAAGAATATGAACTTCAATGGCATAACAGAAAACTGTTAATTATATTTTTGTCTCAGTCTAGTTCAAGGGTCTAACATTATGTTAACATAAGAATGTGAACTTCAAGGGCATAACTGAAAAATTTTAATTATATTTGAGTCTCAGTCAAGTTCAAGGGTCTAACAATCAATCTTTCTCACACAACTTTAAGAAACATGTTAAGTTAACATTGTGTTAACACAATTGAACAGTGTTAAGTTAAGTTCTCGTAAAAATTGCAGAGTGTTACCATATGAAGAAAAAACGTCATCTGGCAGCACTTATTTTGTTTTTTATTTGCTGATTGATAATACAGGGGGCGCTTTGCTGGTCATGGACTATTTCCGTTGATATTGATAAAATTTTATATAGAGAGAGGAAAATTATTATAAAATATGTTTTTAAAATAAAGAAATTCATTTAGTGGCCTTGGAAAAAGAAAAAGAAACAAAAGAGTTAACACTAAGGAACACGTTATTGTTTTCGAATTATAAGAATAAAAAAAAATCGTTCATTTTAATATTTTGTTGTGCCACCACGATTTTTTAATACTTCTGCGCATCTACGACCCATGGAATCCACCAGCTTGCCACAAATTATAAAATCAATGGCGTACCAATCTGCCTGCACTTTTTGCCATAAATCATCCTTGTTTTTGGTCTTAAACCAACCAATTCTTCTTTTTAATATCCCCCATAGGTGTTCTATGGGATTAAGGTCCGGTGATTGTGAAGGCCATTCCATCAAAGAAACTTTCTTTTCCCTTATCCATTTTTTTGTAACTTGCGAGGAGTGTTTGCGGTCATTATCTTTCATAAACTCCTACTTTAACGGCATTTCTTCCTCGCCATGTAGCAACATAATACTATTAAGTATATTGATGTAATCCGCGGTGCACATTTTTTCTTTGATCCAAAATATTGGACCAACACCCAAAGTGGAAAAACATCCCCATAGCATTGCCACCACCATACTTAATAGTATTTATTGTGTGTACTGCACACGATTTTTGGGGCGTCTTACTTTCGGTTTCCCATCAGATCCAAACTAATTAACCTTTGTTTCATCTGACCACAAAACGTTTTTCCAATTTGTCCGCTTTAAATGTTTGTTCGCAAAATTGATTCGGTTTTTGATGTTCTTTTTGCTAAGGAATGGTACTTTCCTTGCGGAATGTGCCTTCAAATCAGTGATGCCATTTTAGCCTTTTTCCGGACAGATCTCTCCTTTTTTAACTGACCTATCTGGAGAAAAATGCCAAACATCCCCTATCCGGAAATTTATCCTTTTTAGGGTTCCGTACCCATAGGGAGCTAACGGGACCCTATTACTACGCTTACGATGTCCGTCCGTCCGTCCGTCCGTCTCCTGCTCTATCTCACGAACCGTAATAGGTAGAGAGTTGAAATTTTCACAGAGTGTGTAATTCACTTGGGTGTCGAATGACAAATACTAAAAATACACGATTTTAGAAGCATTGTTCTTTAATTTAACCTTTTGTTTTACCATTTTTTTTTTTCTGTAGTATACTTTTAACCTGTAATTGTACGATGGTGCGGAACCCTCCGTATGCGAGTCTGACTCACACTTGGCTGATTTTTTAGTTTTAATGTATTATGTAATTTTTTTTTTTTTAATTCTGTGAATATGCTAAAATTACGCAAATAATGCTTATCACTATCATTATAACTTAACATTGAAACTGCTAAGTTTTGGTCGAGACTATTAACTATGAGGACTCAGCAGGGAACAAATCATTTTTGAACCTAGCAACATTTGCCCTGAATTTGTTGTCGTTGCCGTGGTCAAATGCGGAAGTTGAGCGCGTATTTAGCCAAATATCTTTGGTAAAAAGTAAATTCCGAAATCGGATTCAAACGCAAACTTTGAACGCAATTTTATCTTTCAGGTTAAGTTACACTGTTTTTACATAAGAAATCATAATTCAATATATATTTATAGTATTTCACTTGTAAAACCCAAAAACAAATTTTTTTACTTAACTCCGCAGATGATGTCCCGCTTTGACAAAAAAAATTATAAATGGTCACGTTAGAAAAATTATAGCAAGTTTTTATTGTGGTTTTCTAAAGGAAAATAGAGTTTTTCATATTTTTTTTTTGTATAGATTCGGAACAAATATATTTCAAACTTGAGTCGTGGGTTCGATTCCCGCTCAAGTCTTGTCCTGCACTTTTCTAATATCCTCCAATCCATCCTATCTCTCCCCCTGAACTGAACACCTTTGTCGCTATTGCTCATATTATTAACTAAATTATAATTTATAATTATAATCTTAGTTCTAAAATAAAAAATATCACTTTTTATTAGATTTGGATTGCGATGGCACAGCGCATGCTGTAACACTTATGAGGTTCCAGATAAATATTTAAACATGATTGACACTAATTCCTCCTACAGGAGTGCCGCAGAAGAAGAGGATTATGACCTCATAAATGAGGCAATAAAGCTTATCTAATTTATAAAAATAAATTTATAACTTTAAAATTACTAAAAATAAAAATAATAAGGTAATAAATTTTGTCCTGTTTTCTGTCCCTTTTTAAATATATTTTGTCCCTTTTTTCCCGGTTTTTTGAGGTCGATCTGTCCTGTTTTTGTGATATGTAGATGGCATCACTGCTTCAAATCTACCTCTATCAGCCTAATTCGTATAGATCGACTAGAGACAGTTGTATTTAACTCCTTCCTTAGATATTCCGATGAAAGGAATGGGTTTTTCCCTGACTGTCGAATTAAAAGTTTATCGAACCTTAAAGAGGTTACTCGCTTTCTGACTAGTTTCTCTTGTTTTGCTTCAAAATGAAAAGCAGTACATACTTTTGTGTTTGAGCATTTTTTTAATTGTGCTGGTTCCCCCATTGTTTTGCCTTCATTTCTGAGATTTCTTATCATTTCTCTTTCCTTATCTGTGCAATGCAACCTACGACCCATTTTGTCTAAAAATTTTGCAGGAATTGTTATTTACACACATAATTTTTCTTAAAATTATCAAATAGTACCTCACTTATAATATTTCACAAGTTTTAATAAAGGATAATGACAAAATTTGAGTGCGTTTCTATTTTTGAAAACACGTGGTCACTTAACAAAGTTGAATACACAACAAATATTTCTGCCGAAATATCCACAAAACCGAAATCAAAATAAAGTACCGTTATCAACTAACCATGAACAGTGGGATGTGGGCATAAAATTTGCAGACGAAGTTAACAATATGGTTTGAAGTGTAGAACTGAATGTCGTTTCTATTATTTTTTCCACCAGTGTATGTAAGTAATTATAATATAATATTCTTTTTGTCACAGAAGATATAGAAAGACTGAAAACGATGTAGGTAGGTACCAGCCTACTCAAGAGGATATATTTATATGTAGATAGTCAACTTGTGATGGAGAACTATCGATATTTTTTTTTTAACAAGAAAAGATCGATGGTTAGTAAAGGTAGCCATCAACACGTCCATGCTTGATCAAATCGTTGTTGTTGTTGCTTGACGCCGTTGCCCATCAACTAAGTATATCAAATTTCGTTCGCCAAATGGAAAACATTTAATTTTTAGTTCTCTTTGAAGGCAGCAACGAGTGCATACAGCGAATGTGGTGACCATTAACTATTTATATTTATGGTCTTTATCGGGAGCAATATACCTCCTGATACAAGTTTTCGTTAAAACTATTAATTAATTAATTTTATACAATATAAAAATATTTTAGATTTTACTGAATACAAGTTTTATAAACATTTTTAAATAATTAATACAAAAATGCTTAATTTTTTTGAATTAATATGTAGTTAATTTTTAATATTGCTAAATTTCAAAACGAAACGGCTGATCAAATATGGATAATATGCAAATTACACTCCTCTCCCTCCCTAACATAAAGAAACGGATCTATAATACTTCCCTAAATTTAATTTTATATTGACGTAGGGCCTCCGACCTAGTAGTCTAGTATTAAATCTTGGGTTTAATATGTTAAAATATATTAATAAATATTTTATATAAAATTTGAAATTTATTGAATAAAAGTTGTTGACACCACTCAGAAATCATTCTATTCGTTGTTACCGAGCGATCATCGAAGAACAAACATCTCAGAATATTTCCGAAGAAATTTAACAAGAGACAAGTTGTTCAAAACCTCACGCTACCGAATAAAACGATTTCGCTCCTCATCGCAGATGTCGTGTTTTTCATTTTGCATGAAAACAAGTGAAGACTGACTACAGAAATGATCCTGTGAAGTATAGTCTTAAATTTTCACTAACTAAAACGAACATTTTGTTCGCTGCGGCATATGAATCGTTTGAGAATTATAAGCAACATAAGTGAAAATAAATTTTTACCTGCCCCAACATAATCTATGTTATAGCGACCATTCTGTCAGTATGAGAGACAAATCAGCAATCGATAACAAAATTTGCTTGCTCGCTTCTAAAACACCGCACATGTTACCTGTTTGTTTTGGTAAAATATAATATTTTTATATTTTTCGGGTAATCAATGAAACATTGAGTGATAATTTATTAATTTTTTTTTTTTATGTTACACCGATAAAATACAAAAGTACCTTTAAGACATAAGTATCAAACGTTGTCTAGGGATTGAAGTATGCTAAATCAAATATTGTGACAGTTACGCCCACGGCGGAGATCAGCTGGATAAAGCCTCTTCAGACGTCTTCGATAATTATGGTTAATCAGTTCAAAAGCAAGTGGATTTGTGTGAGAGACCAACCGATCGTTGTATCGATTAGTGAGTCTGTAGATTTCATTCCAAACTGAAGGCATCTGTAAATCATTGTGAATTGTCCAGACGAACCATGGTGCGACAGTTATTTTTCGTATAGCTTTATTTTAAGAGATTATAATGCTTGGAATTTGCGAGCGAGATGCCAGACCCCAGAGCTGAATACCATATGTCCATGACGGCTTGATGATTAACTTGTAAATTGTAAGTTTAGCGTTAAAGTTTAAATTACTCTTGAGGCGTATAAGCCAGTTTAGCCTGTGTTACTTGGTTATACCTGTTTTAACAACCACGGTAATGTGTCGTTTCCAAGTCAAGCGACTGTCCAAGTGCATACCGAGATATTTCATATTGTTGGCATAGGGGAATCAGATGACATAAAGTATCATGTAGGGCATAATTAGAAATGCATTTATAAAAGGCTAAAAGGACGACTAGGAATACAAAAGTTCATAGTACATATCTCAACTATGTAGTTCTGTTTATAATGTCTATTGATATCTATAAGAAATAAGTACCAAAGAAGAAATGTATATTCAAAAATAATATTCACCTGAGTCACTGCCTACTCATCATAGAAGAAGTTCAAAATAAAGCCATTTGAGCCTCCAAACGAGTATAACTTTCCTAAGAGTCCGGCCAAATGGTAGCTATGTGGCAACAGACTGTCTTTGTATCGATGTTTTGAAACATCGAAGCATCGTTTATAAAATATCAATATTGAAACCCATAACGTCAACAATAAGAAATATATATCATCACAGCTCCATTTGTGAATTCTGTGCTAGATCCACGTTTCAAGCTGCTTCATTTTATAGATGCGACTGTTAAGGTAAAATCATTAACAATTACATAACCAGTATTCAAGCAACGGTTCTACAAACTGAGTCCTCTGATGTATCTGAAAAGAACTAAAACAATGAACGCGAACCTGAAGTTACCACAAACAATTAACGCATAAGAACATAAAATATAAAACAATATAACAACGTGTAAAACAGAAGCAGAATACAAATTTTACACGTTTGCATCGTCCCTTGTAACTCCGAAAAATGGGAATGCTATAGAAATATAGGACGATATGAAATCTCTATTTTCACGTCTGCATAGACTAGCCATGATATACTTGCAAATCATTGCAACTTTGATGCCCAGTGAGTGGTTGTTTTCTTGAGCTGAAGAGTTATTATGAGATTATTACATATTTATTTTAATAAATGCAAATGACTACATTGCGTATATGTTTTACAAATGAAACTACATATTTTTTTTAAATCATCGAAAATCGATGTTTTTATGAGTGATGTTGCATCCCTACTTGTAAGGAAAGTTCTCTGATTCTTAACTACCACCGAAATCAAGTCCTAACATACCTGGGACAATCCACAATGAAGTATAATAACTTGCACTCACTAGCCCTGGGATGTGATACCATTTTTCCAGACCTGCATTACAAGTATAAAATTTGAGGATTTTTGTTTTTTCTTTGCTTTATATTAACCGCGTTGCAAAATGTGTACAAAAATTATTCTATATGACCGAAAATATATTGTAGGATTGTGTGTTCGAGATTTTGTGCTGCTTTTTGCACAGATATTTCATGTTACCATGTTATGTGGCATCGTAGTTCTGAGACGTTGAGTAAATCCCATGGATTGAAGATAATGATAGGTTAGGTTAGAAGACTATAAGTGGGGGACAAGTTCATCCCGGAGACTTACGGGCCATTGTGATGCCTGATTTGGGCTGTTCATAGCTTCTGTGTTCCGTTTCGACCTTACTGAGATAGGGAACACTTTCGCTAGCCTTCATCGCTTTCATTGTATTTATAAAGAATGAGCCCAATTACTATTAATCCAGAAAGGGGCATGGAATTCATCAAGATGATAAGCAATGGTCTTGAATTCAAAGGCGAATAATACTAAAAGGCAAAAATGAACTTGTTTGCTTGAAGAGTATAGTATAGTTTTATCGTACCTAAACGATTTACAATAGTATTTAACTAGATATGTCGCTGGTTGTGGCCATTGTAATTAATGTCACGTTGTTGGGTTACCTTTATTTCTATTTCGTGACCGCACGAGGGTATTAAAACCTAATTGAAACAAACTGTCAATACTTCATAAATTATCAGGTACCATACCCTAGTTCTTGAACTTAATCAAAAAATGTAATTAACCAATTTTATATTCATTATTTATTAATTAGGAATATAAAAGAAATTCCTATAAAATGATCAATTTTTATAAGGAAAATACATACTAAGTATTACGAAATTACATGCATTGCAATATGTACTTTTTCCATTTTTATGACTTTTTATTTTTATAATTACTTTAAAAAAGAAAAAAAAAAAAAAAAACAAAAACATACAAAGATCTTTAACGCCTCGCCCTCTTTTTAAAGAAAAATCATAACCTTAACAAATAAATCTGTATTATTTTATCTTAAGAAAGAAAGGAAATACGATAAAAGCCGCTTTAGGAAATCAAGCAAAACAAAAGACCACACAAAACTTTTTATATTGTATACGATAGTAGTATAGTATACGAGTATTATAATCATCATGTATGAAGTATATGTACATAATCGTATTGTGAGGGTATTCTAAAAACATACAATCTTCAACACATTATGATGATAATAATGATGATGATGAACATTGAACGATCGGTGAGTTGTTTCTTTTGAATGACGTGCCCATGGAAACTAATGGACAGACGGAGACAGATGGATGCATGGATGGATGGATTGGTCGATGAATAAATGGATAGATGGATGAATGGACAGAAGGTTGGATGGATGTATGGGAACAGAGGGTTCAATGGATGGACAGATTGACGAAATGAGACAGAGTCACAGTCTCAGAGACGACAGCAGATAAACTTTTATCATGTATTTACATAAAATAATCTACATTTTCGCTTTTAAGGCAAAATTAACACAGGTTAATTAACCTCAAGCCGCAGTAAAAAGGCGCCGAACTCTGAATCAACTCAAAGTAAGTTAGAACTTGGGAAAGAAAGTCGAAGGAAAGAAAGAAAAAATTGAAATGAGACATGATGAAGAGCAGAACAACAGTGTGATAGTAAAAAGGTAAATATTACACAAGTATTAAGAATAAGAATAATTGGGAGTGGAAGAGGACAAAATTATGGCTTGAGAATATGAAACCAAATAATGTGATGTTGATAAGAAAGACCGACCGACCGACCGACCGAATGAAAGAATGAATGTCGGGAAGGAAGGGTCTTCGTTTGAATGCTTTGAATAAAAGGCGGCACGGCATGGCAACGTCGACGATAGCAACGATGACGATGACGATGACGGAAGATGGCCATTGACCGCAAATTGAGTTTGAATTTTAGTTCACTTAACCGTTTACAAGTGTATTATGTATACAATACATTTATGTATCTGTGTGAATGGGTGAATAAGTATGAGTGTCGGTGTATTGGTGTCGGATAATGCAACTCAAGTGCAACTCAAAATGAGAAGCGGGTGCAGCAACAACAGCAGCAGCAGCAAGTAAATGAGAATGTCCACTTAGTGGAAACATATGTTACATGCTTACAAATTGGACGCCTTATCAGTGATGGTTGATAGCAACAATATTACAATAAAAACAAACATATGCTATGATAGTTTCCTAGCAATGTGTAAGTACCATGAAGTGAATTGGAATGGAGTGGTATGGGATAGAATAGGGTGGGGTGGAGTGGAGTAGAGTGATTGGGGTATTTGGTTGGCATGTTAACTAGCTAAAGTAAGACAAAAAGGGACTTGGCACATGCATGGGACAATGCATTGACAACGGGCGGTCGGTCATTTTGGGTTGTTGTCAGAGTTGTTGTCATGATGCCCATCAAGTGGAAGACACATTCACATAAATAACATAAACTAATTGGACTGATGATAATAATAATAATGATGATGATGATGATGATAATGATGACGACATTAAATTGCATTTGTATTGTATTGGTTGGTTTTTCATTCTGTTTTCAATACTTTAGCATACATACTACTTCTTGTTTTAGTGTCTGCCACTACAACTTCTTGATTATTCTTGTTGGGAATTGTACAATAAAAGTGGTCAATGGTCATCAACGCGCTGCAGGAAGCAATTAGTTGTAAATAAAAAACAATTTAACACACACATTCAACACGCAGATGCACACATTAACACAGATACATACTACATATGTATGTACATATGTATGTGTACTAGCATAAGCTTGATGCTTAATATATTTAAAAAGCACTCAATGAGCTTTGTTGCGGTTTGGTTTCGTTCTCACACTTTCTTACTTTCTTACTTTCATTCTTTCATTCTTTTCTCTTCTCTTCTCTTCTCTTCCTTTCTCTTTCCTTTTGCTCTTTTATTCATATACTCGTAAGTATGTATGTATATTTGTATTATAAAGAAAAGTAAAATTCTCATTCGCACCCATTTTCTTGGTCTCCGGCAGTTTGCCTTTCACTCTTTATATTTTATCAAACCCTTTTCTAAGAACGGGAAATAAGCAACAAATGTCAGCAACAGTAATCAACAATAATAACAACAACAAAACAATTTTATCTATCAATTGTTTTTTTTTTTTAGAAGTTTTATTCTACACTTCACACATAATAATGAATATTACTGCAAACTTGAAAGATTAAATTGAAGATTCTTTAAATTGTATGCATATTTGTATAATTGATCAAGTATAATAAGTTGATCTTGGGTTGTCCAAGATTTATAAGATATCAAGTTGAAATTTTGAAAGAAAAAATATTTATTATTCTTAATAAATTCTTTTGGTCGGACAATCAAGCATACCATTTTACTCAATAAGTCTCAGGTTTCTTCACATATCTATAATACATAATGATTTAACAAATACGAGTATTCGCATTTCCAAATATGTATTCGCATATTTCTTGATATTCGCATTCGCAAATTCATGTAAATATTTTTTGCAATTATGAGCGTAAATAAAAAACATTGATTTCCTATAAATTTTATTCGAAAATCCTTTTTAAGTTAAGCTGTCTGTAATCAGCCTTCACTTTAAGATTTAGTATTAAAAATATTTAAATAATTACAAAACAAAAAAATTAAAAACGACAACCAATGGCTTCTTTTTTTTTTTGGATCAGATGCAAATGATGGCAAACGTGTGCGTGATACGTGAGGCTTTCGAACAATAGAAAAAAATGGCATCATTCCGGTCACTGGCGCTGAAGTAAGGAACAAAATGAGTAATTTGACTCGCAAGTATCGGTAAGTACTGTAAATTTCATTATTAACTTAATTTCTTCCACAGATTTGTCGTCCACAGAAAGTATTGAAAATATAATTATTTCGGCTACGTCGATTGGCAGTGGTGGCAAGTCATCGTTGGAGACACCATCGAGAAAACGGAGAAGCCGTGGCGATGAGGAGAGGTGGGACCGTATGATTGCGAATTCAAAGGAGCGTACTGCTGCCGTAAAGATTTAATGTTGACAGCAAAGGAGATGAAGGACAAGGGCAAAGAGACCATGAATATATAAGTTTCATTATATGCATATAATATTATTAGTATGTATCTTTCAGCATAGTTTTACGCTAGTAATCGTCAATATATATTCATGAAAATTATATGGTTAGAAAGGTATTCATTTCGAGATTGGTAAGGTGTAATTTTTATGCCAATATATTGATATTAATGCAGCAAACAATAGTTGAGAAAAATTAATCGTCTACAACAACAACAAGCAATGAAAAAATTTTACACAGCGAATAAACCAATATCGCGCACCTTTTGTGTCTGTTAAAGCGAAGAACACTCTGTGATCTTAATTTCGCTGTGGTTAGGGTGTAAGACTCAGGACGCATAAGTGCGCGAGTTCGAATCCTGCTTTCTTTCTTTTTTTTTTTAAATTTTATTTATGTACTACAATCTGATTTCGGTTGCGATAAGTTCTTATCTCGGTCTGTGCACAAATAATTTTTTTGTAATTAGTACAACAAAAATTACTAAAGCAGCAATTATCGCTAATCCCGTTACATTTCAACGGAGAATCAGGTGTGGTTGTTGCACTTTTTGCATTCCTTTCCGCGTATATTTGTTTAAACTTTGACAGCATTTGTTCTGCGCTAAGCTTCCGTTGGTTTTTGTCGTCATATGCGACAAGTTACCTCAATAAAGAGGGAAAGCACCCATTCAGAGACCAAGCGGAACCTGTTGCAGGACTAGCGAAGAAAAAGCTCAGCAATTTGCAAATCATCTAGAGCTCACTTTCACTCCATTCGACTATTGTCTGCCCGCAAATAAAATAAAGACACTGGAGTTTATCGACCCGTTAATGTTCTTGAGGTCATCGAAGAAGTGCAACGCCTTAAGAAGACTAAATCTCCCGGCTATGGCAAATTAAACACATGCGCTATAAAAACACTGCCCCGTAACACTCTACTGCACGTTACGGCGATATACAATGATATACTAAGGCTCAACCATTTCCCCTCTCAGTGGAAGTGTGCTGCGATCATCATGATCGCCAAACCTGGGAAACCCGAACACAAATTGTGCTCTTACCGTCCAATCAGCCTGCTGGCTGTATTCTCTAAAATATTCAAAAGAATATTCTTGGCCCGACTATTGCCACTGCTGGACGAAAGGCGTATGGTTCCGAAACACCAATTTGGGTTGTTCAACAAATTCTCAAAACCTTCGAAGACCGACAGTATTGCTCAGCCACTTTTTTGGATGTACTACAAGCGTTTGACAGAGTGTGGCACCCCGGGATCTTGTTCAAACTCAAAACATTATTACCGGCACCTTATTACTTGGTATTGAAGTCCTTTCTTCATAGAAGAGCTTTTTACGTAAGATGTGACGATAAATAATCGGACATCAAAGCCATCCAAGCTGGAGGACCCCAGGGTAGTGTGCTGGCACCCCTTCTTCTATACGCTGTTACTCTATGAATCCATACTTAAACCGGTGTGGACTTATGGAATACAGCTCTAAGGCACTGCTTCCAACTCAAACATTCAGATTCTTCAAAGGTTTCAGTCAAAACTACTGCGTAGACTTGTTGGAGCTCCCTGCTACGTTAGAAACTCAAATTTACACAGAGATCTACAGACACCCACGATCTGTGAGGAGATCGCAAGAATCAGCAACAAAAATATCTCCAGGCTGGAAAGTCATGACAATCACTTTGCAGACAACAGCCAGCACACCCGAAGATTGAATCGGCTGCACCCACTGAATTTTGCAGTTCAGAGTTTACTATTAAAGTGGAAATGTAATGAGAGTGTACAATCAAATTCGCTGATTATCGTTTTACGATTGATTGCAAATAAAAGAAATTCCAATTAAAAAAAAAAAAAAAATTATGTAATACTTATTCATATAATACTATATGACATCGTGCTTTGCTACTCCCAGTCAAAACTTTATCAAAATCGGCCTTTCACGGCAATGATGGAAAGAATGATATTTTCATAGTATCATCTATCAAAATAGTATCATCTATCAGTTCTTTAATTTTCAAATATGTAAATGGATAAGAAATAATTCTATTGAGATAAAAATTTCTTAATTTGGAATGTTATAATTAATGAAAAAAAAAAAAAAATCCAAAACTAAGCACATATCTGAATAAAAAAGATAGTCAGCTGAATAGACAAGTGGATTCATCTGTCTGATAAAGAACTTAAAACTTACGTAACTGTTGCATTTGCATTGTATTCTGAACCTGAACCAAAGCCGTATCCGAACATTCGTCCATGGTCTCAAATTTGGTCAAAATCAAATACTATTTAGAAATATTAAACACAAAATTAAAGTTTCCATAGCATGTTAGAATTCAAGTGTATATTTTACACGTGTACACACATTTAACTTGTTTTATAAAATGATACAAATCGTTGTTACTCCAAATTGTCAACTCAACCAAATATAATTCAGCAGAAAATGGGGAAAATAAATCCATTAAAAAAAGTATCAAAGTAAAGAAAAATATAAACAAAAAAAATTTCACAGGAAAAAAACATATTTTTAAAGAAATAAAATCACAAGCCATGAGGGTTTAGATCAAGACAATTTTATTAAAATTGATCTGATCAACTAAAATATGTCAACATTGCAATACAATTCAATTTTCCGAATGAGAAAGGCGGCTTTAAAAAAATCTATCACTTCAGTAGCATTTAATTTAAATAAAATAAAAACTAAATTCTACTAATAATCATTAGTAGTAGTACTCGCTACTTCAACTGATACCAATGAATTTCCTTGGATATATTTTTAAAGAAAAATGTCACAATTTGCTAATAACTCGAATAACTTGAAACAAAAAAACAAAAACACACGAAAGATGAAAGAGAAATTCCAATTAAAAAAAAAATTATGTAATACTTATTCATATAATACTATATGACATCGTGCTTTGCTACTCCCAGTCAAAACTTTATCAAAATCGGCCTTTCACAGCAATGATGGAAAGAATGATATTTTCATAGTATCATCTATCAAAATAGTATCATCTATCAGTTCTTTAATTTTCAAATATGTAAATGGATAAGAAATAATTCTATTGAGTTAAAAATTTCTTAATTTGGAATATTATAATTAATGAAAAAAAAAAAAACCAAAACTAAGCACATATCTGAATAAAAAAGATAGTCAGCTGAATAGACAAGTGGATTCATCTGTCTGATAAAGAACTTAAAACTTACGTAACTGTTGCATTTGCATTGTATTCTGAACCTGAACCGAAGCCGTATCCGAACATTCGACCATGGTCTCAATTAAAATAATTATACCAAAATAAACAAAATAAAAATCTTATAGGGGAATAAAAACCAATTTTAAGTTAAAAAAAATCAAAAATACCACAAACTCAAAGGACTTGAGCTAAGTATTAGATCAAAAGAATTTAATTAAAAATAAATGTGACAAACTAAAATGTTATGCTAACAATTAAATACGTTTCACTTCAACTGAAAAAAAATACAGTTTAAAAAATATTATGCCACATTGAGATTCTTTAACCTCTTTCAACTTTGTTTAGGTAACACAATTATAAGCAATTTCCACTTAAGATGAACGAGAGTTTAAATAAAATAAACGTCAGCAAAATTATGTGATGCAGCTCCCCAGATGAAGATAATTTTATATTTAAATTTATTCATATTCTTAGAATTTTCATACCTTGAGAACTTGAAATTATGTACTTACTAGTACTACAATATAATAAATATAAAAAAAAAACTGATTTTGGGAATGCCGAAGTTGTAATACTCTTCACTCCCCAGATAGTAGTCCGAGGGTCTTGAAATTTATAAGGTTGGTGGATATGGGTCAGACACTTATAGTGACCAAATTTAAAGTCGATATTACAAAAAACAAAAAAGTTTTTCTAATAAGAACCTGAATTTGGATCCAGGTTTATATGGGGGTATCCCTTATAGTGGTCCGAGGGTCTCGACATTTTTATGGTTCATGGTTATGGGTGAGGCATTTATAGTACAAAAAACAAAACAGTTTTTCTAATAAGAACTTTAATTTGGATCAAAGTTTGCATGGGGGGTACCCCCTCTTGTGGCCCGATTCGGCTGATTACGATAATTGTACTACGTATTGTGAAAAGAAAGCTCCGTTTCAGCTCTCTAGCTCAAAAACTGAGGGAATAGTTTGCATATATACAGACAGACAGACGGACATGGCTAGACCAATTCGTCTCATCGCGCTGATTAAGAATGTATATACTTTATGGTCTCCTTCTACAAACTTCATGACAAACTTATAATACTATTCACTGCGTGAAGAGTATAGAAATGAAGGATAGACGCGACTTCATTTATTTTAAAAATGACATTGTAGCTTTTATTACTTGGCGACTTGTGTGGATACTCGCATTGTCCTGCATAAAAAAGAAGTGATTCTTCTCTGTTTTCCACCAGAAAACGGAGCAGACTACTCTCCAGCACATTTATGTACGCTTCGCTGTTCATTCTTGAGCTCGTGAACTGTAATTCAAGCGTGCCAGAATTCTTAAATGCGCCCCGCACCATTACCGACCCGCAACCAAAGTTTCTCTTAGAGAAAGCAAGGGGTTCCTTCCTCAGAACGCGCCAATAATAGCGAAACTCATCTGGTCCATCAAGGTCACCTTGTTCAACCCACCTCTAACAATGCGTTCCGTTCTTTTTAATGTGCGCCAAACAGTCGTTGGAGACACTTTCTTCATGTAAGAAGCACCAAGTTGGAAGCACGATACAGTTGAATTACTCACTTTTTGTATGATACTCCTCCTATCTCGTTCAGAAAGTACCTGTTCCTTCCGGTACTGCATTTTTTAGCACGTTCTACTGGATTTTGCAAAAATATTTGCAATAACATGGAGATTACGACCAATTTTTTTTTTTATATCTGGCTCACATTGAAACTTGACCTTGAATAGGCTTTAACTGAACCCTTTTCTTGTTCATTTAAACGAGTTGATCGTGGCATTATGTCTAAATTTGCTTAAAAACTTGTTTTTTTCCTATGAGACTATAATATTAAATTCATACGCTCTCTTTCAATTCACTTTTTGATGTGTGTCCTATAAATATGATATGCCTGCTGCTAGCTAAAAATGCAAGCATTTCAACTAAAACTAACGGTTCTTTTCCAATGCCATGCTAAAAATAGAAATGGTACGGTTTTTTTGCGGCTTATCCATCAAAATATTGATTTGGTGAGACTTGGCAGTACAATTTTCGAAGTGTCCTATAATTTTGATAAGCACCTTATGAGAGACAATTTGTTAAAATATACTAACATGTCATTTCTTCAATGCCTTTATATGTTAATTTAATTCAATTACATTTCAATCTTATAACAAAAACTAAAATTAATTCGTATTTGACCGAACACTGTCTTTCATAGAGGAGTACACAGGGTAGTCCAATGTTATCTTGCTCCAAGCGAGTCTAATTGCTGCCCCTTACGAATTCTTATCTCCCTACTGGCTTCATCCTTCAAATACCTTGTGAAGTAGCCAACCCCACACATTTCCAATTTTGTTTACGCCTAGCTCTATAGAGAATGGTTGCCAATTCATTACTTCAACGTTTTAAGTTGAAAAGAACAATTTTAGCAACAATTCGAGCACTGTGAAACGTTCCAAAAAGATTATTTATCTTTGGAAATACAGATTCCAATATTGATTTGAAACGTAGGCCATCCATACTCTGCTCAACAAAAATTAAATCCATCGTTCCGTAACACGTAATCGCTTCCCAAACCAATACTCTGCCTTCACGGCTGTAATACACTTCGTCTCTTCGCATATCGTTAAAATAGTGTTGGTATCAATTTGAACAGTCTAATAATTTCTTACAAATTGGAGTCGTTTGTGCTTTCGAATGGCATTAAGTAGAGGTTTTTTTTTATTTTCACAAATTTAAGATGCTTTGCTTTAGAAACAGTACGTTGTACAGTTAAAAGGATTGTGTTTGTTTCAGCTAATTCTTTTATTTTGGGTCTCAACTTTTTGTAATACTAAGCAATTCTTAGAATTTTACGCTCTTCTCGAGTGATTTTTTCCCCCTTTGAACTAGTTTCATATGATTGTGTATTTCTCAAATACCGATCAATGGATCTGGTGCAGCGATTTATCTTTTTTGCAATCTTTCGGTTGAAGTGGAAAAAGTCATTTTTTCACGTTCCAAAATGCCCAAAACTTTTGTTTTACCCACATTGTTCGTGAATTTTTACTAAGAACATTTTTTTTTAATTTTATGTAAATTTTTTTTTGCAAATTTTTCACAAACGGAATAAAATAAAAAGTCCATCTATTCCAATGACCAAATAAAAGAACATGTGATTGCATGGACATTTCGAAAAAGTTAAAAAGAACAGTTATGTATTCAAAAAATAAAAAATCGATCTATTCTTTTTTCGAACAATTTTTGAATTCTGAATAGCAACATTTATTGGACATTTAATGCATGTTTATTTTTAACTAGACCATTATGTTTGGAAAGAAGGTTGGTGCATCCAACCAATGACTAGAAGTGTATGTGTGAATTACTTTGTTGTTTATAATTCCTGACGATAAGATAAGATTTATTTAAATGTACATATGTACAACATATGTAAGCATATGTAAATAGCGTGAAAATTCAAATGAACTACGTATGTACAATATATATTTCCAATCTTTTGTCTGTTTCTTTGTAATATTTGGATGCAGACAAGTTTTATTGTGGTTTTGTTTTTTAATGGAATTAAGTTTCGTTGGCATAGACCAATATTTGTTTTTCACATCAGGAGAGATGTTGCTCCATTCTTCCTTATCCTCCTTTTTGTTATCTTCATGCCAAGGTGATCACACAAATGCTCAATGGAATTGAGGTCTGGAGATAGCGTCGGATGATTAAGTGTTTTAAGAGTCCTGCCTTTCCTTTACAATTTTCGAAGTTTGGAACCATATTCTATTTTATTTTCTTTCGTAAATTTTATATAACTTTGCGAGTGTCAGTTGAAAATCTTTGCTTTGCTTTTTCGGATCCACTCAGTTTAGTAGTATGTAGTTAAACTTTTGATAGGATATAGTAACAAACGTTTAAAAATGGTTATTTATGATAAGTCAATAGTTACTGTATTGGATTATAAAATAGTTACAGTTTGGAAGGCTTTATTTTATGAATGTTCAAATGAACAGTTGATTATAGAGTGTTTGCGATTGAAATGTTTTAAACATAGCGATTCTCTAGCGCCACTTATTGTTGATTCTTCTTTGATGTCTCTTGCTTGGGTTTATACTCAGCGACAGATGCCAAGCAAATATTTTGACACTTCTCACTCCCTCTCACACATCCCTCACTCTACAAAAACCAAAGGAAAAGATAAACTTTTCTTCCCAACAAACAAAAATTGCAAGGGAGAGTGGGAGAAATCACAACCGTCTAAAGAGATTTCTGGCACACCGGGGAGTGCAATTTTGTGGAAGAGATTTCTTGTATGAATATCGTCAATATATTATCAAATGAAATATGAAACAATTCGATGGCAAATGATTCTAAAAATACTTAATATGGAAGTTTTATAAAGAAATGTATAACTTATATATCTATCATAAAGTAGTTGTGATGAGACCAAAGACAACCTTATTCGCTGTTCCAATATAATGTAGAACATTTTGTCTATACCTTTTATTATACTTATTTCACCTTTTATGGTTTTATTTTTATTTTATTTAATACAATCGTTTCATAGTTCATTTCAATTCCATTATAAATAAATTTTGTAATTTTTCTCTATTTAATTGTTTATTTGTGAGCTTTTTGAAATTATGCATTTGTTAAAATGAAATTTTCAACTAAGCTTCTGGAGCATAAATGTAACTAAATATCTAATGCATGCATACTGTATCTGTTGCTATATTATCTATATATCTATTGAAGTATCTAGTATCTGTGTTTGTTTTATTTGCGGTTATATTTGTATGCCACTGTGTATTTATATTGTGTGTATGCATTATCGATGTTGATATTTGCAATTTATATTTCTAATGCATTTTCAATATACGTTTAATTGAAATTGTAGATTTTATAGAATTAGTTTTAGTGGAATGCATTTTTGTTATAACTGAATACATACTTATAGTATGAGTATTTCAATGTTTATCATTTGGAGTCTTCATTGTCTATGAGACATGTAAATTTATATGATATATTCTAATTAGCCTATATTTTTATAGGTAGCTTCTGTATTTTCTATTGTTGTTTGTACTAATTAATATGATTCTAGTTGCATATTAATTAATTTACAAATAATGACAATAAATCAATCACTCAAAACACTCATCATAATTCAAAATAATCTAAAATGTATAATATTAAATATTTTTTAAAATAGTGAAATCATTTAGATAATTTTGTTCTAGTGGAAACATTAGTAACATTAGGGTATTTTTTAAGTTGTCAAAAGTTTTTATTATGATGTATTTCTGTGGGATTGATAAGTAATCTAACTTTATTAACATTTATGTCCATTCCTCCATAAATTACATTTTAATCTTAAAATAGTATTTCCAAAACCCAAATCCTTAACATTTGATTTCATTTTCATTTTCTATCAAAAGTGGAAGCATTCAATGTTGATGCATGTCAACAAATTGACCAATGGTTCTATAACTGAATCAGTTATAAAGCTCGATTTATGGAATATCATAGTCTATTGTATATCTCCAGCTTAGTTCACTTAATACTCATTTTTTCCATAAAATCATCCCAAAATCTATAGAAATATATTCAAAAACTATAATTAAATATGATAGAATATTAAACAGTTTAAATGTTTAATTTTTCATTCAATTGTAAAAGGCTTCATTTTGTTTTGAAAATCTATTTCATTACAAAACTTATTGCTCATGGTTCGTTTGGTTTATTGTTTCGTTCATTAGCCAAAAATTCATAATTTCATTTTCAGAAACGTGCCTAATTAACTGTCAATAACCGTGGATAGATAAATTATTCAATATTAGATAATGTCGTTGATGCTGATGCTGATGTTGATTATGCTCTGTTGCTGCTGTTTGTTTTTTGTTGGCACCAATAGGATAAATCATTCACAGAACCACGCGAACGCATTTTTGACCCAATTAAATACCAAAAAAATCATGTATATGTGATATACGAGATACAGTTAAAGCGAGATGAGATTAAGAGAACGATGATAATCACGAGGAAAATACATACAAAAATATTCCATCATTTGTGGGAAAAGCATTTTCCAAGAGTTTTATACTATGTAAATTATGTACATGCAACAAAAATATAAAAAAATGGAAAATACAGAATATAAAATAATCCTAAAAATGTAAAATATACTGCAATAACATTATCACATACATGCAAAGTTAATACGGAGACACTCATACATATTTACATATTAAAAATAAAAATTCAACTTTCAATTTTTCGCAATTGAAACTGAATAAAAATTTTGTGTGTCGATGAAATGAAAACGATTTTACTACTCGTGAAATAATTTATATTTGAGAAAAAAATAGCACAAAAATAAATAGTAAAGAAATCAATAGTACTATAACTGTAGGAAATATAATTTTCGATTCACCGAATTTTATATACCTCTCTTTTATACTTCAATTTTTGCACATTGTGTTAACTGTCTTTTTAAATCGATTTTTTTGATGAGTTGTGAAACTTGTTATCAAAGGAAGATAACTTTAATCTTAACAATGGTCACATCAGGTGAAATCAAATGATTTTTATTGTAAGTAGAATATGGAATAATAAAATAAGAACAATTCTGTATCAGGATTGGGAACATTAATTTCGACATATTAACTGTAATCAACAAATACAAGTTTGGGTGCCAAATTTAAGCACGATAGTAGTCCCGGCGTGCGTTGCTGCTCCCCGGAAAAATCAGCTTTGTACGGGAATAATAGAAAGAATATTTATTTTGTTGTGGCTCATAATTCAAAAAAGTTTTTTTCTTTAAATAAAAAAATATCTAAAATATTTGACAAAGACTACTTAATTGATTTTAATACATATATGTGTCTAAGCTTTATATGCAAAATTTGATCGATCAATCTAATATTTTAATAGTTATTCTACTATTCGGGGCGAATATAAATCTAAAAAATCAAAGATCATAAAAATCGGTCCAACCGTTCTTGAGTTATAAATGCTTTAACTAACATGATATTGTTTTATATAAATACTTAGAAGAAGAACATATACAGAGTATGGGATCTATGTTACAAACATCATAACTAGGTGAAAATACCTATTCACAATAATGTGTAAAGCATATAAAGGTGTCGTGTCACTGCTCGTAATTTTCTGCAGAAGAACTATTTTGCAAAATGCAATCCAATAGAATTCAGTCAGAGAAATCAAAAAGCGACAGTACTCAGTCAGTCATTTAGTGAGCAAGTCAGACAGCCAGTCATTTATTCATGCATCGACTTCTGATGATTTCCTTGTAAAGTAAGCTTCTTTTTCTCCATACCTCTCTCTTTTTTCTTTTTTTTCTTTTTTTTCCTTCAATCTTTCTTTTACTCATACATACACTTATTGCATGCTACAAATTTTGCATATTTCTCACGCCGCTTTATCATGGTAGTTGGCAGCAGGCATTCAAGTCTGTCTGTTTGTCTGTCACTCAATCAGTTAGTCCATTCGATAGGCATGCAGTCAGGGAGGCAGATATATCTTTGTTGATGACATGAAGTGAGCGACTGAATCTCAATCGGCGTTCTTCGTTTTTTGCTTCATAATAAAATCGAAGATTACGAGCATGTAACTTGCTTGTTGACAACTGTCAATATCTACAAAATGACAACAACTACTAGTAACAATAATAACAACAACAACAACAACAACAACAACAATAATAGTGAATCTACTACTTTCAGACTGCAAGATAGTTTCTTTTTTTCTCCATTTTTGCATACCTCAATCCACCTCTTGCTATCCGCATGTTGTGCAACAATCAACAACAAACTTTTTTGTTGCATGCGATAAAAAAAGAGAGAAAAAAATGAAAAAATGCAAGTGAAAAAATAAAATGTAGCGAACTGAAAATAAAGTAGTTAAAACTAAAGATCAACAAAATACAACGAATTATGGCATGCATCTGTGTTTGTTGATGATTGCATGTACATGTGTCTGTGTATCTGTGTGAATGTAAATCTGTGGATTTAAGTTTACAGTTTGCTTGTAGATTGCAAAAGCTGAGCAGATTTTCAGCTCATAAGCATTTTGACATTAATGCGCTTAATTAAAGAATGAGCGAATCTTCGTTCATTCTTCATCATGAACCTTAATATCATCAGCCATAACGTCATCATCATCATCATTATTATTATTTCAATCGTTGACAATGCATTGTGGAGGATGATTATATGCTGACAAGAGCCAATTCCAATTGGCAGTAAATAACAACAACGAACCAAGCAACCAAGCAAAACAATAACAAAAGACTTTAACAAAAGAGCGGGAGCAGTTATAACACATTCCATTTCAAATGAAGATGAATAACGTAACAAAAGATATGAGTACAGTAGTAGTACCTATGGATATACAATAGTAAGTAGTGCAATAGTAAAAAGTAGCAATAGCAGTAGCAGTCGGTTATAATAGACTTCTATACTAAGATTAAAAGGGTTTGTGGTGCGGGTTTGGTGGCGGATAAATGTGATATTCGGAATTAAATAAAATCAAAATTGAAGTTAAAGGGAACAAGTATGGGAAGTATGGGGGTATAAAGAATTGAAGATGAAAAGTAAAAGAAAATAAGGAAAAACTGGAATTGAGTCGAGCAGAAAATTAAACTGCAACTGAAGCGCAGTTGATTCAATATGCGGCGGCGGCATGGCGGCATGGCATCGAGGTTAAATGGTTGGCAAGGAGGCAAATTCAAGGCGACGTCAGGCAAAATAAGTGTGCGTAGAGTTGAGTTAAGCTGTAGATACATCTATGAGTGTTTGAGTGTATGTCCGTGCGTGTGTGTGTGTGTGTTGAGTGAAGAGATTTTTCATTCCCACTCAAACAATGCAATAAAAATTGGGTCAAAGATCAAGTGGAGCTCAGCTGTAGCAGAGGCAAAGCAAAGCAGAATAGCGCGGCATAGTTCAGCACAGAAGAGCAATTGAAAGCCAAATGGAAAACAGAGAAAACGAGTTTGATGAAGGAACAGTGGAGAGAGTTAGAGTTGAAACGGAAGATTGGCATAGGAAGGGAAAAAGTGTGAAACAACAATCGCTGTTTGTTGGCGCGTGGCAACAAGAAGAGTCAAGCAAGGGAAAAAATGCAATGGTTGGTTGACTGCTTGGATAGATTCCATGGGCGTTCCCCCTCCTCTCCTTCTAGTAGAGAATGAAGCAAGCGTACGCTTTAACTCTAGTGGGTGTATTGCATTGTTATGGTGTGAGAGTTTGGGTTGAATCGGGATGTTGAGATTATTCGGTTATCCAAACGTGCACTCACTAGCTAACAAACACACACACATATATTTGTACATACGATTATATTCGTCAGAATTCGCTTTCGTATTCGTTGACTGAATCCATGAACACGAGAGTGCGCCTGAACATGGACGAGTGCATTTGACTTCACCAAAGTGGAGGACAAGACGAGTGTTTGTTTATTTGTATAAACAGGGAACAGTGTCGGATCTCTGCATCGTTAAGCTAATTACATGAGATAAGTGCTAAACAATTTTAAAATGAAATATGAAATAAAATTGGTTTAATGGTGCAGGATATAAAGTGATAGCAAATAATATTTTGTTTTCTATATTTATTTTTATTCTTAAATATTAAGTTATTAGAAAAAACTTTGGTTTGGGTTTTTTTTTTTGACTTAAGTTTCTTACTTATACCAGAATGAGTCCTTTATTAAAATCATTTTAGTGAGAGTCAGTGTCACCTAATCTTAGAATTGGGTTCACTCACAGTAGACTCCTTAGATTGTCAGCTCTTGAAGTTTCAAATTGTATAATACGAGTTCTTGTTAGTGTCAATAAGAAGCATAAGAAATGTTGCAAGGTCTCTTCCTCATCACTTTTTATACATTTTCTGCAATACATTTTGCCTGTGAGTGGTGCTATTAAGCAATATAGCCAAATCAACATGGTACTTAGTCCCGAGCAATTGACACCAGTTCAAACTCATTCATTCAATTTGTAACCATCTCCATAGATATAGAATGTTATACGACCAAGGTGTATATTTATTCTGAATGTTGGATGGAACAACAATTATCAAAAAACGGCCTGTAAGACAGTTGCCTTATAGCACGAAGAGTTCAATTAAAAGCACATTGAATTGGATTTAAGAGTTCCAATATGTGACTCTTGTGGGACGTGGTAAAGAATGTCTAACAATAGCTGTGTCACACTCTTACAGGAAGATAGAGAGATGATGAGAGGTCGTTTTCCCCATTTTTCAAAGACATATTGAGTTTTCAGAAAATAAAGTATGACAGGGAAACAGAATGAGATTTGTGTAGATTCTATAAAATTGTTAGATTGAATCTCTGAGGATGTATCATGTATTTTCATTCTAAACATACTTCAAGAAATGGAACATTGTAATCCTTATCCTTCATTTAGCTAAAATCACTTTCTCTGCATTAATTCATTTCATTCTCCCTCGTTTGATGTTTGTACGCTCCTGCTGTTAGAACTGAACCGTACTGAACTTCTCTTGCTAACACAAATCGTTAGCTTTATGCCTCGTTTCGTAGGCGTAAATGATGAACGACTTTTGTGAAGCCGTTGGGAGCATATAGAATATGCACGCGCATATAATAAACTGAAAAAAAGGGGCCGAGTTGAGAAGGTCGCATCTGGTGTAGAATACACTTATGTATAAGTGTGTATAGAAGAAGTACGACAAAAGCAAAATCACAATAGCAGCAACAAATGAGTGAAAATATATTTACTATTTATATGCATGCATGCAACGAGCAAACGACAATAGGATGGACGACATATGGATGGATGGATGTATGATGAAGGAACAGATGACGAAAGCGAAACAAACTCAACGAAAACGAAATTAAGTCAAGACGGTAGCCCATTAACTTGTTGTATAGTAGTATAGAGAAAGAATAAAGGAATGAACGAGTGAACGAGTGAAAGAGTGAAAGAGAAAGGTCAAAGGAAAATAAAAAAAGAATAAGGTAAAGAGTGAGGAAAGACAAAGTAAAAGCTGTCGTTCGTTGGCTTTGTGGAATCTGGTGATGGCGATAAGAGCGACCGAACCCCCATAAGAAGCAAACTGAAGTAGCACAACGTGGTGGGTGCCAAAGTTACCACGAACCTTGTATGGATTTATTTTGCAATTTTTAGGATTTTCTTTTACCACACATTGTTGTGTTGAGGATGTTTTTCTTTCTTTTATTTCGCATTAGTTTTTTTCTCTTTTAACATTTGCTTTGCCATGCACTTTTGCGTATTTATATATAATAGGACATACGTACTACATACCTTTCACACATTGTAAGTATAATGTGAATGGTATGAGTATTATAATTTAGTCGTGATATTTGCAACGAATGAAGGAATATATTGACGACTTGATAAGGTATAGTCTTGCAGAAGATCAGTAGAGAGGCTTTTTTTATTGTCATACGATTTAGTTCAGTTTCCTGGTTACATGGATGTTTAAGACTGGAAATTGTATTGAAAATTAATAATATATAACCAATTATATAGAAAAAGTTTTACATTAAAAATGTCAAACATGATTAATAATTTTGATTAAAAGTGACACAATTTATCTTACTTACCTATTTATATAAAAAAGAAACTATGTCTGTATGTATATGTGGGTCTGTGTGTCTGTTCTTCATGGACTCCGAAATCGCTTTACCATTTTTTTAATGATATTTTCAGGGAAACTCTAACATAGTCTGGAGAGTGTTTGAGTAAAGTTTGGTGTGGATCGGATTAAAAATTTCATATAATTTCATTTCCATCATTTTCCAAAATCAAAGCAGTGAACTATGTTAACAACATGAGAAAATGTTAACTACTGACGAAAGTTGTATGAGAGAAAACAAGGAAAACGCGGGCAACTTTTTTGGTACTTTTACTTGCAGTTCTAAACTGAACAGAAACCTATTAAGGAGGCACAAACATTTCTATTTATAATATACACATAGATCGAGAGTCTCTGAACATTCACAACTTAAGATAAAGTAATATAAATTCTTTAAATACTGAACTGATTGGACCAATATTTATTATTTATTTTACTATTATTAAAAATAGGTTAACAATAAATTCTACTACTGCATTATTTCTTTAAATACTACTGCTATTTAAATATTTCGAAAACTTAATATGTATAATATATAGATGAACATAAAAACTTATGTGTATACGATAAAATTGATTCTATTGTTCATATTACATATATTTCTGTGAAAGGTATGTGATATTTGGTTAAACCAAAGTTATTGGTCAAACCCTTTCTGTCGCGTGATTCTGCATTTCATTTTCACTACTTAACAACAATTAAGCGCACATACTTACTATTGTACTACGAGTGTACATGCATACATAAGTTAAAACCACAAAAAAGTGAAAATCCATTTCCATTTCCTCACTTACTAGTAGTGTGACTAATACATACACAAACTCGTATATATATTGTAGTATGTATGGATTCTCATTTTGCACATTCATTGAACTTAAACCGAAAAACCCAAACCACAACCACATATCCATCTGAAGTAACCAGGTTCCAATGCTTTAGTCACTTTTAAAGACCACATTTTCAGCTACTTCACTTCATTGGACTTCACCATAACGTCTGCTTCTTCTACTACCATAGTAATTTACGGGAAAATATTCGTACTCGTATATAGTTTGAACTTTTGTCTATAGTTCCTGAGGAAACAAATAAGAAGAAGTATCTAAAAAAGAATGGCAATCAAAGCAGCTGATGAAAATGAAAAAGTACAATAGTAATAGAAAATATCATTAAATTTAAAAATAAAAAGAAAAATGCTTTTGTTATGCGTTTCAATCTTGCTTTCTTGATTCATTCATTCATCTGTCTCCCCTATTGGATCTTTATTCAAGAAATAGCAATGCACAATATTTAAGCAGCTTTCAAAGTTCTGTGTCTATGCATCAGTATCAGTATCTGTGTATGTGTGTGTGTGTGTACTAAGTATCTGTGCTTGTATTTGTGTGCTGCAGTTGAAGTGCATTAAGAACTTTAGGTCGTCAACAATTCCAATGAGTCCATTGAGCCGCATTGAGTTTGATTGCGGTAACTGCCACTGCTACTTACTTTATATTATTGCCAACCAACAACCAAACCAACACAACTCAATCATTTTTTTTCTTTGCTTTACCATTTTACTATTTTACTATTTTACCATTGTGCTTTTGTTTTCTATTTTCTAATGACTTTAAAGGTTTATAGAGAAGACTCGACTCCTTCTTTTCATCTCTATTCTTCTAATCGATTCGTTTAAGGTTCTTCTAAAATAATTGGTGCCATTAGTTTGCGCTCCAATTGAGTAGTTTTTCTTTCTTTCGTTTTTGAGTTCTTATTTTATTTCATTTTTTTTTTATTATTTCTTCTATTTTTTGTTTTTTTTGTTTTTAGGTCACTGCACCTCATCACACACCAACCAACATGTACACTGATACATGTGTATGTATATACAATACATATGTGTTATTCCCTAATTGTGGCAGTGCAACTAATGAGTGGAAAATAATTTATGGTTTGCATTGAGAACACAAAATGAATAAAGTATTTAATAAAAATAGATCGATCTGACTTCTTGTTTGATAAGTACATGTATGTAGTATGTAGTATGTGAGTCTTTTTGTGTTTTTCTGTGTGTTGATTGGGGGCGGCCCACAAAATGATATATGAATATTAAAATTTTATTAGCCATGGCGCTCGGTCTTACTCTTTATCCTCACTATTTATCACTTATAGACAAGTCAGTCAGTCAGTCAGTCAGTCAACAGAGTGTAGTCAGTAGTAGTCTGTAGTCAGTAGTCAATATATTATCGTCCCCTTAGGTAAATCATATACACATACAATATGTTCGTACTACTTACTAAAGCAGATGATTTTATAGTTTATAACTTGAAATTGTTCAATTAATTTTATGTGCATTCTTTGTTATGCTTTTGTTTTGTATTATTATTGTTATTTTTTTTATTACTATCCAATTTAATTGACTTAAACGAGTCAAGTTGACGATGTTGATGATGATTAAGAACTTAATGTTGAAATGCAGCGAAAATTTGTGAATTTTTACCAATTTATAATAAAATATTGTTGACATTTGTAGTTAGTCATTTTTTGATTAAACACTTGTCAATGAAGAAATAGAATAAATCAATTCTGTACAACTATCAGTAAAATGTATCATGTTTTTTACAATGTAACTTTTCTCATTATTTGTGATACAATTGGATTCAACAATTGCGCCAAGAATGCTTATGTCATTGGACGTCTAGAACTGATCACAAGAAACTTGAAGTCCCCAGTAGATCGGATGAAAATCGAATTACCTTTCTTATTTATTTTATTTATTAATAAAGATAATAAAGTTTACAAAACGTTAGAAAGCAAGCAGTGGCTACTGAGGCCTTCAGCTCAATTGCCTTTCTTGTTAATTTATTTTATTTATTACTTCTGATTATATAACATTCATACTAAATGTAGATGACTCTACTTTATGACTTTCTGAAAGTATGAGTATATGAAAATAAATGTAAAAACTCTACGACAATGTCCTCCTATAAGTTCTTCAATATAAAGGCAAGCAACCTTCACTCTTCAACAAGTAAAGCTAGTGGTTCCCAACTAAGAGATATGTTACATTCTCCAAAAATTTTAAAGAGAGAGAAATATTTATGCAATATTACACGGGTATAAATTATAAGACAAGAAAATTATGTAAAATTTTGGAATATAAGGATGGTTTTTGGGTATTTATTTTTTTGTAGTTAAAGAGATCTTTTTATTTTATTTTTTAACTCTTCTTTATTTGCAATCTGTCAGTCAGAGAGACTTGTATACAAATTTGCATGAAAAAAAAAACAACATATATGATATTAATTTAGTTTATCGGTGGATCACTCGACCGGGAAGTGGAACGGGAGATCCAGAGGATGTTACCTTACATGCGATACTTCTGTCTGCTGTTGTCCAGTAGGTTGTATACCATTTGATTATCATGGTCCCCCAATCGTAAGATGTGCTTGTTCCAGTGCCTGACGATATTCTACTAGATCGTTTGAATCTTCAAAATTCTGTGAATCACCAAGTTTCTGACGTACCAAGGCGTAACAAAAAAATTTCGTAGCAATTTGGATTGGAACCTCTAAAGGGTTGGGTTTACAACAGAGCCAGAAAGCTATATACCATAGGTCCATACCGACTTTATTATGATCTTATACAATAACAGTTAGTTTCAGCTTAATTTTAGAAACTTCAGATCCAATATTTATATTGATATCAATTCGATATTTCTAAAATTGTGGAAGGTAGGACATTGGTAAAATGATTCGTCTTATTATGCTGACACATTATATACTCACTCCCAATCTTTTGGTTATTATGTTCAATTGCATTTATGTACCTAATATGATCATTTATCCATGTGTTGTGTTTTGAGAGAAAATTACATAACAAATTTTTCTATAAACTTTCTTTAGTAACTAAAAATATACTATTACTTATTGTATATATTAATCAAACACAAATCTATTGATCATAGAACTGCATCTAATAATAGGGTATAGTAAGATTTAATATCACTTTATGGACTTATATATTATGGATACATAAATTAAGTTACTACATGCATAAAATACTATTGTAGTATATGAACTTTAAACTCCGAGAAAAAAAAAAATAAAAAATAAAAATTTGAAATGTTTGTATGGCTTCCTTTTAATTCATTTAATTTAATCGTATTGAAAGTTATTTATCTACAATAAAACTCTCACTACAGATGCATTCATTTATTGTATGTACTATATGTTTGTAGAATCGTAATTTTAAAAGTATTTACATTTAACGTACATGAGTTGTAATGTCAGTTGAGTGCCTAAAGGACTTAAAGTTAATTCAACAATAAATCAACATACTACTTAGGCTTATTTAAACTTAAACACTTTAAGTTTTTCACTTCTTCGTTTCCAAATACAAATTTTTATATTTTATTATTATTTTGTGATGTGTAGAAGAGCAGCAGTAAATAATGACAACAAAATGCAATAAACAAAATAATCCTCTTGACAATCCTTTAAATGGAGAGACATGTGTAGATATTTATAACACAACATATTTAGATATGTTCATAGTAATAAATGTACTCAGTACTCAATATGCAGTTGCAGATAAATATGATTATCAAATGTTTTTGTTATGTTTGCTTGTTTATCTGTTCGAATGTTTATTTACTTACTTATTTGTTTGTTTGTTTCCATGTATCTTTGTTAGTACGAGTATGTGTTCATCATCATGTAAATGTGAGTTACTTTTAGTCTGTGGGTGTGTATGTATGTGTGTATGTATGTAAGTGTTATGCGAGTGTGTGTGAAAACATGTTAAATAAATTTAAGCCTCGAGGTCATCATATCGAAAACAGAAGTTTGCATTTGTTCAAAAGAGCTTTGTTCAACAATTACAAAAACAACAGGAAATAGACAAGAGTTACACACTCTCACACACACACACACACACACACATATCCACCCACATAGATATGCAATTACCAAAGTAACTGGGACAAAAGAAACACCAAACACCACCGAAAAAAACAGGACATGAAAATAAATGTCATTGACTAAATGACAAATAACTTGACAACTTTTTCTTTGCTAGTACATATTTTTTTTTAGATGGCATAAACTTTAACAAAATGAAAGTGCAAAAAGCAAATGGCAAAACACAAAACTAATACAAAAAAAAAAAAAAAACAAAAATATGAAATCATGTAAAAAATTATGTTTTCCCTGAAATAGAAAAAAAAAAATAGTGTCAAAACAAGGATAAAATAGAATAGAGAACCAAACAATTGTCGTGCATGGCAAAGGATAATAACTCTTTCATTTTTTATATGCTTCTACTACTATACCTACACTTATTTAAGTATACGTGTGTGTGTGAGTGTGTGTGTGTGTGTGTAATAAATGTGAAATTACTGAATTGATAAAATATTGTCAAACAACAATATGGGAAATCTAAAGTATCAGTAGCACTAATACACTATTTGTGTGAGTATCTGTGAAACTTAATACAGAATGACGAAGTATTTTTTTTTTTTTTTTTTTTTTTTGTTTATCCATTTGGGAATTTTATTTTATTTTAGTGGATTGAAATAAATATTTATAAAAAATAAAAGTAATGATAAAATGTATGAAATTAATATGACTGACATCCATAACAATTGTCACGCTAGTTATTTCCATATATGATATCAAATATAAAGCAATATAAACTATAATTACACACAAAACTTTGACCTTTTCCAAGAATTATAGGGGTAAAACAATCAGAAGTTTAAATGATGGTTGTATTTACCTATCATACTAAGTATATCTAGTGTTCGAATTACTATGGCTTCACAGATTTACCTTATACATAATAAGAAGGATTTATACAAAACGTTTAAATTGTGGTTATTACCCAGATTCTGGTAGAGTATTAACTCAATGAGGAGTAGCCTTATACAACTGGGTGCTGTGACCCATAAATCAATGGACCTCAACGCCAGACCAAGGTGGGAGTCATATGACTAAAATAAGTATAGCTCAAATTTGATGCCCACGGATATATGTATATTCAAGGTGACGTTGATTGATGTTAATCAATCCTTGCGCTTAGCACTGTGATATTAAGTCTTTATGTTTTTATACTTTTGCTCTGTGCGTTCTGTGGTCTGTACAAACAAATACTTATACCTATTTGCAATTACGGGATGCAGCTATGGGTTTGCTCCAGCAATATAATGTAGATCCAAAGGTTTCAGAATAAAGTACTCAAATCTTTTGTAAATGTACCCTGGTACGTCCGCAGCAGTGATCTTGAATGGTATCTTGGATGTTAATCATATAGAGATATGCAAAGTCTCAAAGTGAGCACATTTGCAAAGAAGCTTTAGTTTTTAATGAGCGGTTGGAAAACAAGTCTTAAACGCAAAGAGATGCTTCGTTTCATAGAGTAAACAAAACTTCTGCAATCAATCAGAACGCCAATAAATTAATTTGCATTATGCACAGCCCAACTCAATTTATTTGATTGTTTCAAAATATTATGACTAGTAACAATGGTTATAAAAAAGTGGTTTCGTAACATCCAATTTTTCCAAAAACTGTCAAATAATTTAACTAGAATTTAAATAATATGTTCATATATTTGCTAGTATTTGGCTTAAGTGTGGAATCTTCGCAAGAAATTCTGTAGTGACTCTGAAGCTTCTTGGGCCGAAAAAGAATTTACTATAATTGCTGTGTCATCCACATATGTATTAAGCGATGGAGTCAACTGTTAGGATGTCTGCCACATATAGCGTATAGAGAACGGTACAGACGGACATGGCTCGGACCACTCGTCTCGTCGCGTTGATCAAGAATATATGTGTATACTTTATGGGGTCTCCGTTGTCTCCTTCCGTGTATTACAAACTTCATGACAAACTTATAATACTATTACTGCGTGAATATAATATAATAATTAAAAATCTAACTAGAATATGACCTGGATACAATCTTATTTCTGTACTAATCCAAAATCTTTGTAAAAAATGAAGACAATCTTTTAATATCAATTTAATATTTTCAAAAGAGACACTTTTTGAGTTGACTTGTCAAATTGCAAGCAAGAGGAAATAAATATATAGTCGTTACTTAAATAACTATTCTATTAATATCAAAATGTGTTAAGGAGTATCAACTAAATTTAGCAATATTATTATTATGAATTATAGTAGAAACAACAACAGCAACAGCAACAACAATTCCACTTGCATTTGTTTCTATAGATAACTTTAGCTGTCTATTGTCAAGTAAATCCTTTATCCTTTAAACGAACTCAGCAAAAATGAATATAATGATAGAAATAGAATAGAAACAAATGTACAATAAATACATTCAGACAGACACATGACAGATACATTTTACCAATTACAATAGAAATATACATATATACTCACATAAATTTGAACAATGGCAGCTATTTAGAAACACTGAATAAGTGTGATAAGTAGATATGTTGTATGTATTTGAGTGTCTTTACCAAAAGTGGTGATTGACCTGCCATAACCTTATTGCTTTCAGAACACGTTTCAACGTTCATCTACCTCTTTTATTTCAATGTAAAGACAAAAATCTATTTCAAAGACACAATAGATACACAGATACTCATACTCACACACACAATCATATTCACCTAACTAGACAAGTAACGACGACGCACAATCAAAATAAAGGGGGAAAAATGTCAAAAGGTTAACAATATTGAATACGAAATTAAATTGTTATTGGAAAATAATTCGACTCTTTACAACAAAATACTAGACACCATTGAACCATCGAATAGCGGCTTCAAGGAATTAAATGTGTTTTGAAAACAACTTCTGACCATTCAATCTTCTCGCCCTCGCCCTCGCCCACGCCTACGCTCATGCCTATGCCCTTCCAGTCGCCTTCAACCTCGCCTTAAATCTTGACAAACTCCTACAGTCATCGTCATCGTCACCGCCGTCGTTATTTTCGATTATTTTCGCCCAGTTTATTTTATGAATAATGAATGTGTCTGCATGTATCTGAGTATCTGATAATTGCCACGCTCTATGTACCTAACTCTGTGTGAATATATTTGAGTGTATCTGTGCTTTAGTTTTAGAACTGCTTCGACCTTTGTATTGTATGATGGTTTATTTTAAACCATATTAAATATTTTGCGTTTTCATCATTTTCGTTGTGAATAAATTGACTTCGTTGGTCGTTAATGTTTATTTTTAGAGACAATCGCTCATACTTCCTACAACATTCAACATTTGATGATTTCCATCCCATGATGGGAATGGGATGGAGATGGGACTTTCATTGAGTGTTTTTTAATCGATTCATATATGCAAATTAACTGACTGCGAAAGCTTTTAAGATGTGTTATACTAGTAGTATTACCTTCCCCAAAATAAAGGAACGACAACTTTGCAATGTTAATTTTAAGTATTAATTACAAGTTTGCATTTTGAGTTGAATAAATTTTGTCAGACATTACACTTGACTTTTATGAAGAATGAATGGTGATGATGAACAAAATGGTTGTTGTGTTTTATAGGAAACTCTGAGTGAATCTTTTTAAAAAAGAAGAATGGAGCCAAATGAAAAACTTAATACAATATTTAACAATTTCAGGAACATTTATTGTAAGTGATTAAATATAAACTTAACATATTATAGAAACTTAAAGTGATGGAAAATTTCACGGCTTAAAGCAGCAGCAGTTCGCTGATTCTTAAATAGTTCTCCTGAATGCTATTGCCAAGGGAATCATTCTAATGGAATCGAGCAATTCAGCTTGTTAATGTAAAAACTGATTTAGTTTACTAAAAAAAAAAAAACGTAGAGAATCATTGAATCCATTTGAAATCTATAAATATTGTCTTACTAGAGCACCCAGCGCTCATTGCTACGCCCTCAACGTTATGTTAGTACGTGATTTTGTATTATAGTTATTGTTCCTCCTGTCATAATTGTATTGTATTGTATGGACACCTTTGTCTCTGCTTTGATTTTGGAAAATTATGGAAATGAGTGAAATCTTTTGTTCGATCCGCACAAACAAAACACTCTCCAGACTAAGCTAAAGTTTCCCTGAAAATTTCATTATAATCGGTTCAGCGGTTTCGGAGTCCACAAGAAACAGACACACATACCTACAGGTATAGTTTCATATCTATTTATATACATACTTATATTAGAAGAAGAATATTTATATATGTAAAGATTTAATGCATACAGATAAATATGGTCATTAAAATAAAAATAAATATGATATAAAACAATTATTAATTATTATAGAAGAGAGAAAACAGTTTTAAGAAATCTATATTTTATTTATTATAATAATTTCAATAATATTGTACCATAATTGTACAACGTGGACAGATGAAACAAATGTGAAAATCACTAAGCAAACATAAAGTTTGCGCTTCGAAATTGTAGTAAACTTTGTATCTTTGTGTACTTTATTAACTAAATTAATTTTAGGTTGTAAAAATGAATAATTTTCAATTTTAAAACAAGGAATTACTAATTCTTATCAAAAGTAATAATTTATAAGAAACATTTTGTCAGTAACAAAGTATTTTCCTCTTAATTTCTGTATATCTAAGTTAGTAAATAAGTAAGTGAGTGAGTGAGTGGAATTGAGTGAGTGATTAAGAACGAGTAAGTGGGTTTAAATCCAACAAATGAATACCATTTATTGTTGTCTGTTATGCAGCAAGAAGAAGGATTTGTTTGAAAAAATTATGCAAAATTTTTAATGCAAACCACAGAATCTTGTCTTCTAACTCAAAATTAACCAAAAAAAAAAAATGGAAAACTTCCGTTGTGCTATTGTTATTGTTGTTGTTGCTTTCAATCATAATTAAAAGATGACAAATAAAATTATGTGAAATATTTATGCAGAGTCTGATGCTATATACTTACTATACGTGTATATGTAAATATAATACGAAAGTTCATTTAAAATTAAAGCCTTTATACTATAAAGTACATATACTCGTATCACAGAAAATCACTCAAAATAAATTTATATCCAAAATGTGAAATTAGTTTGTTCATGAAGAAGAAAGGCAACATCCGAGTGAATTTTCAACTTCTTCAGCATCTTCATCTTCCGGTATTGTCAGTGACAGATACTTTGACAGATAAATAAATGAGCGAGCAAACGAAGGAACGAATAAACCATTGAAAGAATGCATAAATAAATGTATGTACAGTAGTAGAAAAGAGAAAGGAATCTAAAAAAACAAAGGAAGTCTTTCAAATGCTTGAATTGGAAAATATTGATAATATTAATATATATTGGAAAATCATGCAATAAAATATACATACATATTTGATTTTTCATTGAGAAAATATTTAATAATGAAAATTATTTGAAAATCTTAATTTGTTCATATTAACCGTATGTATGTAAATATATTGTATTTGGGTAAATAATAATGACACTTACGTGTACTACTAGTAAAAGTATTAAAGGGGAATTTTGTTATTGATTTTGATTTTATTTATGTGACTTTTAAGATTTATTATTTGATGTTATTTCATTTCAATTTGATTTGATTTGTAAATTACCTTCAAAAGTGCAAATTTATTGAATTTTAATTTATTTATTGTTCATTGAACTGAGTCTCTGTATTAAATATTTCATTTAAAACAAAAGGTTCATCTGCAACGTCTGATAAGAAATTTATTTATAAAACTAAGCTGATTATACTTATGATTTTGAATCAATAAGAGAACATTTCTAGTGACAATAAATATTACTTATCTCAAGAGATAGTTAAGACAGTTAATATGTTTAATAGAAATTCAAACATTTTATAAAAGAACTTATCTGTCATACAACTTGGTCTGGACATTATACAAACTATTTATTTATTATTATTATTATTATTATTTATAACAAATAGATTAATTTTAAAACTAACAAAGACTAACTTAATGATAAAACACTGGCTACTAAGGCCATCGGCTTGTCTAACCTTCAAACATGACATTCTGACAATTGGTGTACAGATTACAGTGGTTTTAGTGACCCCAGTTTTGTAATTTTCAAAAAAATAGATTAAAAAGAATATCGTGTGCTGATTAAACATAGTTTTTAATGGAAAAAATACTGTTGAAGTTTAACAGTTGCTTGGTAACCATTATGGAGACTCTGCACCAAGGAAATCATCTAATATTGACTGGTATGCTGAATTTAAACGAGGTCATACAAACAGCAAAGATGTTGTATATCGGTAGTTATTCCGAACAATATAAAAAAGTCAACAAAATAGTTTTGAAATACCGTAAAGTGAAATTACGTTAGATAAGTGATATCTTAAATTAATCAAAAGGTAGTCTGTTTATAATCTTTCACGAAAAACCACAAAAATCTACACACCAGAATCAAAAAGAGCTGAGTGGGCAACAACCGGTGAAAGCTGTTCAAAGCAACAAAAAAATTCAAAAATCCACTGGCAAGGTTATGGTAATGGTATTTTGGGATGTACATTAGATTCATTTCTATCGACTTTCTTGCGAAAGGTAAAAACATCAATATAATATTAGATGATATTATTGAATCGATTGAGTATAGAAATCAAGAAAAACGCACTTACATGCAAAAAAAAAAAAAAAAATGTGCTGCACCGTGACACAAGTCAATAAATATGATGCTGAAATTTAATGAATAAAGTTTCGAATAGCTTTCTCACCCACTATACTCCCATATCCGAACCTCAACGACTACTGACTTTTGCAGACACCAAAATGATGGTCCAGGGAAAGAATTTTTACTCAAACGAAAAACTGATTCCTGACTGAGGCCTATTTTGAGAGCAAAGACAAATCGTTCTACAAAAAGGGCAACAAAAAGTTAGAAGAACTTTGGAATGAATGTATCTCTCATAAATATTATACTTCAAGAATATTATGTCTATGAATAAAATTGAATTTAATTTAGACCATTTAGATTGGCTAATTAAGGCCATAGGGCTTCAATTTATGATCAAAATTGAGATTTGCATCGCTTTGAAGATATTTTTGTTTTTAAAATGTGTGAAATGTTAATCAAAAAATTAGATTATTGCCAAAACTATGTTGATTTTGATGTTATTGAATTAATTATAAATTCTCGTATGAAATATTATGTTTTACAGAATTAGTTGAGTCATATAATCTTTTTCAAATATGTTATTCTAAATTAATAAACACTGAACTTAACACTGTCCTATTTACTTAGTATTTCGTTTGAAAGTATTATATGTTATTTGATTTTTCATAACTTGTAGTTATGGTTCATCGACTCTATGTTACTTACAACCTATTTTATTTGTTATAAAGTTTTCAATAAAATTGTATTTTTGATTATTTAATGAATGGTTAACATTTTATTCTTTAAAATGTGTTGTCCTATTTACTTATTATAATTTTTATTTTATGGAATTATTTTTGAATATATGGGAAAATATTTGATTTATTCTTTGTTTTAGTGTAAATATTAGACCCTTATTACATTGTGAGTCACTTCAATTTATGATTTGTGAGCTTATAATATTGTATGATTTATTGTTTTAATTTGAAGTTATGCATTTCTTTACAACAATTGTAATTGTAAGTAAATTTACTATTGGCTGAATATTTAACCCTTTGGGTTCCGACAATAATTTCATATGACCTGCCAACAACTCTACATCATTACCGCTATTAGCTACCTCAGGATATTTTTTTAACAAATATTTATTTTTCATAAAAAAACTATGTTTTATTTGTCATATTATCGGGAAGATGGGGCACTATCCATAATAGGAAATCCGACAAGCAAACATTAAAAGATATGAGAGATTAAGTTAACAATCAAGTTTCACTGCAAAATATGTGACATGACATCTTTGTGGCCTCACAGAAAAATAAAAAATAAAGAATGATATACAAATTGCATTCTAGATTTAGTAACGGAGTTATGAGCTATTTTTCAAAATAGAATATAATGAATGGTTATCTAGAACAGTAGAACCCCAAATTGATTGAAGTTTCAAACGAAAGAATATTAAGAGTAAGTATTAATTTTAAAAATACAATATTATTAGTTTTGATAAATTTCCATTTAACTATATATTTAGATTAAAATTTTCAAAAACAATTTCAATAAAACTCACCACCCTGTTAAAAATGACAGGATTCAATAAACATAAGTACATATATCATTTTGTCCTTGTTGTTGTTGCGTGTTGTCTTTATGTCATTATGATTATGTAATTTCATTTAATTTGATTTGATTTTCATGCACGATTTTCTATTTTATTTTTTATGCACTCATTCTATTCTACTCCAAGAAGTAGAAAAAAATAACAATTTTCATTTAAGGACATTTGGTTTAGTTCACGAGAGCGGATTATGCGCTTAATCTACTTTCACCAAATTTGAAGTCGAAGTACTCGAAGCCCTCACAGTCAGTCAGTCAGTCAGTCTTTAGTCATCGTTGCAGGGTTGACGATTTTTCGTTTCGTTGATACGCGTAATAGAAAATGTAATCAAAGAACTATAAAAATGACATTTAACTTGTGCGTGCTCCGACATTCGTGAGATGGAAGAGGGTGGAGAGTGAGGAGTTCTTTTTATCCTAAAATAGTCGAAATCTCGGTTTTTGAGATTGCCGACTCTTCAGGGTTGAGGGTTGAACTCAATTTGTTCAAAAAGTGCAAGCAGAAGCAGCAGCAGCAGCAAGAAGAAAGTAAGTAACCGACAACATAACGGAACGAAATGAAACGAAAAGAAAATTTTATGAATTTATAACATTTTCAATTTTTTCTTTTTTTTTTTTTCGTTTTCATTCTTTTACTTTATGTTGAGGTCACGACATTGTGAGGGCGCAGCCGGTATATGCCAGCGGGGTTAACGCGACAATTGTCTGTCAAGTAATGACGGCTTCGTTGGGGGGTCTAGAGAGAGAGAGAATCGTAGTACATAACCAAGTCAAAGCCAAAGGCGCTGAAAAACTAACCACCAAGAAATGAACGAACTTTGCTTTACGAATATGTATGGGTGGTAGATAAAAGTAAAATTAAGTAAAGGGAACACCATAAGAGAATTGAAATACCAACAACTCCAAGAATCTATGAGTTGAAGGAGGAGGTATGGAACATAAACACAAGATTGAGAATGAGAATGTGTCGACGAAAGAATATTTTGAGAGACACTTGGGAACGTAAGTAACACGTGCGTTACTGACTGCGTGCTTCTTGGAGTATGTTGAGGTTAAGTTTGGGGTTTTGGGGTTTTGTGGGGTTGAAATGGGTTTGGTTTTAGGGCAAGCACAACATACAACATACATACTTACAGATTGAGGGTTGGGTTGGGGGCAACATACTTTGTGAACTGAATATGGTTGCAGTTGATCAAAAATTCATTTTCTTTCACTTTTGGATGAAGACAAAACAAAACAGAAAATAAAATAAAATAAAATAAAAAGGAAAACCTCATAATAAAAATTTTAACTTTACATTCATATGTGTGTTGTGAGTGTGTGTGTGTGTGTGTGTGTGTGTGTGTTGGTTTGATGTGTGTGATTTTGTTGTTTGTTTGCTGCAACAACATGTTTGGTTATGATAGCGTTGAAGTTGTTCCTGTTGTTTCTGTGATTACTCATGCTCCCAGCTGCACCAACTTTTGTATACTATATTTTTTATCCTTTTTGAATTCTTCTTCATTCCACCACAATGATGGTTACCGCCTTCCACAAAGTGAAGCAGCAATACCATCAGGAGCAGCAGAAGGAGGAGCAGTTGCAACTGCCAGTGTTGTCACATAGTGGTAACTTTTATAGTGACTTTATTACAAGGTTTTTGACGTTGCACTTAGTTTAGTGTCTCATATTTTTTTTATTATTATTTTCTATCTTTTCTTTTTTTATTTTTGTTTTCTTTTATCATTATTTTTGTTGTTCTATGGCATTCTGTTGACTGCATCCCTTGACGTTGATGACGTGTCGCTGACAGAGTTGTTAACATTATTTTTTATATACAAGAAAAAATACAAAAAACGAGTTTAGAGTGAGAGTCTATAAAGACTTTCAATGAGCTTATAGGGGGGCCACAAGAATGTTTTCTATGTAGGTAAATAGTTTGTGTTCTTGTGTGTGTGTGTGTGTGTGTGTTAGCGTGTGAAATGTTGTGAACGTGCTAAATGTTTTATGCAGGCGGAAAAACTAAAAACCAGGCATATGCATAAAGCAAAAGATACCGTCAGACAGACATACATATATCACATACTACATAGAAAAGAAGTAGTGAGTTAGTCAGTGAGTGAGTAAATCAGTAAGTGGGAGACATTAAGAAGAAGGGAAACTTGACAGGACTCAAGAGTTGTTAATAGTTACAGACATAGATGGCGCTTCAACATGAGTCAAGATGAAAATAAATGTGGGCCACACACTTAAAGTTCATTATTTTTCTATTTTTCGAAATAACAAAGAAACTTAAATGAGGTAGAATTTTCTATATATGTACATACTTTGCAAAGAAACTTAGAGCTTAAAGGATTTTAATCTTATATAAACGAAGTTCAAAATATAAATTTTACCTGAATTCAAATACCGATTGTTTCATGATCTGTTTCCAACCTTGTGTTTAAATGAGTCATTTAATCGTCCTATATGTTTGATCCAGAACAAGCCACTCACTTGGTGCGTCCATATGAAGAGTGCCTCAGCATGCTGCCATAAAATTTTTATAAACACTTCATATGTGAATTTTAATATGTTTTAAAATTTTCCGGTTTCCAAAATATTGTATGCTATCCAGCGACGATCCGTCCTGGCCTCTGAGTGTGTTATAATGATGGATTGGCCGTGTTCTGTCACGGTCTCTATAAAACATGAGGAAACTACTCGTATACTGGCAACTGTCACTCAAAAACAAATTGATGATTTATAAACAAGTAGTGACCCCAGATAGACGATATGGCATACAAAAATTGGGGACTACTGCTTCTTATATCATCAAAAAGTTACAAGCTAAAATTATACTACAAAACTAAAATTGCACTATATTTTTCCGATACTCAAACTGAGTTCTTTTTTGATTCTCTGAGTTCTTTTTTGTAACAGAGAGAATATAACATAGTGATACTAAGGAAGGAAACAACCTTTGTGAAGCAAGGTCGGATATGCTAAATCTTAGACTGAAAGTGTTTGTGCGTTCATTACGTCAATGACACTAATGGAATTCAAAATCGAATTGATGAAAGATAACAAGCTTTATTGTCAGTAACATATAGTACAGCGTTTATTTATATTATATTTATTATAAAAATCAACCTGCAGAATCGATCGAAATTGATGGATTAAAGTTTCCATCTGAAGTAAAAAAAGTATATTTGAATCAACAAATCATCAGTCTAAGTCAATGTTCAAGTTTCTCAAACTTACCCACGTACCCCTTTTGAAGTTACCAAATGACTAAGAACCCCTTAACCCTCCCTCCACCCCGCAAAAGAAAAAATATTTTTTTTTTAAATAATTTTTTTTTTTTTTAATTTGATTAATAAAAGTGACAAAAGAAAGTATGTATGTTGTTTTTTGCAGCAAATTGGGTTGATTCTACTTTTTCTGTTAATGCAAAAAATACGATAAATGCCTTGAGGCACTTTTAAGTCTTAGAGGGTTAAGCCAGAATTTATGCTTTCGCTTGTGATCAAAAATGGATTTCGAATCCTGTCTTTAGTAGGTGTTTATATATCTGGAAAATACCTTTTTAATTCGTCGGAGAGCTAAGAAATATGAAGAAAAATTTGTTTGTACAATTTCGTGCAGAAGAGGAAAACATTTGAAGATGCCTGATTCCAAGCATGTTTTCTAATACTTAATACTTTTAATAAGTGCACTGATTTTCATCTGGACAGTAAATCCCTTACATTTGGAGCCTTGCATAGTAGAAGCATTCGTTTCGTTGAGGTATGAAAAAATGTCAGCTAAATACATATATAACTATTTTAAGCCAGGTTTCATCTTTAAACCGGAATTTGATGTTGAAGTCAGAGTCCTTCAAAAATAAAACGAACTGAGAGTGTGAGAGTTATTTTCAGTGTCATAGTTACTTATATAAAAAGTAACTGTATTTTTTAAAAAATTTGTATTATAAATTCACTCGAACAAAACACGAATCCCCATCATACTCGTACATACATCATACTTTGAGAAACACTGGTCTAAGTGATACTAAGAATTACATATTTTTTTATATTTTTTTATATTTCTATCATATATTTAGTTATTTTCTGTATCAAAAATTAAGTTTAATACTAAATTAAGGATCTTTTTTTCCATTTGTAATTATTATTGTTATATGCCCCAAAGACAATTATGTAAATTTATTTTTTTATTAAAATAATATTTTTTCTTTTTTCTAATTTTCGCCTTAATTTATTTGTTCTTCTGTCTTCAAAAGTTATAATTTGCCCATATGTGTTCCTTACATCATCTTTGCTTCTTTACTCAAAAGATATAATTCGTGTCATGTGATTTTTCTTTTTATGACAATTACTGTTATTTTTATATATTTTTAAATTTTTTTTATTTTTCTAGGTGAAGTAATACTTTAACTCATTACATCCTCTTCTATGATTCTGTCTTCAAAAGTTATAGTTTTTTCACATGTTTTCTGTTGTTGTTGTTTCTTGACTTTCTTGTTTGTTTTTCATTTGTTTATGCGTTTGAGTCCCAATTTAGAATTTAATAATAATAGTTATTGTGGTAGATCTTTTCCTTCCGTAGACCTTGATAGTTACTAAATATTCTTTTATGAAACTGGACTTGGGATTCATTCGCTATAATGTTTTAATCTAGGAGTTCTTTAAAATTTACTACCCTCTGAATTAGCCAAGTAAAGACTAAAGTGAAAAAAGTCTCTGGATTGTATTAATGAAAAGAATTTCGATATTAAATAAACATATTTCTTGTCTACTTTAAGAAACTAATTTAAAAGCTAACTTAAGTTAAAACTTTAATTTAAAGGCTTTTGTTGTGAATTCTATCTATTTTTATTATAAGAAAAACATATCATAAAACTTAAGCAAAACCGAAGCAATTAACAAGACCATAAAAACATGAAAAAAGAAACCATAAATGAAGTGAATAGAAAGCATCAATTTCACACCTTTTCTGTTAATCAAGACAAAATATTGTGCAAGTTGCACTTCAAAGATATAAAGAAATGTATCTGCATTGAAGTATCTTAAATGCCAAACCTCAAGACTGAAGCTAAAAATGCTAAGAAAAATTTATTGAGCACCGTAAAAGCTGAGAAAAATGGTAATAGAATAACAAAGAGATTTGATGTGGTGGGAGGGTGAGTGTTGGTGTGTTGGCGTATGGTGAGGATGACGATGATAATGACGTTGAAGGTGACTGACTTCGAGTGCATACATACTATATGACCATTAGATAGTTAGTTGAAAGTATCTTTATTAATGTACAACTCGATTTGCAACACAAACAGTCACACTCACACACACATTTGCACACAAGGTGATGCAACATTGTGAAAGAGGCAAAGAGTGGACGAAGAATGAAGATTGGTGATGAGCATGAAAAATGAAATAGACACAGAAACAGCTTTCAGCATGACCCACATGCAAAGTATGAAAATCGTCCTTTGACAAGCACAAATACACACACAGAGATCACACATACATAAGTCAAACACACTCACTCACATATGGAGAAACCAAGCTGCACCTTATAGTACTACAACATACGAAAATCTATCTATGAATGTGGCGCTAACGTGTTTCTATATCTCGATCCATGTGTGGGTGTGTGTGTGTGTGGATGGATGGGTGTGTGTGGGTTTGTGTGTAGGTGAGTGCTAGCAGTAAAGATAATGGTGTCATTGTGGCCAATGGAAACGAAGGCTACAAACGAGATGTTTGAGAAGGTGACTAGAAAGAGTAGAGTACGAGGACCAAGCGAGTGACTTGATAGTTGCCAAATTTGGCTGCGGTGGCCAAATAGCTGCAAGAACTGCAACAACAACTTCAGCAGCAATAAAAACAAGAACAATTTGAACAAGAAATACAGCGTGCAACGGTGTTAGCGGCTTTGTCATAGTCAAAGTTGTTGGTGTTGGTGTTGTTGCTGCTTCTGTTGTTATTGTGTATCTAGGGTTTTGTAGAGCACGTCGACGGCGTCGTCTCCAACATGACCTCATTCTGTCTGCAAAATTTAATTTGCAACAATTGTTAAACTCGACATTGTTGTAGTTGTTGTTACAGGGATATGCTTTGTGAGTTTTATACGCGATAAAAAAAAAGAAAAAACCCAAAAAAATGCAGCATGAAAAATTTCCTCAAAAAAATAAAAATAAAAAAATAAAAAAATTGTGGAAAAGAAATAAATACTATAACTAAAAGGAAGAAGATACTTTTTCATTTGGAGTTTCACGAATAAAGTTTTTCGGCACCCTTTATCCTCATTGTTGTTGTTTTACTTAGTACAGAAGCTGATTTGTTGCCTTATGTACGATAGAGTATCTGCATGCATGGTACAGAGAGTATCTAAGTATCTGAACTGTGTTTGTTTTCTATCTTTGGCACGGATTTGTCGCGTTGCATGAAATAGTATAAGCAAAGCAGAAATTGTTGTTGCCGGCTGTTGTTGTTGTTGTTGATGTTGTTGTTGCTGTTGTTAATAAAACAATTATGCACAAAAGTTCCGTACGCGTTTTCTCCTCATTTTTTTTTTGTTTTTTTTTTTTGTTTTTTTGTATCACATTCTTTGTTAGTCTTCTGTTTCATGTCTATTGTGTTCTTTCGTTCATAAGCCGAGTCGAGTTTGTCCTTCCTTCTTTTCAGCATGTTTGAGTGCCTAGCAGCTTGTCACCATAAAACCGCATATTAAGAAAATCTGGTATGTATATCAGTCGGTCGTTCGGTCTGTTGCTCAGTCGGTAAGTCTAGAATGCATCTGTATACATTATAAGCTATTGTATTTAGTAGTACATACTACTATATTCTCTTCTTTGAACAATGGCACACACAAAAGCCGCGTTTTTCTCTTCATTCGCTTGTGAATGACAACGCATGGATAGACAGCGATCCCCTCACTCCCACTCACTGAGTCACTCACTCACTTCACTCACACACTACAAAACAATGAATGCAGTAGCTAAGCTCAACTCAACTCAACTGGACTTTGTATCTATGTGTGTATCTACTACTATGAAGCACTAATGCATGCGCATGTATCTTTGTATGTCGTTTGTAACAAAAAAAAAGTAGTGCGGTCGTTTAAAAAAAGGAAAATAGGAAAAAAATTAACCAACAAAAAAAAAAAATAATAAATAAAAGAGGAGCTCAGTAGTCACTATTAGGCGGAAAAACTATGTTACGCTATGACTCTACTATGACTATGAGAAGATACAAGATATCCATATTCCTAGCTTACAAACACACATAACATACAAAAACATATAAGTTACATTTTGGACATGATAATGATGATGCTGATGCTGATGATGATGAGAACAATAAGAAGAACAAAGCCCATTGAAAAGCATAAAGCAAAAGCGTAAAAAGCATGCACCTAAAACAAAACAAAAAAAAAAGACAAGAAGACGACGATGAAAAAGATACAACAAACTGCAAACTGAAAACAGAAAAAAAAAATGTAAGTAGTTGGGAAAAATGAAAAAAAAAAGATACGTAATGAAACTACACTGCGCACGACGCGCATGAGTTTCAAACTGATATTATATCGTAGCTATATATTGTACTATATAGTATAGTATAGTGACTCTGAGTCTGAGTCTGACGCTGACGCTGATGCTGATGCTAAAGAGTCGCCGAGTATCTTTTAGATAATCTTCATTTCTCGTTTGCGGCTAATGGCTTGTGCTCATCGCTCTATAGTACTCAAGGATATCTTGTGTGCTTTATTTCTTCGGCAAGATAGTTTTCTTTTTTGTTTCTTTCTGTTTTTGTAATTTTGTTTCATGTTTTGTTCTCTTTGGTGAGTTTGCCTTCTCCACCTAGTCCTTCTTCTTCTCCTCCTCCTTTCTAACCGTTAAGCATTTTTTGACTTCGAATTGTATCTTTTTCGGTTAAATGGGACACGTTGCGGTTTTCTATATATGTATGTAAGATTGTAACTGTATGTATTTGTGTTTGTGTGTCTGTTGATGAGCGTCTGATGACTAAGAAGCAAAATATACAGCAGAAGGAGGAGGGTATGAAGAAGGAAATAATCAGTTGACGGACAAAGTAAGTAAGAGCAACCAGCATCATCCAGCATAACCCGCTTTGCTGCTCGTGTGCCTTTTGTGGTTTCACACACAGAGATACACATATAAATTAAAGGAGAGACCGAGATAGTTACAAAATAAGATACAAAGATACATTGCAGACAGACAGACTGAGAGATGAATGGATGGATGTAGATGGATGGACTGGAGTGCCTTACATATTTAGCAGTTTTACTTGATGGCTTGTTGGCTTGGCCAACACGATGACGAAAACGTCTTTTAGGGCACACACACGCACACACACACACACAGACACACAGATATATATACAACTTTGTGCCATATCTTTGTATGAATTGAAACATTGTCAAGGAAGAGAAGATGAAATACATTCGCACTCATCATACTATGCGGATGAATGGATTTTTGAAAATGGGCTCTGAAATTTGAGATATTTTCTTGATATTTTAAACAAAAAAAAAAAAAAAAGTTTGCAATACACACACACACACACACACACATACATGCATATGCTACCATCTTATATGATAAGGGCAACAATGAGTTAAAATAAAGTAAAGAAAGAAAGTCACAAACTAACTGATGCCAATGAACAAAAAACAAAAAAAAACAAAAAACAAAAAAGGAAGGAATGTTGAGCGCAACAAAATAATTTGTCGTGCCACAAGAAGAATCAGCCAGACTGACAGACAGATATCTTAGCACGCAAAATATCTGTGGCATCTTGGCATCTCTCTGTCTATAGCACACGATTTGGCGTAGGCGTTTTCCACATTATGGTTTTGTATTGTTTTTGGTTGTTGGTTTTAAGACACCACCAAATAATGATGAGACCACTTAACATACACACACACATACACAAGACAACACAGGGACACAGATACAATAATACTTAGAGATACATTCAACCATAATTTGATTTTGTAAATTATGTTTTTCTTTTTCTTTTTCTTCTTCTTCTTTTCCAGTTTTATTTGTCGTGCTCCATTTTCTTTATTTTTATTTTTATTATTTTTTCTATTTTTTTTTTTTTTTTTTTTTTGTCACAATTTATTACGGATGCCATTTTTCACCTAACGATAGAGCATCATCATCAGCTTCATCAGCATCAGCATCATTATCATTATCATCATGTTCATTATTATTGTCATATCATTTGAACTCATTTGTGTGTAGTGAGTGTATGATATCATGAATGAATGTTTCACATTTTGTCTGCTTCCAATCAACTTCAATTTTCATTGATTGCAACCTTTGACATGTAAACTAAATTATGTTTTGATGTTAACATTCTTTGTGAAAGTCATAAAAATGTTTAATATATGTGTCAAGTAGTTCTGAGTTTCATACAATATCATATTGGATTCTCTCATTCAAAAGAATGACTATAGTATATTTTCTCACATTTACATTTCTGTTTGTATTTGTATGTTTGTTGTTGTTGTTTTTTTTTTTTGTATCTTTTCTTTAGGTGACATTAATTTGAAACAGCAGGATGAATGCAGAACCAATGAGCAATTGCAGCTCGCATCTCTGACATTAATTTGTGTATATTTTCTGGATTCTTAAGTGGCAGAGACTTTCAAAATGTAATGCGATACATCGATATATCAGACATGTGTTCTTGGTATATGGATTTTTTGTTTTATTTGGCGCCTTTAAAATTATTATTTTTGTGTTTTTTTGTTTTTTTTTTTTTGAATAATATTTTTTGCAAAATTTATTATTTTTTAAAAAAGTTTAATCATTTTCGATTGAAATTTTGTACATATTTTAAAAGCAAGAGACCTTGTCATTATGAGTGATTATTTTTGAATACTGACCTACATTAATTTCTTACTTTGAAACAATTTGTTAAGTTTTTGCAACTGAGTTTGCAGAAGGTATAATTTTTTGTTTTGAAAATGGCAAAGATTTGTATTTTTAAAGTCCCTTTTTATTTTACAATGTTCCTCTTTAATCCACTTTAAAGGCTTCTATAACAGTATGTACTGATGACTCATTGTTGATCAAAATTGGATTCAATTTTGGGTGCATCCACCTATTTATAAAGAAAGAGGCACTGCTATTATAAATAGATATAATAGATAATAAATGTTTGAGACTTAACAAAGCTCATTCCATAGAAAAAATGAGATTCGGTAAGTCTCAAACAATCTGTACTCAGCGATGAGGTCAATCCTAGCATAACCAGCTCCATCATCCGAACTCTATCCGATTATATAGAACTTTCATCAAAATCTTGTAATAACGTTTCCAGATAGAGTGGGTAAGAAATAGTTAAGACCCAAGCCCTTCCATGACTCCCATTTATGGTATTCGAATGGCTCTAAAACGGTGTTGGACAGGAGTTTATGGGAAAAACCGAAGGAATGTCTTATTCACGTGTATGGACCAAGAGAACTATCAATTAGAAAGGAATTAAAGTACGCATATTCATTCTCTGTGACAGCAAGGCCGCATTACAAGCACTAAACGCCTTCGTTCAAATCGAAGATTGTCTGGTATTGCTTAATTTTACGCAAAAGACTTGCATCAAGCAGCTATGTAAATCTAATCTGGATACCTGGGCATAGTGAGTATCTGGGCAACGAATGAGAGGATGAACTGGAACAGAGCCTTTCTGTGGTCAGCCTTGTAGTTTTCACAATTGGCCCACAGTGACGAGGTGTAGTAGTTCCGGTCCCTCTTCTAATTTAATCTAGTAAACAAGAGATCCAATATACACTATTCTCTGCAAAGCTTTTCTATCTCAATTTTTTTCGGTTACTATGGTAGATAAAGTATAATAATTTTGTATCTTTAATTTGCAGAGCACCACCTTGTCATGATTTATCATTACAGATTCCCAATAATTATAATTAATCAAGTCTATAGGACGAGTTGTTCATGGCTTTTGAATAAGCTTTGTTCAATTGAAATTTATTCTCTAAAGAAAAGTCATTTAAATTTCAAAGATCATTCATAATATGATTGATGTTTTTGTTGAATATGAACTTCTGATATAATATTTATAACAACATCCTTTAAATAAATTTTATGAAATTCTCTGAGTTTCACTTACATAGAATTCAAATTTGTAATTTATATTGTATTTTTTTCAGGAAAATTAAACTTACATCTGTAACTGACCTTATCAAGGCCGAAAAGTTTCGAGAACAAAAAAAAAAAAAACCATGCAATTGAAAAAATGCAATAATAATAAAAGGGGAAAAATACTAACTACACTTTACAATTATAAAAGCAAAAAAAAAAAAAACTGAGAGAGAAAATTTATTCAAACATTTAAAAAATTGTAAGCGGTGTTTCTTTTTATTTTTCATTTTGTTTTATTACAGGAAGGGGTCCGGACCCTTCAATTGAAAGCAATAAATAAATTTTGACAGACCCCATACATTGAAAAAATATTGTGGAATATGAAAAAATAATAAAAGGATGTAAATTAAAAGCAAAAAGAAAAGAAAAAACTTGTGCCAAATGTTACATAAATAACAACAAATTCATTCATCTGGAATATTTCTAGTAAGCATATTATTTTTCATAGATACTTCTTCTTGGCAATGATAATAATATTTATGCATTTTAGGTTAAACAGTCCGCTCGCGAGTGCAAGAGAGTTCACCCAGAAGTCCTTGCTTATTATACCTGATTATGGAACGGTCAGGGGGAAGAGTTTGATCTTAGCCTATAAAACCTGAAGATTCCGCGAACAGATTACATTCTTGATAGCACAATAACAATGATTGACACGCATCAACTTTATTAATATCATAAATACACACTGCCTCCACTGTTGTTTTCTTCGGCACCACTATTAGGACTATATACGTGTCTGTTCCCAGCGGTGTTGCCATCTCATACCGAAAGTACTCTACTTTACATTCACTCCTCCTCATTTGATTACACATTTCTATAACTTCATAAACTAGTAACTCGTAAATGTTGGACCTTCCACTTGTGTTGCTTTTCTAACATCGTAACGATTATTGGATGAGCGTGAGAGATTGCACAATCTTCAATTGTTGGTGCTTCAATTCGAGTCGCTCTGACATTCTCTCCCAAGCGTAGCAACTCAGAATTCTTACACTCTTAACACTCATGCTTACAACATTCATCAGCCAAACGTTGTTCTTCATGATGTTGACACTTGAGTGTCTTCCGACGACTAAATGTACCAATTTTTGGTGTTTTCCATACAAATTTTGTTTCTTTGGGAGCATATTGTATCTTCAGAATTCGACACTCCAACATATGCAATAGATGTTCAATAGTTAAAGGTCTAGTAAGCTTAACATTATGAGCAGTGCGCTTTGGTTCATTGTCCTGCTGGAAATACATACAGACAGACAGACGGACAAACAGTCAGACAGATAGTCGGACAAGATCAACTCGTCTCGTCGCGCTGTCTAAGAATATATATACTTTTTGAGGTCTCCTAAAATACTATTGACTGCGTGAAGCGTATAAATAGTGATATGTTCAAATACATAGAATATGAGCAATGTAGATATCATAGAAACTTGTGTGATTTTATGTAGGTAACATTTTTATTTCTTTAATAAATGCATACATTCATCATAATAATCAATAATTTTCTACAAAACTTTCAGTAGAAAATTTTAAACAATTAGATTATTGAACTGTTTGCTTTCTATAAGAATATAAGTCCTAATCTTTTTGATGTGCAATTAATTTTCAAAATAACCCAAATGCAAAAAACGTGGCAATAATATTTTACATTCTTCTAAAAACTCAGGATGATCGTAACATTTACGACATTCATTTTCATTGGTAACTGTATCACCCATATCAACTTCACCAGTCTGAAATGAATACCAAAGTGGGAGGAATGCATAGAATAGAAAAAGATCTAAAGAATGAGAAATTTGGTTAGTAAAATTCATTTCAACAATAATGAACAATTTTAATGGAACTTACCAAATTTCTTATGACGTATTAATTCCTGACGGAAATCTATTAATTTAGGTAAGGCTCCCTTAAAACCGATTTTTTTTAAGGTATTCAGAAATGTACTAAAATAATAATAGATCAATTCATCTTTTTGATTCAAACGCATATTTTTATCCATAAGTAAATAAGTTGAGTATAAAATGTCAATAATCATGGGACCCATATAAGAAAATTGAAAATCAAGCAGCAACACATTTTCAAGTTTTCCAGTTATCGGATTATGTTTAAACATCATATTTTTGAGATGATAGTCGCCATGCAAAAGTGTATAATATCCATTGATTTGTTTATCATCACGGTATTCATTAAAACTTTTTACAACATCCTTTATATAGTCAGCACCTAAAGCCTCAAAATATGGTTTATAAATACTTAAAGTGGGCGTACAATCCAAGAAATCTAAGAAATTATTCAGAGATGTTTTCACAACAGGCATTTCAAAGAAGTGTGACATTGTCATAAGACTATAACGATATTTATCCAAAAAGGCAGCATTCTTAAAAAATAATAACAAAACAAATAAAAAAATATGAAAAAAGACTTACTTTGGCTATGCCGAAGTTGAAATACTTTTCACGCCCCTGCTAGAGGTCCAAGGGGCACCCCCAAGTAGTCCTATTCGGCTGATTCAGACAAATTTACTGCGTATAAAAAATCTCCGTGCAAAATTTCAGCTCTCTAGCTCAAAAACTAAGGCACTAGATTGCATACATACATACAGACAGACAGACGGACAGACGGACGGACTCGTCTCTTCGCGTTGATCAAGAATATACATACTTTATTGGGTCTCCGATGTTTCCTTTTGTGTGTTACAAAGATTATGACAAACTTATAATACTATTTACTGCGTGAAGAGTATAAAAATTATATAAAAACACTTACTTCTTTGGTTAATTTGTAGCCAACCGCATGCCATATGGCAAGTTTTGCATATGCACACTTTGCTTCTTCTACGGTTGCTCCACGTACACGCACTACTTCATAATTTAGTGGCACAATATCTTCCAATATTATTATTTTTCTTGGACTTAAACTATAATAAACTAAACGTGGGCCCAATTGGGTCTCATCACCAGCATCAAGCAATATTTTCTCGAATTGCGGTATCACTTCACTATAAATGTCAATTTCTGTTTCAAATACCGTCGAATCTTTAAGTAATTCCTTTTTATTGCCATCTAATTCAGGCATTGTCTTGATTATAAGTGATAGAGTTTTCTCTATATTTTTCACACTAATATAATTTATAGTAGCTCTAAACATGACACTGGCATAATGATCGCCCTTAAGACTTGCTGGAGCCAAATTAATATCTTTAATTTTTGCACCTTTTTTCCAATTCAGCAAAACTTTATTTAAAAAATCCTTGTTTAGCCATTCTGGTGCATTTAATTCATCTTTGTTGTAACAATCGTTGTTATTCGAAGAAGGCATTTTAGCAATTAGTTCTAAACCGGGAAATATTATATTAGTAACTGCGATCAAAGAAAATATTGCACATTTCTTATATAGTAAGAAGTACTTTGCTAATCTAAAAAAAAAAAGCTTTTATTCAAAGTTCAAACAATTTTATTATCAATTTGTTTGTTTTGTAAAATACAATTATTCAGCAGATTACATAAATTTGTTCTCTTAGAACACTTCTACACTAATGTGCAAGTGTGCATTGGTATTATCAGTTTGCCATGATGTTTGTAATGCATAGAATCGTAAGTCGGAGAGGAGAAATTATTAAGATATCAAGAGATACGTGAACTGATAAATGAGTCTTTAGAAAAAGATAGAAATACAATTTTTTTATGCAAATTTTCCTTTTATTTTTCAATATAATCTCCTTTTAGCTTTTCACACTTTTCCAATCTTTTTTCTAAATTGTTTAAACTATTCAAAAAGTAGGATTTCGGAAGTTCCTCAAAATAGACGTTTGTTTCATTAATGACATCATGAACCTCGTCTACCGAGAAATTTTTTGAAATTTGAAAATAAAAAGAAGTCACTGGAGCCCAAATCTGATGAATATGGTGGATGTAGTCTTAATTCGAATTTTAGTTCCTTGATTTTGGCCATCGAAATTGTGCATGTGTGCACAGGTGAATTATCCTGATGAAAGAGAATCGTTTTCTTTTTCAAATGATGACGTTTTGTCTTGATGTCTTCGGCCAACTGATGCAATAAGGAATCATAATACACTCCATTTATTGTTTTCCCTTTTCCCAAGCAATTGGTGTAGATGATTCCTCGTGCATTCCAAAAAACCGTGGCCATACTTTGTCGCCCGATTTCACCATCTTCATCTTCTTCGGAACCCGTTCGCCTTCAGAATCTTTTAAGCTCATTTACCCAATTGTTAATAGTTTGTTTATAGTTGCAAACGCAGGAGCAGATGTGCCATGAACTTCATCCAAATCAGCTTTGATTTCTTTCTGTGTTAAGCGTTTTCAATAAAAGTGTTTAATCACCCCACGAAATTCACTTTTATAAATTTTTTCCAATACACAAAAGTTTGGTGCATCAATTGACGATAAATACAAAGCCACCACAAGACTTCAACAGTGATGGATTAAACTTAAAAAAAAAAAAAAAGTTATCGATGCTCCTAGCATATATATATATATATATATATATATGTATAGCGATATCTCGAATTTTCTAAAGACGTATTGATCAGCCCACATAACCAAATAATAAATGTATTCTCTGTTGTCTACTACAATAATAATATTGTATTTTTATCAACAAATTTAGTTTTTTTACCGTAATACTTTGGACAATTTATTTAAAAGTTGTACCGCTTAGACAAATATTTGTTGCATTTTTTAATTATTTATGCGTATTTGCATTTCTTTATTTATTAAACTAAACCAATGGTTTTGATATGACAAGTATAAGCACCCCAATGGTAGTTTAAGCAATGAAAGGTATATAGTAAGTCTCAATATCCCTGCTTTATTTTTACAATAGTATTTGAGCTTTTTATTTCGTGAATATATTAAAAGCAGAAAAAATAAAAAAAAAATTTGAAAAGTTGAATCTGAATGATGATAGTTGTTTATTTTTTTCTTGCAGTGCAATGATGATACAAAGAGTAAACATTCATGTACTCGGTATAAAACTAATTGATCAGAATTTCTAATTGAGATTACTTCAATGGGTTTCACTGGTTAAGTGCTGACTATTCATTTGTATACCTATCACTTACATACATAATATTTTATTATTAGTAGCAGTATCACATTTAATTGATATTTATAGCGTATATAAAATTAGAAAAATAAATAATGTAAAATTCCTAAATATAATAAAAATTGATTGTTTAGCATTTCAAAGCAACAACAACATCAACAACAATAAGAAAAAATAAAAACTAACACTGCACAAAAAATTAATTAAAATTAATAAAATACATCAACACATGGTTTATATCGATTTCACTTATTCCAGTAGTTCCCAACCTTTACTGACCAGGGTCCATTTTGATTTCATTATTATTAGCAGGGACCACAAGGTAAAAAAATAAACTGTATCAATCTAAAAAAAAAAAATATTAAAAAAGACTAAATTTGGCTGTGCCGCAGTTGTAACACTCTTCACACTCCTGGTGATTGGTTGATAAGGGTCAGACCCAAATTTCAAGTCGATAGTAAAAAAAAAACAAAAAACCTTTTTTTATTAAGAACATGAATTTGGATCAAGGTTTGTATGGGGGGTACCCTCCCTAGTGTTCCAATGGTCTTAAAATTTTCATGGTTGGTTGATATGAGTCGGAAATTTACAGTTTCCAATGGAAAAAAAACAACAACATAATTGTTCTAATAAGAACTTTAATTTGAACGAAGGTTTGTATGGGGGTACCCCCCTAGCGGTCCGATTCGGTTGATTCCGACAAATTTACTGCTTATGGTAAAAAATAAAGCTAAAAACTGAGGGACTACTTTGCATAAATACAGACTGACAAACGGACAGATAGACGGACATGGCTAGATCAATTCGTCTCGTAGCGCTCATCAAGAATATATATACTTTATTGGGTCTCTGATGTCTCCTTCTGTGTGTTACAAACTTCATGACAAACTTATAATACTGATTCCGACAAATGTACTGCGTATGGTAAAAAGAAAGCTCCGTACAAAATTTCAGCTCTCTACCTCAAAAACTGAGGGACTAGTTTGTATACATCCAGACAGATGGACATGACTAGATCAACTCGTCTCGTCGCGCTGATCAAGAATACTATGACTTATTGCCACAGATATACTTTATGGAGTCTCCGATGTCTCCTTCTGTGTGTTACAAACTTCATGACAAACTTATAATACTATTCACTGCGTGAAGAGAGAGAGTTTGAAAATTGATATTGTCTCAGTTTTTGGATGGGAATTACCTCTTTCAGTAAAAGGGGTGAATCCATACTATCTGTTTATGGCAATAAATTATGTAGGACAATGGTTTCTAAGGGTTAAATTGATATTACTTTTAATACAAATCATCATGACTTTTAAAAGTTTCTCCGACAAACTCTTCTAAGCAACATTTATAATAATAATAATACCTTTATCACTGATAAAGTGTAGGGTATAATGTTTGTATAAAAATAACTATACACCCTCATACCAATCATTTCCTTCTCTTTCATACAAAAATGCGTTGCACTTCATCTGTTCATTTAGCAATAATAAAACGCGCGACTGGCAAACGAACGCTAAACGACGAGCGATGAATTGAACTCGCTTCGCGTTTTTTAGCTTTGATCAATCAAGCGTCAAAATAAACGCTATATATATGGTATATGGTATATGTACGAGTATTATTGTTTGTGTTTGTATGTATTTTTTGTTTGCATCCAATAAGCGACCCGACCAAGTGAGTGAAATCGCTTGAAGTCCGTGGCCACCAATACGAAAGACTGTAAAAGAAAATTCTCTGTTCGATTGAACAATATGCTATAGCTGTAGCTATAGCAATGCTGGGGGCAACATTTAGCTTCCATATAGCCACCGGAGGCAATAAACGTGGACAAATGCCAAGCACCACTACTCATGGTCCGTGTAACTAACTCAACACAAAGAGTGAAAGAGAGAGAGAGAGAGAGAGAGAGATAGGGAAAAGATAGAGAAATTTATTGTTCTGTTGGCTTATATCGTTGTACTAGACTATAGTTAAAATGCTGTTGCAATTATAAAACTCAATCCACGTGCCGCTTCAATGGGTCGGTTGTGTTCTCTAGATGTGCATTGAGTCGACAAGTTAAGTTGAGTTGAGCTAAACTGACTTGAATGAAGTTGAACGGAGCGCGTTGCTCGTAAATAAACTGGAAGTAAAACACCGACAGATGGATAGAGGAAAATAGTCAGTCAGGCAGGCAGACAGACAGACAGACAGATAAACGTAAATTAAAGTACACTTTATACTCTCTACAGAGTCATGTTATCCATAGTTATTTCACTCGCTATAAAGCAGAAAATGAGCTGCAAATAAATAGAAATTTATTGGCTCTGGCAATATGAAAGAAGAACAACAACTGAACATAGAGAAAATGTCAGCTGCCTCTAGTGTAGATGAAAGTAAAACCGAACATTCTTTGGACCACCCCAAGCCAACAGATAAAGGCGTATCCCAGTAGGCTTACGTTTTATGTTTTCCTCATGTTCCAGTAGATACTTTGATGTTCTTGTAATCAAAAGCGTGTATATAACGAGTTATTACACTATCAAACAAGACAAAAAAAATACTGTCAGGCAGGCAGACAGGCGTTGCATGTAATCTGGCTAATCTGGGGAATTAGGCAAAGTACAACACAAGAAGAAGAGCATAAAACAAAGTGCAATGCAAAAATATCTTATTATGCTTGGTAGATACAGGATGCAGGAGTACCATAACAGCAATTGCACTAAACATTGAACAAAGTACAATATACGAGTAAAGTACCTGAAAAAGGAGTTGAAAGTTGTTCTACATTGAAAACACACCACCATCACCATCATCATCATCATCATCATCTTCATGATCACGATGACAAGGACTAAGAAGTGGGATAATATTGCAAATTCTTCTGATTCTTTTTCATTTTCTTTTGAAGCAAACAAGTTACTCATACAAGCAAAAGTATCTGAAGCTGAGTTCAGGTTGAGTCTTTTAAATGTTTTAAGTAGCGAAGAACTGGATATATACGTTTACTAAAAGAAAAGTAAGAACAACGTTGACAACTTTGTTGATAAGAAAAATAACAAGAAACATCAACCAGCAGCAGCGAACAGCAACATTGCAATTTTATATCTTATTACTAAAGAACAAGCGAAAAGTATCTCAAAGTCATTTAGAGGCCGACTGACCTGATGGTATAACGTAAATGTGTTGCAGTGATGATGATGATGATGATGGTGATGACGGTTTGATAGCAACTAAAAGCAAAAAAATGCAATCGTTAAGTGACTCAGAGTCCAGCTTATCTCTCCTGAAATATCCTTTGAGGGATTTATGTAAAATAAATATAAAAAAAAAAACAAAAACAAAGAAAAGAAAACAAATTTACAAGATGACGAGGCACAAAGAAAAAAGGAAGAAAAATTAAAGAAATGAGATCTACAAAAAAAAATTGTAAATAAGATTAGAAAGAATGGAATGAAATGGACTGCGTTGGAGAGAACTGGACTAAGAAAAGGTTTAAAAGAAGAACAAAAATTGAAAAAAATTGTTGATAAGAAAATCCAGTAAAACGCGGCATACCTCATCTTGCTTTGCTGAACGAGTTCAAAAAAGAAAAAAGCAAAGGCAACAAATTGGAATAAATAAACAAACGAGAAGGCACTAGAAGGGAAAACAACAATTTTTATTATAAAATACAATAAAATCAGTTTTAATGAGTCATTCAAGTGGCATAAAGTGGTCAAAGAGTAGGAGAAGAGGCAGACACGGAGCGAATGTGAAGAAGGAAAGTGAAAAAATATTAAAAAAATATAAAAAAAACTTTAAAAAAAAAAGAAAAAACAAAATCAAATGAGATGAAATGAAATGAAATGAGAAAATATTACATGTAACAATAACAAGGAGTAGAGTAAGGGATTGAAAACAAGTGGAAAGTATCTGCTACTGTTGCCTAGTTGCCACTTCTATATAGTCCTGTTGCCGTTGTCTTTTGTATAGTCCTAGGCACGGAAGCTCGGCAGGAAGCGCCAACAGGAAATCATAGCGCAACAAGTTATTCCTGTTTTCATCATCATCACAAGCGATGGCGATAAACGCGAAACGGACTTGTCTGTGTGCCTTTGCTTTTAACCATCCACACCATCCACACCATTCATACCAATCCTCCATCTATTCATTCACCCACTAGACTTCATTCACTTTACACATTTTTACTTGATTTTCATTTTATTTTAATTTGTCTTCTTTTCTTGTTCCCTTGTTTCCCTGTTTTTTTTTTTTTTTTGCCTTTTTGTTCTATGTATTTTTCTGCAATTTGTTTTTGAACTTGCAAATTATCGCTCGTAATGGCAGAGAAAGTTAAAATGGCGCCGCCGGGCGTTGTTTTGTTGTTGTTTACAGAATAGAGAATGAAACGCGTGGCGATGCTCCTAGTACATATTTTAAGGAGGATGCAGGATAGAAAAAATGTATAGTACAAAAAAAAAAAAAAATGAAAAAAATGCCTGCAGCATAAAAGGAGATGTTCGCTACAAAATAACAGGAAGAACATTAACAGCAATAACAATAATAACAACAACAACAACAATAACATCAACAGCATCATCATCGTCATCGTCAGAAACAAAAGTGAAATAAATGAAAATAGACATTTAATAAAATGGCAAAACAACACAACACAAATTGTTTAAACATTTGTTTTTACATCGTCATACCATCAAAATCCATGCTCTATCTCCCTCCCTCCCTCCCTCTCTCTCGCTCTCTCTCTCTCTCTCTTTCTATGATTTTAACTTCATGAAGGAAGGATTTTTGTTTTTTAATCTGTTTGTAAAAAATAATTATTATTATCAAGATTTTACATTTTAAGTACAATAGTATTAAATCTAGGATAATTAGGAACTCTTTTGGTTTCATTAAGGATTCAATGGCTTTAACCCAAGAAATTAGAGTTAGGAAAATTTACAATTAAAATCTCAGCAAGAAGTTTTGGTGTTGTTTTAATTCAATTTATATTTAAATCTATACTAGTAAACCCAGCATAAGGCGCCATCTACCAGGACCAAAATAAATTATTGGTGATGTCATTTAAAAAATGGAGAATCTTAATAAAGTTGCTTATATATCTAAACTTAAATATTAATGAGATCATAAAGAAACAAACAAATAATCACTTATTATTTTTTCAACAAACATTTTACGCATTTTCGGTTAAATAATTGTCATGATGTCATTTGAAAAATATTTAATACGGAGTCTTCATAATTCAAACAAAACATCGTCCACCAAATCGGCAACTTCTTCTTCTCTTTTCATGGCATTTCCATTAATTTCTAAAGAAAAACAAATACAAAAATAATAAAAGTTTAATAGCATACAAATAGATACACAATTTTAGATCTATAGCTCTTATGGATTATAATATAATTTGTAGTTATACGAAACAGATTCTCCATTTATTCATTTTAAGGTTTATTCTCTTCTATACTACACGTATATTATGAATTTTAATTTAAATTATATGAATTCTATTATTGTTAGAAGAATTTCGACTAAACAGAAACCCATAAAATTCTACGTCTCGAAAGCATGATTAACTTCTTTTATCAACTATCCTTCCCTCTTTGGTTTTAACCAATGCGTTAGTAGATCTTATTAATAATTTTTAAAATATTATTATTAATGATTATAATCATTTATTCCTTTCAAACCCAATTATTTTCTTACTATAAAACACTCACATGCCTAAAAATAAATTATTTTTTTCTTACATTAAAATAATTTTAAGACATTTCAATGAATTCAGTAGAAGGTTTATTATTAGAGTTTATTTTTAAATTCAAGAAATACTGATTATTGCAAAAAGTCGTGCAAACGAAATAATGAAGATTCTAAAATTAAATCAATATTTAAAAACTTCTTTTTCTATTTATATTTGTGGATCATAGTTATATTTGTGTAAAATCATAAAATTAAATAATTAGAAATATTGTATAAATAAAGAAGTTTGTTTCGTTGGTTCGGCAACGTTTGTTCCTATCAATATAAAATAAAATAAAGTAAAAAACCTCAACTCTACTCTGCTCTACTCTACTCATTGCTCTAGGCTTATCGGACATTTACCTAATAGAGGCGTAAGCTTAGTAATAGGGTCCCGTTAGCTTCCTATGAGTACGGAACCCTCAAAAAGACTAACTTTGGCTATGCCGAAGTTTTAATACTCTTCACCCCAGCTAGTGGTCCGAGGGTCTTGAAATTTATAAGGTTGGGTTAGACACTTATAGTTTCCAAATTTCAAGTAGATAGTACAAAAAAAGAAAAAAGTTTTTCTAATAAGAACTCTCATTTGGATCCTGTTTTGCATGGGGGTACCCCCCTAGTAGTCTTATTCGGCGCATTCCGATAAATATACTGCGTACGGAGTATGGAAAAGAAAGATTCGTGCAAAATTTCAGCCATCTAGACAGACAGACAGACGCACATGGCTAAATTACAGTTAAAGTCTCGCGTTTTAATACTTTAGATTTTGACATGTGACGTCACAAAAGCTTATGATTCCTCCTCATCCTCTGTCGCACAAGGTCACCCTTCCCTATCCCCTCACTGCCTACGTAGTAGGTGTTCCAACAGAAGAGTGACCCAAAGCACACATTTGGAAAGTTATGGGTTGGCCGGTTCTATCCCCTAATCTTAATCGTATACGAGCTTATCTGTCTCTCGGTGACACAGGTTAGTTCATTCGATGACCTTCAGATGTGTGGAAGTCATTAAAAATAGTGGTGAAGCCACTACTGATCGATAAAGACAAGTTAATTAAAAATGTACGAATATAATATAAAATATAAAAATAAACGAGAAACGGTAAAATTTTCAAATTTAAATTGTTAACGACCAATTGTTTTTCTACAATAAGGTCAACCAAGATTGGAAAGCATTTGCTTCATGAGTGGACCAAATAAAATCAACCAAAACGGGTTTGTTTAATTTTTTGAAAATACATTGTATTTTTAATTAAAGTTTTCTGACATTTTGTTTGCAAAGTATTACATAGAAGCTCGCAGACGGCACATGGGTTGTGAATCACTGGTACTATAAAATCTCATATAAAAATCATATTTTCTGACTTAAGTTTTCTTTATTTGCTTATTAATTCATTTCTTATTTTTATTTTCACTTCTTTTGTTCTGATCCATTTGTTCTACTTTTACTTTGACAATTACGAGGAATCTTTCATTAGAAAATAATAAAATCTTAGGATTTTCATAATAAATTTTCCCTTTGTACATTTTCTTATGAAATTGTTTGTTTCATTTTTATTTTTATCCTTAAGGTATTTTTTCTCGGATTTAATTGTTGTTGTTCTTGTTGTAACCCTTTCTTGTTTTGTGCAATAGAAAAGAATCTTAGCTCATTTGGATTTTTCGCTTATAAAAGTGGATTTTTAATATTAAAAATATGATAAATATTTTCAAAGAAAGAGTCTTATGTCTAATACAATATTATTAACAACACAATTAAAGAATGAAACCAGTTGCCTTTAGACGTTGCCACTTGGAGACGAACCTTGAATCATATTGTCTGGAGTTGAAATATGTATACATATCTTTGTAATTTGTTTGAAACTACTTTATTTCCATGGTAAAAAAAAAGTACAAATAGATCAATGATATTTCAATAGAATAAAAGGCTTCTTTCATTCTCAAAATGATTGAAAACTAATGGGAATATCGCACAAAAACAAGCTTATGTCAGACCTTGGTAATACATACAATAATATCGAGGAATTGAAAGGCATCATACACCTAATTCCAAAATGGGATAAAAAATAGAATCTGTAAAGAATGTCATCAACTTATTACCAATAACAACTTAATATTCTAAAATGTTTTTTATTTTGGTTTATAGAATTGGGGACAAATTTTTTTTTATCATCTTACCGCACCATTTATAACTTTCCTTAATTAATTGTAGCAAATCTTCTAAATGTGACATTGGACATTTTTATATCACATTTTATATCACACACGGATCAGAATTCATTTCGAAGGTGGACCAAATTCAGTATCTCGGTCAAATCGTTGATAAGTGACTCATACACATGTGAAATCCTACACGATATGTTGCTACGCAAATTTGCGGAAGTTCAACTGGCTACTCTGCCGAACCAGTAAAGTTTGCTTGCCAAATAAAATTCTGACTTACAGCCCCCGAAACAAATTTGGGGTGTCACTGGCACATGTAACAAAAGAAAAACACACATACCCTACATCAGGGCAATTCAATCCACGTCCCAAGTCATGTATGAGTGCGGCTCAGATGCGGTCTAAGTCAAACTAGCAAAACACATTTTTTTTTGACAATGAAATCTGACTCGAGGTGTTACACATTTTTTAATACTTGTCCTTGTTTTATTCTATAAATATTTACGGAGATACGTATCGAAACCAAAACAATCCAATATTTAAGCCGGGAACTAACCGGGAACATACATATTCACAAAACTTCAATGCAATCATATGAATGGTAGGGCAGCGCATATCATACGAACAAACAAAACACTGTATTAGATTTAAACATTAATTGCAATTGCTTTAAATATAAAAAAAGTAAAAGAAAATATTTATTGAGTTAAACAAGGATATACATATGTAGTACATACTTACATAAAAAATGTAACAATGAATTATTTTTTTTCTAGTAAAGTGTATCTAATATTCGGTGGAACAGAATATTACTGTTCGTACCTTTCTATTTATTCGTAAATTTGCATGATTTTTATTAATTATGATTGTCATTTGTCATTTGTCTATTGTTATTTTAGTTTCAGTATTATTTTTATTATTCTCCGTTTTTATGTCTAATTTTCTTTTCTTTTCTTTTATAATTGACGTCGTTGGTTAAGAAACCCAAAACTTCCTCATATTATTACAATTTCTATTTATTATATTTTATTGTATTTGTTTTTGCTGTTGTTGGGGGATTTAAAAACTTTGTCTTTGTTTTAGGTAAATACTATAATAAATAATAATAATATGTAATAAAAAAATACTAACTCATCACTCAATTGAAATAAAAGTTTGCCTTATAAAGGTTAAACTAAATAAAAAAGGGAAACTAAAAAAAAGAAAGAAGAAAGAAGGGCAAAGTGTTGTAAATTTTTCATGTGTAAAAGTTAAAGCCAATAAAAATAAAAGGACAGGAAACTATTTTATTTGAGTTATTAATGAAAAGTTTGTTTTTAATATTTATATTGTTGTTGTTGTTGTTTGTGTTTTTGCTAAATAAATAAATAGAAAAATAGTTAAATGTTATATTTTCATTATGTCTGCTATTCTCTACTTATCAACCTTCAACCAAATACCCAAAATTAGTTACTCATAGGTCGGTTTAGTCTTCATGACCCGACACTCGGCCAAGTACCACTCACTCAAGCCACAAGGCTTCCAGTTCCATCTGCAAGACCCTCCAACAATCACAACCCAAACACAAAATGCAGTAAACAAAAATAGAAAAAATAGAATTAAACAAAATAGTAAACCATATGAAGCCACCAAAAATGTTTAGCCCAGTGAGAGTTCATGAACTTTTGCCGAAAGTGTTTTGAATGAACCCCGACCTCACCAAATAGTAGAATCTTTTTACAAAAGTTTGTGTTTGCATTTGTGTTTCTTCTTATTTATGTTATCCTTTCTTGGTTAGTTTTGATGATGTAGTGTTGTTGTTTTATTTTATTTCTTTCTTTCTTCAGTTTTTATTTAATTAGGTTCTCGCTCGCTTCTTCTCACTTTAGTTAATTCAAAGTTTTACACTACTAGAGTACGAAGTTTTCTTCTTATTTGAGTTCTTGACATAAAGTTTGTCCTTAGTATTTGATTAGGAAATCAAGTTAAAGGATGAGTAAGTGCTAAGATGTATTAGGTACTAGCATGTAAGTTTTTAATGATGATGATGATGATGACGAAGATAAAGAAGTGTCATCGAACTTAAGTTATAAAAATTAAATAGTTTAAAAGGGTCATGTGTAGATAGTTTGATGTAAAGGGATAAAAGTGGTTAAATTGAAAGAAACTACAACAGTTAATTAGAAGTGCAAGTGCATATATTTTTAAGAATAGTTTTTTTATTTTTGAAGATTTATTAAAAAGTTTTTGTTGGTGTCAATTTGATTAATACTTTGAACTAAAATTAAGAATGTACACAATATAAAATGTAAGCACACAAATAAATTTCAGTACTGAAGTTATATCTCAGCAATCAGTTACACCATTTGTATACGGGAACGTTTTAACATTCCTTTGATATTATCAAAATAATTTTATTATGTATATTAATTTTTATTAAATTTATTTTTATTACCATCAGCTGACATTTGTTGATTTTGGTTATCAAAAATCATGTTATTAAATTTAACGTTAAACTCAGTAAAACTGCGTAAAAATCTTCCGGTTGATGGAGCCAAGTGACATATACAGTTTTGGGAAAAACATTTTGCAGTGAATAGTATTATAAGTTTGTCATGAATTTTGTAACACATAGAAGAGACAACGGAGACTCCATAAAGTGTATATCGTCTCTGCTCCTTGCAAATTCCATATGTGCACATATTTTAAAGTTTTGAGAAACAAGAAAAACTAATAATAATTTTATTCAATAACACGTTTTAGCGACAAAGGCCTTCAGCTCAGGAGGAGAGTTAGGAAGGATATGAGGAAACTAGAAAAGTGCAGGACCAAACTTGAGCGCTTGTCGCACTAACCAATGAGCCAACGAGCCAGTTTTCTATGTTGATGTTTTTAACAACAAATCATTTATAGTTCCAAAAGTAGAATAGGATTATAACTCATGCTACATTAAAAGTTGTGACAATTAAATATCAGTACTGTTCCGGAAAAATTTGATCGTTATTATTCAAAGCTTTCTCATCTCACTTCTACATAATTGTTAAATCAATTATGATTCCGTCGAAAATCTTTGCATGATCTCATTGTCAAAAAAAAAAAAAAAACATTCTCTCAACTTACATTTTAACTTTAGACACAAGGAGAAGTCACAGTGGCTATCTTCTTAAGGTAAACACGGTAGACGATTGAACAACACCGACTTCGTTTTGGGCAAAAAAAAAAAAAAATGAATGCACAATTATCCATGTGTATCTTGGCGCCTTATCATGCAACAAACTCCAGTTGTCAGGATGATGGTATTCTGCCCGAAATCTACGAATTCTTTGCATCAATACAATATCGGACATACTTCAGAGTGACCACTTGTAACGAACTCTTTGTGGATGATGCATTTACTATCAAAGCACCTCATTTCATCCTGTATCATTTGTTATCTAGAAGTTTTAATCATTTCTGACTTCTTTGGAATGAACAAAGTGATTTCTGGTTACCAGTTGAAGTGAGTGGATCGAACTTTGCGCAGACCTTTGTTTTATACAAATCGAAAAAGAAGATTAACTTTGGCTATGCCGACGTTGTAATACTATACTCCTCATCTACCTTTCATATCTTCTGATTATTGTTCTAAGTTCATGTTACGTATGGGAGATACACCCCCTCGTGGTCTGATTCCGACAAATGTATTGCGTATGGGAAAGAGAAATCTATGTGAAGAAGTTCAGATCTCTACGTTGATCGAAGATAGTTCGAGTTTCTATCAATTCTTTTGTTATTTTCTTATTTTTTTGCTACTAGGAACTAAGAAGTACTTCTCATTTTGGCCTAAATCAGTTTTATATTAAAGTAAATTCTCTTATATTTTCTACATTTTGCGAGATATACAACTCTTATGATCTTCCTTCAACCGTGAGAGACTTCTAAGCTCGATTTGTATAATCTATCCAGTCAGCAATTATTTCCTTTCTTTTGTAATATATTTCTGAAATTAAATGATCTTTACTTCAATTCCCAATAAATAAACACCATTGCTTTTTCAATAAAATTATTTTATTGTTATTAATTAAAATTACATAAAAAGTTCTTAAAACATACAAAATACAATACAAAATTATCTAAGTATAATTAAGTTTGATAAATATCCAGCTGTGATATATTGAAATAAAGCCCATGGCCTATGGTGATATTAATGACTCTTAAATTATTTTTAACTAATTATATACATTATGTTTGTTTTTAAAAAAAATGTTAATAAGAAACTTCTTATTATCTATGTATTTTCAATATTAAATTTGCTTAAATATTCATAATATAAGTCTATGGATTGATAATAGTTTAACAGAAGCAGTAGTTGCATTTGATCAGTCAATGAAGTCACCGATTTTGCTCCATCTTGGCAGTTTTATTTAAATGAATTTCAATTCAATTTCCGTTCATATAAAGTATCTCCCACATAGCTAAAAGCTAAAGGTTGCACTATGACAATCAAGAAGACAAACATATATAGGCGGTTTGCCTTTCTCTTCCTCAATCGTCAATCAGTAGACTATGATGTCAGACAGATCTATAAAAACAAAAAAAAAAAAAAAAAATGTCAAGTAATAAAGATTAATCAATTGACAAACTACAAATAATATTAAGTATTCACAATTCAGTAATTTGAGTAAAGCAACATTTGAATACACACCTTTTATTTGTATGATGCACAGCATGATCGATCGTTTATAAGTATCAGACATAGGCATTGTCCCCAAAAAAATCCAAATTGATATGACAGCTGTGCGTGCGGTTGGTTGATTGTGCCAAAACCAAACCAAACCAATAAAATAAATAATTCGGAGCCGGTTCAGAGTGAAGCGCCCCAGTCCTGAGTAAAAGTTGAACCAGAGAATGCAGCAGCCGGCGCCCGCATTTGTGGCAAGACACGCGACTGATTCTGTTGATGTTGATGACGATAATTATAATGATGAAGATGATGATGATTGTGCTAGTGATGATAATGATAATGATGATGACGACGACATGAAACTATTAACCCAACACATTATGGCACTAAATTATAGTAGTTTATGACGCTTGTCCTAAGTTTGCCACCGCTCTATAATTTATATTAAACTATTTATTTAAACTGAAAAAGAACACAACAATAATTAAAGCTAAAAAAAAAGGAGAAGGAGGAGATGGAGATAGAGTAAACGGAGAAAGATAATATAGAATCAGGGAAAAAAGGAAGGAAGTAAGGAGAAACATTTAATTATATACATAATTATTTATTAATTTATTATGTTTTTATTATTTTTTTTTTTTTTTTTTGCTATTTTAGAAATCATTTAATTAAAAACCAACATTTGTTGTAAGTGATATAAAAAGACTGGGAGGCATATATGGAAACAGAAAAAAAAACCCTGAATATCATTCATTGTTCACTGTTTAATAATTGAAAAAAAAAAAAAAAAAAAACTGAAATAAAATAAATTTTATGATTATAATAAATATAAATATAAAAAACTGAACTAAACTGAAAGAAGAGAAATACATAATTGAATTTAATAAAATTTGATATGCATCTGCATCTCTATATAATTAATATCAATTCATTGTTTAATTATATCTGCTGAAAATGTTCAAAAAAAAAAAAAAAAAAAAAAAAAATAATTTATAATTATTTTATTCTGAAAATGCTAGAAGAATTTTATTTCAAAAATAAAACAATTGGGATGAAAATTAAATGTGCCTGAAATAGTTAAAAATTGATTTATTTAGTAAATTTTTGTTATTTTCTTTTGTTGCGGAGTAGATGACATCCTTCCTTCCTTCCGTTCCAGAGAGATTCCCACGATGTACACAAAACCAAACCAAAAACCAACTACAACAGGATAAATCTAAAATGTCTGAAAAAGAAAAGAAATAATGCTTCGGGGCGGATGTTGAATGCCCGCCCGAGGAGCAAAGCATAGAAAAGAAAATAATGCAAAAAAAAAAAAAAATAAAGAAATATCTATTGTATTTGCCCAGGTGAGTTTTCCCCCAAAGATTACTAGGGGTTGGGGTAGGGTAGAAGGTAGTAGAGTAGGAGGAATTGTATAAATAAAAAGTGGAAATGAAAAAAAAAAAAGGAAACAAATTTTAATAAAACACGCACAACATTTCAAGTCCTAGGTACGCTCGTGAGAGCGATTCTGGTTAGTGTTAAAGGAAACAAGAGGGAGGGAGAGAGAGAGAGAGAGAGAGTGCAGTGTTTATATTGGTAAAAATAATAGTGAGGAAAACATCTACTCGAAGCACCCACCCACAATAATTTTATGCTTTGCTAGAAAAGAAGGTGAGTGAGTGAAATGAAAAGAAATGAAATAAAAATAAAATACAAAAAAAAAAAAAAAAAACAAAAAGTGGCAAATGGATTTTGAAAATTGGGTTAATTGATGCTTAGTGTATAGCAGGAGCAGCAAAACTCGCTTGTTCGCTGGCTTGTTTGCCGTTCGTTCATTTTGGTCCTGGGTGTTAAATTGTGTGGGTGGAGGATAAAAATGAAGTGAATGATAGAAATGTTGGTTTGAGGTGCTCCTAGCAGTGGCAGTGGTACTGGCAAATGCCACTAATAGTTTTGCCAATATACACATGTTTTTGTGTATTTGTGACTGTGTGTGTGTGTGTGTGTGTGTGTGTGTGTGTGTGTGTGTGTGTGTGTGTAAGTAAGCGGAAACGGAAGCAGGAAATGCGCACAAGGAAATATACGAAAATTGCGGAAATGCGAGTGAGTAAGTATAAAAAGTGAGTGCGCATATAAAAATAAAAGGGGATTGGAAATGGAAAAAGGTTAAAATAAGGATGAGGAGGAAGGAACAAAAACTTAACAAGGAAAACCCACAAATTCTCAGAGCAACAACAATTAGCATTAAAAGGTTATAATAGAAGAAAATCATAATAATATATATTTTTGATAATATAAATGTAACTAAATACACACCAGGACTACCCAATTCCGTTAAATTTGCATTTGCGGTTGTATCCAAATTGAGAGCTTCTGCTGTTGTGGGCCACAAACTGATGATTGATATAGTTGCTAACAATAGTAGTAAACTATGTTGTAGATACATTCTTGACCACCAACAACAACATGACACAGATAACTTTCTTCTTTCTGTTGTTGTAGTTGTTGTTGTTGTTGTGGCATTCTCCTCTTCGTGCTGCTGTTGTTGTTGTTGTTGTTGTTGTTGTATCTTTGTTCTAAAAGGTTTTCTATGATTTATTTTACTCAGACGGCGGTGACAACTGATGTTGGTAATGTCCTTTTTCTCATAATAGATTTCATCAATTGTTGAAAGTCTGTTAGTTTTTGGTATTTTTGTTTTTAATGTTTTAAAATTTCTCTTATTGTTTTGTATGTTTTGGATCTGCTGCTGCATATGGTGTTGCTGCCTTTCCTGTTGTTGTTGTTGTTGCTGCTGCTGCTGCTTGTTCATCATCATCCATAACAACAACATTTTCCATTGATTATTGTTTTTGTTGTTTGTGGTTATGAATGTATCTTTGCCAATGATGATGGAGATGATGATGATGATGCTGTTAGACTTCGATTAGCATTTGTACAACATGTTTTTCTAGTTGATAACATGGCATAATGTTTTTCAAAATCTTTTGTAATTAGTTTGTTACTTTTGTATATCTTTATATCTCACACAAACATGCACAGTAAAACATTTAAGATATTTTTTATGTTTTTGTTTTTGTTTATTTAACACTTGAATTTTATCTTTCTCTGCTTGTGGTCAATTTAACAAGCTAATCTTTATAGATATATGTACTTGTATTTATTCACTTTATTTTCATTTATTTCATGCGAATTTGTGTTTGTAGTAGAAATCTTTTCCAATTGATGATTTTTTTTAGCAATTTTTCTCTTTTCTTTTTAATAGAACAGAACAAATACATACACATGCGTCATGCGCGCTTACAATTTATAACTGTTGACTTTGATGTCTTTCTAGTATATTTGTTCCTTTATTTCAAAAAATATCTATCACCAAACCAAGTTATGCGCTTATCACTCACTCACTCACTTAGTCAGTCAGTCAGCAGTGGATAGTAAGTAGTTCGTTATTTTTTTTTTTCTTGTTTCTGAGTGTTTGACCATTGAAACTTAACGAATCGAAACCACACAGATATTTTGGTTTTGTTGTGTCTGTTTATTATTTTATTTGTCTTTCCATCAGTATCTCTCTCTCTCTCTATACTCTATGAATTTCTTGTTGTCTTTTTGAATATTCAGTATGTTGTTGTTTGTTGTTTATTTTGTTTGTGATAGAAAAACGTGCTTATGTTGCGTTCTGGTGAATATATTTTTCATTTATGCGTTTTCATTTAATATCAATTGCCGCATTTTTACAAACGCATAAAATTGTTTTGTTTTGTTTTGTTTGGTTTGGTTATGGTTTTTCTTCCTCCCGCGTTGTTGCTGCGTCGTTATTATTTTAGTTGAGTTTTAGTATTTCTTGTTCTTCTAGATTTCTTGTTGCTTGTTTTGAGATAAAAAAAAATGTAGTATCTCAACTTGGTTGTTGTGCTCGTCAGCACAAGGAAGAATGAAGGAAGAAGGAATCGAAGGAGGGCACAGGCAGAGTGCAACTTCACTGTATCCTCTCTGTTGAACACAGCAAAATAAAAATTCAGTCAGTCAGTCAGTCAGGAGAGTGAAAAATTTATGCACACTGATAAAGTGGAAACGACATCGACAAAATTCTGGTTCACTTCATTCTTCAAACATTGCAATGGAATGGAGTTTGTAGTTTATATCTGTGTACCAATGTATTTGAGTGTGTGTTTGTGTGTTTGTTAGTTATGCGCGACTGATTGCTACGTCTGAGCTTTTGTTGGATGGTGATATTGGTGGCGGCGTTGGCGTTTACTTTGCTTTGCTCCTTTTTCTTTTTCTTGTTGTTCTTCTTGGCTATTGTTCCTTGCAGCGTTTTTCGCGTTCTTTCGTTTGCGTACGTTTTTCTAGTTAGTTTTTCTTTAAGCGCAAATAATGCAGCTGCCTTCCACTTCCACTTCTACTACTTCTATTCCTATGTATGTATATATATTTCCACAGATTCTGTTTTTGTCTTGTAGTAAAAAAAAAAAAACAACAAAAATATCTGTAAGTGGTGCATAAGTGGCACACACCAAGCAAGAAATTCACGATAAAGCAGCCAAGGAGTGATAGTAGATACTCTGTAAAAGAGAAAAAGAGGAAAGAAATGTTATTGATGATTTATTTGCATTTGGCATTGATATATGCTAATGTTTTCTTTTTATTTTCAAAGATAACAAAAAAAAAAAAAAAAAATAAAAATAAATGCAGTTGTTGCATGAGAAGAAGAAAAGGTTTTGAACAACACAACAGATACTCATACGTAATACATACACAGACTAACCAAATACCAATCCAATGTCTTCTCTTCGTCTCACTGAGAAATGAGAAATGAGGCTTGGCGCTTGTGTCTTGTCTTGGTTTGCTTTACTTTACTTTACTTTGAATATCTTTTAAGCTTGAGACAATTTTCTTCTTTCTTCAATGCTATCGTCTGAGATTTTGCTTCTGCATTATGTTATCTGTTACCCACTGTCATGTTTTGTTGGTTTATTTTTTTATTTTTTGCTGTCGAATTTTTCCCCATGGCTACGCTATAGTACTCTGCTTTGCTTTGCTTTCTTTACTATCTTTATTCTTTGAATTCATTTCATTTCGTTTGGTTTGGTTTGGTTTCGTTCATTCAAAATTATGGCATTTTTAAAGTCATTTTTATTTGCATTTCGTGATTTCTTTTCGATGATAAACGTCGCCGGAGTCGAAGAACGAAGTTATCGTTTGCCATGTTTATAAGTCATTCAAAATATACATATGTGTGTATGTTTGTGTGAGTGTGTCTAATATCATGTTGTTTGGCTTTATCCCAATGCCTTTAGTCTTCAGTCTACAAATATTTGATTTAATTCCATGACATATAATTAATCACTCTTCACCTTTTCCATTTTTTTTTTTTTTATTTGTCATAGACTATAATATTATTATATTTTTATGTTTTATGTATATTTCTCCTCCTAACACACACACACACACACACACACACACACACCCATAGATATAGTGAGACCTACACAAACATTTGACTAATAGATAGTTAGATACAAAATGCCCAACTGTGAGCGCGTTTATTTGTTTATAATTAAATATTATTTGGTTAGCTAAATGAGACAGCGAGTGGCATTTATCAGTCAGCAAGAAGATTCCGAAATTGTTTCATAATCAACTTGGGCCTAACACTGTCTACAGGGAGAGAGAGAGATATTGAAAGAAAGAAAGAATGAATGAGGGAGCTCGCTTCATAACTATGACCAAAGATCAAATAGTAGTCACAGACATAGTCACATTTCTCTATATATTTTTTTTTTTTTATTTTTTTAATGAATTACAAATTTGTATTTTGGTTTCTTCTTGTTTTATTTATTTATTATTTTTTTTTTTTTTTTTTTTTCATTTTATTTTTCATAGTTGAACGCACACTAATGGAGCGTGTATCTCTGCGAGGAGTATTCATCTTATATGTATGTTTTTATATACCTTCCACTCATGAAAACTACGGGAATTATCACTTTGCCTTGCTGTTTGTAACATAACAAAGAAGTGCCGGTCATTCTATGAAAGTGAATCAGCATCATGTGAGCAATTGATTTATGTTTGAGTGGTAAAGCAGTTTTACAGATATCACGCGAAAACTTAAAAATACTTGAAGAAGGAAGCCCCTTAAACACATGTGAATGTAACATGTGTTTTTCAATACAAAATTTCATTTTTATTATTTTTTTTTATTAATTATATGTGGGAACAATACCATAGTCAGACTAGTGCACCTAACGTTGCTACTCCCTTGACGTGATTTTTGTAGTCATTGTTCCAGTCATAATTGAATTAAATCGACAATTTGGTTATGCAGTTAACTTTATTCATGTAGCTAACACAGTGCACTGCTTTCATTTTGGCAAATTATGGAACTGAAAAGATTTGGCCCTATCCGCACCAAAATTCACTTTAACACTTTCCAGACTATCGAGTTTCCCTGAAAATCATCAAAATTGGTCCAGCGGTTTCGGAGTTCATAAGGAACAGACATACGAACATACATAGTTACATTTTTGTATATTTATAGTATTTTTATAGGTTGTAGTAGGTATTGAGTATTAAGTGAGCTAATCCACTTAGGCCGCTGTAATAACTCCACGACTACTAGAAGGAATGATAATGTGTCTATACCCAGATCATGTGATCCTTCAATTGAAAAATCAGATTTTGATATAGAAAACCTTTGCACTTTTGAAAGGAAGCTTCCTAGAGAGACACAATATGGATGATGATAAAAAAAAAATAATATATATATATTTTCAAAAACCTATACGTGTAATCAATCATTCTAAATTCTGTGGTAAAGATAAATTCATTCATTTCAGTTGCCTACATAAAAACTATAGGAAAATTCATTCTTTGTTAAATTCGAATCAATTGGATTGCTTGTTTAATCCTATTCGGATTACTATAGCTTATAACTTTCATTGAAACGGATTATTTTTTTCAATAACTTTCTCTCTTTTTGAAGGGTATGTAATCTTCGGTGGAACCAAAGTTAATGAGCTGTGTTTTTTTTTTATTTATTTAAATTTCATTTCATAGTTGTCTTTCGTTTTTTGTTTTTAATTTATGCTTCTTTGGGTTAATGTTTTTATAGATAGTGAGTGTAGAGAGAGAGAGAGAGAGAGAGAAGAACGAAGAAGGTATTCGTGTCTATAACTGAAAAGCGTTTAGAATTTGTGTTGTCTGTGTGAATAGAAACCGCCACCAGGTGGTCAAATATTGTCAGAACATGTCAAATGAATGATCTATTATGGGTCCGTTGTGGTGCTTATGAGTTACGAGTATGTGTTATGTGATAGGGCGCTAAATGTATAGTGCGGTTGTTATCTATAGGTGAACTATAGTTTAGCATTGACATTTTATTTGTTTTTTTCTTTCTTTCTTATTGACCTTTTTTATGAAGGATTGATATCATTTATCAATTAGCATAAATTTTATATTAAATGAGTAAAGTGGAAATGGTTTTACCATAATGGAATCATTTACATAGTATGTGAGTATTTCAACATAACTATGACTTCAATAATGATAAATTAATCACAAAGATACATTTTATTTTAAAAACTTAAGACAAAATATTTACAATAATTGAAGGTTTCTTTATTTCATTATTTGAAATGCTAATTAGTAAAGTGATTTCTATTGTCAGAGAATCATTGAAAGAATTCCAAATGAATGATGAAACGATTCTACATTTTACCGTTAAGATACCAAATTCGATTAGTGTAGTAAATCATCGACGACGCAAATACCTATGCCACCATTTCTTCATGATCAGGAGCAGCGTTCATGTATTACAAAGCGTCATTTTCTTGGGCTTCCGTGATCAATTTATTGCAAGCACTCCACCTGCGAAAATATTGTCTTCATCTCGTTGAGACTTTCTCACTCTCCAAATCTGTCATTGATTTCGGATATCATATCGTCCAAAAAAGTTAAATATTCTGGGCTTTTATTATCCACCGGGAATTGCAGATTATTGATCTGTGCTAAATCACTTTTAAAACTTTTAATTAGAGGTACTGCTGCTATGGACAATAAAGTATGCTATTCTTTTATAGATTTTGTGGATTCTTAAAAATTTATTAACGTTGACACTACTTGATCTAGCAACTGTTAGATATCGTTCAAAAAGTAATCAGAGTTACCGATATATACATATATAGGCTTTGGAATCGGATCGTTACATCCCAAGAATGAATACTACACTTTAAAAGGTAACATTGTAAATTGTAAGAGAAATGAAGGCACCCTCAACAGTTCTTATTCAGATGATAGATCCAAACTAAGTAGCTCATAAGTTATAGAAATATAGAGCTTATAATTTAAAAAGTGTTTCAATTACAGTCACATCTCTAGTTGCGGACATCTCTCGTGTCTAGAAAAATTGATTAGTCCCAAGTTATAGTTTTAAAACAAAATATTTTCAATGTGCGGTGGAAAATTCCATTGAAACCGTAGGCTTTCACGGGAGATTTTATATTTTGTAAAATTTTATACCAATAAATTTTTATATAAATCAATGATTCAGAATAAAGTGATTGCACTAAAATAGCATATTGCTTCCGTAAATTTAAATCAGTTATATAATGTAACATAACTTAATTTAAATTTTCAATTTTAATTTTGTTCTATAGATTTTTTTGTACAAAAACTCATTTTGAATCAAGACAAAAATGAACTTTCAATCAAATTATTGTGTTGAACATGCAATACAAGTTTATTTCCATTCTTTCAGACTCACAAAAAAAAAAAGACACTAATTAGCACGAAATGAAACTCGCTTGATAAATGAAATTTATGTCATTTGCAGCTCTGCATCAATTTTGTTTTAAATGAAGAAAAAAAAAAAAAACTTCACAAATTAACAAAAATTCGAAAGAAAAAAAAAACCCACACACTTTTCCTTCTCCTAAAAGTTTCTCTATTTAACTTAATTATATATGCAACACACATAGAAATTTATCAAACTGTCTCAGGATAAAATTAAAAAGAACAAAAAAAGTTTACTTAAGTCTCAACTAAACTTATGTATACTTCATATGGATTGTTAGATCGATACAATTTTTGAATGCTTTGTAGTCAAACCAACTTATGCAGTAATTTATATCTTTATTTTGAAAAGCTAAGAGAGATTTGTATAAAATTTTACAATTCAATTTATGTGGTGTATCAGTGTTTTTTAGTGACCCCTTTATGTCATCTGCTACAATACTCAGAAAGATTAGTTTACCAATAAGACTGATGTGCATACATCTCACTAAAGTAATAATACTTTTCACATATTAATGTGAAGTGTAACATAAATTAAAATTACCGCAAAAAATAAAAAATAAATGAGTATACTACGAGGTGTGGATATAATAAACAGGACTACGGATTTTGTTGACTTTTTATCATATTTTTTTATTTGCATTCTATGTTTATTTATACAGTTTCAGAAATCGCTTGAATCAAATCTGATCAGCTTACCGATTATATTAATATTTTTATCTGTTTTTCACTTAGACGATGTTTATTGTTTAAATGCGTTGACTATGCACATGTATTTCTTTAAAGAATTTGAAAGTTTCATTTAATATTTCGTAATAATTCCTTGCTTTATTAAATATAAAAGATGTTTTATTCAAACGAAGACCATGGGTCAGAGTGATAGTCAGTGAAGAGGAAATCACGGGTTGTACTACTTTGGTGCATGAAAAGTTACTCTGTAGATGCATCAAACTCTTTACTTTACAACCACATCTCGTGTATGGTATACTATGTACGTGTATTTGTTATTTATTAAATAAAAACCACAAAAAGTTTCAATGATTTTATTTTACATTTTGCTCATCATGAACTTTATTGATAACAAAAACACACTTTCACTCATTAAACCGATAAAACCCAGATCGTGTTCTAGCACAAAAAAAAAGTATCTCAACAAAATATATTCACATTACTTCACATTTGTATGTCAAAAAGATGCAAATTCGTTTAAAAATAAAGGTAGAATTCGTCATTTACCTTTCTGTTCATTTATATTTTATGTTTATTTGACTTAAAAAAGTATCATTGATGAGTTGAATAACTGATGTGGTGGTAGTAGTGGTGATGATTCATTGAGAGTTTCGCTTTCAACGAATTTTATTCTGTAATATTTGCATATTTAAGAACAATCTCAAAACTTTGTTCTTACGACGACCATTGCCAGTTTTTGGATCAGCGTACCATCAAAATTCAAATATTGGAGTGAATGAAAATGAAGAAAAAAAAAGAAAGAAAACCTAAATAATTTAAATTAAAATAAACAATACCCAATGGATAAATGGATGGTTGGATAGACATACATTCAGACAGACAGTTAGATAGATAGATATACAGTACAAAAAAAAAAAAAGTGAATGTCATAAAATGGATTACGTGGGGGCGGAGATGGAGAAAACTTTGAACAATTGTAAGCGCATAAGAGTTCGGAATAAAAAAAAAAAAAAAAAATTTAAAAAATTCAAACATCAACTGAAACCTCTCGAAACAAAAGTGAGAACAAAAAATTCCGAGAATAAAAGGAAAAATAACGGAGAAAAAGTTTTATAAAACTTCTAAAAGTCAGAAACATGCAACATGAATATCAAATCTGAAATAACTGTACTACATGCAACTTCAAACTCACACAAACAAACAATCAAAAACAACAACAACAAAATATATACATAGATAGATTTTTGTTGTTATTGAGAAGTCTTGTTGTTGTAGTTGTTGTTATTGCTGTAAAACTCAACTCGAACTCGAATCAAATAACATCAAGAAGCAGAAACAACAATAACAACAACACTTAATCTATAGGAATGATAAGTATGTACTTCATATAACCGAAATTCTGGGAAATTTTACTTTCATTTTGGTTTTTATAAATTTTTTATACACTTCCCACACACATAATAGTCTCATCACTTTGGTCTGATAAATAAATAAAAATAATAATAAATAAATCATATACACAAGTTTATTGATTTTTCTAATCACAGATAAAATTTAGGAGAAAATCTAGAAACTAGTCACCATTGAAGTTTAGCACACTTTTAAATCACTAGTTCCTCAACTTATTAAGTTTACAAAAACTTTTCCTATTCCATTTCCTATAAATCAACTATCTACCCTTTAAGAAAAATTAAACGTTTTCATTTGATGATCTTGTTATCGAAACAGACGTCTTCTTTTTTCCTAAACCTTCCTCATGAACCAATCCGTCCATTGGTGAAAACCGTATCCAAATCTGAAAGTTAGTTTTTGAGTCTATCAAGAACGCACATACAGACAGACTCGCCAGGAGATTTTGTTTTAAAATATGTATTAATTATATGAATCGAGTAGCCCACCATATAAATCAGCCAATCTTTTATATTTAATATACTTGAGTATTCAAGTTAGAGGTCGGGAGTTTTGGACAACTTTCATTTTAGATGCTATGATTCGATAACTAAAAAACATATTGTGGATAAATATTAGCTGCTGTCCCGTCGTGTTTTGCTACGCCTCGGCAAATTATTATCAAAATCGGCTTTGTACGGGAATGTTAAAAAGATTGCTATTCCAAAAGAGATTTTTAATAATATTGACATAATATCTGAGATGTTTGACAAAAACTACTTGATTGTTTTGTAAATATGTCTTTAAGTTTTATATACAAATTTTGATCCACTGATTTTGATTAACGTGCCCAGACTAAAAGATTTTATATATGTATAGATACATTCATTAACCATACTATAAACCTATCATTCAAATCTAAATTTCTAGTCTTTATATTTTTAACTGATCAAATAAGTTTATTTAAGTTAAAAGTTTTGATTCTATCGAATTATTCAAAGAAAGATTTACATGATTTTATACTATGAAGGGTATTTCAAATTTGGCAATACATACCAAAGATATTTATTTTTATTCTCAATTAATTTTTAATTTTTTTTCTTGTTTTCGTTCTATAAAATATATGGAAATGTTGAGGAAAAATCGAGAATGTGAATATAATATTTTCTATAAATTTTTCAGTAATAAAAGAGTATAAAGTTATTAAGGTTTATTAGTTGTTGGTGTTGAATGGTTCGATGACTTTGACAGCCTGTTTTTTTTTTTTGTTGTGGTAGTTTAAATGAATTCGAAAAACATAAACCCTTGAAAAAAGATATATGTACATATACGAGTACAATTGAAAAGTGATAATTTTAGAGGAAAAGGGAGAATGTTTGATGGGTAGCATTTTACTTAAAATTTGTAGCAGTTTGTATGCCAGTTAGTAAGTGAGTGAGGCAGTTTGAGTAAATACAAATATTGAATTGTTTTTTTTTTTTTTTTTTTTTTTTATAAGAAATAATATAAAATATCTACAGATAAATGAAACGCTCGCTCACTTGCCTGTGTGCATGTGTCAATGACTCAAACGATTTATATGGCATATTAAATTCTGACATCAATGTTTGATTAATAATAAAAGGAATCAATAAAATAAAATAAAAGTGAAGTAAAGAAATGTAAAAAAAAGAACGGAAAACTGAATGAATGAGTGCAAGTATGTATATTTTTATTCGAATGAATAAATGGACATAAATGAATGTTAAGTTGAAGTTGTTGGGTTATTGACGCTGGAAGCTGCAAAATGAAAAATGCTGAAAACGAAATCAAATAAACGATAGCGATAGTGAAAATGAATAAAAATACAAATAAAAATGTTTCGAATTTATATACCATATACAGTACAACGCTCACATCAATACAATAAATGAATATAATCTCAGAGAGATATTTTTTTTTTTTTTTTGCTATTATTATTTTGCTTCTGTTTGCACGTTTCCATGTAGTCTATGTACTCTTTGCTTTATTGTTGTATTGTCAAACAGCGAAATGAAGTGACAGTTCAAATAAAGCACTGCAAAATACAATAACAGAAATAACAGAGAGAAAGAATATACATAAAAACTGTCATTTAAAGAGGGCAGGCGAAGGGGAAAAAAAAACAAAATTCAAGTATCTTTTCAAGTGATGCAATAAATTCGATAAATATAAATAAATATTGAATTAAAATTCGAAATAGTAGTCACAGGAAAAGTGTTTTGTTAGTAAAGATTTGTTATTTTGAGAAGAAAAAAAAAAGTAATTGACATTTCTTATGTAGAGTTTCTAGTCATGCAATGACTTGTGTCAACACAATGCACTTTAAAATATGTACAATCATGGACAAGAAGTCTGACCAAGAATGGGTCATGCAACTTGTTCCGTTCTGACTAGCAGAGAAACCCCCTCTTGATGAGAGTATCGTGTTAGATGTGGTTATTACTCAAATCGAACTCATCGTCAAGTCATGTGCTTATAGACCGGCGGAGGATTTAGATAGGCCACAATTTCAGTTAAAGAAGACAGCTGTATGGCCCAACAAATGTGGCAAATTGGAATTAGTATGTCTATATTGAAGACTTGAGGCAAGTGCGCATATGAAAATTCCATCAATTTTAATTCAGCAAAAAATTCATAATATAAAATGAATAACTACGTTAAAGAACATCATAGAAGAACTTGATGTCTCTTAAAGAAGATATAATAGTAAGTAAACCCATAAAAACTAGGGAATTACTAATAGACTTAGATCGGAAGATCATGGAAGTGGTAACAAAAGCTTTAATTCAGACATAACTATGTATTTGATACCAGTTTGAGAACTTGAAGAAATCAAAAGACCAAGTTCGGTACAGAAAACTTAAGAGGTTGTAAGCACCACCGTTAAAAAATTTCAGACTCTATTGGGTTAGTTGCAGTAGCCCTGTTTTTGTTTAGGTAAAAAGATGTTAAACTATGATTTAACTTAAAATTTATATTATAAATTAATCATTTCTTTGCGAAATCCAACATAAATCAAAAACAAAAAACCTCTTAATAATCCATTTTAATACCAAATCTACTATAAAAATCTTTAGTATAATAATTCAAATATGTAACTAAATATTGTAATATATTTTAATTACATAAATTTTATAACTCCAAACACATAGTATTTAGATTGCAGAAACTTTGGTAGTTTGTAAATCAATAGTTGAAATGAACTTAATGGAACAAGTTTTACTTTTTCATAAATCATGAAAAGAAGTGTTTGTCTTAAAAACACTTGGTACTACATTTTTATATGAGGCAATTAAAGTTTTAGACTTTGTCTGATCTTTTAAGAGTCTAACGGCACTGACAGAAGATAAACATGTTAAAAATGACTACGACAGCTATCAATCTATTTAAAATATATGGCAATGAGTCAACATATGTACTAAATACTTACAATAAAACAGGTTTCCAGAACAAAACGCAACCAAGTCATCTTACTGAAGCATTTGACTGAATTATAAAAAATTATATAGTGGAAACTTTTATTCTGTGAAATGATTCAACTGTTAAGTTGAGTTCAGTTTGACTGTTGCTGCTGTGACTACGAATAAGTAAATATACGATATTTCTATATTTTTGCCGACAAAGCAAAATTCCGCCAACGTCGCAACGGAACGAGTTTATTTAGAGTAATAATTATATATGAATAAAATAAACTGTGTTAAATCTACAAACAACTTCACACGTGCACGTGAAAACATATTCATTAACTCACACATTTGTGTATAAAGTCTTTAAAAAAACACCCACATATTATGAATGAATTTTGAAAATGATTTCCAAGGCAGCATACTTTGGAGCTTCATGCGTTAAGTTGTTAGAAATGCCAAACTCATTTCTGTGTGCATTATGAGATACACCCAAAAACAAACGCCTCTTTATGTCTTTAGCCCAGACAACCTTCCAGCAATGTTTGTCAGTCAGCATGTGCTGGATTGCACTGGCTAAGAGGACAAAATCACCATCAGGGCAAAGTCAGTTTACTCATTCAGAATTTTCTCAGATCCACAAACTGAGTCTAAGCGGCTTAATCGAAATAGCAGAGGCAGCAGCAGCCATACACAACAGTGATGACTTGAAACTGGTAATGGGTAAAACAAGGGAAATGGTTGAAAATATACACATACATACTTGAATATGGCAATGCCAACATCATCACCATCAGCACAGCATCAAAAGCAGAAGTAGCAGCAGCAGGCAGCAGTTGAAAGCATCTTCAATGCTTATCATTAGTTGCATCTTAGCAGCACTCAAGATGAAGTCAAAGCTTGGCAAGGCAAAACAATCCAACCACCGACAGCCGTCAGGCAGTCAACTCAACTCTACTCAACTCCAAGTTGATAGTCAGTAAACGCGTAGAGAAATAATGAAATAGAGTGAAGAGTGAATCACAGGGGAACGGACAGACAAATATAGTCACAGAGACTCAACGATAACATGGCAAGGCAAGTGGTGTTGTTGTTGTTGTTGTTGGCAGCAGCAGCTGAAGCAGAAGTAGCAACAACACTCCTTAAAGTATCTTTCATTGGTTGTGCTCTAGACCCAACTTGACTTGGCTTTCATAATTTATTGTCTTGACGATAGTGGAACAAATCTATTAAAATGCGCATATTAAGCCAAAAGCAGCTTAAGTAAATTACGCAAAGAATATAAAAGAAATTAAAACTAAAAAATATTTAAAATTAAAGACAAAAATAAAAATAAAAAAAAAAAACAAAAGAATGAAAAAAGAATAAAGAAATAAAAAATATTTACACAAAAAAACTCAAACTTGACTTAAAAGCAACAGCGTTAAATGCTGTAAAAATTGCTTAATGAAGCACTTAATTTATGAAAAAAAAAAAAAAAAACACCACACAGACCAAAAAAAGATACAATTCCATTCAAGATATAAGATATGTACATATAAAATATAAGACGCAGCAAAGTGGCATGCAGACAGTTGAACAACAACCAAGCGTTTGATTTTGGCTAAATCGGAAGGAAAATACAAAAATTGAAAAGAAAATTCGGCAGCAGAAGTAAAAATAATTCATTATCAAGTTTTTCTTCTTTTTATTTTCTTTTCTTTCATTTTATTTTATTTTTTTTTTAAATTATTTTTTGTGACATGCTTTGTTAGATATTACCGCAATAATATACTTAGAATAATTTGAAATAATACAAAGTCGCCACACCTTTCTCCAAAAACCTCTTTGATTTCAATAAAGCAGATTAGTGGTGTCTAATTACAATAAACCGATTTGTATGAATGAAATTTATATAATTATTATATTCAATGTCAATTCATAATAATTTAGAAATATTATAATTAAGAAGAAAGTTACTTTCTTGTGGGAAACATTTTAAATTAAAATATTTATCCCAAAGATAATTTTGTATGCTTATAATTTTATAGAATTTGTCATCAACTTTTCTTTCTTGCATTCCATATACATAAATATATGGCAATTGCAGATAACAGACATTGTAACAACATGTTTATTATTATATTCAATAGAAGAATTGTAATTCACTTTATTTGACTACAAATTAGGACTCCTAACGGGCTTGCGTTCGGACAATTTTCTGGCCCTCTGAGATCTATGTCTATCCCTGTCACGACTAAGACAAAGACGTTGAATGGAGGATTCTTAGTCTAGTGATGTTTATTACGGTTATGACTTAAACTAACTTAAACAGATAAATGATTCACACATTCTTCGCAAAAAATTACTTTCTCTCCTATTACACATCCTGATTTTCTTTTCTTTTTCGGTTCCTTTATTTAGGACGTATTTTTGCATCTTGAACGACTTTTTCGCAGCATAGTTGATTTAAAAAAGAAATTATTTTGGGATGTGTATCATCATTGGCGCCATTAAGTTTAATGTTGCCCTTGAGTAGTATATTGGAGCAAAGCTCTTCATCAACTGCATGATGTGCAAATGTTGTCCTACTATTGAGCACGTCTTATAATTAGTATGTATCATACTAGGAAAGTTAGAGAAGTCAGTGAAAATTTTGAATTTATCGCGTAGTTTTTTTTTTATTTAATTATACATAAGTACCCTTAAGATATAAGGGTCAAATTTTGACGAAGCTGCGTCATATAGTTTGTGTTTGACAGCCATTGAAAGCAGACAACCTCGTGGGTTGCGAATAAAATAGGTAAATGTAAATTTTTTGTGTTCATCAAATATATACATATATTTTTTTTTACGTAAAAAACCGTCACCGAAAAAAAAAGGCTTTATAAATACTTCTGCTTCGTCAATTCCAATAGTTAAAAAGTGGTTTACTGAAATGCAGAAGTGACGCAACAGAACGTTCAGGTCGCCCAAAGGAGATCTTCACCCCAGAAATCGTCGATAAAATCAATTAAATTATATTGGACGATCGGAAAATGAAAGTGTGTGAGATGGCTAAGGCTGTAAATAAATTGTGCTATGAACAGCTAACTCATCTAGAATATTCTCCATATTTAGCACACTGTAACTATTTCCTGTTTCCAAACTTCAAGAAATAGCTTGGACGTAAGAGATTTGAGTCGAATGAAGAAGGTCATCACTGAAAGATATGACTATTTTAAGGCCCTTGAGAAAACTTATTATTTGAAAAGGATACAAAAAAGCTCTAGGAGATTACCTTGAGAAATAAAACGCTTCTTTTAGTCACTGACTTATCTCGTATTTTCATAAAAATTATGTATTATGTATAAAAAATATCCTCTAATTAAACAAAAAAATTTAACAAATCACTACATGTGTCAGAGAGTTTATTAGTTCTAGACACCAACCAAAGTTACCGACATACAAAATTTAACGGTGGTTTCGGTTAAATCTTTCATTTAAAATGATTGCTTTTGTTCTCATTCGGTTCTGGTTCTTTTTATTATAATTTTTTAGCATAAAATTGGTTTAAAATTGCTTAATTAGTCACGGATTTGCAAAAAAAATTAAAATAACAAAAATAAAATGAAATAATATTAATTTAGCTCATATTGGATGCTGATGGTGATGTGTGTTTTATTTTCGTCATTATTATGATCATCATCATCATAATGATGAATGAATAAACGTGCTGCCGTAGATTAGATTTATGTTTATAGTTTTTCTTTAGTTTCACCACTCTGCCGTTGTTTTAATAATTTTTCATGTGTTTTGTTTAAGAATTTTTTAATATTTGAGAAATTGTCTTGAGGCGGTTCTTTACATGTTGCTCTGTAAATGTTTTTAAGTGTTTTTTCTTTATTAATTTATATGTCTACCTGGGTGGTGGTGCCGGTTGTGATGGTTTATTTATTGCGATTCATTTATTACAAATAAAAAATAGAAGCCTCCTTTTTTTATTGAAGTTGTAAAAAAAAGCTGATCTCTCTCATTCATTAAGTCAGTTTTTTCAACTGTTCGTCATCATTTGGAATGACGGTGTCAGGTGGCTGCATTTATAATTTGAAGTACATAAATCTTAAATATCTCAAGATGGCTTAGGGTTCTGTGCAATTCAAAATTTAATTTCCTTTAGATTTTATGGGACTTTTGAAATTGTTCTCATGTTCAAATAGAAGTTTTAATTATTTTACTTGGGAGTGTTTTTATTATTCTTTACAATACTGTTAGGTCAAAGATCCTGTTCTTATGATTTATAATTAAAAATATGGTATTTGCTTGAAAATGAAGAATTTTTAATTAAATATTTTCGATCTCCAGTGACTTAAATCTTTGTTTACTCTTTCGTTTTTAATTACAATCTGAACGCAATTGCTGGAACCAACAGGCTTCTCTTTCTACAAATACTAAGATATTGACAGATGTTAAAGGTTCTTAAAAGCATACTGTAATCATAATATTACTGCAACAAAAATAATAAATAAATATGTATGTACAATTAGAAAACACTTTCTGAATTATCCATCTTTTTAATAATTCTTAATTGATTCTAAAAAAATATATATCGTACTTAGTTTCCATTTCCAGTGAAGTGTCATATACTCGTATTTTAGGAAATTGAATGATTGGATTAGAATTTATGACACTAATAATCTTTGAAGGATGTTTTAACTACCTCAAAATTAAATTTTTATTAAATTCTATTCTATTTTTCTTATTCCCAGAGTAAAGTTTGTTCAATAGGCCATACACACCGAACTGATTCATTGTGAATCGATTTTGCGTTCAGACCGGCGATTCTCGATCATGAACAGCTGGTTTTTTTTTTTTTTTTTTTTTTTATGGTTTGAAAGAAAAACAGGGCGAAAATCTGTCGAAAATTACGGTTTCTAACTGGAAATGAAAGGACATTTAACAACACTATTCGAAATTTTCGAGGCCTGTTTTGATTCACAACCGATTCCATTGTTGAATCTACATGAATCGATTCACATTCTACAACATCAACTGTCATTTGTTTTTGTGGTTGTTGTCAGATTCAATGGTTGATTCAACATAGAATCGATAAACGTTTGGTGTAATTTTTTTTTTGTTCTTCATTTATTTATTGAATTACTTTGTATGCAACACAAGGCCTAACAATAATTTAGAAATCTTAAAACTATTGGCGCATTTACAAGTTCCTTTATAGGTGAGTTGAAGAAACTTTCATCTGTTGCTGCCAGGGTTATAGAGCAAGGAAGTCATTCTGACGTATGTGCGCTTGTGTGTTAGGATGTTGCGAGAGTTTGAGGTGATATTTCTGCTTCAGTTGGGCTAGCTAAGTTTTGAATAGAGGAACATTGAATTAAAGCCGGGAACTGTATGTCCAGATTGGCTTGTTATATAGTAACACCTTTAAATCGAGGCTTAAACCAGACTTGTCCAAAAATTCAGACAAACAATTTTTTTAACAACAAATCCGAGAGAAAAATGAACCATAAAAATGTATAGAATGGCCTAATGATAGAAAATAAAGGATTCGCTTTCCAGTTGATATAGTTTTCTAATTTGTAAAAATATTGCTTCAATAACAATATACAAACTGATATCTAAGAGAAAATGATTTTGTTAATGACATTTACTGCACTAATTGTGATTAATAAGATTCCTATAATCTCTATTTAACAAATTTGTGGGATTGGGTAGCCGCAAACATTTCAAACGAAATTTTCTTTCAGTATAATAATTAATTGAAATTCATTAAAAAAAAAAAAAAAAATTTTGCTTGTATTATTTTTCAATTTCTTGATATGGTCTGATTCATTTAGACTTCAATATATGTAATTTGAAATATTGAAAAGTGTTAAACTTTCAAAATCTTCAACTTCAACTCAATTATCAATGCTTTTTATGATTAATTTTCTTTTTCAAAATAAACTCGACATGTTAACATTCTCTCACTTATATAGTATATTTCCTAAAGAGGACGGACGGCCTTACTTACTTATTTTACCAAGCAAGTAATGCCTTATAAAGTAGTAGGTAGGCACATACCCATTTTATCAGTACAAATTATCTTAAGTGTAATTAAGAACAGTTCCACATAAAGAGAAAACCATAACGAATCAATGTTCTTGGTAAATAAAAACAAAAGAAAAGAGAATGAAATCACATTTATCAAATAAAAGCAACCACCAAATTGGACGACTTTGGGTTGTTTAAAAAAAAAAAAAAATAATGCCTAAATAGCATTATAAGAGATAATTATTTATTAAATAATTTAATTATAATATTTTAAAGAAAAAATATTTTGCTAGTATGTTATGGGCTGCTGAATTCCATGATGGAAAAAAATATACAATTTAACATATAAATAAATAAATAATAAATGAAACTAATTTGCGGCTTACCTAATTAATGGTTAGCAACAGCAGCCGGGTTCGGTTCACGTATCTTGTATCTTTTCCATTGTTTGCTTGCCTTGTAATTTGTTAATGATTTCAAAATTTTATGCGTGCAAAATTTAAACACGCAATTGTTTTTGTTCTCTCACTGTTAATGACTGAAAAAAAGAGTTGAAAAAAAAAATTAATATAAGTAAAAGGAGAATATGAGTAAAACATGTTTCTGCATTTTTTATGAAATCACTAAATGGAAATTTATATTTAATTAAGTTTGAAAAGGACACACCTCAAAAAAGAATCTGATTGATTATTATTGCTGCTGCCAACTCTAAGCACTTAAAAATACTTATAGAGACAGAGTAGTGAAGAAAAATACGCAGATACAGATAGATAGATACAAGAAGTCAACAACAGACACACAAGTAAAGTCCTTTTCGCCATCCTTACTAATAAAAACAACAACATCATAAAAAGTTCAATAAAACTTTCAGGTTTATTAAAAAGGCACACAAGAGCCAAGGACTACTAAAGGGAAGAAGGAGTGGGAAAAAGCTGAATTTTTAGTCATTCTTGAAGCAATTGACAACTAGTAGTAGTAGTAGTAGTAGTACTAAGCTTGTGAAGGACAAATTCCAGACGAAGGCGGTACGGTACTTAACTGATTTTCGAAAGCAAAAAATAAAAAGAAATCAACTTTAAACTATTAAAAAGTGCACTTCTAAACTTCAAACACGCTCAACACGCGTCAACTTCAAAAACTTTTACTAGTTGATTGGCAACGTTGTTGTTATGAAGGACGCGCAAAGAAAGAAAGGATAGGACGGTACAGAAATGAACTGAACAGAACAGAACAGAAGAGAAGAGATATGAACCAAGCACCATGGTTGGACAGTTACACAAGTGTGAGAAACATAGATACCGACTACCGAGACCAAAGTGGGCCAGAGTTCAGGGTGAATAGATAGATAGATAGATAGATAGATACCGGAAGCAATATAATTTAATTGGTATGAGTTCAAAGTAAAAGATGCGAAGTCTGCTTTAAGTGTGGCACAGCAACAAGAAATATAGACAATTTATCTTACCATTTAACAAGAAACTTTGTTCTCAGCAAATCTACCATGCCCTTCCACCATAAGTTATACATTTTATATTTCATTTGAAGACACTTTTATTTAGAATTGTTTATTATCTACTACTACCTTCTGTAATTATATTTTGAGTTTTTGTATTAAAATCATTCTTCCTGGCATTTGACAGATCCTATTTCTGAAGACAATGGAAAGTTATGTGCACATGGTGGCAGGTTGTGTCTTGTAGTATATGGATTTTAATCTACAAAACTGACTAAAGAAATATATAGTTCGCAGATCTATTTATGTGTAGTTACTCTTCTAGAAATCTAATGGTATAATAACTGTTCTGACGGAGAAAAAATGCAAAATTTCATCTCAGAATCTCATAGATTGAGAAACTAATTTGCATAAATGCAGTGTGTGTGCATAACCAAATCAATTCTCCTCGTGATGCTAATCACTTACTTATAGTATGTATGTACTATACTTCATGTGGTTTACAATATGCGATTCCTTGTGTTCGAGATATCATGCTAAAGTGATAATACTCTAATTCTATTAAAAGTTGTCAATTTTAAATTATAAGAATAATACTTTAGAGAGCTTATTGCACAGCCAGCAATGGCAGCGCTATTATCTTTCATCAAACCACAACTACTCCTACATAAATAAACACAATATGACGAAGCGGCACAATAATGAGACGAATATACACAATAACTTCGGAAGTATTAATCATATTGTGTCTACTAATTATAAATTTCAATTGTGCACTTGTATGCGTGTCTATAATCGTGGGCTGTATTGAATTACAACTGAAAGGACAGAACAACAGACCCACCGACTGACATAATATAATGAAGCACAACAGTAAGTTGCTTAAGTTAAAGCCTACGCGTACTTAGTACTATTCCATGATCCACAGCCAGTCAGCCATGCCCTACTACTACCACTAGACAAAACTATTATAGATAAAGATGATGAAAATAATGATAATGATGATGCTGATGCTGATATGGAATAAGACAAGTAGAGTTTAAAGAGAAGGAGATGTCGGTTGGTTGATATGATGATGTTGTTGATTATGGCGACAGCAACAATGACAGCAGAACAACAATAGCGACATTAACGTTGTTGATGATGACGACAACAGCGACAACGACAACGACAATGAAATACAACAAGATGACAATGACGCTCTTGTAGCTGTTGAAGTTATAGTTTTTGTTACTGTTGTTGTTGTTGTTGTTCTTGTTGATAATAATAATCTGAATAATCAACATAATAATGCACTTATAAACACATAGTCACATGTACATAAGCATAGACAAACTCATAAACACATAAACCATAACACTACACAATAAGCGCATAAAACGCAATGAAAAACACTCATGATGAAAGCTGTTAAAGAATAAATAAAATACATACATACATTCTGACTGGGAAAATGACAGGAGGAAGAGTGGGCGAACATCGAAGCAACATCGTTGCCTCATGTCATTTTGCATTGTTATACCGCCACAAAACCGATATTAAAACCAAAAAGCTATACCCAAAAATATCAAACAAACAAGCACTGGTATGTATGGATGGATGGATGCATGCATGCTGCGGAAGCAAAAGTAGCAACAGCAACAGAATCAGCAGCAGCAGCAAACAACGAATACAGCATTATATAGTATCTAGATACATGCAAACATACACAACACATGCATTTAATATAAAATCATAACCAGCAACGTTTCACAAGTGCAAACAACACAAATTAATAAGCAACTTTTATGACACTAACACATTCTCAGTGAGATACTTTAGTTCTATGAAATACTAAGCCAGTCACCCACTCATTCATTTATTGTGTTATCAATAAACAACATGAAAATAGTTCAAAATCAGAATCATGGTTCGTCGTATCATCAAATGCTTCATCATCATTTTGGTAATAATATTAACATGTAAACAGCATTCAATATTGAAAATAACAAAAATAAAAATGATGAAGTTTCAAATCAATATTAGCCACCAAATACATACATTGTAGATACTTGTTCACAAACACACACATACAGTCATCTATCAACATTAAAATCAACATCAATGAATGAACAGCATTGCATGTTTGACTCTCATTCCGACTTCTATTTGCAATTGAAAAATAATCACTGAAACTTTGTATGCTGCACGAATAATAAATAACTGAAAAATGCACATATCAATAGAATCATAGATTTTATGTACACAGAAAAAAAAATTCCAACTATACATTTGATGTTTCCAAGATGCATAAAATTATTTATTAAATTTTTCATGAAATTCAATAGAAAGATATCTAAATATTGATATTGAATGTTTTGTGCTGCAAGTTCAGAAACTACTTTATGTGACAACTCTTGCATGAAAGCCTGATGCCAAAGCCTTAAAGATTTATTCTGCGCCTATGAAATTAGTTCCACTATCACTATAGATATTTTGGCAGACTCCTTGACGCCCGATGAAACGTTTTAATGGCAAACAAACTGTTAAGTTGATAGTCCTGTAAAAACTTCTAGATGTATCGCCTTGGTTACCAAACAAATTATTAATGCAATGTAGGTCTTGTATTTTTCAAGACCACGAAATCGCGAAGATTTTTCTCAAAAACAACAATGTCTTCAAATGGGCGTTTCGGTGAGTTAACAGGATGAAATGGTAAATCTGCCATCTGGTGACAGGATGGTTGTGGGCATATATAAACGTTCCATACAATGTAAATTGAAGCAGATCTCATCTCGAGATCTCTGTGGATCCTCATTTTATAATAATTTATCTATAGTGAAAGGCTTTATATGAGATCCCTTCTTTAACTTAAAAACACAGCATTTTGTATTGATTTCAGTAATATGCAGGTTTAATTAGTCCTTAAGTTTATACTAAAATTTAAGCTGAATTTTTTTAAAACTAAATCATAAAGAAAAACTGTGTAATCATTAAAGCTAAAATCAACCGCAAGCGGGTTCAGACCTGAAAAATAAAGCATTGCACCTTCTCACTGGCTGCAAATGGTTTGTTTGCAACTCAACACCACATCATGACGTCAATCTGGCTACAGTTGAAGATCAGATCAACTTTTTCTCGAGCACGTACAATAACCGATTGATGGCACACAAAAACTGATTATCTAGACCTCTGGCAAAATGCGGTGCATATAAGAAGGCTGAAGTGACGACTTTGGACTCCTTAACCCATAATATAACTTAAAAAACAAATACCACATATTCATTCTTCTCTTTAAATTAACAAAAGTTGTTTTGACTTGTTGAAAAACTGGCGATCATTAAATTAGATAAATTAGACGACTTAACGATATTTAAAATTTTATTCAATTTAAATTTAAATTAATATTCTTCACAGTGTAAATCATCTCTAGCAATGAATAAGCCAAATTAAAAAGCCTCAAAATCAAATATAAAAAATGGGAGAAAAAAAAAATATAAGCAAAAATTCGAGCAAACCTCATTGATAATGACACTGATGACATCAACATCAACAGCAACAACACCAAACAAATGAGTTTTCATTGCCGTTAGCAACATCAACATCAACAATTTCTGCTGCTGTTACAGCCACAATTACATCCACAACTTGATTCAACACAAAACGTTGCCAATATTAGTGGTAACATCAAAAGAGATTCAATAGTATATAGAATTAGAGTTGAGTAGAGCAGAGTGTGTATCTACTCATATTAATAGAATATTTTGGATGCGTGGCATTAAGCTCAACAAGCGCATGTTGGTATTTTAATGATGTAGCTGCTGTTGCTGCTGCTACTGATGCAAACTTCCATTGCCTATGCTCTTGTATCTGTTGTATTGTATAATGTATGCATACTATGCCACCAACAACAACAACGAACGCCAACCAAAGTTGATGCCAAACAAATTCTACGTGACTCATACATTCACTGAGAGTGAGTGCTGTATATAGATAGACCATGCAGCACAATATGAGTATACAATAGTATTGAGCAGCATAGATATGTATGAAGCCAAAGGTAACTTCATACAATATGCATGCATATGTACACACTTACATACTTACCTTAGTAAGTATTGTATAATTTGTGGCAAATTGTTGTAAAATTCTACGAAAATTTTCTCTATCCAACTACAACATCATTAAATATCATTAACACATCAAAAGCAACCTAGCAACCCAACTAACTAACTAACTAACTAACAGAAACATAGAATAAAGAAGTAATAAGAGATATGAAGCTCATCATCAGCATCATCTGATGGTATAGAGATGCTACTACTGAACAGAAGGAAATCCAAATGGGAAAATACTAGGAAAAACATTTTTTGATATCATTTACCAACTGCCACAAAAACGAACGAACGAGCAAGATGCAACAAAATGAAATACAAGTTGCAGAAATCATCATCATCATTATAGTACTGTACGGTCCACACTCGTACTACAACTTATACTCCTACTACTCTCACCATTGGATTTTTTTTTTTTTTTTTGTTCTGCGTTCATGTCATTTACATGCTCCTTGCATTAAAAGGAAATATATTATATGTTTTACAAAATGTTTTTAATTAAACGCTTCCCGGATTTATTTTATTTATTTTTTTTTTTATTTGAAAGATCTTGCAATAGATACACACTAGGAACCTTGATGCATTTCATTTTAATTTTCCATTACAGTGTTAAGCGGAAACATAGTGGTCTTGGCATCAAAGCAACGTAACAATTTCATCGAGGAACACAACGACAACAAACACCGGGAATGACATTAGTGATTCCGGCTGGTGATGACAACAACATCGGCATCAATGGCAATACCAACTACTCCGGCAAAAGCAGTCCTGAACTGTTTTTGTTGGTTCCTTGGTTGGTTGTTTGTATATTTTGTGCAATAAGTATCTTATGGTAGATACACTCATATTATAGTTTATATTAAAACACAAACATTGCACAAGATTCGAAAGCAAGCAGTAATAAGAAAATAGCAATAGATAGCAACATGCATCAGTATCATCAACAGCATGAGTCAAACTAACTTAATATGCTACTTACTATGACTGAATTGAAAGTTGATGGAAACTCAACAACAGAAGCAACATCACACAGCACAACACAACAAGATACATTTGTATCTATATGAATACATATTAGCATGTACGAGTATGTATATATCTAAAATCTATGCATGTGTATATTAGTATATGATTGAAATTTACTTTATTATTCAATGCCATTATTTGTAGATGAATGAAATCCTTTGAAGCGATTTTACTTTATAACTTTATTGCTGTTGATGTTTCTGTTGTTGCCACTGTTGTTATTTATGTTTATTTTTGCTTTCTAAAGTTTCAACTTTTGATTATTGTGAATTATGCATAGCAAATTGTATTTTACTATTATTACTTTTTCTTTTTCTTTTGCAAAATATATTGTATGATTGTTACAAAGATATGTATGTATGTATGTACATAGTATATAATACCCCCTATCTGAAGCTCTTTTTTTTTCTGTCGTACTATTTGTTTCATATAATTGTAAATGTAACACTGTTAATAATTACTGCCGACAGCAATAAAAGATACAATAACTTTAACTTATTGTATCTTTTACTCATTTACAATGCATTGCAAACAAATGTTTCTTATAATAAACTGTATCTGTGTATCTGTTCGTTTATCTGTCTTCTTGTTCGTTTTGTATCTTTGACTATGTTTGCCGCAATTGGCATCAAACAGTCACTTACTTTTCAATGCAAAACTTTCAAATTGATTTAATGAACACACAGCAAACAACAATTGTCCTCCTCCTTTCCTTCTGGTTTTATTTAATTTTCAAATGCCTCTGGGATTTACTTTACAAAACTTTGTTATTATTGTGGATTGTATGTATTATCTCTTATACTATGTATTCAAAATTGTTATTATTGTGTTTTCCATTGTTTAATTAATATTATTTTATATTTGTTGATCGGCAAATATTAACAACATTGTAACAGAAATGAATGATATATGAACACTTTGTTTTTACATTATTAATTTTGCAGATTTGTAAAAAAAGGAATGTATAGTATGTAGTAATTTATGTCATTTGGCTTGTATTGCTCTATGTTATCTATGATAGAATATTAGGTGGCTTCATAAGTATTGATTCATTTTATGTTTTCTCTTGACTTTATATCAAGAATTTGATTGAAAGATTTTCTTATGTTTTTATCAGTAATTTTACAAGTAATACCGCCAGGTTTCGCTGAATTTTTATACTCTACACACAAGGAGACTCCATATAGTATATATATTTTTCATCAGCGCCACAAGATGAGTTGATCTAGCCATGTCCGTTTGTCCGTCTGAAAGTATGTATGCAAACTAGTCCCTCAGCTCCTAAGCTAGAGAGCTGAAATTTTGCATGTTCCTGTCCATTTGAAAAACTTTTTTTTTATACTATCGACTGGGACACTATATGTTTCGGATCCGTAACCATATAAATTGCCAGACCATCGGACTACTGGTAGGGGTAGCTCCCATATGAAACATAAACTTAGAACAATAATCAGCAGATATAAGAGGCGTGTGTTTGTGCGCGCATCACATAAAAGCCACTCATTGGATTCAAAATCGAATTACTGAAAGATTAGAAGCTTTATTGTGCGTAACACATAGCGTTTATTTCATCAAAATCCACCTAAAGTATCGATCAAAATTGATGAAATGGTGGTATGAGTCATTAAGAAAATAAAATAAATATTGTTTTTTCTATCAATCCCGGGCCTGGTGCGCAAGTTTTAAAATAAAATTGAAAGGATAACTAAGATGGAGAATCCTTTCTTCTCTTTTACAGATGATTAGAATGAAAAAGAATCCGCTTTGTTGTTGTTACTTATGTAATTATGATGATAATTGGAAATGTTTCTTATCTTTTGCCAAAACTATATTTCTTTTTAATAGCTTAATTTTTCTTATTTTTATTTATATTTATATTTTTTGTTGTTGTTAAAAATGGTAATAAAATACATAAAAACTACTTTATATTTTTGAGAACAATAATAACAATAAAATCAATGCACGTATATCTTTTATAAAGTATGCTATCTGTAGGATATTATTGTAGTAAGTATGTCGTATATTGTATAATATAGAAAAGTTTTGAATAAAAAAACTTTGAGGTAGTAGTAGTAATACCTTCTCTCTACCTCTCTACCTCTCTCTCTCCATTTTCAATTTCAACAAAAGATTTTTTTAACAAATAACAAATAAAACTTATAACAAATAATAACAATAATAAAGAAAAAATTTAAAAAAAAACAAAATAAGAAAGAAAAATGAAAATGAAAGGAAGGAAGGAAGAATACAAGAAAGAAAGTCGCTCAACAAACAATAAACTAAAAAAAGAAAGACAGAAATCAACCAACCCAATTGCCACCCACGCGTTTGAACGCGTGTAAAAAATGACAAAAACATCTGCTGTTGTTAATAAGAAATTGAAAAAGAAGTGAAGTAAAAGAAAACAAAACAAAACAAAACAAAACAAAGAGTAAAAGTAGGAAAAAAAAATGAATGTTTTCTATAAGTTGCTGCAAGTACTACACAATACCTACATAATAAGTACGAGTATCTATAGTTGTGTACTTCGATATGTGGGCGGCACAGAAGTTTACTAAGTCTTCAATGTTATGATATAAGGGAAGTGGAGTGTGGTGTGGTGTATGTAAGTGATTATAGGGTTGTGGGTAGGGTAAAACTTATTCTACTACTTAGTATTACATATATACTATTATTACATGACAACGCATGCAAATACATATATACTATGTTGATGGTCAACCAACATCATCATCATTATTATGATGGTTGTATGTTGAAAAAAAACAAAAAAAAAAACATTACTACTATTATTCTGGTTGTTGAGCACTTGAATGGTTTGAGTGTAAATTTAATAAAGTATACGCACTCAAAGGCATCTATGGTAACGTTAATAAAGCGAATTTGAAGTCGTTCATGTTGAAGTATTTAACAAAAATCAACCATAACAACAACACTAACAAAGCTAATAAACAGCATCACATTGAGATATATTTAATTTCACTATAGTATATATAGATAGTTTCTGTAAGTCAACACAACTGCAAATATTTTCAATTATATTCAATGAAATGTTGCATGCAATTAATGATGTTTATATGAGCAATTTATATATGGAAAACATCATTAGTATAAGCTCAGCATCACCAATGAGCGCAACTTGATTAAAGTTCGAATTAAGATGGGTTTTGGTCAGTATTCACCTTCATCTATTACTATGTAAACCTAAACTTGTTAAACCTATTAAGAGAGAGAGAGAGAGAGATATTATCGAATATCCTGAAGCAGATGCGTTGCGTTGCGTTACTAAGCAACGGCATCGTCTATGGTTTTCTGGGTGTGTATGAATGTATTTATATACATTATAATCATAGTTAACTATAGTTGCATATGTGCATGTGTGTCAATCCTGCCTAAGAGCCTTGTAATTAGATACTATGTAGTTTGAAAGTGGGTGTCGGTATTTATCTTAAAGTGTGTGTGTGTGTGTGTGTGTGTGTCTTTGAGAAAGTTAAAGAGATGGAGGGGAAAAAACCAAGAGTGAAACGAATGAACGCCTTTAGCTAACTAAGCAAATGTACATTAAGTAAATATACTGCAAGGACATTCCTACAATCATTCATTTGGATGTGTGTATGCGCTAATATTAATACAGTGCAAATACAAGTGAGTTTATTATGAAAAGGGTTTACTTGTACCTTAGCATGTGCGAGTTTTGTTTGTATAACATGTAAACTTTCACCATTGTAAAGTATTCAAAGAAAGTTCTTAATGTTCGGCACATGTTAATTGAAGACGGACACATGCCAGTGCAAACGACGAATGACCAACATCTACTTCAACTACTATACGTATACTTCTATAAGATGAATGGTTACAAATGGACAGACAAAATCAGAAACACAAAATGAAGAATATATACATACACATAGCATATAAGTATGTACATTTATATGTACATTAGCCTGTTTCTATGTGAATGGTTAGTTTAGTGTGTGCGCTTGGTTAGTTAGTTGGAGCACATCTATACACAGTATCCCAGTATCTACATAGAACCACAAAGCATAAGAACAGTGCAAATATCATGATTATTCAGAAGTTGTTGTGGTCCTGACGCTCAGTCAGCTACTAATACTACTCTTGTAATCCAACAACAATAAAAGTATCTAATTAGGTTATATTTGCTTGCGATGCATAGACAGTCATTTGTACATTTCATACTAATAATATACATATCTGCATATTTTCTTTATTCTCCTTATCAACTAAATTTTTATTATTTATTTGACCCAATCGTACATTTTGTGGCAATGTTTTTGGCAATTTAATAAAGAAATTTTCTATGTGTTTTTCTATAATTTTATTTTTGATTGTGTATTTCCCAATTTGTTCATTTTATTATTATTTGTTGCAAAATAAGTTTGTGATAAACCAAAGAGAATGTGTTCAATTCACAATTTTTCAATTTTGACATTTAATTAAATCCATTCTTTTTGTAATTTTAAAATTGTTTTGTTGCGTTAAATTACAATAAAAAAAAATATAAATTAAATATTGTGAAAAAGACGATTATAATTAAAGTAATATTTACACAAAATATATTTGTCAAAATAATTCTTTTATGAAACAAATTGTTGTATAAATGAACTTCTGTAATCACGACAATCAGGAATATTCTGGGAAATATTATTTTTTTGGAAAAGAAAACACAATTACACTCTTTTTAGGGTTCCGTACCCATAGGGAGCTAACGGGACCCTATTACTAAGCTTACGATGTCCGTCTGTCCGTCTCTTGGTCTATCTCATGAACCGTAATAGGTAGAGAGTTGAAATTTTCACAGAGTGTGTAATTCACTTGTGTGTAGAACACTAAAAAACACATTTGTAGAAGCATTGTTCTTTAATTTAACCTTTTGCTTAACATTTTTTTTTTGTAGTATACTTTAAGCTGTTAATTGTAGTATACTTTAAGGCTATTAAATATAAACATAATTTTATATTTTAAGCAAAAAATCTTGTACGATGGTACTGAACCCTTCATGTGCGAGTCCGACTCACACTTGGCTGATTTTTTATATTTATTATTGATATTTTTAAACTAAAGTTATTAGAAAACACTCAATTCTACTACTACAAGAAAGTACACCCAGTACGATGGTGTGTTAAATAAAGTTATGACGAAAGTCAAGATGTCCTAATAGAATCTGCCAGAAGAGCGAACACCGAAAAGAGCACGCCAAGTTCGTACAAATGTGAAGGTTTTGATAAGTGTTTTCTCGATAACAAAGGGTTTATGATAGTGAGTTCTTGCTAGAAGTTCTTACGGTCAATAAGGAATAATACATTAAAGTCAGGAATTGTGAAACAACCAGTCATGGATATTGCTCACAAGTCATTGCTTGTTCACGATTTTTTGAGCAAAAAATTAACCGTAATAATGCCTCAGCCATCGTATTAACTGGACTTGGTCCCCTACTAGGTTTTCCTGTTACCAAAAATAAAAAGAATTTTGAAAGGATGGATGTTTAGCATGATTGATGAAGTGAAGACCGCATCGGTAGAATACCTCAAGGCCACAAAACGCATATCCGTGCTTCGAGGCAGGTTGCTAATTTCATTTCCATTTTAAGTATCTAATTTTATAAAATTTGAATCTCTTTTAATGTATGGCGAACGAAAATTATCCTTATAAAAAGTGAACAGCATGACGAGGAGAATCGATTAAACAGGCAATGTTTTCAGTATTTAAAATAGCAAGTTGAAATTTTGAAGAATTTGGTCCTAATACAAAATTCGTGATTTATTTGAATGGATAAAATTGTGTTGTTTTTCACTATTTTAAGAGTGTACTGTAGTATTTACACTAAACACTTAATTCTTATGTCAATTTAATAATAATAATCTGAAGAAAGACTAATACTCGACTGAATATTTCATGAAATTCTATATTAAATTTAGAGTTGCAGTTACAAAATTTGGACTACTTAAAAAAAATTGATCTATTTTTAAATGCTTTTCACACTTCATTCTACTTATAAGCATTCACTATTATAATGAATGCTTTGTTGATATAATATCTTATTGTACTTACTACGAGTAATATGTATGTATATGGTATTGATCCCTTATTCATATGTCAATTGATTGACAAACCCCTATGGCCATGAATTCAATTAGCCATCAACCAGTTCACAGTATTGAACTACTATACAAGAAAATACCTATAAAAAAATTGAGGAAAATCAGGCAAATCATTGTTCAAAAGTCAATTTCCACCATCAATTTTTCACTCTTTTTGCTGCTGCTGCTGCTGTTGCTGCTGAGTGTAACAGTTCCTTTTCTTCTTTTATTTTTTGATTCATTCATTCATTCTTTCATTGATTATTGTCATTGTTTGCTTACTTATACTTACTCTTTATTTATTCCATTTCCTTTGATTTCACTACTCTATAGATAGACCCTTCTCACTTTGGGCGTCTCTCATTGTACGTAGATATTATATTTGCATGAGTATTTTATGATTGTCTGATTGCAAGTCTTTGACCGCCCTCTGATTATTAACATTCTCAAGAGATTAGCTCTATTGGTTGGTTGCTTGCTTATATTATATTTATTTCTTTTCCTTTTTTTTCCATTTTGCTCTCATCATTTATTTCTTTTTTATTTTTTTCATTTTCTATATGGTTAATCAGCACAAATAAAATCGAGACACCAGTCAGTAGACAAAAATGAAAGAAAGAAAGAAATAAAGAAAGTCAGACGAAATAAACTGTCAAACAATGTTGCCACCAATGAAGATGAAAATGCCAGAGGCGAGGTTTATGGCTTTATTTGTGTTGAATTGGGTTTTTGCTTGGGTTTTGGGCGCCGGCAAAAAGCAACAACAAACAAAACAAAACAAAACAAATCAAACCCAACAAAACCAAACCAAAGTGAACTGAACTAATTCAACTGCAAAATGCCAATCAGAGCAAAAATTTGATATGCCTTCCGGGTCTAACTCTATTCTCCTCTTCTCTTCTCTTCTATTCACTATACTCTGCCCTTCAAAACCTTCTTCATTTTGTGTCATACATAGTATATTTATATTTTTCTTTACGTTTTTCTTATGTTTTTCATCGCCTTTGACGTGTTTGTGTGTTGTATTTTTATTTATACTTTTTGCTTACTTACTTACTTGGCTTCTCTTCTCACTACATGTAGTATCTTTATATCTCAATAGTATCTTTCCTAGTTAGTTCCTTTTATTTCTATCTTTTTTGTGTAATGTATAAGTGAATTTGAGTGATAGCAAGTAAAAGCAAACGAATCACTTTGATCTATGTTGATATTATGGATTGTTTTGTTATTATTCTCATTCTCAATCTTGTTGCTTGTTACTGCTGTCTGCCACTGCTTATTTCTTATTATTGTGTTGCCCCTTGTCTCGATGATACTAAGTTCGATTTATTTATTATATATTTTGAGCGATTATACTTACAAGTATCTTGTAGTACATACTTGTCTTGTCTGTTGACGTTGTGTTTGTCTTTGATGTGCTATGAGAAAGAGAGAATTGCATATGTAATTCTATGGATGGATGTGTGTGTATTTTAGCGATTAACTTTTCCCACTTGGATTTGTGCTTAAAGTGTTTGGAATCTTTTAGATTGATTTGTGGCAAGTCACTTTGACATTTAGTATAATGGGCAAGATTATTTTCTTTAACGAATAATAAATATGAGAATTATTTGCTCAGTTGATTTCAAAATATAATTTAACAGAGATATTATTTATAGATACAAAATATTTAAGGAAACTTTAAGAATTGATATTCTATTTATAGACCCAAAACCAAACTCTAAATAATTAATGCTTTCCCTTTTATAATAAAAAAATCAAATATACAAGAAATTTTTGGTTAGCTTCATTATGAGTATAGTATATGGGTAACTGCTGCATGCCTCAACCTAATTTGGGAATAAAAGAATCTGCTCATTTAAACAAATTATGCCGATTTAGCAAATACATACACACACATATACACACTTTGCATATAATCAAAATACAAACCCACACATATTTAAGCAATAAGTGAGGCCTGACAAAGGCAGATAAATATACAAAATTCAACAGAAAATATACCAAATAAAAAAAAAAAAAAAAAAAACACCAAATAAATAAAATAAAAATCGTCTACATGCTGCCGACTTCCGTCTAACGTGCAACACGCATATGTGGCACATGCCGCCGCACATTGTAAAATGAGTGAGCGCCTACAAATAAATGAAGTTGTCAAGAAAATAAAGAAATGGAATGGAAAGGAAAGCGAAGAGGAGTATAAAAATGTTATAAAAAAGAGGAAACATATGAAGAATAAAATATATACATAAGTATAAGTAAAAGCGAAGTGAAGCCACAAACACCAAAATCATTTCTCTATAAACATTTCAACAATTGTTAATGCCTTTGACTGTCTGTCAGGGTCTTGGAATTTCCTTTCCTGTACTTTCGTATTTTTCCTTTTGGTTAAACATAAAATTTCATTGATTACAACAGAGGCACAGTCCCACCACTTCTATACATCTTCCCTCCCCCTCCCGCTCCTTTTGCCATCGACGAGTTTGCAAAGTTTATTTGAATATCTTCAATGAGTAAGACTAAGTTGAAGTCGAAGACTACTATGATGGGCACCACCACGCCTAAGTTGTATCTGTTTCTTGTATTTACCACAAATGAAGACAGTCAGCCAGCCTTTTTTTAATGCCACTGCCAATGCTAATGTGCTTTTTGTTTTGTGCGTGTACTCTACCGCCTGCTAATTTACACAATGGTAAAAACCCCAAAAAAATAAAAAAAAAAAAAACAAAAATAAAGACAAAAAGCAAAATCCTCAGGATCTTCACTCTTGGTGTGGTGATGGTGGTTAGGTGAGGTGATGATGATGATGATGGCGCTTGCTACTTGAGTTGCTAAAATATTTAAAATTGTTATTTATATGCTAATGTATGACTACTTTACTTAGAGGGTAACAACAAGAAATCTTAAGGCACCACACCATCATCATCCTATACTACACTACTAAATCCTCATTAATTAGTCCAAACTTTAAACGGCATTTTGTTGTATTTTTCATTATTTATGCGACCAAAAGCTACTTAGTAACACCACCCCAACCAACCGACGACAGACTGAGGATACTGTCAGACAACAGTTCAAGTCAAGTCAAGTCAAGTAGTCAAGCAGGCAGGCAGGCAGGCAGGCAGGCAGGCAGGCAGCCAGTAAATAGATAATTCTAAGCACCCCAGAAAACTGAGAAGGCAACACACAAATTATTGTCCAAATGTGGTAGGCAAAATGACGCCAACGACCAGAATGAGGAGGAGAAGAAGAAGAAGAATGAGTAAAAGAAAAACACTTAAGCGCATATTTTGGGCATTCCAACCAATGCCAAATGCGTTTTAATGCCACTTTTCTTCTTATTCATAGATGTTGTTTTTTATTGTTGTTGCAAGAAAAACCAACAACATGAAAAAAGAAAAATGTAAGCAGGAAAATTCCTTTTCTAAAGTGAGTGAGAAAGTGCGCGTGGAAAGCGCATAAATATCATTCACACCCAACAAACCAACATAGTAGAGAAATGTTGTCGAAATGGAACTAGGAATACCAGACCTACATAAGTGAGTTTCTGTTTCTCTGTGTCTCTGTGTCTATGTTGGAAACAACAATATTTATTTAAAAATAAAAAAAAAGAAAAACAACAAAATACATAGTAGAATAAAAAGTGGAAAATTCAAGGGACACACGCAGCAATAGCAGCAGCAGAAAGAACAAAAATGTTTGTTTAACAATTGCTTTGCTGTATTGTCTGAACATGAGTAGTCCCGGGTTGAATGGATAGGTTAGGTTAGATGCATATGCAGGCATGCATGCATGCACGCAGCTCAACTATAAGTTTTTCTACATCAAGACTGGATTTTTCACATAGTTTTTCTTCTTTTTCCCAATGCCCTTCTCCTTGCTTGCCTCCTACATCAAAAAGGCGTCGGCAACTTTCAACTTTAGTTGTTGTTTCTACTATTGTTTTTGTTTTCTTTTCTTGGATGGGTGCAACAACAACAACAACAACAATAAAGTGTGTTTGCATTTGTTTCGAATATCATCATCATACACACTCCCGAACGACCGACAGACAGACAAACTCAATCCCAATTGCCATCATCGTTGTTCCTGGTCTTATTGTTGTTGTTGTTGATCCCCTAGACCCATTAGAGTGTGTTGTGTTTGTCAGCGAACGAAACACGCTTGAGAAATCGTTCTTTACCTTTGAACCCAAAATACACACAATACACATAAATAGATATGTAGATACACTTGTCTAACGTTTGCTTATGACTTGGTTTGGCCTGGGATTTCAACCAACTACCTGTCGCTGCAGCAAACAGCACCAACAACAACAACTGAAAAATGTATCTGATGACGACTGCCGTTAAGCACGGGAAAACTATCTTTTAACACGCACTGCTGCTGTTGCCACTTTTCTGTTTTGAGCCGAGTTAAGCGCGAGGAGGGCACACTTTGTATGAACTGACAATAAACGTTGAAGATTGAATCAGGAGTTTGTACTATGTTGGTTTGGTTCAGTTCAGTTCTGTTTGTTTCATCATCGCACACAAAATAACATAACACAATAACAACGGTGTGTCGGGTTGTTTGGTGTTGACGCAAAATATTTTCCGCACAAAAAGCCTTGGAAAAAAAACGTTAAAAGCTGAAAGAAAAAAAAAAAAAAACACCCAGGAAAAGATACACATAGTAGATACATGGTATTTGTCTGTCCTACGCCGCCGCCATCACCACTGCAATTTCATTTCATTCATTTTAAGAATTTCTTTCATTTTTTTCCATATCATTCACTTTTTGGTTTTGGTTTCTTTTTCTTTTCTATTCAGATTCAGTGGTTCTGGTTGCCACTTGGCGAGTTTCCTGCATTTTGAGGCATAAAGTTTCACTCAACTCTTCTCAGTCTCATTCTATCGTTCGTACGTTTTTTTTTTTTTATTTTGTTTTATTTAATGTTGGCAATAAATTTCTATATATGCATGTGGATGAGTGCGTGCAATTCCACTTTTCCATCTATCTATCTTTCTATATATTTCTCCCAGGATTTCCCTTTGTATATATGCGCCTTTGCCAGGTTGTTTATACATACAAATACATATTTTTCAAATGTTTGTATCTTAGTTTTTCTATAATGCGTTGTTTCTTCATGCGTTTGTACTATTCTATTTATGAGTTGGTTTGCTTCTTTGGTTCGTCGTTTGTTGGTCGCAGCACATCATTTCATCATCATAACCATACCCTAGGTGAACATAAGAAACAGAGGCAGGCTGAGATGTTCAAGGAAGCCTTGGAACAATAACAAATAACAAAACGTCAAGAGCAATCATCAAACATAAATACCTTGGGTATACAATAGATAGATGTAGTAGTAGATGAGGCAGAGACCAAACTAACTAAGCAACGGAATCGGCGAATGAAAAAAGTTATCAGATACGACTACGACCTTTGTGAGTTTTGTAATAAGATACAAGATACACAGTAAAGAAACTATTAAGAGAAATTTAGTGTTCTTGTTAAATGATTTTTTTTTTTTTTAATGACTTCATAATTATTATGCTTATAAATTAAACTCAAATTTTAAATTTTCAAATAATCTGATATTAAATTAGTAGTAACAGTCGAAGTTCCATAACTCGATCACCATAATACACAACAAATGTTAGACTCATGGAGACTTCGAGCTATAGAACTATTCATTAGAACTTGAAAATTTAACCAAATTAGTACAATAATTGATTAACATAAGTAAATCATCATTTAACATCAAGTTTTCTAGTCAGAGTTTTTTAAAATATTCTGTAATTTGTATTTTAACATTTACAGTATTTATTCACTCTCCTTACCATTATCACACTTGAAGTCGGATTTTCTAGTGGCCTCTGTATAATGTCATCATCTGAAGGAAACTCTCTCATTGTTTACTTCGCTGTAAGCCTCACGAATAGCATTGGAGATTTTGTAAGGATACAAATTTATCCATTCATCCATTCTTTCGTAATAATCTTTCTCATAGATCTTAATCAATATAAGTCAAGAAAATTAAAGTTATGTCATATTTATAGCCCCATATAGAACATTGACCAAATTCAGTTTATTGTTTAACAATTTGCTATTGTTTTACACTTCACAGATTTCCTAAAAAAAAAAAAATTGACTGAAGAATATTCAAGACATTTTCAAACAAATAGTTTTGTTCGAGTTATGGAGATATTTGATTTATTGAATTTCAACTTATGGAAGAAATATGGTATAGATTTTTCTATTAACGATACTGCAATTTGATTTGGTTCGATTTATTGACTGTATATTAGTATTTTTGACTGACATAAAAATCATCTACAATACTTTTGTGCAACAATTTATACAATTACTAGCGTTCCCGACAAAAAATACACACAAACAAACACAGCGCATCGAATGCATTTTTTGTTGTACTCAACTTTAAGCAAATATGTCTAAGCTTTTTGTTTAAATATTTTTAAATACTTTTGTATTTTTTTCTTTAACTTATTCGATATTTATTGTAATTAACTACAATTAAACAAAAAAACAAAGTAAATCGGTTGAAAATTACGGGCCCTAGAGGGAAACACACATATTTTTCAACTTTGTTATACGAATATAAAGACTGAAATTGTCCACAACTGAAACTTGTGGTGCCAGTAATTTGTTTTGACAGGGGATTTCTCTATACTTTTATAAATTTCAGTCAAGTTATGGAAAACGATTGTGGACAAAATCAAACAACATTTGTGATTTCTATCAAAAATATCAAAGATTGTTTAACATTTTCTCAAAGTGTATCATCAAAAGCATAAAACTAATGTTAAACAATCGACCAATTTACAAGCCACATACATACGTTCTATTGTGCTATTACTCCAAACTCCACCTCCATCTTTCACCAACTATTTCTTCTAAACAACATCTATCTATTTTCAAGACAGACTACATAGTAGGAGTTGTAGTAGTAGAATGAAGTCCCCTGTGTACATTTTTCGCTATCCGACATTTATAATATAACTTTTTTTTTTTTTTTTTTCATTTCATTTCTTTTATTTTTTGTATACTTTTTTGTTATGATTGTTTCTCCCTTTTGTCGCTTTGGGCTTGGGCTTTTAATATGTGTATGAATGTGGACTCTTATGATTTGAGGAAGTTAGTCTGTCCATGTTTTGGTCTGTCTTCTTCTTTTCCTAAACCATAATTTTCCAAATAAATATATTTCTTTATTTTTTCTTGTTCTTATGCCATTTCCAATTCCTTCTCTTACTGTTGTTGCAGCACTTGGTCTTCTATCTATGGTATTTCTATCTTTTGTAATAAATTTCAAGATTTTTTTTTTGCTTTTCTTTTATTTTTTCCACTTTTCGCGTTTATTTCATTTGATTTCATATTTTTTCTTTTGCTTTTCATTATTACTTTTTGTTTATTTAACTGCGTGTAATTTGAGCGCTCAAAGGTAAATGGAACAAATAAAAAATAAAGAAAAAAAAAAAAAAAATGAAACCAATGAAAATATATGCCACCCTTAAGGTAAGTACAATACATACTAATACGGTATCTATCTAAATACATATGTATGTATGTTTGTCTATAGTATAAGGTATTCAAATATCATGGTATAAAATCTGTGAAAATTTTATGATAACATTTCTATTTGCTGTTGTTGTTTGTGTCCCCTCTTTAAACATGCAAATACACACAGGCACTCATAGAGATAGTACACAGATACACAGAGAAGAGATTCGGTTGAACACTTGTAGATGAAATAGAAAATCTGTGAATATCTATTTGCATTCTAAACGTCTGTTTGCAAAAGTTTGAAAATTGTTTTCATCGCTCACACTCTAGTGCCATAATTTTCATCGCCATCGTCGTCGTTGGTATTGTAGTCAAAGATATAAAGTATATAGTATAGTATAGGAGAGGAGAGGTAAGAGAAAGAAATCATTTTAGGCTCGGCGCAGCATTCATTCAAACAACCAACAAACCATCCATCCATCCATCCATCTATCCATTTATTTGCCTAATATATCTTCATAGTCTTGGCAATATCTGTCTGTATGTTGTCTGTCCATTCATTCGTTTTTCTGTCCGTCTAGTTGTCCTGTTCGTTCATCTTCTTGTCCATTTCATTTCGTTCATATCTCAAGTCCTCGATCTGTGGTGGTATCTGCAACAAAACGCATTGCCATACGTTTTTGTTGTTGTCATCGTTGTCAGCTTTTGCCAACTGTCGGGATTTTTTGGCTTCCGTATAATTCTTTCAACAGAACGAGCGCCCTTCACTCTAAAGTGTACATACAACTACTACTCCCTTTATACGTGCCACATATTTTTTTTACTAGTCTTTCAGTCCGTCTGAATGTCTTTCTATATCTACGACGACTCTACGAAACGACGATGTCGATGCCGCCAACATAGCCTGAGCTTTTGACTTCAGTGACTATGTGGTATGTGTTTATATGCCTCATATTTACGACTCTTATGAATTTGTATTTGATGCCATCATCGTCTGCATCATCATCATCATCATCATCATCATTGTCGGCGTCATCATTCTCCATAGTCGCTAAGGCAATTCCTCAAGTGCTTCGCAGCCACTGTTGTCAAAGTTATTTGCCTCTCCTCAATACCTCCCGGGTTCATTTTGTGGATGTCTGTCCTTATGTCTATTTCCTTGGTCCGTTTATCTATCTGAATGTCTGACTGACTGACTGATTGTCTTTCCATCTCCGTTCCACTTGAAAATTTGGCATCAAATGTCATCGTTCACATGCCTTTGGAGATATTTTATTATTTTTTTATTTCTTTTTTCAAGTTATTTTCTATATCTTTTTTCCACATCTTTTACTACTTATGAGTATTTTTCGGCATTTCACCCTCAAATTTATCTCAATTCAACTCAATGGCGGCATTTTGTCGTCTAGCCGCACGCTTTTAGTTTCAAAATGCGTATTTAAGATACTTCTGCACGTTCTAAAAGATACTTCTTCACTAGTTATACTCGTACAACATACTACTATGTCCGCCGCTATAGCTCCATGTTTGTTCTGTACGCTCTGTCATTTTTAATGAATCACTTAATTGTCCAAACGGTTCAAGTACTTGAAGTTTAAGTTCATAATATTTTCCAAGTATTTTTCTAAGTATTTTTTCATTTCCTTACTTTTTTTTTTTTGCATTTTTTCTTGGCAACAATTTTAAATTTGATTTCTTTTCACTTTTCGAAGAAGTCGCCTGTGTCAATAAAAATAGGCAGCAAATTTTGCCAATTTTTCGTATTTTTCGTATTACAATTTCTTGGCAAGCTCAGATGATGGATTTGAAGGAGACCATCCCATCTCACATTATTCACCCACTCATGCTGAAAAACATCGCTCATCTCACCATAATCATTATCATCATTACTAAAAGACGATGATGATGGTTGTCCTGATCCACATCAGAAACGCATGATTCAGCATATAATTTCGTTCACACCATTTAATTTTCGGTTTGTTGACACTTTGGTCTCAACGCGCGTTCGATTCGCGTCCGCATTCCCTTCGCTTTCGTTTTCAAATGATTTACAGCCCCCACGAGCATATAAAATATGTAGTATACTATGGTATATATATCTCATCATCTCGTATTGCATGCATTGTAGTTTTTGGTTTAGTATCTTTCATTCTCTTCATGTTCAAAATTTATTTCATTTGGCATGACTTTTGTGTTTAAATGTTTATAGTAGTATGTGGTGGCATGTCTTCAGTGAGAGTTTTGTGAGTCTTGTGAATGCTTATTGCCACTACCGTCGGTCGCTTCTGTTTTTCATCAAATGAAATGAGAAAAGGTCGAGTGTCGAAGTCGAAGAGTAAGTCCAGGGTCTATCAACGTCTGCACATATATATTTTCATTTCATTTCGATGTCTTCAAATGCAAACGAGCACTAATTAAGTGCCAGCAAAACATGACTTTTTATAACTCACTCATTTATGTTAGGTTGGCTGCTTAATTTGGTTCAGTCCTTCCCTTCCGTTTTTCTGTTTACATCTGTATCTGTTTCGTGTCCATCATTGCTACTGTAGATACTTACGTTTTGCTTTGTGTTACTTTTTACTACCTCTCAGTTGTTGACTTCTTTGCCACTGCATGCAGATCAATCGAGATTCCATTCTTAGTGTTGTTATTGTAACGTATGTCGTTGCATTTTATTTCATTTATAATTAAGACTTTTGTCATTTAGGTTTAGTTTTTCCGAATTTGTTATTGTTAATGTAACTGTTGTTTCATTTGTTATTCTGTATTGTTAATTGTTGTTTAGATACTTCAATTCTTCTACTCCCAGAGACTTAAATATGTTAAACTGAATTGGAATAAATAAAAGAATTAACGAACCTTTGGTTGTTATCTCAATTTTCTAATCGTGTGGTTTGGTTGACGATGGTCATAAAAATGGTTTATCTATGTTAGTAGATAAAGTATTGAGATTATACATTCTTTTTGATACCTTTTGGATTATGGGAATTGCATTCATGAAATTCGTTTCAGCAAAATTATAGTTGAATAGATGTGCAAAAAGTGTTTTAAGATTAAATCAATAATAAGTAAAACTGGGTAGTTGAAGTTAATTTCCATAACTCATTCTATGGTAATCGCTAAAAAAAATGTTTGTCATTTTATTTAATAAATAAAGTAAAAGCATTTTTATGTTGCTATTGCTACGTGATCCACACCAAACCTCACTCAAACACTCTCCAGACTATGCTAGAGACTCACTGAAAATTTCATCAAAAATGGTCCAGTGGAGTCGGAGTCCATACCGAAGAGACATACAGACATAGTTCCACTTGAATATATTTTCTATTATTTTTTCAACTTTTATAATAAATTTGTTAAAATGGTGAAACTAGAAAACGGAATTTCTTCACAGAATCTTCTAAACTGAAATTTGTTTAATTCTTTTTTACTCAGAATAATGAAAAGTATAAATATAAAAGATTTAAACTGTCTACCTAGTTTCATTTTAATTTTGTATATATGTACGTATGTAAGTTCAATACTCGTAAATCTCAAAGTAATACATTAAAAGATAACCAACTGTCACAAAAATTAAAAGCTAAATCTTGTGGAAACTACTAAGTCTAAACAAATTCTTCTCGTGTTCTTTATTTTTAATTCTCAAAGTAGATAGATAGATGATAGTGATGTATCCACACAAGCAACAAAATCAGCGCAATTAAAAGCCTTCTTCTCTCATTTTTTGTATCTTTTATATTCTTCTTAAGTTCTAAAATGTCGCATAATTTATGTTGTTCACTAAAGCTACAAATTGACTCGTATCGACATGCAGCAGCGATATGCGGCGGCATAGCCACCACACTAACCACGTTCATTCCCTAGTGTCAAAAAAAAAAAAAAATATAAACTAACAGAAAAGAAAAAGATGCAACCTCTACTCTAACGACTTGAAAATCCTTATTAATCACAATGCCACACTTCACTATGCTTCGCTTCATTTGCCACATGCTGCGGCTGATGCAGCAGCGGAATTGGCATCAACTATGGTTGTAACAAGCTGCTATTGCTTTGCCACACCATAAAGAACAGCCCCAATGCAATCCAAAAGAAAAGCTTGAAGCGCTGATAAGCGGTTGCCAAGACTACAGAAGACCAGACCAGACCAGAACAGAACAGAACGTCATGACAACCAAATACGATCAACAAAACTTAGCTAGTAGTTGGCTAACAAGCAACAGCAACAGCAACAGCAGCAGCAGCAGCCGTGAGCTAAGAACGTCCACTCATTTTCAATTAATTAATCCTACAACATTCCTCAACTATTATCGCGGCATATCTCAAATATTTTCTTTAATTACGAAAGCAAAAAGTCAACTCCAAAAGGAAAATTGAAAGAGAAAATAAGTAGTAAGTAAAGCAACATGACAGTCAGATATGCCGGCAGGCAGCAGTCAAGTCAAGCAGGCAATTTGGTATAGGAACGCAAACAAAAAATAAATAAAAATAAAAAAAATTAAATATAAAAGAAGAAAAAGTATCTGACACCTTGAACAATCAATACATCATGCAAAATAAAAGCGGAGCTTTGCATTGCAGTATCCTATGAAAGGAAAGAAAAGAATAAGTTGCACGCACAGACAATTATCTAGGAAAAAAAGTGGCAAGGCAACTGTGTCAGGTATTGCATGCAACGTCGTCATCGTCTCTCAAAGTAGAATAAAAAGTATCTAATATAAGGAAGAAAAAAATTTATGCCATTCAAAATTAGCAAAGTGTTATCTAAACGCATAAATTACAACATACAACATCGTACCAAACGATGGAAGGAAACCAAGAAGGTAGGCAGGTAGGAATGGTAGATTAAGTGGATGGAGGATGGCAAGATGATAGGTAAAGAAGAGCAGGCAACAGCAAATGGTTGCCACATGCAAGGCTGGCTGATGGCTGACTTTGCCTTAGTTGCTAGCTTGATCTGTGGCATTGTAGCCTGTGGCTTTGCCAATAACCAGTAATAGCAATATCAGCAAGGAATAAGATACAAAAGAAGCCCAAAGAGAAAAGTACAAGATTGTTTTTTTTTTTTTGTTTTTTCTTCGCATGCAAATCTTAGCCTTGCTGTTTGCCTTGGTATTGCTCTTCTTCCTCGTTTATCTCTTTGCTTCCTTCTATCATTCTATTTTGCTATGTGACAGCTAAAGTTGCAGCTTTATAGGCATCACCATATGCGCCTCATATACATTTCGCAACGATAAAATAGTCATCGTCGAAGAAGTAGTTAATGCCACCGCCACCACCATCATCTTTTCCTATAATGTATCTGGTCCTCTCTAAGAGAACCCATCGTCATCGCCATCATCATCTTTGTCGTAGTCGTAGAAATGCGGCATGAGCGATGCCAACAACTGATTGTGACGTGAACTAAGCTCGTAATGAAAGCATATACAGGGGGCCAAAGTCATCTGAGAGCGACAACTTTGAGTACAGTTGAAGTTAAGCAACAGCAGCAGCAGCAGTCATAGTCATTGTAAGTAGTACAGGTAGAACTCCAAAGAGATACTACCAAGTCTAAGTCATAGATTCTTTAGCTTCCAAACAGCGGTAGACAGGTTGCAGCAGCAAACGTAGTCATCGTCGTCTTTCTTGTCGTTGTCGTTGTCGTTGTGGCACCCAAAACGTCTCAAACAAAGATATAAGCACGACATAAATGGTACTTTATATCTTTAAAGATATTATTTTCCAACGCACACAACTATGAATATACATACATACATATATAGAGTTTATGATTTTTTCTCGATATTTTGTCATCTTTATTATCAGAAAAAGAATATTTCGTAAAATAAGAAATAAAGTACTGAACCGAACTGAAAGCCTTAAAGCTGAGCTAAACTGAACTGAGTCGAGTTGGGAATGCAGTACGAACGCAGCACGCTCTCATCGCTCTATGAAGCAAGTTCAGTTTTTGAGTGGCGTTCTGGGAACCAAAGCAGGCAGGCAGCCATGTATAGGGTAAAGATACTCCAACATTTTGCAGTAGTTGAATTGTTGGCAAAGGTGCTACAATAACGAAAACGCAACACACATTTGTACATGCAACATCAATTCGTATCACATACTCCTCAACTTCAAATGGTAAAACAGCACGGCACCCATTGAAATGTAATGCGAATTGTAAACTTACGGAGCCCACACGTCCATTTGTCGTCGTCCTTATATGTATGTATGTAAAAGGAGGCCAGAGATGATGCCGCCTCTTCTTGCCACTTCAAATGTCCAATGCAGTAACAGTAAGAGCACCAGTACCAGTACCAAGTACCAGCATTCAAGAAGTTCTCGTTATGCTGATACGCGTAAGGAGCAAAAATAAAAACTATAACACAAACCCCCCTTAAAAAAAAAAAAAAAAAAAGTATCTATGAGATACTCATATTTGCTATTTGCTCGTACGACTCTCATAAACAACATTATTTGCTGCGCTATATAAACTTCAGCAAACTCTTCTCGTAAACTAGTTTTCCTTTTCATAAACACACACACACACACACATACATAGATATGTATATATTATATATTCACAGAGCTACACACAGACATTGTACGAGTGTAATAGGCAGAGGTGAAGTAATCTCTTCTTGGCCTTGCTTTAGCATAACTTTATGCTATTCGCTATTACAAAAGACAACTATGAACAAACACATACAGTCCGACACCCAGACATCCGGATACCCAAACAAATAGACAGACAGACAGACGGATAGACGGACATTATCAAAAGGTTTGAACTATATTAATGCGTCTGTGTGTTTGTGTATCTTTCAAATTTAGAACTCACAGTAGCTTGAAAAACAATAAAGAAAGTTCTTATATGTCTGTCTGTCTGTATGTTGGCCTGTCTCTTTATATTTCTGTTTGTTTACAGTATGTGGTAGCCAATCCAAGTTTAAAACCCACTCAGAGAAATGTGCTATTGAGCCAAAAGCCGCCATTGCCATCGTCACCGTCACCGTCGTTACCGATTCAACCAAAAAAAACCACAAAACCTGAGCCTGAACATATTGCCAATGGCGCACCATTGTCTTTTATAGTTCCATAGATCTACAGTGTATCTACATACTACTACATACACACACACACACAGATACATTTGTCTGCATACATATACTTACATAAATACAATTGTGTGTGTGTGTGTGTGTGTGTGTATCTGCTGTGCTTTCTGTTATTTGGTTTCATGCTTCTTAACTGTGGGTTTTCAACACAACTTTGCGGTTAGAAAAAACAAAGTCTGAATAAAAAAATAGAAAATAAAAGCAATTGGAAAAGGAAAAAATGTTGTTGGTATGCTCTACGAGCTGTGAAGTTACGCTTTATAGTTGGGTTTAGTGTCATAAATCGGTGTTGAAGTGGTATAGTTTCATCTGAATCAGGCATATAATCTTAGTCATGAATTCAAATAGAAAAAGAAGCCTTTTGTGTTTTTCCCCACCAAGTTTTCCGTTTTTGAAATTTAACAGATCCACAACAATCAGAATTCAAGATGAAGTAAAAGGATGGACATGTTATGAATCTTTCTTTTTAAACAACATACCATCATATAACAAAATATTCTTGTAATATGTATACTATAATTGTGGATGATTATGATTCTTTAATATAAAAATTTACTTTTATTTTTCTATGATTGCTGAGCCCTTAAAAAAAAAATAAAAAAAAAAAAAATTAATATTCCCAATAAAAGTCTTTGTGAAATGTTAGTTTTCTATCTAAAATAAAAAGTTTGAATCCAAAGACTTTAATTTATGAGGTGGTTATGTCTTTACGTAGACCAAAACTAACTAAACATGACTTTTGGTACTCGAAGGTTTGTTTGGCACCTACTTATTATACGTATAATATTAACTTACCTTATAATAACTGAATTGAAGTGATGTAGAAAATCCAATTTTCTTGTTTATTTATCTATAAAAAAAAAAAAATAAAAATTAGAAAATATCAGTAAGTTAATTAATTGACCAATACATTTCCTTATATTTAGAATTTTAAAGTATGTATTTAATATTTTATATATGAATTTTTGTTTTTAAATCTAAAATCAAATAAAATCAATTTGTCATAAGCCATCAGAGGATGCCTCACTTCACGCTTTACCATCATATCTACCACATAATAATTTGAAATCTCTACTGTGTGCAACATAGTAACTACATGCTAGATACTAAGTATCTTTTTGCTACAAAATAAAGACAAAAGTACAATGTTGTAATGATGAGATGAGATGGCAAAGAATGAATCCTTTTTCCTTTCTAACTTCCTAACTCTAACTAACACACAGTTACAGATACTGTTGATTATAATCCAGACGACAAACACACACCCAAGTATAACCATACAAAAATTCAAACCGAACACAAAATGTAACTCAATCTTTGCAACTGTAACGACAATTTGAGTGATGCGAATGAACAAATATTGCTTCGACCACCGACAGACAAAAGAAGGTGAAGATGAGTGAAGAACGACAAAGATTACATACATACAAGCAAGCAAACAAACAAACAAAGATACTACATTATGCGGCAACCAAAAGAAGTATAGATACACATATACGAATATCCAGCAGTTACTTTGTAGCAAGTAAACTTGAAAGCAGGAAAGAATTGCAAATCAAGTAAGAGAAGAGAAGTTATCCACCAACAATGGGACAGAAGAAATGAAAAGGAAAAATTGCACATGATCATGACGGTTAAGATGATGATGATGATGATGAATGAAATGCACTAAACTTGAAGCAGAATGGGGATAGAAGGGAGGAAAAGGAAAAAAAATTGTTGCAAGCTTCGGCGCTCAATTGGCATTGTGCATTGTATAGTATGTGGCTGCAGAAGCAGAAGATGCAATCAAGCAACCAAAAGTATCTAACCAACCAAGCGAGCGTATGAACGAACAATCGACTAAGCTGAACAAATAGATAGACCATCCGACAGACAGACAGACAGATTTATATATAGGGGACTTTTGGTTCGCTGCGCGATTATATGTTGGTTGGTCGGTCGGTTGTCGGTTGGTTGATGATGGACACACAGACGGAGATGTTATGCTATTAATGTCCAGCGCACACATGAAACAAGATATTTTTCAGTTCGTCGTCGTCATCAACATCATTGTATCTTTTACTTGGTTGTTTAAGGCAACTTCTTAGTTCGATGTGAACGCCAAAGTCATTCGCTGAAGACAGAACCACTTTAAGATTTCCTTGTGACCTCTTCTTTCCTCTTCCCTTGTTTTATGGATGTTTTGTAGTAAGTAGTATGTGTGTATGTTTGGACATCGATTTTAGGTGCCTTTTAGTTATTCTAGAATGCTGCCGACCGACCAACCAACAGGCAGGCAGGCATCTTCGAGGCAACGTTCACTTCGAGTTCGTGTTCGTTCTGAGGTCTTCTGAACCAACCAACCAACCAAACCAACACTTTGCTTTATTGTGTTCGCCCAAGTTTTGTACAAAACGACACACGTTGTAGGATACTTTTGTTGCAATGTTGATATTCTTTGCTTTGAATTGCATTGCGCGATATTCTTCTTTACTCTGCTCCTTCCAATGCATCTTTTTCCACATAGTATCTTATGACTGGATTCGTCGTTGTTGTCGTCGTCATCACCATCACTATCATCATTATCATCATCGTCGTCGTCGTCATTGTCGTTCCTTCGTGTGAGTAATAGGCGGCGTTGCCGTTGTGTAGTAAATGAGCTTACCAGGTGATACCAAAACACAAAAGAAATTATAGTAATCAAATCATTTTTATGTTAAATTATGATCGACAGCAAGCAACGAAGCGACTCCGAATGGAATGGAATGGAATGGACAACCACAAACACGACCAGATAGAATTCTCTTTACGTATTGTCTGGTATACATAGGAGAAGGCAAAGAATACAAAAGTATCTTAAGTTGGATTTTGTATTAAAGGTTATCAATAGTGTGGTTTTTTAATGAAACTTTATACTAAATAGTTTTGTTTGTTGCTTACTAAGAAATTCATAATAAAAGGGATTGTATTCAAGATGTGTGTAGAGTGAGTGAGTGAGTGTAGTATGTGGAGGAGGGGGAAACTGAACTGATGTGGGCCGTCATCATTTACTTTATTGATGTACAAACGTTTTGTGTGTTGTTTTTGTAGTTATTAGTACATATCATTTATTGTTGTTGTTCTACCTACCACTGAATAATATGATGAGCTCTAAGGCTAATTATCTTTTGACTTGCAACAAGTTTATTAATGTTTATAGGAAAGAAAAATAAGTATACAAAAAAAAAAAAAAAAGAAAGAAAGAAAGAAAATTTATTACATACAACATCAAGTGGTGGCACAACAAACAGATACACATTCGTTGCACCTCAGCTGATTGGAGGTGCGGCAAAACAACAGTGTTACCATCATTTGTTGCATTTTGCGCGATTTTAAAAGGTTTCAAAGCACATTTATTATGATTACACATACACATAATGCAGCAGCAGAAAGATAGAGGTATAGAAGAGAAGAGAAGGATGGAATAGAGTGGAGTGGAGTGGAGTAAAGAAAGAGGGGGATCATCTTTAGTTGAGACTTAATGTAGCGCTATAACATCACATCAGAGCAAAACTTAAGCCCTCTAAGCTTAGAGCAACCAAAGCGCGTACACTTAAAACAAATTGAGTTGCAAGCTTGTGACGTGCGACGGACGTGTTCTTCGTGGTCGGCTTGACTTCATCATCATCATCGTCGTGAGTGTCATGGTGCCACCACCATCGTATATGTATCTGTGTGTGTTGGCACTGTTTGTTTGTGTGTATTTGTACTATTTATTTAACTCCATTTGGTATTAATCTTCTTTTTTTTCCAACGCTTTTATCCATAGATACAAGGAAGGTGCAATGTTCATTTAGTGCGCCATCATAAAATAAGAAAATAGTATGGTAGATAACAACATATATCATTTAAATGTAGTAGATACACAACAGATGCTATACATAAATATGTATTTTTATAGTTTAAATTGATAAACAAGAAAAATATTTACTAATTTGTATTGCATGTCCCAGCATACAATTGGCCACAAATCATAGATTTATCTTTTTATTTTTCATATTTTCGTGTATTATTGTTTAATTAAGATAGTTTTGTGATTAATCAATCTCAAATTCATTGTTTTAAAAGGCATTGAAGACTCTATAAATCGACTTAATCCATGAAGTATATTTAGACCTCATTATTTTCGTATGGTAAACAATCACTCATTGATATAAGAATGACAAACATATTTAAGAAGCAATAGTGGCTTAGTGTTTCTAATTTTTATAAAGTTAAATATAGTAAGTTCTATCTAAAGATCTTAAGCAAAGCTTACGAATTATTGAATTTTATTAGTAATATTTTCGTGTTGTTTTAAAAATATTTTTTGCAAAATTTTGACCGTAAAGGTCGCAATAATCGACCTACTGAGCAAGTAACTCAAGCCATATTGACGATGTAGCCGTGCACAGCAATTGGGATTATGTTGCTCGACCAAGAACGTTGAAGAATTGTCACAAGAATCTTGGTCTAAAGGCGTACAAAACACAGCGGGTTTAAGAAATGATGCCGATCGATCTGCCAATTGTCTTTAGCGACGAATCTCATTTCTGGTTGTATGGATATGTCAATAAATAACTGGTCCCATGAGCAGCTTTAGATATACAAAAGCTGCCAATGAACAAACCTGAAAAATGATCCAGTGGAATCATTGGCCAGTATTTTTCAAAAAGATGACAATGAGAATGAACAACGTTACCGACAATGATTTCAAACTTTTTTTTTTTGCCTAAAATACATAAGCTGAACCTGGTCGACATGTGGTCCCAGCAAGACGGCGCTACAGCCCAGTTAGCGGTATTGCCAATTGAGAAATGAGTTTAATAAGAGAGTCAATTACAGCATTGAAAGACATCATTACACGTATGATTAGCGAGATTCCAGCCAATATGCTCGACAAAATACTCAAAATTGGACTCGTGATATATATTTAATTATAAGTATATAACTAAATCAAACACTTTAAAAAATACCCATTACTTTGAAAAGTATTTTTAAAATCAACGGGAAACTTCGAAGGTTTTCGTTCCATCATTTGTTAAGAAATTTTGTTTTTAATTAATTATATTTTAAATCTAAAAACTCAATATAATTGCATCATAATTTTGATTCTAACTCTGCCTCCCATCATCATCTCATAAAACAGAATCAAACTTTTAAAGTTTCAAATTAGTTTCTTTGAACTTTCTTTAAAGTAGTATTAAGTATAAGTATCTTTAAAATATTGATAGAAAATCAGTGAAAAAAATCTCTTGATAAACTTAATGAAAAGAACGTTTTTATATAAAACTTTTTCCCAAAATAAGCTTAAAGTACCTTTACAAAATCTTTAGCGTAAAGAGAATCTGCACTTGAACACCAAGAAAACTACCTTAGCAAATGTACATGCAGCAGGAGCAAGAATACTCACGCACAAATCTGTTTGCCTCTAAGTTTTTGTGCAAAACTTTCAAAATATTTCTTCAACCATAAAAATAAAAAAAAAAAATAAAAAATTATAAAAGAATAAAGATTTAAACTTTTTCTTTCTTTTTTTTCTTTCTACATTTCAGTACTTTTCGCAATGCAGTATTAAAAATTAGATACGCATATCAAATAAAAAAAAAAAAAAAAAAAAAGAAGAAAAGAAGCGAAAGGAAAAAGAAGTTATAAGAATGGTAATGCCGTTTCGGTCTGCCTTTGAACTTTGGTTTGCCGAAAAACTTCAAAGTCAAATTTAGCTTATTCCTTGAACTCAGCAGCAAAATATAGTAGACGGAGGATTGCAGACGGGCAAAGTGGGGAGTGGTGGAAAAAGCACCACACAACACGACAATCGGACAAGTCGAGAGTCTTATAGACCAAGACAAAAACTAACGGGCAAAGTGTTGAAGACGATTATAGATATCATTGCCACTATCTTGTCTCACTCTCTGTGTGTGTGTGTGTGTGTTTGGCTATCTGTCTGTCGGTCGGTTCATTCAGATATTTGCGGGCTCAACTTTATCCACAAGAAGCTGTAGTAACGGCAGGAATATCGGAGAAGATGATAGCAAGAAGGAAATAAATTAAATTGTCAAATGAAACTTTAACACATTATTGCAACAGCAGAGCAGCTTTCTTGTGAAGAAGATTATGCCAACAAAACTAACACCATTTTATCGGTGTGCAATGCCAACATCATAGACATGTTTTCCAAACCAGAGATTCTTAAGCTTTGTTCTCAGTGTTTCAAGTAAATGTAGGAGGAAAATTGGAAATTCTACAGGACTCAAACTCTCTTGAGTTTTATTAAATAAAAATCAAAATAAAAGTTAAATTTCATTACAAATTCACTTTTGTTAGATGTGTCTCATTTAACTATCATTGTACGCTGCACGCATATGAACCTCTAGGATGTGCTGCCAGTCCTGGCGGTCTTCTGAAAGAAAAATGTTACGAATGGAATCCATCAGCCAGAGAATAGTTCAGACAGCAGGCGTTAAGATAAGGTGTAGAGTTTCGTACTTTGCGGTCGAAATGTTTACTTGTCCATGGCTCAATAACTAAGGAACCCTTAGTGGTTTAATTTTGAGCATTCTGCCATTATTGATTCCACAGATATGTAAATATTTATCCTGAAATAAAATGTATTACTTCCCTACCAGAAAAGTTGAAGAAACTCTGTTCTAAACTAAAGGAAGAACTTCTTAAGCACTAAGACAGAAGGCCTTCGTCATCACCACCACAAAGCTGGCTGGCTAAGTAATTCCTAACGATGCCAAAAATAAAAACCAAGTTGTCTTTGTGTATTGAAACAACTTTTTCCACGATAATTAAATATTTTTAATTGCTGCACAATGGACACCGTGTTAAGAAACCCAAGAAGAACGCACTTAAAGAAATGTTGTGTTACTTGATAGAAAGAATTATTTCCATAAAAGTGCAAATCATTAAATCTCTTTTTTTGCCAAAAGCAGATCTTGAACTGAATACATTGCACAACAACAACTGCAACGCAATACAACACAACACACTCTCATATTGCAATGTATCTATTGAGGCCAAATGAAAAGGAGGACGGTAGTGGGCGGGTGTACAGCAAGTGCTACAACATAACAAACATACTTCTAATATTTAGCCAAAACAAACCCAGCTTCAACACAAAAAATGAACACATTATGGCGCGGAATTGCCGTCACCACCGCCACCATGAACCAACCACCAACAACAACAACATCACATAGAAGTAAAAACAAAACCAAAGTCTTAGCCACAACAGACTGTGATTACTTTGGTCGCAAAGATTAAGGAGTCAATAGAAGATGCACAAAGAGACAGAGAGACATAAGAGAAGAAATAAAGTAAGTAGTACGAAAGAGTCTTTGCTGCGGCTGGTGCTGCTGCAAATCTAGAGTGCATTTTCGGATATCAGAGATTTAGTGCATTTTTTGTATGCTATGTACTATGCATGTGAGAGATGTTGTACTTGCTGAATAGAAGCAAAATCCGTGCGCTTAAGTGGAAATGGTGCTGTCGAAGCAAAGTAGTTAGAGAGTGTGGCGGCATGTCAGGAAATGGAGGAGGATCTGGAGGCTGGCGCGTCAGTAAGCAAAAGCAAGCAAACCAACCAAGTCAAACCAGCAAATCCAAGGCAACACCGCAGGCCATGTAAGTGTGTACGATGCTTGCAACATAAAAAGACAGACAGACATGCAGACAGACTAACTGCCAAACAGACAGACATCACTGTACAGAATAACAGCGCTAAGCTTAAGTTAAGTTCAAGCAAAATGATCTAAAACAAAATGCGAAGAGTAAGAGAAGTTGGTGTAACTTTGTAATACATGCAACAACAACAAAAGCAAGAAGGAGAAACAGTGGCGCCCCTTGCGCCAACTTTGTCTCAATCTTCTTTCTTTTGCTTATTTTACTTGACTTGCAGCAACTGCAATTTAATGGTGCAACGTCAGTTGATGTCAGTATTTCTCTCTGAAACTCTGTGTGTGTGTGTGTACAATTGTGTGCACTGCATTTTTTTGAGGTGCAGCAGTCAAGTAGTAGATACACAGCAATAAAAACAAAAAGATACAATTTTTGAAAGCGTACCATCTGAGAGTAACTTAGGCCAGATCAACAACAGCAGCAGCAGCTCAAAGCATCAATAGCTTCAGCACCAATTACAAAAGAAGTAATAAAAAAAAAAAAAATGAAATATAAAAAAATAAATCAAAATGAAAAGAAAAAGAAAAAGAGTATCTACATTCTACATAAAGATGAATCCAGTTTTAGTCTTGCGGTATACAAGGAAACATTAAGAATTGCGTTACTTCATATTCACGGTATATCAACATTTGTAGATAGTTTGGTGCTAAAACAAAATTACTTATATAAAAAGAAAGAAAATTAATTGATTTTATGATAATTGAAAATTTTTCAAAACACAAAATTCTTCTTCTAATAAATTTATAGTAAAAATTTAAAAAATAGGAAACCATTAGAGATTTTTTGTATATAAAATCCTAAGAAAAGAATTAGGAACAAGGATAATTTAATTTGTATAATGTAATTTCATTTTGATTAAAAGATACATTTTTGATGGCACATTTTTATTAAGTCATTCTACTATTTATATTTTGTTTGTAACACTATGTTTAAATTTAAAGTTGACTGGCTCGTTGGCTCAATGGTTAGTGCGCCAAGCTGACATCCTAAAGTCGCGGGTTCGATTCCGCTCAAGTCTGGTCCTGCACTTTTCTAATTTCCCCTAATACTTCCTAACTCTCTCCCTGAGCTGAAGGATGTGTCACTATTGCTCATATTAATAACTAAATTATAATTTGTAATTATAATCTTAGTTCTATATAAATAAATAAATAAATAAAAAATTTATTTATTAGAACTTGTCTATGAATTATAAGAGATTCGTGGTAGTACATCAAGCTGTTTCTCATAAAATTCCGTCCATTTGGTGTCCCTATGGTTAAACTTTTTGTTGGAAGGATGCCTTAGAGACGTAAACAAATCGAAGTCTGGAATTCATTAATTTTACTCAAAAAACTTGCGTCAAATAATTATATAAATCTTATCTGGATACCTGACCATAGTGGGTATCTTGGGAACTCGCCTGGAAAGAAGCTGTAAATGTCCTCATTGGAGGAAGATCTGTCTGCAAGTTGCATTGCAGTTCCATAAAAACTAAATTTAAACAATGGCTTACTGAGAAATCGCATCTTCATTGGTTAGATACGAAACATACGAAACACAATAGGGCAGCAAAAACCTTCATGCTATCTAGATCTCGCTAAAGACCTTAAGAAACACTGGGACTAACACGGAAAGGTATTCGTGTAAATCAGACTTCTTGATGAGACATTGCAGAGTTATGAATCATCTACAAAATACGAGGATTAGTCGAAATAACCAATGCCAGCTATGTAATGAAAAAGAGGAGATAGCAGATCATTTACTTTGCCACTGTGAGGGCCTAACTTGGATAAGACTTCGCTATCTGGGTAGCCATTATATGGAACTAAGTGAAATTACAGTCATGCCTCCAAAGAAAGTCATGTAATTTTTGATTAATACCAGAATCTCGGAGGAACTGGGGTTGACACAAAAGGACCACACTGACGAGGTGTAGTAGTTCTCGCCCCTCTTCAAATCTAATCTAAAATGAGTCCGCACTAAAGTTCTGCCATCAGGACCTCATTAATTGAATTCAGTTGTGTTATTTCAAGTCACAGAATTTTAAAGGAAAGTAAAAAGGGGCATCATTGTATTTAATAAAATTTTTTTGTGCAGGCGATTTTAACAAACATCTTAGTCGAACATTTCTTAAAATTTTCACTGAAATTTTAACTTTCTTTTGTTTGTTTGTTTGTTTTGGCATCTCGTTGATGTTGTTATTGCTGTTGTATGTAATGCATTTTTCAGTATGTTTTGTATGTTTTTCTGTATATACGAATGTATCTTGTATCTGCACTTAACACGCATTCTAATTGCAACAGCCAAGCATTTTTCTTTAAGAGAAAAGAAATTATTAACAAAACAAAAGCTGGTGCCAAAGCAAAAAAAAAAAAAAAAAAAAAAAAAAACAAAGCTTGAAAAAAAGGAAGGAAACAATGGAAGGAGAGAACAACAAGAAGAAGAAAAGGTTACTTCAATAAGAAACAAAACAGAAAAGTGGTGTTGCTGCCGGAGACGAAGTGTTTCCCTGCCGCTGTTGATTTCGTCACCATGGAGGAGAACGAGGGAGCATCATTTTGTGGCGGAAGGATGCAGCAGCAGACACACCAGTCAAAGCCTCAGGAGTGAAGGATAGGAGGAGAGATACAATGAGTGAACCAAAAGCGTAGCAAAACGATTGCACGTTGAAGGCATAATAATAAAAGGTTAAAAAAGGCGCAAAGAAGATTAAATGCTTGAGAAGATGCAACATTTTTTTTTTCTTATTCTCTCATTATTCACATTACTTCGCATTGCGCTTTGGACTCAATTCTGTTGTTTAAAAGTGTATAAAAAAATGGTGAGAGGAAAGCAAGTGGGAGGAGGTAAAGTAAAGTGCAACACAGCAGGCGGATAGGCATTTTGTATAAGTTTCTGTTGTTGCTGTTGTTATTATTATTATGTTGTGTTCTGTTCTGTTCTGTTGAGATACTTTTATGAATGCTGGCTGCTCTCCTTCGTATTGAGAGTCAGTCAGTTCAGTCAGTCAGGTACTACACACTTATTATTATTGTTGTTGTTGTTGTTGCATGTTTCTGTTGTTATTGCATGTTGCTATATCATGTAGTTTTGTTGTAATTGCACATGTTGCAATTGCCGCCACCGCCGTCGTCGTCATGTTTCTGTGTTGCTTTTGTTTTAAATTTTAGTTTTGCTATTGGCTTTGTACCTTTTAGTTAAGCATTTTTTGTGTTCAAGTTGAAGGCACATGGTAATGGGCGCATCCTCATCACCGTCACCACCATCATCATCATTATTATCATCATCATCCGCCGCAGCTATATTCCACATTCACTCACATTCATACATATTAATTGTGCGCATGGGAAATGTATCTATGTGGCTACTCCTTTTAATAGGTAGTTTGTGCCACACGACTGAGTGCTTCGTCGTGTCAATTTTTTTTGTTTCCATTTTTCCTTTTTTTTTTTTTTCTTTCTTTCTCATTTTTCCCTCATATTTAAACAAATTGCTTGTAGAATATTTGTGACACTTTTTGTTGGATTAGCAGCGAGGGGCACAAGCCAAAGGGAAGGGGGAACAAACAGCACACATAGACCTGCACTGAATCGCTCTATATACCAGTGAAACTACGAAAAGATGAAAAAATGTGACACAATACGAGTGAAAATTGAGTACAAGTTGCTTTGAGTTGCATCATCAATCATTTGACGCGATGAATGATGCTTTGTCAAAGATACGCAGCAGCAGAAGCAGCAGCAAAGCATAGTTTAACAGCAAAAAAAAAAAAAAAAAAATACCAATGATGGAGAGAGACAGAGAGGAGAAGAAGAGATTACAAGGAGAAGGCGTGTGTAGAAAAAAAAAGAACGCCAAGTCAAAATATTTATAAAAGTCAAAATAGTAACAACACGAACAAAATGAAAGAACGACAAAAAAAAGTATAAAATGAGATGAGAAAAAAGAAAGAACGAGTCTAAATAGAACGAATGAACAAGCGAATGAACATGGCTTTTATGTTGACGTAGCGTAACGACCCCGCTGCTAAAAGATTAGGAAATTATGGCCAAGGACGAGGTGGGAAAGCAACGATGCTGATACTGATGACGACAACGACTACGACGCCGTTGGATATAAATCTTTAGAGTTTTGTAATTAATAATCGAAATTGATGCCATTTAAGTTGAGCGATGTCAGGGCGGGATTAGTGAGTGTGTGAGCAGCAAGTCGATGGCAAAACACTGTAGCTATTGTATCAGTCAGTAGTCATAGACAACATCGCCATCAAAATCCATTTATAAGGGGTTGCAGTACTACAAATTGTGGCGCTTTCCAACGAACCAATCAACCAACAACAATGAAAAACATTAGGTTGATGAACGACAACAAAATTGGAACAAGAATAGCCCGTTCTTCTTTATCAAAAAAAAAAAAAAAAACCGAATGAAATCAGTGTATCTCAGGCATTAAGGGATTTTAAACTGCTGAATATTTAATCCCTAAATTGGTTATAACAAAAACGCTAAAGGTTTAACAGAAAAAACGAAAGCATGTTTAGAAGCATCAACATACTACAACATTTTTGATTTATTAGAAGAAGGAAAATTTAAAATTCTCAATATTCAAATAAAAAGGGGGAAAGAAAACATGAATTATTAAGTGTAACTCCTTCTTTTATTAGAAATGATGACATAGGACAAAATTCAAAAGAAATGACATAAGTGAAAATATTGTCTCTGTATTGATATTAATCATACGATCTATGAAGAGTGAATTAAAAAGCAAATCCTTCAACTTAAAGAATCACACTACTAATCTATTGTCATAAAGTGTGGCTTTACGGTTATCAAGACCTACAAATAACTTATAGAATTATACATACTTAGTTTGCAGCAATATACTTTTAAATAAAATTAAACTTTCATAAGTCGAATCACCATAATGCATCAAGAAAAGTTCGACATATGGAGACTTCGAGCTATAGAATTATTCATTAAAATAAGTGAATTTGGCGAAAAGTATTTCACATTTATTGAATTACAAACATTTTTATTTAATTCACATCAATATTCAGTGAAAAGAGATTTTATTATTTTTGAATGCTTTGTTGTCAGTTGTATTACTATGCATTTAAAATTTTCAAGAAATTCGCTACATTATTCTTGAAAATGTCCTGAATATATTCATCATACGAACTGTTGTCATCATATATAATCGTTCTGAGCGTTAATAATCAATAATCTCTTTATCTAACAGAAATTTAGATCTGCAAAGTTCATTGTCCACATAATCTATATTATCTTCTATAAATATACAGTATGTATGGGGCTTATGGACTCTGAAACCGCTTTACCAATTTTGATTAAACAAGGAAACTCTAGGAAAACATAGTTTAGAGAACTTTTGAGTAAAGTTTGGTGCGGATCGAACTATCAGAAAAAGAAAGAATTAATGGATCAAATTTTGCATATAAACATTAGAGACATATTTTCAAAACAATCAAGTAGTCTTTATCAAACATCTCAGATATTTTTGTCAATATTATTAAAAATCTCATTTCGAACTCTGAGTCACAATAAAATAAAATAAATATCATTCTTTGTATCATTCCCGTACAAGGCCGATTTTGACGAAATTTTGCCGGTGAGTAGCTAAACACGGCGGGATTGCTAGTTATATTAATCAATTTTATCCAAACTTCGTAATTATCTTTTATCAATATTACTTAATAAAGTTGGTAGTAACATTAAAAAGTATATATATATATAATTTTTGACACTTCACATCTATGTTCCAAGCTTCTATGAACAGACTTAAAAAAAAAGAGGAGGTTCTTAATTCGACTGTACATTTTTTTTTTTTTTTTTTTTTTTTGTTACCTCAGAACTTTTTTCTATGTGAACCAATTTGGAAGATTCTTTTTTTACAAATAATATTTAACATTATTTGGGATTTATTTAAATTTTACAGTTCCACAGTTCGAACTATGGAACAAAATTTGTAAGGAATTGTCACGCTAACTTCGCTGCGACTTGACATGGTTTGAGTTATAGAAAATTCGAGTCACAGATGTTTGAGTTATAGAAGTTTAGCTATATTCAGAGATTTATATTTTTTTTATTTCAGGTGTACTTAAAAATACAAACAAACTAAGGCTAAATTAGAAGCTATAGATACGATGACCTTAAGCTTACTTACTAATACTTATTTGAAATTATTTACAAAGTTAAATTAAATTATTCCCGATTTATTGGCATTAATATTTGTAAAGTAAGTGCTTAATTTATATATAAAAGTTAAATTATTTAATTAATATTAAGTATACTATAAGAGTTTAAATTATATACATAAGTTAAGATATATCATTAATATTACTATTTATTTTCTTTATTAACAGTTTTTTTTTTTTTTTTTTTTTTAATAATATAATGTTGTATTCAGAGATATTATGCCTCATTGTCTTTTAAGCTACATACTAGTCTAGTCAACTCTCTCTCTCTCTCTCTACGTGTTTTCGCAACAATTGAAGAGAGTAACAGACATTCGCAAGAGAGAGCTGACAAGGTCTTTGAGATTATGCCTTTGTATGCAATTATTTTTACTGTAAAGGAGCTCTGCTTTAGATAGAGGAATCAAACGTTGATGATTTCATATCTAATTTTTCTTATCCTTAGTCTGTATTTTTTCTTGTAGGAGTATAGTTTTAGTACAGTAGAAATTTTAAAACAACTAAATTAAAGTCCACAACTTTGACATGTTTGGTCCTGTTCAGCCTCCAAATGATAATAACATCAATATTTTCAGCAAATGTTTCTCGTATACTCCTTAAACTTAAACTTTTACTAAAGGTTATTTAAATGTTAATTTCTTATTCCCCAACTCAACTAAAATTCAACTTTTCATCATTATACTTACAATATCTTAGCAATTCGCCATGAAAAAACTAGGCAATAGCTTAAATAATTACAATCTTTTGGACAAAACTTAATCTTAAATGAAACTAATTACATATAATCGACAACAAAACCTTTTACTTTTAGACTTACACAACCCAAAAATATGACTAAAAAACTAAGAGTTTTTCTTGGGATTGAAACAAAAGAAAAAAGAAAAAAACAAACAGACAGACAGACAGACAAAATACAATAATTAAATATTTTACTTCTTTAACTTTAACAACTTAACATTTCACTAAACAAAAAATTATAAAATAAAAAAAAAAAAAAATTACAAACGAAAAAGAAGTAAGAAACACTTGGGGTCGAGACAAAAATGAACTTAAAGAATTTCCAAGAAATTAAAACATTCAACAAACATTTAACGAACAAAAAGACGTGTATCTTTTCATCTTATAAGTACATATTATGTGCGACGACAAAGTTGGGACAACATTGAAACAGACAAGACAAAGCGATATACATTAAAGTGTACAAGAAGGAAGATGTCTTCACATATTTTGTTATAGAGAGATTTACTTAAATTGTACAAAAAAAAAAAAAAAACAACTCTTTAAAGAATGAAATGGAAATAAAATAAAAAAAATATTTATGTAGAAATGTCCAAAACTAAACTGTAGGAAATTACAGAAATGCCTTAAATCTCATAAATACTTCAATCAACTATGTCCAAAACTAAGTAAACGATTTTGGTTTTTTTTTTATACATTTCACTATTCTCCACCATATGAATGGGTATTATGAACTTGTTATGAGGTTTGTGACACATTGAAAAAGACATTGAAGGGACATGGGGTCATAGTAGAATATGTAAAAGTGGTCAGCAGAGAAGAATCCAATTTACTGTTAGATGTAGCTACCTCTCGTCTCCTTGGAAACCTTGATGAGGGAAATTAACTACATACATTTATTCTTACATATTTCCAGTATCGAAAAAATAGGTTGACAATGTAAGAATTTAAACGATCAGAAAGACTATTTATTATATCTTATATAGTTTTATGTAAATCTATGGTTGAAGAAATGAGTATTGTATGAAACGAATATTTTTAGAAAGGCGACTATATACTACTAGAACTTAATCTATAAATTTTAGTTTTAATTTTTTCTTAAAGTTTCTATTTGGATGTAAGGTATGTTATCTTCGATTTAACTGAATTTGATATAATTTTTTGGTTTCGTTTCCGTTTTTCAACGCAACGGAATCATCGAAATTCTATCAATGATTGATGATGGGAGGGAAAAGAGTAGAATCAAAAAACAAAAAGGGAGAATAAGAAGTGTTGTTTGTCGAAAAACGCGCTTTGATGGTGTTCAATGTCTGTCAAAGTGACCAAGAGCCTCAGTCAGATACTATTAAATCGCACGCTTGTCTGTCTCGGTTTCATTTTGAGTTTAGGGTTTTTTTTGTTTTGTTTTCGGATTGAACGAAATTGACTCCACTTGAAGTTTTTAAGTGTAGATATGGTAGAAGAAGATGAGGAGGAAAAAGCAAAAATAATCCCAAAACAAGTGACGTAAAGGAGAAGAGGTAAAAGGAAAAAGAGCAACAGACCAACAACAACAACAAATATAAAAGAAAGCCCACATGTGAGCATTTAATTTCAACAACTGTCGTCGCTCGATGTACAGAAATCTACAACAAAGAATTATGGAAAAGGGAGAGTGCAATATAAAATGAAGAAAGATACAACTTAAGCTTCACTTGGCTTCGATGAAGCTTAAAGCGTTCAACTCAACTGCTTCTAGTTGTGTATGCGGCAAAAAAGTTAACGTCGCGTCGGTGGCATGCGGCCCTCATGTTGTTGGACACTAAACAACAATAATAATAACAACAACACAAACAGCACCAACAACAAAAAGCAAATGACGGGAGCAGCGGGAGCTCAATCGACAACAAAACTACATGAACAACAACAACAACAACAAGAACATCAGTAGCAGCATGAGTAACAAACAACAAAGCGTTGCAAGTTGAAAAGACATGACTACATACATGTGTGCACATATGTACGTAAAATAAAACGGGGTAAGATACAAAAGGCAAAAGTATCTCAAGTGAACTTGTGGGCATAAACGTTTTTTAAGGACAGCAAAGGCACAAACAGAATCAGAAGCAAGGAGCTTCAAGTAAAGTAAGCAAGTAAGCGAGCAACCAAAAGAATACTCATTTGAAAACATCTTCCGGAGATGTCGTCTTCTAAGTTGTTGTTGTTGTCGTTGTCGTTGTTGTCAACGTTTGTCGTTTTGTTCGAAACTTAAGGAAAGGAAATTCAGGTGAGCGAGCGAGCGACTGAAGCGCAAGCAAAAAAGCATCGAGAACCAAGTTCACAGTACACAGTACACAAAACAAACTGAATAGAAGCGACCAAGCGAGTGTGTGAAGGAAGCATGAAGAAGTCAAAAAGAGTACAAAAATAAAAATAATATCAACTACTTCTACTACTACAGATGCTGAACTTATGTATCTATGTAGGTGTGTGTGTGTGTGTGTGTGTGTGTGTTGTTGTTGTTGTTGTTGTTGTGAATGTATGTATCTATAATTCTGTGACTGTTTGTGTGACTCCTTTGGCCACTTGTCCGCCTTTGCATGGCATTCATTCGTAAACATATAAGTTACTTTTTTGTCTTTGGACCTATGGATTCAGGTGTATGTCGTCGTTTCTTCATATATTCTACATATGTCTCTATAATATACACTCATGAACAAAATAATAAGAACATGTTCATGTCTTGGTATGATGAAATAATTATTTTACAAATAATTTATGACTTCATTAAAAATTTTTAATAATAAAATGCTTAACCATAAAAAAAACAAGCAATAATAAATTTGTAAGATGCTAATCACCGTGGCTAACACCAATGGCCTTGAAATAAATTATTGATAATGGTCTGAGAACTCCTCTTCTACTCAATGAAAAGGCAGATATTTGCCACATTGATGAAAAAATCAATCATCAGATCGTTAATTATACAAATGTATTAATCTGTAAGTTGCCTTAGCTTCAGATCAATTCCTAGATCTTTATTTGTAGTTCTAGTTCTAAGGTTGGAGGCATTATTAGAGCTACACTTATGACGTCGAACATCGGATTTCACGTGCGAACAACTGCTCCAAGGACAAAATCAGAAGGGTTTTTTGCATCGTATCGTGACGGGGGACCAAAATTCGATCCACTACGACAAGCCAAAGCGCAGAAAAATGTGGGGCAATCACGGTTATTCAATTACCATCAACTGCCAAACCCAATATTTGAGGTAAAAAGCTAACTAAGACTAATGATCTACTATGAGCTAATCCCACCTAAGGAAACCATCACTGGGGTAAGTTACAAACAACAATTGATGAAATTTATTCGAGCATTGAAACTCAAATGTTCCCAATATGCCAAAAGACATGACAAAGTTATTCGTCAAGGAAATATTGGAGGCGCTTCAATGGGATGCACTACCCCACCACCTGGCATATTCACCAGACATTGTTATTTCCGATTATCGCTTGTTCCGGTCGATAACTCATGGCCTGGCCGTGTGTCTTCCAAAGACTGGTAGTCATGACATGAATATGCACTCATTATTTTGTCCATAGGTGTATGTCTACATGTGTATGTATGTATATGTGTGGGGAGCGCATACAGGTAGATTTTATTTTATTGTTATTTTTTTTATCTTCTGCCAATGCTCCTTCTTTATTGTGTTGAAAAACAACAATTCGAAATGAGTGTATTAAGCAACACTTTAAACCAAAAACATAATGAAAAAAATCCCTAAGAAGAACATCAGCAGCTTGTGTATTCTTGTCGTTTTCTGTTTTGTAGTAGTGTAGTGTATTAGTAGTATCTGTGTGTGTTATATGTGTGTGTGGAATGGTGTAGCAACAACAACAAGATACATATTGTATTTATAAAAAAAAAAAAGGAAATCCAAAAACAAGAATGTTATGAACTTAAAACCGAAACAAATTTCCACTAACAACAACAACAAAAACCAATGATGTAAACAAGGAGTCTATAAAACAAGGAATGATAAAAAAAAATAAGAAAATCAACAGCAACAACCAAATATATGGATTAAAAAGAACAACAACAAACAACGACAGAAGCGACAGCAAAACATGACAGCAGCAGGCAGGCGAACACAACAGAATAGAACAGAACACCGAACAGTCAGTAAAAACGCGTTCAACAAAATAAAATATTATAAGTTCTATAACCGTTCATTCTTCTTGCTGACTTTGCCACCAACAAGGAATCAACGCCAATAGCCAACGACAGAAAGATACAATACTCATAGAACGAGGGTTCGAAGAAACTTAAAATTATAATATAATAAAATGCACTGCGAGAAAATTAGTTAAACACATTAGATAAGAGGAAGAAAAAAACATCATCAAATGTTGTCCATGGGTCAAATGATTCTACATAACTTAAGAGAAAACATATGTATTCGTTGTTGCTGTTGTTGTTATATTTTTTTGTCAATATCCGTGGGAACATTGGTTAAGGGAAGAAAGATACATAGTGCGTGTGTGTGTGTAAACGATGAAAAACACAGGTGAAGGTCATTAAAAATGGTAAAAGTGAAAACATTTTTAGTTACCTGGTTCGTATCCTCATAAGGATATTTTTATAGTATTGAAGGGATGAAAAGAAGAATTCAAAAAAATGTAGGAAAGCAAATATTTCATGGTATAATGTCAGCATTAAATTATTAGATTATTTACTCAGGAACGTCATCATCAAAGGTCATTAAGGTCGTCAAGAGGATAATAATAATAAAACAAATTAAGATAAAGAATAAAATGTCAAATAGAAGAATTGACTAATTTTAAACCGGAACTGAAACAAATTTCCTCCTTTACATTATTTTTATAGGGAGAAAAAAAAAAAATTAATAGACAACACCGGAAAGATTTTTATAAAAAAAATCTTTTTAATATACAAATATACTGAATGATTCTCTTTCTTTTCTTTAACTGTTTTTATGCTCCATTGTAAGTAAAGAAGACTAAGATTCAACGAGATATTCAACATCCAACCCTGTCTTAATACCCTTTCAAAATCTTGCTAAATTCTCAAGTTAATTCCTGTCTACTATAAAACAGAGACCATTTAGATGTGGAATCCAGGTCTTGTTAATTTTATACAGTTAACCTTTTGATCAACATTTGATACCTTACGATTCACTTACATTATAAAGTATAACCATTCCAATGAAAACATTGGCGTACCAGTTGGTTATTCTTGGGAAACATCTGACTTAATTAAACGAATAAATACACATAAATTTGAATAAAAATCTAACGATATTCAAATATTGATAATCTTTCCCAATTACTGCGAATAGTAAAGGAAATATTGAAAATAACCTTTTTTTTTTAAATTAAAATTCATAAATGATTTTTTGTAAACTAAAGAAAAGACAAATAAGTAATATTAAACTTTAAAAATTGTATTTTTATGTTTCTTTCTATAAAAAAAAATTATTCAAGAGAAAAATATTGAAACCAATCAAGCAATTGTGCCTATAGTCAAGTGGATCTAACTATCAGCTACCGTTTACCAATTATTTCTCACAAAAATTAATGCAGAAATGTCTCGTGAACACGATAATAATATTCAACTTTCTTACTCTTACAGTTTATAAGAAAAATTAGGTTGCTCGGATTGAAAAATGGACAGACAACAACAGCTAGATCGTTTCTTCCCCCATCATAATACTCATGATCACACAGTCTTGTCAGATACGATTACATATAACAGATTCTGTACAAACTTACCCTATTTTGGTTAAAGGTATAACAAAAATACATTAATGAACATGAAAAATAATAAATGAATGAGGCAAGTCTACAATAAAAATAGCAACACTAACAAAGAATACAATACATGGGTCAACATCAGAAGGATTCGTAGTTCCAAAATATTTACAATAACACATATTGTACATATGAAATTACACACTATGTCATACTTCAACCAAAGAGGTCAAGTTAAAAAGTTCCTTAATAATTTAAAAGTAGAACACTAATAATCAGATGACATACAAAATGTTTACCTGAGAACATTAAACATAATTTAAATCCTCTTTTCTCCACTATTCAGAAAGTTTACTTGGCAATACTTCAACATACTTTTTGGGGAAGAAACATTAGACAAAAACCAATTTGAGAGGCCATCGACTCAATGAGCTCAAAAAGGGATGAAACAAAGTATTGCATATATTCAAATTTCAATAAGTAAACACGTTCGGCAATCATGGCCGAATGCTGAAAAGTATGTAGAAACTTATCCAAATGACCGACAAAAACAAGTTCGAATATGTCAGAATTTTCACCGATAAGATGCAACAGCAATAATAATAATATATAATATAATGAAAATAAAAGTAGATATTAAAAAAATTATCCTTTACAAAGTTTTTCTAATAAAAAATTTTACTGAAATAATTTCAAATCAAATCTAATTTTTAAAAAATTCTAGTCTAAGGTAAAATATTAAGTCAAACTCCTCTATAACGAACTTCACAATAGCGAAGACTTCTTTCTAACGAAATATTTTTGAACCAACTGATTTTTTCCCCTAATTTTTTCATACTCCTCCTTCTATAAAAACGATTTGCAAGCACGCAAACCAGTTTTTTTTTTATTTGTAAAATAACCTCTCTGCAATGAATTTGTTCAAATAAAACATAAGTATACATGTATTGAAATAACTGTGATGGTGGGAAGTAATTTCACTGAAACGGAGGCAAGGCTTAAAATGCGAAATCCTTGAAAAGACTAAAAACACTTGAAGTGCATTATGAAAATACATAATGCAAAAACATGGATGATGAGTGATTTATGAGAAGTGACTTATGAAAATAGACAGTAAATTTGCTTATGAAAAGATATGATATTAGAATGATTGACAGATACCTGTCCTGCATACTTAATGTCCAAGCTAAATAAAAAATTGCTTAATATCATAAGAGAAGTGAAGCTTGGAAAGATCTGAAAGTAGAAATTCTTCTTCTGATGAGTGTAATATGCTTCTAGCAGCATTGTAACTCAAAGAGGATGATTTAATTGAAGAATTGGAGAAGAATTTGAAATTGGTCAAAATGAACTTTTGATGTAATGAATGTAACGATGAATGATTTTATAAATGTTAACTACATCATTATGTCATCATAGAGGCAGGAGAATTCCCATCAAGAGTCACAGACATTACGATCCCCTCTTCGGCGAGCCACCACACATGACGATTGCCCATAGCCTACCATGCAAGTATATTGCCCAGGGGAAGAGGAGATAGGTTTAGTGAATGCACAACACAACACAACACAAGCAAACACTACGATGGCTATGAGACCGAAGGAATTCCTTCTTAACACACGCGAAAAAAAATTATTAATATACCAGAAGTCCGAAGGTCCCTGAAGTCAAAAAATATTGTGTTGTCGGTCCCAACGACTTCGTTAGATAGGAGTTGGACTCTACTTATATTCTAAGTACATATTCGATTTTAAATCAACTTATAAGAATTTTAGTAAATTTTTTGACTATTTTTATCAACACTAGGCCAACAACTTTTAAAGTGACCCCACCATTCTTATACAAACAAAAATAACGCGAAAAAACATAAAAGAAAATAGAGAAGCCTCAGAGAAAAATTGTAAAGACAGAAGCGAATAACAACAAACAGGAGGCGGCAGCATAACAATTTAAAACAACAGCACCAACAACAACAATAACAGTAACAAATATTAATAATAATGACAACAACACATTGAAACAAAAAAGCAATTAATAATAATTAATGTTTTATATTTCTGTGTGTTTCTTTTTTTTTCCTTTTCCATTTGTTCTCCTGTTATGCACATTTATACATACAAAAGAGAAACATTCAAAAGTAATAAACAAATGTGTATGTGTATCTGATGATATAAAGTATAGTATGTACTTATATTATATGTGCATTTGTTGTTAATATTATTATTATTAATTTTTATTTTATAGATATTTTTGTATTTCACTTTTGCCTTAAAGCTGAGCGAACAACTTTGCATTTGAAATTAACTTACAAGTTTTTGTTTTATTATCATCAAATACGGACGCCAATTAAAATGAAAAATAATAATAATAATAAAAAATAAAATAAATACTTTCCCAAATAAATTGCATTTCTGTATTGAATTTTGTTTGATAATATCATTTTTTTTTTTAATCAACCAAACTGTGCCACATTTATTTAATTGATAATTGAAATTTTCAATATTTAAATTGTGTCAATTTTATTCTTTTGTTGTTCATTGTTTTTTTTTTTATTTCTTCCTACTTTTTTTGATGACTTTTTTTTGAGATTTAATTTTTTTTTTTTTTTTTTTTTTTTTTGTGATGACTTTTTTCTATCTTTCATTCATTGTCTGTTTGTATCTTTTTGTATTGTATTGTCTTTTCTTTTATTTTCTTTTATTTGTAGCTTTTCCTTCAATTGAATGCTACATTAAGTGATTGAGTGAGTAAGTGAGTGAGTCAGTCTAAGTGTAACTTGACGCAATCGCGCTACAGCAATAACATTACAACAATAATGAACAAAAAAAAAAAACTTTAACAAAAGATAATTTTGTTGTTGTTGTTGTTGTTGTGTGCTGCTGCGAGTATAACAACAAAGAATGAGCAAGAAGTGAATTGAAGTTGAGCAATACAACTAAACAGAAAACAACAAAAACAAAATAATAACAAATCTTAAGTTGAAAGTGTTGTGAAGAGGCGTTCTAGCGTTTCATATTTGTGCCTTTTACCGACAACAACAGCAGCAGCAGCAACAGAAAAATAAAAGAACACCCAACCCAAAACTTAGAGTTAATGTATCTTTATATCTGTGTATCTGTTGTTATAAGTATGCCTGTGTAGAGCAACATTTAAGCCAAAGTTTCTTGTTTTTCTGTATACTTATACATAAATATTTTTTTTTATTTTTTCTTCTTATTGGAATTGGTTTGTTTTGTTTCTTTTCTTGTTTCGTTACTTCTTTCAATTCAATACTATAAATTTTTTCATCTCAAACTTATTACTACTCAAACTGTTTAAATGGCATTTTGTATGAATTTTTTTTTCGAAGTTGTTATTATTTCCCTTCCCTTTAAACGTTTCTTTTTTTTCTCTCTGTATGAGAACGAACATTGCTCGCACTTATAGTAATCTCCTCTTCTTTCTCTGATTTTTTTTTTCATTGTATCTATGCCTAAGAAATAAGAAAAAACAGAAAAAATAAAACAGAATCGTGTATCTTTTGCATGAATTTGGGAGGAAGCAGCAGCAGCATAAGGTAGCCTATAATAACATCTCAAGAAGCTTGTACGAGGAGTCTAACATTTGAATGTTTTAGCTGCCGGTATTTTATTATTGTTGTTTTTCTTTCAACTTGTTTTTTTGTATTTTGTATCTTCTTATTTAACTTTAATACATTTGTTTTATCAACGAAAAAGCAAAAATAGAAAAAACAAAATAAAAAAAAAGAAGAGAGAAAGAAATAAAACGAAAGAAAAAAAAATCGAAAACAGAAAAGATATAAACATAGTTAAGCCATAAAAAGTCGTAGGCGCGAGAGCGAGTTTCATTTCAACTCACTTAATGTGAATTAAGTTAATTTAAAAACGATTTGAAATTAACTTTAATGTCTTTTAATGTTGGAATTCCTCGAATGGGTTTCTCTTGCACTTTTATACTATACACACAAACTCAAATTACAGAAAATGTATCTAACACTTTATGTACTTTGGTTAAAATAAGTATATAATACACATATGTCAGTGTATGTGGGTGATCATATACATACATATGTGTGTGTGTGTGTAGTATCTTAAACAAGCTTCCGTTGTGACCCAAGTGGTTTAACTCAAGCTCCTCAAACATCATCATCATCACCATCACCATCTCTTTATATAAATTGAAGGGAGTTTGACCCAATTGACGTTGGACGACGACGACGACGACATGTTGAAACTGTGTGCTGAGTTAGTGCAAGAAAATTGTTAGGAAAAATGTTAAATAAAAAAGAAACTCAAAAAGTAAAGCATAGCCTGCTATCTGTGCCTGGATATTTTCTTTTATTTCCTAATTTTTGGTTTCATACATCAGCTCCTCCTGTTGGCTAGGATGGTGGCTTAAGTTTGCCACACTTTCCAAAAAATGAGAGGCGCATGCATTTAAGTTTATACAAAATACATATATTTAGTTACACAGTTACATACATTGATAGCTAAAATATATAAATGCAGCATTACACACACACACACACACACACACATACATACATACATAAGAAGAGATACATTTTAGTAGTATCTTAATGAAGGCAATTTGGTTGTCGAGTTTAGGCAAGTTAGTTTACCGAAAATTGGCATATGGCCAGAAGCAAGTAGCAGCACTATGAGCAACTATAGATTGTTGCATAGATGCGCTCTCTCCTTTATTAGCTTCGTTTTCTACAATCTTTATTCTTTCTATGGCAGCACATCCTTCTTCTTTCTGGTCAATTACAACAAATAATAAATGCAACAAAGTTTTGAAAACAGTAACAACACCAAGTCAATGTTGACGTTCTATAGAATGAGAGATAATGGTAAAATGTTAAGGTCCATTTAAAGAAAATATTACACTGAGAATTATCAGCATATTTTCGTATATGTATTTGATTAAGTGTTTTGGTATGTGTGCGTGTGTGTGCAGAAGATTAAAATTATTATGGAAAATATATCTTTACGTAAATTACACTTTTGGTCAATCTTAGATCAGATTTTAATTTTCCCAAGATTTAATTAGTTATGCTGCACTTTGAAGACTTTGACTAAGTAAAAGAATTTTATATCTTCTACACATATTATAAAACAAAGTCCCCTGCCGCGAATGTATGTCTGTCTGTTCGCGATAAACTCATAAACTACCAAAGGGATTTCCATAAAGTTTTCACCAATGGACGTAGTTTTTCATGAGGAAGTTTTTGGAAAGAAGAAATCGAAAAACCGCAAAAGAAAAGGCGAAAAATCTAAAAAAAATAACATACATATTTTTAGACACATACATATTTTTAATTCAATTAATTTGTCTTTGTCAAACATCTGGTCAGGTCAACCAACCCTCTACATTTTTGGGAAGGAGAGGTGCGATAATGTCTGCCAGAGTATCTACCTATATTATAAAAACTTTAACTTTCATCCAATTTTATTAAACCAAAAAATTGTTTAATTTAAAATTGAGAAAATAATTGAATATTTGCATAAAGAAACAACATTTTATAATGCAATTGAAATGAAAACATTTCCCAGTGTAAGAAGTATTCTAGTACACGTTTAGACTATTTGATTTTTCTTTTTTATTTTCATGATTATATTTTATGATGGCCTTAAGGCTTTACAATATAAACACTAGAAGAATAAGTTGCAATAGCATCAGCAGGAGCTGCAGCGGGTGCTGGAGTAGGCAAGTGAGCATTCAAGTAGAACTTAAACTTTAACTTGGAAATGAAGAAAACTCAGCAGAAAGTGAGCAAAGTAAGTCAGTCAACGAGGCAAGAATCATTGGCACTAAATGAATTTATCTGCTTAAATTGCAAAATTGCAAAATTTAATAATCTAATGAGAATCAGAAAATATGTTTTAACATTTAACATATTTTTCTTTAAAATGTTTAACTTGCCACAGCGCAGCTTGATCAAAATAAATGAAATTGCTTAAGGCAAATGATGACGAGACGGACGACGATTGCTTTCCACTGCCTTTTTAATGTCTGGAAAATTGCAAATATTTAGATTTTTTACAAGATACAATTTGCGCTTATTATATGTATGCAAAATGCAAGCCATACAGAAAAAGCAGTTTGTTGATGATGAACTAAAACTTTTAGGACTGACAGCAGGGAATTCATGCTGATGTGAACATTTTTTTCACTTAAAAAGGCAATACTTCCTGTCTATGATGTGGTTACTGAATAGATAAAAGATATGCAATTCTTTTATTAATGCAATGTTAGGCTAATTTTACAGTTCAGTAAGAATCATTACAATTAACGTCATCATCGTCAGTGCCGCCAAAAGAACCACCAAGTGCAAATCTTAACATCAGTTAGATAGATACACTTTATTTTAATGACAGTCTATAGACAACACAGTAAAGAAGAATTATGCATTAAATATTATATTGTAGATACATATATAGATAGATACTTACGTAATATGCCATGCAAGTCAAGTCTGACACTACACTTAAAGGAAGTTTAAGGCATTTAATAGGCACTTTATACAATGCACTCACTCACACAAAAAAACAATCTATGAACATAAAAAGGAGAATTAAAAAAAAAAAAAAATAAAATAAAACAAAGATTCTAAAGCTTTAAGTCATAAACTGCTTTCTTAATGCTTTTATTTTTTGCTTGGCGTCTCTCACATCACAGTTGAATGAAAATGAAACAAAACAGAAAAAAGAATAATTCCATGAGTTAAATTGTGCGCTTAAGGCAATTTTCAAGTAAAACGCTTAGTTTAGTTTTAGTGTTGCGTTGTACACACACACACACACATAACCATATACTCGCTGATACATAGAATATTTCAGTTGAGTTCAGTTCAATTCAAGTTTAATGTTGCTTCATAGATACTTATATACACATGTGGTTGTGTATAGTAAGTACACAATAACAAACGTAAAGAAAATCAAGTTTATTATTCAGAATGAAACATAAACAACTTAAGAACGAATGAGCGAAAGAACGAACGAACCATTGATTCCAGGAAGATTGCCAACAATTGTTTTTATTGTTGTTTATATTATTTGCCTCTAGTTATTACAACAACAATAAAAAACAGCTACACAATTTATACTATAATATAACGGATTCCACCAAGCAGCCAATACCTTCTTCATCTCATTCATTTCATTCCATTCCATTCCATTCTATTGTACAATACAAGCTACTCAAATTAAGTGGGTCGCTTGAAAAGAAACCCCAATGTAAACTAAAAATATTATTAAACACAAATTGTGTCAAAGGATAGAAATTTGTATTGGCTTATGGGTAAACACTGACATCTTTATCCATTCATAATAAGCATATGGCAGCTTAAGCAATACGCTGCAAATCCAAAGGTTCCAGAACAAAGTGCTAAGATGCGCTGTTGGTGAACCTTGGTACATTCGCAGTTCTGATCTCGAACGTGAACTCGCAATAAATTCGGTTGCAGTCGGTATTAAAAAAGAAGCTAACTCCCACAAAAAGAGACTGACCAACCATATAAATGATGAAGCCTCTACCCTCAAGGACTCGACGCAGTAGGCAGGAAGGCTTAAACGCAAAAAAACAAGAAAATCTAATCTATTAAAAACTTAATATATTATTATCTATTGTACAACACAATACAATAAGAGGGACCGGATTTTTTTTTAATTTGTTTTATACAAAATCCACTGCAAATTGCTCGTTAGCTCTTATACTATAAGAAACTAGTCGCAATGAGGGGGGAAAAAGGTCTCTAAAAATAGATATATGAAGTATGAAACTATTTCTATACTCTTCTAAAGAAAAAGATCAATCAAAATGTAATTTTTAAATATTTACTAAAAATAAAAAACTGCAGTGTAGTTGGCGAACTTCGTGTTTATACTGAGGCACACTTGTCCAGTTGTCAGCTATAACTCCGGAATTATCATGAAAATGTCCACTGTTCTCGGCGAAATATTCCAAAGCTGCATCCGTTACCTACAGAGGCTGGAAACTCATCCAAATTAGCTGGCGATGGCGCTTATCCATGGCGTTAGGAGACGTCGACTGAAGAGGCTTCACCCCTAATGACCTTCTAAGCCTAAGGTTACCATCTAGATAAATAATAATAATAATAATCGCCCCTATCACAATCATAAGAATTTGTTATGCTTTTTTAAGAGAATGTTAAGAAAAAAAAAAAAATAATAATAATACTGAAACTTCAACTAAACAAAAAGGACTGTCAACTTTGTAATAATTTTCTATCCATAATTTAAAGACATATGAACAATCATAACACTGTGAATTGCAATTGGAATTGTACGCGCGTAGCATTAGTATAAAAGGTAAAAGTGCAGTGTTTTACACTGTCATGTGCTGGTTCAAAAATTTATCAGCTGACCCGGGCCACGTATCGTTACAGCCAGCTCGGGGCTCCTATGAGTGTAGCCTACAACTGTAAATTTGTCGATTTTTTTTACTGTTTTTCGAGGTACTGAAATTCTACTTTATCCAAGGCTTATATTACTCAAAAAGACAAGAGCTGCCTTCTTCATATTGACACTTAAAACTATTCAAACGACCCACATTTGCAATGACACATTAAATAAATGAATTCTATGAACTTGACAGTACTTGGCAAGATTATCAAAATCTTAATATAAACTACTATGTAAATTGAATTGATACTAAACTTTGATTAACATTTAATATGCCCCACAATTCTTATTAATTCACTTTTTATGGACTTTCATCTGAACTAAAAAAGTAGCTAAAAATAAAATTTGAAATCATGTATTGTATGTTTAAAATTGAGTTATAAAATAGAAGAAAATCATATACTTATAAACAAATTTTATTGCTAATTTATAAATATGAAATATTCAATCTTCAGTCATCATCATCATCAGCATCAAAACGATGAAAAAGTGTTAAAGGTTTTACTTAAAAGATTAAATACAGTAAACAATAATAAATGTTATGACACTTTATTATGATATATGAACTTTAATAAGATGATTTCTTTTTTTTTATGATTTTTTTGTTTAGATCATAAAATTTGAAAATAAAGTGATGTCAAAGCAGATTTTATTGTTAAGTTACTTGTAGAAGACTTCAAAAGACAAGCTAAGTCAAAATGAATACAACTGAATTTGTATAATAAAAGTTTTACAACTCTTTGTATTTATGTAGTCTGTATTAGAATTTTATAAGTTCATTGCTACATAGTGAAAGACATAAAGTTAAGATCGAGAAAACAATAAAATGGGGAGGTAAAGAATTATTAAGATTTATATTTCTTCTACATAATTGCTCACTCATTTGAATCATTTGAATATAATTTATAAAGTGTTAGATGCTTAAGCATTAAAATTAATTTAGATTTCATTTAATGTCAAGGATAAAATTCTAATAATTATGATAAGAATATTTTTTAAATTGAATGTTAAATGTGCTCAGAAGTTGTTATTATATAGCAAAAATTAAGATTAGATGATTATTCTTTAGAAGTATAAAATACAAAATTACATACACTTTCTTTTCGACTTAAGACGGGATAAATTTTTGTTCAATAACAAAGTTTTTCATAACTTTTTTCAGTAAATGCAAACTTCTATATCAATTTTACAAATTGAAACTCTTTATATCGAAATCATTTGCAAATTGACATATATTATGAAAAAAAATTTTGTATAATTAATTACGATATAATGAATCTAAAGAACGTTGCAGTATGTTTGGTGAAAATGTTCCCATTTTCGAATTATTGATGGCTAGTGAATTCAGTAGTCGTTGGTGAAACATTTTTTTTTATAAATTTTATTCCATAATATTTGATGCAGTTAACTGCTTTACACATTTTTATAATATAAATGAATACTGAGATGTAGATGAAGGCTGTTACTTTCTTCTTAGCTAGAGATCATGTGAGTGTAGTCTTTTATATTTCCAACTTGTTGAGCAGAGGGTGAGGGTTAACGACAGTGGGTTGGAAAACGTCTGAAGCTTTGGGAAATACAGACTGCTGAATACATTGATTACCGTCGGCATCTTCAGCTCACTGTTGCGAACTGTTTTGGTAATCGAAATTGCAATTTCTTCATTTTTAAACATTCATTTAATTTTACTATTATTATATTATTAATTAGCCTAAATTTCATTCTATGATTTTCTTAGAATTCTTATTTTTTTGTGACACATTTCGAAGTCCTCCAACCAAGAGAAGAGATACCTATAATATATTTATTATTTATGAAAATATTCTCTTTGATAGGTTCCCACTTTATATTATAAGAATTCCTGATCATTTTTTTTTTTTTTTTTAATAAAATTTTAACGGAAAGAAAAAGAAAGAAATTATAAAAGAAATCCCTTTGAAACAGAAAATTCTCCATAATATTCGATACTTAGACTTAGATTACAAAGCAAAGTCTGCTTAAACACTTAACTAAACTATTCTTAACTAAAGGATAAAGAACTGAAAGAAAAGGATTATAAAAAAATAGAAAAGAAAATCATCCTTTGAAACTTTTGACATTTTCCTTTGTTCAAAAAGAAGAACAGTTCAAAAGAAACTTTTTTTTTTTGCGTTCATTTTCCAATAATAATTTATGCAAAAGACACTTTACATAAAAAGAAATGACGAAGAAGACTATCAGACTCTATCTAAAGCATTTTTGCCACATAATCAAGCCAGACAAAAAAAAAAACAAAAAAGAAAACCGAAGAAAAGGGAAATGAATCTCTAGTAAAATGCACTTCAACTGACACATTCAGTCAACTAACTCAAATTCAGTGTATCTGTGTGTGACACAGTGCTGAAAGGGTGGCGCGCGGGTGCTACGGTACAAGTGTTGTATAATTCATCAAATATTTACTTATGCATGAATGCACATTTCAAGCAAAAAAAAAAAAAAACAAAAAAACATACTACAAACAAATTGCATAAGAAACAAAAACAAACTATAAAACACCAAAGAAATGGGTTGACAAACTAACTGCTTAACCCAATTAAGAAAGAAAAGCGCCATCAAAACGCAAACTTGCATGAATTATGTGTGCCTTTGACACAGAAAGATCGATTAATTTTCATGGAAAAAAAATGATAGAAAATAAAATAGAGAAGAGAAAAAAGAGATAAATCCATTCAATAGATGAATTCAACACATTTGGCAAACGACAAAAGGATTGTGGAAAAACACAAGTTAAGTCAAGTCAAATCGCGAATAAACGCAAAAGTAAAACTAAGAATAGAAGTGTAAAAAGAGGTGAGGCAAAGAAGTAAAAGCAATTTACGGGCAAATTTTAGTTTATTGCGCGCCAGAGCTCAAACACTTAAAATGCGTAACTTTGGCATTGTGCCACAAATTGAGTATGCCACACCGCCGATGAGGTACAGAACACAAATACAGACAGAGCATCATCTTCATCAGTAAAAGTAGTAAAGAGAGAAATAAAGAAAACAAAATAGTATGCAGCAGCAGCCAAAAGCGTGGCGGATTTATTTAAATGCAGCAATATGTGACATTTATACTCTACATACTACAAACGCAAGCACAGGCACAAATACTTACAATGATAGATACGTTTGCATATAAACATATGTAAGTATATGAAGGCAGACAGTCAGACAGTTACCGAGAGATAGACAGAGGCAGATATGGCGTAAAAATCCTTTAAAAAGGCAATTTGGAAAGCACTTAAATGCAGACAAACACAGACAAAAGTAGACTGAGGTTATGGAGTTAGTAGTAGGCAGGCAGGCAGGCAGGCGCATGATGAGGTAAAGGGCAAAATACACTTACTAATAGTAGAGATGGGTAGATATTGTACTATGAAATGCACTTGGTGTATGTAAGGAAGGAAGGAAGGAAGGAAGTTATTCAACAGTAGCACCAGTAACGGCAGTAACGGCAGCAAACAACAATCCAAGGCAATTCTCACATGTCAAATGTGTCTTGTCTGTAAAAGACGTTGAGATGAAAAGATGAGGACGCCACCAATTGAGAAATACGCTTGGCATTGTAAATATGTATAAGTATGAAGTTTGAAATATACTTACTACATACTATACTATTTACTATAAGTGAAGCATACTAAGAGAAAAAGGAGATTTCAACTGTCATCCGAGAAAAAAAAAAAAAAAGAAAAGAAGAAAAGAAAAGACAAAAGGAACAAATATACATACTAACATACATGTGCAGATATAGACGACGAATGACTCTGACTTCCTGCTTATTTATTTTTCTTTATACTGCGGCAACAGTACGACTAAAAATTGTGTCACAATCATTTTACACACTCCATGGAGTCATCACCAAGCAGCAGTGACAGTGGTGAAATGAAGTTAAAGAAATAGAAGTTAAATTCACTCAGAGACTTAATGTCTAGTGCAGTCACACACTCGTAGATAGAGACATACACTATTTCCTTTTTCCTCATCATTCACTTTTCCATTATTTTATCTTTCCTTTTATTATACTGATGATATCCAACTACAAATTTCACACGCATTGCGTAATTGCAATTAACACAAGTGCCTCAAGGGAGTAAGAAAAAAAAATATAAAAATAGGAAAATGATCATCCTTATAACAACAACAGCAACAGCAACAACAACAACAACGGCAACACCAGTAACTACACAAGTAAAGGAAAACCTCAAAACAATTCTCAATGGCAAACCTCACGCAATGAAGCGCATTGCACCACTTCCTGCTATGACAACAATACACAAGGATTCTCAATTTCGTGCTTTGGAGTCGACGACGTCGACAACCCAACGGCATAACCAACCAACTTTCTCATTGTGCACTCAAGTGTGCATGTATCTCTCTATGTGTATTTGTGTGCAACACAAAAGGCACAAATTTAACACGAAAATGCCAACAAAGCATTAAATTCATTCATTCAAAGAAAAAGGACAAAGTAAACTGAAGTAGCGTAGCGAAAAATCCCAATACCAGAGAGAATGAAAGAAGTATTTTGTATGTAAGTAAGTATAAAAGGATATGGAAAAACTGATCCCAAGAAAGGGGAAAAAGTGTTAAAGCAAAAAAGGACAAACGTATGAAAATGAAAAATTACTTTCGTCATTTCATTCATTCATGGTCGTCGCATCTTTTACGCCTCTGATAGATAGATGTATGTACATATTTGCTGACTTGCAACACACACACACACACACACTCACGGATACTTTCATAAGGTGTGCAATAATCATCATAATGATAATAATAATAATCGTCATCAAGCGTCTGGCAGTGAAGCGCATGTTATATACGTACATACATAACTTCACTAATGAATCTATGTATGTATCTATAAATGTATCTATGTGTGTGTGTGTGTGTGTGTGTGTGTAGGTGTACTGCCAAAAAAAAAAAAAAGGAGAGAATATGCCCGCAAGGATAAATGGCTCTTGAACACGAATAAGCGTGTTCTCAACATTATTCACTTTATATTCATTTTTATTGATTTTCCCTGCTTCATTTTTCATATATCCTTTTTTTATTCATTGTTTCCCCATTTTTTTTGTAAAGATTTTTTTTTTTTAATAATTTTGTAAATATTTTTACTCATTTTTTTTTTTTTTTTTTGTTCAACATAGACAACAACAAGTAACAAATGTTATTCGTTCTTCATTGTCTGTCATGGTTGAGTGTAAAGCAACACCTCATTTTAATAAAACAAAGTACAAAGTAATATAAAAAATGCAGGACATGATGTTTCCGCCAGGGGTCGGCAAACATTCTTTAGAAAGGGGATTGAATTAATTTTTAAAGTTCATCGCGTGTGGAGTATCAAATGTTTAATACTATATTTAGTCAAAAATGTATGTTGTGTCTTTGATAGAAATGGATCTTTTTGAGAGCTTGATATATTGGGTACATTTTATTTTAAGAATACAACTTTCTAACTCTTTTAGATTTCGAAGTACATACTATAATTCTGTTAAAACCATCCAAATGATTGTGTCTCCTTGCGGTCCTCAGTTTGAGATAGAAGAAGGAGGTAGACAAAGCTTGATATTTTGGCTACATTTTATTTCCAGAGTACCACGTCCAATCTTTCATAGATTTCGAACTATGTACTATCATTTTGCTAGACCCATCAAATTAGTTCTTTCACCTTGCGGGCGAGAATTTGATATAGAAGAAGGCGGTAGTGAAACCATATGACAGCTTGATCTTTTAGGTACATTTTAATTGAAGAATGCAACTTTCGATCTCACTTAAATTTTTAACTTCTATCATTTTGCTAGTTCTATTCACGAATGGTTGTTTCGACTTCTGTGAGATAGAACCATTTGATAGCCTGGACTCTTATAAATGGTTGTTTTGTTCCTCTAGCCGACTAAGTGAATCTAGTGAGTAGTAGCAATCCTTCCTCCTCAGTGTATTATTATTTTATACAAAAAATTTAAACAACAAAATGAAATAGGATACCATGATATGAACACTTTAATCATAAGTTTACCCACTATTCCAATTTACTTCGCTTGTATGCTCTCTTTTTATTCATTCTTTTAAATATTTTGTTGGTCAAATATTCACATACTTTTGTGTAGTATTACTAACTATGTACATAAATTGTTGTCTTGTATATATAACACAATGCGCGGGTGCATGCAATAACAATAGCCACTTGCAGCAGCAGCAGCAGCAGCATGTAGAAATTTTCTGTTTTAATTTTTTCATATTTCTCATTTATAATAAACAAGAAAAATATTTATTCAAAATGCGTATCGTTTGTCTTTTTTCTCACTTTCATTTTCACACTTATTCTTTCGCTTCCTTCACACTGTTACTATTTTTTTTTTGTTTTTTTTTTTTTTTTGTTTCAACAAATGTATCTTTTTCGCTTCACACACACTTTTTTTTGCATATATTTATTGTTTTGAAACTCATTGTTTGTGATGATGGTAAATGGTGTTGGTTGTTGTTGATTTAGAATTTGCCTTGACCCAAAATCTTGTTGCATGCATTTTGCTAACAAGCAAAGACAACTTGCAATGTTCAGATACAATTTCTTTCTGTGTGTATGTGTGTGCGTACATTTGTGCATTTATTTTCTTTTTTAATTTGTCTAAATATGTTTTTTCTTTTCTCTCTAGTATTTGTTGCCATTTCTTTTGTTTACGCTTCGCTCATTTTCATTTCATTCCAAACTTTTCGTTATTTTTACGGCTCGTGCAAGTAGCAGCAGCATCGTTTGCACAAATAACTAACATTCTGTTGCAAGTAGAATTTATCTACATGCAATAGCATTTATGTAGAAACAAATATGAGGGGACACAAGGTGAAATATTTGTTATATATTTCTTGATTTTTTGTTGTTGTTTTTAAAATAATAGATATATTTATTCTAAATATTAATATGCATGAGAAATTTTATGTCCGCCTATTGTTATTCTTTCTTTCCTTGCAATCTAAACTAAAATTATGTTTTCTTGATAGAGAACTAGAGTATTTTTTGTTTTAGTGTCAACATGAAATTTTACTAATTGTATACTCTTGTGGTTTATGGTCACAAACAATGACCAGATATGCATTTAAATTAAAGCTAAATACATACTCTATGCATATCTGAGTATATTGTGTATTATGTGTTGTATTTATGTATCTGTAATCTTTTGTTTTGTAATCAACTTGAGTGTTCTTAAGCAAATTTGAGAATTAAGTCGCCTGCTCATATTGCTTATACATTTATTTGCAATTGCATTGGATTTCTATTCAATAATGCAAAAATGAAACCAAGTCAAAGGCTTCATTTAAGTTATGAAAACTTAAAATTCAAGTGAAATCACACTTGAGATTTTAAATTAAAAGGTGGCATTACGAATGAATATTTGAAACAGAGAAGTTGAAATATATTTCTATATATGTATTTATATGACACTTGAATCTAAACAATACAAAATTCAATACAAGAAATTTGGAAATTCGAGTATAAAGAATATTATTATTGATGTTTTCATAATCGTTTTAATCAAGTAGCAGTAGAACATAATTAAAATGAAAATGACACTCAAGTGAAACTTGAAAATATTTTGGTAGAAAAGTATTGTGTGTTTTTGTTTATTTTTATTATCATTTTAAAGAAAAATCACGAATATTCCTACTTCAAAAATACTATTGAGTACATATATTATAATAGATTTCAATAAAATAAATATTGTGCTAAAGAAAATTGAATTTCTTATTTAAGTCAATAAAAATTTTCTTAGAAATTTTCATTTTAGAGATAAAAATTTATATATTTTCTTTGGAAATTTTTTAATTAAAAAGAATAATTTTCATAAATGAAATTTGCATAGTTGTAAGGAGTTTAAGAGAGAAGAAAATAATTTGTTTCCTGATAAAAAATTACCTACACATATTTTTCTAATTTTATTATCAATAGTTAGATTCCTTAACATTCATTTTTTACAAATGAGGATGTCCTATTATAATATTTCATGATTATTATTTCTTAGAATCAGTAGGGCAAAAAGGTGAGCCTTACTGATTACATAATGGATTCTAATCTAATCATTCAGCCACAACTTGGACTTAATCAAAATTAAAAGGTTTTTTTTTTTTTGTTTTAAATTTAGAAATCTTTATTTGGAATTATATATTCTATTATTTATTTTATATTTTGTTATCAATTGGCAACCATTTGTTCTATTGTATTGTATATCATATTATTTCAATATCTTTCTAGATTATACCTTTTAATATTAAAAAACAAATGAAATAAGTTCAAAAGTTTATTTAAATTTTTTTCAGTGTTTTTGAAAAAAATATTTGAAATTTTGATTTGACGAAGTTTTGTTTCATTTTTCTTTATGTAAGCAACAATTCTGAGACTAACAAGTATTAAAATCTTGTCCCCGGCAGCAAAATTCAGTTCTTCTGCATATTAAATACAGATATAGCTTGAGAGTGGAGAATTCTTGTATCTAGGCAATCACTTTCAATATGATTGATATTCTCGAATATTGTCTTCTGCTACATTCACATCATCAGTAGTAAACCCAATGTCGTTGTTTAACCACTTATCAATTTCATTATCATTATACAAATCCAAGTAATTTTCGACAAATAGGTCAAATAATTCAATTGGGTTATTGGGGCGTAAGAAAAATTTACGATAATTCATTTTTAAAATGCGATTAGCGTTTTGGTTCATATGTGCAATGCAAGGGTTTTTCTGTCATCGTTTTCCAAAATACTGCAGTCTAATATATGATATATGGATATGAAAATGTGATGCAATTTCTGAAATTTTTACTAGCGGATCTTCAATATTATAAGTATGATCATGTGTGGGTTCGCCCCATGGGTTCTCGTATGTATGAATATATAAAAATAATATAAAAAATGAATTAAAAGAAAAGAGTGTGATGCGTATTGAGGTAAGGAAAAAAGTGTGGTGTCTGAATGATAGAGTCTGCCATTGAAAGAAATTGGTTGTACGGATTAGCTATCGACCGAACTATCCCACTGTAATACAATTTAAGATCACTTATTCAAGGTTTCAAAAGTTTTTTTTTACTCAATTTCATTTTAAATAGTTTGATATAAAATATTTAAGTAGTTTTGTAGATTTAATGAAAGATCAAGGATGAAAACAAATTATAATTATTTTAAATCGATCCAATTCAATACAATACACTTGTTGATACTAAATAAATCGATGAGAATCAGAGGAGTATAAAAAGTAATTTATTTAAATTAAAAAAATTATAAATTATAACATTCGACCAAGACCTTTAAACTTGAAGTCAATAACTTTACACTACAAAAATTAGTTCTCTTTAAAAAAAAAAAAAAAACAAATATAAAAAACCATAAATTTCCTATACAATAACAAAAGCATTTTATTTGCGATTCTCATTTAAAATCACATACAAAGAAAGGTCAAACTCGTACATTCATGGAATGCACTCCACCGCCCTCTAAGGTTAATGAGTCACAACATAAGCAAAAAAGATAAAACCAAAAAATTGTTTTGTTTAATGAGAAAAATGAGAATAGTAAAATTATGTTGAGACGACAATCATTAAAAAATTTTATATACAAAAATTGTGAAAAAAAAGAAAATTAAACTTGGTTTTCATGAACAAGTTTATTATAGAAAAATTAAAAAATATATAAGTATAAAAAAAGTTGAAAAACAAAAACGAGAAATTAAGAGTTTTTGCTTGCAACATGATCATTCGTAATGAGGAACGCAATTAAAAGTAGATAAAAAAATAATATCTACTGATGATGATGATGACGATGATGATGGGGATGTTGTTGAAATAAGTATAAGCAAATGTCATTTTTTTATTTTAATGTTTAATGTTGCTTGGCGACCCGATTTCCGTTGTTTAATGGCATAATTTGTATGTTAATCTAAATGTATCTCGTAGTTACAAGGGAGTAAGTACTTGAAAATACTGACCTTTGACCGACTAGTTGTTTGTAATTACAGTGAAAACTTACACAGATACTTTTATACACACAAAAAAATATAGTAAGATATAATGCACTATTTACGTGTTGATGTTAAATAAATGTTCAAATAGAACAACAAAGAGAAGGACAAAAGTTCACTTAGTGTATGAGTGTGATAATGAAACAAATAAGATACTTTTTTTTGTTTGTTACATAGTTAGTTTGTTGGAATTTCTTAGAAACTATATTGGAGATAAGGAAAAATCATCTTATATTGAAATGTGTGACAGAAATTTTGTTCAAATGAAAATATTTCATAAAAAATTTGTTCAGAAAAATAGATTTAAATTAAAAATTGACTTTTCATTTGAGATTAACTTGTTTCTGGTTTAATGTTTTTTTTTTTTTTTGCTTTTTTTTTTTTTTTAGAAAGTCAAATAATTTAGTAAGTTGCATTTTAGATTCACAGACCTACACAAGACATCCTTTCGGGACTGGAAACGTGAACACCAAGGAGCTAGTACACATGAAGTGGGCGAATGAGCCTGGCACTGGTACTGCCTCATTCGGGCCTTGCTACCAACCGAAACGAACATCCGAGCTTCTACACTTTAACAAGAAAATTATTTGGATGATGACGGGGAACTGCACAATTGAACCAGAGAGTATTCAATATCTCCTATGTGACTGAAGCTTTTGCTGAAATAAATGAATAAAACAGAAACTAAAAATCAAGAATTTTTATAGTGTCCTAGGGTCGATTATCAGATATTCTGTTTAATGTTGTGGATAGATAGAAGCTGATTTTATCGACGGACTGCATGACGATTTTAAACCATGTTTGGAGATGTTTTAATGTAATCCAGATGAGTTCCTGCATCATAAGTCACTATACATACATCTACACTATACATCATAAAATACTTATACTTATGAATAGTCAAATGAATGGATGATAGAGATAATTCGATAAGAATAATTTAGCTGCAAGACTACGAAGTTCTGCGAAAAGGTCAATGGCAAAGTTTGTGTGTTTAAATCATATCGATTTACTTCCATCAAAAAGAAAAAAAAAAATATTTCAACGAAGCTATGTTTGATAGTTTGAACAATATTTTAAAAGTAATTCGTCCTAAATTAGTTAAGAAATAATACATAGGGTTCAAATGTTTCCGGAACCAATCGCCAGAATCAGTGAATTTCAGTAAAATATGTTTCGTCATCCATTATATTCAATCGCCTGAGACTTGAAGAAATACATAGTTGGTATTTATAACCAAAGAGCACCATAGAGACATATTTTGCTCGCTCTGAAATGTTTCAGTTTTATCACAAATATTAAAGTTAGCATTTGAGTCAAGTCAAGTAGATACAATTGTATCAATTTTCTTTAGTTTTTTGCATCATGTTGTTGTGAAGTTAGAAGACAAATTCTTTGAGTGTTGGCCATTATCATTTTTCTTTACAAATCTTACAGAAGAATCTTTTATTGTTGCTATTTTCTAATTAATTAAAAAGAAAAAAATGTAAAGAAACTTTTCCAGTTACTCGTACTTACTTGTTTCATTATTGAATTAAGTGTACTACTACTTGAACAAGATCTTAAATTAAAAATGATGATCATCGCCAGTTGGTCTACTACCGCTTTAATTAACAACTAATTTCAAAGCAAAGTCCAACCAACCCATGCAGGTGAAAGAATGTTGAAGAGATTCTGAAGGAGAATCTAAAGAAGAATCTGAAAGCAATGCCAACCTGCTATTAAAAACAATAAACGTCAAAACTGTCTCCGGTCACGCGCGCATGAATCGCTTGAAATGCGTTTAAAGAAAAATGCCCAGTCCAAAGTCGAACTAATCCTGGCCTGGCATAGATTACAGCAACATGAGACTTTAAACTAAAGAGAGATATAGGAATGGAAATCGTAGAGATCAACTGCTAAGCAGTAAGAAAGAAGGCGGCATTAGAAACGATGAACGTGGCACGAATTTTGTTGCAACAATAAGAAGTATAAGAAGAAGATTGTTGCGCATGCGCGTCATGTAGAATATATTTGAAAAGACTTGTGACTCTCCAACCAACTTCTAATAGAAAAATGAAATGTTTTATATGAAAAAAAAAAATAAAATAAATTTAAAAAAAATGGAAAAATGAGTCTTGAAATGCAACCACATCATGAAAGAATGAAATATTAATGTGCATTTCAATGTAGAAGACAGAAAAAAAAAAAGACTACGACAACAAAGTTGCGTCGAAGTCCATTCAAGTAGTAGTAGTCAGAGAAAATGTGGAATGAGAAATAAGAATGTTATGCCATAGATGAGACGTCGTCGTCGTCGTCCGACATTGTAACCAAACATGGTCGTTGCCTATGGCTATGGCTAAGACTGGGACTGACGCCCGCTCTGCATGTCTGTCAGTCGGACGATCACTGGCCATTAGTGGAATTTCACAAACAAATCACGTAAATTATTGCTGCACTATAATTTCTTATCGCTGAAACATGATTTCAAATGATAGACTTCATTAAAGATTTACACGGGGCGCATGAAGTAAAACAAAATGAAAAATCCAAATAAAAATGAAGGAAAATCTGATAAAAAAAAAAAAAACTGGTTTTTAGGCTTTTTTTACTACTTTTCTCAGTGACGGACGGCTGCAAGACTAGACAGAATCAACGAAACCAAACCAAAGTAAAGCAAACTAAAGTCAACTTTGTAGTAAGTATGTGGTGCTTGGCCGGACCAAGTCAACTCATGTTAGGTAATATATAAAGTCATATCTGAGCCCGACGCGTCGTCATCATCATCATCATCGTCATCCGCATTTGAGCAGAACATAGTTCTTTTTACCTTCTTCTGTTCCGTTCCTTCCACCCAACAATGACTTGATATGGCACGACGCTATGCTAATGCAAATCTAATTCAGCAACGTCGACCAACATCGAATAGTTGTCAGTTCCCTCCTCTCGTTCTTGTTGCTGTTTCTATTGGTTGGGGTGATGGTGGGGCAAAAGGAGCAGAGGAACAACAAAGCAAAATGAAAAGAAAAAACGCATAAATTGCACGCTTTTTTATCTAATCCATGGCATCTCTCAACATTTCGACTAACATGTTGCCCACAAGAGCCAAGAGCCCCACCAAAAAGCCGGATTCTATATGTATCCCTCTCTCCACGTCTACTCGCCTCTCTTCCACCTCTTTCCCTATAAATTGGCACGCAACATTAGGAGCGAGGCGACAATCGATTGGCAATAAATCACCAAAGTCGCCGCCGCAGAACATTTTTGTTCAATTCGCAGAAAATTTATTGCAATAGCGGAAAGAGAGATTGAAGTAAATGTAGATAGAAGAAGGGGCAGAGTCTAGAGAGACTAGGGATCAGAAACAACAAGAACAAAATATAGGCTAAGACTAATGGGTGGGGGAAGAGAGAGGATGTTGTACAAATAAATTGACTTCATCACCATTCTATGACTAAGTTTGTATGCGGATTTATATTTAAGAATAATTAGAAATTTAATGTTTCAAATGACTTAGACTGACATACAATATTATGGGGCATATGTATTGTATGTACATGAATCCACTTTTTATAACAACTTTCATTATGTTAATTGATACCTTTTAATGGTACAATAGCAAAATATACATTCGAAGGTTTTTGAAGCTTCCAATGTTAATAACTAACTCACTGTAAAGCTAATTAGACAGCTGAGCTTTGTAAGCAAATCTAATTAGTAAATTCTACACTAGGCAAAAAATATATATAATATACATATGTATTTTTTGATATCTGAGTATTGTATAACCTTCAAGGACCATAAGCCTCTGGAGGTCGCAATGTAATCATCAACCACTCATTGATTGTTTTTAGATTAATTTCGATGGATGATTGGGCAATCTTCAATATTCTATGTCTATAGGATATTTTAGTAGTATGTAAGTAGTAGAAGACTAAAATGGAAAAATAATTATATAATTTACTTACAATTTTTATTGTATTTTTTGTTTTGGCTTTCTCTTATTTTGTCTTAAAGCACCTTCTTTCTTTAATTCTTTCTTTGAGTAGACGATACGAAAAGCGATGCTGCTGCTTAGTAGCCCAAAGGACATAAAAAATAATCCTGTTGGAGTGCGTGGCTAGTCAACTCAACCTTGGTGTCGCGACGTTTTGTCTGTCTGTCTATCTCTCTATTTATGAGTGTATGAGTTTGTCTAGTTCACTCACTTACACACTTGTTTGCTTGCTTGTTCGTTCGTTCTGTCACTCACTCATTCACTCACTTAGGCAGTCAGACCGTTATCGTCTGTCTGGTCTATCTTTGTGTCTATGAATGTGTGAATGCTGGTTGATGTCTGCCTGCATTGACTGACTGAGGCGACAAAGAATTCGCACCGTCGGTTTAATCCAATAATCCAAAAATGCGCACGCAAAATGAAAAACAATAAAATTGCAATGAAAATCACTGAAACACGCACAGACACACACACACGATTAAAACAAATGCCGGAGATTTTTCTTTCTATAATTCAACACTTTCTCTTTGAAATGGTTGCAAATTTTTGTCAACAATTTTTTGGTTTATCTTCTATTTTCTTTTATGTGTGTATTTTCTCATTTGTTGAAATATTCAAATTTTAAAATTTTTCACTTAATCAATTGTTGTTGGCTGCTGCTGGTGGTTGTTATTACAATAAGTTTTCCGCGGAATTTCCATGAAAAACCATAAAACACAAAACTCCGATGACTTTTACCGACTCTAGTAACTAGAAATGAGAAAGGGAAGAACAACAAGAAGAAATGAATTACAATACAACAACTAGAAAACAACAAACAAAAAAAGGAAAATAACAAAATATACCGCGCGCCACAAAATGAGTAAAAAGGAATAACAACAATAACGACAACGACGACAGCGGCGGCGGGCGACAATTCTAACCGACCGACCGACGACCGGGCGACCCGACACAAAAACAATGTTAAAGCCGCTGCAAAAATACACACGCACACACAGAAGAAAAACACTTTTACACAGGCTCCGTACACATCACAGTCACACACACATACACAATCAAATAGAATCAACAACAACAACACAGAACACAACACAACAAAATTTGTTGTAGTACACAAAAAATTCCTTTTCTTGTTTTTGCTGCTGCTGTTGTTGTTGTTGTAGTCGTCGTCGTTGCTATTTGGAGCTGTGTGTTTTTCGCCTCCTTTTATTGGTATTTTATTTTCTTTTTGTGCGTGTGTGTGTGTGTGTATTTGTATGTTTTGCCTTTTTATTATTTTTCTTTCGTTTTCATTAATGAAAATCACTTTAATTTTTCTATTTGTTTAATTGAAATTCTTTAAAAATTTTATTGAAAACTGCACAGAAATTTTTTGTATTTTCTTTTTACCACTTTGATGATTTGGTTTTGCTTTGTTGTTGTTGCTTTTGTAAGATTTACATGAATATTCACGCAAAGTTTGATGTACACACGCGCAGGTCTCACGAACAACCTTCTTCACCGCAAGCAATCCAAAATCAGACTGGCCAGACCTATACTATACTCTAACATCTAACATGGTGTAAGAAAACACCATGTACTCTAAGAACTTACCCTCGAAAGTACCCTTGAACTGAAGTCAAATAGTGCATTTTTTTCTTTTTGTTTGCGTTGTACCCAATTCACAGTGAACAAGAAGCTGCTTTTTTTCTGGTAGAAACTTATTATGGGATCTCTTATTTTTCTATAGCAATAGCAGTGAAAATTACCGAATTTTGAGATGTTGTTTTAAAAAAATAATGTTGATTCTTAAGCGAAAGCAACTTTATAGCGACTTTTAGGCTCATCATCCTGAATCAGTGTCGGACACGTTTGCATACAGTGCAAATTATGGATGTTTTTTTCTTAAATTTCCATTTTAACTTCTCCGAATCAACCACAACGTTTCATTTTGTATGTATAACCATAACAAAAAATAGCTGTTCAAAAAATCAAAACAACATTGTGAACACTTGCATTAAAAGTTCGTTTTTTTCTGCATGTGAATTGGACAATACACAATACTCGAAAATTAAGGAACTTGGCAGCACTTGACTCATATAGTATGGTTATCTCACTTGCACTTGATATATTTTATTAACTAGTAAATGACAAAAAGCTGATTGCTACAGCACTGCTTTCAATATGTTGAGTAAAATTTTGGCGTGCGGGTGCTTTCAAACTGAAAGTTATTTTGCATTTTATATGGAAGTTAAAGAATTTATAATAATATTGAGTTAGTTTTGAATGAAATTTATGAAAATTAAATTAATATTTGAGAAAGAATAATTATATATATACATACTAAAAGAATTTTATGTTTTGATGTATTAATTTCTTTTTTACAGATAGAAAATATTTTCTTACAAGATGACAATATAAATAATTCTTTATAAATTGTACCCCAATACAGATTTTATAAATTACCTTATATTTTGAATTTATTTACATACATTTGACTCCATTCCTGGCACATTAATTCATTAACAATCTTCTTGATAAGTTTAATTGTAAAAAACTGATAATAAAAAAGAAAAAGTCCTCCAGGGAATTTTCAATTAACCGAATCGAATTACCAATTAATCGTAGTTTCGAAGGGATAAACCGATTAATCATAGCTTTTGAATTTTAATCATAGTTTCGAAGGGATAAACCGATTAATCGTAGTTTCGAAGGGATAAGCCGATCAATCGTAGTTTCGATTAAGCGTGAAATCACTAGTTGTATACTATGAGTGAGTACTTGAAGTTGTAGTCATTGCCTAGACCCAACACATTTGAGCTTTGCTTTAAGTTTGCTTTTGAAATATTGAGTTATTGAGGTTATTTTGTGAACATTATTGAAAGACTGATTTTTGATGAGGATGGAAGAAAGAAGATTGTTCCCGAAGACTTGGGTTCAAAGTATTATACAGTCGAACTTCTATAATTCGAATCATCATTAAGCAAAAAAAAAGTTGGACTTATGGATACTTCGAGTTATAGAATTATTCATAAAACAAAGGAATTTGGCGAAATTTAGTACAATTATTGAATAGCACATATTTTTATTATTTATTTATTATTATTATTAATTTTATTTATTATTATGCAATAAAAATAGCTAAGAAATTCGCTACATCTCTCTTAGAAATAAGCTCAATAGATTCATCTTCTGAACTGTCGTAATCATCTATGCATGACACGTGAAGTTAGATTTATTAGCTTTAAGCAATAATGTTCAATAATATCGTCATATAATATAAAAGAAAGCCAGCTTTGCATATCTCATTGCCTACATATCAATATACATATCATAATCCTGAACAGTAGCAGTAGAAGTTATATTTGTATTTAATCTTATCCATGTTTTATAATCATCTTCCATAAAGTATCGATTTTTATCAATATTAGTGAAGAAAATTTAAAGTTTGTATGTCATCTTGTTTGTTCCATGTAGAATATTGACTGAATCCAATTTTTTTGAAGCAATTTGCTATTGTCTGAGTCTCAACGTCAATTTCCTATGTTTTTGATATGTGATTAATGCAACCCATATAAGTAATTTTATGTTTTTTGTTTGTCTCCAAACTGGTTAACGCTTCTTTTAAGATTTTGGTTCTATAGGGACTTTTTAAATTTTGAATCACTCCCTGGTCAAGCTATTGCAATTTGGATGTCATATTTAGTAGAGAAAATATTAATTCGATTTTTTTTTTTGTAAGTCTTTTATCAATTATCTATGAATAATAAGATGTTTTGATCTGTAACAAGCACAGAAAACGGGATTTTACGAAAAATTCGTTTAAATTTTGTTGTTCGAGTTTTGTAAGAAAAATTGTATAAAATTTTCACTCAAAAAGTTACTGCAACTCGGTTTAATTCGTTAAGTTATAGAAAATTCGAATTAAAGAAGTTCAAGTTATGAAAGTTTTTACTGTACATATTTTACTTTTCTGCAAATGGTGTTTCATAGATAAAATCCTACCGCATAATACTCAGTTTGGATGATTTTTCCCATTAAGAAGATGTTGGTGAGTAAATTGACTTTGCCTTGGTTGGTTACGTTGGTTGGTTATCGCGGGTGACTTGTATACTCCATTAACAAGCCACAATTAGCACTTAAGTGTCGTTTTGAAACCACTTCCTCTCCGAACACAATCAGTATAGCTAAACCCATCCCGTAGAGTTTAGGTATTTGAGAAGGTCACCCGGACATGTGACCGAACAGTCCGAGAGTTTTTTCCTACCCCTCGGCAGTTCTGGACATTTACCTAGAAAGTGGGGCAGTGATTTTTCCTTATTTACTTAATCCGATGATTGCAAAAGAATCGAAGTAGATATTTTATTAAATTATTCTAATTATTTTTGTAGATTCACTCCTTTTTTTTTAATAAGGTGTGGGTCAATAAACTATAAACAACTACATATATACATACAAATCAACTATAAGCAGCAACAATTGTCAACTATAAGCACACACATATTGAATAATTCCAAACATATGAGTTTCGTCACGCTTTAATAAAGTTTTCTTTTTTTTTTGTTTTTTTTTTTAATAATATTTTTTTTTTTTTTATCAAATTTGATAAGATAAGCGCGCATTTACTCTCACGTAAAAAAATAAATATAATAGTATTAGAACAAAAGTTAATAATAACAACAAAATAGAAATTAGTTTCGATTTACATTTAGCAGTGTAAAGTTGTCCACATAATTTTTCGATTTTTAATGGAAATAATTTCATTTTTTTTCTTAAATAAATTGTAGTAAATGAAATAATGATGACGAATCTGCATGAGAATGTATACAAATTACTAATATTATTATTAATCATCATTATTACAATAAACAAAATCAATGCGGCGGCATCAATAGGTGTGTTTGTGTGGCTGTGTGTGTGTTTGTGTAAATAAAACAAAAATATTATAATAAATAAAAAAAGGAAATGAAAAATTAATTAATTTAATTATATAAGTAAGTAATTGTGAAAAATTTCATTATTCTAGAGGAACAATGCGCTCATCAAGATACCTGTGAACGTTGTCTAAGTACAAATTTGGCTTGTGCCTGGTGCACAGACAAGGTTAGTAAGACAATTAGTCAGTCAGACAGTGAGTTAGTGAGTCAATTAATAATCAATGAGTGGTTCAGTGGGTGATCCTTACTCAACACACAAAACACAATTTAATTTTGAATTTTCAATCCCTTCAGCAATATAAAATACGTTACCGTTGTTTAACACGAGAATTACTCACCACACATGGATGCCATGAAAATCATATCTATGAAAATGAACAGGAAATGCATCTCTTAAAAAATACACCATTAAAGGATTATGAAACGGTCGATGATCTTGCTGTTCAAGTGACACCACAACGTGTTTATCTAAAATTAGTTAAATGTAAGTAAATCATTTGTTGTTATTATTATTGTATTTTCATTATCTAATCATTTTAACAAATGTGTGATAAGTTTTCTTTCTCTCTTCTCTTTTAGTTCTTATTGTTATAGTTGTTGTTGTTGTTGTTGTTGTTGTCATAGTTTTGTGGTTAACAATTGTTGTTATTTACTATAATAGTATTTATATATCTAATATGCAAGGTCTAAACCCTCCCTGCAACTAAGGTGTTTTTTTTTTGTTTATTAATGTACTATGACAATAATTGTGTCACTGGGTTTATGACATTTTCACACTCTTTTTCATTCTATATTCTCCTACTCTCCCCCATACTATGGAATTTTCTAATTTGTTTTCATTTCTTCACATTCTTTCTCTTTGGATTCTTTCTGTTATCTACCACGTTTATTTATTTGTTTTATTCGATGTGTTTTTATGATAAATTACGATCGTGGGAACCTTAACTAAGGCTGTTGAACTTGGATAAATTGTTTGTTCTTCAAATATTTTTACAGTAGTAGTACAATATTAAGAGAAGAAGTTACTACTCGTATTGAATATAGAAATTTTAATGGTTTTTTATACCCATAAGTAGCAGGCGGCCATTCACAAATTCGGATTGCCCAGAAATTAGAATATGAAATTTTTAATGCATTGAATGCACTAAATCAGAGGTCCCCAAACATTTTTGTCTCATAGACCACTTGGCATGTTTTGTGATTTTGGGTAGATTCCCTGCTTAGCTAATATTGTATTTGGCAAATTCATCAATTACAATTGTAGTTTTGACTGATTTCTAACTGTACTGAAGTGTAGAGTGAAAAACCACGTTATGTTTTATACTTTTATTAATGAAATTCAAATTAAAAATATAAAAAAAGACTAACTTTGGCTATGCCGAAGTTGTAATACTCTTCAAGCCCCAGCTAGTGGTCCGAGGATATTGAAATTTATAGGGTTGGTGGCTATGGGTTAGACACTTATAGACACTTATAGTACAAAAAACAAAAAAGTTTTTCTAATAAGAACTTTCATTTGGATACCGGTTTGTATAGACCCCTATCCTAGTAGTCCGAGGGTCTTGAAATTTTCGTGGTTTGTGGATATGGGTCAGAGATTTATAATGTCCAAATTTCAGTTCAATAAGTCAAAAAAAAAAACTTTTTCTAATAAGAACTTTAATTTAAAAGGGGTTTGTATGGCAGGTGCCCCTTCTGGTAACCCTAGAATCATGAAATTTATATGGTTGGTGGATATGGACCAGAAACTTACAGTGTCCAAATTTCAGTCCGATACGTCAAAAACATAATATGAACATTAATTTAAAAAAGGGTGTTTGTATGGGAGGTACCCCCCCTAGTGGTCCGATTCGGCTGATTCACGAAGTTGATCGGCGTTTGGTAAAAACAAACCTATGTACAAATAGGTGAATAGTATAACTAACCAAATTATAATATGTTATGTACTGAACATCACTATATTCTCTCCGTTACACTTTGAGTAACAAGAAAGAACACAGTTTGATTATTAGAAAATTAAAGTGTTATTTTAGTTAAATTTTTGTAGTACACTTTTAGGTACAATTAGGGTAGTTTGAATATCCCATGGGGACATATATCGAGACCAAAACTATTTTATGTTGAAGCTGGGAAAATTTCAATGCAATCAAATGAACACTAATTTTTATAAAATACTATATAACATAACATTACTATATATATTATTATAAAGCAAGAAATAAACGATTTTTAGTGGGAGTGATGAACCTGATGCTTTGATAATAAATTAAGTTAGGTTTAGTGTCAAATCTCCTCGGTTTGCGATGTCTAGAGTGTTTTTTATTTTTATTTTTATTTTTTGTTAGAAGTTTGGTAACCGCACTGAAACTCTTTTCCACTAGGTATTAGGATGGATAAGCAATTAAAAACTTTCTCCTGATATTCCATAAAATGGGTAAGTAGCGGTATTATCCTTTAAAAGTCAGAATATCTGATATTCGTGCTTATTCTGATAAGATCCTCTTTCAATATGACATCCGTTAATTCAATTGATTGATTATCCATTGTGGTATTACCATAGTCAAAACATCCTTAAACATAGTTTTAAAATCTGAATTGAGAGTATAAATAAATGTTGAAAGTAAATTGAAACATCACCGTCCTGGCAGTTTGTCTGTGACAAATTTGGAAACTGGGAAAATTCGCACCGTCCAATGTTTTGCTTCATTAGTTTAATTCTAACAAGAAACATTGGACTTTGTTTTGATCAAATTTAGGCTGTCACCTTGTAACTGCATGTTAATCTCAATCAATTTACTAAACAAATCTGTTAAATATGCAATGACTGATTTCCATTTAATTCTGTTAGACTTTAACAGGCTAATAGTTCATGGAAAGCCAAACTTAAATCACGAACTGCTTAAATGAGATCCACTATCGTGGATACCCGTTTATATCTCACGGGACCTCAATTCTTTCTTTCCTTCACATGGACTCATGGCAGGTCGTCGTCGACTTCTGGGGGTCAACATAGACCACTTTGGAACTAATGCATCAAACGCTCTAAAGCTCGAAGTTTCGGTTCTTTTGTGAAGGTTTTATTTTTTTTTTTTTCTTGTGGTTTGTGTTTTGCTTCATAATTGGAAATTGAAGAAGGAAGCTATATTTGCTAGAATAAGAAATCCCTATCCATATAGTAAGAAAGTTTTTTGTAATCTTGAGAGAAATAAAAAATGTTGTTTCATTGTTTTATGATTTTTCATACGCTTTAATTCCATAATTATTGCTTTGGAACAACGCCAAAGTTAAAAATATAGACTACACTTCGATCTCTAATTGGAAATTATGAACCTTTAATACTTGCGTATTCACATTAATTCAAATGCGAACAGTTAAAGTGAGTAAATTATGGGGTTGAAGACACTTCAGACAATTGCCTAAGTTTATAAATATTGATTATGCATCAAACCCGGTTTTAAATCGATCAAAGTTTTTTATAGATCATCACAATGGGTTACAAGGAGTGGAGATAAGTTAAACTTCGAATAATACGTTCTCTGTTGAAAGGTTTCTTGCATTAAAGAATAATTTTTGTTTCTATGGTTACTTCAAGATGACACACCCATTTAAACATCACAGCTCAGTTCTTTTGATATGACACTTGAAGTGAAGCTGAGGTTGTACTCGTAGTATATAAAACCAGATGCCCTTTAATTAAGCCTTCGGCTAGTTACATTATTATGATGAATGTTATGGTGGTTTAATGAGGGCGCCAAGTGTCAGAAAGAACTGGTTTTTACATTTCATACTTACAATCGCACTACCAGACAAGTGCCAAAAGCAAAATTTAATGACTCTTTATTTATGTTTATATCTCGACCTTTTTTTCCTTTTAGCGCATCCACAACGCATCAAGTTAAGTTATCGACCGGCGCGCAACAATCCACTTGACTTATATGTACTAATGGATCTGACTTGGACGATGCGCGATGACAAAGAGACGCTAGTCGAACTCGGAGCTGAATTAACTCAGACATTACGAAATCTGACAGCAAACTATCGTCTGGGCTTTGGTAGTTTTGCGGATAAACCGGCAATGCCCATGATTATGCCTCAGTTGCAGGAAAATCCTTGTGCCGCAGAACGTGCCGTATGCGAGCCCACTTATGGTTATCGTCATCATTTGCCACTCACAGCAGAAGTGAATGCCTTTGTCCACTCAGTGAATAGTAGTCGCATTACTGGTAATCTTGACAATCTTGAAGGTGGCTTAGATGCTTTGATGCAAGTGATCGTTTGCCCTAGTCACATTGGCTGGAAGGAAGAGGCACGTAAAGTCGTCATACTAGTTACCGATGGCTTTATGCACTTTGCTGGCGATGGACTGCTTGCGGGTATCATTCAACGCAATGATAAACAATGTCATCTTAGTGGCGAGGGTGAATATTTGGGTTCATTGATATATGATTACCCGTCACTGGAGGAGATCTATAGAGAGTTATTAAGACGTAAAGTGAATGTTATATTTGCTGTAACAGAGGGTGTTGTAAATACTTATCATGAGATGGTTAGTGGTCTCATGAAAGAGATTAGTAATGTTGAAATCTTAAGTGCCGATTCATCGAATATATTGGAGTTGATTAAAAAGAGGTAAGTTATTATGAAATAGACTCATTGATTTTCATCTTTAAAACTTTCTCAATTTTTCTGATACAGTTATGAAAGCTTTATTAAGCGTACCCAGTTCAGTGATAATAGTCCAGAATTTATTAAGTTGGATTATGAAACCGATTGTGGCGGCCAATTTCCCACTTTACGTAAAAGAAACTACTGTAATAATGTTGAACTTGGAAAAGAAGTCGATTTTTATGTCAATATTACCCTCACGGAATATCCATCAAATGGAATCTATGTAAGTTTTTTATACAAGTTTGACTTCCTAAATTCTTTCTTATGTTCTTTACAGACCTATAAAATACAAGTGGATGAGTCCAGTCTGAATGAATTTATGGAAATCGAAGTTGAACTACAGAAACCGTGTCCCTGTTCAGAATTACCGGCACCCAATGATGTGAATGGACGCTTTCAGTGCACTGACAATGGTTATCTACAGTGTGGCATGTGCTTTTGTGATGAAGGATGGACGGGTACTTTTTGTTCTTGTCCCACAGATCCTACAAATGCCACCACAAATGATATGCTCAACAATATGTGCCGGCAACCATTTGAGAATCCTTCAGAATTGGGCCAAATTTGTTCCAATCGTGGTGAGTGTGACTGTGGTACATGCTACTGCAAACAAGGTTACGTGGGTAAATACTGTGAATGTCCAACCTGCGATGATGAATGTGATCCCGAACGTGCCGATTGTTTTTGTGGTCAATGTGTTTGCAAATATGGTTGGTCTGGTAATCGTTGCAATTGCAAAGAATCTACAGATGGTTGTATTGGTCCCACGGGTGAGATTTGTTCGGATCGTGGTGCATGCGAATGTGGTGCCTGTGTTTGTGATGAACCATATTTGGGCAACTTCTGTGAGATTGGACTGGAATTGGAAAATAAGTTGTGCACATTCTATGAACCTTGCGTAACATGTCTTATAGAGCAAAAGCAAGGCTTGGGAGTTTGTGAGAATCTAACTGATATTTGTTCTGCCGTAGAGCGTGAAGAACGTTTTACTTATGCATTTGTCCAAGAAGAAATTGGTGAGTATTGTATTATATTATCAAAAATAATATTTGTGTTTATCATTATAAACGATACATATTTCCCAATTTAGATGCCGATATTCGCTGCTTGGCTCGCATTACCAATAAACATGGCATGAAGTGTGACAATTATTTTACGTATCAAAGTTTGGGTCCTTCAGAAAACTATTTACTCATTCAGGTAAATGAGTGTGAACCCTTGAATTATGTCGCTTTGGTTAGTTTTATTTCCATAGCGACATTTATACTTGGTTTACTTATTATTTGTGCTTTTTGGGCTTGTCTACGGGCCAAGGATGCACGTGAGTATGCACGCTTTGAAGCTGATGTGGCACATGCCAATCAACATAATGCCCGCATTGAAAATCCAATTTATCGGGATCCAATTGGGCGTTATGAGGTGCCAAAACAATTGAGCATAAAATATGATGAAAATCCTTTTAGTCATTGAGAAGTACGTGTATCTAGTCTAAGTATTATTAATAAGTTATTTATTGTACAAAATATAAAATTAAGGTTTCTTACAATATAAAACATTTTCCATAAAATTATTTTCTCTTTCTTCGAATTTTGAAGAAAAATAAAAAATAAAAATGACTTAATCAATGAATTTATAAATTAAATTTCATGGAAATTAAATTCTTAAATTCTTGTTCTTCTATTTGAATACAAAATATGGTTTAATTTTTGTTCTCAAGAAATTTCAAATATTTTGTACAGTTGTCCTAGTTGAGAAAGTAAATAATTTGTCCAAAGATATAGTATATGTATTAATTTTTTGGTAGTTTCTATAGCAGTTATGTATGAGACATATTAGTCCGATCGAGTTCTCATTTTTCAGATATTTGTATTTCATTATTGTTTATACCAAAAATTATTTTTCAATCGTAGGTTTATGTGCGAACTGTATAATATGCTGGTCTGATCAAATCAATATTTGATTATATATGTGTACTTAGAGGCCAATTCGTTGGAAATTATGATTAAAATTAATAAAAAAAATACCCTTTCGATTATTCGACTATTACGTTGTTCATATGACGCTCAAATCGATTCTGCGAGAATCGATATAACGAAAACCTTTTGTATAAACACTTTTTCAAATCGATTTTCACGCACCAATCGATTTGACGAAAACAGCATATGAGAAACGATTGCAGTTTTGTAAATCGATTTCCAATGTCATGTAAACACTCAAATCGATTTGAAATTCAGAATGTTGTTTCATAAGAGTTGCCATTTGGTAGACCTATTTTGCTTTATTTTAACTTTTTTCAATAATTTGTGATTTATATATTGAAAAATCATTGTAGAACGTTTGTCAAAAATCATTAAATTCGTCCAATAATAGATAAATCAAAGTACCAAAAAGCACTTTTCAACTTCATTCATAGTTTTTATATGATGACTAAGTTTACCAGAGAGTGAGGGAACTCCACATGACACATTGTACTGACTATTTCAACGACTTAAATTTGCTTTCAATAAGGAATATGAAATAAATTTTATTTATTTATTTTTTACATTTTAATTGTTTATTTATTGTATTTTATTTATTATTTATTAATTGATTATAAATTAACTAAATATTTTGACATAAATTGTATTACATAACTAATTTTCAATGTTAAAAAATCTAGGACTTTTAAAAATAATTCCTTCTACAAAGATATATGTAGATATATGTATTTTATTATAATATTTAATAATATTAAGTAAGTATTTTGTATATTTTTCATTCATTCATTCTTTTGAATTTATTTATATAACAAAATATAATAAGCACGTTGGTTTTAATATCTTTGTTTAAGTGTAATAATTCCATTTTTTTTTTTTCATTTATAAATTGTATATAGTAGTATATAAAAAATATAAATATACTAATATATAAAATGAATTAAAAATTACTAAAATTCTAAATTATTGTACTTCAATATTTATGTTTAAGTAAACTAGTTTAAGTAATAGAAATGAATTACATTAGAATGGATAGGAGAGAGAAAGAGGTAGGGAGATTTATTGAAAGAAATATTATATAGTGACAAAGGTAAAACAGATTTATTAAATCGGTAAGAGGGAAAAGCCTAGCAATATTATTATTAAAAAATTTTGTTATGAAAATACAAGAGATGAGCAAGATTTATAAAGAAAATGTATAGAACTGATAAGGAGAATTACTTATTTTAGAAAAGAAATTATGTATGACTTTTCACCAATCAAATACTAGTATACTAGTAGAAACAAATAAAAATAATTACAATATTCCCATTTGAACTTATCCACTAAAGAAACAAACAAATTATTTTATCTTAATCATTATTATTATTATTATTATTATCTTCACTATTATAATTATTATGATTGTTATTAAAGATAATTGATAATATTATTATGAATAAAAATTATATATATATAAACTACAATTAAATATAGAAAAAAAAACCCTGACTGAAATTTTATGGAAAAGAATTATTCTTAAAAAATATGATTTTATTTTTATATATAAAAAAATTACAATACTAACTAAATGTAATATCACTAGAGAGATGTTGTTGATGTTCGATGTTCTTATTATTCATTCATTGCTTTCATATCAGGCATCATAAAGATCGTTTGTATCTATCTATCTATCTATCTGTCTATCGATTTGTTTGTTTTGTTCTTAGTTATACAGCAGATACAAATTGAAAATAATAATTACTAAAAATGCCAAAAACACAAAATAAATTAAAGGCAAAATGCAAAAGTGTTTCTCAAAGGACACGTTCACCCACAGATGGTGTACGTTGAATGAGTAAAGAAGGTGACTTGGTATTCAAAGTGACACCATTTAAATTTGTTGTGTTTATAGGCGAACTTAGTAGAAGTTTTTCATGTGTAGTAGATACAGGTGTAGTTACTGGGATCATAGTAGTAGTAGTAGTAGAAGTAATATTAGCAGTTTTCTTCACAGTTGGCATAACACCATGTGGTGCTGCATCAGGCACTAGACGACGCAATAATCCAGCAACACAACCCCATGGGAAAGTCCTTAAAGAAAAGAAAAGATAAGATATTAAATTATATTTATAAATTTCATTCACATTAAATAATCACTTACCATTTTAAAGATAATAAGAATTTAATGTAACCTGGTAGAATGGCAATTTTTTCATTTTTCTGAATTGCTGTAATTACACGATCAGCAACATCATTTGGATTCAGAGTAGGCACCCATCTATTGATAGTATAGTATATAGTATAAGATAATTTATATACATTTTTTATTTATAATCACTTACCTTGCATTCACATCATCAAACATGCCAGTTGCTTGTATGAAAAATGGACATATGCATGTAGTTTGTATATTTGTGTGACCAAGGACATCAAGTTCTAAGCGTAAAGCTTCATCGAAACCAACCTACACAAGATACAACGCCAATTTATATTTTATATTGAATTTCAACTTGTCAATATAACATTTTATTACTTACAGCAGCAAATTTACTTGCACAATAATCAACCAATTTTGTTATGCCAACATGACCAGCCAAGGAAGCTATAGTTGCAATATGCCCGCGTTCATGTTCAATCATTTTTGGCAAAAACGCTTTTGTCGTCTAAAAACAAAACATTATAGTTCTACATAGTATATACTTTATGCAAAGTTATAAGATCTTGATTCAAAACTTACCCAAAAGTGTGCCATAACATTCACATTGAATGAACGTTCAATTAAATGATCAGGTGTATCTAACAGATGCATACCAGAGACAACACCAGCATTGTTTATCAATAAAGTAATCTGTGTCAAGAAAAGAAAAAATAAATATAAAAATCAAAATAAATACAAACAAGTGGATATTTAGCAATAACTTCTACTAATTACTAGTATACTGTTTATAAAAAAACAAGTAACTAGTTAGCACACTTGACAAATATTTAAACTGTCAAAGTGTTAGATACAAAAGTATTGTATTTACAAAACTTCACTCATTTGACAAAGAATAATGTCTGCATTTAAACTTTTAATTAACATGCAGATAATATTTTTGGTATTTTGATGATTCATAATTTTGTTCATTTGGTTTGTTAATAAAATTAATGAAAAACAAGAAAATCTGAAGATTTTTGACACTTGCCATTAGTCATTAGGCTTATTTCAATTAACAAGTTAGAAGTTTGTTTAAGGTTAACAGAATTCAATATTTTTTTGTTTTTTGAAAATTGCACAATAAATACACGAACAACGCAATAATTACAAGTTTTGTGTTTAAATTTATTTTTAGTAATAATTAGAAATTCCAGTTAATTTACACGCAGATTTATATTTTGGTGTTGCCGATTCGGTTAAAACCTTGAAATTATGAATTGTTTTTCATTTTTTTTTTTTTTTTTGTTTATTCTTAACTTTTGTATTATTTTGTATTAACTTTCAATTTAAAGTGTGAATATTTTAAATTTATAACGCTTGATAAATTTAGGAACAATGATCGAAATTTTAGAGATTCAGTGTCAATAAAATTTATTTAGACGATGAATAATTTTCAAGAATTTATTCAAAAAATTAAAATTATTATTTTTATATTACAAATGATTTATTGAATCAAACAGTTGAATTTACATAAACAATTGAAAATGCCGATGAATTAAATTGGTAAAACATTTCACTTTTACCATATGATTGAGAAGAGTGACCATTGACAAAAAAAAATCACAATGTTGTTGTGATTTACCGTATTGATATACATAAATCCCGATGTTCATTAAAACTCATTTATATTTTATAATAAAATTTTTCGAACATATATTTTCAACTGTCATTTGCCTTCTGTCAATCATGCTGTTATTCACAAAAATAGGAGTTCAAACTGTAGTGGCAATCATTTTGCCAGTCATAGGTTTGTCAATCTTGTCCATCGTTGTCAGTCTTATGACTATCAGAGTGATTGGAAACGGTCCCCACTATACCAATCACCTTTTACCCATAATCATGACAATTTGTCAATCGGTTAAAATGCACCTGCAGTTAACGCGATGTTACGAGGTTGTTGTGTGTTGCGTGTAGACTCTCATAAAAATGTAAATTTAATATCTTTTGAAAGATGCCTAGCAATATTTCTCGCATGAAGCACTTAGGGGCTCTTCCGGATGAATAGTCTAAGCGACATAGCAAAACTAATAGTGAACGTAATTACGCTCTTATTTTAAGTTCCACTATCTTTCACTAAAACATTAAAGAATATCTGATATACCTAGAAACGACCTCAGGTCAATGTTTGTTTTTAATGGGACAACTCTTTTTTTTTTAGAACAATGATCAGTCAAATGGAAAATGTGGCAGTGCTACAAAAATTTGGATAACGCAGAATCAGTTGCCGAGGACGAGGAGGGTTGTCATCAAGGCAAGTTTCAATTTATGATAACCATGTAAGTGATTTTTATCTACATCATTACAACATCAAGGGCTGAAATTGGACGAGGACGAGAAGGCAAAAAAATAAGAAATGCCATTATTTAATGAAATTTATATTACAAAAAATAGATATTCTAGTGCTGGAACAATTATACAAATCTTCTTTAGTATTATGGATTAAGTACAATTATTATAAAAGATGTATAACAAATATTCATTTATATTAATTTCGTATAAACATACATCATTATATAAATGATATTCCTTTGTTAACAATGTCTTGAATCCAATTACCATCACTCGTACATAATTAAATAGGCAATTTCGAAAAGGGTATATTCCAAAATTTTGAGAAATATGCTGTCTTTTAGAAATGTATTACATATTACATGAGATTCCACAATATTTTATGCGCTACACTTTTCTTTAGACCTTAAAGTGGACACGTGGCAGGTAGGAATTTCGAGAAGGACACATCTCTCAAATAAATGCCCTCATTGTGTTTATTTTATAAAATTGTAGTAAGTTGATTATATTAAGCTGTGTTTATTTTACACTACGGAGTAAACTATGAACTATATAATAATTATAATATTTGCCTAGCAGCATTGTAGCATGAAAATCATGGACATCATTAAAGTCATGTTCTTGATGAATTCAAAACTTTGTATGAAAAAACTTCTCCATTCTCTTTTACCATCCCATATTTTACTGCTTTTGCGCAACATAAGATTAACATGATAATAAAGTGTAATTTTGTGAGAACTTCTCACTAAAACGAATCACTGAAGAAACAAAAGATGAAAATAAATAAGGTAACACCAATTCGATTCATTGAAGAAATGATAAAATTTAGTAAGTATTTTAACTTAAATTGTTGGTAAATATGTATGCTTGGATATTTTTAGTAACAAAAATTAAATAATTAAAATAAAAATCGACACTTAAAAGTGATGACACCTGTAATGCAAAAATATAAATTAGAAGTTTCAATGAAAAACATATATTATTATAAAGCATCGCAGATAGAAAACTATTTTATGTTATAAATTTATAGTTTTTTCATGTTCCAAAAATGGATGAAGTTACTTTTTAAATGGTTTTATTTATACCACAATGTTTTGTCTTCGTAGGTATGCTTGGATATTTCTAGTAACATAAAAACAGAAATATGAGGTGATATATAATTAATAAACCAAAGATTAATATTTTGCCTACTATTCAAATATATTATTGTATGCATTAGTATTGTCAATGGCAAAGAAATATACTAAGTGTCGCTACTAAATCAACTGCTTTACGGAACAAAAGTAATTATAAATTGATTTGCTAAATTTAAATATGGTGGAAACAAGAATTGTAATGAAATACTGTCGAATTATCAAAGAAATAAAAGTGCACATAATTATTGGGGAAGATTGAAAATTATTAGAAACAAAAAAATGTTTAGCGTTATTACTAAAGTTAAAGGGAGTGAAAATATTTCCATTGGTAAAATTTAATTTTTATAAACATCAATTAAAATAAAATATACATACAAATACAATTTTCATAATTACAACTTTCTTGTGTTCATTAATAGTATAAGTATGAAAAAAATAAATATAATTGAGAAAAAAAAATAAAATTTAAACTTAAAATAATATATAATTTTACAATCACTGAACTTTAAAAAATTATTCTTCCACTTATAATTATAGTACAATTGCTATATAACTTTACCTCAGATAAAAAGTAACATAAAATAAAATAAAATGATACCATTAAATTTGCAAAGTAAAAATAGTTTTGGCAAGTTTGAACAGTATTGTACTACAAATTCAATTGAATTTATAAATATTTATAAATTATGTTACAAATGTTAAAAAAATAAAAACCTAACAAAATTTAATCAAAAAAAAAAAAAAAAAAAAGCTGTAGTAGCAAAACCGGATCTTAAATATTAGCATAGATCTGACGATATGTTACATTGTATAATTGAAAACCCTTCTATCTTTCAATACAACTTTCATGTCAGATGATTAAAATTAAATAATTAAAATAAAAATCGACACTTGTAGAGCAAAAATTTAAATTAGAAGTTTCAATAAAAAACATATTGTATTATAAAGCATCGCAGTTGGAAAACTATTGTAGGTTATAAATACTTAGTAAAAAAGAAAAATATAATGAACTAAAGAATTAGATTTTTTAAAAAAATCCACCTAACTTCTATTGCAACTTTCATGTCAGATGATAAAAATTAAATAATTAAAATAAAAATGGACACCTAAAAGTAATGACGCTTGTAATGTAAAAAATTAAATTGGAAGTTTCAATGAAAAAAAAAATTATATTATAAAGCATCCCAGATGGAAGACTATTTTATGTTATAAATTTGTAGTTTTTTCATGTTCCAAAAATGGATGATGTTACTTTTTAAATGGTTTTATTTATACTACAATGTTTTGTCTTCGTAGGGTCAAATCTTGCAACCTAAATTAGAACCACTTCTTGACATTCGATTGAACTGTAATTTTGGATAAACCTTTAGTTCTGATGACAATACAATATGCGAGTCAAATTTCTTTTACCTACAGTAAGCCGCTTATATTATTATAGGTAAGCTTTGAATGCATTTTATCAATAGACAATTTATGCAAAAAGACACATTGCATTATGATATGAGCTCTACGATTTTACTTTAGTCTGATCAATATTCTAGATTGATGAGGAGATTGGGCTGATGATTAATTATTTTTATAACTTTTAGTACATTAAAAAAAAAACATTACAAAAATAAAACCATGTTTAATGTTTTTAAATTATTTTTTTACACCCTGTATTTAATGAAAGTTGCTATCAAATTGCACAATATCAAAGACTATAAAATTATAAAGACGAGACAGTTCGGACTTATTCGGACTTCGATATTGTGTTCGCTCTCAAAACTATTGTTTTGTTTACAAATTTGCCATTGACAATATGTTAGTAACTAAGATTTATGTAAATTATAAATATTTAATTTGTACTTTTATAATTTTTATTAATATTTATATATATATATAAATTATTAATTAAATTTTTCTAATTAAACCAATTAAGTAATAAAGGGTGTTTTTTTAGAGGTTCACAATTTTGAGTTGGCAACACTGCTTTATTTGACAACCGATTTAACAGTGATAATTGCTTCTTATATAGTTTAGGTGTGGCAACACTAAACTTCCAGTGAGGTAAAATGGATCGCTACATGAGAGAACAATGTGTTTTCATTATTAAAAACTTAATAATGTAGTTTAAAAATTGAGTAATTTCTCGAAGAACAGATGTAAATTGGCCAACAAGATTGTGTGATTTAACCTCATTGGATTATTTTCTTTGGGGCTATGTAAAGTCACTTGCCTACACCGATAAACCAGAGACAATTGAACACCTGGAAATCAACATTCGAAGAGTTAGTGGCGAAATTCGGCCGCAAATACTGCGAAAAGTGTGTGAAAATTGGACTTCCAGATTGATCCTTGTACGCGCCAGACGTGACGACCACATGACCGAAATCATATATAAATATTAAGGTTATAAAATAGTCTATCCAATAAATACTTTCCTTTATTTTATTTTAATTTAAAGTTGTGAACCTCTAAAAAAACACCCTTTAAATCTTTTAATTTTTTGAGATAATAAGCATTCGTTGCTGAGGAGCGTCCAGTGCTGCCCAAGCTCCTCTGTCATTTTCAGTTTTTGTGCAGATATTTGTTTCAGCAGATTCTTTCGATATTTTATTTTAAACAATGTTATAAATAAATAAATATAAGCTGAAATCTATTCTCTCGATTCCTGAAGAGGAAAAATCTTTGATTCTATATAATGTAAGTACATGGGAGGATAAGTAACTTTCAAAAAATTTGTATACATAAGTAGTAACTCTTAATTTGATCTGGGAAAGCCATACAGCAATGAAAAGCTGGTAACATCATCTGATTACTATATTTTTCGCTCCATGCAGTATTAGCTTTGTGGCATATTAATTAATTCCCCAGACCATTGATCTCGAAACTTTTCAGCCCTGGGACCATACTGATTACTTCAGTGATTTCCAAGGGCCATCGTTTTAAGTTTCCTGCCAGTATCTATTGTATAATTTCTATCATTTTTTGTTTTTTTATCCAACTTATCACAATAACAATAAGCCATTAGGCATTTGGTTTGATGACACTGGCGGGCCGGATTTGATCCGCAGGTCGTAGTTTGGAGACCAATGCCCTAGACGATAGTAAAACGATATTGCGCCAGTTTTGTGATTGGATACAAAGACTATGAGATTATGGATTTAATAGAAAGATGGCATGTGGTTATCAATTTTAATTGAAAATATTTAATGAAATAAAATTCAAGTTTTGATAAGTCGAAATTCATTCTTGGTCATGTATCATGACGATTTGTGTACAATATATTATATGTATATGAACTATAGAAATATCTAAAAATTAAATCAATTGTCCCAATATTTATATCTGTGTCAACAAGTCAAAGTATGCATATGTCGAAAATATATGTTTTGAGATATTGTCCATTTTTAAGATGCAAAAAAAAAAAATTATACAAAATAAAATCCAAAATAAATAAATTTTGTAAAATGTTTTTATAAAAGTACATTTCACCATTTCACCATTTCACAACCTTGCCAACATGGATAAATTTAATTATTAGGTTATTTATAATAATAATTGTTTAAAAGAATTTGAATATAGAATTTTTGAAAAAATCGTAGGTGTACGAATTTATAATAATTCTATGCCATATAAGTATTTAGAAAAATTTTTAGTCGAAATGCGTCTTTTGAAGTGGTAAATATAAATAAAGTTCTAACTCAATTTACATAATTTTCCGACAATTACTTTGACTTGTTTACACAGATAGATACAAATTTGAAAAGGATTTATTATTATTTTTTAATTGTAAATTTTCTTTGAAAACTTGTATCTTGTTGACAGCATTTTCAGTTTTTATGAGTGCCTCAATAAATGTTTTATTTTTTTAAATGCAACAATTTGACTTTGTGAACTTGTTGTCGTCGGTTGTCGTCATAACTTAAGTCAAAGTGATACTTATGAAAACCGCATGAAATCAGTTAACGAAGCATGAAAAATACAAGCATATTACTTCATTTTGAATATTAAAATTGTCATACATATTTCATAAAGATATAATAAGTACTTATGTATATGACATCATAATTTACTAAACATAAGTGAATGATATTTCATAAGAAATTACATGCAAAGATCAAGTAAAATATCTTGATCATTTGCTAATCTAGATGAGCTCTTTTGAAGAATTTAATTTAATTAAGAATAAGTAGTAAACAACTAGTAGTATACAATGCAAATGTAACATACTTTAACAATTTAGCTAAAAATTATGAAATATTAAACAAAATAATTTGCAACTTGTGATATTTTGAAAAGACAAAAAACTATGCTAAATACGTAAACAAAAGTGTGTCAAAAGCGCATATGCATAATATTGTAAATAAAGATAATATTTTTGTTTTGAAAAGATCACATTCAAAGTAAACACTTTAAAAGATACTAATCAATTTAGCTAAACAACGACAATAAGATATTACAACTCTTTATTTCTATAGACACTTTGACACAAGATAAATGAAGAAGATTCGCTGTAATATGTTTAGCTTTAACTCTAAAAAAAAAAAAAAATGATGAAATTTGTTGCCTACAATGATGATGATGTAATTGAGGAAAGAAGTAAAGAGAATAAATTTGTTGCACTTCAAATCTTTTGTTGTATCTTGTCTTTTGACTTCAATTTATGACTTAATGAGCATGTAACCTGGCAAATTAATAAAAGGCAAGAGACACCTTTGAAGTCTAGGGACACTGGATTTTTAATGTTTAATAAAAGTGTTTTAGTGTTTTTTTTTTTTTTATTAAACAAAGTCATAAAGAAAAGGAGTATAACAACTTATAATTAAAAAAAAAAAAAAGTATCTTAACATTTAAGAATGCCATATAACTACTTTATTGTGTATCTACAGACAACAACAGACATACTACATACATATCTACAAGCAGAAGGTGTTCAAGGCAATATAAGTTGACTTTTGTTGCTCCTCTTGATTGCATGCAAATGCGCGATGGCGTGTAATTAATTTAAATGCACATGCGCACAGCTCACAGTTCACAGTAGGGCAGAATATACAGTCACTCGAGTAGAAGATGCATCATAAAAATATATACACTCGCTCACAATCATCACGAAATGATCTAGTATTATTAGCCCTTGGCATTAAAGACTTAGTTTTGCTCCACATTTGATGAATGAGATCCTCTTGGGTGTAAAATGTTTAAGAAACCAGTTAGTTAGCTCCTGATCTCTCTGTTTTTATTTCTTTACTTCTTCTTTAGACGCATCTTTTATAATGTAAACATTCTTCAAGGTTAAAATGTGCGCCACCTACAAAGATACACACACTTTGTAGTAGCTGAGCTGAGGTGAGCTGAGTCAGGTAACAAGCCTCTTTTGCCTTGAAGAATTTATGATGTTAATAGGCATAAAAACTGTTGCTACTGCCGTTTGTTAGTAGTTTTGTTGGTATGTTGTTGCTTCTTTGGTTGGTTGGTTCGTAGGTTGGTATGTTATATGGTAGATACATTTGAACTGTGGGCTTGAAGCTACAGAGAAATAGTATTGAGTCACAGCAAGTCAACAATCAATGGAATTTTGTTTACATGCCTCGACATTTTGCTAGACAAACTTTGACTGCACAGCTTGGTAGTGTTGTAAATGTTGGATAGAAAATAAATATTTTACAACATTGCGTGTCAGCTTTAGATACATACTATTCTTCTCTAAGTCCCCATAAAAAATTTTGTTATTACCCTCTTTTTTAGCTGCTTGCTGCTGCTGTTTTTAAATGACAATCATTTTAAGTACTAATTAGTTGCACCCTAAAATATTGTAAATACTCGACAAAATGCACTCATGTGCAACAAATATCACATAAGTATGAATGAGTTACACTACAATGGGTTGCTGCCCTATATTTTGTATCTTTGTTCTGGTCAATTAATGCACGCCACATGCGTATGGTCTTTGTGCATCAGTGAATTTTTTGTTATTCAACTTTAAATTAAATCTACATAATATTATATTATATATTATATGTGTGTATTTATAATGTACTTACATCACCAACTTCATCTCTGATAACATCGGCCGCTTTGTAAACTTCCTCTTTTTTGGAAATATCAACGATATAACCTTTGCAATAGCCACCTTCACTTTGTACCATTTCAATTGTTTCATTAATACCTAGGAAATCATTATTATTATTATATTTATTTGAGTTTTAATACAAAATTACTGTAGTGATTACTTACCCTTCTTATTTATATCCCAAATGATAACTTTTGTACCCATTTTAGCTAAACGTTGAGCCAACAAACGACCCAAGCCATTACCTCCACCCGTAATGAGAGCAATGTCTGTGCTTAAATCCTTTTCTGGATAACCAAAAGCAATATAGTATAAGTCCTGAAAAATTAAAGAGATTCACAGTTAATAAAAAATACTGTTAAATAATAATACATCTATTCAAGGCTAAAGGGACAAAGTTTCTGGTAGGACGACTAGGGACACAAAAGTTTAACTGATTTAATAGCTTAGGAGAATCAATTTCCCCGACTATGAGCTTAAGGTTTGGAGGCTAAAAAGAAACTTAAAGATTACTTGGAATATTTTTTTTTATTGTTTCTTCTTTATTATAGAACTTCAAAAATGTAACACTTAGTTTTATATAAGGTACCGTTATGGCTGATTAGGTATCATTAGGAATAAATGTCACTAATATATCGAATCCATTCGATGATTACCCTTCAATAGATGGGTTTGTTTTAATATTTTGACAAATAATTTTTATTCTTCTCTTAGTTCAGATCAATCTTAAACATTAAATAGATTTTTCCTTTATGGGATGATCACCACAAATTGGTAAATAAGAGCTGGAAATCAACAAAATCTAAGGATGCTGATGATTACTCAATGAAAATCCTTTGGAAATCTGCAGTGATCTTTGAGATCAGTTTCAATTTCCTACGCTTTATAAAATTGCCTACAAATAGTCCAGACTTCGGTTCCATCCGAACGTTTATCTTCGCAGGCTACTCAAATAATAAATAAGCAAAAGAATAGAATGTATGAAAGGTAAATAATTAAGTAAACTTTTAATTAAATATCATCAAATTATGGTCACATTTTCTCTTGGTGATTTTAAAGGAACAGGTAAGAAATAAATGAAATGATATTTGCGGACGCATACTATTGTTCGTTTGTATTTGTTGGCCTAAAACAAAACAATAAAAGTATTCGATATTGAAATTCATTGTTGTTTGTGGATACCCCTACTAGTGAATGCGATCCTTTTCTGACAAATATTATAGCTTCAGAGATGAGTCTTCCCCTTCTTCATTCTGACAACTGTGATTGATATCCCTGTCTGTTAACCACATGAACTGCACCCCAACCTTCAATTATTTAATCAGTTACAAATCCATTTCTACTTGTATAATCTAAACACACTTCTAGGTGATTGACTTGTAGCATGAGAACAAACAAATAAGTTCGTTGCTTAAGTCATTCGTTTGCATTTCAATTCAACTCAATTTATTTATGCAAACGGTTGAGCTTAGTAAATACATAAAACAAAATGCCTACCATACAAAATCAACAACAATAACAACAACGTATGATAAAAGCATTAATACAAAAAAAATGTTAAAAAATATTTCCAAAAAAAACAAAAAAAATATGATCAGAGTCAGCGCCTGACAAACATGCCAAGTTCACAATTGTTATGCACTTCACACGTTTTTATTAATGGCTTATGACAACAATATCAGCGTATGCCACATTAACAAAAAATTAAATAAATACATCATATTTCTTTTGTGTTTTGTTTTGTTTTCCTTCTTTAAAACATTTGTCAATTTGCTGTCAATCAACTGTCACAGGTTGATTTTATTGATATTTACATTGAACGTTTGGAAAATTAAATAAAAATCAATACTAATTTTGGTTTCATCAAAGACTGCAATTTTTTTATTTATTTTAATGTAAATAATTTAATTTTAATTTGTGTAGCCTCTTATAACTAAACTTGTTATATGAAAAAACCAAAGGAAAACTTCAAATTTGGTTCAAGTTTTTTTTTTTTTTTTTTTTTATTTTACTAAAGCGAAACACAAAAGATTGAAGTAATAAACTGAATATTTCATAAGAGTAAAATGAAACCCTAAAAAAAAGAAGAAAAATTAACATAATTAAACTTTTTTGAATTCGGTAGCATTTTAAGTAGTAGTTGTCCGCCACACATACTCAATCTTTAAGATACACATTCACATGCCATGCGAAGCCATCATGTTTTCACATAAATCTCGTGCCACACGCAACTTGAGCATTTCACTGCCATTGGATCACCACCTTCTACTTTAACAAAGCCAAAAATCGGCTTAACTTATAGATGGGCTATGCCAATCAGTTCAACATTATTCAGTAGAGCTCAGTCTGGCAAGCGTATCCAATTATTTTGACATTAACAATGAATGTGTCGCAATGCAACGCGAAACTCTCGCGTTTTTTCCTCAATCTTATATTATCTGTCTTTAGTAAATAATATATGCTACATATATTTTTATAAACTTCATTATAGGCGTGTTCATCATCATCATAATCTTAATGCATTTTTTTCTTGTTATTCATTCATTTGATGTATAGATACAATAATACTTCTTTATGTGGTTTTTGTTGGTGATGGCGTGTCTTGGCTCAATCCTCAACCAACGAAAAATTAATCAACAACATCATCAACCTGCTACCGGCAAAGATTTTCATATCTGAGTGGGACTAAGTGAAGTGAAGTGAAGTAAGTAATAACAAGAGCATGATCCATCAACATCAATAATGATGACGATGACGACAACAAAACATTATAAAACTTGACGTTGATGATCTTTTTAATGTTGACAGACATTTTGTCACATACGAGTATGTGAATGTACTTCAACATAAAACAAAACAAAAAATGAATTTCGTTTTTTACCATTAAAAAAAAAAAAACAAAAAAACAAAACAGGAAATCACAAAATTATCATAATTCAAAATTTTCATAATATAAAAATAAAAAAAAATAAAAAATATAATAAAATAAACACAATTTTATCATTAACATAATTTTGGTTTGTATCTGCCCTGTTTTTTGTCGTTACAAGAAATTCATGGTCACGCGTTATTTGCATGTTGGCCAAATTATTTTATATATTTAATTTTTTTTTTTTATTTCACAAACATGATAAATTTTGTTTTGTAAAATTGTTTAACATAATGTCTATAAATAAAATATTGTTATTACACTTCATAATAGAGGGGAACTACCACTTTAGACTGATGTTTGTATTGAAAAGAAAAGAAGTGTTTGAGGCATTGTTGGCGCAAAATTAATCTGAATAAAACAAATCATTCAAACATGAATCAAATTTTTTGATTAACTACAGTATTAACTATGTCCAAGTAATTGTGACAATTTTAGGAGTTATTTACTTTATACTTATGGGTAATTACTATATTTTTGAGTTATACAAGATTTAAGAAAAAGTGGTAAGTATGCTTAACTTCAACTGAACAAAAAATGTGTATAAACTTTTTAAAATTAGTTCTAAGTAAGGAATTATGAGAAATCCAAGAGCCTTTAAAAATCAACAATGCAGCCAATAATACAAGCCACTAGGAAAACGAGTTGTTTTATTTCAATTACGACTATAGTAGTGAAGCGCAATTGATAATTTCAAAATTTTTTTTGTCTATGGAAGCCAAGAACGAGATCTTTTACAAAGTTATCCTGTTATGGGCAAAGTGTTTATGATTTATGAATTTAATTAAACTAATCAATTAATGATTAATGATGAAACATTAATCATGATTAGAGTAATCAATTTAATTAATTGATTAGAAATTTAAATAATTAATGCTAACACTGGGAAAATCATTGAGAAGTGAAGAACTTGTTGATTTCTTATTGTAACTTGAAAAAAGTTAAATCGTGAAAAGAAGTCATTCAGAAATTTTGATTTATCAAAAAAAAAATATATATAATTTTAAGCAACTAACTGTTCCAGGGCGCTTTGCTATTACTACTTGATTGATTTATAATAAAAATATGTTTCTAAGCTTTATATGCAAAGTTTGATCCACCAATTTCGAACGATTCTGTACGTCAATTTTGATGAAATAAATGCTATATGTTACTCACAATAAAGCTTCATATTTTTCATTAATTCAATTTTGAATTCAATGAGTTACTTATACTTGATGAGCACACAAACAAACAAAGTCTACGATTTTATCACTTTTCTTAAATATTGTTGTTTCCGCACATCGGAAGACAAAACTTCCATATAAATTCATTTAAGTACAAGTGATTCTTCGCATTATAAAAGTCAAGACCTTTAATTTACTGTAAGTCTAAGTTCTCTGAATTTATCATTTGAATCACTAAAAGTGAGCTACAATAAAGGGTTACATTGTATATAAGAACTTATGACAGTCAACAAATAAATTTAATTATAAGTGACTATGATAAAAATGAATAAAATATTATATATGTGACTTGTATTTGGTGATATTTAGATATTTTCAAATAAAAACTTGTTTTTTATGTGATTCAAAGACCAGACTAAAGCTTTTTTACATAATCCTCAATGTCAATATTTAATAGGTTAGTAATATATAAATAATGTAAATATTTGATTATTGTTACATAATATAATATAATCATAGATTTATGTTTTAAGTATGACTATCAGATTTCTAGTTTTCTAGTCTGGTTTACAAATGCGGAAGATATATTATAATAGAACTAAGAATTCTACTGTCTGGAGTCTAGACAATGAAAATTGTTTCTATTCTTATTCTTGATTTGTCAACAGTTTAGTTTTTAGTTATTTTTCCTTTTTTTTTTTTTTTGATTTTTTTGATTTTTTTGATTTTTTGTTTTAAATGAATAAATTAATTTTGCATGATTTTTGGAGAATAGTGAGGAACCTGTTAAGGGGTATTTTGATTGGATTTGTTAGTGACGCATATTATTAGTTAAACATTTATGTTTGCTTGGATTTGTTTTCGAAAGTAAAATATGAATGTTCTTTTTGTTTTCTTCTTGTAAAAGGATACCAGTTTTAGTTGGTAATCAATTTATGCGAATTTTTTTTTTAAAATGGGCAAAGTCCATCTTAGGTCTAATGACCTAAAGTATTCTTAGGTGAAAAGTTGTCAAAGCTGGTTTTTTTTTTTATTAAAATGTTCACTTGATTAGATCATGGGTCTGCTAATAATTTCTTTAATTCATATTCTAAAATATTATATTTTTAAGTCTTTAAGAAATCTTTAATGCCATTAAATATTAGTTGTTTATCTTTATATTGAACAAAATGTAGAAGTTACCCAACAACCACATTAGGAACAATTCAATGATATTTTTTTTTTCTGGGAATTAAGACATTGAAATATTGTCTTTTATGTCGTATACAGAAACTAATTATTGTAATACAATATAATGATTTTGTATCCATTATGCTCAAAATATTTACAAATTATGAATTGTTTTTTTTTTATATTATATTATTTTAATTTAATGTCCAAGCAACCGAGTCGGTTTTTGTACATTTGTATCATCTTAAGGAAATTTACATGGACTTAGAAAAACATGACATCTAAAAATATTACTATCTTCTATTAAGGAGATCGTTGGCGTGAAGTCTTTTCAAACGACAGCGGGTTGTGTTGTATGTAAAACATCTTGCCAAAGGATTGGGGATGAATTGGTAAACATACAAATTTTGTATTTTTTTTTTAGATACCCGGGCAGACGTTGTCCTGGCTCTCCTTCCCAAAATATTAATTGATACTAATTGGTTTACGCACCTCTCTCTTTCTCGATTTTTCAGCTGTTCCTTTGGGGTTTTTCTAAATTTCTTTTTTCTTAAACATTCCATATGATCACTTGGTCTATTGGTGAAAACAGTATGAAAATCTGTTCGATAGTTTTTAAGTTCATCGCGTTAAGACAGACGATAGAGATGTGGGGGAACTTTGTTTTATAATATGTATAGACGTATTACACCTTGTGTGCTTATAACTAAACTAAAGCTACAAGAGAGGAGGTGGCCATGGCTGCTGTGACTTTCGGAAACTGGTTAAAACTTATACCTACGTACATATGTGTTAAATGGTATAATTATACTAGTAGTGTTTTAATTTCATTTGAAGTAGAATTTGTTGTCTAAACTTTTTAGAAGGTTGTCTGCGGAAGGGAGAGAAAGTAATTGGCTAAGTTGACAGTCTGGCGTAGTTGCGCGGAGAATCAATATTATCAATGTTCATAGTCATATTTTAGATTGCAGAAGGTACATTGATTGCTAGTGTTATGCGAAAATATTGTTGATGTGATAATCTTTTGTGGCCAAGACATAATATTAACAATTTGCATTGAATAGTTCTAGGTAAGGCAGTCCTGTAATTACAATAGTCCTGTATCTATGTACATATGCAAAATATTGTATTATTTTTAAGTCTTTCTTTAGAAGAGGTTATCTCTTTGTATATCTATATCTCCCAAACTTTTTGTCAGTAAGTCGAGTATTACACTAGTGAACTTAACAGCAGATCTCTTACTCTCTCTCTCTCTTAATTTGCGTTTGTAGAAAAGAGTGTGCGCGGGTCGCTCAGTCGCTGTAATCGATGTTGAGTGTGAAACCGATACCAAAGAAGAATCGACGATCAACCGCGTTGTTATACTCATTCGTGTAATACAGATATAAATATACTTCATCTTCATCTTGGGGTTAGTTAACATACATACGTGTTCATGATAATTGGAATATCTATAAACACTCACTCATTCGAATGGGAAAATTTGAATACACTACAATCTACAATCCATAACCCCTTTACTATTTTATGCCAAAAAGTAAGCAATGCAATACATTTTACATATCTTTAATCAGAACTTCTCCTTCTTAGTCGTAAAACTTCTTCAAACAAATCATAACTCATTGTTATCTTCAATTTAACTTTATATGTTCATTGAGCAATTTATAACCTTTAACACCAAAAATAATTAAATGACAAAAGTGTTGCGAAATTATGCAAACGACAAATATTAATATTTTTATTTTTTTTTTTTAAAAAATAACAAATGGTTGTTTGATAAAGCTGAGCTTTTAACACTTTGAAATTATATGCCGCAAGTTAAATTAATAAAATTTAGAAGACAAAAATAAATTACTTTATCAAATACTCATATGATCAGTTTGTTTTTCATGCTGGAAAATCAAGCAAAACTTGTTTTCCAACCAAAAGAAAAACCAAAATAAAAGACTTGTGGAAAACGCATACTCAAACACTCACATTTATAAGTATCTGCTGCAATTGTATCTCTCAAAATTCTAGCCAAAAGCTTTTAACCAAAAGGCTAATAGTATCTAGTCAATTGTGGTTAAATGTGCACCTCAGGTGCTCTCAAGTCTGAAGACAAGAGTTTTAAAGTAGCTAATAACTAACTGGCAGTTGGCATTTTTCTGCCAAACTGAAAGTGAAACCAAAATATTTCTCATTGATTTAATAAAACTGAGATTGTTATTTATTTATGTTATTTGTTTGTTTATTATTATCATTGTCGGCTTTATGCAAAAGTTAATTTTTTTTAAAGATTTCATTTAACATTTTCAGAAGCATTAAACATCATCAACATGCTTTATTTCAAGCTGTCTTAAGAATTTTATTTGCTTCTCAGTTTATAAAGAAGCAAAAGCCTTAAAAAGTAAAGAGAAGAGAGAAAAATAAAAGACTTAAGCAACGAACTTGTTGCGTTTGCATTTTCGAGTACAAAACAAAAACAAAAATAAAATAAAAACTCATTGCAACATTAACAATGTGGACATATTCATAGCTACCAGTGTGTGCACGCTTTTATAACAAACACACTAAACAATCCAAGTAGCCACTAACTACCAACATCATGAAACCACAAATAACAATAACACATTTTAGGCAAATTACTCACGTCATGACCTTCTTAGCCAAATGTTCGCGCGCAAAAAATACAAAAAATCAGTGAAAACATAAGCGGCAACAGATAAAAGTTACCACAAATGTAAAGTAAATAGAGACGCCGGCAACGTGCGACTTCGTAGTGCTGAGCTTTGCCGATTGCAAAGAAATAAACCTGAAATTGAACCCAAAACAACTACATACTATTATGTACTATTGTGTATGAGTATGCAACAAATGGATAAGCTACTAAAAAACGATTGCCAGGCAATAACAACAAATAACAACAGTAACAATATACAATTTAAGTGCACTTGCAGTGCATTTTTATTGATTTTTTTCTATATCTCAGATACACAGACTTAGTGTGTATAGTCGTGTATTATCATTTTATAGAGATATTTGTAACCCATTCTCGGAGAACGCATAAGAAATTATCAGTATTGTGAGGAGAATTCAGATTCAGTTACAGTGTCTCATTATCAAAAGAGGTAAGCACCTATAGGTACCGTGCAGGTAACACTAGTCTATATCCCATGTACAACTGAGTGACTGTTGGTGTTTTTAAATATTAATAATTGTGTACTTAATGTCAATTCATAATCAAAAATTCCGTACCACATAAGATTTTTAAGAAAAACTTTGTCTGTCTGTTTGTTTGTTTGAGCACGCATCACATAAAGTTCACCCATTGGATACAAAATAGAATTACTGAAAAATAAGAAGCTTTATTGTGAGTAACATATATCATTTATTTAATCAAAATCGATTAACAGACTCTTTCAAAATTGGTGGATAAAATTTTGTATTGTTGAAAAACTACCAAAAATATGTTTATTTAATTAAACTCGAAATCTATACTTTATGGATTTTTTTAACTTTTTCTAATTCAAACTTGGAAGCCTTCAAAGATAACAATGCACCTATAGCATTGCTAGTTGTTTTTTTCTCTTTTTATTTGTAGACTAGTGCAATTTAGTGAGAAGGTCCTCAGACTACCTGATCATGTCATTTGTCCAAAATTTTATTTACTGATCTATTTTAATCCAATATACACTGCCTATATAAGCGAAGTGTGACCTCTTCTCTTGACAAGCGTACTTAATTTTCCGTTCTTATCAGCTATTCGAACTTATTTATCTCTTATTCAATGGTAAAGAGTTATGTGGATTCTCACTGTTTTTAAGCAAACAATTTTATGAGTTTTCAATTATGAGATCAAATTTTTGCCATTAATTTCATGAATTTCTGATAGAGATAGCCCCATTTAAACCTTAATTAAAGAGTTGAATCTGTACAAAAGGAAATACAATATTGTTAAATGAAAATTAAGATGACATGGTTAAAAAGTGGAATGAACTCACCAATTTCATATTAAAACATTAAAGTGAACGATGAATTTTTAATGATGAATATCAATTATATATTTTATATACATATTTTTTATTCTCTCAAATAAATAATATTTTATTCAATAATCCAAGATCCATAATCCCTAAAGTCACATAAATCTCAGAGTCACCATTTATGGTAAATTAATATAAAAATTAAAGCTTTTGTAAGATATAATTCATAGTGCAACTGTGCAACACCTGCTCCCAGGGTGCAATCCATTACAGCGCCTTCGAAACCAATCCAAAATCAACCTGGTAAAGCTCCCTGTCAACCCAAATCTTGAAAACATGAACTTGATCTACAATTTTTCTTTAAATCCAATTAGAAAATCGTATTTAAATACCAATACAATACAATTGGATCATTCGAATTCTGATTTTTATGCCTTAATGTTTTAACTGTAATTGTGTGAAAGGCATATGATTGTCGGTGAAATCTGGACTAATGGTTATTTTCTTTTCCTTTGCTTTCTACACTTGAAAATTATTTGTTGTTTTCCAATATAAATATTTTAGTTATTTTACGTATACGAATTCGGCCTTGAATCGCTACTCATATGAAGTGAGTGTAGGTATTTGCATCAACATTTTGATCATATATTGTTTATATATATCTTTTGATATCGTATTTTCTTACAGTGTAGAGATTAACAAGCGAAAGAAGTATGTTCTAACTATTGTGGTAGCAAATCAATATGCTGCAATCGTATTCAATTGTATGACGACAACAACAACTTTGGAGCGGATAAAGGTATATAAAAACGGATACATACAGATACATTACTTATATGTATATGAATATGTATACGTATACAAATATACTTATTTTTACTATAGACATTCACATGCTTGATAGACAGACACTTTCGGTTTCAATACTTGTATTGTATTGCCACTTGATAGCAAAAGAGTTTTGGTTGTTGTAAATACGAAATCGTTGTAGTTGCCCGCTAAATGAATGACTAGCTTGGCTGCTTTGCTCAACTTGGCTTAAAGTTGAGTTCAGTTGACTTGAGTTAAGTTGATTTGGCTGGTACGCCTCCTTCGTTTCGTTGTGTCTGGATGTCGAGGGGGCTAATGAAAACGAGCTCTATGGCATACATATTACCGGCAAAATGTAAAAAGTTGAACTAGGTCATCAAGCCAAAACACGCAGTTGCCATTCATTCGTTTATTCGCTTTATCGTTTGTGGGTTGGTTCGCTTTTTGGCTTGGTTGGTTGTTGGATGTTGTTGGTTGCATGCCACAGCAGCTGACAACTTAAACGGGCTTTTGGGTGTTAACATATTATAGTACAAGGAATGGAATGTGAGGGTATTCAGAGGATGATGTCTGTTTGTACGAGTTGAGTTGATATGGCTAACGGAGTTCACGACTTGACACTTTGGCATACCGCAGAGAGGAAGAGAAAGAGGACATGAATCGAAAAGGCAATAATTAAATGAAGTTCGTTACTTAAATCTTTTGATTTTGTTTTTTTATTTGTTTTTATTTATACACATACAACAACAACCTACTCACTACTATCAATATATCAACGGCATGAAATTGTTTGTTTATTTATTATTAATGCAATGACACTTTTTGTTTTTTTTTCTTCTTTTATTGATCATTAAGTGCTATAAATGATATGCTATCACGGTAGTTAACAATTTTCATGAGTTTGTGTTATTGAATGGTAAGGAAGATGCATTTAATGACAACGAAGCAGAGCTCCGAAATCACATGTAATGTTTCAATTACCTTTATTAAGGCAATCAATCAATGAACAATTGAATGATTGTCGTTTCTTGCTATGTAATAAAGAAAATACTTAAATGGTATATACAATATAGTAAAGACGAGAGAGACCATGAAACTCCAATCAAGCGCAATATGCTAATATTAAAAATGAAAATCATTCAATGACTTGTATAAATTTATGAAATAGTATCAAAAAAAAAAAAATAAAATAATAAATGATTATATGCTAAGATAATATTAAGTAATTTCCTATTATTATTTAAAGAAATGGAAAAAATTTACATATGCGAGTAATGTGAGTAGATTAAAAGAGATTTTATACTGAATAACACGAAAGGATCACTGAGAATAAACAATATAACACTGACATAATTTTTAAATATCTCTACTTATTCTATATAAATGAAAATGTATATATTCGTTTGTTCATGTCCTGTGAACTCGAAAAGTACTTTAACGATTGCTCTATAATTTTGAGAAAACGTTGACTTCAATTATAGTTGTGGTTTTGCATGCTTATTTTTCGTAAAAATCTACTCGAAAAGTTGGAATTTTGTGGATCAAATTTCGCAAATAAAAACTTGGAGATGTATTTCAAATTTAATCAAGTCGTTTTTGTCAAACATCACTTTTTGATTAGTAGTTTTCAGAATCAATAATTGTTTGATCGAAGATAAATTTGTCAATATTAACTAAATTTTGTTGTATAACTTCGTGAACGAGTTGTCCAGACTAAGTATGTTTAAAATGTTTGTCCATCCCTAGTGATATTCATGCGTTGGGGCACAGCTAGTTACTAATGAAACAAAGACAAATAAATTTTCTTTATATAACTATTCTCTCTTGAAGATATCTCACAATTTTATGGACATTCAGGACCCCAACTTCAACAATCTAATGACTTCAAGATTTGCAGTAAAATGCAGAGATATGTGGTTCTTACAAAGTTGAAAGGGAGCAATTTTTAAATAAAGTTAAATTAAACTAACTTACTGATTTTATTCAATATGTTATTTTGAATTTTTCTTCTAAATATCGTTGTGTTCATAATGAATATTCTCCATGTCAAATCTCAAATTGATCAATCAATAATTAAAAAAATATTTAATCAAAATTAAATTTAAAAATGTTTAATTTGTGTAAATAATTAAAACTATTATTGTTTATTATATTGTATTATATAAAAATCTGGAAGTCTTTCTAATGTTTTGAAAATCATTTTTATTTATAGGACCTGTGACCTCATTTCATTGAATATTTTTGTCACAAAATTTCTAGTCTTTTTTGTGGAGGAATAATTAATTCAAGATGAATTAAAAAAAAAGAAAAGAAAAATGTCAACGCTGGTTTCTTAACATTTTATTTATTTACTATCGAGACATTTATCTTGTCATTTCTTTCCTTTCCTTTTCTTTTCTTTATTTTTTATTTTTTGTTATGTTTTTTTTTTCAAAAAATCTTCATCGTTTTCGATTTCGCTTTTTGCATGCAAATATTCAAATTAATTTTATTTTTTTTTTTTGTCTATTTATTTTTGTTTCGTGTATCTATTCACATTTGTTGCCACTCGATGACTTTTTGAGTCTTGTTGAGCAGTCAACTCAAGAGATGCTTCAGCAATTTAATGCCACATGCATATACAATAATAAATAAGAAGCATTCATTGTAGATATATTTGTATGTACTTACATCTACATAAATACATATAAATATATGTAGTTACATTCATGTTCATGTGCCATACATTTAATAATACTATCTATTAAAGCTAAGTAAAAGATACGAAGAAACGGAAAAAACAAAACAATGAAAATTGTAATATAAAAGAAGCAATTAAGTAACTTATGCAATTTGACATATACCACGAACATTTATTGTTATCGGATGAGCAGTCAGATAGACACTCAGACAGACAGATAGACATATGTATATGCATGTAGATATACAAAGAGATGGGCTGACAGATAGGCAGTCAAATATATTGTATATAAGTAAGAAAGTGTTTTGGGTAAACTTTTTAGGTCAAATGTATCAATACAATCAAAATTGTTAAAACTTAGGCTCTCATGATGATTAGTATTATAGTTTATGGTATGAATGATTCCATATCTAACTTAGATTTACTCGCACTTGTAATCTAAGTATTAATTACAATTTCACGGTCTAATATTTAGATTATTCTACTTTAAGATCATTTGGAAGACCTTGCACAACATTCATTGAAACTGTTTCACTCGTATGTAGTTGTTATTGACCTTGTATTAGAATAAAGAAAACTTTAAGTTTTATTATTCGTACTATTGTAAACAATAAAGTAGAATAATTTGAAGACCATAAAGAATGGTTAAAAAAACCTTGATGAATAGACAGATAAACATGGAAAAGTTTACTAAATTAAAACTGAATTATTTCCTACTTGTAACGTTTTTAGAAAAGGAAAGTTAAACTATTCAAGGATGTTCGAGTTCTCTACGAGTCTAAAAAATTATTTAAATACAGTGATAACATAAAGGCCATAGTGGAATAACTACAGTCATAATTTATATGAATCCATTCAAGCATTTTAAGAAACTGTTAACTGTTGAAGAGATCAATATTAAAAAATAAATAAAATTGTATAAATCTGTTTTTAATTATTTGAGATACTCGTACGAGAAAAAGTTCGAATTGTTTCTTCACTCGTCCTATTCGCCAGATTTAGCCCTCTCGGATTATTTTCTGTTCTTCAAAACTTGAAGAGATGAAGACGTGGAGTCTGGGATTGATGGCTATTTTGAGAAGCTCAAAGATTCTCATTATAAACAGGATATCGAAGCTATTGAATATCGCTGGGAGAAATAAATATATTTTTTGGATTTTTTTTTTGTATTTTCCTTGTTAGGTCCTGTTCGTCTGTACGACTTCCATCGAATATACTGTATAAATTCACTATAAACCCGTAGACGAATTGTGTAAACAAAGACTTATGAAATTGATTACGTTCAACAGTAGAAGCTTAAAAGGATGTAGGACACTAAGTTCTAATATTATACAATACTATTTACAAAGATATGATATCAACAAAATATTATTATTTTTCAAATATCTAATATCTTCTTGTCCTTCACTTTCATAATTGTCCAATTATCTAGTTATAATATAATACAAATAACTCTTTAATTATTATTATATATATAGTAGTTTATGTATATTATTTCATTGCTATGTTATAATCATCTGATTGAACTCTGTTACTTTCAAAATAATAATTCTTGACCTTTTAATCTTTAATCTCATTACGTGGTTTATAATTTTATATCAAATTCAATGTGAAAAGCAATTAGATATATGTACATTGCTACATGTATCTAAAAGAAGACATTTATTATATATAATTATTATTAGACATACTTACATGTATCTAAAACTCAAACGAGACAATTATCTATAACAATTATCTATATAACATTGTTAATAAAATAAAACGCAATAAATGCTTCAATGATTATTTTAATTAAATTGAAAATTTTCTAATTGTATCAAGTTGAAGATTCTAAAGAACTAAGTTCAATATTAAACCTTGAATCAGAGTTATTCACGTATTATGACTTATTTTCATTTCTTGAAATAGGCGCCTCTAAAAATGATATTTCAAAAATTTTAAAAATCTCTGAAACTCACAGGGTTAAAGAAAAATTTCTGTTTCAGTAGTGATCAGGATCAACCTTCTATTTCGGATAACAACTTCATCCAAGATTTAATATAACAACTATATCTAAATTTCAGTTCAGTTGCACTTCTGGCATTCGGTGAAATATGCACCTTATCAGAAGATTCATTATATGAATTGGTGTAAGTTTATTTAATAATTATTTGAAAATAGGATACAAGCTTTTTTGGAGCTACGACTACGAGGCCTTAAGCTTGCATGATGGTAATAATTTTGTCTCTTCTTCTGATCAAGAATATATATACTTTGTTGGAATCCAATTCCAATACCAATTCTTATATAAACTAAATTTAGTTAAATCTTTATATCTCTATATATAATTGTATAGTGTATAAAATATCATCTAAAATGGCAAATTAATTTTTACAAAAAAAAATAAATAAACAAAATCAAATACTAATAATAAATGGCAATAAACTTTTTTGAGAAAATTATTATTAAAAGTTCTAAACAACCATAAAATTGTTTTGTAAATACAGTAAAATTTTCATAAATGTATAATTATTATATATAATATATATTTTTTATGATGTGTTTCATTTTTAGCGAACGAAAATTTCAAAAGATTATTTATTAGCATTTAAGATAATTGAAGAGTAAAACAAAATCTTAACTAAAAATAAATCTTTTTAAATACAAATTTTTAAAAATTTAAATTTATTACTTGGAAACTGTGATGATGATGTACTAGATAGTGGACCAAAAAATAGAGTTAAAATGGAACGAGGCAAATTTATGATTTTTCTAAATATTTTTAATTTTTGTCAGGACTTTACTTTCAAATGTATTTTCTATGCTATAAACTGCTTATATATTTTTATATAAATTGTTTGATTTTTATTATGATTTCTTTATTGCTTTTATTTTAATGGAAAATTACATAAGTAATTGATATTTTTATTGCAATGTAAATGAATAAGGAATTTATTTAAAATAAATCTCAAAAATAGGTTTCCTTATTTTTTAATTTAAAAATTGTACGAGCACATAAATCAAGTTTTTTATTTTGTTTATTTTTGCAATGCTGCATTTATCAGTTTATAGTATATTTTATTTTTCATTTCATATTCATTCCTGTTTTTACATGTCTTTCCTCGACAGTCCCTTACTTGACCTTGCCTTACTGATATATGTATATGTGGTGTATGCATGCTGTCAAGTTAAGCCCAACAACGCCTTGGATTAAGTTTTAATCGGATGTTAATTAAGCATGAAGGCAAAACAATGATTTGTTAATCTGATTTATATTTATAATTTCTTTTTGTTTTTGTTTTTGTTTTTTTTTTTTCATGATGAATTATTGTAAGTTATGTGTTAATCAATAATATTGAAGGGCAAAATCTTTAGAAATTAGAGATAATATACAAAATTATGGCATAAAAAACTGGTACCTACTATTTTTTTAGATATTGAATACTATTATCGAAAAATTAAGAACAAGGGAAATTGAATGTTGTTTAGTTCTTAAATGATTAGAGTTCATGATTAAAGAGATTTCATTGATTTTTAAGTCAATATTCTAATTTCATTCTCCTTAAAATAGTAGGGTTCCTTAACAAGTTTAAATTGAAAAGAAAACTATCTTTAAGAATTTATAATTCAAACTATATAAAAGTAAAAATCGATTGATTCAAAAAACTTCTAAATTATTGCATATTTTACCTGTTGTTGTTGTTTTAACTGTAAGGGGACAGCAACAAGTACAACTGAAGCCACGGAGGCTGAAGTATGGACAACTGCAGCCTCGCGGCAGGTGTAGGTGCTTCTTGGCCGACTGATGTCGGGTGATTCAGGGACATAGACCCGACCACTTAAGGGAATCTATCTGTGTCTGTTACTTTGTCCTGATGTTTGTAAAGGCGAAATAATCGTATAAGGAATCGATCTAGCCACTGATATCTTTCTGCTTTACACAGATATTAATATATAGAACAATTTTGTATTTCAATTCCTCAAAGTTTATAAACCTAGGACTGAATGGCATTTTCTTTAGTGAAAAGCCTTGCATTTCTTTTTACAAAAGAATATCGATCATAACAATACTTAATATATGTAAGTGCAATATAATAGTTTTTATAATGGATCATTTCCTATTTGTTTAGTCAAAGATTACATAACATGACATAAGGTATCATAATAATAGGTCATGTCTCTTAATATTATAATATCATATGCTGTAAGCTTTTCCTTTTAAGTACTGTTTTCTTTAATTTTTGTTTATCTACTTTTTTTGACCTATTGATTTAATAAATTTACCGAAATATCTCGAACATCTCCTATACAATCTAAACCTATTAAGTATTATTATATGTCTGACTAATAAACCTTGGACTTACTTAATTTTGCAATAAATGTAAAATGACAACAAAAAAAAAAAAAAAAAAAAACACATAATTTATTGAATGAGCCAAATTGAGATAATGTTGCCATATATGTAAATTCACATAATATATTTCGTGTTTGAGCTTATCATAATAGCCTCCTAACCTAATTTATAATTTACGTCTATTTACTTAGATGCCAAATGATTTGGCTTATTGCCACTCACCTGAAGAATGAAGCCAATGCTGCAAATGATGAACCAAGCGAAATCGATTACACTATCCCACCAACTAGAGAGCCATTGGCCCCATGTGGGCGCAGGAGGTGGAGTACATTGAGCCACCGTCGTACCACCATTTGCATGACCATTTTGTAAATGACCATTTGCAATGGTTTTCTGATCATCAAAAATGTTATTATTTTTCACCATCTTTGCTACTTTTATTCGCTTTTTGTTTCACTTTTCTTTAACACTAATTTCTTTTCCTACGTTAATTTATTGAAATGTCTTATTTTTTTGCTTTGCTCTGTTTCTTCGTTAGTTTACACTAAATTTTACTACTTTATCTGTTTTCTTTTTACCGATGCAAAGATTTACAGTTCAAGAACTTTGTGTTTTCTTAAAGAGAAATCAAATTGAAATCAATAAAAATCAAATTAAATTCAACACAACAAAATATTAAGAATTAAAATAAATTTTGTAATAATTTTGCGTAAACGAAAGACGAAAATAATTTTTTGTTATTTATTTTTGTTTTTAGATTCTCAAAGTTTGGATTGAAAAGATTTTTATATTTTATTTTTTTATTTTTACCGCCGATGCACGTCCGCTCCCGTGAGCGAAGCAAACGAATTTGAACGAAATGTTTATTGAAATGGAATGACGACAACTTCTGATTTTGGGGCTTTATACACAAACACATCCACACTACAATACACACACATGGACATTCTCATTCATACACTTGCAAATTGCTACCTTCTTGTATAAACTTTGATCTCCAGTAACTGAGTAAAGCCAAGCCAAGCCAAGCAAACCAAAGCAAAACAAAGCAAGCGATGCAGAGCAAAGCGCTGCCAAGAGCTTTAATCTCAGTTTTGGCAGCTTCGCGACTTGGAGCCTGTTAAGCTTAGCTGCGATCGCTGTTGCTGCTTTATGTTCGTTTGTTGCTACTATGACGTCATAAAGCTTAATTGTTTTTGCTAACCATAAGTTTGCTTTGCTTGCTAAGATTTTTTTTTTTGTTTGTTTGTTATTGTTTTGATTAAAAAGCAAAATATTTCTAGTTTCTTCTCAAAAACTTTTTTTTTTTGTGTTTATATTATTTTATCTTCTTTTGCTTATCAATTCTGGCGCGTATGCTTTGTTATCTTCTTGTTTTTTTTAATTAATTATTATTACATATTTAATTTTTCTTTCTTGTTGATTAGTTCATAATGATTTATTGTATTAAGTCATAACAAAAAATGAAAATAAATTTTGAAAAATCAATAATTTGTGTAAATAAAATTTGAAAATGCAATTGAAATTGAATTGGTTATGTTGCATTTTCGATAACCTTGTAATGAAACAGTTTTAATCTTTTTTTTTTTTTTTGTTGTTCATTAAATTTGAATGTGATCGAAACCAAGGGCGTTCAGCCAAAACTTAACCTTGTTTTATGGTAAATTGTATCTCCCTATTTTGTTTATGTTAGTGAACCAAATTCGATAATGATCTACTTATTTGTTGGTGAGTAGTCTACGGAAGCAATCACATACACTTCTACTTGGAACGTTTCAAAAATTTTAAGTAATTAGATCAAATCATCACAATAATTCGTAGATTCAGTTTAGATTTCTGGCTAAGGAGCCAACTCATTTTTAGAAGGTTCAAATCCAATTGAAAGCAATTTTGATTTTGCTATGAGGTTGCCAGATCCGGCTCAGATATTTCACGGTGCCACTGATCGACATGACATGGGATTAGACTAACGTCTCAAGATCTGAAGGGAATCAGCCATTAAGTGAAAAGGATTTAATGAAAAATGTGTCAATCACAAATTTTTTTTTAGGTAAAAAGGAGTAACAAAGGATCTATTTTATTTGCCTTATATGTACAACGGTACATAAAATTTTTCGCTTGTTGCGTTTTTAATCGGAAGTGCCCTATAATTTTGACATAACATAGAAGTGAATACTCGTTATGGATAACCAATCCTGGAACTGTTTCTAATTAAATAGTTCAGATCAGTTGTTTTTATCTTATACTAAGATAAAAACCTTACTACATTTTTAATACCGTGAAGTGTCCTTTCTGGGTGTTTGTAACATAAAAACCAAATGTGTTGAAGGAGCAGCTTAGAAGAGTTTAATAGCGATGGAATTTTTTTTGGAGATTGTGGCTCTTCACTCTATGTCGAACCCTGACTCTAATTTTTATCTTGTTTTTTTATCAAATGTGATGCAATATTATTGTTATGTAAATAATTTTAATGATTTACAAATGTGATATATGAAATTGGCTTATAAATGAACTTTAATTAGTCAAAAGGTGTGGACTTTAAGGCAATTATAATTAATTTAGTTATTTTAATCAAAATTCTTAAAAGAAGAAGTTAATTTTATGATAAAAAGGGTGTGTTAATTTACACAACAGAAACCTTTCCTTCATGAATTTTTATTTACAATCATATTATATTATATAAGCCAGTGATTTGTAAAAGCAAAAAAAAAAAAAAAAAAAAAAAAACTTGATCAGTCCAGAATTAATAAGCGAAAAGTTATATTGGTAGCGAACCATATTTTAAAGTTAAAGAAATGTTATGAGAAACATATAATGTATACCCAGTAATAGCAAAGAAAACGATTTCGAGAGAGAGTTGTGTAGTCTATACAATATTATTATTCTTTGATAATATGCAGTTTTTGATTGTAATGTTCCGAGGGAATTAAATGATATTAATTAATACAAAACCAAAACAAAAACAAACTTTTAATATGCTTTGTCATATTATAAACCAAACAAGTCTACAAAAAATATTCATAGCTCTTAAAATTCCTTATAATCTGACACCCGAACACTCTTACTTACCTAGATCGATTCGTCATTTCTATATATTTTATAGGGTCTTAAATTTGTCCACCTTTGTCTTAGTATATTCTGTTATTCAAATGATCATAAACTTTTGCTTTTTACCATTTCACTTATACAATTGACACCTGTTTCAATAAGACACTCGTTTATCTGAATTCTAAATTATATGCAAAAATGTTGTTCTTTTTTAATAAGAAATTCTAAGAACAAACAAACAAACAAAAACTTCTTAACTGCATGTCAAAACTTCATAAACTTGTTATGCAAATAGTTTTTTTGGTTAAACCAAAATTTCGTCATAATATTTATGATGTGTATTGCATTAAAATAGAAAACCAGGTAAGTCATCGTGATTCGGTCAGTCAGCGCCAGTATTATCAGGCTTAACAAGTTAGAAATTTAATAAAATTTATGCAAAAATGCAGTTGTTGCAATCATAACAAAACAAAAACTTAAACAGCAAAAGTATCATAACAACAAATAATTAAAAAAATTAAACGTAGATTCATAGATAGGTCAAGAAACCCAAAGTCGCACTCAAAATTCCAAGGGCAACTGGACTAGCCAGTTGTTTTTTGCTTTGTTAAGATTGCTAAATAATAAAAAAAAAAACAAAAAAATTATTTAGCAGAAGCAATTTGCAATTGGAAAAAAAAAATAAATTTAAACAAAACAAAAAAAATTGTCTTGTTTATTAGATTAAATGGAATTTTTTGTCGAGGTTTTACAATAACTTTACAACTCATTTAAATTAACACTTTATAGAGAAACATTTCGAGTTAGATATTCAATGTTATTTCAATACAAATGTTTCAACGTTTTTTTTATACCTTTTACTAGCACTTTGTCGTAATATTTATAATGCATAGAACAGTGCAACGAAGACTCATTAAGTTTTTATGAAATAAACCACTTGAAAAGAAGAATCGATTTTGACACATTCATGCGGCAGTCTGTTTCTAATTAAATAAGTCTCTGAACATTGAAGCCATTGAACTGAAATTTGACGCAATTACTGGAATATAAAGTGACTATACAAAAGAGAGTTAAAGCCTCAAAACACCTTTTTAAATGCTATAAAACACAAAATGTGTATTCAAAAAATTGAACCATTGAGACCTACATATCTTATGGACCCTTATTTCCTTACATTTTTCAGATTGTATAGACAATTGTTGCCCATATCTCAGTGGTTCCGTTAAAGCTATGATGTGTAAAGTATTCAAGATTCGGTGAACCAAAGTTTTTTGATATCTTTCAGTTACGAAGGTCAAAGTTGATTTTATTAAGAAGTCCCCTCCACTTGGCCTCCAGTAATAAGATGACTTCTGTAAAATCGGTCAAATAGCCAAAGAAGTATAAACCGAAAACTAGCGTATGAATGGATGTTTAACTATTTCCTGGTTTCACAAAAGATAAATAATTTTTATTTTTATAGAATTCAATTTTTTCTCACAAACACACACGGTTTCTTTTGCTTAGTTTTGATTCTTTATGTTAAACTATTTCTATGGTTTTTTGTATTTTTTTTGTTTTTTGTTTCACCAAAGATACGTGTATGTTCCGAGAGGCACATCAGCCAGTTAGTATTGTACTATCTACAAACCTGATAATCAAATACTCATTCGTTTTTTGTTTGTTTTATGCTTTCGATGTTTATTAAAATCAGTCTTTTGAATTCATAATTCAATTATTATAATTTAAAAATGTTTTATTATAAATTTATCTTTATTTTATGTTATGCACTGCCTCAGAATATTTCATTCTATTATTTTGAGTCATATTTTCGCTGAAACTTTTGACAAAACTGACGCATGCGTTATTGATTTGTTTATGCCCATTAAAACAGTTGTTCGGCTTTCCTGATTGTTGTGACTTATAGTGGAAGTATCAAATGGGGATGGTTTCCATGTACTTTTGTGTTTGCAATACAATTTCATGAAATACTTTAAGGGTAAGTAATTTTAGTTGCGCTCCTCAGGAACAGCTGACAGTAGAGTTGCCAAATGTTTTAAGAGCATAAATATTAGCAAATAACATGTTGTTATCACCTCATAAAAAGATAAACTTATCTGTGAAATACTATATATTATTATTTTAATGTGCTGCATTGCCTCTAACACTGTTTCTGACAAACCATAGGACATACGTAATTTTTCTGAGTGCCTTGTTCTGACTTGCCTGCAGTCTGGAGAAGTAGGAGGTAGCCTTGGTGCCCAAGATTTGGTGCCACTATTTGAAGGTAGATGAGCATTTTATTGCATATTGACAGCTTGTTTGAGGGCCGGAGGAGCCAGTCTAGCTTATTCATTTTTTGGTAGCATCGCGCAGTTACAATTTTAATATGTGAACACCATGTGAGCCGTTTATCCAAGATCAAACATAAATACTGAATTTGCTCCGTCTGTGGAATGATGCTTGCATTATATCTTATAACCGGACAGACACCTTTTCTAAAGGTGAAAGTATAGTTACTGGACTTGGCGGAGATGATCATTATATTCCAGAGCAGAAAATCAAATGAAATCATTACCACCTTACTTATACTTAATTATTATTATTTGTTGTGTATAAGTACAATACAAAAAATGGAACTCAAAAGTTGATTTTCTGCTTTCAGAATCATTTCCTTAGCATTTGCACGAGTATCTATATGTTGTCAATTATTTATTTTTATTATTTCACGATATCGTATTAGGTGGTGGTTCGAGTGATTTTTCAACATATGCAGCACAAATTTGTTGCTTTTTTCATTATTCTTAATTGTCAAGTTTTGCTTCTCATTGCTCGTCTACTTCAAATGAATGGATTTGAGCAGAAGCTTACAAATATGTATGTATATGACATATATCAATAAAATATTCGGAGGGATCTATTGACATGATAAACAAATAGTAGGTTACACTAAGAAAAATTTATTCTTAATTTTCATGTTTTGCTTCTCATTGCTCGTATATTTCAGATGAATTGCCATCATCTTTATTATTATTATTTTTTATATAAAATATTTATATATCAATAAAGTGTTTGGCAGAATTATTGCCATAAGGATCCTGTGTCATGATAAACAAATAATAGGTACTACTAAGAAAATGAGTAGAGGTGGTTCTATCTAAATCAAAGGAAAGCGAATACTCGAGTAGTTTCTAGTAGCATTTACAATATACTCGTAAATATGCATATATTATCAACATTCTTTCATTTCAGTTAAATATTTGTAATTTTTCCACAAATAATCTTAAGATTATAAATTGGATTTATTTAATTTGAACTTTGGACAAAAAAAGAATTTAAATTTCCTGCCTAAAAAATAACAAAATATATTTAAACTTTATAAATGAGTAATAAAATCAATTAAAATTATATGATTTACATAATCGAATATTTCTACTATGGAAACTAAACAAAAACAAATCAAATCAAAACAACAAGTTTCCAACAAATTTTCATAAACAAATTATGTATTCGAGTCGTAGGCCCCAGCAGCTAGTCACTCGTTAAAATAAGTATTTAGTTTAGTATTATATATTAGATTTAATTATGATAAATAAATAAATAAATAAATTATGTATTATAGTATTTTACTTAAAAAGATGAGCTTGAACTTGAAAAATACTTGTTCCATTATTAAATGCATTTCTTCAAATATACATATTAACAACTTTAAGTAACTTGCTTAACTTTTGATGAACTTTTGACAGCTGGTTTGGTCTTTGTATCGAATCAAGTCAATCCATGAATAATAAGTTTAAATTTGTATCTCCATTGTACTTCTAAATACAGGGTGGCGCAATACAACGTGCATATTGCGTTTTTTTTTTCGCGACGAAGTTTACAGCGAATTTTTGAAGTTGGATCTTATACTGCATCCTTATAAGCTCAAGTTAACACAGGAATTAAAAGAGTCCGACTTCGGTGCAAGGTTGGCATTTGCTGAAGAAATGCTTAGTCGATTTTCCACTTTTGATAACATCCTTTTTTATGACGATACTCATTTCCATTTGAATGGGTTCGTAAACCGACAAAATTGTCGTTATGAGAACCATGAAAATCAAACATAAAGTCTACATGAACAATCCGAGGAACATCAGTCAACTAAAGGAAAATATCCGTGGAGAAATAGCAGCAATCATCCCAGATTTATTGACAAGAGTTTTCACAAATCTGCGAACGCGTTTAGAGGAGTGCCGTCTTTGAGAGGGCCGTCATTTAGATGATGTTATTTTTAAAAAATAAACTACATTTAAGTACCTAATCATTCTATCTTTTATTTCAACTATACCTTTTGTATTTATTTTTTTAACCTATACTTAATAAATGCACGTTCTATTGCGCCACCCTGTAGTATGTATATAAGTATAAAAATGATATGTCTTCACTTTTAATTAAGCTACCAGCATGTGGTCAAGTTTTGTATAAAAAATATGTTTTTTTTTCTTTAAGTTTTTTATTTAATAAGATATTGTAAAGATATTAAGGATTTAATGGAATATATTATTTTTTAAGAAAATCATTCATAAATAAATTATAAATTTTGAGAAGTTTTTAAAGATTATAAATTATATAAGATTTGGTGGAATTTTTCTTAAGTATAGAAATAAAGTAATATTAATTCAACACAAACTGATTTTTTTTTTTCTTTTTTTTGGTATGAAAAGTTTTCAAATAAGCATAAGAGCCATGAAAAGTAGACAAAAGACTTATTTGATCATTTCTTTGATTTTTTGGACAACACTGTTTTGATAATTAAGTGTTTTGTATCACCATCGGACTGATGCACGTTCATGATTAATATTTCTATCGAAGCTGTGAAGATGTAGAAGAATCAGAGAGTATTCAATACAAAGTGACTACCTTTCTCTCTTGGAAGACGTAGGACAGTTTATCAAAATATCCACTAGGGGACCATGCTCTGTTCGCGGATTCTTCAGGTTGATTTTAGAGGCTGAGGAAGATCTCTGTGACCAACTAAAACAACAACCTTACCCCTCTCCTCTCCTTTTCTTTTCGTTCTATTATCAAGTGTCACCATGTGCCGCAATGCTTCTGGGTGAACTCCCACGGTGTCTAATTAACCTAACCTTTCCAATCACCATCGGAGCTTCTATAAAATATTATGTAATGTATATGAAAATTATGATGTTTACATGTCTACCGGGCATCTTTAAGGAAAACAAACAAACATTTCATATTTATAATACAATATGGTTCAGACAGAGTTCCCTACATACTGGTCCTCTTCAGTCCTTGTTCAAAAACCAAAACAACTTCTCTTTGGAAACTGTCTTTTTATAAGTACTGTCATACATTAATTTAAGGTTATATTTCATATAAATCTGTGGTAAATAATTGTATTGTATTTTTTTATAAAAACTAATATTATTTTTCTTGAAAAAATATATAAGAATGTTTCAGTGGAATCGAAGCTAATAAGAGACTTATTTTCATCTAAAGACGGAAGCTGTTGACCTTACTAAGGGAACCAGTTATGGAAACTATATTTTTTTGTGGGAATCCCCAACAAAATATATAATTCATCATATTTAAAATAAATTGTTCTTTCATATTGCCTACAGCTTCTTTTGGAACTATGACAATCATCCGTCATATTTTTTGCAAAAAGGTGAACAAATTTTAACGTCATTGTCTACATAAAAATGAAAGTGGAACCAGATTCTGACAAAAAATGTCATTAAAATATCCTGACTTACTACAATACAATATAATAAATAACTTCAATTGACTGGTTTATTTTTACACGCGCCACAAAACCTTGAAACATCATGATCACAATTTATAGAAAACTAAACTTGTATTTCATTTAATACATTTTTATTATTATTTTTTAATTTTTCAGTTCTTGAAAATTTTAAAGAAACAAGTTGAAGTTAAGAACATTTAAACATCGTCATTAGAACCAGAATCAATATAAATGAAAAAGTATTTATCATTTGGAAAAAAATTTCAAACAAAATTGAAATAAAATAAAATAAAAAAAAATTTAAAAAAAATTGTTTAAAACAAACACGATTTCTTTATTGAGTTTTTATTAACGTCTTCAACAATTATTGTGTTTATTACGTAATCTCATTTATTGGTACAAGAGAATAAATATAATTAGAAAAACAACGAAAACATACTTTCAATTTGGTCTTTGGATAAATTTGAATACAATTCATATTCATTACCACCATCTCATCTTCTGATGAAATATTTAGGTCTAAGTTTAAAGACATGAGACAATTAGATGAACTTTCATTTGAGTATAAAACGCATGATTAAAATTTCAACTATTTTAAAAAAAGGAGAGGGCAACCCTGAGATAAAAGAAGCGTCATTTGAAAGCAGTCTTTAAAGAGAATCAGATACATTAAAAAATCTAAACAATAGGAAATAAAAGTTTACTACAACAATTCACGTTAACAATATTAAAATATAAAAAATAAACGTTCACTACAATTGATAAGAATGCTTATACTTAGTTTATTAACTTAGATGTGAAGTGTATAAAAATACTAAGTATATTCCTTATCTGAAACAAATAAAAATTGCAATGTCATTTAACAATAACGAGTCTCTAGCACAAGTGGCTTGTTGTATTACGTGTATAATGAGTCTTATATCTAATGTTGTTATTCATGTGTGTATCTTTTTATATTCTACTATTAGTTAACACTAATTAAATATACCAAAATGACCTTCTTGAAACACATAAAAGACCTAAAAAATTGCGCATTTACAAATATTTTTTAAATGAAGAAAATCTAACTAAACATAGAATGAAAAAATGATATAAAAGAAATCTATAAGTTTCAAACCGGTCATAGGATAATCTTAAATTTTGGTTAGGTAATTTATAAATTAATATTATTATTAAATATTTTTTAAGTGATTTTTTTTTTTCTTTTTTTTTATTATTTGTTGTTACCTTAATATTTACTTAATAATTGAATAAAAAAGCAATCGTAATTAACATAATAATAACGAGAAATAAACTTCATGCTGGTTTATTTTATGATTGAAAATTTTAACTTAAATTAAGTAAATTTTTATGGACACTTTGTGAGGTTTTAAATATGAGAGTTTTGTAGGTTTTGTAAGGTTGCGTTTTTTTTAATTGTAAAAAAGTGTTGGGCTCTTTATTCATAATTACCCTGTTTTAAATTTAATTGGGACCAAATAATTTGATAGAATGATGAGGATAAAACAATCAGGAACTATAAAAAAATATGAAATAAACCTAAAGTAGTAAAAAAACTTGAGAAATATATATTATATTTATATTAGATTATGAGAAAAAACAGTGACGGAATATTGCTATAGATTGTATTTTCAAAGATTATCGTCATTCAATTCTGATGTCGCGTTAAAGCAACACAAACATTTTTGAAAGTAGAATTTTGAAACTCAATTAGAAAGGGTAGCCCAGCCAACTGTCGCATGAAATGGATTGGACAAAAAAGCAAACACATCAATTTTACACTCAACAGAAGCACTTTTCGACCGGTAACTATAAACAATATTGCAATCCCACATGTAGATGATGATGTGTACCTTGGTGTCCATCTTGACAAACAACTTACTTGGCGTAAGTACATTGAAGCCAAGAAAACTTAAGTGAAACTAAAAGCCAACAACTTTCAATGGTTTACCAATTCATGCCAATCATCTTTTTAATATATAAAATCAGCCAAGTGTGATTCGGACTCGCACACGGAGGGTTCTGTACCATCGTACAAGATTTTTTGCTTAAAATATAAAATTATGTGCATATTTAATAGCCTAAAAGTATACTACAATTAACACCTTAAAAGTAAACTACAAAAAAAAAATTTTTTCAACAAAAGGTTAAATTAAAGAACAATGCTTCTAAAAATGTGTATTTAGTATTTGTCGTTCTACACACAAGTGAATTACACACTCTGTGAAAATTTCAACTCCCTACCTATTACGGTTCATGAGATAGAGCAGGAGACGGACATCGTAAGCTTAGTAATAGGGTCCCGTTACTCCCTATGGGTACGGAACCCTAAAAATGAGTGCTTTGTTTGTTCGTATGTTATGCGCTGCCATACTGTTTATATGATTGCATTGAAATTTTGTAAATATTAATAAGCAGTTACCGTCTTGAACATAGGATAGTTTTTATCTCGATATGCGTACCTATTCCAAAGATAGTTGATATTCAAACAACCCCTAAAATTAACTAAAATAGCACTTTAATTTTCTGATACTCAATCTGTGTTCTTTGTGGATACTCAGAACAAAGACAGAAAGGAAATAGTGGTGCTAAGAAAGGGAAAATATCTGATATCTGGTCATTTGTTGCCATTTCCATTTGCTAAAGACAGAACTACGATCTATGTTTTTGTTATTAAAACAATATAAAACAAATTCATCATGTTAACTTCAAATTGTATTGTAATTCTTGAAGCAACAAGCATTGAGTAATAAACAGTTTCTCCATATCAAATTCTTACTCCACTGCTCATAGAGATTGGAAATATTCAGTTAATAACCTATTCCAATTTATTATTATGTTATAATAGATCTTTTCTATGGTTTTGTTATTTTAAATATTATACTCCTATCATCAAAGCTTAAAACTTTCATAAGATCATAATCTTCATCACTTCTTATATTGAGAATATTGATCAAAGCTTAATACATCAATACCATGAACCCTATTTTTGTCTTATAAATTATTTTCCAACGAAACCAATTAAATGTTAAATGTTTTGAAACTATGCCTTTCCTTTGACATTTATTTCCTATTTACAAATTATGGTTAGTCAACGATTTCCGCAAACGTTCAATAAACGTTCTTCAGCTAAACTCCAAGAGATAAACAAAAAAACAACAAATCCAATACGCAAATACCTCATATCGTCAATATATTGCAAAAGTATTTCCTTTACCAAAATCACATAGTTTCATAATCTTAAGACATTTAAAAGCTAACCTCGTGCCCTGTTGACAACATATTGAACCCGACAGCAAATAACTAACTAACCAACAGACGCCACTTTAGTTGAGATTCTATCGAAACAAATCGCAATCTGAGCAGCAGCAACAGCAACAGCAGCATCAGCAAATAATATTTTCAAATACCGACTTGACCTTCTTGCAAACCCGTTAGAACTCGCGAATAATTAACAAAATATACGACAAACGAACTCTAACCTATTTCATTTCCTATAAGAAAAGAATAATAATATTATTAAACAGTAATGTTAGCGCCACACGCTTTATAAACAAACCAACAAACAAAAATAATAACCAAAAATTCTGCTTTTTTTTTTTGTGTGTTTCTCATGCGCAGAAATTGAGCTTTACTTCCGGTCGCGGTCTGATCCGGTCTCATCCAAAATTTGCAAAGCATAAACTCAAACGCGCGCTATTTCACAACGGGTTTTTGTTTCATTGCTCGAGGTTTGGACATGGCTACATTGGAATATTGTAGAAATGTGACGCGATGTTGTTGAAGCTATCAACTTTTCAAACTTAAACCATTAATATCATTTTAATGTTGTTCTTGTTGTCTTGCTGTTGGAATTATCTGATTATGATTTATTTAGAAAGGTAATAATTAAAACAACGTTTAACAAATAAATATCATTTTATCTTATAAAAAGAATTTAATATGAGCAATTCTTGTCAACAAGAGAAGAAGGTCATTTGTTCATTATATTTTATTTACGATGAGTATGCGAGGTGTGTATGTTTAAAAACATTGACTATTGTTTGATGTAAATTATCTCATTGTAAGTTTAATATTGTTATAATATTATACCCATCGATATTCATCTCTTTTGTATCTGTAAATAAACAGTTCTGGAAATCTTCTTCTAAGTATGAGCTCTTTCATGGTACTAACAGTTTGAAATTAGCTTCCCTTTAATAAAGAATGAATATAAATGATACATAGTGAAGTGGTCTTCGATTAGTTATTCGACGATCAGGAATTGGATCGGATTACTTTTTAAATTTTTTTCAATATACTTATACATTTTTTTTATGTGACCCAATAATTATGATAAGAAGAAATTAATATAAGAAAACTTTATTTATTAAATAAAAATAAAGAATTTTATGACAAATCCTAATTAATCTTATTTTCAGACAAGCAATATAAATTAATATGTTTACAGACTCGGGAATCAAATTAATCTAAAATTAAGGTTTTGCTTCATTGCTCGTATGACTTTGAAACAAGTTTAGTCCTTCTATACCAGAAGTGAGCTCATTATTTTATAACCACATCTCGTTCTTAATATTTATTGAATTATACATACTACCATCTTCCACCATTATGAGAAAGCTGGAACCGGTTAATATACCTACTTATATTATTTTCAAATTATTGCTTTAACAAATGACTGATTGAATGATTAAGTGAGAAACAATATTAATAAAACTATGAAGCTACTGAGCTATTAATTTTAATGATCATATGAAAAATCTAAAAACTCAATGAAAGAATAAAGATTTTTCGTCTTCCAAAGAGACTAAGGTCTTTTGAAACTTGATACTTGACACCCACACAAATCAAAATTAAAATAACTACGTCAATAGAAAATCACAGAGATAGACGAAGTAGATTAGATATTGCAATTCAAGGTTATTTAATTCTTTTGATTTAATGATTTTCAAAAGATTATTTATAATGATAAAAAATGAATTTGAATTTACCTTTTAACACCAACAATTTCCGGCATTAAATCAATATGCTTTGAAATTTAATGAACAAACCCAGAGAACTTAAATTTGTATAAGGATACATTAAAAGATAAAAGGAAAAACCTTTTTGTAATGCAAAAGTGAAAAGGTATTCAAGAGGCATTTGACTGTCGAGCAAAGAAAAAAATTGCAGACAGAAAATGCAAAATAAGACCATCGTTGACATTGGGCATATCCAATTCAACATAAGTACATACTACATGTATTTCTATTTATTCTCAGCTAAAAGCCAAAGCCAATGCACTTTCTGGGTAAAGTAAAAAACATAAACAAATCAAAATGCGCAGGATCCAAATTCAATACAATCAGCTGTTTCCCACTGAACGCATTTAAAAAAAAAGAAAGCTTTCACTGCTTAGGGGAAAGTAAAAAAGCTTCAGAGAAATGAACAATCAGTCAATTGTGAGGAGCTCGCGTGTGCAGTAGTCATATGCACCCTTTTAGGGTTCCAACGTATATGGACTGACTTCAAGATCGAAACGAAATAATTGGGATTATTGTGATAAAAATTTGTTTGGCTTACTTATATATACTTAATTGCAGTAGTAGCCGTGTTGCAATAACCATTTTTGTTTATATGGCAACGGGTGAACAGCAAGCAAGGGGACAACAGAAAATGAAATAATTTTAATTGACGAACAAAACTGAACTGAAGCCCCAAAACTTAGTAAATAGTATAAAACAAATTTACGATGATATGTGAAATAGAAAATGCGTAATACTCGCAAGTTATGTGGTTTCTTATCAAATCAAATTTAATACAAATATACAAAAAAAAAAAATAAAAAAAAATAAAAATGTGAATTTCCATTTGAGTTTTGTTTTAAATGAAATAAATGATTTAAAAAATAATGATTCATTAAGTACCATTTATCAAATTAAAACGTCTATCAAACGTCAAAGGCTCACCATAGTTGACAATATGTCATCTACAAGGTAAGTAGTAGTCTTCAGAGTCAATTCTATATGGAATTTGTTAGTATAATTAAGGATCATGTCACTTTAATATGTACATTTGTAATTAGCAACAAGACAAACGGTACTCAGATACTTTTACCATTTCATTTCATTTGAAATGAAATCAATAAATTGATTTTTGATGTGTGAATGTTTGAATGAATTTAGTTTCTAGTTGTTGGGTTAGGGTAGTTAAGAATTGTATGATATCAGATATTTGTATTCTCAAAGGGCTTTAAGCATAATAATCTTCTTCTTTATGTATGTAAAACACGTTTGCCAAAACTTTTTTTTATTAGTTAACATTTTCTTGAAATTTCATGGTTTTGCCCTTTTCACTTTTCATTCATTTTTATAGGCGTCATCATGACTGTCGCTATTTTGTTATTTTGTCTCTTATTTTCTCCTACTTTTCTTTTTATGTTATATTCTTCTACTTTTTATTTTTTTATTTTATTTTTTTTTTTTGGCTTATGTCAATAGTTTTGTTTTTCTACTCTTCTTCACTTTTACATTTGCCCCAAAGTCTAATGCTTTGTGTATCATCGCCACACTGCTCTTCTTGATTTCTCTTACCTTTTTTACCGATTTGATTTTTGTTTTTCATTTACATATACTATAAGTATTTACATATGAATATATATATTTGCATATATTTTGGGTTATCTGATGCTTGGTAGCTAGATAAAAAATATTAGATTATTTGTAGTTTGTTTTAAGCTGAAAATATACAAAGATTTTGTTTTTGCTTTTCATTTTGCATTATGACATTTTATTTTAGCAAATAAATTAAAATTTGTATGAGAAAAAATATAATTTAAGACCACTACTATCTTATAATTAAAATATACTTTCAACTTTTTTATCATTTTGCAAAATAAAAAAAAAAAAAAAATGGGTTAATTAAATAGAAACTATCTTCTTACTTAGAATATGAGTTTTTATTTTGCCGTTCAAGGCTTCGAATTTCGTTAAAATTATAATAACATTTGAAAGCTGAGTGACTACTACTTATTAAAAATGTAATATGACATCCCCCTGACTTTTGAATTTCTCACTTTTTGCTCAATTTTCGATTACATTTCAACATAAAAGTGGGTCTATGCCGATTATTTTGTGACGAATATTCTCATCTTTAGTTTCTAATATCTACAGAGAAAAGTTTGTCTGCAAAAGTCTCTATCATTTGTCATCTTCCAATAGTGAGAGTAATTTTGGAAGATTTGCTTTGTATTCAGCAAAAAAATGGCCCTTAACATTTAAATCTTCTATTTATGAAATAGAGAATTTTTGATTGAAATGGGATTTTATTTATACTATTAGCGTCTCATTACTCTCCGATGTCTATGGAAATTTTCCATTTTACATTAAGAACATCTAAAAGTTTGCATTGAGTTTGCAATATGATTTTTTTTTTCCTAAATTAATAAGGTATAATATTGCATATCATACTGTCATATAGAACTACGAAACTAATAAAAGTTTCATACTAAGAGGGTGTTACCTTTCATATTTCGGGAAGAGAAAACATACACAAACATTTTGTCGTTGCAATTAGTTAAACCAATTTTTGGATCACTTTTGCTACTCCGAATGAGGTATCTCTAAAATGTGCGTTTTGAACGCATCACCTTTTCTTCAGGTGTCAAAAAACTTAAAACACGAATTTTTTATATGCGGGAATAAAAAGAAGTCATTGAATGCCAAATCAGGTCTACTATATGTCCAATCAAATACTATTTGTGTCGTCTTTGGCTGTTCTTTTCCCTCAATTCATTGAATACTTTTGACAAACAAATGGATGTATACAATTCAAAATTGATTGCCCTATGTTGCTGTAATGGTACGCTGACCACATATCCGAGTTTTGCTTTAAAGTGAATCGTCCGCGAACAACTTTTGGCTCGTCTTCGAACCCCCATATAGTTGATTGTGGTTTAGCTTCGGTTAGTTAGTCTTTTGAAGCAATATTAAAATATTCTGAATATTTTTTAGCTAAAAAAAGTCAATTACAAAAGGATCAAACGATATCAGAAACGATTCGTAAAAAGGGTCGCGAAAGGCTCGCTAATGATATATTGTCCCAGTGTCGTAAACGAAACTTTTGCTGTTACAAACTTAGCGACATATGATTCATTTTCGTATCGTTTTCGGGACGGCTCGCAATAGTTTTCCCCGCAAAAGTCTCCCAAAACTCTAGTAGACGATATCATTTACGAAGATATTTTCCACTGCTGTGGGTAGTTGCATTGTGGTACATATTCTTATTCAGTACTTTTTCATACTTTTGTTTGTCAATCTTTATATTCTGTCCTATTATATTTGCATTTTTCAATTGGTTTTTACTTCAAGTTGCTTAACTTTAATTTATTTTATTTCACATAATTTTTTTTTTTATTGCTCTAAATGCATAGTTTAATTTCGTATGTTTTACTTATTCAATAGCACAATTTCATTTTCATCCCAACAATATTGGATAACAGAAACCATATAAATTGATGATAATACTATGCCACCAATCTGAGTCAAATGACATGCAATCAAGCGGCAGGATATTATTAAAGGCTTTCACTCCATTCTCTCTTCCTTGCTCGCTTTGTTCTCTTTCACTGGCGTCTTTCAATCAACAATAGGCGCCACTCATCACAATAAAAGCAATTTGTCTGATATCGTGATTTTTACTTACTACAATATAACAAGAAATATGCATAAAATAAAAATCGATTTAATAAGAGAGTTTCCTGATCCATATAATGAGTTATTTTGTAATTAAGATAATAATAGAATGATATAATTAAAGTCATAAGTGATGGTTGGCAAACAATTATCATGTACCAGGACAAAATAGAATTAAAAAATGTGTAAGTTTGGCAAATGTCAACATTTGCATTTAAGTAAAAGAAAACCTGTTACGATAAACTTTGAAAGAACAATAAGAAAATTAAGTAAAGTCATGAGCAGCCTGCATCTGCCCTAAGCTTTAGAAATGGCGCCAAAAAGTTCAGTTCCTGGTGTTAACTTCAATAAAGCCGCAAATCAAATGTCATAAAACGTTAAAAATGTGTAGGTTGGGAAAGTAATGTTCATAATGAAGTTCCATATATACATATATACATACACATATGTGTGTAAATGGGTGTTTGTGGGTAAAAGTCTGTGTAATAGATATAAAAATAACAATTCTACATATGTTTTGTGTATTTAGACCTTTTTAAGTTAGCAAGCAGCAAATGTTTGCTTCAGTAACCGCAAAGCAAAGCTGTCAACAAGCCGTGAAAAATTGAAAAGAATTTTACACTAGGGATGAGTACTAAGTAGTACAAGGGCAAATGACCGTCAACTGACCAACTCAATTAGATATGAAGAGGATTACTTGGCATATGAGTAATACATTAATATATTAAATTATTATTTATCATCATCAGCTACTCTTAAACATCCCTTTTTTACAATCTAATTTTCTCCTATAGTTAACCTAATTCTAATGAAATTTAATCACAATCATATTTCCATCTTTATTATACCTTACACATTCATGTGAACAAGTAATAGCAATTTGCTCTGATGTTTGTAACACATAGAACCGAGAATGGGGACTACATAAAGTAATGAATAACATTGACCATAAGTGTTTCAATGTTAATCTCTCAGTTTTCCATGATAACGAACTGAAATTTTGTACAGACATTTTATATTGTTAAATTCATCAAGTTGCATGTCAAAATGAAAACAGCTGCCGGTATGTAAGGTTTTGTGAATAAGTGTCAATGTTCTGCCTTGGTTTTAAATATATAATCTACTCTTATTATTCTTTAAACATTCTATCTACACTATTTGATATATTATGCATCTGTGATTATATTTCATTTTCAAGGAATCTATTATATGTTTCAGTTTACTAGACAGTCTATGCAATGGAAGTGGTGCACGTTTGGCATTGGGCACCTCAGTGATTACCTATCTAATTGTTTACAATGAGACATGCTCCCTCACATTGCTTTTTGCAACACTGTTAGCCACCATCTATGGTGCCATGGCAGGTAGATAGAATACATCCAAGACAGAGAACATCCTTTGAAAATCTTGTAATTAAACAACTTAAATTAACTTTTAGCAAGCTGCAAGAGTAGCCTACGTTCACTGCAAATGCCCTACGTACGAGCGAGTAATAAATTTGATTTTGGTTGTCTTTTCTTGGCAACTTGGATGGATGCTTTAGCTATAATGTGTGCCTGTGCTGCTTTGGCGCGTACCCTAAGCACTTGTCTGGATGCAATGACAGGTGGTTTGGCACGTATACTTATTTTAGGTAAGTACTTGGTATAATATATTCACCCGTAGTGTAATTTCATCGGATTTTAGGTCGAAATTCACCAGCGAATGAGCCATGGCCAGATGTACTTGGGGTTGCTGTTGTCTTTCTTGTCACTGGCATGTTTATGCTAGGCTTGGAGGTGAGTAGTAGGTGCCATGTCACCTAGAACACTCAAATATGCATTGCTTAACTGTGTTATTTTCCTTTCTGTTCTGTGTTTTTAAAAAGCACTCAAAAGCCTTTAGCCTCATCATGACACTCAGCATGTTTGGCTTAAATGCAATGCTAAGCGCCGTCAGTTGGTGGAAAGGCGATTTTCTTGAGTGGTCGGAAAGTTACTTCCAACCAAATGGCATTAACAGCGTAAGTTAACCCAAATATACTACAACTTAACTTAATGGTAGCCAAGAGGGTACTCCATTTCTTTGCATTTATTGGGTCAATGCACTCGCTTCTACATACATATTAGAAAATTATATTGATTTTTTTTTTCCTTCTCTCTAAAGACTCCATGTTCTTACTTAATTCACTCCACACCCTTCCTTGCGAATATTTGCTCTTGAAGCGCTCATAAATATCATGTGACAAGTTTAGTTTGCGTGCTTAGTTCTCTTTTCTGCGACATTTGCAGGAAATGAATATAAACACTTGGTTATGATAGGAAAAAAAAGTTATAGTGTTTTTAGTATCAGCCGGAGATCCTTTGGAACCATGTCTGACTAAGCTTATGATTGATTATTTGTTTTTTATGCAAGAAAAAAAACAGGATAATGATAGCAAAAGGATAATGTGCTAATGAGCGATAAGTTGTCAAGGGATTATGTCACACAATCACATACAGTATTTATGAATTCAATGAGTAATTAGTCCCGTGATGGCAAGTTAAAGTTTTTATCACATTCGGTTTAAATTTTATATCCATCACACTGGTATAATCGTCTTGCCTTGATGTTCTTAAAGCATAAAACTATCTGTCTAAGACCCCAAAAATCCAGATGGAAATGATCATGGTGATGAGAATAATCGGTTAGGCAATATTTGTCCGTCCGACCAACTCTCAGTTTTTGAGATTACAATCTAAAATTCGGTACAGAAACATTTTACTACCGCACACAATAGTATGACGAATTCTGTATTCTCTGATTACTGAAAAATGTAGTCCACACACAAAATTTGTTGTTTCAAAATATACTTATATCTATGTAATTTTATTCTTTTAGTTTCTTTTAGCCACTGCTTTTCTAACATATGCCTTCCCATGCGATTATCCTATACAACGACTTGGTTTTCATCGTTTCTTAGGCACCATCATGATAGGACTTGTTACCATATCCTTAGTATTGACTGCAATATGTCTTTCGACTATTGTGCATTATAAGTAAGTATAATCGTAATAAAATGAAAAAATTTTTCACTGAAAAATTCAAATTAAATTCTTAAATCGACAGACCCATTGAGGAATATATAGCTGTACCACTATTCAATATACTCGATGAACTCGGTTATCATCGTTTGGTACCTGCAGCTGCCTGTTTACTTCTCTTAACTAGTTCTGGTGCATTTTTGGAATTATTTCCCGAACTCTATGGCATCATAGTACGTTTCGCTACTTCCGAATGGAAAATTCTTTCCAAGCAAATAAGCTATGAAAGTTCGGAAAGTGGCAATCCTGTTTTAGCTGTATTTCTAAGCGGTAAGAGAAGCTTTGTTTTAATCACATATGTATACGATAATATTATAAATTTATCTCGTTTTAAAATTTCAGGTAGTCTCTGTGCTATGTTAGCCTTCGCTTGTCCATTGCAACATCTTAGCTATACTCTGGCGGCAAGTCATATTTGTTCGGTTTCATTAAGGGCATTTTATTTACTCTATACACCTTATAGACCGAAATTTATTCAACAATGTAGTAAGTCAATCAAATTCATTACATTTCATTTAATTTTTGATCACTATTTGTTGAACTTTTTGTTAGGTAGCGATTCATCGCTTTCGTATAGTCGCCTCTCCACAGCGCCCATGGTTAAAAGTAGCAGTAGTAACGCTAGTGGTGGACCCTCTGGCAGCAAACCCAAACGTAGCCTATGGAATTTAAGTCTCCCGAAACAGCGAGGAATGAAGAAATCTAAAAGTAGGACAAAGAATAAAAAAGAAGTTGAGAAGGAATGGTTACTTTTGGGAGAACCAACTTCACCATGTCCACAACGTGAAATGCGTGATGTAGAGTCAACTTTGTTATCAGATGGAGAACCGCCAGTAAGGTTCTTTCACTTTCCATTAATAACTCATTCAATCAATTTAAATATGAACTTCTTTTTAAGCCATCTGATTTTGAGTACCCTGATCGTTTTGATAAGTCAGACTCTGATACATCCACAGATATTGATGCTATTGTGGATGAGTATCGTCAGAAAATTAAGGTTTGCCTTGGAAACTTAAAGATATTGTATTTTCTTAATAATTGCTCCTTGTTAATAGGTTACAACTTCTGGCCCAATGGAGCGAGCTATACGCATACCCACAATCAGCACTTGGCGTATAACGATCTTTACCCTCATAGTCATTGGACTTGGCATTGCACTTTGCGTCACGGGTATACTTATGGAATGGCCACCTGCAACACTTACGGGATTCATGGCAGTTTTCATTGTCAGTACTATGTTAACTCTAATACCAAAATATACGGGCAGCGTCATTAATGTCAGCCCAGTTCTTTGTTCCATGGTTTTACTCCTGAGTTTTTTACTGTTCTCTGCGTGTGCCGTGCACTCTTGGCCTGGTATTATCGCTTGGCTCCTGGGAGGTCTCATAATGCTGATACGTTGTGATAAATATTGTTGTAATTGCTTTGATCCTACAATGATGATGAATGAGCAATTAATACCAAGTGTTTCGGCCAAGACAACAGGAACGACAACCACAATACGCATGCCACGTCCACCAAAAAGTATTCTTACGATACCAACGCGCATTAATGCCAATAGATGACAATCAGAGTCCTCCGACGAGGAGGGCGAGGACTTGTTTCATGAAGATTTTAATGTGCGTGATTTCGATGAAGATGATCGTGATGATGATGAAGATGACTGTTGGACTGAATGAGCAAATTTAGAATGAATTGCATGAACGAATATCTTAAGATAAAGTGAAGTGAAAATCTTCAATAAAAACTAGCAAAGCAAACGCTGCAGCCTTTCTTAAGTGTCTCAATATTATATTGTATAACATAAACGTATATATTGTATTGTAGTTAGCTTTAATTGAGAAAATATAATATTTATATTTAGTTAGTTGTATGAAATTTCAAAAATAAAAACAAGTTTTAATGTTGAAATACACAAACCCAAAAAAAAACAACGACAGTGTTTATATTAAACTCACTTTGTCTTCTATTCATAAAGTTGAATATTCTCGAAAAGATAATTCAAAAGTTCTTCAATGGGGGCCATTATAAGTTCAGCATATGTAGAATCCAATGATATTACATGTTCCAGTAATTCCGATCGATCGTTATTCATATATTGATCAAAATTTCTCAGACTCTGCCGTACGAATGCTGCTAACAAGTCCTTCAGGCATACGGGTCAATGATTCACTTATGGCCCAACTAACAATACCAACTAAACGCATACGACGGCATTCAGATTGGAAGTCTGCCTGATTAAAATCACAATTTATATCCAAATCTATCAAAAGTTTTTGAAATTCCTTAAAATAGTAATCTAAGCAGACAGCTTCATTCCTACGACGTAACTCCGCTCTCGAAGTTATAAAAAACTTGAAAAGCACATCAATAGCCGGAGAACAGTAACGACTAAATTGGAAATCAACTACAACGCAGGAACTATGTAAATCATCCTTATCAAATTTAAAAAGTATATTACGATCCCAAGTATCTCGATGGCAAAGTGCATTATAATATAACTTAGAGGGTTCTATTAAATTACAAAGTATATCATAGAGTCGTTCATTAAAAAATTGTTTATCCTTGATGGTCTCGAATTTTGGATGTTTTTGAGCTAAATAAATAATGGCCTAAATTCAAAAAAATATAAAATCATTTAAATTTGCTTAAAATATTGTTCTGAATATTAAATCTCACTGACCTTGATACCCGTCATATACCATTCATTTTGATTACTCAAATGAATTTCTTTCAATGCATCCTGAAACTGTTCTCCAATCTTGATGCCTTCTTTTTGTTCCCATGCAATACTTGAAGCATGAAAATCTGCTAACAAATGAAGTACCATATAGTATAGGTTACATCTTTTGGGAGATTAGATATTGATAGGACAAATCGTCCAACACTATAAGCTCCTTGCGAGTATAATAGCAATTAGCATAGAGTTTTTGTGTTGCTATTTAAAGAAAAAAATTATATATAAAGATCTTTACTAACATTACCCAATAATAAATTTACTATAACTCTGTAAATTTGGCAATATCTTCATATATACAGAAGCCTCTTTATAAAAGAAACCTTTTCGATCGCATTCATCCCGATGCAAATCATCTGAATATGGCACAGTTTTAACAAAGTAGCTTAATACTCTGTTTATGGACTACAATGACAAAAATTACAAAAAAATGGACACACAAGATACACGTAAATGAAAACTTACCTTATCATTATCAATTATTTGTATTGTGAATTTATAATAATCACCCATATATCCAACAAGATCACTTGAACCTGGCTTAAGTTCCCAATTTGCAATTTTTATATTTCCCACATTACCTTTCTTTAAGGTCTGTTTTGCAAATTTATAAATTTCATTGTCATTTAGAATTTCTTTGGAAAACGTCTTCATCGTGCTGGTTTAAATGAATGACTGATTAAATTAGACATAATTTTAATCTAAATTAGAGTGTCGTATACGTCGTAAAATCCCAAGAAACTAAAATTGAAGAAGAAATATCTCTGAGGGATTAAATTTGTCATATCATAAATTTTTTCGCTTTTTAAAAATCTAAAATGATTAGATGCATGGAAACCGATATCAAAAGGGACCCGCATTTAGTACTGTATTTGTTATGTTCCATATGGACTCAATTGTACTTACAATACAATACTTTCATTTCAAAAGACTCAATATCAAACTCTGAGAGTCTGCTTCTTTTTTTACAACAGTAAAATATTGGATAGTAGAGTTTACACGAAGCCGTATGAGCTGCCAAGACAAATATCGAGGTAATAGACCAAATGAGGTGACTGACCACACCAGAAAATTCACATAATGGTATTGAATGGCTGTCAACTAAAAGTATGTAAGCTAGCAAATATGGTAGGCATTTCAAAATGTACTGTGCATATGAGAGACCTGTGCGCAAGTTGGGCGCCGCAACTACTCACAATGGAACAAAAACAGGGTCTTAGGAAAGGTTGAAGGTGAAGGAACAGTCAAAACACCGTTAAATCCAAAGAAGGTAAAGACAGTTTAATCTGCAGACAAGGTAATGACGGTAGTTTTTTGGGATGCGTTTGGAATAAAGGTGAGTATTATGTAAACTAATGCCAATCTTTGAGTGATAAAATAATGAAAAACTGAACTTGTATGTCGAAAAGATTGATGAGATTCATTAATAAATTCACCAGTTCACACATCCGTTATCGCGTTGGCTAAAATCAACGAGTTTTAGTTCGAATTGCTTTCACATACACCCTAATCGCCAAATTAAGGCCTCTCGGATTATTTTCTGTTTCCAAACTAGCAGAGATAGCTAAAAGATTTGCCAACTATGAAGAGGAAGAGTCTATAATTGATGGCTATTTTGGGGAGCTCAACGATTATCATATGTTTAGTTTGTATAGTAGCTATGATTTCTTATGGTTAGATCTCTTTAATGCTTTGCAGAGAACTAATATTTTATGAAAAAATTATTATACTAAAAATCCCTAGGATCCCGACAATTATTTATCTTTAATTGTATTGGACACATAGATTAAAACACGTTATTAAAATCCTTAAATTATTATTAACTTTTATTTATTTGTAAAATTTAGTCTGATATTTTTATCGCAACCTCTAACATTTGTTCTATACAATCATACATATACTTCCCAAATTCTTCATTTGTTCTTACAAATTCCAAAATCTTTTCTGTACGATCAACAAGTAAAAATCGATTATATTCTTCTGGTTGATTATTCTTTAAAAATGTAACATAATTATCGGGTACACGAATAGATGTAGCTGCCACACAATTATATGTGACACCAAAAAGCTTAAATTCTTCTAGAGACCGCATGAATTCAGAGCGAGTTAGTTCATTTTCGGCAATCAAGCCCATTGATGTGAGCTCCTGGGCAAAGGTCTCATAATAATAGTCACAGCAACGTTTCATGATATCTTGAAGAATTAGTGGCTTACAATTAAGATATAATGCCTGTAGAACATCAAGTGCTGGAGGTGAATAACGAGACAATTGATAGTCAACAAGAATACATGAGATTTCCTGTGGTCTCAACTTATGTTCAAATATATTACTGGTCCAAATATCACGATGACAAAGAACATTTCTATATTGTTTGGAAGGAGTCACCATATCATATACAGTATCTAAACGTTCAGATAGTTTGCTTTGTATAAAATTCAAAAGATCAGCATTATTCTTATATTTTGGATGTTCCAAAGCAACAGCTAGACATGCACGCAGGCCGGATGTATACCAAGTTATTGCCGGATGTACCGAATGTTCGGTCATTATGTGTTGGAATTTTTCACCAATTGATACATTATATTTTCGCTCATAAGCTATACAACTTGCATGCATTGCCGCCAAACCTTTAAGTAGAGGCAGAATGTGTGATTCATCTAGAAAACCATCTTTATCACAAATTATTGGAACATAATTCAAATCGTTGAGGTTTTCAAGAACAATAAGATCATCACGAGTTAGAAAACAGTCTGGACACCAAATAGTTTTAGCTAAAACATAAAATATGTACATCATTAATTAAATGATATTTCCTTCTATTAAAGTTTCATTATTTTTAACTTACAAAATGTCCGTAATTCATTAAATAATTGTCCATATAATGTGATCTCCTTTCGTAACATACCTGAGGACTCAATAAGTTTGGTCATACCTTCATTTCCATAGGGCAAAGATTTCACAAATAATCGTGTTTGTTTTATTGAAATGTTCTATAAGAAAATACATTAATATTTACTTATAATTTATAATTGATAGAAAAACAAAAACTTACATTATCAATTTGATAATGGAGATGGAGATAATAATATTCACCCAAATAACCAATACTATTTAAATCAGGCTCTACATTAAAATCCAATAATTTTACTTTTTTACTTTTTAACATTTTCTTTAAAATATCTAAACATTTTCCGCTTGTTAAGCACAAATTTGATTTATTTATAGCAATCAGCTTTATCTGATTTTGGTTTTGCATTGTATCTATTATAATGTCTAAGCAAATGAACTGAATAAGGAGAGCACTGATTGCGAACTATTGAGTTTGAAATTTTTGTATCAAACTGAACCCTAAATTGAGAACTACAGTGTTATCTCTCACTGATCAAATGTAGTAGTAATAATCGACAAAGTGATGAAATGTGTGTATATTTGTATAGTTAATAAATATTTATAACAATATTGCAATTTGATTGGTTAATAGATGAAGATAAATTCAGAAATGAGAAACAAAGAAAGTGATATTAAAGTTGTTTAATTTTAAATAATTACACTAGTCTATAAGTTTTAACTTTAAAAAAGTCTTTTTTAAGCGAAGTAACATTTTTTATTTATTTTCACATATTTAATACAAAAAATAACAATTATACTTATTTCAAAATTAGTTTCCATTTCTTAGAAAAAAAAAACGATTTTTTTTTGAGAAATTTTATCATTCTTCAATCCTGCTACTGTAGCATCTCGACAAATAGTCCAGCTAACATTGAAATGTTCCACTTGCCATTATACTGTTTTCCATGTGATGCCCCAGTATCAGTGCCATGTTCAACGCTAAAGTCCCCACAGTTGTCCGGAAAAAAGTCCAAATAAAAATGTAAAATGTGCATTTTCAGAGACATGTTTTTCGTAAGTTCAGCGTAGACTGCAGTAGTTAAAAATATTTTGGTTACTTTTCCTTGTAGACTAGTGTTATTTATATTACAATATTAAAAAATACAATAGATAAGAAAAATTTCAAAAATTAAACTAATTCACAATAATACACACGAATTTTTTGTTTAATTAATTACACATGCGACCAAGAAAAAAAAATTTGTTTTTTCTGTAGTATAAGTTTATGGAATCAATTTAGATATAAAGTGTTCAGGCGATAAATTATTTTGATTGAATTGACACGGGAAAGTCGTGAGAAAAATGAATACTGGAGCAAGAAAGACTGTCCGTCGAGAATGAAGATTACTGTAGGAAAAAGCTAACATCATTCCACATGAATCGTTGATCAGTCGAGAAAAAATCATTCTTCCGCCACTACTTAAACTTGGGCTTATAACACAGTTTGTTAAAAGGGAACGGTTCCACCAGGACATAAAGATTATGGAGGAAAGATATTAATACTGTTGGGATCGGCATATGATGGCAGAATATTGCTGGAACTTGCAAAGAGACTAAAAACACTATAGAATATTTCACAGAAAACGTTTTTCTTGATTCTTATTGAAATGATTTTGTTTTTGCCTTTATCTCAAAAAGTAGAGTCAATTAAACAAAAATATTATTATTTATTTTCGTATTCAGCAGACCAAAATAATCTGAAATTGTCTAATAAATCCCTTGCCGTGTATTCTATGTTTCCCTGTGGTATTATTCTTCAAATTAATTGAATGCCTTTGCAACTTTGCTGATTGGAACGGCTACCATGTCTATATATTGATTTCATGGGGTACAGTAGACTTTTTTATATCTCTATGGTGGGTAGTGTTAACCACTAAATACGTCTTAGATCTTTGCTTTGGTAAGCCTGTACTTTCCTAATATTGTAGTTGGTAGTGGCGCCCCAAATTTATATGGCATAACGACATGTTGTTTGACAGGAAACAAAGAGTGTTAGTTGGGTGCAACAACCAGTCTTATTTCCGCAACATACCGCGATGAATTTCACATGGGCATAACAGTAAGTCGCTTATCCAGGATTAAACCATTGCTCCACACATAGCCATACTTCGGAATGATCTCGAAGCTGTATGTGATAACTGGGCAAACGTCACTTACCGTAAAATCGCAATATTACAACACTTATGTAACATCAATTTATCCTTTTGTTTGTTACATATAGAATCGTCGTCGGAGAACCCATAAGGTATTGGATAAATGGAAATTATCAATTTCATTACGGTAGTGTATTGATTCTAGCCCTATATCTATCTTCCCCTCTATTTCAACATAACCAAAAATTAAATCGACCAGGTCAATATTTGATACATTTGACATACATTCAAATTCAAGACTATGATAGAAAAATTTATAATTTAAAAGTGTTTGTATGAAAACCTCATTCATATGTTGGGATTCTCCCATTCCGCTTCTTGGATGAGTGATTAACTTATTTAAACATGCTTAAAGTGATTAACATCTTACGATAAAATTCGCTGGTTGTCTGTCCATAGATGCAAATAAAGTATATATATAAAATATATATTTATATGTTATATAAAAATTTTTTTTTATGATATTCAAACAAAAATATATAAAACGTTAAATAATTTGATAATCACATGTATAGTACATAAATGTCATATGAACTGCCTTAAAAATTATAGTTTATTTATAGGCCATAAATTCTCTGTCTTTATTCATTTATAATTACGTATTATCTTTTAATCTTTAAAGCTACCTCTAACATATCTTCTACAGTGTCATGCATCACAGTTTGAAACTCCTCATTTGTTTGCATTAATTTTAAAACATCTTCAGTCCTTTCGACATTTGTATAACGATGAAATTCCTCTGGATGATTATCTTTTAAATTTTTAAGAAAATTATCTGGAACACGTAAAACAGTTGCCGATAAACAATTATAAGAAGCACCAAATAACTCAAAATCATTAAGGGACTCCTTGAATTCGGTGTGATCTAATACTTGTCTAGCATCCATTCCCATTGTTTTCAGTTCCTCAGCAAAAGTATCATAATAATATTGACAACATCGTGAAATAATTTCTTTGCGTATCGCAGGTTGAACATTGAGATACATAGCCATGAGAATATCTATTGCTGGCGGTGAATAACGACTTAGTTGGAAGTCAACAAAAACACAACCAAAATCAAAAGGTTTAGTCTTATGATAGAAAATGTTTCCACCCCAAATATCACGATGACAAAAGACATTACGATATTTGTTAGAGGGATTTACCATTTCATAGATGGTTTCTAGATGCATTGGTAGTTCTTCTTTAATAAAGGTTTGCATTGCCGGGGCTTGATATTTGGGATGCTCAAGAGCAACAGCAAGTACAGCCTGAAAATAATAGAAAATATTTAATTCGAATTCACTAAGAAGTCTTTAAGAGTCAAGCTACCCTCAAACCAGCTGTATACCATACAACTGATGAATGTACAGTTACTTCAATCAAAATATCTTTCAATTCTTCGCCAATATTTGTATTATTTTCCAATTCATAAGCAATACTACAGGCATGCATTGCCGCCAGGCTTTTTAGTAAAGGTAAAAGTTGTGCTTCACTCAAATAACTGGATTCAGAAGCTAAGGGCTCATACCCAAGATCTGTGATGTTTTGCATTACAAAAAGATCTTCTCGTGCTAGATAGCCATGTGCACACCAAATATTCTGTGCTAAAGAAAAATGTTTGAATTTTATTAGAGAGATAAAATATTACAAGTCTTATAAAAAAAAAACTTACAATATGATTGTAATTTATTCAACAGTTTGCCATAAAGAGTTATCTCTTTCTTCATCATTCCGGACTTTCCAATAAATTCACACATATCAGGATTTTGATAAGGTATTGACTTAACAAATAATCGAGTCTCGTGCATAATATTGCTCTATTCAATAAAAAGATAATAATATGTACTGAAGAGAGGATTACGTTCATTGTTAAAATTTAAATAAAATAAATAAATAATTGAATTCTCTGAGTTACTTACATTTTCATATTCATAATTGAGATACAAATGAAAATATTCACCCAAATAACCAATGCTACTCAACTCAGGCAACACTTTGAATTCCACTAATTTATGGATGCCCTTTTCATTTTTTTGTTGATCAAGAACTTTGTTTAAAATTTCAACACATTCTTCGTGATCAAAGAGCTCATTGTGATTTTTTATTCGTTTAATCATTTCTTATGAGATAGTGGAGAACTTGACAGCGTGAGATGCTTTCCGATTTTCACAGCTAAACACGAGAGCTGCTCGGGCGTTACTAAATATCAAGAAATAAATTTCAATGCTGATCAGCTGTTGCTAGAGTTTATGAGTAAGTACTGAGTATTATTTTTGTTGTAAAGCTTTCTTATCAAGTTCATAAAAAGTAAATAAATAACTCGTAGATAAATACAATTTTTTAAGCAATGAAATTTATTTAACTATTTACGAAGACTTTTCCCGTTTTATATTTTACAACAATTCTTGTCACTAAAACATTTGAATTTTATAAGTGTACGAATAATTATTTGGCATCATTTTGCCTGTCGTTTTGTGTGGAATATTTCCATTGAATAAGAATAACGTTTCTATTATTTTTTTTTTACTTATTTCGTGCAAAAAATATTTTGATTTTACAGACTCAAAGAAACTTTAGAAACACAAAAAGAAAAGGGACCAAACTGCTTATTAATTTGCCATCAAGGGCGCAAGAAGAAATATTTGGTTCACAGCATATAAATCCAACATAAAATATTCTAGTCAAGTTATCTGATCACTGGAAGATATAGTATCCTTATAATAAAGAACTGAAAGATAAGTACATAATTGATACGTTGTTGTACCAGAAGAAATTGAGGCTATTGCAGCTCAAAAAGTGAAAAACCACGTCCAGCTGCCCCTGCTTTTTATTGAATATGATGACTCAAGAGAGGACAATTGATATAGCCGGATAATCACGAATATTAACAGTAGGTTTGAGTACATCATCGAATATTTATTATATATATCATACATATAATAAAACATATAACAAAATCGTTGACTGAAAGTGTTTGTGCGTGCATCACTTAAAAATCACTCATTGAATTCAAAATTAAATTACTGAAAGATAACAAGCTTTATTGTGAGTAACATATAGAGTTTATTTCATCAAAATCGACCTACAGTCACAATAAGTATCGTTCTTTCCCTCATTCAATAATCATAAAATAGAATATTCTGATTCCGCACCTGAACAATTTCTGTTTTGTAATCCCTTTGCCTAACTTAAAAACAAACGGTACAGCAACTGTACAATTGTTGTTGCTGCGTTGATTGCTATGTTTATTTAATTGTTTTGTTTTATTTACCTGCTCCTTTATGTCCATTAATCGTTGAGTCATTAATACCGCGCTGCTTACGTTCCAACTGAAATTAAATTCAATGCGGACTTCATTTGAAAAACAAATACTGACAAGATCAGAAGCAATTCTTCTACACTTCCTGACATAATATAAAATTTATATGAGCAGAAAATTTCCTACTGACTATAAGTATGCAAATTTCACTGATTAATATTTTCTGACATTCGGAATTAAAGAAAGATTATTATTTTCTTATTCCCCTTTACTTTTTATTGGGGAACATCATCCATCTCTGGGTTTTTAAGGAACATTGCTCAAGGTTACCTCTAGCAATTTTTTACTGGTATGCCAGCAATGAGATCTCCATATCAAATCATACCAACATATTTTTTTGTATTGGGAAACCATGGTCAAATATAATAGACTAGTTGGTAAACATCTAGTCTGGTTGTCCGACGCAACTATAGTTGTATCCTAGATAAAAAAAAGCTTTCGCACCAAAATTGCAGGACAGCGATGGGTGCGGTTATCCGTAATAAAAGTCCGTTTGTTGACCCGGGTTTTAAAACGGATGTAGAGTTATGTTCATGAAAATAGTAGTTCAGCATAGAGTCAATGACTCCTTAATGACGTTCCAAAGCTGTGTGCTATTTGAAGGATTTGTAGCTGCCACCATCCGTTTAATCTCTCTCCACAACTTTTCGATCGGATTAAGGTCCGGAGACTGAGCTGGCCATTTCATCATGTCAATCTTTTTAGAGGCAAACCACTCCATCGCTAGTTTGTTAGTGTCTTTCGGATCATTGCCCTGCTAAATGTCCGTTTTAAAGGCATTTCCCCACTAGCATATGGAGGAATGTTAAGGAGGGTGTAGTTTCTCTATAGCGTGTGGCATGCATTAGCGTCGCATCCTAGGAGTAGGGCAGTGTCAGTGATTGTTGCACTGGCGGTCAACTGCACAACCTCATCCGGTGGTGCCTCCCTGTTGTGCGCCATATCGACGGATGCTACCAGCATGTCTCTCTTCTCTGACACTTCGATTTTCACCGCTGTTAAATCACCTGTGGAGAATTGAGGACAAAGGAACGCATTGATATTGTTTTTGATTAAAATATATGTTCTCGGTTTGCCACATATCTTAGTGTATAGTTATCTGTACCTTTTGTTCTTGAGCCCCAGAATGTCAGTGCCTCTGTCCCAGAGCTCTTGAACTATGCAGATGTCAACGTCCTCCTCACCTTAGAAGACGGCAAGAATATCCGGAGTGCTTGTTGCTTCTTCCACTAGCACCAGTTCGTCCATCAGCTTATTTGCAACCTGCAAATGGTCTGCCCCTTCGTCTGATGACCGGAAAATATTTACTTTGGCGTACCTTGCCGTGCTCTAGCTTCATAACAGGCAACAAAATGCGAGCTCTCGGCCGCCTTAGGATATCCTGAGCTGGGATGAGCTTAAGCCGTAAGCCCTCCCAAGCATTGCTGATCGTAGCAATACATTTGATCAGGAACTCCAGAGACGGTTGATCGTCGCATTTGATCACCCTGCAGCCGCGGAGAACCTTAGAAGAGTCGAAACCTGGTGGAGAAGAACCCAGATCAGAGCGGAGGAGTTCCATCACCAACTCTGTTAACCTGGTTTCTATCTCTCCCCATTTCTCCAACACCTTCTTACTGCCGTTGGTGACTTCGTCAATAGGTGCCACCGTAAGCTCATCCCGAACAACGTCGCTAAAAATAAGATGTTGATTTGCACGGTGAGAGCTTAAGGTTGCGGTTATAGAAGAAATCAGAGATTTCCCTGAGATAATTATGTATCCGGCCGCAAATTTCGTCCACATTCACACCAGAGGAAAAGATGGTACAATCGTCAGCAGAGGTTACTAACTTGATGCCTGGAGGTGATAGTGGCATCTTAGACATATAAAGATTTAAAAGCAATGGGGATAAAACTCCCCCTTGAGGGACACCCATTTTAAGCTTTCTAAATCTTGACCTCATGCCTCTGAAGTCAACAAATGCTTTTCTACCATGAAAGTAGTTTTTTATCCAGCTACCACTCAGTGTGGTAGCAAAAAGATCTTGCAGAAAGACTGCATGATTGACAGTGTCAAAGGTTTTCGCCAGATCTAATGTTACCACAACTGTCCTTTCGCAGGGCCTCCCATGGTGGAGTCCATTAGAAATATGTGTAGTAACTTCCCTCAGGGTCGAGTTAGTGCTGTGCCCCTTCCTGAAACCATGCTGATGATCTGCAATAGTGATAAGTTCTGTCATTGTCGGAAGAATCAACGACTCCAGAACTTTAGCCACTGGGGAAAGAAGTGAAATAGGTCTGTAAGAACTACCAAAATCAGCATCATTTCCCGGTTTCAGGAGAGGAATAACCCTTGCTATCTTCCATACGTCAGGGTCAACAAGTTGACACATAGAGGAATTAAAAAAATACCGCTTCTCTCTGCTGTTAGTCTAGGGATGCATTATAAATTGATGGCAAAATTGAGCTGCACAATTTTTGGCATTCCCTACTTGTTTTCCCTCAAACATGAAAATATGGAATGCCTTTTTCATTCTTTTTCAAGATTTCTTTATTACAAGAGAGTTTATAAACTCGATTTTTTTTTAATATTAAAAGTTTTATTTATTTATAAAATTTCATAGCCAATTCCATAACATCTTCAGCACATTCCAGCATACAATTTCGAAAATTATCAGAGGTTTTCATTAGTGATGAAATTACAGGAAATCTATTTACATATTTATAATCATTGGTTACCACTTCTTTAGATACTTTGATCACAGTCATTGCAACAGCACGATAAAGTGCCCCAATTAAACGAAAATCATCATATGAATCCAAAAGTTGTTGTTTAGTTAAATAATTTGCAATATTTATATTAAAATCATTCAAATTTCGGGTTAGAAATTTATAATATAAATCCAAATATTTCAATTCATCTGAATATCTCTGTGATTTGCTAAGATTTAAATAGATTGCGAATACAACATCGACACTAGGTGGAGCATATCGACATGTTTGATAATCAACAAGAATTGCTGAATTAATGGAGACATTTCCATCATCAATCAGATTTTGATTGAAGAAAATATTTTCTGCCCAAAGATCACGATGACATAAAACATTGTTATATTTTTTTGAAGTGTTTGTCATATCATAAACTTTTGTTAAAATTTGTTCCAATTGTGAACTTATAAATTGTTTATGCCACTCTGTTTGGAAATTCGGATGTAATGCCATGATGTCGAGTATGGCACGTAAGCCCGTTGTAAACCAAGCGATTTTTGGTGAGACTGTGATCTCTTGAAGAATTTCGGTAAATTGTTTCGAAATTTTAGTTCCATTCTTATGTTCATAGATTAAACTTGCAGCATGCAAACAGGACATGGCACGCAACAATCCGTACATTTGGGAATCATTAAAATTGCCTTTAATTGTACTATAACTTAGGCAAATCAAATCTTCTAGCACCAAAAGATCCGGACGACTATAATAACAAGTGGGTGACCATTTATAGGAAGCTTAGAGAGGAAATATTATTTTTAAATGAATTAAAAATATTCAGTTCAAATATTTTTTTACTTACAATAATTTTGCAAATCTCCCAACAAATGTTCATACAGATAAGATTCCTTCTGAAATATCATTTCTTTTGCTGGTTCTTCACTTGCTTGTGGCACAGTCTTCACAAAAAGTTTGATGCTCTTTTCTTGCTGTTAATATAATAAAATATATGTCTAAAATTATGCTTTAGTTTTTAAAAAAAGCTTTCTACTTTTATTTCTTACCACTTGGTTTTCTTGTATGACACTATAGAAAAATATTGTCAACTGATAATAATCACCCAAATATCCAATCACTTGGGTTGCCGGCTTCATTTCGAAATCCTTTAATTTTAATTGGGTCATTCTATTTTTGGCGCCATATCTTTCTAATATTAACTCACACTCAGAATGTGTTAGCAACATTTTTTTTTCTTTACACATTTATTGTATTGTTTATTTTTTATTACTTAGTATGTTCAAGCACTAACATTGAGTATACGTAATATTTGTTAATTGGCTTTAATCCAAAAAGAACATTGAATTTTCTTCTCTCTTTTTATTTCTATTTATTTTTTATATATTTTTGTTTTCATATATTCGTTGAATGCGATGAGTATTTTTAACGTTTACAGCTCGGAACTATACTGAGTTGATTGGTGATACTTAAATTTTTATTTACATTTTTTTGAAATATCTGTTCCATAGGAGAAAATTCTATTGTATTGTAGGGCACTTGTTGTTTACACTGAAGGAAATTGTTGATTTCATTTTGAAACAAATTATTTTAATATTAATTTTGCTAAGATATTTGAAGCTTACCAATTTCCTAATAAAATAGTTTTTGAAAAGTTAATAGACTAAATCGTATAATAGATTTAGTCTAGAAAATATGGGTTGAAGGAGCAATGATAGCAGTCAATCTTATGGTTTTAGATATTCTTCTACTTATTGTAATATCTTTTGTTCTATTCAACCTATGGGAGGCGTTAATTCCCTACAGTATTGCGAAATATTATGTTAACTTATAAATTGGTATTAATTCTGGTCAAAGACTGATGTCTGATTTCTGAACCACTACCTCTAGAGGTCATCCACATATTACGTCACACGAATTTCTAGATATTATACACCCCTCCCCCTGTCACAGATGGTCACATTTCTGAGACCCGCCCCCTGGTATGACGTCAAATATTTTGCAGTGGAAACCGATAATAAAGTGGTCCTTTTATTCCTCTTGTCTTTAAATATTTGTCTTTCTTAGGGTTTCTGTTATGGCTCAATATACGTAGGTCACAAAGCCTATAGAGAGAGTTGATAATTATTTTTCGTTTAAAGATTTTTAAAATGTTAAATTTTGACATGTGACGTCACAAAGCTTATGACCACTTCCTGTCACAGGTGGTCAACAATTCGTGAACAATTGGGTTGGAACTAAGTTTTCGCCGTTTCCATTCCTTGAGTGCTTCATAGTGTCATTTCTCGTAGCCACTAACTATTCCGTAAAGCGAATATTGCGGTGCTCTAGCGGAAACTATGGCTCGTTGTTTTTTGTTGTTGTCATTGTCACGTTTCTGAGCATTCCATTTTGTATACCAGTCGTTTAATGCGACTAATCGTGGAAAAATTTATATATATGTTCCTCATCGAACTCAACTGGAAGGCCAGAGCGAAGCACACCAATCATCTTTAGGTATTGCACCCTCTCCATACACAGCACAAATGTCGTTCGCAACTTTTGCGGCCATAGAACCTTGATTAAAAAAAAAAACAAAAAATCTGAAAAAAGGAGGTGCCCAAAATGAGAAAAATTCTCAACTTAACATTCTTAAAATTAATGTAATATAATAAAAAAGATTTAAAAAAAAAAATAAATATAGATCACGGTAGAACAAAACATCATCTTTTACAAGATTTTAAACATTGGTTTCCCGTTGATTTAAATTATAGAATTTTTATTTTTTTGTCAATAGAAAATCTTCTCTTCCTTCTTTTTTTATTCAGTGTAATGCGCCTTTTGTGCACTTTATCATTTTATTGTTATACATATACATACAAATATAATTTAATCATCGGTTTGCTAAATGTAAACTTTATTCAGATAAGCATGATAAGTTAAGTTAAGACACGTTCATTCTCTCGTTGAATAAAGTGCATATAGGAAGGTAACTACAAATAATGTATGAAATAAATGCATTGTGCACATGCATAAATATACAGTAAAATATCTAACCGTGGACATTTATCCCAGACGAACATCTCCCGTTGCTGGACAAATCCATTTGAACTGTAGGTGTCCGCCCAATGTAGATTTTACTGTACACATAAAATTTAATAAATTATGTCGAGACGTAATCAAATTAGTAGATTTGTTCAACTACCCGAACATTTTTCATACGTAAGCGTCGTTTTGAATATATATAAGTACTATACGGACGTATGGTTATATAGTAGATAATTTCAACGAAACTGAGTAGACTAGCGCCAACGAATAGACCAGTTGTACCACCAATGGATACTGAAAGTATAATAGAATTCAATCTCAATTTATTAATTTTTGTAATTTATTCTAATGATGAAGTGGCGTAAACTAACCGACGAGATCCAATTTTCCACGCACTAAATTACGTTTGTAACGTTCTGTGGGCAATTCAATGAGGGCAATTTCAATTGTTGACATTGGATTTTGATGACCATAAATATTTGTTTTACTATCATGGACTGTGGTTATATCAACTTCGGTACATGAAGGTAAACAATCACAAACGAGTCCCTTACGACCACGTGACCATTTTGCAATAATAACCGAAAGATCCTCATAATTACGATTCAGGCATTCTAAGCCGTCCATGTTACATAATTGCCAATTTTCGGAATTTGGTGACAAATGACTGGAACAGTTGCATAAGGCCATCTGGCGATCTTTGCGACATTGCACTGTGCAAGCACTATAGCTGTAATATTTATGAACACCCAATATATTTTCATCGGGAAACCGACAGTTACGCTGATGAACGCTTGTCTGACGGATCTCTTCATCGTTATGAATATCACGCTTAGAGATATGGCGACTTGCAATGAAATCGTAGTAAAGATCTCAATAGATAAAGAAATTATATTGAATTATTAAATGACTTACACAAACGATATATAGGGACCAACGACTATAAAATCATTTTTTGGTGTTACCAAAGTGGGCACTTCCTCTTCACCAAGTATAAAAACCTATTTAAAAATTAATTTTTTTTAGCGAGTATTTTAAGTAAAATTAAAATTTCGTCATTACATTAGCTTCAGTATGCAATTCCAATTTAAGAGAACCTGGTCCCGTATAGCGATTGGAAAACATATTCAATTTTGGATCACGTTTACTTCTATAGAAAAAAAGGTGATAAACTAAATCATTGGATCATATAGTAAATTTACCCTGCTTGTAATGAGTTTATGGCATAACAAATTCCTAGTTCTGTTTCCATGCGCTGAAAATATTTACAGCATTCAAATGGTTTGTCATTCCACATACAATTCCTTATGGAGTCCACACAGCTACTGCGTACTAGTTGTGCATAATAGGAGAAATTGGAATAGAAACACATATCTGTATGTTCTTCACCACCACATTCATGAACAGTATGATAAGATTCACCCCGGAAGTAGGCAATCTCACTTAGAACCTCTTCTAAGGTAAAATCATGATCAGATCCCCATAGTCTATTATGGGAAACAATTAAACCCATTTAATAATGTCATTTGGTTATTAAACTTACTGCTCTGCAACTTCCTGTATTCGATCCATATTTTTCGATTCACAAACAATGATTGCCGGAAAATTGGTATCCCAATCACGATATGAACTTTCTACACCAAAACTAATAGCATTATTCTCAAAGGCAGCTAGAAATTTTCACTACATTAAGTCAATATTCATAAATGAAATTTCGAATTTCAAATTACCCAGTGAAGCTTTAATAAGCAACCAAGATGCATACCAGGAAACAATCAAACATATCACCCAAAATATGCGCTCTATCCAAGACGCATCTTTGTCAACAATAAATCTGGCACCATGCAAAGTTGAGTTCTTAAGATATTCTTCAACAATATTCCGTGCAGTCATCATAACAATAAAACAGAAACCAACCAAGTTAAAGATTTCACTTGGAGAAATGAAATGAAACTAAATGGTTTTTATTACGTACTTATTATTATATAACATTATTTATATTATTATTAATAGCGTATCGATTACTTTTTCTGTCATTATCCTGTAGATCGCTTATCATTAGTACAACAACTGTTGCAGTTCTCATGCTGTATTTATGTGAAAGGAGAGTAGAGAAATGTTTGAATTAGAAAAATAATAATCAAATATTTATTGTATGTAATATGTAGTTTTACTACAATTTTATTTAGACAAAAATATAGTACATATGTATATCAACAAGTCGCTTTAAATATAGAGATTATAGTACAAGATACAAATTAGTAGTGGTTGTATAACCACTATGGGGTCGACCCCCTTAGGCTTCAGGAAATTTCTAACGAGTACTAATAATGATAAATGTAACCTTTTCAGTTAGTAAAAAATACTATTTATACCTATGCACTTCAAGCAGATTTTAGTAAGACCTCATAGCAACTCCTCATATGCGAATCTGCTACTCAAGCATTTTAATGATAAATATTCTCATTATGTATTATTAAAAAAAAAAACGTGTCGTTTGGTCATAATTATGCTTTATAAATCCAATACAATCTAAAAAGAAAATTTATTAATTAAGGTTTTGCAGGGTCTTTTCCCCATCTTTGCTTGGGTAGTATATTATTATTACATATTATTATTAAGAAGTAGGATAACAAATAAATTCTTATTCTTATACTACTTAGTATTAAGGGCACGAGCCCGTATGAGATTTAAAAAATTATAGATCGAGTTTATGTTGTTAAGATTTGGATTGCCCATGTTCATTTGGCTTGGATTCGAAGGTGTTGTGTTGTATTGCATTCTGAGAGCAGGTGCTCCACAGTTGCAACGTCGTTGCAGAGAGGGCATGCATCATTGTTGTGTCCGCACAGTAGTTGTTGATGAGTGAGGGAGTTGTGACCGAGTCTGAGGCGGATGAATAATTTTATTGCATTACAGTGGCATTTGGCAGGATAAATTGGAGTGATGGCACTTGGGGTTTAAACGCTTGTATTGGTGACTTGCGTTATATCATGAAATCCGGTCTTTCTCCCGAATACAAGATTTACATAAGCGGAGGTTGTCGGCCTTTTCAAATATGTTAACTGTGTGTAGTGGTTCTGTTAAGGAGAGCTTAGCACGGAAGTCAGCTAGTTCATTGCCAAGTATTTTGGCATAGCCAGGGACCCACATAAGTTTAATATGCTGGATAAGCTAGTTGCGGGTTGTAGTAGTAATTATACTGTTGCTGTTGGGGTTACATCATTAAAATGAGCTCTATATTCATCGGGAAATGCTTTAAGTTAAGAACGCACACCGCTCTATTGTTCATATCTGGTTTATAACCCGTTTAAATTTTCAGTATAATATTATTATATTGAAGGGAAATCATACATATATCAAAACTTAAGTTTTTATGGCATGGATAATTACGTCTTGCTTAGGCAAGCTCTGACTTTTACATCTCATGTTCTCTTTAACAGAACGATCTTACGGGACATGGATAAAAAATAACAGTTGATGAATCATAGACTGACTTTATTTATTAATGTTATTTTTACCTTTTGAATAACGGAGAAAATATCAAAATCAACAGTGGCGGATTATGGGTATGTAACTGGCGTTTTAAATTGTTCTGCAATCTAAAAATTGTCTTTTATTCCTTTGCTTTAAATTCCATTCAGATCAAGAAAATCTCTTGATCTCAACAGAATTATTCCAAAAAAAATTTTTTGGGATGTTTACGTACATCCATTTATTTCCATTTCTCGTTTCCCACCAGCTAAAATCTAATCTTTTAACTCACCTTAACAATTAGCATTCTATTAACTGATCACATGCTATATTTTCTGGTAATTTGAACATATAATTTGTTAGTAGTAGTCACTTAGTTTGTTTTGGATGTCCTCTAACTCTAGTAGTTCAGTACCGAAGTGATTTGCCTGAGTAGTCTTGTTCGGTTTTTAATGGAACACAGCTAGCGCGGTCACTGGGGGGAAAGTGGCGTGGTATAGAAAAAAAAAGATTGTTATTAGTCGTAGTATTTCTATTGAATTATTCTATACTAAAAAACCTTTCTAAGAAATTTTATAGTAGATGAAATCACAGAAACAACCGCATTTTTATCACATATTCGCAATTTTTAGAGGCACTTGAAGCACGAACTAAAGGTTCTCGGAATTACCGACTAAACCATTCTCGTAAAAATTCGATACTAAATACTATGGAGCATTTGGTCCATGCTCTATTCTCTTCGTTGAACCTATTTAATATCTCAAAATCTAAAAGAATCTCAAAGTATTCTAAGCAATACAATAAAATTGATGATGAGGTTAAACAATTTTTCTCGGGTAAGTTGCCTAGTAGTCCTATATCCGAAAGCTCTCATTCGGAATGATTTTTTTTTAAATAAATTTATATTTTTATTTATATTTTTCACAAATAAAATTAAAAAGAGATTTACAAAAAAACATAAAATTTACTATTTTACAACTAGCGAAACCAGGCACGCCAGACACTAAAAATTAAATTGATAGATAGATATTTTAGAAAGATCGATTCAATTTTTTCTAAACCGTTTCAATATTAGTACTGCTTCAACACATCAAACTACTTTATCAGCCACTCTGTTTTCTGTTGTCTACGACGTTATCAACACTTTGGTTAAATGGTTAACACAGTTGTAAAAGAAAAAATATACACCTATAATCTTCCTGATGAATCACTCTGTCCATTGGTGAAAACGGTATGAAAATCGGTTCTTTAGGTTTTGAGTTTATTGCGTTCAAACAGACAGACACGGCAAAGATAAAAAAAAATATCACTAAAAACTGTTTAATTTTTTTTTTTTGAGTTATTAGCAAAGCTCCATCAGATAGGCCATTTCTCCCACTGTACAATGTTTTCGAGTTGTGGGGCAACGCAAACGTGAGTAATGTGTACCTTTTGATTAGTTAGAGGACTCGACCTTCTTGGAAGGACACATAATTGTATAGTATGTAAGTTTTGAAACCTTATTTTTAATCCTAAATATTAATATTAGGAAACACACTAAAACAAAACAAAACAAAATATAAAAAAAAATAATCTACAATATTATGTTGGAAGAAAATTATATTTCCCATTACAAAAAATCATATGAATAACTTTATTTTTTCAATTTTGTACCTTGTTTTTAACAAATCTAATAGTGTTACAATAGATTATCTTCGGTAGAACCAAAGTAAGTATGAACATATTATTGTTATGTCTTTATTCATAGTAAATAATGGACATGTTTTCTTCATTAATAAATTTGAATAAATCTCATATGTTCAAGTTTATTGTTTATTTGATATGATATGATATAAATCATATTTATTGTAGTTACTTTAGTTATTTTCAGTGCTACCGACACGCTTTGTCTCTTTAACCACCAAAATTTTGCAAATATTGTATCTCAGACTGTTGACTATGACGCCCATAAAGATCTTTCCCACCCAACCGACTTGGTTGATAAGTGATACGATTAGATATTATCAGAAATGCTTATAAGCAGCATGTGAATTGCTAAAGATTATTGTGGAAATAATTCTAAATTTTTGTCTCTGGAGATATAAAATCCGACAAAACCATATACTGGCGATTATTCTCAGTTAAGAAACAGTTGTAGAAGAACATTAAAAAAAGCAAAACGTATTTTATTTCGCAATGGTAAAAGCTATTGAGTTAAGCGATCATGAGATTCAGAGTCTTTGCCAACGTTATTTACAAACAAACAATAAGGATAATGGTATTGAGGTATTGAGTTATGATGTAAAACCGACATCTGATGCACCTGCCGGCTACCTAGGACGACATCTATATCTGAGCGTTGAACTACTTTTGAGAGATGAACAAGGCAAACAACAACCTAAGAGATTACGATTCTTTTCGAAATCAGCGCCAAGTGGTATTGCATCTCGTATGCAATATTTAGAGGAATTTGGTGTTTTCAAGAAGGAAATACAAGTCTATAAGAATGTACTACCCCGTATACAAGGGGTGGTACATGTCGAGGTTGCACCAAAGTGTTACTATGCCGATAAAAATCTCTTGGTTTTTGAGAATCTCAGTGACCTTGACTATCGCATGGCTGCTGGTCGTGATGGCATCTTGAACTATGAACATTTACATTGTCTGATTAAAAGTCTGGCAGCATTTCATGCAGGTTCTATTATTTATGAATCGCGTGAGGGTAAAACTATACCAGAACTACATCCTTCAGCAGTTGCGGAGAATGCTTATCCTTCAAATACCGCACCGAATCATATGCGCGTCGTCAACTTTAATATGGCCAATGTGGTTTTAAAGGATTTTCTTAAAACAATGCCAAAGTATAGTGAAAACTTAGATTTCATTTTGAATAATTTTACTCGTCACATGTCAAAGATATTCGAATTAGCAAAGCCCTCAACAAAATATCAGAATGTCTTCTCGCATGGTGATCTTTGGGCCAATAATATTATGTTCCAGTATGGTAAATATGGAGATACGCCATTGCAGTGTCGCTTTGTGGACTTCCAGTTAGCACGTTACGCACCACCCATATTGGATCTGATAACAGTGCTCACAATACCAACAACCAGTGAATTTCGTAAGAAACATCTTAAGGAATTGCTTAGTGAATATTATCGTTTTATGATGGAATTTTTAAAATTTGAAAGTTTACACATTGAAAACTTTATTACGGAAGCACAATTTTATGAATCTGTCGAAGAATATCGTATAGCGGGTATTATCGAAAGTGGTCTATTCTGTCATCTTGTTATTCTTCCACCTGAAATGACACAAGAATTGACTTCAACTGATGATGGTTTCAACGACTTCTTTGAACGTAAACGAGTTGAGATTTGTATGGCTGCCTTCGAAAAGGATCTAGTTTATCGTGAACGTTTGACTGATATTTTAGAGGATATTGTAGATAATTTTGTACTCAAGGAGATAAAATCTTAAAAATTAAATACTGTATTTTATAACAAATTGTTAATTATGTTTTTTTTAGTTGTAATTTCTTTGATAATTATTTTTCTTTTATTACAATACTTATAAATGTCTCTCTTATCTTTTTCTCTTTTCTTTGATTTTGGTTTAAAATGCTTCGCTGGTTTACTCTTAACTTGCTTAATGATTTTTTTGGATTACAACTTCTCTTGAATAGTTTCAGTGAACAAGTCTTTAAGTTTGTTATTTGTACCCCCTTTTTTTTTTGTAAGTTTTAGGTTTTTAATATTTTTTCGGTTTTCAGTTTGTTCAGTTGCCAATTGGTCGCGTTCATTTTAACAACATAAAACGCAATATAAAACGGTGATTTACAAATAAAAAATAAAATAAATTTTGAAATTGTTGTAACAGTTGTCAGTGTTTATACTCATAATAACAATTTTTGTTTAAAATGTGAGTGAACATATACATACATAATTGCAAATTAATATTTTTTTAAAATAAAAAAATAATTTAAAGATCCTAACTCTGAAATCCAAAAGAAATTATAATTAAAGAATCATGTGCGAAGAAGTGCGACTATGTTTTTTTATATTCAAATCAGCTATGAACAAAAATCTGACATTTCTATAAAACAATTCCCGAAAATGAAGATTCTAACTTTAAAATCTAAAAAGTTACGTGAGTGAAGAATAACTTTTGTAGTGTGACTATGTCTTTTTGTTTTAAAATGAATGAAAATCAAATTCACAGTTTCCGATTCCAATATTCTTAAAAAGGAAAGAATAAATTTTTATCAATATTACTAATGAAATTGTATATCCAAACTTAGAAATCTAAAAGAAACTCGATGTTAGAAAAATTATTTTATGGTGTTCAGATCAACAATGAAATAAAATACAATAGGGAGATCCCTATGCGGAATTTCCGATTCTTGCAAATGATCAGCCTAACATAGTGTCAGTGATTAAAAAAAATGCCCATTCAAGACATGACATATTGTTTTAATAATAATTTTGTTTGTTTTGCTTTCTCACATGTCTTAAAAACAATAAATTGGATTACATTAAATAAAAAAAAAAAAAAAAAAATAACTTACTACATTAATTTCATTTTCAAAATATCAAAAATATCATTTTATTACATAATTTGAAAAACAAAATGTCACATTAAATTTCTAAATACGCATAATTATTTGTGTACAAATCACGATGACAAATTTTGCAATTTTTAATAAAAATAATAACAATTTTCTACTACTTATTTAAATTACAGTATTTCAACAAAATACTCCCACAAAACATACAAAAAAAAAAAAAAAAAATAATTCCAACAATGTCAATATCTAAAAGACAATAATAACAATAAAAAAAACAACATTGCATAAATATACAAACAATTTAATGGTCACGTTTTTTTAACAAACAAACATTTAAAAACAAATAAAATAAAATAAAAATAAATATTAAGTAAAAAAGCGTTGATCTGAATAAATTAATTTAATAAAAGACATTTTCCTTGTTGTTTTCATATCAATTAAAATTATATATTTATAACATTTATCACATATTGGAAAAAATTTATAGTGCTAACTACTTAAATAGGGACGGTTTATATTAATTTGAAAAGGATACACAACATTGTCTTCGCCTTTATGGGTCCCATTTATGAATAACATTCACACAAATGTGAGAGTTTTGCTTAATGACCAATAAGTTAATTACATAGTGATTTTAGAAATCCTTAAAGCTACCCAGAATATAGATAAGATTAGGGAAAGCGTGGGATTTCATCATCTCGTCACTGCGGCCTCAAATGGTCCTAATTGCATAATCACAGTTCCTCCGAGATTCTGGTATTCATCAATAATTAAGCCTTCGCAGTGGTATAGTAAATGATCCGTGCCTTCTTATCTCCCGTACATAATCTTCATTGGTCGTTTCGACTCATCCGCATATTACGTAAATGTCTGCAATGTCATGTTAAGAAGGTTGTGTTATTTTACGAGAGCAAGAAGGCATGAAGGTTGTTGCTACTCTTATATTTTTGTGTCCAACCAATATTGTTGCCATTAACCATGCTTGGAGTTTTATTTAATACCCACTGTGTCCAAATAAGATTAACATAGTTGTTTACTGTTAGTCTTCTGAATTAAACAGTCCCAAACAAGCTTCATTTTGATCTCGAAGGCATTGAGTGCTTGTAGTGAATTCAGATATTCCTTTTGATAGAAACACACTCCATTTAATCTCTATTGTATAGATTTATAAACATCCATGTATCACACATGGGAGACACAGATGGGTTTTGGTCTTATCTGTTCCCAGAAGTTAGTATATTTTTAAATTATTTCAAATAAATAATCTAATTATTTAATATTATAATTTGTAATGTTTTTATTATTCTACTTATACTTAAAATTGCCTTCAGAAACAATTCACACTTCATAAAGTGTTCACACTTAACATAAAACAACAAGAAAAACACCCACTTATGAATACTTAACAATTTGAATAATTTGATCTACACTCATCAGAAAGGGGAAAATGTTTTATTTAAAAAGGTTGAAGACGATGAAGTAAAGAGTTTAACATATTTCATCCATAATTCCCAATGTACAATTATTTTGTGTTTTTCTTTTTGTTTTCATTTTACACTTTACATAGTCTTTTTTATTATGGTTGCTTTTGTTTTGTCCCTTCGCTTTTCACTTATTGCACTGTTGACCCATCTTCATAACTTGGTCAGAGTAGACGATGACGGCGACCTTGTGGCCGTTAAAAAATTATTGATGATTACGCGATGAACACTTGTTTACATTCATGTTATTATTGCTGCTGCTGCTGTTAGTATTACTATTTTTTTATTGTTGCAGTAAGTGTTTTTACTCTTTCATTATTTATTATTGTATTTTTGTTGTTGGTAGTTAGCTTTTCTTTCAACATAATTGTGTTGATTTTTACACCATGCACCCAAACAAGGCATTCAAATAAGTTTGTAAAGACATTGTAATACCCTGCTGGAGTAGATTAAGTCTACATGAAACAACTTTAAATGTGTAAGTAAATGTTCTTCATCATATTACCGTCCATTTCGCTAATCCCGACACTGTTAAGTGAAAACGCTAAAATTTTATATAAATCAGTTTGGGACCCATACATACCAGGTTTGTATACATTTTTAGGATTATTTTCGTTATAAATTCAATTCTCGATTTTCCAAATTTTCAGTCTTTTTTACGCCCACACAAATACATAAAATGCAATAAATTGATTCATTTGCAGATATTAGATTACATACATATCTATAATAAAGAAAGTATTACTACTAGACATTTTTAATTTGGTTTGTATGTTAGTATGAAGCTAATAAGTGTTAAAAATTCTGTCCAAAATGTCTCCATCTTCATATAGTCTCACAATGGAACACTACTGCCACGTTTTAACAGATATCATTTATCCATTACTTTATTTTATTTATTTGAATTTATTTTAATAAAGATATTAAAGTTTACAAAACGTTATTAACAAAAAGAAACTATGCACTGACTACTGAGGCCTTCAGCTCATTTATGTATTAATTTAGCTTGTTTCTTTGTAAATGTTTCAGACGATTGGATTATTGGACTTGCTTAAAAAGATACTGTAGCTTAATAAGTTAAAGTTCCAATTTGGTTTGTAGGTGTGCTTATAGACTAGTTCCCTATAAAGAAATTTTTATCCAAATAAAGTATCACAATTTTAAAAAATTACAAATTATTTTTAATATTTCCACACTTTTGGAGATATCAACCTAAATTTCCTTTTTAAGCCACAACTTCAAAATCTATTATACCCAATAGAAATAGAATAGAATTATAAAAAATATATACATAATTTGGTGAAGACATGACTGTTGAAATCATTTTTCGATTAATTTTACTTTATCCTTTGCCCTCTTAAAGTTTCTAGGGTATCCGATTGTTAGGCAAATCAGACTATAGTGCCGTATACTTCATTTTATTGCTTTATTTTTTAGTAGTTTCACATATTTTCCTGTAATCTATATTGTTTTTTATTAATATTTTAATTTACAATAAAATTTGTATAAACAATTTAATTAATTTTTTACATTTTGTTTTTTATTAATCATTATCAATCCTTTTGTTTTTTTCTGTTTTTATTTATTAAATAATTTTTTTTACATTAAACATAAAAAAAAAGAATTAAGGAAATATTCCTATGATTATCTTCATCTATTTATTTTTGATCCGAATCATTTATTAAACAATAACAACAAAAACAACAATCATCGCTTAAAAAGACGCCATTCTTCATCATTTAACCGGCTGACCCCATTTCATTGTTCAATATGCGTGTAAAGGAGAAAAACTGCATTGCATTGGAATCCATTGACCTAATCAACAACAACTAATAGTAAAGATGACTGCATGCAATAATACAGGGTGCATCATTTAGTTAGGGACACTTTTTAAAATTGAATATCTTTACAACAACTCGCCATTAGAAGTATTATTTGTTACCATCAACTAACATAAACATGTAGACCTCGGTCCAATAAAAAACTATTAGAAAAATCAATTATACATAGGTGTAGATAAGATATTGCTGGCATTCGACAACATCTGGTTACAAAAGGATGAAGTTCCATCCTTCAGAACATGTTTACTTATAGGCTGATTATTAAATTTATCCAACCTGATGGCTTAGTGGTTCCAACTACATCTACTTTTCCCCTCCTAAACAGAGCGAACCACTGACAAAAGAAAAACTACGCTCTTTTGAAACGATAGTCCCGAAACGAATAATTTTGTAGATTTGCTAAAGACATGAGATAATTTTTTACTCATATCAAAAGATTGGGATTTTGAGAGACTAACATGTAATCCGAAATTTAGCATAATTTGTTTATTTCCATTTTTTTTTTAGAATTATTTATAATCAAAAGTTTAAATCAAACCACATTATGCGGATAGAAATTTCCATCGAAATGTTGGAAATTTTCATTAAAAAAGTAGGGCACATTTTTCCGTGATGCTTTTAATGGCTCGATAACTAGATGGAGTACTACCCTGTATAAAAACAATAGCTACATATTAGTTTAACAAACAATAGCAACAACAATGGTACAAAATGCCTATGACAACAACAATAACAGACGTCATTCCAAAATATGCAATTTTTTGAATGCGAGTTGCCAATTGTAAATTGATGTTGTTGCTGTTGTTGTAACTGTTACTAAATGCGTGGTGACGAAGAAGACAACAAAAAAATTTGAAAATTACATAATAAGTAGTAAAAAGTATGTAAAGTTGCAAGAAAGTTGGCAACACAGACGATATGTCGTCAACAACTTAAAAGAGATACAAGAAAAGAGGAGAATGAACAAGTTAAGCTCGTCCGTCTTCTTATGTAAGAAAGACCCGGCGAGTCTGTGAGTGAATTAAGGAATATACATATGTATATATGTATGTATGTATGTATGTTTAATAAATTTTGAGTGAAAACCAACATTTGTTGCCAACCAACCGTTGTAACTCGTTGGCAACGCATCCAATTAAAAGTTTACTCACATTTCGTTCGTTGTCTAAGATCAGGGATTTTATCGTTAACTGGAATCCAAACAACCATTTGCCGGCCATTACGCATAAGAAAACTATGCATTGAACTAGGAAATCAAATTTGGCAACTTGTTACCAAAAGTGTGTGTATGAGGTGAGGTTCGAAGAGAGGCCCCAGGAATTGGAATATAAAGTAAACATGCATTTTAGGTTATGTTTTAGAGCATAGCGCGTGACTCGCCTAGGGTGTACTTGATACGATATGATACGATTTAATGACAACTACATACAATGACGCGACAACGAATACGCATTTCACGAGACTTGTCTGGGCCGGTCTTGTGCTTGGCTTGGTCAGTTATGACCAGGCGCATGACAGGCGGAAACTTGGCTATAATATCAATGTGCACTAATTATGTAATGCAATGTAAAGAAGAAGTAAAAGAAAGATGAAAACTGACCGCTGGATGAATGGTTGGTTGAATGAATGAATAAAAATAAAAATCATCAGAGCATATACTCGTGCTATTATGTGTAAGGTCCACCACTCTCTTAAATATTTGTTTTGGTCATCATTATCAATGTCTGGTACGAGTACTTCAGTCAAGTGTGAATGCCTTTTCCCCTTTTTGTTTTTGTAACATAATAAAGTATTTTATAACCTCAAACTTCAAGTCTTTATGCAACATCATCTCTTAGTTGTTTTCTTATTCACTTTCAAGGTCACCGTCGCTACTTTACCTTGCACTACTTGGTTTATTTTTTTGGATCTCACCCATCGCATGTCGTCCACAACCAAAAGCGCAACGCACAACAAGCTTACAACATATTGCCGTTATAGAAAATGATGCCTGGGAACAAACATTACCACAACAATTTCAAAATCCTTTCTATAAGACGCCTAGAGTACGTGAGGCACTAGCCAAATCAAGTTGGTTTGGCCCAGGCGAGGAAGTTGTAAGTTGTTACAATAGATTTTCCATTTATGGATTGTAATATTTTTAATTTGGTGAAAATTTTTCAGGTTCTCGATCGCCAAGCGGAAAAAATTTCACGCATGGAAATCTATAAAGTTCTAACTCATGCTGGTCTCATTCCAAGAAGGCGCTATTTGTAAGAGATTCCATAAATTAATCCTCTATTTTGTTGAATTTATTAATTTTTAAATTGCATTTGAAAATCAAAAAATGTTTGCAGTTATCTTATAATAATAAAATAGTCATTAGAACGTAAAAGTTCTATACATTTACTTTTTTTTTCTTTATGGAGAACTGATGATTTGGATCAGCTATAGCATCGAAATCTTCCTCTAGAGATTTAGAAGCGCCCTTAATCAGAAGTCTAGATCATCGAAACATTTGGCCTTGTTTGGTTTTGATTGAAACGATTTCCTTGAATTGGATGCCCCTGTCAGGCTAAGAATGAAATTATAAATATTATATAATTTTTCATATCAATGAAACATTTAAATCATTCTCTACTTTAAATTTGAATGATTTACGAGTCACCCTGGATCAAAAGTCTAGATCCGCGCAATATGTGCTCATTTCAAGATTTAAATGCCCCTGTGAACTGGAGACTTAGAATGAATTTGAATATCGTTCATGAACATATAATATGATTTCCACAACAATGAAACCTTTAAACCAATTCCTAGTTTATTTTTTAAGGATGCTTTACTTATTGAACCATCCATATCTGATTGATTGTTAATCTCAATTGTTTCCATAAATTTGGTTATTTTTTGTTTTTTTTTTTTATATTATTTATTAGGAACATTAAACCGCTTGACGCTATAAACAATTGTTATGAGGACTATTAAATTTAAATTTTAAATCATTTTGCAAAGAGGAAAATATTTAGATTATGTGTTGGTAAGTCAAGTCAAATCACAATCCTGGTTTGTGCTGATATGAAAATTAATTTCTTGGAGAACTGTAGGAATGCATAGGTCATTTGGAGCGTCAAGTTCCTGACGAACCAGAGGGCGTCCTGGGGGCCCTTTTTCAATGGGCACATATTTCCCTGTGATTTGTTCCCCATAGCCTGATGTCATATTTCAAGGAAGGAGCAACAGTTTACTTGTATATTTAGAGCTCATTTTCCAAGCTAAGTCTGCCTTTTAATTTTATGATAACAGGATCGAGCAATGATAGTAATATGATTTTTCCATGTTAAGAGTCAAGGTAAAAGTCCAAGTATTTCACAATGTGCACTGTGGTTATTTAAGAGTGGAGCTGATAGCCATATATGCTAGTGCCCCATGTATTTTGTTAGCTTGTAATTTAATAATTATAAGGTAACAACAAATAAATAAATGAATATTTAAGAGTAAATCGTTTGAATTTTATTTTAATAATATTTTTATTATTTCTTTTAGATACACATACATATAAATATATATACATATACGTATATATATAAACTTTTATATAACTTTATATTTTCTATAAAAAAAAATAAACAGCGCGTTTAAAAATATACATTAGATCTCTTTCTCTAATAGTTAACAGCATCAGTTTATAGTTCATAACTATTGTTAATAAAAACTTATTATATTTAAGATGTGAACAATTTTTCTTTTTTTTTTTCTTTGTTTTAGGTTTTGTGCTCCTTATAGATATTTACGATCATGTAGAAAGACTGTAGAATATTAAATGATATAACACAACTTTGGGGTTTAATAAAGAAAAAAGTCAACAATTATCACTACATGTAATTAAAAACAATTGGTTTGGGTCATTAAATAATTAAAATTAAAGAAAATCAGAAATTATCAATATAGTATTCATATTAAAAAATATTGGGTCATTCAGTAGAATTTTACTATATAATACGAGGATGAGTCAAAAAATCCATTGGCCAACATTTATCAATTTTTTTAATCTTAATAAATAACTGCTAGTGAATCGTCTTCTATCATTTGCTTTGACTGAAGTTTTTTGGTGTGAACTACACTACGTGCATTCTGAAAAATTGAGGTCTTCTGTAAGGATTTGTTAAATCATCCTCATGTATCTGTCAATAAATATATTTTAACTACAAGTTATTTATTTTTAAACCCCAAAGAAATGTTCATATTCATATTTGGCAACTTCCCTGTAAACTAAAAATGACGAAAAATATTCAGACTTTAGAATAATTATAGGTTGCTCAAGCAATCCCTTGGGTAGCGTCAAATCTCTAATCAATTTCCACATATGATCATGAATATCTTAATTATTTATAAAAACAAGAACTACAATAATTTTACAAAAAGAAAGAAGTTCTAAACTACAAATCAATTGTTAAATTAATTTTACCTAAACTCTCCAATCGATGTTCTATATTTTGTAGTGTTTGATCTGTTTTCGGTAATAGAGTCTCAGATTTTTTTAATAATGATTTTCTTAATTCTAAATTATATTTTGCGTTGCTGTTATTTTCGGATGCATCATTGGACGTTTTCATACTAACATTACTATCACCATCATCATCGTCATCAATATCATTTCTGTCATCATCAGCATCAGCATCATCATCCTCATCACCATCATCCTGATACAAACCATTACCATTACCATTTTGATAACCATTAACACCATTTGGAAGTCTATCCTTCCCTATCTTTTTTGATTTTTCATATTCTACAGATGTTTCGGCAGCATTTAGTAAGGATTTTATAAATTCACGACAAATCATGTTCAATGGAGGCATCGTATGTGTTGATAGATCGACCAACTGCAAAATACAAGAAATAAAAAATAAATTGTAAAATTAAAAAATACAATACAATGCAAATTTGTTATTTAATTAAATTAAAATTAATTGTGTTCACTCATTAATTTGATTTTCTTAAAATTATGGTTCAAGTTCAATTCAACATTAGTCAAAGTGAGTGAATCATGCGAATGGTTCTTATGTCATTTGACTCAAATATCATGTCACTCACTTGTTGTTCATTGAAGACTAAAAATTCATATCATATCATATCATAGTGCAATAACTTATCAAATCAATTGACCTAGACGACATATGTAAATGCATCAAAATTAATCAAAATCATAATTATCAAATTGAAATATGTATACTTGATATACTAACAAATGGCAAACGATAAAATGTCTTTAAAGAATTGAGCTTCTCAGGAAGCCTCTTTTTCGGATCTTATCTTCGTTAGATTTGTAAGATAAGCTATAGAATAAATGTTTATTTTAAAAAGAGTTAAAACCGAAGATTTTAAAAAATAAAATCTATGTAAAATAAGCGCTATGGATTTTAACACGACCCTTTAAGTTATACCAGGATCGCAAAGTGGTCGAAATTCGACCACCCCGCCAGAAGCAAGACTAAAAGTATTTAATTGTGAGACAAACTCAATTTCAATTTTTCTCTATAAAAAGAATTTGATAACGAGAACAAAAAATAAAAAGTTTTTTTGTATCCAAATTGGTTTATAATTTTTTAGATAATAAATTTATGTTTTCTATCGTCAAAAATATAGAATTCACTTCCTTCCTCTCAAATTAAAAATTGAACCTTGTCAAAAAAACAAATAAAAAACATTATCTAAATACCTTACAAATTAAATAACAAATCAAATGGCAAAAGTAATAAACAAATCAACAGACTTTAAACCAGAAACAATCCAGAATAATCATTTTGATTACAAATAAAAATATTATTGTTTAAATTATTTTTCTTAAACATATTTTTCAAACGAAATGCTGATTAAGCCACAAATTAAAAACAATTAGCAACAACAAAAATTGAAATGGAAAAATCTCAAAAACAAGAAAAAAAAGTGACGCCTGACATAAGTGAATTAAAATGATTAAATCTACAAATGAGAAACTTGAGTCTTTTGCTTTGAATACTTTTTTTTTTTTTTTTAGTAAGAAAGGCAATAAAGAGAGAAGAAAGTCTGTCGGGAAACTGTCATGAACAAGATGCAACTAAATGTAACTAGTTAACAGACAAATGAAACAAAATACTCCCTTTACATTGGTTCAGTTTCAGGGAAGATTATATACCTTTCATAAAGTGAATTATAGAAATATTTGCTGAATCAATGTTTGATCTTCTTTAATAATTTTCATAAGATTTGTGTTTTGTAATTCAAAAGTTTCCTCATCTCTACGGGGACACCATCGCCGAATCAAAGATTGTGAAATGCCTAGATCTCATCTTGGATCAAAAGAATACTTTGTGTTACTTAGCTTCTAATGGGGAACCCTGCTGGTAAATCAGAATGGAAGAGAGTGCAACTCTTGTGGAACAAGACATTGTCAGGATGCCCATGGTATGTCAAGAACTGAACCCTGCTTAGAGGGTACCACACTTGCCGATCTAACGACCGTCTGTTGGCACATAACAATCGCTTGGAAGATCATTGACTGAAAAAGCTACACTTTTGCTCTCTACTGCAATGGAGCAGACAGAGTATGAGGCGCTCCAGGCGGCCTCCCCAAGCCTTGACCCACCACGTGGAAGACACTTTATATATTTATTATTTATTATAGTGCGATAACTCCGTTTGGTTTCTTAATCTACGCGTTACAAACATCATAATAAACTGATAATACCCATTCTATGTGTAAAAATATGTAAAAAATATATACAATTAAATTAGAAAACTAACAGAAAAAATTATTTGTTAAACATGTAAATTTGTAAATTATAATTGGAAAAGTCTCGATGCTGCAACAGAAGAATTATTGTAAAAAAGTATCTGACAGATAAATAAGACGAACTAATAATTTGTTGACCTCTTATGCAAATTTCAGTGCAGCATAAAAAAATAAATAAATAGTAACAACAAAGATAAGCGCTTCTTTGATATTTTACAAAATTCATATTACTAAATAAACCTACATAATAAAATATATGGTTGAATTTACGGGTAAATGCAGGATCTGTCCTAAGACATTCAGCGCCCGTGTGCTTATAAATATAATGCGCCCATTTTCATAAGAATAGTATAATAAAAAAAAATGAACAATAAAAATAAATGGCCTCAAAGGTCTTACGCCCTTTGGTACGTTTTGTCTTGTGTCAGTCGTATGTAAACTAGTATTTTCGGGGCACCTAACCGTAATTACTAGTAAATTTATTTCACATTGGTAAAAATAGAACAATTGCACAAACATCGACACCTTTGAGCAGAAGGGGGCCTGTTTAGGGTATATCAGCATCAGGTCTCTGGTCATTTACCTATGTTTCCCCTAGGAAAACGTGCCTATGTTGCGCCCATTTTTCTCTGACCATAGATGGGCCCTGGATGATTACATGTTGAACTCTATTGACCAGCATAATCGTCATATTTATGTCAAATGACGAATAAGAACAAAGTTTAATAATAGCAATAACAACAATGATAAAGGCCGACAACAAAGAATTGTGCGTGCGCCGTTGGCGCGCTTAAAAACAACATCATAAACAATCATTACTTAACTTAAATTGAATCACAAAGCACAATAACAAAATACACACACACACACACACACAGTGGAGTGCATTTATTGATAGAGAGAATAAGAGAACGCGGGAAGAGAACAAAACAACCAAACCTCCACAGAACCCCACATACACACAAAGAAACATAAAAATTGCACTACCCAATAATAATTGAAGAAGAAGAATGCAATCAAAATTGAAACCACGCGAAATTTTGTAAACAATAAAAAAACAAACAAGAAATGAGAGCACAGCCAACAAAAGAAAAATGAGAGTGAGTGCCCCTCTATACAAAAAACTGTGAGTGTGAATAAGTAAGTGATGGCGTTGAGAATAGAGAGAATGGAGCACTCACCCATTCCCATACCCATACATACACACACAACGTACATAAAATGCATGCATACAAACACTTGCATGCTTTGCTTTGTGTATATGAGTTTGTTGCTTGGAGCATGAGGCAGCGGCACCGCCGGCAAATTCTTGAGCACGATTCAAGATGATGACTACAACGTTGAGTGCTTTACAGAACTGAACTAAACTAAACCCAGCTGAGTTCTCGTATAAATTGCAATGCAAGCCAACAGAATCCGGACATTTTACATTTGTACTTCACGTGAAGCGGAACTTGTGCACAACAAGAGGAAGAACACTATACAAGAACGAACACAAACAAGTGTCGTGAACATTGAATCTGACTCTGTGATTGTGTAGACCCTCGACAGAAGGAAATAAAACAAGGAGGAAACGCGCAAATTTATTAAAGTTTACGGAAATTGTTTTACTTCATGCTTTTATTCTTGATAACAGAAAGGAAAAAACAATTTTGAAAGCAACAATATTTACTCAAATCTTAAAGAAATTTTTCAAAACAACAATAAATTTCTTGGAAAGTGCTACCAAAAAAAAAAAGGATAAGACTTCACACCAAAACCCTTTGCAGTAAATCCAGCCAAAACCTAAAAAAAAAAACAAAACAAAATAAACATGTTGCCAAAATTTCTTGTAACAATTCCATGTTTGCTTATTACTGTTCTGTTGCTGTTGTTTGTGGATGTGACTCAAGCTGGACCAGTGCCAATTGTAAATGAGGTAAGTCAAGAATATAAATAAAAGAAAAGACAATAGTAGACAACTAGACGACAACTCACAATATGAAATCGAATAAATTTATAGTAAAGAAATTAATTAATTATAGTCTTAAATCAAATTTAAAAGGAAATGTTTGTTTGTTTTGTTGGAAAATTGAAATCAATTTAAGAAGGAGAAGAAGTCTGAGATTAAACACATCAATAATTTAGTAATAAAATGAGGAAAAGATATAAAACTTTGGTACCACACAAATATACACACATAGAATAGAATATAAAAATATTCAAAAGAAAAACAAAATTCATACAAACAATGAAAATCCTAATTATCTAGTATAAGCCGATGAATTCTATCAATTGATTATTCTGGCTTTTAATGAAGTTTCCAGACTCAAACATATTCAATTAGCGATCTATTAATAAAACCTGATTATGTACAAATTTTCTCTATATTGACTTCTGTTCCGATGAAGCTATCACTTATATTAAATTCATTATTCAGACATTAACTTGTTGTTGTGAAGTTTCCAGATCCAAGTGTATTAAATAACAAACATCAACATCAAAAAGTTGAAATTACTCAATTTCTGGACTATTCGTTTAATTGGGTTGTTCGGAAATAATTTTTTTAATGATTTTTATTTATGATTTTCTCATGGTAAATAAATATTTTATTGAAATATATTTATGTATATGGCAAAAGCATGATTCCAAGCTCATAATAATTTTTTCTTTGCTTGCAAAAAATTGATAAATGTGAATTTTGAAGTAAAGGTTCTAGAAACTCCAATTAACTAAATGTATGAAGAATATATACAATTTATTATATTTTTTAAGTGAAACTAGCAGAGGGACAAAATGAAATTGTAATACCGCTTAGCTATCCGTCTATAATTATAGAGCTCACATAAATAACATGAGTATCTAAGTTGATATCACAAAGAAAGAATGGAACTTCTGAAATATGGATATGGATAGGTTTTGATAGGCCTTGAGCCATCACATTGTCATTTTATATATTTATCCTTTATTGAATATGTATACTGTTTTCACGAACTTTGAGAAAACCTGTCGATATTGTATTATAGAGCATAATGAGCCCTCATTGCCGCTTAATAAATTAAAAAATTAAAAAATAAATAAATGCGATCTGCTCCCTTTAACCCATTTTATATAAGATGCAATAAGATAAATGACAATATTCAATTTCAATTCCTTTCTGAAACTAATTTATTATAACCAAATTTGATGTATCGACTGTAATTGATCTTAATTCAAATTGTCACAAATGTGCGGAAATAATTATCGAAATTCATTAAATTAATGAATTATTGTAGGAAGATAATTACCAATAATAATTCTATAAAAGAATGTAATAAACTTTTACATGTTGAATTAGCAACCATTTCAAGTTAGTAATGACTTCACTTATTCATTACCAAATAAAAATTACTTACTAAAAATAGACTAAATAATAATAAAGGTATAAAAAATTGTCATACCAAGAATAATACAAATGTGTACTCGTATTTATGAAAATAAATTAAAATAATTCAAATGCATTCAAATTGATAACATAACAATGATGTCTTCTAAGCATGATACCTTAAGATATCTGAAAGTCTATCAATTTTAATCTTAGTATGTAATAAAGTTAGACATTATGCAAAAAACAACTGAAATGTAAAACCCCGTTAATTCATATTTTTCTTTTATCAACCTCGTTAAATCGAAATCTCGATAATTCGAAAACCCCTGTAATTCTTAATAAATGCTGTTCCATTGCAATAACGAATTATTGGGATTCGGCTGTATATATAATCAGATTAGATTTAATTTAACTGCAAACATAGAGTTTCGATTGAATTTGTCACCAATTAAAATTTGTTCCATAAAAGCCGACATATCTTAAAGCAAAATATGTAAATCTTAATCAAATTGAGTTTAGTGTACTTTTTATAGAAATACATATTAATGCAAATTTGTATTATGAAAATATCGCTCGCATTCAGTTTAAGTTTTTGGTGTCAAATGGTCAGATACGAAAATAAAACGTTTGTTTAATATAGTTAAGATACAATAGATATATATACACATATGTACATAGATAGATATGTTTCAATATACATCACATGTCACATGTGACTATAAATTTACTTAAATGCAAAGATAAAATTGTATTTAAATAAGAAAACATTTCTATTTACAGCACCAACAATTGATGCCAAAAGTCCCACAATGGCACTGTCTACGTTACTTTAAGCATGATGTACTCATGATGCGACGTTGTCGACATTTACGAGTGCCCACAGCGCCACGTTTGGGTGATGTATTAAAACGCAAAAGAAGAAATAATGGAAAATTGGAATGAAGAAAACAAACAAAAATGCACACAAAATGCATCCGACTGAACCATAAAAACATTCTATATCTATCTATCTATTTATCATTTAACAAAATAAACCTACTACTTAGCACATTAAAAGCGAACAAACGATTGAAGTGAAAGAGATATTAATAACTAAAACTAATAAAACAAAAAGAAATCCTAGCAAACTAAGTTCTAACTATTGTACTTCATAGCACTTAAGATTTAATCAAATTAATAATAATTTTTTATATATTCAAACCAAAATATGTTGAAGAAGTTTACTAAATCATCACTTACCGTGTTTACAGTTGAATCACGACCTTTACCCACAATCAAAGGTCCACTCTGTTGTGTTGGCAATGTGCGTTTATCTGTGGTCTTTTGTGCTGCAAATGCACCAAATGTAGAGTAAAGAATCTTATCGGGAGATGCACTGGAAGCAAAGGAAACTGGTAACGCTGGTTCATCGCTTACTTCGGATGCCGACAAATATGTTATTTCCTATATAGAAACATTAAGTTTTCATTCACATTTCAAGTTGCATAAAGTAATAAGTTGCAATAAATCACCTGATTTTCAGTTAAGAAGTGCAATGTCGATTGGGCCTGCCAATCAACATTAATAGAGCATTGCTTTGGATAACGGCGTGGTAACCATATTAAGCCATATAATTTAGGAATTTTTGCTCTTTGATAAATTGGTATAGGCACTTGTACTTGGAAGACATACACTGCAAATGAAATCATATTAAATGTATATCAGTTGATGATTTTCCATTGTTTCACTTACATTCATCATTCTTGTTAACAACAGCCATTAGATTTGTCAAAGGATCAAATGCTAAATGCCTTACTGATAGCTTAAGTACCGCTTTCAAACGTAAAGTCATCAAATTCCAGACTAGTAATCGAGATTCGGTGCATGCGACTACTAAATGAGCAAACTCACCAGCACCAAATTGCAAATGCGTAATCTTTGCCTGACTTTCTATGGGTTTCACAACAATTGATTCACTTGCGTTACTACTATTTTGATTAGACTTCTTTTTAGATTGATTTGTTGGTGGTGGTTGTTTCCCTTTTGTAGTCAAATCCAAATTCAACATACTCATTATGGGCACTAGTTTTTCTGATAATTCACTATGATGACGCAGATTTCTCGTCGTGTATTGATGTAAACGATATTTGGCTTTGTAACGTTGCCTTATATTAACACGATGTAACTTTTTGTCTAGCTCCACTACACGGAGGCGCGCATCTTTGGGTTCTATGATAGTCTCGCGCAGATACTCAGCCATTTTGGTTTGCCATTTCTCATGTACTTCACATTGGATACCTAACATCCTATAGATTTGCAATTTATGATGTAAACTCAATTCAGGCATATTGTTGATTTTGGTAAAAAGTTTATCCCGGCAAGGAATATCAATGGCCTTTGCCTGTGTTGGTTCAGCAATTGGTGAACTCGTATTTAAAACTTCTTTTATTTCATCAACGGTCTTCTGATCATCTGTTTCAAGTAAACGTTTGAATAATTGCCACAACTTATTCCGCTTCTCTATGTATTCCGATTTAGCACCATTCACATTTTTTTTAGGCAAAAGCAGTTGCGCCTTGGCAAAAACGCCATCCATCGCTGAGGTAGCTGTAAGTTGAGCACGCAACTTAAATGTATCTGTCTTATAGATACACAATGTATTGCCAAAACCGGCAGCAAGCAAAGAACCATCTTGTGAGAAGGATATAGACTCTATGCTCATGCCTTTGTATTCTGCACGACCAACACAAGACCATATTTTGCCTTTTCGATATATATTATCGGAATCTTCGAGGGCCCACATTTTAATGGTATGATCATGGCCAACAGTAGCACAACGTAAATTATCCACTTGATAAATGTTTGAGAAGGCTATGGCCTTAAATCCACCTTCATGTGGTAATTCAACGCAAGTATTGAGTTCGTATCTGTAAACAGGAAAGAGAAATTCATTTAATATTAAATTTCTGGACATTCATTAAATCATATATACCGTTGCAAATCCTCTTTGTATTTCCAGAATTTTAATGTTACCGTTGGCAAATGTTCTTCATCATTGAACACTTCGCCTGTAGCCATCCAATCAATATTGAAAGCAGCCTTTGTAACTTGTACATTATACAGTATTTGTTCTGCTTCCATAGATTGCTTATTCTGATCCACAATCGATAACTGCAAAGTACAAATATTAATTGTGTAAGATTCTTGATCAGTCAGACTCTTCAATCTTTTTTTTAACTTACATTATAAAGTAAATTTTTTGTATATGCCGAATAGAATTGCAAGTGTCCCATGCGCCCATTTAGCACGAGGGTATTTGAACGTGGATTCAAACACAAACCAATGGGAAATTTGCTGCGTCCCGTTTTGTCATCTTGGGCATAAGTAAAATTCTGTACTGTACTCTTTAACAGATTATCGCTGGCCCCAACAAATTGTACACTATTATCATCCATGCAAACCACTACTTTTTCATTGGTTGCACCGACTACCACGTGTCGAATGACGCTTGACATACGTGGCAAATATTGACGAAAATCTGGTTTTTTAATATTCCATTTGACAAGCACGGATTCAAGGCCACTACTGTAAAAAGATGTTCCTTCGCCAGAGAATGCTATGCTTGTTACGGCAGTGTGATGCCAATGGTAGCGAGCATTGAGCATTTTTTCTCGCTTATCAAATTGGCGCCAAAGCAAAATGCGCCCTTGTTCATCACCAGTGGCTACCATTTCTTCAACTGGATTGAAACGCACCACTGTCAGAGGCACAAGATTGGCGTTCTTATATCTACAAACAAAACAAAAAGAAAACAACGAAAAACATTCATTAAATCTAACAAAATTATGTAAAACAACATCTAGCTTACCGTATGTTTTGCCATTTTGTGTAATCAATGATATATAAATAAAATCCTTGCGCTATTCCTATGAATTTGTGTTCATTTATTCCCGCATCAATAATGGGCATTTGATTTCTGTAGGAAACAAATTCACTCAATGTTAAATTACTTCTTAACCTCCTAAGGAGTGCATAAACTTACTTTAAAAACAAATTCATTGGTACTTTTAGTGTTCTGCCGCTTAATGTGTCCACAACAGACCAATTTACAATGCCACCGGCACGTAATTTCATTGTTACCCAGGCACAGGCATACTCCGAATCTTTGTACATATTAAGCAGATTAAATGTGAGCACTGTGCTATTATTTAATAAGTTCAATTTAATTATTTTCTGCAAAACACCAGTCCGCCAATGCCAGCGCAGTAATTCACCATCACTGGTACAAGCAACCAAAACATCAGGTTGCATCAGCTCAAGCTCCAAACTAATAAGTGTTTGGTTGGCATCTTTTAACTCACGTATAAGCTCACCAGTACCTGTGGAATATACCTGCACAATGTGGTCACAACGCACAAAGAGAAAACTACAAATAAAAAATTGAAAAAATTAAATTTAAATCTTTATTTCAGTAATTTTATCAGGTCAAGTGATTTACCTGCCATCTTTAGAGAATACTGGAGCATGTTTAACAATATTTCCACCAGCTAAATGCTGAAATTTCAAACGATCTGTTCCCACATCCATGGCCACGCGCTGTGTTAAATTGCTCGCTCGTTTTCTTTTCTTTTGTTGTTATGCTTTAATGTTGTTTGTGGTTTGTGTATTAGACAAACCACAATTAATTTTACAATAAACTTTTTCTCACAACAAAATATTATTCACTTATCGTTAAATTAAAATCTATTATTTAAATAAATAGATTTGTTAAATATCTCTTCATTGAACGAACTTGCACGTGTTGATAGGGCGAATGGCGTTAATGCTTCTTCTTACATTTGTGCTATTGCCTTTGTTTCGAACAGCTGATTAGCGGCATGTGTGAATGATAAACAAAAGCAACCATAAAATCATTAAATTATTTAAATTAAATATTCACAGTTACATTTATGAATAGTTTTATAGTTATGAGGAATAATATTTATAGCAAATTCATTTTATTAATTTTTTATTTATTTATAAAAAATTTGAGAAATTTATTTCTTTAATTTTACCAAATTTAACAAAAATTAGTGTATTTTTGAATTCATCAAAATGGTCACCTTTGTTATTGGTAAAAAAAAAAAAATTTCTTAATTAATGCATTATTATAAGCCGTTTATAGTGCGTGAAAAGCTGCTTTTTATACACAATTTATAGTGGTGAAAAAAACCAATCGTTTAAAGTGCTTTTTTTGCTTTTTGAAACATACAAAAACAAAAATTGCGCCTATTTTGAGAAGTGAAATTTGTGAAAATGGATTATTCATAACAATGCATAATGTTTTCAACAATGGTGTAGCGCTTCAATACAAATAAGTATATTGATTTTATGCGATTAGGAAGAGTTAATTGCCAAGGAATTTCTGTTTTCATGAATAGACCGCAGCCAGAGGATATCAATGTAGTCAGCGATAACGATACATAAACTGAGGATTTGCGCAGAGCTATTTCCCAGCATCTTTAAGGAAATTTACAATAAAAATTTGGAATAATAATAATTTGGATAATTCAATATTTATTTCTCTATTATAATTTTTTTATTTGATATTACTGATTTGGATCTTCAGTATTGCTAGTTAATTGCTAAAACTGAGTTCCACTTTTTCCTTTATTGTTGCATTTCGTTCTTCTGCCAAGTCCAGCATTCGTTGATCGATGTCTTTATCCTCTATTTTACCTTTCCTAGAAGGTAATGCTATTGGGTAGTCTCCTCCGATCTCCTTTACCGAATTACAAGCACTGGAAGCACCATTGGTATACACTGTCGTTTCATAGGTAATCTGTGAATCAAAATTGTTGATTATATGTACATATATCCATCATGAGTTTGAACGTTCTGTCGATATTTACCTATGCTATCCACCGACACCTCGGATAAATTGAACGGCTTTTTGTATCCCCTTCTATATTTTCATTAAAATAAATGAAATATATTACAATTTTGAAAATTTTTTGTGTAATGATTATTTGTTTAATGTTGGCGCGCATCAAAAGAAGAAGCAGTCGAAAATTAACTCAGCCAACATCATCAACAAAACGCCGTACTTGAGGCGCAATAATCCGAAAACAAGAATCAGTAATTGACGCACGTTTGATAATATGAAAGTCGGAACTTGACAACGGAAAATAGGTGATAGATGCCCCTCAACAGACGGCTACAAATTGTGTAGACTTCTAAAATAAATGCTTCACTTTCTTCGTTATTGCGCCTAAAAGCGATAGCAATTTGTTTGTTAACAAGCACAGTGCTGATGTTTCACAATGCAATTGCATTTAATATTGCTGGCTATCATGTGATATATGCCGTTAATGCTGGCGGACCGGAACATACTGATGAATATGGCTTACAAAATAATAGTGACACGCATAGAACTCACATTTACTTCTGATTACAGCAATTATGTGCTTAGTATTGATGATGCTCCGAAGCAAGATGTGCCTTTGCATCAGACAGATCACAGCTACCTTCCACAAAACGACCTGATATTACACGCAAGAACCAGCCACCACATATGGATATAGAAGATGATAATCATTGCCAAGACTCCAATGAATACGATAATGATGGTGAAGATAAAGATCGTTATTACCAAAAGAATATACCACCGAAAAAACAATATAACAGACGCAAGGGCTCACGGAAAACAAGCATTCCACATCAAGCGGATCACTCTGTTGTAGATGATTCATCAACGATATTGCCTATCCTAGTTGCTGTTGGAGCATTGCTTTTTTTCTGTACGTAGAATACACGTTCTCAATTTCGGTATACTTGTCCACAATTGATATGATTTTCTTTATTTTTTTCTAATCATTATTTGGTAATTATAGTAATTTATGTAACGCACTTTTTTATATGTATGTTCCTTTACCTAAATAAATATGAAAAGATTTGTATTTCCGAATTAATATGTAATTTTATCTGTTGCAACAATTCTTTGTTTTATATTGTTGTGACAACCATTTTTCCACACAAACAATTAATGGATACTACAAATGGGTCATATGCCCAATGCTATGTCTTGAGTAGTTTGCAAATTATTTTGATCACTCATCTGGGATTGACATCAAAGAACACCAATGTGATGATTAACTTGGTCTTGAATTCTGCAAAGTACTTGCGGATCCATTAATAATAATTTTAATAATTTTGACACAATAATTGTCATTTTCTAATTTTCTTTTTGAATAACTTTGCTTATTCCACTTTCCCCTTACATTAAAGATTTTATTGGTTCATCAGGTAAATTCAATGTATGAGATAATTAAGTCTTCTTCCTTTTTTTTAATTATAGCTCGTTATAGCCCAAATTTTAATGGCATGACCATGGTCAACTATAGAACAACGTAAATTATCCACGTGATAATAGTTTGAGAAGGTATTAGCCGTAAAGCCACCTTTATATGGAAATTCCACAGAAGTATTTAGTTGATATCTTTAAAGAAGAAAAAGGAAATAAATTCAATATTGAATTTCTTGACATGATAAATTGCATTAGTTATATACAGCGTTGCAAATCCTTTTTGTACTTCCAGAATTTCAATGTCACCATTGGCAAATGTTCTTCATCATTGAACACTTCGCCTGTAGCCATACAATCAATATAGAAAGCAGCCTTTGTAACTTGTACATTATACAGTATTTGTCCTGCATCCATAGGTTGCTTATTCTAATCCACAACCGATAACTGCAAAGTACAAATATTAATTGTGTTAGATTCTTGATCTGTCAGACTCTTCAATCTTTCTTTAACTTACATTATAAAGTAAATTTTTTGTAATCGCCGAATAGAATTAAAAGTGTCCTATGCGCCCATTTAGCACGAGGGTATTTGAACGTGGATTCAAACATAAACCAATGGGAAATTTGCTGCGTTCCATTTTGTTATCATGGGCGCAAGCACCCTCTACTATTGTACTTTATTATCATCCATGCAAACCACCATTTTCTTAAATTGCACAGGAACGTTATTTCATGGTTACCCAGGAACAGGCATGCACCGAACCTTTGTACATATTAAATAGATTATATGTGGGCATTGTGCTACCATTTAATAAGCTCAGTATTATTATCATCTGGAGGACAGCAGCCAGCCCATGACATTGCAACAGCTCAACATCTTTGGTACAAGCAAGCAAAACATCATGTTATTTCAAGCGCAAGCTACAAACTGATAAGTGTTTGGTTGGCATCTTTCAACTCACATCTAAGGTCACCAGTACCTGTGGACTCCACCTCCACAATGAGGTCACAACACACAAAGAGAAAACTATAAAAGTAAATAGATTTTAAATCTTTGTTTCAGTTGTTTTATAAATAAAGTGATTTACCTCCCACCCTCAGAAAATACAAGCAACTTACTACACTTGATAATTGTTCGTGCTTCTTCTTACCGTTGTGCCATTCTCTTTGAAGCGATCAGCTGTTTTGATAAATGTGTGAATGATAAACAAAGCAACTATAAATTATTTAATTAATATATTTGAAATGATTTTTCTATTTCAAAGTTAAATTTATGAATATATATCTCTATATTTAAAAGGAATAATATTTATAGTAAATTTATGTATTGAATTTTGCAACGTTTAATACAAAATTTGTGTATTAATTTCGCTTTCATCAAAACAGTCACCTCGGTTATTGCAGAGGTTAAAAAAAAAAATAAAAAATTATAAAAGAAATTTTTCAACTGATGCATTAAATTAAATTGGTTATATTTACCAATTAAATTTCGTTAAATGCTATTTGAATATATTATTTTCTTTTTTGTTATTTCGTAAATGTAAAAAAATTGATTCGAAATATCAAATAACTGAACATTACTTTGAAGAATCTGTCAACTCTGGCAACATTAACAACAAGAACAACAACAAAACTCCGCACTTGAGGCGGAAAAATCCAAAAACCAAGAATATACAATAAATTATGCAGTGTTTTGTGCTTTAATTGCATTATTGGTACGTTAGTGATAAGTGACACACGTGTGAGAAGAAGGGCGTAAGTTGGCAACAGAATATAAGTGATAGACGCCCCTCGAAAGCCGGTTAACAATTTTTGTAGGCGTCCAAAATGCATACGTCGCTGGCTTCGTTATTGGGTCTAAAATCAGCAGCCATTTGTTTGCTAACAAGCGCAGTGTTGTTGTTGTTGTTTCGCGTTGTAACGGCATTCAATCCAGCTGCCGTTCAAGTTATATATGCCGTTAATGCTGGCGGACCGGAACACATAGATAAACATGGCATAAAATATCAAAGTGACCCGCTTAATGTTGGTATTGCTTCTGATTATGGCAATAATTTGCTTATGATTGGACGTGTGCCAGAGCACGATGAGCCTTTGTATCGGACAGAACGCTATCATACCGCTACATTTGGTTACGAGTTCAAACATGGAGGTGATGGTAGCTATGCGCTTGTCATGAAATTCTGTGAAGTATATTTTCATGAACCAAACCAGAAGGTATTCGATATTGTTTTGAATGGCAAGCATACTATAGTTTCTCAATTGGATATATTCCGAGAAGTTGGTCATGGTTCAGCACACGAAGAAGTTGTTCACTTTGTCATCAGTAATGGTCATTTGAAATATCATGGTGAGGTCTCAGATGTGCGTAATGGGCGGCTACGTTTGGATTTCATTAAAGGCAAATTTGATAATCCAAAGATCAATGCTTTTGCTTTAATCAAAGGAGATGTGTTCAATATACCATCTTTGCCACCTTTATCCGATGAAATCATTGAAACAGAAATCAATAATCAAAGACAAACACCACCACCGTCGCAACACCAACAACATCAGCAACGACCTTCCACAAAACGACCTGCTGATACACGCAAAAAACTGCCATCACATATGGATATAGAAGATGATATACTACATATTGATGATGATGAAGAAGAGGAGGAGGAGGAAGATGGTGATGAAGATGATGATGTTGTTGACCGTCGCCGGAACTTTTTTGAATACGATAATGAGGAAGATGATGATGATGAAGATGAAGATCGACGTTACCAAAAGAATGTACCACCGCATAAACAACGTAACAGACGCAAGGGTTCACGGAAAACAAGCGGACCACGTCAACCGGATCCCTATGTTGTAGATGATTCATCAATGCTACTGCCAATCCTAGTTGCTGTTGGAGCATTTATACCATTACTTTTCTGTCTGTGCAAACTATGATCAATTCCAAACAACATTTAGATCGTTTTAGATTGAATTTAAAATTAATCAACTTTCCTCATAAAACATAATATTTTGATTTGATATGATTTGTCATTTGTGATGATGCTTTATAAAAGACTTTAGGTTTACTTTTAACTCATATAAGTTTCCTTCCATTAATTTACTATTTACTATATAAATATGAACACTTGTTTCTTAACTCACATGGCACATTTAAATGCTAAGTAATTTGCAATAATAATAACAACAACAACAATAACAACAACATACAAACGCAACATGTTCCTTTTTGGTTTTACAATTCAATTGATCCGTTCCAATCCAATTAAATTACTTAATGGATTATGTACTTAGTGCATTATCTTATATTTTAAGTTATATTTTGTTTAAATTTAATTATGTTTTTTTTATTGTAATTTTGCTTGTAAAAATAAATATAGTTATGCAATACGAAATTTTGTCGTCGTCGTCGTCGCCGTTGTCAATGCGCAAATGAACTATTTTTTAATTAAAAGATAATGGAAACTTTTTTTTAGAAAAAAAAGTCTGGCTTTACAAAATAACTATAATTTATATGTGTAGACTTTGTTAAACTCGAATAAATAAATGAACATTTGTTTTTTAGAAAGAAAAAATTTAAAAAAAAAAAAAAAAATATCTTGTGTTTATTCATTTGCTTGGGTTTCAATATAAAATAATGCATATGGTTCAAAGTAAGTAATTGTATTTGAATTGCAATCTCCCTAGCAACTAAAGACCATACTGAAGTTAGTGGACTGGCGGGGCAGTGAGATGCATGAAGATTGGGTCTGGGGTTGATCTTTTAGTTCAGCGGTTCTTTATCTGTGGTTCGCTGACCACAAACATTAATTATAAACATATGTTTGTCGTTGAATGATTAGAGTTGGGGGGGAACTACAGTTGTATATATGTATATATATATATTTTAAAAATTGTTCTCACATTTTTATAAAGATTTATATAAGAGATGATGTGGCACTTACATCTAATAGAAGTAAGATCAAATTTAAGATCACTTCTCTTTAAACCAAAAGCAACAATTGAGTTGTAATTAGTATAAATCGGAATATCCATTGGTTCAGCCAGGAAACCCATGAAGAAGAGGAAACAGCAAAGGACTTGTCACTGATCCACTGTGATGGTGTAATTTAGATCAATCTCCGTTATCTCGGTAGCAATTACTTATAACCAAAAGAAACTTATTTCCAGAGAAAATCTTGGAATTTCTTATGAATACCAGATTTTCGAAGGGAGCTGAACTATGGGTGCAATAGGTCCAATTAGTCTTAATCTGAAGTTAAATCTTCTCTTAAAGAAAAGGTTATAAAATATATATATCCATTTAATATTCAGTGTATTATCTACGTTTTTAGAATTTTTAGACACCTTTTATATATAATTGTACCTACCATTATCAGTTCTATTTACGGCTCTTTGTTAGATCATAAAAATAATGGGAGCTACAATGTTTTGTATGCAACCAAATTATTTACCATTCTGTTAATATTTTACAAATATGTGGGTTAAACAATTGCACATAGAGGAATAATCCACACATTATTGATAAGTGACGTTGAGAGTGTTGTAATCAGAACCCTTAAAATCACCTTGTACTTAGAGAAAGAGGTTGGTATTCATTAGCATATAAGGACAGGTCCTCCGGGACGTAGACTCGATTAGCGCAGGACTATTTTTTCATAAACGGGTCGAAATTATCATAAAAACTAGTTATTCCAGGTACTTTGCTATTATGTACTTCTTTAGAAATCCATTAATAAATAATTTTAATTGGATGGGATATTTAATTAACAACTGAAATGTATTAGAATCCAAAACTGATTCAAAAAAATATTTCTTTATAAGGAAATGAATTGAATTTTCTTCACTACACTCAGTTCTTGCAGCCGAAACGGTAAAAGATAACTACATAGCGTAAGTAAATAAACGGAAATATATAATCTACAAGGATAGTCTGTAAACTGTTTTAAGAGGTCAACATTTATCCAACAACAACTTACTTTGCGAACTCCGGAATCTCTTTATCAAATTCCAGAATGAAATACAAATCATCTGGGTTACCGGTCACGCTGGTATATAAGGCTTTGAACACGCTGTTACTGCAGTAAAGGAAGCGGATTGAGCTACATGACTGACAGTCATCCCAGGCGTAGAACGTGATATATGGAAACACATAAAAGACATATTAAGAGATATGGAACTCACCCAGTGGTGTTCATACAACCACTGGAACAAAACATCCAATCTTTCCCATTCACTTTCCTGACTCTTGCGATCGTCGAATTTGTTCAACTTATCCGATGGAGAATGAGACGCATTTAACTCAGCCACCAACATTACATGGACGGTAAAAGTCGCACTCCTTGGCCATTATGTGGTAATAATACGACAATCAAATAGATTTTGGATGATTGGATGACATAAATCGTTGATATCAATAGAAAAAAATTCTGTTTCTACATTAATCAAATTTCCATCTGTCGATAATAATAACAAAATATCCTTCTACATCAAATCCTGTAACCTTAAGAAGTTCATTTAATCATTATTTTTAAGATAGACAAATGGAAGGCTTTGTAGCTTGTATTCTTAAATTTAAATTATAATCTAAACCTGTAAATAAATAAATACATTGAATTTCTTAATATGTAATATTGTAATTAAATAATTAAAATGGGTATGAGACTCTTGAAGCAGTTTAAGACTCCCAAGCAAAGAGATAGGGAAACCAAAATTGAAACACGAATTTCTTGCCAAAAACATCAAGTTCAAGTTCAGTTTTCGCTTTTCTTTTTGTCTGCAAGACACGCACACCACACAACGATTCATTACAATGTAAGATTCCCTTGGAACAGGTTTCTATTGTACTGCACTTTACAAAAAAATATTCAATACAAATCGATTGATCCGATACTTACTCATTATTTATTCAAAGATCGTATGTAAAGCTCTTGAACGTTATTTGCATATATAATTTTATATAGAAAAAAAAAAAAAATAGACATTAGCAATGTTTATACAGATGCATAGAGAAGTTCTATTATATATAAAACAAAGATAACTTAGAATCATGATTCATTCTAAAGAAAAAAAAATTATATATAATTTTCTAGTTTTATTTTTTATAAAATTGTTTAGTTGCACTTATTTTTTAAAAGGTCAAACTTCTACATATGTGTGTAGAACTATAACTTCTGATTGCTTTAATCGATCATCGTTATATCAATATACATATGTATAAGTAGTATAAAAACAAACAAAAAGTCTTACAAAACATACAGAGAAAAGAGAGATAGAGATAAAATAGATTACAGAATTAAAGTAATTATAGAGAGAACAAACAAACAAACAAACATAAAAACAGTCGTGAAATATAAAATTTCAATATAAATATTTAATTCAATTATAAAGAAAGACATTTCATCTGGCAAAAGATTTCGGAATCATACGAGTATGAGTATCTAAAACGATTACATCACTACTATAAACTATTGTATTTTTTTTTTTTATTTTTATATTTTTTTCGTTTCTCGATCAGATCTAATTCTATTAATAATAATTCATTATTAGTTTGTTTCTTGTATTCTTTTGTTGCACACTTTTATCGCTTACAAAATATTTAACAAAAATAAGATTAACTATCTATATCATGTAACAACACCTTGTGGATTTGATGATAAACTTGATATAAAATGCTGGCTCCAATTACAATTACAATTTCAACTTCTTTTTCTTTTTTTTTTTTTGTCCTATAAAAGTTCGTTACTAGAAACGTATTTCATTACGTATAACTTTTTCATAGATCTCGGGTGTTAGTAATTCATATTTTCCCTTTGGAGTTTGATAATATATAGTATCTTTAATGAGTTTCGGATCAAAACCTTCTTTTTGTAAATCGACTTTACGTAACTTGAAGGTACCCGTAAGATCGACTTTAGTTAATAAACGCAAGAATTGTGGCTTAGCATAAGTTGGTAGAACTTTGTTAAGATTTTCGGCAAATTTCTCTAGATTAACTTCACGTTCTGGATCATATATAGCAGCCATGCCCGCTCGACCCTCGGTATTTGGTATAGTTACACCATAGACAACAGTATCCTTATAGCCAGCAACATTACTAACCTGAGCCTCCACCTCACTTGTCGATACATTTTCACCCTTCCAACGGAATGTATCACCAGTACGATCCTTAAAATATAGATAACCCTTTTCATCGGCTACCAGAAGATCACCCGATAGGAATGCCATATCACCCTTTTTGAAGACATCACGTACAATTTTCTTTGCCGATGCTTTAGCATCAACATAGCCCAAGAATTCACGTGATGGATTACCCTTAACGATTTTACCAATAAAGACACCCGGTTCATTCGGTGCACACAATTCACAAAGACCATCAGCATTACGAATGGGTTCACCAGTATCAGGATCAGCACGTATTATGGAAATAGGATAGACATGTGGTAATATTCGTGACACAAAGCCAATGGCTCCAACTGTGTTATCATGATTCATAATATTTGCATTGCCCTCGGTGGCACCATAGAATTCTCCGACTTTCGGAACATTGAAACGTTTAACAAATTGTGGCCAAATTTGTGGACGCAAACCATTGCCAAAGACAAGACGAATACGATGTTTACGGTCATATTCTGAAGGTTTAGTAGCAAGAATATAACGTGCCATTTCACCAATATATTGACCAATCTATAAGCATACAAAAAAAAAAACAGCCATGAATTAATGCATTATTGGATTATTAAGTGTCGCTTACGGTTGCATTAAATTTGGTGCAATCAGCAAAATAATTCGAAGCAGAAAACTTCTTGCGCAGAGAGACTGTAGAACCAAATAGCACAGCTTGACCCATGCACATAATACCGCCTGCAGTATGATAGAGTGGCAAAGGTGTATAGAAAATATCCTCAGGTTTAAAGCCCATGGTATTGCGTATACCAGCAGCAATAAACAGATAACTAAAATTGGTAAGGAATTGAAATTTATTATTCAATAAAGTTACATATATAGAAAAGAATCAAACTCACCGTGAATGCGATATAACTGCTGCTTTGGGTAAACCCGTTGTTCCTGATGTATAAATATAGACCAATTTATCATGATGATTCGCCCGTTGAGTTATACATTCATTCGATAAAGTCTTCGATGCTTGTGCTAATAAAGCATTTAGATTCTTCGCTTGACTTATAATATTAGTATTATTATTCTCATTATTATATTGATAGAGTTTTATGCCAGCTGGTAGTTCCTTGATAACATTGTCTATAGCTTCCACGAAATCTTCACCATAGATCAATGCATTACAATGTGCCACAGTGATACTATGCACTAATGATGGTCCACGTAAATTTGTATTGATAAGCGGTGTAATAACACCAATTTTCGAAAGACCCAACCATGTGGCAACATATTCAGCCCGATTCTCAAGTAGCAAAGCTACTACATCACCTTTTCTATAGCCTTGATTATAAAAAGTATTTGCAATTGTATTAGAAAATTCATTTAACTGAGCAAATGACCATTTCTGTGTTTCGCTTATGATGGCCAATTTATCGGGTTGTGTTTCTATATTACGTTCAAAGACATCGGCAATGGTAAGATTTTCACGCTCATGACGTTTAACATAACGCAACAATTTTCCATAAGCCCAAAGTGCACTACATATGATTGAAAAAAAAAAAAACCGAGAAAAATTATGAGATTAAGATTATTTTAGAGATTTCATTAAATTTTGTTGGGGTTGATTTGCTACTCTGCTTGTGTGGCAAACTACTTAAGATAAGTTTATTAAATAGTTGATATTTATTTAAAGTTATCGCTTTTAGATTATAAATATCTATAGATCGTTGAATGCATTCCTTAATATGGGACTTCATTCTAGATATCTTATCAATCAAGCGGGGAACTCATTTAATGATTTGCTTTAGTGTTTATAAAGATTCTACAACATGGCAATTAAGTTCATGGGGGTTATCCAACTCGATCATCATGTATTATTTTTTTATAAAGTGAAAGTAAATAAAAGAATTGAAAAAACCGATTATTGTTCTATGTTCAGGATTTATATGGGAGGTACCCCTTTTAGTCATTCAAGGGTCTTGAAATTTACATGGTTAGTAGATGTGGATCAGACACTTATAGAATCCAAATTTTAGGTCCATAATATGTACATAAAAGAGTTTCTCTTAAGAACATGAGTTTAAATTTGGGTTTGGGTTTGTGTGGGAAACACCCCTCCTAGTGGTAAAAGGGTCTTGAAATTTAATGGTTGGTGGGTAAGGGTCAACCACTTATAGTGTTTCAATTCTAAGTCCATAGTACAAAATTATTTTTCTAATAAGAAGGTGAATTTGAATCTGGGTTTGTATGGGAGTTACTCCCTTAGTGGTCCGATTTCGCTAATTTCGAAAAATGTATTGCGTATGATGAAAAGAAGGGGAGAAATCATCATGCTGATTGCTATGCTCCTAATTTTTAGACAGTTTCAACGAAAAAACTGAATTAACTTGTGCGGGACTAATGGGCAGAATAAACGAACTAAGTTAATAAATGCCCCGCACACATTATGCGACCTGGTTGTATAACTTTATGAAATGGAACACTGCTTGTTGGTTGGGACAACGAGTGCGGGGAAGAGTAGCGAGCCAGTTGTTGTTGTGATGGTATGATTTTTGATTGTACAACCGATCGCTTAATATGTGGGGATCTTTAGAACAAAATAGTTGGAATGAACGGAATTTATCATTCTATTTGAAGGACGGGAACAAAAAACAAAAACTGTAGAAATGCATAATCGCCTTTTGATAAAGATACATAAATGAAGAGAATTGTGTTAACGGAGATTTCTCATTTTGATTATCTATAAAGATTATGAAAAGCATGGACTGGACAGTTCTCTCATGAAATTGTGTTCGCTCATAAAAATATTGTTCCACTAAAAATTGCAAGGTTCGACTAAAATATCTTAAGGTTCCAACAACAATTTCATTGGATTTTGTTATTGGAAACTGTATAAACTTGTACGAAATTTTATGACTCAAGTTATCAAAATGGTCTTCCTATACCATGTAGTATATACTATAAGTAAATATATTACTGTCAATGTTTTGTAATCTTGATTTGTTGCAACACATAAAAATTAATTATAAGATATGAAAAGAAAATGTAATATTAATAGAAGAATATGTTTGTTAACATTATAAATTTTCCATTTTAAATTGTAGTTTCTTTTTCACACTAAATCGACTCAAACAGAAAAGTCTACCTCAGCGGATTTTCGTTATAATTTCATTCTCAACTTTTTTGTGCTTTTTTAAGCTAAGCTTAGCATTTTATTATAGCCCCATTGTTACCTCAAACTTTTTACTCTCTCTCTCTTCATTAAAATAACCTCACCTCAATAGTTTATATGCTTTTGCTGCACTTTGCCCTAAAAAGCACCTTAATCTTTCTCTTTTTTTCTCTTTCTCTTACTCTACCAATCAGTGACTTGCACTTCCTTTCCTAAACCAAAAACTCACCTTGCTGATTGCTTGATTGATTTAAGTGACTGACTTTCTCTCTTTCCCGATACTCATTTATTTTTCCATTAAATATTCTCTTATTCATATTACTACATCTGTTTCAATAAGTGAATGTACTTTGTACATAAACTTTGTTGTTATTTTAAATGTTTTTTTGCGCTCTTTGCACATTTGATAAGATTGTCGCTTAAGCAATTTCGGATTAATTTTATTATTAAATCAATTTGGAAATAATTTTCCGATTATTATTATTTTTAATATTTCAAATGTTTCAATTTACGTTTAATAATTGAGGAAAATGTCAGCAAATCTTATCAAAATTAGAATGTAATAAGATAAGTAAATTAATACATAATTGCATTATGTATTTAAATAATTAGTTTATGTTATGTTTATATTTATGTATGTCAGATTAACCTTGATTTTGTTTATTTAAATTTTGTTTTGAATTTCATTGTAACTGTAATTGTTTCTATTTTTTTTTTTTTTTTGATTGAAACGTGAGATAACAGATTTTATTGTAGTTTAATGAGAACTGTATTTTTTATTGCGGTTGTTTTGATTGATTGATCTAAGTATGTGTATCAGATTTCTATAAATTTAAATAAGGAAAACTGAAATTTTATCATAAGAAACTAAGACGATCTTATCAATATTTTATTTAGGCCATTGAAATCTATACAATTTTGTGAGTTTATACTAGATGATGAATCCTCCACTTTTACTAAACTAAAGGTTTATATAATTTTCGATAAGATCTCATCAAAAATGAGTAAAAATCATACATATTTATATGAAAATCGTTTAAAATTATTTAGTTGGAGATCTACAATATTTTAAGAAGAAAGTAAAATATGATCTTTGTGAAATTACACGAATCTGACCTCCATGTAAAGTAAGATTTCTAATGCAACTTATACATTATTAGTTTTGAAAACAGATTGGAATAATATTAACAAAATATGTTAAAACCAGTAAAAAGACTCCTAGTGGTCCGAGGGACTTGAAATTTACATGATTGTTGGATATTGGTTAGACACATAAAATAATTACATTAATTTTAATCCTGGTTTGTATGGGCGGTACCCCCTAGTGGTCCGATTAGGCTAATTCCGACAAATGTACTGCGTAAGGTAAAAAGAAAACTACGCACATGCAGACAGACAGACAGACGGACATGGCTAGATCAACTCGTCTCGTAAAGCTGATCAAGAATATATAATTTATGGAGTCTCCGATGTCTCCATCTGTGTGTTACAAACTTCATGAAAAACATATAATACATACTTACTATTCACTGCGTGAATAGCATAAAATTAGAGATATCAAACAAGCAACTGTTGCTGTAGTTCCTCTAGTTCTTTTCAATCTTCACCCAAGATTATCAAAGATTATAGTAGTTCTTCTTTGCAAATTGAAGCTGATACATAGAGATCTAATTGCGCATAGCTTTTCAACTGTGTCTTTAGAAGATTCCCAATTTTCATTTCGATTTTGTTATTGGAAACCGTTGAAAATTCTTCCATACTTATCCACTCGGTGTTTCAACAACAATTTTGTTAGAGGTCACAACTGCATGAGCAATTTGTCCAGTCTATATATTTTAAAGTCTTTGGAATAGAAATTCGAAAAATATACTGTAATAAGAACCTCCAAGAGGTTGTGTCAACATAATATTTTATTTCAATTTTCGTTTTAAATTATTCATGAATCGTCATGACATGTGGTAGACCGATTTGCGAAATAATTGGCAATTTAGTTATTGGCAAAATTGAATTCTGGGCAAAGTTATTAACAAAATCAATCCAAACGAAATTCTATAATAATCATACATCAACATACTTATGTATATTTCTCAACACATCTAGTAAACTAAAGCAAGATAAAAGTGTTTATCCTATGGATCTGCTTGACCGTAAGTACAATTATTTGGAATTTTTAATTCCATTAAATCTTTTTATCTTAAAGTTAAAGTTGTTAGACTGGAATGGCTAAAGAAATACATATGTATGTACGAGAAAACACATTTTTATCATTTCGTATATAATTCAGGTTGGTTAACCAGAATTTAATTGCATTTCAATGACACGTTTAATATTCAATATAAAAAATAATTATTTAAAAATTCATTATAAAGAATTGAATTGTTTTGGCAGCCCTGGAGTTTCAATAATTAGACTTTGGACCTCTAACAAAACCAACCGAAATTTATTTCCGTATTAAAAATAAACAACTCAAATAAAAACAAATAGTTTCTAGTCATTACTTCTCACTTCATAGACCGGCGCACAGACCAATAAAACAAGTGGTTTCTTCAAATTGTTTAGCTTCCGTGAAGCACAAAAACCACAACAGTAAAAACTAAAAATTAATATGCGCAATGGACAATGATGGTGGCGATGGCGATGACGGTGACGATTTGACGATCAAAAAACATTTAAAGAAAAACAAAATGTACGTTAATTCGTTATAATTTGATGCGTGTACAATAAAATTGTACTACTGGCATCGTTACTTATTTCTTGTTTGGTATACCAAACCATGTATGCCATCGGCCTTGAACCTGGATGTCAGTCAATGACTTCATTTCATTAAAAGTGAATTTGATAAATTGTTTACATGAAATAAACACGACACTACTCTCTATATATGTATATTCATATGAAACTAGGGGATAAGTAAGAAAATTTTCCAATAGAATTATGACGCCATTTTGTAATAAATTTAAAATGAAGATAGAATTATGGGGGCTTCTCTTCTTGCATTTGAAATGCATTATGCTTGGAAACCGAAAACCAAAACCAGATTGTGGAGGTAGAGAGGAAAAGATTATATATATTAGTGTAGACATCAAGAGACATGATAGAGATCGATCTCAGATCTGTGGTTTTTCTTTCATTTTGTTACTCAAATTTTAGTTATAGCTTCTCATTTTATTTTTTTTTCAAAAACACACATTTAAAAGCTCTCAAGTTTCTTTCAACTTAAGCAATATACAAACCACCATTTACGACCCAAATTTGCGCAGCACAGAAAAACGAGTTTTACTTGATAATTGAATTTTGTAGCTGTTGTTTAGCTGAGAAACTCAGAAAGCAAGCTTATATGTAGTTCCAATGTACATGTATACATACTCGTGTATACATAATATGAATGGGTACAATGATCATATCCAGACAGACAGACAGACAGAAAGACAGGCGGACAAGTAAACTATTGAATATACATATGTATTTGTCGTCCGTCATTCAATGATTGGACAAAAGAAAAGAAAAACTAATAATAATTGTATTATAAAAGAATCTTAAAATCGCCTGATACATCATCATCATTTCATTTGTTCAGTTGTTCAATGTTATTGTTGCACCGACGCACACAAAAAATCTAAGCACATACATACGTATGTACATGAATCTGAACCAATTTGATGTAATAAAGATAGATAGATAGAATGATATGCTAAGTAACTTACGTTAAATCCCGTTTGGCTGTTGCTCCCGCAATGTAAAACCAACGCCAACCTGGCTTTGTTAGCAATAATGTAATCAAAGCGACAAATACCGCGAATAACCAACCCATTGTGGCAACGACGATAGCAAAAGCGACCGTAGCGCAAAAAACACGAAATACGAATAAAAGATAATAATGCGTTCGCGATCGCTTGCCGAGTAGCAAATGTTGGCGCTGCTCGTGCTGTTGTCTCCACTGTCTCCAATGTTTCTGCTGCTGGTGATGGCGTTGACCGCAAACGCAAATGGTTGTTGTTGTTGTCGTTGCCGTTGCCGTTGTTGACGAGTTATCAAAGCTGCTTCTTCTTCCAATTGAAACAGCTGTGTTGCGGCCAGTCAGCTGTTTGTTTCGAGGGAGGTCAAACACGACATCATCAACATTAAAGAGTTGCCGCCATTATTATTTAACAAAAAAATGATTTTTTTTTAAAATCAACAATTCTCCATAAAATACTTATGTTTCACTTACACTATGATTGTTATTATCAATATCGATTATAACATTGCGATGAAGATTATTTGGGTTCACATTTTGGTCAACAGTTATGAGGGAGGATGTCTGGAATTTAATAGATTTTGATTTTGTTTATTTGTAAAATCGTTACGATTTTCTCAATCTACAATAAATTATGGTAAAAGCTTTTAACAAAGTTTACCGTTAAGCTTTCTTCCATTACAAATATCATACACAAACAATGTTAACAACAGAAAGCTTTAGATCAGATGATTTGGAGATTAAAAAAAAAAAAAATAAAACAAAAACCAAATATTCTTTTGCAATTTACATTAGATTGTTTTTTTTTAATCAAATTCATAATTGTAACTACAATTTTTTTATTAATTTTTTTTTTTATTTTTGTTTTGAAATTACCTCATCTGAGTTATAAAATCGTTGCCGACTATAACGATATTGATTTCGTCGTCACAAGAAACCATTGAACATATAAAAAGGTAGGTGTTGTCTGCGTAGAACTTTGCGAAAAAGCATTTTCCCTCTCCCAATTAACAACAGCCGTAATTTGATAATTTCTCAAATATAATTATTTAGAAATGTAAACCACTCAGCTTTATAGAGGAAAATAGTTGGAGTTTCTTTTATTAATTTTAATACACACAGAGTAATATTTATATGCGCGTTGACCTGATTTGAGCCAAAATCATACTCCTGTTATGGGGTAAAAAAGCTATTGTAGCTGAGCTTTTAAAAAGCTACACCATAGATAATTTAAATGAGAATTTTGTTGCAACTAAGAAGAATCTTAAGTGGTGTACTAAAAGTATTCAAACTTTCCATTATCCTCTTTCCGTCTGGGTTAATGCATTTGTATGCCGGATGCAAGTGAAACCATTTTGACTTCTCTATTAAAAGTGGACTGCAAAAAGATTTCCAGTGCGAGGCTAGGTTATTGTACATAATAGCTATAAATGTTTTCCTTGATGGATGGATGTTTTACTTTTTGAGATTTTAATACAAAAATATTAAATATTTTCTTTTGTATTCTCCGTTCTCAAGCATTCTATTATTTTGACGGGCCTTGGTATGGCAGCCTTTTGACGTGAATATGTCTTTGATTTTGTTTAAATAGGAAGGTTAATCCAGAAAACTGCTGATAACAAAATATGAAAATACATGTCCTGCATCCAAAATTTAATAACGCCACTCGTTACGTTGAATGAGGACTATGATACATCGTGGGCGGCGGTGTGGCAAGGGCTGCCACTTTGATTTCGTCTCGGTGCATTACATATGTAATTTCTTTTTGCTTAAAGTTCGGAGAAGCTGAGACGTTCGTTTGAGTTTCAATCGTCAGCTCCCATCAAGATCTATCGATTCCGTATATATATTGTACCCATAAAATACCATATGATTGAGTGAAGCATTGCCGGGAATGTAAAATGAATGAAGAACTTTAATCGGATAATGCTAATATGCTCAGCGAGTATAATTTGTCTTACATTGAAACTTCTCCAACAATGCTAGGCACCATCTGTAATGAATTCACGTTTACCAGAAATCTCGATGCATCCTGTATGCGATTTGTTTCATACTTTTCGTACCACAGATCTATAATTAATAAAGTTATAACACAATTGTATCACAGTAATAGAGTGATTGATTTCTTTCCTGAACCCGATGAAAGGAAAATGTTGTCATCACATCGGTAAACAATGGAAATCCGATAGACTTCTTTATGACATATGTACATGCATATAATTCGCTCAAAGATAATATTATCCGTTATGTACACGTATTCACCGAAAACATAGGGTCGCCACTATTAATGACACAGCTACATGCCATTTTGTAAATACGTTTTCACATTAAAACGTTTGCCGAGTTGAGGATATTATTGATATTTAGAAAGATAATGAAATTATGATGAAAGAAGAAGTAAAGGCAACATTTAAATTTCAACGGAAATGGAAAGCGAAACGATGATAGTTGGCAGCCCTGACAAATTAAACATTTGTTTGAAAATCTAATATCGTTGTGAGTGGCAATTGTAGAATGAAGAAGCATAACAACAAAATTAACATTTTTTTTAGTTTGAGTAATTTCTTGGAAACATTTTCAGAATTTAATGTTATTATAACAATTAAAATTACTTCAATTAAAATGGTAAGTGTTTTTCCGTAAAATAACAGAATAAAAATATTCTGATAATCAATTGTCTGATAAACTGCTAGAGAAATTTGTTATTAATATTGTTACGTTTTAGCCGTTTTTGTTTTCTTTATTGTTCAAAAATAGTTGTTGCTTGTTACTTTACCTATAACTTTGTCAGCATGATTCTTCTTTTCATCAACTTTATTCATTGCTCCCTCTCCTTCCTTAGTTCAATATTGTCATTAGCCGCACATTCCAGAGTTACGCTGCTTCTTGTTCAGTACCTTCGAAGCACCTGTCGATCGCAATGATTTATTGTAACATCATTATAAGTTTGTTATGAAGTTTTTATTTTTAACACACAGAAAGAGACATTGGACACCACATATCCACCAACCATATAAATTTCAAGTTCCTCAGAATATTAATGGGGGGTACCACCTATACAAACCCAGATTCAAATTCGGCATAGCTAAAGTTAATTATCATCTTTTTGCTAGTTCTTTATTATTATTAATTTTTTTCTAAATTACTTATATTCAAGTTTGTGTCTCTACAGTCGTTAGTCGGGTTCTACTTATATTAGTTTATTAATTTATGAATTATTTTAAATTAATTTCACATTGTTTATAACAATATTAGTAATGCATAATTTTCAACAGAAATATACTTGACTAGACACATGTCGCTGGTAATGAGAAGTGATCTTTATAACAGCTAAAGACTGTTCTTGGAAGCTGCTAGCTGATAATGTGCAAATTACATGTGATGCCTATACAAATGAAAAGATTAAAATCTAAAAAGATAAGGACTTGATTAGTCTAAAGACTGAATTATCATATGTATGTCAATAACAAAGATGTTATCCGCTTGCGATAATTTCTTAGAAGATTTTCCAATATCAAGACAACGTTTAGAGGTTCATGATATAGATTTACACAGGATTGATTCCAATATATGCGCTTTGTATAATCTCACAATACTTAAAATAACTGGGTGCAAATTAACCATGGTAAGTCTTCAATTTGTAAAATGAAAATACATACATATTTAGAATATTTCACTTTTCTAAACTACATATTTTTCTAATCATTTTAGGTGGTTCCCGAATTTGGTCAATTATCTTTAATTGAGTTGCATTTGGGCAATAATTTACTGGGGTTGTCTACCAATTGGGATTGGCTCAAAGGCAAACCACTTATAAATTCGTTGCGTGAATTGAACTTATGCAGGAATAAACTCAAATTATTTCCGCCACAATTGTTGAAATAGGAAAAATTGGTGACTCTCAATCTGGAAGGAAATCAAATATCGTATTTACCCTTTGGAACACGACGCATGCGTTCTAAACGGTTCTTTGTTATATTAAGAAATAAGCTGGTTTCTCTGCCATCAACCTTTTTTCAGCTGGATCTTGAGTCAACGGATATATATGGTAACTCCTTTACTATTTGTTAGCTGCTGTATATCAAGTACCCGCATCAAGCACATTAGATACACCAAAACCCATCAACAATTCACTGAGTGGCATTGTACCATTATGGCTTATGGCTGCACGGGCTGTTTGTGATAACAATTTGACATTTTCCTATGAATCTCTGCCATCTATTCTTGTAGATCTCCTGTTGGAGTTACCAAAGTGTGCTTGTGGTAAACTATGCGAGTCCCCGACATTACTTAAGAGGTTTACACACTTAAAATTAAATAAAACATTTAAAAATAATGCTAATGTCCTTGGTATTGGGTTTATTTAAAATATGTTTTCAGACACATGAGGAGATCCAAATTTCTGTGCACTGTAGCGAACTAATACGTACTTCGTTGATATGCATTGTATGGCGTGTTTATGGATGCATTTGATCAAATACATACACTATTTGTGGCGCGGAAACGATCAATTTTATCCGTATAAATAATTCAGTTAGGCGATTATGTCGAATGCACAAGCGTAATCCCAAGAAATAGACAATATTTATGATTTGATTATTTGATGTATGTATAATAAGTTTTTCTAATTTTGAGTTTTATATGATATGACAAATGTTGTAATTAACAGACTCTAATTACTTGTGTCTAATTACCAGCCCCTGTAATTATTATATTTGTTCTCTGAATTATTAGAATTTCTCCTTTATTTGGCTAGGGATAGAAGGTAAAATTTAAAGAATATACATTCAATTCTAATTCAAATGTGTGAGGAATTGAATTTCGTTTTGTAATATTTCAACAAAAGAATTAAAAACCATTTCAATATTAGAACTGCTTCACCACATTCACATCACACTACACTACACTACACTAAACTACTTTCTGCTGTCTACGAAATTATCGACACTTTCGTCATGAAGTTAACTTTGGTCATGAGGTTAACATTAAGTCATTTGGTCAGTTTACTGCTTTGATTTTGGAAAATGAAAGTGACGAGATGAGTTCATTTAGTCATGTCTGTATGTACGTATGCAAACTAGTCCCCAAGTTTTTGAACTTAAGAGCTAAAATTTTATACGAAGCTTTCTTTTCACCACACGGGTACCACCTATACAAACCAGATCTAAATTTATGTTCCTTTTTTGTTTTTGTACTATGGAAAATCAGAAACTATAAGTATCTGATCCATATCCACCAACCATGTAAATATCAAGACCCTCCGACCACTAGAAGAGGTACTTCCCATACAAAACGTGCGTGAAGAGTATTACAAATTCGGCATAGCCAAAGTAAAAGATTACTGTAAGTATCTGACATTTATCCACCAACTATGTAATTTTCAAGGCCCTCTGACCACTAAGAGGGGTACCTCCCATACAAACCCAGATTCGAATTCATCTTATTAAAAAAACTTTTTGTTTTTTGAACTATCGACTTTGGACACTATAACTATGTTACCCATATACACCCACCATGTAAATTTCAAGACCCTGGGACCACCATGAGGGACTTTTTATACTGTCGACTAACGAAATTTGAACACTATAAGTATCTAATCCATATTCACCAACTATGTAAATTTCAAGATCCTCGGACCACTAGGAGTGGCGTGAAATATATTACAACTTCGGCATGGCCTAAGTTAATGTTTTTTTTTTACTGGTTTTTTATTTTATTTAACACGAGTTAACTGCCTCTATATATACGTATGTGTAAGCAATACCCTAGATTTTAATATGCCATACAAATTAAAATTTCAAATTTAATATGTCAAAAGATCCTTTTAGGCGGTTTTATCTGTTGGTTGGAATCACCAAAATCTTCCTTTATACAATTAAACAATTATACAAGAAAACAATGTAGCGACATTAGTTTACAGTTATGGGATTCTCTCACAAGAATGTTCTTACGCTCTTCTTCTTCTAAATTTTTACGCTGCACAACACTATCATATGTTGTTTATTTATGTTTATTCAATTCATAATGTGATAATGTGCATATTTAATTGCCTAAAATTTTAAATTTATATGAAAAATAGAATAGTTTCTGTTTTGTTCATTACTTTTTTATTTTATTGATTTTTCTCTGTGTTTTGCATTGGGTATTCACTATTTTTAATGTTATTTTAATAATTTTATTTTCAATAATAATTCACATCCAAACAACACAGCTGATCAAAGCGCACACAATTGACTTCATAACACTAATTTTCACGTTATATTCAGCACTAAATGCGAGTTTTTTCAAAGGTTTACCACACTAAATATGCGTAACTGAGAGTGAGCAATTTTGAGAGAGTATCACATGGTGTAAGAAAACAAGGTGACGCCAATTTGGCTTGCTACGCTCTCAAAATTCGCTCAATCTCATTTTTTTGTAAATAAGCATTAAGTGTATTATTGTATGTTTCATACACTTTGCAAGCAGTTAAATATGCACATTATAACATATGTAAACAATGAACATATGATAGTGTTGTGCAGCGTAAAAATTAAGAAATAAGGACCATTTGCAGAGATCAACACATAGCGATAAAAACTTGGCGGCTCCTTGTTTTCTTACACCATGAGAGTATCAGGTCGCAATGTATCATGGCGTACGCCCCTGCATAGCTGAGTTTTTTTTTTAAAGCTAAACCATAGATACTTTGAATTTAATTTATTTATTTAACATTGAATTTAGTGAGCACAATTGAGAATTTTGTTGTAATTGAGAAGAATCTTAAGTGGCGCACTGAAAGTATTCAAACTTTCCATTATCCTTTTCATCCGGCTTAATGCATTTGTATCCAGGACGCCAGTTGGCTGGGCATTGATTGCCAGTTTTATCAACAAATTGAATTGCCTGCAATAAGCGAATTGTGTCATCCACACTGCGTCCTATAGCAGGATCATTGATGGTTATCTGACGTATAGATCCATTGGCATCAATAATAAATAAAGCGCGATTACAATTCCCGGTCTCTTCATCTAGCACACCATAGTCATATGCTGTCTTCATAGACTTGTCAGCCAATAAAATTAAATCAATCTGACCAAGGCCACCATATTTACACTCGGTACTGATCCAGGCCAAGTGTACATTACTACTTTCTGTGGTGCATGCCATTAACTGGCAATTAAGAATTCGAAACTCTTGAGCTCTTTCCGAAAAACTAGCAATCTCGGTTGCACAGACTGTGGAAAAGTCTTGTGAGTAGAAAAGAAGTACAACATATCTGCCGCGATATTCACTTAGTGAAACATTTTTGACTTCTCTATTAACAATGGCCGGCAAAAAGAATTCAGGTGCGAGGCTCTCGATTTTTGGAATGGATTTATGTTTCCACACTCGTTGTTTAGGTGGTGCCTCTCTAGAATATCTCGCTTGTTCGCGTTCAATGGATTCTACTACAGTTGTTGAATATTGTATCATCTTAACAAAAAAAAAAAAAAAAAACTTCTGCCGAATTGAGGATATTATTGATAGATAATGAAATGATAATGAAAGAAAAAGCAAATACAACATTTAAATTTCAACAGAAATAGAAAACAGAACAATGATAGATTTAACAATTTTCTTTTTTTTTTTTTTGTTCGAAAAATTGTATCAAATATGTTTATGATTATATTAAATATTGACTAGGAGCAATTTTATCGCACGGTGTACGTTTATTTTTATGTTAATCTACAGAAAGTCATTAGGGTGGAGTCCCTTCACTTGACGTCGCCTAACTCCACTCACTCTTTGGAGGATTTCGTCGCGTACAGTAGGCATTTTCAGGTCTCTGTGCTAGATGGTATTGCGCACAAACCATGTTTTCCCCACTTATGCAGTATTGTGCCTTGCTTTTGTATGGTTGAATTGTCTGTATGTTGCAGGCAGCAGCAGCAGCTCATATATGTATGGTACATGCAGGGAGGGGCCTGTACATCTTTGTAGATTGTCCTCTTATGAATTTAACAGGTGATTCAAAAGTAATTTCATTGTAATAGACAAGATTAGAACAAAGAAGAATGGCAACAATTTTAACATTTCATTTAGTTTAAAGAAAGCAACCATTTAGTGATTACTTTAAAATATTTTTATTTAGTAATAAATTCTTCAATTCTGTTACTTACAGAAATCTTCAAATCAATGAAAATACCAAATTCAGAGAATAGTCATGTCTGTATAGGTAAGTAGAGACGCACACAAAGGATCTGTATTTTATTACCTGACTAACAAAATAATGCTAGCCCAAAAAAATATATTAAGAGTATAAATAGCAAAGAAATATTAAAATAAAATCAGTAGCAAATATATATTGCAAGTGTTTACTTCTCGGCGTGGACTGGAACATTAATATTATTTTCAGCATATTTTTTTAACAGAAATATACTTGACCATATACGAGTATGTATGTACATGACACATACACATACATATATACACATATAGTATTGAACTCGGAACTATAACAAAGAGCTGTAAATAGTGAATTTTACAACAGCTAAAGATTGTACTTTGCAGCTGCTACCTGATAATTGAAAGAATTTTCTAACAAAAAATTTAACCTTTGCCTAAAAGATAAGGACTTGATTAATTAAAAGATTGAGTATTACCGTTCCAAAAATCATATATACATACCTCCAATATTATTACATACATTAATAACAAAGATGGAGGAGGAATCTTATTACAATTATTTGATAAAACGTATAGAGGATCATAATGAAGTAATATATTGTATTGGTTCTGGTATATGCGCTTTGAATGATCTTACACATCTAAGAATAGCTGGGTGCCAATTGAGCATGGTAAGTCTTGAGTTTGTACAATGAAAATAATTATTTAGAATATTTCACATTACTAAACTATTTTTCTAACCATTTCAGGTGCCTCCCGAATTTGGTCAATTATCTATAATTGAGTTGCATTTGGGCAATAATTTACTGGGTTTGTCTACTAACTGGGATTGGCTCAAAGGCAAACCAATTATGAATTCGTTGCGTGAATTGAACTTATCCAAGAACAAACTCAAATTATTTCCGCCACAATTGTTGAAATATGAGAAATTGGTGACTCTCGATGTGCAAGACAATCAATTGCCTGGTTTGCCTTTTGGAATTCGACGTATGCGTGCATTACGGACCCTTGTGTTAAGGAGAAATAAGCTGGTTTCTATGCCATCATCTTATTTTTATCTAAACCTTGACTGTTTCGACATATATGGCGACTCCTTTGAGCGTAGAAAGGAGACCCATTTTTTAGCTGTTGTCTATCAAGAAAACATACCAGGCGTAACAGGTGTACCTATACCCATCAAGAAGACACTGGGTGGCGTCCCACCTTTATGGCTTCTTGCAGCACGCGTTGTTTGCGATAAAAAGTTGCCTTTTTCCTATGAAACTCTACCACATAATCTTGTAGATCTCATGTTGGAGTTACCAAAATGCCTTTGTGGTAAAATATGTGAGAAAAAAGTATTCTATGAGCGTGCGATTAATACCCGCCCATTCTATCGTTATGAGGATTTTGTACTCTGTGGAAAACAATGCAGAGGTATTGAAGGAATCAGGAAGCCATGGCTCTAAAATAAAATATAAATCAATTTAAAATAAGACTCACTAACTCTCAACACTAGAGACTAAGTTTAGTTCGATAAGTTAACTATTCTATTGTTTATTTTTAGTATAAAGAAATCACATATATATAATTGTTTTAACAAATAAACATTAAGACAAAAAAAAAAAAAACCAACCATTCTGTTTGTTTTGTTTAATATAATTGAGTTGTCTTTTGACAATTAAATGAAAGTTTCATTGTAACTGGCAAGAGTAGAACAAAGGAACATTAAAACAAAAATAACATGTCTTTCAGTTTGAAAAAGGCGTTTGGTAATTATGTTCATCAAATTGTTTTTCGGAATTTTATATCTATATACTATATACATATATGTAAATGAATTGCTGTTCGTTGTTCATCCTATAATTTGAAAACGACTCGACCGATTTGGCTGATTTTAAAATTGTTGTGTTCGTAATGGTTCAATTTAGGGCAGACAATTTTTGGAAAATCCGCCAGTGGATCAATATTTGCTTAAAGAAACGAGACATATCAATCAAGTCGTCTTTTTCAAACATAAACGATAATTACGAGGGGGGACCCAAAAAAAAAAAAAAAAAATGGAATACTCCTTTTGAGTCTGGGGAACAAAAAGAAGTCACAGGGGGCTAGATCCGGTGAGTATGGGGGTGGACAATCGGTGTCATGGCGTTTTTGGTCAAAAATTGCTTCATGGAAAGGGCGGTGTGGGCCGGCGCGTTGTCATGGTGGAAGAACCAGTCGCTGCAACCCTTCTCATGTGCAAATCTTCGGATAAAATTCTCTGAATTGAACTCCATGACATTCCCGACATCTCACAGAGTTGATCAATGGTTGACGTTGAGGGGCGTCCTGAAACTGAAAACTTTAAAATGTGAAAACCAATCGTAAACTCTGGTTTTACTTAGGGCAGCATCCCCATAAGCAGTCTTAAGCATTACAATAGTTTCCGCGGCCGATTTCCCCACAAAATTTCACAGCCGCGCTTTGTTCTCGACAATCTGCCATTATGTTTTCGCCGAAATGTAAAAAGTTGTTTTACTAAAAAAATCTCACAGGTGAACCGATGCACTCACAGCGGCACAACTTTCCCCCACTCTCCCTCCCCACCACAGCGTAATTCCTGTTTTTTTGGGTCCCCCTTCGTATGTCAATATTAAATCAATTTTATTTATAAAATAATTGATTCAATTGACCTTATGACGCTTATGATGATGAAAAAAATAAAAAAAAATATATATAAATAAATATATGACCACATTAATTTAAATAAAATGATGTAAAATGTCTTAAATCGACATTAACTAAGTTTATGAAGGTAGCTTTATAGAAATTTGTCTGTTAAAACTGTGGTAAATACTATTTTTGTTTTAGAATATTTAGTTATAGTATGATTATCACCATTCTCATCCCTTTTATATTTATTTCCTGCAAGAATCGAAAAAGGTAATATAAATTATGTTTTTTATATGAATGATATACAAGAAGTCTTCCTTATTTTTTCGATATTGTTAAACTTACTGGTGAAAACATAGCTCACCATATTTTAGAGGTTTTTGAAAACCTTAACATAGTGCCGGGGGAAACCATACGAAGCGAAGCCAACATGAGTGTTAAAAAAAGCGTTCAGTCATACATATCCAATATTTAACATTTATCCTTTTTTACCCATTGTAGCAGCCGCGGACTCAACTTAGATATCAGTACAGGCAGCATCGTACCCAGCATTAGAAATACTGTGGGGTAATCTTAAGTCTAGTAACATTCTTTCGTGAGTCAGGCTAATGAATACATCTTCTTAGAGAAGAAATGCAAAAATGCAAGGTTCAGAAATCCCAATTCGCAGAATTACAAATTAATATTCAGACTCAGTTTATTGAAGATTATTACCGGCTTTCAACAGTTTAGTGATTACTTTTAAATATTTTCGGAATTTTATATTATTAAGGCGAAAGCTTGGATTTTACTAAATCTATAAACATAGACATAAAGAATAATGTACAGTTATGTCAAATATCATAAGTTGTCAATACAAACATTATGGGTAAGATAGCCAATGACATCTGCATTAATGATCATTAATAAACACTTCAAGTCTATTAATTACGGGATTCTTCAAATCAAACAAAATACCAAATTCAGAGAATAGATATGATACCAGTCATGTCTGCATAGATTAGTAGAGACGCACTCAAAGGATCTGTCTTTTAATACCTGACTATCAAAGTAATGCTAATGATAGTCCAAAAGAATATATTATGAGTATAAATAGCAAAGAAATATTAGAATAAAACCAGTGTCTTTTACTTCTAAGCGTGGATTGGAACATTAATATTCTATTCAGCATAATTTTCAACAGAACTGAACTTGCTGAAGCTGATATTCTGATTATTTGTAAATTACATGTGATACAATATACTTAAAAGGATTTTCTACAAAAATATCAAGCTTTGTCTAAAATATAGACGATTAATCAAAAGATTGAGTACAACCGTTCCAAAGTCCATATATACATACCTCCAATATCATTACATACATCAATAACAAAGATGGTTGAATCTTATTACGATAATTTCTTAAAACGTTTAGAGGTTCATAATGAAGAAATATACACTATTGGTTTCAATATATGGTAAGTCTTGAGTTTGTACAATGAAAATATTTAGAATATTTCACTTTATTATACTATTTTTATAATCATTTCAGGTACTTCCCGAATTTGGTCAATTATCATTAATAGAGTTGCATTTGAGCAACAATTTACTGGGTTTGTCTACCAACTGGGATTGGCTCAAAGGCAAACCACTTATAAAGTCGTTGCGTGAATTGGATTTATCCAGGAATCAAATGAAATTCTTTCCACCACAATTGGTGAAATATGAAAAATTGGAGACTCTCAATCTGGAAGACAATCAATTGCCTGGTTTGCCTTTTGGAATACGACGCATGCGTGCATTACGGACGTTTGTTTTAACGAAAAATAAGCTGGTTTCTCTGCCATCATCTTATTCTAAGATGGATCTTAAGTCAAGGGACATATATGATAACACCTTTATGCCTAGAATGCAACACAATCTCATAAGTGCTGAAACCCAACGATTGATAGCCATAGTTTTTCAAAAACCATACATCAACAATATCCCGAATGACATTGCACCTTTATGACTAATGGCCGCACAGGTTGTTTGCGATAACAATTTGGCTGTTTCCAATGAAACTCTACCACCTAAACTTCTAGATGTCCTGTTGGAGTCACCTCTGTGTGCATGTGGTAAGCTATGCGATAAAGAAAGCAAAGTCTATGAGCGTGCAGTTAAGATCTATTACCTACTCTTTTATTATGAGGATATTGTACTCTGTGGACAAAATTGTTCAGGTATCGATAAAGCGAATGAGAGGCGTCAACATTATCGGTTATAGAGTTATAAAAATTCAAAATAAAATAAAATAAAATAAAATACTTAAAAATAATATGAATAGCTTTGGTGTTGGATAAAATTGAAATAAAAAAAAAAAAATTCAAAACTGTTATTGTATCGCACATAGTAGAAAGCTAAAATTACACAATGTAGATGGGCACATCTTAAATTGTTCAGCTCATTAAGATCCTTGTCAATACTAGGATTCATAGCAGTAATAAATTCTTCCTAAGTGCACCGTATGTCATCTTAATGGATGCGAATTGCACCGTATTTGCACAATTTTCTAGCATTATTCCGGCATAAGATTATTTTATATAAAATGACAAATTGTACTGACTACAAATCAACTATTAAATTAACAGTCACTAGGATCAATGTTGCTAAATTAAAAATGAATTTTTTAAAAAAACATTGATTTTATCTTTTTATTAAAATACTAGTTAGCACGGGCTGCAAAGCTACGCCCTTGCTCAAAAAAATGTCAAAGTGACGCGACACTTCATGTCAATGACTTCACGTCAATGAATGACGGTTAAATTATTTGAATATTAGTCATACAAAAATTGTGATGAAAAAGTGGGGGGTGGGGGTAAGATAATGAAAAATACTTTACGACCTATTCTCATACCTACCAAATAGACAAAAAAAAAAAAATTCATAAAAATCAGTCGAGCCGTTTCGGAGCAGTTCGAATACTAACACCGTGAAATGAGTTTTTTATATATTAGATTTTTCATATTAAAGACGAAAACCAACCAAGTTGTTTTATTTTTTTTTGTTTAGTATGGTGGACTTTTCTTTTGTCATTTTAATTAAAGATTCCAATGCACATAACTTATATATAAGATATACTCTTTCATATCCATATGTATGTATGTGGATACATATGTGCATATATTTCAATGAAGAAAAGATTTCTTTTGCACTTGTTCTCTTTTCAAATAGCCGCGAGCTGCAGAAACCAAGACAATTGAAAATTTGTCAAATGGTAAAAATGTAAAGGAGATCGAAAACATCAATTTATTCATAAATACTTCATACGTATGTTATATGGTTGTCTTTGTTACTAGAAAACTTGATTACAAAAATGTCATATCAACACAAAGTGGAAATTGATGTTATCGGCATTCTCCAATATTGTTTTCTTTTCTATCTGAAGTTGTGGCTTACGACAAGTGACTACTGTTGTTGATTGCACCACAATTGCGAATAATATAAAATATAGTTGTATATAGAAATAAAAGAAACTCTGGATAAGGAAGTAAAGAGTAGTAAAATATTTCTGAAATTTTCATACTCATCTTTACATTCCTTCACATTCATATGGTTTTCGGTAGTTACTACAAGAAAGTTGTAATATTGTACTTTAAAATAATTTATTTTCAATTCAATCTTTGAGTCCCATATCTCTATGTTTTTAAAATTAGTGAATTGAACCACCTATGACAGGGAGGAGTCATAAGTTTTGTGACGTGACATGTCAAAATCTAAAATATTAAAAATCTTTAAATGAAAAATTATTACCAATTCACTCTTTAGGCTTTGTGACCTACATAAATAATAGAAACGCTAAGAGAGACAACATTTAAAGATAAGAGGAATTAAAGTAACACTGCAAAATATGTGACGTCACACCGGGGGAAGGGGGGTCTCAGAAATGTGACCATCCGTGACAGGAGGGAGAGGGGTGTACAAAATCATGAAATTCGTGTGACGTAATATGTGGAAATCGGTTAGGTGCAGAATCAGAACTTCCCGTTGCTTTCCCTATGTTAACTTACCTACATTCTTGGATAGAAATCGATTAAGAAATTACTTTACTTCACGGTTATTGTGGGTATTTAACAGATTCTATATAAGCCTACATAAATCTTTTCTTCTCATTAGTGTTCTGTGATAATGAAGCTCATAGAAAAGCGTAATCCTAAAGAGTCAATGTTATCTCCTCTCTTCTCTTTCAAATTTCAAAATAGGTCAAGTATCTTGCTATGTAGTATGTACAATATATGATTATGTTTCCCCTTGTTCAATATTTATCAGATATATTTCCTTTTTATGACATGACACCGAATATTACTTTGTTTGTTTAGTCAGTCAGATATTCTTTTCATGATGATGATAATGATAATGAAGAAGAATTTGTTTGTTGATTGTTGGGGCAAAAGTGTGTGGGAAAATCTTGTCCACATTGAGTTTAAAATATGCGATTTGTGAATTTGATTTTTCTCTCTATGGTTTGTTTTTATTTGCATATCCTTAAAGGACTTTTAAAAATATGCCAAAATAGACAAATACAGATAAGGAGAAGAGGACGCAATAACAACGAGTGTTTGTGCTAAAGAGAAAAGAAGTAAAGTCATGCGATTTATGCAAAATAAGCTAACAACAGCAGAAGATCCCTTTGGCAATCTTATAATGTTGTTTGTGTTCTAATACAATACAATATATGGCATTTTTCATGATGTCAGCATGACAATTGTTTCATCATAGAAAACTCAATATGAAAATGAATCCTTGTGCGCTATCTTAGTTTTTTAATAAAAGCTCGCGAAATATCCAAGTTATAAGCAATCATAATACAATCATTATTTTTCATTACATATACAAGGATAAGTGGAAATAACCCATATACATGTATAGTATGTGTAAGACAGACAAAGAGACAAACTGACTGACTGCCTGATAGACAGGAAGTGGATAAGTATGCAAAAAGCGCGCGTGTCCTTGATATGGTCTCGTTTTTCTTTTCATATCCTTTTGCTTCTTATTTTTTATCTTATTTGAAGAAGCATTTTTGAGCATGTGACTTGCATATTATTATTTCTCTATGAGTATGTTTGTATATAAGTAAGTATATTTTTAGAAGGCACTCCCCTTCCATTAACCCCTTTCTTACCGTTATCATTCTCATTGTCCTTTTTTCGTTTTATCAAATCAAAACTTTTGCGACACGCTCACTTTTTTAAATACGCATAAATGTTGTCTGTCACAGAAAACTTGAATCTGTTGTACTTTTATCCGAAATACTCACCCATCCAATTTAATGTGTATCTTGGGAATTTCTATTCTAAAAGAAAATACTTTTCCCCAATAAAAAGAAAAGAGAACAAAATAAAATAAAATAAAATAAAATAAGGAAGCATGTATGGCGTTGTTAAATAGCCCAAAATCCAATTTAAAGCCTCTTTTGGGTGACTTGTATGGTGGCATTGTTGCTTTCTTCATATTCTCTCCTTTATTTTCAAATGCCTTGAAAAGACCTCTTACATTGAAGTACTTTTCTTATAATTTTGTGCTTTTTTGTTTACTTAGAAATGTTGTCCTTATTGCTTGCCATTTAATATAAAGCTATTTCCCTTTACTACACTCTGCCCGACTTTGTTGGACATTTAGTATTTAAATATTTGCATTGATTTCTTTGTAAATCGACTCATGAACGAAAACAACTTGAAATGATGTCCTTCGTTTAGGAGAAAATATATTAATATATTTTTTGGTTTTTACAAATTTAATAATGTCGTTCAATTAGTTTGAAATTTGTAGAAAGATAAGTGGTGAAGTTCAATATATTAAAGTGTTTTATTTAGAATTACTGGCTTCATGTAATAAAAAGAACAGCAAGAATGATTCATTATAACAGTCATGGTCATTTTAATAGTTCAAATATGCATTTTCAATAATAATTCTCAAATGGTACTATTGGTTGCAAAAACTTGCAAAAATGTTACCATAGGTTGTGAATTGAGGTCGTATTCACCCACTACACAATGGTCCCACAGCGGCATAGGAAATATATTTTTGGAAAATAAATAAAAATTTGATAAATAGACGCCCCAATTAGATTAAAACTTTTTTAACCTTTGTTTCAACCCTGCTTATTTGGCACGCTCCTTTAATTAGCTGATCGATGACAGTCCTTGGCGGTAGTTTCTTGTAGCTAGGAAATGTGTTGCAACTTCGGCTTTTGGCTAGCAATCTTTTTTGTCATAGAGTTTTCCAAGAGATATGCCAGCGCTTCATCTGGAGATAACTGAGGTTTCGTGATTTCCCGTTGATTCTCTGGGTGAAAATGCTTCAGAAGCTCGTAATAAATTTGATAATAAAGATCGCCGATCTCAATCAAGGAAAAATAGTCGAATGTATTTCACTGAGCTATGGACTCATCAGATCCTTTCATGTCTAGTCTTAGCATTGCTAAAAGAAAGCGGTCTAGCAAAGCGAAGGAGCTGCCCAAAGAGTTATTAAGCCTACTGGACGAGCCGAAAATTATGTAAAACTAAAATTGGCACAGATACACTGATAGTGAATCAGAGCGATTATGATTAAAACAACAATTCATATTCATAAATAATTTATTTATTAACAAAAAATATGTTTTCAATAATGTTTATTTAATAATAATTATCATAATAAACTGTTAATTTACATTTATAATGTTATCAAATTATATGACAATACTTGTATTGCTAATCACTAAGTAACTACCGAACTTTCTCTGGGCGGTAGTAGGAGTGGGCGTGGTCAGATCGGCCTAAAATTTATCTCAGCTCTTATTTGTGTCATTATAATCAAATATACCGAATATCAAGTGTCTGGAATTATTTTTTGAATTTATGTCAAAATATCAGCTTTTGGGACCATTGTGCACTGGCTTAACCATCTATTGTAGTGCTTCAAAAATAGTGGGGGCAGTGTTTTATTGGCGGCCTTACCTAGTTCATATGTAGCTAATTGCCTTTGAACCCGTAGAATCAACAAAGAATGCTAGGAGCTCCAAGTGCAAGTCTTTTAGACTGCTAAAGAAAGGATTCTAAAGAAAGTTATATTAGATTCTGTTACCTCAATCTCTTAATAATAATTCACTAAAAAGTAATAATTACAGTGAATTTTATTAACATAATAGTAGTGCAACCTGAAACTCTAATATAATATAATCTGAATGAATCGTTCTCTTCTTGATGTCCTTTTGTACTAGTTATTCTTTTCAAGTATCCCAATGAGAGAGAATCTATTGGATTTATTATAAGATACATCTCAATCTTTAATGCTACTCCATCGCTATGATGATGTGGTAGTGATTGTTGGAACCATTTGTAATTGAGGCAATAATTGCCAAAGAACAATGAAATCCATTGAAATGGATTTTTTTTTTAAAAAGTTTTCACGATAATAGTTTTTTTTTCTTTCATATTTTCTTCCTTTTACTCGTTGATGGCATCATGCTTGGTGCCACTGGTGGTGGCGATATTTTCATCGGTAGGGGTGAAGTGGTGGCAATACAGCACCATTGCAAACCATTAGGCTAGCTATATTTTAATCATCTGGCATGCTTCCCTTTGTAACTACAAGCTCGAGACGCGCACCTTCTTGATGTCCAGACATAATCTGATGCTGGAGGTCTTTCTCTTTCATTTAAGCATTTTGAGCACGTTGTACCGCTTATTAATGAATTGAAGACTCATTTTCAAGGCGTTCACGAATACGAGTTAGACTCGTCTCCAAGTCCACTTTTTATTGCATCAGAAATTTTGTGCGCTTGCGTCCTACTCTTTGAAAAGACGGCGAACGATTTTTCATACGATAATCTCGAGTGGTGTCACATCGGGAACATGCACCGGCGATTCGGAGTCTAATTTTTCGACTTTACCATGGATCAGGATCAATGAGATCACTATTGAAATGCCCTACTGTTTGCAGAATGACTGGTATCTATACAAGAGACAGAGAGAGAGAGAGAGAGAGCGCAAGTTTATAAAGAGAAGACTAGTTTTTACTATTTCCACACATATTTACATGGCAACAGCAAAATGTCTTGCAGAAAGGAGTATAAAATTGCATCGAACAATTTTGGAACTGTTGTATTCGTGTGTACGCTCACGACACGACTGACTTTATTTATCTACAAATTTATGCGTATAAGGTGTGGTGATTTAAACTAATGTGTGGTGAGGTGACTATACATTACATTGTATATAACACATCTCCTCCTTTAAATTACAATCGTTTTCCAAAACCGGACGGACTGAATCGATGGACATCTCGACGAGCACGGTTGCTTCTGCGTTCTGGTATACTGGTGGACGACGTTTGCGGAGCATTCTCTGGGGGCCACTTGTACCATCGAAGATGGACATTGTTCTTCTTGAAATGATGATTTTGAGTCTGATTGATTACTTGTATCGCATGATATTTGCGGAGATGGGGAATTATTGTCTTCTGGCAGATATATAAACTCCGGTAGATCACTTATAGTTGTGCTAGAACTTGACCTTGGCTTAAGTTGATTTATATGGATTTTCGAGTAACCATATGCTGTACGGACGATATAGAGTACTTTGCCTATTTCCCGATCGATTACACCTTCGATCCATTTTTCACCCTTTGCGTAGTTTCGAGCATATATATTTTGGTTCGGTAAATACTTCGTTGGTTCCTTATTCTCATTGATCAAGCGGGGCTGTTCGAAAAGCTGACTGAGGAGTGTACGGACTGGACGACCATGAAGTAACTCTGCTGGGGTTTTACCATTTTCATCGGGTGCGAAGCGATAAGATGCAAGGTATTTCACGATTGCTGTTTTGATTGGTAATCCATCCTGAATGTTTTTGTTTACTGCAGTTTTGAACGACTGAACAAATCGCTCTGCCAAACCATTCGATGCTGGATGAAAAGGTGCTGTTGTTATATGTGTGATACCGTGTAGTTTACAAAATCGTTGGAAAGCATCCGAGGTTAGCTGTGCTTCGTTGTCACTAACCAATGTTTTAGGATATCACTCAACTACAAAAATAGATGATAGAGCGAATATCGTATTTTCAGCCATCGTCGAAGACATTGGTATCACAAAAGGAAATTGGGAGAACGCATCTACACAGATAAACCACATTGAATCAAAAATTGGGACAGCGAAATCGACGTGTATTCTTTCCCACGGAGTTGTAGCTTTAGGCCAACTTTGATACTCTTTGCTTGGTGAGGGGTTGTTGCGTTTGCATATACCACTAGCAGCTGTCAGTTTTGCGATGTCTTCATTTAAACCTGGCCACCATACATGTTGTCTAGCAAGTTGCTTCATTCTCACAATCCCCCAATGACCATCATGGAGAAGCTTTAAGATATCTTGCCTCAAATTGCAAGGAATGATTACACGATTTGCTTCGGAGTGAAGGCATACCAAGTTTTCATTTATAATCAAGGCGAATCTTCTGTTGAAATATGGCTTTATATCAGTATCGGACGGTAATAATTTTTCTGGCCAACCCTTGACTATATAGTATAGTTTCGTACTTTTTGAAGAATGTGATAATTTTTAATATGTCTGGAAATAAGTTTTGCATTGATCGGAGAAGCGAACTCAGTAATGTTGTAACATCTCTCTTTTCTGTCGAAATTTTCATCGGTGCCAATCGGAAGTCGAGATATTGCGTCTTCATTACCATGTGCGGTAGTCGCACGGTAGCGAATTTCAAAGTTATAAGACATGAGAATTACTGCCCTATTCGACGTCATCAATGGTAAATGTTTGTTTGGGCTGAAAATAGCTACCAGTGGTTTGTGATCAGTAATAAGTACAAACTTTCTGCCATATAAGTATTGATGAAACCGTTGTACTCCAAATATAATAGCAAGGCCTTCTTTTTCAATTTGACTGTACTTTTCTTGGTGCTTATCAAGCGTTTTTGATGCAAATCCTATTGGTCTTTCACTCCCGTCAGGTTGTATATGCGATAGAACTGCACCTATACCGAAAGAAGACACACCTGTAGCAAGAGCAAGCGGTAGCTCTTCGTTAAAATGTGCAAGCTCTGTTGCGTTTATGATGTGAGACTTAAGTGCTGAAAATGAGTTTTGTTGCTCTACCCCCCATTTGATAACAACATTCTTTCGGCGAAGCTGGTTTAGAGGAGCGACTAACTGCGAATAGTTCGGTATGTAGTTGTAGTAGTACTTTACTTTACCCATAAATGCTTCGAGTTGTTGAATATTATTAGGCGGTTTAAGATCCTTTACAGCTTGTACTCCCGACAGATCTGGACTGACTCCCTTTTCACTTATTCTTCTACCCAAATATTCAATTTCTTCCTTTAGGAAAAAACATTTCTGTTGTTTACATTTTATGCCATTGGTGCATAGAATCTGTAATATTTTCTCTTGACGATCTAAGTGTTCTTCCGCAGTAGGTGCTGATATAATTATATCATCTAAATAGTTATCACAGCGTTCTATCCCATTTAGAAGCTGCTCTAGGTAACGTTGGAAAATTGCTGGGGCCCTTGCAATACCATACGGTAGGCGTTGATACTGAAATAGACATAGTGGTGTGTTTACAACCATCATTTGCTTGGAAGGTTCATCTAATTCCATCTGTAAATATGCATCTTTTAGATCAATTTTTGAAAAATATTTACCATGGCGAACAGTGTGTAATAAGAAAATAATTAAAAAACGGTGCAGCAGGAGCAAGAAAAGATAAAAAAACCAAGAAAATCATAAAAGATAAAAAAATAAAAAAAAAGAAGTTAAAAAAATGGCAAAAAGAAAATACATAATATGGAGAAGATGCATTAAAACAAAAATAATAACAACACAACCATGAGTATAATTATAAATTTGGACAGAAAAAGTTTCAAATCATTCCGTTTCGGTAATGTTTAGTAAATTGAAGTGCGATCAATAAGATTCTGTCAAATTGAGTGGTACCCAAATTTCCAGGTTTTTTCCGCAGCCAACCTTTTTTAAATGATCTAAAACTGCCGCATGATGGATGCCAAGATTCTTAGCGATTGCATAAGTGTTTATGTGCCGATTATATTTTTTAAAAAATGCATGTCGTTGTCATCGAAATTTCCCGATTGAAATCGTGTATACCATGTTCCAACTGATCGATTATAAAGTACCTTCTCATTGCTGTATGGCATTCCAAAATAGGATTAATACTAACAGAGATATTGCTTTTTAAATCAAACAATACAAATTTTCTGAAATCCCTTTTCAAATAACCCAATAGATAGGTAATGTATTTACCACTAAGGATTATTTATATACAAATTTATAAGTTGCTTTTAAAGCCCTTAAGTTTATTGACTGTTAATAAAAATGTTCCTACTGCTTCATTTCCCTTCTGTTCCGTTCGTTCTAACCAACCATTAGATTGGTCTTTGAGTAAGTATATCATGTCGCACGCTAAAACGGAAATGCCAGAAATACCAACAGCGGCGTCTACTTTTGATTGCGCCAACATGGAAAAATTTGTTATCACAAGAAGAAATTTATACTTACTTTTCCGTTTTTTATTTGATTTTTGCACGCGCCCAAATGCAAGACGATTTTCACCTCCTTCCTCCCAGTGAAACCTACACCCAATAAGTGATATCTAACCAAATATTCAAGCGACAACAAATCTCGCGTGTGTTTGCAGTTTTCCTTCTATTTATTTTCTTTTCTTACATTTTTTTTTTCGTTTGACTTTTCCTTCCTTTCCATTGTGGTGACTTTGTCGTAAAAATGACTCTTTTTGGTTTTTGAGCTTATTTAAAATTTCGTCAAAACGCTATAGGGGAGTGAATTTTGTGTGTGTTTCTGTAAAAGAAATTGATAGCATTGTGCGCCCCAATAAAACCTTCATAATTCTTGTACACCACTACGTTGATAAACGGAATCAATGGAGCAGTAGGACGAGGGTGTAAAAAGATTCCTTTGCATTGTTGTGCGTTTAATTTGCCAAGTGAAGTTATTTGCAGTCATTAGTATCATTGTTGTTGTTGTTGCTGTCGTTATTGCACAATTTGCTGTCCCAGCAAACAAATTGATAAGGTTTGGGGATTGTTTTTTAAGGGGGGAAACAGAAATAATGCAGCTTAAGAAAACACCTTAAATCCACTAAAAAGGAAAGAAACCATTATAATACAAGCAAGTGCCCCATGTTCTCCTTTAATATGTTGCGCTGATGCACGCAAATTGGGGATAAATTCATGACTCCCACACGGTTATGTTTTTACCTACCCTTATGGTGGTTGCTGGTGTATGGCTTGATTTAGGAATAGGCTTGGTCGTCACTAATCTGAGTGTGGCTTTTAATATTGTGGGGGTGTGCCGACAATATTTCTTTATAAGACTTCAATGGGAATACATAGATATACTTATGTACCCTACAAAGGAATTCTTAAGCTAAGTAAGTTTTAATTGCAATAATTTCATGCAGTTTCTACATTTAAAAAAAAAAATAATTTATGATCGCTACGATTTTTTGTACAGTTTTAGGTGAAGTATGCATTCTACCAAGGCAGTACAGTTATATTCCCGCGTCTTTTTGTTAGTGATTTGTGTTTTCCATAAATAATTTTCAATTTAATTTCTTTGATTTGAAAGTACAATATATTTTATATTTTATTTCATTTATTAAATTAAAGTTTAATTTTGTGTTTTTATAAGATTAATATGAAGTTTTAAAAATTGGACATCCTTCATGAGTTTCCCTTCTTTAGCAATGCTTCAAGCAGCGCAACCAAAAGTCTTAAAGGCGCATCTATGGATAAGAAGAATAACGAAAAAGGTCTGTACATAATTATTTTCCGGTTTTTCTTTTGCTTTATTAGGCGTCTTCCTGCTTTTCCCCATTCCCCATTCCTTTAGTGCCTCTGTTGCAAAACCCATCTTACCAAGTTAATTTGTCGTTTACAATTTTTATATTTATGCATTTTCTGGTTACAGTAAATCTGGTACTATAATCTCGCTTTCAAACGAACACTACCAATACCATGTTTGTGCGTATCAAGCGAAAATCATTTTGCATAAAATATTTATACTTACCGTACTACTTACTAACAGACAATCAGACCCTGACCCATTGTACAACCAAATGTTGCTGATCAGTTCTACTTATGTTTTGAAGGGGAAATAGTTCTCAATCTCCATCATTTTTTTGCATTGTCGTCATCGTCGCCACATTGTCTGTTGGTTTTGTTGTTGTTTCTTGTTTATTTTTTTCTGCATTTTGCGTTGATTAGCCACCAAAGCACTCAGCCGCCCTCTTCCTTGTTCCATCAACATAAAAATGCGCATTTCACTTTGGTTTGCTTTGCTTTGCTCTGCTTTGTCTCTCCCATATCATTTTTTGATTTATTGGTTTTGATTTTTATAGAATGCGCATAAAGCGATTCATTCATTCATTCATTCTGCTTAGTTGAATTTTAGCATTTCATCTCATCAAATGGTGATGGCCTTTTTAATTTTATCTTTTTTGCGAATTTCATTTATTTTTTCCGATTTTTGATGTTGTGTGCAATGCATTTTTGATGACAGTTAATGGAGTTTTTACTGCTTTTGAAGCACTTTTATATGTGAGTTTCTCTCCACTTTTCTTTTGATGATTGTTTGCATGGTTGCGTGTGGGTTGCTTCCTAGGTTGGATGGTTGGTTGCTGTATTCCTCACTTTCGTAAGGGTGGCTGCTATATAATTTTATTTGGTTTTAGTTTGTTTTATGTTGATCATTAAAAAAATAAAAACAACTTTAGAGTCAGGATTTTAATATGAGTGATGTCAACATTTAATGTGCACTATTCTCTATTTAAAATTCTTTTGTGTAGACTACACATCTAGTGAAGTTTATTAAATTTCTTGGATACCTAGAGTACTTTATTGCTTTTTTCTTGAAGTTTATGATTTCTTTAGAAGACCATGAAGGCTCCATATTGAAGTTCATTAAGTGGGAATTTCCCGATCCCTAATAAAAGGTTGCCATTACTCGTACAATACATTTCTTTGTCTGAAGAACTTCATTAAAGGTTCATTTCCACCGGGCTAGTTTGCAATCTAGTAGCCAGCTAATCCACCATTTGCTAATAAATTCGTCCAGTGTAATTATGTTAGCTAGTAACAATCAGGCTCTACACACTCTAGCTAGAAAAGTTGAGAGCTGTCCTACTTTACACGGTACTCGCTGCCAATTAGTTCTCCCACAGACACAAAATCTCTCCTATTTTCAAAGTGAGTCAGCAACATTGAGGCAGCTGTGAGTATTTCATTTGTCTACAAAACTGCGTGAAATGAATGAGTGTAGAGCTTTGTATGTCATTGTTACTAGCGCACATACCAACTGGAAACTAGTTCAATAATTAGACTATCTAGTAATTCAACCACATATCTTATGTTGTTATTGTCTGTGCACAAGATTTCGTTTGGAAAAGTACAAAAAAAAAAACGGACTCTGGGGTTTAACTTATGATGTATGTATTGCGAGCTGATGCTAAACACGATGAACCAACGACTGCACTTGCCTAAAACGACTTTTGAAGCCCAAAATGTTTTCAAGAAAACTTTATTATCATATTTTATACAAAAAGATATTTAAAATTAAATATTAATATCTTTTGATTCTGTAAGTCGATTTTGATTAAATGAATGCTAAATGTTACTCACAATAAAGCTTCTCATCTTTCAGTAATTCGATATTGAATTCAATGAGTGGTTCTTATGTGATATGCGTACAAACTAACAGACAAAGTCTACAATTATTATATACAATATATAGATTTCCAATGCCTTACATATAATTATATAAAGTTTCCATCCATTTAGCTGTCAATCATATTAGTCCTTTTCAACATCATTCGTCATTAATGCAGGTTGCAAGTCGTTCCATACATGATATATAGCCCCTTTTTATTTCATCTTTTAAAGATTGAATCTTCAGGTCTCTTAGTATATTGATGATTTCAACCGCCCAAGGAGCTTTAACTACATACATATATAAGTGAGTACTGTAATTTAGAAGAATTGGTATTGTAAAATTCTATTAACTTCTTTGCTTCATTAAGGAATTCTAATTTTATTCTTTTTAAAAAATCTAACACTTAAAGTAACCTTACTTGCTTACCAAAAAGCAAACAGATTTCAATAAATATTGACTTAAAATAGTATTAGTAAATCACATAACTATGGTATAAGTAAATACATATCATATATATACCATATAGTCGAAATTTGTTTTGTCATGTTTTGCATACTACTAAGATTTCTTTGAAATATGGAAAACTTAGAAAATTAGTAGAGTAAGAACGTGTATGTATTCTTCAACTTAGTTAATGTAATTTTAAGTCACCTATTTAAAAGAAATTCAATTTATGCACCTTCTACTGAACTTAATTAAGTAATAATAATAATAATAAGACTAGTAAGTAGCATTTTACGTTTGCACACTGATGATGTGATTATTGATTTAATTACATTTCAAAGAAAACTCAGTCATCTTCATCTTTACTTTGTAAGAGCATCATCATCATCAAACAGGAGGATGCTACTCGTATCTTTGTAGGAACTACAAGTAAATTCCTTTGTTAAAGTAATAAAATGCTAATGAATTCATTTTTGTATTCGTAATAAAATCAAAGTTCCAATCAAAGTTAAGAAGGCAGGCAGGTAGTCAGGTTGGGTGGCTCACTGACTGACTGACACAGCAAACAATGTAAATATCTTCAAAGGTGCAGATTCTACTTATATGCATGAACTTAATGCAAACAATATTAGTAGTATTTAATGTAATGAAACATATTTTTGTTTGAAGTATTTCACAAGAAGAATGTTATAAATTGAAAAGGAATTTCTTTGTGATGAATATGCAAAAAAAAATATCTAATGATAAAATGAAAAGAAAGATTTTTTATGGATTTATCAATTATCAATATTGATTCATAAAATAGAATAAATAACATTAATATCAATTGGTTCATTTTTTGTAGATTTACAAAATTGTTTCATAAAATGAATAAAAATAAATTTAAAATCAGTCATGCATAAAAAATTGTAATGAATACGTGGGAAAATATTGCATTAGAACCATAAAAACCCTAAGGAGAATAGAAATTAATAGGAAATACTTTATACATTTTATTCAGTCCATATTTTTTATAAAGTTTGATCGATTTATTATAACAGGGTGAAGAAGACATTGAAGTTGTTATAAATCTTATATATTCAAACTAAAAGATCGAATTTTTTTTATTTGAATAGCAGTTATATGAAGACTTCTTCATTCACCTGCATAAAAAATAGTAAACCAATCTGAGAAAGAAAGTAAAAAAGTACCATAAATTCTGATAATTGCATTTTAAGTTCTTGTGTGACACATTAAATATGGACACGATGAATTTCACTAAGACTTTTACATTTGGAAATCATATTTTCTTTTCTTTCTATTAACAATCAAGAAACGACACAATAGTTTAGCTACATATCAACTTTAGTTAGTTTATTGTTAGATACATGATTGTACTTTTGCTAGCCTATGTTTGCATCTCAATAGTAGTGGAAAAGTCGCTGTAGTATATAAGGTGCATATAAAAATTATAAGACATTTTGATAATTTTACTACCGAACCTCGCCAAATCCGCGTCGTTTATATTTTTGGAAAAAAGAAAAATAAATGAAGGTAAACATAATGATTACACAGGCCTGCGTTGAAAACCCCATTTGAATGTTTTTTTATAGAATCTATAGATTAGAACCTCCACATTCCAAATATAACCTTCGTTTTACTGTATCAATTAATGTTTATGGTTCATAGCAGAAAACGTTATTTTTAGCATTCGTAATTAAAATGCCACGATCGAAGCATTTAACAGTAGAAGAAAAGGACACAATTAAGGCTTATTCAAGTTTATGGTTAAATGTAAATAAAATTTCAATAGAAATTTGTAGAAGTCGCTCAATTATTGGGAATTTTTTTTTTAAATACACACAATTATGGAAAACTACGCAGTTCGGAAATACAATCAATACCTTTTGGATTGGATAAATGGCACATTATAATAAAAGGTAGCAATTTCACCATGTCGAAATCCTTTATAAACAACATTTTTTATATTAAAAACTTACTGATTGGTTTTATTTATCATAAGTTCTTATTTGAAAAACTTCTTTGAATAAGGAATATGTAGTTTTTTGCAACTAGGCATTTGTTTAATATGAAGATAAAGTTAGTGAAAGATATGAAATAGTGACTCTTCCTTTCGGTATTTATGCTTTGACTTTTAAATCATTTGTTATTTTTATCTCTTTGGTATATACATAAAACTTAACCAGTAGATACATTATTTCGCCACAATAATTCTATTGTAAATATTGTAGTTTCACATTTTCATATATAAATACAATACAATAGTTTGTTTGGGGTAGTCTAGAAAAAAACTTCGTTACAATAAAATCATAATGAAATATTTACTTTGATCTACACAGATACAAATCAAACACAATTATTGGAAATAAAACTATCAAATAAAAAAAAAACACATGGAGAAAAAATCAAACATAATCTCAATCCTGCCGCAATATCCGTTGACCGCATACACAATCTTAAACAAAGAATAAAGAAAAACAAACTTTGACGCAAGATTTATGCAGTTACGGGAACAAATAAAAAACAATTCAAGATATTTATCTAAGCTATCGAAAGCTAAAGTCACCCTCCCAATAATAACAATAACAACATAGAAAATACAATCAAAAAAAATAAAAAATATTTTTAGATTGCCCTGTGGCTCAACAAAAAGAAGGAGGAAATAAACAAAAACACTCCCAAATTCATTATACTAGTACAACCTGTTGGATCTTGTAGAACGACGACATTATCCATGACCAGAATTATTGCAGCCCTTAGATCTTCATCTTCATTTTCATTTTCATCCATTGATGTGTGTGTGTCTGTGTATTTACATTTTGCGCATCAACGCATTTCTATCTTTTATCGCAAAGTAAAAATCAACGTAAATACTCTTCTTCCTACATACGTAACGTAGAATGTTGAATTTATATTTCAGTAAAAGTAAATGCTCAATTCAGGAGTGAAATCAAAAATCTAAATTTCAAATTGAAAATTGATTTTCTTTTCACTTTTTTTTTTGTTCTGTTGTATAGCGGTTGATTTTTGATATTTTTAGGTTTTGGCCGGCGCTTCAAATGTAGTCATCCGTCATAAATTTGGAGTGAGGAGTTCAGTGTATTTCTATTGACAATTGATTTACAGTTGAGTTTTTGTTGAGCAAAACCCAAAACTGTTTACTTTTGTTTGTTAGGGGTTGTGGTTACTTTTATTGTTTCATTGTTTACTTCAATTTGGTTAAGTCTTTAATAAAGTTTTTATACTTTTTACGACTTTAAATTTTAAAAGAATTTACTATGAAGAACTGAAGAATGTTAAAATTTTGATACAAATTTATAATATAGAACTAGAATGTTTGGATTATTGTAGTTTGTAGATAAGTTTGGATCGCAGAATTTACATGTGAAAATAAATAAATATTTATATAAAGATAGTTATATTTAATACAGTTAAGCTTTTTGTTCAGTATTTTATATGCATCTAAAATGGATGTATTGACATCGCCCATAAAATGGGGAGCATTTTCGTGGTGAATCCAGGATCAGTTGTAACGGAACCTCGTCCAAGATTTTTTTGCCGCTAAAATAAAATATGTACATCACATACAGAAATCTGCCTCCAACTCAAACATTGAGATTCTTCAAAGGTTTCAGTCAAAACTACTGTGTAGACTTGTTGGAGTACCATGGTACGTGAGAAACTCATCTTTATACAGAGATCTACAGACACCCACGATCCGTGAGGGGATGCAAGAATCAGCAACAAAAATATCTCCAGGTTGGAAAGTCATAACAATCACCTTGCAGTTAACCTGCTTGATAACAGCCAGCACACCCGAAGATTGATTTGCCGTTCAGAGTTCCTATTAAAATTAAAATAATACAAAAGTCATAAGGTTGTACAATCAATTTGCTTAATGTCGTTTTCGATAGATCAAATATATAAATCAAATATATAAAAAAAAAAAAAAATATATATACATATCTACAGAAATAACATAAATAATAACAAACTGCTTTAAGTTACAAAGCATTGCTTAAAACATAAGCTATTATGATTGTAATTAGTCGTAGGTCCCGCAGCAAATCACTCGTTAAAATTAGTATTAAGTTTAGTATTATATATTAGATTTAATTATGATAAATAAATAAATAAATAATTGTAATTAGTCCTCTATTGAGATTTTCCGACTCTTCCGGTGGGTTTTACAAAAATTAATTAACTATCTACCTATTACGGTTCATGAGATAGAGCTCTGTGATGGACGGACGGATAGACAGCGCAGACTTAGTTTTAGGTATTGGCACCCTTTGAGTACGGAACCCTAAAAAAACAAAATTTTAGATCATATCGAACACAATTTACATAATATATAAATGCATGTAGCCCTGGTTTATATTTTTTATTATGTTACCTATTTTATTTTCTACTAAAATGAATTGGGGATTATTTTCATAATTTTCTATTCAAATATTCGCATTCTACATACCAAATTGTATAAAAGGAACGCCCATTTACTAATTTTGTTCCCCACTCTTCGCGCTACATCTAAAAGATAAAATTTATAGTAAATTGCATGATCTACAATATTGTCTTGATTGTTTTTCAATAACACTTATCGTTTACAAGAAAAAAGGTCCGATTTTTAGCGGCCACCCAATCGATGGGAACTTTTCCCATTTTGCTAATAGTAGTCTCCTTAAGGCATATACCAAATTTCAACTCTGTCCGAATTTTTGCAAACTTTCGGAATTTTTTTCGTCTATTTTGTCCGGAATATTAATTTTGATTACCTAAAGGTAAATTTTTTTCTTCAATAAAAGTTCAACAACGATTTTTTTATCTTTATAAGCCTAACTCCACCTAAGAGTTCTGAACTTCCGATTCGGCCTCCACTAAAATGGCTTTGTTACAATTCTAGTCTGAGACATATGTAACATTTTTGAGTTGTTTTTACTACCCTCAAATCTATTATTCCGAGGTCTTTGTTGGAACCAAATTCATCAAGAAGAGGAGATGAAGGCCCTGAAATGTGCTTATCTATCTGATCCATTTATGAACCATTTGAAAGGAAGTTAAGAGTAATGAAGAATGCTCAATTTCACCTATGTGTGTTCGATCTTCAATGGTGATGTTAAAGATTCATTCATGAAACCTGTAACGATCTTCATATGACCTCCTAAGTTAACCAAACCATGTAACACTCAGAAAAATAAAAAGAAAATTAAAGATTTTAGCTGAAGTATTTATAATTTGATTCATTTTGAAAATGTCCCTTCAGTCCAGTTCAGTATTTTTCGAAATGAATACAAAGTATTATTATTGTATTTATGACATGGATGTGTTCTTTCCTTTAAATCTCTTTTAAATTTTCATATATCAATTACGGCATACAGAGTAGATATATATTATGACATAAAAAAATCCTCAAATATTTTCTACATTTTGACAGAGCAACAAGATGCCATGCTATTCTCCCATATGGATCAATTCATGTTGTGCGCATTGAATTTCAAAATATTTTTGCCCAAATTGTCAGTATTTATTGGGAAGCTTTAATAGAGTGTTGCATACACCAAGTATATATTCTCGTTTATATTGTAGTAATACTCGTACATGTGTGATTGTATTTGCTTTAACACGACCTAATAACGAGCAGTGAAAAATCAATGTCTTGCTTATTTTTTCTTCTCAATAAGCTGAAAAAACGAGGATAAACTGAATTCCCATATGAAAGGTAAAAGATACTTTAGCAGCCGTGGCATATACACATTTAAACAGAAGAAGAAACAAATATTTTTCGGTTACTTTTGCTTAAATCACACAATGTAGAAGTGTTATACTCGTACTTTATTCCTTCATTGACAGCATCAAACCAATGTTAGATACATACATACGCACATAAAAAAATATAAGTCTTTGAGTTGGGGTGTGTGTATCAGTTTCATAAGATTTATGCGCTAAGAAAAACGCTATAAAATATTTATTGTTTCATGAGGCGTAGTAAGTAGATACACGTTCTTATGAACATGCATATATCAACATCGAACGGGGTGGTGTTTAGTTATTGAATGGCAAACATCTTGTAATTCGATACTTTTTTAATGTAAGTGTGAATTTTAAGAAATCTACATCTTCCAATACCAAGTAAAATATATATCTTAATGCATGCATGATATATTGCCTTAAAATAAGGATTTATATGTTTAAGAAAAATTTAAATGAAAATTTCCAAAAGTGGCGGATTGGCAAATGGCAAATCAATTCAATTTGATTCCATGGAATGGCAATAGAACCACTGATGTTTATAATACAAAACAATTTTTTTTAGGCATTGAATTTCTAAAGGAATCAATTGATATGAGTAGCAGGATTCATTCTCAAGTAAAATTTTGTACAAAAGCCATGCAAATTGTATAGTTTGAATAGGAATAACTTTTTCTATTGTCGTCGGAAAGTATGTAAATGTTTATCCAAACTAATGTTGAGTTTTTCATATGGTAAAATTTCGACCTTTTGATTGTTGGTAATAGAAATGGTTAAAATAAGTCCAATACAAAAAGTTCAAAGATTAATTTGTCTGAATTGAAAACTTGCAATGAACTCAATTGTATAAAGAATGTTGAGTTCAACTTTATTTCTATCTGTGTTTATTTAAGTAGTAATATACTCGACATCTTTTGTTAGAAAATCTAAGCATTCAATGAAGGTAGGCAGTCACTTATGTATGCACTTACATACATGTACATATATAGAACATATTGACTAGTATCCATGTCCTTGGGTGAATGTATTATATTTACTGTTTTCAATTTAGAAAGAAGTTAATTGTACAAGGATGATGAACATACATTTATAGAAGAATATATGTATATAAATTATAGTTGAAAAGCATGAAATGTGAGTAAAAAAAAAATCGATTAGTCTGTTTAAAATCATCATAAGGAAACTTTGATGTAGAGTTAATAAAAAGAAGTTGAGTTTTAAAAATAAAATACGAGTACATATACATATTGCTAAAACAAAGTCACATAGTGAATTATAGTCTCAGAAGTATCCGACCTGACTTACAGATGTCGCAACCTTATGAAGCTTAAGTTTAAAATGTGACGAAGTTACGTTATTTTTAGTATTTGTATTTGTATTTGTTTGTAAACATGGAAAAAATTGGCCATCATTATGTGATACAATACTTTCATTTGAAAGGCCTCTGGCCAATCGAGTGGAGCTAGAAGAAGGCAAAGACAGATCCATCAGCAGTCACTATCAAATTCGAGTTGCTTTCACACGTATGCTATATGTCGGATTATTTTCTGTTTCCCAACTTGAAGAAAGTTTTGCCAACACTGAATGGGTGGAGTCTGCGATTGATGGCTATTTTGTGAAGCTTCATAAATCTTAATTTAAAAAGGGTATCGAACCTGGGAAAAGTCTATCGAGTTAAAAAGAAATCATGCAAAGGAATAAATATATTTATTCCAAAATTTTTTGTGCTTCTAGGAACAACATTGTATTTCATTCTAAGTTGAATGCATCTTAGAAAATTGGGAGAAATTAATTAGTAAACTTTTTAGGCCTTAAAAAGAGCATTCTGGAAATGGATCAGTGTATTAAGTAGAATTAGCCTAGTCAGGTCCATTCATTTGTATTAATTTGTTATCTTAACGATTTCAATAGCATCTATCTTTTGTTCGTTAGAGTTTCCCCAATTGTTGAAAGGTCCTCTAGGTCTCTAATATAACTATTATATGATTTGAAACTAGCGTACCCGACCCTGCTTCGCGCGGTGGTTTCCTTTTATAGCACCACTATATTCTCTCAACTTTACACTTCGAGTATCAACAAAGAACATAGATTGAGTATCAGAAAATTAAAGTGAATTTTTAGTTAATTTTTTTTAGTACCAAAACTATTCTATGTTCAAAACCGGGAAAGTACCATTCACATTTACTCATTCATTCAATGCAATCAGATAAACGGTAAGGTAGTGCACAACATACGAACAATTTGAAACTCTAATTTTTATATACGTATAACACTATTTTTAGTTTTACACTTGACACAAGAGATAGAGGCAATTTTGTAAAATTTCAGGATGGTTGCACTAATACTTATATAGAGATTCTCAAGTCTACTTCTACTTTGATCTATGAACTGAATGACTTTGTTGGCCAAGGATTATCAATCTGCCTTTATAGAAAGTTGGCACTTAACATTAAATGTTCGTTTAAATTGGATTGATTTGGTTGCTATATATTTCAATTACCAAACAACAAATAGATTAATTCATTTACAATATTTATATTGAAACTAGATTTACTATATATCCAAATCTTAATATTAGTTCCAAATAAAACTTTAAGCAACTTACATTCATTCAAGATTATACATTCTAAGACACTTTAAATCAGATTATATATGATTCCCCCTGAATTCTATATCATAGTAATAATTCCCCCCACACGTACATAAAATAAACACCACGCTCCATGTGAAAAGAAAGTCATACACCGTAAAAAATTAAACGCACAATTAACGCATTTGTCACTTGAAATTAATTCGTGCTTGAATAATCTGTTTCTGCTGTTGGCTTTCTCCGTTATTGTGTCCTTTTGAATTTTTTCAGTTCCTTTACTATAATTTTTTTCATTCTTAAAAAAAGGAAAGAAAAGAAAGAATGAAAGAACGAAGGAGAATCGTGCTGTTTACGGATAAAAATGCCAACACTTGGCAGCCACAAAGACACATAACATGCTGATGTTGTAGATGATGACGACGATAAGAACGATTATGTGGTTGGGGGGAATCCCTAGAAGGAGAACGAAAACGAAGGAAAGAAAATAAAATAAAAAATAAAATAGAAACACAGAATGACTTTAGCTGAAGTTAGTTCATTAAAAAAAGTCATACCAGAACAACGACAACGACGAATGAAGTCGGTTCATGACTTTTACAATTACAAATTACTAAACATGCATATATGGATGAATGGTTGGTTGGTTGGACGGATGGATGGATGGACGGGTAGATGGATGACTGCCTGGAAATGAAATGGAACACAAGTTAAGAATGAAACGGAGAGGAATTTGAAGTCATCGGTATAGTCATCAGCATCGCCATCAACATCACCATCATGCATGTATGTACTACATAGAACATTGTCGACACTCCTGATGCTCGTTGGCTTGTTGACATAACGAATGGTTTAACATTTTTTAAACACGAAAAAGTACAATGTGTACGCAGACGACGACCAAAAAAACGAAAAAGGAGTAAAAATGAAAAAAAAAATTAGTATGTCGCATGTTTCTATATATGAGGTAGGTTGTATCTGTGTGTGCTTCCGCTCTACTTACGCAATTTGCCTAAGGGAAAGAACCATAAAGAAAGGAGAGAATGAATGAATGAGTAACTGAGTGAATGGTGATGATCCCAAAGTGAGACCAACTCCAGTTTCTGTATATGCATGTATTATGTACTACTCACTACATTTGAGTTAATGATGTAGGCAGCTGCTGTCAACTTGCGTTGAGGCGTGCGAAAATCATTTCTTTTGCAAACATATTTTCATTTTTCCATACATTTTCATTTCTCTTTCTTTCTTCTTTTTTTTAAATTTTTTGGTGTATTTTGTTGTTGTTATTACTGTTGCTGGTGTTATTGTTGTTGTGTACATTTTTAATGCTTTTCATTTTTCATATTTTTCTGTAACCACATATGAAAATTGCCTATAATTGTTCACAGTATGTATGAACAGATTATTGTTGTTACTAGTTAGTATCGTTGATGCTGTTATTACCAGCTGCCTCTATCTCAATTCATGAGCGTAGTCAATTTTCAACCAAAGGGTCTAATGTCAGACAGTTCCAGTAAAAACAAAATATTCATTTCATTGACAATCAACGTGGATCTTTTGCTAAATAGGTTAAAACAACTTGTGGATGCATCTGAGACTAGGACATTACCATGACATGTTAATTCATATCTGTTATCTCCAACTTTTAGACCTGAACATTTTTCCATAGCGCACCCGGCCCAACTTTGCACGGGAATGATTGAAAGAATGAAATTTATTTTGTATTGTTGGTGCCTCACAACTTTTTTGGTGGACCATACTTCATAGGAACACTTTCTAGAGTTTCTCTGAAAATTTTATCAAAAGAAGTCACGCGGTTTAGGAGTCCATAGGGAACAGACATGCATATATACATCGATCAAATTTTTTATATATGCAACAAAGTCGTGTTAGTTATTTATAACTCAAGAACGGCTGGACCTATTTTTATGATCTTTGATTTCTTGGCTTTGTCTTCTTTTATAGATAGATTAGATCTTCAGTTTCTTATCTCCTTTTGATATTAACAAAGTTTCGTTTCTAATCATGTACAGTAATAATAAGTCACATATAACCGTAATTTGCAAACCGATTGACGTCAACGAGCTGGTGGCTATATATGCAGTGACATGGGTGGAGTCTCCCACACATGGCCAGGAAATCACACAAACTGACTCCTGGCAGCAGTGGTGGCAAAGCTCAACAAAAGAGCGTTGGACTTTCGAGATGATTCCCAACATCAGTGTTTGGGCGTTTAGGAAACATGGTACTCTGATGACCCACATTGCCTGTTCTTTTCTCATATGTAGATTGTTCCTGGCTTGTAAAGCTCAGAGAGTTAATCACGGCTGAGGTAGGTGGAAATCTTATACCAAATGTTTTGATTAACTACATGCTTAAGGATGAAGACTCCTGGAACACCCTGTTCTTCTTGGCGAAAAAATACCTCGATTGGTGGTACCGCCAGGGTTGAAAAAAGAGTCATTGTAGTCCGCGGGGTGGTTTTAGTACGTAGGCACCACAAAGAGACTGTTTGTCCGGTGAATCGTGCATTCTGGTAGGCCCGTCTGTTAGGATCTTTACAAGATTTACAACTCCTTGGCGCATCAAAAAAAAAAAAAAAAAAATATGCAAAAATACTTGACAAATTGGATGATTTATTCATTCTTTTTGGAGACTTTCTTAAGAAATATTCTCCGAACCTATTCCAATTTCAAAGATATTATTCCTAACAAATGGTTTCAGGTATCTTTACTCTCCTGACCCCTCTGGGTGTACTATGCTTACTGCATGTAGCTGATATAGATGATGTTGATGATGACTACGATAATGATGAGTGAATTGATGTGCGAGGAGAGCGATGATGGAATTTCTGATTCTTCAACAACGAAACATGTGAACAGTGCGAATATTTCATTTGAAGTGGGTGCGTTAGGTGTAAATGCCGGCTGTTGTTGACAGTTAATTATTTGTAGAAATTTATTTTATTTTTTTTTTGTCAATTGACAGAGTACAAGATTTTTATATATTCATAAAATTTTTTTCTTACACATACACACTTATTTATGTGTGACTAAAATTATAATAATCAAACAATAAAATTGTGTTTAAATTTGAAATGATGAGTTTAGTCAGTAGGGATTGTTATATATTTTCTAGTGCATAAGAAACTGTTTATAACAATTTGCTACTCTAGATTTTATGTGTAGTAATATATTTTAGTATCACTTTTAGTTTATAAGTCCAATAATAATTAAAATTAAGTGGGAAATGGGTTCTAAGTTTGAGTAAAATATAACATGAGTCCAAAATTATTAAATGTTAAGCTTTATAAAAGTCTTAAAACAATTGAAATTATAAAGAAAGATTTCAATGATTTTACATATTATCTCATTCCATTGAACATAACCCAGGTCAGGTTCTCTAGAATTCATTTTTAAATTATACTATACACAGATGTAGTGGTTTTACTAAAGAAATTTATGTTTATAAAGAGACTCAAGCACTCAATGCCACATTTTTATTCATAAAATTGTTTTGTCGCAAATTCTGTTTACCGAGTATCTGTGATATAGTGAATTAGAATTACTTTTCAGTGAGTGAGAATTATATATAATCAGTATAATGTGCCATCATAATTATTCCTCAGTCGGACAGTTTCTTAGCAAAGTAGCTTCTAAGTATGAGATTTCTTTTGTGTCTTTACTATTAGTAATAAGATTAGAACAACAACACATTTCATAGATTCTATTCAATCTGATTGAGAGAACCAAATTACATATTTTGCATTATGTTTGACAAACTTAGATCCATCGTTAGATCCATCATAATACTCCGATCATTGGAGTACAATAAAATGTTGCAAATTTGACAAATGATCAATCTATTGTATAATAAACTAGATGTCACGGAACGCTTTTCTACTCCACGGAAAAATTTCGTAAACATTGGCTTTGCACGGGAATGAAGACGGAATGATATTTATTTCATTTTGTTGTGACTCACATTTCAAAAATATGTATTCGTAGATGTTTGACAAAGACTACTTCATTGATTTTAAAATTTGCCTCTAAGCTTTATATGCAAAATTTGATCCTCCAATTTGGACCAATTCTGTTGGTCAATTTTGATGAAATAAACGCTATAGTAACAACTCACAATAAAACTTGTGATAATGTATTTCAGTAATTCGATATTGAATTCAATGAGTTACTTTTACGTGATGCGCGCACAACTCATTCAGTCTACGATTTTCTCATAGAATGTAGAATAGAAAATATATTTTACCCTCTTGCTCTGGTGGATCTGTTTGCCTGTGCTTTATGTATCTATAACTACATATACATATGTATCCATAGAGTATTTCTTATTTGATAACCACTCAACTTATATCATATACACATTTTTATTCAAATAATTATGTTGTCGTGATCTCTGTTTACCGAGTATCTTTGAGTAGTTAATTGTTCCGTTTTGAGTCAATGTTTGAGTTGAGTAAGCGAGAAGATTATCATATGATATCATATTCATATGATAATATCATCTTTCATTGTATTTCAATGTATTATAAATATATTTTACTCTCTTACTTCAGTTGATCTGTTGGCCAATGTTTTATGTGTCTATAACTACATATGCATATATCTATTGAGTATTTCTTATTCAAAAATCACTCAACTCATTTCATCAACACATTTTTACATTATATTGTCGTGATTTCTGTTTAGCGAGTATCTTTGAGTAGTCAATTGATCAGTTTTGAGTCAATATTTGAGTTGTTAAGTAAGCGAGAAGTTTTGAAGAATAATTAATTATGCATAATCCTTCATTGTTTTCCTGAGAAGAAAAGTCAGAGAAGCATAACTAATGTAATATAAATATAGTTTAATCTCTTGCTCTGGATCTGTTTGCATGTGGTTTATGTATATAAAATAAATAAATAAATAAATAACTACTTATACATCCATAACTCTATAGAGTAATTCTTATTGAAAAACTGCTCAACTCAAAATATAAATACATTTTGAATTCTGCTCAGCAAGTATCTTTGAGTAGTCAATTGATGAGTTTTGAATGATTTTTTTTTTTTTTTTTGGTTGAGTAGGTTTAAAATGAGGGAAAACCTGAGACCAATAATAGATTTCGAAAAATATGCTGAACGGAATTAAAGAAATTAATTAGATTTTTTGGATCAAATCATTACTTAGAACCTTGGTAGAAAATAATATGGATCAAGATTTTTAATAAACAAGAGATCGATTTTCTTCTATTTTCAAAGTGAGAACATTTAAATCAATTAAATTTAATTTATATTTTATTTATTTAATCCGCATACATCATCTTAGAAAAAATGGCTGGTAATAAGACCATCCTTCTTAGCAAGACGCAAAATGCAGTCATCGGATTCACCCATACGACGGATTTCACCGCAGATGGCGTATACCTTTGAGACTTCGGTCATGCGGCCGGGATCAACTTCAACGATGTTCAATTGAACGGAAGCATGATCCTTAGCGTGGATGATTCTTCCTTGGGACGTACAAATCAACATTCTTACCGGAGTCGTTTTATATTTTATTATTTTTTGTATAAATTTGCAAATTAAGCGACAATCGTCAGCGAAGCTAGAAAAGGAAACTGCATGATAACTTTGGTTACACTAAATATTGACAATTTCCCTGGCTTCGTTACATTTCGGTCTCACTGGAATTATCAAAATTAATTGTCCTTAAGAGACAATTCAAGTAAACTTCATAACAAGTAATTAAAGTCAGTTATTAAATGACCACAAATGTAAACCCAGCAAAAAAATCTTAAACCAATACCAAGAATTTTTGGTAAATTCATTGTTTGTTAGCATTGCCGCAATAAGCCTCTGGACAATCATTGTACAAAACCAGCAAAATTACTTTAGGGGAGGCGAACATTGCAAACTGCAATTGCAAACAAGAAGTGGTTTTATCAAACGAATTCTGTGTATATTGCTAAGCAGAAAACTACTAACTGAAAACTTGAAAAGTATCAACACAACAGTAAACATGCAGTATACATACATAGTATATGGTTGCAAAGAATAATGAAAAGAAGATAGAGCAGAATATAGGATAAAAGGAAAGACAGGCAACAACTTTGGTATGTGGCTGAAAGATATTAAAGCTTTCAAGTGTCAACAGAACGAAATGTGAATAGAAGAGAAACTGATGCACAATTTCTAGTTGGACTTTGAGGCAACTTTTTGATTGTAATTGGTTTTGTGGCTTAGCAACATTAATTTTGACCACGACAATAATCCCAAGTATCTATATATAAATATAGTATACATATATTCTGTATGTGTGTGTGTGTGTGTGTGTGTGTGTGTGTGTGTGCTTGCATCTTGTTAAATGTTTTGAAAATTTTAATTAATTTTTCTAATGAAATTATCAAAAATATTTATACAATTTACATTTTCTCAAAATCTTTTTATATAATACTATACTCTTATGTTTATATTTAAAGTCTACTTAGCTTAGAGATTAAGTCACATTTGCATGAAAATGCTTTTCAACAAAATTCATACAAACATATGTATGATGAAGCGGAGCAAAAATAAATACCAACAATATCATAGGTTGAGATACATTCCCCTATACCAATAAAATAAACAAACTTGAATACTTCAATTGGCATTAACTACTATAGTAACTTTGGTTGTTGTTTTGTTGTGTTTGCGGTACAAAAACATTAACAACAGCAATAATAATACAACTAGTGAGCAATAGTGTAGTATTAGGAACAACAACAACAACAACAACAACTATACATCATCATCATCACCATCATGAACAACAACATCAACATTAGTGGATGTTATAGGTTAAAATGTAATTACACATTTCGAATTAAGTGAACTCGTACAGAAAACAAAAGCAATGAAAAGATTACAGTGGAGCTAAAATGAATTATTTTTATTTGAATTCAGTGAATTTTTGTAGTGTTGTCTCTCATGAACATTTCTTAATCCAAAATCATCAATATTTTAATGTAAATGATATATTTTGTTATTAGAGACCCATGCATTAGAAATCCTGATTTTTTCATTTCTTTACCAGTTTCATCACTCTTTCTGTTTGCATTTCTTGTTCTACGACCTATATTTTAACGTATTCTCAGCACACCTAAATAAAAACAAAATTTTAGTTTAATGTTGCCCGTAATTTATTCAGAACAAACTATTATATTTTGCATAAAAATTCTATAATATTAACAATATTATTTACGCACAAAGAATTATTGATTCTAAAAACTAACAAAAGGAGATGTTTGACAAAGATGAATTGATTAATTTTAAAAATATATCTAAGCCATTATATACCCAAAGATTTAAATACAATTAATTAAAATGTATTATCCATCCGCAGAAAATTCTCTTAATGACAGTGAAAATCTTATCAAAATCCGTTCAGTGGTATAGAAGTTGTGCGTATCGGAAGGCACAAGAATTTCGACTTTTATTTATACTGTGTGTATATATGTAGATATAGATAACGTGTATTGGTAAAACAAATAAGCAGTAATGTTAGTGGTATTAGATCATAGAGCAAAGAGTTAAGATTGCAAACTATTTGTGAATTTAATAATAGAGCTAATAAGTAGCCCTCGTTCCATTAGCTTGGATTCTAACGATAAGTTAAGTGTTGGATGAACAAAATTGCATTGCCTAGTTATGCAGAGAAAGGAACTATAAACTCCAAATATTTTCAGTTTTTAAAGAACTTCTTGCTTATTACATTTGTTTTGACAACAATGGAACTGGCAATTACTGTTGTCTTGTGGTTTTGGGAAGAGTGTTCATTATTGAAGATCCAGCTATTTTTGGGGCTCATCTATATCTAACTATGCATTTGAGTTAAGATTAAGTAACTACAATTTGAAAATTTGAATGGTGGATTTGAAAATTAATTGGTTTGGAGTTTAGGCGTAAAATCTATAAGCCCTATGGGGAGAGCATTGAGTGACCTTCAAATCATAGTACATATTTTCGACTGAAATTCCGATATGATACTAGTTTATAAACGGAATCTGAAGATTACTTTTCTACAAAGAAAATAATTGTTTTTCTTTACAATAATTTAGTTTCAAATAAAATATTGTTTTATTTATCTATGCCACTGTATTAAGTAAAGAGATTTATATGTAATACCCATGTTGGAGATCATCAAACTCGCACGTAGTACTACACTTGACTTTCAACACAAAACCATTCGCACTCATGTGTGATGTTGTGTGATAGAAATACCTAATATAATACTAAGTAATACAATAGATGGGCACATTGAGAGGAGACTAAACAAACGATTTTACCATTTGGAATTTGCAAAGCACTAAATTCACTAAATTAATGCGTTTTGTGCACAAACCATCGAATTGAATTTACGCGAACCTCTAAAAATTACCGAAAAAATAAACCAAAAATAAAATAAAAAAATACGCCTTAGTTCATTACTATAATGAATTTACCGCCAAATTGTTGAGAATTTGATTACAAAATGTTTTTTGATTTTTATGTAAATAAAAGGAAATTGTATAGTAAATCAAAATTACGTGTAAATACAATAATTTGTGAATGAAGGATTGTTTATAATCCGAAAATATTATTTATGTACAAGTATGCACTTGATAAACATAATAAGTCATTTGGGCTTTGTTTTTACAAAAAATATACAGAAATAAATGTACATACACATGTCTGTCCATGCTTATTTATATAGTACAGAAGTTGATTATGGGTATGATGAGTCAATCATTGTTGTTTAGCCATTGGACATTGGTTGTTGATAAGAATTAAGAGAAACTCATGCAAATAGTCAATGATAAACTAACTATGCGAGTGAGTCTGAAATGATTTATCAAAAAATGTGTTCTGGGAATGAAATTCGAAAATAAAATATTTGAATTGTATTTAATGTTGGAAAAGTTATAAAAGTTCTCTCTTTTTTTTAAATCTTTTATAATACTAGCTCCCCCACGAGTTGTTGTAACTCAAGCTGAAAAAAGACTATAAAATATCACAACTGGACTTACTACATTACGAAATTGTGTCCTCTTATGTCTAATCCAGTCTATAGTTTTGTACAACAACATTGATTTAATATTGTCAAAATTATCGACCCTTAAAGAATTATTTATTCTAAGAACTACCAATCAAAAAGATATGTTTGGCAACGATGACTTAATTAATTTTAAAATATCCCTCTAAGCTTTATATGCAACCCCCAACTTTTCCCGTAGATTTTTACAAATAATAAGTATTATATATAAAACACGACCATAATCGAATGGAACGTAGTGTCAAAATTTTAGAGCAATCGGTAAAGTACTTTTCGATTTTACAGGTCATGAACAAACGAACATTTAAGTTTTTATTTTTATTTTTATAGATTTATAGATAGTCTTTGCCATCATTACACAAATGAAAGAAATTTAGATATACGTATATTAATACTAAGGTTGTAACGAAACTTTATCTCCGCCTCTGCATCTGCAGAATATCCTTAAGAAATCGTATCCTCCGCTAGGTTTTTAAGGAAGTTTTCCCATTCCCTCTCAAATCTCTCATTATAAAAAACATTATCAAAAAAACTAATTGAAAACATCAATTCAATATTTTGTGAACTTCCAAGCAATACACTTTATTTCCTTGCTACATATCTGGACCCAATTCAAATTCAAATTGATTTCATCGTACGTGCTTATTTATCGTCGCCGCCAAGGTCAGTTTAATTAATTTAATTTACGACTTGAGAAATCGGTTAGAAGGGGATAATTCTACAAATTCTACATTCTACTAATCTGTATGAGTTTGACTTTCAACTTGAGTCTTTCAATCACTCAAAATTAAAAATTTAAACTCCTTACTAATTCAATAAAAAAAATGTTGAAACTTTAAAAAGATTTGGAAAATTGATTTGTAATTCAGAACCACCACATCCGTGTATGAAATGATTTTCTATAAAAAATGATTGTCGGTTATATTTCTGTATAGTACTATGTATAATATATTAAATGCAAAATAAACTAAAAATTATGAATACAATGAAAACATGTGCATATTTATGTACTTATGTTTTGTTGCTTCCCTTCTTTGTTTATTCATTCACTTGACCTATCCTACACATGTGTTATCATTCTTTTGTTAATGAATGTTTATTCTTTTACACTACAAATCACGAGCTTACTTTCAAATGTTTTTTCCTCTTATTCTGTTCTCTCATTGTTGTCCTTGATTTTCTCTATATCAATTGGGTCACGTGATTGAAAATGTTTTAAAAAAAATTTGCATATTATTTATAATAATTCAACATCATGTTTATAAATATTTTTATTCTAATTTTATAAATACACATACATACATATGTACATATGAAGTATGTAGTATGTAAGTACTTACATTAGTATGTAAATTTTTAGGAATTTGTGTTGTGGTTTCTCAATTTGTTTGTATAAAATTGTGCGTTTGCAATAGATAAAGTTTTGCTGTTGATTTTATTATTGTATATTTGTAATATTATAGTTTATCATGAACTTTGGTTCTTAAAATAATCATTGATGATGATGATTAATTCGACAATTGTTTATATTTATTTGAGATTAAAATAATTGAAAACTTTTTGCTGCAAATTCATGTACAAATTTAATTTAATTTTAATTATTCAGACCAAACAAGTTGATAAAATCAAGTGGCAATTTAGTTTTGATACTATTTTTGTTTGTAAGTACTTATAATATTTTAGAATTTTTGATTAATTCATGAAATTTTATTATTATTATACTATAAAACATTTCATTTGCCAAATCCTGATAGACTAAACTATTTACTATAAAATACTTGGGAGCATTGTGAACTATAATTACAATAATGCTTAATGCTTTTGGTTTCCTTCTTGTAATAATTTTATATTTAACTTTAAGTGTCATTTAATTCTTATAGTTTAACCTTATACTTCGGAAAGAACTACTTCGATATGTTTTAGTATACAATTATGTAAGGACCTTGTAATATTACAATATTAGTTACAAAAAATATTTGTTGAACTTTATTGCTTGTTGGTTTTCATCCAAGAACTGAATATTTTTTCTTAAGTATTAGTATCTTCATTTGTAGGAATACAGATAATGTGAGACTGTATTCCTACAGACTGTGCTTTAGAATTGAAACAAAATGTGATTTTAAAGTCTTGAGTCTGAAATAAAAATCACAATTATTAAAAAAACTTCAAAGAAACCATAACTTGGTATTATGTATTCAAATCAAATTACTGTGTACTTACAATATTTAACATTTGTAATTTTTTGTCAATTCAAATAATTTTACATATTAATGAAGATGAAGAAGCATGAATGAAGACCCTTCCTCTATGAGAAGTTTACTCATGACAATATTTTCTTTACAAAGATAGTTTATGATCATCCACAGTTAAGTCACCATATGTGTATAACAAACGTTTACATGCGTAATATTTCCTCTAATTTTCGATATAGAGAGCTGAAATGTTTAGCAACTTTTTATGATTTCTTTAATTCAATCATAAAACCATTATATTGTATAAGCCAATGATTTTATGTATGTAAGAAGATTGGTCAATTGTGACTATTGAAAGAAGTGAGCGCTTTCAATTGGACTCAATTTAAAATTATTACTATTTCAGATCGATGAAAGTGCACTTAGCTTACCAAGAAATGGTGTACGAATTATTCATAGAAGGTTTATTTTTGTCTTAAAATATTTCATTCATAAGAGGTAATATGAAAATAATCACAAGAGTCCCGAAATTCTGTTCCAAAAAGAAGGATACTCACGCTAAAAGAAAAAAAAAAAACAATTTAAAAATTTTCTTTGCTATCAATACAAATAATTTATATAAATAACTATTTTACGAGAAATAGAATATATTAGTTAATTAGATTTGAAAACTTATTGTTAGTTTCTACTAAGAAAAGATTCAATAAAGAAAGAGAACGGAAAAAATGTTAATAAGATTTGACCACAGGTTTGCCAACTTAGGCGTATTTTCAAAAGACAGAATCAGAATTATATTTGAAATATTAAAAAATTTATAAATAAAGAATATTACAAAACGTAAATTGGTTTATTTTTAGTGGATTTCTCCCTGCACTTGTGACTTTTTATAATTTTTTTTCTGAATCTGACTTTTGAAAATACGCCTAAGTTGGCAAGCCTGTTTGACCAGAATGAGGCGTTATTTTTTTCTCTTTACATCTTTTTTTTAAAGTTTTCAAAGTAACTTAACTTTTTTAAAATCTTGATCACTGAAGCTTGAAACAAAAATTAATAATATTTAATTACAATACTTCCATTAAAATTTTGTAGTCTTTATATTGTTGTCTTTACATTTTTATTGATTGTTGTTGAACTTTGAACCTCCAAAAGAAAGAAAAAAAAAAAAAAACAAAACTGTCTATCTTCTCTGTCTAGTGAAAAAATAAATATATTATTGTCAAATTTACAATTTTTATTTATTAATTGACGTCATTAAATGAAGAATGAATTAAAAAATTATATTCTTTTTGTTTAGTTTTTTTTTTTTAAACTATAGAAATCCATAACAATAAAAAAAAAATAATATAAGTATCCAATGGCCTGTAATCATTAATAATAATTACAATTTTTGCTTGCTCAGCATACTTACTATAGTAGAATAATGAAACAAAGTGTATCTAGATACACAAATCATCAACTATCGCATGAAGTCATTAAAGTGATGTGGTAAGCAAAATCAAAGCTTCACAAGACCTCGAGTTTTTCAGTCGTTTACGGTGGCTTGAGCTCGCCAGACATTCAAGGGAGACAAAGTAAAAGTGAGAAGAGATAGTACTAGAGACAACAGTGAGTGTGTGGAGGAGCGTGAAAAAGAAATTATATTAAATAAATGGCAACCGAAACGGGGTTGTCAAGTAAATAATATTAAATACGTTAAGCATTGGTTTATATGGAAACGAGTCAGTGAATAAAATTGATTGAATAACCGTGGGATTATTGTTGGTGAAAAATGTTTAAAATTAATAATTCCCATCATTATTATTATAATCAATTAAAATGAATGAAGTGCAAGTTATGAATACAAGTTATATATACGAGTACAACTAGTATACTATAAATAAAGTGTCATTATTGACCCTTTACAGTATAATATTTATCAGTATTTGAAATACGTTTTCCATAATCATGCGTCATAAATTGATTGATTGAATTATTGTGTTTTGTAGTATTTCATTGAAATTAAAATTTTAACAAAGTCAAATTTGAAACACTTTTAAACGTATTTAGATTTCGTATTTCTTTTATCGCTGCGCTTAGTAGGGGGTTATCAAAGTTGACCAATATTTGTCGTTGTTCTCTATGTACTTGCTGCTGATTAATACTTTCGGTCATAAATAAAATATAATTATAAACATAGAAATTCATGTGATAGCAGCTAACTTTGTGAATTGAAATTAATATTTGCATTCAGTCAACAATTGTACCTCAAATGAACAAGAACATGTTTCGGAAACAAGACCGACCGCATAGCAATTCATCAGAAACATCGCCAGCAACATCAATAATAACCACAGCAACAACAACAACAACTAATCCAATAAATATGAAATTGAAAATTAAATTCTCATCGTTGAGCGCAATTTTGATATTAGCTTTAATTTTACCATACCATGTCAAAGCGGCGGGATTATTTTCATTTAAAATCGGCGATGTTGATTTATTTAATATGCCAGATTTCGATTGGGGCTCACTGCGTTCTACAGCAGAAAAACCTGAAATAAGTACAGAAAGTGTAATGACATCAGGCATTGATCCCGACATCGTTGAAGATTCTTTTCTAAAAACGGTTTGTGTGAAACATACATAAATCATTGAAAAATTATGGAAATTATTATATAAATTTTTTTTTAGCCTGAACTAGTGCGTAAATATGGTTATCCATCGGAAACACATCATGTTACTACAGATGATGGTTATATTCTAGAAATACATCGCATTCCAAGACCTGGAGCAATTCCAGTACTTCTGACACATGGTTTACTAGATAGCTCGGCAACATGGGTCATCATGGGACCCAATAAGGGATTGGGTATGTTAATAATAAATAGATCTTTGATTTACAATTGTAATCATACAACCTCATACCTCTTTCAGGTTATTTGCTCTACGATGAAGGTTATGATATTTGGATGACAAATGTTCGTGGCAATACTTACTCACGCAATCATGCAAAATATACTACAAAACATGCAGTATTTTGGGATTTTACTTTTCATGAAATGGGTGTTTATGATTTACCTGCCTCAATTGATTATATTCTCGATAATACTGGACACAAGAAATTACACTACATTGGACATTCCCAGGGAACAATGTCTTTTTGGATAATGGCAAGTGAACGTCCGGAGTATGTTGAGAAAATAATATTGATGCAAGCCCTGGCACCAGTTTCCTTTATTAAGCATTGCAAGAGTCCCGTTGTTGATTTTCTAGCATTATTTCAAGATCCAATAACTGTAAGTTCGTTTAAAAGCTGATAATCGCAATCAACTTGTATTATAACCTTTCTTTTTATGTGTAGATACTTCTCAAATTGATTGGAGCTCATGAATTTTTACCCAACAATGAGTTCCTTACAATGTTCAATCAGATCATTTGTGATGACACAACCATCACAAGAGAAATTTGTTCAAATGTAATTTTCCTGACAGTTGGTTTCGATAAGACACAATTAAATGAAACCATGTTACCGGTTGTGCTTGGTCATGCGCCGGCCGGTGCCTCAACAAAGCAAATGCAACATTTCGGTCAATTGAAACGCTCAGGACATTTTCGTCAATTCGATTATGGTTGGATACGTAATCAGTGGCGTTATAATTCCATATCACCACCAAATTATAATATAGCAAATGCCAAATGTAAAGTGGCTTTATATTATTCCCGAAACGATTGGCTGGCTGCACCTGCAGATGTCGATCATTTGAGTGAAATCCTGCCCAATGTGATTGACAAGTTTCAGGTGAATTATGATGCTTTCAATCATTTGGATTTCATTTGGGCTGTCGATGGCAAAGAGTTACTATGGAATCGTTTATTTAGGTTAATGCATGACATCGACCAATTGGAAAGACAAAATATACCATAAGCGATAAAATGTGCAAAAGGATTTTTAGATTTACAAATAAGTTGGTATTATTAATTTATATTTATAGTGGAAAAACAAACAAAAAGTTGTTTATAAGTTATTATTTATTATGGAATAAACATGTTATTATCTTATAAGATTTGTTTTATTTCTTAAGTCATTAACTGTGTTTAAAATAACATCATCACTGTGTACATTAATGAGAATATTGTCATATATTCTAATATATATTCCAATAATTTCTTCTATGAATAACTTTTCTATATATAGACTTTTTTTCCTTGAGTCATCTATATATATTATAAAACAAAGTCCGCCGCCGCGTCTGTCTGTCTGATTGCGGTAATCTCAAATACTACTCACTACTGGACAAAGTGATTAAGTGATTCATGAGAAAGGTTTAAGGTGAATAATTCATTACTGGAATTGACTTAAGGGGTCGTTCAAGTATTACGTAAGCAAAATATAGATATGTTTGGGGAAATATTTTAACAAAAAAGTAACAATTTAAAATTTGCTTACAGTTTTATTTATTGTTTTGTGCTCTTATCATCTGTTTAATAACAGCGAGCAATGGAAAAAGGGGAAGTCAGTTGAGAATGACCAAAAAAATATTGAGTATGAAAAGTCGAAAATGATCAAAAACTTGGCAGCACTGCTCCAGAGAAGGTGGAGATACACAAACAACGTTTTCTTGCAAACCAGCTTATGCTCCGTTCGTGTGTCAAAAAAAAAGAAAAGTTGAAATGTATGAAATCGTATGGACCGAGTTACATAGCTTGGTTGTGAACGCAGCAATTCAAAAAGTCGAACAACTTCAACAGAAAACAGTATTGGTGAATGGAAAAAGAACTGGTTTCTGAATCTGAAAACAGCTGTTTGTGAACCAAAAGAAGTGCTTGATCGCGTGGTGAATGACAAACAAATGATTTGGTAAATGGCAATTTCTTTGCAGTATTTATGTTAAATTTGATGGCAAACTTTCCTATCTATTGAAGAAGTTATTCCAATTCAATTTATTACATGATAATAAAAATCCATTCTTCATTTTTTTAATAATTCAACTTTTAATACAGTTTTCTTCAATAATTACTTTCTAAAATGTTCAAATTCACAGCTGTTTTTTGTTTACTGAAGTCAATAACGTAGAAGTCGTTTGTGTACCTCGACGTCGTTCGTGTAGTTTGACGCTGCATGCTGCGTTTGTCGACAGTGCAGCTTATCGCTGAAGTCGTTTGTGTATCTCCACCTTAAAGGTGACATCTCAGCTCCGTTTAGCACAGGCGCAGAAAACATTTTTATTTTTCAATTTATCTTACGTAAGATTCATAATATCCCCCTGTATAAGCAAAAATAAGAAAATTGTATAATGATGTTTCGTTGTATGGGTTTTTGAATCGATGTTATCAGGGATCGATTAATTGGATAATCGATTTTTTCATATACTTGGCGTTCATTGTGAATGTCAAATTAATAATTTCATTGTGAATGAATTGATGATTTCAACAGAAATCATTTGTGACTTTGTGTTTTCTGTTTGTGTGTTCGAATACTCGGCTTTCATGATTAGCTATGACTAAAATACCTCCCAAAAGTGTGGCTTGGGAATATTTTGAGAAAGTGGAGGATAACAATGCTATGTGTCGACATTGTGAAGTGAAAATAAGAAAACATATTAAGCACAAGCATCCCAAAATTGGTCTGAACGGGAGACTGCTGAAAAAAAACTATCTGCCAGTTCTTCTTCATCAATTGCAGTGAGAGTGAGTCAACATCTAATTAACACGACTTAATATTATGTTAAATTCAGGGTTTGAATTGCTGGCTTCAAAATACGGCAGCACAGAAATGTTTGCTTTACTTACATTTTTTTCAGTAAAATAAAAAATTAAATTTGTAGCCGCTTACTGAATATGTGGTTATCAACGAAGCTATAGCAAAAAGCAAAGGCAAAAAGAGATATGAAATTATTTGCTTGAACGGAGCAGAGCCTTTCGTTTTCTACTTACGCAGTCAGCAGCCGAAATAACCAAACCGCTTCAACTGAATGTTGTGTTTGTGTAAATAGGGCTGTCAGCATATAAAAACATTGTACTAAAATTTGTTATTCTTTTTATTGTCAATTGTGTGCCATTAAAGATGAATTAAGAAATCAAATTATTACAATTTTACTTTTAAAATTGTAAAAGAAAAATTTTAAAATTTTCTTCCCGCTAAATGTAACAATTTGCACGACAACTCTACTATGCATTAAATCTGTGATTTTCTGTGACTGTCGCTTATCAGCTGTTTTGTGTTTACACTACAAATTTTTGCAACAAAAGAGAAAAAAAAAAAAAAATATAAATTGCCTGTGGATCGCTTAATGGCTATCGATTTCTTACGGAGAAATGAATTGAGAAAAGAAAAAATACAACGGAAATGTCATTGATGCGCTGTTTGTTTTGTTTCCTCTTCTTTTCCAACTTGGCGTTCACAGTCCGTTTTTGTATTTCGCAACATGCCAACTAAAAACAAATTTTTAATTTACTTTTACTTAAAATGCACAAATGCACAGTAAATACGTGATTAATGAACATTTTGAACATGACAGCGTTGTTATTAGTTTTATTACTTTAACATACAACACAATTTATTGATCTGTTCGAGAAAACAAAGACTCCGACAAATTTAACATTACATTTAAAACGAGTTTGCATCCCTTTGCTCGATTGGTTTTGTCGACTGAAGGAGATTTACAAGATATTTCGTAAAATGGTAAATTAAAAGTTTAAACAAATGAAATATTTTAAAAAAAAATTATGCAGATCACTTTGAAAACGTATAATCTATTCATTCGTAGTAATGGTTTTAATTTAAAAATGTTCTTATAAGTAAAAATAACCAATTATCCAAACTAAACGCAGGATTCAAAAACTCCCGGAAGAGTTTTCTGTGGAACCAAAAATCGAAAATATGTTGGAATTGAGGAGGAAGAGAGTTTTTTGTAACACCCCTGATTATATATAAATTCGAAAATAATTGACTTTTAGTGTTATGAATATTCATGCAAAGTTTCAAGTCTCTAATTTTACATTTAAAGTTTAAGCAAAAATATTGGACTTTTTTTCCCATAGTTGTTGGTTTAATTCTTTGCTCCATCTGATTACCGTAGGAATCTTTAACTATTCCAAAAAATTTGTTTTTTTTTTCCAAAATGTCTAATTTTGCTTTGTCTTTTTCACTCAGTGTCCATGTTTCAGATCTGCGACATAAGATTGATCTGACGACAGTTTTTTACAACGCCATCTTGCAAGATCTGTAAAGAAGTTTTCATTTGATTTTATGAACTCAGTAATTTCCAATTATCATCGAGTAAATGCTTAAAAATAGTACTATGGTATTAAAATACACAAAAATTTTTCATCAATTATAGGGTATACTTTCTGAATATTATTATTATTCATTCTTCAAGCGACTCTTGTTTTTCCTTATTGTTTACTACATTCTTTAAATAAAGTTTTCCACCGTTTCAGTTCCCACCGTCACATTTGAAATTAATATTTAAATTTAATTTTAATGGAACCAAATAAATTATTAAATTTAATTATTTAATTATATAAATAATTATTAAATTATTTATCTTATACTAAATGGAAGTATTAAAATTTCTTTTGAAATCAGTTTAAAATGTTGCTTAAAGTATTTAATTTAGGAGCTCGCGAAGCTCTTTATTTTATTTCATGTCTTCTACTTATTAATCTATATGAGGCATCTGATGATTATTTCATAAAAGAAGATGCAAAATTATCAGTGGTTTGTATTTTTTAGTGGTTTATAGCTTCAACTTGATTTTGTATAGAGAAAACTCAATTGTAGCCGATGATTGTTACTAAATATGGTTATCCAATGGTAACGTATAATATAATAACACCAGATGGTTATATATTGGAATTACATCGAATGAAAAGGGATAATGCTACACCAATTATACTTGCGCATGGCTTAACGGGTAGCTCGGCCGTATATGTCATAATGGGTCCAAAAAAAGCTTTATGTAAGATGAAAGCCCCTTTTTTTGTTTTGTTTTGACAACTTTTAATTTTTTTTAGCATATTATCTGTTTGAAAATGGTTATGATGTCTGGATGACAAATGATCGTGGCACTAAATACTCTCCAAATCATATGAATTATAAAAGATCGAGTTCTTATTATTGGGATTTTTCATTTCATGAAATTGGAATCTACGATTTGCCAACTATAATTGATTTTGTTTTACACACAACTTGGAGGAGGACTGTAAATATAATTGGATATTCTCAAGGTGGCGTAATTCCATTGATTTTGGGTAGTGAACGTCCTGAATATATGTCAAAAATTGGCTTTATACAATTAATGGCACCAGCTGCATTCATTGGACATGCCAGTAGTCCATTTCTATTATACTTTAAAGTACCAATAGTTGCGCCCCTTGTCGAAGTGAGTAGAATATATAGTATATATATATATCTTTTCAATGTTAACATATTGTTATACATATCTGCTTTTATAGAGGGTACTCGATACACTTGGTATTTATGATTTCAAAATAACCAGAGATTTTTTAGATTTTCTAAGTCAAGGTTTTTGTAAAATTGCACCCAGTATAATATGTAGGAAATTTAATTTCCTTTTAGGTGGTTATAATGCAAAACAATTCGATACTAAATATATACCTTTGATTTCGGCTCATATTCCTGCTGGTTGTTCAGTGAAACAATTACGTCACTTTGGTCAGTCAGTATCATCGGGGAAATTTCGTAAATTTGATTATGGTTGGTGGAACAATTTTAGAGAATACGGCTCCACGCAACCACCCGAATACAATTTGGAAAATATAAGGACCAATGTTGCTGTCTATCATTCGAAAAATGATTGGTTGGTGCCTATGAGTGATATAAGGATTTTAGTTAACAAGTTGCCAATCATAGTGAACAATTATGTGGTTCCCGATCCAGATTTCACACATATGGATTTTTGGACTGCAAGAGATATTAGAAAATTACTACACGAAGTAATGTTAAGAGATTTAAAAAGATATGAAAATGGTTACATGTAGTGTACACTAATCTAAGATTAAATAACATTTAATTCATATTAAATTGGAATTAAATTAATGAACACAAAAAATATCAATTATGTTGAAAATATAATTTAAAAACATAAGAAAAATGGTTTAAAATTTTTCAAATTAAATTAATTTTCAAAATGCATTGAAACATAAAATCAGATTAAATATAATATTTAGTAAAATAAAGAAATAGCAACAACAAGAGAGAAGAAATATGAAATGTGTTAATAAAACTTGGCTTATGTTGAAAGAATAAAATATTTCTAAAATCACTTGCAACATATTTATATATTTTGTAAATACAAAAAGTATTTCATATATATAATAATTTTTAAATAACATCTAAACTTAGAGTTGTCGTCGTCGTCATCATCATCATCATCATCTGACACTGGCAGTTTTATGTGCTTGAGCATGTCTTGCTTGATTTTCGAGTATGCCAAATAAAAATGTTCAATGTTCAATACACTTAAACATCATGGCAAATGACAAATTGAGAGGGTGTTAACAAGGGTTAAAGAGTTGTAAAAACCGCAAAGAAAATAAAAATGATTTTTTAGTTATAAGAAAACTTAATCGTTTGTGATTGAAAATCGCTTTCGGTCACATAAAAACACGTATGTACGAGTATAGTATCTTCTGTTTGCTTTATGTTGTGTCATATTAAATATAAAATAAAATAAAATAAAATAAAATAAAATAAAATAAAATAAAATAAAATAAAATAAAATAAAATAAAATAAAATAAAATAAAATAAAATAAAATAAAATAAAATAAAATAAAATAAAATAAAATAAAATAAAATAAAATAAAATAAAATATAATAAAAAGAATTAAATAAAATAGACTTTTCTTAAAAATATCCATTGTCCATTGTTCATTTATTTATTCTATATATTTTTGTGAAAATTTTAAACAGACATCCTTCGATTTCACTTAACATTTCTGTTTCTTATTTTTCGACATCAAAACCAATTTACTTTATTCTGTGAAAAAGTTGTTACTCTTAAACGCCTTAAGTAATAGTTCTTAAATCCTTCTTCATCTTAGCAAAAATTTCAATTTGACCATTTGAACTTGTATAACTTCAAACATAGTACGTACATGTTTTTATATTTTTGGTTGTGTAATATTTGTTAACATACAACATTTGGCTTTCACATAGTAGAAGAAGAGTGGTATTGGTTTCATTATTCAGTCATTGTTCATCTCGTTTTCGATATCATTCATTGTTCGATTGTCTAAGTCCTTCTTTGTTTGTCGCCCTTCACCTTATAAAGTTGTCGTCAGTGTAACATGAAATCAATCATGTCACTTGGCCAAGCGGATATCAAGTTTGAAGTGATAAAACACACTGAACTGACAAAGACCCGACTACACAGGTCCATCTAGATTGAATGCAATTTTACTGTGATTGTTGAATTGTTATTGTAGGTCGTTTATATTCAGATTTTACTGTCTTATGACACTTACATTCTCATTGTGTTGTGGTTTACTTTTATAAAAGTGTCAGTGTTTCTGGGGGTGGTACAGTAATAAAAGATTATCAAATAGTTTTGTTGTTTTCCAAATTTGAAATGTCATTAAAAATATAAAAAAAGACTAACTTTGGCTATGCCGAAGTTGTAATACTCTTCACGCCCTTCTAGTAGTCCGAGAGTCTTGAAGGTTCGTGGATATAGATCAGCCACTTATAATGTCCAAATTTCAAGTCAATAGTAAAAAAAACCAAAAAGTTTTTCTAATAAGAACTTTCATTTGAATCGGTTGATTCCGGCTTGTACTGCGTATGGTAAAAAGAAAAATCCGTGCAAAATGTCAGCTCTCTTGCTCAAAAACTGAGGGATTACTTTGCATACATACAGAAAAACAGACGGACAGACGGACATGGCTAGATCAACTCGTCTCGTCGATCTGATTAAGAATATATATACTTTATGGAGTGTCCGATGTCTCCTTTTGTGTGTTATAAACTTCATAATAAATGTATAAAGATGAAAAGTAAAAAAACTGGAGGACAGATCGTCACAACCATAAACGATTGCAAAGTCAAGTAGTTCAGGAATTTTAAATGGGTTAGTGACCAATATGCTGGTGTATTAGTTGTGAGGTTATTCTTAAGTGTTTAGCCATGAGGCCCACCACGGATGCTTTGATTTGATCGCCAATGCGAAATCTATGCACAAGATGTAGAAAAAAGCTTTTAAATATGTCTGGTTTTTGAGCGTTTTTTGATGGAATGTACACTGCTGATATGACAATATCCCAAGTTGCACTTTTTTGCACTTAACTAATGCTTTTTGGACACAGTTTTGACTTACATTTTTCAATGGCGAGTACTTTAAGGATGATTTAATTATCATTTCAGCTCAACTTCGAGCTCTTCTACTAGGAGGGTCATTTGTATTAATTAAATCATAGTTTTTCAGTTTAAAGTAAGAATTTGCACACAAATGAGAATCTCAGAAAAAAATTATGTCAATGTATCTTGAGTTTATGAATTGCCAAACAACTATCTTGAATTCTTTAATTATACAATACAAACTTCAATTAAAAAGTCTGACAGATTAAAAAAATATTTGGTCATAAGCCAGGCTAACTTGGAATAATCGAATTACATACCATTTCTGGTTAAGATTTGTTGTCATACCTAATCAATATTCTATAGAATTTTGGTATCACTTTATCGAAATGGATATGACAAGAACACACAGATTTTTGTTTTTTGAGAGTATGAAAAACTCATGTGAAAAACACAATGGGAGAATGTGTTTTGACAACACGCACAAAAATCCAAATATCAATATGACTTAGTCAGTAACAAAATTTGCATTTGAATAGATGAAACTTATGGACATAGTAGGAGGAACAAGGAAAAGAAGTTCTTACATTGATGAATTGTATATTCTTTTCGATTCCAACTTAAGAAGATATTATTAAGATTATTATATTGTATTTAAATTTATTGAAATAGAAAATAAACTTAAAATAGAAGTGTTATTAACAGTAAGATTACTGGTCAAAGACAACAAGTGAGTTAGTTCATTGCATACTTTCAGGGGTTTTAAATTTGATATTTTATTTGAAATTAAAATTTTCATTAAAACAGAGCAAATAATATATAAAACATATGAATGGAATTATACTATATAGCATATTGCACATGCTACTTTTCCTATTTGATCTATTTCATTTATTTAATAAATTTGTATGAAATAAAATCAATCAATTCCATAAATTACTTCCGATGCATTAACTCCTTTCAACAACATAAGCTCAACAAAATAATATATTAATATAAATATTTTATAAAACTTACAGTGTTTTTTGTGTTAATATATTGTATGTTTTTGTGTATACACATATATACATAATTCTTTAATGATTTTCTTTTTGGTTAGTTTTAAACATTACATTTCTTTTTCTTACATTTTTGTTTCTTTAAGTTTTTCTTGTTCATGTTCTTATTTTAGTTTTCTTGTTACTTGTTTCTTGTAGTAAGCACTTCCGGTTGAATGCTTTTGTTGCAATTGATGCTGACAACCTCTTAAGGTTTTCTTACATCATTTCTTGCATTCTTAGTATTTTGCTTGCTTGCCTTATGGTTTTAGTCCTTGGTTTTTTCTTTGATTTCCAATTCGATTTTATACAGTTCTGTCGCCTTATGTGATGTGTTGAAGTAACCAACCATGTAAGTCTGTTTAATTTTTCACTGAGTTTTACTTAGTTTGTGAAGTTTGTAATAAACTTGAATGAAATACGCTTTATTCTTTTTGTTTTTAAGTATTCTTTTGTTTTTTTTTTTTTTTTTCTACAATACATTTGTTGTTCTTGTTTTGTTTTGTTTTGTTTTACTCATTCACCTGCTGCTACTTGAAATTATTTTCAATTAGCAACAAACATGATGTGGTCCTTTACTTATAGTTAAAACCCACCTTTTTGTACATATTTCTCACATGGTATGATTAGGTATTATTGTTTTGTTATAAAGTTTGTCACGCATTGGATTGTGATTCCAAATAATTTTGTCTACATGGAAGTGATCAGTTTGACAAACAGAGATTCATTAAATCCTCAAAAGAGTCGCGGTCCGATAAATGTCTTTTCTTAACTTCTTTTTAAATTCTAAATGTTTTCAATTGGAAATTAATTCTTAATGAATATTCACAGATTATATAAAAAAATTAGACCGATTGGTCCCTAAAAAGTTATATTAAAAATGGGTAACATTGAAAACTATTTATTTATTGCGTATCTTCATATATTGTTTTATCTCATATGATTTTTATGGGTAAAAAAATAGATAACTTTTAAATAATACAAACGAAATGTTTTAGATAGAAGTCAGTTGTGGCCTAATATTGGCTTGGAATTTTAATGTTCTGAAGTCTCTCATCTAATTGGATTGTATCGCATACAGCTGCCTTTTGTATTGCTCATGCTGTTCAGATCAAAGACAAAGAAACTATATTTTTAAACCATACCGGGGAACTTCTAGATATAACGCTGTCCAACCAGCTGCCCAAGTGAAGTCTGAGTACGGTCCAATGCGGCCCAGAGACAAGAGAGAAGAAACAGAAATTTCTTTCTTTGGCGCGCAGAACAACGACCTTTTTTTTTGTGCTCGTCACTTTGGTTGCCAACATTTTTTTTTCCAATTGCATCCCAACTCATTGCGGTTTCTTCCAATGTGGCCCTGGAAACCAAAAAGATTGGATATCCCTTTTCTAAAAGATATTTCCATTCAAACAAGGAGGAGCTACGGATCCATACTGTTTCTTGCACAAGACATTGTGGCTAAGAATATCATCTAAACATAATAAGTTTCTTATTTTGTAAGAAAAAGTTATTAGTTTCTTAAGTAAATAATTCCATTTGATTAAATTTCAGGAATAACTTTCTATTAAATTTGTCATAATGCTTATGTACTGGAATATATATTCATGTATTCAAATATTGGATCAATTGAACCAATATTTCATATATCCCTATCCGATAAAAATATAAGTTTGTGTTGTAAAATTTTCTCAATGATTCTTCATATGTTTGTAAATGGTATCTAAACTTCGGTGGGATCTATGTTAAAATTCTTGTGTCGTGCGTTGTTTTTGTTGTAGGTATTATTCTGTTCTTGGAACCTAAGGAGTATATAGTATGTACTTTTGTCCTTCTTCCTTCTTTCACTTTATGGCGCCATTAAGTTTTGTTGTTTTTACAAATATTTTTGTTGCACAAAATACATTTGAAGTTTTTATATTTCTTATTTGCTCTCTTCTGTTTCTGTCAGTTCATTTTCTTTTTTATTTTATTTTATTGATTCACTGATTGAACATATTTTGTTGATTAAACTAATTGAAAAAATTTGTTATGTTAAAATTTCAAAGAAAATATAAAATTAATTTAACTTTGGACAAGGAAATTTTGATAATTTGTAAGGTTTTAAATTAGAAAAATTATTTTAAAATATTTTATTAATGGTTTATCTATCGAAAGTGACAAATTTGTTCCATCTACGCATCTTTAGGTGGCACATTTATTCAGTTCCCTTCTCTATTCCTTTAAATGAAATTAATCAATTGCCAAAAGTTTCAGTTTCAAAATTAAACTATTTAGTATTACTAAAGTCATCTGCTAAAAATCCTACAAAAAATATCAGTTATATTGAAGTATTTATTAACATTAATTGATATTAAAACAGATTACATAAAAAATACAATTGATTACGAAAAAGTAACCAAATCAAAAATAAAAAAAAATCTTTCAACAATTTCCCATTTTTAGGGTTCCGTACCCATAGGGAGCTAACGGGACCCTATTACTAAGCTTACGATGTCTGTCCGTCCGTCCGTCTCCTGCTCTATCTCATGAACCTTAATAGGTAGAGAGTTGAAATTTTCGCAGAGTGTGTAATTGTGTGTAGAACGACAAATACTAAAAATACACATTTTTAGAAGCATTGTTCTTTAATTTAACCTTTTGTTTAACAATTTTTTTTTTTGTAGTATACTTTAAGCTGTTAATTGTAGTATACTTTTAGGCTGTTAAATATAAACATATTTTTTTATTTTAAGCAAAAAATCGTGAACGATGGTACAGAACCCTCCGTGTGTGAGTCCGACTCACACTTGGCTGATTTTTTCTATTTAGTTTGGAGTACTTTTTGTATCCTATTACTGTGGACCACAATTCTAAATAATTTCATACGCATTTCCTTTGTGTGTAGAAATACATTGGGCCTGTATTATTTCCAAAAAACTAAAAACAGAAAATGATCTCTCTAAAGACCGAAAAAGACAAAAAAAAAAAAAAAAAAGTGTAAGTAAAAACCACAAACTGTAAATGCATCCGAGTAGAGTTTTGTATGAATGTAAGTCACTCATACTTATTGTGTGAATTTGCAATGTGTGTGTTTCAATGAAGATACAAATATACGAGTACACATATGAATTTGTATCTAGTATGGGTGTATAAATACATTGAAATGGTTATGAGGATGATGAAAAACCCCCAAAAAATAATTAAAATATGCCAACAGAGGCAATAAAAGGCAATGTTTGCCATATTTGTTGCTTTTGTTGGTTGGTTGCTTGGTTGAATTGTAATTGTTATGAAAAACTGAGGGGGAAAAATACTTGTACAATTCGAGTATTGCGAATATTTACTACAAGAAAAGGAGGAGGACTTTGAGGAAAACTAACAAACTACAATTATGAAATTTTATATAACTGATATTGTTGTTCTTGTTGCTATTGTTGATGATGATGATGATGATGATACTGATGATATTGTCCATTATGGTGAAGATGAGTAGATGATGCCTTTGGAGACGGAAATGAACTTAACACAAGGCATATGTATGTTAAAATATTTCTTTTGCGCCTCAGAGAATAAATACTATTAGATGCATCTTGTTTACTAAACCGGGCTGATTTTGTGTTTTTCTTTTTTATTTTTGGGTGTCGAATTTAATGCAAAAATAGTTTGAGGAAAACATGAGACTATTGTTTGGAATTTTTTTTCTTTTTCGAGTATTTTGGTTGCCTGGTAAGTGTAAATGATATACGTATGTGTAGCAGAGTGCGCATCTGTTTGGCTTTTAAGTCTTTATGAAATTCAATAGTAATATTGTAGAAAAGATCATGGTAAGGGGAGACTTACATTGGAACAAAAGTCAATAAAGTTAGTGATTGTAAATTTTAAATAAAATTTTAAAATTACTGAAAATTAAAGCAATTGTATTATAGATAAGTATATATACTCGTATAAAAGTTGAGATTGGTAACAAATGGAATTTATTTGATTTCTTTAGGAATGAAGTTTTAGGATATTTATTTGATAAAATGTTAATCAAAACCAAACAAGGGAGTTTGTAGAAAATATATCAAACTACACAATTCACTGTGGCCTCAGGTTAGTCTCCTAAATAAGCATTTTGATATACTAGAAACTCACCATTTTGTGAACTGGATGTGGTATAATTAGAACACAGAGATCACTTGGCAAAGATTTTCTATTCTAGAGGCAATAATAATAATGCCTTCGTTCCAGATGTCAAATAATAATTTTAAATTTGTGCAAAGTTTGGGTAAAGTTACATAGACCGCTCGCCATTGTGTAACCTGAATTTATAATAGAGGGGTGCGTGGTTAGGGAAGTTCACGGTAGGGTATCCCTGGTTAGTTATAGGTCATCCTCTTGAACCAACCTACAGAATGAACAAATAAAGCCAGATCTGCCAGTAACAATTTTGCCAATTTGCACAAATCATCGATGAAAGGCTACCCGAAAAAAACGGGCCCAAGAAAAGCGGGACACGCGCATAAAAGGTGTTCAATACTTTCAGATTCTTTCTTATCTTAATAGCAGCGACAGAAGTCTTGATGTAGAACTTCTGCTTTCTTTGAGTAATTAATTCGATGGCACAGTGCCACGTTAGGAATCACGTCATCATCCAAATCTTATTCTTTTTAAAGTGTAGAGGTTCTGAGGTTCATGTCGGTTGGTAGCAAGGCCTGACTGTTCGGTCGACAAAGTAGCCAGGCTCATTTGCCCACTGCAAGCCTGCTAGATCCCTGGTTTTCACTTCCAGGCCTGAAAGGATATCTTGTAGAGGTCTACGAATTTCAATAATCACTAGAAATATTGGCAGTGCCAATCCCTTCTCACTCATCTGCCATCTCATTCCTTAGAAAACCAGAATGGCGTGGTACCCAGATTAGCGTAAAGGGCTTGGTTAAGGACCGCCATCACTCAACGCATTGGTTTTTGTTTTTGGTACTGTAGACCAACGGTTCCTTGATAGTAGTTTGTATGTCAACATGAATTAATATTGTTGTCTCCCTTATAGTGTTTATCAACTTAGCTGTATGGCAGACTGCACAGATCACTGCTTAGAAGTACACTGCACCAGTCTGATAGATGGTGCAATAGTTGTACTGATACATTAAAAATTTTAAACCTTTTAAATTTAGGTGACATGGTCAAACACAATAGATATTTTATTTTTATATATTGTATTTAAATAATTAAGTAAGTTATTACGTTATCTTGAAGGTACATGATGGAATCATTGGTAAAAATGGAATCTTTGACTATAAATTTAGATGATACAAGTTATGATAAGAGTACCCAGAAAACCTTTGAATTTTTAATTATACTTATGAGTTTTAATTTAAATTCATTTTAAGATGTCATTATCTTTTTTATCTATTCACAATATATTTCTTTGAACTGAATTTAATTCGTCAGACCTCCTGATGCTTTTAGTGAATAAGAGTAATTTAACCAACCTCGTTGGTCAGATGTTTTGAGTTACATATGGTGTTATATCATATTTCTAAGATGGGGAGACAAAAATTGATGTAAAATTATTAAAAATCTAATTAAAAAATTTGGTTCAAATGCTTTTCCCCACTCACTGTCAGCTTCTCTTTGTTTTCTCCACTTTAAACACGTTAAACTTCTTTTATATTTTCGCACATATCCAAAGGGCGCGTGTCGTGTGTTTGTATCTTGTATCTGTGTGTCTAAAAAAAAAGCAATTACAATGCCTCAAACTGTTGCAATTGTTTGCTGTTTGTTGTATGGCAACAACAAAATATGAAGTTAAAAAACAAACTGAACGCATTATTAGCAAAGGACAACATAAAGCTTACATCCTTTATGTATTTCAACTCGTTTCTTCTTGCATATGGCAAAAAAGTCTGTCCTCAGTCCCGTACGAGTTGCCGCCACAACATTATACTTCCGTTGCGACGATGTTTAGAAGCGAATAATAGACAAAAGCGCCAACAAACGCGATGAGAAGGATAACACAATAACTATGATGACGACCAATTGGACCACCACCCATGGTCGTTTGTCGAGAACAACAGCAGGATACTCTTTACCCAGCTGGCTAGCTGACTGACTCAATGACTGAATGACTGGCTGACTGGTTGGCTAACTCACTGTATGAGGTCTGAGCGCTTTGGTTGGCAACATGTTAGTTACGTATAATGTTGCTCTATGGTATTTTTGTCAGTAAAGCTACCCACATCGACGTTGGTTAACATTGTGGACCAACAGGAACAACAAAAAGAACTCAAACTTATATGTTTGTTTCCTTGTGTTAAATACGCGAATGTCCTTCCTAATCTCATTTTCGATGTTATCTGTTTTGGGGATATTCTTTTTCTTCTACTTCTACTTCTACTACTACCACGTACCACTAAGACTCCTCTATCAGAATTTGCTTCGTTCCCACAAGCGTGGCCACCCTTGCTATACTTAGTCCTTACATTTTTTGTTTGCTTCTTCTCCTCTTCGCTTGTAACACAGCACATTTTTTTTACATATTGTTGTTGGTGTTTTGTGTTTGTTCTTGGTTATAAGCGCTTCCATATCTCCATCTCCCCAAAACTCTTTTTCTTTTCTCATCATCAACTTTGATGCCATGCCGTATTACCCAACAATGCAATGCTCTTCCGGTTTTGTTTGGGTTGTAAACGGAAAGTATTTCGTTACGTTTCGTTGTTATCCTACTGTCTCATGCAGCTTTAACCGCATGCCGCACGGGCACACACCGCAAAAGCAACGCACAGAAGCGCTTCATTTCCCGGGACTGGGATGCTGAAAAAGATGCTGGGACTGATGCAAAAACCATTGCAAAGCGCCGCTAGTCAAATGTGATTTTGATTTTTTATCACTCTTTTTATTTTGAATTTCTTTTTATTTTCATTTTTCCCACTCTTTCGCTGAAAATGAATATGTAAAGTTGACCACCCACGTTAACCAATGCAATTTCATTCTTTTTTAAGCTTAATTTCTGATGTTGGTTTGTTTTATTACATTTTGTTTGTGACACTTACTTCGACTTCATTTTGTTTTATTTTCATTCATTTTATATCCTATTACCTTTTTTGAGTGGACAACAATTGACTGTGATTATGAGTTTCTTAATACAAAATAAATCAACTGAAAGAATTAGTGAGGTTTCCAAAAATATTCCATTTATTGTTCTAGAATTTTATTTCGTTTTTCGGTATAAAATATTAATCAAAAAGTATTTCGGCTGAATTTCTTCTATTAGAGTTGTTATTCTGATGATTGTTTCATCGTTTCATTATTAATTAGTAAGAATAACAATAATTATTAAGTTCAATTATTGTCTAATAGGCTTTTCATACAGAACGTGAATCGATTCTATGTTGAATCGACCCCGATTCAATGGTCAACAACCACAAGAATAGATTATAATGTTAAATGTGAATCGATTCAGGTAGATTCAACGATGGAATCGGGGCTGACAAATTTCTGATAGTGTTGGAAAAATTACGGCCATTTTCTGTCACAACTTGTCAAAATGTCTATAAGCAAAACAAAAAAATAGCTGTTCATGATCCAGAATCGGTGATCTGAACGCAAAATCGATTCACATTAAATCAGTTCGGTGTGAAAAGGCTAGTAATCAAGATAACTTAATCAATGTTTTTATACTCGACGAAGTTTACGAAGGAAGAGGTCATTTTGTTGCTATTCTCCTTCTCATTTTGAGCCACCACTTTAAGAGTATCGAATACCGAATTCCTGGTAGTTGTTTACGACATTTAAGTCATGCATCCCTGTCCGTACATGCGTCTTATGCATTCATCTGTTTGGACCAAGTGTTTTTTCAATTTTTGATATAGAATTTCAGTAACAGGAAGACTTATTTTTTGTAAGTTAAATATATTAAGAAATTAGTTTGATTAAACAACGGTGAGGTTAATATAAAAAAAAAAAATATACATACATGAATTCTAATATAGAGAAGGCTAAAAAGGATCAGAAGAAAGATTAATAGTAGAAAAATAGACTTTTGTGACAATTAAAAATCTTTTATTTCACAACTTGGTTCACTTGATTTATTGATTACACTCAGTATGTTAAATAATTATACTAATTATACACAAGGTGATAAAGTTGATATAATTTGAAAGTAACAGATCAATCTAATATAGAAGTAATATGAAATTCTAACCGCCTCTTGACTCATATTTATGTAAGCCAGTTATTTCTTCATCATTACTTGGTTCATCTTCCTCTGTTTGTTTCGGTGTATTCATTTTGTACTTAGAACTAGATAATGTGTTTTTTCTGGAATCTCCTGCCCTTCGAAAACGATGTGAACGATATGATCCTGAGACAGTATCTCTTAGACTAGAAGAAGAATACCAATGACCATTCATATGTTCGTTTGAATCACGACGCTTGCTTATACAAGGTGAATAGCAAAATTTCTGATCAACACCGAAATTGTTGCCTTCACTCATAGTTTGCGGTAAATGGTGATACAAAGTCTCAGGCAGAAAAAATGATAGAAAAGCACCAATAACGCCTAAAATTCCCAATATTAAGAATGGCATAGACGGGTCGACTACTCCCAAATAAACGATACAAGGCGATAGTAATGAAGCTACATAGCCCATAATGTGTATGAAAGAAAGACCCTGAGCACGTATAACAGTAGGCAGCACTTCGGCAGCATATTGTAGACCAATGTTATAGCAAATATTGGCAAAGAAACGTCCAGCAATTGCAACAGCTGCCATACTAACTCTATTAGTTAGATACGCTGCAATGATACTTAATAGACCACAAGCCAACAATTGAAGGAAAGCACACCAGCGACGACCGCATCGATCAAGAACCAATACAAGAAATATATCTGCTGGTAGTTCCGTGAGACTGGCTAGTGTAAATGTTACGAAAAGGTTTGTTCCAACTGTATTTATCGCACGCACATGTCCATCATATACCAATGCTATTATCATCCATATGATCATCAGTATAAGTGTTATACGTAGAAGTCGAAGATAATTCCTGAGATGTAATATGGAGTATTCGCGGTTGTGTTTCTCCTCTGCATGGAAACGTTGACAACACAATCGAAATCTATCAAAAATACGTGGTGGAACTTCTCGCTTATTCGATTTAGCAACTTTGGTTAAAATTTCTATAGCTTCGTCCACTTTACCAATCGAGACCAACCACCTATGGGATGATTAATAAATAAATATTTGCTTAATTTGAAAGACTTTAATATCTCACCTTGCTGACTCTGGTACAAAACATTCTGCTAAAGCAGCCGTTCCCAAAATAAGAGAAGTAAAAAACGAAAATGTCCTCCAATTTCCAAAAGCACATGCGATCCATGGTACTAGACATGAAGCAGGCGTATAAAACAAACCAATTGACATATTAGCAACGAGTGTTCGATATTTAGGACCAACATACTCCAATACTACGAATTTATATGATTTTTTTTTAAAAAAATATTAAATCAAGCTTAGAATTGTTAAAATATATCACGACTTACATATAATATAATACATTGTATAACAACTATCGTAGGCCATGCCCACCAGGAAGCGTGAGAATCCAAATGCTAGAAAATCTTTTGACATTGATGTTATAATCCCTCCAAGGGCACCTATGAAATTGGCGCTCATCAATGATGGCTTACGACCAATGCGATCTGCAGTCCAACCATAGAAAATACCACCCACTATTGAACCACAGAAGTAGATCACAGTAGCGTAAGTGGGCAACATTTCGTTATCGCACACCCAATTTAATTCTGTCGAAACAGACTTGTACGGTAAACTATTACTATCATATTGGTAATAGTAGCCTTCACGGCATTTGCATATTGGCCAATTTGGATCGGGTTCTGTTATATTACGTTCAACAATTTCCGTATAATTAAGATCGTACATAAAGCATTTTGCATATTTGCCATTCTTATCTTTTGGTATCGATAGTTCACGAGCCAATTCCGGATCTACTTGTAGATATTTCAAAGTCGGTACATTGCACCAATAATTCTCTGGAACCAGCGTTATAAAGATATGATTGAGATAAATGAATGCAGCGAAGAATAGAAATGGTATCATTATTACGAAAAGTTTTTTTTGAAAAAATCCAAAATCGCCAATTATAGGTAACATGTCATCGAAATCGAGACAATTATATAATGAAGATCTTGATTTTGAAGTCCATTGTACACTGCCGCCATCATTTTTAGTCATTATGTATTATATATAAGTATTATTATTGTATTTTATTGTAAATACAAGTATTGTAAAACAAAATCAAACTTGTTTTTAATTGAGTTATACGAGTAGATTACTCAGGATCTACATAAATAAATGATTATTGTTGACATATGAGGTTTTTATTTTGAAAATGGCATAAGTAACTTTGTTTTTATATAGAGATATTTAAGGATTTCCATTTTAACATAAAATAAATTACAAAAAAAAAAAAAAAATTATAATGGCAACTTTTGAGAAGATTTACTGACCTATTCTCAAACGCCTAACATTATCATATCTCGCTGTTATGTCATTTTTCCATTACAAGAAAAGCTCTTACCTTCGTAACTTTTGTCCGACATTGAAAATGAATTATTGTGATCACGCATTTCCTTTCTCCATACTTTTCATTATATTCCAAAATTTCCACGAAAGATAATTTTGTATCACTTTTATTTGCATATCATTTCCGGCATATGGACACCTTGGCTGGCTCAGAGGAAGTCCAAACGGGAAGACCAATTTTCGATCAGGAAGCGTGAGAATCGAAATGTTGTCTTCCAAGGCGTCAATCGTCTATGGCTTATCAGCGTAGACCAGAGACTTCACATAGCCTCTCAAAAAATAGTTCAGCGTTTTTAAATTATATGATGATGGAGGCTAATTCACGGGTCCATTATGCGAAATTATTCGTTCACCGAACGTTTCTTTCCATAAATCAATTGTGGCATACGCTGTGTGGCACGTTTCACCGTCTTGTTGAAACCAAAGCTCTTCCACATTAATGGCATTCAATTGTGATACAAAAAAGTCTGTAATCATGACCATTAAGTAAAACGTTCTGACTGGCACAAATCCAATAATTGAGCATGATGCCGAATGGAGTCATTTGGATCTTCCTCAATACTACACTACTACATACTACAGCAGCAACAGCTTCTTCGGTATGCACTGTACTATGTCTCTCAGGATGCGTGTTGTTCTATAGTCCTGTAGAGTAAAAGTGATGCGCAAACGATTCATGGTTGCTTGAATTAATTTTTCTGATGGACAATTATGCCGACCGAAAAATGGAGGAAGAGCCTGATGAGTTTCTCGAACTGAACTATGTGAACTATCTGCACATTTTATAGGCTTGTTCTATTCATGATGAAATGGCCAACCAAATTAAATACAAAACTAGTAAAAAGTAGATTAACTATGGTTATGTCGAAGTTGTAATACTCTTCACGCACCTTTTATTTCTTCTGATTAATGTTCTAAGTTCATGTTTTATATGGGAGGTACCACTCCTAGTAGTCCGAGGATCTTGAAATTTACAAGTCTAGAGGATATGGGTCATACATATATAGTGATCAAATTTTAAATCGATAATACAAAAATAATATTTGTAATATGAACTTGAATTTTGATCTGGTTTGTATGGGAGGTACCCTTCCTAGTAGTCCGATTCTGATTCCGACAAATATATCCTACAAATATTTTTCTTTGTGCAAAATTTCAACTCTCTACCTCAAAACTGAGGGACTATTTGACATATAGACATATGTAACCATGCGTCAGGGGGAAGAAGGTTGTAAAAATCAAGAAATTCGTGTGACGTAATATGTGGATGATCCCTAAGTAATCCATTATTAAAATGTATTTCATATTAATCGTCGTCACTTATAGGAGTGATGAAATCCTCGGAAATCGTATATTGTTTCAAATTTGTAATTAACAGGAGGAGAACAGATCCATTTCTATTTGTGAATAACGCCTAGTCTTCCACTCTTTGATGACAAATTCAAAGTTTGAAATTCATCATTGTCATCTAATGTTAGTTTTTATGAAACATTGAAGTTTTATCCAATTTTCTTTCTATTCCAATGATTATGCTGAAATAAAATCTTCACTTATCGTAAAACATTATTATTATTTTATTTCTTTTCCACAAATGCACGCAATTAGTTGCCTGAGTACATACACTTTCAAAATAAACGGCTCCTATAGAGTATTTGAAGTTTATGAAGTAATACGAGGGGAGTTTGATGAGCTTCTTAACTATTATAAATCATATTATTTTTCGACATAATTTGTTTTATTCTTAGCAAAACTAATTGATGCCCTCAGAAAAACAAATTTCCTTAAAGTCTTTAAAATGGATCTCAGTTTCACATTCAATTTCGTCATTTACTGAAGATTTGTTAAGACAATTTCTATATATTTAGAAGCAGATGAACCATGTATATTTTTATTCATATATTTTTGAATTGTTAAGAAACTTATTAAACTCCTTCTCGCAGGAAGTATTTATTTTAGATAAGAAAATACAACATATGATGCCACTTCTTCTTAATACAAACCATTGAAGTCAATAGATTTTATAATTTATGATTTAAATGGTGATAAGAAAATATTTATAATATTATTATAAAAACACCAACACAGAAGCACAGCTATTCATTTATATGATAAAAAAAAGATACGTCTATAAGAAGAAAAAGTCAATAGTCTTTAAGTCCCTCAAAAAAAATCCTCATCAAATTAGAACAAAATGTTAAGTTGCTACCAAAAATATAATCATCATTTCAAAAACTATCCATCATTACCCGACAATCAGACAACGTATGGCTTAGTATGTTATTATTTATTGATGGGTTCATCCTTGTTACTTACTCCATATGGCAGGTTTACTTTTTACTTAATGTACTTTCGAGAATTTCACACCTTTTTGTCGGCTCGAATTTGTTGTTTCTCATTGATAAATACAATATTTAGCGCAATTAAACTTTGGTCTTCTTATTTTGTTTCGTTTCGTTTGGTTTCGTTACATTTCATTTTGTTCTGTTTGTATTTGCTCTATTTTATGTTATTGCTATCGATAAACCAAATTGTGTACTTTAGTACTTTAGTTAGGTCGCGTGAAATACAAGTATATTATGTATTTAGTGCTGCCGACAGTAATATTGTTTCGATTGATTGGTTACCCAGTATGGTTTGGTATTATACGAGTACACGTATGTTCAATGCTATTGGAATTTGTTTATTAAGAGCAATCGATCCATGATTTGATGTCTAAATAAAATAAATATTGTACATATTTAAGCAGAAAGTCATAATATGAGCCAACTTGCGATTGTTTGTTGTGTCATTTACACCTTTCTTGAGTTGATTGAAACTTTCAAATGTTTCGCTCTAGTTTTGCTTACTAGTATATTAGCTATACCGGCGAGTTCTGCTTCGCTCCGGCAAAATTTTATTAAAATTCTTTATCATAAGCAAAAAAAAAAAACTAGTAGAAAAGACTAACTTATAATACTATTCACTGCATGAAGAGTATAAAAAAAAACAAAACAACAAGTTCATTATAATATATTTAAATGAATTGAATTAACACAGCGTTTGATCTCGAGAGCTCCGTGTTTTATGCCTTACAAACGACTTAAAAATATCAAAAATTGGCAATGTGATTAATCGTCAGGCCAAGAATTATATGGAGCGGTTGAAAAATCAGCCAAAAATACTAGCCAGGCGTCTCTTAAAGCGACGCAGAATGGGAGGAGTCAGAGTGGCGAGACGGTTGACCTTTCTACTAGATTCTATTAATTTAATTGTTCAATCCCACTTAGTATTGTGTTAAGGTTGCATTGTAAATGTTATAAGTTTAATTTAAGTTGTTAAATAGAATAACAAAAAAATTAAAATATTTAATGATACAAAAAAAAAAAAAAAAAAATACTGCTTCATTAGTTGATTGTGTTAAAAATTAGCGTACCCGACCCTGCTTCACACGGGTTGTTTCCTTTCATAACATCACTATTTACGCTCTCTACGCTCTGTTACACTTCACATCGGTCGGAAATATAATTTTTTGGCATAAAGTCAAAATTTTCATGAAAATATATTTGTATTTTAACTGAATATTTGTAAATTACATAGTCCAACTACAATTAATTGAAATTAGAAAATAATCTAGTGACAGCCCTATTACCTTAATAGGATTGCAAAGTGCATTGTATCTTCACCTGTTCCTTGTTGTAAACAATGCGGAAAACTTTTTCTTAACTTTATAGTGCTGGCAAATTGATTTGTGTAAATTAAAAAATTCTGCAAAATATGGAACAAAAAAAGTTCAATTTGTACCAAAATGTAAACAGTTGTGATTATAATTTAATAAGTCTATTTAAATGTGTTATTAAAGTTTTTTGCCCAATTTTGTCCATTTACCAAATATTGTGGATATTTTCAGAGACGTTAGCTTTCAGTCATTCAACCCTGCTCCAGGTTTGGCTTGATAACAATCGGAATGCTAACGAAGTTTCAAACTGGATATTTGAACAAATTGGCCAAGAAAGCATTAGTATCGTTCAAAAACGAGAAGTGATGAAAAATATTAATAGCTTTCAGTTTTACATAAAGAAAAATTTGCTGAAATGCAACAGAACAATAGCCACTTTCAAAACCAAACTTGCCAAATGGCTCTCGTTAACTGTGACGGTTTAAAAAAAAAACAATACATGATTTTCATTCAGTCACTAAGCAAAATTCACAAAAGGTATTTTGAATTCTTAGCCCTAACATTGCTTTATTTATTCAAAAATATATGATAACTTACTGTCAACAAAAAATACAAGTTTTCAATAATACAATAAGGAATATCTCAATAAAACTTAAAACTAATAAATTAAATTATAAAATACATATAACCCGGTGGGGGAAATTTGATTTGCTAAGTAGCTAACTATGCTCATACTCATAGCCATATGTGGTGAGAGACAGACATCGAAAATTATAACGGCCAGATTCAATCATGGTGGACGGAGAAGCGTAGGTGATCCAGAACCAGAGCATTGATAGCGTTTGGCGAAATCTCAGGAGAAAGAATGTGATATAGTTTGTTATAATTTAAACATAATACACGAAATGGATCGTGTGAGGCAAAATTAGTTGTGCACATACTAAGAGCAAGGGGGACGAAATTTCTAGTGGAACGACTAGGGACACAGAAACTTAGTTGACTCAAAAGTAACGGCGAATCAACAATACCAGTAATAAGTTTGTGAAGAAAGCTTATACCTAGAGAAATTCGGCGATTACTTAACGAAGAAAGATCAATAAGAAGAAGCCTGCTGGAGTATGAAGGCAAACGAATACTAGGGTTCCAATTTAAGCCACGAAGTGCAAAAAGAAGGAATTGCTTCTGTACTGACACAATACGGTCTTCATGCATTCTGTATTGAGGGCTCCAGACGCACGAACAGTATTCGAGTATTGGGCGGACAAGGGAGATGAAAAGAAGCTTGGTAGTGAAGGGATCATTAAATTCTTTAGACCATCTTTTAATAAATCCGAAAATACTTTTAGCTTTATTAATTGTTGAAGAAATGTGATGGTTAAAGGTCAGTTTAGGGTCAAAAATTACTCCTGGTCACTGAAGGTGAAGACACGCGCCAATGGGTTGTTGTCGATCGTGTAAGAAAATAATTGAGACTCCTGACGATGCAAAGTCATAAACTTGCATTTTGCGCAGTTTAGCTCTAGAAGATTGGATAAACACCAAGAATGCAGTGAAGTGAGTTCGTCTTGCAATCTGACTTGCGAAAAAATATTATTAAATGAAAGACAAAGTTTGACATACATCAAAACTCGAGAGTAATTCATGGAAAGAGGAAGATCATTTATAAAAAGGATAAACATTAATGGGCCAAGATGGCTTCCCTGAGAAACGCCAGAAGTAACATCCAATACGCAGGAAAGAGTGGATTTAAATAACACTCGCTGAACTCTATTTCTTAAATATGAAGAAATCCAACAAAGAAGATCTTTCGGGAAACCTATAAGATCCAGTTTAAATATTATAAAAGCAGATCATGATTAACGGAATCAAATGCTTTGCTGAAGTCAGTATAAATGACATCAGTTTGACATTTCGTTGAAACCAAGGTTCGCTAAAGTTGTAAATTCAAGCAAGTTAGTGGTTGGAGTTCTATTCTTTATAAAACCATGTTGACACGGAGAAATAATAGATTTACAGTAGTTATAAAGGGTTGATGTGAACATTTTTTCGAACAACTTTGGGATTGCAGGCAGTTTGGCAATACCTCTATAATTTGATATGTCAGCTTTGTTACCTTTTTATGTAGCGGAACAATGAAGGATTCCTTCCAGATATCAGGAAAAGATGCGCTCTGAAGTGATATATTGAGAAGTTTAAGAAGCGGCTTACACAGAGACTCCGCACAGTGCTGAAGGAGGCATCTAGGTATTTTGTCTGGACCAGGTGAGTAAGTGGGTTTCAACGAATTCAAATTAAGAAGAAGATATTCTTCATCAATTACAAGATTAGCAATGTGCTTACAATGAGAAAATAAGATTTAGAAGAATAAGTGGATTGAAAGAATTTTGCAAACAGGTCTGCAATACCAAGATCACTGTGGGCTTGTTCATCAGCTAGATACAACGATGAGGGAAATGAATTAACAAAGTTATGAAACTGCTTAGGGTCACGCGAAAATTGCAGTCTACAATGTGAGAGGTAGTTACGAGGGCTGCTACTTAAGTTTTGCGACAGACTTTATTGTTTTTCAAAATATTTTCCATGAAGATCAATACACTTTTGCATGCGATTGACCCAATTTTCGAAACACTCGGATTGAGGTATCTCCAAAACATGTGTTTTGAACGCATCAACCGCTTCTTCAGGCGTCGTAAAACGTTGACCTCGCAATTTATTTTGGATGTGGCAAACAAATGGTGGTGTACCATTCAGAATTAACCGTTCTACGTTTCTCTAAATGCTTCGAAGTGCTTCGTGCGCGAACAACTTTTGTTGGATTTGGCTCATCTTGAAAGACCCATACAGTCGACGGCTGTTTAGTTTCAGGCTCATATGTATAGATCCATGATTCATCACCTGTCACGATCTTATAGACGTCTTTTGAAGCACCGCGATTGAATTTTATCAACATTTCTTTGCACCAATCGACACGAGCCTTTTTTTGAGCGATTGTCAAATTATGCGGTATCCAATACGAACAAATCTTTTTGACGGCCAAATGTTCATGCAATATTGAATGTATGCGAGTGGAACTAATTCCCAAACATGTCTCTATCTCACGATATCTCACATGACGATCTTGCAATATCAGTTCACGAACAGCATCAATGTTTTGTGGCACAACAACCGATTTTGGACGACCTTCACGAAATTCGTCCTGGAGAAAACTACGATCACGATTGAATTCAGAAAACCAGCGAAACACGGTGGCCCTGGATGGTGCTTCATCACCAAAAGTCGAAACGAGTTGATTGGCACACTCTTGTTGAGTTAATCCAAGTCGAAGATCATACAAAATCATTGCTCGAAAATGTTTACGATTTAATTCCATTTTTTAGCAGCACTCGTATGACAAAACGTTCTGAGTACATTTATCATTAAAAACGACAAGCTTTACTATACCAATGTCAGATTTAACATATCAACATTGGTGTTGCCATATCTCAAGACTTAAGTAGCAACCCTCGTATTATAACAGATGTTATTGAGTGAAAGGAAATTAGACAGGGCTACACAAAAGTTAGCAAAAGCAATAGAAGTGCCAGTTCTCTTAAAGTTTTTATATATGGGCGGTAAGATTGGGCGTGGTCGGATTGATCTGATATTTTGAATATTTCTTTTTAATGTCATAAATAGCAAATTTACCAATTTAACATCATTATTTATGCCAAAAAAAATAGCAATTCCCATCAACGTTCACTTTGAGAATCAACAAAGTATACATATAGAAAATTAAAGTGATATTCCCAGATCTCGGTAACGGGGACACATATCGGGACCAGAACTATGTTCAAGCCAGGAACTAACTATACACATTCAGAAAATTTCAATGCAATCATATGAACTTTATGACAGCGCATAGCATACGAACATTGTAATTTTTGTATATAAGGGAAGATTTCATGATCGAGAAAGTTTTTTTAATCGGAAGAAAAGCATCGAAAGCATAATCGGTCTACTAACCGCGCTAAAAACTTCCGCCCAATGTCCTATTGTCCCCCGGAACCTGCCGTTAGATATTTCGTCGGGAGGATGCTCGAGATACTTATAAACAGATATATGAAAACTTAATCGAATTGTCAGACTTTTGTAATTTCTATTTTCTAGTTTATAAATTTGTTTAATGAAGTAGATTGAACTATTTATCATGTATTATAGTATATACATACAGTATATGTTTAATTGGAAATTAATAAAGTTTCACTATTTACTAATATTTATAGATTTAATTTATGTATTTATAAATGAGTTTTTAAGTCATTCAGAACAATTATATATTAAATTGAATTAGTATAAATTATATTATGTAATTATTTTGCTAATATTTATAAAGAAATTATACTACATATATGATAAAGAATTGACAATAGTTTAGTTAGGAATTGTGTAGTGGTAAGAACTTCTACTATCAATTCAATAATACGAAAAAATGTGTTTTATTCATTTGCTCATTTGTGAGTATGGTATATTGATAATGGATTTTATTTCTCATTTTCCAACATTTATCATAGTTTTTACACTTGTTATTAACTTCTTATCTTATCAATAATTTCATATTATACTCATAATCTACTATGTATTTATAGTTCAAATGTATTTTTTATCGTATCAATACTCTTTATATTTACCCATTTAAAAAAAAAAGGAACAATTGATAAGAAACCAATTTCATATTTAGTATTTTTCTTGACTGCAAATCTTATTTACATTGGTCAGATCGGAGGAGATAAAAATTGATCATTTTTTTGCAGTTTTTTTCATTCAAAGTATGAATATGTTGTACCAGGGCTGCAATAATACACACCTCAAACATAAACAATTTCAATGCAACATCAAACTTGTTCGTGCATGTGATTACAGCATTTGCCGGTTTTATCATTAAAAAACGTAAACACAACATGTTTGAATGCGTTTGAATCGTAGTATTTCAATTCCATTTTATTCCAGTATCGAGAGCGAAAGAATATATTTCTCATTTGCTTTTGCTATATTGCAATGCATCTCGCTCGCACACCCTTGCTGCACAAACATTTTGTTCAATTGGGAGCGTAAGCAATCACTTACTCTCGCAAAGTTGATAATCGCTCGCAACAACAATATGAAAAAACAAACAGCTTGTGTGTTGTACAGAAACAAAAATAATGCGTACGCAACCCATTTGTCACAATGCATTTCCTTAGCAAAAACCAGTGCAGAGTGTAGATTGTATAGAGTTCATTCAGTCATTGAATGAATTCAGTTTCAATGTTTCAATTTCGTTTCTGTTGTCTTTCGGTATGAACGTGGTTAGCGGACGCTTGAAATAAGAAATTGTGAATTTTTGAATTATACGAGGAAAAGTTATTTTACGAGCGAAATAATAAAAGCAATTCCGGAAGTTGTTCGAATGGTTTTAAGTGTTGAAAAGAAAATACAAATTTAAAAATTTTAAAAAAAAAATTGGATGAAATTTTGAATGAAATTAAACAAAATTCCGTAAGGCGTGAAAGGCCAAGAGTTTTATGAAAATTGGCTCAAAGGATTAAAAAGCCTTTAAGTAAAATTGTATAAATCAATTCGTGGCTTTTGAAAAAGTCTGAAAAAGTGTTGAAAGAAATTATTCACAGAAGTTTTTGAATACTTTTGGTGTCGACTGTGTGTACTTTGATGAATAACCGAAATTGATAAGAGTGAATCATATACATATAAAATTGTGGAAAATTAATTAAAAATAATAATCAAAACGAATATAAATTTTTTAAAATCGTAAATTTCATTAAAAAAAAAAACAAATCTTTTTTTTTCTAATTAAAATCACCAAAACAAAAAAAAAAAAAGTTAAAATTCATAAAAAATATTTAATGTGCATAAACTAAATAAAAAAAAAATAAATAAAATTCCATGAAAATGTTACTAAAATAACTGAACGAAATATTTTCTATAGAAAACATAAAATCAAATTGCTCCCTGATAGCAAATACATCTAAATTTTTAATCCACAACTTGGAGGTTTTCTCAAAAACAAATTACAAACAAAATTATTATGGAGGACGAGTTACGTTGCCCCACATGCAAACAGCTCTTTGCTAATCCAGTGCTATTGCCCTGCTTCCATGCACTTTGCCTTGGATGTGCACTCGATATACAAACGGCATACACGCCAGGTGTACCAACTGTCCCGGTAAATAGTGTTGGTGGAGCAATTGGAGGAGGAGGTGCTGCCATTGGTAGTGCTGTTTCCACACACAGTTTGGCACATGCTGCTGCCCATGGTAGTGGTGCAGCCAGTACATCACATAACGGCTTAGGAGGAGGACCAGGTGTAACTGCAGCAGGAGCTGCTGCTGCTGCCGCTGCTCGACACTCTTCGAATAGCTCGGCAGCGAGCACAAGTAGCTCTGGTACTTCCGGTACTGAAAGTGTCACTTCCGATCAAGATCAATCGGATAAAGTAAGCATTTTAAGTGAAGCTGATTCGGGTGTTGTTTGCTGCTCGAACACTTCACGTCCAGTTTCATATGCTGGTACAGCCCATTTACAGGGTTTGTTGCAAGGCGCTGCAGCTGCTGTGGCACCACCGGGTGCTGCCTTCTGTTTGACTTGTCCACTTTGCCGTAAATTGGTGTTCTTCGACGAAGGAGGTGTACGTAATTTGCCAACATATCGCACTATGGAATCAATTGTGGATCGTTTTTGTGCACGTGAAGCATTGCGTTGTCAAATGTGTGAAACTGATCCAAAGGTGGCATCTCTTATTTGTGAGCAATGCGAGATACGCTATTGCGATGCTTGTCGTGAACTTTGTCATCCAGCGCGTGGGCCACTGGCTAAGCATACTTTGGTGAAGCCACGTGGCGCTGCCCAACAGCGAGAATCAGTTTGTGGAGAACATGAAGCCACATTATCCCAGTATTGCATCAATTGCAAGATGCCTGCATGTGGACAATGTGTTAACGAGCAACGTCATCAAGGACATGAGGTGCAAGCGATTATGGTCACCTGTAAAGCTCAAAAGGTAAGTAAATTTCTAAACTAAATAATAATAATTTATGAGAAATGTAAAATGTCTTTGAATATATTAAAATAGTATACGATTTTCTTCATTTATTCATTCATTCATTCAATTCTTCCATCATTCATTCATTAATTAATTAAACAAACTTACGAAGATTTATAGTTGTATCTGTAATTACATCCATGTCCATGTCTCTTGCAGTCTTCATCTATCATACAATATAAGAATTTCAAAGTTCTCTTCTCAAAGCACCAACTTTTACCCTTAAAGATTTCCTGGTGTAAAAAATAAAATAGAAACCTAGTCAAGCTAATAACAATAACAAATATCAAAGGAAACTAAACTTGTGCACTTGTTTCTTGTTCAAGTCAAAACCAAAAACTTTTCTTGTCCAAATAAATAAACAACTGAATGCTGTAGACTTAGTTTTTGGTTAAGGAAGGAAGGAAATAAGAAGTGCCCGTCATTTGTTTCTAAGTATTGTAGTATGTAGTAGGAAAAATGTCTAGAGGCTTTGTTAAGTCTCGCCTCACCGAACTTGTTGTTTTTTTTTTGTTTTTTCTTTGCTTGAGAATAATTGTTTTTGACTTGTCTGTGAGGAGTTCTATTGAGAACAACAACTGTAGCATTTAAAAATAAACTCAACTAAGAATGGTTAATAGTATTTTTGTTTGTATTCTATATAATTTTTAAGATAATTTATATCACTTTAAGAAAAATGTTGTACAAAATAATTTAAATTGGATTATTTTCATTTTTTTTTTTATTTAGTTTTGTCTTTTGTTTCCTTTAGTCTTAGAGATTATTATTTAATTTATTTATGTTAAAAGGAAATTTTCTTGATAAGATTTAATTTTTTAACATAATTTTTCTTTTTGCATATTTTTAAAAATTGTTTTTTTTATTCTTTTCTGCAAATTGGGACTCATCGAACACCGAAAAGTGATGAACATATGAAATGCCATAAAATGCCGGACATGCCTTTAAATGCAAAGATGATTTTACAATTATCATTTATCATATTTTGTGCGAATATTTTGTTCGCCTGCATTATGGCATCGATGACTGACTGTTCATTATTTGTTCAGGCATCTCTTTATTCATAAGATACTACATAGAGCTTTACACACCTTGACGACGCTACCTTTGAAGAACAAAAAGAACAATGAAATCACTGAGAAATGTCATACGCCAAAAGTTGATATTTAATATAAACGATATAACTGACAGTTTGAAAAAGTAAAAATATAAAAAGCAATGCAATGAGGCATGCGACAAATTGCAACATGAAATGAATTCTTCTTACAAAAATTCTACAGACTAAAGGATAAGAAAGATAGTTGAAGGAAAAGAGAATAAACCCAAAAACAAATGTAATAAAAACAGCAACAGGCAAAAGTAAAAAGTATCGAGAAAAAATAAAAATATACAAAAGTGAAAAGATACGCAAGCGAAGCATGAAACAGTTGACATTTTTGGCACTTTTGTTGACAGCAGACGAAAAGAGTGTAAAAAAAAGATAGCAAAAGAAAACACAAATAATAAAAAATTTCACAAAAATCAGTCAAGAACAGGTGACTCAGTGAGAAGACTGAGTAGTCGAGCACACCCAGGTAGATACCACGTAAAACACACAAAATAAGTATAAGATAAGATATACATAAGTGTTCAGTATTGCAAAATGTTAGCCATCTGATTATTGGTAGTTACATGAAGGAGACTATTATGGATTTAATTTTTATTTAAATATACATTAAATTATTTTTATTTGCTATAAATGAAAACCAGGACATAGTGGGTATTTTTAGAAAGAAGAGGCAGATGAACTCATCAGAAAAGGAATTGCTAATGTCCCAATTAGACCAGAACCATTTTGGGGCTGCCATGGAGTTCTACAAGGTCTTCAAGTTCTTAACTCGAAAAGTGGCTTGTGGATTAATTGCATCAACATTAAATTGATACAGAAAATATAAGAGTAGCAAAAACCTTCATGCAAAAGAACACAAGAATTACACAGAAAGGTATGCGAAAAATCTCAGGTTTCTTTCTACACAATATGCGGGTTAATCAAAACGATCAATGTAGACTACATAATGAAGAGGAGGAGACAGCAGAGCATGTGCTATGGAACTGTGAGGGCCTAATATGGATTAAACTCCTCTACCAGGGTTTCCAGTACTTCGAACCAAATGAAATTGCAGGTTTACCTCCGCAGGAGCTTCTGGAATTCTTATGAATATCAGAACATTGGAGGAATTATAACTACGAGGATTGTCACAATAGGTCCAATGATGTCTGCTGTGATAATCTGTGTTTAGTTCCTGCCCTGACTTCAATCTATTCTATTCTAATCTAAAATGATATTAAATATTTTGTTTCAGTTTACAAGTATTTTGCAGTATTTCATACCTTTTCTCATTGTCATATTTATTAGTCTACTACATCAAGTCCTCAGGTAATTCTGGACAATCTTATTTACTCTTTGTTATTCTCAATTGATTCCTTCATAAACAGGTACTAGTACATAGTTCTGAGTAGAGAGAGGCCAATACTTATTTAGTATCTTAGTTTTTCCCAAGAAAATCATTAATTTTATTTTATTATGCGATAGTTTTTCATTTTCTCTCATAATTTCTCTCGTTCCCTTGGTTGGTTGCAATGTTCATTTGCTTTAGTTTCTGTTCATAATTTTTTTTTGTGCATTTTTCATTTACTTCATTTCATTTTGTTTCGTCTTGTTTGGTTGTGTTTCATCGTTATCCTTTATGTTCGTTACGTTCCTTGTTTATGTATAATTTTTTTTTATGAAATAGATTTATTATAGTGTAGCGTGTCCTGTGCACATTCCCCTTTCTGATAGAAGCTACCCTTATATATTGTGATACTACTATGTAGATTAAAGTTTTTGTTTGGTATTTCTTTTAACGTGCGTCGCATTCTGACACATAAAAAATACTCACCAATTCCCACATAGATACACTTACACACCCTTATTCTGCTGCACCTTCTTCAAAATAAAGAAAGGAGAGATTGTTATGGGATTTGTGCTCCTCATTCATGCCAGCAAAAAAAAAAAAAAAAAAAAAAAAAAAATTGCATGCAACGAGTTACGAGATACAATAAAATTCATACAAAACCGTGTATTGTTTTGTGGTAAATAAGAAATGTGTATGAGTTGAGATACTTTTGTTTTTGTTAGCTTTAGTATTCAGGTTATCAATTTTAAGTATCTAGGGAAATGCAGTCAGTAAACACTTGATGGAATTACACTTTGGAAATTCCTTTGGCTGCAGTTGATTTTTTAAAGATTTAAAAAAAATATGTCAAAACTATATTAAGTATAATGATAATCCATTGAACGATTACCTGGTTAGTTTAAGTTAACCGGTGTGACTTCATATTGCGAATGAATGCCTATCAGAATGGAAACAACTGTTTGTATTGCCTTATACTTAGTAGGTAGTAGACAACTAAAATGATTTTAATGAAATTTAGGACCATAGTAATGGAAATTCATGGAAATTTTATAAAACATAAAAATAGTTTTTTTTAATAACAGAAATAACTCATTATTCCTACATCACTTCTATGAAACATTGTCAAGGTTTGAAGAAATGAAAATCATTTGAGAAAAACAATTTATTAATATGATTGCCTATCGAGAAATACTATTTATTTAAATTAAAAAATGGATTGATTTAGCATTATTTCTATTTTTTTTTTTCTTTTTTCTAAAGCTTTGTGAACATTTTTACAATAAAATACCAAAGGAAATTAAATATTCATAGTATAATCAATAAATTTTTTTTCTTTATTTTATTGCAACATCTGACATTTCTAAATGTAAAAAAAATTATATATTTTATTGAAATAAATGATTTATAAATTATTCAATTATTTAAGAATTTTTTATAATATTTTTTACTTTGTTATTGACAATAAAATAAATAAAAATAATAAAATTGCCACTTATTAAACAAATAATAATAATTTTTATAGACAACAGACAGATAGAAATGCAATTTGCAGTTTAACATATTGAAATAAATTTAATTGACTGCGGGATACAAAAATAACAAAACGACAAACACAAAAAAAAAGAAATAAATTTGAACTCACCAAAGCAAACATACACTTCACTAATCTATGTAGATTTGTAATTATTTAAATTTTGAATTGTTTATTTTATAGACAACAGAATTGTGTTTTCAAAGACATCTACAGATGAAATCATTCATACCATTTTCTTGATAAGTTCAAGATGGTTCTACTGATATAATTTTGTAATAGATAATACAATATTTATTAGTCAAAAATGATTTAAGTATTAAAAATAATAACTATACTATAGCTGAAAGCCATGCTCTTGATAAGTTCAAGATGGTTCTACTGATATAATTTTGTAATAGATAATACAATATTTATTAGTCAAAAATGATTTAAGTATTAAAAATAATAACTATACTATAGCTGAAAGCCATGCTCTTTATACCTTGTAGTACAATTTAATTTAATTTAATTTTTATACTACTTCTTAATAATAATAAGCATAGTGAACTTGCCATACTCGCTTTCATGTGTTACAAATATCAAACTAAATTGAAAATACTCTTTACACTTGTGTAGTAAAGTGTATGAAATTAAAATAAAAAAACATTGTGATAGAAAAAAAAAAGAGATTTAATTTATGTAAATGCATTTCTTGAATAATAAACAATGTTGGTAAATTTACGAATTGCAATGGTTTTGATTTTGTTTCTGTTGCTGTTGCTACTGTTGCTTTTGTAGTAAATGTTGCCGCTTTTCGTTTATAACTGTGTTTGTTAAACATTAAATTATTATAAATAATAAAAAATATACAAAAAAAGAAAAAGAAAAAAAGAAATAAATAGTCTGTGTTTGGCTGTGTTAGAAAGAACATAAGCTTTGGTTTAATGAAAATTAAATATCCTTCACTCCACAGTAAATTAGATGAATTTGATCATTCAGAAAAAGAAAGTTTATGTGTTGGCTAAAAGCAATATTTGTTTTATTGTTCAATGAGATTTTTAATGATGACAATTTATCATCATATACGTATGAACTAGAGACCCGCACCAGATTTACACGGATGCATTAGGAAAAAACTGATTTACATTTCTTCATCGAAATCCAACGATGTCTGTTTGCATGTCTTGTTCAACGACCAGTTCCCAGCATAACTGATTTAAAAAAAGTTTTTTAGTTTAATGTTGCCCGTAATTTATTCAAAACAAACTTGTTTATTACGCTGTACTTGAACATAAAATTTATTTAATATTGAAAAAATTATCTACGCATAAAAAGTTATAGATTCTAAAATCTAACAAAAGTAGATGTTTAACAAAGACGACTTAATTGATTTTACCATATATGTACCCAATATACCAAGATTTAATTAGAATTAATTAGAATGTATTGTAAATATCCACCATTATTTTAATGACAATGAAAACCTTATCAAAATCCGTTCAATGGTGCAGAAGTTGTGCGTATCGGAAGAGACAGGAATTTTAAGTTGTATAAATTGTTATATTAAAAATTTGTATTAAATTTTAGTTTATTTCTTTTTTATTTAACAAATGGGGAAATAATAGTGAAATGACAGGTGAAGGATGGCAATTTGGAAACGGTGGTTATTTAGGATGTTTTTTTTTTCTAGGGACTTCCTCTTTCAATAATCGGAGATCTCTGGTTCTGATATATGTATTGTACATTCAAGTAAGCAATGTCTTTATCAAATTTCAGCTTGGTAACTGTAGGAGAAGATTGCTTAGGAACAGACGCGACTTTATTAATTTACCTTAATCATTTTAATACTTCATGCTTTTATGCGTTGCAAACATCATGGCCAAGCGATAATATCTATTTAAAAATGAAAGGTACACATGAGTATAAAAAAAAACTTAAAATAAAAATAAATAGTTTAAGTGCGGCATTTAATTTGAAAAATATAAAAACAAAATAATCATTATTTTGATATAAATAAATATTTGCTTTGAAAATAAAGCAAACTTAATATAAATAAAATATCTTCAATTTGTCAAATATTTGACCACAAACTTGCGTACAAGTGCATAAAAAAGTAATAAAAATATCAAAAATAAAAAACAATCAAACAAAAAATAAAGTTATTTATAGTAGTAAAATCAAAAATGTGAAACTCATAGAAACCGCAAATACAATAAAATATAGAAAAAAAAAAAAAAATATTGTGAAGACTTTGTCGAACAGTAGTCGTCATAGCGGCATACATTGGTGGCCATAAAAATTTAATAACCGCCACTGCTATCTTCATCTACTATAGAAACAGCAACTCGAACCGAATCGCAGTGAACCACGCAACACAACTAACAAAATCTATCGATGTGTGTGAGGTCACTAAACCCTCATCGACAATGATAAACCACAAAAATCTATTAAAGCAAATCAATCTAAACTGCAGGCATACACAATCACTCACACAATCACTCACTCACTCACTCACTCACTCATCATACACTCATTTAGTTTTGGAGTTTCAACAAATAGAAAAATTAAGAAAAAATAAAAACCATTGGGTTAAAACTTATAGTGACTACGTCTTAGAGTCATCAAAACTACAGAGAATTTAATGATTTTCTTTTGATTATTTGAAACGATGTATTGAGGGCGGTGACCCTAGGTCAAAGTCATCAAAATAATTTAATTAAATCAAAGTTAGGGTTGTTGCATTCTATTTAAATGAAACTTTTACTTACTTATGTAAGTATGTACTGATTTTATTTTCCGGTTTTCAAGGGTCCATTAAAGTTTTTATTCGAATTTCAAATGTCAACAGTTCAACACCTAAAAGAAAAAAATCCATAAAAAATACCTAAGCATTAGTATCTAAACTCGTATTAGATCCGAACTAGAATAAGTAGTTGCATGTTTCTAAACTTGAGTTTTTATTTTGTTAATTTTCCTAATATCACACAATAAAAAAAATAAAGGACTTGAATTCGTGTAAGTAATTTTTTTTCTTCATTCCTTTAACACTAAAAAAATGATTATCTCATAAAATGTTTACAATTTGGCAAGAACATCAACAAAATGTTACGGACTTAAGAGTTCATTGGCATTTTTGGCGTTCCAAGTTAAAGTACCTACCTGCGTGTACAATTTCATAATGAGCACGAAGCTTGACAATTGCCTAGTAACATGCAAAAGAATCATAAATTATAATACTGATGGAGAGATGATGTGTATGGTTTTTTGCATTTTTAAAAATAACACGAAGGATATAATGATAACAAAACTATAATAATAATAATCATAGAAAATGTCTAAAAAGGCAACTAATTTAGATAAGCGTTAAAAATGAATTTGATATACTTACATGATTATGAATAATATACTATTAGACATGATTTCAAATGTAGCCTTAAGATTAAACAAGGTACTTACGTTCTAGAATAGCATAATGGAATACATCGATTGAGCTATGTATGTTCAACTGTACATCAGTTCATTCATGCGCCTCAGTTTTGGAAACAGTTTTCCTTTGCTCTGGGACTGACCATGTTTGTTCCAAACATACAACTAGAAACTATCCTACAATATTGGAGATATTAAGTAAATATATATTATAAAGTATTTTAACGGTTTTTCAATCATAAAAATTTAAACTAATTTATAAAAATCAGCCAAGTGTGAGTCGGATTCACACACGGACGGTTCCGTACCATCGTACAAGATCTTTTGCTTAAAATATAAAATTATGTTTATATTTAATAGCCTAAAAGTATACTACAATTAACAGCTCAAAGTATACTACAAAAAACAAAAAATTGTTAAACAAAAGGTTAAATTAAAGAACAATGCTTCTAAAAATGTGTATTTTTAGTATATGTCGTTCTACACACATGTCAATTACACACTTTCTGAAAATTTCAACTCTCTACCTATTATTAAGGAGATAGAGCAGGAGACGGACAGACGGACGGACGGACATTGTATGCTTAGTAATACGGTCCCGTTAGTTCCCTATGGGTACGGAACCCTAAAAAGTAGCTTAACATCATTTCAGCATTTGTGGCTTCAGGGTTTCTGATGGTGGGACCTATAGCACATTACTTGTTCTTAAAACGATCTGATAACACCAATAATAGTCGAGTTGGTTTAACATGAACATCTGTCATGCGAACCCAATATTAGTATGCCGAGTACAAACACTAATAAGTGTCAATCAACGCTGCCTTAGAGATACCAATTTTTAAATTTGGAATTGTGACCTATTGTATGCCTCTATCCTTCTATGAATCACAACACTCAGTTGTATAATGCAATTACTTGTTGACTTAATACTCTTAATACTGCTTCTGGGTAAGAATCACAGCCACCACCACGATAGACCTATAAAAGAACTTTCTCCGCTGGCCAGAACGGAAACAAGTTCCGTGGGATTCTAATCACTCGTGGTACACGAACTACAACTTATTTCAACTAAAATACAGTTCTGGGTTGGTAAACCAAGAATTAAACTATGTACGTCTCTAGAATAGAAGGTATTTTTATGAAGTTGAAGATGGAATAGTATACACCATACTTATGGATATAGCTTTTCATTTTATCCGATTAGTATAATCCAATTAATTAAAACTATTTTCCTTCTATACTGTTGCATTAAATAAAATTTTATAGAATTTCTTAGCCACTCTATTCTATTAAATCTATAAATTCAATACATTCCTCATACCAAATCTTGTCCAACTATCGTAGCAATTTTATCAATGTAACCTTATCAATATGCACCTAATCTATTGAAGCTATCAAATTTCTTTTATCTATTCAATTGGATACTTCCAAAGCAAATTAATTATATGCTTGTATAATATTTATAATTATATCCAATGTATTCTACACTCATCCACTTCTTATACATACATCTATCTCTCTCATCTATCTTTATTTTACTTTCAATCAACAGCTCGAATGGTTCTTTGTCGAGGGTTTTTTTCTTCTATAATCTCAAAAACATAATGAGAAAGAATAAAGAAAAAGCTGAATTTCGTAATTAGGTCTCATTTAATAGGCTTCCTTTAACACAGTAAATATGTAGAACTTGAATCAATGACAGCAGGTTTGAGTTATACAATAATTACATAAAAAGGCATATGAATTAATAAACAAATTTAACGCTTTCTAATTAAGTAAGGAAGAAGGCTCATACTATTGTACTTACGACATATTCTACTTGAATATAAAAAAGATAGACAGATTGTTATGTTGATATAGACTAAGTAGAACAAGAAGCATCAAAACAAATTTCAATACGATAGATATGTGTATAGATATAAATCATTAAATAAATACCATGTTTGGAACAAACGGGGAATACATGTTTTTGAGGCAATTACAAGGAAGAATATCACAAAACAAAAAAAAAAAAAAAAAACAGTACACAGTTTATATAGGAAATAGGAAGGAAGGTATGTAGATAGAATGTGGAATGTACAGAGACATGTAAAGATATGAAAGTTGAAATTAATATATGTATTACTCTAAAGAGGGTAAGGCAGGAAGCTAGTCAAGCTTATATACACATAGACATAATTGCTGACAACACGCATTAAGGATGAGTACAGAAATTTTTCCTTTTTTTTGTTTTGTTTTGTTTTGTTTTGTGTTGTTGGTTTCTTGTTTTTTGGTGAAACTCACGTCATACACCATTAGAACATTTGGTTTGGCGCCAAAAACTCACTTCTAAATTCGAAAGAGTACCTATAGAAGGGTGTGTGTGTACCATAAGGATATGGTTTATTAAAAGTAGCAATGAAACACACACAAAAATAAAAGTAAGGCGCAGCTCAAAGAGTAAAAATATAATACGATATAATAAAATAAAATTAAACAAAAGCGCAAAGTGAAAATCCTTTTAATGTTTTGGTCCCTCTGCAGCAACAACCTTAATAAGAATAATAATAAGGACAACACAACACAATACAACAATAAACAACAATACAAATAGACCGATGAACAATGCCATAAAGCAGAATTTTAGGGCTCCACGCCTTTTCCTACTTCAATGCTCCAAAAAACCTTAAACGCCGTCAAAGGACACCCAGAGTAGTTTACGCATTTTATTTCAGTTTATTATTTTAATACACCCAGCGTAATTATTTAGTGTATGAATTAAAGTAATGGGTAGCATAAGGTGAATGGTGTTTTTATTTTGGGTTGTCCATTTTAATGTAATTTTGCTTAATTCATGAATAAAGAAATAAAAATGAAAACAATTTGAAAAAAAGGTTCACTTCATGAAATAATTTCCTCACGAAATTTTTACACTCTCTTATGCAAATAATAAAATTTACTTTTAATTGTTCTTTTATTTCTGGCAACAATTTAATTTTACATTTCTATTGGAATGCCTGAACAAGAGCAAAAGGACAAGTTGGACAATAGAGTGAATTGGAAAAGGTCACCTAACTTGTGATTAGTTCGAAACTTTAAGTTTTCATTCTTCTTAAATATTTTGTACAGACTTTTAATAATGTAAAAAATCAGTGAAGTTCTTGAAGAATTTTGTGTATGTACAATGTATTCTTATACTATATAACCAATATATGAAGCTTTTAATAGTCTACCATACGTGTATTTGTTATTTAACTATTAGTCCTGGTTGCTGTTTCCCGGAAAAATCTGCTTTGGTGAAACAAACACGACTTTGTTTTATATATATAGAAAATAGATAGCTAGATGTTCTTGAAAAAATCAATCTACAGTTGTCATACTACTTAACGGATAAAAAATATGAATACTCTCAGACTACCTCATTAAAATGAAAAATCATAGTCACATCAACGATACTAAATTCTACAAAATATTAAATAGTATTTCACACCTACCTTGCTTGAGAACTTCAAGGGATTCCTTATCGCAAAATTAGCGTCAAAACTTGTGAAAGTGTGACTGACACTTTAAAACCAACAACGATACACAAAAATAAATAATGAGAGACCATAACCGGAAAGTGAAAAGTAGAGGAAGGGGAACGGGAACGGGTGTGTCTGAAGGGAGACAAGTGAAATGGAAACACCTGAAAACACAATGAAGGACTTACACAGACACACACACACATTCCATCTAAGTTTAAGCTACTGACCCATAAAATATAGCAAAGCCTTAATAACAGCAACAGTAAAACAAAGACTGGCTGACTGACTGACTCACTTACTAACAAGGAGCAGCAACAATGCATAAGGACACAATGTAGCAAAAAGGTATCCTTGAAACTATATACATTAGTACTTATGAGAAATGCCTTTGGCGAAAAACAATCCAAAAACATGAAAAATGCGTTCGTGCCAAGGACTGACAGCGTTAAAGCAATAAATTAAAATCAGGAAGAAAGAAGAAAAACCATAGAAGGCGGCAGGCCAAAAAGTGGAAGGAAGTGTTAGTTGTTCATAGCTAAACTGTTCAGCTAGTGAAAATGATAATAGATAGATCGTGTGTCCCTAGAAATTTTGATTATTCTTTCGCCTTTGTTTCATATTTCTACACATTTTTAAGTTTTCTAATAAGTTTTTACTTTCTTCTATAACATCAAATTTCGCTAAGGATTTTTACTTTCTAAAATCAACTAAAAATATAAATGGCTGCTTGCCTTAGTTTATTTTATAAAAATTATAAAAAAATTGATAATCTTGCAACAAGTTCTATGAATCAATCTAATTTTACTTAGTCATAATAGATTTTGATATATCAAAGAAGGATAGAACCACATACTTATCAATAGACTAACAAGGCCAACTTAGGTTACATAAAGTTGAATAGATTGGATGAGGGTAAGAAAGTTCCTAGGGGATACTGACTAATTGGCATCGATAGCTTGGAACCGAGTATCAAGTAGGTATCGGTTAAAAGTACATGTATTGGTACTCATAATTGTATTGTGCTGTTTGTTTTTGGCACGACACGAAAAAAGAGAATGACAGTCGAAATCACTAAAAACAAATGCAAATGATCAAAAATTCGCCAACATTGCTGCAGAGTGACCAATTTTTGAAAGATTTGGCCAAGATATTCACCTTGCTCTTTCTAAACGTGAAAAGAAAAATAGTGCAGTGCTTAGTTTTTGTTTAAACTAAACCAAATTTTATAAATAATTAAATAAAGAAAAATAGTAGAGTGTTTTCTCCAGAAGTCGCTAATAACCGCCAATCTTTTCATTTGGTCTTCATTTTTTCTTTCAATAAATATATAATAATGGGTCGAAGGAAAGTAAGAGACACAGCATAATAAGGAGTTGAGCAGAATAAATAGAAATGAGAATTGTCATCTTATCTTAGATAAATACTTACTGCTGTTTCTATTATCTTTATTTTTACGAAAAATCGACCGATACGAGTAAGTATCGATACTTTTCATCCGATGCCGAGTAGATATCGATAGTTTACGACTGATAAGGAATTGAGTAAAAGTATCGATACCTCCCTACCTGCAGATTGGGAGTATCAATCAACGTCTGTTGAAGGAGCTGTTGAGAAGAGAAGGAGATAAAAACAGTGGGTCATATTCTGTGTAGTTACTAAGTCATATTCAGAAGAAGATTCAATAATATGGGATTCAATTTTTCTAAACGTCTTCGATATTTCTCATAACGAAACAGTTTACTTTACAGATTTAGGATTTAACGGTATACAATATAGCTTCGATTGTAATACAACATGACTTCCTTAGGCATTAATTAAATAAATTTGTGTCAACCATTAACCTACTACAATACAATCTGTTCTTATACTGACATTTGTTTATATAACATACATTTATTAATTTTATAAGGTTTTATCGTAGTTCCCATTATCGTGGTGCTCTTAATATTCAAAGTTTGCAAATGTGTTCGTTCAGTAAACAAACTGACTATCACGGACCAATATCATGTAAAATAAAATACAATAATAATTTATTTTTATTTTGACATATGTTTTCTATTCTCTATCTGAGCTTATTGCTGATTGATAATACACGACACCACATCTTTTTATTATTTCAAAGAATTATAGTCAACTATTTTTTATAAACAAGCATAAAAACTGAATGAAAATACTTATAATTAAGGTCATTGAATGAAATTAACATTTCCACTATAAAATGTGTAGTACTATATTTACCTTAAAATAAACTAAGAACTTCAAATGTTGTACTATAAGTTGGCCAGAACCCATTCCACCCTCTTACTATTCATCATTAACTATATTAATGGTACTTAACACCAACAATCGACAAGCATCAATGACACTCAAACATGTTGACAGTTGTTGCAATAAAAATATTTTGAATACAAAAACAGTTTAATGGCTGAAAATGGAAATATTTTCTTTAACGACACCTTTTACTAAAACCGCCAATATGTGGCCAATGCTTCAGAACAGATCGGAGAGTATTGCCTTTGGGCCTTTGGGCCTTTAGTTCTTCATTATTATGTAGTAGGTATATTTGTATATAAACACTCACATGCTGGAATGTTGCATATGAACGCGTGCCGGCGCCCGGGAAAACAAGTCAAACCAACATATGTGAAATACACACATGAAGGTGAAGGTAGGCAGCATGTAAGGACAGTTTTATTTGACACACTAAAGTCAGAGTATTTTTTTCTTTCATTCTTTCGGGTCTTATTTTGTTTTATTTTATTTTTGTATGGCAGCTAATTATACAACGAACGACGACATTGCCACATTTGGCGCGGGTTAATGCTTTTATGTGGCTGCATGCCACATTAAAAAAAAAAAAAGAAAGAGAAAGATAAAATGAAAAAAAATGAAAATAAAATGCTGAACATTTAAAAAAGCCATAAAAATCGTACTTATAAACATCCCTCATACCCCTCGATTGCCCGCTTTATCCATTTGTGATGATAAATTAAATATTGAAAGTCATTTAAGGCCATTTAAAGTGTCGATTATTTTACGTTGACTATGTGAATTTTTTTTAATGAATAAGGAAAAATGTTAGAAATTCAATTAAAAATTTTGTATAAGGAATTTATTTTTTATATACATTAATTTTTTATTGATAAATTTTGATTAAAGGATTGATTGCTTTCAGTTGAAAACTGCTGGCCATAAATATATTTTTGTATTAATTATTGTTTTTTGTCACGTGCCATTTATATATAAATGAATTTTATGTAACTAAGGAACAAGAATATTCTATTTATATTTTATTATATTTTTATATTATTTTCATTGTAAGAAAGAAATAACATATTAACTGAGAAGTGTTATAGGATAAAGAATCATCTACTCGATACCTTAAAAAGATTTTGAACGAAACTACGTTTAACAATTAAAACAAAAAAAAAATTTTTTTTTTTTTTTTTTTAAATTCCAGAAAAAATATAAATAAATATTTAAATTAAATTTTAATTTGTTGCATGTTCTTTAAATTGTCTTGATTATCAAATATCACACAATATAAGTAAGGACTTCAATTTGTGTAGTATTTGATAACAGCAAAAAAAAAGAGCATACTACATTTCTTCAAGTCAATTGGAAAATGTCATTTAATTGGTCTTTTGTTGTCACTTAGAACTATTTTAAAGTATTTTTGATTTTGATTTCATTTAATAATTTATAAGTTTTATTGCTTCTTAAATTATTCTATAAATTTTAATAAATATTATACAATGAAATGCAATGAAATGAAACTAAGTATTGGTGTAGAAGTAAGTCGACAACCATTTTAAACAGATGAGTATCAGTAAGAGATCAGTATGAGAAATCTGTAGAAATAAATTGTACCGGACAAGGCTGTAACTATAACATAATTTTTGTGCCACAAATGACAATTTTAAAGCCTTAAGACTTACTTGTGGAATGGCGTTTCAATTTAACTGGCAACCTAAGTAGCAAAATCGATGGCAAAATTGAATATTCATGGTAAATTGAATATTATGAGATATTGAAGCCAGATAAAACCATTTCTGAAAGTTGAGCTGATAAAGAAACCTGTCATCAGATTTTACTTTTCCATTTGATCACAAGTTAGGCCACCAGTTAAAAACTGTTTAGATATAATAGTTGCATTGAAAGTTTCACGTTAACCATCATTTCAGTTATCAGACGTCGCACTTTCCTATGACTTATTCAATTCGTTGCAGAAGTAAAAATTAGCCTTATTATGTTCCTAGACTCAACAAAAGAGCAGTTATTTTTGGAACAGAATCCCTACACTGCAGTCTGAAAGATATGAAAAAGCTGTCACTTTGAATAAAAAGACTTACTTTGTTCACACAATTTAAACAAATGAATGAATTGTATGAAATTATTTCTATTATTGACGCTCCTCAAATTCTATCCAATAATCGCCTTTCATTGCTGCCAAAAAATTCGTTTCATCTAAATAGTTATCTTTGCGTGTTTCCGGATGAGCTTTTAGATTAAAATTGCGGATGATTTCAACAAGTGCAGTCTTAATTTGAGTCATTGCAATACGTTTGCCGGGACATTTTCTGGGTCCAGCACCAAAACCCAAATAAACTCCCATATTACGATAATTTTTGAGACCACCATCAAGGAATCGTTCCGGTTTATATTCTTCTGCATCTTCATAGTATTCGGGATCATGATGTAGTGAATAGCCAGGTATGATGACAACATCACCTGGTTTTAGTTGAATTCTTGTGCCATCCTTATTAATCAATTCATAAGGTTGAGTAACTATTTTACGTCCAATATTTAAAGGTGGAAATATTCTTATACTTTCTACAAAATGATTATGCTATGATACAACAAAGAGTTAAAACTCTATTTCATGTTCTTACCATGAATACAGGCTGTTAAGTAGGGTAAATCTTGTAGTGCTTTAAAGCTCAACGGTTCAGTTCCAATTTCTTCACGCAGATGTTCTTGGGCAGAGGGTGTTCGTGCCAACTAAATTTTTGGTATATAGTAAGTATATTGATAAGATTTTAATTTGATACATATTTTTGATACTCACTAATACTAAGGTATGCGCCATTGCTAGAGCAGTTGGCTCATAACCATCCGTAATGAATGACATTACATGAGAGGAAAGTTCTCGATTAGTGAGTTTCTTTTCCTCTTGTATTTCCAACATGTAATTTAAAAAATCGAATCGATTTTTAACATTGATATCCTCTGATTTGCGGCGTTTTTCTAATGATGTCTCTAATAGATCAAAGAAGAAATCTTGAGCTTTTTTATTAAAAAATGGTTCAACATAGGTTTTTGGAATTAGCGACCAAATATTAGCCAGTGTTGAGTAGATCATGAAACGTGTATATTCATGAAATACTTGACGGATATTGCTCATTATTGGTGTAGGATTATCAGTAAAACTAAGAGCTGAAATGCCTAGCACACTATCTGTCACCACTTCGGTTGTATAACAAAGTGAGATATGTTTCGCATCGACGCCATTGTTTTTGGATTTTTTCATTTGTTTCTTGATAAATTCAACGAGTTTTCTGCACACTTTCTGGGTAACTGGGTAAATAGCATTGATCTGATAATACAAATTATGAATATTTTTTTTTTTCCTTATTAAACTAGTAACTTACTTTACTCGTTGTCAAACCTTGTATAATCTCAGCTCTTCGATATTTCCATACATCACCTGTTAGAGTAAAAATGTTATTCGCCATTATGAGATCCAAACGTGGACAAATCTAAATAGATATTCATAAGTTTTGTTGAGAAATCTTCATATATAATAGAATACATTTTGTCTTTACTCACGAATTTGGAAAATTCATTATCATGAAAACTTAAAAAATCATTAACAAATATTTTGCGCACTAATTTTGGATCTAAAATAAGAATGTGAGGCATCCGACATGTCATGACACCAACAAAATTTTCCGTATCTTTATATTGCCTATATAAAGATAATGAAAATGTTAAAATAAATCTTACAGATTATACAAACTATAGTTGATAAACACGATTCTTACCAATAGAATTCATCGATGTCATAAACAACATTACGTTTTTGTGTAAATATACTAGGAAAACTACCCACAAGAGGATAGGATTTGACTGTTTTAATGCCACGTATTGTCCAATAATCAAAATTCCATATAAAAAATATATAGATCAGGACCGCAATTATAAATAAAAGCATCAAAGTAAAAGCAAGAGAAGACATTTTGATTTGATTTGATATTGATTAAAATTTTGTAATTTATTCATCCACGTTTGATTATGATTTTTGATTCAATAGTAATTTTATCCATTGGTTTTGTCTAAACTTCTGAGTATTTGTATCTCTCCTTCTCTTAATTTTGTTCCGGAATATAATAATTAAACCGTATTAACGCATTTAATGAGTATTTCCGGATGTTTTAATGATTGATTTGTTTATTGATTTAGCTGAAACAATTTAATTTTATCGTGTCAATAGATTTATTTTAAAATTTGCCATTATCTTTTTATTCCATACAATTTACTGCATTTTAATGCAAACTAAAAGCAATTTACGTTACATTTCGTTAATATCTTTTTTGAATTTACAATTTTATTATAGCAAAAGAAATTTATTGATCCAAATAGTGTCCAAAGATAGACAAAAAACAAAAATGTTTTTTTTAATAAGAACTTTCATTTGGATCCCAGTTTGTATGGTGGTACCCCCAAATGGTCCGATTCGGCTTATTCCGATAAATAAAAGTGCAAAATTTCAGCTCTCTAGTTAGTTTTTGAGCTCAAAAACTGAGGGACTAGTTTGCATACATACAGATAGACAGACGGACACTGTTAGAGCAACTCGTCTCGTCGCGCCGATCAAGAATATATACAATTTATGGAGTCTTCGATGTCTCCTTCTGTATGTTACAAACTTCATGACAAACTTATAATACTATTCACTGCGTGAAGAGTATAATGACGGTTTTAGTTTTTAATAATATTGCTTTGTTGTGATGTTTGTTCGTAACATATAGAAATTCACAGATATACTCGTACCTAATAGGTCTATAATATGATAGACTACCAGCTTCAAGCTTTAAAGCAATGCATTAAAAACGTATAATTTTTTTAAAATTTTTAGTTATTTATAGTATAACAGAGGCTCAAAGTTAGTAGTATATTGAGTGATTGAATTAAACAATATACGCAGATAAAGAGGAGAAGTATAATTCTCAATTAGTAAAATAGATAAAATGATCTCGTATTTTAAGCTAAATACTGCAGCTTTAATTTCTCAATAACTTGCACATTTTTCTTTATAAATTAGATTGTCGGTTCTTAGCAAAAACAGTTTTTATTTGATAATCAATCAATACAACACAGTTGAACGATGTTTGAACATGTGAAATGAGAGTAAACTTCAATGGAACTGAAGTACATTTAATGTATTGATTTTCTTTCAATATTTTTACAATTTTATTGTGAAATCAATCGAAAATTCAATAAATGTTTATTTTTTTACTGTAGTATGTTTGTATTATTTTTTTTATGATCAGTTAATTAATTACGCGCCCACTTTTGTAAATTAAATTAAATTAAATTATTTGAAAAATTAATTTCAATTTTTTGTTTTATTTATTTTTTTATAAATTTTAATTAATGTCCAGCATTAATCACAAAAAATACAAAATATTATTTAAAAATAACTTTTCAAGAACTCAAAAAGACATGAAACATCTCTTATGTTTATACAATTGTAACTGATATCATTTCAATAAGTAAAAAGATTATTAGCTTGCCTAATGATAATTCGAGACAAAAACTGTAAAATAAAAAAAACCGTTTTGCAAATTATGTGGATTTCGTGACCGTTGATGAAAATGATAATCAAAACAAAAATGACAATGCTAATAAGAATCGAATTTGATACCACTTAATTTAATAATGCGAGTTAGTTGTTTGTTTAATTGATTTCTATTGTCTTTGAATAAAAACCTTATTCAATTATTTAACCGGTTCCCTATGCATGTCATGATAAAAATAGGCTGTCAAAAATTTAGCTGATTAGTTCCAATTATTTGGACTGGGTTTTGAATACAATCAAAACCACAAAACTTTGGTTTTATACCTTTGCCTTAATATTTGTAAAGCATTGTACAATGATTTAGAGATTCTATATCTACTATATTGAATTGAGAGTGATGAGGATAATCGAAGTCTAGAAATCTAAAAGCCAATTGCCAGCAATCGAACTTATCTAAAGTGGCCTATCCACAGCCAATTTGTTCGACGAATTTGTTGTGTTCGAAAAATGTTCGACTGTGGATATCGTTGCCAACGAACAATTCGGTGATCGTCGTTTTTTTTTTTTATTGAAAAAATAAAATAATTAAAAAATTATTTGCTCGGAATTAATTTGGTAAGAAAATAAAAAAAAAGATATAAACAATTAAATTAAAATAATTGCTTTCCTAGAACTACAATATGTGAATTTAAAAATTTTATGTTACAATTATTAAAATTAGACCTACAACAGCACAATGTGCTTTATAAGTCTCAAATCAATCAAATCGCCAAAGATTAAAACGTTTCTATCTTTGGCGTGTTCGATCGAATATTTTCGACGGTGGATACGACTGATCGCACGATCATCATTTGTGAAAAATTTTCGAAGGGCAAACACGTGGTAAAATGGCTAAACAAGTGTTAGAAGAATTTATTGCATTTTTTAAAAGTGAGCCATCATTATGGCAAACTAAAAGTGAAGCATATAAAAATAAACAATTAAGGAACAAAGGTTGGGATGTTCTATTAGAAAAATACAAAGAAATAGACAAAAATGAGACTTTAGACGCAGTGGAAAAAAAGTGAATTCGCTGCGAGCGTCATATAGACGCAAGCCGTATCACTTTCATCCGTCATGTTACGATACTCATTAATCGCTGTTTTCAAGCAAAAGATGTTCGCTTGAACATTCGCGCTTCGTTGCTAGCAAAACGTTTTTTTTTTCGACGAACAATTCGCCGAACAAATTGATCGTGGATAGAGGCCTTTAGAAACAGCTAAGAAAATATATTTTTTTTTTTATAAAATGACAATTGACTATAGTATATATAACGTATTTGATCAGAAGACCCTTTACTGGTATGGTACTACATCATAAAGAAGTCGAAAAATAAAAGCATTCTTAATAATTAAAGTGCGTTAAGTAGCAAAACATAGAAGGGGAAACAACATTGTGAGCCATTGTAAATGGTATAAGCGACCCTTAAGGCTGGCAACCAACACTTAACTATATAAACATTTTAGTTTCGTAGCACAAACAACAACCATAGATACACTCGCCTAATGAAAGCAACACCCACTGCTTTAACCAACCTCAAATCGAATTCAAGTGATTTGTAAACCGAGACATGTGTCCTTCGGTGCGGTTTTGTCTCTAATATAAATACGATTTCCACATTGGTGAAGAGACAAATTGATTGACTCATTGACTGATTGACTGACTGATTAACCGACATGATTGACAATTCATATGTCAATGCCTTAAAGAAGGTTTTCATGCAATTCAGTATAGTAGTGTTTATAGAAATATTGAGTGTTATAAAAGAATAAACTACAGTTGACTGGATTTGTCGTATTCCTTTAGTTGGAAATCGTTTCAAGTTAACCCTTTTTTTCGTGGTTTCTCTTATGTAATCTCTTTCGATTGTTACGTGCATAAAATTAATGAGCTCACTTAATGGATGACTGGTCATTTTGATGCTTTGATTTTGATAGGTTTTTTTGTTTTTGTATTTATTTAATTGAGTCAAATTCTTTGAATGCTTTTTTTAAATTATGTTTTCCTTGTTTTGACTTCATTTACTTAATGCATTTTTATTTATTTTTCTTTATATCAGGCACGCTTCACTTGCACAAAAAATTGAATAAATAAAAATAAAAAACTTGTTTTTTCCTGAAACATTTCTTTTTGTTATTTGTTCAATGGTAATAAAAGTAAATATTTATGTACTCATTTTATTATGGGCCCAATATGTATTTTATTACCTCGATGTCTTCGTTTTCATGATTCTTCATGTTATTTCTTCTTTTATGTATTTTTCTTTTCAGTTTTCGATTTTATTTCTATTTTTTTTTAATATTTTGTTGCATTCTTAAATGATTTTCGTTGTAATTAAGTCATCAGATATGTTGACAATATCATTTCTGACTTTGTAGTCGACAAATTTCAAGTGATCGTGAATTGGAAAATTGATGTTTAGATTTTATTTATAAATTGTTTACATTATCAATTTACGACGTGTTTCTATGGAAGAAATATTTTTTGATAAATAATACTATTGTAAAGTAAACATTGATTCTCTTTGAATTTGAATTCAATACACAACATGTGATTATTAAATAAATTTTATTGATTCACATTACTTTCCTGGAGATTGAGAAATGATGTGGAATTGATTTTTGAAACTTAACTCTTCTTAGTAGATAATGTTGACTAGAAAGGAGGGTTTGAATTGAAAATTATCTAATTTCAGTATCTTCTCTGCTGTATATTTAATATTTGTTTTTGAAATTCATATTCAAGCTTTATGTTTTTTTGTATACTCTTCACGCAGTGAATAGTATTAAAAGTTTGTCATGAAGTTTGTAACTAACAGAAGGAGACATTGGTGACCCGATAAAGTATATATATTCTTGATCAGACTGTACGTGTGTCCGTCTGTCTGCCTCTATGTATGCCAACTAGTCCCTTAGTTTTTGATATAGAGAGCTGAAATTTTGCACGTAACTTTATTTACGAAGTACATTTGTCGGAATCAGCCGAATCGGACCACTAGGTTGGTACCCCCCATACAAACCTTTATACACATTCATGTTCTTATTAGAAAGCCTTTTTTCTTTTTTGTACTATTACATAGCATCATTCCATCATTCTTCCAATGAACTATCGTTATCTAACAAAAGACTAATATATCTACATGTGGTGGCACCAACTTGGTGCTATGCCATTTAAATATGGGCGGTGCTGCAGTAGTGCCATAATAAGACACTCCGCAGAATCACGGACGCCCCTTGTTTTTTTTCGAAATTCCACACTTCACAGAGACCTCAAGATTTCAACGGTTATGGAAATGATCAATTCATACAGCAGCCACCATCACTCAAGGCTTCTGACTCATCCCAAACCGCGGGCATCCACCCTCACACGCTGCGAAGACTAAAAAGGCTAAACCCGAACGATCTCCCCCAAGAAGGAGTCTAGCACCTTACTATTATTAGAACTACAAAAATGTGTTATGCACTTTTCTGCGATAAACATAAATAATAAAAGAATATTCAGGAAGAAAATAAAAATAAATAAATATATTATCATAATAATTTTTAAATGTATTCATTATTTATTTAATTCATAGTGAGAGTTATATATTTACCAATGATGAATCGATTGATCCGAAGTATCGATTTTGTAATTTTTTTGTTGAATGCTTTAGTTTAAAAGGTTACGTTTTTAAAGAAAGTTAATAATTCTTTAATAAAATCTTTATTAACATAGATATTTATTTTTACATTTTGAGTAATTTTATATCAACAAAAAGTTTTAAAATATTTTTTTAAATTGCAACTAATTTTGTCTTCTCTTCATTTTTCAGGTATGTGCTCAACTTAATCCCAAATGTAAACAAGGATATTGATAAAGAAAAAAAAAAACATTTTTCATAAAAGTGTAAATAACAATTTTTTCCATTTATACGCTTATTATATTATTAATATGATAGTTTTTAAAAGCTACATAGCGGCTTAATGTAATACTTACTTTGTATTAAACTTTAATGGTAGAACACTAGATAAAAAAAACCTCAGACAATTTTTTTTATGTTTTTTTTTTACATTTCAGTAATGTATACTCGTATATCACTTCAGTTTAATATTTGTAATGCATAAAACCGTACACGGAAAATTCTTATGTATTGAAATTATGACCATAGTAAGTGAAATCGAACTAGCTATGTCAGTTTCTCTGAGTGTCTGTGCAACTAAAATAATTAGTTCCTTTGTATTTTTGGATCACATTTACCATACTAGAAATTAAAGTTAACATATTTTATGTGAATTTGATTGTAGTATGTAGTATATATTATATACAAATAAATATTCGTGTATTTATATTTGGGTTTATATGATATCAAACCATTGAATCTAAAAGCTGAAGTAGTGTGAGTTACCTACAAAGTACGTTCATCTAAAATAGACGACCAATATGAAACAAGACTGGAAAACTACGAATGAAATACCAGAAATATACCGCTTAATTGAAGTAAGAAACTGCTTGAATTATATTTTCCAATCAAACCACCACAAAAGTACTACGAAGATGCAGGCACAACCTTGTAAACTATTATATAAACATTCAAATGTAAACAATTCTTTCAATTTTTAAAGTAGAAAGCTTAATTTTTACACAGTCCTTTATTTACTTTATCATTCTTAGAGAACGATTTTTAAATATGTAGAAGAGAAGGCTATGACAAGAAATAACATAAGTAAAGTATATACACGTATAACTTTGTTGAAACCGAAAACCAAAGTTGTTTTAATGTATTAAATGTTATTTTTTCATAAAATTTATGCTACTGGCTTAAAAAAAAATCTGAAAAGACAAAAGGTGGTTGGTAGTTTAATTCGCAACTGATGCCTCCAGGGCTTATCATTTTTTGTTCTGTTGGGGTCTTATGGACATCAGTGGCATAACATTGACTGACATAGCGTTTTTAATCTGATGAGTGATGGCAACGCATTCTGTTTGATGCCCTCCTAGGCTACTTTTGTTGGTTTTTATTTTTATTTTGTTAGAGTGGAAAGCATTTTTAATCAAAGTATAAATCCTCAGGCTGAAACTGCCTTTTCCTTTCCTTTCACCTTCCATTTTTACCATTTTTTTTTTACTGATAAATAATCATATTGATTTTCATACTTTAGTTAAATTTGTTTGTGATTTTTTATAAAAAAAATATCTCATGACAAACGCCATTTTATTATAATAAAAACGAAGAATAAAAAAAGCAAATTTGTTATATTCCAATTTCTGCTGACATTTGAACATTGACAATAAATATTAGGATATTATTCTTGTCTTTTTCTCACATACTTCAACACCTGCTGTTGTATGAAAATTGGGGTTCCTATTGTTGAACTAACCTTTTTTTTTCAATGAACCTAAACCTAACCTCAATCCAACCCAAACCAACCCAAACCAACCTTACGCAATGAACCTTTGAAGCGAAAACCCAAGCCATTTATTTTAATTTGTTTTACTTTGTTAACAAAATAATTTAGATAAATTGACAGCAATGAAGCGGCAGGAACAAGGCAGGCAACAACAATAAACATATATATTCGTATATAAAAGAAATAAAAACTGTTATTAAAAAAATTTGTAAAGAAAATGTCTAAATTGGGAAAGGAAAACTAATTAAGCAAAAATTGAAAAAGCCAAAAAAAAGTGTTAACCTTAAAACCTTAGAAATTGTTTGCTTACAAAAAAAAAAAAAAGAAATAGATTTGAAAAAAAACTAGAATAACAAATAGCAACTTCTCCAAGTAAATGAAAAGAATTGTGCAACAATTTCATTTCTTTTCATGTTACACACTTTTCATCCTGTTTTCTTAATACTTTTCTTGCTTTTCCATTCTTGCTTTCGCTCTTTGTGCTATTTTGTGAAATAGTATTATCAGGCCGAAAACATTCACTTTTTGTGTCTTAGTCTCTTTTGACCAAGTTTATCTTCTTATTTCTTTTAAGCTTCAGTTTTTTACGAGATTTTTTTGTCTAGTGGCATTTATTATTTATTTTACTAACCACTAACAACTCACCAAGGATAATAATATTGTATTATAGTATAAGAAGCCATTGTCCTTTCTGTGGGTTGGTTGGTTGCCTCTTTTGCCGACATCAAATAATTTTATTTTATTTTATTTTTTTTGTTGTCTCCTTTATTAAATTATTGTGTATATCTTAGATCTTGTCTTGTTTTGTCTTGTTTCACTTACTTTTATTATATTTCTTATGTGTCCTGTTTATCTTTGTGTCTATTGCCGCCGCATAAAGCGATTTAGTGGTTGTGGCAATTGTAGTTTGTGGTCATTTTGTTGATTTATAAGTGTTTTTTTTCGATAAGTTGGATAAAAAATATAGGGGAATTTTATTAAAACTAATAATAGTTTGAGAGATTTCAAGTATATAAAATGTGAGTAAATTTGTGAAACATATTTATGAAATTATTTCCCATACCTTTTATCCATGATTTACAATCCTTTACACTGGAAAACTTTGATTTGATTTAAAAGTTTTTGTCATAAATTTTACAAAAATATTCTAAAAAAAAAATATTTTTAAGGTAGATTGTTGAAATTCCCTTTTAATCCCATTTCTATTTTTACTCAAGGCAGGAATTGCAATTAAATAAATATTTTTAAAGAAAATATTACAAAAATGTATTGTCCTTTTTTTCTTACATTGCTTGAAGATTTTCTTGTAATTTTTATTTCCTTGGCCAATTTTATGAAAAATAACTTTACATGAAGCTTCCCTTCCAACGTACTTTCACTACACCTTTATGGATATTTTATTACATATTTCAGATCGAAAGAATGCAATTTTACTAGTACAAGAACAGAAAAAATGTTTATAAAAAAAAAGGCAAAATATTTTCACAATTTTGCCATCAATCAATAAAAGTCAGTAAATAAGGGAATATAAAGAGAGAGTTTGGCAAATTTAATACAAACTAAAGTCAAGAAATTTTCTTAGTGCAAGTTAAAGAGTCCGAAATTGGGTCAAATCAACAATAAAAATCAGATGAGAAATCGAAACAAAGAAATTGGACTCCATCTAACTGGGTATTTTTCGTCCACGTGATGATGATGACGATGATGATGATGTTGATAGCAGGCTGCGAACAAGCAACCCCTAATGTCATCTAATCTTACTAATTTAGCGCTCATTAATTTCTAACGCAAAGCCAGACATTTGTACAAATGGTGGAGGTCCTTCTTTTGTTTTTCTCTATTCCCTTGTAAGAACTTGGCATGGCTGTCAATACCAAAAAAAAAAAAAAAAACACCAAGAACCAAGAAAGAGAAAACATAATTGAATTAAAAGTGGCTCGACTTTAATGGAATAAAAACAAAAAAAGATAACAAAGGCCCAGCCAAATGTCTTCAAACTCAAATGTTTTTTCATAAAGAAATCATAAAAATCAACAAAATGACGTTTTCTTTTGTCTTACCAAATGCCAAGTTGCGTGTCCTTGTGCACTGTCCTGTCCTTATCAATGAGCATTTCTTCTTTGAATTTCATCTCATTTTTGGTTGAGCAAATGCGCTTTAATTAAAATTATGTAATCGAATTGTCTAAGACTGTAAGAGTGAAAGACAAGAAACAAAGACAAAACCAAAGCCAAAGACGCCGGATGTTGGTTGCCAAAATCATCATCATCATCATCATCACCATCAACAACATTGGCGCTTTTGTGTTTGTAGTCGTAAAAACGTTTATTCTTTTTTATTCTTAACACAATTTATATTTACGAGTATGACGACCAACGCTTTCAGCTTATCTTCGTCTAATGACCTCAAATATTCGGTTATCAAGAATAAGAATGAATATTATGGGGTCCCTACAAGAATGCATGCCACCGCACGTCCTTATTTGTTTCAACGCATAATTACTTATATCTAATACACACCGTCAGGTCGCTTTAAAAGCAACATCAACATTTCCCGGCCATTTAAATATAGTATAGCACAGGGTAGTAACATTCTGTCTTAGTTGCGTTCCATTGTAATTAGATATTAAATGTTTGGTTCACCATGTTCACTACACTTGACTCAATTGATGATGGCGGAAAAAGGATATTAGCGAACGCTTCCTATTCAGCATTCATTCGCCTCCTGTGGTGTTAACTGTCTTACTTTCTTATTGCTTTCTAGCTTCATAGTCCTATTATTATTGTTGGCTTTCAGTTACGGTTCAGTCAGTCAGTCAGGCAGTTGAATACAAATGCGTTGAACGCTGTGTCCTTTGATGCGTCATCACTTTTTAATTGAATTTAATGGCATTTGTTGTCTTGAGCTCAATTCAGTTAAATTCAGTTCAGTTCTATTCTATTTGAATTGGGTTGAGTTAAGTTCCGCTGAAGACGCAATTTTCGGCAATTGTTCAACTTAATTTGCATTTCCTATTTTGGTATTTTGTTAGTTTTATGATTGTTCTAATGTTAATTTATTGTTCAGCGAGATTGTTAATGGTAGAAGATAAATCACAATCTTAAAATGATGATTGATTGAGGATTAAAGCCTTAAATATTCACTTCTAAAAAATAGAATTATATTCACTCTATATAGATATTTATTTTCTAATTGTTTGCTTGCATACGAGTATTTGACATTAAAAATTTTCTATTTGCAAAAGCATTTATATATTTGCATATTTAAAAAAATCTAAATCCCATTCAAAGTCATCAAAAGTATACATTAAAAGCATCGCTTCAATATATACTACCAATTCCAAATGGATTCCCTAAAGCAAACGTCAATACAGTAAAACTTTACTAACTCAGCATGCCACAAATACTCATACTGCAAGCAGTAGATAGATAGAAAGTCAAACAGACAGGCAGGCAGTCAGGTATGTAGGTAGACAGTCAAGCAGACAGATAGACAGACAGGACATTATCCCATCTCTAACAGCATTTGACCCTTGCTTATGTTTTCATAACTTTTACAACAACCTGGCTAAGTTCTGTGGTTGGCTTTGCTTATTGTTTCAGGTTCATCTCCCGTAACTCATTCTACCTCACACAATTAACCTTTCATTTTCAAAACAATTGCGTCTGTTATCCGAAAAAGGGATGAATCATTCGTTGAATGAATGAATGAATACTGGAACAAATGATACAACAACAGCATTAACAATAAATATATATATATGGATAGATGGGAATGTAGTACGAGTATAAGGCTATCATAGCAAATGTTTTTGCAAATTAAAATGTTAAAAAGAAAACACGCGCCGTGTTGCCACTTGAAACCGAGTCAGAAAGCAAGAAATGTTCTATACATCTCCATCACCGGGGTCACCTCTCTCTCCTTCTATATGTCTCGGATTATTTCATCTATGTAATATCTGTAGATATAATGATAGGTGGGTAGATAGATATTCCCAATGCAATAACTTCCTTCGTTGACGATAACTGTCAGCAATCAACCAATAGCAAGAATCGTGTGTTATGACTGCGGTGAGTCAAGTTGAGTTGAGTTGAGTTGAGTCATACTATACCAACTAAGGATAATGTGATGCTGCTGCTGCTGCTGCTTGGGTCTATAAAACAAAAACAAGTGGTTACACGTTGCCTTTGAGTTGAATTGCGGTGCTTTGCCTCGTCTTATCTTGAGTTGCGTTGCGTTACTTTACATTATATTGTCAGTCAGTCAGTCAGTCATTCATACATTCATGATGCATTCCTTTGTGCTATGCATATCCATATGCAGTAAAAATGCCATAACTTTGAAGATGAATTTTGTTGTGGAGCAGCTGCTTTGGGTTAACATTTCAATACACACATACTAAAATTAGAGAAAAGGAGCTCTCAGCACTCCGACTGACTGCACTGTAAGAAATATGTGTAGATTAAATATTCATGCCTATCTAGGAAATGATTTTCTATATTGTATCCTCGTATACTTTATATTCAACACATTCACATACGATGCTATGTTGAACATAACCAAGTTTTTAATAGTGTATAGTACTATGCTAGTACTTCTCTGGCTAAGTTCTTAGCTTTATGTGCGTGGCATCGAAAGTTTGCATATTTTATGGTGTAGGTGAGCTTTGAAGCGGAATAATGGTATAAGCACAATAATAATGACAACAACAACAACAACAACTCAAATAGTAGGAGTTTGTTGTAGACGCAAAGATATGTATATACTATACTCCCAGAATTTGTACTACTCTAGCTAAATGAATAAATGGTTGAAACTGCATACATTTTTGTGATTGAGGCTGCCTTCTTCATAATCATTGTACTTGTTTTCATAAATTTTGTTTTCCTAGCTTGACTTACTTTCAGCTTTCCTGGTTGTCCTTATTGCATGGGCTTGTGTGATCCTTTAGGGCTACAAAACTCAACACTCAAGTGTTTTACCCATTTGTTTCTTTGGATTTTCCTCCCTTGTTCGGGTTTCCTTTGCTCGAATTCAATAGGTACATAAGTTTTCATACATCAGGAGACAGCTCACCTTTGAAGGATCTACATTATGTGCTTAAGGATTTAATTTTTTGCTAAAAACAGGAATAAAAGTCAAAAAGTAAGAGAAAGCAAAAAAGGTAAAAGTAAGCATCTTTCTTGTTTGTCATCACCTTATAACACCATTTTTGCACTAACAAAATCCCATCACAACAACAGAGATATCATTCAGAGCATGTTCCCTTTTTTTTCCCTTTGACTTCCATTATACCATTTTGCCTTCATTTGGATTATGAGGTTTAGTGCAAGATGCATGATGCCACAAAAGCCATCGAATCTGTGCTTAGGATCTTGGTTTTTTTTTTTTTTTGTTTTTGAACGCATTGAATTGTGTTACCATATTTTTGTTAGTTGACTTCTTTGTGTTGTGTGAATTTCAGGTTGTTTGAAAGCACTCAATATAACGTATACGCAATGCATGTACATATGCATCTATGTGCATGCATGTGTTTGCAAATAGTAAAGTGCTTCCAGCACATTGGACTCAAAAGTAAACACATTTTGTGTAAGTTATACAAAGACACAACACTTTGGTGGCATGCATCAAAATAATACAAAGCAAAGCAACAACAACAGCAACAACAGCACAGCAAACTACAATACAAGTTCAAAGCTTGTGCTGCCTACTCAAGAGAGTGAGATACTATTTTAATTGAATTTACTATACTAACATACACATGTGTATGTCTAAGTGTATCTATGTGCTTGAGAATAAATTTGAATGTCATCATGATTGCATCAAGTCATTGTCACGACTTCGTTGTTGTCATTGTATGACAATGACGATGGTGATGGTGATGTAGATGTTGATGTTGATGTTGATGGCGATGACGATGACGAGAAAGCAATGGCGGTGCTAATGTTTCCGTTTCCTTTGGCAAATATGCATGTTTGTGCATGCACAGAGCCATGCACTCAAAACAAATTGCATTTATGCAATGGCAAAAAAATAACACACATATGTACATTTTGTTTTAGATAGAAAAAGACACTATGGAATGCGGTCTTTAGTATAGAACACTTTATTATGATATTTGCTATTTAGTAATTGGTATATTCACTTTGTTTCAAGGTTTGTTTCATTTAAATAAGCTAAGTGATGACTTTTGAAAGTAAAGTTCTATTAATTTATTTGTAAAGTTTTATAAAGGAAGTATTAGAGTTTCTAAAGAATAAAATTACATTTCATAATTTTCGAATATAGTTTTCTATAACCTTTTAGTATTATTTTGTTTCCGAAAGGCCCAGAAATTCCCAATTACATTACAGTATACAATATTCACTAATTTTTAGAGATTTGATAATTTATATATTTACAAAAAAAATTGGAACTATGTCTGTATGTCTGTTCTTTATGGACTCTGAAATCACTTTACCGATTTTGATAAAATTTTCAGGGAAATTCTAGCATAATCTGTAAAGTGTTTGAGTACAGTTTGGAGTGCATAGGACCGAAAAAATTCATCATTTTCCGAAATGAACAAAATCAAAAAAAAAAAAACCTCACCATTTATTTGGGAAATTGGAATTCCTTATGACCTTAGAAGGATCATTCTCATTTGTATATAAAAACATTAATAACAGTTTACACATGAGATAGTATAACATATCTCTTTTATATAATAGGATTGTTTTAATAGAAACTTCAAACTCTAGTCAAGAATTTAGAATCTGTTTTTTTTAATTAAAAATAATTTCTTAAAGAATAACCATGTACCAGGAAAGGTATACAACTTTTACTATAACAGGTTGTTATAGTTAAATTACTATATTCACTTTTAATACAAGGGAACTGCAGAACTAAGGGGATACATGTTTATTTGGTGCATTGGCAGACTTAGAAAAAGAAGAAGAGACACATTTAAAAAAAAAAAAAAAAATATAAAACCCTTGTAACACTAGTCACATTCTTATGTGCTACATAAATTTCAATATCGCATGATGACATCCAGACCAATCCAGACAGAGACAAAGTTGTCGCATGCGACTCAAAGTCATGACTTTGTTTTGTTGCAAACAACATAAAAAAGGCAAAACAACTACAGTAGAAAAGAAAATGGAGTCATTTTATGTAGACGTTGACAAATTGATTGCATACTTTATTTCTTCTACTATAGTACATATGAATGTATGTATGAGTATCTATGTATACGAGTATGTTGATGATGTTTAAGCTTAGGAACCGAGGACGCACTCATTTAATGTTTTCTACTCTTACCAGTTGTACATATGCCACAGACATTGGACTTACATGGTATATGTATGCGTAATATTTTGATGTTTTTACAATTCTATTTCCTCTCGAACTCTTTCATTTGTGTTGTGCTGCCACTTTTTGCATTTAATAATATTAGACACACTTGATTGAGTTTTAAGTGTAGTTTGGAAGCCTCTTTTTCTATTTTTATTTATTCTATTTTTTTAATTAAATTAAAGGGAGGTGTAGCAAACCAAACACTCACTCACTTTTGAATACACTTTGGTAAACAACATTGATTGCTCGTTTGTATGGCATAAAATTGAATTTGTTTTAAGTAAAGTAACGAAACATACATACATAAATTTTGTCCTCATCTATACATGGATAGTGTATGTGGGGTTCAATGCATGTGGAGTGTGAAGTGCAATGTATAACATTTTCTTTTGCAAAGTGGTTGAGTTAAAATGTTCAAATTTAAGTTAACTTAAGAGGGAAAAGTATATAGTAAAAACAAAAAATGAAAACAACATATTTATAATTTAATTTAATGCAAAATGTAAGCTTTTAATTCCTTATGATTTCCTTTGATAAAACCAAAAAGAAAACACATATTCCGTGAAATTTGAAAATAAACCACAAAATAAATATAAAGATCATCGCTTTTGTATTACTTTTTTTTCTCTAAAATTAACATCATGAACGGTACTTTAAAGACAATAAGAGAAAGATTAGCAAGAACATAAAGAACATAAAACTAGAAAAGACTAAAATTTAGTACCTGCATCTCAAAAACCAGAGGTGCTAGAAAAAAACCTAAAGGTACCAGTAACCTCGAATAAGTAATTAGCCATCTGATACTTCTTGAACTAAAAACAAAATTAATTTTGTTGCCTTGTATAATGTAAATGAACTCCATATGATCGTAAAAACAAAGGCTGCAGTATCTCAAAAACTAGAGCTGAATCAAAAAACTGAGGACAGATTTGAAATCAGTGATCTCGAATTAGTTGTTTACTAATCATTAAAATATTTCATGCAAAAACACAAAAGTTTAAAATTATTGCTTTGTATAATGAAAACGAATTCCATATAAAGGTAAGACCGAAGGAAGTACCTGTATCTCAATAACTAGAGCTGCTGGAAAATAACTGAAAATAAATTCGAAATCAGTGACCTCAAATTAATAAATAACCATCAAACATTTGTTGAAAAAAATCAAATTTGAATGTGTTTCTCTGCATAATGTAAACAAACTCCATATGAAGTTAAGAAAGAAGAAAGTACCTGTATCTCAAAAACTAGAGTTGCTGAAAAGAAACTAATAATAAATAAATTTAAAATCAGCGTCAAAAATTTTAGAATCTTGGAAAATTTTCCATATAAAGAAAATGCTGTTGTCCAGTGTAATATAAGTGATTTTTAGTGAGCTCTTACATTATTATGAGTCCACTAAACCTCGTCTATGTAATGTTTGTACTTTCTGTTTTTCTCTGTTTTAAACTGTTTTTATTTAGTTGCTAGCTATTATATATGTTGATGTCATCAATCACAAATTATTGCTTACCTTATTGTAATCTCTATTCTAATTTCAAATGTGTTGTCCTTCGTCATGTTGGTTTTGTTTGAGGATTAGAAGAGCGACGGGAACTACTACACATCGTCATGGTGGACACGAATGTGCTTATGTGACAATGGCAATAAGATTACAGTTCCTCAGAGATTCTGATTTTCATCAAGAATTCCAAAACTTTCTTTGTAGGCATGTCTGCAATTTCCTTTTCCTTCATAAAATGGCTACCCACATAGCGGAGTCTGGTCTAATTTAGGCCATCACAGTGCCAAAGTAAATGCTCTGCTGCTTCCTCCTCTTCATTACATAGACTGCATTGGCAATTTCGACTAATCCACACTTATCACAGTGGTTTCTCGCTCGTTTATAGTTGCTGAGTTCCTTTTCAGAATTGTAATTTTTTTGTGTATTCTGATACTCCCATATCAATCTTTCATTTTTTAAAATGGATGATTGCATTCTAGTCCATTTTTCTTGATTTTTTTCATTTATTTAATGATTCTATATAATGGATGATATAATTGTGTTTGATTTCATTAGAATTTGATAAAGTGTATTCGCGAGTCTTTTTTTCTGAAATACAAAGTTTGTGTTAAACATCATCACTGACTTATAGCACTTAAAACTGGACCCATGTAATGAATTCCATTTTATTAAAAATTTCAATTCTACTACATCAAAAATTAAGAGATTATTATTATTTTTTTTTAATCTAAAGAACTTTTTCTAGCTTCCAAGTTGCAGTCATTTATACAAACGCGAAATCTGCAGATGACATTGAAATAAAAGAAAGTAAAAATTCTGAAAAAAAAAAATAAACGAGGAAGTCAAATTTAGACTGGCAGCATCATCATTAATAATTCATAATCGAGTGAACAGAAAACAAGGAAGTTAAGTAAAAAGACTACTAAATACTCCAAGTAAAATTTTCTAAAGAAATATGATAAAAAAAAGATGAAGTAAAATGTTTTGAGAGTGGCACATACAAATTGCATGATTAATACATAATTTATTTATAACAAAAAAAAAAAAAAAAAAATTGAAGGAAATTATTTAATGACAGCAGAAGTGAATGTCTCGACAATTGGGTTCGAGTTTGTTTTGGAAAGAAAGAAACATGATGTCATTGTTTGTTGCAAAGAAATGGGATAAGTTCAATGTAAGCCAGGTTAAGACAAATATCAAAACATGTCAAAAACATAACCTTTATGCTGAAAAATAAATAAATAAATAAGAAAATAAAGGAAAGTATAGACACATATGCATAGCTACTGCTGCCAAATGAATTTAATAAAGAAAGAGCTTAAAGTAACGCACACGTAAAATATAATAAAAGGAAGATACGCGTAAAGTATCTCAAAACTTGAGTAGTAAATTTGTAAATTAAGCGCATGGTATAAAGCATGTCAGGACGACATGGAAGACTATAGTGAAGACAACGAGGACGATGTTAAACGAAGCTGTCAAGTGGTAAACAGAAAAATGAAGAAAGGGAACGAAGAAGGAGGAGGAAAGGAAGAGAAGTAAGGAAAACGTGTAGAAAAACATTGAGAAAACATGTGGCAAAAAAAAGATGGGAAGAAAATGAAGAAAAACACAAGAAAAATATGTTGAACAAATTCACGCATCAACTGACAGGCAGAGAAGGCGCTTCATGTTAATGATGTTATTGTTGTTGTTGTTGGTTTCTGCTGATTTAGGTGGCTTCAGTTTGGATGTGTTAATATTATGCAAGACAGACGATGACGCCTTCACTAGCAAGCATATCTACCATAATCCTCCATCTACAATACTCGTATCAAACTAAAGCAAATGAAGCTGAATAGAATATGCATAAAAAATGTCTGAAAGTTAATTACCGCGCCAAAAGACAGACAGGCGAGCAGGCAGGCAGACTGATAGACAGACGGACAGAGAGCTAACTAAGAGAAGAAGTGTTCATTTTGCCACCCAAAAGGATGTTACTGTCATTACTTTTGTTGTTGTTGTTGTTGTTGACTTGGATAACAACAATGGAATACCCAGAAAAGAAGTTAGTAGCGAGAAAAACATTCTTAATTCAAATTTATGATGTCGACATAACATGAAATATAACAAAAACCAAACAACATTCAATGAAAGTTAAAAGTTGGGCAAGGAAGAGCATGGAAAGAAATTAAATGCTGGGATGCGTGTCTTTAGAATCGTATTATGAAGGAGTAAATGTGTTTGGGCTGTGACTAGGATATGCTCTAGGATACACACGAATATATAAATTAATATTCATGATTCTATTAAAATCGAAGTGATGGAAGTTTATTATTTCAATATTTTTTTCATTAATAAATATGTAAATGCATTGAGTAAACTTAATTAGCAATAAATTTTATAGACAGACAGACATATTGATGCAGATTTTAGACTAATTTTATATGGTAATTTTCCTTGAAGCCTTTTGCAGACTACTATGGTGAAAGGCAAAAGGGGGTGTCATGGAATTGTGTGAATGTGGGTGGCTAAAATGCATATTTTAATTAATTTTCTGAAGACATCTCATTAAATATTGACTAACACTTCATTGAAATACTATAAGTAGTAGGGGTCCAATTTCAAATCATAACAACTTCAGCAGCTGTTGATTTCGTTATCATTAATTACCCACATGAATCCCTTTAATTTTCATAGTTGTATCTAGCTAAAGAATTCTTTGAAATCTTTTAGAATACCAATTATTATTGTAAGTAGGTTTCCTTCCCACAAAAGATCCTACACAAATAAAATAATATTGAAACCTTTTAAGCGATAAGGGTACATACTCGTACATATAACAAACTGTAAATCACATCCTTTAACCCAACACCCGCACCATTAACCTCATGCCACATTTATATTTTCCTGTTAAGTCAAACCCACATTTGGCATATAAAACTCTTTGACATTTGAATTTCAAATGAATTTCATATTGACTTTAATTAGCTGAGATTTTTGTATTTCATTTTTATTTTCATTCTCATTCTCATAGTCCTTGGTTTTTTGTTTTTTTGTTTTTTTTTTCATTTAGTTATTGTTGTTGTTGTCTTTTTAGGGTAGAAATATTTTTTTTTGCCATTTAAAAGTTATTCTAGATTTATTCTTTTCTTGTTTGATTCTGGTTTGTTGGGCTTTACACTCCTAATTGAGGTGATTTTTTCTCTTTTGAACTTTGATTTTTAAGCCTTACAAAGGATATTTGAATTTGTTCTTTTTGTTTTTTGTTTTATGTTTTGTGATTTTTTTGTTAAGTGATATGTCAAGCGAAGTTAATGGCTTAAAAGCGTCGACAATAAATGACTGTGGTAAAAAGGGTAATTATTCTATTGGAACATGTTAATCATTTAAGTATGTATATATTTTTTTTTATCAAAAAGGAAAAAAAGGATTTATTTGTATTTTATTTAAAAATGTTATTTACTTAAGTACCCTTTTCTAAGGAAATCAAATATGTAGTAGGATCCATATAGTCAATGACCGTCAGTAAACTAAGTCAATGAGATATATTTTGTAATATTTTGTATACGAGTATAAATTATTTAATATTTCAAATATAATTGCATTTTCTTTTAATTCTGTCTTTTGAAAATACCCCTAAGTTGGCAAGGCTGCTTACATTGAATTGTGAGTTAAACACTCAAACAATAAGAGCCATAAATTTAGCGACACTTTGTGCCCTATGCTAGAATCGTAAAAGGATATATTTCCTATATTACTTACATATTTGCACGTTCAGCAATTTGGTTACATTATACCCATCTATGTATTAGTCTTTCCACAGTGAGTGAAATGTGTGTGAGTTATGATTTGGTGTACAGTGAGTTCTCATTACTACAATAACAACAAATTTCATTCATTCTCCCTTTTTTGTTGTCGTCATCAGAACTCTGTATTCTGCTTGAGTTCTTCAGAACTCTAAGTTCAGCTCACTGTGGAAAGGCAATGAAGTGCTAAGAACTCTAAATGTTGCATTGACTAAGGATCTTTATATGACTTAAGTTGGCCTGAAGTGTAAGTAGGTATAGATTCTGGGTTATGATGTTTTATTTGTATATATGTAACACAGTGCATTGGAGATCCCATAAAGTATAACTTGTTTAATATTGTGAGGAGAATATAAAGATTATTTGTAAAATTAATGGTCATATAAAATTTCTTTCATTTATACACTTTAAGTTCTTATTTCTATTGCCAATGTTTTAAAAATTTTAATAATGACAATTCTTATTTTCCTGTATTTTTCTTTCGATTATTTTATTTCCACTTCTTTCAGATTTTGTATGCATAAATTAACAAGTTCAAAACCTTAATCAAAAACTACACAACTCATCAAAGTGTCAAACATTCAAAAACTCTCTTAACCTTCGAGCTTTTCTACTCCTCCAAATTATATAATACAATTTATTCCCTTATGCAAAAATTGTCCATTAATTCTAACGTATAGAAGAAATGACTTTGGCCAATGATAAGCAACTCATTATGCGGTGCAAAAAAAAAAAAGAGAAAAAGAAAAAATTGTGATTTAGTGTTACCTGTAAATAGTAGAAACCCTAACTGGATTTACTTTAACTAGAATGACATATACTCATACTTCTGTGACATAGCCAACCCCCAGATCAACATGTAGATTCTGCTTTGTTCAGCAACTTTCAGTAGCGTGATGACTGCATTCCTTAACATAATTTGTTATAAAAAAGATAAACAAAATAAATGACAAAAGCATGTCAGCATAAAAACAAGAAATGGCAAAATAGAAGGCAAAAGCAAAAAGATATGGAAGAAATACAAAACAAAATGAAATTTGTATAAAAGACACAGTAAGAAAGTAAAGGAAAATTGTAAAAATGCTTTAGTGTATTAACATCTTTAAAGAATTATTTTGACTATTTTAAATTTAAGTAAGTTTAACAAATGTTCATGTATTTGACAAGTTCTATAATTAAAATACTTAGGAACGAAATGCAAAAATATTCGATCTTCTTCAAAGAGTTGATTATGAGAAATGACTTAAGATTCCTGTTCTTGACTTATTTCAACGAATTGACCATGGGTAAGTTACATAACAAACGGTCATGTAAGAGTCACAATAATTTATTAGAAAATTCCTCAAATTGAATGGCAAAAATGGAAGCCAAACTTTACTATTCTATTTACTGATTAACATGATTTCGTCTTCATTAAATACTTATAAAATCAATTTGATCATCGAAAAATAGCAACTGAATTCATTTAAAGCTTAGAGACGCATTTTTTTTTGAAACCAATCAAGTTGTCTTTGTCAAACATGGGGTTAATCAATCAGTATCCACTAATTTTTGGGAATGTGAAGTAAGACAATATCTGCCATGGTATCTAGTATAAAATATAGAAAATTGTCAAAACATTTTAAGTGATGTGTTTATCACGTTTGAATATTCTTTCCTATTTCTTAAAGAATTAATTTAATGTTTTGGAATTGCAAGTTCTTTTGATAAAGAATTCATTGTTAACTGACAACAGTGTACAAGTTTTTCCATGGATGTTGGTACTGTTTTCGGATTTTATGAATCGAGCAATTCTAATGCAAATAACCAACCCTCATTCATTCATTGTGACTATCTTTGTTATAAGAAAAATAAATAAAAGCAATGAGTACAACAATGAGAGTAACAGACATTTGCATAAATTATCATTTGTTTAACAAGCGAAAAGCCAAACATAAAAATCCCCAAAAAATTATGTGTTATTTCCTGCCTGCTGCCTGTCTTTCTTTTTAACTTCATTTATATAGGTTAGGGTGTGCCCCTTGTACTTAGTATTGTAGAACTGGAGACCATGTCAATAAGAAGAAATTTGCACATCAGAATAAGTGAGTACCTTGAGATGAAGACTCCTCACAAAATGAATAATAGAATGAGAATGAGCACACGAATGAAGCACTAAAGGCAAATTGGCAATAAAAATGGCACAAAACGCAATGAAATAGCATCAAATGAATGAAATCAAATAAGAATTTATAGGTCTTTTCTAGTATGAGTACATATTATTTAGTTAAACTCCAAAAGGGAAATTGCAATAAAATGCAAATTTAAATAATTTTTTCAAATGCTTTCTTTTGTGCTAAAGATAACAAAAAGAACAAATAAGCAAAAAAGAATTTGAATTTTAATATTTTATGGTTAATTTTAAGAAAATATTCACCGAATCAAATTGAAAGGGGGGAGGGGGAATTCGAATAAACTTAACTTCTCTTCTCAAATGCACAAACATCAAATTTATGATCCTTTTTTTTCCTAGTTATTTCCAAGCAGCTGAGCACAGTCAAGGAGAACATAAGTAAACATTTTTTAAACATTTTAATACACTTTTCATAGCTCGTTGAGTTGTGGTTGTTATTGCTTGGAATGGTGATTTGTGGGGTTGGGACTATGGTTTGGATCTGGGGTTCATTTTCGGTACCAGGTGTATGAGTATTTTATACTGAAACAGAAAAAAAAAGAAAGAAAAACTTTCTGCACAATGAATTTTTGCGCATTTTCCACCTGTATGAGTTTCCATTCCAGTTGTGGTTATACTGTGAAGTTGGTTTCCTTTTGCAAAAGCAAAAGGCACATAAGGCATTCGTTAGTTTGTATTTCATTCGATTGAATGACTCTGTTTTAGCTACATACAAGCCAGTGTGGCTTAGCTTGGCCTTCCTTGTTTTAGCTAACATGCAAATATACAAAAAGCAAGTCGCAAAGGTTGATTTTATGGCGTTTTACTCTTTGCTTTTTTGGTTGTTCTACAAAAAGAATCCTTTAAAAGTTGGAGACGCGACTCCATTGCTTGTAAAATTGTATTCATGCTTAGCACTGTCAAAGTCTTTTCTTTTGTGTTTACTTTCTTTTTGTATGCTCTACAGTTGTAGATATATCGTTTGCTCATATTTATGTTCTTGATTAAAATTAATTTAAGTATAACAAAATTGGAAAATAATTAGTTTATACAAAGACTAAGATTGTTTACATAAGATATCATCTAGAGATTCTCTGTAAGAATAACAATTAATTTAAAGTTTCACTCTCAATCAGAATATATTTTCAAAAATATTTCAAATTCTTTTAAAGTAGAGTTTCATCATCTTTCCTGCAGAAAAATTGCATTTAGAATTTGGGACAATATTCATTTTATTGAAACAGTACTTAAGTCTACAGTTATCATTAAAAAAACGGTGAGATCATTAACTTGTTTCTTGGGATGCCTAACATAGTTATTTTCTGGATTAAAATTTCTCAGAAAGGAAGAATTTGTATTAGTGTCCTGATGATATTTCTAATTCTTTGTTCATCAATGATTTGAATTCAGTCACAACTGAAGATATTTCCAAAATGTACTTTCCCAGATCTATATATATAAAAGTGAATCTATATATCTGTCTTATGGACTCCGAAACCGCTTTACCGATTTAATGAAATTTTTAGGAAAACTTAAGCATAGTCTGTAAAGTGTTTGAGTAAAGTTTGTAGTGCATAGGACTGAAAAAGGTAGCGAAGCACCCCGGGATTGCTGGTAGATAATAATCCAACGAAGGATCTAGGCAATGATTTTGCTATGTGATGTGTTACCTTCAAGAACAGTTTTAAAGATGCCGACTAAAATGTAATAAAAATTCTTTTGAGGGAACTTAGTCAACTGTCTGAAACTGACAAATTTTATATCAGATATATGAAAGTCTTATCAGAAGATTTCTTTCTTTAATTATATCTGTGTCAACAAGTCAGAGTAGCTTATGTCGAAAATCGTTGTTTTGAGATATTGCCCATTTTGTATAAAGTAATTTCTGTTTGGGTTCATTTCATATTTATAAGTTCCTACACAAAAAAAATTATAAAATATAAAATTTTTAATACATGCTAAATAAATTTTGTAAAATATTTTTATAAAAGTAGATTTCACAACCTTTCTAACAAGCATAAATTTTATTTAGTTTATTTGTTCAAAAGAGTTTGAAAATTGGATTTGTGAAGAAATCGTAGGTGTACGAATTTCTAGTGGTCAAGGTAAACTAAACATAACTATGATTCTATACCATATTTTTAGAAAATTTTTTAAGCCAAAGCCGTATTGAAGCGATTAATAATAATAGCGTTCTAACTCAATTCACTCAATTTTCGACATAAGCTACTCTGGCTTGTTGACACAGAATATTTTTTGCAGGGTATCAAATGTTGGCTAAAGATCTATTTAAATATTTTCTTTTACTTTTTTGCTTTCTTTTTGAAAAAAAAAATTATACATTTATTTTCATCTTTTTATTTTTGTTTTGTGTTTTTTTTTTCCTTTTCGTTACTTTGACAACTCCATTATTACTCTGTTGTTGTTAATGTTATTGTTGTTGTTTTTTATATAATTTTTTGTTGTTATTTGCCTTCTTGCAAGCCTCAATTAATGTTAAGCGTCCTAACGACCTTTTTGCGGCTTTTGGTTCGCAACATTTGAACGTGTTTTTCAGCGTAAAATTACATTTTGTTAAAAGTATTTTTTGTTTTTTTTTATGGTTTTATTACTAAACTTTATTACTTGTTAGAAAGTTGTTCATGAGGAAGGAGAAAGAAATAGAAGGACCAGGATCATGTTAGGAGGATTTTAGCAGGAATTAAAAGTAGACAATAGTTTTTTGTTTGTTTTATCTTTTTTATTAACTTTGATAATGAATATTTCATTTAATGTATAAAATATTAATGAGCATAAATGCTTCATCAGTTGAAAGTCATTTTAATACAAAAAGGATATTTATTAGATTGAAATTGTTCATATGCATTGAATATTCATTAAATAGAACTAAAATCTTGTTGATTAAGTTGCACTTAAGAATCTTCTTAAGCTTATAAACAAACATATTCAATTTTTAATCAAATATACTTACATAAACTTAAGCTAAAAACTAACCACAATTCCTGTTGAGTCCAAGTAAACTTATTCAACAAAGTTGTCAAGATTAGTACATCTTAAGTATTTATTTACTTATAATGCAAATACACAGAAGAGTTAGTTAGTTATCTCTTCATTTTCAGTAGTCCTAAGTGCATTTTGTACCTTTCTTCCAAGTACTTGTTTATAATAAGAAACTAAATTGGCTACTCTGAGTCAGAGCTACAATCAACTATTACAAGTCTTTAAGGATTTAAGTTTACTTAGTTGATGATGTTGATGCTAATGATGATGATGATGATGAAGAATTGTATGCTTAGTAAAGATACAAAATACAATTTTCCTCTAAATTTAGCACAGTTTTATATGAAAATGAAGTAAGATTTGCACAAGCAAAAACAAAATGAAGTAGATGAGAGCAGGGAAGGGAAGGGAAGAAGTATTATAAATTTTGACAACTTGATACTGAAATGCTTGGGATGGCGTTAAGACATCTCAGCCAAAGCACAAGACATTGAAACGCAAGTCAAGAGCATAGCACCACAGAGCACAGCGCAGGACAACATGAGGATATGTCATCGTCAACTCAAACTGAAGGAGCCATCTTCAAGTGCCAAGCATTAGTTGCCTGATAGACAAGAGTTACAGTCACAGACACAAGGGACTGAGGAAGGACCTAGTAAACTGCTTACAAACGCATAACAAACTTGCATAGACTTATTTATATCCTTGGCAGGATATTCATATGATTATTTGAGTGAGTGCTTGTGTGTATGTGTGTGTGTGTGTGTTTGTTATTTTATATTTTTTTACCCAAAGTTTTTCTATCCATTTTTATGAATATATATGAGAGATGCTTCTGTTTTTTTCATCAACCACAAAACAACAACGAGGACTACACACATAGTCGAATTCGAGTATACTATATTTCTTTTTGTAAGAGATCTTCCGTTTTTCGACAGGATATTGCTGAAAACTTTTGGTCTTTAAATGAAACTTCAACACACACCATATCCACATGTATCTGGTATAAATGTATCTACCACACAAATGTTATTTAATAGGCTTTTGTACGCATATTACGAACGAACAGTTCCATTTTTGCTTCCTTTTAGTATCTGCCCTTTGACTTGCGTCCTTTCTTCATTCCTTTACTCTTAAATTCGTTCATTCATTCATTCGTTCGTTTATTTCTTTGTCTGTCTATCTGTCTGTCTCTCTATGAGCAGCCATTTTTCGACTTTAGCCTGTTGTATTTATGTGTACATGTGTTTGTGTTTGTTTGTTTGTTTGTTTGTTTGTGTATCTTGTTGACTTCGTCTGGATGTCTGTTTGTCTGTCAATGTCGACATCCTTTGGCCTTTTCGTTATAACTTTCTACACTTCTCCACTTATAAAATGGTGCTTTACTTTCTCCTTCTTACGCATTAATATTCCTCTACTTCTGTCCTTTTGTATAGTTTTAAGCTTCCTTTAAATGCCTTCAGATTATTAAACATATTTTTCAATGCTTGACAAATGTTATTTGAGCTTTGGCCTTTATTTTAGACGCTGCTGTTTACTTAAGTACCGTGATGCGCAGTTAAATAGGGAAATATAAAAATAACAACATACAATATAATTCTATCAAAAAAAAAAAAAAAACGAATTTTTTTGCACAACATTGCTCATGATTGTATTGTATTATTAGTCTATTGAAACACAGCTGTCAGAAGCGTGCTTTGCATCAACTGATAAATCTTGATCGTTTACATTAAATATTTAATGGATTTGTTTAACTAGAATGCTCACTCCATTCTCTTTATAATTTCCCCACAATTTAATGCTTCAATAAACAATGAACAACAAAATGAAACCTACTTTTAGTCTACGTCAATACAATACAATGACCTGCATTCTAGAAGAGAGTTAAACAATACTAAATGTTTACTAAAGTTCTTTTGTGTCTTTTAGCTTTTCGTGCTAGTAAAGTTCTAAAAAAAGTTTGCATTTTACACGCTATTTTTGCAATGCGCCTCTAAGTATGCAACGTTGTAATATGAAAAAAAAAAAAAAACAAAAAACAAAAAAAACGCATCAATTTGTGGTACTGTAAAGTGCAAAAAGGCATTAATAAAAAAGAAGAGAGAGAAGTAATCAAAATAAAAGAAGAAGTAAAACATAACAATGCAAATTATTTCGAGTTGAAGAAACTTTATAGCGAAAACCGCAAAGGCATCTTAAAATTCTTGGAATAATATAAAAATACTCAAAGTACTAACATTCATACATGAACGAAGAAATTCTACTTTGAAGTTGATATGAAAATATGTTTAACGCAATTTCAATGAAAACAAAAAAACAAAAAAACAAAATAAAAAGCCTTTAAGTTATTTTATTGATTTTTCAGATTTTTCAGGTTTCATTAAAGGAACACACATACACACACACACACACATACACAGAAGAAAGAAAAGAAAATACCCAAACCTTGTAAATAAATCCGAACATAACCAAAAAGTACTTTTAGCTTGTCATAGTTTTTTCTTTTCTTTTCATTTTTCGTCTGTCCATTCTGGAAATGACTCAGTAGGGACACATAGAAAATAGGAAAAAAAGGATATAAAAAAAGTGATGCCATTAAAATTTAGTATGGTATTGAGGAAAAAAACAAACTCGCATAGATTCATTTCATTTTATTTGTGGGTGGGTATCTGATTTCTGATTTTCTTATTCTCTGGCAAGCAACTGTGTTCAATAAATGGGCATTTGGCTGAAAATGGCACAACCAAGGCAACAGTTAAAAGAAAACATTTGTGTAAATAAAATTTAGAAAATCACAAATCGAAAACGAAATGGAATTGTTACACATGAGCTCAGCAGCTTGTCAATAATGCATCCATGTACTTATATATGTTTGTATGGATAAAGATATGTTACAGATACCTAAAAAAAAACTTACTATCAAAGAAAACTATCAGCATCTGTTAGTTAGAGTTATGCTTTGAAAAGAAATTTGTTGAATATTGAATGAGTCCAAAAGTGATTATGGATCAAGTAAATTGAGATCAGAGTTGACTAGATTTATAGTTTAGTAAAGTACCATATTGCCATATTGTAAGTGGAGACTAAAGTGTGATACAAAAAATGTTAGTTAAGTCTGTGCTAAGCTTAGGTAGCCTTCATACACTGGACGATATTACCCTCCCCCCTCTCCAACCAAACTAAAACAGCTAAATTATTGTTACTTGTAGTTGGTTCAATTCTGGTTTCAATAAACCAAATAGTATTGCTTTCCCATTTTTTGTTAATAATTTTTTATACATTTTTTCAATAAATAACACAAAAATAAAGCAAATCATATTGCGACATCATGTTAGCACATTCCAATTATTCAATTTTTTTTAAAGCTTTTTTGCCATACATTTTTTGCAAACTTAAATAATATAAATATCTAGTCTAATAAATTTAATAATATGTCTATCCTTTCTTGTTGAGAATGACTTCGTATAATCGATTGGGAAGCGACTCGTATCAAATTCCAATATAATCCAGAGAGACGGCTGACCAAGAGCGCTTAATGCCTTCTATCAGTTCTACTTTGTTTGAATATTGTTTTCCAGACTCGTAAACTTCAGGAACCTAGAACCCCTACTAGAGATATAACGGATAGCTGTTTTGCCAGATACCGAATTCATTCATTATAATTTGCCCTTAGTACAGTACGAAGTTTAATTTTTATTTATTGTGTAATAAAAAAAATTGATTTTATTTGTTACTTGTATTAAATAAAATGCCTCTAAAGCTTAAACGTAGTTTTTTTTTAAAACAAGTAATCGGTCGGATACTTGTTTATCCGGATAGGCCGGATACCGGATAGTTACCGTATTTCTGTTTCATCTTTAATCCCTACATGTTTTCTATTATATTGATGCCGAGTTAGTAAGTCGAACACTGAATTGAACTGACATTTTGGGGCTCAATCCACAACTTAACCACTCCAGCAGTGTCCCAGTGGCAAAATTTTCGTATACTATATCATGTAAGAGAGTTTAGCGAAACTTTTGCGGACACAACTAAAGCGAAAAAGATATGGACATGAATTATATGTCGGTCAGTTTGTGGTAGCAAAAGTTATTAGCGAGCTTTCTGCGAGCATTTTTACCGAAAATTTTGTTGTTGTGTCGTGTACTAGAGAAACCGATTTTCGTCTCTCTTGCCAATTATTTCTCATTTACCATATGCTCGCAATATTATCGGTTGAGTATTAATTTGCGAGTTTGTTTGCGGGAATTAAGCAAATGTTCAAGAAATACCCGTGATTTTGACAGTAAAGCGCTCGTTTGCGATAGTTTAGGCGAACGCTCGCTCAACATTCGCTGCTTGGTCCACTGGGGTGTATCGGAACATTGTTGTTCTGAGAATGCCATGGCAAATGACCAAATAAATTTTTAAAAAGATGAGAAGCTGTTTTAAGTAAGCCTATGGAAGTTGTTGCCTTCATATTTGATGTCAAAATCTGTAATTCATATGAACTATAATAGGAGAAAGCTTCCTACACCATCACATCCTCTACCCGACTATGTTGTTACGTTCATCATATCTATCTATAACTACTATTATAATATCGCAAGGGCCCAAAATCTCATAATTTTATTGTAATTGCTGCAAAATGAAGAATGCTTCGCAGTCGTTAGTATATCTTTATCAAAGAGTTCAACATGTCAGTTGGCTTAAATATGATTGATATTGTGTTGGTAAGTTTTCATTCAACGAATTTTCAAGATAGGCTTAAAATGAAAGAGAATTTCTAAAATTACCTGAAAGAGCTGCCAACTCAAGCCAAAGTAAGTGTCCGTAAATTTTCTCAACACTCTTATCTTTCATAACAAAGGAACTCATCAACGATAGTAGGAAAAAGTAAAGGTAAATATTAGATTAGGAATGGGCAAAACTAGTCACATATTCAATTTCGCTTCAATTGGGCCTTGTGTTACATCCCTTTAAATATTATATTATTTAGAATTTTAGAAAATTCGTTAAGGTCTACATTTAAATGCATTTCTTTAGATGATTTATTTTATAATATTTTCTATTTGATTTTCCTAAATGCAAAATAGACAAATATAAAAAATATCAGAAATTGCCCATATTAATAATTTACAATAATATAGATATCATTCTGTATTTTCATAAAGATTTCTTTAAATGTATATTTGAATACTTTATGGGAAATATAAAAAGATTCTTTTGCCCATCTATTACAATACTTTAAGTTCGACTAAACTACTTTTATTCCCATTAGAAACCACCAGCACAATGGGTGGTAACGCATACGACAAGTAAAATAACTTTTCCTATGAAACCCATGAACATAGTTTCTTTGTTCACTTGCTATACATACACACATCTATATACATACGCATGTATTTCACAAATACATACACAAACATACATACTAATTTCTTGTATTTTCTTGTGGAAAAGCGAATCTTGTTAAATGCTTTCTGATTGTTATATTTCGTGTTTTCGTTCTCGCTACACTTGTTTCTTAAACATTTTTTCCTGTTTCGCTTTTCATTTCACCCCTCTCTGATGTTGTTATATTTCTTCTACAATACATTGTATAGTTTTTGTAGCTGATGCTGGTGGAATATATTCAACTAAATTACATTTATTACATTTAGAAAGTTTTCTTTGTTCTTTTATAGTTTTTGCTATAGTTATGTATATTTTCATGACAACTCTGAAGATTAAAGATACTAGAAAAATGGAAAATCTTATCCAAGGGCTTAAAAATTTGTCATATCTTAAATTCAAGAAATATACAATATATAACCATTGAAGTTTAACTGGTCTATGACGAGATCATTCTGGTGAATCATAGTTTTCTTTCATAAAGATCTGTGTTCTTGATTGGCATTTGAGTCATCAATTTACCAACACATCATGGACTTTGATTAGAGTCTCTGGGGTTTCTTCATTCTGTTCATAGTAAATTACTTGATCTTTATGAAACAGTGTTATAGTCACTTTTATGTAGAAATAAAGTTATGAAGTAAAAAAAAAATCAATATGAATTTAGTGTGGTAAAATTTTTTGGGTTGAAATTTTGTTTGAGTTTTCAGTCATTCCAAAAATGTTATTCAATAGTACAAAATTAGAGAGAAGGTCTTTTTTTTTTTGTTTTAAAATAAATTTTTAAAAGTGCCGTGTATTTTAAGTTTACAAAATTTTAGTCTGCGTTTAACTGAAACTCAAACTCAAACAACTATTATGGATGATACTTCACTGCAGTATTTAATAGATGCCTTGGGTGCACCTGAGTCTTTATATATACTGAAATCCCATAGTCGTGAAGAGCTTCTGAATATGAGAAAATGTTTCGAAACGCTACAGAGTCTTCTAAAAGTGTACAATGAACAATCAAATTTTCAACGAGTTGGTGATTATTACAACAACAACAATAACAACAACAACAATTCTTATCGAACAAAACATCCCTATCAATATGAGAGTAAGCCTCAAACTAAGGTTCAAAGGAAACCATTTATAACTGGTGATAATTGGTATAACACTAAAGAAATATATTATGATCCATACTCGTCTGATGAGGAGATTGATTGTTTAAATAATACATTATATGATTTGACGAAAGCTGAAGCAAAACTTTCACTAATATCTAAGGAAACTAGAACAAAAGTAGTACCAAAAACAGTATCAACTCAAACACAAACGATGAATATATATAAACATGAAACAACAAGCACTGATGATTATAGCAGTGATAATATGGATAGAACAGCAAAAATAACAAATTATAAATTGCCACAGCAATTATCGGAGGACTTCATTAATAGGTTGTTAAATCCATGTTTGAATTTAGTAAACTACGAATCTTCAACTTCGACAATCAGCGGCATAAATAAGCAACGAACGCCACCACCAGTACCACCAAGACGAAAAAAGCGAACACGAACATTATCCCAGAATGAAGATCAACCACACCAAGCAAAAAAACAGCCACAAGCAGTAGAACCATCATGGATCGAAGACACAGAACAGTCACAGTACCTGAAAGGAGAAGAACGAAGTAGCCAAGAAAAAATGCAGTCACAATTACAAACAACAAATCAGTCAGAAACATTGGTAAGACAACACTCACAAGCATTGTTACAAAGGTCACAAGCATGGACAATAGAGCAGACAATGCTATTAGCAAAAGTCCAAGATGCTCAACAACAAACTCAAGCAATAAAGGAGCTACTGATGCAGTCAAATTCATATATTGCACCATCAAAGCCCAAGAAAAAATTACGCAAACAATCACGTGTAGAGTTTCGACTACCGTCGGAATCATCCGAAGAAAATAATGTTGGATCTTACGAGGTAACTGAAGAAACTTCTCGAATATCAGTAACCAGTAATGGTGGGAACTTAAAGCTTTTAATGGAACAAACAACATCATCGACAAGTCATACTTTAACTAATGAAGATTTTAGTAATGAAAATATAACTGATGATGAAGAGATAACGATACCATTAATAGAGCAATGGTCCTGTACCTGTACTGTCGAGGCTAGTGAATGTGATAGCACAGTAACAATTAAAGCAGATAACTCACGTTACTTTAACGCTGGATGAATACCAAATATAAACATCAACAACAAAATTTTCAATGAATTCTACCATTAATAATAAATAAATAATACAATTTATATACACAATTGACTTAATGATTATTTATTTCATACCAAAATTTATTAATTTAACATAAGGAAACAATTTATTGAAACAATTTAAACGGAGCTATTAATACCAAATAGGAACATCATGACATAATAACGATTTAATTTTGATTTATTCAGGAACGACAAAATTGGATTTAAATGATCTTGATAGTAATTGTATAAAAAGCTCAAACTTCCGAAGAAAAATGCAACGCTCAACCTCTTTCGAAACTGTAGTATTATTTCCTAGATCTTGAAGTGCGCCCCTGAAGCAACCATAGTAGAAAAACAAATCCATAATTCCTTTAGTATCCATCCTGCTGTTTTGCATATTCCATTGCAATGTAGTGAGCAGGGTATTTCGGGCAAGAAAACAAATATTCTCCTTCTGGGCTTCCGTGGAACTTTGTTGCACAGCAATTTTATTCACCTCTTCCATGAGTTTATTAAGTTTTTTGAAATAAACACTAATTTCTTCCATGCTGTCGTGAGAGGGATTTGTAACAATTCCTTGGATAAGTTTTATTTATATTTTTTGATATACAAAAAATATATTATATGTTTTCCTTTCAATTTTGATTTGTTTACTGGACATTATAACATGACAGAAATCACAAAGTACCAAATCGATCTATATCTATATATATCTATATATACTTATATACCTTCTATATATACTTATATATCTTCTTCTTATATATTGTATGTATAGAAGAGGAGGCCATTTCCTGTTTGTGGTTAATGTTTGAGAAAACCCGTAAATATTAAATATTTTTTTTTTACTTTAAATTGCATGTTGTAGAGGGATTTGAGGGGAATGCTTTTTTTTTGTTTGATGTGTGTGTGTGTGTCATGTGTACTGCTTCTCAAACTGTCGGCTATCAACGACGTGAAATACTATAAATTGCATGTGGTAGAGGGAGTTGAGAGGAAGGTTTTCATCTATATTTGATGTGCGGATAAAAGATGAGAACAAGATCTAAAGCTGAAAAAGAGGGAAAATGGGAAGAAGAAACCTTTCGGAATTTGCAGCTTACATTTAAAGATATAATTGAAATTGTTATTTTTTCTTTTGAGAAAAATTCGTATAACACTATAAGAAAAAACAAATAGATCATTTCTTAAAAACAGTTTAATAAAATTGAATACCTAAAGCAAATCATAGACATTGAGTAAGTTTGAAAAATCTGTTTGATAACAGTTCGTGGTACTCATCAAACTATGTTATTTGTTAATAAAAAAAAAAAACAACTTAAACTCTTTGAAAAACATTTTACTATTTCGAGATTCAAAAGCAAATGAGCCACAGATGCCTCAAATGAATTGGGTTGGGTTACAGCTGGTCACATTTAGTATGTTTTAATGCATAAAGTAATGGTCACACTAATTCATTTGGTGAGATTGGAAGGAAATCATCTGTCATGAGCTGCTTCCATATGACCAAACACTGAACTCGGACCTCTACTGTCAACAAATGGACCCTTTGAAGTAAGCTGTTGCCCAAAAGCGACTAGAATTGACCACTATGAAAATTCTTTGTTTCACCAGAACAACGCCAGACTACACACGTTAATAATGAATCGCCGAAAACTCAGGGAATTGGGTTAGGAAGTTTCAATGCATTCACCTTATAGTCCGGATCTGGAGTCTTTTTTTGTTATTGCAAAATTTTCTTATTAAAAAAAAGATTGCGAAGTCGGTTGGCCGAGTTTTTTTTTTTTAGCAGCAATGATCAGAGCTTCTATGAGAGGGAAATCATAAAGCGATCCTCAAAACGGCAACAAGTCATTGAACAAAATGGGATATATTTGACAATCCAAACCACATTAAATAAAGTTTCAAACAAGGGTACAAATAAATAATTTCTTTTTCCCCAAGCCAAATATAAAATAAAATATTATATTTAATGCTAGCAAATGGTTTAGATTTGGCTTGGCAATAACTTCATCTAAGGGAGATTATTTTAGCTGAATCAAAAACTAATTGATCTAGCGTGTCTGGTATATTCCATTTTTGCCGTGGGCTCATTCATGTTCATTCATTTCTGACTAAACATGAACAATGCGTAAGCATTTATAAAAGTTGATTAAAACAGAAATTTAACTAAAAATTGCGCACTTTTACACTAATTTACATTTGCACTCAGACATTTTTGTAGGCATTTCCGTTTTCTTGTGTTTTTCCATTTGTCTCTATGGTAAACCCAATCAAAGTTTCAACCTTCTAAGATTTTGAATTGTCATATTTTTTTTTTTATTTCCAGTATAATTTTCATATTTTTATACTCTTCATGCAGTGAAAACTTAGTATTATAAGTTTCTCATGAAGTTTGTAGCACAAAGAAGGAGACATCGGAGACCCCATAAAGTATATATATTTTCTTGATCAGCGCGACGAGACGACATGATCGCGCCATGTCCGTCTGTCCATCTGTCTGTCTGATCGTCTTTATGTATGTAGACTAGTCCCTCAGAGCTAGAGAGCTGAAATTTTGAACGGAGGTTTCTTTTTACCATACGAATCAGTCGAATCGGACCTCTAGGAGGGGTATCCCCCATACAAATCTGGATCCAAATTCATGTTTTTATTAGAAAAACTTGTTTGTATTGTACTATCGACTTGAAATTTAGACACTATAAGTGTCTGACCCATATCCACCAACCTTATAAATCAATACCCTCAGACTACTAGCAGGGGCGTAAATAGTATTGCAACTTAAATTCAGAGTTTTTGATAAAATTGTTAAATTCTTTTGATCAAGAAAGCGACATATGCATCCATGCTTATGCACACCTTTCAAAATGCTTTAAATATTTTGTTGTGCTTTAATCTTAAAGTAATTATGCCAAATTTGTGCCGCAGCATACAATGTTTGCACATCATTTACATGCAACGACACATTCATGTCTTTAAAATGAAAAAAAAAAAAAGAAAACAAAAAATGTGTAAATATAAATTGTTAAAAATATCCTTCTCCCTGCTGCCTCTGTCTTTAAAGCACAAACAAAAACATGCCACGCGCAACAACAAGGACAACAACAACATTCTTGTTAATTATTCTTGTCTGAGTTGCAAGTACAGAGTTGTATGTTGTTGTTACTGCGTGATGTTGTTTGTACTTTATGTTCATTCATTCGATCATTTGTTCCTTCGTTTGTTTGTTTGTTTATATGTTTGTTGTGCCTTCTAGTACTTTGTGTTGTGAAGCGATAATAATTAACGCGACTGGCGACGTTTATGTCGAAGCTTAACAAGGAATTCACGACAACGATCTACCATATAAAGTAATAATATATAAATATTAAGAACAACATACCTAGTTGTAGGTATTATGAGCTTGTGACCATTAATCAAAACTTTTGTCAAGTCTCCTTGAAGTTTTCCTTCTTCTTCTTGTGTCGTTCAAAGAAACAATTTTGCCACTTATGCGGTTTGAGTCGCGTGCAACGCAATTAAGTACTCCATGGGCGTATATTGCGTGAATACATGTACAGTTGTATGAAAAAATATAGGAAATGATATAAGGATTATATAATTTTAAGTTTATACAATGGAAGACGCCATAGACACGGTGAAATCCGGTGTGTCAAACATCTGTGTACGTGTGTGTTGGATCCAACATACAATACAACGAATTTGGACAAACATTCATTTCCATGTTAGACGAAATATCCAAACACTTTAGAAGTTTCATCAAACATCCTTGCAGTATGCTTGGTGGCAATAGTTTCCGTTTTCACTAGTCCTTTTCTTTATTACCTGGTTTGCCACCAGTAGTAGGCTATGCAGAGACAAACCTGCAAGTACGCGTTTCCATAGTAAGTCAGCCCCTATGCGCATTACTGGTGGGTAGTGAATTTACCAGTAAAAAGTAATGAAGAGACAAAACAGTATGGGGTGGCAATAACTGGTGATCGGTAATGCAGACGGAGGCAGTAACTGGTGAAACAACTGGTGAATGATAATGCAGGCGGTGGAAAATGACCCCTTCCAATGACATCGCCATGTTAAATTCACCAGTTGAATATATGTAAAAGGGAATAAGGGACTAGCCACGACCCATTTTTTGACCAGTGATTTATACTGCAGGGATCGTATATTAGACGCACACATACACATTCCAATAACACTATGATAAGGTTTGACAAACCGGTTTTAACCGTGTCCACGACGCTTAAGTACATAATCACTTAATATGGACGCAAATACATGACCAATTTTCTTTACGAATTGAGCACTATTATACCAAAGAACTCAATATTCAAATTCTGAATGCAAATTAATTAAGGTAGAAACCTTATTCAATGAATTAGAGTCTTAACGCAAATCTAACATTTTAATTCTGTTTACTATGGATCTGAGAACGAGTAGTAGTTGCTGGGGGCTAAGTAGAACGGGAAAATAAAGTAGCCGTATCTCATTTTCTTGATGAAAGATAATTTTTTCTTTGCATTTTGGATTCATTTTTTCTCAATTTTTGTTCTTAAAAAGATTTGCATTATCCTTACTTTTCCTTTCTCAAGATAGACCTGTTTAAATCACGGGAATATATTTTATTTTAGTCGTTTTCGGAATATAGTGATGAATCGATGTTTCATCCATTCTCACATTTCGACACTGATATGTTAATATTTGGGATACAATTATTGCTTTATTTTTTTCATTAGACATAAAGAGATGACAACAAAGATTTAATATGCATACAATATGCCATTTAGATTTTCTAAAATTTGTTTTATTTTACAAATAAAATATTGTTGTTTTGTATATGATAAAGTAAAGAAGATGCACCTTTCTACTGTACTGAAACAAAATTCAATTAAAAACACACTTCATATCAATGAAACTTTGTAAATTATTTACCTTCATAAAAATTCTTCAGTCTCAATTTTACTTAAGAACATCATGACACTTTCACTTTAGTTTTCAACTTTTACCATAATGAAATTACAAAACTAATGCCATAAACTTGATTCATTGATTGTTTTTCTTTTTCAATTTCCGCACTATTCTTAGAACTTGCGAGTATGTGCCTGCCAGCCATAGACTATAGATCTTCCTCCGCCCTTTAAGAATTCGTAACTTTAGTAAGAAGTACAACCACAAAATACTTTAGGCTACCAAGAACTATTTAATTGTTGAACATTTGTCAACCTGAGCATTTATTAAACAACAACAAACAAACAAACAAGCATACTGACATAGTACTAAGAAACCTAGAAACGTGTGTGGCATGCAACTTTAATCCAAGTAAAGTAAAAGCCTCACGCATAAAGTGCTTCACTTGTCCCCCTGCTTTTTTCTATAAATTCAATAAGACAAAGGGAAGGAGGCGATAATAAAGGAATTTCTATTCTATTCTAGAATGTCGACAGGCAGTTATACGCATCTACAATACTATTGAGAAACAATTCAACAAAATACCAAGCATTTGTATCTAGATACATTTATATGCATGCAGTATGTAATTTGGTATCTATCGGATGCATGCATGCATTTGTCTAGCATTCATCGTTGTAGTAGCTATTTATGTCTCACTTAGTAGCACATTTTGTTGTTTGCTGCTACTTGTGTTCTACTATTTTGAAATTAATTGGATTTGCAATTACATGTCGATGATGTTCGAGTTGTCGTTGCCGTCGCCGGCACTAGGCGAAGCCGCTTATACGAGTACTTAGAGTATGGAAGACGATCTAGGCGAGCTCACCATGGTGACATGTGTTTTTAATGTCATTCATCCAACTGCATTTAATTTCAACATGAGGAGTATGAATTAAATGAAGAAATAACATCAAAAACAAGAATACTATATCTACTAGATACTCATACAAGATATAAATTGTATTTTACTAGTCCACTAAATGAAAGTGATTTTGTATTTTTGGTTGCAAAATAAATTTTAATTTCATGCCTGAAGCGTTTTATATGAATTCATGTTTGTGAAGAGTAAATGATTTACAATAAATGCAGATTTAGCTGAGAAACGATTAAAGGTGCAAAGAATAATTTTGAGCTGCACGTGTTCAAATGACAGGATCACAGTTTTAATGGGATGGGAATGAAATCATTTTAAAATGGGAGAAATATTTTGTAATTGCCATTAAAACATTTCACTGAACACAACATTATTTATACTAAATGAAATCCTTTATTTATCCATCCATACTCTCTCTCTCTCTGTCTTTCTGATCCTTATTTCTCAAACAAATATATTTTGAACTAGTAAATGCCTCAAAACGAGACAGGGTTGTTGTTAGACTACAGAATCATCCCTCACTCCGCCAACCCTCCTTACATATGTATGTACATATAAATTATATTCAGTCACCCTAGAAATGTGGCTCATTGAAAAATTTACTTTTCCAGGAGAAAGGAGTCTGTGTATCTCTCTGTTTGCTATAGCAAGGTGTCAACTAATGCGTTTCGTCCTTGCTACAAAAATTGTATTTTGCATCGTTTACCTTGTTGTTGCTGTTATTGTATTCAATTGCGTTAAATTACATTTTTACATTTTTGTCGGTATCGCCCCCTTTGTCCCGCTAGCATCACCACCTTCTTTTCTATGGTGGTAAGTTTCCAACTGTTGTTATGTCCTTATGGTTGTTGTTGGTGGGTTTTTCCTGATTCAAAAATTTCCATTACTGTTTTCATTGTTGTTGTTACTATTGGTGCTACTGTGTTTTGCCGCTTTAGAAGTTAATTTCACTGCAATGAAAGTGAAGAATTGCATTTAAAATTAAATCCTTGGCGTCCTATTTGTCATTCATTCTGACAGTTTTAACTGTTTTGATGTTGATGATGCTTACAGCAACTGAGCTTTATGATATTCTCTATCTATATACTATAATAAAGGAGTGCACAATGGGTAGGTATTTTAATAAATATGGTTGTGTGGGCTTATGTTAGTATTTTTTGGGTAGTTTTTTGTATCTGCTAAGTTCAAATTTAATGACTGGAATTTCATCAGGTTAATATATTTTGTGTTTGTTTGTTTGTTAAGTTGAGGGATGATAAATGCAATTTTTATAGTATTTGCAATCGAATAGTTTCCAATGATTGTATTTAATAGAATAATTTTAAATACCCGTTTCAGTATTTTTGAGTAATGAAGGGAGTTTTAGTTTTGTCTTCAAATGAAAGATGATTTGAATTATGACTTTATGACTTCATAAATCTAGAAGATATATACCTTATCACATATATGAGATGCAGGATATGTAAGAAATTCTTGATCATCTCCTATGTTAGTCTTTTCCAGTATCAATAACTAACTTGATTTATTGTAGAGCTCCACTATTTCTAAAGATATTTCATTAAACAAATCCAGATGATTTGATTTTGATTTCTGGTCTTGCAAAATATTTTCATTGAACTCAACCAACTAAAAATATTCTAACCTTTAGTAGATTTAAAAAAATAAGAAACAAAGTTAAAAAAATAATTAGGTAGGTACCAGGTACCAATAATCACACTACTCTATTCATCAGCATTGATCAGACTAAAATTAAATCGAGGAGTTCATATCATTATGCAAAATTTGTGTTTGCATAAGTTGATATTAGCGGCAGACTGTAGTTAATAGAAATTCGACTTGCCCTACGCTTTTTGTTTATTGTATTGTCATCAGAACTGAAAGTGTATGGAAAATTTCAGCTCAATCGGATTGCAAGAAGTGGTCCTAATTCAGCTTGCAAGATTTGACCCACCGACGAGAGAATATTGTGACTTAAATAAAACCATTTAAAAATAGTTTGTATTAATTACTTGAATCTTCGATTTTTACTTTATCTGAAGGTTGCTGTTTACTATGTCTCAGTTCTAAATCTAATATCCTGGTAATAATAATGTTGATCGTAGTAAATACAACAACGAAGTATTGATTTACAAATCTGTTATTGCTTCAACATGGACATACAGCTGAAATGTATGGGGTACTGGTGCAGCTTCCCATATAAGAAAAATTTTGTTTTTGGAAAATAAAACCCTGCGTTTGGTGTGCCGTGGTATATCCGTAAAAGATCCTTTCACAAGGACTTAATAAATCATTATGTCTTTGATCAAATAAACTATTGTATCACAGTAGCAGACACAATGATAGATTGAAAAATCCACATGCTAAAGCCTTAGGAACCCACATGCTGCATAAAGCACTTAAAAGGCTACAACATCCCTGTGAGTTGAAAACAAATTCCCTCTAATTCTGTTATACAATATATACATATGTATCTTTAATTATAGTTATCTAGATTTATCTGATTTTATTATTGTTAATCTATTCTATATTCTTTGTATTACTTATGCCTACATTGTTTTGTTGTTTTTCGCAACAATTGATAGATAAATGTGAACTGATTATTGTTATTACCTATCAGAAACTAATAAATAAGGCTTTTAATTAAAAAACAAGCAAAAAATATAATTTAGTTTTAAAACAAATTTAGAGAAAGGACACTCATGTTTTTGTTTATAGCTTTTAATGTATTTCTATATTTTTTACAACATTGATTCTAATCAAGATAAATCAATTGTGAATTTATTATTTTTTTTTTCTAAAAAACAATATTAACTCCCCTTTAGGCTAATCAGATTATCAGATTCAAATAAGAAAAACTTGTTGCAATACACATGACACCCTCATTGTTTCTTATACTAAGTATAGACACAACATATACAGACAACAGGAAGACATTAACGCCTTTGATAAAAATATTCATCAAACTTTATAAATATTCAATTCCTTGTTGATGTGATGATATGGTGGCAACCTTTTAATAATAAATCAAAAAATTTAATAAAGTTGGCAACAATGGCAACAATTGTAAAATCACGAACACAAAACAAGGGGGATGCTTTCAAAAACACGTTCAATTTCAAAAGGACTCGTAATAAAATTTGCATAAAAGTCTAGGGATTAAAATTGTTTTTTGGACATTTGAAAACTGTCGTCGCGACCAAAATTGTATGAAATCCTCACAAATCGTCACTAAGCGCATAACAATCGAAAATTATGGCTTCTCATATTAACGCATTATAAAACCAAAATATTGTACATAATAATATATTATGTAGATGTGGAGGATAATCAGAGTAGTAAGAGTAACGAGTTTTAAACCGAAGAGAATGACAATGGCAAATGTAATAAATATTTTCAACATTTGTGCAAAATTTTTTCCATTTTTTTGTTATGCTATTTTGGGGTTAATTTTGCACATCCGAAACGAATTTAAAATGCTGCTATTGGTAATCAAAAATCTAACAATTTGTATCTGTTAACTCATTCGTTTTGAAAAAATGGAATGGATAAAAATGAAAAAAAAAAAAAAATGAAAAGATAAACGACGAATAAAACGCCATTTTTTAATAGCATTTGACCCCAAGCAATGCTGCCCTCTGGTATTATTAGAGTTGTGTAGTCTGATGTCCTTCTTTATATAGTATCTCTTACTGCTTGACTGTCTGTATATCCATCTGTCTGTCTGTCTGTCTGACTGCCGGTCTATCTGCCTGTCATTGGTCATTAAAAAGTTTTCCAAAGTTAAATTACCAAAAATTGCAAATTGCTTGGATTATACGACAAAATGCTCACCATTTCTCTTAACTTGGCTCATGTCTCATGCCACAAGTTGCTGTGTTGCTACTGTTGGTTGTCACATAGAAATAAACTTAAAATGTTTCAAATTGTTGTCCTCCACAACTTTGTTGTCTACTCATTCTGTCTGCTTGTCTCCGACTACTTTCACTTTTTCTTTCTCTTCCTGTTCCTGTATTCTTGTTGTCTTCTTCTCCATCTTCCAAAAGATTTCTTTTTGTTGGCTTTCCATGTTTATTTTTTGTGTTGCTTTTATGTGGCTAAAGGATTTTATACACTCAATATAATTAAGGGCTTCAGATTATCAAGTTCTTCTTTTTGGTCTACACTTGTACGTATTATTCCCCAGCCTATTATGCTTGACCAGTCAAATTTGTTACACATCTTCTTTCTCTCACTTGACAATATTTTTTGTGTATTTTGTGGTTTGAATTTGTTTTCCAGTTTAGTATTAGTATATTGTAGTAGTCCAAGAGAATAGAGTGAGCCTTCATTTGTGGGTTTGAAGTGTTCCTGCATTGGGTAAAATTTAGAGTTAAATTAAATTTGACCACAGTGTATTTGGTCCAAAATGCTCCTTTGGTTTTGTATGTTTCGGTTTGGTTTCATCTACATTGTCATCTGTCTATCTTTTGTATTGCGTTGGTTGTGTCATGTCACTTTGCCTTGTAAACTAGATATTTCAAAGTCACTCAAGTGTAGCCGGCATGTGGTTTGAGATCTGAGTTTCTGAGTTTGTGCCTGGTTAAACCATTTTAGTATGATAATAATAATGGTATATAGTATTAAGGTTTCGTAAGTAAAAGTAATACGATTTAATTAGTATTGATGTTTGATTGGATTTGTTACCAAAGGGTGGCAATCGAAGGGATTTCATTAAAACTTTGGTAAGGTAGACGACATACGATGAATATCAAATTCTTTAAGTATTTTGCAATCTCATTAAAATAATAATAATAATAATAATTTTTCTCTCTTTTCTAGGTAAATTTATAATATCAATCTTAAATTGTTTTATGGCATTACTACAAAAATCAACCGTGAGTAAAAATATCCCCATCATATATTAGTATGAGAATCAGTTCACTTAATGCTTGCCGCCTACGCCGATTACATATTAACGTATTTACGCCAATCAACCTTCATCAGACTACACTAGAAATATGAGGAGTATCTCATAATACTTCTGCAACGTTGCTCGCCAAAAGCAAAATACCATAAATCAATAAACCAATTTAGGAACGTTCAAAATTATCCCTCACCCAAAAAAAAAAAAAAAAAAAATAGAAATATAGGGACAGAGAAAACTTCTGTAACTATATACTTACATACTTGCTTAGTGTGCAGAATATTTACAGCCAAGTAAGTAAATAAGTGGAAGTATCCAAGTATCTGAGTATCTAGTATATTCAGTAGGCAGACAAAGTCGAAATGAAGCTTCTTTTCATTGAAGACTTTTGTGCTATTTACTGATTGTCATCATCATTTAAATTGCTAGATTTATTCCAAGTACTTGGCACGCAAAATCGAGACAGTCAAATAGTCCCACAGTTAGTTAGTCAATCTGTTAGAGGGAGTCAGAGTCAGTCCATAGTCATAAAATATTTATGTTCGAGGCCTCCCGAGTAGGTTTAATTTTTGTATGTCTCCCTTCTACACTGATTTGGGTCGCCTCTTTGGACTATTATAGTAGTAAGTAGTCGTCGTCGTCGTTTGTTCCTTCTCTCTATCATTGAACATAAAAACCAATTTCGCGTAAGTGATAAAAATGCAATGAGTATTACTTATTGTGGCGTCGCCTTGTGGCATATATGAGTAGTTCGAGGCGTTCGACAATGCGGAAGATGCTTAGACTGGAGACGTTTAAAACGATGATGATGACTACAATGACGATGTCGATGACGACAATGTTAATGGAGGCCTCTTACTGAATGAAGTAGTGTAGTGCGTATTATGAGAATAAGAATGGGAACAATGATATCGACGATGACGACAATGCAAATGAATTAAATTTATGGCGTCAAGTTGTATTACAATAAATAGTTTTGACATGTATAAATTGTATAGACAAACATAAAATGTAGAGTGTAAGTTGTTGTTCGAGTGTTGGATGCATAATTTGTTTATGGGTTAAAGTATTTGTTATTGAGCAAAACTTGATTTCATAACTTAATAAATATTTTTTATAATTTTGATATAAGTGGATATTTCCATGTTAGACATTCATATGTGATTGTCCTAGTTTGTATTCTATTTTGACTTCTCACTATGGCATTTTAATCTTGCTTATAAGACATGAGGGAATGTTATTAGGTATTAAGTATTAAGGATTAAGGTATGTAGGGCAGTATTAGTCTCGTAGCCTCTCAAAACTTATTTTCGGTTGTGCTCCCTTTCTTTAGGATTTTCGTTTCAATTGCAACCAGTCTTAAGAACTTTTCCATTTCCAGAACATCGCGGTGTCTCCCATTAGGATTAAGGCGCCCATGTGCACTTGTCTACAAATGTCTCTGTAAATTAGATGTCACTGCATGTATTCTATAATAGAAAACTTCTGTATTCTATACATACGCTCAATCTGTTTGAATTATATTAACTCAATTCTAACATTTTATTGTGTTCTCTCTTCTACTTCCATCATTTGCCATATGGCGGCGATAATCAGTGTTCAATGATGATGAATTTGACGCCAGTCAGATGATATTAGATTTAATGTTTTCCACTTAAGATTTACGCAACAAATCTGCATCAAACTTTAAAATTAATTGCTTAATTTTCGCTCCAACTCTTTGCATCATTTACTGCATCTTAAGCAGAATTTTGTTGATGCGCCATTTTTGTAACTTATGACGAATAAATGGGGAAAAACACATAAAAAGTGTTGGCTTGGCAAATAAATGCGCTCACTTGCATCTTGTAGATACAATAACGATTTACCGCGGCAATCAGTGACTACATGCATTACTAGTATGCCATATAGTAACTTCTTGCCATCATGTTCCGTTGCAATTGCAAGAAGTAAAATCTCATGTGCACAGCATGTCATGACAAGATTGTTGCCTGCCGCCTTCGTCTGCAGCATTCAATCATCATCAATTTCACATCAAAATGTCATTCTTATTTGACTCTTTTTTTTCGCCTTCTTAGTTGTACTTGGGTTATTATTACAAGTTTTCTATATATGATTGCCGCCGTTCAACTTTACTCTGAACTATGTTCAAACTGTTATCATCAGCATCGTCATCGAAGTCATCATCATCATCACCATCACCATGCCAGAGTACAGAATTGCATCAAGTTACTACTTGCTTAGTTGCCCGCCTGGTTGGTTGGTAATGATGTGATCATATCAACTACACATGATTGTGTGTTGGTGGTAGTTATACTACTACTACTACTACTACTGCCATCAGTAACAAATAGATGATGTGAATGTATCTAGTAATATTACATACGAGTATGATGAATCAAGTAAACAGTAGACATGTCATGCCACTTGCATTTCAAGTTCAATTTCAAGTCTTGCAGCTGTGTTTGATACGTTCGAATCAGTCAATCAGATGTGTCGAGACAAACAGTTAGACATTGGGTCTTGTTAGTCAATCAACTTTGGGGGCGGATTGGTTGAAAGGTTTCCAAGTTGATGTAATTGTCATCAGTGATAGATTCTTTTTACATATAGTAGTAAGCACATGAAAAAAGAGAAGTTTTATTGCATATTGAAGTGGGTGTGCTTCATGAAATTGTAAATTTTGTAATAAGATCTTAAGTGAAAAGCATAGCTTAGAGTTGTTGAAAGAGATAGAGTATAGACACACATACGGAAACCATGGAAATTTAAATAAACTTTACAAATCATTTATGAAATCGAGCTCTTTCAATTTTTATTTGCTTGTTCAATCAAAATGCCATGTAAATTGTTGTAAAATAGAAATTGTGTAATGTTTTTAAATTTTTTAATAAGTTAAATTGTTGAGAACTTAATTAATCAGAGTAAATCATTTTTGCCAATTCAGTTCAAATGTTTTTATTTATCTACATAGTATATAAAAATGGAAGTTTGGGATCGATAAACTCCTACACCGTTTGACTGATCACCATGAAAATTTGCACACATATACATTTTTTCATGGAGAAGGTTTGCATAATATCCACTTTATTGTAACTCATCACTAGATGAGATTACAGAGAACACCTTCTATACTGTTGAACCGATAATGATATACATATACTTATACTAAGTATTTCTAATTGAAGAAAAGATTTGATTGACACACTGTCAAAAACAATGACTACAGAAATCAAATACTAACATCATTCATTAATTTCTATTATTTTGAATATATTTTTCATATATACAATATTTTTCATGATATAAATTAAAAGCCTAATATCTTGAAATATTATATTATTCATATATAAAGGGATATTTTCTTTCTATTAAAATAAGAGAGATGATGTCTAAATTCTACTTATTTCCATAGTCTTCAATGAATCTTATTTCTTTTGATCCTGAAGCAGCGTATATTTTAATATTTGAAGCATAAAATGTCATGATTTACAAAAACCCAAATTACTTTTGAGAACATTCTTGAATATTGAATAATCTTTTAGACATTTTATTTGGTTGCCCTAAATTATATTTATCCAAACAAATCATTACTCATATCTCTTGGTCATTTTTATTATAACATCACAAAATGAAGTCAAGAATACTCAAATGTACTGAACTCAATTTGCTTAAATCACTCAAGCATACGAAATCTTAACAAATTCACTCATCCATTGTCCTTTGGCACTTGTAACAGTTTCATACTCAATAACAATGTCCTTTTTTTCCTCTTGCTGATGCCACTTCGAAGTGCTGTTGCCATTTGGCTTTTTTTCTTTTTGGCACAACTCATTAATATTAAATAGAAAAAAAATAATACGAAAAAAAATATGTTTTAAGTATATTAAAATTTTAATGGAATACAAAAGATAAAATGTTCCTTTTAGTATATTTTTCCTGTTATGTTGGCCTGTTTTATCATAAAAATGAATTTATCATTTTTGTTTAAGCTTCTGAAAAATAAAAAAATAAAAAAAAAAAAATAAAAAAATAAAAAATAAATAAACAAAAAAAAAATGTATGCAAATTTTTGCCACTTTTGCTACATTTTCATAAAAAATACTGCAGAATGGGAATACTTTAAATGACAATGGAGAAAAATAGTGCAGAGAACAGAAAAGTATGAGAGATATAGTGGGAAGGCAATGGAGTTGGTAAGCAAAAAATTGTAGTTTAAGTAAAGAAATGCAAAGTGGGTAAACCAACATGGATGAAAAAATAAACTCACAGAAGAAAATAAATGAAAATTGACCTAAATTTTCGGTCTTCTTGCTTATGTAGTATACTAAGTAGTTTTGACTTGTTTTGTATTAAATTATAAATTATAAAATGCAATGAAACATGAAGACAAAGAAAGCAAAGTTTTTTAAGTCTCTTTCAGTTTTCATGCAGATGAATCAATTTCTGAAGCTCTTAAGATGCTCTGCTTTCATTTGTTTGCTAAAACTTCTTTTCGAAATTATTTATAAGAAAATTTTATAATTTTTTAAGTTATTGTAGTTTCAAACATAAATGGAATTTACTCAATTCGTTTCTTTCAAATTAATAATTTTTTCCAAATCTTAAAACTTTTTATATTTTAAAAGAAGATAATCAATCTTTAAATATACTTCACACAAGTTCTTGTCCCATTAAGGTTTCTAATTTGTATTGGGAAATTAAATTAATATCGAAATTTACAGAAGATTCGAATAATATAACTTGAACGAATGCTTGACTAAAACAAATGATTTCCATAGAAGTACTTCAGTATTGGGAGACTGCACAATATAAATTTATTAACTCAGATGCGTCTCATCATACAATTCAAGTAACCAACATCAGGCAACATATATAAAATTAATATATATCCTTCTGAAAGATACCTACTTAATTTTTTGCTCAATTCTCATATGTCAATCGAAATAATTTGCAAAAAAAAAAAAAAAAAACTTTTAACAAAATTAAATTTAAATGAAATAAAATACTTTAAAAATCACAGAATCCACACAGCATGATTTTCTCCTTTACATTGTTCTGTACAATATACAAATACAAACATTTACACCTCAACACCTCGAAAGCTGCCGCAGCAGGATACTAATCCTGGTAAATCTGCAGAAAATATACGATCAATGTCGGCTTCGATTTAAAATAAAATGAAATAATCAGCAACAGAAAAAGTGGCAACAATTGTTAGCATTTTCATTCATTTCGTTTTGTTTCATTTTTTAAAGGCATAAATCCAAAAAGTGACGGAAATCCTGTAAAATCCTGTAGGCAAAAGTGCTTAAAGGGCGGCTTCCATCATCAGATGATGACGATACAAAGTACAAGCTTAAGCTTAGTACCAATGAGTATCAAAAAGGGGCTGCTGATATTAAATGGAGATGGAGGGGGAAATCAAGGATAGGAATAGAACAGAAGCAGAAGCAGGAGCAGCAGGAAGCCATTTTCATGCGACAAAATTTATTTGAATCAAAGCAAATCAATGCCTTTGGATAATATTGATGTTTCTACTACTGAAGATGATAACAAAAGATTCAGATTGAATTTAATAGCGCGTCAATAAAAAATACAAATTTACTACTATGTATTCCGAAATGAAAATTGAAAATTTTCTAAAGTAAATTTTCAACATTAATAATACAATTGTCAAAGGACAAAATATTCAATGGACAAAGGAATGTGTCAACTTTGATTATCCTTGAAGGGGAAAAAGAAAAAGAAAAAACTCCTTCCTTCGTTCGCTCGCCTTATGACTCCATGTGGTTTTTGAGTTTGAGTATCGAAAGAACAAAGGGAATAACATTGTGTCATCGAAAGCGTTTGGTCTGTCGAGCTGGAAACATTTTTATATATTTTTATTGTTACAATTGAAATGTCAGAAATGTCATCAAGTCGCATTTCAATTTTAACTTATTTATTTTGACATTTTTATGTATTTACATTAACACTTTATAGGCAAATGCGTCAGTCAGTTTATGCAAAAATTGTTGTAATCACATTTTGCACACAGGATCTTGAATTGCCTTGAGGCTTTTATTACATCCTTTTAAAAGACATTGATTGTCTACGTTTTTTTTGTTTTTTGTTTTTGTATATTCTGTCATTCATACTTGACTGACAAAATGACAGACTTTGATTGCTGTTTCTGTTTCTGTTTGATTTCAGTTATTTATGCCTACGGCACTTTAACTACAAAATTTGTCATTTTAGGCAAATCTACGCCTATTTTTCAAATTGATTTCCCATTTGCTCTTGATTTTTTTGTCAACATTTGTTTTGCTTTAGGCTTTGCATTTATACAATGTGTTGACTGGGGTGTGACAGGAAAATATTTTATTTGTTGTTTTATGTTAATCAATAAATATGCAGTTTGAAGTTTTGGAGTATTACACTTTAAACCTTGGTTGTGGTTCCCTGGGCCACATAAGAAGAATCCGCTGTTAGTTGGGCATCAGATGGAAAATTTTTTTAACGTGTCTGGGCCGTATTCTGGACCCTCTTGGGCGACGGATTGAACAGCCCTACTTTAAACTTACTTTACTATGGTAAACAAAGATTTCATAGATTTCTATGAATCCTAAATGGATTTGACATGTTTAAAATGTAGTTTTGTAGTTAAACTTTTTTACTTTTAAGAGAACTTGAAGAATGATATGCGAATTATTTTCATATAGAAAGTGATCAGTTAAGTTTATGAAAGGAGTGTAATGAAAAATAATTTTTTGTTAAGAATGTCAATTGTCCTACTTAGCTATATACTACATCTAAAATATCTTTGTATGTCACTTCACTTGGTCAATCATAATTTTTGAGATATGTTAACATTTGGAAATTTTTAAAAACTCTTTACATTGACTACTAATTTCAAAAGACCAGAATTTTTTATTTAATAAGCAATAATAAAACTTTAAGCTCATGTTTCTTTTTGCTTGAGACAAATTTTACAGCACATATTGTTTAATGTCAAAAATCTATGGTGTTCATTCTCCATCGACTAGCAATTGTAAAATATGGATACAATGATAAAAAGACGTCGATTTTGATGTCAGTAAGAATTCCTAGATAAGCCTTAGGTTAGGTTAGGTTAGGTTAGGTTAGGTTAGGTTAGGTTAGGTTAGCCTACTTGCAAATACACACAAGTTCACCCAGAAATCTTGCGGTCCATTATTATGCCTGGTTATGGAAGGATGAGTATGAGAGAGAGGGGGAAGGGGAATGTTGGTGTGGCGATACAGTCTGACAGTTGGTCCTAGAAATCTTACCCCGCCTCTAAAACCAACCTAAAGATTCCGCGAACGGGCCAGGATTCCTAGTGGCACCTTTGCCAAACTTCCCTATTCATCAAAGAACGGTTTCCCGAGAATACGGGTACGTCTTCTAAGAAGAGCAGGGCAATTAGGCTTCAAATTACTTCAAATTATTCTTAATTATTAAATCGCCTCTCAGTCTGTTGCTACTGTCCCGTTAGTATATATCACTTTTTATTAATACAATTCAATATATATAGAATTGTAATGAGATTCTCCATTTTTATTTGTGTAAATTATGTTTTCATTTTATTATATCTTTATACTTTTGCCTACATTTCGAATGGTCTATGTAATTCGTACAATTTCAGTATTCCAACCGCATAGTACATTCATGGTTTCATTCTTTTATATCCAATGTTACTTCCCGATGCTCATCTGCCATAAAGTAGAGTTTAAGGAATGAGTCCCCGATTTCAAGAGTTACTTCCCATTGCTCTTCTGTTTTAGAAGCTTAAGTCGCCTTGATCTTTTGTGCTTAAGCTAAGCTTAATTAGTGAGTACTCTATTTCCCGTTTTGCTTCCCATTGCTTGTCTGTTTCAAATTTTTAAGTCACCTTTTCTATTGTGCTAAAGTTTTGCTATATCAACCAATCCCATTTTTTGTTTATCAAATATGTAATTGATTTAACAAATAATCAAATACCTGATGCCCCCATTTAAAGATATGTTCATTATTTAATGTTTGGTTAAATCGAAATTTAACTTTTGCTTTAAATTGACAGAGAAACACCCTTTTCATTTGATTATTAAAATATCAAAGAAAAATTACTGCCCTAAATTGCATTGACATTGTTACAATGACACACCCCAAAATTTAATAATGTCTTCAATCAACCAAATGAATTCAAACAATGAAATTAAGTCATTATCTAAGAAATCAAGAAAACAAATGATATATGAAATAAAACTTTGTTGTTGCACCTCAAACAAAAATAGAGGTGCGCAACATGCAAGAACGATAACAATAGCAACAAGAAATAAATAAAGAATATAACAATTTTCCAATAAATAAAAAATCGAATACATGAAATCATATAACAAGAAAAATAGTTTCCAAACAGAGACGACGACGACGACCTAAATGTTTAGTTTGTGATAATCAATTCCATTTTCATTTCCATTTCCGTTTACATTTTTTTTTTTTGTTTGAATATTTCCACTGGTTGTGTATTTACAATTTGATAGTGAATGAACTCACGATATTTTGTTTGGTTGAAAACTCTTCATAGACTTCGGCATTTCTGTTAGAACTTGGAAGTATTGAAATGGAACTTTCAACACGTGGCTTTATTATGAATTGCACATGAATGAAACCTATTTCAATGGATTCATAGTTGTTGATGGTCAACCAGACACTCGCTTTATGTTTTGAGGGTTAAATTGGTCTAAATGAAGCATGGATTAGCGTGTGGCATAGACAAATGTATTTGTTGTGCTTTAGTGCATATAAATGAATTGTGTTTAATGGTAAATATGTTGCATTACTGTTGGGTGCTTGAGTTTCCTGCTGTGCGTGTTTTAAAGGTGTCTGCATGGGTTTTTCTATTATAATATTTTGATAAATTTACTTGCATGTCGCTTGAAATATTCATATTAGCGTTCATTAGCAACAATAACGAGGTTACATGATAATTGGGAAAGATAAATATACAATACTTACTTAAAATATTATTGCAAATGATAGTTTTCAATGATCTTTTAGTCAGATCAGTTTATTCTTACAAAAGTGTTGTCCTTTAATGAACTCCATTCCTTTTCTTGACACAGAAACCCTTACCAGCAATTATACTGATTATTGTATTACAGTTTATCATCCAGAACATGCACAGATCTCATAGCATGTATTTTCTCCAATGCTTAGCCACAAAAAAGGCCAAAACGTCTAAGCCAAAAATTCGTTTGTCTAGCCAAAAAATTACATATTCTGGCCATGTCACGCGTTTACAGCCGTCGACACATACTACTGCTACACACAAATGCAGAGATACAAAATACAAAATACACTCTCAGCTACTAACTTGAAATAAAATAAGTTTATGGTACGAGTGAATCTATGTGAATGCATCTATGTTATGCTACCAAAATAATGTTATTTGGTATTAGCCTAAAATGAAAACGAATGCTGCTGGCAGCACTTCATATCTATTTGGCCATTTATTCTACTCTATGTAGATGATGGTTTGTTCTTTGGTGGCATATGGCAATGGTGGTGGCAATGGTAATGTGGAGTAACTTCGTCTAGACAGTGGAAATTCATTTCTTTTGTTTGCTTACAATATTTTTTTGTTTGGTTGCAGTATGTTACATTATGTTTCCTTTCCTTTCCTTTCAAATCCTCCCACTTTCAAATACACACATCCCCTTTCATCTTTTGAAAGTAACCACACCTCCCAAAGCAATATAAAACTGCCTTTGACAACAGTCGCTTGCCGCAATGTGAAAGTCAATTTTGAAATTTATTAAAATTTCATAGTCGCGTTTTGGGAGGTTTGCAAAACCACACAAAACATTGAAAAGTAACCGCAAACTCAATTTTGATTGTCAATTTTTCAAATTATATATTAAAATGCACTCAATAAACATTTGAAAAGCAGGAGCGGATGTAAAGATAAAGTGAATCTAGAAGGGCAAAAGGAGAAACCCAACTTACTGTTGATTGATGGACATTATGACTTCGTGTGTGTGGGTGTGTGTCTGTGTGTGTGTTTAGAAGGGATTAGCACGTTCGCCTAATTTGCAACGTTTGCCATCGATTGACAGACATGCAACATGCAATATGCCATACCATGATTATTCAGTTCCATTCTATTCTAGGCATATTGTTGCTTTATTTCTTGTTGTAAATATTATTAAATATTTATATTGTTACACAATACTCACTTTGCATTTGCAGTATCAACATATTTGACGCATTGCGTGTTTTACATGCACTTCCCACATCAGTCAGTCAGTCAGTCAGTCAGGAAAGCACGCATGTGAACACAACACGCATGTTCTCTATTTTGGTTAATATGATTTTCATGTTCTTTAACTTAAATAGTATAATTTATTTTTCATATATTGTAATTTCCGTATTCATTGTCAAAATAAAATATTAGCTATACCCATAACTTTAGTCCCACAAGGATATACGTATAACTTTTGGTCATTTCTTTTTCTAACTATTTGTTTAAACTTTTCCTATTTGTTGATGTTTTTGTGGAAATAACTTATGAAGAAAAAATATTGTTAATAAAAGCCTGAAAACATTTTCAAAAGTTTTCTTCAGCTGATTAAATAATAAATGTAGAAATATGTATGCGAATTGCCTTCAACTTTATGGCGGAAATTTGCATACGAAATATTTAGTTGAATATTAAATATTTGATTGAATTTGAATATATGAATAAAAGATTGGTTAGATAAAATGCAGATCAGATGGGGTAAAAGAATCTTACTCAACTTAATTTTATGTAATGTTATTACATCTTATCAAATCATCCATTTGTATTGTATATCGTCTTCATTTAATTATTCATTTTACCCTTTTTAAAACTTTTATTAGTATCCCTTTTCCTCAAATCCCATATCAGTTTATTTCTACTCTTAATTTAACATATCAAATTATCTTATCAGAGATCGACAAACTACTGTCCACAGTCTGGAACCGGTTGGTTCCAGCCAAAAACAGATCTATAATAGAGTGGAAGTTCTTATCTTGAATTGATTTACTTTAAGGCCTTTAAATATCTTGCAATCTATACTATTACATCTCATAATTCTGGTACTTTGATAACAGAATAAGTTTCATGTAGCAGAACGTCAAAATATCCATCAATTGTTTACCGTCTCCTGGTCTTAGTAATCTTGTATAATTTCTGTCATTAATTGTAGTTCCTTACTTATTTGTAAACAATTCTATCTGATATTGAAATGATGATCTCTGATAACTTAAGATTTATCATGTCATACCATTAATTTAAATTGGATACATTCATTCATTCTCATACTCTCCCAAATATTTTATACTCGTATAATCCAAGGGTCAGTTGTGATGTGTTGAAATTCTGCAAAACAAAAACCAACAATAAATACAATTCATGATGACTACGAATCACAAGTAAAACTCCCAGACATATAACACAAATTTCAGAAAAGCTAATGAAACTAAATCAAAGTAAAGTATTACGATAACAACGCCCACAGTACCAAAAACCTACACCTCAAATAATAAACGGCTGTTGCTGTCGCCATTGCCATTACCATCAAGAGAAAATATAAAAGCAAATCCAAAGGATGCCAACCTGCATTATCTACGCAAAATCCTTGCCATTTACAACAAGCAACGATCTGAAGATAATTTTCAACTTTATTAACACCAATACTTATTGTATTCGTAGTATGCCCACAGTACTATAATGTATAAGTGAGCTGGTGAAAAGGCTTTTGTCCTTTTGGTTGGTTGTTTGGTTGGTTGGTGAGAGAGTCAAACTCATGAATACCAAATGAAGTTTAGTCCTTGGGCAAGGGATTCCATGATTCAAGTGAGAACTGAGAGTAAGAGTAAACAAGACGAGCGCGCAATAAACAAGAATTTATGTGCATTAATGGAACTGGTTGAGTTTGTTTTTTGGCGCAACAAATAAATTAACTACTGGTACCGACTACCCACTATCGACTACTTGTACTCCACCAAAATGGAGCTTGGAAAGAGTAAGATACGCCAATTATGCTTAAAAAGGACACTTGCCTTAGACTATAACTTAAATTCAAATGCAAATTTTGATTTACAAACAAAAGGTGCTTGCTGTGATTACTTTTAATAAGTTAACACCTTTTTCGCTACCGGTTTCATTTGCACCCAGTGTGTGAGTGTCCGTCTCCACCATAAAAAACCCACTCCCGAAAAATATCTCTTCTTGGTTGTCCTAACTTTCCCTTGTGGATTTTTTGCATGCAAACAAGTGAAATTTCATTAAAAAGTCAGAAATTTATGTTGCCTTTGGGACTTCAAAAAGCGAAATTTTAATAAACACGAAAAATGAAAACTCTTCCCGGTTTGGTTAGTCAGATATACAGGAAAGGAAGGAGGAACACTTAGAAGAACTCGACAGGAGCCAAACAAATTTGTCACAAAAAACACCAAATGACAGCAAAATGAGGAATATTTATGCAAATATGTATCTATACTTTTTAATGTTTTATATATTTTAAAGAGGGAAAAAGTATTTGACTTTTTTTTTTAATTTATTATGAAATTTTGTTATTTGTTGAAAAGAAAGAAAAAAATTAAATAAAAATTGTGAAAATTGGCTTAAAGGGGGAAACTTTAAATTCTTATTATAGAAAGCAAAGTTTTTGTTTTACCCTAACAATCAAATACCATTCACAACAATAAATGTGATGAATGTTAGGAAAAAGTTGGGATTGATGTTTTTACAAAAGTAGATTTGTATTTGAGTCGAAGGTCCCACTATCTAGTCACTCTATAAAAATTAGTATTAAGTGTAGTATTATATATTAGATTTTTTTGTGATAAATAAAATTAACAGGTTTTCTGGTAAAATCAACACTATTACATAGAGTCATTTCATATGGAAGATATGCGACTATATTCTTTCAATATATCAAATGTGTATTATGTCTAAATTACCAGCAGCGTGCCATTTCATTCTTTTTTTTCTTCATTTACCAATTCGATTGAGAACACTGGTGATCATAAACCGTAAATTATAATAATTTTGTTTTCCATTACTTTCATTGGTATTATGATATTTATTAAATAATATTAAATCTAATAATAAACTTAATACAAATTTAACGAGTAACTAGCTACTCGCGATTAATAATATCTTTGGTCTAAATATTTATGTTGAGTTTCTCAAAGTATTTATACATTTGGAGGATAATCGGGTTTTTAAGAATTGGGATGGGACTATGGAACCAAAGAGTGAAGCCCTAATGCTCCCCAAGTGCTGACAGGAATCCAGAAATGGTCTACAGTAAGTTCATCTCCGCAGAAAGGTCATGGAGGACGGTCTGTTCCGTTGACAAGGTGTTGATGAGTATCCCGTGTATGACCAATACGCAGGCGGATAAAAATTCCGCATGCTTGTCTGGATATGTTTGAAGGCAGGCAGATTTTTTCGCACGTTGGGTTGATGGTAGAGTACGGGTGGATAAACTGCCCCTATTCCGTCAATTTCTTCGTATGAAGGCGACAGGTAATGAGGTTCATTAAATCCTTGGCGCTGGTGGGAGTACAACTGTATGGCGGGGTAGTGCTGATATCCCGGGCTGCCATGTCGGTGTATTCGTTTCCGCGTATACCTTGGTGGCTAGGAGGCCAGAATATGATGATTTTGTTGCAGTGCTGAGTGCATATCTTCCGGATTTCCTGATTCGTAATTTCATTATGATGGCGATTTAGAATGGTTAGTATGGAAGAAAGTTGTTTCAGTTCATTGCATCTATTTTGTTTCGCACACACAGTGAAGTTTTATAAATTTCAATGAACTCGGCAACAAAATCGCCATACTTGGATAAAGATACAGTTGTATATGTGCACTGTGCCAGATTTTATAGAGAGAATGGACTGAGGCATGACGCACTTGTTTATACGTACGATTTCTAAGAAGCAAATAGATCTATCCATCCCGTCAGTTCTCAGTATTCGTTCCTATTCTAATGTTTAATTTTTCCACGTAGGAAAAACTGACTGAAACTGAACTGAAGACTGATAAGACTGTAAAGGGACCTTCAGGCAAGAGAATATTCTTCTTGAAATGTCAATAAAGTTTCCTTTAAAATTGACAAAAACACATTGTTCATTTTCTGCATAAATCCTATCTTCATTATTATTCCGTATAAAATAAGGAACTTTCTATTCTATTATGCTATTTTATTTTGTTCAGTGTATCTTTAAATACATATCTCTATACATTTGCATACGACAAACAAGACTTCCGCTTGAGGCATTTTATTACAAATAGTAACCAACAAAATGTAATAGGACGCAGAGTTCTGGAGTATTTTAGTAGCAAAAGCAACTCATATATTCATAATAACAAAAAAACAGCCCTCGATGAAAAGGTAAAGATAGTAGTAAAAATAAATATGCTTATGAATGAATGTGTTTGCTATTTTCCAGAGGAAATTGCGCAAATTTAATTTAGAACGCGACATCATCAACTCATCAACTTTTATACATAACAAAAATGTCATAATAGCAAAGTGCAACATGTTTTATTATTAAATTAAATAAAAAGGTAGTAGAACTTCTACTACTACAACTACAACTACAACTACTACTTGTAATGACTATAATATTTACTGATATCTAATACTATTACTGACTACATCCCACATCCTATTCAAGAGAAAGGTCATTGCAATGTGACAAAGTCAAGTTCAATGAGGTGTATGGAAAACGGTGAAAAATATGTTTGTTATGTGAAAAATGAATAGAGAATAAAGAAAAGAATATTTCAAGTTCGTTGAACACAAATAGTATTTCTGTTAAAATCCTTTTCCATTAAGAGCACTATTATAACAGTGGGGAGGAGAGAATGTCTAGATTTACATTGCAATTTATTGAAAATCGTAAACTAATAGACGTAAAAGTGCGCTTCAATGAACTTTAAAAGAACCAAAAGGACCAGGAACAGAACCAGAAGAATCCACTTAGAAAAGAACAAATGTGTAAATATTTACAAAAAAAAGTTTGAAAAATACGAAAAGATACTTTTTCAACGTAACCCATTCCATATGTCAATGTCAGCTCTAATAGACACACACACACACACACACACACACACACACACACAGATACTCACCCATACACACATATGTATAGAGCTAAACACCTTCAGACCAAGTCTTTGAATGGATTTGTAGAATGTAAGAAATGAAGAAAATTTCAACTTGGCACTAACACTTCAATGATTTGTGGCAAAGACCACCACATCAAATACATTGTGGCACCACTGTATGCCATCGAGTGTGTTACTGAATGAAAGGAGAATATAAGAAAAGAAAAAAAAAAGAATAAATATTGTTGGTTGAAGAAAAAGGAATTCAACACGCCCAAAAGGATATTCTGTCAACGGCAGCGTTTCACACATCGTCGACTTACACATACATACATAAATAAATCTACTTGATGAAAGAAACCTCATATATGCTCGTATGTGGCAGGCAAGTAATTTGAAATACTAGTATGAAAAATATGACAACATTGTGCTGATGTCAAAGAAACTGAAGTCATTGCGATTCGTTCATAAGAGAGTAGAGGTTTTGTAGTTTGCTTGGTGTTTATGTTGGCCAACTATGACAGATGATGATTTGGTATTTGGTCGAAAGTAATTTTGAGTGAGAAGTTGTGGTTATGTAATAAGAATGTGAGCAAAGGGTTAAAATGGATTTAAAAGATTTACGAACTATTTGATGAATTCCATTTGCAATGTTAATAATCTTCTTTAAAGGTATCAAATATTTGTAAAAATTGGACTTTAATATCATAAACTAAGTAAATGAATGAGCATCAGAAATGCAATTTATTTCTTAAGTGTGTTTCTTCAATGAGTTGTTCTTGGTTTCTTAACTAAGTATTAACGCTAGAAGGGGAAAAAATTGTCTGAAGAATAGAATTTTACCAACAAATTACTGTATAAGAGAGTTTGCAATGGCGGAACACAACACAAAGTATGGCAACCCATTAATTATGAAAAAATAAATGACGTTTTTCTCAATAGTTTCTCGTTATTTGCATATAAAGTAAGAAAAACGGCAGCTGGTCAGCGGCCCAGTCAACTACTTCTTACACTTTATAGCCTTGTTCCATTCATGTCAATATCTTTTAAAGCTTAGTTCAGAGTTTCTTAAACAATTTTATCAAGGGTGCTTTAATCATATAAGTAGGTCAGGAAACCCACATTAAGAAGAAAATAAAACAAACTTTCTTTTAGAATTAAGATTCAATATTTATTTCAATACTTTATTTTTTTTTTTTAATTAATAAAAATGTGGCTGCCATGGATATGATTTGAGTTTTTTCGTTGTTCGTCTGTCAGATCCTCTAGTAAATTATAAATTTATTAGACTCATAGCCTCATTTATTTGTAATCGTCTTAGGCCTCCAACAGGCTACTCCTTATAAATATATTTGATTGTGTGTTTTGGCGTTGATCGAAAAATTAAACAAACTCTGGTTTAAATATCAAATTTCTCCCATGCAAATAACTGTCAACCTTTTCATTTGGTCTTCAAAAGACCATGGCGAGAAAGGAAGGGTGATTAGGATTATTACTGAGGATTTTTGGTGATTTTTAGTGCCTCAAAAAAACAAGAACGGCACTAAAATTTTCCATATAATATAAAATATTTTTTTTTTAAATAAATTGCGAGAAATCAGGAGACCTGATAAGTATTCTGCATATTTGTGATTCTTGATAGTGATCTTGTGTATTGATTTCTATACGAATACTCTATATATGTAAGGTCAACTCTCCAGTCGATCAACTGTGTGTCAATAAAGAAATCAAAAATCATGCCAAAGTTTTAAAGTGAAAGAGTATTTCCTCATATTTTATTTAATCAGAATAATCATAATTTTTTCTTTTTTTAATGTTTTTTAATTATGAACTTATTACAATTATTAATTTGAATTATTTTAAAATCTATTATTGTTATAATATAAATAAATAATTTGCAATGAAATTTGTAATATTTATTTGATATTTATTTAATTTAATTTAATTTCTTAAATTTAAATTTAATTTCTTAAAATGAATACATAAGAAATTTATGCCATGGACACGCAGAAATGACTTTAATTCCATATTTTTATAAACTTCGATCCTTTGAATCCTTGAATGAATGCACTTATTCGAAAGTTTTGTATGCATTTTGTGTGTCAAGAAATGATTTTCCACTTCCGCTTCGTTAAATTTAACGCGAAAAAAAACTACGCGTTCGAACTTCATCTATTCTGTTATTTATTCTTTTGCTATTGCAGTTGATGTCCTGAAGTTAAGGACTTGTAACATTCTTCATATAATGAAGGAAGCACTTTTCTTATCAGTTTAAAAATAAAACAAGAAAATGAAGAAAAAAATTGAATGAATGAAAGAATGAAAGCAAAGCAAAGAAAGCAAAGAATAAAAACATGTGAAGAATTGTAACATTTTCCGCAGCATTAAAGTGAGCAACTTAACGTAAAGTAATGCAATATAATGTGACGTAACATCGTATGGTTTCAGCAACGTAAGCAAAGAATCTTTTATTTTTATTTGTATCTTTTTTTTCTTTTTATGACTTTAACGATTTGAGCAGCGGCACCAATAACAGCAGCAGCAGCAGCAGCAGCAGCAGCATCAGACAAACTCCAATAAAACTTCGTTTTATTTGGCTGGGAGAAGGAATTCATACGAAAGAATGAATGAGCAAAAGGAGAAGTAATATTTATGTGTTTGTTTGTTTGTGTGTGTGTGTGTACAAGTAGTAAAGAAATCATAGTAGAAGTAAAAGTAAAAGATGTTAAAAGTGCGCTGCAGGAATACTGACATTTTCCATTAAGTGCAGACACCACTAACAAGGCTGCCGAAAGGACAATTCATAGTGGATTGGGATTGGGATGGGATGGCAAGGATGAAATCTTGATGGTTGATGGCGGCTTGAAGACGCTCTGATATTGACGGAAATGTACTACGAGTATGAAGCATGAAGTATCGTCCTGGCAGACATTTGTGGCAAAATTTCAGTTTAGTTTATGGTATGCTTCATCGACATTTGCCAAACGCCCATTCAGCACACACACACAAACACGCTCAAAAACCATAGGGTGCACCCACATGAAGCTGGCAACTTGTGGCAATTTATGAGTCGCAAGTGTTTTTTTTTTCTTTTCTTTTGCGTAATTTTTCCTAGTTTGCTTTTTGATGGCTTTTTCACGGTAACTTTTATGTGGCAAACACATGCGAACTTCTTGGTCTTAACGCTTTCATAATGGCCACAACTTCTGACTTAATGCAGCAATCTTTAAGCCATAATTGTGGCTGGATTCATTCTCTACTCTTTCTCTTCTCGATTTCCTCTTACTATACTTAAAATAATATTTATTATTGTAATTGAGATTATAAGACAAAATTTTTAATTGTTGCACGTTCTTAGTAGTCAAGTATTTCATTATTTCTGTCCCAAACGATAAAGTTCCTTAGATGCCTAATTGAATAATAAACTTATGGTTAGGTAAAATTAAGTACTTATGAATGACTTTGTGACTGAATGAAAGTACACAAAATGTCTTGGTCCTTGACTCAATACATGAATGTAAATCATTAAAGATGAAGCACAATCAAGTTAAATGCTGTCATCACCGCCAAACTGTACAGAATCTCAATGTATATAATAGTAGTTGTGCATCTGATGATGTCACAATCTTGGTACAAAACACTATAACCAGGCACAATGGAGCTTGCTTAATGTTGGTGATAGACTTCCGTTCATCATCAACATGCAATTTCAATGGTTACTTTCGATCTCCTCTTACTCTCATTCACTTAAACTTGCAATACAATAAAGTGTTGCATTGTGGTAAAGAATCTCGTATCTTTCCCATTACCCCTTCTTCATCTTCACATTCTTTGTCGTTATGATTATCACATCTCCACCTCTGTGTCATCATCATCATTATTATCATCGCTCTGACAAAATTTGTCGACAACTTTGTTACAATAATATTTGTTTTGAAAATATACTCAAGCAGGCATAGTACCATCATCAGCATCATTGCCATCGTTTGTCGGTGTTGTTGGTTCACTTTTAGCTTCAGTTTTAGTTTCGAAGCTCGTTTACTTCCTCTTCAAGTGAATTGAGCCTTATTTCTGTTGAAGTTTCTCTGTAGCAGTGGCAATACCAACAAGGATAACAGCGACGGCATCAGTTCTAGCAGCAACACTTTAAAGTGTTACCAATGTACGGAAAAGTAATCAAAATATTTTGACAGCTTCAGTTGCAGTTTAAGTGATGTTGAAATAAGGACACACACACAAGAAAAATAAACATAAAAGTAAATAAATACTAAAAAGTTAAAAGGTTGCAAAGAGAGATAAACTCGTAAGGATATGTTTTTATGACAATTTAAATTTTTTTAATATGAGTTCAAATTTAAATGGTTTTAAAGAAATAAAGATGGCTATTCATATATGGAACATGAAGTACATAATAAGTACAATTTACTTTCAATTTATGCAAATATGTTTTGTATCGATTTATGAATTTCATTTTATTTTCGGAACAAGGACAAACATTTTCTGTACCAAAACTTATAAATTTTCAAAGGTAAAAGTGACACTTAGTACATCATTCGATTGATCCAATCCCACTTTGTTCTTCAATTTTGAAGAAGTGACAATATTTTTTTTTTTTATGAGGATTATTTACTTTTTGGAAATACAAATATAATAATATTACTATAATATAAATTAGCATAAAAGGTATAATAATAGCAGTGACATGTGTTGTCTAGATTTAATTACTTTTTTGGTTATTTTTTATTTATTTAGTTATATTAATTTAATTTTGAAATGTATATTCAAAATTGCGAATTTGTCTAATAAATCAATTGGAATTTTTATTTTACAAATATATCGTTTTTAAATAATCTTCACAGTAGTTCAAATGCAAATACATAATCACTTTGTAGTGATGTTTGTAATGGATAAAATGGAGAGAACTTTTAAAGTATACAATATATAGAAACAATTAACGTAAAAAGATAATTTATTTTGGTTTCTGCAACCTCTGTTCAGGTCAATGCATTCGGCAAAATGATTGTACATACCCTTCGGGAAAAACTTCCTCAACGTCGGAACGCGAAAAAGTAGTAGTAGTAGTACTTTTGTATCTCTCTTCGCAGTCATTGTATATTTGGTGTTAAATTAAAGTTTCTGTTATAATTAGTACACAAATAAGTAGCAGTATCATCACCAGAACATCAGCAACATCAAGAGAAAATCATCACCAGATTCAGCATCATTTTTACTGTAATCGCTTTGAAGTTTATATTTTCTTCCTCAGCGTATTTATCTACGTCATCTGGTGGAGTATAATTCCATCCAGAGTCACTGAAGTTTCCTCCTCCATTGTCCTCATAAAATATTGCGGAAACTATATTGGATCAATAAATTTTACTCTAAAATGTTATTGGGACAATACATAACATTTCTCAAAAACCTTATCATTTTAAAATATGCTAAACTAATGTATTACTCACTATACATTTATAATAATAAAATATTTAACAGTAGAAACGAAACGAATAAGTTATCAACCTGAAATTTCATAGACATTATAATGGAAAAAGTAGTTTTCATACAAAAATCAAAATAACTAATCCTTGATCCTTTTGTTTCTCTTTATTTTCACTTATATTTTATGTAAATAAGAAGAGAGATAGTATTTTAGAAAATAAATGAATGATCGAACAAATAATTTTATAATTTTTCTAGTTGCCATATATTTTATGTTTTCTATATGAACAATTTTCATTTTATTAACTTTAGTTGTAAAAGGTTTATACAAATTTATTGAACTTAAGTCAATAAATATTCTTTCTAATTTTTTTGAACTTTTCATTATTTGCCACAATTGAAAATATTTTGTTGAATCTGCAATCAAAAGTCGTCACTAATCAAATATGTATATCACATAATTGAACAAAAAAAAAAAAAAATAAATAAAGAAAAATCAAAATTTAAAACGATTCCATATTGTAAACGAAGAAAATATAACAAAAAGTAACTAAATCAAATACTCAATCGTTGATTCAGGTCTTTTGTGGTTTTCGCTTATTAATAATAGAGTGCTGTCAATAGACAATATCAACAACAACAACAACAATAACAATCAAAGCAAATAACAAGAAAATAAAAACAAAAATAAAAAATAAAAAATAAAATAAACTATTTCGAAAATAAAGTATTTTTTTTTTTTTTTTTAGGTTTTGAAACTAACAAAACAAACACAGTTGCATTTAATTGCTGTCAAGTGTTGCCAACTGTTACAAATTTGTTTTACTTTGCCCTTCTCTTGTTGTTGTTTTATGTAAATTTTTTGCTTTTCATTGAATATTGGTTAAAAAAAAATGTTAGGACAACATAAAACAAAATGAAAAATATAAAATTGTTTATTTTTTTTTTTGAGTTAAAAATATTTGAAATTATTTTTAGTGTCTGCAAATTGTTTGCGTGGGATTTGTAAACTATTCAAAATAAAATCCTAAAAATAAGAAAATAAAATAAATAAATGCAATATTTGTTGGCAACAATTTGTTGGCAACTCAATTTACCAAAATGTTTTTATTTGATTCTCCTGTGCTATTCTGGCCAAATGCAAATATGTCATAATTGGCAATTAGTCGAATGTGTTTCGGGTTGCCATAAATTAACTTTATATTATTATTTCAAACTTGTATAATATCCTTGCAAATTTAAGGTTAAACCAACGTTATGAATGAATTCGATATCATTTATAAAGTAAGAACATTTTTTCCATATATAATTTGAGCTAAATTTATGTATGAAATCATGCGGGAACGATTAATTCGTGATTCTTTTTTTTTTGACTACGTTAAACTTTTTGTCAATCACGTACACATTTAATGGCCTTCTTGGCTAGGCCAATTGCCTCGTTGCTTTTGAATGGAATTGAATCCAACCTTTTCTATCCACATTAATCTGTGTGTGTGTATCTATCATTGACAATTTGCGGCTTGGATATTATTTCATTTTATTGTTACAAAAGTACTTCACCACAATGTTTGTTTGTCTTTCTTGAAGCTAGCAAAGTTGTATCCTTTAGGTTGACAATGTTGTTATTGTGAGACAGACAGGCATCAGAAGCATATCACCATCATTATCTATAGCATCATCATCATCATCATTATTAGCAGCATCATCATCATTATCGATAGCGACATAAGCTCGTTTTGAGAGAAACGTGCTGCAATTGTTAAAAAAAAGTTTCAAAGCAACAAAGGACAAACACATCCTTATAGAAGTCTGTAATGCTGAAGTATCTTTCTTCATCATATTGTATATTACTCATACGTTATGCGATTTATTATTTGACATTAGTTTTGCTGGCAGCATTCAGTAGTATCCTTTTGCCCAACTTAGTCATGATCTATTATTAGGGACGAACCCTTTGCTAGTAGTAGTAGTTTTCATGCTTTATTTCTTTACTTTCTATTTATCATTTTATGCTTTCATCATTTGAGTTTTGTCAAAGTTTCTACTTTTATTCATTTGAGGCGTTCAAGCGATGCTTAGTTTCTGTTACACTTCATCATGATGGAAGTAAAAGAAACTTGATGTAGTTTTACTTTTTAGTTCTTTAAATGTATCTTTTATGAAATATGTGTAAAATATATGTAAATCCTAGGTAAGTTACAAATCTAGAGTTTAGATCAAAAATCCATTAAATAAGAAGTGAAATTATTTATGTTTTTAGACAAATTCATGTTTTTTACGGAAGTAACAAAAGTGAAGCTGTTGTGATTCTCAAATATTTGATGATCTGTCTGTCAATAGCTTAGTTCCCACAAATGTGCATCTGGACTTACTATTCATTTTATCGTTCAGTTCTTTCAGCTCAATCTAATTCTTACCCATGACACAAATATGAATATTAACTATCAGTCAGATTAGTTTTTAGAGATAATATCACACGTAACTGGAAAAATTTGAATGAAGTATAAGATTCTTAAAAAGCTCTCCTTACTTTTAGATCATACTAGCGTTCTCAGCGTGTGTTGCTAAGCCTCCAACGTAATGTTAATGCGTGATTTTTTAGCGTAACTCAAGTGGATAAACAATATTTTTTGTTTTATAATTCAGTGCATAGATGCAGAGAGTTTTTGGAGTTCCTACTCTAGAACAGGGTACATATAGTTGGGCATGTAAATAACATGGATTTTCTTAATAAAATCCAGTAAGGTGGAGCGACTCCCCTTGAGCTTCGTGCATCGTTATCGCGTCATGAAACTGTAGTCGCTTGAATGTGAAGGGCAAATTAGTGGGAATAATTGGAATGCGCGGAATGAGCACTTCTAATCCTTTATATTTGCCGTAAAGTATTTTTGCTTCAATCATATTCAGCATCAGTTTTTTACGGAAAGTCTGGTTCCCTTGCACAATTTTGGCGTGTTCAGATTCCGAAAGAGTATTATTGGTGAGCCAATTTTCTACGTCACTTTGTACGTTGGCATTCCAGGTGGGTCCAATAAATTGAGAAACTCGAATGGATAATTAACAGCTTGATCTTTTTCTGTAACTGTATCAATCGATTTGTACTCTGTAATTGTACCAGAAGTTTTCAATTGAATATTATAGTTTATTCTATTGGCGTCACCATTTGTTGGATCTAAAATAGCCCATCGTGATTCTTAATGTTTTTGACGATGTTTGGGAAAACCTTTTTTCAAGATCTTCAATTGATAACTGAAAAAATGGAATTAAACGGTACTTCACCTATTAGTTTCATACTCAGTATAAATCAGTGGTTCCCAACCAGTGGTCTGCGGCCAACCAGTGACAATAGAAAATTATATACATGTGCCATATCTTTGCCAATTTTCATGGTCATCGGTCTATTCTTATATGTATAAATATCAATTTATGCAATTTTAATGATTGAAACATGACTACTTCCAATTTAAGATGTTGAAAGCTTATTCTAATATTCATTTGAATTGCAACTAAGTTCTCATGAGGAAGCAGCTTAATAAAGTAACATCTTTAGTTTATGTTTTTAAAACAAAATACATACCAATGGGCGGTCATGTACTAATGCCAAAGAATTTTATTGGAATCTATAGAAGATTTTATTGTAATTATTTCCTTGACAATGTTACCTTTGCTATTTCAAACTTTTATGAAGATGACATAATATCCGTAGGCTTCTCAAATTATTTAAGATATCTTTTTTTTATTTTTTTACATAACTTTGCTATTCAATTCAAAGATTCTTTAGTAAATACCCAAATAAAATATATTTGTAGCAGTATCTACACATATCCATATAGTAGCCAATTATGTAAGATTCTTGAAATGTTCTCTAACTTTCTCACTTAAAATTTGAAGTTTTAAAGCATCCGAGTGGTGTTCTTTGCTGTTTATCATTTTAAACATTCCCAATGCGTTGCTTTCCTCTTATGTACCATAGATTGTATTTACTTACAATGTTATATCTACAACAACTGAAATCTTTGTTAACAAGGCACAAACAATACAATATGATGATGTTACATATCTTTATATATTATTGTATATACATTTCTGTTGATAGATTAAGGATTGTGACTAAGTACACAAGGAGTTTTGTAAAAACTTGTTTTACAACTTAATAGAAAACGTTACAAAAGTAATAAAAAAAAAGTAAGAAAAGAAAAGAAAATAAAGGAAATACGCTTGCGACTTTGCAAAGTAAAATATAATAAAAGAACAAAATGAAACTCCTTTGCAACAAAGTCTGGCCGCGAGCATATAAACGAATGATTCTAAGAACCAAACCAAACTGAACCAAACCGAACTGAACCAAGTAAACTAAATGTGTATGTATATGAACTGAAGTAAGAAACAATTACAGTCAAGTAGCAAAAGTTGCAAGGAAGAAATTGCATCTACAATTTTATTGCTGCCACCATGAATTGCCAACAAAACAATGCAAGATACACATATGTGCAAGTATGTAGACAGGAATGAATATGTTGCCTAATAAAGTTTGTTAAACAAGTCGAGGTAGCATAAGCAGAAGTACTACAAATAAGGTAAAGAGTCTTCTAACAACGCAAAAAGGATAAAGGATAGAAAACAACAAGAATAGAGTTGAAAAACTTATCTTAAATTCAAATGCATAAACATACAAATTTTCTTTTTTTTCTTTTGGCTTATACCATACTTATATTTCTTTTATTTCTCTTCTCTTTCCAGGTAAGTCGTCTAAAGCTTTGCCGCCATTTTGTTTTGTTTGTTCTACGTCATTTTGTTTGCTGCTTCATTTTCTTGTTTTTTTTTTTATGTAAGTTGAAAAAATAAATACACATTCCAGATATAAAGTAACCAAGTAAGTAAGTAAGTATGCAATGTTTCTGTTGTATTCAGTTTTAAAAAGGTTTTCTTCATTGTCCTTATTGTCGTATTGTCGTTACCAGCGACGTTGTTTTTCTCTCTGTAGTGGTTTTCTTGTCATGCTACGCGGCATATGAGTGATTTTATTATGTGTAAGCTTTCGATCTACATTGTACGTGCTGCTTATCAAATGCAACCGACTTAATGTACTCAAACGAGCTTCACACATTGCCACACATGCAATGCCAGTATTACGACTAAGTTGAAAGTATCAAAGAGAGTGAATGTCTGACTGAATGAGACACTGTTCCTTACTGCCAAAAATGCCAAAAGAAATTCTTTTCAAAACTGTTTTCATTTTGTGATGCTCAACAAAAAATAACAACAACTGCTGCTTCTACTGCTGTTGCTGCAATGCTGCTTTAGTTTTTTAGAACTTTTATTTCATACCCTTCACATTTTATATGAAGGGGATTTATCACTTTGTTGGGGTGTTTGTAATTCTTTAGAATTGATATAAATTTCAATTCAATTTATAAATAGAGTCAGTTATCTATCTTCAGTCTAAGGCATTGATTCCCAACTTTATAATTACCATGCTAATGTTTTGTATTATTAATTAATTTAATCGTTTATGGCAGAGTGGAGTCAGATTAAGGCATGTTGGGCAGCCCTCACAATATTGTTGTTGAGATATATTGTACACGACCAATTTGCCATTTCATCGATGGTAGGTAGTCATTTTTAAGTAGGACCAGGAAGCCCTCGGGGATGTTTGCTGTTTTTAGACCCACATTAGTTCGCTCTTGCAATAAAGTGAGGTAGGCTGTGCTCCATTCTTTCCAGAATGATTGTTTTATTTGACAAACGACTTGCCAATTCCTTATGCGATTTGGGCTTATGCTAGATAGATCTAGCTTCGCTACTCCTGTTCGCATTCCACCATTCAAGAAGTGCCCTTGTTGATCATCAGGCCTTCTGTGAGTTGATAAAGAGGGTGAGATTTTATTATAGCTGCAATTTGATAAACAAAAGTTCTAAATTCACCAAAATTGAGCATCGAACAACAAATCGAACGACAAAGATGATGTTTTGCTAATTTGATTGATGCCTCCCTGATGATCTGTATTTCATATACATTCAGTTCTCAAACCTTAAAGACAAGTATGGACTATAAATTATCTAAAGTTCCGGAAAGAGTTCTCAAGGCATATTAAGTGCAACTATTGCAATCACAATCCCACATTAAAAGTTAACTTTATTTATAAGAACTCAAGTTGTTAGACCGGGGGTCAGTAAGTTTTATTTAGAAAGACCACAACATAAAATTTTTGGGAAGAGGGCCAAATGGAAAACAAGATGTAGTTTGTTTTTTTTAGTAAAGTATATGGGAATAGAGAAAAATGAATTCGGATGGCAAAGTATTAGAAAGTTTGATATTTTGGCTACACTTTTCTCCGAGAATCCATTTTCCGATCTCTTCTACAATAAATCATAATGCAACTCATTGAATTTTTAATTCTTTGTAGTCAAAATGAAAGAAAAAGTTAACAAAGAAATGTATGTATTTAAATTCTTCACTATAAAATTCCAATAGTTGAAGGATATTAAATTGACATTGTAACCGAGACTATTACTTCTGCTTGATATGTTTTGTGGATACCTTTTTTTCATTGCATTTGTATAAATTTTTTTCATTTTCCATAAGATTTTCCCTTTATTATATTGTAGTTTTTTATTTGTTATGCAAGTTGTGTTTGCTTAAAGCTGCTTGGTTGTTTCCACTTGCCACACAATGGAAATTATTGTTTGTTGTGTTTTACAGATTTACTCTTCACCATGATTTTTTGTAACAATAAAAATGAAACTGGCTTAAGACACTTGAAGACATTGCGTTACATGCAACTCAAAATAAATTTAAGGATTTGTCATTGAAATCTACACACTTCAAGAAATTATTCACATTTAATGCGTTTAATTAATGAAAAGCTCACAGCATTGAACTTGAAGTAAAACATGTACATTTGTACATATATTCTTCTCATACTACTAAGTATCATAGATTCCGATTCTCTATTGTTGTTATTGTCGTTATTGTTGCTGTTAATTTCTAATTACAACAAATTGAGCAGCATAATTGTGCAATAATTTTTGCCTTTTAACTATTTGTGCATGTAATTATTTGCATAATTATGGGTTTACAGCGAAGTGAGTTCATGTCATTGCCAATTTCATTCAGACTAAGGACTTGCGGCACAACTGCCTAAAATGCCTTAGTTGCCACAATGAATTTTGTATCTCCGTTGTAATGATATTTAACAAATGAAATTAGTTACGCCTACATGACAGCAGACATCGGTGCAATTGTAATACAATGTATCTATGCAACTAAACATTTGTGTGTTGATCCAAAGGACTTGTTTGCCTTTTGGTAAATGAGTCATGAAATATTTTCCTATAACCTCAGTTATGTGTGTTTTGTGGTGCATTGTTTATGGAATGAAATCATTTGCATTTGCTTTGGTTGGTTGGAATTTATATTTAATGTGATTGAGGTTCATTTATGTGAGACCAACAATCAACATCTGTTCTTAATCTCAGGCAATGCATATGAGCGTATTAAAAACACTTCAGTACTTCGCTTATTAAGAGGTTTTTTTCTTATTTGATTAGAATTAAAAAAAAAAAATTAAAAATATGTGAAATGATTATTTACATCAAAATGAGTTAAAATTAACCAAAGAAAAAGTAGCTCATCATAATGTGGTGCTATTCAATATATTGTACTTATCACGCATTAGCTTTTTATGTACTTATAATTATAAGTTGAGATAAACTTAATTGCAATAAAATCTTTTTGATGAATTATTAGATTTTAATTTACTGTGTTGAGACTTAGATTTCTTAGTGACGAAATTTCTTTTCGATATTTCCCATTTTATGTAAAGTGATTTCTGGCTGGTTTTATTTTATATCTCTAAGTTGCTACACAAAAATATTTAAAAAACTAAAATACATGATACATAAATTTTATAAAATGTTTTTATAAAAGTAGATTTAATAACCTTTCCAACACGTATAAGTTTTATTTAGTTTATTTATTCCAATAAATGTTTAAAAGAGATTGAAAATTGAAAATTGAATTTGTGAAAATATCGTAGGTGAACGAATTAGTAGTGGTCAGGATAGTATACATATATAACTATGATTCTATACCATATATTTAGAAAATGTTTTAGTCGAAATATATGTTTTGAAGCGGCGAATAATAATAAAGTTCTAACAAAATTTACTCAATTTTTGACATAAGATATGTAAAAAATAAAAAAGATAAAGTTTTCATTCCTATACTTTATACTACTTATAATTTTTAGGGTTCCGTACCCATAGGGAGTTAACGGGACCCTATTACTAAGCTTATGATGTCCGTCCGTCCGACCGTCTCCTGCTCTATCTCATTAACCGTAATAGGTAGAGAGTTGAAATTTTCACAGAATGTATAAAAATACACATTTTTAGAAGCATTGTTCTTTAATTTAACTTTTTGTTTACCTTTTATTTTGTTTTTTGTAGTATACTTTGAGCTGTTAATTGTAGTATACTTTTAGGCTATTAAATATAAACATAATTTTATATTTTAAGCCAAAAATCTTGTACGATGGTACGGAACCCTCCGTGTGCGAGTCTGACTCACACTTGGCTGATTTTTTATATATTTGTAGAATGTTAATCTATCCATGTGCATACTTGTTTTCTATTTATCCGCCATTGTATTGAAAAGTAAATAAGTTTGTCAGTTATTTTAGATATAAAAGTGAAAATAAATATGAAAATCGGATGTGTGCCAAAAATCACTTTTGACGGTTTTGAAGTCTCCTAATTTTTTTAGAGGCAACTTGGTTTAATTAATTAATGTTTTCCTCAGTAATCTGCATTGAAAGAATTCATTATCAGATCTCTTTTGCATTACAAGAAAATCAAACAAGCAAGCAAAACAATCAATGCTAGATATGCCAACCTGCTCACATTTAAATTATAATATTTTCTAAGATTTAAATTTGTTTTTAATACAATTAATTGATATGTTAAAATAAACTAAAAATATTTATAATAAAGCTGTGGTGTCTTAAATGCGTAGATAGTGATTAATTCAATGAAAAGTTTTAATACCCTCATTGGTGAAAGTTGGCATGTCTGGATTTTGTAATCATGGTTTACACGTTTTTTTTTTGAAAAATTTCAACAGAGTCGAAATCTCAAGTGATACCAAAGGAGGATCAACAATAAGTGTCGCCACAGCATCGATTCAAGTTACAAGGCCCTAAAATAAATACTCTTCAATCAGCTATTCATTCGAATATCAACTTTCGAAAAATTCAATCTCCTGGTTTTCTAGCCCACGGAGTTTTTTTTTTTTTTTTGTTGAAATTGAAAACAAGCGACCTCATCGATTTCTGGCCAACACCCGATTGTCTTTTCTACCTCCATCCTTCTTAATCATCTACATAATCCTCATTTTCTACAACATTTCTACTTATTGTATGTTTTTCCTTATTAAAGACGACTTAAGGGTATTTTTAATGTATACAAATGTAAGATATTACATTACATTACATAGTCCTTCTATATAAAATTTTTTTTTTTGTTGAACTTTTAAAACAATAATAAACTTCTTTAGAAATCCGATCTTGTGGTTTTTGATACAAATTGCTTAGTATTGTTTTCAGTATAAGTCATAATGACAATCGACTCAAAATTTTTCCCTTTTTGTATGAAAATTACATCTTTTTTTTGTACCATTTTCCACATATCCTTCAAAAACTACAAATTCTGCAATTTTTTGGTGTTGTGTTTGCCAATAAATCTCGGAAATAACATTTCGACCTGCACAATATTGTTTGCATTTACATAACAATTTTATTACATTTTTCGACATTTTATTTCTTTTTGTTAAATTTATTTTGTACTCTTCACAATGTAGTGTGCATAGGTATAAATGTTTTGTTGTGATTGAAAACTCCTTGATTTATATTAGAATATGATCAGTTTGATGAGGAGAATTGATCGATTCAAGTTCATCAGTTGATTTCTAAATATTTGCGTTATCGAACTGAAATTTGAAAGATAGAATTTCCAAAGTTGTGTATAAATTCTTTAATTTTAAACAAAAAACATCGTTACTTTTCAAACCGATTAGAAATTGACTTATTTCGTAATTACACCAATTGATCTAATATTTTATATTCATTTATTTTTAACATGTAGAAAGTAATTGTTTCAGAGGAATCAAAATTGTGTTTATGTTTTGTTTTTTAATTTTCTTAAAATTGCATTTATTGAAAATACAAAAATTTTTTTTCCCCATGTAATCAATTTTTTTCCTGTATTTTCTTTTCTCTATTTTTTTTTATTTTTTTTGGTTCAAATATTTTTCTTTGCAACACAAATTTTTATGGAATTATTATACAATTTATATACTTACAATTTTTTATATTAAGTAAGTGTAACTTGTAACAATCACACAAGCCAATCGAACAAAAAATGAATGCCAACTAAACTATGAAATTTTATTTGGTATTTTATTTTTATGTTGATTTTACCAATTTTTTGCGAACATCAACATGAATTTGTAACAAAAAATATTAAATGAAATAAATATAGTATTTATATATTTTTATATCCAAGTCAAGTCAATTTAGTGCAATACAAGAGAAAACTACAGCATACTATTGCATTGAATCGATGGAGTCATATTTACATTATTTATTTATTTATGAATTTATTGAAATATGAAATCAGTGCAACGCGTGCAGCTTTTGGCCTGAAGACAATATGGTAAACATTCATAAATTTAGTACAGTTTTCTGATTTATTTTTATCTTTTCTTTGTTGTTCATTTTTTGACAATTGTTATTCTTGTTGTTGGTAACAAAAATGTGTTTTATTTTCGATAAACAAAAATCAAATAAAAGAAAAAATATTTGAAAGAAAAAAAGAAACATTTGTCATTTTAATATCCAAATCTTGAACTGTCTTGACTATCTTTATACGCATATACCAAAGACCGACAACCTAAGTAAACCATTAAGCGTATGCAGATAGTAGTAGCAAGTATAAACAAACAAAACTTAAAGATAATCATGTTTCTTCCTTGTTCAAATTATGGTCTGAACATAATTTATCGAATGCGATTATTTTGCAATATTTTGCAGGCCCTCTGAATTGTGTCTATTCACCATCCACTTCTCATTCTTTATAAGGCATACAAACGCATATAAGCTTTGTAGGTCCAACTACATATATAGTATATGTAGTTGTAACCTATGTGCAAGATTGTATTGAACATTTAGTGCTTCAGTTAAGGAGGAAAAAGGTGTGCCAAGTCAAGTATTCACCAATCATCATCATCACCATCACCATCATATGTATGCACATACTAGAGACTACGTGTATGACTCAATAGTAACCTATATAGGCGTAGTAAGAAGTTGTGGGTGTTGGCAGCAGCAGCATTGGCATAAGTAGCACTTACCGCATCGTTGCATGAATGCATTACTTTGGAGCCAATGGTGGTGTTACTGTTGCTGTACTATTTAGTGAAGTGCTCTCCATTTCATGGGAAACGCATTCTTCACACCAAATGTTTAAGTGCCTCATACACTCGCCTTCTACCTTAGCATGTACCACATGTTCATTGAAAGTATCTTTGTATCTATACATGTACTTATACACGTATGTAGTTTGTATCTATAATGGTTCAATAGTTCTTTGTAGTCTTCGATAAAATTGTCTATAGTCGTCGGAAATGTCATTAAAATTGCGCTTCATAAATCACAAAGCAATAACAACTCACACTCATATATTCACTCACTCACTCACTTACTCACAGTTACTTACATAGATACAAAGTGTTCTGAATGTACGCAAATCAAGGGAAATGTGTGTGTGTGTGTGTGTGCCTATTCGAACATAACCTCATTTTACGCTCCATGAACTTCGATTTTGTCTGCTGCTGTTAGTTTTCTTTTGCATCATAGATTTGTGTTCATTGGTTTCGATTATTGCAACTTTGAATGGATCTTTGTAGTTTTGAAGGAAATGCAACTTATATGGAAATTCATTTTCAAAAGAAATTCACTCTACAAATTGCGATTAGGGGAAATCTAATCGTCTTTTAATTTTTGAAAAATAAAAAAATCAATCAAAGGTTTCATTAAATGCTTTTAATCATCTAAATAGAATCTTAAATGACCCTAAAATATACAATTAATCAGATCTTGTGCTTATATAGAATAACATTAACTGTATCTACCTAGTTCATTGATATTCCTTATATTTTTTTATGATTTTCTTAACATCGTTGTAGGGCATTCAAATTATGTTCCAATCTGAAAATGTTGCTTCCAATGCATTTCACCATTCAAAGTGAGTGCATAATCTGTGCCCTTAGAGCACGTTCTCAATTCTCAATGCTTAGAAAATGTTAAGTATACACATGCACACATGTGTCCCACCGACCATTCAATGTTGCAGTTTCAGATACTTTTGCTGCTGATGCGCACAAATCGTGAGGAGTCAAACCAAGCAGAACACAGAAGGCAAACCCATGTATCCCATTTGTTTGAAAATAGTGTGCAATACTAAATATCTGACAGACTTACAGCCACTCAGCCACACAGTCTGTCAGTTAGTCATTCAGCTAGACTTTTCGATCTATTTTTCTGATTTCGATTCAATGGAGTCATTCAGCAAACAATTCACAACTTTGATTTCACTTTTTCTTTTCTTTGCATTAGCAGTTTGTGTACATTGACCAGCTGCTTGCACACACGCACATAGTATTGCTCCAAATGTATCTGCATGCTGCATTGCATTTATTTATTAGGCTTATGTCTATAGATGCATAAGAAAATCCCTGCAACATTTGCTAATTTTCGTATCTTTTAATATAAGATATAATCATCTTATGAACATAGAATTTAAACATATGGATGATGTTTATGTCATCACTTTGCTTTTGACTTTGAAAAGGAAAAATCTTTTAATATTCAACAGAAGAAAAAGTTCTGAAACTAGAAAAGTAAACCAAGCCATAAAAAAGATGCATAACAAAAACTAAGAAAAAAGAAAAATATGAGATTAACGAAGTGAAGTTAAGAAGACAAATTAACGTAGAATAGACTTTGTCATTACTGCATTCCATACATCCATTCCTCCATTTCTCCATTTCTCCACTCATTCATACATTCATTCATTCATTTATTCATTCAACTAACCATTGAATGTTGTATAAGCTTGTGACATGTGACACAAGTTGATTTGAATGAAATGAAAAGAAATGAAATGAAAGAGTTTCTTGTTGATATATTGAACAAATTGCCTAATGGTGCAGCAACAGATTTTCTTCAGTTCTTTACATTGGTTACACTTTTGTTAGACACAAAATGACATGAAAAAAAATAAGGAAAAGTCAAAGAAAAAGATATGAAAAGAAGCGGGAAATTGTTAAAGCAAATATAATCGTCTTTGAAGAAAAGCATGCGGAAATCAACATGAAGAATTTAAGTGATTTTGATGAAAGAAAACATGAAGGCTTAGTTTTGGTTTGTTGACCAACATTTACATGTATCTTTCCTTTAGAGGGCAAATGTATCTCGTTGTTGTTGTTGTGAAGGAAGTAAAACTATCTTATCGAGTGAGAAATTACAGCTTTGACACTTAAGCAGAATAAGAAAAAGTAAACTTGTTAGAAAGTAAAAGAGATATGAAAGTTAGTTTCTTCGTCTCAACAGAAATTCATTACATAATTACAAGAAAATTAATTTTTTCTGTTCTTAGTATCTTGAACATTGTGACTCAATTGATTTTTTAAGAAAACTTTGGTTTTGCTATTAATTATTTAAATTAATTATTTTAATTAGTCTTACTCCAAGTTCCATTTCATTGAATGTTAAGATCGTTTACACTTACCGACTAAGAACTCACGTCAACAAGTTAGCATCGGCTATTGCCATAAACACCTTCAGAAGGAGGCTCAAACGTCTCCACTCTGATGACCTTTGGGTGCACAGACGCAAAAGTTGACGTAGGCTCCGTTTCTGAAGTACTCAAACATTTCCCAACAAATTTTGTTTGGCTTTAAGCCATCTGTCAATTTCTAGCCTTTGTCACTTCAATTTTTTATAGGCGTTAAGTCGGTGGTTAATTTTTGTCCATTATATATTTTCTGTTGAATTTGAGGTTCTCTTAATTATGACATACTGAAGTTTCTTACTCCTGATAGCATAGCATAAATACTTATAACTTGTAGACTTGAGAGCTCTTATTACTAGTAGACTTAGATCTTAGGTTTCTTAGGACTGCTTGATTATCATATATTATACATTCTGGTATTGGTATACATGCTTCGATAGCATGGTTTTCTCCCATTTATAGATAGTTAATTTTCCCATTGGGAAGTCTTTTTGAAAGCGACAATTATATATTTTTTATCAAAATCGGCTTTGCTCAGCAATGGTATAAAGAATGATATCTATTAAAATATTACAAATAAAATCGTCATTATATGCAAATAAATAAGACTCGAGTCATACAATGTGTTAGAAAAGGATTTTTACAACACACTTTCACCCACCATAACCAAACTGCCTTTCTTACAAGTGCAGACCAAGGGCTATCTACCACTGCAACCATGAGTGGGTGGCAATAGGTGTTTATGGAGAAGGGCTGGACATACATACACTCCTTTTATATATTATATACGAGTATATTGATTACATTAAAATTTGTTATGAGAAAATGCGGCATCTTACCAATAGTTTTGTTAAACCTGTTTAATCTGTGAACCGCTAAAATCGTTGAGCCATTCGCACAGTTTTTAAGATAGAGAGTCTGATCCTGGACAAGCGTTTCATCTAGCGCGCCCATGATGGGAGCGGCATAGCGTGCTGCTATGAAAAGATGAGCAAATTGAGCTGGCTACTGAGTGCGGACAGTAAACTGTCTGTCAACAACAAATTGATTATTTATAAACAAGTAGTGGTGCCTGCGGTTTGGCGATATGGCATGCAAACACGGGGGTCCTTATTGACATCAAAAAGCTACAAGCCACCCAAAGTAAGGTCCAACGTCGCAGGACTGGTGCACCGTCGTGACATTTGTTGGGAACACCATGTTTCATTGTGGCGTTATGGTGCCAATGGTGATTGAGGAAATTAATTTCTTCAGTAGCCGAGACAATGAAAGATTGCTGAAGCACCCCTGGCAATGTTGTCGCCACGCAACTTGCCATCAGTTGAAATGACTTTATCTCAAGGATCTCCTCAATTGGAGATGTCATGTTTATCTAAGCTCATGATAATATCCTGATGATGATATTATACAAATGTACAAATATCATATGCGCCAATACAATTTTTATGATAATCGAGTTGACTTGCCACTGTTCTGGTTAGTCAGTATTTGTTTTGCATGTATGAAAAGTTGAATTGATCTATGAACGATCTTGATAAGCAAGTGGACAAGTGAATGCAGTGGAGATGATTTGCGACTGATTTGGTTAGTGTCGGTTTGCAAGTGAAGTCACAACCAGGCTTCAATCTATTCCAATCCTATGTAGAATGTTGCCTGGCACTAATGCATTTGTACTATATAACAAAGCACAAAAAGATTTGGACAAACTTTGGTTTAGGGATAAATATGTGGATACATTTTATTTTAAATTTTGGAAAAATTCCAATAATGTCTATGAAATTTATATTTATTTATATTGCAACCCCTCATTACATAGAGCAAATAGATGACAATAATTCCCACAATATATCACATTACCAACCGAAATAAAGAAATAGTACAATATAAAAGTAATAAATCACGTATACGCACATTTAGTTGCTTAATAAATAAAAATTAAAAAAAAACTGAAATTCTCTAAAAAAAGGAAAAAGTAAATACATAAAAAAATAGAATACAAAATAAAATCCAGAAACCATTCACTACCAATGATGTCAACAACAACGACGACGCACAGCATGAATAATGAAAATTAATGGTTTTTAGACAAGAAATCCCCCCTTCACCATTTTATGTTAGTATGATACATATGAGATTGGTTGCTTGCCTCTTTTTAAGAATATTGATTTTTCGTTCTGTGAATGATTTCAATTTTATTATATACATATATTTTTGTTTTTTATCAAGCTAATTTGGATGCCAGTCGAGTAATAAATAAATTAACACTTCATGATGTTGGACGCAATTAAAATTTTGACAGATAAAATTAGGCAAACATTAAGTGCTTAGCTTATATAAATAGAATGATGGAAAACTTGTTAGTTCCACTCAAAGAAAAAGACTCAATTGCCAATTGACATATAAAACAGAAATATCTGTTATTACAATACAAATGATTGAAGTCGAAAAAGAAAAGAAAAACTTATGGAAAAATGCATGTTCAAATGTAATTGGTCACTTTTTTTTGTTTTTGCTCTTTCACCGATTTTTCATTCATTTCAAAGCATTTAACCCCCATTAATCAATAAAGTTTTGGATGAGTTTTCATAGTTTTCCTTGTTTTCCAATGCCCTCAAGCATTTAAGTGTTGCTTGAATATGCGTAGATGCACTCTTATCATCATCGGAAGCACCAAAAAAATAAAAAAATAAAACACCAGCGGATGCAACAAGAAAACATATCAGTTGCAGTTTGTTTCAGTTGAGTTTTGTTAAGATTCTACTGTTATTTTTTGTTGTCTTTGACTTCCATATCTCTCAGTCACTCGATGTTTCGCTGCAAGTGTTTGAAATTTATGACCCTTCAAAATGCAATTAAATTTAATTGAAGCGCGAAAAAATACACGCGCTGCGCCACTCACTCAATTTGTTATGAACAGAAAAAAAAAAAAAAAAAAAACCGGGAAACAACCACAATATCATGGTACCCTACCCCATTCACTGTTATCACATGCATATTCCCAAACAGCATTTCGGTTATGTCAGAGGTTCTTAAATTGATGTCACTGTAAGGTAAAATTTGTATGCGGTTCTTCTTTTACTCGTTGACCTCATACCTTGGTTTGGGTTTATATTTCTTAAGCCAAGAATAGTGAAGCTTTATTGATCTGCAAGACACATTTAACTAACAAAAATCTTTATTGAGACCAAAGAAAAAAGTTTCAGTCAAATCAATTTTTTTAGATTGTAATTTTACAATGAATCATTTGAAGATATTTCAAAATCTTAAAAAATGTTTCGCTGAACTGTCTTTCGGCAATAGAACTGTAGCCCTCCCGAGGTAGAGGACAGTTTAAGAGCATTTGTGTTACACTATAGTCTTACTGTCCATATTTCCCTCTCCCAATTTGTTAACTCTTCTTAGTGATCGCTAAGAGTTATAGTAGATATTATACAATGTCTATAGTATGTGAAGCAACGTTTAATTAACGAAACAAAATTCTGAAAATTTTTCATCACTATATCTTTCTCTCAGTCAGTGCTTTCACTCTCACCCTCACTCTCTATCTCTCTCTCTTCCTCTATTTCTCATTCTGATTTTGTCTCCTCTTTCTCCCATACTAACTTGCATTGTATGAGTTGCATTTTATGCTTTGGTTTTTCTTGTGATTTATTCAGTTGAATTTTGTTTTTGTGGTTTAACTATTTTTCTTATTTTGTACTGTTCGCCTTGTCTCTCCCACACTCTCTTTCTCTCTCACACTCAAGTGGAAAATCGTTCAAGTGAATTATGATCGTTGTTGTTGTAGTATCTCTTATTTTTGTTGCTGTTCCTTGCTTATTTTGCACACTTTTTGTCATTTCTGTTTTTGTTACTGCAAGTGTTTTTATCATTTGGTTTTCTTTTTTTATGTTGACTTTTTATTTTATTTCATTTTTTTCAAGTTTTTTAAACTCTCAATTTTTACTGGTTTTATTGTAGTAGTTGCAGCCATTTTTCATGCTTATCATTTATTCATTATACTTTTGTACAAGTTGATTTATCGAATTACCGTTTGCAACATTTCACAATACAAAAAACTTAAATATGCACAAAATACATACATACATCGTTCATGTGTGTATTTATGAATTCATTTTCATAAACATGTACTGAAATTCAAATATCTGTGTGTACATACTTATCTAGGATATTTATTTTGTTTTTTTTTTTTTCATTTTAATTCTGATTTGAATGCATTTATCTACATATTAACATGCCTTCCTTCAACCAACTCATTTACTTAACCATTTTCAATACTCTTTATATGAATTCACATGTTTGTATGTGTTTTTCCACTCTGAAAATATTTATTTATGGCTATTTAATAAGTGTAAATTATATTCTTATTTTAACATTGATCTGAAGGAGTCATGATTATTGGAAAAAGAAATCATTAGACCATGTCCGATGTCCTTTTCTCATTCTATTAGTTTTAATTAGGAAACCCTAATATAAATAGCAACTGAAAAAACACAAAACAAAAGGTAGAAACTGGGGAGGTGAGAATAAGTGGATGTAGCAATATGTATAGTGAGAAAAAACAAAAGCCAAACGACAAGGAAAATCATGATGATGATGATGACGCGGATGATGGACTTTGTAAGTTCTTAAGTTACAAAGGCCAAACTGGATCTATGGCATCCAGCTATGGCGCTCCACTGCGTCCTCCACTAACGTTAACATCACTCTAAGATTTCAGTCTAAAGTTCTTCTCAGTATAGTAGGTGCTCCCTTCTATGTTCTCAACGACATCATTAATTGTCACCTTAAGATCGCTATGGTTATAGAGACCATCTCTGATTATAGCCTCCCCAACGAGCATCAACTTGAGAACCACATAAACGCCTTCGCAGTGCAACTCCTGGACAACAGTCAGCAAGGCCGTAGACTGAAGCGCTACCATTTTTTGCATCTTTCCTCTCGCTTCAATCAGTGACCTAATAACAATTTATTTCCCCATCCAACCTAATAAATCGTCAAGATAACTGAATTCCTCATGAAATTTAGTCTACATAGATTCAAAATTCAATAAATAAAAAAATTATAGTAATTTACACAATATAACATCACCTTAGGAACTATATGGATTACTTTAATAACTTATGACTCCTATATAGAATGGTAAAAGAACTTTATGATGAATCGACTATTTCTTAAAAAAAATTTTTGAAAAGGAAATAGTTTTATTTTTCAAATACTCACCGCGACAATAAAAGTTTCGGCTCAATTCTTGCCAAACTAAAATAGCTAAAATTTCAAAATTTTTTGTCGTTTATAGTCAATTCAATTCGGAGTTAAATAAACCAAATGGAAGTACTTATTGTTTTTCTATTTTTTTAATATTTCGCTGTAATATTTTTCGGAAAATAACACAAAAAAGAAACTTTCCCAAATGTGACATCATGATAGCACACCTCCTCATTTTACTTTTTTTTTTAAAGCTTTTTTGTCATTATTTTGATTTTCTACTCTTAAACACAATGAGTAACATTCATTGAATTTTCACTAGATTTTTAAGAACCTTTCATTATTCTTAAAGTATTTTGTTTACATGAGTCATGTTTTGAAGAAGACACTGTTCTCTGTTGTATTTTTTCCTTGCTGCTGCAGTTTTATATTTTGTATTGTTATTGTTGTTGTTATTGAGTTAGAAAATTATAGTGCATAGCAAGTGGAGGGAGTAAAGTGACTTACATCTGATCTTGTTGGCAGTCTTACGAATTGTAAGTGTAGACAGTCGAGATGAATTGCATCTGATCATGTCAGTCTTTGTTTTGCAAGCTAACTTACAATGTAACTTCCAATTTCTTTTAAGCTAAAAAGGAAGCAGCAGCACAGTGATTATTAACACAATAAAGTAGAAAAACACATTAAATATACATAAATTCAATATTAATAGACTTAAATATATGAATATGGAATACGAAGGGCATCTAACATGTAACTTTTACAGTTTTAAACGTAGCGTTGATAACATTCGTGATCCTGAAAACTCCTACAAAAGAGGAAAAGCTTTTCATACAAATAGTATTCCATAAAAACTCGCGTTTTTTTACCTTTTCCAACTGGTTAATTAATTTAAAATGTTTCCAACAAATTCTTAGGTCAATTTTTTTTTGCTCACCGACTTCAAAAACTCTTCTTAGCCGCCTGCTTGCCCAGTTGCCCCACTACTAGTATTTATTTTAAATTAAACTTTTCGACATGAAATTGTTTGCTGACTTAATTTCATTTCTGTGCCTGCCAACCAAATCCTCACTAAAATAAAATTCAATCGTTGCCGGTTCTCATACAGAACCAAAATCATCTACTCTGTACATCAAACATGAATACAAGACTTGTATAAATATTGACGCACAAAATCCTTTTAATTTCATTTAAAAAAAAATAAAAATAAAAAAAAAGTAAATTCGCTCGGCTATTTGGCGTCCTTAAGCGAGCGCAAATCTGTTATCCTTGCTATGCACATGATGGTTTGGTTATTCTATAGTCATCATCATGATCATCATCATCCCTATAGTAAAGAGTGTCCTCGCAACAGAGCAGAATAATCAAAATCTCTGTAAACATAAGTTTTTGAATGAATTTGTATTATTCTTCCTATTTTTATTTTTGCATTGAAAGTCCTTGACTCTAAGCAGATAATCTTATTAGATTTTCCTTTTTTGCAATTTGATTTCTATTTAAACTTTGCCCTGAAAGTTTACACAACTAAAGAGTAGTAAGAAAGATTCCCTTTTCATTTTCATGAATTCGCATTAATATTTTATAATAATAATTTGGAAATCATTATTTTCCAACATCTTCAAACTTTCATTCATTCACTCACTATTCACTATTCTATGTTTGAGTTCTTTCATTTTTTTGTCGCTTTCTTTTCATATCCTTTTTTTTTTTCGTCCACGTTTCAATGAAATTGCCATTAATTCTTGTTTGCCTTTGCTTTGTTGCATAATTGACTTTTCTTCTGTTTGCTATTCCTGGCATCCTAAAAGAAATATATATAATAGTAAAAAAGAACGAGAACTGTAGCAGATGAAACCAACCAACTAACCAACCGAGTCCAAGTCTATACTTTAATAAGCTATTACTATAGTATTCCTTCAAGTCTTCAAATCTTTTGATCAGGTTCGCTAACATTATACTATAGTAGCAACAACAGTAAGAATGAAAGTCAAATGATTTATTATGCAGTGGATAGTTGCTATATTTCTATTAACTTCATTTTTTATGCTGCGCTTAACTTTTACTTATAGAATTTTTCTTTTGATTTTTTTTACTTGACATTTTTTACGTTCTTTTTCCTTTGCTTTCTGTTTGTTTATAAGACACCAAATGACTTCATAGCAGTCACAGTTATCCGCGTCATCATCATCGTCATTATCATGATTTTCTTTGTCGTTTGGTTTTTACTTTTTGCTGTACTTATTGCTGTATCCACTTATTGTTCCACTCTCCTTCTCAGTTTCTTTCTTTTTCTTTTTGTTTTTGTTTTGTGTTTTTGTATGCAGTTTTGTCCTTTTATTGTTGGTTGCTGTTTTTCGCGTCATAAACATTTGTTATCGCAATTTGTATTGTAGTTGTTCTTCAGGTTCCAGTTTTATAGTGAATTTTTCTCTCCTCTTTGAGAAAACAAGTTTTCTGTTTTTATTTATTTATTTATTTTTTTTATTTTATTGTGTAAGCTTTGCTTTGCTCACTTGAGTCCTTTTGCTATTTCTTATGCTTGTTGGCTTCAACTTAACTCAGCTCAACTCAGCTCAATTGAATTCACCATACCAAATAATAAGTCCACCACATTCCATTCCATCAATCTAAAGACACTTGTTCACATCCTCCATCTTTGTCATCTGTTGGTGTTGCTCGCTGTTGCTGGTTTGCGCTTGTTTCCGCTTCCTGCGCCATTGATTTTCCTGTTTCCTTTTTAAAGTGCCGCCAACGCAGCTGGTTCAGTCTACAATATTTTTATCACTATTTTATTTTTGTGTTTTTTGGTTGTTTGTTTTCCTCCGGTTACTTGTTTGTTTCACTTTGTAAAATTGAAAATATTGAAACTCATAAATAATGCCAAATGCGGTTGATTAGGGATTGCGGTTCGTTCAACTGAATTTGATTGAATTTTCTTTGCCATTATTTGTGCTTATTTTGTACTACATCTTTGATTTATAGGATGCTTAAATACAAACAAATAGAGTTAAGAGATGAGATAAGCCTTAAATGTAAGGGTCTGAAGAGGTTTGTTTTTACTTGATCTCTTACAGTCACCACTTATACAATCCATGACCCTGAATGACCTTATAACTGACGCCTAAACGTGACTTTTCAACTCATTATAATCTTAGCATTACCGTGACTCTTTGTCACTCAAACTCAAGTGGAAGATGATGCACGTTTTTCTTTTCATTTCCCGACACTCTTCACGACTTTCATGTTGTTACCTTTTTTCTTGTTGTAATTAATATTTGCCTCTCTTCATTCTTTCATTTTTCTTTTTCATAAATATTAAAATTGAAATATAGTATAAAAAAGTTAAAGAAAAAAAAAATAGAAAATCATAATAATAATAATTCACGCAACAAAATATTCCCCTTCATTGTCTTTTTTGTTTGTTTATGCATAAAATTTGTGATAAATAAAATTTTTAATGGTTTTTTTTTGGTTTTGTTTCCATTTTTCATTATCTTTTCTTGACTTGCTCAATTTTAAAGAAGTTTGTTTTCGGTTTCATATTTTGCATATAAATTGTATTTTGTTCTATTTTTCAATGTTATTTTTTTCTTAACTGTTCAGGTGATAAATTTCATTTGTTTATTGTTGCCTATTAAATTTCGTTTTTCCTTATCTCTTTGAGGTCTGGAAATTCAAACTGACTGAGTAACTGAATAACTGAATAAGTGAAAAAATGCGTAATTCTCAATGGGAAAATTGAAAGAAGAATTATGCATTGACACGTATTAAAGTTGAATTTATTTAAGATAGTCAAGATGAAAATGATTTTGTTAAGAAAATGTGATAATAATAAGATGCAATGAGTAGAGCAACCAACATAAACATAACACTAGGAAATGTGATAAATTTTTATATCATTCCAAGTATCGAATATTGGCGACTATCCAACTCAAAACTAGAATTCCTTTAGAGGTTTCAGAAGAAACTATTGCAGCGGATTGTAGCTGCAGAACTATGTTATTCACCGAGATTTGCAAAATCAAATGATGAAAAAAGAAATCGTCAAGCATAGACACTTCATTAGGTTGGATGCCCATGTCAATCATCTGACAATCAACTTGTTGGACAATAGCAGACAAACACGACGCCTCAAATGGCAACATCTCCTAGTCCTCCCATTTCGTATCTTGGATGAGTGATTAAGTCATTCAAACCTGCTTAAGAGGCGACGACTGACGACAGTATGAAATAAAAAATTTAATAATAAAAATAAAAAAAATAAAAAACTAGACCAAGAAAAATTGTTTCAAAATATTGCATATAAAAATTAAAACAATGATTCGGCGAGGCTTATATCATTTTTTATATCGTAGCTAAGGAAATAAAGATCATACAGATATTAAACTAATCAGGAAGTACTCATCAAGTACTGGTTTAAACGGATTAATTAGTCGATATTTTTTAATCTTTAATACCTCTAACTTGATTAGAGTTGTTCTTTAAAGTTCATTAATACAGTTTAAGTTACTAATGTTGCTTTGATTTTTGCCTGAGAATTACCTCTTTTATTAATCGGGAAACTTTGGATTGAAAATAATCTTGATATATAAATTTCCGGTATCACTGCTTTCGTTCACGCAAATCTCTGAAACCACCCAACTGATTTCAATGAAATTTTGTGAATGTGTATTGTTGGTGCACCTTGAAAGATAGGCTAGTATTGGATTTGATACATGCTACATGCGAGGCTGTTAATATGTGGACATTAAAACGATAAATGGAGCAAAATATACTGAATATCAATATTATTTTGTTTTTGCATTCAAATTTCGGATTGCTGAGTTTCTTATATGTAACTAACAAAGCCAAGGGCCTAAAAGTCTTTGTTTTATTCCTAATTTTTTTTTTTAGCATTTTTAAAACGATAAGTGACTGGCTCAAGTATCCTATGTAAATATGTATGTCAAATATATAAAATATCCCTCAACAGTGCTGAAATACGAAAGGCGGTCTACATAGAAGTCAGGGCAACGTCTGTCCGGGTATCTAATATTATATAAAGATAATAACAAGAAGATTTTATGACCCAGCTAAGGATAACTTTATATCTGAAGACTTGAAAAACGTGAAATGGTTATATTTTTTTTAGCGTTTCTGTGGAATTTTAATACATTCTAAAAAGTATTGTATTATAACACAGTCACACAATCAATCATATTTATTCTATTTTCATTGTTTTAAAGCACAAAGTTTTATCTATCATAATAAAGAAGACCAGCAAATATTCATTTCACCTGAATAAATTTTATCGATTTTAAATCTTAAAATTCATAATTTTTCCTACCTAGAGTAATAGTAACCTTACTATTTGATGTGATCTTCATTCAACTTTATTTAACATATACGTAATTGAATTTCACTTTGACTTAGAATTCATTTCCACTCCAAAACTAAACTTCAAATGTCACTTTACTCGTTTATCCCCTGATGAACGAAACCAAACGAAACTCTTTGGAATCCAAACATGAACATCCGTTTAAAAATGAAAACTCATTACGAGTTTTTAGGAACAACAAAAAATATTCCTCCTTTCGTGCAACATGTTTTTAGTCACTTTGCTCTTTCTATCTTTCTTCTGTATTATCGTTTATTTTTTTTCGTATGTCACGCCTGCAAAGCGTCGCCAAAAGCGTGACAACGCCAAATGTGACTTTGAAAATTTGATAAATGACCCGAAAATTTCAAATGGGAAGAAGAGAAATGAACAAAAGCAAAACAAAAAGAGGAAAGAAAAAAAAATAGGAAAGTAAAAAAAAACTGTAGCAAATGGGGAAAAATTGGAAAGAAAGTAGAAAAGAGGTGTATGAAGTGAAAGAAGTGAAAACGTGCAACACACACGCGCCACAACAAAACAGACGGCGACAAAATATCGAATCCACCAACGCCTCAAACAAAGCTGACTCTATTGAAAGCGCCATTCTGGCTACCATCTCTGTCTATGCGTCGACAAGCACGCATGCATGCGTCAGATGCCTACAAATTGATACAGAGAGGAAGTGGCATTCATGGTGTGGCATGTAGAGGCGTCTCACGCGCCACCAACTTCTCTCCATGAGTATTTGTGCCTAAATTCATTTACGTTTTTTAAGTCTTACTTCATTTGTTATGCTTTGCGTCGTTTATCTCGGTACCATTCGATTCGATTCTATTCGATTCGATTTTCTTTTAAAACTTATGCTTAAGGCCTTTGCTTAAGAGAGTTTAGCTTTATTTAAGGTCTTTGACTTTGTTAATAATAAAGGAAGGTTCTTCCGTCTAGGAAGGCAAGGCGGCTTTTTGTTATTCTTTTATTCTTTGTTTGATATTCGTCGCCATCGTAATTCTTCGATGAAATTGGCTTAGAATGTTTTCATTTTTATTTATATGTAGACGAGTCGAGGAGTTCTTAACTTGAAATTGTTAGACATTTATTTTCTGCTTATTTGATACTTTTCCTTTCTTTCGATGTGTAAACTCTTCCGTCATCTTAAGGCTTTTCACTCATTTTATTTTCTATTGATGTATGAGTGACTATGTGAGTATCTTCTATGTGTTTATGTTTAGGAAGAAAATTCACTTCAATTTGGTATTAAAAAATCGTCTCACGTCGCTTTAGTTTGTAAATAATGTAAGGAAATTTATTAAGAAAGCAAATGCCTATTGAAACTGATGATGACGATGTCATTGATGATGATGATTTCGAAAATGATGATGATGATAAGGACAAAAGTGAGTGTGGGAGTTTGTTCATGTCGTTGTATGATGATGTATGGAGTTGGTTTCGGAAAATGATGAGAACTTTTTCTCATTTCGACTCATAAAGATAAATATATCTGAAAGAAACAAAGTTAAATAAGTTAAAAAAATTATTTGATTTGAAAAATTGTATCTTTTTTGTTTCCCTTCTGTTTCACAAAAATTAAAATTTCGTTTATCGAAATCTGAAAATTGGTAAAAATTATTCATAATTTCTTCATTTTTTCATAGCAATTGTTAACAATAATCGATCAATTCACATAAATATTTGCAGTATGTTTTATGATTATGAAAGACATAAACAGGGAATTTATAATAAAATTTTTATTAAATATAATAAATCTTAATTCATTTTGCATTTAGTCGAAATTGGATTACTTTTACCGATACATCTTCATTTTTATTTGTTACCCTTCCTATTACCAATATTATTCATTCTTCTTATAATATGTGTGTTTTTCCTAATCTCATTAATAATATTTTTTGTTGCCATTACTTTTATTGTGATTATTATCATTTCATTTCCATTTTTATATTTCTATTATAACAATCTTTGTCTTTATTATTATCTTTATGATTATTGATACAAATGGCCTTAACCTTTAATGCTAACAAAAATCATTACTAACATTAAAACCAGTAATTTATATTCATTGTCATTAACATTTGACCTAAGCACCTTATGAGATTTGACTGGTTAAAAGAAAAACCTTTATGTCACTTAGCCCTTTTAAGCGTGTTGGGTTCTCACTTTTTTTGTATTCCTATAATCATCTATGTTTTTGGCTCCACTGCGATGTCTTTATGTTGCTTTTGTTAGATTTTGTTTCCCTGAGTGGATTGTCAGGCGCACGTTGCATAGCATTAATCCTTTTGTAGCAGATAGTTTACAAAATAAGTACAAATAAGTTTGGAGGCTTCTTTTTTAGTAACATTGAAACTTTATTGAGAGAAATTGGTATTATGCATTTTATTGAAAGTATTGTCCATCGTCAGCTACGACTTTTTCCCATCTTTAAGGTAACATGCGGATTCTACGTTTGATAAATTTCTTAACTTTTGAGGCAATCCAATGTTCTCTGTGGCATATTAAAAAAAAAAGTGAATTGCAGTTTGGTCAGGCTATGACTCATCGATCAGAATAAGTTGTAGTTGGAAGGGGGAATGTAAGGTGAATATAGCGATTGGGGTAGGACATCTCATTGAAGAGCCTCCAATGTGGCCGAGTGTTGCTGTGCTGAAAGATCACTTTGTCATGTCTTTTGGCATATTAAGTGGGGGCGTTTAAGCTTCAATGCTCGACTTAATTGCATTAATTGTTGTTGGTAACGCATCAAAACATTAGCTTTTTACCATGAATATTCGGTTTGACCTTGGAAGTTCATACATAGCCAAGCATGCCCCACGATTCTCTATACTTTGGGTTATCGTAGTGAATCCACTGTTTGTCCTCCGCCACGATTCGATGCGAAAAACTCTTCCGATTTCCTTTGGAGCAGTTGTTCGCACGTGAAAAAATGGCTTCTGTAAATGGCTCATAACTTAATTGTACAGCCATTAGATAAGTAGTTGGGTCGTCATTGCTTACATCTGCTTTTTATAAAGTCCTGGTGTTATATCTTCACTGGCATCTCAGTAAATAATAATAGTTTCAAAATTGACAATGCTTATAATAAATTATACCATTCATAGCTTCGCTTTCGTACCTCTCCCATTAAAACCTTAAATTAAACCTGTGAAATATAAATGGATCCAACAAATGCACCCATAAAAAAGTGGTACATATTTCTTTTCAAAACCAAATTATTCCAAACACATCTCATCTTGAGACCAATAATAAATGTCTTACAAAAAAAAAAAAAAAAAAAAGTTGACACTAAGATTAATCAGGTGTAGAATAAACTCATTTGTATTTATGTAGTACGCTCGATTTATTTTCGCACACACAAGACTCGATTTTATCAGAGTCAGACTCAATCAAATGAATGTTAGTTCTTTACTTCATCTTAAATGCGGAACACAAACGTCATGCGTAACTCACTAATAAAGAACATTAATTTCTGCTTCAAATGAAATACAAGTAATCAGCTTGAATCAACTGAAAATGAAGTAAAAATGAAATCAATATAATTACGGAATAAATGATGAAGAAGGAGATCATGTAGAAGATGAAAAAGAAGAAGAAAAAGAAATGTCGCACACGTAAATTCGAAAAAGAAAAATTACAGAAAAACGTGAAAAAGACGATAAAGTCTAAATAAATACACATACGCAATGTAAGCCAGAGGAGTCAAGGCAGACATGCAGCAGCAGCAGTGGCAGCTGGAAGTAACAATAGTAGTAGTAACAAAGTAATTGTCAAAACGGCAACGTACTAAACACAAATTAAGGCAACAGTCATCATCAAAATGGTAGGGGAACATCATCATCCCAGACTCATTTTCAGTTAACTTGACTGGAGTCTAACAATCAATTGATTTGCCTGAGGACCTAACAATTGTTCTGCTCTCAAAATGGCAACTTAAATTGAGAAAAAAAAAAAAAATTGTCAATTAAATGACTTTGGCAGTTGAAAATTCTTCTATCAAATGATTCAGGAACATTTTTCGTTAGAAATTCATTTAAATTTTTATGCCATTTCCATAAGGAATGTAGAAATAATGAAAATTTGTTGTGAAAATAATACAATAATAACTGTTTAAAGGTCGTCGAGGACTATGTAAAATGAAAACAAAATGGCGCAGTGCGCAGCATGGCAAATTCAAATTCATTCTTTACATTTTATGTAAATTTAAAATTGTGAACAATTTTATTTAATATAAATGTTTGTAATTTTTCCGCAGCGTATGCCATTTGTCGCCATTTTGTTTGTCAACATCATCAAAAGGGAACCTTTTTTTTGTTCTGCTGTTACTGTTGTATAAATGAAATTAAATATAGTAATTTTCTACGCCATTTTGTTTTTTTTTTTTTATTGTTGCCTTGTGAACATTTCCTGTTTTGGCTGTTTGGTGTTGCCCATAAAGACATTACGGCCAATAAAATAATTTCATTCTCTAGTCCTCTTGCATTTATTCATTTCTTCTTATCTTTTCCCCTAAGTTTACAATAAATTTTTTTCACCTCTCTTTTTCAGTTTTTGTTGTTGTTCACGTGCGGAACTTAAGGGAAAATGCATTGATTTTGTCTTGAAGCATTTTCTTTTTCTTCAACACATTTTTTACATTCTCAAAAAAAAAAGGGACTTTGTGTAGTCGTTGTCATCCATGCTGTTACCATTGTATCCCCTCTTTGTTTGTTTCCTTGTTACCCATCATGGTTTTCTTACCCAGTTACTTCAGTTGCTGATGATAATGATGATGATGATGCTGGCGATATGTGTCCTGTGGCTCAAGTTAGTTGAGGTACTTGTTCTTATGTGTGTTTTACCGAAGAGAATCCTGCTTTATTTACACCGCAGTGTCTTTTTCATTTTTAATGTTTTTCTTACGTTCATTGCTTTTTCATGTTCTTCATTTTATTTTCTTTCATTTTTCGCACATTTTGGCCTTAGGCAGCAGACCTCAAGAAAACCATTAAAAATTGCGTTTAAGGGCATTTCATAAATTAAAGTTATAAGCCTAAGTTGGTGGCAAAATACTAGGTAAGATTTTTTTACTTCTTATTTACTGAAATACTGAAAAGTAAGTAGCACATACTTCTCGTAATAAGGACTTGTGAAATTGAAAATTATTGATGGAAAGTAAACAAGCTTAGTGTGTTTTCAAAAAAAAAAAGAAGACATTATGGACAAAGACAAAAGCAATTTTACTTATTGGTATTTATTTCATGATCTTTTCTTGAAATTATTTGCTAACATTGTTTTACATTTTGCCAGGAAAGCATAGTTTTGCTCTTGAAACATAGAAAAATGATTATTATACTGAACATGATCCTGGTGTCATCAAAGATTTTCCATTCAGTAAATATCAAGTCTATGAATTTGAAATTGAAACTGAATTAGTCACTCTTCTATGCCTATTCTTGTGAACTTATTTATTTGGTGTAATTTTGTTTTTATCATAGGCTGAACGATGGCGCAACTGGCGTCACACATACATACATACATCTACATGGGATCACTATTACTTTCCATATATCACTTCCATACTAATTTCTTAAGTCAAGTCCTGATGCTGATTTTTCAATGTCTCATTCGATTGGCGCACATTTGGTTTGTCCCATTGTAGTTTTTCCAGAAAACATGAACAGAATATCCTAGGTATTCCAATCATAGCGATCGGCAAATGCTACCAAGGGGCTGATTTGAATTGTCGCAACAATATTATTAATGCTTTCTTTATGCAATTCAACTTAAAGCCACATTTACACTGCATGAAGAATCGTCATTCATTGCATGCACCGTTCAAATGACAAAATGTGTTGAATGGCAGCCAAAATCATCATGCATTCACACCATATAATTTAAAATTACCATTTACTAGTGTCATTCGAATGACTAAAAGGTTTCTTGATATTGAATAAATGAATACATTCTTATTCCTGGCATCTGTGAATGGCATCCAATACAATAAGTCTAGCAGTTTAAATGCACTTTAAATTACTGCTGACAAATTTAAGTTTTTGTTAGAAGAGTCTTGAGTAGATGGTGTTTATTTTGACTCTCAAGAGCAGTAAATATGATTTATTCATTTCTCTAGAAAAAGATTTTATATATTACTCCAGAGTTATGACCATCGGATTATTTTGGTAAAGAGTATAATATCATTTTTGATAAGGCTCTCGGTTTTTTTTTTAATATTACAATATTATTTATAAAATATTATTACAATATTTATACATAGTATTATAAGTTTGTCATGAAGTTTGTAACAGACATCGGAGACCTCATAAAGTATATATATTCTTGATCAGCGCGACAAGACGAATTGATCTAGCCATATCTGTCTGTCCGTCTGTCTGTTTGTCTGCAGTTTTTGAGCTAGAGAACTGCACGGATCTGTCTTTTTACCATACGTATTGCATTTGTCGGAATCAGTCGAATTGGACCATTAGGAGGGGACCCCCCATACAAACCGGGATCCAAATGAATGTTCTTATTAGAGAAAATTTCGCTTAAAATTTGGACTTATAAATTTCAAAACCCTCGGACCACTAGTTGGGGCGTGAAGAGTCTTACAACTTCGCGATATCCAAAGTTAGTCTTTTTTATATTTTTTATTATATCAGTACAAACACTTTTACTTTAAAATATGACAAATTGTTATATTGTTGGAGTTCTTTTTTATTTATTTATTTAAAACATTATTTTTCTTTATATTCTCTTATTTTATTTATATTTATTTGTTTTGACGGCGTTGTGGCAACATCTGTTCTCACTTAACTAGACGCGACAAAATGTGGTCAGGACAATGATAAATGAATGCAATCGAAATAACATTATGCGGGTAAAACATCGTCTGACTGCTTGTCTGTCTTTTTGTCTGTATTTTTATTTGTTTTGCTGTATATTGAGCTCAGAACTGTTACAAGTTTAACACTTTTTCAAATTGATTGTAAAGTTAGTCTTAGCAAAGTATGCATTTGTTCAAATAAATAAATATATTTTTTTTTTTAAAGTACCTAGTGTGTGTGTGTGTGTGTGTGTGTCAGTAGAAGTATAAAACTTCAAAAGCATCAGACAAATTTTGTTTCAAAATTAAATGTGACAAGTCAAATCTGGCAATCTTGCAGCTGCCTCCAACATACTACTCCATATTCTATTATCGGCGACAGCAGTCAATTCAAATAAGTCGCATGCGATATATTTGTGCGTGCTTCAATGACAAAAAGTTCGAAAAGTAGAAACAAGTAGTAGCTTCATTATCAAAGCAATTACGACAGCCAATCGAGCACGTCTAAAACTAATTTCTCATGGTTATGAAGAAGGCAATGACAAAAACAAATGCGATGATGGCAATGCCAATAATGAAGTACAATATAATAATGATGATTATAACAAATGAAGATGATGTTGAAGATGTTGATAATGTTAAAGATGTTGATAATGTTGAAGATGTGACTATATGAGCCAAATGAGCTTCGATTAGAGTCAATAATAAGAATTTTATACAATTTACAAAAAGTAACATGCTGTGTTGCTTAAGACCTTTTATGCATACGGGTTTCTCTGTTTTTCGATGATTCTTTCATGAATGATCTCTTCAAATATTTGTTGCCTTACTCCCACTTGACTTTTTAGTGCTTGACATGTCACTTGAATTTGTTTTCTTAAAGAAGCAGCAGAAGCCAAAATTAAGTGGCACCCCAAAAAACAAAAATGTCACACTCAATGAGGAAATTTTATTAATCATTAGCCCTTATATTCACTATAGTTTGTTCCAGATTAGATTTTTATCTTTGTTTTGCAAAACACATAAAATCTTAGTCGAAAAATCTCTGCTCCTCTTTGTCTGCCTATGATTTCAAAACTTCTTCTATATGTTTGCTGTCAAAATAATTAAACGCTTTTTAAATCATTTATTAAAATTCTATTCAAAAAATTATCATGGCGTGTGATTGAATATGAATAATGTGTCTGCCTCTCTAGAACTACATGTAACTATTTACAGATTGTCTTTGATTTTTCATATTCAAAGTAACAGTTTGAGAGATCTGTTTATTTTGTATATGCAAAGACTGTTCTTCCTCATGTCTTCTAGTTCTTCCTCATGTCTTCTAGTTCTTCCTCATGTCTTCTTGTTCAAATTGTTGGTAAAATTCTTGATTCTGCTTATTTTTTGTATTAATAAAAAATGTGGAAATACAATAATAATGGTTAATTTTGTTCCTTCTCATACCATCGTTACAGATGATTAATGATGTTGTGTTACGTGTTTACTGCCAAAGTTATGCGATTAAATGCATTAAGATTTTTATTTTATTTTTTTTTTGTTTATGATTTGTATGGAGCATCTTGTTGTGTTATGCGGGAGCAAATTTAATGAGATTGAATGCTTGAGAGTTTAATGATCTTGTTTTGACTGTGATTTGTTAGAAATATCACAACTTCAGATTGCTAATGGGTTGATCATAAAAGTTCATAAATATTTGCCAGAAGAATTGATAAATCATTTGAAGTTAAAGACCTAAAGAGATCAATTACAAATATAAGTTCGTAAATCATTTTGTTTAAACAATAAACAATAAAGATTAAGATATACAAAATTGTATCAAGATCAAAAGAATCATTAAGAATCTAAGTTCAATTCCCATAATAGTCAGTCAACATAAAATTGTTGCATTATTACATGACTCACAAACTTTACAAAGCCCATTGAAAGCCTTTTAAATGCTACAAAAATATAAACTTAAACTTATCAATTTTAATTTCACTTTAGAGTGACTATGAGTGTTAACTTTCAGGGATCGAATTGGATTTGATATGTTACTATATTTGAAATATTATAAATCATACAAATAATAATCCTCTTATCACTCTTGTCTCTTTGCAGGTATTTATCAAACAAAAATTATCTTCAAATACTGAAATTCAACAACATCACATACTATGTAAGTTCTCCAACTCCTTGTTGTCTTCCCTCCCCCCATAATGGAATACTTAAAAAAACCAATATTGATATAGGTACAGATGTTGTACCGTCGTTCGGTCTGCCTGCCCACGGTTACCTTTTACTAACGCTTGCATTATTCACTGTTAAGCTTTGTGTTAAATTGCCGAAAAGTCACCATAACAAAAAAAAGCCAACAAAATCCAACAAAATCCAACAAAAGGCACAAACTAATCCTGTCTATTAATCAACTAAACGTTGCAACTATTTTCGGACAACTAAACAAATTGACAGAGTTGAAAGTAATCAAAAATTCCAGACGACTTTGTTCGGGTCACATATTGACCATTTTTTGACATTTTGTTTTATTGCAGCAGATTACACTCAGAGTTGGAACTAAAACTACTTCACTTGTTAGCCAAAAAAATGAAAAATGAACATGAAAAAACTCACAAATAAAAATAAGGAAATTGAACATCAACAACAAAAAGAGAAAAGAAGAAAATGTCAACAACGACAAATTTTTCATATGTTGGTTTCATTTTCTACCAACATTTTATGGAGGAAAGAAATTTAGTGAAAAAAAAAACCATTAAAAAAAAAGCAAATAAAAAATTGCACGAGTTTAAAATAAAAGTAAAGAGAAATGCAAATCTAGAAAATGTTGTGCGGAGATAAATTTTTTCGACACAACCCTAAAATGTTGATTGTTACTGTTTGTGGAGTTTGTCATAGTTGGGTGCCGGTTGGTGTCACATGAACAGCTGTTCATCCATCAAAATTGGCATTGGACATGTACTAGTGGCGTCGATTTAGTGCTTTCGCTTCCCAAGCATGAACTCCATTTGTAGACAAATTGTAGGTCAAAATATTTAACCCTTTCATGGTATGCAAGGTAATATAAAATATATGAAATAACTCATCAAATGCAATAGATTAAGAAAAGAAATAAGAAATATTACATCTAGTAGCTGCATCTAGATTAAGAAATAAAGATAGATTACTTCATTTAGTAAAGATCTTAAAAGTATATATTTTAATATATATTAATTATTTAAATATCTTGTTTGTCACTCCAACAATAATCATATGTCCAACCTTAACAAAAACATTAACCAACAAGTTTAGGATCAATTACAAGTATACAATTTATTTTATGTATGTAATAACAATTGTAATCAGAGCTGTGAAGAAATAGACAATAGAATTTATTGAGGACAATCAATCAGAGATTTAGAACAAATCAAAGCTATCATCAACAAGAATGGTAATCTATAGTTGTTCACAGAGATCTCCCTCAGCTTCTTAAACCAACCTGAAGAATCCGTAAACAGGGCCAGGTTCCCTTGTGGTAATTATGCCAAACTTCCCAGATTATCAAAGAATGGTTTCCCAAGAAGACGGGTATGTTTTCCAAGAAGAGAAGGACATTCACAAAGGAGGTTGTGAATACTCCCTGATTCATCTTCATCTTCAAAGCTCCGACAAAAATCTTGATCATCATCCGAATTATTTTCTTGTGAAAGAGTAGGAGCTCGGAAGTCCGTTTCGGTTTATAGGAAGACCAGAGTCAGTGTTACCATTTCAGCTGATTTCCAGCTAGATTTAGCTTTTTTTTTAAAGAAGAACAACGGGAAAAAATCAAAATAAGCAATTCAGCTTATTTTCAGCTTTTTTTTTTTTATTTTCTCTATATTTTACAAAAAATCGTCCACTCTGCTAAGAAAAGTTTGAAGGAGTTATGACTGTCAGTAAAATATCGATGATTTTGCCTTTGCATGCTTTTCAACTTAGGACAACTTTCCAAATTACATATATTGAAATTATATATGAAATATTAATCTATATAAATAAAAATCTTCGTTTCTTCATAACCTGTGAACTCGAAATGTACTTTACTGATGGTCATATTTTTTCATAGAGAGAAATATTCCTGTTTCAAGAATCCCAATTTCTGAAAGCACTGCGAATATTTTAACTTATTTTATAAGTATATTTTTGGAATAAAATCGTATTCTTAATAGCAGTAGAGGGTTAAAGATCTTTGTAGTATCGCATTGATTTGATTTTGAAAACTTTTTTTTTTTGGAAACTTCTTTAACTACACTTCATTTCTCTCAATACTCCTAGTTTTCTTTTCTATACTATGAATGACTTTTTGTTTCCTCAATCTTTCCTTCAGTTAGTTTATTTATCTTTTGCTCTTACATGCCAATTTATTGTTGTTGATTTTGCTCTTTTTCTGTTGAACATTTTGATGTTGTTCATGTTATTTTATTGTGTTTTCTTGTTGTTTATTAGTTGTTTCTTTCGTTTCATGTTCATTTTCATGTTTTGTATTGCATTGTGTTGTGTTGTTTGTCTGTTGTACGATGCTCGATCGTCAATTTAAACAAACAACAAATGAAATGCATTTTATTTGTTTCTTTTCATCAATATAAAAAAAAAAACACTAAAGCAGAGCGAATGTAGTCAGACTAGTGAATAAACCCTTTTCTTTTTAGATTCTTGTATTTCATTGGCTTCCTTTTTTATTGCAAATTTGATTGATTTTAATCTACAATTATTTCAATGAATTTGAAGTAGATTTTTTTAAGATAAAAGACAGAAGTGGTTCACACTTTATTTATACTTCTATATTCTCTATTTTCTTTTCATAGTTTCTTTTATTTTATTGTATTTAGGGGTTATGTTAGGTCTTGTTGATGCTATCATTTTATTCCAACCACAATGACAACAATGACAGGATAGTGGAACAAGCGAAACAATGGAGAATAAAATCAATTTTTGTTTTATTTCCTTTTTTTGATTGTCAAAAAAGAAAAAATAATAAAAAAAAAAAAAAACACAAAGCATTAAACATGGAAACAACAGGAACAACTACCAACTACGAAATACAGAATACAATGCAACTACAATTACAACAACAAGAACAAGATAAATACATATATATTGTAATAACAACAACAACATATGAAACTATTGTTGATATAAAAACAAAAACAGATAATGGAGACGGTTCTTCCTTTTGTTAACATAGGCAGGGCCTCTACAAAAAGGGGCTCGGAACTTTAACCCATCAAACATCAAACTAAAAACCAAAAATCAAAACCCATTAGATCAGTAAAGAGGTTAAAGTTGAGCTCCATACAAGACTTATTACCGTGGGTAATAGAACAACAACAGGAACTTTTGTTGGAAAAAAGCCATGTAGTAAAACTTTGTACTTGCTATTGATAAGGTATCACTGCCAATCGTAGTATTAAATCTTCAGATAAATTGAATTGAAAAATATTTAGTTGGTATTAGGGGACCCAAACCTTCAACTTATCAAAACTCTACCACTGCTTGTTATACGTTTTTTGTTCTGATCCACTATTTTTTATTCTTTTCATTTGTTATCCATTTACGCTTTTATGTCACCGCAGCCTAATTGCTCAACAACAACAACAACAACAACAAGAACAACATTGACAATAACAAAAGCGACTTTAACTACAAAACTACAATAATAAAAATACGCAAGCTTTTGTGCTTATAAACCTTTCAATAAATGACACTTACCCCACAGTGGGGACTTCATGCTATACACCTCATCAACAAAAGTTCACCTCCAGTCCACTATGTCCCATTCCACTAACCACTCAATACTCTTTCTCTCTCTCTGTAATAAAAAAAAAGTGTTGAAAGAGCATTTCTTTTGTTACATACAACTACTACATTCACTAACTCACACTTATACTTATTCTGATACTCTTTTTCTCTTTGCATTGTCGTCGCTTTTTTTTCTCGCATGCTATCAATGCGTGCACATTTGACACTTGCGAACAATGCGCTTCTAATTGTGTGGTTCCTGAGCATGTATGTGTCTACAATAATTGTTACTATATATATATATATATATATGTGTGTGTGTGTGTGTTCTCTTTTGAGGTCACCATTATGTGTGAAGTTTATCGATCATTAAATCATGTTTAATGGTCTTTTTCAATAGTTTCCCGTAGGTTTGCAGTTTTTGTGTTTCTCTTTTCATTGTCCATAATAATGGAAAAGCTTAATTATGTCAGTCAATTTTTATTTTTTTTGATTTTTTATTTTTGTGTTAACTATTAACTTCATGCGATGTTAATAAAATATGTACTTAGTTCTTTTACAAAATATTATATTTGACTTTAATATTAAAGTGATGTCTATCATTATTTATATATTTACTATATATATCAAGTGGCTTAAAATATCTTCAATATCTCAACCCCAATCATTCATTCATTCATTTCTATGTATGTATTAGTAGATATATTTATTGAAACAACAACATGTGTTTTTGTTATCTCTGTGAATTATTTTTAAGCTTCTATCTTCAGAGTACTGAAGTATTTATCCCTCATTTCTTTGCCCTTCTTCTTTCTCTTAAAATTTCAATTTTTTTTTTTGTTGTTGTTAATTTTTAATCCTACAAAATATATTTTTATGTTGAGATATTAAAACAGCAGCAACAACAACAACAACAGCTGTAAAATAAACATAAAGTAAAAGTTATGAGAAATCATAATTCATAATTCGTTTTTAATAAGAGGCATTCCCTGCTTAAGGGCTTCCTTTATTTCTGTTTGTATCTGTCGAAGTTGTTTCCTAGAAGCACACACGTGTTCTATATCACACACATATCGTAGATAATTTGAAAAGAAATGTGTGTGTCAGTGAGTGAGTGCGTTGAATAAAGTGTAGTCTAAACAATTATCTATGATGTAATAACAATGAATTCATTCTACTATAAAATACAAAAGATAATTTTGTTTTGTGTAACTGAAGGATGAAACTTAAAAAAAAATATATATATATATATAAATAAAATTTCCAGGAATTACAGGAAGAATTGAAATGAGTTTGGGAAGTTCTCACTTTATTCGTATGTAGTATGCAATGTAAATAGTCTCTAATCCGCTTTTGGATTATGATATGTTGGAAGAAAGTCTATTAGACTTAAAGCATTTTACAACATTTCAAATTTTTAATTTAAAGATTTTATTATTCAAGGGTTAGATGGAATAAGATACACAAGTATGTATCATTTTTCATTTATCACAAGACCTAATAATCTACTTTAATCTGTTAGTTTTCCATTTCTCCTAAGATGGATCCACCACAATATGTTACTACAAAAGTTGTTCACAAAGTTATGTTGGCTGTGCCAAATTTCTCGAATTGTAGTTCAAATTACTTCCCAATCAATTGTATTCTCTTGATCTCCCTTCCAGTGATTTTAAATTTGGAACAGGAAAAAAGATCTATATCAAAACATAATCCTAGTTTTAGTAAATATATAGATATTCACTAATCCCAAGATCTGAAAACAATCTCTCATCTATGAAATTAGGATTTTTAATCTTTCCTGAGATTGATCCACAACTGTACCACAGAAAAGTGGCCTTTCACAAAGTTAATGCAACGTGGCAGAAGTCATTGGCTTGCTTCCCATATCTTCCAGTACTTCCAGTGACTTAGAAACAATAGAAACAGTCATCGACATCAAAAGATACCTAAGTCTAATTTGAGTCAAAAGATAAATTTTACAACAAAACAAAAAAAAAAAACGAAAATCAACATTGAAAGATGAAAAAAAAAAAAAAAAAAAAAATTGAAATGAATCCATAACTTTTGAAGGATAATGGATACTAATGACTAAAGTAGAATCTAAGTATTATTAGTCTGCTAGTTATTTGAAACTTTTTGAATGAATGAGCTAATACTACTACTCCTTTATCATTATTTATCATTCCTTGAATTTATATTAAAATTTGTAATTGAACTAACGTGAAAAAATTATTATCATTTAGTCATGAGAAACCTTTTTAACATAGAATCGAGTATTAGATACTTTTGTATTTCTTCATAGCAACTTACATTCTTTGTTATTCTACCATGCCAGACGTCATTAGTTAGATAATTCAAACTAAGTCTTCCCAACTTGTTTTCCTAATCATCCCAGCTACATTTTACATTGCCTTTTAGTAATTTAAGATTATGAAGTATCTTCAACATATGTTTTTTTTTTCTTTTGTTCTTGTAGAACAATACTTTTGTATGCCTCTCCTCTTTTCAAATGTGCAATATTTTCAAATAAATTCCAATGTCTCTTACTCTTAGCTCAGTAGTAGCTTGTACTTGAAATGCTGCTGGTCCTTGAAATGGTACCAAAACAATCTTCATTTCCGACTTCTCCTCTTAGACTTACTCAATAACTAGTTTTTGTTGTTGCTACTTGTTTTTGTTTAGCATGACTTATTTTTTTTATTTGTATGCATTTCTTTACTTATACTGCTTACATAGTTTCTCTTTATCATATTTATTCTGTCTGATTCGTCTTCAGTAGACTAGACGCATTTTTCATATTACACGCCCGCCATAGATGATGAAGGCGGAGATGTTGATGATGATGATGATGATGGTGGTGATGGTGATGACGACGCCACTGTAGACCGTCGCCCCATTTATATAAAAATAAAATCTGAATCTAAAAGATTTTTATTGCATGTCAAATGTTGCATCTGTGCCATGTTCTCTGTTTTTCTTGTTGTTATTTTATTGTGAATTTCTGAGTTTAGTTCTGGTTTATGAATTTTAAGTTTTATGTTTAACTCTCCCTCATATTGTTTCATATTGTTCCTATTCTATCTATGGAAATATGTTATGCTGCTGTTGATGAGGATGAGTATGATGGCAATGATGATGATGATGATGATGACAATGAGGTTGTTGATAATGACTATGTTGAGGCGCTTTGGCGTCAGTGTCACTGGCAGTGGCAGTTGAATGTTGTTGCATTCAACTGTTTCTTTGTTTGTTTATCTTTAGCATTTCTTATTTTCATTCCTTTTGTTTATTACGTTTACCTACCGCAAGTTTAAATGATTTGGGGTCGCTTTTATAATAGTTTTGGGGGTTAGTTTTTCATTTCGAGAAGTACAATAATAAAAATATTACTTTTAAAAATTCTTCTAAGGCATCAATACTATAAGCTAGAATAATAAGTTATGTGGTATGCAACACAACCCTCTATGTGAGTGAGTGCACTTTGCTAATCTCTGTAATCTTTTCAAATCAATAAATTCGCATAAAAACACATCAAAGGACAGCATTATATCCATGAATTCCATGGCAGTGAGGGGTTAAAGGCAATGCATGCATGATGCATGTTTCGTTGTTTCCTGCATTGTTTATTGCCATTAACGCGGCATGTTGCTGTTCTCTTATATTATATTGAATATTGTACATTGTATGCTTCTCTGTCAATGACCGAACTCAATCTAATCAATTTGGTAAACATCTGTCGACGGACGACGTTCATCCTGCTACAGGATAATCGTTTTGTCGTGCGTTTAGAGTGTCGTCGTCCTAGTCCCCGTTCTGCCTCATTCTTAAATACATTGTTTTGGGGGATGCAGATGTTGTGTCGTCCCATGTTTGTAAGTGATCACTTTGTGTAGTAAAGCACACGCGTCTCTGTGCCCTATGCCCAAGGGACACATGCATACTCATATATCCTTAACTGGTCCGTTGTGGCTGCTGTTTTGTCAAGCTACTGTGTCTCTACGTGAGGGTTGTTTGCCGCTCATAATTTGTGCTCGTTTTCCTATTTTTCAACGCTTTTCATTTTTTGGGATTTCTTTTCCTTTTAATTTCTTTTACCTCTCCTAGGACCTTAGAAATAGTTTGTCTGCTGTAGCGTAACTGGGAATATTTTGTTTCGAAAATTCTTTGGCCTTTTTTGTTGTAATTTTAGGAGTATCTCATTAACACTTGGTTTTTGTTTTTAGGTAATTTTATATAAAATATTTTCTCTAATAACATAATTTTTTTTTCTTTTCTTCCTAAAATTGTTCGGTAGTTTTTTATGCTTTCGTTGTTGTTATTATGAAATGTTTAATGAACCGTGACGCGTGCTCACGATTTATTTTAGGGTATCGTTTTTTTTTTTATATTTTATGGGAGAATGAGTTTTTCTCAATTAGTACTTCGTTGAATTTATGTGACTTCCGTAAAAAGTAATTATTCTTCTGATCTCTTTAGGTTTCTTTAAATTTCCTGACTTTCTTTTTTTGATATAAGAAATATTTGAAGCAATTAAATTGTTGGAGTTAATAATTACTATATAAAACTATATTAGTTTCAAAGGCATAAATAACAATTATAAATAATCTCCCGCCAATTTTGCAGATTGCACAAGCAAATTCTACTGATTCTTCAGCTGCCTTTTCTTTGTGCTGCTTATCTGTTCATCAAAACAATTTTTTTTTTTGAAGAAGAACTGTCCAAACACACTTACTAAAGCCATCAACCTGGCATGGCAAACATGTCTCACGTGGCTCATCTTAAAATCTTAGCAAAATAAATGAACACCTTGAGCCGCCCTATCAAATGCATCCTCATTGAAAAGAAACACAAAAACAAAAAAAGTACAATATATTGTGCAACATAACACAAAAGCCACAAGAATGATCACAAAATTAGTTATGTGGGCATGCGCAGCTGTTTGTGGCACAAAATGCGTCGCCTACGGGCTGCCTAACTGACTGACTGACTACAAGAGAAGTGACACCTCTTTTTCATTTTTTTTTTTGATGCAAAGTAAATTTCATTGGAATTTTTTCCAAAATATTATTCTCCTCATCAGCAGGCGCCACATGGCTTCCAGCATGACATCAAATTTTCAATTCATTTTCAATTTTTGACAATTGTAATTATTTAATTTTAAATTGCAAAAATCCAAAATACATAACATCGAAAACCGAAACCAAACTGACAGCTGTCAAGCTGCGATAATGTTTAATTATTTTTTAATTAATGGAATATTGTACTACATACTCTGGTATTCATATTCATATATGTATTATATATAATTATCTGTATATCATTTACTGTTGCTGAAAAGCAACAAGCATATTGAGTCTTACAATGTGTGGGGTTTTGGCAAATGTAGAATACAAAGAAATGAAATATGAAATATTCTGCAATGTAAGTTGTTTAATTGAATTGGAATAAATAAAATTGTATGCGGGACATACATAGATTTATGTACGAAAATATAATAAATAATTAACATAGAAATACCAATGGTATAGTTTATATGATAAGATAGATTAAGAAAAACATTGTGTGGGATTTAAACAAAGAGAGAAATATTTATAAGGATTTTTTTATATTTTTATTTACATCTACACAGATGGCTCCAAATTGGAGAAGAAAGTTGGTTGCGGCATCTTCTCCAATAATCCATACTTAATGCTCAGCTTTCGCTTGTCTGACCACTGCAGCGTCTTTCTATACAAATAGCCAAGTGTCAATAAAGCCCTCTCGGGTGTATATAATATATCCAAGCTGGTCGCGATTTGCCGTTCTTCCCTAGACACTCTTGCCTGTTGCGCACCCATACAATTATGTTGTTACATTGTGGGCAACTGTGAAGCTGACGAACTAGCAAAAGAAGGGACGTCCCGTGAGGATGTTACGTATCCTGCTGGAATTCCGTTTGCAACAGTGAAACACATTGTTAGAAAATTCTACCAAGTTAAAGCTAATGCTCTCTGGGTAGAAGAAGACACTTGCAGCATAGCTAGGCAAACCTGGTCTAACATGAACAGGAAACGAACCGGCCAGCTGCTCAATCTCGGCATAACCTCAATTAGCAAGACCATAAACGTACTAACGGGTCATTGCATCGTAGGCAAATATGCTGGAAGACTTGGTCTTCCGCATAACGATTTTTTCCGTAGCTGCGGCTCAGAAGAAGAGGAGGAGACTGTGCTTCACCTGATGTGCCAGTGTCCATCCCTCGCTAGAAGAAGACGGAACCACTTAGGCTCTATGTTCCTCTCCAGCTTAACCGAACTATCACTCCACCAATTAAGGACATAGCTAGATTCATTTCGGAATCCGAGTGGTTCTACGCACCGGACTAAGGCTTGTCGTGTCAACAGTTTGCTGGTATCACAACTACAAAAAATAATACTGTTGCTGTTGTCTATGACACAGTACTCGATATTTTTGGGTTATGATTTCACTTTTACACCATCACCAAATTTTACTAAAATTTTATTCTTTAACCATGACTATATTAATTTTACTAGATTAGGAGAAGGGCGGGATCTATTCACCTTCTCACTGAGGCCTCGAATGGGCGTATTGTGACAAACCCCGTTCCTTCGATATTCTGGTATTCATCAAGAATTCAAAATAAATATCCAATAAAGTCTATCCAAGTCCAGGCTAAAATAAGCCATCAGAGTTGTTTAGTAATTTCTCTGCTGTCTCCTCTTCTTCATTTTCTACATTGGTCGTTTCAGCTAATTTGCATATTATGTAAAAGTTTCATAACTCTGCAATGTCTCGTTAAGAATCCTGAGACTACAAGGATACTTTTTTTTGAGCAAGTCCAAGTTCTTCTTGTGTTTTTTTAGCGAGACCCATTCTACTTACTATTTAACCATGAAGGCTAAACTATTGTATATAAACGACGTCAGCTTAGAACGATTTTGTTATAATAGACGAATCTCGTCGTGACGTAGGCGAAATGCGAATGTGTCGAACTACATAAACGGAGCAGAAACAAGTATTTGCCAAAAATACTGTTTGCCATTCACTAAAACATCAATCAGCTGTTTTCGGTTCAGAAAACACAAACAAACAGTTCTTGCTGTCAATGTTGAAAATTGCTCGATGAAGTAGAGCAAAAATTCTTTGCTAATTATGGCATATTTTTCACAACCAATGCAATCATTGCCATTCATTGACGAACATGTTCGAACGAGCATACGCAAGATAGAAATATTTCTATTCTTATCGAACAAAACGTCGAAGACTTAAAGCTGTCACAAACACCTTCAGTAACAACGAACATTTCTACAAACCGAACAAATTTGCATGAGGATGCCCAAGACTGATTTGTGCTTAAATTTTTGTTTCTATTTCAAACTCAAACTCCTTGGGTTTTTAGACTTTTTATATACTTAAGTATAAAGTTATGACTCTTTTGATTATTTAGAAGATAAACTTTGTTTTTAAAGCATAAAGAAGCATTTATCTCTAAGGAATCACGTCAACATATCACAAATTAGATTTCCATAGATTTCACTTTCAAAATGTTAACAAACATCTACATATTGTATTGATATCAAAGATTCTTTTGAATTATTACCAATCAAACGATAATAGATTAATTATGAAAAAGCTTTGCACTCTCTTATAAATTCATTAAAATTTACTGTAATTACTGCAATGTTATCACAAAAAACCTTCAACCTTTAATCTTATTCAAATCAAGAGCCTTTTCCTCAATTTTCTCACATTTCACATTCAAATTAATTAATTTCCAATTTATTTTGCCTGCAGTATGTAAGTATTTTCTTCACCTCTAAGATCAGAAAAGAAATTTATATCCTAAAACCAATTAAAATTAATTTATTTCAACTAATAAATAATGCAGAAAAACACATATTAGAATTCTAAATGAAAACCGGTTTTCTGTCTTCATCAAAAGAGTGCCAAAAACAAAAGACAAAACACAAAATGCAACATATACCATAGAAATACAATATATGCAAAGGTCGTTGCCATTGAATGAGACGAAAAAGATACAAAAGATGAAGGTGGCAAACATGAGAGCTTTTAGAGAAAAAGATACTATTATAAGATACTTAGATTCTGTTTTGCTGCTGTTGCTGCTTCTACTGCTTCTACTGCTTCTTGTTGAACTCAAATGCTCACTAAAGTGTCATATAACTGCACTCGAGGCGACAACAATGAAGGCAAAGACAACAATGATGATGATCATGATGATAATAATGATGATGGCGAAGTTGATGAGGATAAGTGTTTAAATGCAACATCTTCATTGCAAGAAAAACTGACATTCCAACGCATCCATTGTTGTATCTTGAGCTATTCATCATCATACAAATCAAGTAAAGTATTCATATCTTGTTTAGCAATTTTGTATTAAATTGCATTTTGTGGCTTTCGTCAATTGTTTTGTATGAGCTTTTGTTTTGTGGTTAAAGAAGGCTTTTGTTTTTATTAATTGGGTTGTAACAACTAATACGCCTAAGATGTCTCACATGTCACACATCACACATGCTACATTTGACACCTTTTGTCTTCAATGTAATAGTCTGTTTTTCTTCAATAAAATAATGTAATAATAATAATAATAATAATAATAATAATAATAATGCTTTGACCTACTACTATGAGTTAAAAATACATACTTATAGTGAACGCATGTGCCATAAAATAAAAAAGAAATCAATAAACATTTTCCTTTATTTCCCACACTTTTTGCCTTGAATAATTTCATTTAAATCAAATTCAATGTCATGTTGAAACACCAACAACCTCACCAACAATAATAAACAATCAAACAAGCAACAAAAATTAACAACAGACAGACAAAATTATGTCGCATGCAACATATTTTTTCGCTTTTGATTTTGTTTTCCATTTTTGTTTTCATTTTAACGATTTGCAACCAAGTTTTCTGTTCGGTGTTGTCTGTTGTCCTGCAGCAGCTAAACCACAAAACAGCATAAACCTCAAAATGTGCGATTCCTAGCAATGAGCTAGTGGTGCCCATGATGCTTATGTTGCCTGCCTGCTGTTGCTCTCACGCCCACGCTCCACACTCTACATTCCATTGGGTAGTTCCATGTCAGGAAACCAGACAGTCGGATAGATCGACGGTCAGACAGAGATTCAGTCAGTCAGTAAGTGCAGACAAATAGTCAAAATGTTGTTGTCTTTGCCCACGCAACCGCAAAGCTCAGTAAAAACACATCACTGCACCACACCATACCACAGCATGCCGTCGCCCCATGTTTGGATGATGAAGTTATGGTGGTGCAGCATCAGTTCCTTCATTTATTCCTCACCACTCAATGTTGATGTTGTTATAGGACCCTTCTTCCATGGAGGCGCTTCAGCTTTAGATCAGTTCGCTTTGTTATTGTTGATGGCTTGCTGTCGGCACAGAGGTGGCTACTCCATAGTTGCCACTGTTGGCATCCCAATGGTTGAGTCGAGTCAACAAAATTTGTATCTCAGCAGTAAAAATATTTATGTTATGCGCTCTCGCATAAAGTAATTTGCATGCGCGTTAATTTTACATGCAAATAAATGTCGTATTTAAATGCAATTAAAAATGTTTACTTCGTTGCATGCAACAACATACACAGCAGCAGCAGCAGTAGATACAAATGCAAATACAAGCAACAACACCAACAGCAACAGCAACAGAAACATTAACAAAATATTGTATCTGTGTATCCCATGTGAACAGAATCATCATCCCACGTGCCATTCATTCACAGTAGTATATTATGTATACTACTAAAATTACTTTAACTGCTCCTGCTTTTGATGATGATTCTGTTTTCATCGTACTTACTAAATAATATTGAGTTTCTCTCTTGTTTTGTTACACTGTCGATCCACTGAGTCTTCTGACTTTTTGCCCTCCTTTATTATATCCCCCAGCTTCATGTTCACATTTGGCGAATATTTAATTTCTTGTAGCGCTTTTAATTTTCTACAAGCGCACAAGAAATCATCATCTTCATTAACAAGACAGCATCACTACTAATAGTATATTCTGTAACTGTATGCAACTACAAACGAAGCACACTCAGATGGCTTCGTTTTTGTTCACTTTGGCAACTTGTGGGATTTCAAGATTCCCTTACAGATATAAATTTCCATATTTAATAGTGAAAATATTTATAATATTTATTTTTAACCATTAACATTTTTTATAAGAGTAAATTATTTATTATCTTTAATTTGGATTTCTATTCTCTTAACAATAAAATTCCTGGCTTCTTCGGCGAACCTTCCATTCTACCCAACATATAGTTAATGGGATCTAGTTCTATGTCCACTAGCCTAGTTGATTGCGAAGCTGTCATCTTGTTCTTTCCTCGCTTTCTTTTGAGTTTGTTATTACAAATAGTTCCCTCTACATAAGGCTGTGTAAATTCAATGTTGAGTTGATATTCCAACACTTTTTTTTCTGTTATTGATATTTTGTCCCATTCTTGTTGTGCAAATCTGTGAATAAAGTTTATATGGTTTAAACATTTTGCAATAAATTCTTAAATAATATTAGATACTTACGATTCATCTACAACGGAATCTGGTTGTGGTTGTTTTACTTTTTTAGCCGGCATTTTAAGATTAAACCAAAAACTTTACAATTTTTTTTACAAACTGTGATGATGAGGCAAAACTGAGACGCCACAAAAATTAATTAGAGTTGCATTAATATGACAGTAAATTAACCAGAGTTACCAAGATATTAAATTAATCTAAAAATAATGGAAATTTGTTTGTTTTTTGTTATCGATTGTTTTATTTTTAAGCTGCAAAATGGTCTTCCAATTAGTGTTGATTTTAAGTTTTTTTTTTTTATCGAATTTTCAAATATCAAAATAAATTCAAATATAAGAAATTTTTTATATTAATTAAGAAATAATAGAATTTGAAAATTGATTAAGTTTTTTTTTGTTTTTTTGAGTATGCGAGTGTGAGTGAAATAATATGCATGTGTATTCTTGATTTTATCTTATTTATGTGTTTCGTGTGACTCGTTTCTTCTTCAGACTGCCAATCTTAACGAATTCAACAAGATCATTGATACCCTAAACGATTTCATATCATAGTGTGCTGGTGCGGACAGTGTGAGTATCTTGCAGTATGAATCACTGGTCCAAAATTGGTTCGGCACTAGTTCCTTTTACATGTAGTCAATTGGTGTATTTAACATGACGATGTTTTGACTGTTAATTTTACTACCCATCAGTAATGCGAATAGGGGCTACTGACTTACTATGGAAACACGCACATCCTGGTTCGTCTTTGCATAGCCTACGACTCATGAATTCACTAGCCACCAGGTCATAAGAAAAGGAACTAGTGAATTACTATCGAAACAGGGACTATTGCCACCAAGCATACAGCAATGTTTTGATAGTGTGCGTATATCACGTGATTCGTTTGAGGGAGAGAGAATATCTATTTGTTCAGTATTGATTCATGCAGAGCTGTAGTGCGCATTAATCGTTGCACATATTTATACGAACGCACATTTTTATTTTTTTTTTGTATGAAGCAACAAAGTTTCTTTATGAGATTTATACGTTTAAACGTGAAGACCCAGATTGTGTTTCATATGGAATTTAATAAAACTGTTTTGAAGGAATCTTATATATAAACAAATGGTATTGTGATTCAATTGGTGTTAATGTATAAAACATTTTGTACATGGAATATATATACTTTGCTATGAATCTAAGTGAAAAAAAAAAGAAATAATGTTCCGAAATCATATACATAATACACATATTGCTAAATCACAGCTAAGATTTAAAGCTATGGGATAAAACCCAAGATTAGGTTCGAGATGTGGTTGACTACATTGAGCTGAAATGCAACAAAGGATTTGATATTTATTGGTGATTTGTTGTTATAAAGATTAAATAATTTCCTTAAGCAAAAGTATTAATTGAATAGAAAATAATAATTTAAGAATTATTAAATCTCTTCTTAGTCAAGTGAGAGTCAGTGCTAAGCTGTTTACTTAGCATACAAATTTGCTTGAGCCTGAAGATCAAATATATTTAGTATAGTCCATTTTGCATAAAATGATAAATGTACCATCTTTAACAAAAAAAATTAAAAACTCTAACAAATAATTACATAGTCTAATTTCAACAATACACTTTGACACATAGATTCAATGCTAATTTATAATTCTTTAGATAGTAGAATTTTGTCTAAAATTAAGCAATGACGATAACAGTAGAACATTTTACAACTTATTATTTTAACATTAAAAATTTTCAAAATTTATTTACATTTAATACATTTTAGAGAAACCTCTACAGAAAAAGGGGTGGGGGGAAAAAACCTAAAAAAAAATGTCAAACTTTATTGTGTTGTGCAAAATTGTTGTGACAGTTGCAAACAATTTGTTTGTGTCATTTTCTTGTTTTTCCTATTATTTTGTTTTTGTTTTTGTTTTTGTTTCTCTTCTTTCATTATTTACTATTGTTGTTATTGTTTTAGTTATCATTGTTGTTTCTGTTGTTCTTACTGATGATGTTGATGTTAAAACAAAACCCAAAACAAGTTTGTTCAAATTTGTTGAATTTTTATATATGTATGTTATTTTATTTTTAGTTTGGTGTTATTTGTTGTTCTTATTTAGTACTAGTGTACTATGCGGAATGGTTCTTGTTGTTATTGTTGTAGACATGTTTGACACTGACTCTCATGAGGATTTACCTCATGTATTCTACTGTGTTCTTTTTCTACTCCCCTTATCATCCTCATGGCTGAGAGTATTAACAACACTCACTCACTGTCACAATAACAAAAATAAAAATAAAAATAAAAATGAAAATAATATAAAGGGATCCAAAGCCAGGGGATCTACTCTCTGATACTAGTATAGTTGAGGTTCGTTTGCTGACATGCCACACATGCCACAAATACTCACAATTTACACATCCCCGTAGATACTTACGCACATACATACATATGTTATTATGTAATGTTGACGAATTGTAAAACCAACGTTGACAACTGACAACAAACTCAGCTCAAATCGACTTTACTTTGTAGATAGTAAAACAAATTCCAGGACAACTGCGTCAATATACTAACAGAGTTTGTTCCACTTAAACATTTAACAAACAAAGATATTTTAATGGCATCGATTTTTTTTCATTATTTTTTCTTTTTTCATTTCCTAATATGTCAACTTTAACTTTTTGTCATATCTGAACATTCAATGTATGTCCTTTTATGTGCTTTGGAATAAACATCACAACATCACAACATCACATCTTTATCATTATTCAACTCTAATTAACTGACATTCTTGCATTCTATGAACTTTCGTTAATGACCTAAAATGGTAGACAAACTCATAAAGAATGAAAAATGAAAGTCTTCTGTTATGATTTTAAAAATATAAGTAGGTAGGTAGGTATATGAATGGAAAAAGGGTTGAAAATGCTATTAATGTTATAATATCCAATTTTAGAAAGACATAAATAAATCGTCATTTTAGAAAGACACAGATATTCTTCTTATATATAATACATATTTAGTCAGACATTTAATAGGGAACTATTTATTGGTAGAGTATGTAAAAAACTGTAAATAAATTGGAAAATAAAAATTGCCAATTTTTCAAGAATCTTATTACGAACAGAGATTGAATATTCCTTTTTAAAATTTCTTAGGAAATTTTGATTTTTTTTTTTGTAATGAATTTTTTCATACCATGAATTTCATTTCAACATAAGTGAATTAATTCTTAATAAAAAATTGCATATCTATATAATCAATGTTTATATAAATATTGACACACATTTTCTCTTCTTATTATTAAAAGTAATAAAAATTATATTGTAGATTAAAAATTGTTTATTTTCTTTAATAATTTTAATAATTTTCTTATATAATAAAATTTTAATGAATAATAATGGGAGTAACTTAACTCAAATTGATTAACATTTGTCATTAACCGACTTCAAAAAATGTAAGGTTATCTCTTTGACTTGTATATATGTACATATACAATGCGTGAATATTCGCGTTCCGATTTGGATGGGATTTTCGCTATTCAACTGCATAATTTTCTGAGAAGATTTTCATGTATTTAGACAAGACTATTAAAAACCAGAGCTATAGACTAAAACATGGGAGTAAGTATGTCAGTGAAATTGTTAATTGCTCTCATGTGGCAACTCATAAAGATCTTAATTTTGTATTGTTATTCGGATTTCATTAAATGCAATTCGATTCATTTTTCTTAAAAAAGTTATGATATTTAAAAAACTTTCCTTTCAATTTAAAAGTTTTACAAAGACTCATTGAAATACATAAATTATTTTTTTTCCTATACATGCAACCATTAAAATTTTAATTTTAATTTATAATTTTATAGTTCATCGCGAAGCAAGTTTAAATATCTTAGTTCTTATATTTAACTTTTCCATATAAACTTGTTGTTTCTCATTATTTATTCCACTTGTTTTGCTCGCTCTTGTTTTAACTTATTTTTTAGTTTTAAATAATTTTATATTTTTTTTTTCACTTCTTTGAAGCTTTTAAGAAAAAAAAAAAAAGAAAGAAAAAAATAAAATCATATTTACTTTGGTTTTGTAATTTTTTATTGTGCAATAATTTTCTCTTAGTGATTTCTGATTTCTTGCACTAAATGCTCTTAAGTGCTTTGAGCTCGTTTATTTAACAGTTTGTGTAAATGTTTGTGTAATCGAAACCATAATTTAGATTAGCCTTCTTAGTGATTGAGACTAAGTGATGGTGGTCTGTAGTTTGTTTTTTCTTTTTGCTGTAATGCATTTCAAAAGTAGACTTTGGAACTGCAACTCATAAAGTTATATGACGAGTTTATTTGATATTGAGATGTGTAAATATTTTATAAAACTTTAGTTTTTGCATTTCTTCAATTGGTTTTATAATCGGAAATATAGAAAGTTTGGTCTTAAGTAGATTTTAATATAATTTAGTTTAAGTTAGTCAAACAAAAATTCCTAACAAAGAAATAAATATGAGTTCACATTATATTTTGAAAGATTCCATAACTTAATTGGATTTTCCTATAACTTGAATATGTGTACTTAGTTTACATAACTTAATGACTTCTATTTATATCTAATTGGAGTACCATAGTATTTATAATTAAATCAAGAAAATTCACACAGTTAAATTTCAAGTCATCTTTGTCAATATCAACATTTCATTCACATTCATAAGTTTATGTTGTCCACATAGAAATGATTCAGCAAAATTAATTTTACCTGTTGCCCCATAAACTATAATGATTCATATGAAATTATGATACCATAAATATGAAACCATTGACTCACACTTGACTCACTCACATCTGAAAATCTGAATGAAAAGAAGAAAGCTTCGAAACAAAATCAAAATATTTACAAAATGCAAATTTCTTACATATGTATTTCGAACATCAAAAATATCTTACCAAGAAGTATAGTATACTCGTACACATTCATTTAAAAAGGGAAAAACCTGTTATTGGAGTTGAAATGGAGAGACTACAAATTCTAAGTAAATTGAAAATATTTTATATAATGACACTTGAATGTGGCCTAGAATCGTTTACTAATTGGAAAATATGTCAATGTATGATGATGAGGATAACTTCACATAATTTATATTTTTTTTTTTTTTTTTTTTGGAAAATATTGAAAATAATTGGCAATGTGAGAAGAAACACAATGGATTCAGTTGAGTTAGGAATAAACAGAGAAAGCCATAAATAAAGGCAACCAACCAGGAGTCAGAAATAACATGACAATAAGACACAACAAACAACCAAAACAAAAGGCACTAAATTGATTTAACTGTTATTGTGAATTGAGTTGAGTATGAGATGAAAATAAAAAATAAAGAAAAATATTTGAACATAAAAACAACAACAAACTAGTATAAAAGGGTTTTTCTTTCACATATAAAATCCAATCAAAAATAAAACACACACATTTGACAAACATAAATCGGAATTAAGATTCGTCCGCTGTTACAAGCCTCCCGCATCATTCACAATGTTTGAATGTTCTTCTGGGTTTTTCTTCATATCTCTTGTCTTCCATATATGGTTAAAATTGCAATGGGAAAGCAACGAGTGAAATCAAAGTAAACATGACTGGTGGACTGCGGAGTCTCAACAAAGACTGAGACCATGGACTAAGAGTCATGTGTCTCATGCTTTATTCGCAGCATGAAATTGTAAGTTGTAAGAAAGAATGAAAGATTTCTTTGAAAGCAATACAAACAACTTTTATAATCCTAATTTATGCGTAAATAATGATGAGCCATGACAATATGAAACACTAAGAAGAATGAACAATATCCGTCGACATCAACACAAGGTCTCAGACTTATACAGCCTAAGCTGGACTTCGTGGCTACTGCAACGTACAGACTATTGTTTACATCATTTCAATTCAATTGCAGGAAATGCAATTTAGTGTTGGACAATCTTCATCATCATCATCATCATCGTCATTCATTTCTCCATTATTTGTACATTCATTTGATGGTTGGCGACGACGGCATAAGATTAAATGGATTACTTTCACGCGTCGCTCATAATGCATGCCGCATGTCTCATTGCTCCATGCACTTTTCGGTTGAATACAAAGTCTTAACATTCTACAAAAGCATGACTAAAGATATCGACATATCTTTGCTTTAATTGGATTTATACGATATATACATACTCGTACATTTATAAAGCTATGTGACCATGAAGGAGTCAGTAAAGAAGAAATTGAGGAAGTTATATATGTTAAAGGGCTATTTTGGGCTTAAGTCAAGTGAAGAAATTGTGATTGTTTCGGTGTATTGAGTTGTGGCACGTGTCATTTGTTTGTATTGTACTTACTACATGACATAAAATTTAAGTTTTGGAATTAGAACAAAGAGAGATCTACTCTTAAGATCTCAAGTTAATGAAAGGCCAACTTGACAGGTTAGTTAAATTTCAATGTTAGATTAAGTGTCAAATACAAGTTAAAGGATATTAAAAGCAATCCATCAAATGGGGTGCAAACTTATTGTTGACAACAGTTTTCAAAGAAATATTTATATAAACTTTCAAATTTATATAGAATTCAATTTAATTTTCAACTTGAAATGATTCTATTATTATGGGTTTTCATGAGTTTGCTTAAATCGACGCAATTTCACCAAACTTGTTGTTGCAACGATTATTTTTAAGCAGTTTACGCAGCTCAATCGTTGCACAATTTAACGCAAACTTTCAAATATTTTTTTAAAATCGAGTTACTGCCACCTAGTCAATGCAGTGGTTGATTAATGCAGTTTATGCAAAGTAGAATTTTCCTTGTAACCAACACAGTCCTTTAGTTTCATCCTTTATATTCACAGACAACAAATATTGTACTTATTGAAATGACAGGATCATTATTATATACAATAGAAGAATCGTAATTCATGTCACTTTTTAATTTATTTGACCACAATTTAGGAGTTCTCATGGAACTGCGTTAGGACAATTCTCTGCCCCTCTGAGATCTATGTCTATCCCTGACATGACTAAGATGAAATTCACATTCAACAGAGGATTCTCCATTTCTTCGTAAATTACTCCTTGATCTTGCATAAGACATTCTGAATTCCATTTCTTCTTCGGTTTCATTCATTCAGAAGCAAACGATGTCTATTTGCGTACCTTGTTCTATGACCAATATTTGAACGACTTCTTACATATAGTAATTTATTGAACAAATTTTATAGTAGCATATTGCGCAATACTTGAAAAAAAAAATTGATTTAATATTGTCAATAATAAATACGCACAAATAATTATTGATTCTTAAAACTAACAATTGATTTTAACAAATGTCTTTAAGCCACCATATAAAAAAAATATAAAAAAATTACAATTAACTACAAATTGCTCATATAAACCTACGGTAAAAAATTGTCTAAATGACATTGAAAACCATATAAAAATCCGTTAAATGGTGTAGAAGTTGTGCGTATGGGAACAGACTGGGATTGCGACATTATTTTAAACAATGCTTTGAAATTTAGGGATATTGTTTCGGTCAATGACTGAAAATCTTATTGACAATTAAAATGTAGGTTTTTTCTTACTTTATTATACATATATAAATATATGTTTAATGCGTTTAGAATTTAGATTTTTCAACTAAAATTCTTTAATTTCTTCATAATTTTCTGAATGCCAAATGAACTTTAATCTAAAAACCTTAACTTCAAAACTCATCAAATTCGCATATATTCATTACCCAATACATTTAAAGACCACAAATAAAATAAAAATATTATATCCATTTAAAGACCATATAAGACAATATTAGGACATTAAACATTAAACAGAAAGAAACCTTCAAAATTTAAGTGCCACAAAAACAAAGTTAAAGTTCAATGCACATCGTCATCATCATCATCATCATCGTCATCGTCATGTGAAGATGAACAATAAACATTTATTTATTATCATGATTGCATAGAAATTTATGATTTTTATATATTTATTTATTATTTTTCTTTTTTTTTTCAAAGATATTTTTCTCGATTATGACAGAACATAAAAATATGATTTTAGCTTTTTATGGCTAAAAAGACATTTTGGTTTGAATTGACGCCACAATAAATGGAAAAAGAACATAGAAAAATAAATAAAAAGTTATTCAATTTATAGAAAAATCATGGGGCAATTATTATAAAAATAATACGTGACCGCGTTTAACAAGAACAAATGAACACTCACAAGAGATGAGAGAGGGTAATGGATGAGATTGGAAGATTGAAATTTTCCATAAAAATGAATTATTTTAGTAAAATGAATAATACATAAATTTAATAGAAATCTAATATAAAAAAAATTATACAAAATTTATTTCATTTTGTAGTTCATAAAATTTGATATTTTAGTATTTTTTAAATGAAAAACTAAAATGTAAAATACTTACATAAAATAATAAATTTTCATTTCCAATTGTTGGCATTTTCAATTTAGCCAGTGACAATTACACACTGGCAGCACACCAGACACTCACTAGGCATACTTATTAACTAGGGTCATTCAATAATTCAATATTACATTTCATCAAAATATCAATAAAATTAACTGAAACACTTAGGTCCTTTGTCTTGAATGATTCTAACAAGTGAAATCAAATGTTGCCATACATGTATTTACTGAAGTATGAATGAAATCACAATTCAATTTAATGCGGCAATGATGCGAAGAAGAAACAAAACTTCAGTATTTATAAATTTTAGAAATTGTCACAAAAAACAATAATTCAAACTGTTTCATTATTCTCAGTTTTTCATCTTTGGATTACTGATCATAAAATTCAATTATTAAGATTATAGTATAAACCAAAAGTATTTTTCTTATCAGCTGATGAAAGCTTATTCAATTCATGCTAACCTAAAGTACTAAATTCTTTATAAAAATGATATCTTTTCTGCTATTGTCTCATCTCCTAAACTATTGTATGACCCTCGTATGTTGTCTATTTACTGCTGAGGGTAATGGTGAAGGGTTTTCATAGTGATTTGTTGTTTTTGATGCTTGTGGCGCTCATTTAAATTCAACAAATTCAATTTTTTTTTATTTAAAATAGCAAAATCAACGAGTTTTGAAAATGAAAATTGTAGCACGTGAGACTCATAAAAGTTTTTAGTGGCTCTCATAAATAAAACGGTGTGAATTTTGATGAATTTTTATGTTATAAAATTATAGGCCTAGTTTTTTTGTTTGTTTTTTTTTTTACTATGCCATATTTCTCGCCATTGAGCAGGCGCCATTATTAATCTAAACTAAAGGTAACAAGAACAATAACTAAATTTTATGCCTCCTAGAAATGTTGCCTACTACCGTCTTATGCATTCCTTTTGACTTATTGCCACTTGAAGGCACACAAAAATTCAACGATCCCTCATTCATATGTATGACCAACCGTCCGACGGGCCACGATTGAAGGTGGAGTGCAACTTAAGCTTCTTGAAGCCACATGCTCACTCATCATTGAGTAGTTACTTAAGGCAAGTGACTGGATAGAATTGAGTAGCTAAGTCTCGTGGACTAGAGGGGTTTGAATAATATGCAGACGCGGTTTTAAAACGAAAAAAAGCTTAAAAAATAAGTACATATATAGTCACACAAAACATATAGAAAAAGTACATTCCTCTTTTTCTTGTGACAAGATATGAATATCAAATGAGAATTTGTTTCTTGATTTATATGTCTCGGATAAGAGAAGTAAGTATTACTACTACTAGAAGCAACTGAGAAGGAAGTCGGACTGGTGTTTTGGTGAGGATAAATGTTAAAAGATTTGCAAGCAAGATGAATGCGATAATATAAAGTTGTCAAATGTCGCGTGTTCATTTTGAATTGGCTTAAGATTTGTCAAACGAATGAAGATGTAGCCAAAGCCAGAAGCTATTTATAATAGAAAAGAAATGAGGGGAATTGGAAAATAATTTAAATTATATTAATGACAAATCTTAAGCAATCAAAACACGATGAAAAATGTGGCTTAAATCTGCAACTTTATTACACGTTAAACAAGTTAACATCAACACTAAAAATAATTTCATGTTGGTTAAGATGAATATCTACAAGGAGTGAGGATTTGGATACCTTCTTGTTATGCAGATGCAATCAATTAAACATGAAAAAGGAATTCAAAATTTTCCTTGTTAAGTATGTAGTTTGTTTTTTCAAATTGAATTTGTAAAGGTAAAAAATAATTGCATGTTACTTAATGTTCTTTCATATAAATAACAATCACACAAAATAAACCAACGTGAGGAAGGTAAACAAATGAAATAAGAAATATTGTAAAAGATGAATATACAAATAAGCAAGGAATAAGTAAAAGAAAGTCTTGAGTATTCACTTATGATCTTATAAAAGGAAAAAACAGACAGAAAACCACAAAATGTTATTTAGAAAAAGGGCAACTTATTTGTATTTACAATATTATTGGGGGGACTATGACAGCAAAACATGCAACCTTCAACAAAATGGCAATGAAACACCACGGAATTGTGTAGTTGTTTATTTTCCAAGCTCAAAAATACTAATATCTTCAATTTGAGTTAGACATAAAAAAGGGAATATTACCAAATGCGATTATGAAAAAAAACCAAAAACTAAAAGTAGACAAAAGGAAATGGTCTCATCTTGGGGATGGCAAAGGAAATCAAAATATTGTTTCATGACAAATTTAAAATAACACAACCATGAAGTGGAACACGTTGCAGGCAAATAAACAAATAATCACAAAACAAAACTAAGAGACAGGCAGGCAGGCAAACAGACAAACAGGGAGACAGAAGCCAGTGAGGGTCGATCATATGGGCCCAGTAAGTAAGGAAAGAGGAAATGAATGAATACCCATAAAAATAAAATATAAACCAGACGTCTCAGTGTCAATTTACCACAAAATAATTTGAAGTTGTGGGGCAAATCATTCAAGCGAAGAGTGTGAGCTTCATTTTAGAGTTTTAGGCACCACTTTGCGCTCCTCATGCGGGAATTGTTGCCTAAATTGCTACTTTGCGACAATAATCATGATGATGAGGAAGATGATGATGATGACGCTTCAAGTATGAAATATGAGGCATGTAATTTTACAGCAGTTGCGTGAAAAAAGAAAATATCGAAGAATCGAGTTGCCATAATTTGATTGCTTTGTTACCGCGGAAATTGCGATGCTCGTTTGTTCGCTTGCTCATTCCGTTGGTTCTTAGCTGTTTGAGTCTACCGTCTGTTTTATGAATATGAATGGCATCTAGTATATGACTATATAGAATATCTAAGAACGAGAATGTGTCTGATTCAGAGGAGTATGCGGGGAAGTACACATTTCGTTTTCATTGTCTTAATGATGTCTACAGGTAATTTAGAGTTTGTTGCCTTGAAAAGCGACAGTCTTATAAAACAGAAAGACACAGACACATCTGCTATATAAACTTGTTAGATCTATGTTCTTATTTTATTCAGTAGAAAGAAGTCATGATGTTATGCTTATTATTATAATCTTTTTTTTTTTGCGCTTTGCCTTGCAGAGACATCAAATATTTGTTATTATTTTTAAATTATGAAAGAGAAGAAATTAAAGATTTTACTAAAATTATGACTTTATTTTAATTTTTTTAATTTTATTTGATTACGTTTCACACAATAAACTGCATAAAATAATATACTATACTAAGATGTATATAGTGTTAGACTTTGGTATTGAATATGCGAAGAAGACTGTTAAGTCCTTCTTAGGGGGAGATCATGCGAGTGTAGTCTCTTCAGTTTATGCCTTGTTGAGCAGCGAGTGATGGTGGACGCCAACAGGTTAGGATGCATCTGAAGCTTTGTAAGATTTTGACTACTAAATGAATTGATAACTTCTATAATCGGTGGTATCTTGAGGTCTCTATGCAGCGTAGTATTTTGGGCGAATCAAAGAGCGCCCTTGATTTTTCGAAGCGCCTTGTTCTGGTACGCCTACAATTTGGCAATGTTGTTGGTGGCAATATTGCTCCATATTTGGATGGCGTAACCCCAAGCTGGTGCTAACACTTGCATGCATATTACCACATTTTTATTTAACGCTGATTTGTTGGAAGGACGTAGCAGCCAGTCCAACTTCCTAAGCTTTTGTTAACTGCGCACCGCAATCACCTTTGTGTGTGTTTCCGCCATATTAGGCGTTTGTCTAGTATCAGATCGAGATATCGGATTAAGTCCCACTACGAAATGATGCTTGAGTTGTAAGTTACAAATAAACAGACGCCTTTTCTTAGAGTGAACTTACAGTTGGTGAATTATGACTTTTAAGTTGATTCAATATGAAATACTGCAGATGTCCCCTGAAAGCTTATTATTTAATTATTTTTTAGAAAATGTCCTAATGTAATGCGTTACCAGTCCTGTTAATTTAAAAAAAGTATATCAAATATTAATTCAACGAGTTCAATCTTGGTTGGACATGTTATGAAAACTATCACTCTAATTCGATTTTAATACTCCAACTAGAATAAATTGAAAAATTGTATAGAATTTAAACAACTTTTCAAAAAAGAAAGATCAGTGGACATATCCTTGAATCTATTGTACTTATTAGCTTCCGAATTTTTCTTTCAGAACCCTATAACTTGCTTAAAGATCAACATGGAACATCATGAGGGAATAATTTTAATGAATGAATAATTATTTATATAGATAATATTGATAAAATTTCTGTACCAATGTTGATGGTTCTTTAGAACATGCAAAGCAACAGCAATGAAGCAACTTCGTGCAGTTTGATGGAAGCAACTGCATCGAATGACAGCAATATTGTTAATAAACATAATTGAATTTGTTTAAAAGTTAATTCTTTTGTCAGTTTCGTTCGTCTTCAGTCTGCTTGACTTTCATTCATTTGCTGTCTATCTTTATATGACTTTAGTATGGTGGCTGTCATCACTTTTGGATCTTATAATAAGCATTTGCTCAAGCGACAATGTTTAATATGCCGCATTAATTAAAAACTTCATTAAAAGTTAAACAAAATTCCAAGAACTTTGTGCAATACACGCTTATTTACACAAATGTACACACATATAGACACACATTAACAACAACAACAACAAAAATAAACAATATTGCAAGAGAAGTCAAAGAAGCAACACCAACAGAAGCAACATTCTCTTTATTGTTCTTGTTGGCGTACTAAGAGTGCCACATAAGGCGCCGCTTAATTTAATGAGCAGCAAACAGAACAAAAATAAAAGATCCCAGAATGGCAAAAGATACAACAAAATATAAATAATAGCAACTGTAAGATACAAGTAGCAACATCAACACCAAACAGCTAAAATAAGAGTGGCAACAGCAACAACATGATTGCATTGTCTTTTGTTGTTGCTGCTTTTGGTGGCAGGCAGCTTCATGCCAAAATCGAGTGATATATCGCAGCACGAATTACTTTAGACCAATTTTTTTCTTCTTTTTTTACTCACTTATTTATTTTTATAGCTTTTGAGTGCAAGTGAGTGTAGTACAATGTTGCCGACACTGAATTATAACAACATTATGATAATCATTAGCATTACCAGCAATGCCAGCAACATCAGCAACATCAGCAACAACAATAACAGTAGCAAGAGAAGTAGCTAAAGGGTGAAAGGCAACTCATACTACTTGTTGCATGAAAATTGTTGTTGTTGTTGGTGTAACAATTTCTACTGGGTGTGTGAGTGAGTGTTTTTTTGGTTGTCGCCCGCAATTCACTATAATCTTTACTTGTTATCTGCCTAGACTCAACCCAACTCAACTCAACAACTAGAGACTGCCAGCCAAACCACCACTAACATTTTGCCTTGAGTCAATAGTCAGTTGGTGCCACAGTGTCTGTGATTATTATCTCAATGCAAGTAAAAGAGTCTTTTTCATCGTCTACTTTGGCGACATTTAACTTGCAACCAACATACACACACACACACACACACACACACACACACAGAAGAGCTTGGCACGCATATTGTTCTTCTTCCACTATTTCATGTTGTTGCCAATTTCATTGTTGCAAATTGTTCACAAACATGCTGCATGCCACCAAGGCCTTTTGTCTGTCTGTCTGTCTGTCTGCCCTTCCTACTAAACATATAATATCTTTCTACTTGCATGCTACAATAGTTTGAAGCTCATGCGTGCTTGACTTTATGAGAACTTCCTCACTCTCACAGTTCTCCTTGGCCTAGCCGACTGTCTTCATTTTCATTTTTAGCGGCAACATTTTTGACAGTCATGACAAAGTGTTTAGTTCTTCTTCTGTTCTTAGGCCTCTGCCTCATGCTCCTTGTCATGTTGCTTCTCACGCATTTTAATGTGGTTTACTTTACTGTGTGTTTCCTCTAAACGAATATGTTACTGCTGCTGCTGCTTCCCTTTTCAGGCTTTTGTGAATTATTTTTATGATGTTTAAATTATGCTGTTTACAACTTCATTAAATGCGCTGCTACTAGTAGTTGCCAAAGTTGAGTGAGTTCCAATTTTAAAAAGAATTGGTCTTTTAAATTTTTGTTAGAGTTTGGCTTAAAATAGAATAATTACAAATTACTCATGTTTCAACAAAAATATCACCGCAATATGAAATTAAATGATTATTATATGGGTGACTTACTTTTCCAGTCATTGCAAATCCGTCAAAACAAGTGTCAGTAAAATAATGTGTGCAATTGATTCTCTTAGTCACACCCTTTTACAAACTATGTATCCCCATTCTCTCTTTGTCTTCAATTTGAGAATTCAATAGACATGATTCCTCTAACTTGGCTGAACTGGAGCAGCGAAGATTATTGGAAACACATTATTTGGTATGATATGAATCTACACTTGACTTAGTTGAATCAGTTAAGACGTAATATTTTTGGAAACGTCCTGGTGATAAGATGCCAAAGCATCATGTCTAGTCGACTCTCAAATTCCATGTGAGGTGTAATGGCGAATACAATGCGGTGAGGATAATATAGCTACCAAAGAGTTGTTCCCCTTGCGGACGCCATTCAGAGTCCAAAGCTTGAAAAGACTATGCAGCAGATGATGACCTAAAGCATACTGCGCGTAAATCACAGATTTAGCTGTCAAAATCACCATTTCAATGGAAGCCATTCAAGAGCGGGAGGTTTCCAATAGAGCGCCAGCTATGGAAGAATTACTTTGGAGTACAATGCAACATAAATGGAATAATATTTTCAGCTGACATGCTCGTAAATTGGTAGAAGAATGCCAAATAATGTATTCTCATTAAAAAAAAACTTAAAATTTTGCATTAAAAAAAAAAAATGTTTATTCATTTCTTAAACCTTAAATATTAAATTATTCAATAAAGTATCTAATATTATAAGATTACCAGCAACTCAGACCTACGACTCTATTATGATGATTACTATTAGACAATTTATATTTTATTTGCTATGTTATATTTATAGATAATATTTTCTTTTTCTCGGTTAAATGCTGTGGAGAAGATCTGAGGGTTTTGCAAATTTAAAATAGTAAGCTCTAGTCCTCGTCAAGCTTGGACAGTGGTCCAATACATGTTCTATAGAGAGATTTTCACCGTAGGAACAGCGATGTGCAGGAATTCCATTTTGTAAGTGGTCATGAATCAGTTGAGTGTGTCCTATTCGGAGGTGAATATAGTAAACATAGATCATAGTAGTTTTTAGCAGTTTGCTGGATACAAGGTGGCTAAGCCGTCCTTTTGTATCTATGCTGGAAGTCTGTCCAATTCTCGGTATGCTTTTGAGCTATTATCTTAATGATGTGTATAGGAAGATCTAAACCTTAATTTAATCTTATAAATTTTTATTCAAATTGCACTAAACATTAATTGGATTTTATGGAACTCTAAAATATATCATATCTTGTTTATCATAAACAATGAATCACCTTTGCATCTGTAAAACATAATCTCATTTTAATGTAATGTTGACAAAGTCCTGACTCTGGTACAAGAAACTTTTTTTCTTTACTGAATTTTATTCATTTATAAAGTATCACTCAAGTGATGGTAACTGAAAGCTAATTAAATTTAGTTTTGCAGATGTCATTGTTATTCCACATTATCATACCATAATTGTTGTCGTTGTTGTTCATGATATGTTAACAACTTTATAATTTATGTCGTTCTGTCTGTCTGTCTGTCTGTTTGTCTGTCATTGCGATCTTCTGTTTGCTTTATCATTTAACTTACAATTTGCCTCATGCCAGCGGACACACAGACAAAGGCTGTTCCCGCGCACTAAGTTCCTCATGTTAATCATCAAGAAAAAAAAACAAACTTTTTTCATTTTAATAATTTAAACTGTTTTGCATGCGGCCAGAACTTTAATGTGATGTGATGTCGCCGCATGGTGATGACGGTGGCGATGGCTATGGCTATGACGACGTCTGAGACACATAAACATGCCAGATTATTTTACTACTATGTCTCTGATAAACAGACATCAGACATAGTGCAGGGTTTGATGTATTATAATATTTTTTGTATTTTTTTTTTTTTTTATTATGAATGCAACAGTGAAATGGAGAGAAGTAAATAAAAGTATCCAAACCAAAATATGGTAGTAGTAGAAAAGGCAAACGTCGCTTGAAAAGGTTCATCCCACTGAGTTTCTAAATGGTGTCGGGGCTGTTTGAATGGCCACCCCGTCGCGTAAGCATATTTTAAAGTGAACACTTTAGCTTTCTAGTATTTCAGATGAGCTTATCAATGCAAAACAGACGCTTTGCATTAGCTTGGTCCAATAGATGTCTAGTGCCCTTGCTGCGTATGCTGCAACCCTTAAGGGATTAAATTTCAACGCGCTTTGCACTCCATGCTTTCTTCTATTGCTTTCTTTAATGCTTCCTTTTTTTTTTTTTGTTTCATTCAAAACTGTTTTATCACTATTTATGTTCTGGTGTCTGAAATCTGCTTCGACTTATGTTAGCCTTAGGGAGATTTCGTCTCCCCTTCCAGTCCTACCCAGGAGGACTTTAATGAACGCCATCGACGTTGTGCGACGCACAAAAAATTTGGTTATAATTATGAATTCTGAAAGAAAAGAAGAAAAATTGAAAGGAAAACATGAATATGAACATGATGCTTTGGTGAAATTTATGAAAGCATGAAAAATGCATTTATTTATTATTAACCCTCATTTAAGAACAAAAGAAACAAAGGTACCCAAGGCATGAAAGCATTCTTCTTTCTATTTTACTTTATATACTACTCTTTATTTTTTATTTTTTATCAAACTTGAAGTGGTTGTTCTTTCTGATGTTGTTTATAAAGAAATTTTCTATTATTCGAAATTCTATTCTATTCTAAGCTTATCCTATCTGAATTTTCATATTCTTCAAGTGTTTCAAAAAGAAAAGCAAAAGGATGCTTTAAGTTCTTAAAACGCTTTACCTTAAATAAGGGTTACTTTGCTGCTTCCTTCTGAAGTTGTATTGATCTATCAACAACAATGGAGATGCATATAAAGATATGACGTAGTTTTTATATGGAGATAAGGTCAGGTCAAGTGATGCTTGGTACAAAGAATAAACAAAATATTTAGATCTGTTGAGTGTATTATAGAACCATAAAAATTTCAAAACCAAAAAAAAAATTAAAATTTTTTTCCATTATCAAATAGAATTTTAAATACATACATATTTTCCTAACTAAACAAAGAATAATACTGAAAATAATTTCAAATATTTTCAAGATTTCTTTGAATCTTAAAAGTTTACCGTCATTCAAAGCTTTTAATAAATTTTTTAGTTCTAAGACATTTCTTTTAGCGTTTATCTTGATTAACTCTAAACATTTCTTTAACTATTTCTATATTCATTCATTTCATTCATATTGTTTTGATTTTTTAAGATGAAAATTTTAAGATGATGTAATTAAAGAATTTTATAACTTAGTAAAAGTTTGCCATTCTTTACCTTCACCTTAACAACTTTCACTCGACAAAGATAACTTGAGACCAAATCAAACACCTTTTGTAAATATTTACACCTGACGACGGTCTGTCATAAGATAACAAAACAAATTCAAAACAAAACAAAACAAAACAAAGACAACTTGAAACTTTACTTTTCCTGCCAATTAAATGAATTGACGGATCCTGGATCCTTAGTCCTGAGCTTGCAACTGTTGTCATAGGCAACAATTGAACTTAGTGAACACAAGTGAGTGGAAGTGGCAGAGGAAGGGTTAAGTAGCAACAAAAATAACAATAACCTGAAGCTATTTATATTTCACAGCATAAATTGTGTATTATTTAAGTGTGAGACCTTCTCAACTTTTTGCTCCTTCTAACAATTGCTATCAATTTCTCTTACTTTTCATGTCAGCAAATACAAAAGTTGACACTGAGTAAAAATAATAAAGAGTATACGTCATGTACTCCGACACCAGACTTGATGAAAAGACGACAGCGAAGCTAATAGAACTAAGGATGATGAGCTATGATGAGTCAAGCTCAGTCAAAGTTAATTTTGTTGCATTTATTGCATGGGATAATTGTGTTGCATTCTATGATAAGTATAAGTATGATAATGATGATGGTGGTAAAGGAACCTTTATCTCATTTAAAGTAAGGTGGTGTATTGCGGGACATGCAAACAGAGTTTTCAAATATCCACTCTCACTAAATCAAATGAAAGAAATGAAATAAGCGTGCATTATATTTTAGGTGTGTTCCAAAAGTATCTGACTTACAATTACAAATCAGAGCAGGTATTACTTTTCCTTATCCGGCTCCTTCGAAGTAATCTATAATTGCCTGAACAACACGTTTCCTTTAGTCCTTTCACATCTTGAATCAGTTCTTGTCTTACCGTTCTCTTCATTCACCTTTATGATGTCAAACCAGTTCCCTTTGAGACAAATATCCAATTTTGAGAATAATCGCTGGGGTATTTTAAACACTTTTCATCATTAACCATCATTTCCAAATTGTTCTGATCGTCTTTGATTCATAAGTTTTTCTGTTCTACCATAACTAGAATTCTCGGAATATAATTTTTCGACAGAATGCGGCCCACTGTCAACGAATCTATAAATACCAATATGTTCTCAAAGGTATTTTATATCAAGTTTAATTAACAGCAAAATTCTGGTGCGGATTTATAAACGCAAGTTGAATACTTTTGGGAGACACCTCGTTTTTTTCCTGTGGTGAAATTGTAGACGTTGTATGATAGAAAGCAAATGAATGCATAAGTGGAAGATGATGATGATGATGATGAGAATGATTATATCTGGATAAGCTGCGTCGGGTGGTTGTTTGGTTACATGTTCTCTCGTTCATTCATTTATTTGTCCCTTTAGGCGTTTGTTAAATGAAGGACATGTTCTCAACTGGACATGTAAAGTATGCAGTCTACATGTTCAGCATTTGTACTCATCCGTATTGCTTTCATGTGTTCTGGGACGCCGGGATGTTTCATTCATTTTTCCATTATTGTGTTAAAAGAATTTTCGTTTTTTGCCTACAGCTGATTCATTCTATGAATATGGCAAGGAAACCCATTATTTACCAACAAGGATGAAAACAACAAAAATCAAGTTAATGCTAATGAATTGAAATTGTTAAGCAGAAGAGCAACAGTCCTACAACAAAATGCCTCCAGTTAATTATGTTTGACATTATGCGAGATTATTACAATGTCATCTCCTTCATTGTCTCCTCCTCCTTCATCTTCATCTTCGCTTTGTGTTTTATGTTGTAACTGAGTATCCTGTTGAGCTCTCAGTGTGTCTATTACCGTTCCGTTGGCATTTGTTAAAAAACAAAATAATTAAAATATTCAGTTTTATTTAAATGTCTCTTTAATTTATTGCTATTTAATAGCATTTTGTGGTTTCTTTTTTATACAATTTTGTATAATAGAAAAAATGTATATCTAAGAATTTTGCACGTTTACTTACTTATTTAGCTTGTGGCTTTAACTTTGACATGTTTACAATTAAAAAAAAAAAGTACCAAAAATAAAAATAATAATAAAAATCATAAAAAAAATAAAAATATTCTTCCAACTGAGACTGAGCCTTGTCCTTTTCCAATCATTTACTAGGCAACGAAATCACCTAAAGTGTCTGCCTTTCTATCTCTTTTTACATCTCTCCAATTGCTTGGAGCATTTAATTCTGGAAACTGACTTCCTCCGACACAAAATTTTGATGCGTCAAAAAAGAAAATCATAAAAAGAATATTTTCTCACACTTTACGTGCGAGTCTTTTTATAATTTAAAAAAATATTTTTTATATAAAATATTTCTTACTATATATTTTTATACACTTTTTTATACTTGTAACATAAGTTTTTCTTCACTTTAGTTTGATGTTTGTAATGAATGAATATCACGAGAAGAATTGTATGAACTTAGTAATTTTCCACTAAGTTTTCGGAGTAAAGAAATGACAAATCCTGAAGCTAAATTACAATAAAATAATCAAATGTTTGAATGTGAATATATGGTTGGACCATGTCTCTAATCGAGCTCTCGAGCCCTTTTAGGAACTATTTTTAAAAAATTAACTTACGTTAGTATGAGAATATTTAAATTGCTATGAAAAATTCATAAGGATGCTTCTAATACATAAATCCATGGATCGAAGGCCTCACTGAGGATACTATATAAGATCAGCATCGCTAGAGAAATTGAATCACAAAATTTTGTCAGTCACCACATAAATTTATATTTCAAAACGTTGATTGTTATTTTTCTCTATTGCCTTAAATAATTGAAATCAAATATTATACAAATATATCCACGAGAAAATATGAAGTGTATATTAGTTTTGGTATGACCAAAGTTAGTTTACTCTTTTTTTACTTTTTCATATTCTCTTTTGTCATTCTTTTACATATTTTTCATTTCTCACTATTTTGCATTCCTTGCTGATGTAGTAATTTTTTGTTCTTTTTTGTTCTTCACAGACGGAACTTTCACACAATCTGCAACAATTGTCAGAGAAGGCACGTTCCACAACGGAATTCATACAACGGCTGAAGGGCATGAGCGATAAAGTGACGGTAAGTGTAACCAACGTGTAACCAACCAACCAAGCAACTAACCATGCCACCATCAAAACCACATGCTAGTACATGTAAAGTAATGCCACAGTAAAATGAAGTCAGAGTATAACGACTAACAGAGAAGAGTAGAGAGTACAAATTATGCAAAAATTGAGGCATTTTTTAGATATTTGGTTTCTTTTTATCCTTTAGGAGTCCTGCATGGAATTCGAAAGACTGGTGACAGCACAATGTGAGGCTCTCATTCAGGCCATACATGATAGACGTGAATATTTGCTAGAGGCTATACGTATGGACAAGGATACTAAGATAAGAATATTGAAAGTAAGTTCACCATTTTTTGTTATAATTTTTCAAATAAATTCTTCTATAATATTGTATATATATAATTGTATATATATTTTAAGGATCAACAATCAAACTGCACTGGTAAATTACAACAAACCACTGGTCTTATACAATTTTGCATTGAGGCTTTGAAAGAGACTGATAGTGCTGCCTTTTTGCAAGTAAGTAACTTATATTTACATAATCAAAAGATATTTCCTTACATTAATTAAATGAAAATATATCTTATCATTAGGTCGGTTCTATGTTAATCAATCGTGTGGCCAACACCGATATGACTTGGCATCAAGAGGTCACCAATGCTGCGCCGCGTGTTTCACCAATTGTGGATTTAACACTCGATGATGCTGCACTTGTGCGTGCAATTGATAATTTAAACTTTATACAAATGAAATGTAAGTGATTTTTTTATTTTAATTTAATATTATATAATATTTACCAAAATATTAAACAAAAAATTAGAGAAAAAATAGAAAGAATATCACATTACATAATTGTAATTAATTTTATATTTCTAAAGTGTAGAGAATAATATATTTTAATTAGTCAAATTTATGAGCAAATTAAAAATGAATAAAAAGTAGTACAAAAAAAAAAAAAATGAGAGATTCTTCTCAAACATTGAGGAGCAAAAGATGTACTTATATCAAATTATAAATCACTTATATAATAGAGTAGAAACATTTTCATTCTATCATTGATTCATTTGCTTTTGTTGCACACACACAAAACATTTGATTAGACGTAGCTCAAGAGTATAGCTTTCCCTCATTCAATAAAATAAAAATAGTTTCTATTTTCTCAAGGGACAACACGCTCATATAAGCATATATACACACACACATATATGTATATACATATTCTGTAGACTTTTCTAATATTTTTAATGATAAAATTAGATACTCATTCACATGGTATGAAAGTGTAGTGTGCGCTAAAGGTAAAGGGGTAACCAAATGTTTGCTGTTGACATTTTGTGCCATTGACATTCAACAAATCACAACCACAAATCCACAAGGGAAGCATTCAAATACATGTACACTTCTCTCAGATACTTTATTTTGCTACTACTACCATTACAATGAAAAGGGATATTTTATTAATGAATTTAGTACTTAAAAGAAAGTGTTGAAATTTGTAATTTAATATTGTATTTTTGTTTCCCAAATTGTATCGTTTTTATAATGAGATATTGTACTATTAAAATCGCTTATAAATGTTTATTTCTATCTTTTTTATCTCTTCCTCATTTATCATTGAAACATGCTGCTGCTGTCACATTGTCATTGTTGTCATTATAATTGTTATTATTATTGCTATTTGCTTACAAAATTCCTTCTGTCCATTGAAACAAACAAAAAATGTATCAAATATCAAATGTAGCTATCAAAGATGGAGATGAAAGATGCCCAGCAGGTGAGATGAAAACCACAAATGAAAATAATAAAAAGAATCTACAATTGGCATATAATATTCCTAATCATAATAATCACGATCTTACACAGACATGTAGGCGTCACACTTCATTCAAATTCATCAAACAAATTTATTATATATTAATAATTTTAATTACTAAAAATATGGTTCCTTTTTTTAATTATTTTATTATCTACACAAGGAGAAAAAAGAAGAATAAATTCGGATTTCCGAAGCTTACAATCCCCAGCTGGAGGTGGAAAAAACTTATGTATACAGAAATTATAAAAGATATGACAGCCACATAAAATATTGGTTCGCTATAATAAATGACCACATTAAATTGATATAATATTTTGTTGCGATGTTTTTAAGAAATGCAAAAGACTGTCAGACAAAAAGTATTAAAAAGCAATTTTTCAATAGTCTGATTGATCCATTTTTAAGATGTGTCATTTAATAGTGCTTTGTTAAGTTTTGTTAGACATAAAAGAAATACATTAGGTTCAATTGATTCAAATTTGCATTCTGTTCCGTGCTATCAAGTTACGATGCTTTAACTTAATTTGGAATTTATAGTAAAGTGCAAAAATGCAGTTTGTTTGATCAAGTGTTTTATGCGGGAACTATCTATCTCAGTAATCGAGTATCTCTGTTATGTTTGTATTAGAGATCTGCATGTTTCCACTCAAACTAACTGGCAATCAAAATTGTAATGAATGACACTAAAAAACTCGTTTAAGTTATACAACAAATACTGTTTTTTTTTTTTTTTTTGTTTGAGTGTAAATTTTATCAGTTGTGCGAGTATTTAGCCAAAAGGAGTGAATTCGAGTAAGTGATTTGTTAATAACACAAAACAAATATTCAAAAGAATTTGAGTTTATCGGATAACTTAGTAACTCAGTGTTTACGTAGTAGCAGAACTTCGTTTTGTGAACACATATGTTTTCTTTTATTATAAAATGTATATAAAAATGTATACACAGAAATAAATATTTCTCTTCTTTTTTTTTTCATCCAGAGTACACGAGTTATTAACACAACAAAATATAGTTTAGAGTTATGTTGTGCACCGCATAGTATCCAATCTATTCGTTTGGAATTGGTTATTACAAACGTCATTTTGAGTACACTCATGCAGCTCCCTAGATTGTACCAAACATCAGCTTGATAGTTTAGAAACACATAGATTAACTGACAGTAGAGAATGTATAGACAGACAAACGAAAGAATAAACGCACTGTGTTCAATATTCGTCAAGCTAAACATTTTCATACATATTTGATTTCTGTGATCATCACAACAAAATAATAATTCTAATTCCCCCTAGTGTGAATATCATTAATTTGAAATTTATTATATCAATTTTAATATAATTATTTTTTTTTTTATCATATAAAGGTTTTTTGTCTTATAATTTTCACGGTGGTTTTTCATATGCTTTGACTTAATGACAGTCAACTATTGCCATTTTCTTTTCTTTCTTTATTATCTTTATTTTATTTACACTTTTAATCATGTGTTCATACTTACATACAACTACATACATAATTCTTCATTTCCGTTTTGTTTATTTTTCACATAGTTTTTTTTTTTATATATTTTTGCAAAAAAAAAATCATTTATTAAAAATACTGTCAAAGTTTTCAACCTCAATGCTCATGAACTTTGACCTGACCAGTTTGTCTACAGTCGCTCTCATTTCAAGCGACACTTGTTTGTCATTTTCATTTGCCACAAGTGTCAAAATGCTGCTACTTCTGCTCCTGCTCCGGCTGTTAATGGTGGTCCTTATGCTTTGGGTTTGAATTTGGTGTTGGTCATTTTGGTCATTTGGAAAAATTATGAGTTAAGGGAGGAAATTTTTCTTGTTATGGGTCAACCACAAAACATATTTTTCAACTGTCATAAATTTGTTGAGGCGTCCATTTTGTCGCCTGTCGCGACCACATAAAATGGTGTCGGAGTTTCCAATTTTTCTTCTTCTTTTTTTTCATTCTTTTTGGTTTATAAAAGTTATTCCACTTTTATTTTTCAGTTATGTGTGTTTGTTTCTTTCATTTAAAGTTAATCATTTGCTTTCTTGTTGTTGGTATCAAAATGAAGAGCATTTATTTTTTCGGCAGTTTTATGCTTCGTTGCATTTTTCATATATTTTTTATGGATTCTACTACTTTCATTTCCTAACCTTAATGTCCTTTAATGGGCTTGCGTTGTAATTTTTCATTGTTTTTCTAAATTTGTACTTTGTACCTTTATAAATCTTGACATTAAGCCTTCGCTTCGCTTCGCTTTTCTTTTATTTACTTTCTTTCCTTTCTGTACCTTGCCTAGTTTGACAGTTGTGTTTGTTGGTTTATCTTGTCTTAATTTAGTGATTTATTTTATGGTGTTTCTGTTTTTTTACAGAAATATTTATTTTTTTATAGTATACGTAAGATGAAGGCTTATAACTGTAACACATGTTCCTTAACATTGGGCTTATTTAGTTTTATTTAAAAGCTTTTCATTTTATTCATGGAGTTCTATTTTTTTTTTTACAAATTTTTGGTCTGGTTTATATATTCTTATCTGTCTTTTTTTTACTAGATTTCTTAATTTGATTCTTGGGTTAATTAAATCAATCATTTAATTCATCATCAACATTTATAAGTTTACTTTACTTCCTAATATTTTCAAATTATTACTAAAAATATTTAATACATTTTCTAATCTAATAAATAATATTAATATATATATTTTTTCATGTATTCACTTTTTGATTATAAATAACAGCACCGTGTACACCCACCATAATACCAGAAGCTTGTTCAGCCGAAAACAACTCTGTCACAGTGGCGTGGCAGGCCCCTAATCATTCCTTTGTTGAAGGCTACGTTCTTGAGTTGGATGATGGCAGTGGTGGTGAATTCAGAGTAAGTAGAAATCTTCATCCACCTCTAATAATACTAGATCAGCAATACTTCAGCTGGGGTCCGTGAAGCCATTAAGAGGAATTCACGAAAGAATTGTGACCTTAAGTTTTTATATCTTCAAGTCTGCAATATTTATTTCAAAAAGTATAACGTAGAGTCCATGGAAGTGATGACAGGCAAACCATTAGCACATGACATAAAACCTAAAAAAAAGAACATTTGCTCTTCCGGACATTTAAAGAGAAGTTCAAGGTGACAGACCCAAAATTCTTAAAGTTTTCAAATAAAAATATTAAAACGATTCGTGAAACAAAAAGGCGCACATAGATCAAAATGAATTCGTCCTCCTTGTTTTCAAAACGCTGAGAGTTGCGTTGGAGATATTTCTTTTATTTTATTGTATTTTTTGTTGCAACTAGTTTTCCAAGGTCAATTTGAATTGGACATAGCATAATGCAATTTATTTTTCCGATTGCACAGGTAAGAGTTGATGCGGAGTTTTGAGTTTAAGCCTTCTTTTCCAACCACTTGGATGTACATATAAGGATGGAAACTTCATTATTAATATGAAGACTTAGCCTTTCCACATGAGACTTTACATATCTATGCATAATAATGGCTACAGAATCTGTGACAAAATCGCATTCGAAGTCGCTGCTACGGACGTACGGACAATATATCTCAGCACTTTGCATTTTGCTGCTGGAACACAAGCAGCCTCATAACTGGATACCATAAGTCTGTTCAGCTTTTCAGAATTTGTTTGTACACTAGAACTTTGTTGTAGATCGATAGTGCAATCCGCTTGCCTATAAGCCAATACATATTTCAGAGTTTTACTTCAAGTTCTACCTTTTTTATATCTTTACGTGTTCATTTTACTTAAACTTGGTATCCAGAGTCATTCCTCAGTATTTAACAGTATAGCATTATAGTGCAGAATTTGTACGTCATTTACACGATATATAGTGGGAAATATCTTATTTTGTTATTCTCTAGAAATATATATGTACTGACTTTGTTTCATTAAATTTAATGCTCCATGTTGATTTCTATTCCAAAATAATACAAATTTATCTGTGGACTACTTATGTTATTATAGTTAAGACTTTATAGATTTGTACAAATAAAATTTTATTTAATATCCATAGGTTTTCATTTTTCTGAGCCATTTGCTTAGTTGTCTTATTAGAGTATTTAATTTTACAATAATTTTTTGATATGCATATTTTAAATTAGTTTTCATAACATTTATATTATAATTACAGGAAGTCTATTGCGGCAAAGAAACAATTTGTACTGTCGATGGTCTACACTTCAATTCGATGTACAATGCGCGCGTCAAGGCATTCAATAGTGCTGGAGAGGGTGAATATTCCGAGTTGATTGGTCTACAAACGGCTGAAGGTAAGTACAGAGTTGGTAATGAAAGTTTTAGTATTTAAATTTTAAAGTACAGAAGGTGGTGGAGCGCATTTTCAATTAAGCTGACAGCTCTGAATTTCCATTCCTTTCTAAGTACTTAACGCATACCATAGTGTAGCCCACAGAATGATGTCTGCTATGCTGCCTGTTTCTATATTAGAATATGTACATACTCGTATATCTATTGGTCGGTTTGTTGCTGCTATGGTTGCTTGCTTATAGTACCTTAATCCTTTTTCCATACAAAGCTCCTCAGCATGCTTATGGTGTTCGTTCATATTTTGCATGCAAAGCAGCCATTGACCCCTTTTTGCCTGCTGCTTCAGAACACCTTAACATGGCTTATGGAATAGAAGGAATAGAAAGAAAGTCTTGTCTTTAGTAACGCCATTTGTAATCAAATTCTCACTTGATTGATGTAGGTACTCGTAAGTATATAAGGATCGTCATCGGTCTTGGTTACTTTGTTGCCTGTGCCATCTTTTTCCTTCTTCTAGTATACTATTCTTGTAGAAAATGGCGCGTAAAGTTATTTAATTTACAAAATTGCCTGCGTCGGCTTTTCCTTTAACGTCACTTACAAATATCGCGCTTCCTTTGCTAAGTCAGTATTTTTCTGTATTCTATAACGTATTCCTATCCTTTCATTTCCCGGTGCTTAATTTGGAACTATAATTGATTATTTTTTCAAGGTTTATTTTTGAAAATTGTAAGTGCGCAAATTGTTAAAGTGTTGTAATATCTTTGGAATTTGTTAATTTACCTAAAGAAATTATTGAAATTTTAGTTTACTTAACAATTCCTTCCTTCGGTCCTTGAAGTTCTTATACCGAAGAATATTTAAGTAGAATACAAAAGAAAGATTGAATGGTCCTTCTCTTCAACCAACATTCTGTAATTCTCTTTCTTTCACTTAATATCTAAAGTCAATTTCATGTTGGCCAATATAATTGCCTTAGTGGCTAATAAAATGCTAAGCCAACTTGTAGCCAATATGAGTACAGAGAAAGAGACTAGTAGTTGAAGATTTCTAACCATCAAATCGACAAGCACGACCACCAACTAGGATGAAGCACTTAATGTGCCACAACAATAAAAGTGAATTTAATAAAAATTGTTATTGGTCAGCCAGCACTTGTAGCATACTTTGCGGTGCATAACAGCATAAACCATACTGCCATGGTGTTAGTCCGTTAGGAGCAAGGACCAAGAACCAAGGACGACAATATTCTGCCATTCGAGTACAGCAACAACGACAACTCAAAAAGGCGTTGCAAATTCAGTGCTTCAATTTTGTGTTATGCCATGGTGACAATAGAGTAAAATTGCATTGTCATGCTTGAATGTTGCATCCCCTGGGCACAATTTTTACTATACATACTACATTTATTTGTAATATTTTTATTTTTTTTCTCAATCCACAGTTGCCTGGTTTACATTTGATCAAGTGCTCAGCGGTGGCGCCGGTTCTGGTCTAATCTTTAGTAAGAACAATTCCACTGTTTCCGTCGAAGGTTGGGAGCATCGTGTCGCCTTGGGATCGGTGGGTTTCTCACGTGGCGTTCACTATTGGGAGTTCACCATTGATAATTATACAGCGGACACAGATCCGGCATTTGGTGTAGCGCGCATTGATGTTGCACGGAATAAAATGTTAGGTGAGTACGAAAAACGAAATAATGATGATGAATCGGTTTCAAGCCAAGTGTAGATAGTCAGGTGAACTTAACACCAATCCAACTAACTCTGCATGCAAAGCAATCTACTATTGTCCACACAAAGAAAAAACGAGAGAAAGAAGGAAAGACAGAAAGGTAATTCGTGCTAATGAAAACCAATAACGATTGAAATTCAATTAAATTTCCAAGTGCCAAATTCAATTTGTTGTTCCACAGAGAGCAAAACAAAATTAAAAGAAAATGCAAAACTAAAGAAAAATCTCGAATAGAATGGAAAATATAGAAAGAAAACTTCAATGGTTCTGAAAAAGCTTTTAGTTAAAACTTTTCAAAAAAAGTCAAAATAAAAGAAAAATGATTCAAAAGCGATAAAGTTTTTCTTTTTGGAAGAAAACAAAAACCATTTCGACGACACTTGACGCATTACAATAGGAAAAGAAGTAAAAATAAACCCATAAAGAAAAGACAAACAAAAGACAAAAGTATTGAGTAAAGCACCATCGATCATTTACACAGATACACACTTAGACACACACACACACACACACACACACACACACACACACACATTTAAACTAAGAATAAGAAACCGACAAAATGGTAAAATGGTGAAATTCCGGAAGATATCGCTTAGCTCAGTTTTGCAAAGCGAAATCGGATGTGCAAAGTTTACGCGTAACTTTTGCGTGTGAAATAATAAAGGGCAAAAGTAGTAGGCAAAGTAATAGTAGTGGAAGGTAATGGAAGTAGATAGAGAACAAAAGAAGCGAAGATGAAGCTAATAAGAAAGGCAACAAACTTTTTCATTTAGCACTAAAGCAAAACAGAAGCAAAACAGAAGCAAAACAAAAGCAAAACAAAAGCAAAACAAAAACAAACAAAATGAGACAAAGTGAAGTGAAACCAATCAAATAGGTCGTTGGCTGTAAATGTAAGGTTCCGGTATTGTTTCTTTGAGTATTTCAAGTTGATGGCATCAAATTGTTTTTTATTTTATTTTATTTTATATTTTATCTTTGTGTAGAATCACAATGAGGCTAACCAGTAGCCTAGGTGGCATCATTGCTTTGTGATGCGGCTACTTATTCTTTAATATAATGTTAGAAATATATTTTATTATTAAAACAATAGTCATAATATTTAAAGAGTCAGAAGAATCAGCTTATTTCACGTTTTTAATAAAGAAGGTAAAGATAAATCTAATCTGGATAGTGGGTATCGTAGGAACGAAAAGGTGGATAAACTCGACAGGAAAGGAGCTGCAAACGTTTTCATTAGACCAGAGCATTTTAGCGAACTGCCTTGGAGTTCCATAAAAACAAAACTCAAACATTTCATTAGACAGGAAACACAACAGAGCAACAAAAATCTTCATACCATTTAGATCTCCCAAAAGAACTCAAGAAATACTGGCACTAACACGGAAAGATGTTCGTGTAGCCTTAGAGACATTGCAGAATACTGAAGCATTTTCATAATTTCATGATATGTAATGAAAAGGAGACAGCAAGAGAACATTTATTTTGCCACTGTGAGGATCTAACTAGGACCAGACTCCGCTACCTGGGTAGCCATTACATTGAATAAAATGAAATTGCATAAATGCATCCAAAAAAATTGATGAATACAAGATTCTCGGAGCAACTGTAATTTTATAGGGGTTGTAACAACAGGCCAATTTGTAGCCGCAGTGACGAGGTGTAGTACAAGGTAAAGTGGTTTTACTGCTTTTCTGTCGTGGGGAATCTCAAATTACTTCATAAGTGTTGGATTGAAGGAAAAATATGCAGCTTTTTTCTTTTCAATTGACTCTTCTGATGAATCAGTCGATTGACTGATGAAAATTTTATTTAGATTTGTTCGTTCTACAATAGGAAAAGTTATTAGAAAGACAAAATGATGGAAAATTCGGGAAAAAATTGAAAATCTTAATGTAAAATGCGTGGTCGACTTATCACTGAGAAAGTCAACGAAATCATGGATAAAGTTAAACAAAACCATTTGTATCGAGCTGATTTTTAGAAGTAGTAGACCGTGTGACCGAATGCTTGATTCGAATTTCTACTGCAACACAACTATTAATGTGGTTAAAGCAAGCAATTAAAAAAAAAAAATAGGCCATAATTGATTAACACAAAAGGTATTGTGTTTCATCATAACAACGAGACCAGACCACACACATTTCTGATGACACGGAAAAAATTGAAAGACCTTGGTTAGAAATTTTAAATGGATCTACCGTATAGTCTTGAGCTTGCACCGTCAAATTATCATGTGTTCCGATCTCTGAAACACTCTCTTGATCACGCAAAGTTGTCTTCAAGAGAAGCATGTGAAAATTGCTTGTTTATGAGAAACGCTACACAGATGAAGTCATGGTGTTAGCTGAGAAATGACAGAAGGTGGTTCACCTAAATGTACATAATTTAATAAAATTTAATTTTAATATATACAAAAAATTATATGAATTTGTATTGAAAGAAGTATTATACTTTCCTCCTCTACAAAGAAAGAAAACAATATCAGTATTATCTATTCAATGCAAACAAGTTTTACCATGTGTAAGATAATCAGGTAGTTCGATCCTTTTCGATCCTTTTTTAGATATGCATACATATATAATGATTTTCAATAATAAAGTTTTGATGGAGCCCAAAAAAATATCAATCATAACTGTAAAATGTAATACTGAAATAATTTTAAAAGATTTGTATAAATATTAATAAAACCCCTAAATTTATAAACCATTTTAAAATTATAAGATGGAAATGTATAATGTTGATGCAAATGGTCCACTTCCTTAAAGATTTTAACCATTCGATCTAGAATTCTATTTAGAATTTCTAAAAATAAATATGTATCTTTATTAAGATAAATCAATTTATGGGAAACTATATGCTAAACTTAGTTCAACAATATGATTTATAAAAATTACATAAAAAATAGAAAACTTTATGAAGAATCTTACATATCTAAAAATATGAAAACTATCACTAAATCACTTAATCACTAACTACTTACTAAACTAACAACATTCAATTTGCAAAGACACACATAAGTAATTGAGCGAACGAAACGCATTAAAAGTTTATCCACACGCACTTAAGGAATTAAATAAAGCTCCATAAATTCTTCAAATTCGTCTACCTTCAGTTTTAAACTCACCCTCAATTTGGGGGAAACATAAGCACACCTTTGCTATGCAAAGTCTTGTAACTTAACCCAACCTAAAGCACAATCAAACCAAACCAAACCAAACCAAACTATACCAACACAAAACACACCACACTACAAGTATTCAACAATAATAATAATAATAAGAGAAGGCAAAGAAGTCAACATGGTTATCTACAATAGATAGATGTATTATATCTATGTATGTATGGTATGTGTATTCAACGCAAGTTTTCAAATTAAATTTTCATATGAAACTCAAAGCATAGCAAACTATGCGACTTCCTGCGACAGGATCTGCGTGTGCAGGTGGCAGCGCCCCCAAGTGACTGACACTGACACTAACAATGCTGAGCTGTTAGTGCTCCTTCATCCTTAGTACTTGGTACATAGTTTGTGTTGCCAGTTGCCATTTATAATTTTGCAAGACAACGTGTCACTGAGCAAGACACATTTGCCTCAGAACTCAGAACTACTACTACTTACTTGGTGCACTAGATGCATCGGGTTAGTTGTTTCGTTGTTGGCACGTTATTAAGTAGCATGAGTAGCACGGAATATAATGCGTTGCACATAAAATGGCATTCAACTTGACACTATGCGAACTTGAGTTACATAAAGACAAACTGACAGACGAAGATAGAAATTCAAACTTGCATACAATACTTTAATGTATTTTTCCCTTATACTTATACTTTCAGGTAAAGATGAGAAATCCTTCGCCATGTATATTGATCGGCAGCGCTCGTGGTTCCAACATAACTCAGTACATGAGCGTCGAGTTGAGGGTGGCATTACAACGGGAAGCACTGTTGGAGTCTTATTGGATCTAGAGAGGCATACACTCAGTTTCTTGGTCAATGAAATGCCACAAGGTTCAGTGGCATTCCGTGATCTTTATGGAGTCTTCTATCCAGCGGTTAGCATCAATCGTGGAGTGACACTAACCATGCACACAGCTCTTGATGCACCGAAAATGGATTATTTTTAAAATAAATAAAATTGCATTTAAAAAAAAATATATATATATATTAATTATGGTACACGTATCTCTGTAAATATTGGTTTCTAGATGTCTAAATGTATGTTTTAATCTTTAATCGTTTAGAACTAAATGTTAGTCACATATCTAAATATTATGCAAATTTAGACTTAACTAAATTTGTCTCTTTGCATTTAAGTAGTTTTTAGTAATTATAGGAAAAATTCAACCTGAATTCATTAATGAAATGAATTTCAAAAACATTCGAAATCATTCGCTTTAGTTTATTTGGAGCGTTTGAAAAACGTTGGGTTAACTGAGGTCTTTGGTGTTTATATCTTAACAATACCAAATTAAGGAATAGTATTTCCTTTCATAAAAAATGTCTATTCGATTGCATTTAAAAAATGGAAATTACTAATCTTAATAATAATAAAACTTTTGGAAGCTCTTTCTTATATTTGTCACCACCACTTAGAAGCATAAATTCAAAGAAACAAAAAGCATAATTATTAAAAATAATTAAAAAATTATTAAAATTTTAATAAAAAATTGTATAAAATATAATAAATAATAAACAAAACTATCTAAATGTAATTGACATGAAGCCAAATATGACAAAAATATTATAATAATAATAAAATGAGTAAAGAAAAATATTTTATAATTTATTGTATGCTAAAAAAATAATAAAAAACCAAAAATTTACAATTTCGAAAATACTTAATTTAATCAAATTCGAATTAGATACAATTAATAATGCTTATTCAATAAAAATGTGTAGATATGAAGCATCTCCTTCTTTTATAAAATATTCGAGTATAATAAAACTAAAAGTATTTAACACAAAATCAAACAAAATATAAATAAAATATGTATTAAATTACATTAAATTTATTAAAATATTATAAAAAATATTTCGAAGTAATAAAAAAAATACATATTTTTAAATATACATGGAACATTAACTAAACTTTGGTTCTCCGAAAATTTATACATTGATAGAACAATATGTTCAAGTAATCTGGGAACATAATCATTCCTATTCAGTTCCAAATTTCAGGTTGATAACTCAGAAAACTGAAAGAGAAGAGACATCGATTTTCCTCTTATTTCTAATATAAATTCAAAAACATGTTTTCTTGAAATACGAGGGAAAATGAAATGATTTACCAAATTTAATTGATTTGAAAAATTCACAGAATGTTACCAACAGCCAAACACAAGAATTATTTGTACTTTAATTTTTTTTTTCTTTTTTAATTTGAAATCTATAAAAATTAATTAAAAAATTGTATATGTACTTTAATAGCTTTTTTTATTAAAACTTTCTTTACAATTTCAAACAAGAAACAAAAATAACTTTGGTCTTACCAAAACATATAAACACTTTATCACAATTGACTTCAAATACGAGTACACGCGATTTTCATTATACTTACTTACTTAGAAGGTTAACAGTAAACATTTCCAAACAATAGTTAAAAACTGTCTCTTTTAATTATGACTAGTGGACGGTTCATGAAGAATGTTACAAATATTCTATGTTTATATAAAAGAAGATCATTTCAATTTTCTAAGCAAAAGGTTATGTTTGTCATAGAAGGTTACTGATATTGATACTTCCACAGAAAAATCATTTAACCGAAATCCGTAAAACATTCTTCCTTGCTTGCATTCTTTCAATGATCAAAGTTTGCTTTTTATCAAATAATATGTAATTATCCGATACACAATCATCAGATTAAAGTGGTTGATAATACACCATTTAAGTGTCGTGAAGTGTTTGTTGTAAAAAGATAACTTTAAAACCAAATATAATGTTAATACAAATAAATATGTTAAATTTTATGTAAATATTATTGTAATAAGTCAATGGTTTTTTATGTGTATTTTAATTATTAATTTTTGTTTTTTTATACTTATAAAATAAAATTAAAAAAAAAATAAATATTTATGATGATATTAAATTTGTATGTATATTTCTATAATATTATTAACATAAATTTTTTTAATGTAAGCACACAAGAAAGAAATAATTTAAAATACAATAAAATAAAAATAAATACAAAAAGAAAAAAAAAATTATTTATCCCAATGAAAGTTAAATATTCGTCAATGTAACAAAAAAAAAAAAAAAAAAAAATTAAATAAACAAAACCCAGTTAAATAAATATAAAAATAATTATAATAATAACAATAATTAATATATTAAATAAACAAATAAAATGTGAATTTGCGTTTTATTTATTTAATGGAAAGTCAATTAAATTCTTAAATAAACAATAAATTATTAAAAGGTATTTAAAGGTATTTAAAATGATTGCATCACTTCTAATATATTAACTTTGTTCAGTATGAATATGGGAACATGAAATTTCTGATACATGCACAGTTTTAATTGTGGTTTCATTTTTCCATTTTGTTATCTAGGAAGAAACACTCTATCAACCATAGAAAAGCAACGTTTTCATTGTTACTAAACTTGTTATATTGATTCATTTTTAGGTATTTGGAATATGTTAATTCTTACTCTGATATCTTATATTATTTGTCAAAATGGTCAAGGTTGAAAAAGGGAAGACACATAAAAAATTGCAAATTTAGGCTCATCAATGGAAACATCCACATTATTGGATAAGAAAATTTTATTCATTTATTACATAGTTTTTGCTTGGGTTTAACTTATAGCTTCCTTATATGCCAAACTCTCTCGTTTAAATAAAAAAAAAATTATTGAAAATTAGAAAACTAGCGTACCCGACTCGGCTTTGCATGGCTTGCATCCAACCGGATTTTTTTCGATGACTTATTTTATTCAAATGCTTTTTGGTATAAAATAATTTTGGTTCTTCCTTCTTAAGCAAAAATAAATAAATTTTTAGGTTGGTCTACTCTTCAGTATGCAACATATATACTAACATAACTAGCCATGTGGAAAACAAAGATTTTCAAAATTAAATCCACAAACTTTTTCCAAACATTAATTTTTATATATCAGAAACAGAAAATAAAATTAAAGTGACATTTTAGTTATTTTTTATAGTATACTTTTAGGGGATGTTTGAATATCCGAGATTTCGGGAACGGGGATACATTTTATGGAGACCGAAACTATCCTATGTTCAATCCGGGAGCTAACCATACACATTCACAAAAATTCAATGCAATCAGATGAACGGCATGACATCATATAACGCACAAACAAACATTACACTTATTTTTATATATTAGAAGATATAGTGGTTGAAATAAATCATTTTAAAATTTTGTTATAAGTGCACCATTTGCATCGATCACACATTTCACACAAGCTATTCGGTGTTTCATTAAAAAAAATCTTCCATCTATAAAGAAACAGGACATAAAAAACGTATAGACATATAAACATACAACAAGTACAAATTAGTAAATTAGCAAAGATTAAATGTTGATGATTTAATGTTCAGATTATGTATATACTAAGTGACATTTGTACTAATCGGGGATTCATTTTATCCTAGAGATTTTGTTCTTTATCGGAAAAACGGTCACTTGACAAAAGTTGCATAAACTCATCGATCGAAATAAAATCTTCGGTCAAATCAAAATAATCTTGACATTTGACATTTTTCTGACACTGAAATCTTTAGTCCACGACTGATAGAGGCCCTAAGTTATTGAAGTTTACAGCGCCCTTTCCGAAGCATCGTTTTCAAAGCATATTTTTCTCAAGGGCAGCGAGGCCCTACATAAAATCCCTTTTAATAAATGATACTCGTAATAATGATTCAGCATCTATTGTAATTCTCTAATGAGGATATAAGAATTCATAGTCACATGATAAACATTTAAACAAGAAAGTGAAGAATAAATAAAGTATTTGCCATTTAATGAAATTTCTAAAACTAGTTTTTTTTTTATATTAGTGGGATTCACGCAACGTGACAAACATGGAAAAGTTGGTAAATTGGGCAAACAGACAAACAAAGTGACCGTAACTCCATACAAAAAAAAAAATTGCGCAATTTATCAAGATTACTTGACAATTTAGTTGGGCAAACATGGCAAAGTGAGGGCTGCCAACTTTATGAATATATTAGGAGTGGGCAAGTCTGACCTAAAGTGAAATGTTTTACCAATTTAATTGAAATAAGAATTGATTTAAAGGAAATAGAAGTACGAATAATAAATTATTTATTTCACTTGTACTTCTTATGTACTTATTTCAATACATTCACTTATATAACTTTTTTCGGCAATTTCATTTGTTTGTTTACATTCCACTGGCAGTTGTGTTTGCGAGAACAGCTGATTTGCTAAGTACAAAAACAATTGGTCGTTCACGCAATTCATTTGCCTATTTGCCATTTTAATCAACTTGCCACTATGCTTGAATCCCACTATTGCATGTATATATATAATATATCTAAGTCTAATTATAATTTAGTTATTAATATGAGTAATAGCATACTTCAGCTTAGAAGGAGAGTTAGGAAGGATTGGAAAAGTGCAGGACCAAACTTGAGCGGAAATCGAACCCGCTACTCTAAGATGTCTTGGCTCTTTTATATTGTAATAAAAACTTAAATCTCAACAAATCTTATAATCAAAATTATTCATTCAATTTAAATTTGCCCATTAAAGTTTTTGAAAAAGCAAATAAAATCCAAATCAAAATTAAACCGAATGTGTACACAATCGAATGCACTTTCATCGTATTCAAATCAATATTTGAACGTTTAATTGAAAAAATTAATTTTTAATTCAATTCCGATTCGATGAAAGGCCGCTTTTATTGCCAAAAAACTAGGCGCAGCAGCTGCTGCAGGAGATTTTAGTCGGGGAAAAAATAAAACAAACCAAAAAACATACCAAATAACAAGACAAAAGCCAAATGAGAACAAATAACAATTCGAAGGTTTTTGAAATGGGCTTAAAGCAATCATGATGATGATGATGATGATGATGATGAAGTTGTGTATTCAATTTAATTGTGGAGGGATCATACTACATAGTAGTAGTACAATACAATATGTATGTCAGGACTTTTGACTATTGTGACGATGACGAAGATAAAGAATGGTATATATAATAGACAACCTGCCTTTTTGTCCACCTCTTTTTATTTGAATGCCAAAGTGAAATTCGGTCGCCACTTCAAAATTTTGTTTGTTTCTTATGAAAAATGCAAAGTATCCCAAGTGGGGGCTTAACAAGAGGAGGATGCTTTTTACAATTGATTGCTAAAAATTGATTTTTGTGCTTTTCAATAAAATATGCTATACCGATTTTTTACATTTTTCTCTATAAATTTTTATTTTCTTATTTTATTTTATTTATTTCTCCTGTCCAAGCTGTCAGTGATACGAATGACATTTAGATATGCCATATGCAGACAGACATATCAATGAAAATATCTCGTAGAACCATTGACAGTCTTTCTCTTCTATACAAGTGGACGCTGCAGATTGAATGAATTGTGGGGTCCATTGATGTTGGGCATGATGACGATATTTGATAAATAACTTAATGCAGTGTTGTCACCACATGTTTGAAATGCTTGAAGTTGGCATGTCCAAACATTGTTTTCTACTTTTTATAAAGTTGTCAGTTTGTCAGTTTGTACAACTTTAATATACGAGTACTTTAATATTTATGTAAAAAAAATCAAACAATTTATTTGTGCAAAGTTAAGAAATTTATCAGTAGAAAATTGAGTAAAGAAAATTAAAGCTCTGAATTTACGACGAAATGGAACGCACTAAGCCAAAGGAATCCACCACTCCAGTGCCACGTCCTAGGAAAAAGTATCAGAATCATATTAGCGAAGTCTATAAGAATGTAATCAATGGATTAATGGGGCCATTGGAAGAAGAGTTTCGCGTAGCTGATTGTAGTCCACAAACTCTGCGTCTCATTTGTGATACTTGGTTTGAGAAAGTCAAATCTTCTAAGGCTGTGGATAACTTCTTGTCTCCTGACCTACGTCGCAAGGGATCACTTTCAGCAGCTGAAAGGGCAGAGGCAGTTGCCAAACGTGACATGGCTGTGGCCCAAGAACGAATGGCTTGTACTAAGTTTCTCCTGGTTGGAGATGATCCCAAAACAAAACCAGCTATTACCTCAGAAGGAACAATTGTGGAAGTTCCCTGCAACGAAGAGGACAATGATGATGGCAAGAAGTCGTCGGTAGTAACCGATACAGCTGAATGGGGCTATCCACCAGATTGTGCAAATCTAGATCCAAATCACATGGTTCTCGTTACCCTAAAGGTACCTTTACGTGGTCAAGCGTACAGTGCAGTAAAGACGCGTCTCTTTAAGTTACGTCTGCCAGCTTTGTATGTCCAACAGAAGAAGCTAGATTCATTTATGAATAAACAGTTGGTTAACCAACTGTCCGAGTTGCCAGTTCCAGCGGCAAATGCATGCATACAACACCACTTGCAATGGGCCATCATGCGTGACAAATATCCTCCAAGGTCTATGAATATAATGAATCAATTGGACGGCAATCCAGATGATAATTCGGACGAATACTATATGGGATTCTTACAGACAAACAGATTTTTGAAGCGTTACTGTGAAAAGAACAAAGATTGTGATTCTGCAAGTCTCACTTCATCATCAGATGATGATGATGATCAAGAAGATTTTGATGCAGATGATGGCGCAGATAATGATGATGTTGAGCATAATAATTTCCGCAATAATCAGAAACTAAGTCGTAAATCTAAGAACTATCTAAAAAAGTTGTTTTATTTGTGTAGCGACTCTAGTTTGGATAGCAGTACAGATGAAAATTCCGATTGCTTGGATCAATCAGAAGAAAGTGATAACGAAATTGATGATATTGAAAGTGATAAGAATGAACTTGATGATAAGTATGACGAAATTGAAGAAGAAGAAGAAAATGATAACGATAAAGCTAAGACATGGGAATCGACAGGTAAAAAAATCTCAAGTGGCTATAATGTCATGATCAATAAAAAAGAATCATATAGCATTAAATCTGATGATGATAAGGATGATAAGAAATTTGTAGATCCACCACCTAAGAAGAAATTGAAAATTAACCCATCTGCTTATCAGCCATCTTCTTGTCAGTCATCTAAACTTAAAAAACCCAAGAAAAAAGAACTCTATAGATCTAATATGGAAAATGATATATATGAATTCAATGAATGGGAGACAGATGAGAAAGAAAATATTCCTGATGATGAAGCATTAAACAGCGATGATGAGGAGACTGACAATGTTTGCATTTGCCTTTTTCATGTTGTTAAACGCACAAAGAAAAATTGGCGCATTGAACTTAGAAGTGGCATAATGAATATAAGTGGTGAGGATTATGCATTCAATACAGCAAATGTTGTTAGTAAATGGTAAAGAGCACCAGAATAAATCAAGGTTAAGCATGATGATGGATGATGTACTCACCTATTGAGTATTTTAATTATGTTATATTGCTTTTTAATTTTAACTTGTTTTAATTTTGTCACAATACAAAATATTGTAGATAATGTTAAATAAAAGTTTAAAACCAGACGTTGATTGTTGTAAATTGATTAGTATTTGGATAAAAATATAACTGACACTACTAATATATAAATATATAAAAGCATTATATATAAGGGTTGGTTGGTAAATTTCTTAGTATCGCATGATGATGTCTCTAATACACAAACTTCGTCAGTATTAGGAGCTGCTCAATCCTCAATCGAGTCGAGTTAGATGAAAGATGCATCCACTAATGTACATTAAGGAAACGGAAATAATAAAAAAATACTGGGTAAAGGCCAGCTCCAGAGCTTTAAAAAAGTGGTTCCAGTGGCCGGAAAAGACATAGTCATTGTGATTTTGGAATCTAAAAGTGGTGTGTTCCTTATCGACTACCGTGAAGAAAGACGGGGGTATATTTTGTGGCGAATGAAAGATGAGTTTAAGAGATATGCCTCATCTACAACGAATGAAAATGATTTTCGATCGGACAGATGGACATCGCCAAATTAAATATATATATATATATATAGATATATATTTTGGTACATTTTCAAACAAAATTTTTGTTTATTCAAAATCAATTTCAATCAAGTATCGTACATAATGGCCATTATTATCTATGATCTTTTGCCATTTCCCGGATAGCTTCATAATTCCATCGGTGTAGAACTACTGTGGTTTATTTTTTTTACCATGAGAACAGTTTTGCAGAGACCGAAACAAATGGTAGTCAAAGGGTGCAAGGTCCGGGCTATACGGTGGATGCATCAAAACTTCCCAACCAAGCTTCGTCAATTTGATCCTGGTAATCAAAGATGTGTGTGGCCTAGCATTGTCATGATGGAAGGCAACTCCCATTCGGTTGGCTAATTCTGGTCATTCTTTCTTGATTGCTTCATTCAAACGGCCAATTTGTGCACAGTATACCCAATTTCATGACAAACTTATAATCCTATAATACATATTTATATAAAGTAGTCCCTCAGTTTTTGAAATAGAGAATCAGACTGGAAATTTAGAAAATATAAGTACCTGACCCATATCCACTTATACATAGTAAGCTTCAAGACCCTCGGACTACCAGGAGATCCAAATTCATGTTCTTATTAGAAAAAACTGTTTGTGTTTTGTACTATCGACTTGAAATTTGGTCACTATAAGTATCTGAACCATATCCATAGTAACCCTGTGACCACTAAGAGGGGCGTGAAGAGTATTACAAGTTGGGCATAGAAAAAGTTAATCTTTTTTTTTTTACTGGTTTTCTCTATAACTTGAATTGATAACCAATTGTTTTCTGATATGGGCGTAGTTAGGTGAGTAGACAAGTGCAGCCTTTGGACTTACACTTTAACTACTCGTAGAGATGAAATTGATGATAAATGTTAATTTATTCATCAACAGGAAATTGCTGATTTCTCATGATCCAAAAGTTTATTTATATTATATTGAAAAATATAAATACATTTAAATTTGTTAATTTAGAAACCTATCAGACTCCCTTCGTTCACTCTGAATTCTAGACAATAATTAAAATAATATTGCAACCGTAACTAATAACCATAGATTAAACACTACAGTAATTAGAAAGGGCAAGTGTTTGTTTGGTTAGTGTCTGGTTAACTTCCATCGAAGTCAGTTATTTATATTAACTTTTTTTATAATATTGCGGAAAAATGTGTACATATTCTTAAAAAAATGAGTTATAAAACTTCAAAGTTCGTTGAGTGTTTACTCGTTGCTTTGTTTTGGGGTAGTACATTTGCTGGTTTTCTTGAAGATAATTATCCGGCTTCAGTACTTGAAGATACACGTTTAAATACGGTAGACATGTAACAGAAGCGTTGATGCTATGATTAGTTAATCTCTTTTTCTAGGTGCAATTATTGCGTAAATATAAGTATCCAGCGGAATCCCATTATGTTGTTACTGATGACAAGTATATACTGCAGATGCATCGAATTCCGCGTCCTGGGGCCAAACCTGTATTCTTAATGCATGGCCTTGAAGACACTTCCGCTACTTGGATATTAATGGGACCTCATAGTGGTTTGGCCTATTATCTCTATGATGATGGTGGCTATGATGTCTGGTTGGGCAATGCTCGTGGTAATCGTTATTCACGTAATCACAGCACCTTGAATCCAAACACTGATAAAACATTTTGGCGTTTCTCTTGGCATGAAATCGGTTATTACGATTTGCCAGCTATGATCGACACTGTTTTAGCAAAAACCGGTTTTGAGAAATTGTCATACTATGGACACTCTCAAGGTACCACGTCTTTTTTTGTGATGGCTTCGTCAAGACCACAATATAATCAGAAATTTCATATTATGCATGCTTTGGCACCTGTTGCCTTTATGTCGCACATCAAGGCACCGCTGACACAATTTGCGAAAAGTGCGCTTAGTTTTATTAGAGATCGTCGATTGGAATTCCTGCCACATTCAGATTTAGCGCTCAAACATTGCTTTATGTCACAAGGGGCAGTCGATACCTGCGTCTATTATTTGTGGCAGATAGTTGGTAAAGATCCCAATCAAATGAATATGGTGAGTATTGGAAAACATTGCATTCTTTATAAAATCAGGATTTATTCAATATTCTCTGCAGACCATGTTACCCGTAATAATGGGTCAGTTACCTGGCGGTTGCAGTCTCAAACAAGTTATTCACTATTTTCAACTTATTGACTCCGGACGTTTTTCTCAATATAATTATGGACCACGTGATAATTCTAAACACTATGGACGTTCTACACCGCTGGAATATAATGTGACACGCATCACGGCACCAATTGGTTTGTACTACGCCTACAACGATTATCTTTCAAGTGAGTTGGATGTCAAGCGTTTGGCCAAATTACTGCCAAATGTTGTTGAGGACTCTTTGTATCCATACAGGAAATGGAATCATATGACTATAATTTGGGGTATTGATGCACGACGTTTGGCCCATAAACGTATATTGGCATTGACGCGACATTACGATGGCACAGACCCCATGATTATAAATACAACAGCAGCAACAACTACAACTACATCAACATCAACTGCTGGCATAGAGACATCACCTACTATGACTGAGGAAATAACAACTGAAGAAGTGATTGTTAAAGATGGGAATAACAAGAAAGATGTTGATGGGAAGGATGTTGGTGACGATGGTAGTGGTAGTGGTAGTGGCGGTGGTATTAACTGGCTTGATGGCGATGGTGGTGACGATTCTGATGCCTAGCATGATGTCAGTGTTGTCAGTGATATGATCTTATACTTTCCAACACTAGAAAATTGAAATCATAAGCATCACTTTTTTATTTTTAAGTCAATTAATCAAATGAGCGAATTAATGTGTCTTCTCTTTTTTCTTATAAAGACATCTTAAGTGAAGTGTATGTCAGTTTTAATGAAGCTAAAGCTTGCAATTTAATTTTTAATTTTTTTTTTTATTTCTTCTTTGTAAAATATCTTCCTCTAACACTTTCGGTTTCCCTTTCATGGTTTTTCATGTGGTTCTTGGCTTTTGTGGTTTCTTAGCGTTTGCAACAATTTTGTGGCTTCTTTGTTGCCATATTTTATGAACAACTTTGAAATGAAAAGAGGAAAGCATGAGATGTTACTTAGAAGCAGATAAACTTATGCTCTTCATTCCTGCATAAACAAATTTTGAGTTATAAAACTTTGGTTAATGTGGCTTCGCATAATTGAAGTGATTTGTTTTTGCTTTCATTAGAGTAGACTTTATATATTTAAAATTAAAAAAAACCTAAAGGAAAATTTTAAATAGTATAAATGCTGAATATTTTATTCATTTCGATTAGAGAAAAGCGTAAAGTTGCAAATAATAATTTTTAATTTTTTTTTAAATAATTTTATTAGGTGTTGGTTACTCAAAAATATTTCACAAGGAAATAGCTAAGAAACTTTATCAAGTTGCCAAAATTATAACTTAAAATTTGCAAATGATGATAACATAAAAAAAAAAACTGAATAAAAGTGTCTGGAACTGAGGGTGAGATGACTTAAATCGCATGACGGCTTCTGTTTATTAACAAGTTAAATAGTAAAAAGTTTTTGTTTTGGGGGGAGCTGCCTTTCTCATAACAAATTTCTTAACAACAATAAAAAATAAAAATAAACAGGATTTTTCATTTAATTTTTTGTAAAACCACAGAAACAGTAAAAAAAAAACATAAGAAAAACTATCAAGGGAATTTGTGTGCAACGAGGCGAGGAAATATTTACTTAACACTCTCAACACTTTGTGGCTTTTAGTTGAAAGTGAGAGGTGCCAGCTGCTGAATTTGGTGGGTTGGGGGCGGAGAAGTAAGTTCTGGTGATGTGTCAAGCTGCAATGCCTTACACTCCTTTATCCTGTCCTCCTCGCTGGATGATGAGATTCTTATGTTTGTGCCTCCCTTGATTGTGACGATCCGGCAACCGGCGACCCTACAGCGCAAGGGATTTTCTTAACACTACGTGCAGCGAAAAGTTTATGATTTATGAAGAGTGTGACACTCAAACTTGTGGCATCGTGGGCATCATGAACAACGACAATGACATGGTGTATGTAGCAGGCAACAAAGCAAAATATGCAACAGAAGAACACCCAAAAGCGGAAACGTATACGGAAGTAGCAAAGGCATATCATGTGAACTAAGTAGTAAGGATGAGAAAAAAAGAAATAAAGGAGACTGAGCAAAATGAATGAAAGAGAAGCAAGAGAAGTTCTTGGTGGAATTTGCTGTTGTTGTTGTTGGTGTTGATGTTGCTAAGTGTTATTTTGTGGTTTCCTTTTAAGCTGCAGAAAAGAAAACAATATAAAAAAATATGGCAAGAAGAAGATGATGAGGAGGATTGTAGCTTAAAAGGTTTCGGATATGAAAATTGCACTTTGATGCATTTTTATCTTTAGAAAGGATCATAACATTCACACATAGCACACAATAACAACAAAAGTTTCATTCTATTGTTGGAAACAAAGGAGTGAAATGGAGAAATAAAGATAAACTAAAGCTAAAAATGTCGTTCAGACGTGCTCATTAAAACTTGCATTTATCTTTGAGCAGGAAGAAAGTGATATGTCAACGCTAACGAGAGAAAACTGCCTGTCACACATGTACGCACGATATACATTATAAGTAAAAAAAACTTCATATGTTTTTAAGTGTGTGAGTGTGTGTGTGTGTGTGTGTGGTGTGTGTGTGTGTGTGAATGCCAAAAACAAAATGGCGTCTTGTGGCGTTGACATCTGTAATTCTTTTTTTTCTCCATTTTAAGAAATTTTCACCATAAAGTTGCCACTAAAGTTAAGTACTTAATTTTTAAAAGTGAGACAATAAAAGGGACTCATGGGTTGAGTACCCATTGAGAACAATAAGAAAGAGAAATGAAAAGAAATTGGCACAATGAACTTTCACCTGGTTTCGCATACAATAACAATTGCAGCAGCAAAGAATTAAGGCATTTTTTATTCCTTTTAATGAATCTAATTTCAGGAAATGAAAAATAAAAGAAATAAAAATACAAAAAAAATCTAAGATTCAATTAGTACATTCTGCATGTCAACAAGAAATTAGTACAACTGCACGCCACAGAAATGTCACGTGAGTCTTTATGTATCTCTACTATGTCTGCCTGTCTGTATGTCCATTTTTACCTCTATCAACAATTTTTGAATACAATGAAATTCATTCAATTTGTTGCACACCAAAAGATAAACTCACTTTTGCCTTCACCGCAGTCAATTTTTAAACCGTCGGCAATTGACTTACATTTGAAGTCACGAACTTATTAGCTTCACTTAAGTTGATTTTGTTGTTATTATTGTTGCAATGTATCCAGTAAAGGATTGAAGTTAACTTTCGTTTCCACACAATGAAATTCCAGTCAGAGGCTTTTGTGTTGACCTTTTAAGAAAAAATAAAAAGATTAAAAACATCATAATCCGCATAAAATTTAACTGAAACTAATGATCTGTGTGAAGAAAATATAAGCAGATTCTATTCACAAAAGTTGAATCGGTGTCAATAAAACTGTAAGTGACATATTAAAGTTTATTTTTAATGATTTAGTTTATATGTTGATCTATGTCTTCTAAGAGCTCAATAACTAAATAATTAGATTGAAAAAACGATTCGATGTCACTCGCTATTCCATGCCATGTGGTTCTGAGAAAAAAGAGAGCGAGTATGCTTATGAACGTCGGTAAGAGGAATTTTTATAGTCTTCATGCAGTTAATAGTATTAAAAGTTTGTCATGAAGTTTGTAACATACAGAAGGAAGCATCGGAGACTCCATAATGTTTATATATTCTTGATCAGCACGACGAGAGGTGTTGATCTAGCCACATCCGTCTGTCCGTCTAACTGTATGTATGTGTGCAAACTAGTCCTTCAGTTTTTAAGCTATTAACTTGACATTTAGACACTTTAAGTATCTGACACATATCCATCAGTCATGTAAGTTTCAAGACCCTTTGACCACTGAAGAGTATTACAACTTCGGCATGTTTCCTTATCACTCGCCGTACTGTAGCTACACTTGCATTTACTACCAATTTTCAAAGAAATTTGACTGCAAAGTACATTTAGTTTAAGTCTTCTCGGAGATTTATTTGCTCTTTGCAAGGCGTAAGCTCATTATTGATGGGTTTTTCATATTTTGTCCATAATTTGATGGATTTCTTAGAAAATATTTGCTTGGTTGTAAGATTTTTGTCTCGATAGGCCAATATTTTGCATTTTTTTCTTTCGAAGATAGATTTTGTATTTCAATAATGGAAAATTGTGAGAGACAACAAAATGCACATTTTACATTGCACAGATAATCGGAAAACTAATTTTAAAGCGTCTGAGTCTATTCTGGAAATCCCCTAAAAATCTCATTTTTTCGGCATAGGCAATAAAAAATAAATCATAACTGTAATATTTCTGCAACCAAATCTTTTTAATCTCTTAAATTTGTCTAATATTCTGTTTAAAAAAAAAAAAAATAATAAAATACAACAACAAAGGTTGAGGCTATAACTTACAGCATAAAGGAGAAAATTCAAGTGAAAAAGATTGAGTCTATTTAATTGATCGGAATTGTTTACTCTGAATGTATGCATGCCACTGACTGCATTTCACTAATGTAATAAGATTAATCCGTTTACAAAAGAGCTACACAAGAATTTAATATGTTCGATCGACAATTGACCAGTTTTTTAATTACAGCTCAACCTAAATCTACCGCTTGGATCATCTATCCATAAAAAAAAAAAACAACTAAAAATATTAAACAAATCATTAGTCTGATTTTACCGTCAGTGATATCATTAAAACTGTAATTGAAATTTATTAAGAAAAGGATAATTTTATATAACAGAATTTAATTATTTGTCTTACTATGAATATTTTATACCCACAACCTCTGAATGTCCCATCACACTAAAATCTTTAATGTAAAATTTACTTCAAACCAAAATAGTATTATAGGCAGTTATATATTTCGCTGTCAGACGGTTGCCTTTTTTTTTTCCTAGCTATTGTGTTTCTACTATAAGTATACTTGTAGTTTTTCTTATATAATCTTTTTTATTTTTTCCAGTGTATTTTGCAATGACTTTAATCTTTATCACATACTTTTTACTCTTCACTGACGTCGACGTAATTATTTCTGACGGTTCCTTAGTCGCTCGATCGAACTGATTTTCTGATTGTCTGATAGTTTGATAAATGCTTTGATGCGTTTAATGCGGTTACTTTTCATATTTTGAAAGAAAAAAAATAATTAATTCGTTTTGTAATTCTATTTTGTTATTTTGATACTTTTAAACTTTTCTTCCTTTATTTATTTTTTTGTTGATTGAATTTTTTTTTTAATTTTCTATACTTCTGAATTTGTAGGCAGTTATGTCTTTTGTTGTCAGACGAAAACTGACAACTATTCTTTTCCTTCTTTTTGCTAAGAACACTTACTGTACTGTTACTGTCTTATGTAATTATTCTTATACCTTACATACTCCTAAAATATAAAAACTTCTAATAATATTTGTTTATACTCCCCAATGTTGTTAACACATTCATTATTTATTACAAAGAGATTGTAATTACGTAAATAAATAAATTAAATATTTCAAATGACTCACATTATTAAAAATTCTGAGTATTTTCTTATCACAAAATAAAAGTTCGCCATTCGGTCACTTTAATCTATGGTCAAGTGATTGTGATTCTATGAAATTATAAAAGCCTCGATTTCAAGTAAATCAAATCATTATGCATTCCAAGCTCAAGCACAATAAGAGCGAGTAAACACCTCAATTCCAAAGAATTGTTTTTTATTTTGTTTTTTTTTTAATACAAATAAAAACAAAATCACAAATGACTTCAATTAAAATCGTAATATGTACAGCTTTGGCATTTATTTGTGTCCTTCAAGGAAATGAAGCAAATGAAATCGAGGAATGTCCAGCACCATTTGTTAAACTCAACAATAAATGTTATTATGCTGAAAAGGATAAAAAGGTAAGGAGAGACTTCATTGAATCTACGTACAATAGACTAAGAAATTTTAATAATTTGATTAATGTGATTTTTTCAAAACACAAGGCCGCTGCCTTCAAGGATAATTGCGATGAACTCCATAAATATGCACGTAAAGTTAGTCTTGATAGCAAGGAGGAAATGCAAGCTTTGGCTCAATATTTAAATACCAAAGGTTTCAAAGTAGATGATCAATTTTGGACGTGTGCTGATAGACTGAGTCCTGATGAAGTCTATCGTTGGGATGATGTGGATCACAAAAAAGAAACTTATCGTCCAGTGACTTATAGCAATTGGTTGGGTGGTCATCCAAATGTTAGTTGGAATACAAATTGCATTGTTGTCATATTGATGAATGAGAATGAACTTGTCATGCAACCAGAACGTTGTGCCAAAGAAAAATATTTTATATGTGAGTTGGAAATACAAGAAAGTCAAATAGAAATACTTTTCAAATAAATAATAAATCAATCAGTCTTCTATCTAAGTGCAATACAAACATTTTATGACTAGAAATGAAACAAAAATCAGTTCAATTTTTATGCTTTTTCAAGGAGCTTCGAAGTTAAACTAATGAACGATCACGACTGATGATGTCTCATTGTACAATGGGAGTAAATATCTAAGGCGGCAGCTCCTAAGCAATTGTCTGGGGAACTGTTTTTTTCAGAGCAGCAGCAACAGCAACAGCAGCCGCCAGATTTAAACGATAAAGATCAGCATTGTTTCGTTGTTGGCCATCATTTGTGCATTGTTGCCATCGATGGCATACATACATGGATGGCTTATACTATTTTGTATGTCTTAGCCAAGAAGAATGAAAACGAGTTGAGACACTTTAAAATTCATTCGCAACAATAAAGGCGCTTCGTGTCTACAAATTAGTTGTGCAACAAACTACACCAACAGCACTCGATTAGAGGTGCAGCAATATCCACCAATATCTACAGTTTAGTCGTGGTCTGGAAAGTATTCTTTTTACTTCTTCTTGGCTTGGCTAACAAAGCACGTTTCACAATTTTGATTAGCCATAACGCTTCGTTGACATTCTTCGTCTCACTAAGTAGTTTTAGTTGAGCTCATTACCGGCAACATTTAAGGCACGAATCTGATGTGTTTAAGCAACTTTTTCATTCAAAAAGGAAATTCACCAAAGTATATTTTCTTAAGCGCTTATCTTGAGCTAAAATTCTGTTTCAAGAACTTTAGGAAACTCTTTTACTCTGCATTTTTCAGGATGCCTTAAGCAGGCACGCACTTGACTTGTCTTGCCTTGTCTTGTCTTGTCTTGTCTTGACTTGACTTTAACCTTGTTTCTTGTTCATCCAAATGCTCGTTCACAACTTGTTGTCTAACACTTGGATGCGGCCATGAACAAAAATATGGACAGACTTTTGGCAGTCGCCATTTTGCTATGTACCTCTTATGTACATATGTATGAATATGCATTCAACATGTTTAATATTATACATATCTATAGCGATAGAGAAGAATAACGAAAATAGTGAAGGATAACGTCTGCTTTTCTCTAGTTTTAGCTTGATTTTGGTCATCTCCTTCCTTTATACTGACTTGTCTCTGGCATATATCCAAAAAACTATTATGCGTCAAGATCTTTAGGCGTCTGTTCGTTAGTAGTCAACCCCAACCCAAAACACAAATTCAATGTCGAAGAAGAAAGGCCAGACAAACGCCAATTACAAAGTGCATATAGTATATCCTATGTCTCTGAGATTCTACTATAAGTTAAAGTCTATAGATGAGTTTGAGTTTCAGTGCAGAGAGAGAGTCTCATCCAAAAGCATTTGCCTGCCCCATTTGAATTGCTTCAATGACTCAAGTGGCGCTTTGTAATTACTTTTGGCATCTGCGACGACGCCCTATGCTGCTTGCCAAACGAACTCGTTGTCCTTTCGTTCTCTCTCAAACACTACATAGAGTCATGTAGAACTCGAATTCTTCGTTGTTACTATGAACAAGTTCAGGGTCAGCAATAAATTTACTGAAATGCACACTTTAATTTTCATGTTATTATAAAATTTATATTGTATAATTTTCTTTTTTAATATTTAATTAAATTAAATTCGATAAAAAACATTAAATATTTTCATAAAAAAATGATTCACTCATGCAAGCACTGAAAATGATGATAAGGCTGATGATGATGAGTTGCATGGCAACTGCTTTTGTTAATTTTCAATCGATAATTTATAATTTGCGTTCATTAATTACATTATTATTCAAGCATTTTATGCTGTTACATGTGTAAGTCCTGCATGCATCGGTCTACATGGCATAAATGTTTCATCAGTGTCACATCATGGCCCATGTCCATGTCCATGTCCATGTCCATGTTCGTTTGCCTTGTCCTGTTCTGTTCTGTAATTTATCACAGAATTATTATAATCATCTGACGTAGGATTCACGCCTCATGATGAAATGAACATGAACATGATGAACATTAAAACCATGGTCCATTGTAGTTTAAATTCTGGTGAGTTAGTTTTACATAAATTTTATTGCAACAGTAAGAAAATAAAAGTTATTCATACAAAAATTCATTTCACAACCAAAACTTTTGGTATAAATTCATGTATATGCATCATATAGCAGTTGTATCAATCAGAGTTTCTAAACTACCCCATCAATAATCAAAGTAGGACTCTAAGCGAATGAAAGAATGAGAGAAAATTTGAATTTATTTGGATTACAATCAATTGAAAGAATCGGTGGATATACCAAGTCTCATCAATGTTCATTGTCATGTAGATCATTTCCATTTATAAGGACCCCGACACAAGTTGCAAGGTTTTATGCCTTACAAACATAATGAGATAGTGAATAGTAAATACCCATGAACATATTGTGTCATATAAAAAACGATAATCGTAAATAATCATGTCATTCATATCAACACAAGATTAAGTTGCATTTTATAAAATATAATTTTTTTTTATGATTTTTTTTTTTTTTTTATGAGAAATGAGAATTTAAATAATTAATTTTAATTATAATTTTTTAATATGTATATTTTCTGAAATTTGATAATTTTATAAATAAAAAATTTTACAAAATGAAAATTAATTGTGGCAATTTAAGATTTTTATACTCTTCACACTGTGAATAGTATTATAAGTTTATCATGAAGTTTGTGACACACAGAAGAGACATCGGAGACCCCATAAAGTACATATATTTTTGATCAGCGCGTCGAAACGGGTTGATCTAGCCATGTCCGTCTTTCCGTCTCTATGTTTGCAAACTAGTCCCTCTTTTTTTATATTTTACTTTAGTTTTAGGGGTTAATATTGTTGAGAGATGGTAACACTGCCATAAATCAGCAGCCTGCACTTTTTGACAAGTTGCGTCTTGCTAACTCTGAACATTCTGCGATTTTCAGTCCTCAAAAAATATTTATGCTAAAATTTGATTAAAAAAAGGTTATAACCGAAACTCACCGATATGCCGTCCAAAGTGTCATCTTTTATTCCAAATTTTCGCACGTTGTGTATGCATGATTGCGTACTATTGCAGGATGTGGAGGAGGTTAATGAGCAAGTAAACGAAATGGAAACAAAACTAAATATATCTTCACGACAATTGTGATGAAACTCTTACAAAGTGAGTGCAAACTTCAGAGATGTCCGACTATGATTACTTATGTACAAAGTATTCATAAGTGCATTGAATTCATGGTTGACAGTGAGAAATTCGATGCACTTTACTAGGCTATGTCAATATGGTGCTAGTCAATCAACGAATATCGCTCATCGGAGGAAAGCTGTGGCATACCGTATACAAGTATGCTAAGGCACATGCAGAACTGCCAATCAGCTATGAGTTTAATATTAAGATGTCATTTTACAATGTACAACAATGCGAGAACTATTTAATTATTTTACTTAAATGTGACTATATATGTATATTAGTTCCATATCGATCATAAAATTACTTGTTTCCTCAAAGATTTTATATCAAATTTATGGAAATAATGTTATAAGTATGTATAAAACAAAATTTCTACAATATTGACAAGAGCTGCAATCTATTAAAATTAAGTAGGTACCTATATAATATGATTATATAATTTGATAATCTGAATCCAATCGAACAAATTTGTCCTGGTTCACAAGTAAGGCAAACAACATAAAGGGGAACCGACATTAAAAGATTTGAATGTACTTGCTTATCATCAAGCGGCTTACCTTCAAGGACCTCACCAATGAAGTGAACATCATCTGCAAATTATGTTAACATTAAAAGAGTAAAATTATCTTATGCTTAACTATTCTAATTTGAACTCTCACATTAATGATTCAAAAATATATTTAATAGATACATTTGCATATATTAAACATAAAATGACTCTTAATTAGTCATACAAATTCTGAGCATGGCTTTTACGAAAATCTTAGGACAATTAATCGAATGTTTATCAACTAAGTACAAATGAGATGTCAAGATGATGAAAGATGGATTTGTTAGATGCAATAGAAATACAAACTTGCTGCTCCTTTGATTTAAAAAAAAAATTGCAAATAATATTAAAATTAATTTTATAAAAATATATCATTTAAATTAATAAGTACAATTTTCAATATCAAATTAATGACTATTGTAGTATTGACATAATTATCTGATATGTTTGACTATGACTACTTAATGAATTTGAAAATATGTCTCTAAGCTTTAAATGATAAATTTGATAGATCAGTTCCTTCCCTTTCCAATAATCTGATGCACACCAAACTTTACTTAAACACTCTCCAGGCTATGTTAGAGTTCCTCAGAAAATTTCATTAAAATCGGTAAAGCGGTTTCAAAGTCAATAAGGAACATACAAACATACATATAGATAAGCACCAATATTTATATTAGAAACTATGAAAACTTAAAAGTAACGAAACTTCAAAAAAGTTTAATGTTCCTATGAAATTTTTAATTTTAAGTTTATGAATGTTATGAAAATCAAAGTAATTCAAAGTGTCTAAAGTTGCTTGAATGGCACAAAAGTAAAATGGGTTTAATGCACTTTGACCTTTTTGCCTAACCCCTTCGCATTCCTTATTTAATATTAACCATTTACAGTTTGATTTTTTCTAAATAAAGGCGAGCGAAGCATCACTAGTTTGGCATAAATTAAATAAAAATTCATTTCAATGAGAATTGGCTGTGTTCCTAGCTTCAGGCAAGAATGTTGCCCCCGATGCTGTTGATAATGGCACTTCGTTGCATTTGTGCCCTGCTTTCAATGATGGAATGAAAGAGCTTTTGAAGCTGTTTCTGCTGTGATACTTCCTGTTGTGGGTCATTGTGTTGCGCTTAAATAAAAAATGCATTAGAAATAGTTGCTCTATTCAGTTCGTAAGTAGCTAGATAGATAGTTTTACTTATTGTAGATGACATTGTCAGTGTTTGCCATTGAGGTGCTATGAATGTTAACTATGACTGTGCCAGATGCTATGTTGGAATCCGGCAACGCCCTGAACTTGGGTATTGTCTGAAGCCCCGTGCTCGATTCAACTGCTTTGAGTTTGTTAATTGTGATTACCATGCCATGGCAACAAAGAATAAAATACTTTGTACTTCTATTCCTTTCCTTTCCATTCCATTCTATTATATCTATTTTTCTTTACTCCAATTGCAATTTGCATTTAAATCCGCGTACTATTTTGAATATACATATACTCGTATAAAAAACGCAAGCAACTGACACAAATGAGTAAAGTTCAGTGAGAACTTTAAAATTGGCTTTAAACTCAATTACTAACATGAATCCCCCTTTTTGATTAAACTTGATGTGATGCAGGTAACTAACTAATGCTGTAAATAAAGTGAAATTATCGCACATAAATTATGAAAAGCAGCTTGAACATTCTATACTTGTATATCTTATAAGAGAATGTGCTACCACCCATAATAAAGTCCTTGAGTATTATTATATTAGATGGTAAGCAACCAACAAGATCAAGGTAAATCTAAAAACAAAAGGTTCACTCATTCCAATTGTGTAGAATATACCACGTATCTTCACAATTGATTATCCTTCCTGTGTTCGTTTATTCGTTAGGTAGCTGCTATAATTATTATTGTTTTGGAGTCCTGAAAGTCCTTTTAGGAAAATGAGTTAAAATAGACTCACGCAAGCAATAATTTCATGCTTGTCTTTCGGTTCGTGTAAGTCTTATTTACTCCCATTTACTTAACTCCCCTTCTACAATACCATACAATACTTAGTAAGTACAAAAGTAAGCATGAGTATATGCGATATCCTTTTTAGCGTATTTAATGGCTTTTTACACTATGATTATCATTATTATTATAGTTGTTGTGGCTGCAGCTCCTGCTTCTATTGTCCTTCACTTTTGCATCGTTAATGTTTATTAAGTAATCCACATAAAACTGCTCTTGAAATATTTCATTATCGTAATGAAATGGTTTTCTCGCACCACACATTCGGTCGCTGGTTGGTCGATTGTTTGGTTGGTCGGCTTAGCAAATTCTCTTGCATGCGATTTTTCCTTTGTTTACAAAGGGGATTAATCGATGTACTAAGTACTATAAATGGCGTGCACTACTAGTAGTAGGTGTAGGTGAGAGTTTGTTTTGTGGTTATATTTTGCCTCCTCTTTGGTTGCTTTTGTTATTTTTGCATTTTTTATTGGCAACTGAACATGATAATTATTGATAACTACTTATTACTAGTATTTGTGTTTCTTTTTATGATTATGAAGTGTGACGTTGTAAAGGGAAAGAAAATAGCGAATAAAGGAGAATTTTCACGAATTTAATCAATTTTATGTAGTTGGTGAGTGAATAAATGCCTCATTTATTTGACTTCAATAAAATAAAATAATAAGAAGTACTTAATAAAAAAAAATGTTTATTGTTTAATAAAGATTGGATGAATTTATATTATGAGAATATTTTATATGGTTACAGGATAAATTTAAATTAAATAAACTAAACAAAAATAGTAAATGAAACTCATCTACTTCATATTCAATTATGATACAAGGTGTGGTTATAAAATATACAGATTGTTGCTATTATAGAAGAATTACGTATGCATCACATTCGCACAATCTACTTATATCATTGTAATATGAAGCCTGATCGCTTTTCTATATTCATAGATAGATCTGATTACTTTTTAAAGAGCAACAAATTGTTTTGAAATTTTATATGAATTTATTTTTTATAAAAAAACACTTCAGAAAATAATATTTGTTTACAGACTGATGTTTTATAGATAAATTGATTGATTGATTGGTTAATAATTATGTTGGTTATTAAATTAATTAGCAAGTTGATTGGAAGATTGATTGTCCGATGACTAATAATTTAATTCTAATTCCACTTTATTTGCAGTCTATCAACTGTACGCGAATTTGTATGAAATATAAATCACTTGATATTAAATAAAATTATCGGTATATTACTCGACCGGGAAGCGAAATGGGAGATCAAGAGGATATCTAGCATGTTGATTGCAAATTAATTTTCATGGTCCTCCAATAGTGAGATTTGCCTGCTGCTCAGCATAACGAACTCCTCCCTGATTGTTGGAATTCAAGCCTCGGTGAATGACCGATTTTCAGATTTTCAACGGCGGTCTAACAAACCTTCATAGCAGTTTGTACTAGAACCTCTGAAGAATATCCAGGTTTGAGTTTGCAGCAGAGTCCCAAAGCTACATGCCGTAGGTCCACACCGGCATTTAGAATGTTGTTATACAGAAACGGTTTGTTTCGTAGATTTTTCTTACATTTCGAGATGAAGAATCAACTCATTCTTAAAAGCTTCAGGTCCAATTGTTTTTATACTCTTCACGCAGTAAATAGAATTATAAGTTTGTCATGAAGTTTGTAGCACACAGAAGGAGACATCGGAGATCCCACAAAGTATATATATATTCTTGATCGGCGCGACGAGACGAATTGATCTAGCTATGTCCGTCTGTACGTCTATCTATCTGTCTGTCCGTCTGTATGTGTGCAAACTAGTCCCTCAGTTTTTGAGCTAAAGAGATTTTACACGGAGCTTTCTTTTTAGCACACGCAGTACATTTGTCGGAATCAGCCGAAACGAACAACTAGGGGGATACGCCCCATACAAACCGGTATCCAAATGAAAGTTCTTATTAGAAAACCTTTTTTGTTTTTTGTCCTATCGACTTCAAATTTAGACAATATAAGTGCCAGATCCTATATCTACCAAAAATACAAATTTTAAGATCCTCGTACTACTAGCAGTGACGTGAAGAGTATTACAACTTCGGCATAATCAAAGTTAGTCTTTTTTAGGGATCCGTACCCATAGGGAGCTAACGGGACCCTAATACTAAGCTTACGATGTCCGTCCGTTAGTCCGTTAGCCCGTCCGTCTCCTGCTCTATCTCATGAACCGTAATAGTTAGAGAGTTGACATTTTCACAGAGTGTGCAATTCACTTGTGTGTAATAATACTAAAAATAGACATTTTTAGAAGCATTATTCTTTAATTTAACCTTTTGTTTAACATTTTTTTTTTAGTATACTTTAAAGCTGAAATTGTAGTATAATTTTAGGCTGTTAAATATCCACATAATTTAATATTTTAAGCAAAAAATCTTGTACGATGGTACGGAACCCTCCGTGTGCGAGTCCGACTCACACTTGGCTGACTTTCCACTTTTCCTTTTCAATGCTCTTCAATGATTTAATTTGTGTTATGTGTGTCATTTTTACTTGTTCATTATTTTCATTTTTTCTTATAGATTTTTTTGGTTACAGCAATAATTATTATTATAGTTAGTTTATAGTCACATCTTCCATTGCAATATTTGTCAATAGGTTCAAAGTACAACACTTACTTTTTAAACTGTCCGCCTTATTTGCCAGATTTAGGTTTTTCGTGACTTTTATCTGTTGCCAAAAGTTACAACTGCAACAAACTGAACATAATTTCAAATCATTGAACCTGAAGCTCGTATTTGTCCACTTATTTTATAACCACACCTCGAAAGTGCATCACTTTTTGCCTTTACAATCGACATTTTCTCATTTTTTTTTTGTGCACATAAATTACTTAATGGACTTCTCATGTTGCTTTGAACAACAAAACAAACCTGAAATGTCCAAAAACAACGAAGAAAAAAAACGCGAGAACTAACGGAAGTATGTGGCAATGCCAAACTGCAAACACTCAGATACACAAATACCACATACAATCAAATGCCACACAAACACACTTTAACAAGATTGAAATTGAATGAAAAACAGAAGAGTAGAGAAAATACTAAAGAAAAGAAAATGGCATATGCCCTTTGGGACATCCGCCAATAGTCATCCGAAAGATGCAATAAAATTAATAGAAACAACTGTAAGATGAACATACTACATATACAAGTAGTAAAATTCAATAAATTGAAAGAAATGTTTTATTATCACAATACCAAAAAAATTTCACTTGAAAATGTCTCTTAAATTGAATTCAAAGTTACAATTTTCCGCTTTTTACTTGAAATCATTTAATTTTTATACAAAGATAATTTTCATTCCGATTTCCAACTTTGGATTTTGGGCTCATTTCTGTTTCATTTAATTTGGGTTGAGTTAACTTTTGTGCCTTTTGCTCTTTTACTTCAATGATTTGGTTTGAATTGGTTTCCTGAAAAAATTCATTCATTCATTCGTTCATTGACTGTGCTTGTTGCTTGTTCCTTTTTAAGCATTCAAATGCAATCAAGCGAAAAATTACACACCTACACAGATACTCATTCACACACTCACTCACGCACAGATACAAAGACTTAAAATAACATGTGTTGTTATTGTTTATTGTGTTTGTTGTTGCCCTTTTGTCATGTAAATGTTTTTAAACAATAAGCAATAACAAAAAAAAATGTAATAAGAAAGAAAAAAGCTACAAGAGAAAATAAATAGGAGAAGAAAAAAACGACAAAATTGTTAACTTTTAAGATTTTGATTTCTTAATTTGTTTTCTTCACATCTCAAGATTCACTCACTTGAATCGTTGGGGCGTTCTGCTTCAATAAGCGACTTACTCATCTTCTTATCTAAACGTTAAGCTTCACTAAGCTCCAAGTTAAGAGTTGCTTGTAAGTATTTCCACCAAGCTTTTGCAATGAGTAAATCAAAGAAACCCTTAACAATGAAATTATGACTTTCTTGGGAATTGATTTCTAAGGCGTGGTGTCAACTCTCATGAAATTCTTAAGCAGAACAAAGCAATTTGTTCATATTCTTTTCTTCACTTTCTACTCTTACGTATAGAAATAACAAAGTTGTTTAACAAATTTTAACGCGTATATTCCATGAAGCGTATCTGTGTTTAAAATTGCATTGACATTTACAAAGTTGACACTTTTTCTTTTGATCGAATAAATTATATTAAGTAACAATTAATCAAATCAACATAGAAGATATAATTTTAAGTTCTTTCCTTTGCATTATTAAGAAGATATAGAAATTTGGAAACTTTTTATTTCAACTTAAGTATTATGGATTAAATAACATTGATACCCAAGGCTAAGCAAGTCTCGGAGCTCCATCGAATATTTGCTGACACATTTTTAAATTCATCTGCAATCAATCAAAATCATTTATTTGTTTTATAGTATGCAAGATTTTGTCTTCTAATATTTCAATGATTTCTTTAAAAATCAATATATTGTAGAAAAAAAAAAATGGATTCCCTTTGCCTTCATCACCATGCCTGGCTAAGTAAGAAATGATATAAGGAATCATATTCTGCCATTAACTTTAGAATTTATAATCAGAACCAAGTTCAATATCACCATGCAATAGTAATTCATGTTATAATACAAATACGATAGCAGATTTTTTTCAACTTTTATATATATTTTTACCTTACATAGATTCCTAAATACAACAGTCAACTACCTTTTAAAAAGTTGGAGAGTAAGGTTTCCATAAGGTGACATTGTTCCGTCTTTAGCTCATAACTTTCATTTGAATCAGGAATATTATTTATATTGTTTATTATTTGATAGAGCGAGCATAATATTGCAATACGCGTTTAGTTATAAAATAAAAAAGTTATGGGTATTAAAAGAAAGCAAAAAAGTGTCACATTTGGCCTTTTGGTGTAAAAGTTGGACCACCCTAAAACAGTCGAAATATTTGCTGAAATGATAAAAAATTACTTTCTTTTTACTTTTTATTTTATTTTATTTTATTAATAATGTTAATCGCGGAAAACATATTTTTAATGAATAGTGACGAGAAAAAATGAGAAGACTATAGCATCTTTCTGGGGAGATCGTGCGAACGAAGCCTTTTAAATCTTCGCCTAGTAGAGCAGCGAATGAGGGTGGCTGGCATCGGGTTATGATTCAAAAGCTTTGAATGATGTCGATTGCTGTATTTATTGATCACCTTCATTATATTAAGGAAGACTCTGAGCAGAGTGGTATTTCGAATGAACCAAGCGGCTCCCGATTTTCTAAGGAGTGTCTTATTCTGAACGCCTGCAGTTTGGTAATGCTATAGGCTGCTGCAGTGCTGCATATTTGAATGAAATAGCGCCAAGTTGGTGTCAGGACATGTAGATTTATTAATCTTTTGTTTGTTAAACATAATCTATTGGAAGGGCGAAGGAGTCAGTTCAGTTCCCTAACCTTTTGATAGCAGCGAGCTAAACAAAATTTAATGAAATAAAGAGCCAAACTTATGAATTTCATTATACTCTATTAAGCATCAAACTTTGATGGCCAAACTATGGCAACTTTGGTGCAACAAACTATGGTAGCAATTGTTGTTCCGGATTAGGAACACTTCATAACTGACACAATGTACAATTGAAATTTATACGGAACTAATCACATTGCTTAAAGAAAGAAGTTATAGGCACACATAAAAATGATATGATTTTTTTCCACTTTTGATATGAAAATTGACTTAACAAATATTTATTTATTAACAATTTTAACACAATATACATGAAAGACATTCACCGCATTATCTTACAAAAATCAAAATGACATTTAAAATTTAGTGTATCAAAGAGTAGTTGAATGGCAAACCTACTAATAAATTTCTTGTTGCAAGACCATTAAATCGCTTGGCCGAACTATGTCACCAACCAAACTATGGCAACTTTTACCAACAAAATTTAAAATTATCTACTTAAAAAATGTTTATTTATGAAAAGTAAAAGGTACTTGGTATTTTAACACTTCGTACAGATTTTAAAGACTATTTATCAGATCATTTAAAAATTCAAATTGAAGAATTCTTGAAATCCTTCCATTCAATATTATATCTTTATTAACCCGTTAGTATCGCTCAAACTTAAGATACTAAATACTTGCATATTCTCATATGCAAACATTTGAAAATTTCAATTAAATTTCATATTATTTGCTATATAAACCATAATATGATTGCGACTTAAAACCTAATCTGAGAGAAATTTATGAGTATGCAATGGAAGTATCCTTTTATTTTCTTTAGTTGATGCTCCTGTTGCTGATGTTATTAATGATGATGATGATGATAACAGCAAATTTTTCGATTTCGCTTGTTTGTGCACAAATTCGATTATCCAAATATTGTAGTCAAAGCAATATAAGAAAAAAAAAAACACTCTTGAAGCTGCATATAATAACAAATAAAAAAATACTAGATTAGTAAACAGTCTGTAGTCTGTCTGAAAAAAAAAACACTCAACTCTCTAACGAATAACAAATTGTGCTTATTGGAAATTGAATTGAATTTGAAGCAACTGATTGAGGTTCTACTAAAACTTTGTTAGGAATATTAAAGAATATCATCGAGACAAAGTATTAAACTTTATTTTGTTTTCCATTTCCATTTTCATTATCATTTCTTTTTTTTTTAATGATTCCTTTCGTTCTTATGGCATTGTGGTGATTTGTAATATTCAAGCATAATATTATCCTTATGCTTTTGCCTTTTGCTTTTATGACAGTAAGCAGCAAGTTGTCGGCGTTTAAATAGGACATTAAGATCGTATGACAGCTCGTTTATGGGACGCGGCGTGTCGTGACGCATATTAAATTTCATGACTTCTTTCCTGATTTCGGCCTACAGACGCCTCCTAATGAGGGTTAAGCAACTTTTAATGTCCTGTCAACGACAATCTCTTCTCGGACATAACCAGGATATTGTCTTTTGTAGATCATTTAATGTTTTGTGTGTTGGCAATTCCACTTTTTTTTCATATGCATGCATGACATGGCAAACTTTTCCTCTTAACATTTACAAAAGTCATAAAGATATTGTGGTTGGAGTTGTCATTGCCTCTTTTCGCATATGGTCGCATATGTTCATTCACTAATACTACGTGGGCAGACGACAAAAGGGACAAACATTCTATATAAACATAAATATACTGCTCAAAGTACAATCCTTGATTTAATGAGGCACAACAAAAACAAAAGGATTAAATATAGAGGCATTAAATGCGTTCGTATGAGGTGCTCTAAGGTCCCCTTTGTATGATGTTTTTTCAAATATTGAAATGAAACCACTCATCAATTCCTAAACATGCCAATCAAGAACTTAAAGCCACTAGAGTGAGTGTGGTAAAACTTTTCAGAAGAGAACTTAAAGGATGCTAGAAAGTTTTGTGTATTGTATTTTAGTTTTGTCTAAAGTTTTTGGCTTTTATTCTTATCTCCTGGTATCATTCTTATATCCTTTCATCTTATGTATGCAGTTTGTAGATGTCTCTTTGTTTTAGTTTTAGCGTTGGAACTAAATAAAACTTAAAATTTAAGGAAAAACTTATTTGTGTTTTATGTTGAGTTTATTATTGATTTCTGCACTTAGCTGATTTATGAATAAATAATGTCTATACTTAATACAATGAAATTTATTTAAATATTTTCTTTAGACGTTCATGTAATTTTTGCATTATTTCTTTAAGTTTCTTTTCTTGAACTGCCTCCTCAATCAGAGATTTCTGATAAGCTTGTCCACCCTGTAATAGAGAATTAGATAATTGTAGGATAAAAACCTAAATGACAACTTACCTTTCGCTCTTCTTCGGCAAAATAAGTCTCTTGAACATGAAGACTATTATAAGCCTGACATTTCTCCAAAAGTTTTTTCATGCCATCGTAATCATCTTTCGCTTGAGATATACGAAATTGCAACATGTATATTTCTTCATCAACAAAATCGAATTCAGTCTCACACTTTTGAGACCAAAAATTAAGTTTATTCATATATCTTTCATAAAAAATGTTTAATGCATTCAACACAATGTTATGACACTGCTCGTCACTTTTGACGAGCTCATCGTAATATTTTATTTTATCTTCGAGTGCATTGAGTTTCATGTTTTCACTATATAAATGAAATTCTGCTTCCGCAGCCAACATACCAGTTTCATAACGATACTCAATTGATCGGATCACTGAATAATAAAGATGATAATGATGATAAGTTTTCATGAAATATATTAAATTTATATCAAATGGTTTCTGATATACGAAACCATTATACTCGTATATGCTATAAAAGGTGTTTTAAAAAGAAATTCATTATTTTTCTATGAAATTAAATGCTTTATTTTGCATATTTAGAAATATTCGATTTATGTTAAATATGCACTGTTTTGTTCGATTATTTGTAATTTAATTATACTCTATCATAGAAAGCCTTGTCCTTATTGGCAAAAAACTGATTTAGTCGATTTTCACAAGTTTCTCTTTAGGCCTTTTTTTCCAACAACAATATTTACTCGCCATAGACAGGAATATGTGGTAATCAGCTGGTGTCAGATCTTAACTAAATTGTGGACGCATAAGAAACAAGCTCCTGCAGCTTCTGTCGATTTACTATTGAAATGTGTGGTTTGGAGTTGTCCTGATGGAACACAATTCCTTTTCTATTGACCGCTTCTAGGCGATTGGTGGGTGGGAAGAATTTGGCTGTAGGGGAACGGCTCACAGTAGATGACTCTCTGCCAATCCCACCAAATATAGCAATATATTCTTGTCTGTCAATCCTAGCTTAGCCATCATTTGCGCCGGCTAACCGCGTTTTTCATTTTGCTGGTGTCCATCTTTGACGCGCACTCAAACAGTCTTGAATCAAACAACCACAAAACTCTCTGAAAAGTTTCTTGGGTATGAAATCTTATCTTTTTAATGCATAACCTGATCGCACTTATACAACAGATTACTAAAACCATCTATTGGAAAAATAATGGATTTCTTTTAACTACACATTTTATATAGAAACTTTATGAAAATTCAGATTATTGTCATGACTTCTCCGATCTACTATCTTTATAGAAATGTTTCGTCATGTTTAATATACGCGTAATCTTTATACCAAATTTCAAGTTTCTAAATCTGAGTGAAGTTGTCAAAGGTTTTGTCATTATCAGCTTAACACTATAGAATTTCTTTATTTCAGTATAAAAATTAATGTAATTTTCATGCATCTACAGGGTGGCGCAATAGAACGTGCATTTATTAAGTATATGCTAAAAAAATAAATACACAAGGTATAGTTGAAATAAAAGATAGGATGATTAGGTACTTAAATGTAGTTTATTTTTTAAAAATAACATCATCTCACTAACTGCCCTCTCGAAGACGCGATCGCAGATTTGTGAAAACTCTTGTCAATAAATCTGGGATAATTGCTGCTATTTCTCCACGGATATTTTCCTTTAGTTGTCTGATGTTCCTCGGATTGTTCATGTAGACTTTATGTTTGATTCTCGTCGTTCCAATAACGACAATTTTGTCGGTTTACGAACCATTCAAATGGAAATGAGTCTCGTCAGAAAAAAAGGATGTTATCAAAAGTGGAAAATCGACTAAGCATTTCTTCAGCAAATGGCAACCTTGCTCCGAAGTCGGACTCTTTTAATTCCTGTGTTAACTGGAGCTTATAAAGATGCAGTTTAAGATCCAACTTCAAAATTCGCTGTAAACTTCGTCGCGAAATAAAAAACGCAATATGCACGTTCTATTGCGCCACCCGTAATTTCTTCCTGTCTAACTATTTCATTATATTTATATGTACCTATATTTATCAGCGAAGAAAAAGGTCTATGATTTTTGCTCTGTACAAATGAGAAATGCAAAAATTGTCTTAGTTAAAACAAAAAAATTTGCTCAGCGATTTGTCAACTTTACTGATTTCCATAGTCTTTGATATCATGAGAAGAAATATGATTGTTAAGAATTAGAGAATAAAGCCAAAAAATCATGTTGAAATGCATTGATGGTCCAAAACTCGACTGTCCAACCTTTTTGATTTGCAGGTGGCAAGAAAATAAAATTTGTGGCAAGCATGAGGTCCCCAAGACAGCTTTGACCTAGAACAAACCCTTTTCAGGTAAAACTTTCAAGTCAACAACTAATTTTAAACAATTGTATGACTTTTAACTTTAAAAAACCGTATTATGCTTCACTTGAATGTCTTGATAGTGATCAAAATGACAACAATACAAGATTTATTTGTACTTTTTAAGTGAATAGGGAGTCGTACCTACTCTGTGTGTCTAAACAATATCTGCGTGAATAAATTACAATTTCCCCATCAGGGATGGGAAAGTTATTATAAAAAAAATTATCGTGTATTTATACTTTTCACTTAGTGAATAGTTTTATAAGTTTGTCATGAAGTTTGTAACACACAGAGACCCCATAAATTATATATATTCTTGAACAGCGTGACGAGACGAGTTGATATAGGTATGTCTGACTGTTTGCTTGTCTATCTGTCCGTCTATATGTATGCAAACAAGTCCATCAGTTTTTGAGCTAGAGTGCTGCACGGAACTTTCCTTTCACCATTTGTCGGAATCAGTCGAATCGGACCATTAGGGGGAGTACCCCCCATAAGAACCTTTATCCAAATTCATATTTTTATTAGAAAAACTGTTTTGTTTTCTGTACTATCGACTTGAAATTTGGCACTGACACTATAAGTGTCTGATCCATATCCACCAACCTTATATATTTGAAGACTCTCGGACTACTACAATGGGCGTGAAGAGTATTACAACTTCGGCATATGCAAAGTTAGTGTTTTTTAGGATTCCGTACACATAGGGAGCTAACCGGACCCTATTACTAAGCTTACTATGTCCGTCCGTTCGTCCATCCGTCCGTACGTCTCCTGCTCTATCTCATTTACCGTAATCGGTAGAGAGTTGAAATTTTCACAGAGTGTGTAATTCATGTGTGTGTAGATCGACAAATACTAAAAAAACACATTTTTAGAAGTATTCTACTTTAATTTAACCTTTTGTTTAACAAATTTTTGTTTTTTGTGGTATACTTTTGAGCTGTTATTTGTAGTATACTTTAAGGCTGTTAAATATGCACATAATTAAATTTTTTAAGCAAAAATCTTGTACGATGGTACGGAACCCTCCGTGTGAGAGTCCGACTCACAATTGGCTGATTTTTCTTTTAGTTTTATCTACTTTAATTCTACTTACCTTTAGAATCCAAAGCTTCCAATTGTAAATTAAAATTTTTTTGAATATTAAAAGTTTCAAAAAATCGATATGCCATATCTGTAATATTATGTTTGAACAACATTTTCAGCTCTTTGAAGTCATTATAGTCGCTAGTCAGCTTTGTTTCCAAATTGGCTAAATCCACGGCATCATTAAGTTGCCTTTCAATTTTATTTTTCCAATTTGAATTTCTCATGGAATATTCATTATGCACCAGTGTACAATAGCGTATTAGTTCACTTAAGTCATTAATAAATTTCAAATGCATCAATTGCTTTTTATTACAATTGTGATGCAATATCTCAATATAAACGAAATCTGTTAATTTACGTCGCTCAATAAAATGATCTCGATTCCAACTGAACAATTTATGTGGCAGAATATCTAAATGCACATTGTCCTTGATTTTTTCTTTATTAAAAATCGTTACCAATTTTAAAATCATATTCTTAATTATATAGTTTGTGGCATTATTTTTAATATTTTGATAAAATGATTTCATTGTCTTCGGTTTCCAAATCTTACGTGATGCTTTGAAAGTTGGAACAAGGCTCTTTCGTCTATTATTTTTGTAAATAGATGAGCGCATTAGATAATGAAAAGTTTTCAATAAATGATTTTTCAATTTATTGTTAGCGTGAGATTTATCGGCTAATAAGTTGATACCTGAATATGCCGAGACGGCAGTTTGATCTAAATGAAATGATGGTTGCATTTTAACGCTTTCAAATGATTTTGTCCAATAATCTCTTGCCATAGAATTATTGTCGGAGATATTGCTAATAGTCGAAAAAAACGACATCTTTTTAAACCGCGAATATGGCGTCATTGGAGACTTGTCTTTATAAGCATTCTCATTCTTGAACTCCATCTTAAAATTTGGTTACAATTCCAAAAATATCGTTAGCCTTTAATAAACACAAGAAATAAATAAAAAAAAAAACATATAAAAAAATGGTAAAAAAATATACAAAGCTATTTAATAATAAATACAAAATTTAAAATGGAAACATTAAGACATTTTGACATATTTCTCTTGTATTGTATTCAATATTTAAGAGTTGTTATTAACAACTTGTTAATATATTCACTTTCCTTTTTTTTCTCCTTCTAATAGGGGTTTCTTTTTAATTTGCACAATTTTCAACAAAATCAATACACATAATAAACATTGGCAAAGACACCTAGGGGCCTTTATACTTACTATGTATGTATATTTGAATTGACTCTCACTTCAAATTGAAGAAATTAATGCCTTTGGCTATGAAAAACAGATGCCATTCATAAATTCCACAGTCACAGATATGTGAGTAGGTACGATGAGTATCTTCTAGTTATACCACGCAGTTTTCACGTTTCTTAAGTTATGCTAACGTTAAATTTAAGTACCGATAGCAAAAAGCAATTGGGACAGGCAGGGAACAGGCAGCCTGAAGCCTCGAGCTTTAAGTTAAAATTAAGTTTTGCAATGGAAATTGTTTGAATGAAGTATGATGGAACAAGGACAAGAGCAAGAACAAGAACAAGGAACAACATCATCGTCCTTTTGGCAAAACTTTAAATTGCTCACGTGTATGCGACACAATTTACGCGACAATGGCGAAAACAGGATGTGTGTGTGTTACACACAAAGATACAAGGATATGAATATCTATACACACGTATGGTAGTTGGAAACAGTTTCATGTTTAATGCACACACATACATACATATGTGACTATGCCTGAGTGCGTGCGTGTATCTGTATGTACGTAGGCTTATACCATGTCACTAAACTCGCCTCGGGTAGCTAACAGTGCCAAGTCAGCGAGAGCAAGTATAGCATGAAATGTTGTCAGTATGAAGACCTCCCAGGACACATACATACATGTACATGTATGAATATCTGTGAATGCTTGCGCGTTATTTAATGCTTATCTTTATCCTTTTCCCATTAGTGTTATTGATGTTGGCAGCCAACGCTCCTGGGTGGCTTCCCTTCTTCTTTTTTATTTTTTATTTTTTTTTTTTTTTTTTGTTGACGGGCTTTGGCAGATCGCATCGATAAACTTGCCCCACAGGTAAACGTTGACAATTGACGCGGCAGAAGCGAAAAGCGTAAGAAAAAATCACGCGCTTAACATTATTTTAATGGTTGAAGGATAACATACTCACACAAACTTACTTTCACATACACACAACTACGCACTCACACACGCGCTTATGCATTCACTTTACTTAAAAAAAAAATGTGAGAAAGATTTTTTGCGATTTTTCTTTTTGTTTGCGGAAATATTTGAACCATTTTGTTACTTCTGCCGCTTTATTTCCCGCATGTATAGTAATTCACAAATCACAGACATCCTTAGGATCACATTGACATTCTATGCGTGTTAAGTTCTTTCCAAATGCTGCTTGATAAAGGTGAACACTTCATCTACGAGAAGTATGCGTGATGTGTTCCTCTATTCCCATATTCTGATCATAACAACTACGCACCACGCACATGATGAAGCTTTTACTTTGTTGATTTTATCTAAATTAATGATAGACATTTATTTTCTAATCATTCATTTAGATGCGGTACATGGATACCGAAGGATTTTTGTGACTTTAAGAGTGAATCCATTTAAATTTGAAGACAGTAAAATACAATACTATTTTCTAAACGAAATTTTTGAAAGAAAAACAAAGATACGTATGTACTTTCATATTTATGTGGGCATCGAACCAAAATATGAATAAGTTTATGAAATTTAATTAGCGGTAGGCCAATCACTTGAATTCAAAAACCGATTACTGTAACCAACACAAGGAAAAGCCTCGGATACATCACATGGGATGGCGCTAAAACAACATCCCAGAATCGTGTGTCCTATGCTCCAACTAGGAGTTTTAAAGGAAATTAAAAAAATATGAAATAAACATTAAACATATTGTGACCCCCCCACCCACTCACACTCCCCTTTTTTCATTATTCCTCTAATTTATAATTTAATTACAAAAACAAAACATTTTAATTTCTTGTCAATTCCAAGAACAAATGACTTTTACTATAGTCGAACTTCCTTATTATAAATTGATTTCAAGAATGCATCTTAATCGATCCAATTTAAATGTATTTTGATCTTTTTATAATGAATTTCCATACAATGAATATTTCTCAACAATGAACTAATATTGCAGCTTTGTTACGCATATTATAAAACAGGTTGTGCAGAGAAAAATCTAAAATATACGGAGGAGTTGTCTGTTGTTGCAGGGAACAAATTCAAAATGTCAGAACAAAGTAGTAGTTTTCTTAAAAAATATATATTGACATTGATGAGCAGATCAGGAACAACTCGTCCGATGAAGATATCCCCAGCAGAAAATCATGAAGTTCACACTATTTCAGGTATTTTAGATGAAGAAGAATTGGCGGATGCCATTTTAGACGGTTTTCTTCATCAATTGACGTATTTTAAACATTTGTGGTGATGACTAATGTCTTTGAAACTCTGAATTTATTAAAAGGTTTTATTGAGTAAGAAAAATGGAAGAGTGTAGTCCAAACTAAATAAAATAAATAAGAGTGGAAAAAATTTTATAATTTCTGTATAATGAAGTTACTAAATAATTAAATGATATTCTGGTATTTTTGTTCGGATGATGATAGATCACAATTAAATAATTTTAAATATCAACCAAGACAAGTTTTTAATAAGCAGTTTCAAGCATCAGGAAGTAGGGTCTTTGCATATCCTGGACAAGCAACTCATTAAGAACGTATGGAGTTTGATCGTAGAAGCATAAATAGAGACGTGAATTTTATGAATGGTCCATCCACATCAAAATTTCCGCAGAACCGAACTGTCTTTAAAAGACCAAAATTCCCAACTCAACAATTTATTTCGCAACAAAAATTACAAAGTAACTGTCATATTGGCACAAATAAGGAAAACGGACTTAGTGTATTTACAACAGACCAAATTGATGAAGCAAATTTTGACGATGAACAGACATTAGCGGATTATGTAGGCAACTTGGCCTTAGACGATAATGAAAATCAATGTTGTAATTATAATGATATTTATTTTTTAGAATAAATTACTCTTCCTTTTTAATTTAATGTAAGGCAACGAAACGAAATATGCTTAATGTAGATATTTTGTAGGATTCAAGACAATAAATAAAATTATAGTATTTCTGTCAATCAGGACGATTGATTTTAAAGAGAGAAGAGTTAATATAATTGATAAGAAGAGAATAATTTTTCCCATGATTTCATTTTATTCATGAATGAACTTACAAAAGTGAAGGTCTCATTTTAATTTATTTAATAATTATTTTTATTTTCTTAAACAAATAACAAGAAAATTTAAGGATGAATCGTAAAAACCTTTCACTTGACTAATCCTTAGAGGAAATAATCTAGGAAGATCATATGATATTGGCGACCAATTTAATCGAGATCGAAGAATATTTTGTACTCTATTCTTTTCCTCCAGTCGCGAGAAATATGGGAGGTAACTCCATTTTGTTGAGATCACATAAACATTAATTTCCAGTCATAAAAAATTGATTATCATCGGCAGTTTTACCCATTGAACGCAACATTTTCAGTATGTTGTTGTTTTTGTCATAATCTTATTTAACTAAAACCATAGACTTTTAATTATAAACATCTCTTGAATATGTCATTTAATAAACTCGATTAGATCGATTCTTCTTGCGATAAGAATAAAGTTTATGGAATTTTCGAAGAAAAGTGCAAACGTCAGACTTTAGTGAATTGTTAGTATAAAAATGTTAAGTCAAAGTGAATTTTGCATTTGCTGTCAGTTTTATTCAAAAATTAAAAACTCAAATGGAAATATTTTTAAAAGAAAACAATAAGATTTATAAAATCTCAACAAAATCGCATGTTATACGAAAATTCATAATTATTGTAAAAGAACGGAAAAAAGGAAAATTAGTTTCGATAAGTTGAAAACATTAAATCAAAAGCAGAAGCCAACAAATTCTAAGAATCATAAAAACATAGATACTTTTGCTAAATTTTTTTTTAATAATTTTTGTTTTTCCTAATTTTGGATAATTATTACTATATATACTTTAATATACACAAACGCAAATCAACAAAAAAAAAATAATTTGATAAGAGAGAGGGTCGAAATATGCTTGCGCCATATCAACCGAATCAAGTCGTTACACAGACTCCGACAGCCTTAACATATCCGCCCAGTGTACCGGTAGTCGTGGAATTGCAACGTTTAGGTGATACTGCACGCTATAAATATACCATGAATGTTCAACCGGATTTGATACAGGAGCAATTTCCATCCATGTTCTCACTGCATGCTATTCAATCAACTGGTGAAGGAGAAACGTTGACATCTGTGCCCACACTTACTTTTCAAATGCAACCCTTGTCATCAAATAGTACAAGTGCTGTGACAGCATCATCTATGCAACAGCAATTGCCAGCAACCTTTTCAGTGCAAGCTCTACCTGGATCCGAACAAGAAGATGCCTCAACATCACCATTACCCGTTTTTACATTGCAAATGTCTTTGGAAAATGCAAATAATCAGGCAACAACCTTCATAGGCAATCCACAGGCACTGTTCCAGGGGGCACATTTAAACTATTATTCAAATAATGGAGACAATTCTATAACATCATTTTATATAACTGAACCATCAGCAATAAGCACAGCAGGAGAATTTCCATCGACTTCTTCGATTACCGATACAACTACTCCCAGGACAATGGCTGTGTACGGCAGTACAACATCAACAATAGCTGAACAAGGTGAGTTCCTTTGTACAGAATTGTTTATTACATTACTATTATGAAGTTATCAATAAGACTTGTCTTGTCCATCTGTGTGCTGTCGATAAATTTTCCAGTTCAGACATATAATTATTGCTACAACTTATGCTTATTGGTTGATATTGGTGGTTCTCATTTACCTTATTGATGAAGAACTTTCACTTTACTGGGTGGTGATTGTTGTTATTATTATTTCCATTTATTTAACTAAGTCACCTGAGAGAAAACAAAAAGAATCCATTTATTAATATGTGTTTCTTATTTTAAAAAAATCACATCAAATAACAATTTCGTTATTTATCTAATATTTGTATTTAATATTGTAGAGTTGCAAAACCTTTTTCGTTGGAACAACTGTAAGTTATGCAATGTGCGTATGCGTACCATGCGTAATGCCATTGATCATTACTCATCTCGTGCTCATGATCGTCGGGTTGGTACTTGGCTTATGAGTAGCTTTAGAAACGAAAAAAGTGAATCCAATACAGAACATACTGTAACATCAATGGATTTTATCAGTTCTACTGGTGGAGATACATTTTACTGTGAGCTTTGTGATCTTCAGCTTACCTCACTGATGCATGCACGTCAGCATTTCTATGGTCGGCGTCATCGTATGGTAGCAAATAAGATATCAAAGCCTCATGGTCCTGGATTTTATAATTTTGAAGGCAAATGGGTGCGCACTAATATGAAATGTTTCATTTGCCCAATATGCGATGTCAATATTACATCGGAATCCCAAATGGAAATGCATATTAATGGTTCTAAACATCAAAAACGTTTGGGTAACTCAATGCCATGTCAATATGAAATAGATGGCAGTTATGTGTATAGTTTTAATAAAGATGGTGCACTTGAACCGCTCAACCCGAATGGTAAATATATAAGACCTCTGGAACAATATCAATTCAATTGTCGAACCCTAATCGACATGAATGCCGCTTATTTCTGTGAGGTCTGCTGTGTCACATTAAATCATATTAAATCGGTTAAACAACATGAAGAAGGTAAGAAACATTGTGACAAAATCAAACGTTTGGGTATCTTGGTTCGTTTGTAAAGCAATACAATATTATATGATAGACATGGAGCAAGTTGCGAATATAATCTGGAAATATATTAGTAATCTTGAGATGTTCAAATGATTTGTGTTCATTTTTTTTAAATTTAGTTATAACTTTTAATTTTAACATTTTTGGATAAATAAATAAATAAATACAATAATTTGAGAGAGAATTGGAATAAATGCATGTGCAGTATTAAATATACACTGGCATATTAAACCATTCTCATCGATTATTGCATATTTTACTAAAAACATAATGATCATTCAATTGATTTTTGGATCCTTTTTGACATATAGGGGGGCATTTATTGGTTCAATTTTGAACTCCCTGTTATTAATGACGCTGCCAATTAGAGAGCCATAATTTGTTGACAGTAGTTTAATTTTAGCTTTTCTCTGAACGCGGCCAACATTTGAATGAAATCACTTTTTTTTTTAAATAATCGGAAGAATCAATCTATCAAATAAAGTGAAAAACGTTGACAAAAAATTAACTTTTGTTCATTTAATGACCAAACCGAAATCAGACCAATCGGACCAATAGTTGGCTCACCTTTTACATTTTATCAAAATGTCATCAACATACGCATTTTGGGCACTGAATACATGATTTACTTAGAAAGGCCTAATTTGCAAGAAAGCGGAAAAATATTAAGGGAAGTTTATTTGTACTGCTGACGAAAAACGAATCTATAAAACCACATGTGAAACCTGCAAATCACTACAATTGAATCCAATAACTAGATAGGTTTGCTGTGTGCTTGTTGGAATCAGAAAGTTGTAGTTTTCATCACGATAGGCCACATATAGCGTGATGAGTTTCACAGCGCTTTGACAATGTTCTCACAGCATTTTAGCGAAAACATTCTGCGCAACAAAATCCTTCACTACTGCGTCCATTACCAACAGAGGTTGCAAACTTACCTAAACAGTCTGGCGGTGGCCTTTATCCATGACTCTGATGACCTTCTAAGAAGAACAATAATTAATTGTACACCGTGATGAAATCGCCTACATTTAGCAATTTTGCTAAAATGTTATAATTATTTCAATTGCTTTGTGATGGCAGTCATTTATGTACTTTCATTTAAATCAAATATATTTATTATTATTTCTATTTATCAAAATAATATAATGTAAGATTTTGTATGTATTTATGTTGCATAAAATCAATCTCGTTTTCTAAAAATATTTATTGAATAATGCTTCTTGTTTAAATGTTGCGCCTAAAAGCATGCAACATAATTTTTCCAAAACATTATTAACATTTAGCTGTCAACATGCTGCTAAGAGAACAAGACACATTGTTGCTAAGACTGTCTTACTGAACAAACTAATTAATTTTAACTGTTTAATGCTATTGCTGTTGTTAATATTGTTGTTGATATGAGAGAAGAAAAAGAAACTTAGGGCAAAAGAAAGAGATAGTTTTGTTCTTAATTATTGAAAAATTTATGCATTTGCACGGCATCTTTTGTCTGAGTTGAATTGCTTTTTGTTGGCGTCTGTTGCCATTATCTGGGCGCCTGTACGAACTTTATAGAATAATTGCCTCATTATTGTTAAACAAACTTACACAGATACATGCATTTACATATATTTGTATATATATAAGTATATACAATATAAATGTTTATATAAGTATGCTTAATGTATGCATGCATGAAGAATAAATTTGTAGATACATACTGACATAGAAGGAAGAAGGATCAATGCAGACGCATACACATTCATTTGTTAAGCAAAATAATGCAAACAAACAATCCATAAAGACAGAAGCAAATCGAAAGGAACATCAAGGAGAGAATTATCGCTTAGTAGCCGTAAAAAATAGGAGATATCAGTCAACAGTAGACTATGGACAACTGGTGTCTAGACAAAACACAACGACAATGACAACAATAATAAAAACAAGTAGGAACAAGAACAGAACAGTGACAACGATGGCGTTGACAAAAAATAAATAAATAAATCGTCAGATAACAAAAGCAACAACAGAAATGACAATAAATTGACAAACACCACCAACAACAACAACATAAGCAACATAAACAATTGAAAAATAAAATCGAAAATAAAATTGAAATTCCAATAAAGGAAAAAAAGAAACCATTCACTCTAAAGGTCAATAACAAATGTTTGTGGTAACCCCAAACAAAGTCAAGTGCATGTTCCTTAATATGGGTGGGCATGGTGTACGCCTCTTTTAAGCACCAAACCATCAATTCCTTAAATTTCATATGGTTTTCCAGCTTTCACTTTATTTCTATACAAAACTTTTTATTTTATTTTGTATTCCATTGTGCCACCATCATTTGGAGTTAGTACGAAGTAACCAAGTTTGTCTTTATCTGCAGTGCTCAAAACATGTTTTCGCATAAATTAATGTGCTTATCTGTTGCAAAACATTTCGCTATTGTTGCCTACTTTGTTTTGCTCTTGCAACAGAATTCTACTTCGAAAATGTGGCATGTTGAACAAACATGTGGAACATAGTATAGAGGACAAGATCAACACTCACATTTAATAGTATACAGGAAAAAAAATAGATGAGTGTCAGACAACACCTCTATAAATAAATAATAATAAAATTTTACAAATTTCATTTGGTTAATGAATTAAAGAGAATAAATATATGGAGAATTCTGAGTGAGAATGGAATGGAATTGCTACTTAACATTTAAGACAGTTTAATTGTTTATACATGTGTTGGATTAAAGGTGTTATGAGATATGTTCGCTGATCTAATTGAGCATATTAATACATAACACAAGGGGTTATCTTTTAATTGCCTCAGACCTTTTGTGTACGACTTCAGTAACATGCCAATTGTAAAGAATGCTCGCCTTTGTCTATGATGAAAGTTGAATGTATTATTCTTAATTTTTAACTACCACATTTTTAGTTTTTTTTTTTTTTTTTTTTTTAAATTTATTTGAGGAAATTTTGTTGCTCCCTAATATACTAGTTTTGGCCCAACAAAATGGTTTAGACTCTTTCATACTACAATATAGAATTTTTATACCCTTCCTACAAGTGGAAGAAGTTGTTGCTTCTTACTATGCATATGCTTACTTAACATAAGGGCTAGACGATCTTTATGACGATCATTGGAGACGATAAGAGTTTCTTGTATGAATAAGAGCTCTGCCTAGCATGTTAATCCAGCTGCACAAGTTTATCCTCTTTGAGCATTCATATTTTACCTGCAGTACATTAAGGTCTTTGTGGATGTTTTTGTTTCAAATGTACCATGGAACGCCTGTTATTGTTCTGAGAATTTTAGATTGGACTCTTTGTATAACCTTAAAATTATTTGCGCTAATGGTTCCTTAATTTCAGAATCATATGAGGTTTCTTCTAAAAGTAATAGGCTATTCACACCGAACTGATTCAATGTGAATCAATTTTGCGTTCAGAATGGTGATTCTGGATCATGAACAGGCGTGTTTTTTTTTTTTTTTTTTTACTAATACACACAAGAGCGGAAGTCTGTCGAAAATGACAGTTCCTAACCGAACTACCTCTTATAATCATTTTTTTTTTTTTTTTTTTTTTGCATAAACTAGACTCTGAAAATGCCATAGTCTACATTTTAAGTGTTTCAGGATATTTTATTTTTATTTTACACACAATATTTAATACAGATTCTGTGGTTTCGATACCAAAAAATTGCCAGGTACACCAATACACGTCTAACCTCTATCAAAAACTAATTAAAAATGCAAATGGCTTATAATACCAACATTTGTTGCAAATAAAAGTCTTCTTACTTTTTGAACAAACCTCGTATGTCGAAATTGGTTTTATGATGGTGTTATACACAAGAACCTTGTATTCAAGTCGCTAAAACTTGAGTTGATTAACCAGTGGAGACTTTGTGCTCTAAGTTTCATCTCATATTTTTTTGTTTTCTGATTCAATGTGCTTGCGCCAAGTGAGACGCCTATCTAGGTGAACGCCAAGTTATGTTACATCCTGAGTTTAAAGAATTGTAGTTCCGTTTAAGAATACTGGATCGCAAGTTTTATGGTTTAATGAAAATGTAATACGATTACATTTTTCTTTATTAACTTTTATCCTCCAGTTAAATAATCACTCTTGAATTATTTTAAGATGATTGTCCAAGACTGATGCAGCTTTATCTGTGCAGCGATTACGGCTGATTATAGATGAGCCATCAGCGTATGTTGATGTGACAAATCGATACTACTACACTACAAAAACACGATTAACTACCACATAAATATTATTTAAATTGGAAAATAGTCTCAGTTAAATGGATCCAAGAAATTATTTATCACATTTCATAATAGTTCTACTTTATCATAAACAAACCCCAAATGAAATTACAATTACAAATTACCTAAAAGGAAAGACTATAAAATTTAATTGAATTGACAAAAAAAAAAAAATTTAATAGAAAAATACAATTACACAAACATGAAGTAATGAAAATAAACAAAAAAGAAAGAAAGAGTCTCAAAAAACAAAACAAGAAATTCGTAATTAAAAACGTTAAACGATTTACATAAGATTTGCTTAATTCACAAAATAATACGAAAATAAATCTAAAATATAACATAACAAACCAACAACATTCACATGAGACACCTTTAAAGGTCTCAAGTCATTTAGACATATGCCTTTGATATGCGCACTTAAAATGAATAATAAATTACCATTTAAGGTAATAAAACAAAAACTAACAATTACATTCATTAAAAGATCACATAACAAATAATAAAAGCAAACTAATTCAAATGTTATTTAATTATATAATATTTTTTGTCATATATAAATAAATATTATTATATATAATTTAAAATTTTCATTTTTTAAATTTTTATCCTTAAAGGAATCATTGCCTTGGACACTATGAAATTATATTTTTTTTTTTTTTTAAAGGATATACATTCTCACTTGTTTTCGTAAATGATTTGTTTTTTCAACATTCTACAGAAATAGTAGTTTTTATGGATTATACAACAAATTATTTACTTCAAATTATAAGGTCAAATCGAAGTTTTGCCTTCATAATCTTGTATTACCAACATAAAAATTTCAAATTATTGTATTTAGATTCATTGAGTTATTACAATTCATATTTAACTCCAATATAGTTGCATCGAAATCATGTATTTGCTTACAATAGTTTCAGACCTAAAACTCTAAATTAATTGCTAATTAAAAGCGAGAATACTGTGGACTGTTCCTCTCACAATACTAACAACATTTTCTCCATGGCTTTATTGCTTTTCTAGGGACAATGTAAAGCAGGATGCTGGCCTCACATTCCCGTAACTTTATTTAAGAGAGTTTGTTCTCTCTAACCAACTACAATTATTCAGCAGTTTTATAGACTGCATAGGTTTTCTGAAAGCCTGTTTATAGCCGTCTCAACGTAGAGGGGGCAGAAGTGGAGAGATTAGATTTGCAATCAGCCAGACAAGCAAATACGTCACTATATGCAATAATAAACAATGCAAGATTACCAGGAATACCACCCATGAGATAGCACGAATGCTGCGTCGACTGACAACCGTTTCTAGAATAAGACACCTTTCATACACAAATAGATTCAGTATCCAATTAATAATACAACAAATTATGTTTAATAATCGATCTCAAAAATTGAGGGAATGGGGACCTTCTTTTGTTTTCCTTTTCAAACACTTTAACCTTTACTAAACATAACAAACAATATATATAAATTTGAATACATAAAAGGCACCATGGCTCTCGACTGTTGAGTGGGCAAATAAACGAATGGAGCCCCCAAGTAATTTGTTTAAAAACAAAAACAAAACACGAAGAAAAACAAATGAAGACAAAACAAAAAACAGAAACTCATCATTGTTTGTGGTGGTGAATCGACTGTAATCAGTAATAAGAGGTTATGGTTATGTCTTGTCAATTAAAAGCAACACATGCATCTACATACTTATTAACATACTTTACCCCAAAGTAAAACAAAAATACACTCTACTGACACTCATTTACAAGTAGGCGTTATTTAGTTGATTGTATTGTGTATCTGTGTGCGGTGAAAGGTGTTTTGTGTATAAGTTAACAACAACACACACACACACACATACACACACACATACATAAATATCTAAATACCATTTAATTGCCGCACTTAACGATGAATACATAGTAGTGGCGCCATACCCTCATTTCCCGACTGCTCCTCATCTTGTCTTTTACCTCTTAAACCATTTGCGGCTGCGTAATGCGGTAGTTTTCATTTGTTGTTGTTGTTGTTGTTGTTATTGTTATTGTACTGTCTTAATTATATGCAAAAAGTAGCTTTTCGATTTTTCAACTATAACAAAAACAACACCAAACAGCATCAACAACAATTACAATATAATAATTGTTGTTATCGCTGCGCATTTGTAGATTAAATGCATAAATTTATCTTTAAGTAAAAACGTTAAAAATATCTTATTTAAATCTATTAAAGATTACTTAAACTAATTTTAATGAAATAATGTGACGCCTATTTATCACACTTTATATTTGATGTCTTGCATTTGATGAAGTTCCAGTGCGTATACGTAATATTTTTAAGTGAAATACAATACATTAAGCATACGGCAAATGCAACATGCATTTTTATTTTACAATTTATCTACCACAAAAATGGTCAAAATAATGTTGTCATCCTTCAAATAATTTTTGCTATTCCAAGTATAAGTAAAATCCATAATCGAGTTTCGATTGCATTGGTCGATTTCCCTTTTCTGTATTTAGTAGAAAAAATCTTTTGCTAACAAATGAATACTATACGTTGAGTAAGAAATAATGTATTCTTATTTAAATAATCTGACATTTATCAATTTCATTAATGGAATTAATGGTACTTTCCGGCTCCTTCAAACGAAACTTACAAAGCCTTCACTCTCTTGAAATACCCTGGTAATCAAAACATCCATTTTTCTATGACATTGCTCTTCAACACATATCGTCATTATCATTAGAAAAAGAAAAAACAAATTTGAAAATAATTTATAAAAATATTTAATAGCAAAGCATTTCACAAATTTTTTTTCTAAATAAAGTTGAGAAATAAAACTGATATGCAATTATATAATTATAAAGTTGAAACAAAAATTATCAAAAACAAAGCAAGAAATGATTTCCAGAAATATTCAAAAAATATATAAGTATAGTACATATTTAACGTCATCATAGACTCTCTCAGTCAGACAGTCAGTCAGTCATACAATTTTGTTGTTATTAATGCCTTGTTTATGATTTTTGTTGCATTTGACTGTCGTCAATATTTGGTAAGAAAAACCAAATATCAAACGAAATTCCTAAGCTATAAACCACTAGACTTTTTAACTTTTCACTTCTCACTTCTCATGTCCACACATCACATTACTGTCAACAACATTTTTCCATGCAACTCTTTCGCTTGCTTCTTGCATTTCCCAAGTCACATCCAACAATTGCCTATTGCTGTTTCCACCACCACCACCACCATCGCCTTCACCATCACCATCATCACCTCCATTGTCATTTGCTAAATGCTTACATAACGCAAATAATTCGAAGCGTTGAAACGAAAGCGAATGTGCATTCAGCCAAAAGCTGCTTAAACTCACTCATTCACTCACTGGAGTTCGGCAGCAACCGCATTTTTCTTTACATGACTCAACACGAAAAATTTTCAATAAAATGCAGTTAAAAAACAACAACACCAACAACAATAAGTACAACAAGAAAAATGTAGAGAAAAATAGTTAAGAAAATGTTAGTGTATGTACAAAGAAAATGTTTATTTTATAGAAAACCAATAATTTACTTTTAAATGCCAGAGAAAGAGAGTTTTTTTTTATAGAGAGAGAATGAATGAATGAAGAGAATTTGATTGATCATTCAGAAACATGAGAAAAAATTTTTAAATTATATGTATCCAAATCTGTTGAATAAACAGTCAAATTATCTGTGACTTTTTGACTAAATTTCAGATGTCATTCAGCTGAGATCCGATAAAATGCTTAGCACAGTCTTCCTTTCACTAATTGTCATGTATTCTAAATTGCTTTAATTATAAGAATTTCATACGATTCTTTTTTAGTTGCATAGTACTAAACTTCATTACTTGAAAATCTTTCCCAATATTTTTAATGAAGGCTTATAGCTGGTTGGATGACTTCAAAAAGTTCGAAGAGATTATTTGGAGTTTTTCATTAATCTTCATTGATTATTATACTTATATAAAAAGCCTTTTGCTAGCACAGGACTTTGTCTTCATTACCGAAAATATTTTTGTAAAAGCAACGAAATTATCTTTTTTATGTTTTTCTAATCAAACTAGATACTGATATACCTCTAAAATATAGAAGTTTCAGTAGCAGTTTTCTACAATTGATAGACAAATTCGAAAATTTCTTGTACAAATGAAGAATTTATATCATAACATAGATGGCGTTTTTCTTAGCATACTACTAATATTTTATTTTAATTCATTTTATATATATTTTCATTTACTTTTTTATTCAATTTGTTTCTTAAAATTATTTTTTTTTTTTTTTTCAAGTGACGACATCTAGTAGCAACAGCTACAAAAGCAATAAGATACAACAAAAATGTGGTAGCAAAATGTTGAAACTCGCTGGTTAAGTTTATTTGTGGGCACAAGATGCAACAACATCAACAATCCACTATCCACTTGCATTGCACAAGTTTTGTCATTTTTCTTTAAGAGATTTGTGGATGCTATTTAATATTGTTGTTGTTATGTGAATTTTGTTGTTTTTGTTGTGCTTATTTATAATTGTTGTTATCTTAAAGTTAGTTAGTTAGTTACACAGCACGAGGAGGCCAGTAGTGCCAAAGCGACTTTATATTACAAAATAAGAAAAAAATACAAAAATATCTATCATGTTGAAAATGTGTCATGATGTTGCATGTTGCTCAATTTGATTCCTGTTTGTAATAAATTTTTATTTTTGAATTGATAATTTTCCGAAATGATGAAACAATTTGAATGAATGCATTTTTGTACAAATTTTGTATAAGTAAATTTTATTCATGATGAAATTTTGTAATGAGGGCAAAATATGAAAAGAATTTTTTAAAAATCAAAAAAAAAAACAAATGCTTTGATATATTTTTAATAAAATATTTAATTCATTTAATGTATTGGATTGGCAACTAAGTTACTGCAGATTTTAACATTCCTCATATCATTATTTTATTTTTGGGAAAAGGCTTTCAATGAGAAGTTTTGTTCTACAGGAAGCTATGTTTTTTTTTTATTTATTATTAATTTATTTATTAAATTATGTAAAATATACAGTAAATCACCTAATGATAACAGAGGGTAGACCGACGACTCAATGCTTTGTTAAGTTATTTTACTTAATTTATGTAAATCTTCAAGATCTTCATGACATGTTGGAAGCAATGATAACCACCATTTTTTTTTTCTTTAGTCAAAGTTCTAAGGTCGTAAAAACTTCTCGTGACACTTGTGTTGCACATTGAGTTCAATAAAGATCACATCAATTAGCGTCCATAAGGTAAAATTAAACCATCCCACACTTCTTTACTCATAGGCAAAGGTTCAAAAGTGTGAAACATGGGTTCTGCATGCTATAAATGACACACACACAAAAAAAAAAAAAAAAACAGTAAAAAGTACCTTTGGCTATGCCGAAGTTGTAATAATCTTCGCGCCCCTCCTAGTGGCCCGAGGGTCTTGAAATTTACATAGTTTGGTGGATATGGGTCAGATACTTATGGTGTAAAAATTCAAGTCGATAATACAAAGCACAAAAAAGTTTTTCTAACAAGAACATGATATTGGATGCAGGTTTGTATGGTGGCCTAATTCGGCTGATTCAGACAATTGCAATGCGTATGGTGAAAAGAAAGCTACGCGCAAAATTTCAGCACTCCAGCTGAAAAACTGAGAGACTAATTTGCATACATACAGACAGAGATACGGGCGGACAGGCGGACATGGCTAGATCAACCAGACACAATTTCGCCTGGAGATAAAATTTCTTTACTGAATTGTTACTGATGACGAAAAATGATACCTATACATTAATATGAGCAGTGTCTGCTCATGGAACAATGTGTTGGGGATTTGTGACATTTAGATGTTGAAGCTGTGAAAGCTGAGAAGCTTTAAATATATATTTAGGTTTGGTTGGCAATTGCTTCAATATCAACTTAAAATGGGAACCGGGTCACAGCAATACTAATGTTGTCAGACAGGACACTTTTGTAAACTCTTACTATATTGACACTATAACGAAAGATCCATAATATAACTGCCTTATCACACTCACTTTGCTAAAATAGAGACAAAGTCGCACAAAAATTCTGCAAGTTCCAAATAGGTAAATATGACTTTTGTTGAATATGTCGAGGTGTCGAAAAAAAAAGATAGCAGAGCTTTAAAAAAAAGTACATTTAATACACTTAGTTTCACCGTTACAAAAACGCAGCCTTGCTGCAGAATCTCATTTAAAATATTCTTTAATGTGTTTACTTAAATCACTTTCTTTACATTTTCAACCATATATCTTTTTTCAATGGACAAATGTCCCACTTTTTTTGATGAAAAACCTTAAATGGAACCTTGGAATTCTTACAAACAAAATGTCCTTTTTAAAAGAGATTTTTTGCGTGGAAAGTTATTCTGAAAAATCGTACATACAAACAAAATGACAAGCAACAAGAACAGGAAGCCACTCACAAATTCAAAAGCACGCAAGTTGCCACACACACACACACAACCACAATCATTGATGCTAACAATAAATTGAATCGTTGCACAATCGCAAAAAGTAACAAAAGCTACAAGATACAAACAAACAAACAAACAAATGCAACAATACCAAACCTCAAACACTTACGTACAAACATGTACCATATATTCAGATCATGATATTGCTTTTTGTGTGTAAGTGTGAGTGTGTATGTGTGTTTTGTTTGTTGTTTGTTTTTGCGTGTTTCTTTGTGATAAATATTTGCTGCCTTCACGAAAATTGCTTTAAAACACGTGTCCCTGACGCAGTTTACTCATTTTCATTTACATGAAATGTTTTTTATAAAGACATGACAAGGCATTGCAAGGCAAAGCAAAGGCGTAGCGCTTCAAGAGCCCTGCTGCAATGATGGTGCAACAAAAACAATTTTACTGTAGGTATCTGCGATTGAACGAAGTGAGATGACAGAATGACAAAGATACACACAACACAACGTTAAGCAAAACAAAACAACAGAAAAACTATACAAATAAGTTAAAAACAAGTTGAGGAGGCATCAAAAAGTATGTCAACTGCAGCGTCAACAGAAGAGTTAAGTGGCCAGATACACATGACTACTACTACAATAGTTGGTACTACTGACTCTGTTACAGGTAGGCGACAGATACTCTTACTGAGTACTTCAGGCTGAAATGCAATAAGTATCCAAAGAAGCGACCAACCGACAATAAGAAAATAAAAACAATATAAAAATGCATTCAAGTAAAAAAAAAAATAAAAAAAAATTTAATTCAAGAAAAAAATATAAATTTACAAAACAAAAGAAATGAAAAAACATTAAATTGAGACCACAACAAAAAACTAAAAAGAAATTAAAAGAAAAAAAAATATAACTACACTTCCAGCAAAAATTAAACAATTTGTAATGAAATTCCTGTCAAGGCCAAAACTAAGATTCATCATCATCTTCATCATCACCCCCATAATGATCATGCAAGATCATCAGTGAAAGATATCGTAGTAGTGAAATATGGGAAAGTGAAAATTAATTCTTTTCTTTTTTTTTTCATCTTTAAACTACAATAAGATTAACCCAGAAATGTAACAACTTTTCATTGTGGATTTCCATCAGCAAAGTAAGAGAAATACTGTATACAATAAATTGTCAAAAGATTCACAACAAAATGTAAGTATTTCATGTCGAATCATGTTACTTTTGTTTGTATTTATTTTTACTTTTGTTGGTACTTTTTTATTGGAGAGCATTACATTTATTATTTTGGTATTTTCACGTGAAATTTTTCAGTGTCACGCACTACTTAAATTAAAAAACAAAAATATCTACAATAACAGTATGAGGTATCTGCACAAAACCAAAAAAAAAAAAAAAAGTAAAACAAGTTAAAATTACTTAAGAAAAAAGAAAAAATAAAAAGAAGGAAAAAAGTATTGTTTGTGAGTATGGATTACTTGCAACTTGTTGTCTTAACAGATGAACATTAAAAGAAAAATCTATTCAATCGATAGAGAAAATCTTTCTCTAATTGGATTTTTTGTTTCATCATCATTGATTATTAGCATGATCAATCAATCAATTTAAAGAACCTTATAATGTTAACAAAGAATTGATTTGTAATGGATCCAAATTGTATGGAAAATTCGTTTATTAACTGAAAGCCTTTTTTTATAAAAATGACTTTGCATCTGAATATAATGCATCAAAGCCAAGGAGAATCAGTAACAGATATTAAAGTCTTTATGATATATGTATATTGTAGACAGTTTGATCGTCAGTATTACACTACACTGCAATGATGCTTACAATATTTGCAAATAATCTTTTGGTGGTGGATTTTGGGTTGGTTAGTTTGGGATGATCTTCTGCACCGGTTCTACATTATAAGCCTTTGCAACAGAGCTCTCTCATCAGATTTTTGTTTGTAGGCAAGAGAGCGCGAGGGCTAATATGGAAGCCGACGGTAGCCATGTCTGATGTACCACAGACAAAAATATTCTATGCCCCGTTTTGGTTGTTTTCTTTGCTTATCATGAAACACACACTTTCATACGAAAAAAAAAAAATGAACTGAAATGAGAAAAAATCTGTTTACGACAGTCTTACAATGAGAACACAAGCAATACACAAGAATCAGACAGCAAAGAAGAATCAACGATAAGTCTCTGATAGGCTCTTGAAATAAGTATAAAATTAAAATTTAGTTTAAGAAATTTATGGAATATTTGAAAAAAAATAGAGAAGGACACAAATAAATGACAAATATAAATAATTTTTTTTTTTAGCAAAAATTCATTCTATTAAGGATTTAATACTAATTATTACTAGTAAATGGATAATAATTTTTTTTATTTTCTTTTACATTTTTATGAGTATATGAGTGATGATTTTTGTTAAAGCAAAGATGTTAATACATAAATAATATCAACAAACAAAAAAAAAAAAAAACAGAAAAAAGGAAAAAAAATAAATGTATAAAATTGGCTTCTGCGCCTTTTGACCTTGCGTTGTGGCATTAAATTGCAACACAGTCTTATTTTTTTGTGCCAACATAAAACTACAAAAAATACATGACGGAACAATTTGCGTTGCTGCTGTTATTGTTGGCAAATTTGGCTCAAAGATCAGTAAACTGAGAAAAATATACAATACTTGAAAAGCAAAACAAAATCAAATCAAAAATAACAAAAGAAACAAGAAAATAAAAATGCTCCAAAATGATGTTGCAAGAATTGGAAACATTTAAACTAGACTACTGCTACTACTACTATATAAATATATCTATATAAATTCATAGATACTTACAGTATCTTAGAGTAGTCACCGCATACCCGACACCCGACTTAGCATCATAATGTTGTATGCAACAGTTTAGTGATTTCTGTCTGTGTGTTGTTTCATATTGTATTTCTCGTTACGCATGCAAGTCTCGATTCGTCAGATAGTATCAGATATTGATGAAACAAACGATCCATCGATCGAACAAACGAACTTAATTTCTATGACGATTATTTAATGATTTTTTGTATTTTTAAGTTTTTTGATTTTTATTTTTGGTGCATTTTTTGCTGCAACATTTTCATGTGTTTTAATGTTTTTCTTCTTTTATTTTTTCGCTCTTTGTAGCACGTGTTCATGACATTCTACCTCTTTTTTTGTATCATTCGTTGTTTGTTGTTACATGTGACTTTAGTATTTTTACTTTTTTTTTCTTTTATTATTTTTATGCTGCTGCATTCACCTTGACATAAACATTTCGTTGCAATTTATTCGCGGTCGCGTTTTGAGTTCACTTTGGGGCGGAATTTTTGTTGATTTGCTTTACTTTAGTTTAGTTAACTTTGCCTTGGTTCGTTTTGTTTTATGAATTAAATCAATTGAATTTTTATGATTTATCTACATATTATTTTTTATCGTTGATTTTCTCATTATTATTATTATTATTATTGTTGTTGTTGTTGATATTGTTGTTGTAGTTGTAATACAATTATATTTATGCAAAATCTTTCTGATTGCATTATAAGTACATGAGTACATGAGTAGTACACAATTTTATTCACCATTGATCGATGCGATCAAGGTAATGCGTTCAAGGTAAATTATTGTAGTTGTTAACATGAAGAAAAACTCATCTTCTGTTTGAATTTGACTTGAACTGTATAAAAACTGCAATTGCTCAACAGAATTACGTGTATAAGAACATTGATTGATGATCAGTTTTGATTATACTAGTTTACAAAAATTGAAGTTAAATAAATTTCATGAAAGTTTTATGATGCTTTAAGGACACAAGCATAAAAATACCTATTGTCTATAAATATAAATTAAACAAACCTTGTCTTGATAAAAGAGTTTATTGGCATCCCAAAAACAAGGTTTTCGTTGGTTCAGTGGTGGACTAAGTTCTTCGTTGACCTGATACTGCAAAACAGAATAACTGAATAAATATAAAAATATTAATATAATAAAATATTATAATATTTGTAAAATCAGTCTATAATTTGATTTAATTTTATAGGTAAACGATTGCCAAATAAAATTCGGTTTTGCCATCTTACTCAAGCAGGCTTCTCCTTATAGATCTTCCATCATTGAGAAATCAACGGAGATCTCTAGATATAAACTTTCTTCATAAGCTTATTACAGGTATTGTTGATTCACCTGATTCGTACCACTAAAAATTTTATTCTTCTAACTCTAGGTAGGTGAACTTCGCCTCACACGATACATATTTTTTTTTTTTTTGTCAAAGGAGGACGTTCCCTGCGGAATATTGTAAAAAAATTAATTTGTTGTTTTCCAAGTTTTTTAAGAAAGAATAATTACAAATATGTACAAAACAATCAAAGCACTACTAATAATTAAGTTGTTTATTTTTATATTTTTTGGCTGAACAAATCAGTTTTAAATTATCGGGTCTCGTTATAGGTAGAAATGAAGCTCATGATATGATTTATTTATGTTAATCTTTGTAACAAAAATGGCTTTCTATACTGGGACACTTAATGGCGTTTTGTCACTTGCTCATACATATTTTGTTCATTTGAGAAAAACTCTTTCGACAGGTGTGTTTTTTCCAGGCAGACACATAACGTACTCAATAATTATAAAGAAGTTCGATAAGTGGAGATTATTGGCACGGAAATGCTGGAATAATTCCATTCAACGGTTTTCAGCAATAACATTCTTAGCATTCCAGCTAGTGATTTTTTCATCTATCGCAAAGCTGAAAATAAGCAAAAATTCATCGAACACTTTCGGACCTTGGCGGCTGGTAATAAATTCTTGGGCGATCAAATCCATCACATTCTGTACCTCTTCCCTTGTAGGTATTTTCGTCAAATTTGCGCATTCCAAAAATTTAAGTTCTGTGTTGAATTAACATCTTTGCTCGAAGTACTCTTTGCTTGTCTTATAAAACTCAGTTGCCGCAGTTTTTACATTCTGCTGGTCAATATCAGCGTCTGATTTCTCTCTTTGAAAGCAGGACTTTTATGCTCTCGGTGGGAATAACGGGACGGAGAGCCTGAAGGAGGGACTGTTCCCTCTCAAAGCGGGACGTTACTAATAGCTATGACACAAGTCGATAATTAAAATTATTTTTCCGTTTGTCTGATCTAATGCATAAATTCCAATGAAGAAGAACCCAAAATCTGGCATTCAGAAGTCAGAAATAACTTGACTTAACTCAATATTAAAAAACGTGAACGATGCAATTTCTATGACGTATCCCTGTTAATGTACCCAATATTTGTCTCTGTCTACACATTGGCTATAAGTAGGGGCATAACTAGCTCATGCAAATTAAATTACTCCAACGGGTCAGAGACTACTTATAATAATTAATAGTTCTAATTAGTAGTAATATTTTTTTTTTTCGTTTTATTTTGAATACGCCAATCAAAAACCAAAGTACATGTGAGACATATGTATCATACATTAACAGGGGAAATAGAATTTTATCACACTCATTTTAACTTATAGAACATCATAATTGGTGACAATTGTGACCACGACGCAGATCAACAGGGTGAAGTCATTTAATACGTCTACGACACTATGGATTAAAATTTCGGCAGCAAGTGGATTGTGATGAGAGATCAGCTGATCGTTGTGTCTACTATTGTGTCTGTTTATTTCTTCCAAACTGAAGACATCTGTATTTCAATGTGTAATGTCTTGTTTCTGATGAACTATGATGCGTCAGTTATCTTCCGGAGACATGTTTTCTGTGTCCTGCTCAGAGTTGAATACCATATGTCCAAGATGGCTTCAGAAGTAATTTATTGCCTATAATATTAAAAAAAAATATAAAAAAAATAAATTAATAAATGAAACAGCGAAAAGATGAAAGTTTGAAATTTTTTTTGAGATTTTTAGTTTTTGGAAAAATATAAATGATAAAAAGAATAAAAAGAATATTAGAAAAAAATAATGATTCGAAAAAAACGATAGAAATGCTACGTGGTCTTATTATTTTAAAGACAGAATGACCCTAATTAACAAAGAATAATGTACAGATTCATTTGGCAGTTGATTCACTGCCTCATTCAGTATAAATATTTGTCAGATTTACCATCCTGCAAATATTTGCCAAGTCTAAGCTCAAAGAAATGTTTCAGTAGTAAAATATTTATCCATTAAAAAGAACAATAAAAGAAAATTATGAGAACCTTGACAGATCTTATAACAATATATGGAAGAGAATGATAAATTAAGTGTATCAAACTAAATGGTGGGAAATTTAAATTCTGTTCAAGAAAATATTTTATTTTTTTTTTTTCTAGTCAAGTCAGGTGCTTATCATACAACCACCATATAATTTTTCAATGAATTCATGCGTAATACATCGTAATCTATGGGTTTAATACCCTCATCAAGCCAATAAGTTATTGCATTTGAATCCCATACATTAATATTGTTCTAAAATATCATAAACAATAACTGACATGGAAAATTTATGATGCAATAAAAAGTATAAGCCCCAAATCTTAAACCATAATCACAATTACAATGAAAAACAATTAAAAATTACTAAATAATAATGACAACAGTTAAGCGATTAAGTAACTCGAATTTAGTGCAGAAACAATAAAATGTTGCAAATCCTAAAGCAAAATTAAACAAAAATTTAAAATCATCAAAAAAAAAAACTGGATAAAGAGATAAATAAATGATGTGAAAACAAACAAAACAAAAAAAATTATAAAAGACACCTAGCAATAAACCAAAGAAAACCAAATATTAAGATATACAATTATAAACAATACTCATCAATACTATGTAAAAACAACACGAACAACATTTAAAAATAAGAGTAAATGTGCAGATTGGTCCAACAATATGAAAATGTCTGCAAGGCATGAAAAATGAAAATGAAAACTTGAAGACAACCATAAACAACGAATTGAAGACAAAGCAACCAACTATGCTGGATGGGAGTGAAGAAGGTGGTGAGTGTGGATTTAGTGAGTTTGTGAGTCAAACATGCTACGCCCGCATTTGAAAAATTGAGCTTTAACATGCCATAAGCATTACGCCAAATATTTAAGAAAGATAGTGAGAAATATATGTATGCATATACAGAGAGAGGGAGAGAGAGCAAATAAATGTACACATTCCGATAGAGTCAACAGATACTCAACTCTCAGCTCCCTGTAGCATTTCTCAGTTGCGAAGTCAACGGAGTAAAGCAACAAGTGCAATTACCTTGGCTATAAGTGCCACTATCAGTGCACTGACGCGACTGGAACGGCTTAGTTTGCTGTCACAATGCGACTTCGTAATATGAAACCAAGTCAGTAGTGGAAGTTAAGTGTAAGCAAACTTTTTACATCTAACGTCTGAAACGCGAGTATCGAAGTTTGCAATTTTAAAATGAAAGACTTAAGCGCCAAACTTGTTTGGCACGCGCCAAAATGATACATTAGGTATATACAATACAATTCAATACAATACAATACTACTACCGATTGCAATCGTTTTGTTGATCGTACATCAAAACACATCACATCACATCACATCGCGTCGCATCATGTCTTCAAACCATTTGGAATTACAATTTGCTCAAACATCTTTCTAATATCAACAATAAATAACAACAAAAATAATAATATATACATATTTTATTACCATTCATTCATATTCATACAACTACGAGTATCTGTATGTAGGATGTATTGCAATTGGGGAAGCTCAATGTGTGAAATGTAGGCGGTCTTGTCTGGTTAAGTTGGTTATTTCGTTTAATATCTACATACCATACATTGAATATGAGTATGTTCCAGCAGCTCAAACATGTTGATGATTTTGTCTTATGTGATGCTGAAAGCAGTATTTGAATCTCAATTTTATGTAGGAGAATTTATTCATTTTGGAATAGGAAATGAATTCATTAAGATAAGCAATCCTTGTCACTATCAATCCCAATATTTTTGGCCTTTAAAAACCTTCTGAAAGATACCAATAAAGAATTCATAATACAATATAATTTGAGATGAATCTATTGTTTAGATATATACTAGGGACAGCTAATATATACAAATTATAAAACAAAGTCAAACCCCGCCCGTCTTTGTCTGTTTGTTTGTCTGTCTGAACGAGATAAACACAAACACTTTCGAACGGATTTCAATACGGGTTTCATCAATGGACGGAGGTATTCATAAGGAAGGTTTACGAAAAAAGAAAAGAAAATTCGAAAAACAGAAATGAAAAGCCGAAAAATCTAAAAAAAAAGGAAAAAGTGATGTGTGAAAAATGAAATACATATAAATCTTAGTGACATACATATTTTAAAATCTATCAAGTCATTTTTGTCATTTCATCAAGTCAACCAATCAGTATTCACCAATTTCTTAAGAAGGAGAGGCAGGACAACTTCTGCCGGTGAGTCTTGTTGGGTGATAAATAGAAAATAAATAAATAAATTTTATTTTTGGTTGGATTCCTTTTTGAAATCATGCAGTTTAGTAGTATTGAGAGAGATACTTATAATAGGAATCTTATTTCAATATTTGCTAATTTTTATTATTATTTTTTTTACAAATCTCTCTTTTCAGTTTCGGTACAGTGCCTTAAAGTTGTCCTTGGTTGTTATAAGGTGCATTTCAGCATTCGCTGAGTAAGACCACGGGAAATACAAATATGTAATAAGTTTATTTCCCAACTTCAACTTCTTCTTGGAACGCAAATTTTTTTTTTGTGTTTGGTGGCTCGTGGATGCAAACAACCGTAGCACTTGCGGCATATCATCTTGCCAGAGTTGTATTTTTGTGCGAGAATACGCAACGATGGTTCAATGATACCATGCCCATGAATGGTTGACAACTTCTGAATGTTGCCATCCTCCAGTTGTTTGCCGCCGAAGATCAGACTCTGTTGGTCTGGTGGAATACTGTCTTTGCCTTCGATTTTAGCCTTAACATGCTCGATGGTGTCGGAAGGCTCGACATCCAAAGTAATGGTCTTGCCAGTAATAGTTTTCACAAAGATCTGCATTTCCGTGAGTTTCAATGGAAAAGTGCAGCAAACAAAACAAAAACAACCTTTCAAGCTAAGCAAGTTTAAATTTAAGATTTATTTGGTTTTGTATTTTTTGAATTTCTCGAAACTAAATAAAGTTTGACATATGAAAAAAAATATTATATTATTAATTCTGATTATTATCTCTAAAAATAGTTTTCTTTTCCTCAATTATTGTTATTCAATTAAGTTATCATTGTACACAAGTTCGATGCAACATGTTTGTTTCAAACATGATTGGCATGATCATGCCAATGTTGAGCTTGGATTGTTTTTCAAAGTTGAGCTCGCTCGCTTGTGCATAGTAGAAGAAAGAAACCGGAGATTTGAATTTATTTAAGCTTACAAAAAATTCAGTTGAGATACAACTCTTGAGTTAAATGGTGCCTTCAATAAGAAAAAATATATAACTAAAAAAAAACAACAATATAAAAAAAATGTATATATAAAGACGTGAAAGGACTGTTTTCATTTTAAAGAAGCAAAGAACTTCAACTGTTGCAAACCTTATTTACTCGTTTAAGAAAAATAGAAACATTTTAACAAATTGGGAAAATAAAATCATTTAAAATTAAAATTAAATAATGAAAATAATTTTTATTTGATGGAGAAACTAAGAAATAAATTTTACTAAAAACCAAAAAAAAAAAAAATTATAAAAAAGTGTTAAATGTGAAACTTGAATGAAAATATATACATATAAATAGTATATTCGTATATAGTCGAAAAGTTGAAAGCAAGGAGAGAAAAAAGCGTGCAAAAACTTAAGAAAAGCAAACAAAGGCACAAAACCGCACAAAACGTAACCGTTACGCTCAAATGCAACTGTTGCAAACTGAGTTTCTGCCTTTCTGCCTGCTTCCCGACTTTCCCAATCGCCTGTCAGCTTGCCTGCCTGACTACCTGCCTGCCTGCCTGCCTGCCTGCCTGACTGACTGCCGCCTACCAACCTTAGAGTGTTACCAACTTGTTGCGGTTATTTTTGAACTAACAAAACGCTTAACTGATAAAGTTTGAAATTTTATTTTGAGAGTTTTTTTCTTTCCAATTCCATTTGAACTTTTATTCGATTGTTGTTGTTTGCTGGTTAAAGTGTTTGATTGTTTGCTTGTGTAAATGGCCAAAAGTGTGGATTGCAACTATCAACATCTTGGCCGGTGGCCAATAGTCGCCTTATTATATGCTTTGATCGCATTTCAGATATTTAGCAGTGCCAGTGGCTTTACAATACTTTCGCCCTTCAGTTATACTTCGTTGAGTTTTAAGAATCTTTTAAATAGCGTCCTATTGTCAAGTAATGCGAATCTAGCAGGCGGTGGCCGTAATCTTAAATCGGATGTACTGGAAGATGCAACATTGATAACGGTAAGTTTATATACTTAATATATTGGCCTAAATTTAAATCATATCATGCATAAAGATAACAGTAGATCATTGTACATATATACTTAAAGTATTATAGTTAATGATCTGTAATCATAAGGTTAATGACAGTTTTCCGTTTGTGGCACAAATAGCACATAACTAAAGACCCTGCGAAAGACAGAAAGAATGAGTGAATGAATGAATGAATGAACATTGTCTGTTGGTCAGACAGTTGAACATATGCCACATAAAATAAACTCATAGTCTTCTGTATGTTTGTTGCTACTTATTTTTTGTCGCTCTGTCGGTTATTTTTTTACTTGAATTCATTGAATTTTTCTTTTCTCCTATCATGCTTTCGTCAATTGGTCACGCCGTAGACAAACTTTGTCAGTCTAGCTGTCTGTCTGTCAGTCTAACTGTGACTGTCTGTTTGTCTGGTGCTTAAGTTGTTAACATTGACATTAGACTAACATTCATAGTTTTTGTTATTGTTGACCATAGCCTTCATCTTCGTTGTTGTGCCGGTTTTTCATTTACATCTTTGCACTTCTTTGTGCTTCTATGAGCTTCGTTGGGTCTTCTTTTCTTAAAAATATAAAATAAACTTTTTTTAAAAATTATTTTTCTATGTCAAATTAATTTACAAGTTTCACTGTTTTTTTTCCCCTTTTTTTTTTTCTTTTTTCATTTACCATGAAAGTTTTTTGTTATTATTATACAAAAGTTTTAGGGTTCATTAACTTTTTTTATTCCAAAAATCTTTTTGGTAATAAAATGAATAGAATCTCCATTGAATGGAAGTTAAGATTCTGAAAATAGAATAAAATAATATCAGAACAACCATCAAAAGACGAACTACAAACACTACTAATTTCTATTTAATTGTTTTTTTTTTTATTTTTGTGAGAGGAAGAGATGAATCCCTTTTGACTTATTGCCACGATCTTAACTACTTGAGTGGTGTATCCCATTGATTTCTGTATGACTTCGGAGTAGATACTATTTATTCATCTCGTCTTCTTCTACTTCAGCGTTGTTGTGCCATCACTTCTTCGTCATTTGTTTGCCTGTACAGTAAATTAATTATTATATTAGAGTATCCAAGATTTCCGTTAAAAAACTATATAGAAGTTCTGCAGTTTATTTATTTTTGCATCCACTTAAAAATATCTTAAATGCTGTGCTTGTCTTTATATTATTCGGATTCTATTAAATGATTGATGATTGATGTATCTATTTTTATTTCTAAAATACATTCGAAGAATCATTTAAACCTCCTAAATACCTAAGAACAATATTATACTTATAGAGTTTCTACGATACTTGTATCATACTGACAGATCTGTGATGCTTGAATTGATTCTTAAATGTTAATATTCTTAGACATATTTTTTATTATACTGATCCAACTACGCCTAACTATGAATTTAGTTATATGTCTAGATTTGCCTAAGTTATTTCTCTTTAGATTATCACAGTCATATTTTTTACTTCAATTTAAATGTCATTTTCAATAAATCAAACTAAAGTTTCTATGTAATATTCCAACTTATCATTATGAACTTTTTTTCCTAACTAATTTGTTTTTCTGTTTAACCTTTACTCGAGTAGTCTATTGAGTAATCATCATTCCTCACTTGAATTAAGAAAACCTTGACTTGCTCACCATAATTTCTATAAAAAAAAAATACCTTTAAAGAATTTCAAAATGAGTTCAAAATGTAGTGCATTTGATGGCAGATTTCTCAACAATTTGACTTTACAATGCACGTCGTCTTTAGATGCTTATCGTTGTAGTTTTGGTACGTAGGCTTAACTGACCTTGCCCAGCGACACTGAAACACTTAAAGAAAATGATATAAAATCTCATAATTTAAAATTTAATTAATCCAAAACACATTGAAGTAATGCATTTGAATATTAAATATATTGTATTTCAAGCAAAGATTGCAAAATGTTACAGAAACAAAAAAATAAAAATTTGAACACAAAATTCCTATTAAAATATAATCATTTAGTTCAATGGAAATCTTCAGCAAATTAAATAACAAATTTACCAAATTTTGAATGTGGAGTCAATGAAAATCAATAAATCAAAATAGCAAACTGTAATAAAGGGGCAAAAACCATATACAAAAAAGATAAAAAGATAAAGTGGAGGCATAGAAGAGTTGTAAAAAAAACAACTAAAGACTTGACAAACCCAATAAATTTCAATTATCAATATTATGAAGCAAATAAAGAAATGATTGAGTGTCAATTGAGATTTATTCATTAATATTGTATCTAAAATGTATTAACACTTGAAAATTTTAAGTACTAGTTTTGTATCTACTATAGTATATCCCATGATTGCACTTTGAATATCATCAATCGCTATTTCTTTGTGATAATAACAGATGAAATATAATTACTTGCTGAAGTCTTTAAAATTAAAATCTTTATAATTGTAGGTTTTTTTTTTTTTTGTATTTTAAATAATTATTTGTGTCTTTATTCGATCTCTTTATATTTATAAATACTTAGGACTAACAATAATGTTTCAAACCTTACATTCTAACACTTATGTGTCTCTTCTGTAATGAATAAGAAGGGTTTTACTTAACATTACGGGCCTCTAAATTTAATAGCTAGTGGATTAACATGTTGAGCTAGTTTATCCATATAATTACGTTTATGCTTGGAACATTCTTTTTTTAACACCAATACTTGCAGGTCTTTGTAGATAATAACCCATCCAAGCCTCAGACCAAATCTAGGGTTAATTAGCCAGTGAATACTTTGTGCTTTTAGTTTTAAATATGTCTTTTTAGCTTCTATGTGTTTCCGCCAGGTGATACGCCATTGTTGAGCGCCAAGATAAGTTATCTCTTGAGTTTGAAGAATTGTAGCTCCATTTAAAGTTACCGGAGAACAAGTCCGATAATTCGGTATAAATGAAACGTGCTTACATTTCGCCATATTAACTTTATTTTTCCAATTAGATAACCACTCTAAGTTAAGATGTTAAGATGATTATCTTTAACTGGGCTAAGGAAGCGGCTGATTATAGTAGTGTAATCGGCAAAAGTTGATGATATAATTAGAGAACTTGTAGGAATATCAAACGTATATAGTTTTTAGATTGATATGCATCACTTGTAATATGGCATAACCAATTCCAATTCCAATTTTTAAGATGTTAACACATTCAAAAATTGTCAAATAATTAGGAGGTAAAAAAATTACACAAAAACGATTACCTGTCTCTTCATACACAAAATGAAAGTAAATAATTTTGTATTTTTTTATTATTTACAAGAAAAATCATCATATAGGGAGCTTAACTATTAAATACTTTGATATATGTACATACGTACTAAATACACATGATGTAGATTGTGTTAGTCTTGCAAAAGGTGGAAAGCGGGACGAACGTAACATAACATAACGTAATGTAATTTATGTGATTTACGTGATTATTCAAAAACAAAACAAATCAATTTTTTTTTTTTTTATTTTGTTTTTTTTTTTTTTGTGATTATTTTTTATTATTATTTCTGTAAAATGCCTTGACATGATGTGTTTCTGTATGAAAACCAAAAAAGTGCCAGAAAATTAAAACAAAACAAAAAATATTTGTAAAATATTATTATTGAAATTGTCACCAAATTGTTATACTTATGAACAAGAAGGAGGAAAAAAGGAGATGTATAAGAAGTTGTTAGTAAAGGGCAATTCACTGAGCATACAAAATCGAAAAAGCGTTTCAAACTTATGCAAAGTCATGGCTTCGCTTCAGCGATGGAAACTTGAATAGGCAAAAGCCTAAATGCGTTCAATTGGCAAATGCTGCGAATATAAACAGTTGTTTTTTAAGCATGACCAATGCTTCGTCCAAATCAAAGACCCCAAAAGAAAAACAAAAAACAGAAAACTAAAACTAAAACCAAAACCAAAACCAAAACTGAATTGAAATCAACGTAAGTTAACTTAGTTTAAAGTTAGGTTGACTTGGGCCAAAAAGCCAAGACAAATGTTATAACAAAACACAAAATTTGCAGCACGTAGTAATTACATAACTTTTATAGGTAACAACTACTACTACAAATAACGACAATATAAGGTAAGAAGAAACCCCCAAGCCAAGGCATAGTAATAAATTGAAATTGTCAACAATAAACGAAAAACGGAAAAAAACGAAGAAAAGATATACTTAAGTATAAAAACATTTGATCGAGTGATCAACTCAATGAATTCACTATAGTACAAAGGGTTAGCCATGAACAACGCTACTATTTGCTGTTGTTATTGTACTTGATAAAAAGGTTTTAAACGGGGAACATTCCGAACATGCAGCAACAGGTAATCAACATGCAATTAGAGTAAAGTTACCCCAACTTTACACCGAACCTCACCGCACCTCTTAGCCAGCAACCAGCAGCCATGATGACTAGCATGACTGACTGACTTTGAAATATAGGTCGTGCCATCAGACATCGTCACAATTGTACTCGAAGTCTTGGCCAAGTTATCCAATAAAAAAAAAAAAAAAACAACAATTACAATAAATGAAAGAAAAAAACAGTTGGCTTAGTGTTAGTAAGTATGTAAGTACTTTGACTGGGATGTCTACTACGATTACTTGGCAAGCATTTAATGTTTGATCTAAAACTAATACTTACTACTACTATTACATTAATAATTTCCCTATAAAAAATCTTCAGTCTAAACTAAAAATTGTATAAGTTGCTAAAACATAAAATAAAAATAAGGAAATAAATTTGTTTACTCACCATTTTGGCTCGGAAAATGTTTTTATTTTTATTATTTTTTTTTTTTTAATTTCGTATCTCCTTCCATCATTACATTTTAGTTTTATTTCAGTTTCTTGGTTTTATTTCTTGTTACGATTTTGAAGATTTCCGCATGGTTTCATTGTTAAACAAAGAAGAAATTGAGTTTTTATAAAGAAAAATGAGAAAAAAAAATAAAAATATTTATAATTATTTATATATAATTGTAAAATTAAGACTTTGGGTTTATATGTTAAATGCATTTGCGCATTTTAAGTTGAAATAATAGGTAGTTTTGTTTGAAATCTTTACCTTAATTGGTTTTCTTTATAGGAAGAGTAGTATATTGCCTTTATTTATTTAAAATATGTAAAAATTACTATTCAATACATAAACTTCTTTTGAATATTATGAAATTGTTATGAATTCAGACTCATAACTGTTCGACTCATCATAAATTCATGATCAATGTGACCCTTTAAATAAAGTGAAATAGTCAAAATTTACTTCAAACTCACACTCAAACTAGGAAATTATTATCAATTTAGACTCGTAGCATGAAAAATCAATATTCAAGGAATATCATGTGGAACTTATGAAGGCCTCCAACTCCACATCAGTCAAGACTTAGCTCCTAATATCTATATATAATAGTTAATGAACTTACCTGCAAACCTTTATCGATTCCTATTTGCTTAACATTTAAGAATTTGATAGCATTTCACCATATTCAATTAAATCCTGATTAAGTTGATCAACGAACTCCCAGTTATCTTTTTATCAAAAGAAGACATTGCTTGAATAGGAAAGACCTTAGGGAAAGTTGCCAACCAAATCTTCAGGTCATTTGTTGCGTGGAACACTCTTGTTTCGACAAGCTGTAGCAGACCAAGATTCTTCTGGCAACGCAAAATATTATAGAACCCAATAATTTGTAGAAAGATTTCAATACTTTTATCCTCTAACCGACAGTAACAGAAATTATGCTTATATTGTATTCCCACTCTCATATTGTGGTAAAATCTCATTTACCATAAGCAAGTTACGTTTCTTAGAAATAAAGTGCCAAGCATAGTTTAATTTTCCAATTAATTGCTTATCTGCATAACAATCAATGGAATTCCTAATAAAATTCTAATACCCTTTGCCATTCAATTCCATTTAATTCAATCTATTGTGACAAATTTTTTGTTTACATCATTTTCATAATATTTCTCACAATCAGCATATAAAATTCTTTGAATAAATTCCAAATATAAACAGCAAAAGAGTTGCACCCTTATATAATAAACTCGTTATCTTTTAATATTACATATTTATTGTATTTTATATACAATACTATTATATTAAATACTAGTTCCAAATCGGAAATCAGGGCTATCATACATACACGTATATATATGATAATAAATAATGATGCAGTTTTATTATTTGTATTTACGATTTTTCGATTCTTCGAGAAACTCCAAACTAAGTCATTATCAGTTTTCAATTAAGGCAGAAGTTCAAATGTGATTAACCTTTAGAGTTTTTAGTATACAAAAAATTCAAATATAAACAAGAAAAACTTAAAATTTATGTCACTTTAAAATTCACAAAGACAAAACACCAAGAAAAATATAAAAAAATTAAATAAATAAATTAAAGAAAACCGGTTGCGGTTTCTTGTAATAAAAAAACTCAGATCAAATACTTAAATCAAAGTCATAATGGGGGAACAAAATGTATCCATGTATTTTATCTCGAAAACAAGAAGTCAATATCAAGGTCAGGTAAAAAATCATTAAGTTTTCATTTTCACCTTCCTAAAAATATAAAATAAAATAAAATAAAATAAAATAAAATATGTATATTGACAATGCACATAATATCGTTTTTGTTTCCTTGTCTCATTTTCAATACAAAACTAAATATGATTTCTTTGATTGACAATACTGAATGTATCTAGATACATACTTATATTTGTAAACTGAAAGCAAAAGTGTTTTTATGTAAATAAAGTTAGTAATCATAAATTGACGAATTTGCATTCAAAATAAAGACACGCATCGTCGATCATAATGAAATTAGTTTTGTGTGTAGATGTAAATAATATAATAGAGAAATCATATTAAAGCGACACCCATTTTACTTATAACAATAATAATAATTATTATTATTATTTTTATTGTATAATGATAATCATGATAATGATGAATATTATAATGACAAACGATGAACATGAAATTAACAGTTAATGAATGAACAAAGGAAGAGCGATCAAGACCAGACAAATTAGTGGGTCATGATGAACAACGTTGACAATTTGTTAAGTTAATAAAGTTGTAGATACTAAGATATTGTAAATTTAGATAGATGATATGTTAAAATAGAAGTGCAAATAACCGATAATGTCAGCAACGAAAGATCCAGCAAATGCATAATTATTAAGTTTAAATTTTTATGTGTAGTCTTTATGTATGCTTTTTCTCTTCATAATACTATGAATAGGAAATATTAGTTTGTTGAGATGTTAGAAGTGTAAAGAATCGTGTATAAAAGTATTCACATGTGGAATGATCAACGCGACTGGGATAACAGATTCTAGTTAGTTTCTATGCAATTTATTATTATCATAGTTTTTAATCACATAATTTTTAGTTGAAAGGAACTCAAATTACTGGAGAAGGTGCACAAAATATTTGATAATTTTCACTAATAAATAAATAAAAATATTTTCAATAATAATAATAAATTAAATTAATTAACTATTAAAATCAATTTAATTAAATTAAAACCAAAAGAAATTTTCAAATAAATTATATGAAAATAAAACATTTTCACAAATAAGTATATATTGATTTGTGAATAATGATAAACTAAACTGAATCGTGTGGGTAAAACAAAAAGTTCATTATTGTCATAGGTCGGGACCATACAATTTTTAGCGTCACTGAAACGCTCGAGTGATGCCAGTTTTATCTTTCGCCTCTCGCCTCTCGTCCCTCATCAAATTTCTTATTTTGCCTTTAGTATTTTACGTAGTTGCTTTGTTTTGATTTATCAACATATTTACTTTTTGCTTTAGCATTTTGCTTCATAATTTTTTGTTTGTTTTATTTTTATTTTTTGTTGGTTTTTCGTTGGTTTCTTGTTGTTTGCTTATTTGTGTTTAGTTTGATTGCAACAAGCAAAAAACTTATAGTTTTTTTTCTGTTTTGTTCAAATTGTTTAAATAATAATAAAATGAATATAAAATGTTTTACTAAAGTTCGGTTTTTTTTTCTTTACTATACAAAACGTGTATTTTCTTGAATTTGCCACCTTAAAAGTAGACAAAAAAAAAAGGGCAAAGTACATAATTGTGTTCGAGGTTCACATATGTAAGTGCAAGAAGGTCATATAGGGACATGCTAATAAAAGAAGCATAATTAACAATAATGTGTCACTTGATTAACACTTCTTACAATTTGGGTAAGACTTGTTATGATAGTATTATATCCTATCCCATTCTGAAGATTTTCATTGTATTAAAGAAAACTTTAGTACAAAATTTTTATAAACTTCATCAACTTGTACAACTTGAATATCAATAAATATCATAATAATAATACATACATAAGTTCGAGATATACATTTTCATATAAACAAACTTATGATTCTATTTTCAGTTCAAGTGGTCAATGGTTTTTATATTAACAGAAAAAATAAACTTCAATTTCTCCACTTAATATATTTTTCAATAAATTCCAAAAGATCTTTTGCAATTTCATAAAAGAGGACAAACATATAAAAATATGTGACAGCAGTTTTTGACTACAAAATGACAATCAATGACAACATATTTTGTAATACAAAGTAACATAAAATCTGTAAAGTCAAAAAAATTTAATATTCGAACATAAAACTCAAATAAACTTTGACTATGACAGAATATTCGCATGCAACTGGTATCTTTCTGATATTTCATAAATGCAACTGTCAGTAGTGGGCAAATAAATGTTGCAATAATGAATAAAGAAACAAGTTATGAAAACTTAAAAAAGCAAATATAAGATTACATTTATTATACAAAAGTAAAGTCTATCTGATTGTTCCGATTTTAATAAATATTTTGAGCAAAAATAATACTCTTAAAGCCAGTTCATTCCTGGCAGTTATTTATAGAAATATCGATAACATTTTCATATTTCCTAAGATACAAAAGTTTTCCATACTATAATTGATTTTCCTTCTATAGGAGAAGCGCGAACAAATTAAGTAACATTAGGTTTCCGCACAGCAATCAGAGACCTTTGACATACATAGTAATAAAAAAAAACTTCTGTGTTATATTTCATTTTCAAAGGTTTAAAACTAAGAAATTAGTATGAATGGAAATGGACAAGAAAATGGAAAATGGAAAATGGAAAAAAGTGAATGAATTTTTCCCCTATATCTTTATATAATTTTTGAGTTATGTGGCATCACTTTTAATGACCTAAATGAACTGGTCATAGTACCATCTACCAACTACACTAACATACTCGAAGAGATCTCCAATGATTCCTTTAATGCGTTACAAACATCACGACAAAGTGTTAATAACTCATTCACACCATTGTGAGAGACATAAAATCAAGCAAAAGTCAATACATAGTGCAAAATATTGTGCATAGAGCTGCCAAAAATTGGCAATAATCATTTGTTACTTTTTGTCAGTAACAAAATTGCAAAGAAAAATATGAAAAATATCTATATATAACAAAAATGAAAGACAAAATTATTTGCTATGATGATTGCAATTTAGATTTTTAAATAAAATAACATTAAAAAATATCTTAATTTTATATTAAGAGTTCGAATATTTTGAATTGGTAAAATCATTTAATAGATATTATATAAATGTAGGAATTCCCCCAATTTACCAAAGAATTATATAGAAATTTTTCGTAAAGGAACCTAATTTCTATACAATTCCATCACGGCATGTTGTAATGTCGCAGTATTTTAAACTGTCTGCTACGTCTAATCAGTAAACTTTTCTTGACAAATAAAAGACTCATTTTCAAGCAAATGTTGCCCAGATTTGAGGTATAGGTCTTTGTCACTATTGCTAAGTTATTATTTGTTATTATAATATTAGTTCTAAATAAATAAATTCATTTTCTAACTTAATTTACACCTATTCATCAAATATCTTAGTATTGAAGTTTATATTATTATCTATTAAGTTATTTGAATGTTTTGGGCAACAAAAAATTAAATTGAGTTGAAATAAATAAGTTATATAATGCCCAGAATTGGCTCCACATCATACAAATTTGGGGAATCATTTCTGTGTAAAATATATGGAAGCTTCATGCTTTTTAAAACAAGGCTTTAAGCCAAATCAAGAGAGCCATGTTGTTTGTCCGAAACTCTACCCTACATAAATATTTAAAGATGCCTACAGTATTTGAGGAAATCACTTTACATGGCAGCCGTTACTATCAGCGAATATTAAGGCGACAGCTCTCACTCAAGATGCGATGCAACGAAGGCTAAAACGACCTTTTATAAAGAATAAGTTCATCCACACAATTGTATAATTTTTCTGCGTAAATAACACCCACATAATTATTACCCAACCAGAATAATATTTTATGTTAATAAGTGATTAATATTTAAATAATATTGCTATTAATAAATTTTAAAAAAAACTCACTATTTACACTATTTTCAGAAAATATTGTCACTTTGTTGTGATGTTTGTCACACACAGAGTTGAATTAAATAGTAGAATGTAAAATATAAATCTCTTTTCCGACAAAAGTTTCATTTACACCAATGAAATGAATAAATGACCCAAAAAATCGGATCGATTCATCTAAATTTTTACTTGTAGATAAACAGATAAAGAATCTGATTCGATCAGATTGCCTTATTTTGAGAAATGCACTTCTATAACCTAAATTATTAAGCTTGCTACAAATTTTGATATAAACTAAACCATAATCTAGCAATTTTTTATTTAATTTGATATGTGTTAAGGAAATATTTAATATATCTATAAGAAATTATTTCCATTTCATACAGTTTTTTCTGTTTTGATATTTTTCCAATTCATAAATTTCGTACCACTTCCTCTTAACTTATTCGCTGTAAATTATTTTCTTTACACACATATCATTGTGAGATTTTCTATGTAAATAATCAAGAAATATATACAACTTGAAATACGTAATATTATATTATATTTTCTTGATTACAACATATATTGTATATTTTTATTATTTTAGTTTTTCTTTGCCAAGGTTAATTAAAATGCCAACAGTGTTCAAGTATCTGATGGTCAGTCACCATAAATGTTGATACTGCTACTTATACCTAACTTTGTATTACTAACTATTCAACATTTATAAGTATTTGAAGTAACTTTTTGAAGTATAATTCGACTTACTCTGTTTGCCTACTTTATTTATTATGATTTTGTATTTTCATTTTACTTGAATTCGTTGCATGTTGCCACTATTTCAATTATTTATTTCAACTTTTGTAAATAATTTATAATGAAAAAGTAAGTTTTATTTGAATTTTGTTTATATAATACTTATAAAATGAAATACAATACTTACTTACCTGTAATAGTAAATAATAAGAAAGAAAAAACTTAAATAGAATCTAAGCTTTTTAAAAATAATGAACAATTTCTTATATATAGGAATTTGCAAAGGTAAATTGCTGCTAATATTTATCAAAGATCCCATAAAACACCTATGAATGGTATAGATTACAATGACGAAGTGTATTCATTGCTCATGATTGAACTTGTCTGTTAACGTAGTCAGAGTTTTTTAATTACTAGAAGATGATGAACCCTTAAAAATTGTTTTTTTTAAATGTCAACACCAACATCAATACATTATCCTTAACAAAAAACATCTTTCAAGACTCAATTTTATCAAATACCTATGGCTTCGCCAGGGGCACACTCAACATTTCCTTACCACTAAGTTATCAATCATGCAATGATATCTTAACTTATACATCCCACACATCTCACACAAATCTTTTACATATCTTAACAATAACAGTAAACAATTGAATTACAATATATTTATGGATAAGTTACACATATTCCCAGATAGAGTATGCCAACCAAAGTTATTAATTTAACTTATTTTTTTAACTATTTGAATAAAGTTTTATAACAATAATGGGTATAAATGGACGAATACATATTCTATATATCAATAAAGTATTCATATAACTCAATAAAAAAATTGTTTATGCGGACTTCTGTTTTTATTCAGATACAATATTTGTGTTTAACAAATCAGAATAATTAAAGTATAATATATTAACTTAAAGTTCCAAGATAATTGGATGTAATAATGTAAAATATTACTGATAATAAAATGTAACATAAAATAAAACGAAAATTATATCTTCCGGGTTTATTATTTTTTTCTTTCATTTTGAAATGTCTCATAAACTCATTCCACCTGATAATTATTAACCAACCTGCCTGCCATATGTGATAACCGGAAAAAATTCTTTTCCTTATTTTCTACATATTTACATATATGTAATACGTGACTTGATTAAACTGACTACATACTATGTCATCACCACTTCATAGTTATTATTATTTTTATTTTATTTTAACTAAAATATAATACTACAATATAAACTTAATTTATTGTTGGTTTTTTTTTTTTTTGAAAATTAAAAATTTATTAAACTTCGCACTGTGATATTTTATTACGTATATGCTAAAATCATCTATTCGGTAATTTAAAACCCAATTTAATTACAAAAGAAAAACTATTTTTTTATTTTGACATTTTCTTTTAACTGATTTTTCATTTTATTCAAATGCATATTTATGATATAATTATTTTTCTTTTTACAAAATTAAAAACATAAAATTAACACATTTGTCGTAAATCATATTACTTCATACAACATTCACAATTACGAGTAAATTTACTTAATGTAAAGTAAATTTTTTGTATAATTTAACTGCCTGACTTTTTAACTGCAATAAGTTTTTATGATGTCGGTCTTTTATTTTCTTTTATTTTGTTGTTTAACAGAAGTGTGCATTTTGTACATAGTTTTTTTTTTTTATTTTTTTATTTTTCTCTTTATATTGATTGTTGCTGTTGTTGTTGTTAAAGGTCTCATGTGCATGTATGCGTAAAATTAAATGAGTATTTTGTTGTTTTTGGTTTTCATATCAAGATTTTATATGCATGAGTATCTGCCATGGCGTCATACAATATTAAATGAATAAAAGATCGTGTTGCAAATTGAATGTGCAACATATGAAAACAATTTCCCTCTCATTGGCCTATTTAACTTCACTTTGTTATTAAAATAAATTTCAGAAAAATTGTTTTTTAATGAAATTATTGCTTTAATTGATTTCTAATTTACAAGAATGGTGAAAAGTCTTTAAATCATGTATTAAACTATCAAAGGTTTGCAAAAGATTTTGGTATATGTTTATAAATGCATGTGGATTCCTTTGATTTTTATCTTCACACTTGTTCAATTCTTATGCCAGAAACTACTTAGTTAAGTACCCATTCCTAACAACATATATTTGTTCTTCGTTTTTCAATCAACGTAACTTGTTACTTTCGTAATAAAATACTTAAAAAATCACTAAGTCTATAGAACCTAAAAGTTCAATACAATGTTCAAATGAAACAAACTCCTTAACTATGTGAAAGAACATTTAATATACAAAGTCTTTCAACTTATAAATGAGTCTATTAAATTTTCATTTCAAAGTACCATATCCAAGCACACAGGTACAGAAGTCAATCATTATTCCCAAGAAATACCATAAAATTATAAGGTCTAGACGGTCAAAGGACAATAACTGACATCATATTTAATAAAGCTCGTAAATTCAAATTTATTTTTTCATTGGGTACATAAGGTTAATCTAAAATAAACAAACTAACTAACTTTCCAATTAAAAATGCACAGCTATGCAAATTACAAAAATGAGAGTGGGGGATAAAACCGCGAAATCAAAATAGTGAACAAAGCGAAAAAAAAGAGATTAAAGCTATGGGAAGAAGGTAAAGAAGTGGCAAGATGCCAGTTGACAGGATAGAACTCAATTTCACAGAGCCATGATTTCCCAGTTAACACAAAAAACTTCATCAACTTGATTTGTCTGTGTCTTTGTCATACAATCCTTACTATCTCTCTCGCTCGCTGGATTATTCACTCATATTCATGTTTGTGTCATTGTCATTGCAGCCTAAATTAATACGCAAATACGGTTATCCCTCGGAGACGCACACGGTCGTAACGAAGGATGGCTATATTCTAGAGATGCATCGCATACCAAAGAAGGGAGCACAACCAGTGCTCCTGATGCACGGTATACTCGACACATCGGCAACGTGGGTATTAATGGGGCCGAAATCTGGTTTGGGTGAGTAGACAATTGCATGAATAATGCAGTGCAACAATTCGCGCATACAACTTGTTTGTGCCTTCATTTGCTTTGGCTTGGTTTTTTTCTGGTAAATCATTTTTTCCTCTTAGTCTTACTTATTTTCTCTCTACTTTTGTAACTCCTATTTGTATCCAGTTTTCTTCTATTTCAATCTGTCAATGCAAATGTAAATGTAATTAGAAAATGCCATGCAACATGTAAAATATTTTCAATTTTACCTTTACTGTTACCATCCAGGTTACATGCTTTCCGATCTTGGCTATGACGTCTGGATGGGTAATTCCCGTGGAAATCGTTATTCAAAAAATCATACCAGCCTCAATAGTGACTATGTGGAATTTTGGGATTTCACTTTTCACGAAATGGGCAAATATGACCTGCCAGCAAACATTGACTACATTTTGGCCAAAACTGGATTTGAGCAACTGCACTACATCGGTCACTCGCAGGGTACTGCCATCTTTTGGGTGTTGTGCTCCGAACAACCAGCGTATACACAGAAAATCATTTCGATGCATGCCCTCGCACCGATTGCCTATATACATGACATGAAGAGTCCATTGTTCCGTACACTTGTACTATTCCTCGACTTTCTTACGGTAAGATTTTTTTGGTATTTTGGTCAATAATAATTCGTATATTTATGGCTTTGCTTCCTGTTGTTGTAGGCTGCCACACGCATGTTGCGCATCACGGAGTTTATGCCAAACACGAAATTCCTCGTGGACCACAGTCAGGTTGTTTGCCACGATAATGCCATGACTCAGGATGTCTGTTCGAATATTCTCTTTTTGGTTGCCGGTTACAATTCGGAACAACTGAACAAGGTTTGTACTCCCTCTGTGTGTGTGTATGTGTGTGTGTGTGTGTGTTTGTTTGTTTGTACTACAGCTTGTATCTTCTATCTTTCTATATATGAGTATGTATGTATCTGATGCATTACAATGCATTTGGCGCGCATTGCATTGCATTCCATTTTAACTGTTTCGTACGATTTCTGGTTACATGCCTTCGATGATACGAATTTATCTCTTAATTAAGCCATGAACTGAATTGATGAAGTACTGTGTTTGCTGCCATTAAGTAGGGTTTTTGTGGGCGATCATTTATGAAGACCAAAGTGTAATGTCTGTGGCATTGTTCTTTTTCAATTAAGGATTCTCAATTCGAAAATGAAAAAAATTATTGATGAAAAGTCAAAATCATTGTGGTCACCTTTGGTATTTTCTTTAATTTAATAAGATAAAATAGTAAAACTATTTTTAAAAGAAAGGACACAAAACTAATTTAATATACTGCTTTCTAAGAATAAATATTACTACAAAGCAATCACCATAAGTGCTTATAAGAAAGTCAAAAAGTTTTCTTCATAACTTATTCGAAATAACAAACATCAGCAAAAAACGGATTTGAACTGTGCTTAAAGTCCTAAAGGAACACTGCACTATTGGGCAAATTGCTCACAGAATGTCTGTCTGTTCCCCACCAATCCGTGTAAATAATACACAGAAAGTATTTACATCAAACACCTCTGTTACTGAGCTACATTTCTTGGAAGATAGATCCGTTTTTAAGGGAAACTTTTCTTTGAAGATCTTGGCAATCTGGTAAAGTTGACACTTGTGAGACTTGCGTCTTTTATACTGTTTACACCACATATATTAAGTCTCTGAATAATTCCACCTCCTGTCAGGCATCCTATTTATCTTATCTTATCTTATCTTATCCTATCCCATACTTCACAATGTACGAGTATTCATGGAGTCTCTCACTTCAAAAATAATGGTCAGAATTATTTAATATACAATGAAATTATTATTGTTTTTCCTAATTCATTCCATTTAAAAAATGTATTCAATTAGCAAAACATTAAATTTAATTTCACAATGATAAACAACTTCAATCGCAACAGCAACAGCAACAATGGGAAACCGTAAATTCCCAAGAGAAGTTAACCAAAACCACAAGTCAAACACCCACAGCTTTTAAGCTGCCAATACGCATACTTAAGGATGGCCGTACGGTCGAATAATCGGAGAGGATTGTTGTGATGTTCAGCAGTTTCCACAGAATATTTATGCCACAATATGTGGCATGGTGTAACAGCAATCGGTGTAAACAATATTACGGTGACACATGAGAAGTGGTGATGATAAAAGGGTGAAATGAGGTAGAATTGACTAAATGAAAATGTCATTTATGTCATGTGGCACACTTGTTATTAGTGTTGTTGTTGTTGTTGTTGTTGCCGGTGTAATTGTTTTTGTTGTTTTTGTTGTTGTTATTGATGTTGATGTTTTTGTTGCGCCTAACAATGCCTGACATAATTAACTTACAAGCGTAGCGACATACGACAATGCATGCAAATTAGACGCGAGACCATCACGTACCCTACCAAGCCATGCAACCTAATGTAATTGTATGATGGTTGTTTAGGGTGGTTGACCTCACACGCAGATACACACAAATACAATGCACAATTACATTTAGTTAAGTGAGAAAATTTGCGACACGCAACTTCCGCTTTTGGCATAAAATTAGGTGAAATGGCATTTGGCGACGGTTGTCATACGCGACGTATGTGTAATGCGACAATGTGATAATATTTCATTGTTCTATTGATATACAATACAAAAATAGTATATTCTTGTTTTATAAACAAACACATATTTCTTTATGATAAAAAAGATGTTTGTGGACTTATTTGTGATTTTGAATCAATTATCTAATTACATTAAAGATAATGATATATTAAAGCCACAGGATTTCTTTATAATTTTGATGATTATTAAAAATACATATAAAATTTTTTTTTTTTTCTTTAGACTATGCTACCTGTGATGCTGTCACACACACCCTCAGGTGCATCTATCAAACAACTCGAACATTTCGGTCAACTTATGAAATCTGGACATTTTCGTAAATTTGATCGTGGCTATTTGCGTAATCAACTCGAATACAATCGTATGTCACCACCGGACTATGATTTGTCTCGTGTTAAGGTACCCGTTGCCCTCTACTATTCAATGAATGATTTACTTGTCTCCACAACCGGTGTCGATCGTTTGGCTCGTGAATTACCCAATGTCATAGACAAGTATCTTGTGCCTATGGAACGTTTCAATCATTTAGACTTTTTATGGGCAATCGATGTGAAGTCTCTGGTATATAATCGTTTAGTGAGAAATATAAGACGCGTAGAGAATCATAAGCAAAAACATAATGCGAATGTCGCAAGTTTTCTGGCAGCGCAACAACAATTAATACAACAACATCAGCAACAGATTCAGCAACATCAACAACAACAACAGTATAATCAACAACAACAACAGCAGCAGCAGCAACAACATCATCAAAATCTTATATTGAATACTCAAAATCCAAATCCAAGTCCAAACTCCAAAGTGACAATGACTCAATTCGAAATGACACAAGGCGTCGCCCATATACCAAATCTGGTAACTGAAACTGTCGCATCAATGTCCTCAACCTCAACCACAAAACCGATTCAAACGTGATTATCATATAAATTCCGCATTGTTTTTTTTTACTTTTTTGATACTTCTAAACTGAACTATGAACGATTAATTGATATTTTGGTTTTGATGTTGAATTATTGAATGATGAAGACACAATTAATTATTGACTGTGATGACAATTCTTATTTCTTTTTTAACTTTTCCCCACTCAAAAACTTCTTCATGTAACTAATCTCTAACTCAGGCCAAGCTTTATTATTTTATTCTACTATCTAAAAATATCCTTAACTCTTTTCTTTTAAAACTTTCACTTTCAATTGTTTGATAGAGAATAATTTTCTATTTCCCATAATATTTTCTTTATTTATATGAGCTTTTCTATATGTACAAATTTATTATTAATTTTATGTTTAATGTAAACAAAAAATACATACATATATATTTTTTATAAGTAAATAAACATAATATGTGTAAGACAAATATATGGAGTCTGTTTTATTTGGAAATTTGAAGATATTTAATACAAAATATAAAAGAATTCCTCTTAATAATTAACCCCTGAGGTTTAGCTTTGGACATTTATTGTGTAATACTTTATTATTAAACCATTTAATTTTCAATTATATAAAATTGTCAGGACAATCTGATGTTAGGAAGATCACTTAAACATAACTATGTACAAACTAAAGGTAATCTACTAGTTCAATCAATCATACTTTCAAGAAGCACAATTCATTTGCTTCAAAACGATGATCCAGTCATTTATTTAAGATACATGATTATTTTGTAATGTTCATATTCATATGTAATGAAATAAAGCTAGTGGTACTATAAGCATTTAAGATTTATTTAGCTATTGTCATTTCCAACAAATTAATTCAGTGAATTAAGCCACAAAAATACAACCATAGAACCTTAAATATCGTCATGCTATCAGTGGAGTTCTTCTTCTGTTATATTTCATTATTATTTTATTTTAAACGCAATTATTATCAGTTGACGGCTGAAAATCGGCATAGGCAATGTTGGGTGACAAACCACTCAGCGAAACTATTAATTCTCATTAAAGGACATAAGCCTAGGATAGAACCCAAAAACTTTGATGACCGGAAATAAGACAACAATAGTCCGAGGCATATGGAAGTCCCATGTAAAACAGGTTTATGCTCACAAAAAACTGTAGCGTCTAAGATGAAGATGAATGATTAATTAACACAGAAAGAAAGAACCTCGTCAAATTAATGCATGTAGCTCTAATGATTACTATGTGTGTATAGAATATTCCCAAATTTTTGTAAATCATCCAAAAGAATTACATGGAACGGTTAAAAAATCACCCAAACAGGCGTCTCTTAAAGCGACGCAGAATAGGAGTAGTCAGAGTGGCAAAATGGTTGAGAAGATCTCATCCTGTCGACCTTTCTACTAGATCCTATTAATGTAATTGTTCTATCCCACTTACTAATTGTGTTAAAGTTATGTTGTAATAATTATAAGTTTAATTTAAGTTGCTTTTTAGAATAACACAAATATTCAAATATTTATTAACGACAAAAAAAAAAAAATCTTAAATCATTTTTCATTTTATTTAAATTTAATATTAAATTGCCTAAAAGTATACTTCAAATAAACTACAGAAAATAAAACTACAAACGCCTTAAAAAACACACACAAAACGCAATTCAAAAACGTTCAAACCGCACGCGCACTTTCACAAACTCGTATAAAAACCACTAATAAATAACAATCCGAAACAAACCAAACCGTAAAACTTTTCTCCAATAAAGTTTCGCATGCAAAAACTTGACAAAACCGCTGGCAAAGAAATGAATTCAGTGAAATGCAATAAAATGAAATGAACAAAAAATGAGCGTTAATTCATTAAACAAGTCAATTTGAAGTTGCAAAACCCAACTCAACTCATCTAGTAAACTAAACCAAACTGAACTGAATTGAACCGCAATGAAATGCAATGAATCGATCTCAACTCAAGCCACCTCATTAAGAGAACCAAATAAGAAACTTTATAGTCTTAGAAGCAGGCGTATGCCTTCGAAGCTTTTAATTGTATCTTAAGTTGACGACGATGACGATGGTAACGGCGATATAAAACAAAACTTCTAAGGCATTGCTGGAAATAATGAAACAAAAAGATATAAATAGTCTTTATCAGTGGATTTTAAACTGTAGACTGTAGAAACCCCAGCGGTCTATTACTAGGGCCTAAGAAAATATTTTGACATTAACATAACATATTCGTTGAAAAATGCTTAAGATTTGTATGGGTTTTGCTTAAGAGGAATCTCGTGCATTACTTTAGTTTGAGAAACGCTGGTTTACATGATAGCGAAGATTTCAAAACCGCCCAAGTCTGTGATGTTAACGCTCAGCTGCACTTTTCTCGTGGCTGTCGCAACATTGTAATCCTTTCTGCGAATGCAAGCCACAGTCAGGCACAAATGAATTGCCTTAATTTGTCGCATTGACGACAATAAAGACTCAGTTGTCCTGTTGTAGAAACTTTAAATCTCATTTCAAATTCCTATTCCTCCCTTAAGTAAAAAAGCAGATCCAAAGAATGGATTAAGAGATATAAAACAAACATTGACGCAATGACGATGAAAATATTCTACTCCAGGTAAGAGATATTGATGTTATTGTTTTTTGTTCTGGATAGAGAAGTCGCTTCGATATTGTCGTCAAACTAACTTCGCGAATTGCGTGCTAAATAAGCAAAAGCAAATGTGCGAATCACATACAAATAAAGGCTGAATGCCATTGGCATTGATAGCTGTAGCTTGATACCTTCAAATCCCTATTTTCTGAGGTGTAGGCACAAGTTGCACAGGAAATGAAAAATGTTATTTGTGTCGCAATTGTATTTTGTCTGATTCATGCTGATGTCGCCGCATATCACTTCATCCATTCCTCTTACTTGCTCTTTATTACACAGAAAATGTTTGTTTTTTGTTTGTTTTTCCGTTGGCTTTGACTGCGTCTGATCGGTATAAATTAGTTCCGCAGGTAAGCCATTTTGTGCGCGAGTTTACTTATTGCTTGAAGCGGTTTTATTGTAGCTTGTCACAAAAACGCAAGTGTTTCTTTATCGCTACCAGTCCAAAATCGCATGTTTCTTACAAATATGTAAAATAAAGTTTGAAATTGATCAAAATAGTGAAATTTATAAATTTTTAAAATTCAATACTTTTTAGTATTGTATTAAATTGGATTTTTTTTTTTCAAGTGATTTTTTTAAAACGCGTTTTAAATCGCATCTATTTCAAAATCGCATGTTTCTTAAAATTTTTACTTAATTTGTTTGTTTGGTACTTAATATTATTGTATTAAACTATCTTCTTCTTCCAGTATAAATTTCAATCCCCATTTTTTCCAATTTTATTTTATATTTTGCACATTTTCTATTGATTTCAACACTAAGTCGTATTAGTGAAAATCAACACAAAAAATAATGAAAGAAAAAGTTTTCAAACATGTTTTCTTTTGCTTCAACAGAACAAAAACTAAAGTAACTAAAACGCAATTAAATAAATTATGATGTTTTACTTAGCTTAGTTTCGCCTTAGTAGCATTTGTTGTAGTACCTAATGACAAGCAGCAATAGCAGATACACCCAACAACAACAACAACAACAACAATCACACAGTGTTGTAGAACTTCAAGAATACAAAATACAAGCAACAAGCAACAAGAACAGCGTAAGTATAATGCTACATAATGACAGCATCTATAACTGACAGAAGTAAATGAGTAAGTGGAATGGTGAGTCAGTTGCTGAGTGAGTGAGTAAATGAGTGAATGTGGCAACAGCAGCGACTTGTGAAGAACCCTAATTGACTTTAATTATTTTGTTGTATTTAATGCCTTGTTTACACAACCCGCACACCAAATACACCAAACTAAACTAAACGAAACTCAACTCAACTAAAGTGAACGCAACTCGAAATGTCAAAGTATCATCAAGGACCTGAAGAACTAAATAACATGTACTACAACCTCAAACTTAAATCGCAGTGCACAAAATGAAAATCAAGCCAAGTCAGCGTCGTCAGAAGATGCCAATGCCGGTTAAGAGGCGAATTCACATAAAAACATGTTGGGGCGCGGCAAAGATAAATCGACTTCACTTGTATTTCCAGTATAAATTGGGTGAATCTAGGAATATGAGTTCGTTCATGTGAAGAGTGAGTGACTGAGTGAATGAAAGTCAAATGCTGGAAGCATAAAAAAGAACTCATTGTGGCATAAGAAAAATAATGGCAACTAACGATTTTGTTATAAGGATATAAGGCGTATAAAAAAAAAAAAAAAGGAAACAACGATGAATGGAACAAATAGAAAAGTAAAAGAGAACTACTTGACGCTATTCGTACGTGGTAGTCAAACACATAAACACAACATACTCGTAGTATACTGATCCATCCTCATGTGAAACCAAAGCAAATAGAATGTTTTAATTAAAGTTGAATTTGTGTCAGTTGAACATGGCAAGTGCGTGTACAGTTGAGATTGAGTAAATGATGATGATAATGATCATGATGTCGTGCGTATGTGTCTCCTCTCTTGATGAATGCTTTGATAGATTTTTGTCTGCATTTCTATTAAAGACTTTTAAAGGTTTCTCTCAAAAAAAAAAAAGTATTTCAGAATCAACAAGCGAAGTTCTTATGTCATAATTACATCTGTTTTTCATTTTTTATTTTAAATATATGGCTTCAACTTTACAAAAGTATGTTACATCAACTAAATTTCAACATTTTATGATTTTACTTTACTGGTTATGACTTTCGTCCATCTGTCAGACAAAGTACGGTTTCCGCTCTAAAAGAAATACTGGTCTTCTGAGGCAATCCATTGAATCACCTAATTTTCGACTTGTTCTTAAATTTTTAAACCAGCAATACGTGCTGCATCGAAATTCTTTCCACGTTTCCTGGGCTGGCATTGTCATGAAGCAAAAACACTTTTCCATGTCTGCTCACCCATTCTTTGCGATTTCTTACAGTGTTCGGTTTAAAACAATGAGTTGCAAACCCTTTTTTCCATGGATTTTCTGCGTTGTCTCCGATATCGATGGTTGTTCTGGTTCAATGCAAGATTTTTAGGCTTATGATTGACAAAATAAATCAATTTTTCATCGGCAGTAACGATTGTGGCAGTGGCAAGCAAAATTTCACAAGTGGGTTTTTGTCATTCAATATCTGTTTTCTTCCATACAAAAGGCACTCATTTTCTTTTCTTTTGAATCTTTCCCTTAGCTCGTAGATAATTGGAAACTGTTGCATGACCAACTTCTTATGCGTCAGCAAAATATTGTTGCCTTTGACATGAATCCTTATCCAATAATGATTGCAATTGAACGTCTTTGAACTTCTTCTCAGCTTTACCACGATCTTTGTAGTCAAGATCGAAATATTTTTTTTTTAAATTATTGGAACTCTGCATTTTGTTTCTAACAGTAGACTTTTTGCACCAGATTCTTCCAATAAAATATCAAAAGCAAAACTGCTTGTGAATGCCTCTTTTTTTTTGACACAAAAGTTGAAATTTTCAAGGCAACAAAAAAAATGATTGAAGCGGCAATCGAATAACTTATTATACTGTGTTTAGTAGCATTCAAACAAATGTTCAGCCAACTTTAAGTACGAATACACGAATATTCTAACGCCACCTATTGGCAAATCGCAGTTTCTTAGGAATAGACCTAATGTATATTATAAAGAACACTGAAAAGAGACTTTCGTAGAATCTAGAACTTTTTGAAATAATTTAGATAATCAGAATTTATAACATATTTTCTAGAATCATTATTAATTAAATATATATTTTATACATATGCATAATAACTATGAGTTCAAATGAAAACTTATAATTAATTTAAGACTTTTAATACAAAAAAATTCAATGACCCTGCGTATGTGATTGGCATTTAATATTCAGTTAAATTAAAAATAGTATTTATTTCTTATTTCTGTATTTATTAGGATGAATATTATAAAATGAGAATAAATAAAATTAAACAAAGATTTGAAGGTAAAGTAAAACTTTAAACTGGTTATTTCTTAGAGAAAAAAAATGCTTATAGAATGACTTTTCAATTAAAATTAAATACCCGCAGTGCCCATCAGTCTGTGCCAAAACTGAATTAGTTTTACTTGATTGCGCTCAAGACAAACAAATACTTAAATAAACGAAGTCAAAACTTGATTTCAACAAGGAGCTTAAAATAATCACCTTAATGAAAAATCCTATTAAAATAAAAGTCCTGCCTGGCCGACAAACGACGACAATCAAGGACAACACGCTAAGGACAACAAACAGTTATAAGTCAGCCATAAATGGCAAAATGGCAACAAATAGTAGTAGCCAAAGCCAAGAAAGCAAGACATGCTGCGAAAATAATAGCACAAATATTAATTTGCATTGTCTGAGATCATAAAGAGACCGAAAATTGTCAAGACAGGATGTTGATGTTTAAAAGAAACGGAAGTAAATGCTTACACTAACCAACGGAGTCTGTGCCAAAAAAGCAAGTGGGCATAAGACACAACACAACACAATACAACACAACAGGACAATAGGACAATAAAGAAGAAGTACAAATTTTATCATATTTTCAGTAAAAGATGAGTGTATGAGTGCTCAAAATGCAAAAAGCATATAACACCTTTTTGTCAACGGAAGCTCAACTTCAATAACATCATTAGTGTAAGTCAACGACGGACATAGCCACTTTGGATTTTACTTTCAGAAAAGTAACTTAAGTGTTGCTGGCTGATGGCCGTAAAATGTCAAAAATATACATAAATAAGAATTTTCAACTCTTGAAAATGACTGGAAGCGCCAAGTACGCAATGTTGTTGGTTGTGTTAGCCAAGAAAATTAGTTCTTTTTTCATTCGCCTAAATACCACTTCAGATGGAAAATGGGCTCCATTCTACAATATTATAGTACTATGCGCTATGCTAAACAGGCAACGTTCCAAAAATTGTGCGCATAATTTAAAATATTTATTTATGCGAAGCAATTGCAAAAGCACACCATCATCAACAGTATCGAAGTCGAAGACCAAGACGATGAAGTCTTCATAGCCTTCATCAAAATTTTCTCTCAATGTAATGGCTGCCATTTCATTTTAACCATGGTCCTCGATCCTTTGAAGTGGGCATTTTCTACTTAAGTTTTCATGGCCGCCATTGGCGTTAGATTTAAATAAACTTCATCCACCTTCAACACAGAACAGTGGTAAGAGTGCTTTGGCTTAAAAATTATTATGATGAATTGTTTATTGAATTTTCGCGTGTTCCTTTTTTATTTTGACGCCAAATGAAATTTTCAATTTTCCACAAGTATTTTAATATTAATCAAACTCTAAGACAGTGAATGGCCCGCACTTTTTCGTCAGCTCTTCAGCTCTTTGTAATGATTCTTACCAAATTTTCAATAGAATTTTCAAGTAGCTTCAAATAGCTTCAAATAGCATAAAGTACCTACCTACTACTATAGAGTATTTAAAGGCTAAAAGTGAATGCCTAAAAACGAAGTTTACCCAAGCAAATGTTATTTATTGAATTTTAAATTAAGTTTTTGTTTTTTACATATTTCCATTAAAATTGAGGGCGCTGATTTCTTTTATTCGTTGCAAGAACAGTAACTCAGGCAAATACTCAACTTGAATTTAGTGTTTTTTGGTTTCTAGTATTTAAGTAAACAGTTAGTTATTTTAATTATTTTTAAGACACTGAAAGAAAAAGTATGCATTATATAACAATTAATGACTAAACACTTCCAACTTAAATTTTGTTATACAATATAAAATACAAAATCATTTTTAGAGAACTAAATAATAAATTGTTAAGAAATTTGGTCATCTACATATGATAAAATGAAAATATTATAATTTTGAAGGATTATGTTATGCCTTTTGGGCATTGAATATACAAGATTTAATCTACGTTCATTACTTTAAGAAATTTCGGCTCATCCTATATTTTTTATATATCTCGAAAGTATTTAATTATTAATATACAAATAAAACCACAAGAAACCAAATTAACACAAGCATTTCTCAAATTATAGAAAGGGATTAGTAATCATTCTCTGCTGAAATGTAAGGCGCCCAAAGAAATATGTGTAAGTGGCTACGTAACAAGAACCAATCAGTAAACGAGCTCGTAAGCACCTCATCGATAAAACCGGAAACTTAGGAAAACTATTTTTCGTCGCTCCTCGGCGATGACGATCTCAATTCTACAACCCTAGGCAGTAGTCCGAATGAATGAATGTACGAAGATCCAATATTCGAAGAGGTTGTAAAAACGTTCTATAAACTGAAAAATCGTAAAGCTCCAGGAATCGACCAAATACCCATCGAGCTTATTGAATGCGGAGGAGGGAAATTTTTCAACTATTCCTAAAAATATTACGAACATCAACAATCCCACAACAATGGAGAGAAAGTAAAAAAATAATCCAAAAGCTACATTGGAATTTCCATACTATGATCAACATCAAAACCTTTCTCCAAACTTCTTGCAAACAAAATAGCCGAATCATGCAAATGCGAAGAACTACTAGGGTTCCACAAGCATAAATCAACTGTACGTAGATACTTTATTCACGCTTAGACAGATAATCGAAAATCCATTAATATTCAATTAGAATTTATATTACTACGATATCTTCTTATATCGAAAATTTATTTCCAAAGGCTTGATTAGTATGAGATATTAAGAAATTTCAAAAATATTTAAAAATAAAAATGACAAACATATTTATTACCCTAAAAAGAGGAGAATTCATTATAGTTTTTCTGATAACAATTTTTTTCAGTATATTTTCAAATAATAACTTTTATTGAAAGAATATATACAACTTTTTCCATTAACCTCACAAATTTAAGCTATTGAAAAAGTAAATATTTTATATATTTATGGGAAAGTTAGATACTTATTTTTATTTTGATAAAAACTTAATCTCATTTTCAAATTGAAAACAAATTCTGAAAGATTTTTTTCTTAATCTTGAATTATAAATCTAAAGAACATGTGTTTAACATCTTAAGCTATAATTTATGTTGTCTTAATACAATAAAAATCTCTGTATTTACTGTAACTTTAAACTACTTCTAGTTGTATAAGTTTTTTATCTCTCTAATATTAAAACTTTTTCTTACTCATATCGACTCGATTAAGTATTGACAGAAATATTGCAGAATCAGCATCAATTACATCGAAGGGGTGCATAAAGCAAAACATTGATTTCCTTAACGGAAGAAGAAAAAAAAACAATTCACATTTATAAAAATGAGTATCTATGAGTATAAAGTGCTGAGTCAATTAACAATTATATTTATGCATATATTTTTGTTATTATTTTTATTGTTTAATCAATGATAATAGTAATAGAAAGGAAACAAAAGTATATTCATCGAATTGTATACCCTGCATTCATATTTGGGTAAAAGATTATACTAAGTTTGTGCAAAAGTTTGTGTCAACTAAATAGGGGGAAGTAAATCCAAAAGAAAGTATAAATTTACATCATAACCATCATAACATGGCAAATCAATGTAAATATATCTAACAATTTCTACACTAAGCATTCGGATGGTTATTTCTGGTCTGATTAGAATTAAAAACTAATAGTTGAAACCCTTTTGGTTTCTTTTAAATGTATCCACTTTTTGAACAAAATTACTAGTCCTTATCCGTTGGCCTAAAAGCATTAATTTGATGCAACCCACAGGACTTCAGAATCTGACTTACAAATATTTAATTAAATTAAATTTTCTCTGTTTCTATCTATTGTCTGAGAGTGTAGAGCATTAAAAATATAATCTTATCCAACTAAATAAATTTTTTACTTGTTTATTTTTTTTTTTTTTTTTTTTTTTGTGATTCTGTTGATTTGACTAAAAATGAAGTTTTTATATAAAATATTTATTGTAAATATTATGACAATTTTTATTTACGCATGACACTGATGATTATCTTCTATGTTATTGTTGTTATTTGTGTTTATTGCTCTATTGATCCATTGATTATGTTTATTATTGAAGTGTTTTCATGTACATATGTAGTACAATATTTTATTTATTGTCCTAAAGTGTCAAAGTTTTAGATGACATTAATTTATGTGCAATGCATAATACATAAAATCATATTAAATTAAATTTGCCCATAATTATATAATTGATGATGGTTAATTAAGGGTTGTTTTGGGTTCAAGTGGCAAATGACCTTTTGCTTATTTCCACTCATACTTCATTTCAATAAAAAAAATCAAAACAAATCAATTGCGGGATGCTGACACAAACAGGAACAATTGCAAATTACAATAGAAACGGCAACAGCAACAATTCATCTCAAGTTGCCACTTAAAAAGTTTTGTTTGCTCTTTTCTGTAAAATCAGAAATTTTATGCATTTTGCATACTGCAACTGAACTCAACTTGAAATCGAATTCAAACTTGAACTGAACAAAAAAGATTTTCCCATAAATTTTCATATAAAAAGTAGCATTTTCTGCTTCCCAAAGCACAACGCACTTTTTCTCAAACATCGTTCGCAATCGTTCGTTTATATAACAATTGACATTTCTTTTTCTTTTTTCTTTTTTTTTTTTTTTTATTTGAATAAAAAATTGTTGAACATTTTATACAAAATGCCACTTTGGAATGAAACTTTTGACATGAAACTGTTTCTAAAATGCGATCGAAGGCACTTAAAAAGTTTGCCGCCTTCAAAGGGGAATAAGGTTAAGTGAGTTGCCGATTAAGTGAGCAATTTTAAACGCCTTTCCCTTCAAATGAAACATATTGAATTCATTATACCAAAATTCGATTTTTCATTTGATTGCATTTATGTGGATTAATAGCATCTGATATGTAATAGTAAGTTTCCCTTATATCCTTTCGTTGTGTATCTTTAGCTTGTTAAATTGTATTAAATTTTTTGTTTGCTTTTTTTTCATTTAAGTAGAAAGTAGAGGACGGTAAAAAGATGGTAGTGATGATTTAAATGATTATATTCAACTCGATTGCCGCATATCAAAATTCAATTATCGTCAATAAAAGATAATGGTCATAGCATTTATGTAGATCCTTTAGTTGTAATGCACATTTTAAGCCCTTGTCTTTTTGCTCGCAATACTTTCTTCCTTCCTTCCGTTTGTTTTTTATCCTTATTGTCATTTTATTCTTCTTGTTGCATATTATTATTATTGTTCACTCATCCATTCATTCAACGATTATCGTTGTCGTGCTTTTGCATTAATTTTGTCACTACTTAACATTGACATTTTTCTTCTTTTTTTTTTTTTTATTTGTATTGTCACAAAATGTCATATAATCTTTAATTAAAATATCTGCATTTTTTTTTAATATTCCCTTCGATATTATTTTACAATAAATTGAAATTGTTTTTCATATTATTTTACAATAAATTGAAATTGTTTTTCATACTCGCACATTTTCTTTTATTCTTATTAATATTTACGTGCAAACATAAAATTAAATTATATGAAATATGAAATATTTAATCAAATTTATTAATATTTTTATTCATTTCTTTACTATTTATCCTTTAGCAAAAGAAAGTTAATATGTTGTAAGGGTTTACGGTCCAAGATTGAAAGCCCCATCCTTAATTCAATAAACATAAATGAAAGGAAAACCTTTCAATGGTATACATTATTGAATATTTTATTTTAATTAAAATTCAAACGAATAAATTAATGTGATAAAAAATAATATTCTTAAACTTAAAACTTTTATTTCCTTGGCAAACGCTTCAGCTAAATTAGTGACGCATTCTTTTTCTTCCTCTACTACTAAAATCATACCTTCTAATGACAAAGATATGAACCGGAGATTCCATGATGAATCTCGTAAGTCTGCTGTCTGCTGTCTTATCAACACAGGTAAGTATAATGCATAGTTTTCAACTCAAACCTTGTGAAATCCCACTATCTGGATAGTTGCTCGAGAAAAGTATTGTATGTACCATATTCACTCATTTGAAGTAACGCCATCACCCCCACTTATATAATCAATGGGGATATTCCCCCTTCTTGTCCATACGGAGAATTCTTTTATATCAAAGCCCCTATCTGCATAGTCTCATAAATGCCCTTTTCCCTAACTCCAATCCTTTATAAATCCTTACAACTATTTCCAAATCCAATATAGACAAGATATTCTGCATTCCTAAAAAAATTTAACCTCATACATTTAATCTAATATTATTATTAAATAATTTTTTTTTAATTGTTGGACTCTAATGCAAATAATTTATTAAATTATTATATTTATTTTTAGACATGTATGTATGAATAAATAAAATTTCGCTGTCAATTATAAATAAAATTTGACATAGTGATTTTTAATTAATTTATCTAATTTCCTGCACAATATATAGTACACCAACAATGACGGATATGAGTCAAATAAAATGATATAAAATCTGTTTTTATTTATTCATTTTCAATATTATTTTGTACCATTTAACCATTCAATGATTTAGTCATCGATAGCAAAGTTCCTATCAATGATGGTTGATTGGTTGGTTTCAAGTTATAAGTGGCGACAATTTGCTTTGATGAGCACTGAGTGCACTGACCAGGAATCAATCATGAAAACACTCTACTTATCAATATATAGCATTGATCAGACTAAAATGAAATGGTAAGGCGAGTCGAATTCCGCTCATATCACTGTAGGATTGGATGCATTATTTTGCATATTGTATTGTCCGCATCAGAACTAAAGATGTATGCAATATTTCAGCTCAATCGGATGTCAAGAAGTGGTCCCAATTCAGCTTGCAAGATTTAACCGACAACAGAACATGCTGATTTAAATAAAAACACCTTTCACACTAGTTTCAACAAGAATTTTCAGTTCAACTTGATATTTGTCACGCTGTATTTACATGCTAAGTGATCAGTTTTTGAGCTATTTAGTTGAAATTTGGTAAAAACATGTCTATTGACATTTGGCTTATTAAAAATATAGTTCTTTAAAAAACTCCCACACAACATTTACTAAATAATCATTGTTTTTATTTAGTCTTCAGCATTTGAAATTATTTATTCTAAAATCAATTTATTGAAACAATTATCTCAATATATACCAAACGTAAGAAAGTCACAGTTATGTCATCTTTAATGAACCAAATGAATGAATGTTTTGCCTTTTTTTAAAATAATTTTATTGGTCCCTTATGTATAAGAACTATAAAAACTGAGTTTAAACTCATATAGTTTTTAATGTTAAAGTAGCAATAAATAAAAGAATAATCAATCCTAAATAATTACTTTACTAACGATCTATTATATTTAGTTAAACTATTTTCTGTCTTCATAGTATGCAGACGGTTGAGTTGAGTAGATTGAAAGCCAATAGCTGTGAATGTCAGTTAAAACAGAATGGAATATACTTATGCTTACTATGTTAATATTACAAAAATTACTATTTCCAAGGTATTAAACATAAATTTTCATGATGAAATCGAATAACTCTTAACTTAAATGTTTGTAAAATCATTTGCAGGATTTAAGCAATCTATGTTAAGGAATATTTGTATTTTTCAGTTCATTAACTTTATTTAAAATAGTTTCATTATCACTTCCTACAGATTTTAGTATGAAAATAATATTAAAATTATCTGTCAGAAAGGTTAACAGTTTGGTTACTGATAAATAAATTATAAACAAAATAAATCTATAAAAAAAATTATTCATTAATTTTAAAATTTCAAATTAATTGAACAAATTGGGGTTAACTTTTATTGTTAATTATGTTTATAATATTGTTATATAGAAAACAAATCAGGTCAATAATCTTTTACATATCATTTTATGAAAAAATGTGCCCTTATTTTGATACCCTAAGAGAAACATTGCATTCATTCCAAGACACATGACATGACACACACGCCCATGACCTTCACATTTTACAAACACATAAAACCAATCAACAACGGATTTGGAATATAAAAACTTAGACCAATGTAAAAGCTATAAATGCCAATCGAATAAATAATGAAGTCAAAGAAAAATCAAACACAACCCAAGTAAAAAATAAAAAGAAAAAATAATAAGTCCAAAGCGAATGAATGAGTCAAATAACTTGACTAAAAGATACTTCAGAGGCAGTTAATTATTATACTTGCTAACTGAATTGAAAGCAATCCAAAGCCAATGAACAATGGAATCGAGATTATTCATTCAAGCTTACAACAAATTGTATTTAAAGACAAAAGACAAAAGACTAAAGCATGAAATATTGAGAGATATATCAAAGAATCGTCAACTATTTATGCCAACAATTGCAAATAAATTTGCAAGACAAAATGAAGTCCATCATCAGCTCAAGTTTAAAAAAATTCGGCTGACTTGCATAAGTAATTGATGAAAGGAAAAAACAATTGATGAATCCCAAAGCAAACAATACTATTTGCAGACTTAAACCCAGCTGGAAACCAGCTTCAACCTATTATAATATTATTGTTAACCAGGCCAAGACACCGGCGATCACAATAAACAAACAATAAAATTATAATACCATATAATAAGTCTAAGTCTAATCTTAATATCAAGTGTTTGATATTTACTCAATGAAATCAGAAATTAAATGAGTCAAAGATCGATTCAATCACTCACAATCAAAGCAGCAGAAAAACATGTTAAATCAATTGAGAAAATCATATGGCTAAAAGTGCTACCGCTACTTGTTATAGAGAGATCTTCAAGAGACAAATTGAGTGATTTTTATTTTCACTCAAACTTAAGAGATCGATGAGAAGCTTTAGTAGCTGCCTTCGTTGGATTGAAAAACTGCAGCTGAATTTTTGAGTGAAATCCATTGGTATAAAAACATTCGACTCATGAACATTCGGTTTAGTTCCTCAAAGTAAACTAAACTAGTCAAACTGAAGGCGAAAAATAATACAATAATATAAAAAACTATAACAACGTGACTTCCAAATTGAGTATAAACAGGAACCGCCGCGTATCGCGAACCACGCAACGCACCCCAAGTCAAGTTAAAAATCACAAGCCAGTTTTTTATTAAAATTTATACATACAAGTGTCGTTCGATGTGAAAATTGTTTATATAGAAAAAAATGTGAGACAACAGCAACAACAACAATAAAATTTATAAACTATAACAACATCAAGAAATATTTTAATAAAAAAAAATAAAAAGAAATATTAAAAAAAGGCCAACAGGCAAAGTGAACGTTTATACTTAATACAAAAAATAAAAAAAAATTAACTCGTTTTCTTGTTTAATAGTTCGCCATTGTTGCTTTGGAACAAGTTGTTTAATACTATATAATAATAAGACACTATAACAACAACAAAATCGGAACGTTTCGAAGTCATTGTCATTTAAAAAAAAATACCATTTATCATGCGCGAAATTCCATTGATCTTATGGGTGATTACGGCAACGGTGGCTTTGCCGGCAACAACTTTTGCTGCGCCTGCACAATTTTCTTCAAATTTATTGCATGAAATTTTAGAAGAGACAACACCAAAATCAGAAGGAATACCGCAAGCTGCTGCTGCAATAATGGAAACCTTTCTTAGAATAACAGGATTATCAGAACCATCAACAACTATACGAACCACTCGATTAGATGATAATTCTCTTGATAATCACGTTTCTTTAACAGAAACTTCTAATTATAATGAGCACGAAACAACAACCATTCATTTAAGTGACAAAAAAATAGAATCGGCAACCACGGAACAGGAACAACAACAACAGCAACAAGAACCAATTGCAGCAGCTGCATCTGATGTTGATTCAGTAGCTGCAATTCGTGGCTGGAGTATTGATGATGGTAGAGATTTCGATGCAATGCAAGAAAGGCGTTTGAAAAGTCTAAAAAATACAGCTCATAATCAAGTAAGAATAACAACTGTGAAAGCGGAACCAGAAACGGAAACGGAAATGGAAACAGAAGAAGGAACCGAAGTGAAAGCCACAACACTAGTACCATTGTATAAAAAAGATTATTTAAAAGAAATCATAGAAAAAGCAAATGAAACTGAAATTGAGTTGAATGTTGGAGAAAAAAGAAATAAAGAAGCAAGTCAGGAAAAATTAAAGGAAGATAAAAAATCAAATGAAGAATCCTTATCAGCCATTGATATAGAAACTGCTAAACAAATTGACCAAAAAGAAATTATGTTAGATCAAGAAGCAAACGATGATATTAAAGAAATTCCTCAAATTAAATCAAGTGAAGAAAATATTGAAGAAGGTGCCATTGAAGCACAAGAAAGAAAATTAGATCAATCAGGAGAAATCAATAAAAAATTGGATAAACTTACATATGAGGAAGATCGATCTTTAGTAAAATATGTAAACAAAACTCCTCAAATTAATTTAAGTGAAGAAAATATTAAAGAAGATATCATTGATGCAGGTGCTTCTAAACAAATTGAAGTACAGGAAATAAAATTTGATCAATCAACAGAAATCAACAAAGAATTGGGCAAACCAACCAATGAGGAAGATCCATCTTTGGTAAAATATGTAAACGAAACTCCTCAAATTAAATCAAGTGATGAAAATATTGAAGAAGATGTGATTAATACAGATGCTTCTAAACAAATTGAAGTACAAGAAAGAATAGATCAATTAACAGAAATCAACAAAGAATTGGACAAACCAACAAATGAGGAAGATCAATCTTTTGTAAAATATGTAAACGAAACTCCTCAAATTAAATCAAGTGAAGTGAATATTAAAGAAGATATCGTTGATGCAGATGCTTCTAAACAAATTGAAGTACAGGAAATAAAATTAGATCAATCAACAGAAATCAATAAAGAATTGGGCATACCAACAAATGAGGAAGATCAATCTTTTGTAAAATATGTAAACGAAATGCCTCAAATTAAATCAAGTGAAGAAAATATTAAAGATGTCGTTGATGCAGATGCTTCTAAACAAATTGAAGTACAAGAAAGAAAATTAGATCAATCAAGAGAAATCAAACCAACAAATGAGGAAGAACCATCTTTGATGAAATATGCTTACGAAGAAAGTAATGAAACACTCATTGTAAATCTACGAAGTAATTCAAGTGAGGAAGATATCAAAAAAGAAATACAATATCTTTTAAACACTACTTTGGAATCAGAAACGGAAAAAGTATCAGATTTGAACACCATAACAACACAGGAACCATCATATGAACAAAAACCTAAAACTGAAATTAAATTGGGCGGTGAAGAAGGAAAAAATCCAGTAAAAGATGGCACAGTAGCGTATGAACAATTTTTATTTGCAAGTGATACAAAAGTTGCTAAACAAACTGAACGAAATGAAGTAATAGTAGAAAAAGCAACGGAAATCCCTAAAGAATTGGACACCTCAACAAAGGAGGAAGAGGTAAAAAAACCGTCTTTGGTGAGATATGAAAACAAATCTTCTCAAATTAAATCAAGTGAAGAAAATATTAAAGAAGATGTCATTGATACAGAGGCTTCTAAACAAATTGAAGTACAAGAAAGAAAATTAGATCAATCAACAGAAATCAATAAAGAATTGGACAAACCAACAAATGAAGAAGAAACATCTTTGGTGAAATATGCATACGAAGATGGTAATGAAACATTCATTGTAAATCTACAAAGTAATTCAAATGAGGCAGATATCAAAAAAGAAAAACAAGATCTTTTAAACACTACTTTGGAATCAGAAACGGAAAAAGTATCAGATGTAAACACCATAACAACACAGAAACCATCATATGAACAAAATCCTGAAACTAATATTAAATTGAACGGTGGAAAAGGAAACAATCAAGCAAAAGAAGACAACGTAAAGTATGAAGAATCTACATCAGCAAGTGATACAAAAGTTGAAAACCAAACTGAAAAAATCCCTAAAGAATTGGAACACTCAACAAAGGAGGAAAAACCATTTTTGGTGAAATATGCACACAATGAAACTACAGAAATCCACACTGAAAACCCACAAAATAAATCAAGTGAAGAAGATATCAAATTTAAAGTGTCTCATGTTGTTGAAACTGCCAAAGAAATCGCTGCTAAAATCAATGAAGAAGTGCAAGAGCTTGTGGAAAAAATTAAAGAAACCGAGGCAGTTATAATGGGAAATAATGTTGCATTAATCGATCAGCATGACAATCTAAATGAAATTGAAAGTTACGATCGATTCAACATTCCAGTTGCCGAAGAAGAAAAAGATGAAGAACTTATGAAGGAAGAATCACTTGTTTATACTAATATAAAAACCACAACACCAACTAGTGTTTATTCTACAAATATATGGACAACAACACCTGTAAATAGTGGTAGACCAACTACAGAGAAAATAGTGGCAATATTAGAAACTACTCAGCCATCATTTGACTTACTGAGAATGGAAGATGAACCATTGAAGGTCTCACAATTGAAATCTGAATCATCAGGATTTCAACATACAGACGAAGCTCTTATGAAAGATGTTTTCTTACAGTCAGCATTGTATAAGCCTTCACAAACATATTCAGATTTATCTAAAGTTGATCCATTGCTTCATATACGTGGTGTAATGTATTTAGATAGTCAAAATTCACAAACAACTACTGAGAATTATCCATCAACTAACATAATTATGGATGAACCCACAAATATACCAAAAATAACTTCAACTGAATTCGAAACAACAGCCACAACAAATCAAGGAGATTCTACCTATGGCCTAACAACAGATCAAGATTTCGATCAGACTAAAGAAGCCGATCCAATGACAACAACACCCAACCCCAACTCATTTACAAAGACAACACCGCCACAACCAATTTTAGAAACAACAGAATTTGTAGATTACTCACTTGATAACATTGGCATTAATGAAAATACAAAAATCAGCACAAATAATACTAATACAACAATGAATAGAACAATTGAGAAGGAACCAGAAGAAATACCTCATGTTGAATCAACCGAAAAACCAAAACCTACCACGCCATCACCAACAATACAAATAACAACAACACCAGATCCTCAAACAACACCGATCTATGAATTAGAATTGGAGAAAAACAATAACACAACTGCTATAAAAAATACTGAAGTACCCATAAGTGGGGAGGTAATCTATACCACAACTCAATCATCACAATTAGAATTCCAAAACACACAGGATAACAGTAACACAAAGTCTGAAGTAGAATCTGTTACAGAGTCAACCAACAAAAGAGTAGAATTGATAGAGATGAATAGACATAGTGCAGATTTATCATTGGTAGATCCATTTGAGACAATAGTGAAGAAAAGCATTTTTATGTTCGAAAGTAGTGGACCTGAAGCTGGCAACGTAGCGATAATTCCGGATACAATAACCACTACTGAGAACACCACAACGATTTCAACTGAACCAATAACGACGACAGCAACTGAACTAACTACAATTGAAGCACAAGCATTTACAACTACTGAAGTGACCACAACAACAACAACAACCGAGCCAACTACAACAACAACTACTGAGGTGACCACAACGACAACTGAACCAATTACAACGACAATAACTGAGACAACTACAACGCCAACAACTGAAGCAAGTACAACAACAACAGCAACTGAAGCAAGTACAACAACAACAACAACTGAAGCAAGTACAACAACAACAACAACTGAAGCAAGTACAACAACAACAACAACAACAACAACAACAACTGAACCAATTACAACGACAACAACTGAGGCAACTACACTAGCTCCATCTACAACTGAGGTAACTACAACCACCGAGCCAACGACAACAACGACAGCAAGTACTGCAGCACCAAGTACTACAACTAAGGAACCCATTATTCTTGTAGCCAACACGGAGACGGCGACCACCAATGCACCACTGGATGAAATCAATAAGCTCAATTTAGTTGCTCAAGCACCGGAAGCACGCGCTCTTAAAGTAAAAATACCGCATATTGAGCGTATCTTTAATGAAGATGGAGTGGAAATACTTTACGGTTACTCAACTGTTCAGTTGACAAACCAGAATTAAAGAATTTATTAACTTATTGTGCGTGTGTGTGTGTGTGTGTGTGTATGCAGAACATACTCATATGTATTGTATATTTATATGTGTACTGTATTTACCAAAAGAGGCCTTTACAAGGTCAACAACGTGACGCGTCAAAATGACAAAGAGATACAAAAACAAAATATATCCAAAAGATACACACAAAGTCTACAAGTATACAATAATTTATATATGCGCGCCTGCGCACCAAACAGCTTAAAAGCGAAAATTAATAATTTGCCATATTTAAAACAAAATTATATTAAATATAATAGTAAAATATCTTTGATACATATTTATCATATACATACATAATGTATCTTTCTATATCTGTTATGAAAAGAATATAACAGAGCTTATGTATTGTAGTTGGTATCTATCTATAAAATGATGATGATGATGATGAAAAAGAAAAATATGTGTAGTAGTATCTTGTGATAATATTAAAAATATTTGAGTTGAAGCAGATGGAAAGAAAATCCCCCGTAGATGAAACGGTTTATTATTGCTTATTTAAATTATTATTTATAAATAAAACATGAATTTCGATATAAATTAATGAATGACAAGGAATTCGTAATATAAAAAATTATAAAAAAGCGACATTTTGAATAAAATTGGAACGTCAACTGAAACGAAAAGTTAAAAGAAACAAAAATGTATAAATGTTAAGTTTTTTATTTATAAAATAAAAAAAATGTTTAAAAAAAATCATCAAATTATTTCATTTACAAACAAAAAATTAACATAAAATTGCGTTAGTTGCACTCTTGTCTTTCTAATTTTTCGTTGTTTAGATACTCTTTCAGTCACATTGAAACACGCCTTAAAACGCAAATCTTGTGTAATTTTTTTTAATTTTTTTTTTATTTTACACTCAAAGAAGTTAAATATCTTACAACTTTACACAGACAGCAAAAAGCAAGTCAAATATCTTAAAAAAAAAATAAATAAAAATGTGGCCAAAAGTGTGCCCAAGAAACAACAACACAAGTAAATAGGAGACACCAAAAAAAAAAAAATTGCATGAATGAATTGTATTTCATGTTTTCCACCAAAGGCTCCAAATCGCATAAGATGACAAAACTGGCTATGACTCGTCGTCGTCGTCGTCGTCACTGTCTGCAGCTGGGCTCGTGGTCTACTCAATTAACATTTATGGTATTTAAGTAAATGTTCCGGCATCCGAAAGACAAAATATCGAAACACCAAAAATACAACGAGACTACAAACAAGTCTCCTCCATTAGACCAAGCAAATGGAAAAGCTCAATTCCATTAGTTTGAGCTCAATTCGATTAGTTTGAGCTTTTTTGCTGTTTTTCACTCAATTTTAATCTCTTTCTTTCTCTCTTTTCTTTTACATTTTTTCTGTTTTTTTATTTATTTATTTTTATATTCTTTTGTCTTGCAAATGTTAATTTTTAAAAATTTTAAATAATAGAATATTAGAAAATATTTACCATTCTATTGTTATTCTTTTTAAATTTTTTTCTCTAAAAATGATTTCTTTAAAATAAAATTTTTTGCTAAAGCTTAGTCATATAAAGAATTCATCAGGCAAATTTGTATGATTTCATTTTAAAGAAATCATTATGAAGATATAACCCAGATACTGGGTTCTGTCACTTTTTATTTTGGCCTACTTTCTTGTTCCAATGCATGCAAAAGCTTACCGAAGATCTATCCATCAATATTTGCCATTGGAGTTGAATGTTTTTCAAGTAATTCTAACAATTCTGTGTCCTTAAATATTATCATTGCCACTTCAAGGTTTTTGATCATACATACATATATCACCGTCTTTAAATTTCCAAAACCAAAGTTTACATTTGCTAATCGATGGAGCATGATAATCGAGCATTTTCATCAGTAAACTTACTCTTCTGCTATACTTTTCTCAAGTAACATGATATAAAAACTGTCCCCAAACGAGAGTAAAAATGTCAAGGACTGTCATCTTACATCTTTAAATAGAACTTAAAGTAATTCCTAATAATTTTATCAAAAGTTTTTAATAAAATATTTAACATCAGCTCAATAAATACTAATCACAAACACAGCTCCATATTCGAAACACAGAAACACGAACTAAAATTGTATACTATACTATACTTACTATAATAACTATAGGAAGTAGCAATTAAGTGAAAGGAATTCGCTCTTCAAAATTTATGTTATTAACATTAATATTCATCGTTTGACACATTGATCTTGATGTTGAAAATATGCATACTTTAGCGAAAATGTTATAGACAATTTTTTTTTCAGAAAATCATTTAATATAATATTATACTTAGAATCTATAATATGATTACTATTCTCTTAAACAATGATAATTCGAATATTTCATTACATTTACACTTCTTTTCATGTAACCTTTGCCCACCTTATATGATTGTGAATTAATTTTGTTCTAGTTTAAAGGTTACTTAAATAAAATGGATTACTTTCTAGAATTCAATAACAACGAACTCAACTTAATTTTTATCGATTTAAATAAATAGTCTGTTTTTTGAAAATTTCCCAAGAAAAATAAAACTGATGGGAATTTACTTGCCACTTTTACGAATATAAATATATTTTTTTCCTTAATAATCTTTCTTAACTGAGTATATAATAATATTACAGCTGAAAGCTAAATAAACAGCTAAACTCTATATAAATAAACATCTTATTAGAAATTTAAAATCAATTGTAATATTCTTGGTATTAAATAAATAAATAAATAATAATAAATATATTTTTTGCAAAACCATTTTGCTTCGCTCATATTATAGTCATAACTACAAACAAATGGTCACTAGCAATTTGATATATTCAATAACAACTGCAGACTGCGATAAAAGAAATAAATAAAAATCATATTAAATCATTTTATTTATTCAATTATATTGTTTTTTTCCAGTCAATTTTAAATTGATTTCATCCATAGAACAACTAATAACTAGAAATCACGCTTCACTTTTAATATTATATCTTTTCAATGAGGCATAAAGGTAGAGTAACTTACTAATAATCATCAATATAATAACCAATAATCCAACTACTTATATTAGTGTGTTTTGCTAATTTCAACAATGACTTATGATGAATATGATACTGAGTCATCGACAATACACACATTTTTATTGTTTAATGTTTTGCAAAACATTTGCATTTCATTAAAAAAGTCTGCTTGTCTTAAATTACATAATAATTTAAATGTGAGACAAAGGCATGTGTTTTTTATAGATTCATAAAAAAATAATAATTTTTAGTTGAGAAATGTGTAAGAAAATATATTCATGAGACAATTAACAATAAAAAAAAATATCTTCATATTGTAATTAAAAACATTTTTTTAATTTGTATACAAAACTTAAAATTACAAAAATTAGTGTAATACTTATGTTTGAATAAATTAAGAATTCCAGAAATATAAGTTTGATATTCATCTCATTGTAAACAACGTCTAGTAATATAGACTTCAGTTTCAGAATGCTAACAAGAAATGAAAAACCATTAAAGAATATTAAATATGAGTTTCTACAACAATGATTGATAGCAATGATATATTCTCATGTATTTGTATAACAAAATATTAATTAAGAACACAAAAATATCGTTCAAGATATCATTCAGATCAAGAGAGTAGAACTGCAAAAGCTACAATTCTTTTGTAACCCATTTTGGGTATCTTTAACGCTAAAATCGAAGAAGGTTACTGGATCATCAATCTGCGATGTAATCATGTGGTTTTTACAATTTGTAAAAAGATTTTTTGGTTTAATATTTATATTTATCATCATTAGCCATAGGAATAGATCAACAAAAAATGTCTAATTTGTTTAAATATTGCAAAAAAAAAATAAAAAAACAAAATACATTGCAGTATTTATAAACAAATCATTGCGTCGAAAATTCTCATTTGGCTATTGAAGAAGATATAGTTTATCAACAATAAGTAGATACTTGAAATGTATTATTCATATGAATTGGACTTTAGAAACTGTCAATTCCATTTTTTCTCCAGATTAGCACAACTGTTAATTGTTAACTATATAATTTTCCTCCTAACCAAGTCAGTGTTTGGTGTCTGGTACTTTTATCCTAATGATTAAATAATAGAATATAATATTTTACAGTAAAATTAACAAAAATAAATTAAAGCAAACTTTTTGTCTAAATTATTTCATTTCGAAATATCTGCAGCTCGCTTCAATGGGCCATAGCAAAAGCCTAAAAGTATGCAATGGATTTATGTTTGCAATTAAGTTATATTTAAATGCATATCTTAGCCAACTACACCAATTTCTAGATAAACCAGTTTACGCTAAATAAATTATCGACGCATGTTAACAATAACCACCATTTCATATTTATAACACGAAATCAAAATTAATTAATTATGAATAAGTAACGAACTAAATAAACAAAAATTAGCGCATCATCACAACAAAAATCTAAAACCAGATTAGAAAAGTATGCGTTCTCACTATAAAAGCTAGCGCTCACTGGGTAAACAGAATCATAAGATTGTATCAAGTCAAACAAACTCAACATGAAATTCCTTGCTTTCTTCATTTTCGTGCTTTTGGCTCTTGCCGGTGCCCATGCTGGACGTCGTGGTGGTCATGGTGGACAAGGTGGTTCCGTTGCTAGTGCTTCAGCCATCAGTGAAGCCAATGCTAATGCCAATGGACACGGTGGTGCCGATGCTGTTGCCTCATCAGTAGCCAATGCCAACGCCAATGCTCAGGGTGGACATGGTGGACATTATTAAAAAGGAATTCCATGGTTTAATTAATCGCAAACACAATATTTATTAAGGACATTTGCACAAAATAAAAGAAAGAAAAATAAACGCTTTTTAAAAAAAAAATATAAAAATTTTGTTTTTATTTTTAAAATTTAAATATTTTTATCATTATAACTTTGATAAATGCGTGTGATGCTGAAAGTTTGGCTCGTGTGACTCTTAATAGTTTTGTTTGTTTACATTTCAGTTTTTGACCCGATAAGCTATACTTTGTTATTTGTCAGAAGAAGAAAGAGGAGTTACAATAGTGACATACAAATACTTAAATAATCGTAATATGAATCTGAGTTCAACAATTGATTTGATTAATGTTATGAGTATTTAACTGTACAATTTACTTATATCCATCAACATAGTAATAATAATTACGAGTACAACAGATTATTATGAAAATACATTTCTGTTTATGCAATGTGAAGTGAGTTAAAAAATATAAAGAAGATGATGTGATGCATTGATTGACATAGTATGAGTCGTGTGTCTTAACTTCCCCACAAAACCTTACCTAAATTATTATTTTGTCTAGAAGTCATTCTTTGCATATAAATAAATGGGTTTTTTTTTAAATATATATATTTTTTTATGTTTAAATATGGGTTGCTTACGACACAAAAATATACTGTAGCTTTATAAATTTGCTGGAAAGCGATCAAACTTAAAATTCGGTTGATTAGCTATAATGAATCATTCGTTTGGTCTTACGAGGATAGTCCCAGAAGAACTTATTATTTGAAAAGAATGACTATGGTAGCAAGTATCAAGGTTACAAAGCTTAAGCTTAAAAGTTTGACGATGACGTCCAACGCCAAAAATGGTTAATATAATTCATTGAATGACTATTAACTGAAAGTAAGCGATCTAGCAGATATGGTAGGCATATCAAAAAGTAGTGGTATATCGTATTTTGTCCTAAAATTTGGACATGAGAATATGACATGAATTACAATAGAAAAAAAAACATCTTTGTGAGGATGTTTCAGTCGAACGTTTGGGGAAGTTTTACAGCAATAAAGATGATTTTTTCTGTCGATTCATAACTATAGATGAAACATGGGTACGTCATTTCACACTTGAGACGAATGAATGAAATGAAGCCAAATTTAGTTCAATTTGAGGCAAGGTCAAGGCATCAGGTTTTTTTGTGCTGCACTTCTTCAGAATGTAAAAATAATTAACAACAAGTACGAACTTATTGAAGCTTTTAAGTAATGAATTAAAAAACGGATATCAAAACTCAACAATTTATAATTCGAATCGCTTCTCAGTGGTAGAAGATTTGTCAACAGTTGGTGACTATTTGGAAGAGCCTGACATTTCTTATTATAAACAGGGTATTGAAGCTATTGAAAAAAGTGTATCAATTGAAAAGGAGGCAGGAGTAAAAAAAGTAAAGAAAAAAATATATTTTTTCCAACATTTTTTGGTCTTTCGGTTAGGTCGAGTATTTTTGGGACTGCCCCCATATAATGATTCTAATTTAACGATTTCAATAACAATCCAGTCGCAATTAACTGAAAATATACAGACAATCGGTCAGACAGATATAAGTGATTATATCATTTATTCGAGTCTTTAAGGGGTCCTTCAATATCTTACATTATCAGATATTTAATAAATTCGTTAATTTTTTTACATTGTTTTTTATGGCTAAATAAAATTTTAATGTAATAAAAATAATGTTTTTGTTTAAAACAAACAAAATAAAAAATATTTAAATTTTATTTTACCAAAAAAATAATAAAAATATTAATAAAAAAAATCAATTCGCTTTTAATGTTTTGCATATTATAATTTTATTTTAGTGAATTGTTTTTTTTTTTTTTAATTGTTTTGATGTTCTTTAGAATTTCACTGTAACAAAACGAAACAAACAAAACATGAATAAACATTGATGTCATTAAAATAGTTGAATTATTCAATATTTTCTTCATAACTGGAATACACACGCTTACTAATCGTACACTGAAAATAAATTTTTATTCTTTTCATTATTGTATAACTAACATTTTATTATTTCCACTTAATACTAACTTCCACTTCTTGACTTTATGTTCATAATAAATTCAAATAAAAAATATAAAATTATTTTAATAAATATTTCTTATATTAGATTTTTTTAAGTGAAAACAATTTACAATAAATTTAATTCCAGTTTTTTTGTTTTAACACTTTTTATTTCTCGCTAATTGACGCATTTAACGGTTCTATAGGCCAAATTAATAACAATTCAGACAGGAAAAACTTGAGCTACCAGATTCTACAATACTTATCAATGGCATAAATTACCAAACAAATAAAAACTAAACATTTTGGAAACTTCCATTTAATTTTGAAGTGAAATTTGAAATCCCCGAAAAAAATACGACTATTATTATTTTGTTTTAACTTCTTAAGAATGTATTTTTATTAATTTTAATTAATTTATTTATTTTTTAATTAGATTATTTAAACTAAAAATGCAGTAATGACTTGGCAAGAAGGAATCATTTAGAAACCATTGGCATTGGCCACAGCTGATGATTGCGCATTGGCATTTGCGTTACCACCACCGAATCCACCACCATTGGCGTTTGCAACGGCACTGGATTGAGCATTAGCATTTGCGCCACCACGACCAAAGCCACCACCATTTGCAACGGCACTTGACTGAGCGTTAGCATTGGCACTACCACCGCCGAAACCACCACCTCCGAAACCTCCTGGACCGCCGAAGCCGCCGCCATGGCCACCATGGCCTCCAAAGCCACCACCACCAGGTCCGCCAAAGCCACCACCGCCAGGGCCGCCGAAGCCACCACCACCACCATAAGCTGGGCCTCCTCCGAAACCGCCACCTGGACCTCCGAAACCACCACCACCACCGTGATGACCACCGTGATGACCATGCTTATGACCGTGTCCATGTCCACCACCAAAGCCGCCACCTGGTCCGCCGAAGCCTCCTGGTCCACCAAAGCCGCCACCTGGGCCACCGAATCCACCACCTTGTGCATTAGCTGCAGCATTAGAGGCAGCATTGGCATTACCGCCACCACCTCCATAGAATTGTGGCAATGCCGAAGCAGCAGCAAGGACCACAGAGAGTACGACAAAGACCTTCATTGTGATGTGTCTGATGTGATACAAAAAACTTAAGCGATAACACCGGCGTGCTAAGCTTTTATAGGCAAAACTAAAAAGCAAATCTACGAAGCCAATGCTATAGAGAAAAACTATTCACTTTCAGAGGCGACGTCACAAATTAGCATATAAATCGAGAGACGCATACAATATTCGATCAGTTCGAAGACGTTGCGAAGTTTTTGCGTCAAAAGAGACACCTGGTAATTGAGCTAAACGCAAATTTGAATAAAACAAAAATTCTCATCGTCACATTTTTATGAAGATATGCATTAAAACTTTTTGAATTCCTTACTAAATGGGATTCACTAGGCTAAAATGGGTGCAATGTCAACAATAACGCATCAATGCGATCTTTCTATTGTATTTATTAATTCACAGCTTTATCAATTTTACCGGTTTTGGGATTTTATTTTACAATATTTTTATTTTAGATTTATGAAGGGGGCGTTGTTGGTGGCCGCTAATCATTTGATTTTGCTGCTCATATTTCGGGTTCTAGGTTTGTATGTATAGCGCAAAAAATATTTCTTTAGTCATGGCGACAAATGTTTGAAACGTGCGCTTACACAACCAAAAATGAGTTGACTAAATTCGCTTTTTTATTAACAATGTAATGATGTAAGGATTTTATAAGCAACCGGTTCCTAATATTAAAAACATTATCTTAATAAAAGTAATAAAAAGTTCTCGTTTTTTTTTTATAATACTAAAATCTTCCGCAATTTTATTTATAAAATTAATATTAAAATAATAATGTATATTACAACTTATTTATTTTTCTTATTTTTCAGGTTTCTAGTTCAACTATCTCAAGGTTATTATTAATTAAATTAAAAAATAATTTCAAGTGTATAAACAAAATTTAGATTTGAAATGCTAACATTGTAAGCCACAAATATAGGAAACTTAATAAAGTTTTTGTAAACAAATTAAAATTCTTTTCAATTCTTTTCACAAAATGTTGATCCACAAACCAGGCAGTTATTAATTCAACTTGAACAAATTTCAGATATCGATAACTGATTTTAATGTGTTGCATATTTTTAGGCAAATTTTTATTCATTTTAGAATTGTTTCTGTTGTTTCGAAGGGAAAGTGTTGTATAGAATACAACATTTAATATCTCAGTAGTAAAGTTAGTATTAAGTAATAACGTAACTCTGTATATACTAATATATATATTAATATTATCTATAAGTTATTTGAATATTTAAGGCAATAAAGAATTGAATTGTATTGATTGAATTGTTGTATAGAATTGTCTTGTGATTTAGTTGGTGAACTAAGTATTATTCACATAAAAACTTTAAGAGAGCGATTTATAACGAATCTGTTCATAGGCTTTACTATTATTTTAGTAACTTCCAACTAAACTAAAACTTCTTTGATACAAAATATAAATAAAACAAATTTGATTACATTTTTTAAAAAAATATTATATTTTCACAAATAAATTAAACTTAAGTAACAGTTATGTAATCTCTTTTTTCTAAACTGTGTCAAAGAGACATTAGATTTAACCGCGGAAACCGCCGCCACTGTTTGCATTTGCAGATGCTGAGGCAGAAGCTGAAGCTTGACCACGGCCGCCGCCGAAACCGCCGCCAGGACCAAAACCACCACCATAAGCAGGGCCTCCTCCGAAACCACCACCAGGTCCACCAAAACCACCACCGTAGGGATTACCACCGAAACCGCCACCGCCAAATCCTGGGCGACCACGGTAACCACCACCGCCAAATCCACCAGGTCCACCAAAGCCACCACCGTAGGGATTACCACCGAAACCGCCACCGCCAAATCCTGGACGGCCACCGCCAAAGCCACCACCTTGGGCGCTCGCAGCAGCATTGGCATTAGCGTTGGCATTACCGAAACCACCAAATTGTGGCAATGCCGTAGCGGCAGCTATGATCAAAGCGAGTACAACGAAAACCTTCATGGTGTTTGATGTTTAAAGCGAGTAGAGAAACTTAGTTTTAAACGCTTCTGGGCTCCAGCTTATATAGCTCGTTACGATGTACGAATCGATAGTGAACGATAGTTAAGAGAAATGCATTGATCCCACTAACTAATGGGAATCACTAAAAAGTGAGAGATGTGCGAAGATTCGGTGAGAGCGTAAATATGTTCGATCAATCTTATAAACAGGTTTTTAAATTTGTTTTGCTATTTATGCTGTCTATTGATCCCTTGGGGGTGTAAATATATTTTTTTTTTTTTTTGGCATCATATATTCTGTTTTTTATTTATGTAAATGCGTATTTCAATATCAAATATTAATTAGTTTAGTTTGTTAAAAAATAAATAAGTGGGAATAGCAAAAACGGAATCTGGTCTAAGATGTTTAAAAAAAAAATCATCTATCTTAATGAAATTGTAATCATTTAGTTTTTTTTTTTTTTTTTTGTTAAATTAGGCTATCCTCATTTTACACAGTGACATATCAATTGAATAGTTTCACTTTTTTTTCTTGTATTTTAAGATGAATTATTTATTAATTCATGAGAAATACAATAGATATTTTATATACATTTATATGGTCATTTTTAGAGGTATGTATACAAATTTCAAATAAAACACTCAAAAATGAATATTTTTTTAAGGATTTTATTTGTATTTAGTCTGGTAAGAAAACTTCAACAAATTATCCTAAATTATATGTATCTTAAATTTAAGGAAAGATCACATGTACAGAAATATCTAGTTTAACTACTATCAGTCAGGTCCATAGGATCAGTTAAAAATAATGATAATGTTATGTTATTAGTTTTGAACAAAGGGGTGCTGCGACTGTTCCGAATGACATGTAATCGGAGAGTCCAAGTTGACTACTTAATGGAACAACTGGGGAAATAATTTTACTTGCCTATAAGGCAAACCAGTGACTTGTCTCAGCAAAGGTTTCTGAGTTTACTCCACTGCACTTCCATCTTAGTGACATAGCCATTTAACCATATCAATATATCGATTGTAAAATTAATATATCACATGATATATTTCGCTAACTAAGCCACGATTCTCAAAATAAATATAAGCAAGTTGAAAGCATTGTTCTAGCTTAAGTGAAAGTGATGAAATGGCTAAACATACTGACCGCAAATCAACTAACAACTGTCAAATTAACAGTCAATAAATATTATGTTGTCAATTTAAAATCCAAACCTACCAAAAAAATCCGTATGTAAACAGCGCTGTTGTGAAGACTACTTTGAAGAGTGTTTAAGGAGAAAAATATGTACTATATAAATACTAAGCTTTCTTATCCTAATAATTAGCACCCAACTACAATAGATTACCAAGCTACCAGAAATGTTATAATCAATACGTTTGATTATGATAATTATTTGGCAATATATATTATGCAACCTCCTCTTCTAATTACTTATTTATCTAATAAATACCACATGCAATAAATTTATTAAAACATTTTTAATATGTCATATTTATGCTCTTGTAGTTTATTTATTTATTCAAAAATATATATGATAACTTAATGTCAACAAAAAATAAAAGTTTTCAATAATACAATAAGGCATATCTCTTATTGAGATAAAACTAATAAATTAAATTATAAAATACATATATCCGTCTCTAACCCGGTGGGGGAATTTGATTTGCTAAGTAGCTAACTATGCCCATACTCATAGCCATATGTGGTCAGAGACAGACATCCAAAATTGTAACGACCAGGTTCTATCACGGTGGTTGGAGAAGCGTAGGTGATCCAGAACCAGAGCATTGATAACGTTTGGCGAAATCTCAGGAGAAAGAATGTGATATAGTTTGTTATAATTTAAACATAATACACGAAATAGATCGTATGAGGCAAAATTAGTTGTGCACGTACTAAGAGCAAGAGGGACGAAATTTCTAGTGGTACAACAGTATTCGAGTACTGGGCGGACAAGGGAGATGAAAAGAAGCTTGGTAGTTAGAAAATGAAAACGCAAATCATTATACGCGTATACAGAAAAACTTTGCTTGTAATAAGGAAAAAAAAAAAACAGATAAATAGATTTTATTGGAAGATAATTAATCAAATGTTCTAACATGTAATTTATTATTTAATGGAATACAAAGAAAAAATCTATTCTATAAATAGTTATCAATTCTGCTTAATTTTTGAAAGATATAAAATATAAACTTATGTTTCAAGGTTTCTACTTATGTTCAATAGATATCCCAGAGATAATATGTTAACACTATTATTATAATTATAATTTTAATCTAAGATGTTTGTTTCCCGTAACCATATGCTTCTTTAAGAAATTTAATGTTTAATTAATCTAATGATAATTTATGAAATCATAACCAAGGATTTTTTCGACAATTCATATATTTCGTCCATTCTCTGTCATTTAATCACTTAAATGGGTAAAAATCGACATTTCTTCAATAGTAAAACCGATTAGGGAAATATAATAAGATTAATTTTTAATTAAGACTCAAACTTTTATATTTATTTTTATGTTTCTTGATAAATTCAGTTCAAAAAATTTCAATTACACGTGATTAACCATCCGCAAATGAAAAGATAATAATATGTGTCCTTTTTACTTACGACAAACATTGCCGTTTTTTAACACAACGATACAACTAAGCAGTACTTCCCCAAATTCCTTTACTCATCACGAAAGTACATTAAATATAGGAGAGAAGAAAAGAAGAAAAAAAACACAACATATAAACTATTTGTCTTATTTACTTACTTCAAATACCTTATAAGTAAGGCTCAAACTACAATAATATTGTTAAAGTTGACTGTCAATTTGAACTTGTGAGATTATTTTCCCTATATTTTAAACAAGACAAGCCCGACCCTGCTACGCACGAGATGTTTCCTTTCTTAGCATCACCCAATTTCCCTTCCCAACAAATCTCTCGATCTTGTTTCGCTAATTTTTGATGCTTTCATTATTGTAACTTTTTTGAAAAATAAAAAAGTGACCATGTCACTCGCTGATACTGTATTTTTTTTTTTTTTTTTTAATATGTCTATTTACAGAAATTTAAGATAATTTTAATACTATTACAAACATTAATGTCTTAATCGTAATATCATACAATGTCCCTATTCGAGCTCTCTAGTATCTATTTATTCCATTAAATATTAATCTTTTTTAGATATTATTCTTTTTGATATGACAATAATTTTGAATTGAGATTAAAGCTTATTTGTAATGAAAGAAAAACATTACTTATACAATTATTATATTTTTTTAAACTAAATAAAAATACAGGAAAACAGATAGAGTAGAAAGATTTAGAACTAAGAAATTATTTACATATGTTTATATTTTAACTGCCACACCACCATGGCTTGCTTTGAAATAATTTTTTACTTAACTTAATATCCTTATTTGATAGACTTTTGCTCTTAGACATTTTCTTTCGAAGCATGTAAGTCTTTCAATATAGGATGGAGAAATATTATACCATATTGGGAAACCATATGTTAAAATTGGGCGTATTAGGCTTTGGTACATAATTACTTTTACTCTTTTTGACAGATATCTTGATTAGAATAGATTTTTGTACATAAAGAATGATTTCTTAGCTCTTATTATTTTGTTATTTATATGGTCATAGTAGTATAGGGATTTGTCGATATGTACCGGAGTTAATTTTTTCAGTTTTATCGCCCGACTGATAGATGATGATATCATCCGCGAAAGATATAATTTGGTCAGCTTTTTCTATTAGATCAAGTAGGTATAAATTAAACAAGACTGGGGAATTAACAGTACCTTGTTGTAGGCCGTTTGTAATATTAAACGTTTATGTGCTTAAGCAGTTAGCATTTTTCTCACTGATCATGTTGTGAATTAGGACTATAGTTTCAAAAGGGAATTTGTATTTTTTTAGTTTGAATATTAATCCTTTAATCGATATTGCAACAAACGCTTTTTCTAAGTCGACTAGGCATGCCCCAGTACATAGTTTCTTGTTCCAGTTCCAATGCTACATAACTTATAACTTGAACTGTGGAATGCTGATATTTATATGTTGTTTATGCAAATTTCAAACACTTTGCTTATATTGGGAAGGAGACTAATTGGACGTAGATTTTTTAAACAACTTATATGTTTGTCTTTTTTTGGAAATAATGTAGTTTTCAATAGGTGAAGCAATTTTGAAAATCAATTAAGTTTTTGAGTTTATCCATTGCAAATAAAAAATATATAAAAAAGACTAACTTTGGATATGAGTCAGACACTTATAGTGTCCAAATTTCAAGTCGATAGTACAAAAAACGAAAAAGTTTTTCTAATAAGAACATGAATTTGTTTTCAGGTTTGTATGGGAGGTACCCCCCTAGTGGTCTGAGGGTCTTGAAATTTATTTGGTTGGTGGATATCGGTCAGAAACTTATAGTGTTCATATTTCAAGTCGATAGTATGAAAAGCAAAACAGTTTTTCTAATAAGAACTTTCATTTGGATACCGGTTTGTGTAGGAGAACTCCAACAACCCACCCCCCCCCCCCCCTAGTCGACCGATTCGGCTAAGTCCGGCAAATGTACTGCGTGTGCTACAAACAAAACTCTGTGCAATTTCAACTCTCTAGCTCAAACACTGAGGGACTAGTTTGCATACATACAGCCAGACAGACGGACATGGCTATATAAACTCGTCTCGTCGCGCTGATCAAGAATATATATACTTTATGGGGTCTCCGATCTCTCCTTCTGTATGTTACAAACTTTATGACAAACTTATAATACTATTCACTCCCATGAAGAGTATAAAAACAAACAAACAAATCTTTCTTCTTTATAATTTTAGTATAGATATATATAGATTAAATATCGTCAAACTACATATGTCTATAATACCACATTTCTCTTAATTTTTTTCAAAATAAATAATTTTTTAATTGCAATTATTTTAATATTATGAAGCAATTAATCTTTTATGTCGCGTCTAGTAATTACAATCTTATAAGAACTTGTTTAGTAAAAGTTATTACCCTCTAAATGAAAAATGGATTCTATATTTGCCTCTTGTTAATTGGAATTAAAACAATTTCATATTATATTATTATGATATTATTTTTGTTTATTTTTCAGACTTTTCTTCTTAAAAATAATAATAAAATTAAACTATAATTCATTAATTTATATTTAACCGCGGAATCCAAAACCGCCGCCTGAAGCTGAAGCGGATGCCGCAGCAGAAGCTGCACCACCACCGAAGCCGCCACCGGCAGCTGATGCAGAAGCTGAGGCTGAGGCAGAACCGCCACCACCACCAAAACCACCTCCGCGTCTGAAGCCACCGGGTCCGCCAAAGCCTCCACCAAAACCGGGACCACCAAATCCGGGGCCACCAAAGCCACCACCAAATCCAGGTCTACCAAAACCGCCTCCAAAACCGGGTCTGCCAAAGCCGCCACCACCAAATCGTGGACCACCGAAACCGCCACCACCAAATCCACCGCCAAAAGGTCCAAATTGTGGCAAAGCTGCTACAGCAGCTATCAACAAGGTGAAAATGATGAGGGTCTTCATTTTGGTAATACAGGTAATTTAAAGAATTTCTCGATACTATTGTACTTCTTTACAGTGAGAAGCTATAACTCAAACTGATTGTCAACTGTCGCAAATTTAAATGTATTTATACTCACTGAATGTTGGAAACATGATCTCAATAAATTTGAACTAAGTTTAATGGGCTCGTCTCGGCTATAGTACACGTTTTAATATTATTAGTAACCGGTTTTCTAAAGTTCTTCATATGTTTAAAACTCATTGATGTCTCAAACTTGAATCAAATTGATTTTGACTGCTCTTAAGCATGGGGAATCCCAATATAAATAGTTTCATATACTCTACAGCATCATTTCCAAACTTATATCAATTTTCTTATTTAATGCTCAAATTCAAAAAGTTTAGCGATTTTCTGATTCAGTAAACAAATATCTTCTAACACAATAATACAGCAACATATTTATTTGTGGTTTACTAAGTGTTTACATTTATTTAACTTAAGTATTTATTTATTTACTTTTAATTAAAACTATTAATTGGTTGGTGTCGTCTTCCTGTTTGTGATAAAAAAAAACCACATCGGAACATATGTATATTGATTATTTTTTGTATAGACACATGTAGAGTTATAAATTAAGTAAGAATTTCAAATGACAAGTTCAACTTGTAGAGGTTATTTGCCTCAAATACAATAGAACACTAACTGTGACGTAATTTTTTTCATTTCTTATATATTTAATGTACTTATAATATATGGTATTAAAACTTTGGGACGATGTTTGTTACATATTCATCCTAATATAAACACAATCAGTTCTTAAATGATATTTCTCAAGGAAAGTTCCTTTATTTATTTACATAAAAGTTATGTGTTGTTAGATATGAAAGGAGGAGAAAAATAATATAATTAGGAAAAACCAAAATAGTGAATAAAACTACACAAATTCTTTCCTATAATAATAAATTAAATTAATTTGACATTTCGTTATTATATTTTTTATTAGTTAAGTTATTAAGATTCTTTATTTTCCTTAGAGGGAAAACCTTTTTTAAATATTAAATTTTACAAAATACTATTGAAATAAAATTTTTTAATGTACCGAAAATGACTCAACAATATTTTTCATTTGAAATACTTATATATTTCAAGTGAATGATTTTAATACCTTAAAAATATTGTATTGCAGTTATTCATAATTAAATATTGTATAAAGAGAAATAATGAACAATTTTCACACTGAAGTGATGACATTTTGTTATGAACATTAGAGAGAATAAACAATGTGGGGGTGCTTTAGTTCGATAAACCTGACTTTTATGTAACCTATAACCAATATGATTATGATAAGGAAATAATAAAGCAATACGAATACCATGAAAAATGTAATCAGAACTTTTCTTAATGACATTACTCAAGTAAAACAAACAGAATAGTATCATAGTTCATATTTTTTTCTTTTGAAGAGAAATAGATGATTATTTATTTGGGTAATTGTGGTAATTATATATGTATATGTATTATTTATCAAGGTTTTTTCAGCAAGTTTACTCTATCCTAGAATCTATGGGGTCTTAATATCAAACTTCAGTTTACTTTCTCTTCTAATTTTTAGGCGCCCATACTCAAACAATCTATCTCGAAACGCTGATTGTGACTTCTATACATTGGCACAAATCTAATATACCCACATAGTTACAGGGTACAATAATAAAATAATACATCTTCGAGATGTTTGAATTGAAATATAGAATGTAATTGGGGAATTTTGCGAATTTCAGAAGTACTTGTTAATTGATTTCTGCTACTGCAATGTTGAACTCAACTTAATTGCAAAGATGAGCCAAGCATTGCAAGTTAATAGTTGTAGAACTGAAATATCATACGTTTATGAAAATTTCTTATTATTATAATTTTGTTTTTGTATTGTTTATTCTGCTTATTAGCGTAAAACAGAATAACAGAAAAATCACCGAAAAAAAAAAAAAGAAATAAAATGTGTATGTTTGTAAGTATAAATTTAGTTTTAATTTGAAAATCCGGTCGTAAGAACGAACAAATATTGTTAATGTATAAATGGATGTGCTGAGATGTGTCATGCCTTCAACTTCAGAAAGCAATATAACTCACAACGAAATCGATAACCTCCCAAACAAAACAATAATTAAAAGTGGTTTAAAAGTTTGTAAGACTTTCATTTTAGTTTTTATAGAACCGCGTAAACAAAATATAAACCAGTTTCTATGTCGTCATACTTAAATCGTCAAATATGCGTATGAGAATTATTAAAGTTCTAGTAAATAGCAGATTCTAAATAAAAAATTACAATATGACTAACCTTAGTTTTTGTTTATTTTCAGAAAACAATACAGAAAGAACAACTACTTCGATTCACTAAAGCTTTGATACTTTTCAACCCCAAATTTTGCTTGTTCCAATTGCCTTAATTGATTTTATCAAGTAAATTTGAATATTTTAACAAGTGCAAATATTGATTATATGGTAAATAAAACAAAGATTTGTCCGATTGATTTAAATTTAAAATGTTTTATTAAAAAGAAATCTAAGTTTGTTTATAACAAAGTTTACATTCACTTCACCCAAGTTCTTTTTGAAAATAAATACATTTACTTGGCTGTGGAAAAATAAATCGACAGAATCCATAATATTTATTGATTTTTTTTAAGGACACTTCTTCCTTTAATAATCGATACTGTCGGTGAAGAATAGAATAAGACCCGTGTATACCAAATTCGAAAACTCAAAATCTTAGATATTAGAATACTTGAAATGCATGACGAATGTTTGGATGGATATGAGTTAATTGATTATGGTCGTCACAGTGATCATTTATATATAAATCTCCGACGTATGCGTATCAAACATTACTACAAAGTATAACTACCACTTCATTTTACTATGAAAGATATAATTTGTTTGTGGAAATAAAAATAAAAATAAATAAATATGATAAACTCCTTACTCGTGTCGATTTTATTTACATAAATTCAAAAAAAAAAAAAAATTAATAAATATTTGTCAAAACCACCAAATCTAAATTTTTTTTGTCAACTTATTTTGAAAAAAATCAACAAAAAAATAAATACAATAATAGAAAAAAATTTTGCATAATCATCATCGTACATAAGAGACTCAAGATATAAAGATTTGAGCGCACCATTTTTTTAAATATTAAAGCACAGCTTCAGTTTTGTTGGGGAACCCCACCGGAAAAGACCTTCATCTGAGCCACTCGAGCGTTCAGTTCAAGTGCATGAATACAAAACAAAACAAAATACAAAATACAAAATTTAAACTTAGATGATCAAAAAAAAAACAACCGTCATAAGTGTTGACTACATAATCATAACATTTGAATTATAATGAAGAAATTTAAATTGGTTCAAAAAAAGCTAATGCAAATCGAAATCAATAAAACAGCAGAAAGTCGTCATTTAATTGCCAAATTTATACAATGATTTGAAATGATTTCTATTTAATTTTGCATTATTCAAATTGAATTGATACACTGGAAAGATAAGATAGATTGCAAAGTGTTTGTGTCTCTTTCATAAATTGATTGTGTAAAAATACAATATATATAAAAAATATTTATATAGAATGTACAAGTCTCCCTCCTATAATATTAATTTCTACATAGCATGACTTTATTCTTGCAGGATAAAGAAATTACGCAAATTCTAAAATAGTCTATCAGAGAAGACAAGAAAACAAAATGTTTCAAAGAAAATTTATAACTATAATCGATTTAGATACCTTTTTATAAAGGATATTAATAAATATGAATAAATTAAACATTTTATATTTAGCATGTGTTTAAATCAATTTTTAATTTTGCAAATTTATGTATTGAATAATTTATTCGAAATAAAAGCTAATTGGCTGATGTTTTCGATTTTGAGACATCAAGAAGTATGTTTGCCATAAGAAAAAGTTGGCAGCTACTTAATTTAATCAAACCCGTTTTCTATAAAAGTTTGATTTTGTTATATGACTTTTTTTATATACATATTTTTTTTTTTTTTTTTTGTTTATTTTATTATATTTTCAAATGAAGTTTTTGCTATAATGTATCATTTTCTATTTTTTTATTTTCTTTTCTTTTCACTTAACTCTTTCTTTTTTGTTGGTTTCTTTATATAATCAAATATTTCATTGATGGTAAGTAATATTTCAGCTTTATATAAATGGCTTTTGTGAATTTAATAAATAATTTATCAATTTAATCATATTCTCTTCCATGTTTAATTTAATTAACTTAGAAATTGTGATGTTAAGAAAAATTTAAAAAAATTTATGTTTTCCATCAACTTTGTACTTATATTAATAACTTTGAATATAGAAAAAGAAACTACTTTGACGGTCCAAAAGGTATTGAACAGATCATCCTTGAGTAAAAATAATAATAATAATTTAATTTACTCAGTCTTTCCAAATCTTATCCTGTATTTTCAAAAAAAAATTTATGAAATAACAAATCGAAATGATATCCACTTACCACTTTCGCTTTATTTAACTGCAGAATGGAGTGTAAACAAAAAACAAAAACTACACAATTTTATCTTCATTCCTTTGGCTGATGTAGATCCAAAACATATGAAGTTAGGGGGTGTCCTAACTTAATGTCGCACAGAGTTATTACTTACATACCAAGGTGCGATGAAAATATTTCTTAGCCATTGCTTATTGAAATAAAATTTTATTCATGTTTACTCAGGTCATCCAATAAACAATTTGTGATATGCATGAAAAACTCCACAAAGGTTTGAATTCGAATTATCAGCATCGCAATTAAAATCGAATGGGATTAGTTCAAAAATCAGGACAAAATTTTAATTCTAATTTACAATAAAATTTTTTAAAGAATTAAGTCCTTGGTATAATATAGTTTTCATGATAAAAACACTTGCAACTAAGACTAGAACACCTACTGAAACCAGTGTGAATATATACATACCTTGCAACTTTTGAGCATTGCAAGAAGATTTAATATAGAAATTCTTCAAAGGTATGAAAATAAAACACTCAGAAGAATTGCCAATGTTCCTTGATACATGACAAGCAATACACAAAGAACTTTAGTAAGGGACAAATTAGGCAATGAATTAATCTGCTTGCCAACAGCAAGACTGTCAGGAAACAGTCTCATCTCCTTAACCTACTTCATCGTTAGGCTTTAAACGTAAATGTATTATATACAACAAAATTTAAATAGAATATATGATAGATTGTCTCATCAGAGACCAAATATTTCTGTAATTGCAAATTGTAATGCCATAAAATTCGCAAAGGCAGTTTCCAAATAAAATTATAAACAAAAAAAAAATATGAAAAACAAATTTTTGTTCATGTTTTTAATAAAGAATTAATCGTCATATAAATTAAACTACATATTCTATTTTAAATAAAAAAACAAAGAAATTAAAAATTATTAAAAAGTTAGTATATGTGTTAATAAACATACATATGTTAAACGAGTATTCTAGCTGATATTTATGGAAGAGTCAATCTTTTTTATGTAAATTTATTTAATTCTGGACAGTATAAAAATGTTTCAGAATATGTGTCGATATTTTATTATCAAATGCTAATAAAATATTCAATAAAAACTACGATTTTAATTAAACACACAAAACTTTACTATACTTATAATGAAATATTTTCATAATGAACTGAGATTAACTTTATATAGTTTTTATAAAAAAGACACGTACAATAACAACAAAAATAAAACCATTATTATTGATATTATATTTTTCTATCATAATTAAAAATTGTTTTTGTTTTTTTTTTTTTTTATTGAAAACGATAGATTCAGTTGAATGAACAAAATAGATTGCCACAGACCAAGCAACTAGTTGAGTGAGGGTATTTATTGGAGTGTATGAATGTGACCAGAATATCAGAATGTCAGAATTCCAGACTGTTAATTATGATCATTGAGAAATGTTTAAATGAAAACAACAAAAACAATATCATCAGCGGCAACAAAAACTCATTGAGTCCATGGTGCAAATAATGTTTACCCAACTAATGGCCATCATTGCCACATATCGTCGCATCAATGAAATTCTATAGTATATACAAAGTATATTCGATTTCATTATAAACTTTTGTGATGGTCCATGTTATTTTTGATAGTATTGTTGGTGTCCTTGTTATTGTTATTGTTATTGTTGTTGTTTTGCTTTTGTTGCATTTGCGCCAATTTTTGGTCGTCAGTTTGTGGTTTTTTTTTTTTTTTTTTTTGGAAATTATATTATCCGCGGATTTGTTGCAATCACTGAAAATTGTATTATGACACACAAACGCACCCACAAACATACGTATATGTTTGGACACACTTATAGTCCTTTACACAGTAGTTGTTTACAACAAAATTATACTGCACTGATTATGCTAGAATCTTTGTTACTACTTTTATATATACGAGTATATATACAAAGCTATATTTAGTACTACAAAATATTTTGATTTAAATTTTATTTGCATATTCAATTGTTTAAATTTAATTATAAAATTTATTATTGTGTTTATCACATTTTGTTGTCATACACAACTTTGAGTTGATTATTAACTTTGTTCAGTAATTTTTGGATAAAATATTTCATTTATTTTTGAAAATTAAATTGTTATAAAGAAAACGAATTGCACTTCAATATTTATAAAATTGATTGAGCTGAAAGCCATGGCAGCTAGTACTCTTATTTCTAAATAATTTAAGAATTTTGTTTTGTTAAACTACTGTTTTAATAATAATAATAATAATAATAAAATTGACCATTTTCCATAACATACTTCTAGGCATATACAATCCAACTAAAATTTTCAATTTCAAAATAAATTGTCATTTATTTACTTTTTTGTTTTTTTAAACAAAACCGCCTAAAAAAAATAAGAAATTTTATATTTATTTTCTAAATGAAATAAGAAAGCACATAAAGGAAAAGATATTTTGTTAAACTACATTGAAAATACATATGAGTATAGTAATATCGAATATGGTAACTTTTTGTTTATGAAAATTAAAAATATTTAATAATACTAGCTGACGCGGCAAACGTTGTTTTGTTTTCAAAGAACGTTTGGGTATTTATTAGGAACGCATGTTCACCGAAACCTTAAGATAGTTAAACGACAAAAAAATAAAAATAATAATAATACTTCAGCTTTGTTAATAGGTATACGCAAATAAATAGGCAAAAACTAAAAATAAATAAATGATAAAGCAATGATTACTGAGGCTTTGGCTTTGCTAGGTAAATTTGAATAATTGCGATAACTCCATCTACCATCTAAACCATCTGCCAGGTAAATAAAAAAAAATTGACTATTTCTTATCATTTCACTCTTCATTTTTGCCAAACGCCGCCTAAGAGCCAAACCATCAGTCACTTCAAATTTCTTATGGTTTCGAAGAACATGCCTTCTTAACAAAAGCACAAACGATTATTTGCATATCTGTGGCAATAAGTCATAGTAGCTTATATCGAAAATCTATATTTTGAGATATTGCTCATTTTATATAAAGTAATTTTTATATGGTTTCATTTCATGTGTATAAGTTGCTACACAAAAAAAAAATTTTAAAAAATAAAATACATGATAAATAAAATATTTTTATAAAAGTAGATTTCACAACCTTTCTAACAAGTATAAATTTAATTTAGTTTATTTATTCGTTTAAAAGAGTTTAAAAATTAGATTTGTGAAAAAATCATAGGTTTACGAATTTATAGTGGTCAGGGTAAACTATATATAACTATGATTCTATACCATATATATAGGAAATTTTTTAGCCAAAATACGTCTATTGAAGTGGTTAATAGTAATAGCGTTCAAACTCAATTCACTCAATTTTCGACATAAGCTACTATGACTTTTTGCCACAGATATATAAAAAAATATAGATAGATAATATCTAAACGATTTAATAAATTTTTGTTGGTATTCTTTTCTTAACGCAATAAAGAGTTTATATAAATATTTTTTTATTTTTTTTTTTTTTTGTAATGATTTATTATTATATTCCTTAGTTAATAAAGAAAATGTTGGCAAAAACTATTTGCCTTATTATTATTTTCTGTACAAAGTTATGCCAATCTCGGTATGCAGGTTTGATGCATTAACGCCACCTAAACATAAACGCGTTCAAAAATCTTGACTCTTCTGCTATCGCGAAAAGGATTTCTTTTCTTAAATATGTTAAGCGAATCTGTGAATTTTACTAAATCTAAATATATTAAACAAAACTATTTGCTTCCATAACAAGTTGTTTTACCTTAAACTAACTTCATATACTCGTAGTTCAAAGTTCATTCAAAATTGTTTCTTTTATTAATTTATTTCTTCTCTTTTTTTAATATCTCAACTTCCTAGTGAGGCCATTAAATAAAACCACAATAAATGGCACATTTTATTACAGATTCAGACTCAGTGTACACACACATAATATTTGCTTTAAATATTGCAGCCATATTGTTTGTAGCTTGTGCAATCATTTCCGTTTCCTGTTTGTATTTAGATACATTCTCTTGTTTCCTTATCCTCTCTTCCACAGTCTCTCTGCATATACTCGTTTGTATGTTATTACATTTATCCACAGTCTATTTCGCTATTCAGTCTATTTACGCTTATTTTATTGCCTAATATAAATTTATTCAAACAAAAAAAGAAAAATGAACAAAAAAAAAATCATTCAAATCACTCACATATACATATATGTATACTGATCCACACAGATACACAAAGAGTGCACACAATATTGTCAATAGCAACGATAATGGCCACAGAGACAACAACATCGACTGCGATGGTAGCAAATATAACCAGAACGACGCCATCCCAAACGACAAGGAAACAAAGGCAGTTCGCATGTTGCCGGTAATGTGTAGAACAAGGAAGTTTTCACTTTGGTATCCAACAGAAGCCACCGCCTAGCAGCAGTTTCCGTCTTTGTCGATTACAACTGTTGCAGCCACAATGAGAAACGAACGAGTAGCAACAAATACAATAACTGATATAACCGCTAGCAGTTGTTGCAAACCATTTGCTGCATGCAGATACAATACATAGGACTGCTGCATGCAACTAACTAACATAATACTCGTGTATAATATTGTTGCTGTTGCTGCTACTTGGCCTTTATGCGCTAAAGTACGCCGTAGGGGTTCATTGTCCTTGTGCAAATTGGTCTGAGTTTATTGCTGTTGGCTGTAAGACCAGACTTTGTTCAAAAGTTATTGTCGGACAGCACCGGAGAGGCAGCATCAACTGTTGCTAGCCGCTGACGAAGCACTTCATTCTAAGTTCATTGCAATGGCAATCAAGAAGCACTTTGCCCCTTCATAAAGCCCGAGTTATGCCTTAAACTTAAGATTTCAATTTGCAATAGTTTGATGCCGCAGTGCAGTGCAAAGTCTTGCAACATTAGTTAAGTATTGTATAAGGTAAGTGAGTCTCACTAACTAATGACTGAATGAGTAAGCAGGAAATTATTTTGTACATGTAAGAGAGATGAAGAGAGCTTCAGCTTCTACTTGTCTATTGAAATATTTGAGTAATTTATGATAAAATAACTAAACAATTTTTCCTAATGACATTTTATATCAAAGTTTGTATGTGCATTTCTTGAAATATGCCATTTCAGCTAAAAACTTTACGTTAATGTTATGCCACAGACTTTGCATACTTTTCACAGATTCTGATAGTGTCTGAATGACGAAGCCAAAACTGGAAAGTATTTTTTAATATTAAAACTATGTACATAAGTTAAGTAATAAAGAATTTAATTCAAGCAAATCTAAAGGGAAATTTTAAGAACAATTTCTTTTTTAAATAAGCAAATTCTTAATTTTTATTTGGCACTTTAAACAAATAATACAAATTGGTTTATCCAGCAACGGCAACTGCAGAAGAACTTGCTGAAGCAGTAGCGGAACCACCGCCATAGCTGCCACGATGACCACCACCGCCATAACTACCATGACCGCCACCACCGCCATGACCACCACCAATGCTACCTCCAAGACCGCCTCCTAAGCCACCAGCATAACCGCCACCGCCGCCGAGAGGTACTCCACCCCCTATTCCACCACCATGACCACCGCTTACGGCGCTAGCGTCAGCAGATGAAGCAGCTGATGATGAACCGGCACCGCCACCATGAGCACCACCGCCTAATCCACCACCACCTCCAATACCTCCAGCACCACCTCCAATGCCGCCAGTGTAGCCACCTCCACCAATTGGAACTCCGCCGCCAATACCACCATTTCCATGACCACCTCCTAGTCCGCCACCAAAACCTCCACCGCCAGCATTTGATCCAGCTGAGGCTCCACCTCCGTGTCCACCACCGCCAAATCCTCCTGCACCACCTCCACCAATACCGCCGGCTCCACCTCCGTGTCCACCACCGCCAAATCCACCGGCTCCACCTCCACCAATACCGCCGGCTCCTCCTCCGTGTCCACCACCTCCATATCCTCCTGCACCACCTCCACCAATAGCACCGGCATCTCCAAAACCTCCAGCACCTCCGCTACCACCGAAACCTCCAGCACCTCCGCTATGACCACCTCCACCAAATCCACCTGCTCCACCACCAGCATGGCCACCTGCAAAACCACCGGATCCTCCACCAAGTCCTCCTCCAAGGCCACCTCCTAGGCCACCTCCGTGGGCACCACCGCCAAAGCCTCCATTGCCACCACCAAAACCGCCAGCACCACCACCAGCATGGCCTCCAGCAAATCCTCCAGATCCACCACCAAGACCACCACCTAGACCACCTCCTTGGCCACCACCGCCATAACCTCCAGCACCTCCTCCGAAGCCACCAGCACCTCCGCCAGCATGGCCTCCACCAAATCCACCGGCTCCACCTCCAAAGCCACCAGCGCCACCACCACCACCAGCACCACCAAGACCGCCTCCATGGCCACCACCATGTCCGCCTCCATGACCACCGTGGCCACCATGGTGTCCTCTTTTACCACCACCCGAGGCGCCTGCACTTGCAGATGCAGAAGCTGATGAAGAGGCACTAGCACTGCCACCACCTCCACCACCACTAGCTCCATAGCCGGCAGCCATTGCGGCTATACTTAACACGCTTAATACAATAAATAATCTCATACTTCTTTTGATTTCAATTCTTGAACTGATCCATTAACTTTCGTGCGTTCCTCTTTTATATGCGAATTTTAATTTGGAGAAAACTAACAAGAGAAACAACCCAAACAAACAAAACAAAATAATAATTAATTACATAAAAAAATCGCTGTTTATTATAGAAATAGAAACCCCCCATAACTCATAATATCGCCAAACATCACAACTAATGACTTCGACAGCTAAAATATAATATGTACTACTCGTATAAACAAATTCTAAAGAAAAGAAAAGGCAAAAACAAAACAAAACAAAATAAGAGAAAATGAAAGGAAAAGAAAAGATAAAAGTTATAATCGACTATAAGATGACCTATTGTGCATGTATGTTTTGAGAATATACTTACGTAGGTTGATATTGGAACCAAGATTATATCTTAGTACTATACCAACAATGCAACTTCCATTCACTTTTTACGATTCCAAGCTACAGACATTCTGGTGGACTCTTCTCAGTAAGGCGTTAGGCCCAACTAGCCCTATTAAAACTAATGGGCCAGATATGCTTCGTGGGCCGCGAACGAATATATGTAAGTATATCGACCTGTCAGGTTAAATGCATCTTTCTTAATTGTCTTATGATGTTTTTTTAATAAACCATTACTCATGATGTTACAAATGATATCTAAAACTTAATACTCTCTATTTTTCATAAATGATTGCAATGTATACAAACCAACAATTATAAAAAAAATACAATTCTGGATTTTTGTTTTTATATTTGGTTAGAATGCTTTTTTTTTCTCAATATTTTCTTGTTGAACAATTACAGATTCAATCAATCACTCAAACGATCAATCAAATTAGCGGCCAAATCCAGCACCTTGCGCATTAGCTAACGCAGAGGCCTGAGACGAACCACCGCCGTAACCGCCGCCATAACCTGGAATTCCACCGAAACCACCCCCTAGGCCGCCATGTCCATGACCGCCTCTAAATCCGTGTGGACGACCATATCCACCGCCTCCAAAACCGGGACCACCACCACCTCCAATGCCGCCAGTGTAGCCTCCTCCACCAATTGGATATCCGCCGCCAAAACCACCATTTCCAAAACCACCATTTCCAAAACCACCATTTCCAAAACCACCAGGTCCGTACCCACCGCCACCACCGACTGAATTTGAGTAGGCACTAGCTCCAGCATTGGAACTACCGAAACCGCCACCGTGCTGCGCATTCGCGCAAGCCACTGCCAAACACAAACTTAACGCAATCACAAAGACTTTCATTTTAATTACTTTACTGTTTTTGTCCACTTTCAATCTGATTCTAGGCTTTTATACCAAGAATTCATAAAAAGAGTCCCACAAAATATTCCAGTTTATCTAGTTTAGGCAGTTTTCTAAGTGGTTTAAACTTAATGTAATCATTGTGATAACAAAATATGACATCAAACATCATTATCATCAATAGAAACCACAAGCTACGTTCTACATTGAAACACGCCTTCTATCACGTCTTCTAGAAATGTATGAGTGTCTTCTTGTACTCTACCGAAAATATTAAAAACAAGTTTGAGACAAAGAATGAAATTCTAAGAACCAGTCAAGTTTTTGTCAGTCTTTTCTCCATTCTCATTCAATTTACACGCAAATCGACTTGAGCTACTCGAAATTGGCTAATAAAACCGTCAGTCGCACTACGAAACTTATATTATTTATTAAAACCGATAATTATTAAATTAAGTGCTATAATAAATTATATTATTAAAACAAAAAAAAAACAAAAAAAACAAGAAAAACAATTTTTTATCTCCCCTTAACTTCTATACACAGAAGATAGATTTTATTATATTATAGTAGATACTTTTGTTTTGATTTGCTTAGTTTATCAAAGTCAGGAGACTAAGTCATTTGAAATTATGAATTCTAATATAAAATTATGAACATTTTTGGACAAACACACAGTAGTATGAATAAAGCCAAAATTAATGCTTATGTAAATTGTAGGAATTGGATAACGATGGCTACAAGAATTAATATGCAGATTGATCCCCAAGCGATACAGATTGTGCATATTTATGAGGTCTCCAATATACGATTCAATGTGCTAAAAACAATATAATAGAGTGATAAATTCAATAGTGTGAAGTGTGTAAAAACCCTGCAAAAGAACAAAGATTTACTTTAATTCAAATTCAACTGGAATAATGTACTTAGAGTTATGAAAAGAGTAACGACCCAGTGCATAAAACTTCGTGTATACTTATAAGCTCATTATCAATAGGATATGATGTATTTCATTTATCCGTATGACGTAATAATTTCTGTTTTAATAACATCTTAATTTCTATTTGATTTTGTTTTTGGTACTTTTTCATAGATTCATAATAGATAATAAAAAAATTACAAAATAAAATTTTCTAAAAAATAGGGCTAAAGGTTGCTTCTTTTTCATGTCTTATACTATTATTCAGAATTGTTTCTTTCTTTATTATTATTTTTTTTTTTTATTTTTTTTTTTTTTTTTAATTTAAAAAGCGTACGTGACCGTAAATTCTTCTTTTGTATTTCAGAACAATTAAGAATGGAAATATTTTGTTTAATTATGGTTTTAAATTGCAAAATTCTGGGTTTCCCTATACGAAATAAATGAACTGCGTAGATCACCTTCACCAAGGCCAAGCTTACTTTTATGCCACACTTTAATAATTGTTTGTTGTTTAAATACTATATTTTGTTGCAATGAGAATAACTATAACCGTTTGTTTTTATTTATTATAAATGCTAGAATCTAAGATATAAATTATTATTATTAAAAAATTGAGATACTTTGGTATCAATTGGTTGTTTTAAGTTAAATATTCAGTTAAGCTTAATGCCAGGGAGCTGTTGGTCTTAATACTAAGTAGTTTAAGATTTTTGTTTTGATAATAATAAATATTCGGTTATTTTTTAATAGAAACTATTTTACTATTATAACAACTTGTATGTAAGGTATTTAATGTTCGTTGTAACCAAATTCTCTTTCTATTTTGTTGGCGTATAAGACTTTACACTGAATTGCTTCTTTTTTATCTATTTTCTCTAAACTTATACCAAAAGATATTTATCATCAATTGATTTTTGTCCAAAGACATTATTATTATTATTATTTTTATTATTGTTTGCACTGTTTCCTTTTGGCGCCCTATTCACATATAAAAGTAAAAGGGTATATTGAGTTCATGCAAGTGTATAAAGCAACCATAAAGAGGATAGGGCAGTAAAATTTAACAAATCTTTATTAGATTAATAAAATGAATTGAATCAGCAATGTCCATCCATTCATCCAGCTGCCCTACCCCTGAGCTGAAGGCCTTTGTCGCTATTGCTCATATTAATAACTAATTTATAATTTGTAATTATAATCTTAGTTCTATATAAAAAAAAAAAAAAAATCAAAAACAATTGAGCCATAAACTGCGTAGTTTTAGAACAATGAGAATGAATCATGTAGAATACATAAATACATATTTGGCAGAACATAATTATTATACAATATCATCACATCTATATGTTAAACGAGTATATGGGTGGGTTACTAGAGAGTAATACTTATAATTATTTTATTTTTTTTTTGTTCCTTCATCAAATTCACTTCATAACTTCAGAAGCTTTGATTTTGAGTTTAGGGAATTTAAAAGTCGAGTTCACATTATTCTACTATTCTTCCCTTACTTGTTTCAATAATGATATTGATTTTTAGATTTTTTTTACCATTTTCAAATAACATTTTGCCTTTATTTCACAACTGAATCTTTCTTCTATTGTGATTGTCTGACTGACTTTTGTTGTAATTGTTACCAATTCAAGTTGATTGAAATTGTTAGAGTCAAATAACGTTTTACTCTGATGACAGATAAAAGCATATTTTTATACTATTTATATTAATATATTTTTTTCATTTTACTTTATGAAGCGTAAAAATGTCATTACTTGATAAAATTAATGATAAAAGCGTAGAAAAAGTTTTTAGTAGAATTGAACACTTTAATAGAATTAAAATCATTTTATGTAAATTTAAATAAATAAAATTATTGAAAGGATTTATTTGAAACCAAATAATTTTGATTTAATGCAGAATTTCATAATTAAAAACAAATAAATGAAGTTTTAAATAAAGTCAAAGGCAGACAGAAAAGGAGCTTCAACTTAATTAAATTGAAATTAACAAAATCAAAGCTTGAAACCGAAGGAGAGAGAGTAAATTGAAATGATGAAAATATGAACACGAATTGCATTCCGCACATATTGTGCACCGCGTTATTTTCATATTTTCACAAGTCTGTCTGGCTTTCTGACTGCCGACATTTATATACTGCAATACAATAATACTTACAATTGTATTTGTGGGTGCAACTGTGTATTTGTATATGTTTTTATTTAACACAAAGATAACAATTGACTGCAACACTGAAAATAATCAAAAAAAAAAAAATGGATAACCAACCAACAGCAGTAAGCAGTCAAAATATAAAAAAGAAAAGAAGTTTGTAAAGGACGATGATGATGAAAATGGCAAGTACAGATGCAGATAGCCTTTGTAATTTGCAGAAAGTATCCAGTATTCAATTGTAGAATGGGGGTCATTTGAGTGTAGACTAACCATTGAAGCATATGCACCGCAATCGTTTGGCAAGATTTTTCTTTTATTTACATATTTTATTCGTATTTTATATATTTTTCTTTTGAAGCGACGCATCGCATATTTGTTGGCCATGAATGCCGATATCCTGTATTATATGCCATTCGCCACTGAAAGTATTTAACGGATGCCAACTGAATGAGTTTTGTCCTTTTTTTCCTATTATTTATTTTTTTTTCACCAAAAGAGTAGGAAAAGAAAATATGGAAAAAGTGAAGAAGACTCGTTTTGAATCCCAATTGTGGCATTAAAATATTTGTGAAAAATGAATATGCATTTTATTTAATTTAATAGAGCTGCCTGCCTCTGACGCTGTTGCACTTCAACAATGCTGCCTTTTATGTTTAATGGAATTTACTTATGTATGTGCGAATGAAAAAATTATTGTAAAAAAAATTAAAACTGAAAAAATATATGTCTGCTACATACTACAAATGTATAATAAATACTTATATACATATCACTTTAAAATATTTGGGATTTTTTTGTTTATTAAAATTGGAATCTGTTGAATGAGGGATTGAATTTAAACTATTAAAAGCAAATTATGTATTCAGAATTTTCTTTCATACTCGTATGAAAAATTAATTGTCTTTTTTATGCAAGAAATGCAAGTAGAAAATTTTATATGAGCAACTGTTGTTATGTTTAATCCAAAAGTGCCAAGTGCAGACTTGATGAGTGATAATCTAGAAAATACTATAATATAATGTAAATACGCGACAAGTGTTTAGTAAACTCTACCAGCATTCGTATATTCAATTAGTATCACCACGATACTCGTAGTTCTATAAAAAGCAATCTTCGTTCATTGGAATTTAAAATAAATTAAACATATCTGAAGCGCAAAATATCAAATACAATTATTCTAAAATTATAAAATTTAATATTTTCATGTGAGATTTGTTGATTAGTGCAATTAAAAATAGAGTAAAACATTAACAATAATTCATCGAAATTTATATACCTTCAGGTCCCAATTTTTTTTTTTTTTTGTACAATGCAAATTCACGCGAAATTGATATTAAATCAAATCATTATAAATTAAAGTTGCCTAAGGAAAAAATTTGTATGAGGACAACCTCTTCTAGTAATCGGTGAGCTTTGACTTTAACGCAACTAAGTACTACGTACAAAAATAAAATAAATTTATAAACAATTTCATATAAATCAAAAACTATCATGCATATGCACTGGTGGATAGACAAAATCGGATGTCATGCTAAGTATTTCCACATTGTAATCAGAGAGGTCTCTAACTCATTGTTCTATGCATTACGAACATCATGGTGAAGTAATATACTTGTTCACACTAGCGTGTAAGGTATTATAATTTGTTTTTCCATAAAAACAAAAAAAAACAAAATATTAAACAGAAAAGATAGTAGAAGTAATTAAAATAATTTCAAGCAATTCAGAGTTCTGTTTCAAAAACACAAAGAACAAACTAAGTTCAATGAAATCCCATAGCATAAAGCACGTAATTATTTTTCTTTCGCTATTTCTGTTTCTGCCAAAACAGCAGCAGCAACAGCACCAGCAGCCACAGGAGCAGTCGGAATGGTCAAGGCCATTGCCACAAGCTCAAGCTTGTGCGCCACGCTTTGGCAATTCACCGATGGATACCAAAACATATCCATATAGTATCTGGCAGCTATTGTTTAGACAACGTGATAATGGCAACGATAACAAAGCAAGCGACAATGATGATGATGATGATGATGACAATGACAACGACGCTGATGTCACAGGAAACAAAGAAATTACATGGACAACGGTAAGAATGACCTTTCCAAAGTTACACTTCACACACAGATATACACGCACACCAATTTGTATCAGGTGGATTGGCTGGAAAAACACAACTACACCTATGAGGATCATAATGTTACAACCATGGATGGCTATGAGTTGCACATGCAACGTTTGCCACGTGAAGGAGCACGTCCGGTTTTGCTTGTACATGGTTTACTCACATCATCGTTAGCCTGGGTGCTAATGGGGCCAGGGAAAAGTTTGGGTGAGATTTACAGCATCGACTTGACTATCAAAATGGCACTTCATTTGAAGCCTTTTCATTTTTAGCTTTTCAACTTCATACACGTCACTATGATGTTTGGTTGGCGAATCTACGCGGTTCCACACCCTATGGTGAACTCTTTGGCAACACTTCTGTGGAAGCAACATCAGCACAATTTTGGAATTACAGTTTTCATGAACACGGTGCCTACGATTTACCCGCGCTAATTGACCACATACGCGAGCAGTCATCGTTTCATCAAGTGTTGTTAATTGCACACTCCCAAGTAAGTGAGTGGTTTAGCTTAGCTTATCTAAACAAACCTACTGACTATTCCATTATGTTCTTTCTAATGAATGCATTTTGTTCTTACTCTATGATGATGTTAAACTTCTGTGCATATTTTAGGCGTTCAATGCTTTCCTTGTACTCTGTTCACTGCATCCGATTTATAATGAACGCATTCTATTCACACAAGCGTTAGCACCGATTGTTCGTCTTCGGAGTTATGTGAAATTTGGAACGGCGGATGTGCGGCGCATAATGAAGTTTGTTAAGGTAAATTGCTCTTTTCAAAGTTTGGATAATGGTGTTAAGGCAATCCAATTGTATTTTCCATTTTCCTTTGAACATTTGAGGATGTTTGATGATTATTGAGAGTGCAAGTCATGATTTTAAACACAAGTTTTAACAAAGAATAATTCGTAAATTTCTTAGTTACATAAGATCAATATTAATATCTTAATATTTTTTAGTGATTGCTTAGAATTCTAGTTTACCATACTTTCTTCTTAATTTTATTTACTTCTTTGGTTTGACATAGTAATTGGCTGTGACAAATGGCATTTTAGTGATCTCAGCTTCATAGATTCTATCGCGTATCTTTAACTCTACTTTTGTACCAGGTACTTTTGCTGATTCTGCAACATAACCCATAGCAATGTTCTTACCAGTACTAGGACTAGGACAACCACTAGTAATTTTACCCAATATTTTACCACCCTGATAAACTTCAACTCCGGCACGTGCTGGTGGTGCCTTTGCGGCTAACATTTGTAAACCAACCCGGCGACGACTAACGCCATCCTTCAGTTGTTTAACTATTACTTCAGCACCGGGAAAGTTTAACTCAGTGCGACGACGTTTAGCTATAAAAAAAACAGTTAATCTCATTTTTCATGGATTATTTACTCAACATACCAACAAGCCAAGCTAGGCCCGCCTCAATGGGTGTGGTATTTGCATCAATGTCGGAACCATACAAACATAAGCCTGCCTCAAGACGTAATGAATCTCGGGCGCCTAAGCCGGCCAATTTTAGTTGTTTATTTGGATCATCACTTGACGCCTCTAGAAGAGCATTCGTAACTTTTTCTACATATGCCGATGGTACAGAGATCTCAACACCATCTTCACCCGTATAGCCACAACGAGTGATGCGACATTCACGCACACCAGCAAACTCCGATACAAGTGTATTCATGAAATACAATGACTCGATACGCTGTGCTTTCGGTAATAGTTTCCCAACATTGAAAACTGCCGCTGGTCCCTGCACTGCTATCAATGACTGGTCTTGTGGTGTAAGATATTCAATCGTTACATCTTTGCCTTTCGCTTTAAAGTTATTCTACAAAAAATATAAGAAATCTTTGGAATGAAAACCTACCAGTTCCTAGCAAAATCACAAACTTACCACTGCAGTGGACATGATTTGCATATCTTGTTCCTTCATTGCTGCATTCGAAACCACGTACAACTGGTCCTCGTTCACTTTGGTCACTATCAAATCATCAAGTATGCCACCGGCATTGTTGGTGAACACAGTCAGACTACCGCCACCGGGTGCCGCATTTGCAATATCTGCTGTACAAACACTTTCCATGCAAGCAATAGCATCCTTGCCTCGCACATAGGTCTGCAGCATATGTGACACATCGAAAATGGATCCGACACGGCGTGTATGCAAGTGAGAGACCGTGATACTTTGATCTGCATATTGAACAGGCAAAGCATAACCACCAAAATTTACAATTTTTCCTTTGTTTCTTGTGTGAAAATCAAAAAGTGCCGTACGCTGGCCATCACCACTAGTTGAGGCATAGTTTCTATGGGTAATGATTCTACTTCGTCCAGCGAGACTTCGTAGTATTATTCCACTTATAGTCAGCATTCTATTTTCTAAGCGTTCGACACGTTCAATTGGCAGTATACTTGGTAATTGTCATGCTGGTCTACTTCGTAATCCATGCTTAAGCAACAATTCTTAAAAGATTGATAAGATTTGACTTTATTGACACAAGAAACTGAGAAACTAGTGATGCGCTGCACTAAAGAATTAACAAAATATAAAAGTAAATATGAATCCGCTGTTTCGGCATCTCAACTAAACACTACTCATCTCTAATTGATCATAGAGAGAGCATAAACAAAACGAATAAAGACTTAAAATAGACACTGATTATTCAGAGAGCTGATAATGCCAAACAGCTGATTGTCGATGATCACTACATACAATATCACAAAAGCAAGAAATATAAATGAAGAGAGCACTGATCTCTGAAGGCAGATAATATATAATATTATTAATAAATTCGATTATGAAACTACTTAGTACTTTTAATTTAAAGACCCCCATATGCACTTTGAAATCATGTTTTATATTAGTATTTTTTTATATTTAAATGATTTAAAAATATTTTTTTTTTATTTAAGCAAAAATTGTTGTAATATCACTAAAATTTACTTTACTTACAATAGAAAAAACAACAGTCCAAACATTATGAACTCTTTCCTGTGGGTAGTCTAAAGCGTAAATGTCTAAATGGTAAAAGGAACCAGCGCAGCATGTGCCTTAAATATCTTAAATTAATAAGTGGATCGGGACAATATACAAAGGTTATACACATATATATGTTAGAGTTCATTGACCTATTGATCTATTAATTTTCATTCTTATTCACAGTCCTACGAACAACTTATCTATGGGCAACTATTACAAGGTGGTTCTCTTAAAGAAATCTCACATCTCCATCAAATCTGGCAATCGGGTGATTTCATTGCCTATGATTATGGTCCCAGTAATAATCTAAAATGCTATAATTCTGTTGAATCTCTTAACTATAATCTAAGTCAAGTAACAGTACCAACAGTATTATATTTTGGTGCAACAGATGCCTTTGCCACACCTAGTGGTGTACATAGTATCTATGCGAAAATGCCATTGAAAAAGATTCTGGGTGTTTATCGTATAACAGCAAATAAATTTAATCATTTAGATTTTCTTTGCTCTACTAATATAAATACTTTAGTCAATGATAGACTTATTGAAAATATGGAAAAATTTATGGAAGGCAAATTACAATATGTGATTGAGTAGATTTGTTTATTCTTAATGAAGATAAAAACTATTTACCTTATAAACATGATTCCTTATTCAGTTTTATTTTTATTTTATTTTTATCAAACCAACAGAAATTTTTATTTTTATTGCAATAGAAGATACATTTTATAATTTATTTAAATTTATTATTTCACATCTTTTCAATTTGTTAAAATTTTACACAAAAAAAATATTTGTTTTCTTCGATTGATTTTTATTTTGTCAAATGTAAATAAAATTTGAAATTAATTTATAAATAAAATTCAAATTTAAAATAGGTTTATTCAATCGACTAATTGAGAAAATAACTACAAATTCAAGAATTGATTTAATTATTCATATTTTGTTAGACTCAATTAAAGAATTGCATAGCAATAATAATGTATAATATTTATTCTATTAAATACAGAAGACAGAAAGGTGAATTAGTTTTACTAGACAAACTTTTTATAAAATTGTTTCTTTTTTATTTCTTTTTTCAACTTAATAAAGCTACCTATTTCATATTCAGGCCTAGTGACACTACTTAATTTTTATAAATTTTCAATGCAGTTTTACGACTATTTTCGATAGTTATAGATTTTATTTTTCATTCGTATTAATACCAATAATCATGTTTATGAATATTAAAAAGCGCCAAAATACAAATGAAACCGAAATTTATACAATAAAATATTCCATAATAAAGACATAGAGAGAGGTAAATAAATGTATGCAAAACTTAAACAAGAAAGAAGAATGGTAAGAAGGAAAGAAATGAAATGTCAGTTATTGACAAAATTTGTCAATGCATTGACGCATTTTTAATTGAGTTAAAGAGCGTTAAAAGCTAAAGAAATGAAATAAAAGTAAATAAATAAATAAAGGAGAAAAAAAGTAAAGTAATAAAAAACAAAAACGTCATTGTTTTGTCAGAAACGTTATGTGTGATGGGTTTAAGAAAGTTTTGGTAACGCATTTTGTTGTTGTACCATTATTTGTTGTTTAAATTTTACTTTATGCTTATCATTCGTACGGAAGTCAACGCCGCCACTTGACCAAGTTAACTGAATGCTCGGTCAGTTTAGTTCAGTTCACATTGATTCGGTTTCGGGTTCAGTTCACTTCGATACAATTCCCAAAAAAATTATTCAATTCATTTCAGTTGTGTCCGAAGCGTTAAACATTCAAGTTAAAAAACCAAAAATCACATTTGTTCAAATTTCACTTTCAACCACAATTACGAAATATCTGAAAACTTGGCTTACGAAAGAAATATTCAAGTGCGGAAAGTGTTTGTTGTGATTGTTTCTTTGTTATATAGTAATACTTGTGTTAGATCGAAGATAAAGTATATTTATTCTAAATGTTTTTGTATAAACAATTCAAATATTATGGATTTTTATTACTTTGCCTTTTTTTGCTGTGCAACTTAATTTATCGTACTCAAGGACAACTAATCGATGACGAAGAGGATGAAGAAGATGAAAGCGGCGAAGATGAAACTTCAGAGGAAAAGGCTACCAGAAAAAGCATTAAACAGGATTCCTATTTGACTGTGGTATGTTCAATGTGTTTATCTTTTTGAGTGGATTACATTAGGAAAGTGTTTAATACAAATAATTGTATGATGATTACAACTATTCACTGCTAGTAGTAGTTCATTTTTAAATACCTCAAAATACAAAAAAATTAATGAGATGCAAGATAAAATAAAATTTAAAATAATTATTTTTTGAATCTGATAGTAACAGAAATTGCAAATTAAATCCAAAAATATTTAACAAACGATTCATTATAATATCTAATCAACTCAGTGAGCAATTTGATTGTACAATCCTAAGCAACAAATCAAATTTGAACATTTCATTTTCATATTATTCACACCAAATGTATTTAAAGTAGGAAGCTTAATTTATGTATATATATATATTAAATCTTATTGTCGAATTTAAACGATATGTTGGAATCAGAGATCTCCAATTACTGGAAGGGGTAGATTCCAAAAACAACCTCAATTTTCAAACTGTGTCTTTGACCTCTACAATCTTTATACATTTAACATTTAACTCTTAAGTATAGAGTGTAAACTTCTCGAAATGGTTTAAATGACAAAGTATGTGCATTATGTATATCAAAATCGATCGAATGTAACTGCCATATTTTTCTATCTGTATGTAAAACTAACATTTCATAAGAGCAAGAACAGTATATAAGTTTCGCTGATCCAAAGTCAAAGTTTTGTCTCATTATCACATTGACCAAAATGGCTCATCAGTTTTAAATTTACAACTTTACCAACAGGATAAATTAATTACCAAATATGGCTACAAATCAGAAGTGCATCGTGTCACTACAGAAGATGGTTACATCCTAACAATGCATCGTATACGCAGAGATGGAGCACAACCATTTTTCTTGCAACATGGTTTGGTAGACAGCTCAGCGGGCTATGTCATTATGGGACCCAATGTCAGTTTGGGTAAGCATCGCACTATAACAACACACACAATGTTCTTTGTTTTTGATTTATTGCATATGTACTTTATTTGCTTGCAGCTTATCTACTTGCTGACAACAACTATGATGTATGGTTGGGTAATGCGCGTGGTAATCGTTATTCACGTAATCATACAACACTCGATCCAGATGAAAAGAAATTCTGGGATTTTAGTTGGCATGAGATTGGCATGTATGATTTGCCTGCTATGATCGATTATGTACTCAAAACTACTGGCTACAAGAAGATACAATATGCTGGACATTCTCAAGGTTGTACTGCGTTCTTTGTGATGTGTACTATGCGTCCGGAATATAATAAAAAAGTTATAATGATGCAAGCAATGGCGCCGGCTGTATATGCAAAAGAAACTGAAGATCATCCATACATAAGAGCAATTAATTTGTATTTTAATGTAAGTACAAGGATTCTACTATCATTGTAATTTATATACTTAGTTTTTTTCATTCATAGACTCTTGTCGGAAGATCAATAACAGAAATGTTCAATGGTGAATTTCGTTTTCTATGCCGCATGACTGAAGAAACCGAACGTCTTTGCATTGAAGCTGTTTTTGGTATTGTTGGTCGTAATTGGAATGAATTTAATCGGGTAAATTGCTATCAGATTTTATTTATATTTAATAATTTATTTATAATATATTCCTTCCTTTAATAGAAAATGTTTCCTGTCATCTTGGGTCATTATCCAGCTGGCGTAGCAGCCAAACAAGTCAAACATTTTATACAAATCATTAAGAACGATCGTTTTGCACCCTATAGCTATAGCAGCAATAAAAATATGATTCTCTATCGTGAACATGAGCCACCGCTTTATAATCTGTCTCTCGTTACTGTACCCACTTATGTTTACTATTCAAGTAATGATTTGCTATGTCATCCGGAAGATGTCGAAGAAATGTGTGAAGATTTGGGTAAACCAATTGGTAAATACCTTATACCTGAGAAAGAGTTCAATCACATGGATTTCTTGTGGGCCATAAATGTACGTAAATTAGTTTATTCACGTATGTTGCAAGTATTGGGTAAACAAAAACGTGAACCAAGATCCTTACGACGAAAGTTCAACAATGGTATTTTTCCATACTAGATTTGAAAATTAAGTGAATTTTATTTATTTATTAATTTATTTATTGCTATTTTTAAGTTTACCAAAAAATATAAAATAAAATATGTAAAATTCACACCACCATGTATTCATCTTACTGGGTCTTTTCTTGTTTGCCATTGACGGAAACGGAAGTCAGCCATTTTTCTGCATGTAGAATGCCACTTAAAATTTTGAACAGATTTCAGTATATTTTCTCTGTTATTTTTTTTTACTTCAACTTTATTTTGGCAACACGAACACATGCAGTCGTTGCATGCATACAAAAGTATTTATTTAAGTAGATTTCCTTAAGGAATATTGTCTATTTTCATATGTACGTAGTAAGTTACATTCGTTCATCCTCTTGACTTTATTTCGTTTCGATTTGTCTGAAAAGGGAGAGATAAAGAATCTGTGTTTGTGAGAAGGGATTGAGGCTGAATTCCTTCCTTCCTTAGTGTGTCGAGCTGCTTATACTTTCAGGCCACACGCTTATAGTATAGTACAATAGCATACCAAAAATATATATGTATATGGCATGTGACATGCGGCATGGTGGTGCTCTTGTGTTTACTTCGACATTTGCATTTGAAATGTTACCACCATTCTTGCTTCTATGCTTCTCGTCCACAATAGTTAGGGGCTTATGTAAAGCAAATATAGAGAAAGACATGAAAATACGCTTGTTGCAATTGCTTAAATTTGATGTGTCAATAAAAAACAACAAAAACCATACAAAGAGTGTCAATTTGAAACACAAAATTTCTTCCCATAACCATTTCATTTCATTTTATTTTGTTTTATATTAAATGTGTTCTATTTTGTATTATTTTTCTGTAGCCTATTTTTTCCTTTAATTTTGTCTTGAATTAAAGTTTTTAATTTAAGGGAAATGTGCAACTATTGAAGCTTCAGCTTAAACTAAGAGTCGCAACTGAACTGACTTGCATACATCTACTGGTTTATTTTTCAACAAATGTATAACTTTGTTCAAACTTTTTTTTAACTTTTCCGGTTTTTGCCTGCATTCAGGCAATGCAAAAGTTTTGTATATGTATTTAACTTTTATATTTTTGCTTTTTATACAACATCAAACTTGTTAATTTTCCGGTGTAAATTTGTCAATTTACTTTTATTGTTGTTGCTGTTATTCAATTGTGGAATTGTAAAATCTTTTTGATGAACTAACATCTTTATAGCACTTAATATGTCTATCACCAATCAAGTTAATTTATTTCCATTTAAAAAAAAAAACTCTATAAGCTTCTTATGGCTTTAACCTCATTAATTACTTATTAACATCAATAGTAACCACAATTTTCAATTAACCAATAACAGACAATAACATCTAGGTAATTATTAAGCTGATACTTTGGTGGGTCATCATTTTAATTTATTAACTGTCTACATCATTGCGATTGTGTTCATTATCATTACAAACCTTTGTATGCAAATGTTATAAAGCAAATATTCCAACAAAGAGGACATTATTGTCATTACCACTGGCACAATTTAACTGTCAGTTGCATGTAGCATTTAGCATTTAGCCTCATACAACAAAGTGGCAATCAGCGTATTTCAATGCATTGTACATGAAAGCAGAATCATCGCTTCATCTCATTTATTAAACCAACCTTCCACCAATTGACATCGTTAACAACTTGAATGGATATAATAATACACTAAAAGAGTTATTTATAACAGTTTCATCATGAAGTTCAATATTGAATGAGTTTTAAGCGGGTTTATTTGAGAAATCTTGTCTTGACAAATAACATACAAGTGTAATTAAAGTTATTGTTACTAACCAATATGTGTCTACAAATATCAAAATTTATATCAAATAAGAAAAACATATTCAGATTTTTTGATTATAACTTTTTTAATTCACTTCAAAAGCGTACACAATTTCTTAGATTTACTAAATAGAAATTGCAAGTTCCTATAATTCACTTTAACCAAACCTGCATAAATCAATTACTGAACAATGCTCGTACTTCTTTTAACCCTTTTCCTAAAAATTCATCCACTATCAATTACATAAACCAAACGAAGTGCAATGCAAAGTGATGTTACCATCGATTGAATTTCAATGAATTGCATTTAACACAAAATAATATTGAAACTGTTAATGAAGTTAGTAACCAAAGGAACCCTTTATTGGAATTTAATACTTAAATGAACATTACTCAGTATTCATAGTGAGAGAGGAGTGTCTAAATGAGTCAAGGGTGACTATAAAAAGGACTCACATGGATATGTGTATATGTGCATATGGAAAAAAAAAACTAAATACGCTGATCAATACCGTTGCCAGAGAACTCCAATGAATACTTAGTAACTGACAATAGGGTAACTACAGTAACAACAACGACAACAAAAACATTCATAGATAAATACATAAAATTAAGAGGATGCAAAACCAAGTTACATCGAGTTCTCGTGGTTTAGAAAATTTACATTACATTATGACAATGGTCGGTGTGTGTTGCAAACGGATCCACACTCAAACCAAAATCACTCATGGTAATTAAAATTTAATCAATGTGCATGGCATCACTTTTCTATTGCAGCTAACGAGTAAAACTGAATTGCGTAGGCGGGTAAACTCTTCACATAGTGTACCATATAACCGATTATTCATGTTTTGTAAACAAAAAGAGAAACCATTTTGAATGTGGAAGCTTAATGTTGAATGGTCTCTCTCTTTCTCTCTTTCTCTTGTGGGGTTAAATGATAAATAGATACCATAGATAGTTAGATTTGAATGAAAAACGTGTAATTATTAAGAAGCATCATTTAATGTTCAAAGCTTAAATGTTTTGCATTAAAAAGTCTATATTCTTAAGCTATTTTATAGATTATTAAGACCAAAATTGAATAGATTAGAAAATGTTAATCAATCAGCTTAAGTTATAATATAATTATAAAAAATCGTAAACTATTTTTTTAACAAATTAAAAATTAACTCTAAAAATTTCACTGGTTGCTATTTAAAGTATTAAAATTTATTGTTAAAATTAAAACAAAAAAATATATAAAAAATAAATAAAGAAAAGAAAATAATCTATGCATTGAAAATTATTATGTTATATAAACATATTGTGACATTTCATTAGAACTAGTTAAGTTTATATTTATCAATACTTCGCCCGCTGAACGACGGGGTGTCGTTCTTATCCTCATGAACCAATGTTGAACAATTTGATGATGACTTCAGGTTTAAGCCATCTGGAGCACTCCAGCAGCGTTTGGAGATAATCGTATCTCCACAGTTCCTAAAAACGGTGTAATGCGATGCCAACACGTAAGATACGAAAGTATACTGTCATCAATTGACGGTTCAGGTGATGACATTAACGATGCTCGAATTATAAGCTGCATCGGGTTCAGTGATTCTCCGTTATTGGGTTTTTCAGAAGCGGGTGCAATCGGTTGAGAGTTCAGTATTGATTCTGCCTCCTCGTAATATAAACCACCATTGGTCAATTTCTTTACCAATTGACTCTTTATTAACTTGACCTCAGCTTCCCACAATACACCAAATTGGATATGAACTTTATTTCAAATTAAGTATGTTTACAATGAGAGTTAATTAAATAAATAGTGTGTATAACAGAAAGAGCGACAATTGAATTCAAGATTCATTCTTGTATTTTTTATTTTTTAATGAAAGAGAAGTTTAGTTTAATATTATATCACTTAAGAAATAAATACTTATGTATTAGGGATTCAACAACATTATTAGCAAAGTTACTCCCTTAGTTGTTTAAATATCAATTGAATTGATATTAGATTTTTATTCTTTTCTTAGAGTATTTGTTTCAACTTCAATGTTCTGACTACTCGAAAACATATTCATCATTTAAGGAAAAGTGATGACGATAAATTTATATAAATGTATTTCCCTAGCATTGAAAATAGTACAAAAGTTCCAGCCTTACAGATTAAAAGCCCATGTGGCAGGCATAGATGTTGATCCTGTCCCCTATCTCCGCACCTTGAATTTTCTAGAAATATTTCTGTGTCCTTTTGCTTTTACTTATTCAAAATTATTGTCATTGTATCCTAGCAACAGGGACAGTCATACAAAAAAGACAAATAAGCTCTTTTTTATATGCAAAGAACTCTTAAAGTTGTCTTGGTTGTTTGTTGCTATCGCCAAGGGTTTTGCTTGTTTCCTTTTTATCATCTTTTTATGTATTTTTAAAAGAAAGAAAGAAGAAAATACAGAAACATAAATTATATAAATATGAATTTATACTTTTAACCACAAGTGGCAATGGCAACAGTAGTAACAACATCGAATTCCATTATACATAAATCTGTCGAACATTTTCTGCAAACGTATACAATAAACATTCAGTGTTACTCATACGCACTGTTTGTAAACTGTGAGAGTGTTGAAAGGGTTGAATGTGGTTACCCTAATATATCATCGACTTAACGCAACCAAAAACATATTTTTCTACGCTTAAAAATCTTTTGTGACCATTTCCTCTTCAATCTTTTGCCTTTATCCTTATCTGCGATAGGCAAAGAAAGTATACGATATGATGGTAAAAAGTAATAAATGCTTACATTTATCATTTTCTTTTCAGTTCTGTTGTTATTATTGTTGATGGGAGTTGTTGAGCCATCTGCCAGTTATATTACTAAGTATTCTCAAATTAGCACAAAATGGTATTTAAGCAAAAGAATCTCAAAGCCAATATAATATAAGTTAAAGCAGAAATACTAAAATGTTTTCATTTCATTTTACTTTGACTTGTTAAATTTTGTTCAAGCAAATATTGTTGTATACAGTACAAGATCCTTCAAAACTTTGTTTGTGATTTAACTAGCGAAAATATCCACAATCTTAATCAGTAATAGTTTACTGTGTTATTATACCGTTTGTGGTCATTGACTTCTGTTCAACAACAGTAGAGTAATCCTATAACTTCGTAATAAAGACCCTATTTTTTTTTTTTTTTTTCATTCATTAATGTATTAAAGCACCAACTACTTAAGACAAAAGAAAAATAACTGGAATCAAGTATATATATGTGAGTGTAATTTACACAGAATCATATACTCTTCATGAAAGTAACATAAAAATGTAGAAATCAATAAAATTCCAATTAAAACACATTCAGTTTTATTTTCTGTACTATTTTCTCCATAACTTTTCCTACAACAACAGCGATGCTATCGATAAGTGTTCAGTAAAAATACTGACCAAGGATTACACCTGTTTTAATTGGCAGCACTCATTGGCTCTGTATAAATGTTACTTGCTTGGGCCAAGGACCAAAGCAAAAGAAAGAAGATAGAATATTGAATTTCGGCTCCAACGAATCTTAGATACCTTTCACACAGACAGAAACAAAAGCACTAATAGCATAGAATATCGCATGTCCAACTCTTTAACTCGAAAACTATAGAAAATATCTGATAAAATCACGACCATTAAGTAATTCAAAAACACATATTACAAATTAGAGATTGATTTTCATCAAAGCAGACAAACTTAGCTAAAAGAATATCAAAGAAATGACATAGTATTTAATGTGTTACGGACATTTCATCAAATTGATAAGACCATTTACAATATTTGTAAAGGCATAAAAGGAACAGCAACATTCATTTATGTGAGGCGCAACTGGTTAAGCACAATTCTCTAGTCCCTGATATTTCATTGTGGTCCTGTGTGGTCTGTTCAACAACAGTCGACCAATGTCTGGAGTCATGGCACGCTCAAGTACTTAGTGCTCAATAGTTTTTATGCCATACTTATAAAGTTGAATTTATTATTACAATCATTGTTTGACGGTAGATGGCAAGAGGTTTATTAAACTTCTCAACATCATATTGTTGTTCTTGTTCTTTTGTTTTATGATTAAAATTTAATTTTTTGCTAATTGATAAATTTTATTAGAAATCTTCTTATGATTCAGATTTTCTAGCCATACAACTTAAAGTGAGCAATTTGAATATACACACTTTTATACAATTGCAATTTATGTATGGTTTTTCAATCAACAAATGAAGTGCAAAGCAATAGAAGGCAACACTTAAAAATACTAGTAGTTTAACTAGGAAAGCTTATGAAAAAAAAAAAATTGGAAGCAAAACATTTCATTATTTTTTTATGGTTTTCATGTCCCAATACATGGTTCGCTTATAGTATAAGTATTTTTTCTCCATAGTTTGCAAAAATAATCAATTTAAATGAATGTTGAAGTTGGTTGTGCTAAAGGATCTTCAGAGTGGTGAAATGTTATACTTTTCTATGTATGAGGGTATGAAAAAGGGACTAGAAAAGATACAATTGCCATAACTCATATTGACAATATGAAGAGATTTATTTCATTTGCGATACTTTCATACCAAACTCACATCTCTTGTGCATAGTATGCAGTATAAAAGAAAACAAAATGGTAAAATAAAAATAGAACAAGAATCAAAAATATTATAAATTGATGCAAAACCCAAAAAAGAAATTGTTAAAAATGAATTTTAGCAAAAGTTAAGTTCATTTAGAAAATTAATTTAACTCAGGTGATTTTTTTTTTTTTTTTTTTTTGTATGATTTTGTTTGAATAACAATATTAAAATAATAATAATAATTTTAAAATAGCAAACTCAACATTTTCAAATAGAATTTTCATCATCGTCATTATAATTGTTCCTTATATTTTCCTATTCTTTGCTTTTTGAATATCAACAAAAGCCAAAAATAACAATGTTGGGAAACTTTATACAATGCTTTTCTTTTTCTATACTGAATGCTTGCAAACTTTTTTACTCACTCAAAGATACATAAAGAATGAAAAGCTTTTTGAGTAAAAGTTGAATTTTTTCTTCTTTATTTCTCGTATTTAATTAAAGGATTTCTGTCGCCAAAAATGAAGGAAAAAGAAAACAGTTATGCTAATAAGATAAAATTATAAATTCTTTGACTCAAGATTTGATAAAATATAGAGAGTGGAGAATAAATGAGAAGGAACTGGTTATGTTAGGATAAATTGGAATAGATGAATGCATTTTTAAAAAAACCATTAGTGTATTTTTATAGGTCAATAGCATGGATTTTTTTTTACAATAGGCATGTTAGTAGATACAAAATTATATCAGGAGATTTTAAGAAAAAGAGAGCGTTATTTTTTTTTTTTGAAACAGTAGCTGAAGAACTCACAATTTGTACATTTAAAATTATTGTCAAGATGGACAATAGTACTGGTGCCGGTGTCTTTTCAAAGAACCTATCAGCTCAACTATCGTTCCGTCTACGAGACTGGTGATATGTGTAATCAGCAAACAGCAAACACCATGGGGAGACTCCTAGAAACAAAGTGATTTATGTTGGCAGCCATGCTGCTTTCATGGCACTTCATCTCATACCAACGTAGAGCGATGGTGTCCCTATACCCAGACCTGCAAGACTCTATGACCCTTATCTGATGACCTGCCCATTCTGGTTTTCTATGTAACGTGTTGGTAGAAGAGTGTGCTAGAATGGGTTTTGCACTGTTAGTTTCTCTTGCAGTTACTGATATTAGAAGACCTCTACAAAATATCCTTTTTGTCCTTGAAGCGTAAATCTGGGATCTATAAGGCAAATAGTTGACAAGTAATGTCACCCGGACACACTAGCATTGTTAACAACCCAAAGGAACTGCGAGTTCCTACAATTTAACAAGAATTGGATTCGAATGTTGATGAAAGTCTTAACAGGGAATGACGTATCTATGGAGATGAGAAAGAATGGTAAAGTATCCAACATAACCTAACAATCATTGGTTACAGTAACAAGGTGGATATGAGAGACAATTAAGTTGTCCAACAACTTGATAGTTTTTGGAAACTTCCTTTGTCAATGTCAATTGTTGACGAATTAATATTTGCTCATTTAATCATTATTAGCAGAACAAGTAAAGTGTTTATTGACCAAAGATTGTAAATGAAAGAAATTTTAACAAAAATGTTTGACGTGTATTTTGAAACGCTGTTCACTGTGCAAAGCCATTTTAAAGCAAAAAATATAGTAAGATTTTAGATTAGATTGCTCATCAGTTCCAACTGTGAGTAATAAATTTTCCAATAATTTGAGATCTCTCTGAGTGAGTTTATTTAGGAAATGTTTACTTCTATTAACAAGGCAGGAAGCAAAAGTAACAACAACTTGAAGGATCCTAACTAAAAGCTTAATGGTTAATGAAGTACACAGTTTATAATAGTAGTAGAACACAAACATTAATTATAAATTTATATAATACACATTACTAAAGCACCTAACAATTACTTGAAGAGAAAACTTCAGGGAAACTCTAAGGTAAAGTACAGTACATCAACGGAGAAAAATAAGTAAAGATAAGAAAGACACACAGAGATACACACAGAGAAACCACCTGCTTAACTCAAGCACTTAAAGGCAAAGCCACATACTGAGCTTCCATTCTTTCGTTTGAGTATTAACAATACACCAAGATATAACGGGGCGACATGCAACATGCAGCAAGAACAGCATTTTAATGCATTCCCCATGCCACAAACGCCACTATACTAAATGCAAGCGAACTAGTGAATGAATGAATGAATGAACGAACGAACGAACGATAAAGGAACAAACACTCAACATAATTTGCTGCGGTTTTTGCATTTATTCTGCAACTCAAGCATTGTTGAGGCTACAGCTTCTTTGCCCAAGTACGAGTATATCCATGTATATTTATTTACATATATTTGAGTAGAGTATTAGCTTCATTCCTTTAACTTCAACTTTAACTGAATGGAGGCATTCATGCAACAACTCGATTCGATTCGATTCGATTCGACTCGACTCGACTCGACTCAACTTAACTCAACTGAACTTGAGCTTGTCTTTAGATGATAGTTTTGGTCTTGTTGCCTTGTTGCCATGTTGAGCTTTGTGCACTTCCGCTTCCGCTTTATGTTGTCTTGTTTTTCTCCTCAAATGACGTTGCATGTTTCTTGTTTTTGTCGTTGTTTTCCTCTTATTGTTATGTAGTTTTAAAATGCACAGCTGCATTACAGCCTTGTCACTTCCGCACAGATACACACACTCTCTTCTATTTAGTACAAATTTAATTTGCAATTGTTTTTCGTGGTTTTACTAACAGATTTCTTCATCCTTTTTGCTTTGCATACTCTACACACATTTCTTTGATGCTGTAATTTACGCTATTTGTTTAACAAATTTCTCTCATTTACACAAATAGAAAATAAACAAACAAACTAAAGAACATGGGAACATCATCAAACTTTATAAAATTGAAATCATCAACAAAAAGTGACTTTTGCCAAAGGGAAAACTATTTCTTTACTCTCAAATTTCCTCTTGTTGTCATAATATGCGCCTTTTAATTTAATTAGCACTCAATTTGTTCACTTTGCTCTCTACTATTATCTATGAAAATAAGAAAAAGAACTTTCAACTTTATTTTTTGAACTTATTTCACTCAAGTCTTTTTAGTTACTTCAAAAGTTACAAGTATTTTAATTAATCACATTAAATAGTTAAATATTATAAAATTCAGTTAATTTTACTAAAAGTTCAACCTGCTACTATTCTATTCATTTATAGTATGAAAATGTTCTTAAAATATTTAATATAAAAGTATTCTTAAGACAAAAGAATCAAACGTTGACTGGGAATTGTTTTAATATTCTGAAGTGTAATCTTAAAATAATATAGATTTTGCAATGATGTAACTATTCAGTTGGAGCATGAGACGCTTTATGAGACGCTTTTTATTTGTCTTTATTGTATCAGGTATTGGTTATGTTTTTACAGTATTCTTAAAGACTAGAACTTAAATTTATTATAATAATGCTTAACATCTAAAGATTTTCCTAAGCTTAATAAAATTATTTACATGTATATGGTATATTATTAAATTACTATTTTGATTTTTGTTAACTTCATAAAGCTATATTTATTTATATTAATATCTCAGAAAAGTTACTGTTTTATAAAAACTGAGTTTCATTTATTATTTATTTATACTTAAAACTAGGGAACTACATACTAGAGGAATGGGGGAAGGGATCTATTTACAATAAGTTGGAGCATGAGATGTATTGCATGCTTTCAAATCATTTTCTAAAGCATTTATTACACGTAATGAATATTAATCAATGATGTAAGTATTGGTTACATTGTTGTTATAATTTCATAATTTTCCTATTAAAAAATTCTCACCCTTCTTCTCCTAAAACTTGTTAAATTGCTGCTTGAAGAGTGTTACGGGACACACTTTTTACCAAATATGAATGAGGCTCCAAAATGTATTTCCAAGTAACCAAACTTTTATCTGGTCTCTCATTGGCTTGGTGAATTTTTACACTTTTACGATTGATTTGCTTTATATAGTTTCCTGAAATTAATTATAATTTTTTTTAATCATGAAAGCAGGACAAAGAAGACTTTTGTCTTTTGCATGGTGCCCACATTTGTTAGTCTTTCCACTGCTTCATTTTATTTCATCTACTTCGATTTCTTTTCAACTTACTTACATTGTTCATAACCTGTCATCATCATATGATTAAAAAATTGATCGAAGATATTCATTTATTACCTAATATGAATTTCTTTTATCTGACTCTTGGCATTGCCTTTTTTTTACATCTATTTTACGCAATTTGCCAAAGTTTCTTTCACTTCTTGTTTAAAGGAATAACATGAAATATGGGAAATGTGATCCAAAAGTTCTCATAGTCCAATTGCAACCATAAAACCGAACCGAATCATATAAAAAATGGTTTATTCTTAGCTTAAGATGTCAACAAAAAATATGTGTGAAAATTTAACAAACTACAAAATCACATTAAAAAGCGACATAACTTGTGTGCCAATCTTATAATTTAAAGACCTTCAGCTTCTCGATTAAAATGTGAGCCACCCATTAAACGAAACAAGGTTTCCATCATACTCTGTGAATTTCTTACTATTATAGTATTTTTTAGTATTCTATTTTGTAACTTCATGATGGTTTCAAATTTAAATTGTATGAAGAAATATATTTTTTTGAGTTCCGAATACGAAATAAAATATATTTAATATTATTTCGATTGTTCCGAATCTTATCACTACTTCCTATCACTACTTCGTAACTAATTTAATCTTCCTAAAGCAATTAACTTTTTCCATCATTTTTGTGTCATCTCACAAAAGAAATCTTCACAAATCCTTTACCCAACTTGTCACACAGATTTAATGCTGATAAGCAGTGAGGAAATTAAAAATGAAAAGGGAAAAACTCTCATGATTGATAGCTACATCTGATATCACAGCAACATCAAATGACTAAACGCTTTCAAAGAAAATTATTCTCAAAGCAAGAAAAAAAAACGTGTCATACTGAGCATTTATCATTCAGCTGAATCACTTGATATGATTAAGAAAAAAAAAACAAGTTACTAATCCTTTTCAAATAAAGAATGACACCTAACTTCTGCATTCATTTCTATAGCTTTAAGATGTCACAGGTAGAATGTATATTATTTTAATTGCAATCGGTCAAGTTGGTTATTGAAATGAATTATATGGGTAAATATTCAGTTGGTGTTAATGACTGTTAGTAATTTTGTTTGACCAGAGATTTAACAATCTTCCAAATTCCTTTGCTACAAAATAAGTTTAAGTTGAAATATTTTCATACGAATTTAAAAATTTCATACCATAAACATTAATTTCAATAAACATAAAACTCTGTAAAAAAAAAAAAACTCGTTTTAAATAAACTCCTTATGGTATTCGAAATGAAATTTCATGCCAAATGCCAACTGAACTACTCATCAATATAAAGTCTAATGAAAACAAATAAACAAGCAAACAACCAAGTAAACAGGGCAAACTCTTGTCGCGAGAACGCACTTTGTAATCGTTAGAAGGGTTCAAAAGGATATACAAATATTTACCTTGACAGGCATCCAAGTTGACTGGCAATGGTATTAACAGTGTTACGACGGTATAACATTGGGAAAGAGAGAATGCCTCAATGAACGAATGAATGAAGGTAAATTCAAAGGAAGTGAATGGAAGTGAAAGGAGCAGCAGCAGCAGGAGCAACAACAGCCGCAGACGCCAAATACGACAATTTCAAAAGGTTTTTCCAACAAAACAAAAACAACATCAATAAACAAAGCAAGGACAACAAAATCATCCCATTTCCAATCCCGAAATTTCGAACATTTGCCTTTGCCTGCCATTGGATTGTGCCTCTCTTTTGAAAGTCTCCTGTTTATGTGCTTAATGAGTTCTTTGTGCCCATTTACAATTTCCGCTTAAGTTTCAACAATTTTGCAATAATTTATTTAAGATGAACATAAGTTTTTGTTTTTTTTTTTCTGAGTGTATTTTTTCAACTTAATTCAAAAGTCTTTTATACTTTTATTTTACTATACGAGTATTTCGTATTTTAGCAAGGACAATGAATACAAAGGAGTGTAATATTCGATTTTGGGGTTGACACGAACAAAGGCAAACAATTGTCATGGAGTTTATCTTTCAGTTTATCTTAGTCGAGCGATAAAATTGGTAAAATTCCAATAAATCTTAAACTTAAGGAGGAGTTAGATGATGATAGCCTGGAGCGTTTCATTTTCGTATTGAACATATAATTTTGCACAGTTCTTGAAAAGGGGTTTCAATTATATTACATATATACATTTGTATTTTGTGGCATGTTATGGGTGTGAAATGGGCACAAAAGTGTTAATTAACTTGTCTAAATCAAGGACAATGAGCAAGGAGTTAGGTACTATTTGCAAACAAACATATGTTAGATGACAACAGACGATAAACAATTATTCACAAAATATTTAACAAGCATAATATATAATAAAGTTTTATAATATGACAAAGATATTGGAACAAATTTCTTTCTTACTTATCTTTGAAATAAGTTTGTTTTTAAAGAGAATCATCAAATCATAGAAATGTTTATAAAATGTTTGGAACTAACTTAAGACTTATACATAATAATGGATAATTTAAAGAAAATGTTGAGAAAATTCAAATTATTGTACATTATCTGAATAATTTCAAATCTGGACTTAATCTTTATAATATTATTTATTTATTTATGATAAAACACTCTCAACTTAACAAGAAATCTCTCTCTGACTTAATGTGTGGTATAGGTGAACTAATGAGTGACATCTAGTACATCTATCCTGCGTATGTCCCGAAGGCAGCGAAGAATGACGAGAAAGGACGAGATCTCATTCAAGAGGACGTGATAGAACTTATTCTAAGAAATGCATACAACTCGGAAAGGATCATGTAGGGCATAGTTTGTCATGCATCTGTTCAAGGCAAAAATGATGAATGGCAATAAAAAGAAATTGCTTCTAATGAGACTCAATTCGATCTTGATGCTTTTTATAATACGGTGACCATATACAAGAGCAATACTCGAGGACTGGACGCACAAATCACATAAAAATAATATTTTTAGTATTGTATAAGGGTCATTTAATTCAATAGACCAACGTTTAATGAAACTTAAAATATCCTTCGTCTTATTTACGAAAGAAGAGATTAGCTGATTAAAACACAGCATAGGATCAAAGAGAACACCAAGGTCGTTAAATGTAGAGAAACGCTCATGTTGGGCGTTATCAATCGTGTAAATACACATATGAGACTTACACCGAAAATATGTCATGAACTTACCTTTAAACCTATTATGGTATAAATCATTGTTGTACAACGTTTTTGATTACCTGGGTCACATAGAAAGGATCCGCTGTTAGTTGACGAAAAAAGAACCGTGCCGATGGAAAGCATTCAAGGACCACTGTGCGACCCTCATGCAGCCCGCTTGCCGCGATTTGGACAATCCTGGTATAAATGATTTGTTTAGCACCAAGAATGAAATGAATTCAAAACATCTTGAATTCTTAGATGAATAGCAGCATCATTAAACGAATCTAACAGTTTTACATCATCAGTATACATAATCGCACGAGATTCACATATGGAGATCATTTATAAAACATCATCATGGCAATACAATTCCAGTTATGAGGTTGCGCAACAGAAGTCAATATTGTAATCATCCAAATGTTTAAGTTCTAATTACAAATCCATTATAAGTTAAATATTTCGATTGTAATATAGGAATTATAAAAATTAGGCGATAAGAAAACTTCTCAACTACTTGAGTACAATAAAAATACAAATAAAATACATACAATAAAAACAGTTAAGTGTTTAACTCTAAAGCAGATAAGAAAAACTAGTACATTGAGAATGAAACATCAGACTAGGTAAGAAACTGCTATCAAAAACTAGTTGTGGATATATCAAGTCTAGATTGGGTTATAAAAATTTACTGAAAAATTAAAAAAAAATATTAAGATTGTGACTCCATAATTTTGTTATCTTAATTTATCATTAATGAAATGACACAAAGTAAATTTAAATTTGTTAAAAACCTTTAAATCAAGTCTAGATTGGGTTATAAAAATTTACTGAAAAATTAAAAAAAAATATTAAGATTGTGACTCCATAATTTTGTTATCTTAATTTATCATTAATGAAATGCCACAAAGTAAATTTAAATTTGTTAAAAACCTTTAAATCAAACTCTCTCCCTCCTTTATATCAATTCACCAATTCATCATACACCAATTATTCAATATCATATTTCATATTGCAATCCTTCAAAGCACAAATTTTACAAAAGATTCAACTGAAATGATTTGTGGCAATGCTATTTTAAAATAACAAAAAATCAAATTTGTAACTCAAAATGTGAAGAGAAAATTCTTATTTCATCGCCACTTTCTCACTCTCCATTTGGAAAATACTATAAAGAAATTTTCGCTCAAACGCACATTTTCAATGAAATGCATTTTTGATGATAAATGCGATTTGCACAAACGATTTGTTGCGCATACTTTACGTTACTTGGTGATGGTATTGCGTTACGTTGCGCTGCGTTGCATTACATTGCATTACGTTATATGGCGCGGCATTAAATTTATGCGAATTTGTAATGCAATTCATAAACGAAAAACGCAAGCGCAGCTTTGGAAATTTATTATTGTTGAGCTCCATGAAATTTTATGCTAAGGGCATGAGCGAGTATTGGGTTGATGTGTTTCTAAAGGATTTCTTGGATTTGGTATAAATAAACGATATGGCAATCATCATTGTCGTTGTCATCATGCAAAATATAATGTCTCATCGTTGATATATGAAAGTAATCTTTCTTTGCTTTGCGTTGCTTTTGTTTTTCATTGCAATGCATTTTTTTATTAAACAAAATATATAGCGAAGAACATTATTTTTAAAAGATTTACAAATAAATTATGGATTTCCTAGACAATTTCAATCAAAACTTAAATTTAAAGTGAAAAACATTATTATTAAATGTAAAAAAAAGCTTAGGGGAGAAACCTTACAGAACTAATTAAAAGCTCAAAATCTCAACTAAACTGTCCACAGTCACAATTCCAGCAATCACCACAATCAACTGAACTCATCTCCAACACGTCTATCACAATTATTATAACGTATACGAACCGTGGAACGCTCGCTCAGAGATTAATTATTAACTTCCGGTGTGTTAAACACACTCCAACCATCCAGAAACAGGGGGGGGGGGGATATCTACTACAAAACACAGGGATATAGTAACTTATTTATTTTACAGAATACTCGTCCATGCACTCTATACTCCTAACTCTAGCTCAGGTTCAGGTCTGTCAAAGTTGATTCTACTATCATCAACATGAAACGTCGCAGCAACATCATCATCATCATCAGTTTCAACTAAGCAACAAATAGCAAGGAAACGCGTATCCAAAGGACTCAACAACATGCCACCGTGGATGCTTCAACTGGCATTGCTTCTATACTCCTTGTTTGCGCACTGAGCTCGCATTAAAACAATTTTGTTAATTAAGTACGAAAAATAGTTTATTTACCCATCAACTTATCGACTAAGTCACACACAAAAAGCAACTTTAAAGTTATTTTTCTTTAGTTTTTGTGCATTTTGTGAAAAACTCTCAAGTGCACAATTAATTAGTGAAGTTTCCTCAGTTTTGGTCTGTGTATATTAGACAAACATAACTAAGTAACTAACTTCACTTTATTTTACTTTACTTGACTTGACTTTGTTTATTGCCTTTTGTTTCAAATTTATGGCATTGCTTGATCAGACTTTGGTAAATTTCTTTTTGATTCATTCATTTTTGATTTTTTTCAAACAGAAAATTCAATTTCAAATAAATAAATAGATAAATAAATAGTTTAATCTGAAATTTATTTTGTGATTTTAATTCCATCAAACTTAATCAATTGTAAATTCATTGACAATTGCATAAATTTGGTCAAGTCCAATAGGCTTATTATTTTGCAGCCATTTTATAGATAAAGAATTCTTTCTCACACTTTTATTTTTGTATCTATGTATCTTTAAATGTGGATGTGTGTGTGTGTGTGTGTGTGTGTGTGTGTGTGTGTGTGTGTGTGTGTGTGTAAGTTAAGGCATTTTTTGATGATGATGATGCTTCTGTTTGTTATTTGTTCAAAATGAATTTACATTTCCATTGATTTCTTGCTCATTTAATTTCGAAATTATTGGCATCATTGTACAATTTTAGTGGAGGGGCCCCATGTCCTACCACCCTTCTTTGTTTGTTGTAAAACCTAATCATGCAATATATTGAAATTTAATGTAGAACAGTTTATTTCATTAAAATATTTCAACAGTATAACAGTTTATGGTTTCCTAAGCTTTAATCAAGCTTTTGCCTCACTTGTCGCATTGCCAGATTATTTGATGGGAAAGAGCTTTTGAGCTTGCAAGTTTTATAATTATTTTTTTTTTTTTTGTGTAACATTTTTATTACAAATAAATTTATTTTTATTATTACATTAACATTATTTTTATTAGTTTTGTTTATAAATCATCGCATAAACATTTTCATTAGCATTTTAGGTATTTTTTTTTTTTTTTAATTTTATACCAAAATTATTTTATTTATTCAAAAATGAACTTCATGCTTTGTTGATTTAAATACTTTGTAATATAATCGTAATAATATTTTAATGTATTGCGTGTTTATGATCAGTTTGTTTGAGACTCAAAAAGCAACAAATTATATTTTATAGAAAAATGTATGAGAAGTTGATGGGGAAAATACTTAGTCATTGTTTTAATGCATTTTTATCATAAAAAGAAGTTTTACAGTGAACACATAATTATTGCTTACAAGTGAAGATCAAACTACCACAATGTATATGAATTATTTTGGTCACATTTTTTATATTTACAATGCCAAAAAAAAAAAAAACCAAGGAATTTTCCAATTTTTTTTAATTGTATTAATCGCCTTGCTGCTCACAAATAGTAACTCAGCTGGTTGAGTACAGCGCAATATTTTCCATTTTTTTTCATTAGTCTTTTGTCCTTCACTCTTATGGCAATTGAGTTATCTGCATGTCAAATACGTACACTTATGTCTCATCAATAGTTACGAAGTGTTCCCATATAATATAATATACCCAAAGAGGTCTGTTTGCTACAATATTTTTGAAGAAAATTCATATATGAATTTATTAAATTAAGTACTATTATATGATTGATAAATCTGACAAAAGCATTTAGCGTTTGGAATTGAAGAGAAATGTTTGCGGAGGGTACTGTTTTGTGTCACTGTTTTTTGTTCTGTTTCTTCTGCTGCTGTTAATATTGTTACATTTAGAAAACGCCATTAATCGTTCGGACATACGAAAGCCACGCATGACAATTTCAGCAGAGAAGAATGCGCAGTCCTTCGTAGAAGTTAACATGCGCCTTACAATCTCTTGGGAACGGCACTCATGCACAAGGTATTCTGAATCCTCCACGACATCTCTGCAAAGACCTCAGTATGGATCCTCAGCATGCCTAAACCTGTGCAAGTACTGCCTGTAGCATCCATGGCCAGTTACGAATTGGGTGAATTCAAACTCTACATCTCCGGAGCGACGCTTAAGCCAATCTGCTATATTTGAAATAAGCGTGACTGTGCAATGCTACACCTGTGTTACCATATGTTAAGTATCTCATCAATACTGTTTGCACTCTGGGAAGTTGCACGGGGGAAGTATTTATCCATTTGTATTTATATTATTGATATTGTTGCTTTGTGCCTCTGTACATTAAACTAAATAAAAATACTTATTAATGTTTGGTTTGAATAATGAATAATGTTTACAAAATGAAATGCTATTGTCATAAATACAATAGAATTTAAGATATTTATTCTTTATTATTTAATGTCACAGTCTTTATCTTCATGTTGTTATCATTTTTGTTAAAGTTATGATTATCCTTTGATAATATGGACAATTATTGATGATTTTTTTTGCACAGTTATTAATGTGTAAACCGATCACTTTAAACATGTGTAGCAGACTTAATATACAGAGACGAAGTCCCTGGAAACTAGAACCAAGCTCAAGGGCTAAGTCGAGGGAAACAAAAAATCAAAGATCATAGTACATATGCATCTCGAATACTCAGTTTGAATTTAGTATTGACTAATCTTGGTTACAATCTTTCCTTATAGGGCAATAATACAACCAAATGTAGCTTAGGAATAAAGATATAATATTTAAGTATTTATTTATTTACTTATAAACTGCTTATAAACTATTAACAAATAGGGCACAAATTTATTTAAAACTATAGCATCAACGCCTTAAGCTGTTTAAGTTTTAATATTTTGTAGTCCTTTACTTAATTTAAATTTATAATGGATATGATACAATATACAAATATAACTGAAATATGTATTTACATTATCAGTATACAACCATTTTCTTAGTTTACTAAGAATTGTATTTAATTTGATAAGAATAAATCTCATACCCATTTTTCCAGATTGGAATTCCTAATTTAATTGAAGTTTAATCTTTAGCTTTAACATACAAAAATTAATCAAAAAAAAAAAAAAAAAATTCATAGCAATTATTATGTTATTTTCTTCCAACTTATTGTCACTGTCACAATTGTGCTCAAAAATAATAATAAATAATAAAAAAAACTAACTGAGTAGTTTAAATTCATTAACAAAACAACTTCATCAACCTTAAAGCAAATCAAATACAATAAACAAACACTTATATAACATGCAACAATAACAACAACAGAAAGATAAACAGTGCAATAATACTTAATGCTGCAAAATATACTCACGTAATACAAAAAAATAAAGAAATACCCAAACAATATAGCGAACTACCACCTACTGCAATCAAAAACAATAAAAGGCCGCCAAGAGTCGTTTGACTTGAAATATAAACAGAAAATTGTAACAATAATTTAAGTAACTACAAAAACAATAAATGACAGAGAATAGTATAAGCAAAAAATTGAAAAGCATGAAAGCAATGTGCAACTGTCGCATGCAACAACAACAACAACAACAAAGATAACAAAAGATTATACTAAACATGAAATAAGAAAAACCACAACTGCATAACTAAGCCAAGCAACAATAAAAATTGTAACCGAAACTTGCCTTGTTTTCTAGTATATGATTTTTTGTCTCCAATTTCCCTATTTAAGTTTTCAATTTTTTCTTTTTTGTTTTTTAAGTCGGAATATTTCATTTTCATTGTCTACGCGTGTCGACTATGCTCTCTTTCTGCATTTTCCTTTTGACTTCCTTCTTACATATTTTTCACATTTTCCTTTTGTTTTTTAACCTTTTTTTGTACAACATCTCTGATAATGTTGACTAGTATTATATTGTAGTATGTCTACCTCTATCTCTCAAATCGGCACTTAACTTTTTAACACAAGCATATTATATAGTTTATATATCTACCAACTTTCAATTACTTTCAATTACCATAAATTACTATAGTAATTTTTTTGTAGATACTATATTATTGTCATGTCAACTAAGTACGAGTACAATAAGAATGGGAAGGTTCAGTTTGAAATAGTAAAGTAAGTTATTAAGTTGTTCAATGTTTGATATGCGGTTTACTTGTCGTATACGTAATTTTAATGAAATATTTTATAGGGCCTGAATTGGTGGATTTTATTCAAGTCCAAGTAAATCATAGACTGTATAATAATTAAAAATTTTAAAACTAGAAATAAACTTATGGAACTTGAAACTTTAAATTTTAATGAAAATCTAACTTAAAAGAAAATGTCAGACTGCAACTTTATTTAGTTAGGAATTGTGCGTGAAGTGTGAATATTGTGTGTTTAGACTGTGAAAAAAGTGATCCTTAAGTTCTAAATAAAAATGGTCTTTATACTATACTTATCTAATAAAAATACGACATTTTTTTGCTTTAAAAGAGTTGTTGTGTATAAATTTATTTAGAAATTGATTGATATTTATTATGAGTCAATCCATTGTGTATTGAAGTTGTTCTCTCATTAATCAATAAAAAGTTTCTCAGCAGTATTTTGTTTCACTGAATGCAGATCAATCTGAATAGTATTTTATCATCTATATTAGTAAGAATACTAAATTGATCTATCAGTTTGATTTTAGTCTTATAACACTATAATCCTATTTTCTCATAATTTTGAGCTTTTATTCATTATACTTATTTGTATTTACGTACTTATATATGAAATCATCATATAAAATAATGGATACAACTTATTGAAGATTTCTAATTATTTTTCAATAATATTATTAATTCTGAAGTCTTATGAGGCTGAAAATTTTTGTAATTACTCTTTAGTAGTTTAATAAATTTAAAGCCAATTAAAAACACCAATAAACTTTTATCACTTCGCTGTCATCGAATTTTCAAACCATGAAGTCAAAAAGTCTTTCGGTTAAATGTCGCAAGATGAAATATTTTCCTAATTTTTATTTTTTCATTTTTAACTTTGTATGTTTTATATCAAAAGAAAAATGTGTGTTTCGGCAGTTAAAGGCAGCAATGTTATGACGCCTGACTGTTTGTCTGCTTATCTTTATACAATATGTTTGTCTGCCTCCCTGCCCGCCATGAGTATGGCTACATCCGAAATACAACAAGACTATACACTTGCAGCTGGGTAGTGCATACCGCAAGTGTTGAAATCTCATAAGAATATAAAAAATACATTTTTAATTCAAATTGAAAGCGAATGCAAAAACTGCAAAGAAAAAATGTCCAGCAAGTTGCTTCAAATGGCGTGCGACCACTATAACATCGATCGATAGATAGTGGGTCCAAAGTCAAGTATCTAAGAATGACACAATTCTTGTGTTGTTTTCAAACTGCTGTTGCTGTTTCTGCTGCTGTTCGCCTACCTAAGATGCATCGATGACAAAGTTGCTATGGCGATTATTGCACAAATTTGGTCAATTCTTGATCGACTGTTGCTGGAACAGCTTGTGGTCTGCCTAGTATTACATGTTACTGCAAAATTGGCAGCAGAAGTTAAATAGAAAACTTCAACATTTAAGACTCCATAGTGCTCTGTTAGTCTAATCAATAATCATTGGAACATTTGTTGGTTGGTAGTGAACGCTTTAAAACACGCGCGCGCATAACGACTCTTGATAATCTAAAAGCGAAGAAAAAAACACTATATTTATTTTGTTCACAATTTTCCTTGGATTTTTTTTTTTTTTATATTTTCGGCAATCGCGCAAAATGAAGTGGAAAGCATTTTTTCGCTTTTTAATCGCACTTTCATTTGTGATGCAAAGCATGGCTAAAGGTGAAGTGTTGTTGGCGTTTTATTATTTTATTTTTTCTTTTGGTTTCTTTTATTATAAAATTTATGTGTGAAAGAAGTTTCTTACATTTGTCGTTATTGCAACCAAAAGAAAAAAATACATATTTACATAAATATAAGTATAAAATAAAGATTAATGTGCTATTTGTGTGTGTTTTTTTCCAGAAGGGGGACTTATAGAAACATTTCGTTTTTTTATACAAAATGGTAACTTTGATTTGAATCCTTTTTATTGTCGTTTACTACGCACCGATTATTGCCCTCATAAGTTTTTAACATTTGAATTGTACACAAGGTGAGTGCTATTTCATATGTTATTTATTAAAAACAAATAAACAATAAAATTAATTAATTTCCATTAGTATGAAAAATATTATACTTATAACTGTTTTTACTATTTATTTATAATAGTTAAAATAGCGTTGATTTTATTTCAATTTATTGACTAAGGATTCTTCAGTTTGTTCTACTTAATTGAAATAATATTTAAAATGTAAATGTGATCCATTTTATGTATTCCTAGTAAATCAAATTAAGCCAAATACATGTGATGACTGACCTTAATAACCACGATTGGTTGTTTAGTTATCAAATCATATCATCATTTCAAAATAGTTATAAATTAAATTCATTTGAAAAGATACATTCAAAAAGAATGGTACGAATTTAACATCATACCTAAACATCAGTTTGGGTCATCAGTTTGGGTTACAAATATAAGGTGCACTTAAGGAAAACAAATATTGTGCTGCTTTGTTTTTAGGTGTCCAACAAGTATTTGATTGAGATCCAGATATGCCTTAAAGTATTAAGAAATGACTTCCTGCACCATACTATCTGCTTTTCAAATTTTACCTCAACGATGACCGCTTCTATGTTCAAGAATCCGGCGAAAACTCTAAACTCTGTGTAATTAATTCAGGGGAACTCCCCATCATTTACAGAATATATACTGTTATGCCAATAGGAAATAATGTTGGGGTTGCAACATATACAGATAATACAGCGATTATTACTTTGAGTGAAGACAGTGTGAAAAATGGCTGTAGCATTGAAAAGTAGTGGTCAACACAAAAAAGTCGTCCAAATACGCGGATGAAAAGATTTTATGTATCAGATCTTTCACATAGTTATAGATTAGATTAGATTTTGAGTTATTTGTCAGCTTGCTGTAGCCTCACCAATCCTGTGATGTGAAGGCTTGTTCTACAGACTGATCGCAAATAAAATTACACTGAACAAAAAAAAATATTAAATTACTAGTTAAAAATACCTTCGATGTCAATGATTTGAGTTAGATTTTATTTTTATTGAAAACTTGCGTCAAAGGCCCAGCAGCTAGCACTCTATATTTTGTTTGCATGAGCTATTATATTATATTTATTTTTTATATGTATATAATTAATAATAAGAAATATATAAATACATTTTATTAAATACCTAGCTATTTTTTACAAATTATTCACCTTCTTCAATACTTCTTTTCTTCTCTAAAGTACATTTTCGTCTTAATACTCGAAACAACAGAGTTTATTTTACCTCATTTAAATAGAAATACCGATTTTAATGAAAATTACAGTTGACCATATCGGAACACACTTAACACACTTTTAGGCCAATTTAACACTTAAATTTAACTGTGCAACATACTCGCAATAACATGTTTATATACCAAATATTACATTTAAATGGCATTAAGTCAAATGTGTGACAATCGATAACCTTCTAAGCAAGTTTTTGCACTTAATTAAATTTTTTTTTATTTATTATTTACATGGAAACCACATTCAACGATTATATAAACTAAAATTATTTCCAACTCGTAAATAAAGCAAATTGCAATGAACTCATCCCACATCTCAATTTTCATTTTTCTAACAAATTGCAATGCAAAAAATAAAATGAATAAATACAAAATAAATAGATTTATGTAATAAATAAAATAGTAACAATAAAAGTAAAATTTTTTTTTACAAATTTCACGTTTTGATCATTGATAACTTTGATGGTACCGCAAAAGCAAAAGTGTTAAAACAAAATCAAATATATCAAGCACAAAAATCAAATGTAAATAGATAAAAAAAATCTAAAAAAAGAAAAGCAAAATTGCATGCCAACGGAATTTTATTCACATCTTTGTATTTTCGTATTATTTTTTATTAGCCAATATCGAACTCATGCAGACAGTCATGCGTGTAGACTTAAAAGTCATTCACGTCTTTCCATTGAAATACTTTATAAATAATAATAACAACAGCAACAACTATAACAACAACACAACAACAAAGTCAAGGCAACAAAAACAACAAATACTAAGTTAACCGTCGACGGCGCTTGCTAAGCAAACAAACAGGTGCGGACACCGGTAAACAGGAGCAGTTCAAGTGTAGCGTCTTAATGCAGCGCAGCGCTCAATACGCTGCAACTTTATTAAGCTTAGCTTTGCTGCGATATTTTTGTCTTTGTCTTTGCATTTGCTTTGCTTTACTGTGCTGCTTTTGTCTTTGTCTTTGCATTTACTTTTTAGTTTTGCTGCGCTTTCTTGATACTTTTGAATTGTTTTTTGGCGCATTTCAATTTAAACGCGCGAATGTGAAAGACGTTTTCTTGAGTTTCCTTCTTTACTCATTGAGTTCGGTTTGGCTCAATTAAAATTGGATAAAAACGAAATGTTAAAATTAAATAATAAAAAAAGAAAATTGAAACCAAAAAATATTAAATAAATTTAATAGTGAAAAATTATAAATGAAAATTAATTTAAATTATAATTTATACAAAATAAATTCCAATAATCGAATATAACTTAATTAAAATAATTTATTAAAAAATAAATTAAAATAAAATAAATTAAAATAAAATCAATTTTAATAAAACACACACAATAAAAAATTAAATTATATCAATTAATTAAAATAAAATAATGAAATATTTATTATCATTTTGTTTATTATTCACATTTGTACCTGAAGGTATTAAAACAAAATAATAAAAAAAACAATTACATATTATAAAAAATAATATAAATATAAATATAAATATTTAAATAAATACTCATCCTTTTCTATCTTCAATCAGATGCTCATACGCTTATACTCAATCAAATGGATTGGAAAAATTTGATAAAATCAGGCGCTTTGGACTTGAATGTTTTACGTTGCTTTTTGCGCAACAAAAACTTTTGTCCAAGTCCTTACATTGAGCATCGTCTCTTTGCGCCGTAAGTAATTTATGGTTATCACCTTGTCTAACAATGACATCTCTGACAAGAAAATGTCTATGGGAATTTTAGTTGTTAACATAGTACAGAGTGAAGTTAGTTGAACACCAAAATCAAAGTGAACTCAAATGAACTGAAATATGTATAAATGTGCAACTGAAATTGAATTTAAGTGAAATTTTTGTTGATTTTTTAATGCATAAAACAATATTAAAGATAAAGATGGACAGATGTCTAAATTGTGACCAAAAATTTATTGTATTTTTGTGACAATGTAATTTTGTACACAATTTTATAAGTGAAAGTGCAGTCGTTGTTTAAGTACATAAATGAATTCATTATGACGAATGAAAAAAAAAACATATTTAAAAAGGAACAACTTGTATTCCTTTTAAAGTATCATTATGAAAACAGAGATGAAATCATTTAATGTTTTGTGAAAATATATTTAATCTTTTCTTAATAATCTTACAATGAATCCAATGTTTTTTTTATAATCTACTTGGGTTATTTACATCTTTTGATGTGAAAATAATTTGAATTATAAGGATAAATTAAAAAACAAATGAAGGTATATGTTTGTACTAAGATATTGGGTGGGCAAGAGTAAAAAAAAAATTTATTTCTATTACAAAAACATTTTTAAACAAACAATAAAATAAAAAGTGTTAACATCTTAGCTTTATGCCTGGGAGACGCCTATTATTGCTAATGCCATTGAAAGAAACGGTCAAAATGTACCCTTTTGAGCTTCCGGATAGGGGTTACAATGGTCTAACCTTGCGTTCTGTTAAGTAGTTAACACCATAAACTTCACATATCTCTTTATAAGCCTAAGACGCTTTCGGACCTTTCTGAAAATAAAAATATATAATACGTCGAAAATGTTTATTTTATGTTTCTCTTGTAATCTAAAAAATTTAACTGTCAAGGATTCAATGATAGAAAAATAACAAACCAAATAGCACTGAATCTTGATATCTTTTTGTGCCAACCGAAAATACTTTTTGTCCAACCCTATAGAAATAGACTGACAAGTCAGATAATCTTAAACGGATCAATTCCTCGTCCTATTCTGATACATGCCCTTAAAAGTTTTGAATAAAATACATTTAACAACAGAGAAATACCATTAAAAACAAATTTAAATAATAAACATTCTTCAATTATTTGGATCTCATATAAAAACTGATTGTCATTACAGTTTAATACAAGAATTCAATGCAAAGTTGGAACCATTCCGACATGATTAGAAATTTTAACTCTTGTTTCTCGTTAAAAAGATCGATGCAAAAATCTCTTCATAAAATATTTAAAACCATTTCCATAAATTAATAAATTCATTATCATCGTATCTTCAATTACAACCTCATTTAAACAGGGATGTGAGTTTCAAACTGATTAAAAACAAAAAAAAAATTAATTAATGAAAACCGAAACAAAAATAAAGGCAACAAAATCAATGAAAGCCAAACCAAAATAATTGTTCCATTTAAACACCGTTAAAACAGGCTCTGATGACCTGAAACGCCGACGACACTTTGGCTATGAATCACTTTATTTCGAATGCGAATTCGCTTGAAATTCATTTCAAGTATTTTACGTAAACGTGTCCCAAGATGACCCAATTCAAGTTACTGAAGCCGAAGACTTTATTAATTGCTTACGATTTAAAAAAATTGTGCTACACAAAAAAATATTTGCAGTGAATGCAAGTTGCACTTCTTCTTAGCCAAGTTTGTTATTGTGAAGTGATACTGGTCGATAATATGACATCAATACGAGTGGATTGTGTAGTATGTGAGTGTTGGACGATGAAAAGTAAATACAATAATTTCTTTCTTATGAATGCGTTGAAATGTTATGCGGCCAGACAAAACGCGTTACCAAAGCCGGTTGCCTACCTGGCAACTTTGTCTTAAAACTTGATACTTTTCATTGTCAAGGCGAAGAAATCAATGCAGTAGAAATGGAAGAAGGAATTAAAGTCAACTTAGTGAAAATTTCCTTTTTTGTTCCAAATCTCAATAAGAAAGTTTAAATCAAAACAAGTTGAAAGACCGTAAAATTGTATTGTGTTTCATTTTTTTTTGTGAGGAAATACAAATTATTTTTTTTAATTTAAAAGTTAATGAAGATTTTGTTAATTAGTGAAATTAATATTATAATAGAATAGTTTATGAAAAATGAAAAACCTTCAACTTGAAAATTGGAGTTTATTGTAAAATTGCAAACAAAAAAAACAACCATTAAAAGCAAAAACAATTTAAAAGAAAATTATGGGGTCTTGACTGTTGTTACAACTTGTACGAGACGAGTATTGCCGGGGTGTTGTCGATGTTGCTCTTGTTATTTCTGTTATTATTTTCTTGTATATGTAACTTGTTGCAAGTAATTGGCGTGAAATACATATAAAATGTGACGTCACATACACATATTTGTAGGAAGGAAAACTACAATAAATTAACTACAAATTATTTTTTTTGTAATAAAGTCATTTAATACAGAGATTTTGAACAAATTTATCACACTTTGTTTGAAGCAATTTTTCCCTAATTTCCATTTAGACATTAATTTAAACATAAAAAACGGAAAATTTGCATTACTCAATATGTAGCAGTTGCAATCATTGTATTTATTTGTTGTTTGCTGTTATTTTTTTAAAACATTTTAAGATAATCAAAGTCACGTTTTTAACCTTAAAGCGTTAAATTTTCTTTATTTCTATTATTTGTCATTTAATTGATTGTATCTGAAGAATTTTTTATGTTATTTGTTTGTCATTTAAAAAGCAAAGAATAAAGAAAACCAAAGACTTAAACAACAAACTCGTTAAATTGTTAATAAGTTTGTATACCCTACGTGCTTTGAATGTCATAGTTCTGTTTAAAATGTAATTTTCTGCATTAAAATAATTAATTTAAAGCTAATGACTGGTTGAAGTAACTCACATTCCCATAATATAAATAAGTTGGAAAATTTAACAAGAAATTTAAAAAAAAAATATGTATGTATATGGTACTTTATGTTCCTGCGCGCGTTGAATTAGGCTTTGACCTTTATTTAGATTGATAGATGACAATAGAAGAGAGATTCATTAAGTGTGTGTTGAATTGAATTTTCTTTTTACACTGCACTACACTAATTTCTGCTGTCTACAATACTAAGGACACTTTCATCTTGTAGTTAATTTTGGTCATGCGGTTAACGATTTTCAATATGAAAATTATTAAATTTTTGGTTGAATCCGCACCAAACTCAAACACTGTCCAGAATATGCTAGAGTTTCCTTGAACTTAGATGCATAGTACCATTTTTTATATATTGTATTAAAAAAAAATTAATGTAAAAAGAAATATTATATAAGTCTCTGTGAAGAATATAAGATGTAACATTTTAGAAATTTACATGAAGTTACAAATTAAGTTTATTTTTCAATTATTTAATTTGCATTATTTGTTTATTTATTTAAACCAAAACTTTATATTACATTTTTCTAGTGTTTAGTTACATAAATTAACTTTACAACGAAGAAGATTAATTAATACAAAAGATATTTTACATTAAACTTTATAATAATTGTAAGGAAAATAGGGGATGCAAAAAACTTACACTCACAGTTAATTAAAAACTTAAACTAGAAATGAAATTAAAACTAAAGAAGTTGATTTCTAAAGTTAAAATTTATTGTATTAACTAGTCAGATTTTTTCATCTATCATGATAATATCTGCCTTTTCGTGGAGAAAAGAAGTGATGTAATAGAAAAGGAGATCAAAAATCATGTTTAATAGTTATTTTTGTGAAATTTGAAGTTTCTTACGGTGACAGGAAGCACAATCACCCCAAACCTCAGACCCATATTGCATGATTGGCACAAATATCATGATTAACAATTATTAATTTTTTATTGAAAGTTTAGATTTTCTATTAATAAAGGGGTAAAAAATTCTAATAGTTTAATTAAATTGTCTTGCTTATTTATTTATTTATTCATATATATATGACAACTTACTGTCAACAAAAAATACAAGTTTTCAATAGTACAATAATAAGGAATATCTCAATAAAACTAATAAATTAAATTATAAAATATATCCGTTTCTAAGCCGGCTTATATGAAAAGGGGACGTTAATTTGCAAACCGAGAAATTTTATACAGTTGTCCCATTTTACTGATTGAGAGCTAAGTAGTAGTTTAATGTTTGGTAAATTGCAGGGCTTACGCTTCCGGGTGAAAAGCCTCTACATGCCTCACTATAGCAAAAAAGAGCAGTGTCAGCAGCGAAGATTAAAGCTTGGCAATGGTTAAGTATTGGAATGTCATAGGTGTACAAATTATAGAGCATGGGACCTAACACAGAACCCTGAAGAATACATTTAATTTATTTTTTATTGAGTTTAATTTATTAATTTTACAACTTTACTGCCTAAAAATTGATTAATAAATTAAGCAATCGTAGAGTCAACAAGTCCCATATTTTTCAAGCTATTTTGAAACAACGAAAGATTATAGCTTGCTTACGCAAATTAAATTCGCCAAATAGGTCAGAGACTGGAGTAATATTTATAATCTATCTATCTTCTATGTATATATGTATATATGATAAATGAACCGCTAAATGGGTTGCTAAGCGCAAGACTCTAGAATGGCGAGACCAATTGACATAGACATCTTTTTAGGATTATGTTTTTTTTTTTTTAATCAATCAAGTAGTAATTGTTCTAAGTTAGTAGCTATTTAATAACTGTAACTAAATAAATAAATAAAATAAAAAAATAAATGTATTAGAAGGCTCACATTGAAGACCTCATCCAGCATTCTCATTGACAAGCTTAAGACCTCTGCCACTCACCTAGATTTTTCTAACATTTTGAGTACTAAACTATAAAACGCACTAAAATTTTAAAGTTCAAAATTTAATAAAATCTATTTCTACTTTTCAGAAGAAAACTTCTCATTATAGGTTTAATTATTTCGACAAAACAACTACTACATCCTATACTATTAAAACACTATGAGATATATATGATTTTCATGAACAATAATCGTTTGTTATTACATATAATTAAGCATCATTTATTAATATGATCTTTGAAGTGTAATAAGTTATGGTTGAAACTGAATTTATTATATTTAACATTATTTTTTAAAGCGTTTTTTTTTTATAAAAATCATATTAAATTTAAAAAGCCTTTCACTTGCAGTTTTTTACTATTATTTTGAGAAATCAAAAAATAAATGAAATTTAAATTTTGTAATTTATTTGAAAGCAATTTCAGGTGCAGTAGTTGCGTTATCTTAAGAAACAATAGTAATTTGTTATATATAAAACAGGTTGTTATTATATATTCATGAATTGATTTCAAGAGAAAAAAGTTAAAACATTTTTTTCGATTATAATAATTAATCATTTAAAGTTAGTAAAGCAGCAATAAAAAAAACTTTTGTAAGTGAAACAAAGAAAGATACTAACTTTGATTCTATTAAAAAATCCGATTGACCGCTCTGCAAAGAAAAAGATCATTTCAAAATTATCAGCTCAATAAATCAAGGACCCTAGGGTATGTCAAATTATATATTTTGCAAATTAAGAACAGTTCATGTGTTTAAGTGATTGTTTGTGCGTTGAATGAAATACATTTTAAGAGATCGAAAAATGAGAGCAACAAAAAGGTGAGTGAAATTCAAAGATGACTTAGTAAAGTAATATATCACCGACAGTAAAGCAAGAATATCAACTACAACAACAACAGCAAGAATAGTCCATTATGCATTAATTGTTTGTGCCATTTGATGATGTTGTGTTTGTTGTTTTATTGGTTTTAGTTTTTAATTTTTTATAGCATTTTTATGATTTTTATTATTCGCCTTTATACACTTTAAGCAACCACAAGAAAGTTTTGAATGGTTTATGTTTTGTATATGAAGTCGAAATTGAAGTGAAATTTGTTAAATATAAACTTTAATATCAATCAATACCAAATCCAACAGTGTGTTATTATTAAACACAAATGTTCAACTATAAACTTTGGTCTACGCAGGCCGCTGTTTAGTAATCAGCAGATTGGAACTGGTAGAATTCAGCCAAAGCCATATTTTTGCAAGAATTTTCCCTGTATTAAACTTGAAATCAATTCAATATACTTATTTTAAGTAGAAACCTAAGACTTTCTGCCATTTCTTTTAATAAGTGTACATGAGATCAAGTTTGTTGCTTAAGTCTTTAAATTCAATCTGTTTATACTTAGTTCCAGTTTTTACAAAATCTAGTTCAATTCTTTTCGATCCATAAAACCAATGTTAACGAAGATATTAATATAAATAAATAATTTGATTTCAATTTCCTTGACTTGCTCGCATTTCTGGTATCATTATCAACGCTAATGTGGCTTGCGTCTCCACAAAAATGAGATCAACAAAATGTTGCATAAACTAATAATAATTTGATAAATTGTTTGAAGGTGCGCTCGCGCGGTCGGAAATTCAAACAGCAAAACAATCAGCCGTGCATGAAAACGTAAACAATTTCAAGATTTAAACCTGAACTAAATGTTTTCCAATGAAAGTCATCGCCTTAGCAAAAATAAAAAACAAAAAAAACCATTGAAAATGGTTCAAGTGACTAGTTTACTTCTTTACTTCTTTTCAAAACCTCACCCCTTTTTTTATTTATGTTGCCCTCTTTCTATCTTATTTAGAAACGCATCACGTCGTGGCATCCAACTGAATGTACAAAACCCATTGACCTTATACCAAGGCGGTTTCAGCAAACAGCGCGAAACGGTCTTCATTGTACATGGTTTCAATGGCACTGCGATCGACAGACATGTCCAATTTCTGAGGGATGGTTAGTGAGTATAGATGCTGATGAACTTATTCATTCCACATCCACTAAAATCTTATTGTTTATTATCTTTTGTCTATTGATAGCTTATCTCTCGCGTGATTTCAATGTCATTACTGTTGACTGGAGGCCACTGACCCGTTATCCATGCTATTTACATTCATTAATAAATACACGTCTGACTGCACAATGTACAGCGCAGGTTAGTATTTTCTTATTCTATTTATATTTTGAAATTACAATATATGTATTATTAAATGTTTTTTTCGGTTAGATTTATTCATTTCTTACGCATTATGGTGCTTCTCGTGAAAAGATTACATGCGTCGGACACTCATTGGGCGCTCATATTTGTGGCATGATTAGCAATCATCTGACAAAGAAACAATATCGAATTATAGGTAATTTACATATTGGATAAATTTTGAATTTAAATCAAATCTCTTTTATTTTAAAGGCCTTGATCCAGCACGTCCCCTTATAGAACGGAAAAAGAGCAATAATTTCAGACTTTCACATGATGATGCCACTGTCATACAAGTGATGCATACAAATGCAGGACATTTGGGTCAAGAAGATAATACAGGTCACCTGAACTACTGCGTCAATGGTGGTCGTGTTCAACCCTATTGCAAGGGGAATCCCATTAGTGAGTCTTGCATGCTTAATTGTTGTGTGTTTATATAATTCATTTTAACTATACATGTAGGACGTTATCGTTGTTCACATTTCTTGAGTATTTGTTATTTGGCCAATGCAACTTTTAAGCATAAGAAATTTTTGGGTGTGCCATGTCCCATGGGTTGTGTCAATCTTACAGGACCAAAACGTTTGCCTGTCAGTGGCAAAAATCCATTTCAATTGGTCTCACTCATTCGTGAATATCATATAGGCAACGATGCACCAGATGAGTAAGTATATAATACTTAGTAAAATGACTTACTTATATCCTTTTTAATATGTATAATATTTCCAATCTAAAGCGCCCGAGGTTGTATTTGCATTGATGTGCCCTATGCGAAGCATTGTCCCTTTACAGATGTTACATGATGCCTCTTTCAAATGTTTTTGTTGTATCATATAATTTTTGCTAGTTTTATAGCTAAAATTTAGATTATATAATGTTAATTTAGAATGTTATTCATTTAAGTTTTTAATATAAAGTACAAAAATTTACAAATAATCAATTTTAAGCTTTGATTTGAAATATATTGTTTCGATGTACGTTATGTGCCGGACCCCTAGAACCCAGATCCCATCAGATTTTCGCCCAGCTTGCTATGCCTGTTCTATCTTACCCCACCAAATAGACTCGTGCGGCCGCCAATGTTCCTGGCCTCAGGTGCTCCACCCATCCTTACCATGGCCTGATTGCGCTTACCGTCCTTCCATCCATCCTACCGTCCCGAGAAAATAAACTAACTTAATTTTGTGCTTTTAAAGTTTTCTCTGTACTTTTGATTCTTAATTTGAGTTTTTTGTTTATTCTTTTCCATCTGAACAAATTTTAATATTCGACTGTCTCAAAGAAAAATAAAGCAAAAATGTCCAAGCAAATGCTCATTTTGACTCCACTGTAAATAAGTTGTAGGTCATCAACAAAATATTATTGTGTATATTGATATTATTTCAGGATATATAATTGTAAATCAAAAAATTCCTAAAAAAAAAATATGAAAAATTACTTTAAAAAATTTAAAAAACATTAAACTAAAAAACTTAAGAAAAGGAGTATTAAAATTTTGATAAAACTCTATACTGAAAAGATAGTAAAGAAAATAAATAATGAACTAAAACCGTCTTAGAGATTCGACATTTTCTTCATGAAGCGATATGTATTTCGATTGTCTGTCGGATTCTGATTCTACGGAATCAAAAACTTCATCCAATCCTTGCCGCCAAAGTAACTCATCTGAACCCAGTGATGATGTTGATAGTTTTATAGTCTTCGCAGAAGATTGTGTCAATGATACAAATAAAGAGGCTAGAAATCAGTTCAAATTAGAATCGTTTGAATATGAGCAATCTTCTTCTGAAAAAAGATAATGAAGAAGAAGATAAAGATTCTTCATTGATTGACGAAAATGAATATAATATGTGCACTACTGAAAAGGTAGGTCGATATAACTTGAAACCACAAGTAAACATTATGCATAAATGGAGTTTATCATATGTGTCGTGATCGCAAGAGATTCCAGAGAAGAATCGCAAAAGCTGCCCCTATATTGGATAAAACCTTGGCAGCTGAACATCGAAATAAAATATATTTGATACAAGATTTCGCCATTAAGTTTTAAATCGAAAATAATCGGAACTAAATATTGGTTTCACAATTATTAATTCTCTAATTTATTCATTTATGTTTATGAAATTTTAACGAATTTTAATTAAAAGAAGATACTACAAAAGAATTATAGTAGGAAACATAGAATAAAAAAATGAGATAATAAAATATGAAATGCATATACATAATTATATATGAAAGCATACAATGTGTGGGGGGCATTAGAGTTTAGATTGATAGAATAGAATCTTTTCGGTTTTGAAAAGTAGCATTTGTTATATCGTAAGTATGTATTCGTCAACATCCAAGACATAAGTATATCAACAATACGTGTACACATTAATTCATATTGGCGGTTCATCATCTACTCAATATCAAATTTAATAGAAAATTAATCATCATCACTACACTTTTCATTTCATCTCGTTTCATTCATAATTTTTTTATCTATTATAATTTAAATTCAATTTTTCTTTTTAAATATTTTTTTTTTTTTTAATATAAATTTGTACATTTAAATATAATTATTATTTTGTAATTCATTTCATTCATTATTTTTTTCTTTATTCGAACTAAAATTTAAAACAAAGTCATAGAGTCATTGAACTTCAAAACTTAATGCATAAAAAAAATTATTATTATTTTAAGCATTTTATTGATTTATTTATTTATTCACAAGAATATTAAAAATGATATGCATACATAAAAATGATATTAAATTTCAAACATAATGCTTATATAATTTTCAGCTGTAATATTATAATATTATATTTATATAGACATTAATGAGATCTAATAAATAAACATTAAAAAAACAACCAAACTCTTCGGACTTGGAAAAAAGCGGTAATTCAATTTATTTTCAAAAATTGTATATCACTATACATAAAAACATATTGCTGTTCGTTGGTCATCCTATAACTTGAGAACGACTCGACAGATTTGGTTGAATTTTTATTTTTTGTGTTCGTAATAGTACAAATTAGGAAGGAAAATCTATCGGATAAGTCGGAATTGGTCGATTAATTTTTGCATATAAAATTTAAAGACCATAAATCATTCAAGAAACACATCGGTCACATGATCCATTGTGGTACACGGGCAGGACACACACAAAGGATCTGTCCGTCTGTTTACCTGACCAACATGATAATGAATTATTCATTTTTATATGTGATCTAAGAAGCGATGGCACATGTTATCAACAGCACCGCCTTCATAGATCTAATTTAGCAATTGAAATTATAAAGTAAATTAGTTATGTTGTTAGAAAAAAAGAAACCGCAAAAAAAAATGTACTGTATTTATTTTTACAAAAGCTAAATAGGTGAAAGAATAAGAACACAACAGTTATGAAAAAAGAGGGGCATCTGAAATCTTGTTTAATTAATTATTTATTTATTTATTTTTAATCATATTTAATTATATAGTTTATAACTTTTAAAAATAAGGTACAAGATTTTAATTTTTTTTTTCTAACGACTTTCTAACCCACGTCTCTTTCCGCCAGAGCCCGCGCTAAATCTATAACATCAAGACCTTAAGCTTAATTAATAATAACAGTAATAAGTATTTGAACAATAATAATACATAGTAATTAATGATAATACATCGTACATACAATGGTGTGCAAAATTGTCCAGATTGCACTTTTAAAGTAAAGGAATTTAAATAAGTAAAATAAATTGATTTTAGCATATATTTTTGATTCATTTATTCAATTTATCAATAATCATCAATTTTATAAAAAAAAAAACCAACATAAATATTACTTTTAGGAAAAAAGTAAATAAAAAACTGAAAGAACCTCATGCAGACAAATATGCACATTTTATTCAATATGAACTAATTTTTTATTTTTTCTTTATATTTTATATTAGTGTACATGCCCACGTATATTTTGTGAGCATTTTATTATGCTATACTCTACCCTAAAGTTAATCTTCCGTAGTGGGCAATCCAAAGAATTTTTTTATAAACCTGTCCTTCTCCAATGGCCCCAGACTTTCGCTCTGATTGAGTTCTGGGTTTTACGCTTAGTACGCTTTGTGTCATCATCTGGTTGGGTAATCTCTTTAAGCTTCGTGTTCGTTTGAAAAATGCATTTCCGGCCTTGTTTTTTATGAGACCCTATATTCTATATTTGGGAAATACCTTTTTACAATGTAAGTATTGCCATTCTGTTACATCTTCCATTATAACTTACCTGAAATTTGAGAATCCGCTAGGCATGATGGTTTGGAACGTTTCAAGAAATATTGCTCCTTAACTGATTCAAATTAGTTAAATGTCAATTTATTAGACCAAATGATGAGTTTTCAACTATAGGCGCTGTAGTTTAGGTAGATTAGAGCACCTAAAAGAACCATTTTCAGTTTATAAAACTAAAAATTCTTTATGAATAAATAAATAAAAAACATTTGCCAAACATATGTAATTTGTTTTACACATTTTAAAGCCTTTATTCTAAAAGTGCATAACGTCCGGACAATTTTGCACCCCACTGTACTATGTGGGTATGGGTTTGCAGAATGGAGTTGCAATGAGATTATTTTCATTTGTATAACACAAGTCTACAAATTTTGACTTTGCTAAAGCTTTTTTTTTTTTTGCAATATTATTTGCACATATTGAATACAAATAATAATTATATTTTATTGTAAAATTAGTTTCCATTTCTTAAAAAAAAAAGGAAAAATCAAGTTTTTTGAAAAAATAATAGAAACTTTATCGTTCTTCTATTCGTTGGTAGACCTGCGACGTGATTTTTTGCTGTCCTCTTGTATTCTGCTTTTGTAGCATCTCGACAAATAGTCCAGGAATAATCCGCAAACATTGAAACGTTCCACTTGCCCTGATATCGATAATGATTTTTCCATGTTAGAGATGTTCTGGTGGAAGCGCTCCCGACGCCCAACGATTAAACCCCCACAGTAGTCCGAAAAGATGTACAAATTAGATTGTAAAAAGAGGCTTTTCAGGGACATGTTTTTGGTAAGATGATAACATATTTTCAATAATTTTGGCGTAGATGTCACTTCACTTTCAATTATTTTCCCGCCCCACTTTCTAATGGACCAAAGAACAGCAGCAAGCCAAGATATGCATTGAAAATAGATCACTGTGCAAAGCACAATGGCGCATATTCATAGTCGATATAGTACCGATTTTTCTCCTTAGCTGCAACTAAAAACTTAGTAACAGCTGAAGTCATTACTAAGTCAACACCAAAGTGCCAAGTGAAAAAGCTGATAAAACCAAAAAAAAATTAAAGCAAATAAAAGTAGAAGATATTGAGATTGTGGATGACATGAAATTAATGAGGCGCAGTTAAATTTACAGCAAACGTGATCCATTCGAATTAGATGACGGAGACTTTTACTTGATCATGAAAGAATCGGAGAACAATAAGGGGCTACCTGTTCCCATAAGCTTGCAAGTGCTCTGCACCTTACGTTTTTAACATTTGATACCAACTGATGATTTTAATTATCAACTAGTATACAGCATGGTTAAGAAGCAGAAATTATTTTAAAAAAAATCGGATTTTTTTTTTTTTTTGTAGACTAGTGTAATTATGGTTTTAGTTTATTTATAACATTTCGTTATATTTGGTTAAACAGGTTACTTGATTTTAGAAAATTAATGAATTTGGGTAAATTTTCTTTAGAAGAGTTGAAGGGAATTGTCTAACAATCAAGTCAATGTTACAAAGAAATTTAATCATATTGCTATGAAATAACTGGCAATCTGACAGGTCACGTTTTACTGAGATAGAATTTACAAATATTAGAGCTGGAGCGATCAAGTGGGTGAGGTTTGTATTGGCAAGACGGAGCCGGATTAATTTTCGATAAGTGTATAGATTGTTTTGAACCGTGAGGTTTCTTTGTTTTATTCCAACAATTAGGACACATCCAAATTCTTAGAATTAAAGACAATCATAAATTCATATACTTGGTATGCATTGTTAACGCGCAGTAAATGCGATACGCCCACAAAGGGGTCTGTTTTTTATTTTTTACCTAATCAACATGGTAATGAAAGTCCAAAAAAACATTATTTTACGAGTATAAATAGCAAAGAAATATTAAAATAAAACCAGTAATAAACAGACATTTAAATTGTTCACAACATTAAGAATCTGTTCCCATATATTCTGTGACACAGTCGCATTCAATATTAAGATTTTACAGAAAGTCACCATAACGAGGTGAATTTCTTAGCAGTGAAAAAATTTATCGAATATCAACCCTGGGAAAAACCAGATGTTTTTTTGTCACAATAGTGAAAAATAATTTCTGTGCATTAGATTTCAAGAATACATTTAATAGTAATTCAGAAATATACCATTTATTTAGTGTAAAATTATAAATAACAAATAAAATGGGTTGCGATGGCGGCACAATTCCACGACGTGATGAACTCGTCCGTGTTAAAAAGAAGCCTGAACAGGTAAGTGCCATAAACAAATTTAAACAATTATGTATAAATCAATAATAATAATTTAATTTAAATTTCAGAAAGACAAAGACTCTGAACGTGAATTTCGTTGGCGGCATTGTGCTCTTACACAACAAAAATTGCAGGAGCCCATTGCAATGTGTGCCCTTGGACGTCTCTACTCCAAGCAAAATATAATCGAGCGCCTGCTGGAGAAAGAAAAAATGCCAGAAGCAGCACAACATGTGCGCAACATGAAAGACATTAAAACATTAAATCTGACACCAAATCCTGCTTTTATTGCAGAAGAAGATAAAACTGAAGGTTTACTTGATACACGCCATGCTCCATACATATGCAAATTAATTGGTCTCGAAATGTCGGGAAAGTTTCGATTTGTAGCTTTGTGGAGTTGCGGCTGTGTGCTGTCTGAACGTGCACTTAAACAAATCAAGAGCACTTCCAGTGTGTGTCCTCTTTGTCAAACTGCGTTTTCAGTAGAGGATGTGATCGTGCTTAATGGCAATGATGAAGATATAGAATTGCTGCAATTGAAAATTGAAATGCGTGCAGCGAAACGTAAGAATGCCAAAAAGGAAAAGAAAGATAAAAAGACAACGGCAACATTAACTGCTGCAGGTACTGACAAACCAGAAATTCCTTCAACAGCACCATCTGGATCTGCTTCCACATCCACAGAGACAGTCAGTAGCAAAGATGTTGCTGCTGCTGCTGTTGCAAAAGATATTAAAACAGAGGATGCTCCAAGTACCAGTAAAGCAGTTGCCACCAACGCCGCTGCCGTTAGTATTGAGAAAACCATAAAGTTTGTCAATGGAAACAAAGCTAAATTGCTGAATAAGCGCATTGGTGCAGCAATAAACTCGCTGCAGGATCCCGAAATAAAACGCTTAAAAACAGATTATAGTGTCGCAAAGGATCCGAAGGCAACTGATGTCTACAAATCATTGTTTACATCTCACAAAACCGAAAAGGAACAAGAACGTGCACATTGGGTTACATACAATCCATTTTATAATTAAACTTATTCATCATTTTCTTTTATTTTTAAAACTTAAATAAATGTATCTTCTTAAATTTAAATGTACATTTAATAAAATATATATGTATACTTAAATATATAATTAAATTAGAATTTGGAACAAAAGGTTCTTTGTTGAAATACTTTGAAAGTGAACTATTGGACTCAGCACTAAGCGAATAGAACATAATGCTAGTTAAGTAAATGTAAATCACTAAAAATTATTATTGAATATATCAATCAAGTCGATCCAGCAAAAAATATAAAATTAATAAAAAGCAAAAAAAAAAACTTTTATAATAAAATATGTAAATGCCTAAACACATTCCGTGTAAACTTCTTCTTCAGCTGCGTAACATTCTACTTCCTCCTCATAGCTTACTTCCATTTCAACGCCACCGGTGAAATCTTGATCAAAATATATTGTTTGTGATCCTTCGTCTTCTGGAAAAGTGGGTTCATCTTCCAATTTGTCATCATGGCTAACAATTTGTAATTTGTCATCTTCTAATATTTCATCATCACTATAATCATTGTTATCTTCTTCTATGCCAACATTATCAACTTTTTCTTCTTCCTCCTCCACAGCATCACCATTGTCGTCCTCGATTCTGGAATCAATGCAATCGTCATCATCAATAGCATCATCTTCAATCTCACTATCAGGCATTTCCATTTCCACTTCTTCTGTTTCGAGTTCTTCTTCCTCTTCCACTTCCTCCTCCTCCTCCCCCTCTTCTAATTCATCATCCTCTTCATCATCACATTCATCCTCAACATCTCCATCAGCATCAGCATCATCCTCATTATCATATTCTTCTCTGTCATCATCTTCATCCGCTGAACCCATAGAGGTCATGACCATATCAGGACTAATACTATTTTTATTAAGATTGTCTTCCATTTGTACTTCATCATCAAGGTGTTGTTGTTGTTGTTGCAGCACCTGCTGTTGTTGTTGTTGTTCTTGTTGTTGTTCCTCCTGCAGCTGCTGCTGTCGATGTTGAGCTTGCATATGTTGCACCATCTCATGAACACGTTGCATATATTGTTGCTGTTGCTCCAATTGCTCGGTCTCATCATTACATTTTCCATTTATTTGCAAGGCTTCTTGTTCCATTTGCCTCATGCTATTCAAGAGATCAACATGCTCCCGGGTCACATGTAAAGCCAACGAAGTTGCATCATTATGCAATGCACCACAAACAATACAAACAAGATGCTCCTCCGGCTGTTGTATTGGTACCAAAGGCATATTCTGCGGTTGCTGCGGTGTATGTGGCAGGGATGATAATGACTCCTCCATATGACTTTGTATGTGTTTATTGAGATACGCCTGCTGACTGTAGGATTTACCGCAGATTTGACATGGAAATGGTTTCTCGCCCGAGTGAACTTTTAAGTGGCCACGCAAGCTGGAAGCTTGTGTAAACGATTTATCACAAAGTTTACAATGAAAAGGTTTATCGCCAGTATGTATGCGCATGTGAATGTTTAAGCTGCCCGACTGCGTAAAGGAACGATCGCATATGGAACACGTAAATGGCTTCTCGCCCAGATGGTATTTCATGTGTTGAACTAATTCAGAGCTGGAACGGAATGCCTGCCGACAAATCGAACATTGATACACTAATTCCTGGGTATGCATGCGCATATGTTCGTCCAATAAAGATTCCTGCTTGAATTCCTTTTCGCATTCAGGACACACGAAAATCTCAGCCTTTGTGTCGTGAGTCTTTTGATGCATCACCAGGGAGCTTTGGTTAATGAAGCCTGTGGGAGTAAAGTAAGTAGAACAAAGATAATCACTGATGCTTGATGATGATGAGGTTGATGATCTTTCTTACCCTTATCGCACTTGTCACATTGATAAGGTTTGTGAACTGAATGCGAACGCGCATGCACCATCAAACTACTTGACTGCGTGAAGGCCTTGGCACAGAGTTGACACTTATATGGCTTCTCTCCGCTGTGTATGCGAATATGAGTATTCAGACTGCCAATGTGCGTAAACGTCTTCTGGCAGATGGAACATTGAAAGGGCTTATTTGTTATATGTGAACGAACATGCTTCGAGAGATCTCCAGCATTCGGAAAGGAAGCTTCACAATGCGAACATTGAAAACATTTTTGTTCATCCGCCGTTGCAGCAGCAACCGCAGCGGCAGCAGCTTCGGCTGCCAGGCTGCGACGTCCTCGACGACTCTTCACTGGTTGAATAGTAGTAGCAGGTGCAACAGTTGTCATTGGCATACTCAGCACTGACTGAGGAATCAGTTCTTGACCCTGAGACGGCGGATACACCGGCATAATAGTTAAATCGTTACCAATTTGACCGCTAAACAAATTTGAGTTCATCATCATCAGAGGATGGAATTCATGTGCATCTATTTGTAGTTTCATCTCATTTGAGGATTGTAGTGCGCCAAGATCATAATAACCATTGCTGCCAGCACTACCTAGGCTGCTATCAATGCTGCTTGATGTCGTTGTATTAGTTTGATTGGTAGTGGCCATTGATACTGCTTCTACTTCTTCATATGCAGCCTCTTCAATATCCTGCCATTCAGGTAATGGTTCCAATTTTACATTAACCAGATTATGTTCATTATTTAAGTTTGAGTTCGAATTCGGTGTGTCTTCTGTTGATGTTGTTGAACTTGAAGATCCCGAACTGCTGCTACTACTTGTGGATGATGTTGAACTGGAGTCGTCATCGCCATTATCATTAGAGGAAGAACTTGTTGAGCTATCGTCACTATCATCACTTTCCGAATCATCCGAATCCTCATCAATTTGTAATTCACAAATTGGCTCAAATACCCAACTATAATCCTGCCCTTCATCATCATCATCATCAACAAAACCAATGTGTTCTTCCTCATACAATGCAACAGTGCCATTCGTTTTGGCAGCCATTGTCGTTGTCATTGATGCTATTGATTCTTCCGCTGACATAGTGTTTTCAGCATGTTTGATATTCATATGCTGAAAAAGTTCTACAGGACTCATAAAGAACTCCTTGCAGCAAATACAATGGAAGGTTAATTCAGGTTGCTGATGGTTTTGATGAATCAATGCCGGACCTTGCCTATCAGTCACCACCGGCGTTATGGTCAACGGCAGGTGTTGGTAGTTGTGATTCAATTGTACTGCCATCATGGAAGCGTCTTGGTCTAAGTAGTTCTTATTTAAAGCTGCAATATATTTTCCAAAAATAAAATCATAATTAATATTATTTAACATGCACATAACAATAATATAGACAAGAATCATTTGATTGTTTTGTGCTATGGTGTTGTGTTGTGTCGTGTTGAAAAATCAATGAGCACCAAACAATGAGAACAATTTATGCAATGTTTATTTTAAAAGTTGTTGATCAATTTTTTTAAAAATGCGCGCTTCATTTTATTCTGTAACGTAAATGGATTTACCTATTTAATTACTATTGTTTGTTATTTCAATTAACAAAAATATACATTTTACGTAATAACTGCATTTTTCCGTACAATTCAAAACAGTTCGGGTATAACGATCCATATATTTTTGTGTATATTTATTTTATTTTAAATATTTAAAAAAATATACATATATACATATGTTCTATGTACAACATTGATAGTTCCAGTTAAAATATTGCACGCAACAAAATGTTGCATTCTTTCCGAATTTACACCGTAATGGTGACGCTCTCCATTAATGTCGAAAAAAATTATAAAAAAAAACTAATTAAAAAAGTTAAAGGCGTCAGTAAAAGAACAAAAAAAAACAATATAAAAGGACGCGCGTTGTGTTTTTGTTGTTGTATACATATATGCCGCTTCTTGTCTGTCGTTGTCATTCACATGGCAACATTAATTTTTTTAAACAGGTTGGCAGATCCAATTCATAAAAACAGCTGTTTTTGTTTGTTTTGGTTTTTGTTATTTGGCGGCGCAATTCAGCTCTTAGTTTCCACTAATTCATAAAATATATTTTTGTTTATAAGAATAGCATTATTTAGTATATGTATAAATTTTAAATAAATAAAAAAAAAAACATGAAAAAATTTCATACTTGGTTATATCCTAATATACCAGAGAATATAGCGTAAGTATTAATTTTTTTGTAAAATACAGTTAAGTTTTTATCATACTGATTAGTTTGGATTTCTTGCCAGTGATTTACTTTTTGACGAAAATAAACATTTGATTATAGTCGGCGTTATTGGCAAATCTGTTACTAGGGATTGCAATAAATTGGCGGCATTTGAGATATTTGATCGACCGGTTTGCACAATCGACCACATTCCCAAAGAGGGACAAATACAATTCTATTATGAACCAACGGAGTCAATGTTAATAGTTCACTTTGAGACCACACAGGATGGTAGCATAATGGAAGAAATGCTCGTAGAAGAAATGGTATCGGGAGATTGCAAGGATTTTTTTAAATTCCATTACCGTATTCGTAGCCGATTTGCGCGTGCCTTACTCTTCGTTCTGCATGTATGCCATGTGTGTGTCTATGTAGATGTTGGCTTCAATGTCGATACCACATTTCTGGACACGTTAAGCATATTGCAATACATAAGAGAATATCATATAATGGACTTCTTGCCAAATGTTTTAAGCAATGCCGGAATAGATGATTGTGCCATCCTTCAAAATTTTGGTCGTTTGTGTACACCACGTTTATTGTTTCTTTTCGAAAAATATCCAGTGGGATATGGTAAGTCTGAGTGATTCAATATTATTATGATATAAATATGTACTTATATAAAATTCTTACATTAATAGAAAAATCAAAGGATGATATAACAAAGTTGGAGTTTGATACAGAGGATCAAATCTATTCTCTCCTACGCGAGGAGGAAATCGTTGGTAATAGGTAAAGACAGCACATTTGTGTTTATCCCTTATTCCCATCTACATTCTTCCTGACTTCCTTAGCATATCGTCATTGGTCTCCATACCCAGCAACAAACAGTTTGTTTACTTCAATACCAACGATAAACTTCGTGCAGATGTCGTCGTAGAATCACAAAATTTTCTAGTGGATACTTTGAAAAAAGCAAAATCCAAGCAACGTAATGATATCGATTCTATAGTAGCGCTAGCACCTATCAAAGGCATTGGAATACCATACTATAACATTGAATATAACGAAGAAGGAGAGGAATGTGGCATCAACGAATATGAACAAACGATCGAGGAAAACTTTAAGAAAGAACATAAATTTATGACATTCCTGTCGCAACATGTTGATGAAGCTCTTACGAGCAATTTTGATGATGGCTATAACAATCATTTGGAGGTTGGAGGAAATAGTTTAACCATTTATAAATTGCATCCATTACTAAATAAAATTGAATTGGTTTAATTTCAGTTGCCTTCCGTCAAGAAGTGGTATGAAATGTTTAAGATTATGCACGAAATTTTCATTGAGAATCCCGATAATCCACAGTTTGAGACAGATGATCCTGAATATGTTAGTAGTAATAAAATTTAAATAATTCCTTGCATACTTATGCGTTCCTCTTGCAGAAATCTTATTTGGAAAACTTTGACACAATTCTGAATACCGACGGAAGGTAAGTTACAGTTTAAAATTTACAGCAACACAGGTTTTGGATTGGGGAAGGCCGGAAGTTAGTCTCCTCGTCACATAGGACTTAATTGAGGCTATTGTAACAAACCCCATAATTGCAATGGATCCAAATAAGATGAACATTATTTGCAATTAGTCTTTTTAGTAAATAATATTAAACAGTCCCAGTTTCGACTTAATTTTGAAAGTGCTAAGTACTTCTACTTATTATCAAAGTGAATATAGATTTGGCTGAGTTCACTCTTTACATACTATTGAATAAGCGCCTTCTGGGGTATCCCCTATAGGTTCCAGCTTTAACACTAATGACCGATTTTGAATTGTCTACATACGTGGGTCGTTCAAAAGGTCCTTGGAAAATTTTGATTATTTAAATTTTCATTTTATTTTTCAATATAATCTTCCTCCAGCCCTATACAAACGGTAGGATCCCGGAAGTGTAGTAGGCGTTTGTTTCAATGACGTGAAAGTTTGTCCGCCGAACAATTTTTATACTCTTCACACAGTGAATAGTACATATTATAAGTTTGACATAAAGTTTGTAACACACAAAAGACCCCATAAAGTATATATATATATATATTCTTGATCAGCGCGTCGAGATGAGTTAATTTAGCCGTGTCCGTCTGTCTATTTGTATGTATGCAAACTAGTCCCTTAGTTTTTGAGCTAGAGAGCTAGCAGAATCGGATAACTAGGGGGAGTACCCCTCATACAAACATGGATCCAAATTAATGTTCTTATTAGAAAAACTTTTTTCTTCTTTTTTGACTATCGACTTGAAATTTGGACACTGTTTGTGACCCATATCCACCAACCTTATTAATTTCAAGACCAACGGACCACTAGCAGGGGCGTGAAGAGTATTACAACTTGGGCATAGCCAAAGATAGTCTCTATATCTATATACTGGTGAATTCGGTGGATTTCGTATCAATTCGGAATTTAATTCCATGAGTTAGGCCATCGATACAGCACATGTGTACACTCGTTTATCTCTTAATAAAAGATGATCCTTTTTTTCTAAATGAGGACGTTTTATCTTGATTTCTTTGAACAATCGGTGCAATAACGACGAAAATCCACTCTTTTGATGTTCTTTTGTTTCTGGAGTATAGTAGTGAACCCATGTTTCGTTAAGTATTGGCACAGAAACTCCTTAGAATTGCAACGGAACGTCACCAAAACAGCCGTCCACACGATTGCGTTTATTCTCGATACAGAGAAACCCACGTATCATCACTAACGTGCTTTGGTCCTAAATGTTCCCAGTTCATTGTATCTGATGATCGGATCTGCGTCCGGAAATGATCCGACTTTGTCGGCCGGGAATCTCCGATTTGATGCAATATGCATCCAGGGTTTACACTTTAAGTTTATGAGTCTCATATTTTTATTGCTTTTAGATTCTTTATGGTTTGTTGTACGAATGGCCTAAAGAAGGGCTATGCCAAGTATAAACAATTGGCTACATCGTTTTACAACAGCATCGTGCATAAGAATTACTTGGAAGAAAGTTTAGAAATCTATAAGGAATATGCGCGTGGCTCCTGCTATGATGAAATGGAGAAGAAATTGCGTGATATGTGCCAAAGTTATTGGGAAAATGGACGTCAGGCATGCGAAAAACTGAGTTTGCGTGGTAATCCTTGCATGCAACCCAAAGATGTAGAGCACAACGATAAGCAACATACAAGCGGTCAGATTTTCGTTTCAACTTGCAATTGTGGGCGCACACAAGGACATCGCGATGATCCTTATACAATAAGAGAGGCGAACTATGAGTACTATGAATGTTTGGCCGCAATGTGTTCTCATTGTGCAAAAGTTAAGAGGATTTCGTTTATGATTTTCCAGCCGTCTAGCAGTGAATATCGAGCAGCCGCTTTTGAAATGGCATTTCCAATATTAAAAGCAAATGCTTCTGCTGCTGCTACTGCTGTAGAGAAAAATGCCTCGACACCATTAATGGGCGGTGTTGATGATGATCAAGAAGAAGTTTATGAAGCTAATGAGTGTTCGCAACCATTGAGTGTCTCATTTGGCTCCAATTTCAGTTTAAGCCAGAAAATTTCAGAAGGACCAATTGCTGTAGAAATAGAAAAGCCAGGTGTAGATGATATTGAAGATGTGGAGAGTGATTCAGAATCCCTAAATGAAAATGAATTAGTGCTGCAAATTAAAGACAAGTCAATGATGGATGAATGTTTAGAGAATGAAAGCTATGACTCGAATGGAAACGAATTAGCATTATCGCTGATGCATCGTCAGGCATCTACAACTGAATATTTGCCTGGTTTAATACACACGCTGAGCAATGAGGGCTTGTTACCACTCTTTCCTAGTTGGTCTTTAGTTTGCGTTGGTTCCAGTTCCGTTTATAGTCATAGTTCCGGACTAATGGAGCATTTTCAAAGTGGTTTCTTATCAGGTTCCAATTTTTTGCTCCCGTGGGATGTTCATGTAAGATTGCAACGAGGTGGACCTGTCCCAGGGGAAACAAATGCCAGTGGCAAACCGAGACGCTTTCGCAAAAAAGGTGATTTGATTGTTTTAAAGGTTTTCGTTGGATTTGAGTATGAGTGCGCACGAGGACATCGCTTTATAATGGGTTCACCGAACAAGGTCCTAAGAGGAAGTTCTGATATAGGACGTGATAGTGGCAGCAAAGTCGTTAATAATAATATGCCGCTTTATTATCCATGTCCTTGTCATTCCCATTTAACGGAAGTGGCGCAATTGATGCGCGTTCATGTAGTCACACCAAAAGCTCCAGTTAATGTGATTATAGATCCAAAGGTATGTTGATTTAAGTTTAAGTGCATTTGATCATAAATTTAAAATCTGTAAATTTAGGTGAGTGCCGGGGAGCAGAAATTCATTTTTACTTTGGGTCAAGGAACACCGCCGAGACTCACACAAAGTGCTTACTGGATTTTGCGTTTACCTTATGTCTATCAAGGCGATGATGTGATAATAATGCCACCAACCAGTGTCACTGCCGGTGATGCCATGCAGCATGGTTGTTTATTGGCTGGGATGTTTGGTGTTGCCGAGACAACTGACGATAGTGAAGAGGATGCAACGTTTTTTAAGAAATAAATCGTCAACTCCTTTCAATGCACTTACGTGTACAATACATAAACGGATAAATTGTTTTTATTACAGAAGTGATTTGTTGTACGAATGATGATGACTTAATCTTACAGATAAGCAAGTATAATGAGCAATTTTTAACTAAGTTTCAGCAAAATTGGTCTGTATAATTGTAATTGATGGCATACGTATTAAGTAGTTTCCGGTATAGGCTCATCGCAGGGATTTTTGTGCTTTAACAGATATGAGGCCAAGTAACTGATTGGATCGGGCGGACGCTCCCGTGCCAAAGCTTGCAGGCCATGCAATAATATGGGTGCCACTGTTTGATCCAAATACTGGCGTGTTGGTAATGAAGTCTGATCATTACGTGGTTTTTTGATTAATGTTGAATTCGTTGTCGTACTTGTACTTGCATTACTAGCATTATTAGCCGGCGCAGCTGCCGCTGCTGCTGCTGCCGCTGATGTTGAAGCTTCTTTTGGCACATCGGGTTGTTGCTGTTGTTGTGTTGTTGTTCCTGCTGTGCTCGTGCTTGGTGATGTGGCTTCTTCTGTTTTTTCCATTACTTTTTCAAAAGGACAATGAGATGACATCATGAGTCATGTTTTAATCAATTAATATTTATGAACTTACCAATAACTTCTTTAGAATTTGCAAGTTTAGTGATTTGGTATTTCAAAAAGTATAAAATCAATATAGAGTTCCCAATGTTTTGGAAAATGCAAATAAAAATTATTTAAAATGTTCTGGCAACTCTGTTTATGAAAGTTTGCAGTTCTTTTTTTTCATTATCATAAGTTACAATTTGTGCATCAATAATTTAATTTATTTTAAGTTAAACAACAATATAATTTAAGATTAAAGTTATGACTGAGTTACTCATCGATCCCAACATACGCGTTTGGGTGTTTTTACCCATTGTGCTTATCACTTTCTTGGTAGGCATCATCCGCCATTATGTGTCGGTTTTGATATCAACTCAAAAGAAGGCAGAGCTAACACAAATTCAAGACAGGTGGGCAGTGTTTATCTTTTATAATTAATAATAATATCCTCCATCATCACTCAAACTTAACTCATTTTTTACAGTCAAGCGATGATTCGTGCACGATTGTTACGTGAGAATGGCAAATATCTTACAGCTCAGTCATTTTCTATGCGCAAGAACTTCTTTAACAATGAAGAAACTGGATACTTCAAAACCCAAAAGCGACCGCCAGTTGCACAAAACTCTTCTGCCATGATAACAGACATGGTCAAAGGCAATTTCATTAATGTCCTGCCTATGGTTGTTATAGGTGGCTGGATCAATTGGATGTTCTCAGGATTTGTGACTACCAAAGTTCCATTCCCATTGACTTTGCGTTTTAAGCCAATGTTGCAACGTGGTGTGGAGCTGGCTTCACTGGATGCCGCTTGGGTGTCATCTGCTTCATGGTATTTCCTGAATGTCTTTGGGCTTCGTTCGATTTACACACTTGTCCTTGGTGAAAATAATCATGCTGATCAGACACAGGCTCAAGCCGATGCCATGACTGGGGCAGCAATGACCATGCCACAGGATCCCAAGGCTGCTTTCAAGTCAGAATGGGAAGCTTTGGAAATAACAGAGTACAACAATTGTTTGAGAAACATTGAAGTTGATCTCATGCAAATTGCTACCGGGGAGCCTCCCGCCGTTATGCATGAGAACAGCACACGCACATAGTGAGCCTATGCATAATTGTTTTTGCGTTTGTCGTCGTTTTAATATAAAAGGTTTATTATTATAAATGTTATTAGTAAAATTAATAATTAATAATGCAAAATAAATAAGTTTGTTAAAAGTGGCAAGCAAAATATAAGTAATAATATGTTAAGGCATATCTAATTAATAGTAAGTACATAGTTAAATGTTGGCTTTGGGAACATTCTCATTTTTAAAGTAAAGTATAAAAGCAATTGACTCCTTTCTGACTCTGATTTCTAGAAATAATAAAAATTAATATTTTCAATGATTCCAAAGATATTTGATATGAAATTATTATTTATTATTTGGCAATTTGTCCTGAGAATCCTAATTTTGTTGATGGGATCAAAGTCATCTCCCCTGAAATTACTATTAAATTCACAGAGAATGTGTACAGATATAATCTTTAACCTTTATTTTGTTTGACCTTTGGTCACTATGAATGGGAGATATAGACGGCAATCGGTTTAGCGGGATTTGAGGCAATAGGGGGTTTTTTAGTCGGTAGGCTAATTAATCCGACATAACATGTGATACGGGCCATAAGTATCTTTGGAAGATTTTTACCTACTTGTTCGCATAACAAAAAAAAAAAAAAAATCGCAAAGGGTAGGGGAAATACAGATTTATGTGCAGCACGATGATGAAATGGAGGTATAGATGTGGGGTTAAAGTACAGTCTGTGCAGGAAGCCACCTCTATCAAAAGTAACCATATGTCTATAGGGGTCAGTTGAATTGGTTAGGACAGTGAAAAAGGCAAACCGTATTGTACGGATAGCCACCATACTGTGATCAAACCCCAGGAGAGATAAGTGACCAGTTAACTGAGCTAAGATGGTCCGTTGTTACGAGGAAGTCTATTGTCACTATTATTAACAGATGGAGGATGACCTGAACACAATTCTAGTGCTTTCTCAACTGCTATCCCATGTCACTAAAGAATGTCTCCTATTAAAGGCCTGGACGGAACATGGCCCATAAGAGGGTTGTAGTTCGGCTGTGCACTCCACTCATATGTAAAGCAGTTAATACTAAGAAAGCTCGCAAACTTGTGATGCCTTTGTCAATAGATAGTCAATATTGATCACTTGGAAGCAACCAACCACTTTACGAAGGGCATTGCTTTGACTTGACTGCAAGTGTTCTTATGCCTTGTGGTAAAACTTAGTTGCTTATTTGTACATACTTTTAACACCTCTGAATGAATACTAGTATCTTTTTTCTTTCTTCTTCGTGTGTAGTCACTCTTATCCTCCTAAACAGGCTTGACAGATTTCGATGACTTTTTCTGTTTTAGTCGATAGATTGGTGGATCAAATGTTTCGGTTGGACAAGTTGGTGCGTCAATTTTGCAATCTCTTGGATGCCATCAACCCCAGCACTCAGTTGAAGAGGTTTGTGCGTCAATTTTGCAATTTTGTTGGACGACATCAGCCCAGCATTCTGAAAGTTTATCGGTATTCATTCCAGAGTATCTCAACGTGGGCCACATATCGATTTTTGGACCAGGATAGTTAAACAAGTGATGTGTATTTTAAAATCAATCAAGTTACCTTTGTCCAACATATCAGATAAGATAAGATGCAAGACAAATATGTATATGTTTGTAATGTTTCCTAAAGATATAAATTTCTAAAAAAATCTAAGGAGGCTTTTCTAAAATCTTGTATGACGTTTAAAAGATTTTGCACAGTCAGTCCTTTAATCATTTTAGACTAAAAATTTCTACAAATTAGACAGTTTAGTTATAGTGATAGTTGTTCATTATGAATGAGTTACTAATCGATCCAGATATACGCATTTGGGTATTTATACCCATCGTGTTCATTACATTCATTGTGGGTATTTTTCGCCATTATATTTTGGTTTTAACCTTTAAACCCAAGAAGGTAGAATTAACCCAATTTGAGGACAGGTAAGAGATTCATTGTGAAACAATTTGCAATGTATATAGTACAAATATCAGAACCGCATTTCTAATTCTCTAGTCAAGCGATTATACGCTCTCGTCTATTACGCGAAAATGGCAGATTTCTTCCGGCTCAATCATTTTTCATGCGTAAACACTTTTTCAATGATTTGGATATTGGACACTTTAAGAATTTGGAACGACCACAAGTCGGACGTCATTCAAGTATTGCTATAACTGATATGGTCAAGGACAATGCCTTTAACGTTCTGCCAACAGTCGTTTTGGGTGGCTTAATCAATTGGATGTTTTCAGGATTTGTCACCACCAAAGTGCCTTTTCCATTGACTTTGCGTTTTAAGGGTATGTTGCAGCGTGGCATAGAGTTGTCTTCATTGGATGCCGCTTGGGTATCATCGGTTTCATGGTATTTTCTAAATATTTTTGGATTACGTGGGATCTATACACTTGTGCTTGGCGAGAATAACTATGCTGACCATACACAGGCTCAGGCGAATGCCATGACTGGGGCAGCAATGACTATGCCACAAGATCCAAAGATTGCTTTCAAGGCAGAATGGGAGGCATTAGAAGTAACCGTGTATTATGATGCTTTGAGATATGTTGAACTCGATATTATGCGAATGGCTCTTGCCGATGAAGAATTAGATTTCACAGAGTGAAATATTTTGTTTGTTATAGAATAGAATTAAGTATTTAAGAAAATGCATTATGTTATTTCTCATGGAGGTGAATAAATAATTTGACAATATAATTTTAAATAAAAGTATGTAAAATACATTCAATTTTATATGCGCATACACAAAAACAAGGGATCAGACAAAATAAATATATAACACATGAAATAATTAATAATAATATTGCTCAGGAGCAGCAGGAGCTTCTTCAGCTGGTGGGGGTGCTTCAACCTCTTCTGGTGGTGGTGGTGGTGGTGCTTCAGCCTTTGGCTCATCCATTATCGGTGCAGCTTCCATTTGTTCTTGTACTTCCTCGGCCTTAGGTTTTTCTGCCTTTGCTGCAGGCTTGGGAGATTCATCACGCGCTGTACTTTGAGGAGATGGTGGACGTGCTGCTGCTCCGGTCTTATATTGACGCTGTGGCTGTTTAGCATCTTTCGGTTTACCCATTAAACGATACTCATAGGGCAATTCAGCTTCGGTGTACAAGCGATCAGCAAAATAGACGCGACGTACGCGCACATTGGCATGAATATGAAGCGAAACAGTTTCCAAGTAGTTTGTGCCATAAGCACGACGTGTAAAATCGGCCAGGTTGAATTGGATTTGATTCCAGCCTGGTGACAAACCCATTGGCATTGCTGTACAAAATGGTTTCACCGATGTTTTGCTCTGAAAATTTGAAACGCGGAAGCGACGCATAAAACGCTGATCATCCTGGACCTTGACCTCAAAACAGAAATATTTGTGCATGTTCTTGATAAGCAACACTAGAAATGGTAGTTTAATGCCCAATTGTACCTTGCAATCGTCTGGCGAAGCTATGAAGGTTGTGGAAACATTAGTTCCCATTATCTCAAGAACCAAGGACTTGATGTCTTCATCATAGACACGTTTTATGTAGCCATTTTTGGTCTAAATGATAAAATTATTTAAAAAAAAAAAAAAAACTTAAATATGTTCCCATTTTAGAGTACTTACGTAGGTGCACCACCTGTCCAAAGGACTGCTACCCACACTATAAAAAACACTGAGGAATCCCTTTTGATATGCTGTACGATACATTAAAAGAAGTCTTGATTTAACCTTTTTCAGAATACTTCCAAGTGTTAAAATTATATGGACAACAGTTTCTTAACTTAGCAGTTGTGTCACGTTTTTACTTAGATGCGGGATTACAGTGAGTTCTTGATTTTTTTCTTCTTTTTAAATCAAGCACAAAATATTAAATAAAAGATTTCAGATACACAAACAATATATGATTATAAATTCAAAGACTTTTCATTAAATAAATAGAAAAGTTGAACAATTTTATTAAAAAAAAAAATATATATATTATTCGGTGACAGGAAAACCCCAAGGATCTAATTGTTTATTGAGCAGTTTAAGGGATGAATCTGCTATCCTAGACAACAATTCAGCCAATTTGTGCTTTGTATAGACTTTGTACAGTTGACGATCTTCAGAAGCTATTTCATCAGCCAGTTTCACGCATGATTCATAATCCTCTGATTGATGAAGTACCTTGTGCAGTAGCAATGCAATTTCCGGGATACAAACACTGCGTAGCTTTTCAATTTGTAACAAGCGATGATCCCAGATTTGTTGTAATGAATCATCATGGGCCCTGACAATATAGGGATCGTTAAGCCAGCCCTTTTCAGGGAAGAGTAAAACATTATATAATAAAACGGAGGTTACTGAAACAATAAAAAATTTATGATGACTTAATCTTTGTTATTAATTTATCAATCAATTAATCAATTGACTTACATTTAGTTTGTTCTTCTAATGAAGTCTCCCATCGTTGCATTTCGGACCGGTAATTTTGCTCTTTATGCTCGTGAGCTACGCGTTCTGTGAATCTTCCACTTTCTCCTCCTGGTGCTTGTGGCGGTTTTGGTCGATTATGGTAAAGACGCGTCCAATCGTCAAAGCCATCTAAAGCATCCAAATAAGTTTTATAGCATAAAAACTCCTTAATGCTGCACTCTTCTCGATAGGGCACATCTTCCTTTGACCCGTAAGTTTTAGTAATACGCGAAATTGAGTCAGACGGCACCATTTTGAAGGCAGCACGAACACATTCCGTTTTCGATTCACCCATATAATAACGGATCATAGCATTTGCCTGCCATAATAATTCACCACGTTGTTCAGGTATAAACGTAAGCCATTCCAGTGATGATATTTTCCGTTTGTCAAATGATGAAATATCACCCGACTGCGGCAATTCGTTATCACTTTCGGTGGGTGAACGTAAGCGTTGCATTTCGACAGTTTGCCGTGTTATGCTCTCTATATCGAGACCCATACGGAGTGCTGCATCCAAGGCAGACGAGCGCTTTGCTGTTTCTGTGATTCTATCAAGGAACTTAACATAAAGTTTTACTTGCAATTTAACTTGCAAGGCGGCAGCATAATATGCAATCAATTGAGGTTCACTGAGACTGTGAATGAGAGCTTCGACATAGGCAGCGATAACACGTTCGGCAGCTTCATGATGGTCGACACGTTCAATCTGACGCATAAACAGAACAATGTGCGATAAAAATCGAAGTTCTTGTAATGAGGTTTTTGAATTGCTTCCATCATCCAGCCAATGACACATTTGCTTCAAAAGTTCACCGACATTGTCGAGTATAAGATTTTGCTGTATTACACCAACATGGCTTTGGGCAAAGTCTCGTACAGTCGAATCCTTGGCCACCACTAACTCATCAAATATTTGCTCTAAAGTCATTTTATTATTCCAATAATTGTCGGGCATTGGATAATAGCTTTTCATGCAACTCGATCGCAATTCACTTTCAACCCGTATATCGATTTGTACCTTCAAATAACCCCATAGCAAGTCTTGCCATGAGTTCGAGAGGAATGACTTGAGAGATCCCAAATGACCGCATAGTGATCCGACTATAGCTCGAGAACATTCATCATATTTCTTTGAATCAGCCATCATCCAGGCGCATTTCTTCCAAATATCTCTCCTTGGATTGCCTTCGATGGGTATTTTTTCATTAGGTTTTAACTTGACCTCATAGTTTGGATCTTCATGCAGACGCCAACCTTCAAGGATGGCAGCTCGCCATGTTTGACCAAAATGTTTGCAAAGGCCAGTGGCCTTATCGATATTACCACTTCGTATTTCAGTGAAAATGGAACGTGACAAACGCTGATTGTCCTCCTCATCCAGAGTGTGCAATGGCAGTTTCTCACGTATGGGTGCATCTGGGTCCAAGGAGTTTACAATGTCTACAGTTTTGGTGAAGTACACAGTTTCTTTGTTCTTTATTTGAAATAGAGTATGTTCCCATGCCACTGCACGATCATTTGTATGCGCTATATGCATTCCATCGGGTCGCTCATAAGTCTTTTCAAGCCAATCCACAATCAATTGGTACTCACGAAGTGTCGCATTGACAGTGTATAATTGCGAAATGATTTCCTTCTCTGAAGCACCCAATGTCGGTATAATGTTATTTAAATCATCTTCATTACTATCTGCCTGCACCATAATACGATCGTGATACAAGACATTCAATAATTTCCATGTGTTTATCTCGTGCTTCAACCAATCTACATTACTTTGACGTCTCTTTGCACCCGAAACACCGCCTTCACTGTGTTCGATCTCTTTTTCCAGTTCCTCTATTAGGGTAGAGCATAAAACTGTATAACTTTGGGTAGTTTCAAATATTTCCGCATCACTACTTCTTGCTTTCAAAATCTCTAGGAATTGTGAGAAAAGCAAATCTACTTTCGGTACAGAGCAGATATCAGTCGCGTTTGAGTCGATTATTGAATGGCCCGTCGAACTATTTTCATCATTATCGAGGCGCGACAATGTTCTTAACGAATTTGACATGAAACCACCGCCACCACCACCACCAATATCATGAAAAGACACTGGACGCGTATACGCGATAGAATCTCGTTGCGGGTTTATCAAACTATGTCTGTTATGTCTTAATTGGCTTTCGTTCATTGTCAAATATTAAATTAAACCACAACAATAGTAACAATAATGAAAAGTTTAAAACAAATATCTATAAATACAACAGTTTTGGCGCGGTAACAACATAACTATGCTCTACGCGATGATTAGCCGGTGTCTTGGTGCCGGTAATTTTTACCACAATGTGGTCACTACAACGTGAGCGTGGTGAATTCCTTACCGTGAATTACAAAATGCAACTCTGTATATTGCGAAAATTTAAAAAATCATTTTCATATTTGCATATGAGGTGCCACCCATACGTAATGTTACACGAATTTCATGATTTTTTGATCTCCTCTCCACCGTCCTTGTCAAAGGTGATCATATTTGTAAGGTTTGAGTTTTATTGAAACAAGAATAGTTATCATTAGTTATCCGAAATATAAGTAAGAATATTCTGCGTCACCAACCCAAACAGTTTGGTAGTTCCTTCGGATACGAAGTCTGGTCTCACGTGTGGTAGAAACTGTATCACCATGTATCCATCCTGGCTAGCGTGTAAGGCTCCCCTTTATAAGTGTATCGTGACTGTAAGTATGACTCGAGTTTGATATCCAGAAATAATTAAATTAAAACAGCACTTCCAAAATTATTTTTATTTTCACTTAATATTGAATATTCATAATATTTTTATATTGAATCTAACTTTGTGGAAACCGATATTATGTATAGTTTTAACTAAATTTCTCTAATCTTTTTAATGTTCGCCTATTAGGATTCCCATGAGGGGTCTAGGAGTCTAGGTCCAAAGTCTAAAAATATAGTTGTTAATTATTTTTTAGATTTTTCGTTTACAGTTAAAAGAATTAAAAGACAACCAATAACAAACATTCCGATTAAAAATGACAGAGTGGTGTAGTGTAGAACAGAAAGGGAAAAGGTGGAAGCATTTACAATCCATTTTTTTGCGAGGCTTACTCCTTTCAATTTTGCGGAGCCCAGCGATGTAAGAAATACGGAAGATTTTCTAGATGCCGCATTACAAATGGATTTTCCGGTAAAAACCGTTACTCCAGCTGAAGTTATCGAGCAAATCAAGAACACAAAAAATAAGAAAGCGCCGGGTTAAGTCGATGGAAAAGTATTAAAAGCCCTCCCCATGAAAGGTATTCTGTTCCTGGTGAAAATATACAATGCAAATGCTATGTATAGGTCACTTTCCAACAAAATGAAAGTGCACCTTGATTCTCCAAAATATTAGAAAGAATTTTTCGGAGCAGATTGCTGGCAATGATAGGTGTCCAGAGGGCTATACCACAACACCAGTTTGGATTTAGGAAAAAGCATGGCACGCCCGATCAGGTACATCGGGTGGTCCAAAAAATCTTAGACGCGTTCGAAAGGAAAGCCCCGCAATACTTATTATTACAATCCTTCCTACAGAATAGAACTTATCTGGTAGCAGTAAACGATGAAACAGCAATCGTAAGATACATTAAGGTAGGAGTCCCACAGGGCAGCGTACTAGGCCCTATATTATACAATATCTACACATCAGACAAGCCTCTAACAGTCCAAAGGAACGTATTGGTGGCCCCTTTTGCTGATGATACTGCAGTACTAGCTACTTCCGGCTGTCCCAATGAAGCAACCAGTCACATCCAGGAGTGTTTAAATCCCATAGAGGTTTGGTTAAAGAGATGGAATATCCTCATCAACCAGGAGAAATGTGCAAACGTAGTATTTACACTACGGAAGGGAAATTGTCGAGACATTACGTTCAACAACAGGCGCATACAAAAATCAATCATGCACTGCTACCTGGGACTACATTTGAACTCCAAACTAACTTGGCGCATCACATTCGAAATATCCATACAAAATGTGCTGCGAAGATAAAAAAAAATCCATGAGATGCTAAATATGAAAAGTAAATTTTCGGTAAACAACAAAGTCCTTGTATATAAACCAACCATAAAACCCACATGGACTTATGGCATCCAAGTGTGGGGCACAGCATCGGCATGCCACATAAAGAAGATACAAATACTGCAAAACAAAACCCTACGCTCAATTGTTAAGGCCCCCTGGTACGTTCATAATAAAACGTTACACCGTAATCTATACATCCCATTTGTAGGCGACGAAATAAATAGACACACCAGTAGGCAGATTATTAGATCACCCAAATATAATGGCAAAGGCCTTGGCTACATATAGACCCATGAAAAGACTGAAGAGGGTACATCTATATGAGCTGAAGAAAAGAAGACTTAATTAATGAAAAGAAATTGCTTCTATGTTAAATTATCGATAAATGGAAAAGTGTTATTAGTTAGTTTAGTCAATACACGATTGATGTATGAACATATACAGGGTGGCGCAATAGAACGTGCATATTGTGTCATATTTTTTCGCGAAGAAGTTTACAGCGAATTTTGAAGTTGGATCTTAAACTGCATCCTTATAAGCTCCAGTTAACACAGGAATTAAAAGAGTCCGACTTCGGAGCAAGGTTGGCATTTGCTGAAGAAATGCTTATTCGATTTTCCACTTTTGACAACATCCTTTTTTCTGACGAGGCTCATTTCCATTTGAATGGGTTCGTAAACCGACAAAATTGTCGTTATTGGAACGATGAGAATCAAACATAAAGTCTACATGAACAATCCGAGGAACATCAGTCAACTAAAGGAAAATATTCGTGGAGAAATAGCAGCAATCATCCCAGATTTATTGAGTGCCGTCTTCGAGAGGGCCGTCATTTAGATGATGTTATTTTTAAAAAATAAACTACATTTAAGTACCTAATCATCCTATCTTTTATTTCAACTATACCTTTTGTTGTTCTATTGCGCCACCCTGTATATATACATACATACATACATATATCACGTTGATCAGTAAGAATAGTTATGTGTAAAAAAAAAAATATAAAAAAAGACTAACTTTGATTATGCCGAAGTTGTAATACTCTTCACGCCCCAGCTAGTGGTCCGACGGTCTTGATTTATAAGGTTGGCGGCTATGGGTCAGACACGTATAGTGTTGTTATAGTTTAAGTCGATAGTACAAAAAACAAAAAAGTTGTTCTAATAAGAACTTTCATTGGATCCCGGTTTGTATGGGGGTACCCCTCTTAGTAGTCCGAGGGTCTTGAAATTCATATGGTTGGTGGTTATGGGCCAGAAACTTATAGTCTCCAAATTTCAGTTCAATAAGTCAAAAAACAAATCTTTTTCTAATAAGAACATTAATTAAAAAGGGGGTTTGTATGGGAGGTATCCCCCTAGTGGTCCGATTCGGCTGATCGGCGTTTGATAAAAAAAAAAACCTATGTACAAAATTTCAGCTCTCTAGCTCAAAGACTGAAGGACTAGGAGTGCGAATAGACGGACAGACGGACATGGCTAAATCAACTAGTCTCATCGAGCTGATCACAAATATATATACTTTATGTGGTCTGCGATGTCTCCTTCTGTGTGTTACAAACTTCATGACAAACTTATAATACCATTCACTCCCGTGAAGAGTATAAAAATAAAAAATAAACAGTTAATGTTTCGCGTTTTAATATTTTATATACTTTATATTTTAACATATAACCTGACGAAGCTTTTGACTCTTCTCACCACTTGTTGCATAATGTCCAACTTCGCAAACCCCCTCCCTTCTCCTTAACGTGTGACAAAATATATGGATGGCCCCTTATGAAATATTATTATAATGAGTTTAATTTACAACATTTAGTCTTTACATTTTTATTGAGTTTACAAAATTATAATGCTTACAATTCGGTTACACTGGTTCAGAGTTCATTGCTAGACGGATGTTCAAGAAAAATAACTTTTTTGTCCAAAACCGTCAATATTCTCTTTCAAGTATTTTTGAGAGTATAGACTATATGACACGATTTGTGATCAGGCTTACAGGGCCTAGACATAAAAATGACCTAAGCGCATTTCCACTGTCATGAGGATAAGCTTGGTTTCAAACTGTTGTTGATGATGAATGTAAATAAAAGAATACGAGTAAAAGTTGGCATTTGAGTGGCAATTGCTTGATTTTAAATACTACATAGGATTTTGTTATTTGCAAAAAAATGTTGCTCTAGATAGCAATATATTGTATGAATAATTATTATAAATCCATGATGCTTCTTTAATTTGTACTCTTTCTTCGGATTTCTTACAAAAAAATTGACTGTAATTCTATTTTTCTTGAATTTTAAAAAATGAATTTAGCACTGTAATTAAAAATAGAAAATAAATATGGGAACACGCAATTGTTGACTATCATGTAGAAATAATGTTGCAATCTATTTCGTGTTCTTTACGTGATGGTCACTGATGGGAAACTTTCACAATTGGTTGTCAGTTATCATTAAAGTAACTTCATTCATTCACATAACCAACTAACCCGGAAAGGACTAATTAATGTGTTTAAAGTTCCCAGAAGTCATGTTGTTCTTCAATCAATTTATTGTTTTTTTTTCTTGTTCTTCATACTATACTTCTCTTGTGTAGAAATAAAAGAAAATATGGTGGTTTTCTAAAGCAATTTCATTTTATTATAAATATTTTATATTTTTGTTGTTGTTTTTTTTTTTATTTATACATAATTCGTACGTATTAATTTAATTAAATATTTTGCGCTTAATGCGTTTTTTTATTTGTTAATGTAATAAATGGGTTAAATGTTTTAATGAGAAACGTGTGCAGGATTTGTTTTGATTTGTTTTAAATGCGAATTTTGTCTATGTTTTTTAATTCAATTATTAATTTAATTGATTAGTGATTAGCACCTAATTAAATTGTATATGTGTCTTTCTAATTAATGAAATTTGTTGAGTGTTAAGACTTGCAAGTCAAGGTGTTTGGATAAGAGTGTAAGTTTATGTTTTAGTTAATATAATAGTTTTATGTTTAATGAGAGTGATTAAAGTTTTAAAAATGTGCTTGATTATTTTAAATATTATTATTTAAATTGTTTTTCTTTTCTTTTTTGAAATTTTTTTTTTTATTCTTGAGCATAATTAAAATACTTTTCTGATTTCATTTGCTGTCGAAATTTTATTATTTTATTTTCATTTCATTTGCAATTTTTTTTTTTACAAATTTTAATTTGTATTTTAAGTTTTATATTTTGTTTATATAAAATATTTTTGTTTCTTTATTACTGTTTGTTTATTTTATGCATAAATTTCTATTTACACATAAATAAATTTCAATTAATTAATTATTATTATTGTTTCGTGTTTAAAAATATTGCAACTGTCGGCTTTCATATTGTTTTTCTTATAACAATTTTTAATTTTTTATTTTTTTTAGTAAAAATATTTATTTTTTCTTTGAAATAAAAGCACAATAAAATAATAAACACAATTGAAAATATAAAAAAATTGATGTTATTTTTATTATAAGTAATTACTTTCTTTTATATTTAGCTACAACCGACATTTTAAGTTATGATAGTGTGCTGTGTTATTATGTTGGGGTATACCCTGTAAACAAACATGGCTAAAATGGTATATCAAATTTGTGAAAATGTAATATGTCTGAGAGAGAAGTTGATGACAAAATTAATAGTTAAACAAACCTGGAAGAGCAGATTATGAACATTAATACTTTGTATATGTATTAATTCCTAGACACATTACACTATTTAGAATAGAATTAACTCTCAATAATTACCCATACTTAGTAATATTACATGGAACCATAATGTAAAAATTTTCCACAAATGTTAGCATACTTTATTAAATTTCTGGGCGTACAAGTAGAAACTCTTATACTAAAATAAGATATTTCTGGAATATAAGAATACTTTTGGATTTGCTTAATTTACATTTCTTATTCATGCGACATGGTACAAGGTATCCAATAGTCCAATAGTTTATCCGACTATAGTGCTCTTATATATTTCTATATGTATCTATGTTGTATGTATTTTGTTCTTTTGTGTATATAAAGTAATGTGTTTCTCTTCTCATTATTTAATACAAATTTTATTTTATCATTATGATTATTAATTAATTTTTTTCTCTAATTTACTTATGTGTTTTTCATTTTAATATTCGCACAAATCTTACTCCACGTTTTGGCAGTGAACCTGAGCTTTCTTCTTTGTTTTGGTGATCTTATAACTTTACAAAAAACGCGTTCACCCTTCTTCTTTTGAATCGTCTTTAATTTTTTTTAAATTATATAAAAATATTTATGTTCTAATTATCAAACATTTTCTTTGTCATAAATTAAAACAAACTGTTATTTATTTTTATATTATAAAATATAAATTAAAAAAAAAACAACTAATGATTAAATAATTAAGCACACACAGACAACATTTAACAACCACTTAAGCTTTTTTACTTTAATTCAATTATTTTTTCATTTATTTATGATCTTTATTCAATATTTTTTTTTTTTTGGATTTTTAAGAAATTTCATCACAAAAATTGATGATTTATCAATTTAATTTTTATATTATATTAGCTTATAAATAATACATTTATTTTTAATGAAATTATTAATTTAGCACATAATTTTTTTTTTTGTTTGTTTTATTTAAACATAATTTTTATTTTTATTTTTTTGTTTTAAACTAAACTTTAAATAAATTGAAATGATTTTGAAAGATGATTTTTTGTTTTTTTTTTTCTTATTTTCAATAATATAATATGTACTTATTTATTTATTGATAAGAAGCATTAAATTATAAATTAAATCTTATAAAATAATATTTAAAATTTTAATTGTATTTAAAAATTATACAATAAAACGTCGAGTTTATAGTGTCTTAGCACGATCTAGTAAATCACTGATGAATTTCTACAATAAAAAATAAATAAAATAATTAATTATTTAATCAATCAATCTTAATGTTAGTTTGCAATTAAATTCTGTAGTATCCCTCAACAAAATTATATTTACAATAGTTTATTCGAATGCTTGTAACTGATTTGGGATAAAGTTTAAATTGAATTGAGTAAACTGGTAATTGAAGTTGTAGGCAGCAGAACTGTTATCAATGCCTAGTCAAATTTTAGTACTGAGCTCTTGCAATTCCATAGTATCATAGGTTTATAGGCAAACAAAAGCCCATTATTTCAATTGTTAAACAGAAGCTGATATGCTGATTCACCTTGCCTTATGAGCGCCGAGAAGATCGGTCGCAATTCACTTTACTCCGACTGTCGGTTATAATCAAAAATTTTGATTCCTCAAAACAATTATTTCATTGTCACTCGTAACATTTGAATAAAGCTACCCAAGTCTTGTTTTATTTCAACATTCCACTTATCACTGCAATCAAGTAAGTGATCAGAGTAACCAACTTTAATTTATATTCAAATTAATTTAAATTTCCCAATAATCCAGCAAGACCAATATTAACAGTAACGGTGGCAATAAGATAATTTTCTTCTCAAAATAAGAGACTTGCATATATATTAGATGTCTTTAAGGAATATTTGGTCTTTGAATGGAAAACTTCTTCATTTCTTTTTAAACTAGGAACATCCCGAAATTGAATTATTAATTAATAGTTTAATATAAAAATCGGACATATGGTTTGTATATAGCAATCCATATAAATTTGAGTTGTTGTATGGATAACTGCCACTTATCTGTGGTAAATTTGTGTTAACTTGTTAACAAATCCTATAGTTACTTCTTTATTAGTTGTAAAAGGCATGACATTTTTGTTGAAATTGGTTTTTTTTTTTTTGATTTCCTACTTACCGATATGTCCGATTGCGGGCGTTTGCAGACCGATAATAATCTCTGTAATTAATAATAATTATGATTTAACATAAATCAAAGAAATAAATGGTTAGGAGAAATGTTAGTTACTTACTATTAAATGAGATCTTCTTATATCATCTGTGTCCATATCCAAAATTTCATCGATATCAACATCGATAGCTTCGTTCTATAAAAACAGGAGAAAAAACAATAGAAACATCATTATAAAAACCTTGAACGGATCAGAACTGTATCTTTGTCATTACATACCGGTGGATCAAAAAGCTTTTGCAACTCATCATAGAGCCACATTTCGACTGCTAAACGTTTTCTAATTAAACTCATTTGATGTGAACCATACTTGGCAGTGAGGAACTTTTCACGACGCTCCTTAACTTCAGAGCCCTTCTCATTGAAATTGACGCGTAAATTTGTTCGATTCGGTGAACGTTCACAATCGTTCATCTGTTCCAAACCACACTGCATCTTAAGGTTGATGTTTGCCTGTATTCTTGTCTTCTTTGGTTCGATTCTAAGAACTTAGAGTGTTCTTTTGCGTAGGGGTGGTGTAGGCGTCTTAGGCGGAGCTCAGTTAATTATTTGGTTGATTTTGTATCCGTCAGGCACTTGATTAATTTATTTAACTGATTCCAGACTTCACCAATACCTCAATTAGATTGTAGAAATGAGAACAGAAAAAACTGTAATTGAAAACAGAAACAATTGTAAATAAATAAATTGATTGTCACTTGTGTATAATACGAGTAGATACAATGGATTAATTCAATAATAACTAGTGATGGCAGAGACAACAACAGCGGGCCCTGCTTAATTGCCATTGTTGCTTTTTTATTGGTTTCGCATTTGATAATCTTTTCGATTTTTTTTATTTTAAGTATATTTTTCTTCTTCTTTAGGTTTTGTATTCAGACGTTCTTACTCAATATATCCAATACATCTGTAATGAGTCATCATTAACAACAATACGATATCTACTATTGTATATGTTCCTCTTATCCCCCAAAAAAAGAGAAAACCAGAATGTATTTTTTTTTAGCATTTGTCTTTATGGTTCTTTCTCACGTTCTACAGGATTTCTCCTATAGGCCGGTGGCATATTTCAGCAGTTTGATGACCTGAATCTACTCATGACTCATATTCATTTGTTGCCACCACATCGTTGGTTTTAACATGGTCATAAATAATGAATATACTATAGATACATACATATGTAAGAATATGGTGTACTTGATACAATTTTTTTTTTGTTTTTGTTTATCATTGTGATATTTTACCAAATATCAAAATATATTTACTACTTAGAAATTGTAGTTTTAATGTTACCTAATTAAATTAATGATTTCATTTAAGTATGCATACATAGGTTTCAGGTGTAGTTAAGGCATGTATTTGACATTTTGTGTAGTCAATTAGTTTATTAAAGAAATAAAGTTATACATCAGTAATATATTATTTTGGTATTATTTATTATTTAATGTTGCCTTGAAGAATGAAGGCTGGTATACTTATCAACAAAAACAGTTATTTCTCTATTTCTATAAGATAACTTTAGTTATGGATTTCATAGACACTTGTAAAGGTTTTCCCTTAATATAATGTACATACTTATGTATTAAATCTGAAATATCATTAATGTCCTTAAAATTGTAGTATTTCCAATTTCCTATATCAAATGTTTAGTATATTTTATAATTATAGAGAAAATTCAAGATTTGGAATTGGTTTGTAATCCAGAAAAAAGAAACTCATTTAAATCTATTATGAGAACTGGAATGACGATTCTTCAAAATTCATGTAACTAAATAGATAAATATATGTAAGGGAATTAAAATCATCTCTGTTATATTAAATCTATTTTATTATTAATTTTATTTAATCTAATTTCTAAGAATCAATCACATATTCTTCAATATCTACTACAGTTAATTGAACTGTTTAAATTTAAAATTCAATTATCCTCAGTGGTCCACATACTCATGAGTTCAATTTATTTACTAACTATTCAACCCATCCAATACACACAAATCATAACACTTTATACCTATGTCTATGATGACAACTTCTTGTCATTTACTAAAAACGTCAATTTAAATATTTAATTCAATGCTGAACGATCCCAAAGTAACAAGACCAATCAATAACAACAAACACAACAAAAACAAATGTTCATCAAATAATATTCAATGGTGTATAAATATTGATGACTTGAATGAATGTAAAAAGAATAGTATGTGTACAAAATTAATTGATTTATGTTAGTAGTAGTAAAATTTATATTGAATCAATCTACATATAGAGAATCTGAATGACTTGGTAAAATGAAGTTAAGTGAGTTTTTAACAGTTTCTCATGTGTTCAAGAGTCACTTTAAAAATATGTACTATGTATTTAAGTGCTGTGCTACTAGTCTTGCTAGAAGCATACTTTTCCAACATACATAATTGTGAGATGAAATTATGAATAACATATTTGCTACATGAAAAGATATGCGTATCTAATGTTGGCATGGGTTCACATCACAAGAGATATGGTGAAATATTTTCCAACTTGACTGATGATGACTTCTTTTGCATTAAATTATACAAATTATTATTATTACATATTATGAAAGGCCTTTAAGGTAATAAGTGGAATGCATTAGATAAAAAAATTAAAAAAAAAATGAGACTAAGACTATAGTTGCAACATTTATATTATTATGTATGTATGTATTATTATTTATGCGGTAGCAACTACTACATTGTAACAAAAACAACAATGAACAATAATGTATAAAGTTACAGAATAAGAAACTCTTTTGCATAAATATTGTATGATAATGTTGAAACTAAAGCAGCTTTGTATACTCGTATGTAGCAAGAAAACAATCATGCAACATGTTGCATGTAGCGTGCAACTGTGCTTGGGTGACTGACTGACTGTCTGCCTGATTGCCTGCCTAGATTTGTTTGCACAAATATTTCTTTTCTTTGTTGCTCACTGGTTGCGCTTTTCAACGCTGCCACAGGCCTACATCATACTTATGCCCTCCCACCTCCTTTATGGATATTATTTGCCTATGTCGGTGCTTTGTCGCTTTGTGAAACGATGCAGAAACTTCCGGGATTTCTTTCTTTTGTAAAATTGCAAATTTGCACATGTTGCATGTTATTTGGAATGTTTTTACTATGCAGCAAGTATGTACTAAAGATGTATGTGTGGGTTGTTGCTAATGTTGCTAATTTCGATCTCAATCTCAATAGTAATTATGATAAATCTAATCGAAAGCTAACTTGAGAGAACTTGTTCTTAATATGTAGATATAAATGATAATAGCAATAAAAATTGCTAACTTGGCTAATAAATAAATAAAATTTAAATTATTAAATAGGAGTAAACATTTTCAAAAATTTATTTAAGAAAAAGATATTTAGCCTTTATAATTATTTAATAAAAAATCTGCATTTTTATCTCTATTCCTCTCAATGCTAAAACAAGTAACTTAAAAAGCATTTGATGTTGATTGTTCAGCGTTAAATTTCCACATGAATTTTCATGAAAAATTTTCTGATTGACATATTTTCATTTAATTATTTAATACTATCCACTATTATAATTAAAATAAATTTTATAGAATTCTGAGAGAATTAAGTTGATATTGTAAGCTAAATTTTCTGATTAATCCTTTTCAAACAAATTATTTGTTGTGTTAATAATAAATTTGTAAGTATTGTGTGTGATAATTGAAGTAACAATTTCATTAAAAACATCAATTTGTTTTTGTTTTAAGGGTTCTTACATACTATTATTACCACATACTATTCTTACGATAAAATAGTTACAATATAACTCATGGTCTGAGAGTGTCCTTTAAACTTTAGAAAAATTTCTTTGAATTCTAAACATTTTTATAAATCTAAAATTCCAAAACTAAACTTTGTTAACCATTCCCTTGATAAAATACTAAATAAAAAAATAAAAACAAATTGAAAGAAAAACAAAATTCAATTTCACATTTACATACTAAATGAAAAAAAAGGTGAAAATTGGAACGTTAGAAAAATAAAAAGCGAGAAAATGTTGCCCTATAGAAATGCCATTGGCACCAATCGTAACAAGGTACGTGTACAAACCCCCAAACAAAAACAATCATGTTCCATATACTACTATATATTGTATTTATTTTGTATGTTTATAAAGGACACTGAGACGCGAACTGTTGTGCCTATGTCGATGAATCGTATCCTTGCACTATTTTCTTATTCGTAACTAACCTTGATATTCATGTTTAAATTCATGTTTATTTGAATTTGCTTGGAACATGCAAATAAACAAGTTTTCAATTGATTTTTCTTCTATTTTTTTAACCATTTTAGATGGAATTTTAGTTTTTGCAAATAAAATAAAATACAAAATTTCCATCACTTGATGAAAATTTGTTTATTGATTTAACATAAATGCGAAATTCAATTATTTTTTAAATTGTTTAATATTATTTTTCAATGATTTTTCTATCCATGATGAAAATCACATCAGATTTAATCAAGCTGTCAACTTTTTGCTCTGTCACAACATGATTTCATTGTCTGTCACACAAATTGTTAAAAAATTTACCATGCTGATGATGATGACAACAAATTTCACAGAAATTGCGGAAAAGTTGGAAAAACTATACAAATAGTAAATTATGTTGGAAAAACATAATCTTTCTTCTTACACGCATAATCTCAAATTGTAACAATAAACAAAAGGGAAAATGCATTTTATTTATTCCACTAAAGAAAAATATGTATATACTACACAATAAATAAGTAGTAAGTAAGAAGTAGTAACAATGAAGACAAGTACAAAATTTTTCACACAATTGAATTTTGCCATGTTTTATATTTTATATTTCTTGGCAACTGCTTTTTTCATTTTCTTTTCCAGCGATTTTTTTTTTTTTTTTTTTGTGGTTTTTATTCGACTTTGTGAAATCTGATATGATTTCGCTTTACTCAAGCGTCATAAGCAATTACAAATGTGACGTTTAACTTGTAACTTGCATGTCAGTTCGTCAAGCCCTCGAAATTGCCTGCCAGCTATTCAGTTAGTCAGTATATCTGTCTGTCCATACTAGTCAGAGTCAGTTCTGTAATCCGAGCTTGCTTATTGTCGTCTACAGCAGTAATACCGCATGCCCCAAGCGAACATATATTTTAGATTATAGTAGAATAGTATAATATTGTAGTAGTCGAATTCACTTTTGTGTCCCACTGTGGTTTGGCTTTAAAATTCTCTGCGGGTCTGTCTAAACTTGTTAGACGATATTTGTTTTTGTTCCTTGTTAGCTTATCTCTTCATTTATATTTGCTTAGGCCTTTTGGTTTGTTTTCTGTTCAAATAGAGACTTTAATTCAATGCGGAAATGACAGTTAATATTTTTTTGTTTAAGGAAACAATGGGTGTGGTGATGGTACTGATTGTCATCATGATGGCGTGACAACAAAAAGAAAAGAGGATAATTGAAAACTGAAATATTTTCTAATTTTTACGAGTACAATAAGCAAAGGATACCTTAGGTAAAGGTAAACTACGGTAAATCGATTAACGAGAAGCTTTGTTATAAAGGGTTAATATTTTTGTAAATGTGAAAATAAGTTCATTTGCTGAAGAATGATTTTTCTTATTTGTTTTAAAATACTTTTCAATTTTTCTTATTTTTTAGTTAAGTTTCTATGTATTTATACTTAAATGAATATTCAAAGATTTTCCATAACTGCAAGCAAACTCAAGCTGAATAATTTTTTACTTTACTGGTAAATGTTAAACACTGAAAGTTCAACTAAAGTCAATTTTGTGTCTTCACTTAACTTCACTAATACAAATAAATAGACAATTATATACTACGTATATGAATGTATGACCAAACCACAATTGACCTTTTTTTGTATATTTATTACCATCATTCTACACTTCACACTATCGTGAAATGTATTAGCACTTTAGTGAGATATTTGCAACGCATTAGAACCACAGAACATCGTAGACAGAATACAAATTTCAAAAATATAAAAATGTAGGGACTGAAATTTGGTGAATGTTCCGAAAATTTTCTTTGAATATATCGCAGTCATCGTAATGAGATCACTAACTTATTACTATATTCATCAACTCAATTTTAATCAATTTTTTCAAAGTATACAATTTCAATTTAATACAGCCTTTTTTTTTTAATTGGAATTTCTTTTTTTGCAATCTATCGTAAAACGATAATTTGATTGTACACTCTCATTACGTTTCTATTTTAATAGTAAACTCTGAACGGCAAATCCAGTGGGTGCAGCCGATTCAATCTTCTGGTTTGCTGGCTGTTGTCAAGCAGGTTGACTATTTAGTACAGATGTTGGTAAGTTTATTGTCTACTATATTTTTTTATTTTTTTTTAATTAACAAATATTATTTATTATTTATTTATTTAATGAAATAGGGTAACAATAAATTCTTAACCTATGTACTATTAAGAGCCCTAGCAGCCAAGGCTTTCAGCCATCAGTTAGAACATAACCTAACCATAAGTAAATGGAACAAGCAAAACAAATGAACATACCAGTGAATATGGTGGCAGGGGGGGTCTACTATAATGAAATACTTGTAAATATGCTTTGGTTAAGCCCAAGTTAGAATTTGTGTTGTATATTAAAAATTTAAAGTTTACTTGAAGATTAAATTTAAACGCATTAAACTGTCAAGATGTAAAACACACTAAATAAAAAAAGAAATAAACTTTTAAGTCTTGATAAACTTATCCGCAAACTGCAGTCATTAGCCTAATTTTAGTTACAGAAATGAAACAACTACAACTTCAACAGAACAGTAATAAAAGACCACAAAACGCAAGAAATAAATAAATTTGAAAATAAAAATAAAAGAGAAGAGAAGAGTAAAAATGATTCTATGTGAACAGAAAACTGAGCAAAAACTATTAGCAACAGCAACAATTTACCAAGAAATCAAAATGAGATAAAATAAATATTTATGTGTTTTCTTGCAAAAAAAAAAAAGAAATAAAAAATAGAAAACCAAAATATTTCCACAAGATTTTCCAAAATACGAAAATATTAAAAAAAAAAGAGAAACATATTTTTTCCATTTAATGATTTTTTGTGGTGTTTTTTGTTTATATCTTATTTTTTATATTTGGTTACAAATGATGTGTTTATAGATAGATTTTGCAATTATTTATGGATCTTTTGAATTTGTTAGGTTTGCATATCATTCTCACGCCTTTGCATGAATAGGAAATATATTTTAAGCAAATTTAATGCAAATGAAGCAAGAAATTAAGTGGAAAGAAAAACACAAATATTATATAATTAATATTATAATATTAAGTAAGCGATACTTCCTTGAAATCTACATATAATTAAGTGAGCTACTTTAATTTTGGATAATTTTTTATTTATTTATTTATTTTTTTTCTCAAATCATTTAAAATTAATTTCTCATTCATCAATAAAATGAAATCAAAGACTTATAAATATATAGACGTGCATATTAAAATATATAGTACATATTTCATTTTACTTGAAGCAATTGTGTCATTTCTGTTATAATTTAAATAAACCATAAAAGGTTATGAGCTTAAGTGTAAATGTATTTCTTTTTAACCACAAATAGTAAACTTCAAGTCGACTTTGATCTATTAAAAACAGCATAGTACTTTAAATTCAATTTTGTGTGCGCCAATACACAGTTCATTAAGTTTTATGGTCTAGAAACTCCTTTTACAAATATTTTATGTATATTGCTTATGAAATTGAATACACTCAAGTATTTAACTTGTAATTTGTGTATCAGAATCTAAATATGGTTTTGGAGTAGATGGTTTTTTTGCTCATTTAAGATACATAAGTATGGAGGTTTGCAATAAATCCAACGGATAAATTGATTAATGTTACAAAATGTAAACAAAATATGGCATATTGTTTGTTAATATTTGTTTTTCTTTTTTTTATTTGTTTGCTGATCCCCTTCTCCCTTAGAGAAGCTTAATCTTAAAAATAAATTTGAAATTTGCTGATCATACAATAAATATAATATACTAATTTTTTTGTTTAAATAATCTTATTGAAATCTCTTTTAGTAGAAATCAATGAATATATCCAAAATCTTTAAAATCATAAAAGTTTTTTATTGAATTAACTTTTCTTTATAAATTCATTTATTTGAATTCGATTAAATTAGTTTTATTTGTATGGTATTATAGTTAATTACTCATATATAGTCTTGAGCTCTACAAATAACATAAACATTAGTTTCTCAAATTGTGGAGCTCTAAGATATCCAAAATAGTTTCTTGGTAGTCCAGGACACAAGTATAGAGACATATGATAATCACTGACATGTTGATCACACACGTATCCTACGCTCATCAATATTGCCAAAGCTCATGTGACGGTACTAAGTTGCAAGTATGCCGATAATGATTCCACAGCCCTTTACATTTGAAGTTCATTTCAGTTCAATATTGGGTTGGTAACTAAATTTCTTCTGTTTATAGCCCCGATAAGCAAGCAACACCGTCTTCATACTGGAGAAACGATATTGTGCGTATGATGGAACTGAGAAAGGATTATGAATTATGAATTGCTGGGGCGAAACCAAACGCTTAATGCGGAAATCTTTGTTCAACAATAAATCAACATGTCTATTTAAGAGACGATGTACGACAGAATGAAGCAATTCAAATGTATGGCTGGGAAGTGTCACCGTACTCTTCTGATTGGGCATCAATTGATTTCAACCTCTTTTGCTTAATAATGGTGCAGAATTGTTAGTGTGGTTGGTTGAATTTCTCAAGACAAACACTGGTTATATCTTCCAATGAAGTCTTGTAAATCTAGTTGTTAATTGCCAACCCAGTATATTTAATTTTTAGGGTTCCGTACCCATAGGGAACTAACGGGACTCTATTACTAAGCTTACAATGTCTCCTGCTCTATATCATGAACCGTAATAGGTAGAGAGTTGAAATTTTCAGAAAGTGTGTAATTCACTTGTGTGTAGAACGAAAAATACTAAAAATATACATTTTTAGAAGCATTGTTCTTTAATTTAACCTTTTGCTTAACAATTTTTGGTTTTTTGTAGTATACTTTAAGCTGTTAATTGTAGTATACTTTTAGGCTATTAAATATAAAAATAATTTTATATTTTAAGCAAAAAATCTTATACGATGGTACGGAACCCTCCGTGTGCGAGTTCGACTCACACTTGGCTGATTTTTGTTTGTTAAATTACTAATAAAATTAAGAATTCTCAAATATTTGCAGGAATTCAAATGAAATTTGTTTTTTTTTTCAAGTAGGGTATACAACTTTGATCAGTGGCATTTGCTAATCGTTTAAACTGGTTAACTCTTTAATTTATTTCACATCATTTAATAATGATGATTTGTTATAAGAATCAGCACGTTATTTTGATTAATAGATTATATACACAGTCAGATAGACAGCGTTTATTATTAGAATTCTTATGAATGTCTGTCAATCTTTATTTATTATTAAGAATAATAATTTTTTTTTATTCAATTGTTCCATTAAATATATTCATGTTAATTTGTGAAAATCTTTCGTTTAATTTGCTAAAATTCATTTGAATGAAAACAAGGAATTTAGCATATTATTTTCCATTCTTATATGTATTTTGTTATTTTGATGTGAGATTTTTTCAGTCTAATAACTGTGAAAATTTCTTTAAAAAAATCAATCATGCGAATTGTTAATGTTCAAATACTTATGATTTACAATCTATCTTAATCAATTAAGTAAATTTTATTTAGGGACTATTTAGCAAGAAACATGGAATTTTTCCATTATATTCCCTTTTTTTATTTAAACAAATTTGTGAGAGAGTGAAAAGAAAATTGTTAAAATATCTGGTGACGATCATTATCAGTACAACTAATCAAATCTACTACGGTGTTATTTATTATTATTTAAAAACATACTATATTGGATCCATTATACCTCATTATTTCTAACCTTTCAACCATTTCATTCATCAATTAATTTGTTTACTGTAATTTTAACTAATAATTCTTAGATTAGACTAAACAATTTGAGGCGCCTTTTTATTATAAAATAATCACTTGTAAACCACGCATTAGTTGATTCATAATAAGAATCAATATTTTCATCTCACGACAGACATAAAATTACGATTTTGCATACAATAAACTCATGAGTTCCTCTCTTTATAAAAATGAAAATCTTTCTATGTAGATGCATGATAGTTTCATCGAATCAATATGTATCGTAGTCAAGTCTGCCATACTTCTTGCATTATTTGCAAGGTTTTTACTGTAACAATGTGATACAAATTTTCGAATACTCAGTAGTTAAGTAGTAGGTCAGAACATGACAGATGCTTTAAATAGTTTGTACACAGAAAAAGAAAATGATTTTTATCAAATTTTTACTTAATATCTTATATTCTTGAGTAGTTCGACTGAAAAACAAATGGACGAAAGGTTGAACACTACATTCCAAGATTCCAAGCGTTAAAAATAACTTTATATATGCATGTTCTATTGTTGATTGACGTAAATAGAAATAGCCAAATAATATCATTTTAGAGCCTCATAAAAATGAAATGTGTTAATTACAAAAGAAACATGCAAAAAGATTTTACTGACTATGGAAAAATTAAAAACAAAAAAAAAATAACATAAATAACACAACTCAACAAGTCTCAAATTAATTGTATTTTACTTGTTTTATGAACAATTGATCAAATTTTATTAAAGTCAATAAAGTTTAAAAGGTTATTATAAGACTTTCAAGCAAATTTCCCTAAATAAGACTCTTATGTCAATTTCATTTTTTGGGTCCCGTTGGCATCCTTCGGGAACGTCCGTCTGTCACAGACCTCTATCTCATTAACCGTAATAGGTAGACAGTTAAAATTTTCACAGAGTGTGTATTTCTATTGTCGCTATAATGTCAAATAATAAAATTTTAATAATAATATTCTTTTTACAACTATAATAGCTTATGTTTCAAACAATGCTTTGTAACTTAAAGCAGTTGGTTATTATTTATTTGTTATTTCTGTATCATATACAGTTCACTATTATTTAAACACATATTTTATTTAAGCTTCAAAAAAAAAATTGGACGATGATACGGAACCCTCCGTGCAGGATTCCGACTCACACTTGCTTCCATTTTTTTTGTTTATTTCTTCAATTTTATTCCTTAGTGTTTAGCGCAGTAAATTGCATGTATGTATTTTTATAATATTAAATAATACTGAGATGTAGATTAAGGCTGTTGATTAGAAGTTTAAATACTCGTATTCTTCAAATTTACATAATTCGAAAATGGGACCAGTTTTCATTATAAATATAATAAATATTGTTGCGGCACGGAGCTACTACCGTTTTTGCTTTAAGCCCATTTTTTGATGACGATAAAAAGTGAGCATTCATCGCATAGCATAGACCTCAAATATCTTTGCTTGCGAATGAAAGTTCTCGTCAAAACAAAGAGATATTTTCTCTTAATCAAATCAACAATCAGACTTCTTAAATATTCTTACATATTTCGACAATTTAAGTAAAGGAGATTCTTTAGAGTCGAAAGACATTTTTTATAATTTTACAGAAATAATAGTTTTTTAAGGTTAAAAGTTTTTTACCCTTTTAAAATATTTAATAATTTGACTAGAGGCCTCTTTAGTTTATGAGAATGCTTAATAAAAATAATAATCATTTATATCATATGAGTTTTAAGACTAATTACTTTATGTTAAGAAATATTTTTTTTTTCCAAATAATGGAAAATACAATAAATATCAAAATGTTTCTTGTTTTTTACTAGAAAACAGTTTAATTTTAAGATTTTCCAATATGTTCTTGGATCATTAAAACAAACTATTGTTGATCAGTGTTAAAAATAACAATATGCAATAATAAAAATTTATGTATTTAAATGTACATTGCCTCTGCATTCCAATTTGGGTTTTACTTCAATTTGTTTATTATTGTACGAGTATGTACTTATTTTGTTTAGCATAAAAGTGTCACATTTCACTTTTCTATAACAAAATTTTATAATAACAAGACCAACAGCAAGAATAATAATAATAACAAAAAAAAAAAAAAAGTGGAATAATAACAACTTAAACTTTATACAACTCAGCAGAAATTTGATATGTCTGAATGTTGACGTTAAATATTGTTTTGTCTCATAATACATAAGTTCTTTTATACAATATGTATTATATGTATGAATAGTATTTTTACTTTCAACATGTGTCTTCAGATATATGTAGATACATGCATCTATCTACAGGTTTGTATGTTTGTATTTGTTTATGGGTTAATTCTGTACTTAAGTCATGCCAGTTGACTTGACTTGAGGTTGCATTTTGTCTTAATGAACAAAATAATAAGAATTTCACTCTTTTGAAGTCTTATCAATTTCTATTGTATTTCCATTGATTTTGATATTGGGTTTTCTTTCATTGACTTTTAAATTTATATATGAGATTTTGTGCGTTTCTTTTTATTGAAATTTTCGTTTCACTTAAATTCTTCTTAATTTATGTAAATTTTTGTGTATATTAGGAAAAATTTTATTAGACGCCTAACGGAGTTTTGTTTATATGTATTTTAATTTTATTTTACTCTTTCTAAAACTTTCATTCATTCATGGCGTATTTACTTTTCTAAAATGTTTCACACTAAGTTTATGGTTTTGTTCTGCTATTTGTTTATTAAATGGGAACCGGTCTTTTTTTTATAATCATGTGAACTTTTTTTTCCATTTCATGATAGATTCATCTCTGATAATTTTTTTTTTGGTTTAGAAAAAATATTATGCCTATTTTTTTGATGAGTTAGAAATTTATGAAATCTGTTAAAGATTATTTAAAAAAGGTTTCGCATTTAACGCTTGCCTCCGGTCTTTTCAATTTGATTAATTGTCCAAAAAGACCCTAGAGTGTTACTTAATCAGTAAGTTTTCTTGGACAATTAAGATTTCTATTTATTGTCTTTTTTTGTTAATGTTTAATAATTAAATTTTTGACATTTCATCCATTAAAATTATTAATATGTTTATACTATAATATAATAGTATGAATTGCTATGGGCATCGTTTTAGGCATATTCGCCCATCTATTTAATTGCATAAATAACTCATACAAAATAATCTATCCGTTTTTAAGATAATCATTTAAAATTGTGCCAATATAATTACTCTTAGGCAGATTATTTATTTTAAAAAAGGTTATTACCTATTATAAAGATATGTAAGTGATAATCGCAGCAATATTGTTTAAAAATTAAGATTAGAAGGAGAACAGAAGCATTTATTATGAGAGGAATACACTACGTATAACATCCTAGTAGTCAGTTATTCAGTAAAGTCACTGCCGATGATATCGGTGCATTTGTACTTTTCAAGTAGGAAAGTAACAGAGTAGCATCCGATAAATGCGATTTTCTTATCGTAAGTCTCATAAGAAAGTCAAGTTGACTTGCAATCGATCTCGTTGGTATTCCAAGAATTAAGTAATCATTTAACTTCATCCGATCACTGTGATGTTCTGTTTGTAAGAAAAGTCGTAACCTGACTTTAATGTTATCTTATCCTATATACTCATATGACGCATACTATTGCTAACACAACTGTAAACATGTGCTAAGCACAACAAAAAACCAAAATTGATCAAGAGCTGAATTCGGTTATTCTAGGTAAAAAACATACATCCCCTCAATTTATTCAGTTTATGCAAAAAGGGCCTAAGCATATGTCATTCAGAATAAATTTACATTTCTATTAAGGAATTTTATTAAAGAATTAAGAAGACTTTCTACCATGAGTTATGAGATTGGATATTTTGAATCTTTAATACTGTACAATCTCTAAGGTTCCTAAGTAGCTTTATATGATTATGTATTACTTATGTTACCAATAAGCATTTCTATTTAGAATAAAATATCTTTAAGACTCTTGTAGTATTTATAAGAAATTATTAAAATATTTGTCGTGCATCATGTCGGCAGTCTATTTTTCAAGATGACACACTCACATGAGGCACACAAAAGATTTTTAAATGATAAAATCATTTATTTTTAAACTTGTCCAATTTCATTTAGCACTTCTTGCAAACAAACGAATAGGCGTGCGTATCTGACAGATACATTTATTACCAAATTCTTCATATTGTGTTTATGATGGCTGCTGTAAAAAATATTTTTACATTACGCAATTTTGTTAGAACAAAATACAAAAAGACAAAAAATAAAAAGAGAAATTCTATGAAATTATTCTATTACATGTTTATATGTATCAAAGTATCTGTGTACGAGTACGATGTATCTTAAGAAAATATATAGCATGAAGTGTTTTCAAAATAGTATTTTACTCAACAATCACACTAACAAATATTGCTAAGTAGGCCAAATAGAAAAAGAAAAAGTTTCTTTGTGTTGACAATAGAAGGAAATGTTTATTAGCTAAATTTTGGGGAAAAATCATAAGAAATTATTTACCAATAAAAGCATATAGGCACTTTGCGTGCCTTTACTTAGTGAGTAATCTGTGTCGCCTTGTTTTTATATTATCTATGTTTGTTGTTGACTGGTTTTTTTCTTTCAAAAGTTGTCTTGTTCGCTGCGCTCTTTCTTCAATATATGAGTTCAATAACCAAATAAAGTTTTTTTTTTTATTTTTTTGGCAAGACCAAGACCACCAACTTGTCCATCATCATAACCATTAAGATGATTATCATTATGTCCATTATACATACATAAGAGGAGTAGGAGTTCACATTCGAAAAGTAATTTTGAAGTTCATTTGAGGTTTCAGTTTGGTATAGAATCTATAGTTGTTTACATGGGATAAGTGTAGTTCATTACTTTGTCTCAGTTGATTTTTGTCTATCATCATCAATGGCTAACATGGATAAAGTGTGTGACCCCATTAAATCACTTTGCGATTTTTTTCTGTTTATTTCAATTTTAATTTATGAAATGAAATAAAATAAAAACTTCAATACAAAAGGTAATTTACCTTTGAATAGCACAATCTGGTATATTTTTTTCTTTTATTCCTAAATTTGTTTTATTTTGCGCATTCATTTTTTATTTTTTTATCTCTTCTCTTATATTTAATTGAAACGTGATTTTTTCCACGTTTTTCATGAATCATTTGGAATGTTTCTTTATTTTGGTGTATTTATTTAATTTTTTTTTTTTGTTTTTATTAAATTGTGCAATATTTGTATGGGTTTTTTTTTAAAATTAAATTAATTCAATTGATTGTATAAACGAAAATTGAATGATGTTTTTTTAATTTTTTTAATTTTTTTCATTAAATTTAATTATGATGCAATACATTTAATTAAATTTCACTATAACAAATAAATAACTTATTTTGTTTTGTAATTAAATGAAAATTAATAAATATCGACAGAGTTCCCAATTAAATGTAGTTTATTAAATTGGTACTTTTTAATTTTATTTGGTTTTCATAGTATATTATATTTACAAAGTAATACTTAATATTGATAGCATTCTCCTCGAGGACAATTGGCCACAAGTAATGGAAATTGAATGACAAATCTGAGTAATTTATTGAGAGCAAATCCAAATTATGTAGTTATGAATCACTGTGATATTTTTTTTTGTAGATAGGAATAAATAGAATAGTAGAAAAAGATATCATCTTACTAATAGTACTTGAAATGTATTTGATCGACTTCTTAATAAAAAAAATGTTATCTGGAATCAATTACAAGGCAACAACTACAATATTGCAATGAACTTTTAATATAAAGGAGGAGGAATATATAGTAGAACTTTTACATTCTGATGACTCCCAGCAAGAGTTCTGCTTTCTCCGAATTGCTGTGCTTGCAGACTGCCCACAGCCTACCGTGCAGACAAAGAAACGAACGAGGTGACGAAGAAGTGATGAAACGACAACACTGAAGCAGAAGAAGATTTGCCTAAACATATGCGGCACCTGCTCCGAAGTAATGCGGTTCCGGTAGGTATATTGCTTAGAGGAAGAGGAGGAAGATTTAGTTGATACACCACACACATAGTCAAAACGGAGGCAATAGGTGCAATGGGATTCTTCCCTACCTCACATGCCAAAAAACATTATGTATTGTGTAAGCTTTCATTGTGGACGCAAACTTTGTGTTATATTTTGCATGCAAATATAACTGCAATTGGCCACCATCTTGATCAATTCATTATCCAAAATTTTAAAGTGCATTAAAGAAGTTTTTCTCTTTAAATATTCAAAAAATAGGAACAGCGTCAGAGGTGTCCAAATCAATCAATGTTTTAGATGTGTTATGAAGTATAAAAGTGGGAAACAATCACCATTACAAACTACTTTCATAAAGCTGAATCTTTGGATATCGTTACTAGCCTTTCTGATTTTGATGCAGAGGATAAAATATCATTTTCTGCTTTTGTAAACATTCAAAAAGCATTCGTGCAATGCAAAATTCAGAATATGGATGAGTTTTTTATATATGAATAATATTTTTTTTTACTGCAAATGATTGTATTGACATTCAAATACAGTCAATAGTCGACCAGAAGACGAGTTGTACGCTGAATCAACTTACTCCATAGTTTCGTATGATGAGGCACTAAAGCAATTTTCAGAAGAAGATAATTTTAAAGCTAAAACTCTTAGAATGTCTATATGACACTGAACAGTATAAGTGGAATCAATTAGAAGTTGGGATAATCGACCATAAAATAATAATTTCTACCATTTCTTTATAAAATGTATATAAATGTTGAGCTTTTAACTAATTTTTATATATTAAGTTTTGTTTTTAAGGTTCTCAATAATTTGTTGCTTTTGACTAACAGAATGCATAACCTGAAGATTATTTTTTAGAAGGATCTGTCATATAGTTTGAAGCTTTTCAAATTTACTTTTATAAAGACTATTGTTTCCTCCATTTAGTTTTTTTTTATTAAGACATCACATCAAAGTTGTTTATTGTGATTTTGTTTCTTTTTTTTTAAACTTGAATCTGACTAGAAGATAGAAAACTAGAAAGTACCTATATATAGAACTATATATTTTTGTTTATATATATATATATAATGTGATATGTTTGATATTTTTACGTTTCAAAACTGTAATCTTCTTTAATCATAAGAGAGTTTTTTGTTAAAACAAATTATTTCAAATTAATGAAGCTTGAAACTCAATAGTTTTAGATAGAAATCTTCAAATGGAAACGTGTTCATTTTCAAAAGACAATCATCTCATTTGTCACTTCATAAATGAGTAAGAATAATAGTATAAGTGTCCATACGTAGATAGATGCCAGTATTACTCATTTGTCATTAATGCACCATACAAAAATAAAAAAAAATGGAATGATGTCTAGCAATTGAACTTGATATGCATGCATACAATATGCGGGCACATAAATAAACACTAAGAATATCTAGTTTATTTCCTTTTTATCTCAACTGACATGTTTCTCGATAACTAAATAACTTCAAAGTAAATTCAATTCTTCAATTCTCCCCTAATACACTTACTTACTTAGTTCAATCAGTAGTGCTCAAGTAAAGCTGTAAATCAAATGATATGTAAATTGTAACTCGGTATTTGTATTGAAAGGCAAACTATAAATATTTATTTATCATCATGCCACGCGTATAATTTCAACTAACCATCGAACTAACTCGTTCATATATGTAGAGATATAATTATGAGTTGCAATGTCAGATATCGTAATGCACAGAAATCAAGGAACAAGTAAAGAATAAAGAGAGTTCTAGATACATGTAAACAATTGGCAACAAATTGTAAATAAATCAAAAACACATATGTATGCATGCATCAGATTAAATACTGTACATATGTATAGTATGTATATATATATATATATAGAGAGAGAGAGAGACTTGAAAGCGAATAGAATACGTCAATAATTGTCGAAGTTGTTGTTTATTGTTCCTCATATTTTTTGTTTTTTTACATTAATGTAAATGTATCTATCTATCTATCTATCTGTAGATAGACTTATGTATGTAACGGTAGCATTGGCACTGACAATGTAAATTGCATAAAATGCAAGTGATGAACAAAATTTTTATTAGTATGTACATTAAGTGTATCTGTGTCTATACATACATAAGAGAGTACATATTTCCATATGTATGCCTGTGTCAATATAAAATGACAGAGTACAATGACACCACCGCAGTTACTATGTAATGATTAATATAAAGACAATTAGATAGACCGACATATGTATCTCTCTGCTGATGCATATCAGTTGCAACTTCTGTGTTACTCAGAGTTATGTTTTTAAATGAATGTACTTCACACTCACATACAGATATGTGAGTACAATAAATGTAATACACAAACAGGGACATGTAAAAAGATAGACAGATAGATTGCTACCATTTAGTAGTCTTACAGTTGGGTTAGAGTTCAATGGAATTGGCTCAGAGACTCGATTGTATTGGATTTCATTGAATACTGATAATACTGCATTTCATTTCATTTTTCATACAATAAAACTCAAACTCAGTTCAGTAGATTTAATTAATCAGTTTATGAACTTTTTATTTCATATTTTTATTATTATTATTATTGGTTTTTTTGTTTTTGTTTTTTTTTTTTTTTCTTTTTCCGATTGAATGAATTTCATTTCATTTTAATTAATAATATTATGGAAAATATAATAAAGAAAAGTATTTTTTATTTTATTTTTAAATTTATTTTTCTTTTATTATTATTACATGTGTCAGGGATCACAATAAACCAAAAAAAAAAAAAAAAAAAAAAAGATTCGACGGATGTAGTTCAATAATTTGTTCTGTGTGATATGTTAAAATTAATGAAACTCGACATAAATTATAATTTATGCCATTTTAGTTGAATTGAAAGGTGTTGGTTGGTTTGGATTTAAGAAAGACAGTTACATACTACTATGTACATACATATTTATTTCTTTATTTGTCTGTTAACATGATTTGGGTGTGCCCACAGTGGCAAATATCGATCAAATGAATTACACATTTCTATCTGTATCTATGACTTTTTGTTTTCCTAATTATTAACCGAGACAAAGGAACACAAAGAAAGGCAAAAAAAAGCAAAAACGAGAAATCATGTGTTTTTTTAATGCGTGGGGGTCTGTTGAAAGTTAATACTTAAATTTTATACTATATGAATGAATATGGTATGGATTAATAAAAAATTATAAGCAGATAACACAAAATTGAATAATTTTTATTATATAATACATACATAAAAGATATTTCTGATATATGTATGTACAATACAACTTTCAGTCTTTATACGCCTACTTATATAATATGATTAAAACAAAATATAATTGATTAAACTGAATATTTAATTGCACAGAAATAATTTTAACAATTCTTTTGGAAACTCTTTAACTATCTTTCTACTGTGATTGTGATTTGATTCTAATAATTTATCAGATATTTAAACAATACAAAGTTTTAGATGAATCATTCAACTTTAAATTAGACTGACTTATAAAAAATATAAGATTAATTTATTTTATTCCTTTTATTCTTAATTCTTTTGTTTAACTTAAAGTACTATAGCAAATGAGTTTTATAGACAGAACTGTGGAGACGAGTATTCATTCTAAAGTCATGTTATTATACTTAAAGTTGGGTTCTAATATTATATTTTAAAACATTCTGTCGAAATGATGACTCTAATAGAGTCTTGTAGAGTCAGTTCAGTATATTAAGACTCTTCAAGCGATTCTTGCATATTAATGATACTCATTTATTTTGAATATTCTCAACTATTTAGCGCAACTAATAAATAAATAAGGTTCACTAATATCGCTATACTTTTTATGCTTCCAATATCTATACCTAATATACAACAAAGTCCCCCGCCGCGTATTTCTATCTGTTTGTCTGATGATAATAAACAGATTTGCTTACGGTTTTCACCAATGGACCAAGTCATTCATGAGGAAGGTTTAGGAAAAAGACTACAAAGGAACAGCCGAAAAATTTAAAAAAAATCGCAAAAAGAGAGGTGATTTGCATCTAGCGCATCTGAGTACACCTAGATGACATTAATCACGGATAAATACATGTATAATATTATATTTTTAATTTTATATTTGATTTATTTTAGAGGTAAATCTGGCATTATTTTTGGGGAATGTTATAAATTTGGTTAAACAAAACATTCGAAATATTATTTTAATAATAATAATTTAATTTAATTCTAATTTAATATAACCAATAATATAATCATTTGAAGGCTATAATTCTTAATGATCATTATAAGCAAAAGCAAAACCAAATCAAAAATAACCAACAACCAACCAACGAACCAAAACTCGAACACTTGACCCCAAAAGAAAAAAAGACGTAACGCTAAAAAAAAATAAACAAATTGCCTTTAATCAAGCAGCTTCTAACCAAAAAATTAATAAATAAAATATAAAATAAGCAAAAACAAAAAGGCAGAGAGTGAGAGAGAACTTTCAATATGCCAAACACGTCGCCATAAAAATTCATAATACTATAAATTTTTATCTCATATACAAAATCAAATATCGTCATAATGAGAAGACACAACAGCACAAAAATAAACTCAAATAAAATACAAATGCATAACAAAATATCACATAATTTTCTTTCTTTCGTTCTTTTATTATTTTCTTAGCCAAAATTTGTTTATTTTCGTAACGATCTTTTTCGTATTTTTTCTCAAACCACATAAAGCATTCAAAGTCAAACGATTTTTTGGCATGGTTATTTAAGATAGTCAAGCAAATAGAAGACAGGATGTGTAAACAATAAAAAATACAACGAAAAAAAAAATTAAGAATAATAAGACGAACAAGAAGATTTATATTTATTTAAATAGTATTTATTTTTTCTTTGTGTCTAATAAAATCAACATTAAATTTAAATTATGCACGACCTTCATTGCTGCACATAAAACAAAAAGTAAATTTATCTCAATAAATCTCAGCACTTGTGGCGCACACAAGCAAATCATTTTTAAAAATCAATTTTGAAAACGAAAAAAAAAATCCAAAATTATATTTAAACGTTTAATGCTTAAGTTGATTCTTGATGATGACTTCAAAAGATAAATATCATAGAAAAGATACACAGAGAAACAATAAACAACAAAAGGAAAGGATGAAAAATTCATATTTAATAACGTTTTAGTAAATGCCAAGCTTTTTTCTTTTCATTCTTTTCGCTTAATGAAAAACAATGCCACACACAAAGCCACAAGATACTTTTGCACGCACCCTGTAAATCATACAATAGACTACACATACTCATAGATACATAAGTATCTATCGATCGATTAGACAAAATGTCTTTGGGAGGGGGTATTGGTATTGACGACGACGATGAAGTAAAAGAAGAACATAATATAGCAAAATTCAACACATCAACAAAATCACCTTTATCATCATCATCATCACCATCTCATTCACCAATATCATCATCATCATCAATGTCATCATAATGATGATTTGTGCATTCACATGTGTGATTATTCATGTCGAATGGTTTGGTTTTGTTTTGTTTTGTTTTATTTTATTTTGTTGTGAATGATGTTGATGATGTTTTTCTTGTAACTAGTATCTCAAATATCGGTTAACATTGTTGTGATTTAAAGAAAACAAAATAAAAAAAAAAAAAACTAAGAAAACGTAAAGGAGAAAAAGAAAAACTGTGTAATAAAATGAGGTTGCAAAAGGCAGATACGGTAAAATAATAACATTGAGATACATTATAAACAATAAGATAGTTTTGTTAGATAAACTTTTTATATGAATATGTACGAGTATAGTGTTGATTAGTTTGAGTAGGTAGCTAACTGAGTATATATATATAATATATATATATATATATTGATGAAGTGATAAGATAGATTGAGAAGCTATTTTGGAATTTTTTATTTTTATAATGAAAAACAAATCAATTTTAGAAACTTAACCATGTTTATCAATGAATCGAAAACTATATAGTTTATTTCTCAAAAGAAGAAATATCTCTTTTATGAAAAGTATCTTTTATAAACAACCCACTTAAATGTAGCCAAGTAAAAGCATTAATAAATTTACCTTGAGCGACATCATTGTTATTATTAAATCTAAAATTCAATCATTATTGCTGACTATTGTCAATCAAGTCCAATTATTGTATTATAGATTTCATTAGACACGAATAGAAGAAAAAGGATACTTGGCAAATGTTTGCGTTTTCTTTCAGTCTTTCTTTCGTTCGTTCTCTTTTTATATATTGTATGTAACTTTTTCTGCGTCTAGTCAGACTTTTAATGTAAACTCTGACAACTGTCTGTCAATGTCAATTTCACACACAAAAAAAAAAAAAAAAAAAAAAAATATATATATAATAGAAGAATCTAAAAGCTTGAAATCTTTGCGGTAAACTTACCTTAGATATATTGTATGTATAAGTATATGAGCAGATAAAGTGTACTTAGATACTTTACAGATTGACAAATAGACAGAAAGACATAGAGAAAGGTGCCATGAAATGACTTCACTGACTGACTTACAGTTTGTTAAGTACAAAAGTATCTTCTTTGAAATATCTCATTGAGCTCATAACCGTATCTACTCGAATTTATTTAGTTTTGTGTTTGCTTTGCTTGGTTTAATGTTTTCAAATGTGCTGCAAACACGTCAAATCTATGCACGGTTGCACTAAAAATACTCAACCCAAACGAAAAAAACAAAAAAGTAAAACCAAATGCCATAAAGAAGTTAACAAAGTTTACATCAATGATGATGTTCATACTCAAAAGCATGAATAGCGTGAAGAGGTAATCGTTTGGTTGCGTTTCGTTACGTTTCGATGATTTAGTAACCCTCCAAAAAACAAATAATAATAATCAACATCATCATCATCATCAACAGCTTCTGGTTGATTTTATAGTTTCAAAATATTGTATTGTTAAAAAAAAAAGAAATATTGAATATGAATAAAATGAATGTAAACTTCTTATAGTTTGACACGCATACTGGCGGCTAGATGCATGTTTATACTACAATATATAGATACTATTTTCATATGGCAGGTGTAAGTTGCAATAAATAGTTGCAGCCGCTCCTGCAGACAAACCGACTACTTACTGACTGCTGGCGACTAGACTCGATTGACTAGCTCTCCACACACACACACACACACACACACACACACACATAAACACAATCATTCATTCTTCTTTGTATGTTGTATGTTGTAGATGAATCTGTTGCAACAACTAAATTTTTCCAGTTCTAATATGATGAAAGTGCAACTTGCTACAATGCAGACAATTTTCCACAAAGTTATCTTTTGTAAATAAAATTAATTGCTTAACAATAAAGACATTGGCGCCCATAAAATAATAATAATAATAATTTTAAAAAATAATAAAAATAATTAATTACTTTTTGTTTTCTGTTTTCCGATTTCCTCCTTTATTGCTTGAAATTGGCAAATAATTTCGCTTGAAATGCTTCTGGGAAATGCAAAAAAAAAATATATAGATATGTTTTCTTTTATCTCTTTTCAAAATTTTCGAAATTTACAGCACAATTTTCTTTAATTCTTCTTTCTATTTTTTCTAAAATTTGATTTTCCACTTTATTTCTAGCTTTTAGCTCAATGAAATTTTCATTTGCACGAGAGCACAATGAGGGCGACGTCGACGAGTTGAGTACACAAAGCGGAACGCACAGTAAAGTGGTGTGGCGAGGATTTTGAATAGCACCAAATACACTACACTCACTTCTTCTTTACTGATTCGAACTGCTGAAATTCATTCAGTGAAGTTAAAATGAGTTGAACGAGTACCGAACCGAATCGTTCTACAATATGTAATGTATCGCATCAATTGATGTTAATTGTATAGATGAAAAGCTTTAGATACTTTTTATTAAATGCGCGCGTACCCGTTGAGCACCAAGAAAAGACTGATTTGTGTTGCGGCAACTTGGCAAGTTGTTTGCTGCTGTTTTTGCTGCCTCTATTCTGATTTGGGTCTGGTTCGGTTTTGGTCGCTTTCTGTTAATGCCCGCATAAAATGTTTGCAACACAAACAACAAAACAGCTGCGCGTATCTGTGAGATACAATACACAACTAACAGCTAAAGAAGAAAATGTTATATACCGGCAAAAATTTGTTTCATTGAGACTGGGAGAGTTAAGTGTAGAATTCACAGAGAGAGTGAGCTAATGTTAAATTAACAGCTTTTAATTAACAGAATGAGAAAAGAAAAAGAGATTAATCGTGATAGAGAGAGAGAGAGAGAGAGTGTGTGTGTGATTTCCTTTGCCTGAATATATTTGAGTATCTGTTTGTATATAAATATCTAACTGATTTGTTGTTATTATGCATTGTAGGATGCTTTAATGTTTTCCTTTTCCTTTTTAGTATTCAGAAAGAATAGTTATTATCTTATATAGTAGTTGACTGATACTTTAAGATACTTAAGCCTTTAGTTACGAACAGTTTCAGGCTTGATGAATTGCAATCACAAACTGAAGCATCAAAGTATAGAGAGAAGATTTTATATAAAAAAAAAAAAAATAATACTTTTGTTTTTCAATAAGATTATTTTATTATAGAATCCAGACAACTTCAAAAGATAATAAAAATTAGCTAACTGTGAGACGGACCATCGCACAAGATTTAACACAATGTATGCAAATTTGTTTTTGTCTCAAAAGTGTCCGTCCGACTTCTGCTCTATCTCATGAACCGTAATAGGTAGAGAGTTGAAATTTTCACACAGTGTGTAATTCACTTGTGTGTAGAACGACTAAAAATACACATGTTTAGAAGCATTGTTCCTTAATTTAACCTTTTGTTTAACAATTTTTTTTTTTTGTAGTATACTTTTAAGCTGTTTATTGTAGTATACTTTTACGCTATTAAATATGCCCATAATATAATATTTAAAATTATGAACCATTCAACTTTTAAGGAAACTGTGTTCTAACTAAAAGTTCAAGTAAGCCTAAAACAGTAATGGGAAACAGTTATAGGACTAGTAAAAATTCAATCAAAACAAGTTTCTCGATAGAAACATTAGTAGACAAATTGATCCCTTGGTTCATCCAATTTTTTAATGTTCTTTTCTTTTATATTTTCTGTAAATTCTACATTCTTCGTTGTCTGTCGAAACTTTACAAAGCTGAGTACTTAAGCACTATAAATGAAATTTAAATCTTGAAAGTATATGTATATATTTACTATAACCAAACACTGGAACGATCTGATTGATATGACATGTATCGAATATCTAGGCAACTACTTCATTTTCTCTTCTGTAGTGTGAGAAGAAGCTGTGGGTTATTTAGTCGCCATAAATAGGAACTGATTTTTTAATTTAAACTTGGGTACCTGACCCTGCTTCGCACGGGTTCTTTCGTTTCCTTTCTTAACATCACTAATTAAAATGCTATTTTTTATAGTATACTTTTAGAAGTTAGGATTGTTTGAATATCACAGATCTCGGGGACGGGAACACATATCGGGATCAAAACTATCTAATGTTGAAGCTGAGAACTAACCATACATATTTACAAAATCTTAATGCAATCAGAAGAACGATATTTGTGTGCAGATCATGTTTAGATATTTGGGTTTATTAAACTGCAAGTTGCAATAACTCAATACGATCATAAATATGTAAGTTCTTGATAAATGGTCCAGATGAGCTAGTCATTTTTAATACTTTTTATATATTTAGTACGAGTGAACTCTCACAAAGTCAAAATTTCTTTGGCTGTTTCTTTCTATTGGTAAAAGACTATAAGACTTCGATATTTTTCACTTGCAAATCTTCATAAATGGTAAAACGTATGCTTCTAAAGAAACATAACAAGTTTAATCTGTGGGGGAAGGTTAACAAGTTTTATAAATGCAGAAATTTAAAGTTGCAAATGGTCAACGAACAAAACGAATGCTGCCAAAAAATACCTTAAAACAAAATGGGTTTTTGAATCACACAATGATATGTTGGTTTCATATGACTCTCAGGCTTTCTGTCTTTTAGCTTTCTGGTTGACCTCATGGTCTTCGCCTTCCTCGAAATTGATTTATTGGAATCTATTTTATATAAGTAAATCTGACCAAGCGAACCTAAATATATATCTATCATATTTTATTTTAAATTTTATTTGATATCTATGTTACGATAATAAACAAATTTTGTAATAATATGTGTGCTGCATTATAGGATTGTTGAAGTTCCAACTTTGTCTTTTCCACACTGCATAGAGTCACATATTGTTATCTTATCATCATAATATTACAATATTGGAATTCCTCGACGTTTCCAAAACTTGCATTGGAAAAAAGAACAATAATTTTAGAGCTACCTTTTAAAACCGAACGTTGATCACTTGGCTAAGTTCAGGCTGTGGTTCAAGGGAGTTGAAGTCTACACAGAAATACAACTAAACAAACCTTATAGCTTAAGTTATTGTACTATGTTTCCTAATAAATTCTTTTACGAGTCGAAGGCATTGTAGCTAGAACTATATATTTTTTTTTTATATAACCTAGATTTATAAATAAATGAATAATAAATACTTTTGTAGTGCATATAATAAATCCAATTAAAATATATATATATATTTTTAATAAATATTATTTTCCCATTTTGAATCTGTTAAATAACAGAGCTCTGTAAATTAACATAACTAAGCCATTTCTGTTAAGAGATTTCAAACAGTAGCTGATCAACATCTTTTGATGATAGCATTATCATCGTTTAGTTATTTATATTAAATATTAAATGTATTTTGATTCCTATATTATATTATTATTTATTTTCCTAGTTTCCATCGTTAATCTAATAAAGTAAAAGCACAACTAGAATAATAAAAAACATGGTACAAGTTAACAACATCGCATGAATTGGTTGAATAACCAAAAGTCATTTAAAGAAAATCAATAATGGCAGTACATTTCCTCTTTTCCTTCTTGTTTGTTTTAATTTTTTTTTTTTTTATGTTTTGTGCTTTTTATGACATTAATTTTTAATACTTGCACCGCTTATTGTGGTGTCGTAATTTTGTGTGTTTAAATGCGGTTACATGAAAGTTTTTGTATACATACAAGTATTTTATTATATCTTTTACTTTAAACATGAACATTGTTATTGTAATTGTTGTTGTTGCTTGTTATTGTTTTTCATTAAATATTTATGGATTTTTATTGAATTATTTAAAAGCAGCTAACAGTTTGGAAGTTGCTTTTTTTTTGTTAGAAGGGAAATAAATAGGCCAACATTGCGTATACGTAATTTTAATTAAATTTAATATTTAATATTGCGATTAGTGGCATTGGTAAAAGGGATAATGTTACCTTACTTGATAAAGCTGCTGTGGTCACTTAAGATTTTAAGTGGACTCTTTGTTTTGCTGTTGTTGTTATTGTCACACAATTAGCTTAAAAAGTATTTGTGGCCAAAACAAATTGTTTTAGTTTTTCGTTCATTTGAAAATCTACTTAAATTTCATTGAACTTTTGCATTGTCGACGAAAGTGATGATGGCGATGATGTCAAGAACCTCGTTAGGCAGCTATGCAAAAACAAACAGGACAAGGCTCATGCCTTTATGCCATTTGGGGTTCATGGTAGACCATAGACTTGTATATATTTACCACCACAATATCTAAATATAAATACACATGTATGTACATATACGAGTATATATTGTAGTGTATGTGCATGTGAGAAAGTTTTTTGGTTTGTGACACGCGCAAAAGTTCAAGAGTTCAGCATTCTACAGCATCTGCTTCACTTTGTTGTTGGTCTTTTGTTTTCTTATTCTTCTTGTTGCTCCTTATTGTTCTCCATTCGTTTGTAGCATTCGCATTCGTTTTCTTAGTTTTTAAAAACCTTTTTCTTATTGTTGTTTTTGATGGCGGCATATCTAATGATGGTCCTTCACTGACTGGTCTTATGTGTATGTGTGTGCGTATCTTTGTGTACTTGTATTTGTATTCAATGCCACCCTTACCAAGTTCAACGCTTTCATTGTTTACACGTCACTTTGTGTTCTTTATCATTTTTATAGACCACTCGCGCAAGCATAAATAATCGCTAAAATTCCTTGAAGGACTTAATTTTTCTTCTCCTTTTCCTTTTTCTATTTCTTTTTTCCTTTCTTTCATTATTTTGATTTTATTGTTTTGCTTATTTTGTTATTTCTTCATATTGTTTCACACTCGCTCGTGTCTTGATTAATATCATAAAAATTTGTTTAATAGTCATCGTGTCATTGTGTCGTGTCTTAAGTCATTGTCCTCTTGGACGTGATATTTCACATGGCACACCAGTAGACGTCTGGGTTTTTGGCATTCCTATTTTCCATCAACATTTATTTGCATTTTTAATGACTATGAATTATTTGGAGAAATTCTTGATTTGTAGTAATTAATGGTGATTTGTTCGAAATGAAAATACTCAGAGTTCTTTCTTAGGCATAAAGATGAAAATGCAAAATGAATTTTTACAATTTTGTTCGCAAAGAAATTTAAAATTATTTCAGTTTAGTTGATTTTATTTGAAATTCCACTTTCTTCTATTTAGTCATCTACGAAAATAGTTAATAAATCATTTTCTCTTCATGTAACCAACATAATTTTGTTTTTTCTTGAATTGAAAAACTTTTTGTATAATATTAGAAACTACAAGTCAGTAGTGTAATAAGTTTCCATATAGGAAATGCCACCTGATTTATCATATCTAGGAGTCACCACCTTAGAAAAGAAATGCTTTTACTAGTTGGACATTCTAAGAGAGAATACAGTTGAATAGACTTCCTAAGTTTATATACAAAACTAATGGATGTGAAATGAAGAGAATGTCCTCAAGAGCCTTAGTCGGTAGATAGAGAGAAAAAGTTTTAATCAATTCAAATTTAAGTACCTACACATTTTCAAAAGGAACTATCTTTTCATAAACTTTCGCAATAAATCAACATTTTAACCCACATCCAACTAAAGACAAGAAGCAAATCAAAACTTTGCAGACAAATGGCTAATTTTCACCGGCTTCTGAAGAAACTTTTCAATTTCAAAGTCAAAAAAATACTGTTAGTAAAAATAATTAGTTTGAAAGGATTTTTATTGTTTTAACTTGCGGCTTTATTTATTTTTATTTTGTAGACAATTGAAACATTTGAATTTACAGATATTTTTATAGTTCAAATGAGTTCATGATGCAGTTCATTGAATGTTGTCGCACAAGTCCCTTGAGCTTATGTTTAGAATTCAGACCGAAAATTTCTGCGAAATTTAGATAAAGTACACATACACACAGACACCACGAACGAATACATACATAATAAATGAAAATTTGCACGTGTGAAACTCGTGATCATAAATTGTTATTGTATGTGTGTTTATAGAAGTTCAGTATACAGTATCCATTAAATGAAATGGAAATTTTAACTTCAAATTGATGCATGTAAAATACACACAATGAACAACCACTTTAACCATTCTAGGAAAAAAGGTAAGGGCCATGAAATTTACGATTTTTATTTCTTTTTATTTATGCCTTACGTACTTCACATAATAACATGCTTTGTCTGGCTTAAATATGTTTAAAAAAAAACAAAATCAAATTAAGATAAAACAAATTTAAGATACATACGTAGATACATAGAAATATATCACACCTCAAGTGTGTATATTTATAAGTAGTAAATTGGATGCTGCTTCTTCATCTTCAAGCACTGAAATCAAGTACAAAATAATGACTTCATCAAGTATTTTTATTCAACATTTATGTCTTCTTTATACCATACGTGTATAAACTTCATACTTATTTGTTTGAGTTTGTATGAGTGTGTACGTGTGCCTTAGATATATTTGATAATCTCTTTTATTTGACAAATGACTTAAGTAGCTCGGTTATTTCATTCAACTTTTTTAAGCCCTTTAAACCCTTTTTGTAAAGCTAACAAAAAAAGAAAACCATATTATCAACTTATAAGAATTTCAAATCTTTGAAATCATTTAAGATTTCATTCATTCATTCTTTTATTTACTAAGCCAAGCCTTGATTTTCTTTGTTTTATTTATTTTTTTCTTTTCTGTTGGGCTAACGCTTTAGAAGCTTCACTTATTTATTGTAACAAAACCGGCTTAAATGTTCAGCTTCATTCACGGCTTATTTATTACATTAACTTAAGCGATCAAAAAATAACAAAAAAATGTTTTTTTTTTTTTCTCAAGATTTCTTACTCTTTCTTTCCAAAATTGTATTTTATTTTAGTTTTTACCAAAAGAAAAATATTATCTAAAGATAAAGAAAGAAAAAAAGGTCTTACAAGTGTCAAAAGTAAACACAACACAACAGGCCACCGCGACATCTTAAACAAAAGTTTATTTTGTAGTTTTTGTTTTCAAAGCAAAATAATTTTGTTGTATAAATTGAAGTGAAAACTGGTATTTTGTTGGAAGTTTTTTTGTTTTTTTTTTTTTGTTTAAAACTAATAATAACAAGAAATGAATAACAAGCAATTTCTAGTTAAATAACCAACAAACAAAACAAAAAACAGAACTTATGTATTAAGTTAAATAAACGACACTTTTGTTGTCGCCGGCAAATTCTTTTGCAAAATATAGAAAATAAGATTGGTTCATTAGTACATTTTTTAATTTTAAAATTTTAATTGAACTTTTATATAAATTAAGTTATGGAATTTATTTTAGCTTTTTTGATTTGTCAATCTCTTATTTCCTTTCATTTATTTAAAACGCAAGTTCAAAGATATAAATATCTTAAAATTATTAAAAATTATTCACTTATTTCTTACATTCAAAAAATTTGGATCAGTTACTCTTTATTTCAAAGAAACCAACTCCTGCACTCCTGCAGTAGTTGAAACTAAGATTTAAGTTAGGTTCTGCTTAGAGATCTTCTACATGCCAAAACATAAACTTTCTCATAAAGAGTTTACAAGTTTTAAGGCAACTTTTTCCAATTGGTCCAATTTTTTTAATATATTTTGTGCCTTCATTTTGTAAAGTTTCGTTACGCATACGAAAATTTATGAAAAGTTGTTTTGTTTTTGTCTACGACAGGGATATCCAACCCAAGGCACAAAGGAAGTATCAATGCGTCCCGAAACAGAAATCTCTTTCTGTTTGCGTTGCTTGCCTCGGAGACTTTGTTTATGCTCGTAGCTCATCTACACTGTGCTTGAATTGTCATGTCTTTTCCCAATGTGACCCTGGGAAACAATAATTTTGGACTCCACTGGTCAACAATATAAGCCTATTTGGAATCTGTATATAATATAATATAATATTTGTCCAATCATTTCAATTTTTTAGATACATTGTTTCACATTCTTGTTAAGATTTAATAAATATATTTTGGTAATAAAAGTGCAAGATAGTTGTTTTAAAATCAGTGTTATTTTGTTACTACTTCTTCCAGTAGTTGGGGAACTCTGGTTTCGATAGATGTACTTCCTTTGGATTCGAAATATATGTCATATTATTATTATTATTTATGACGTATTTACAATTTAAAGAAATTATAAACATAGTCTATTCACAAAGTTGAAATACAGAAATTTGTTAAGATTTTCTGTCATAGGTAGAGTAAAAAACTAAAGTAGTTAGAAGTGCTAAAGTTGTTAGAAATGATAGAAAAATATTTTTGCAAAGAATGAGTAATAAATTTTAGAAAATTTGATGAAAAATTATGTTCAAATATTTTCCTAACTTCTAATAATATCCATGTATTATCTGTGGTCTTTCATTTAGGAAAAATTAAGCTTTAAACAAAATCTCCCATTACCATGTGAAATTCATATGAACATAAAAGCATTTCGAAATTGGCATCTTGTTTACATGCTTAATAATTTTCTCTTACTAAAACTTTTAGAAAATAAAGTTTAAATATTTCTGGTTAATGAACTCTTCTTTGAATAAACCACCTCTACCATACATCCATCCACCCACCCACACACACACACACAGAGAAAATACAATTGTATTTCATTTCCAGGAAAATGAAAAACAGAAAAACCATTTTCATATATTTTCAACAAATAAAATTCGCATGTCAATAAATGTTTTCATGTATAAAAAAGTTTTCTTTTTGTTTTTTGTTTTTTTTTGGTTGGAAATTATAAACGTAAAAGAAATGTATACACAAACACACACGTATATACTGTGTATCAAAGTATGTGTATGTATCTATGCATCTATGTGTTTGTGTGTGTGTATGTGTAAAAAGTCGAGACGCTGCAATTATGCTTGTAATGCCTGGCAACGAGGTTCAGAGCTAAACAACACAAAAACCATAAAAATTTGTCAAAGAAAAAAAATAAAATATAAATAAAAAACACAAAAAAAAAACAGCTGACAGAGTCTAGCATTTTTATATTGCTTCATGTATCTACAGGATACAAAGGAAATACTTTTTCATCTAGATATATAAACAACCGAATTTTCTGTTTGAATGTGTATGTATCTATACATAAATAAATAAGCGTTTCTTAAGTTATGCTTATATACAATATATGTATATCTCGTCTGTTGATAAAAGATACAAATACATGCGATGCATTCTAAAGCTTTACAGACATTGAACTTGGTGTTGTAGTAAGAGGGAAATATGACAACAACAAAAAAAAAAAAAAAAAACTCAGATACTTCGTATAAATTTTACTTTACTCTTTAATCATTTAAAAAATCAATAGCAAAAAGTACTTTGAGATCTAAGCATTCAGTTGCAAGTTCTTGTGAACCTAAAAGTCTGCAATGTATAATGATGCGATGAATTAATGCTGCAGGCGCTGCCCCTTGAAATTGTAAACGCTTTCTTAAAACAAAAACAAAAAAAAAAAATATGTACACATAAATAAAATATAACAAAAACATTTCTATAAGAAGCCAACCAAGCCCACACTCACATAGATAGATACATGATCCTTGTGAGTGAAGAAGGACTCGCGAACTGGCGCCCAGCAATCAACATTGCTGCTTTGCATCCCTTCATCATCAGGCGACATGTGCCATAATAATTTGCATTTTTTCATGTTGTTGTTGGTGTTGTATGTATTGTTGTTGTAGTTGTTGTTGCTGCAATTACATATACAAATGTGAGTGTGTGTGTGTGTGTGTGTGTGTGTGTGTGCAAAACACTTGAAAGCGCTCGCTTTGCTTTTTATTGCACGTTAGTCTTTGCACTCTGCCAAATGCATTCCTTACTTTAACATACCCTTTCTCAACCCTTTTATTTACCACTCATGTTTACGTTCTTACCCCTTGCACTCTCTCTGTCTTTCTTTTTACATAACGTTGCCTTGCATTGAGGACTTCACCTCTCTTCTGCTCTCTTCCCCTGTTATGTCTGCTTGTTAGATTCCCGGTTTATGGCTCCCAGTGCAGTGCTTTGTTATGTTTTGTTAGGGGTGGCTATCCGGTGCAGAGTGTTTTAATAAACATAACCATTGTGACTATAGTATGAGTATGTAAGAGACAGAGTGTGTGTGTGTGTGGGTTGTGTATGCACAAAATGCACATTGCATACATATATACATACATAGATACATAACATAGTACCCAAGATACCCAAGTAAGGGATGTGCACATTGACGCCAACGTCCGACCCCAAAGACTGTCACATTATTTTCATTAACATCTTTAAATCGTGTGAAAAAGGCGCATTGCTTTTCCACAACAGATTTTTAAAGCTTTAATATTTTTGTTATTCCCTTGATCTTATACGCATGCCCAATGGAGAGTCAGTGAGTGAGTGAGTTAACAGAGAGAAAAAAAATTCTGAGAGAGTGTACCACATATGTAAGTGAAAATATTCTTATGTTAGTTAAGTTCTCATTTCTGTTAATGGTAATGTTGGCTGTTACTGTTAACAGTAAATTTGAATCTATTTTTAGCTTTAACAGATTAATTAAAGTATCGAATAAATAATAATATTAAAGCATACTTTTGACCAAATAAAATCTTTTGCTGTTCTTGGTTTAAACATGTTAATTTCTTTGTGTGACTATACATAATTGATTGTAGTTAATATAGAACTATTAATTAGTATAATATACGTATTTCAGAGTAAAATTTAATGTTGATGGAATATTATACTTCCTTATATTACAAGAAAAACACGAGATCAAATTAATTGTATAATTCTTTTTCTATATAATCTTCTGTCTAGTTAAGAACTATAGATGACAATTTAAAATATATATAATAATAAAATATTAAATAGTAAGTTGAAGGGATGCAATCTTTTCATTCAATTAAAACTGATAAATGAGGAAATTCCTTAGAAAAATATTATGTATTCCATATTTAATTGTAATTAATTTCATTTCCAACATAATTTTCAGTCTTTTACTATAAAAGAATAGAGTATTCCATAATGATGTTAACTCACAACTAAAGATACTTCCTTATACGTTTCCTTTTTAAATCTTATAAAATGTATGTGCATATGTGTAGATTAGACATCATCAACAATACAGCGATATAAACAATATTTTTCAAATGCCGTACAAAGCTTTATTGATTTTTTTCTTGTCTTGAGATATATGAATGTATGTATATGTATGTATCTATCTATTGTATGACAACTGCTTATTAATATACTTAGTGCGAAAATCCATATTGGCATTGATTGAGTGAATCTGTTGACTTTGACTGCTACAAAACTCATGCAAGGTTAGGCTTTAAATACATTTGAAAAGTGTCTCAGCTAAGGTTAACATATGTTGCTTAATATATAAAAGCTATGGAAATCAGTTGATAAGAAAAAAAAAAAGCTTGTCTACTAAGAGATTTTTTTTGTAAATTTATTAAGTGAAACATTTATTTTTAATACAAAAAAAATCTACGTTTGGTTACTTAAAATATTAAAAATTTTTCCATATAACAAAAAATAATCTTCTAAATGTTTTCCCTTTTGAAACAGCTGTGTCAAAGCTTTTTGCAAAAATAATATCCCTTTACGGAATATTATGATTCTCTCAAAGCTTTTGTATGAAGTTTAATGCATTTTCCATTGGTTTATATTTTTCACATACAAAAAATACACGCTTCTTAGCTAATTTACTTTAAAAATAGATATATAAATAAAATATAAAAGAATAAAACATAACAATTAATTAAACAACAGAATACAAATTGATTAATAAATTTTATAAGTATATGTACAAAAAAATATAAAGAAAATATAAATATACAATCAAATACTATACATGAAGTAATTCAAAGAAGACGCAAAAAAAAATCAATAATTTTTTCAAAACAACCAAATTTCCTTCACAAAATAAATATGTAATAACAAACAAAAAATAATGTGCTAGCAATTGAAAGTTGGAAAATTGATATAAAAAAAAAAAAAAAAAAAAAACAAGAAGGAAAATCATCAGAAGAAATCATTTATCATAAAATCAATATATTTTGTTGCCACAATTTTTGTTTAAAATCCCAGTGAAAATGCTTTGCTGCAACATCATCAAATTGAAGATGTCCGCAACTTTTAGCTTTTTAGTTTTTGTTCTGTTAATTTTAATAGAACATGCTTATCTTATTGATGGCTATGATTATCATCATCATTTGGGCCAACCAGAAACTGTGGCTAGTGCGGCAGCCACACTACCAGCTGCGGTTACGCATCACTTGGCAAAACGAATGGATCTAGAGATGTGCATAGGTAAGGCGTGCTCGCGGGTATTTTCTGTTGTAACAATAACAAAAATATTGTAACTAACTAGTGCCTTTTTCATGCAACAACTAGAGTAATGGGTATAATAATAAAAAAATAGAAATACGTACTTATATACGAAACATGATCAAATTACTGGTAGAGTGATTACATCGTGTTTATGGTCATAATTGGTAGTGATTGCTCGTTCAGTGATTCAAATTTATATTGTTCTTGAAAGAAGTTAATGGAAACACTCGCATACCATATACAACATATATAATAATAATGTAATATGAAGAATTATCAAACATAGAAGCATTTAAAATATGTAATCGTATGTACATTTCTGAAGTGAGAGAAATCATTTACTCTTAAGGGAAGAGAGATTAAATTTTTAAATTATTCCAAAATAATTTTTATTTCACATAAATTCTTTCTAGTTTATAAAAATAGTAATTTCATGTCCTTAATTAAAATTCAATTATGTATTTGAAATGCCTTATTTTGTAATATGTTATTTCTGAGCAAAAGGGTCATAAGGAGTCCCAAGCGCAAACTGATGTTTTAAAAAAAAAAAAATAAAATCAATGTAGAATAGGCATTCCAATTATTGACCATGTAAGGCAATAGGTTAAGAGGTCTTCAGTGATTGTATTGTAGTATTTTACACTCAGTTTTGGGAACTCAAAACTGCATATATTTTCCCATTTACTTCATTTTTACCAACAAAAAAAAAAAATATTGAGTTTAGTGGCTCCAAAACTTTAATTGCCACCATGTTTTATTTAATTCAATTTTAAAATAAATTTAATAATAAAATGTATTTCTCTTCTATATTCTTGTAGGACATTTTGATATACATAAAAATACAATAATACGCACCGGTGAGTCCCAAGCGATCGGTGGCAAATATCTGCAAGGGCTTGAACTTGATACAATAGAAGAATGTGAACGTCTTTGTTGTGAGACTGTTTCATGTGATGTTTATATATTCGAGAGTAAAATGGGTGGCTATTGTTATCTATTCGAATGTGGGCCACCAGAGAATTTCCATTGTAAATTTACGCGACACTCAAACTATACGAGTTCCGTACTTACGCCACAGGTGCGTCATGCTGCCGAAATGACAACGCCACGACCGCAACTGCCACACATTGGCACCACGAATATATCACAACAGGAATGGGAATTGAGAAATCTTAAAGTAAAACCGGAAATGAATGACAAAATTGTGCCGGCCCAAGCGCCAGAAGTGGGTGTGTCTCACGTTGAAACATCAGCAGCGGCATCTGTTCCCGTAGTACCGGATGCATTGGGTTATGCTCAGAAAGGTGTGTGCATTTGTATATTATTTGTAATAATGAATTTTTTGAATAATATTTAGTCATGCTTCATCAAACAGTTGTTCTACCGATTCCACCAAATGTCACCACCGCACATTGTGGCCGATTTCAGTTCACTTGCCATTCTGGTGAATGCATTGCTGTGTATAATGCCTGTGATGGTATACCACAGTGTGAAGATGGTAGTGATGAGGGACCAGAAGTAAATATTCATATGTTTTACAGTTTTACAAAATTGGTTCGTTATGGAGTTTATTTGTTATTTTCAGTGCAACAGCATGGCCTCCTTATCTTCATCTTCATCGTCGGCTGTCAATAATCCAAAAGTTAATACGGAGTCTCAAATGCTTACTAAGCCCATCATGATCAATCAATATCAGCAGCCTGACCTTGTGCAACAACAACAACAACAACAGATGCAAACTCAGCAACATCAACAGCAACAACAGATTAATGTTCCGGGAGCTATTATTGGAGGTCAATCGATTATCAATAATCGTGAAGATGCATCCGCTTGGGAAAATAGAAAAATCATATCAGATGCCCAACAAAACCAGCAGCAAGTAGATATTGCAAATACAGGTGAGTTCATTAACACATTATCAGCTTTTGTTCAGAAAAGATTAGATAATATTTAATTCGATAATGAACTTTCAACTATTATACTTTCAGCTGATCTGAATAGTCACATATTTAATCATAAAGGTGGCCTCCAATTAACTAATGGCCAGACTAATTCACAGACTGTACAGACTTATGCCGGCAGTGTAGCAAATGCAAAACCCATGTATGCGGTACCATTACAAAGAAATAGTATATATTTGCCGCAACCAATACAACAGCAGGCACAATTACAGCAACAATCTCTACCACAACCTCAACAAACGATACTAACATCAACTAGTGTCCAACAGCAACAACAAGGTAATCTACTTATACCACCGTCCAATATAGCACAGTGGCAACAACAAGTGCCACCACAGACGCCACTCATTCAGCAACAACAGCAACTGGGTGTACCGCTAACCAATACTGGCATCCATCAATTGCAGCTAGCTCCAGCTTATGTATTGAATACAGGCGTCGTACAACCACAACAAATGCTTCAAATGCAACCCAATCCGAGTAAAACAATGGGTCAGATGACACAAGGAGTGCCACAATCAAAGTCAATTGAAATGCCATCGGGTTCTGTAATTAATGGCGTCCTTAACAAAGACAAACAAAAACCAAATGATGCCGACAATGATTCAGATCAGGATTACGATGATTATGAAGAAAAATCTACTGAACCACCAAAAAAGGTAATGTCATATCCTCCTATATTACTAAGTTCTTATAAATTCATTTAAATCTTATCTCATTATAGAAACAACGTAAACATAAAAAAGTCAAATCAAAGCAGCAAAAAGATGCTAACATAATTAAGGCCAAGGATCCCATTGAGCTATCATTGGAACAACAGAAACATCATACAGCAACAGCATCAGTTATACCAGTAGCGGCACCTGAAGCTTCTGCATTGCATGAACAGTACAAAAATATACACGACAATTTGGCCATTGAATTTCGTGATCATGATGGTCATTCCGAACGTCCAGGAGGCGCTGTGCTATCCTTGTCACTGGGCTTATTAGTTACCGCTGCATTGGCGATACTTATTGTATGTCGTGTACGGACAGTAGGGCGACGTGCCAGACGTTTGGGTGGCAAGACACCATATTCACAGGAAGCAGATTTCCTTGTCAATGGCATGTATTTGTAAAACATCATTCCCGAGTTTCATTCAAATCAATTTTTGCATCTACTGTGTTGCAAAATGTTGCCCCTTACTTAAGAGTTAATCAGTCAAATTTAAAAGTTTTAAAACATGTCAGTTGGATATTTCCAAGAAATACATCATTGGTAAATAATTAAAAAGAAAATATATACTTTGTAATAAAACAATAATAAATTAACAATAATAATAATATAATAAGAATTATAATTATAATAAAAAAAAAAATAGTAGTAATTTATAAATAAATGGATGATTTATAAAATGAACTACTTATTATATACATAAAATTACATATTTTATAGAAAATATACATTAAATCAAACAAAAAGACAAAACTTTTATTTTAAGTTCTTAGATCAATTAGGTTATATGTAACATTCCGTTCATCATCATCCTATTTATGATAACATGGTAATCAATATTCTATTGAGTAATCGAGGATATTTTCTGTATAGAAGACACGATGTGCAAAATTATAACTTGAATCTCAAAACCTAAAGGTTCTGTCTCCTCATCATCAAATGGATGGACGACTAGCTATTTGCAGCTTATAATATTAATCATATCAGTAAATACAGTCGTAATAAGTAGTGCATATTATTTATATTATTTAGAAAGCACAGTGCATAACTCGGTCATACCGGAGGTGGGCTCAGTCCGCTACCTGGGCATGATCTTGCACATGAGACTTACCTGGTGCAAACACATTGCCAAAACTGCTGCAACTTGTGGTCAAAACTAAAAAAAAAAACTAAACTGGCTCATTGGGCCCAGTAGTCAAGTTAGCCTAAGTAACAAAGTTCCAATCTATAAGGTTATAGTTGCCCCGTCTTGAACATATGGTATTCCCTTATGGAGCACCGCTGCTGAGACAAACATCTATCTCATCCAGAGGATGCAGACCTTTGGGTGCACGGACGCAAAAGAGGACGTATACTCCGTTTCTGAAGTACTCAAACATTTCTCTGCAAATTTTTTTAGGTTTTAAGCCATTTGTCATTTTCTAGCCTTTGTCACATCAATGTTTTATAGCTGTTAAGTCAGTGGTTTATTTTTACCCATATGACTAGACTGGAGAAGCACCCCAACTCGCTGCCTTCCGGCCTGCTCGACAACAGCTTTCAAACCAGAAGACTGCAAAGAGAGCATCCGCTCGACCTCCCCTTTCGTCTCCGATTAAACTAGACGCTGTATGCTGAAGTCTGATATGACTGTCACTCTTGTTAACGTCAAGTAGTCTTTATGTAAAGTGTAATCTTCTTTTATAATTACATTTATTGATTGGTCATATATGGACAGATAGTAAACAAAAAAAATTAATCGGATTCATGGAAGTGCATCGATCATTAAATAAGCCGCTTTTGTTTATACTAATCTGATTTATACCAACCAAAACGAGTAATCAGATATACGAGTGTAGATATACTTATTTATGTTTGACACTACGTTAATTGAGTTTGCTGACCTTTATTGGAAAAGAGATAACTCCCCAATTTACACAGGAAATCTTCGCACCAAGACATACCAGTTTAGTCCTGACTTAAACCCTATTGAAGAGCTGTGGAAAATCCTTTCAGCACAGGTATAAAAAAATGGACAACACTTTTAGAACATTAAACAGATCAAAGACAGACGCACTGATTGTGGAATGGTACAAATGACCAATTTACTTTAGAAGCACTGATAAAATCTATGCCAAGTAGACTAAATCAAGTAATAATGGCAAAAGGAGGACAATTTAATTATTTACATTTATAATTTTTTAAGGGAAATTCAACAAACACTTTTAGCACATAAACTTATTATTGCCTGTTAAATAAGAAATTAGTATTCTTTAGACATTTATTTAAACATGTGCGATATATAAAATCGTAAGCCTCTTTCTGTCTGTGCACGATAATCTCAGAAACGAATTAATCTACTTCAATTCGCATTTCACTAGAAGGCTTCCTGTAATTAATGGCATTTTTTTTCATCCTACAAAACGAGGCGCAATTAGTGGATCAAATTTTGCATATAAAGGTTAAGGGCATATTTTCAAATCAATCAACTAGTCTATATCAAACATCTATTTTTGAACTGTGAGTCACAACAGAATAAAATAAATTTCTTTCTTTCTATCATTCCCGTGCAAAGCCGATTTTGATGAAATTTTGCCGGGGCGTAGTAAAGCACGTCGGTACAACTGGTTACAATTTAATCAGTGGTCATAGACTTTAATCCTTGTGGTATAATGGCTAGAAAAAGGTGTTTCGATTGTAAGGTTTTGAGATCTTATAACTTTTTGGCCTCAGATAAATTTTTTCAACAAGGTACAACTTAAACTCAACTTTTTTTATAATTTCAAGCGCAGTTAAACTGCATGACACATTTGTTTGATTGTAAATAATAATGATTTGTATATATAATATCCATATCCACACATATATTGTAAACATTATTTAGTCTGTACACACTAATCTCAGAAACGGCTTAATCGATTTGAATCGTTCGGTTCACAAACAAAAAAAGTAATTTATAGAATTATTAGAATATGTTTTCAATAAAACTTTTTTAAATTTCATATTTTAAAGTTTATCCTTTTATTCCAACTACCACACAATCTCTCAAATCAATGCCCTGAGCGAAGCACGATACCCTAGCTAATAGGTTAATACAAAATTTTCATTCTCCCTAGTAGGAGCTCTTGATGATGAAGTCTTTTTAACCTCCGTCCTATAGCTAGGCTTCGTAGCGCAGACACCAATGGAAATGATTAAATTTGGTCCTTGTAACGTCTACAGTGTGGAAAAAGATCCATAAAGGCTTATAAATCCATTGCTTGGCCTCCTTACCTAAAATTTTTTTTCTTAAAAAACAAAAATAAAAAATTCTACATAAGTTTTGTTTTGTCTTTAATTTAATAAATTTTTTTTATTTTATTTTTTATATTTTGTTTTTCTGTTTTTTTTTTGGAGAAAATCGTTTATGAGTTGCATTTATTGCGAAGTACAGTTTACATTTATAAAATAATAGGAAAAAATTAAGACAATAACATATTTGTCAATCATACAAAAAATACAAAAATAAAATGTAAACCAAACAAATCCTTTGAATTTGAAATTCGAATATCTGAAAAGTAATTGATGTGTTTAGATTTAACATCGAAAAATATTTAAATATCACATTCTAAATTAAATCGAATTAAAATTACAAATAATCAGAAAAAAAATACAATAATTTTGGAATAAAATGTTTTTTGTTTGTTTTGTTTTAAGTAGAAAAATGAATTCTTTAAGAATGTTTTTTTGTTATGTTTTAGAATTTTAGAATTTTTATAAAGTAATTTTTTCATCTTTTGTTTTAGTTTTAGTTGTATGAAATTTTAAATCCCCTGACGACTTTCATTTTTTCTTAGTCATGATTTTTGTTTTAGCTTTTTTTTTTTTTAATTAATTAAAAAAACAACTAAAATGTAAATGTACATATAAATGTATCTTTATGTTTATTAATATGTAATTATTATATTCAAGTGATTTATTAGCTCATTTACTTTACTTAACACTGTACATCATCATAATATGAGTAAACTAGAGTTTTATGTTTGTATCAGCGTAATTGTTTGCTTTCATTACTTTTATTTTAATTTTTTTTTTTTTTTTTTGTAAATTAAAAGATCGATCACTTAATTTAGTCAAGTAAGTGTCTTTATAGTAATTAATAGTTTTTATTGTTTTGAATTTTATAAAATGTAAGTTTCGATTTTTTTTTTTTGGCAATAAAAGGAAAACAAACAAAAGACATAGTCAAGTCAATCATCAAACACTTAATTAACATAAAATTAATAAAGAATACTAAAAGTTTTTATAACAAATCATTTGAGTTTCATCTTCTTCATCTTCCACTTCCATCTGTTTTTTTTTTTTCTTTTCTTCTTACTTTGGCTAAAACAATTCTGTGTGTTGACTTTAAGTTCGAAATGATTTAGTTTTCTTAAAAAATACAATAGATTTTATATAGTTTCTCACAGTGAAAGATATATTGACATTCATGCTGTGTGTATATCTGTTTCTGGCTTTTGTATGCTTTACGACATTTCTGCATTAAATTGATTTCGCTTTAATTTTTTTCTTCTTTTTGACAATTATTTTTTTTATTATTATTATTATTATTAATATTAATAGTTAGGAGAGCATACTTTATTTATATTTTATTTATAATAAAATAGATTTTGCAGTTTGAAAAATTTTATTTTTTGTTTAATTTTCACATCTTTTCTTTTATTGTTTTTGTTTTTTCTTTTTAATATTTTTTGTGTTTGTTTTTGTTGTGTTTGTTTATTATGATGCTTTGTTGTTGTTGTTATTGATGATTTATGAAATCATGTTGCATATCTGAAAATTGAAATTGTTAAAGAAATATTACAAATATCATATGCACAAATAGAATCAAAAATATTTATTTCGATTTTTTGAAAAGTGTTCCACACACATTCCGTTTGACAAAAGATGACCCCACCAAACGTCATATGATAAGGTTGGATATCTGACTACACTGTTAACTTGAAGTATTAACGATTTTGTCTTCGCATGACCAAATAAGCGTCATTTGCGCGAACTTTTTTTACTTCTTTAATTTAAAGAAATCTGCAACTGATGGACATCGATTGCTATATGAAGCATATGGGGAATATAAAAACACCACTCAGTAAAGAGAGTTTGAAGACGCTGAGTTGGAGACGTTATTGGACCAAGAATCATGCTAAACTCGATTGACTCAACCTACCCCACCTGCCGTATTCACTAGTCATTGCTCCCTCGGACTATCTATTGATACCATCGAAGACTCATGGCTACTATACTTTTTACGAAGAAGCCTTAAAAGACGAGGAATTTTATCAACGCGAAATTCATATGCTGCCTGAAAGATGGGGAAGAGTCGTAATTAACACTTCTTTCAATAAAAATTTAAAATTGCAGAAACTTATTTGCACTCAAATAATAAAAATAAATTTCAAATTCTATGGGCAAAACAATATAGCAAAACAAATCTAAACCGCACAGACATAAATATATAAAACAAATATTTTCTAATATCTATAAAAAGATTATATGAAATATGTACATACTTCCAATTGGTACAAATTTATTGCCCACAAGAATAACAAATTTGAAAAAAATAGAATTAAATAAATTCGCAACAAAAAAGATCAAATTAAAATAATAAAGCTACGTGTTGGTTACACAAGACTAACCCACAAATAAAAAAGACCAATTCCAATTTTGTTACACCACCACTAGCATACACCATGTTCTAAACGGATGACTCTTTCCTTCCAAAATTTATGCACCCACAACACTAAACAAGACCTCACCACCTTATTACTATCTGATCTATATGTTTTATACAATGCACTTTAATGAAATTAGTTCACTCGTATACCAGCTGAAATCCCCATCAGTTATGGCTATGCTTTATTTCTAACTTAAGTCTAAGTAATAATACTATAGTGTAAATAAATAAAATAGCAGCCAAATCCGAATGAGACTTGCACACAAAGTGTTCCGTACCATGGAAAAAACGACTAAACTCACGTTTCTTGTATGGGAACCCGCTTTAAATTTTCATTATTTGTTGTTATAGAGGCAATAGAAATACACACTCTGTGAAAATTTGAACTGTCAACCTTTTACGGTTCATAATATAGAGCTGTCAGACAAACGGAATGCGAAGGCTTAGTGATAGGATTCGGTTGGCACCCCTTGTGTACGAAACCCTAAAAAAAAGGACTGGAATTTTTAAAATACGACAAATCAATTCTAAATTGGATAGGTCAAAAGCTCTGTGGCCACCAAGTATTGATAAGTCCTATATTGATAATCAAATCCAAAACAAAGACACAAACACCATAAAAGTTAACGTAACACACTAGTAATGCTAAGTCTGGCAGGGAAGAGAGGATTTGCATCAAACACAATAACCAAAGGGGTTATTGCATGGCGGAATAGATGTACAGGCAGCAAAAGGCGACACGAGCTGACTGACGAAGTATGCTGTGTCTGAGTTTAAGCTTCGCAGCTGATGCTACAAGTTCAGATCAGTTTATAATATCAAAACGATTTATAAATAAAAATATTTTAATTTATACATATTACTGTGTCGATTGACTGTTGCTTCCCGCGAATCTAGCTTTCGGAGAACAAATAACTCATTGACAATATAACACCTACTAAGTAAACAAAACGATTCGATCGATTCATTGGAAGAGTAATTATGTAAATTCTGTAAAAGATATAAAATTTAGAAATTCTTGTCTTTCATTGCTCACACAATAAGTTGGCAGTATCTTTTTATGATATATCGATCATTTACTTCGATGTAGTGAAGATCGGAGACGCCTCTACAAAAAAGTCTCTCTTTACGTTCACAATCAATAATAAAGCTCAGACATACGAGAAGTATGAGTAAACCTCTTCCCCTTGCGATTTAAATGAATCAAACAAGGGATGTAGATAACAAAATAAAAAAAAAAAACAACATAATATTAAATATTTACCTCTTTGTCCAGAGCCTAGCGATTCTGTCATGCTCCTCTCGGTTTTGCAGATATTGTGTTGCAATGCTACCCACCAAGGGATCGGCTAAAAATGTAATATATTGTGTATTTTACAAATATAAACTAAATGTTTGATATCTTACCAGGATTACAGTCAGTTAACAGTGAACAGATTGACAATAACACTTTTGATATGGTCAATGCTGGTGACCAATTGTCCTTAAGTATGTCCAAACATATTACACCTTGACTGTTAATGTTGCAATGATAGATTCGGGTTCGAAATGTAACCTTTGGCGGTTTGAACGGATATTCGGGTGAGAAATGGATATCAAGAAAGAAGACACCTCCTTCGTACACAGAACCAGGCGGTCCCAATATGGTTGAGACCCATTCATATAGGTTATCACCCTTGGGACCGGCACTGCAATTTGGTGGCGGATCCAGTGTGATTTCGGCAAGTTCCTTTTGTATACGTTTTGCTGAAGTTCCGAGGGCTTTTGATATTTTCGGATTTGGTTTGGGATCTTTACGTGTTTCCTCATTGCCGGAATTTGTATTATTGCTACCTGAGGCTGCCATATTGGCATTATTGGCGCCATTGGCGCTTCGTCCAGCACGTCCTGATGATGTGTTAGCAGTATTCGCAGTTGTGCTCGATGGGCCACCGCCACCACCACTAGTATTGCTGCTACCACTACCGGACCCGGACCCACTACCGCTGCTACCACTGCTGCCTGAATTGTTATTGTTACCACTATTAGCGGCTCCTGCTGACGACGATGTCGAAGACATTGTTATGACGTAATTTATTTGTTTACTATGTTAAAGAAGATCGTGATTCGTTCAATTGGTTTTTTGTTTTGCAGTCTTTCGTAAAATGCTTCAGTCTAAGGAGCTTCTTAGTTTAGCTGTAACATACAACAAAAAATATAGCATGGAATGAAAACACTGAAATGAGTCTAGAACTATGTATCATTTATTTTATGTATGTATTTCTTGCAAATGAACAAACAAATTGACGTCCTTGCAATGCTTTGTGTGGCAGCACTGCAATAAGGTCCTTGACCGATTTAATGTAGTAGTGCGGAGGAGCATGGGAACAAAGTGATAGATACACGAATGAACTAAACTGAACTAAATAAAATATTCTTGTACTTTTTGCAGCATGGATTTTGTTTTTTCTTATTGCATTTTTCTATTGAAAAACTCGGAAACTTTGCAACAAAAAATGTAACAATAAATGGAAAGGCAAAAATAAAAAAACACTTTGGAACTTAATACGGTAAGTTGTTGAGGCCTTTGTTGTTTAGCGGCCATTTTGGGAAGTAGAGTAGTAAGTGTGAAAAATCAACTTACGACGGCAGCGGCGCCGCTACCAACAACGAGGAGAACAGTTTATAGATAAATAGACGGGCGGACTGATGGATTGAAAAACATACAAATCATGAGCCAAATGACGGATGGATGACGAATCAAATGCAAAAAAAAAAATCTATGTAATTGGCTGCTATATTCATGCTACTATATCGTGTATTTAAAGCGAAAATCAATGACCATCATCATCACCTAACAATATATTCTTATTAACGCTAGCTTTCTGTTCTTTCTTAACAGACACAGATACTGCGCCGCTTCAAACAATTGAAAAAGAGACTCTCCGGGCGCCGGGATGATTGCACAATTTGTGTACGGGCGTCTTTTTAAATCTCCGCACTATAAATCACGTAACACCGAAATTCCTTTCCATATAACGAAAGACAATTTACACTTTTTCTTAAAACAGACACAAACAACTCTTTTTTTTTACTCACTCACTCATCGCTCACCCAATCTACTTCATTTTTATTTTCTGTGCTTTGCCTTTTCATTTTTTGCACACTAATTTGACTCTTCCTCTTATTTACTACTACTTACCGTCGACGCTTTGTCCGGTTGCGGCTGCACCAGCAAAACTCTCTTTCTTGATTATTTTTTTATAATATTAACTTTAGAGACTCTCCTCCTCCATCGACTGGAGATTGGGAAGAATCACGGAAAAAAATGAGTTGAAACAAAGTATCTTCTACCAAAATTCAATTGTAGCAAATCTGACAAACAATCAGCAGAGCGGCGGCAAGAAGTAAACTCGATTTCACACATAAGTTTCAGACCGATGCACAATCATCTTTTGTACAAAGAAATCAGTGTTAGATAATCCTGAAAAACTATTATGACAGTACATAGTAGTAAATACGTCCAGCCCTCGCTATGTTTCGGTTCGTTTTGGGATTTTAAATAAATTTTTACTTTGAGTTGTTATTTTTTTTACGAATTGCATTATTTTTTATATTCTTACTATTTTTCGGAAATCACATTTTTTTACATTAATTAGAGATAGTTCTTGTGTTTTCGGTAAATTACAAATTACTATTTTGTGAAACTTTGTTAATGGGGTTACGTTAAGTTGTTAGTTAATTTCATCGACTTTGCAGTGAAACGTTGTTTCGTTTTAGTGAATAGTAGGTATTATAAGTTTGTCATGAAGTTTGTAATACACAGACCCAATAAGGTATGTACATACATATTTATATTCTTGATCAGAGCGACGAAACTAGTTGATTTAGCCATGTCCGTCTGTATGGATACTGTAAATTAGTTTTTGAGCCAGAGAGCTGAGCTTTCTTTTGAAGACTCTCGGGCCACTAGGGTGGTTCCTCCATACAAACCTGAATCCAAATTCATGTTTTTATTAGTAAAACTCTTTTTTTAACTATCGACTTAATATTTGGACACTATAAGTATCTCATCCACATTCACCAACTATGTATATTTCATTTAGAGCATATTACAGTAAGGAGAACTTAGCCTTCAATGCATTAGTTTCACTAGATAAAGCCACACATCATCCAGTCTATATTGAGAATTTATGGGAAAGTTAAATTTGTGTTCTTGCCTCCGAACGCTTCATCAATGATACAGTCGATGGATCAAGGTGTAATATCGAAAAAAGGCAGCACTTTGGAAGTTAATGAAGACGGAGCCGCCACTGTTTTTTCAAGAAATCACTAATTTTTTAATTCACATAACCAAGAAAGGTGTAATGAGGAATTAACGCAACTTGAACTGGATATCGCTTATGAAGAAAAAAGCTCAGTAGAAATATGTCAGCGTCAAAATCTAACTTCCTAACAACTGCTTAACCTTGTCATGAGTTTTATTAACGAAGCCATTGGCTTTTTTATTTTATTTTTTTAACGATCCTGACAGCGAACTCAGCTTAAAAGAATGTCTAGGGTGACATCAAATATTAATTGCTACAAAGAACTTTACCTTGACATAAGGAGAAAATCTGTTCAGCAAACCGTGGACAAATTTTTAGAAAAGGATACTCCAATGACTAGAAGCTCTTCCTCAGTGAATATTTTTGTATTTATTATAATAGTATTCCTATTCAAAAGTTCCATGTTCAAGTGATTTTCTTGAGAATATACACATAAATATATCAAAAATTGGATACTATTTAAAGGAAAAATGCATGCATTTCTTAAGATATTTAAATGAAACATCACAAATCGATTTGAAATAAGAATTAATTCAAAAAATATATAATATAAAGAAATTAAGACTAAGGGAAAACTTATGTTCTGCCTTCTTAAATTTCAAAGAAGATTGTCAGTGAAATAAGTGTGAAAGATATATTAAGTATTTTCTTTCATTGACTAGACATTCAATTATTTCATTTGAAAATAAATAAATTACGTGCATGTGTGCGAATTTCATTTTAATTACTAACGTTTTATTATAAATCGTGTCAAATTATTTATGTTACTTGCTAGGTTTATCTATTTATCTGTCGTTAAGGCTTTGCGTGATTTAAAAACACGAACTGTGTTGTCAGAACCACCAGAAACTATATATTTCGGATTTGACCAGTCAATATCCAGAACTTTATCTCCATGACCAAGCAGATCGTAAAGTGGTGCTTTGGGGCTAAAAAGGGATATACAATTTATTGAAATATTCATTAAGACAAAACAAGAAAATATTATAAATACCTGCGACAATCCCAAAGTTTATTTTGATTGTCATAGGAACCAGAAACGAATAGAAATTCTTCGGTATTGGACCACATAACCGTTTGCACCCAGGCACTATGACCAAGGTAAGTGTTGCGTACAACAGATCCCTCTGAAAATATAGAATCAAATGAATAATTTATAAGTTTAAGACAACAAAATCATTGTTTAATTACTTACGATTTATACGTGAATCATAGAGACGCAAGTTTTTATCAGCCGAAGCAGTCACTATAAGGCGATTAAGTTTTGAATAACTTGCATCAAAAATAGACTTATTTGTTGATATTTCGGTTTTAATGCCTTCTAGACTTAAATCCCAAATTTTCAGAGTATGATCCCAGCTGCCAGTTAACAAAGTGCTATCGTCAAGCCATTGAACAGCTGAAATGCACTCTCGGTGCCCCTGTAAAGTTAGCTTTGGTGTCTATGGATGTTTTAGAAAAAACAAATGAAGTTTATTTCTTCTATAAGTATTGCAATAAACCTCAATCACTTACCCTAGCTCCGCCGATCTCTTTAGCTCTTTTTGATGTACCTTCGCTAATATCAGTTAGCTCTGCTGACCACACTTTCAGCATTGTATCCCAAGAGCCAGTTGCAAAACGCTTCTGATCAGGACTAACATCAACACAATCAACACCACGCTCGTGGCCCTTGCAAACAGATACGCATTCCACTGAATTCGCCCCAATAGACCATTGCCATAGCATGGCTGTTTGATCTTGTGCACATGAAACAAACCGTCCGGTTTCCTCATCCAAGGATACCCAATCAACAGCCTTAACAGGCATTGTATGCCCAGGTATGGTTAATACATGTTTGCCTTTCGATGTCCATATGTTTATGGTGTTATCATAACAACCGGTGAGTATCCATTTGCCGCGTGTCTTAACCGCAGATACCCAGTCATCATGCAACAGACAATCCTGAGGTTCGGGTGCCGGGAATCTCTCAACATATTCAATTTCGATAGCATCTTCAAAACTTATACCTTTCTCACGTAAATGATCGCACAAACGTCCACGCAAATACTCATCGAACACGAGGAAATCGAATTCTACAGAAACCTTGTTCTCCTCTAACAAAGTATTCAGTAAAGTATTTAGATCCGAAGTTGTAACACTACCTTCTATGGCATAAGGTACATCAGGCACGGCATAGCTGTGGAGGGAATTATTTTTTATTTGTAAAATTGTTGCATATGAAATAATTAAATGTTTGCACAAAAAATGACTTACTGTTCTTGTTTGGTTTTGAAATGTACTTGAACTTGGCCTTCACCGTTTTCAACTTCCATGACGACGAATGAAAGTGTTTAATAAATTAATGAAATTGTTTCAAGTTTTTATTCTTAATGTTGTTTTAATACATTTGTTGCGATTAAACACGCTTTCAGCGGTCGCAGTTCTTCTTCTTTCCGTTTCTTTGAACACGTGCGCAGTGTTGTGCAGTGCTAAAATGCATTGTGTGTAATAGTGTTGCAAAGTGGTGATCAAAGAGTGAACAATTTAAAGTAGATATTCCACACATAGATGACGCTACTATTGCTAAAATTCGTTTATTTTTGAATGAAAACAAAAAAATATTTTAATATTTTAAAAATTAAACTCTGTTTAAACATTATAATAAACATTAACTTTTTCTCTCCATATATATCCATTTTAATTGAAAGTAGTTTTAATAGTAAATTAAATGAACAACATACATAAAACCTTAAATTAAAGAAGATTATCAGTATTTAGTGGCACTGGATGTAGTTATCATTATTATCACAATCATTATTTTCATCATTCGAATTTAAATCAGAAATAAAGTTCAACATCATCACCATAGTGTCATAGAAAGTCATCATTATGAACATCGCATTGAGTGGAAAATATATGTACAATTTTAAGGGGGTATATAAATACTGCACTTGTTTTACATTTCCATTTAATGGGAAATATTTGGGAGATAAAATGGTTGTGCAATAATTTTGAAAAGCAGGCATAGACTTTCAATATGTTGATTGGTGCTTTATTTCAGTTTAATCTTTAAAATTAATATTATCCTTTCTATTTAACAATTCCAATTTAATTTCGACTATTTATTGATTTTAACAGTAAATTTTAAATTTTTAAAATTTTAAATTGACATCACTCATAAAAACTTGAAATTATTGACGATTATATGGTAAGGTTTTAGTGACACTCGATGTGGTTGCCATCATTACAGTAGAATCTCACAAATTAAAACTATAAAAAATTAGAGGAAATCGAAGCATAAAATGCAGACTGTAACGAAACAGAATCAAATAAAACTTCGAAAAAAACATTCTTCCGATGACAATGCCATTGATGAAAGGGATATATTGAATCAGCTATCTCTCAATTCTTTGCTATTGAAAGCGCCAGCAATTTAAATAAGTGGTGCAAAAAGAAGGGAGCCACCTACACACATCAAACACAATATTTTGGCGATTCGTAATGATGTCTTAATATTATACAGCAAAAAAAGGAATCCTTTATAACAAATTATTGTACGAGTATATGCACACAACTAAAATTAAAAAAATACTGTAGATTCTATTTGTTTTACTCTAATTTGCTTTATATTTTTTTTTTGATTTTTTTTTTGTATTTTTTTCTTAATTGAAATTTAACAAAAGTCCAGACATAAATTCAATTCAGAAATTCTAAAATAGTTCCAATTTGTGACCTTCCACTGTATTGTCTTCGTTATCTTAAGTGCTTAAGTTGGTCACTTGCAGACATTGAACTATTGAAAAAAAAAGACTGAAACAATTTAAAAAAAAAAACACTTGCTTTGCTGCATGACATTTTCGAAGAAGACTTAAATACTCGTATATTGTATAAAATACTTACGTTTACTCTTCAATTTGTTGGCTGCACACGTTCGGGGTATGCAATAAATATAATTATTGCCTAAAATTTATTTAACGTATTTTTCAAATAAAAAATTACATATTTTAAAGATACATATTTCCACAAAATTAAATTTGAAGCAAAAATTACTTTTAATCTACATGCATACTATGTACATACTTCTTAAGAAGGTTAAGTACGTAAGCATTTTTGAAGTGTTTACTCGATTCTGACCATGAAATACATATATCGAACAAAAGTTGCGTGTATCATTTGTACTACATTGAGCTAAGCTTAGTTAAGGGTGCCCGCTGGCAGATATCACCATAGACAAGGGATCACATAACATGAATGAACCTAAGGAAAGTTTGTCGCCAGCGGCATTAAAGACGTGTCTTGAATCAACAGTTTTCATTCATTTTGAGTGCAAAAAAAATAAAATTAATTAAAATGTAATAAAGTATAATAAAAAGTAACAACAGCAGCAGCAACCACAACAAATAACAGTTGTGGCAGCAGCCAAAGGCAACAAATTGAATACATTTCCAGTTTTTTTTATTATTTGTGGACAAGTTTTTTAGTTTTTTGTTTTGTATTTTGTCAAACTCTTCCAACTGCCTTTTTGACGAACTTATAAAAACCGCATCGCTTATGCTCGAAACAAACACTACAACAACGAACGTCTGGAAGGTAAGATCGACGTCGTGAAACTATTTAAACTACTATAAACTGAAAAAAAGCATAAAACCAATTCAAAAAGTTGGTAAAGTGAAGCAAACAGCAAAAATCTTATCAAAAAATAAAAACAATTTGTAATAGAAAAATAAATTTTGAGAAACAAAATGAAAGTGTACGCATTGTGCTTATTATTGATCCTATCCATCATTATTGCTAACGCCCATGCACGTCCACAAACCCGGGAAGGTGCTGCCTATACAAACGAAGCCATACGTCAGGCACAACAGACATTCCTTATACCAAAGGATGCACAGATTCAAAATGTTCAGGAAGGCATAGAACTGGGTGCCTATGAACAAATACCCGGTAATCAAAGGATCAATTTATTTGAGATCCTTGGCGATCAAGTGCCCTCGGAGGTGATAAACAATTTGCAGGCCCAAGTAGATCAAATCGGTAGAAATTAATTTATAAAAACAAAATTTATTATTAAGTTTAAGGAAGAAAAATGAATTCATGTAAATTTTGTATATGCATCTCAAATTTTCTATTAAATTAAAACAAAAAATAATTATGTATTAATTGCATTTATTTTATTATACTATGACAGATTAGTTTTTTATAATCTTTAAAGTCATGTGAAAGCGAAAGTAATCTTTTATTGTTTTATTGATATTGAGATGATGATGGTGATGATGATGATGTGATGCTGTTTGTGTTTTTGTTGTGAATGTTATGCATGCGTTTCGATTACATAAGTGAGAAATGATCCTCGGCAAACCAGTTGGCATGACCGCAAGGCTTTCAATTCCTCTTTTTCCCACTCTAAACTTCATTATCTTCTATTAATTTCTAATACTTCGCCATTGACTTTCTCTCAATTTTTGATTTCTTTCTTTCATATTTCTTGCATACAAATGTAAATGATCATTTATTTGTCTTTTATGTTTCTTTCTTTCTTTGCTTTTTTCCCCTTTATCTATGTATCTTGGTTTTTTTTTATCCTCAACCTTGTTGTTATATAAAAAGTGATTATTGTTAATTTTGTTTTTATATGAATTTTGCATTTGTTGCTTGTGTTGTTGTTGTTGTTGCTGCTGTTGTATTGTGGTTTCAGCTGTCGAATTTCTTAATTTATTGTAATGTCAAAATAATCGTGTCTCGTGTTTCTGGTGTTCGTTTTCTCTTCATTTGTAACTTGAACTGTTTGTTGTATGAATTGCAGTATATAATTTTACTTCTTGTTTTTTTTTTTTCTCTCTACTCGTACTTTATTTCACATTGCAACATTTAATGTTATTGTTATTTTTGTTACTTTTGAGTATATACTCATACACTTGCATATGTAATTAGGCGCCATTGTAAACCATCTGTGTGTAGAGGGTGGAGAGGTAGTACATGGTATATGAACGTATGTAAGTATGATGATTTTTGTGATTATGTAAGAGCTCCGTCAGTAGGTTCGTGATAAATCAATTTATTGTAGTTGCTTTTGTTAATGTCATTTAAATGGTTTTTTGCACTTTTTTTAAGCAATTAAATTCATCATTTATTCATTATGCATTCTTCATGAGTTTGAAAGAGCGCATTTGTATAAAGAATAATCAATCGATCGGTTTGACTGTTGAGAGTAAATTTGCTGTTAGAGAAATTTAAATAATCAATTAATTAATTTGTTTAAGCTATTCGTTTGAAAATAAGTACATATATCCATATAAATATATGTATTTCTTTTGCAAGAGATAAACCAAGCAAGATTCTTTAAAGTCCTAAGAGATTGGTGATTTAAGAAGATAAGAAGGATACAAAATTGCTTTCTATTAGAGCATTTGTCTCAAAATTTTTCAGCCTTGGGGCCATACTGATTTCTTCAATGAGTTCCAAGGGACAACACCGTCTTAATTTTCCTGCCAGTATATATAATTGCTATCATTCTTTGCTTTTTTATCCAACTTATACCAACAACATTAAGCCATTAGCTGTCGTGGGCCGGTTTGAGGACCGGAATTAGCCGTAGTTTGGAGATCAATGTATTAGAGCAATGCCCTGCAACGTCCAACTTAAAAGTTTGTTATACAATATATTTTTTTTTAACTCTTCTAATTCTGTGGCTATTTAAAGGAATTAGTTTGCCACATGCTAAGTCGAGTATTTCATCTTGCAACTTTTAATCTTAGTCATATGAAATAATTAGATTTTTTTGATCAACGAATGGGTGGGAAGTTGCAATAGTTGTGGGAATCTACACATAAGGAGTCAAAGGTCAAAAATTTAAATTACTTAAGATTATTAGAAAAAAAAAAAAATTGATGGGATAGGAGTGCTTGCTACTAGAGCAACGTCCTATAACATCCACCTTCACTAAAGTCGCTGCCGATAATATCAGTAATCAATTTCGTAAGTATTAAATACTCAAGTAGTAGGAAAGTGAGAAAGTAGCATCCGATTGATTCGATGTTTATTTCGAAAGTCTGAATAAAGTTAAGTCGAGTCGAATTCCATGTGATCTTGTCAGACTTCGTTTCGCAAGTGCAGTCACATGTAAAGTCAATTTAGTTTAAGTAAGAACCTAACATAGTGAAAAAGTGCAGCTTTAAACAAATTCAAAGATTAGTAGAGAATTGTAGAGCGCAACATAAAAGACACCCAACGGAATGAGAACATGTAACTCAAAATGTGAAAATCGTTATGTTTTATGTAATATTACATAGTCCAGCACACTACAAGACTCCAATTGATTAGGCGCAAAATTAGAAAACTCCATTCCCTTGATATTTTACGAAATTGTCCTAACATTATTTTTATTAAACTAATTGGATTCGGTACCACAATGGTGTATGGCATAGACATCACTTTTACTTTCATATATTCTATCTATACCTATCTATGTATCTATCTATATATAAATTGAGACTTAAAAGTGCTACAAAATATTTTGTTTTATTTAAAATCAATCTACAATAATTCGTTTCTGTTAATATATTTTTAAAATCTTTACCAATATCTGAGATAGTAGTAAGTATATGTAGATCAATTTATGCTGGTAAAAATATGTGGAATCCTCAAATCTTTAATTTAATTACATATATCTATAAACAATTATTTAAAGTATATTAGTGCGCCAAGCTGACATCCTAGATCCGCGGGTTCGATTCCCGATCAAGTCTGGTGCTGCACTTTCCTAATTTCCTCTAATCCGTTCTAACTCTCCCCCTGAGCTAAAGGCCTTTGTTGCTATTGCTAATTATAATCTTAGTTTAATACACATGCATACATTTAAAGTATATTCAATTACTTTCGGGGCCACAAGGTCAAATAATTTATCTCTAATAGATTATTTTGTTTTTAACTTTTGGTTGATCAAACCCATCAAATTGTTCATTTTTATATGGTTTTGAAAACATGAGATTTAAAATAATATGTTTATTATATTCCTTTCTTAATGTATTGATACTTATACTTTAGGTTAGTGATACTAAACCAAATAAAATAATTCACCTCTAGTTGTAATCGATGTAGAAACACAATGCCGTTTGACAGTATTATATCATTATTTTTATTAAGTAGAATGTTGTAATCGTAGTCATTGTTTACCGATTTTATTTGAAAAATGTGGAGATTCATACATAATTTTCATAAAGAGTCTTGAAAACTGTTTGTACAAATTTTACTTATAAGTATGTAGAAAACTTCAAACAAACAACCTACCATCAATTTATGAAATTGTTTTTCAAATATTTGGTAAAAGATTGACGTCCTGCCGAGCCAGCAGAGGATAGCATTTTTGTTATTATAAACCGGAACCATTGTACTCGTACATTAATTTCCAAAAAAAAAAAAAAAAAATAAAGATTTCACACAATTTATGTCTTTGATTTAAAATTTAAAAGGGTACCCTTCGTGGCGGCTTCTTTTGAAATTTGATTGAAACCTTTTCTTTTTTGACACAAAAGTCTAGGTATACCCGGTATCGGCGTCTCAGGATATTCAAGGCCAATGCTTTTTTGTAAATATCTTGTTTCCTAATCTTTGAATAAAGTTGTAGAGCATAACATTCTTTACAAATTCAGTCTGTGATAGTTTTTCATAAAAGTAACCGGTCTTGAGATAGAGCGCGAAGAGTGGAAAGAAAAATGAGTCAATGGTTCGTTACTTTTACACATTTTGATGTGTAGGAGTGAAACAACTTAATAGAAAATTATGCAAAAAATGCCAGATATTCCTTAGATTATTTCCAAAAGCTCCCAAAACCCCGAACCAACAGAATCGGTCCATATTTGTGGATTAAATTTTGCATATAAAGCTTAGAGACATATTTTAAAATCAATTGTGAGTTACAACAAAATGGAATAAGTATTATTCTTTCTATCATGTCCCTGCATTTCCTCAATTATGCACATTTTGTTCAATTTGCTTAATTTTTGTTCAAACAAATGTTTCCACCGAATTTCAGCTTTTTATCTTGCATTCAAATAAATCCTAATTTAATTGGATGGTTATATAACCTTCTTATCAGTTTATTATTCTCATAAAGGGGAGAATTAAAATATGAAAATAAAAATATTCTTTATATTCTTTCATCTTAGTTTAAACTTTATTAATTTCAAATATTAAAATTATTATTATTAATCATATATAAATTATAACTAAATTAATTTATAAATTATAGTTAAGCATTTTTAATTTTAATTTTATTGTAATATTTATTTAAAAATATTTTAATTTTCATTTTTTTTCCGATTTTATTTCATTTAAAATAAATACATATATAAATTTATTTAATATTTATGATTATTAAATTTAATAGTTTCGTTTTTCGTAAATTCTTAAACTTGATTGGTTTTTGAATTAAATTAAATTAAATTATATATAATTATGATTTATTAATTTTTTTGTTCTTTTAATTAATAAAACTATTATTGTAATTAATTTATTTAAATGATTTATGAAATGGGTTTTCTTTTGTTTTTCTAAATTATAAAATGACTTTGATTTTTGACACTTTTTGTTGTAGTTGTTTTACTAAATTTTTGTTTTCAATTTTCATATTTTAGAAATAAATTAAATAATTAGAATAATATAAATTAAAAACTTTTATTAAATTCAGTCTAAAATAAAAGCTTTTCAAATTGATACCATTAAAATATAATCACTAGATAAATTTGTTCTCACTTTCAATAAGCATTACAAATAAAAATTTAAATAAATTATATATATAAATTTATTAAACAAACATGAAATGTTGAATTAAATGATGATGACTAAAGAAAAGGGAGGCACTCAAAAAATGGGAGTCAAAATGGTAATACTACTATTACTACTACTACTATTGATGATGATGATAATTTTGAAAGTGAATGATGTGTGCTGTGCATGTTCAAGAATTCAAATGTCCACTTAATTTAATTATCTTTTGTAATTTTTATAATTACTAAACAAATTTAATAGATTAAAAATATTTTGTTTAAAAATTTTTAAAGTTTCCTTAATTTTTTCATTTCTTTTTTTTTTACTTATGTTTGTTGTTGTTTTATTGCATTTTGCGAGCCCAGCTTTACTATTTCTTAAGAAAAATCTCTATATTGTAGTAGTTAGTACTAAACATAGATATTTCTGTTGTATTCTGTATTCCTGTCTAATTCCTTTGTAGTGAGTGAGTAGTTTTTTTTTTTTTTTTGAATAAATCTTATTGGTTCTCATTATATACACATACTACTATAATATCAAAAAATTCAAAAATGTCTGATCTCTTATTATGCTATTTTAACTAATATGTAATATGATTTTTAGTAAACTCTATGCAAGTATAACCTTTGTATTCGTTGAATTACAGCATTAGGATTGCCCGCTGTATCCGCTGGTTCTGCACTCTTCTCGGCACGTATGTTGGCCTTATCGGATTCAAACATTTTCGCTACATTATCTGCTTTGTCTACGGTCTCATCTAATTTTAAACTTTCTGCATCCAATTTGGGATCTTCTGCAGGCTCATCACCTGATTGTGTGATCTCATCTATGTCAAGGTCATTGGAAGCTCGACGTGTTGGCTTCGGTGTTGTGTATTCCCGTTGTTTCACGACTGTTGAAGCAACTGCCAACATTTCTCCACTGCCACTACCACTGCCACCTCCACTGCTGATCATGGCTTCAAGTAAATCCGATTCTTGTGAATCTTCATCACTAGTATCATTGATTTTTGTGATCTTATCCAATTGAAAATCTGTGATATTCTGTATTGTTGCTTCGGCAGATGTTTCTTCTCCAGAATATATTAAAGGTACATTCACACTAGCTTGAGGTGACAAAGTATTGCTCATGGCACCGCTACCGCTACCATTATCTATATCCATAATGGTTGGATTAATTCCGTCGAGTTGCTTCGTTTGTTTATGCATATCATAGGTGACAACAATGCTACGTTGTTCTTCTTTTAACTCCACTTCACCAAGATCATCGGTTTCGACTAATGGTAAATCACGTAAGCTAAAATCATCTTCGGGTAATGATGGATATGCTGGATTTACTTCATTAGGTGGACTATCCTCTTCTTCTATTTGTTGAATACTCTCAGTTGTGGATTTTATTGTTATCATATCAGTTGAGCTTTCAGCATCGTAAATATCTGTAGAGTTGTTTTCATATACAAGACTCGATTCTGAGACATCATACATTGCATTTGTGCTACAACTATCACTTGGATCTTGGCAATCACGACTTGTGGTGGATTCTTTTGTAGCTCTATGTGGGGGTTGTGGAGTAGTAGTAGTTCTGGTTGTTGTTGTTGTAGTCGTAGTACTGGTAGTCGTAGAACCTAAATTTACAAGTTATTTAAATGAATTTATAAAAATATTTAACTTCATCTCACCTGGTATGTTAGTTTTTTCAGAGTCTAACAGTTTTGATTCATCTATGATGATATTTGGACCATCTGTAGTTCCCAAAATATGATAAATATTATCACTACCTGCTGTTTCTGGTTCATTTAAGCCATCGAAATCATTCGATACAAGCAAACTTTCCTGATTGGCACTGATTTCTGGTCCATTGGGTTCTTTAGCAACTCCTTCTGTTGTTACCATATATTCACGTTTAATATACATTTTTGCGGAATCTTCGACACCCGATTTGTCTACGACAATTTTGATAGGAGAATCTGTCTCATACTCATAACCAGGTACATCTATTATGCTTATCTCGGGAGTGATAGATGGCTCTAAGCGCAAAGGGGCTACAACATCCGATTGTTGATTTTGAGCTTTTTCGGTTATTGTATTACTATAAGCTATGGAAGCGACCAGCTTTATACGTTCACCAGTATGTGTTGGACTAGCTTTTTCGGGAGCTTTTAAATCAATTGTATTATGATTGTTGTTGTTGTTCATTTTGTCTACACTAACAGAGCTTTTATCTGTATCAATGGATATGGTTTCGTTTGTTGTTGGCAAAGGTGTTTCAATGTTTAACGGTTTTATTGGTGAAATTACAGTTATTGATGATGTTGATGTTGTTGCAGAGTCAACGGTTGTACTTAATGCTGCTGTTGTTGTTGTACTTGTTGTTGTTGGTCCCTCAGTTGTACTCGATGATTTACGCATTTGTATTAAAGGTTTTGTCTTTGGTTTTGTATCTGTTATGCGTATCTCAGTTGGCTTAGTGATCTCCTTAATAGTAATATTCCAATTGTAACCGGGCATTTCTAGTTTCTTTGCAGTAGTTGTTGTTGTTATACTAGATAAAGTTGTCGATAGAACTAATTGAAATTAAATTAATTAAACCGATTATTTTATTACTTAGTTTATGTATGAATATATTTTCATACTTACTTGGACAATTATCATATTCTGGACAACAACGTCCATCTATATAAAGTGGTTTACAATCATCACGATGGAAACATGTTACTGGACTGCAATTTATCTCACCACCTGTTTCAAGATATTCACATAGTAAAATAAACTAAAGTTTGTAAATATAATGAATGTATCATCACTTAACATACCTTTGCAGTAGCAGACAGTGCACGGATTATTCTGATCAGCTAATATATCTCCATTACGATATGTTTTGCCATCCTTTTCGCAATCTGAAATCGTTTTGTAAACAAGAAGTAAAAACGTTTTGCATAAATTTCAGCATTCGAGTCGAGCAAAGTTATACTTAAAATTGCACCACTTACCGCATTTGTAGTCGGGACAACAGTGTCCTGTCTTCTGTATTGCAAGGCAACCGGGCTGTTGCTCACAATAAGCTGTGTTTTCTGGCACCCAAATACCATCCAATAGACAATGACCTAAATAATGTTCACAGAAGTTTCAAAGCAGCAGTGTTGGAAAATATTACATTCGCGAGTGTTGTTATTGTTGTTGTTCATACAAAAAAAGTAGAAAAGAGTTAAAAATGGAAAAATAAAGAAAAGTTAGTTTCGGTTCCATTGAAAATGTAATATCCTTCCTTTATACTTATAAAGATACATATTTATGCTTTATAAAACTTAATTAAAAATAATAAGTTTATATATTGATGTTGTACATATTCTATAGTAATTATTTTAGAGAAACAATTTTTTAACTTATGAGGATGTTCGAACTCATATAATGACTTTTTGTCAAGTTTGTGAACTTTTTTTATGAAAATAATGAAGTTTTATTTATATAAATTGAAAACAAATTACATTTTTATAAGGTTTTATAATAAAAATTGATTAGATATTAATAGTCTCATAAAAGAATTTAGAAAGTTTTATAAAAAATCCCAACATTTTTTTTTTAAAATACAATTGAATCTCAATATACAAAATTGAAAATAAGAATTTTTTATTATATTTGCAGGAATTTTCATATAAAAAAATTCATGTTAATTTATTTTTTTTATTTAATAAAATAAACTCATGGACCCAACCAATGATTTCTTTGCCGAATCGTTACAGAACTTTTATATAAAATATCCTTTATTTAGTAGCCTGCCATTTCTCTTTAGCTTTTGTTTGCTTTTGAGTAAATAAGTAGGTATGCGATGCATTTTTTTTGTCTAAGAAATAAAACAACACTATTCACTATTGCTTAAACCAATATGGATGTTTCTTTTGAAATTCCACCATCTGTTTACTCAGAATATGACTTAAGCTTATACTAATATTGAATTTGATGAACCATGTTTGTCATTTGGTTTTTGTATACACTGCAATATCAATGCACTGGAGATGTTCTTTTATTATAGTAAAAATTGAAATATTACAACTTCTTAAGTTATTAGTACAATTCTCACTTAGTGTGTAGGGTACAAATTGTAGTATAGACATAGAATAGCACATTATTTTGCTGAGATAAGCAAACATAGATAGACTTCTCTTTCTCTCCCTACTTTTCTCTGAAGTACTACTACTATTAGAAAAGCTGAAGCATTTGCACATTATATGATTTTCATCTTGTTCTGTTCTATTAGTTTACCTTGTGGTAGCAGTGGTTCAATCGGTTGAATCTCCATTGAGTTCGGTACTTGTTCCTTGGCCTGTGCTTGTGCTGTTGGCTCAACTGGCAGCATTGCGTTTGTGGTCACATCACGCAACGCTCTTTGCAATAGTCTCGTACCGTCGACATTGCGATTGTCTGTGGGTACTGGAAAGGAGAGCAGAATAAGTAAAAGAGGTGAACAACATGAAAACAAGAATCAAAAAAATACATAGAAAGAAAAAGTAAAGACAATGAATACATTGCACGGCGCGTTCAGGTTACTCTATTTTGAATGACATTTTGATAACAGTTTTTCCTTTTAAGTATGTCGTCGTTGTTGTCTTTGTCGTCCTTGTCGTTGATTTTCCATTCTTTCTTCGAAAGTGTGTTGGTTTCTATCTAAGTATCTGTGGGTATCTTTGTGTAAATGCGTATGTATTTGTGTGGGTGTGTTTGTATTGTGTAAACTTGAAGTTTCTGTTTATTGAAGAGCAAGTAGCGCGAATTGCTATTTCAAGTTAATGCAGCAAAAGTTTAATGAGTTTAGTTTTGTGCTTGAAAGTTTGTCTTACTAACGTTTTCTATTGTCTAACATTCAACGTGATTGTCATCAAGTGTCACGATGTTTTTCTTTGATTGGCTTTTGGTTAAATCTTTTGTTGAAGCAAAAATATCAAACTAAAATTCAAAATATAACACAATACAAACAACAACAAAACTGTTTCTCTACAAATTGCCTTTGGTTAACAGATCAATTGATAGCTAAGAAGCTAAGAATTCATTGGGATTACCATAATGCCATATTATTGTATTATCAAATGACTAAAAATTTTAAAAGTGAACAGAATCTTTTGATTTCGCTATGCATAGAATGGAAAATGATACTATAAGCGCATTAATCATTCGCACTGTTGTACATCATGATGGATGGATGACAACAAAAGCACTAGTTATTCTTGTTACTACTCGTATATTCCTTCCTTCATTCATTCATTCATGTATTTTTGCATTCATTCAAATTTCCTTTCATCATTTTAGTATTTTTTTGTGCTCTGTGTTTTGTGTTTGGTGATGCTCATTAACCAAAAAGGAGTTGGCATATGCTAATCAGTTTCAAAGAATTTTTATTTTTTTCCTTTTGCATTATATGCAATTTAAAACTTTCAGACTTCCGGGCTGAATACAATATAGAATGAACTAAATTTTAGTCAGTTTTGCTTTATGTAATAGAGATGATCATAAGAACTATTAAATCTCATGACAAAATAAGAACTATGGAAAAGCGACTCGGAACATTAAATTCTTCAATGAAGCTAAACTTGTTGAGAAAATGAATTGAAAATTGCCAAAATGCAAATTTAAATTTCTAAGTCAGTTGTTACAATTATCACAAATGATTATTAATATTACTTAATTGGAATTCATATAAAAACTCATTTTTATACCATTGGTTTGTATAGACAAGCTCATTGATTCAATCAGTAAAATTTTAAATATCTTCTGTTTACTATCATTTTATTTGTTTCATGAAGCCTCTAATAATTCATTAAAAAATATGAGTTATTCATAGAAAAGTCAAATGAGAAATGAACGGTTTATCAAGCTGAGATTGTTATGATTTTTATATAGGGACTACTCTATTCATAAATCGAAGAATTAATTATTTTAGAGTATGCAGTATTACAAATATCTTCAGCGCAATGGATACAAAAATACGCACATAAAGGACACTGGATTTCCATGTTGTGTAGATTATTTCCATATAATCATTCTCTAAGGGGGCCTCCGATATACAATATGATTCTATGTCTAATACAATAATTGCTTCTCACACAATTATGTGACAAAAAGTATAATAATAAAAAATAATTTTTTTGTGCTTCCTCATTATAATCATTATTATTCTGATGACGCAAATATTATATATCTTTGCTTATTATCATTGGCTTCAGTAGCTAAAAACTTATTATGCTAGAATCTTTTGTTGTATTTAATGTATCTATATTTATTTTTTTATAAATTGTTACCTGTGTTCTAATCAGATCTTTTCTCAGAATCTTATGAATAGCATGAATACTATTTTAAATGTATTATTATTATTATTATCTATTTTTGCTGTTGCTTTGTATTCTTCGTTTTGATTGTAATTTATATATATTTGTCATAAGTATTAAGAACCACATAAAAATTAAATTATATGTGAAGTAAATAACCAATGACTGTTATATGCTTAATTTTTGTTTTTTGCATATTTTAGTGAATTTCCGCATTCTTAAATTTAACCCAAAAACTGCATATCTGTATAAAGACACTTTCTTTCGTATTTGCGGTTTTGTATCTTTTTTTGTTATTGTGGCTGTTGTCATTTTCGAGATGCTCTCGTTGATTCATACATGATGAACTCATGTTCTTTCTCTCATGTGAAATTATTGCATATAAATTTTGTTAATGGAAATGTCTTCAAAGAAATTTATTTTAAAATCGAATTAAAAAAAAAAATTCTTCGATTGCAAATTTAACGGTTTTAAATAACGAAATTCATTGGAAAAGATAAAAAAGAAATTTAAGAGTTTTTATCTTATTTAAATGAAAATTATTTCACAGACACTTAAACGCACATAAAGTGTTTTAAAAAAAATTTTAAAATTAAATTTATGATTTTGAAGAAACTTAATCAGGAAATTAAAAATTATAAAAACATAAAAAGAAATTTATATCTAGGGACTTGTAAATCCTCTCGTTCCGTCACATAGACAGGTGTAGTGATAGGCTAAAGTCGCATATCAACAAGTAAGCATCTGCTTTGACCACAAACACCTCCCGAAGAAGGTTCAAGTGTCTTCACTGAGATGACCACTGGGTACACAAACGTCAAATAAAATCAAACTTTTCCCTATAAATTATTTAGACTAAGTCATATGCCAATTTTTAGATATACTGTCACATAACTTTTTTGTAGACGTTAAGTTAGGTGTTTAAAGTTGTCCAATTAAAATAAAAAATATAAAAAAGAGGTAATTTTATGTTTCAATTTGTCATTAACAAAATACAGAATTTTCACTACAAATTTTACAGAATTTGAAAACTCTTCTCAACTTAGTTCAGATTGTAATTTAAATTATCTTCATAAAAATTTGGTTTCAGTAGCAATAAATTAAATGCATTAATGAGCATTTGTTCCAAATACTTTAGAAACTGTAAATAATTTGTGTATGCACTTAAAGAATGTCTATTAAAAAGAGTATATTTTAGTCTACTTAAGAATAAATATATGTAAGTATGTATAACTTTTGCCATCCACACACTAAGGACAACCACAAAAATACAAACAACAACTGAACAACAATAACATTAACAAATGAATGCGAATAAACACAAACAAGTCTAACTATTAATAATACTTAAGAAACGTTTACATAAAGCCAAATTCACTCTTAGACACGTCGACGGAGTCAACAACTACAACTACAACATATGAATAAGTAGAAAGTTGATGATGATGACAACAGGCAATGACAACTACAACAAGAACGTCGACAACAAGAGTCTAAAAAGTAGGATTTATCCCATTGATATATTTGCGGGCAATTTTCAGCGACACATTTAGATGATATACACTGAAACAGAATTTCCATAAAATATCTAGAAGTAATCAAGAGTTATTTTCAAAGTAATAATCATTTTTTATTTGTTTGCATTAAAGGACGTCAAAACTGTTTCGAACTTATAAGATCAGCAGACAACTTCACACAGTAGTCATTAAATCATCTAGTCGATAGCAAAAGAGTGTTCGATGATTCGCTTTTTAATGGCCAACAAACTTTAACAGATATGAAGTTATTATGAATAAAGGCCACTCTAGGTCTCTAAACACACCCAAGAAATTCAAACAACCACTTCCAACTAAGAAACTTGTAGGTAATGGATTATTTTAGTTCATTATCTGACTCGACTAGAAAAAAATCATTGAAATATGTAATGCCAAACCTTGAAAAACAATTGTCGAGATATTAAGAAGTGAAGAACGATTTGCTTTCTATATGACAGTGTGCGATCAATATATAGATCAATAAATAATGTGGATGGCATTATTGGGTTTTTCAGGCAGAATGAAACTATGAACAATTGATTTAAATAATAAATAACATTAAACTCACATCTCTGATCTTAGAAATGCTAAGACATCCACGTGGACTATAATGTAACGCAGTTCTCAAAACTATACTTTACCTAAACATAAAGGATTTCTTATATTACATTGAGTTGATAAAGCAAAAATAATGCTAACATTAATAATGACTCTCGTACAAAATTGTAACAATATGCTTACATTACATCGAATGATTTTGTGTTCAGTGTAATACAATCAACAAATCATGCAACATATTCAATTTAATGCGTTTCATACCACAAACGGACGAGAACGGCAACGACAATGACAACAATGATGAGAATAATGACAATGATGACTATGATAATAATGTTGATGGTAATGATAATAATGATAATGATGACGAAGACGAAGACGATAAAGTAAAATGCCCTGCGGTTTCACTAAAGGCATATTTTGGCTTGACTTCATGTCCTCTTGATCTTATGCCTTTAGTTTAACAAAAGCCTTGGGATAAGAAGACGCGGCATGCGGTAACTTTCATTTAATAGACAGACAAACAAAGCGTTGCAGGACTGTGGTAAGTATAAGCTACTTGAATGTTTCATTTCGTGTGACCTTAAGAAGCTGCCTGACTTTGTTATTAGATTTTCACCAAGTAGCTGGCTGATTGCTAAATATCCTTTGGACCCTGGTGTGTCTTGTAGTCACCACTCTCTTACTAAACGCTTGAAGTCAGTAAGTCGCACATTGTGAACTGCTTTTGGTTTTCATTATTTACTTATATGAAAGATGTTTTTTGGTCAGAGTATATGCATTACATGAATGAATGATTGAACAAAATGATTGAATGAATAATTGAATGAATGAGTCAAGTGTATTAAGATACACTACTGTGCTGTTCTTGATGGTCGTGGTGATGTGATGAAAATGCATAAAATCCTTGAGGTTTGATGAATTCTGGAAATTCATTTCTAACCACAACCAGGTAGTTTATAATTGTTGTGAAAATGTACTACTGAATTGGACAGTTATGGGAATTAAGATTTTGATTAATGATGGTTTTGTTGTTACAACTATTCTTGTTATGCAGTTGAAACTTGTAACTGAATTTGGTTAACATAATAATGTACTAAGTAGAAGGACAAAAAGACAAGTCATAAGCTTCTAAACTTTTGCTCTGTATATATAAATGTAAGCCTTTGAGTCTTCTAAAAGTTTCTGTTGACTTAAGCATTTAACTGACCTTGATAGTATTTTTAAAAATTATCAATTGTTTAAACTGTCCCCCAAAGACACACCTTAAATTAAATTCGCATGACATAAAAAATTTGTTAAAAAATATAAATGAATTCAACGAAGTCCACGTAAAATTTCATAAAGTAGATGATTAAAAAAAAAAAAAGTATATATTGTATTGTAGTATCTGACATTCATGTAGGAGTGTTAAGTATTATTATTATTACTGGATGTAGTTGTTAATTCGTAACTCGTTTGGGGCACGTGCAACACGCTTGGTTATGTGGCACAACCCCAGACATTTATAACAAGCGCCATGAAACCGAACTACTCATATTAATATAAAATTAACAAAAAAAAAAAATATATATATATATATTATACAAAAGGCAATTGTAGACAATGATGCAGTGGGCAGATCTCACGTGAATGAACTGATCCACCTACTAAGTAATTGATATGTTAAACATAAGAAAACCATTTTACTGACATCAACACACTGACAATGAAAACTGAAAACGTTAATTGTGATATTGTTTTCAGATACAATATAGTATAATAATAATGGACACACAATGCTGCACTGTATTCCAGGTTGTAATTGTAAAATGCTCCATTATTAATTTAAATATTCTATACATTCATTTATCATAAGTATATCGTATATACTAAACGACGGGGTCACAGATAATAGCTATAGATACAAATATACCTACTATATATCTAAGTATATTAATATTATAGATAAAGCACACGCTGTGGGCGATAAACACAATTTGATAAAATATTTTGGTGCAGATACTAAATTCACCAAAGCAACTATAATTTAAATAGTAAATATAACAACTGAAATGGACAACAAATTTCACACGTTTTCATCGATAATATAAATGAACAATTGCAATGAGTATCACACTAATAAAAGATGGCAAGCGACAGATATTTATTTTAGTAGAAAAAGTGTGATATGTGAGATACTTTTGTATTAAAGATAAATATATGTAATTGAAGCAAAAATATCTAAGCAACGTAACAGACAATTGTTTAAGTGATTATGCTGATGTTTCTAGATACTCGTACACTATTCTTGTGTATGATCATCATTGCTTGTTTGTGATTATTTAAATGAACAAAAAAAAAAAACACAGTAGCTTAAAAACATGACAAAACGTTTGCTTTAAAATTTGAATAAATTTTGTGTTTTGTTTTATGAATTGTATAATACTTTTGATTGAAGCATTTATCATGCTTGCGATTTTTTGTTATTATTTTTGTTGTTCTGTTTGTTAACACATTTTTAGTGGGCGTTGCTTGCTTTGTTTAGCCTCGAGCAAAGGAAGTATCTTTGTATCTATATGCAATATAGTATGACTGACAAAAGTGACTGTTCGACAATTTAACTGGCTCACTAACTGACTACTTGAATGGCACATAGACAATCCGACTGACTGATTTACTGAATAACAGACTCACTGACTGACTGACTGACAAATGAATGTCTGACAGATTGAATGTTGGTAGTTAGTTGTCTTGCGATGAGTTGCGTTTTAATGGGCCGCTGTGATTGTCGCTCATTTATCATTTGAGTATGAAAATAGCTCAAATAATAAAAAAGATACTTTGCCATGAACTTGAATATACAATATAAAAAGTAAAAATACTCCTAAATACTTTTTGTTGTTTGTTTTGTTTTTTTTTTTTTTGCTATTTGTATTTGTATTTACATATTTGTTTTTCTTTTGAGTAAGCGACGTTTCAATTGAATTCTGAAGGCATCTTCCAATAAAATATTTTCTATGATTGACATTTTGTTCAATATTCAATTGTGCAAATGATGAGGTTTCCTTCTTCTTTGGTGGAAAATGTGTACTTAATTTGTATTTAATTGATTGCATCTTTAGATTTAGAAATAAAATTTCAATACCAACTGAGATTCTTATCGAATCTGGATGAATATTGAAATATGTTTTTTTTTAGTTTTTTCATTATAAATTTAGTTTTCATCTTCAAAGTAATATAAAGTTTTATTTTATACTGTGTCTTATTGTTCCAATTTTTATATATATTTAAAGATATGTTTCAGAATTATAGACAAGCTCGTTATTCTATTAAAGATAAAACTCTTTACAAAGAATTTTAAATAATTTTAATATTTTTTTTTTAAATGACAACTTAAATTAGCACTGAAATAGCGTATTAGCCCAGTAAAATAAGGTGAAAGAAGGGTAAATCTCGTATTTCAAGGTAATAAGTTGAAAATTGGTGGAAGCCTTTGTTTTGACATTTTACACATTACGTCAAAAGTCTAGAGGTGTCCGATGCTGGCGTCTGAAGATATTCAAGGTCAAAGTTCACTAACATTATGATGTCTCTAATTATATTTATTACGTGTTTATATGATCCCAGTAAAAAGCATTTGAAACATGTTCATACAAGTTGTGGATCACTTGAGAACGGCTCAATGGATTTGACTAATACTCTGTGGTTGTTTTCATAGTAATGCAAGGTATAAGAATATAAAAGAGAAGTTTTGGAAAATACACCGGAAAATTCGGAATTGTTGGTTTGAATTTTGCTATTTTTGTTTCATCAGCTCAGGGGACCAACGGCTTATGAGTAACATGAGTCAAGACAATTATTATCAAATCATTGAATGGCACGACTATTACTATCTATTCCATTTTTTTTTCAGTGTATGTTGTTTTATCATTAACAACTATATGATAGAAACAATATAAGAATATTGTGGCTTAAGGTTGGGTAATAGATTAATAAAGAATTCTTTACTCTGGAAGTGTACAATATGTAATATAATCTCTTGAAACTATTATTTCTAATGTTCATTTCAATAATGAAAACTTGGAGTATCATCAAAATGACTAATTTCATCAGTGAGTGAGTATCTCATGATAGTAATAAAGTAATTAACTCTAAAAAAAAAGATTTATATATCTATTCATAAATGATTTGTAATTTAATTTTTTCTCCTTTGTATTTTTTTTTTCAGCAATTTAAGAACTATTTGCATAAGATTTGATGATTTAAAGCTTTTAACTAATGTATGTACATATGTAATTACTTAATATATTTGAAATCCAGATAAGAAGTTTGAAAAAAAAAAACTAACAAAAAATATAATTACAAAATGAAATGTGTGAACAAAAATAGAAGAAAGAAAGAAATAAAGAAATAAAGAAACAATGACAAAAATAAAGTAAATTTAAAATGAAAACCAGTTTTATTACAATATTTAAGTAAAAACTCATGTCACTTTCATTTTAGACTTTGAGACTTTTCTAAGCGAGACATTGGCATCAAAAAGTATTTTGTAATCGTAAAACTGCTAACATTACTAACTACTTTAACCTACACTCACTCACCTAATCGCACTCAAATACACGTGCGTATCTATGTAAATAGTCGTATGGAGACCTAAAGAAATGTTAGATGTGCCGAAAAAACCACACATTAATACGAGTAAAACTTCTAAAATGAAAAATGTTTAACTTTTACTTTCTTATTTCAAGTGACACTTGGCACGCTTTTGGTTGTTCAAACATTGAACGCATAATTTGGAGACAAAGTCATAGTAGTTTGAGTCGGTTCAGTTGACTCAACCAACTTCAACTTACCTTAACTCGAAATGTAAATTAACATTTGGAATATAATGACGCTTTTGCATACCAAGCCAAGCCAAGCCAAACGGTAAGTGAGCAGCCTCAACCAACAAATGCCTTTGTAAATACACTATATAGTACTCAATGAGTATGGGGTCTAAGTAAAGTGAGGTGAGTAAGTAAGTGTTACGAGTCAGTCAGTCTGTATAGGTAATTATATTGTGGTCACGTTTTAAGTAAAGCATCTGTTTTATGTTCAGTGTATATAGTAGTATGAAGTATATATTGTATTACAGTGATCTACAAAATAAAAACCCTAAACTGAAAAGAGTTCAACAAATGTAAGTACCTACTACTTACTATGTTACATGCCATTTTGCACTAGTTGATAATTCCAGCTTGGCAGCCAATGTAGGCTTTGTTTCAGTAGCAGGCAGCACTCTATGTCAAGTGTCAGTTGAACTAATTGACTTTCTTTGTCTATGAATCTACAAGTATTTTGTTTCTTTTTATTGAGTTAAATATTACGCAGACTCAAGTAGTCTGTACAATTTAATTGACATTGACAATTGGCTACATTTAAAGACATTAAGCTTATTATTTAAACAAATGTAAACTTTAATTTCATTTAACTTCTTCATTTTCATGTTAAGATAAGAATAAGATACTTAAGTTTCACAAATTCAGTTTAATTTAATAATTCTTTTTCTGAAATTTATCTTTTGTTAAACTATTTCTTTAATAATAATAGTAATATTTGTATATCAAGCGAAAATGTCAAATACCTTTTGTTAAGTCTAACTGTCCCGGCATGCTTTGCTACTCCCTGGTAAAATTTTATGAAAATCAGCTTCGAAAGGGATTGATAGAAAGAATGATTTAGACTTTTTTGTTATTTTTTTTTTGTTTTTGTTGAAACTTTCTCGATTTTGATGAAATAAACTCTATTAGTTACAGGAAGCTTGCTTCAATGGACCAGTGAAACCCGCATTCAAATATGTTAAGCCATTTCTGAAATTAGGTTGCACAGACAACTAAAAGCTTTCGATTTTATAAATAGATAGATATAGATTTGGTCTACCAATTTTGATCGATTCTGTAGGTGGATTTTGATAAAATAAACACTATATGCTTCTCACAATGAAGCTTCTTATCATTTAGTAATTCGTTTTTGAATCCAATGAGTGACTTTTATGTGATGCACGCACACACAGACTTTGTATAATGTATTCGTAGATATACAGTATAGTTGATAAGATTTTAAGTATTGTTGTTTGATCTAATCAATTTTGGTTTATTATCAAAAATAAGCTAAAGTTTTTATTGGTTATGGAAGAGGGATATTGTATGGTTAAAATTGTTATACATATAACACCAGATCCAACCGAATTTTTAAACTCGGAATCATTGAGGACATCTCAATGAATAGAATCTTAAAATATATTGGCTGTAGAAGACTTTTTTTGTATCAATATTTGATGAACAACTTATAAAGCAACCTTGATATTTTTAAATTTTAAAGATATAAAAACATTCGATGAAGATGTCATGCACTTACTACACTTAGTGCATCTATGAGTATCATTGCCTATGTTTATTTTTGTGTCAGACAGACAGTTTGGAAACGAAATACTCCAAAATTATGAATGGTTATAATATGTGAACGATCAATATTTTCATATTCGGGGACAATACACAAACCCACATATGAAACATCCGCTCATATTCACAGATACACAAAAACACTGAGCAAACTTAATATTATATAAAACATAAACAAATGCACGCATGAAACTAACAACAAACAAATAAATGTATCTTCGTATCTATACGTGCTCCATATGTTTTGATAAATAACTAACCAACTGCAAAGCATAGAAAGAAGTCTCATTGACATAAAACATGCCAAAAATATTATACATAAGTATAAAGGGTATAGAATTCTACGAGACCAATGAGCCGAGCAATACTCGTATAATAGCAAACCAAAATACAAACATACTCCTTCATACATTTGTACATACTTACATACATATGTATATACATTTGGGTATATGAATTGAGTTACATTGATTAATATGTGTTTGGGTACCTATGGCCATACTATCAAGGTATCATAATATCAACGACTGTTAAAGGTTAAATGCGTTTATTTCTTGTAACAGTCAGGCAGAAAACCAACCAGGCTGACACCCGCTGCGGCAAGTTTCTTATATGCTTTTGTTGTTGCCATGGATATGAGAAATAAACTTGGTTGTTTTCCTCTTCTCTCTCCTCACTCTCCTCACTCTCCTCACTCTCCTCACTCACCTTACTACCTTTCTTATCAAACTAAAGCTAAAGGTTGCACACATTCTATTCTTACCAAATATTTCCACTATAGTTTTCTTGTTGTTGTCTATTTTACCTGCAAATCTGAGAACTTAGAAGCGACACTTGCCAAAGTTTTTGCACTCCGTTCGGTTTTATGTTGTGGGTTGTGTTTTAGGTGAGTAAGTGTTCCTTGTTGCGGGCAAACGTAAAATTGTGTGTGAAATCGACAAATTAGTCCCTGAGGAAGTTACAAAAATTAACTTCAAAAAACGTGTTGGAACGACAACAAACTATAGAAATATCAACAAGAAATACAAGTTCATGCCCATAGAGGGCAAATTTCAAATTTATACAAAGGATATTTTGCCAAACATTTCTTGAAGTTGTGAAATTTTTACAAATAAATTTATACATTTGATGACTTAAAGTGAATTAAAGGTGCACATTTTCTTGTTACATGTTACTCATCATATATTACACATGTATGTACATGTTTGTGTGTGTGTGAATGTTTGTATCTGTGTGGTTTTGGTTGGAAATGTTTATTGGCCATTGGGTCGAATGATCCTTGTTTTTATTTTTACTAGTTTTTTTTGGTTAAAGGTTAACTGTTGCTGCAACACGTGCAAAAATATCCATCTATAAGTTGTTTTTGGTCAATGATGATAACGATGATGGTGATTGTGATGATGATGAGTTATTGATGCTTGTAAAGCCAAAGTGAGTGAGTGTGACTAATACGTGCTCTTTGAGATTAGTATTTTATATCAAATAGAGAATAACAAGAAAGAATACTGTAATACTTTCGGTTTTACCGAAGATTATATGACTTTCATATAGCAAAGAAAACCATTAATAAAGAAGTTATAGAGGGAAAAAAAATGAACATAAAATTTAATTGTTATGATTATCCAAAAGCTCAGATTATTAGAATCATTGAATTTTTGGTCTAATAATTAGAATTATTTATTTATTATTATTTTCTGAATTTTTGACTGTTTAATTTAAATACACGAGTAATATATTCGAACTAAGTTGGCATTAGGGCTACCTCTTCCAGTAATCAGAGAATTCCGACTACAACACAATTGGCAACATATACTAAGAAGCTTCTAGGATTCAGCTCGATAGCTTAAACACTGACCAATTATGTTGTTGGTCCGATCCTTACTAAAGAAACACTCTCCAGATTATTCTAGCGTTACACTAAAAATTTCATTAAAATCGGTCCAGCGATTTCCCTGTCCATAGGGAATAAACATTCATACATACATAGACCCAATTTTTTATATATAAAATTATATTTTTGAGTAATCTCTGATATACTTTATAATGTGTTACAAACATCAGGGAGACGTGATTGTATCTATTCACATTATGTGTGAAACACATAAAAATGGGTGAAGGTGAATGAAATTCTAATGAGGAAACAAATTTAAGCCAGTTCAAATAGGAAATGAAAGTTCATGGATCAAGAAATCATTGCTTAACATCCTTAAGTTAGTTTGAATGATATTTTATATATAATATAGATTTAATTTCGTTTATGTAGGTATAACATTTAAAGATTCTTTAAAGATTTAAACATGTTTATACTCGTAAGTATAGAAATTTATTGGTTAGATTATTGTCTTCTATGTTATAGCTTATTGAAAAAAATAATATACACACATGGACTAAGTTCCCTTTATAGTAGATACACTAGGTTAGCATTAAGTTAGGACACCCCTCTCATTAGTGGTTTCGGCTTAATTCTAACCAAAGTAAAAGAGCTAAAATTTCAAAATTATTATTTTTTATAGTCAATTCTATTCTGAGTTAAATAAATTAAATAGTATTGTTTTTCTATTTTTAGGGTTCCGTACCCATAGGAAGCTAACGGGACCCTATTACTAAGCTTACTCTGTCCGTCCGTCTCCTGCTCTATCTCATGAATCATAATAGGTAGAGAGTTGAAATTTTCACAGAGTGTGTAATTCACTTGGGTGTAGAACGACAAATACTAAAAATACACATTTTTGAAGCATTGTTGTTCTTTAATTTAACCTTTTGTTTAACAATTTTTTTTTGTAGTATACTTTTAAGCTGTTAATTGTAGTATACTTTTAGGCTATTAAATATGCACATAATTTTATATTTTAAGCAAAAAATCTTGTGCGATGTTACGGAACCCTCCGTGTGCGAGTCCGACTCACACTTGGCTGGTTTTCTTTAAAATTTTTTCAAATGAATTTCTTTCGAAAAATAACTCAAAAATAAATCAATTCAAATTGAGATACATCAGTTGAGCATATCCCATTTTTTCCATATTTTTTAACCTTTTATGCTAACTGATAATATACAACATAAAGATTACAATGTACTCGTATCTTAGAATATCACAATACTTTAAAGTTAGAGGTTTTAAACTATAAATTAAAGTCTTTCATTTTTAACAATTGTAACATCTCACCAAAGTTCATTCATTTTGATATTATTTAATGATTGTTAAAGTCCGGTTTACTTCAACTAACTATGAATAACGATTACAAGATAACGATTCCACTATGTTGAGAATTTAATAGCTTCTGAATCTAAGTTTAAAGTTCAAGAAACAATGAAAATTGTCTTGGAAATTACAAATAAAAATAGAGAGTAACTTTAGCAAGGAATAAGCGTAACGATTACTTATATAAATCTATCGAGTAGCATCTAACGATGTTTGTCTATTGAAAAAATTTAACAGCGAGGTGTTCTGTAAATCAAATTCATTTGTTTCACTCAGTGAAATCATTTTTAAGAAAGTTAGTTTTTCGTTTAATAAACTGAAATAACATAGAAAATAATCTAAAAATTACAATTATGATTTATTAAAGAATCAGTGAAAATGATTATAAAAAATAAAAATCAGCCAAGTGTGAGTCGGACTCGCACACGGAGGGTTCCGTACCATCGTACAAGATTTTTTGCTTAAAATATAAAATTATGTTTATAGTTAATAGCCTAAAAGTATACTACAATTAACAGCTCAAAGTATACTTCAAAAAACAAAAACATGTTAAACAAGATGTTAAATTAAAGAAAAATGTATATTTTTAGTATTTGTCGTTCTACACACAAGTGAATTACACACTTTGTGAAAATTTCAACTCTCTACATATTACGGTTCATGAGATAGAGTAGGAGACGGACGGACGGATAGAGTAAGCTTAGTAATAGGGTCCCGTTAGTTCCCTATGGGTACGGAACCCTAAAAAGCAATATGAATTCATTTTCAGAACCTTTTCTTTATCAATACCATTGTGGGTCGTCATATTGAATAACATACAATACAGTGCAGTGCAGTTGCACGTAGTAGTATAAGTTTTTGTCTTTAGCATCAGCAAGCTTGCTAAGCTTACTAAAGTCTTGAATAATGCTGCAAATTTAACTTTCGCCATTTAGTTGAGTTGAGTTTGAGAAGTTTAACCAACTTCTTCAGACAGGTAAAAACACATAAACAAAAGCAGCAGGAAACCATTGTCAAAATTGAGAAAACCAAAGAAGAAAGAAAAGTTGGGTCAAATAAAGAAAGAAAATAAGGAGAAATGGAAATGTATAGAAAATTAAATGTATTGAGATGTTAAAGTAGAAACAAAATAAGATAAAAACAGATAATAAATTTGTATCTAATGTTAAATATGTTGATAATGACATTGCTAAGTATCCAAATATCTAAATATACCGTTAATTTTTCCTTTTTATATTTTTCTTGTATCTCCTGTAAGATGTTTGTGGGCATTTTGTGTCCTTATTTCCGGTGATGGTGATGACAAAAAAAAAAAATTAAAAAAAAAAAACAAAACAATCACGAAGCTATAACAACGACAACTTGTTACGATCTTTAATGTGGCACGTTTGTCGTAAATTTTGTTTTCCCTTATTTTTTTCTTCTTCTTTTAGGTCACATCTTGGGAACCAAATGAAGGCAAATATTTGGTTTAAAGAAAACAAACAAAAAAAAAAATAAAAAAAAAAACAAATCTAAGAAGAATTGTTGAAAAGGGGAATAGGAAACGATAAATGTTGACCCTTATTTTGTTTGAGACCTTCATTTTACGCCATTTTGATTTTTTTAAGCCGTGCATAAGACTCCATTAAACAATTCAATTAATGCGTCGCTGTAGTCGTTTGTAGGATACTTTGTTACTTTAAAATGTCAACCGTGAGCATGACCTTTAGTTCAATGAAGTTTATTGGTAAGAAGTAAAAAAGATTGTAAAAAACGAATCAAAAGAGATTGTGAGAAAAGGGGCACTAATAGTAGACTGGAGTAGACTTATCAGGTTGGACAAGACAGTAACAAGACAGTCTTGTTTGGCAAGTGAGAGGAAGATGCTTATGAATATAAATACAACAGTATAGACAGTCGATTCAATGTCGTGGGATGTCTATCACGTGTGTGAGTGAGTATTTTTTCCTATGGTATGCAAGTGGGTGCCTTATATTTTTTGTCCCACTATTCACCTGTTCTTTGCATTGAATTAAAATATTTTATGTAAATTGTTGCTTGTTTTTTTTTTTTTTAACTTTTTCTCTTTATTTTATTTCGATATTTTCTTGTTACAACAAAAACAAAAAAAAATAAATAAATAAAAAGGCTGCTCACAGCTTGTGTACTTAAAGTATTTGCTTAAATTAATTTGCTCATCAAAGCTGAAACAGAACTTATGCCCATGGTAAAAATGAACCTACCCAGCAAGTGTCAAGCATTAAGTTTTTCATTTGGTGTCTTCTTTAAGTCGCCTTTCAAATTTCTTTGCTTTTGTATTCTTTAAACGGAAATGAAAAATATTTCCGGTTCTTTTGTTTTTTTTTAAATTTGCAGCAATGTTGTTACGCTTTTGGGATTTAATGCTAAACAAAAAGATACTTTATTTTTATGTTAATTGAAGATACTTTTTGCTCTATTTTGTGGCCTTCATCTTTGTTCTTGTCAAATGAAATTAGTGAAGAATAAAACTTTCGTTTTTTTTTCATTTCGTTTCTTTTCATTGAATGTTTTCATTGAATGTTTGAATGTCTAATGGGAGAGGAAATATTTCTATGGTTAATTAATTTTATGTGGCATTTTTTCCCAAGAAAACTTCTTTGATTTACCTCAAATTATGAATGCTATTGAATCACACCCAACAGACAAAATAAAATACAATAAAATAAAACAAAATAAATATAAAGGAAATATTCATAAATAAAAATATGATTTAAGAGGAGTGTTTAAGACTCATTTAGTTGAATGCTTTAATGTGTTGCACAGCTTAGTATGTTCCTCCATTTGCTATGACAAAGGACCTTATTAGCTTATTTCCTGCCGCAGCGCAGCATAAACTTTGTGAATGCTGCAAATATTAAACATCCTTTCTTGTATTTTTTTATTATTTTTTGTGTAATGCAAACTTCATAAATCCTTGTCATAACTTTGTCAATGTGCGCAGTGTACACACATAGACACATATTGTAAGTATAAACACACAGATACTTAGATAACTACACACACTTACAAAGAATGATACAGGATGGTAATGAATGGGAGAATGAGAATTGTGCTGAGTTGAGTATGAAAGTGAGACAAGTCAGAGCAGCTGTTTTACAGCATCCCCACTGGCATCCCAGTTAACATGTTGCCGAGTAGAGAAATTCCCTCATTGTATATGCAATTTTATGTGGCATCAAAGTGCGGTACAAACTCACATCAACATAGATACACTAATACACTTACACATACATACTAAGAATGCCAATGCCAATTTATAGACCATTTATATGCAATGCACTCACTTAGTGCTACTACTTGCAATGTTACACTAAGTCGTCGATAATCTTAAATGCGAAGCACCCACGATAAAAACGATTATTATTATTATTATGCTTACTTATCCTATACAATGATAATGACAGTCGCGGCATGGCTTACAAGGATTATTATGTGTTCATGGCTTTTATGTAGTATGTATGGTATATCTATTTATACTATGAGTCTGGTTGGAATCGTTTATAGAGAGAAAAAATGCAGTATTTAAATTTATGTTCTAATAAAAAAAAAAAAAAAATGGAAAAATCATTTAGTGTCAAAAGTTTTTTTCTTTTTTTTTCTTAGATTTTCCTTTGTGTCTAATGAAATTATTAAACAGATTTTATTATTTGAATCAAAAAGCTTTTATTTGTGTATTAGATTTTCTTGATGTTTGTATATGTGTGTGTGTTGTTGTTGTTGCTTATTCCAATTAATTGACTTTTATTTTGTTACAGAATTTTTATTTTCCAAAATTTATGCTTTTGACATTTTTAAGAAAAAGTTGAAAGATTTTCCTTAATTAAGATTTATTAATTAATCAATTTGCTAAAATGTTTTATGAGTTTTGTTTTAATTGCAAAAGATTGTTTCTAATGGCATTGAGGGGGAAGCTTTCAGCAGAAATCATTTATAGACAGTTGGATTTTTGCAAATATTTTGGAAATGATATTTGAATAATTTTATTTTAAGGGGAAGGTTTAGCAATGATATTTTGTGGATTGAAATGAAGTCATTTAGATTTGTAGAATTGAAATATCGAGGATATCAAAAGAAATATTAGATACAGTGATTGGTTCATGGTGTGCTTACTGACAAAGCCATACACATTTAATTACGTCAATGGGAGAATGATTTTTCCCAACTTATGTGTTTTGTTTTTATTAAATTTTTTTTAATGATTAAAGTTATTTCAGCAAAGTGTCTATATGTAAGTTATATGTACATACATATGTATGAGGGGTATATTTTAGCTTTTTTATCAGTTGGGGCCACTAGTTCACTGTCATTTGTCAAACAGTGAAGAAGAACTCATATTATTAAAATTTTTTTTATTTGTGAACCATATTTGAATGCAATTGAAAAAAGTGTTAAGAAACTTGCATGAATCTAATGAGTTAAAAATATCAGAATACAGTGAAGTATATAAAAGAAAGATCATAAACAGCCTCTTATAAAAGCATTGAAACGATCAGGACTGTAATTTTTCGAATTGAATCATAACATACAGAATTGACATCAACATCAACAAAGCGAATACTGGATAGTAAACAGCAATAACAACAAAAGATGTTCCAAGCAATCAAAGCAGACTGGTAACAATGCATATCGAACTGTTACCAGTCTGTTTGCACTTAACTGTCCGATTACAAGAGCAAGTAGTGGGTTAGTGAAACAGAAGCTTATATAATTAGTTGCAAGACAACCAGACTTCGGTTGCAATAAGAACACAGAGAAGATCGGGCGCAATTCATCTCAACTCTATGCTATGATTTCACCACATCCTTATACTATGATACTTGATCTTATGATAAAAAAGGTGACGCAAAACATTGTCTTCCTCAAAACAAGCATAGTTTGCTTCAAGTTTTAAGTTGTTGAATTGAAAATTCAACTAAGAAAATCTACCTTGACCTGACTGACACTTTTACCAATTCACTTACGTTAACAAATACTACACACAGATACAAACACAAATACAATGAAATACGCCCAAAAAGCGTGACAACTACTTATGGGTAAAAAAAAAATAAAGGAAAAGAACAAATACTAAATCGCATGACACACAAAATTATCCTGAGCGGATGGGTAAATTTAACGCGTGAGAAAAGTAAATGTGTACGTGGTTGTGAGCCAATGTTTGCATTATGTGAATATGAAGATTTGATGATATTTTTTTTTTTTGTATGCATTTCAGTTTGTTTATCCAACAAAAAAAAAAAAACTCAAAAAGATTTTGCCAAGAAATGCCGCCAAGTGCCACATGAGCCTGAATTGACAGAGCTTTTGCTCTGAAACGTACTGGATACGTGTCAAACTAAAATGTGACAAACTAAAAGGCATTATAAATGACAATGCTATATACTCAGGTCTGAATCATAGGCAACTTGGGCATGAAATCAACTTCAGTGCCTTTTTATGCTGTACCTTCCCACTTTGCACTTGAGACGTAATGTAAACGCGTCATTATTTAAACGTTTACAAACACTTAAAATCAATGCAATTGAAAGAAGGTAAATAAGTAAGCAACACAAATAGTAAAAGAGAGAAAATATAAATAAATAACAAAAGATTAATACTATATGTGTAAATGTAAAAATCGCATGCATGTTACATGCAGTTGCATGCGAGAAAAAATGTCACTTGGCCTTTTGTCATTGATTTTGTAAGTATTTCGGTTGCGTTTTTATTTATTGTATTTGTATTCTGTTTTCTTCATTATGTCTTTTTTCTTTTGTTTACTCGTTTGCATGACTATTTTTATCTGAAATACATACAACAATTTTTCATCGTCATCCTTTGGGGTCTACAACTGACTTTACAACAATTGCAACGACTGTTACAACTATCAACAACTGAGCACGCTAAGCATTCCGTTGCACTCATCTAAAAGTAAAATAACTATACACATGGGGTATGCGGAATGGGGGAAGGGGGTTGCGGGTAATGAAGATTTCTTACAACTATGTTTAGTACCGGAACTTTTGGTGGCAAGGAAACAGGAAGCACACATAACCTCCAAGCATATAATACACTACACACAATACAATATATAGAATTTCTACGTGACGTCTTTCTCATGATGCAGTACCAACAAAAAAAAGGATTTATCATATGCAAATGTGTTAAACACGTGTATGTATGTGTGCGTGTGTGTATCTATGTAATTTCTTGTTATTGTATTTTGTGTGGGTGTCAGCATGTGACGAGAATTCTCTATGTTACATGAATATATGGGTGTTTTTGGATGGGTGATTGTGTGTTAAAAATATGCAAATCTGTTTTGGTATTCTAACGACTTCTTTACAGCTGAAGAAATAAATGTCCTTAAGATTTGCAATGAAAATTTTACGAAAACTATTTTTCTTTGATTTTTAGGTGACTTGATTTCAGTGTTTCTTCATTTTTATATTGATCTTGAATGCAAGTAGAGAGAGGATAGGTTTGTTACACTGAAAGAATCATTACTTGTTGTAAGGAAAACCTTAAACTTTGCTCAATCGACGAAAAACACATCATGGGCCAGTGCAGGGTATATCCATAGGCTTAATGTCAATTACAATAACTTCTAACGCCACTGTAGGTTCATTGAGTCCAGCAGTAACTAGACTTCCTTACCTTTTATACGTAGTACGTCATTTTTGGTGAAGAATGAAAAAATGAACAATTTAATAATTTCAGTGGCTTCACAACTCTATCCGAGTTCAAATGCTTCTACCGTAACATATTTGAATCCTTATGAAAAATGAATCTTATAAATGCCTTACATATTTATAAGATGGAATTTCATCAACATCATATTAATATATTTTATTTTTTGTAATAAAATTAATAAAAAATTGTAATAAATTGGATCTCTAATGAAACATTTGGAGTTTTCTAATTAAAGATTAGTAGCAGCATTGAATTGTTGATTTTAATACACTTAAATGGCATTATTACCTCTTACAATGAAAACGGCACGAACTTATTTCAAATTGTAAAGAAGAGAAACATTTCCACCTCAATTCTTTACCTCTACCAAGAATGAAATGAATCAAAATTACGTTTTGTGTACTTTAAATAAAAATGCACATTTCTTTCACTTGACAAGATTAATTTTTTTTTTGCATTATTTTTCTGTTTTCATTTACAATTTTTTCCTTTTCCCTTTTTCCAAACATTTCATCAGTTTTTTATATTTTTTTTTTTTGGTTTTTGATTTTTGATTAGATTGGGTTGGGTTGTTATACATTTTGGTTTGTTTATTTTATGGTTGTTGGTACAATATTTGGTTTTTGTTACAACAAGTCAAGTCCATAAAAGTGTCGTAAACATAACAAAAACGATATTTTTCTCCTACACCTTTCTTTCCAAATTTCTTCACTTTTTTCGAAATTACTTTCAGAATTTGTTTTCTCTAACTTCGTCAAGCGTGTTTAGCTTTTCATATGCTTTTCATTTTAACAAGTTTGCATGTTTGTATTTTTAAGTTACTCCTTTCCTCCATGTTGTTTAGTCTTCACCTTTCATGTTTCTTCTGATGCTGTTCTCTTTTTTCCTTTTTTTTCCTTCTTAACTTCTTATTTATTTGCTTGTTTTCCCTTAAGAGGCAATGAATGGAAAAATGGAACAAGAAGAAAAACACACAGAATTGCTTCTAAGTGCTTTACACGTCCTTAAACAAAGTGTGGCCATTTCGGTTTTTTAAGTATTCCATTTTTTTTCCGTTTTCTTACCCCCAAAAATTTTAAAATCCTTTAGAACTTTTTCTCAGTTAAATTTATTTTATTTGCGTTTGTGTGTGTTCAGTTAATAGAAAATTAAAAAGGTCGAATCACTTTGTATAAAAAATTAAAATTAATTCTCTGTTTGCACAAAAGTTTCACCAATTGATTTCGGTTACGGATTAAATTAAATAAAAACATGTTTCTCTTTATATTATATTATATTATATTATATTATATAGAAAAGAAAAGGGTATAAGGATTTATCTCTTTACATTTTTTTGACATATTCAATTTTATATGTTTTTCATTTTATATGCCCCCAAGGAAAGGATAAAATGTATAATACAAAAGGCAATAAAAGAATATTAAGTTGTAATTTCGTGCTACTTAATTTCGAACAAAAGCACTGATTATTTATTGTAAATATTATTTTAACAAAAATATAGTATTAATAAAAAGAAAAATTTGTAAAAATAAAACAGGATTCTCTGGTCTCAGGAAAGCTTATATACGCTTCAGTATGGTGTAAAACATCCTTTCATTGGTCCAAGCCCTTTTGGAAGGAAGCCAAAAGCTTTAAGAAAATGATAGGATACAAAATTTGTAATCTTCTTAAAAAACTATAAAGATTATCTTCGAATCTTAACTGGTTGCCTCACACGTCATACACGCAGAACTATAGATTCTGTTCATGCTTCCTCTGTGAATGTTCTACAACTATTAGGAAAAGGCTCTCAATTTCAGTGAAGGCTAATATGATTCCATCCAGGATATGGAAAAGTCGTTGCTTTTTAAGATTCATCTCCAGAAAGTAAGAAAGTAAGTCCATTTGATCTGCCTCACAATGCTGATTATATCTCCAATGACAAAGAAAATCTTCAGTAGATCGCGGCAAAGCAGCTGCTCAACCTGTTACAAAAGTCGTTTAAATTGTAATTCTACGCTTTGTCATTGTGTTACAAATTTCTTCTTTAAATGATATTACACTTTGTATATGAAGTGTGTAAAAATAATGAAAATAATAAAAATCTGAGAAAATGGGGAAAACCAAAGCATTTTTTTATATGTCTTGTTTTTTAATTTAAAAAATTTTCAAGTGTGCTACCCGCTTAATTTTTCCCGCTTTGTTGATTTTTGTGTGACAATTTTTCGAATGAAAGAGCAAACACCGGAGGTATTTTTTTTTTTCTTTTTCAAACACAATACATGAATTTGAACAAACACAGACACAAGACACATACAAATATACGAACTCATATGCTTACAGTCATATATGTGTATGCAAGGAAACCTCAACATCACTTCCGTTTGCCACAAGGGGGGCAGCCACTATGAACTCTTTCGCTCACTTACTCACTATAAATAAAGTAAGATGTGAGTCGGAAAGTGTGGTCTTTCGAATATGTAACTGTGTGTGTTTCGAATCTATATGTGTATCCATGTGTGTGTGTGGGGTAAAGTTTATCGGTTTCAATGTTTGAGTTTGTTTTTGTGCGCAACAGTGCCTTCGTTAACAAAATGGAGTTAAGTATGCTGCAACAGCTGCTTCCGCTGCTGCCCTTGCTACTACGTCGGACAGTGTTACCATTGCGGCTTGGTTTTTTGTCAGTACTCTGCATTTTTTTTTCAGTTTGGTGCCAAAAATTTAGTAAAAAAGTGCGGGTTAAACTAGCAAACTAACACAACAAAAAAATAGTCAACACAAAATGTGAAAAACACAATGTTTTATTCAAACTCCATAATAGTCCTTGTTTATATGTATGTAAGTATCTATGTGTTAGATGGAGACAATAGGGACATCATGCCATTTTATAAGGGTATATTGTGTCAGCCTATTTAACATTTTACAACGATTAAATGGTTTTTTACATGATGTTGATTTAGGTAAAGTGGCTACAGAGCTTGACTTATGTGCATGGATCGTTTGATTAGCTTCCAGAGAGTAGTTTGAAAAATTTGTCATGCCCTTGATATCTAAATGGATTGACCATTTTCTTAAATAATCACCTTAGGAATATGCAAAGTCCTTCAATTCATTAAATTTTCGCTAAATATTTCACTCTCTACAAACAATTTAATTCGTTTAATTGGGTTAAAATAAGATTCTAGGAGTTCAAGAAAGCCTTATTTTAATGAGATTACAGGACTTCAAGGGGGCTTTATTATATGAACCAGTTGAGGGGCAAAAGTAGCTTAAATTAGTTGGTATAAATATACCACTTTTAGACTTGAGATCTCTTTGTAATGATTTGCATAGATAACCCAAGCCAGATTCTTTCAAAATCAATGATTGGCGATTTAAGACAATAAGGAAGAGAAAAGGAACGCTTGCTATGATAGCCATGTCCTACAAAATTCAACTTATATGTTTGTCAATAACTTGTCAATAAAAAAGTCTCAGAAAATATTGTCGGATCTTATGTATCAATTATAATTATATTGTAATATTCATAATTCTAGATAAACTTAATATTCTCATAAAATAATCGAGTTGACTTGCGAGCGATTTTGTCGGCATTCTTCAAGAAAGTAAAGAAATTTAATATGGCTTACGTATGATCTGATCAGTGTCTCTTTTGCAAATCTGTTCTCTTCGCAACTTAAACATTTTCTATCCTATGTAAGACACTGCCTAATGCCAACATAACTGTAATAATGTGTTTATACATTTTCCTCCATGTCAGAATTGTTTAACTTGATTTGTTCAATTAACCCATATTACTTATCAAGCCCACCCACGGTTCCACATTTAGTGAAATTTAACTAATTTTTTCGAAGTTAGAGTTTGTCTTCATTTAAGGCGTCATGACATGCAACATTCATTCACACACACACACACACACACAGACATACATACTTAGATACTTTTATATGCACCCTCAGTGTAGTAGTTAGAATAATAGATAGATAAAGTGAAACTAACATTTTGAACTTGTTGTTGCGGTTGCCAATAGCATTGCCACTATTGAAGTCTATTCTCTTCTGTCTGTGAATCCTACTACTATGTCCTGAGTGCTGTAACTGTGTCTGCGCCTGGTGGAGCTTGTTGCCTTGTTGTTTGTTTAGTAAAACTCAACAAGCAACATGAGTTGGTTAGCAACCAACAACAAGAAATTCAATGGTTTCCACACATTTCCAATTGACTGCCAACCAAAAATGTATATAAAATGAAGAAAAACCAAAAACCCGCTCAAAAATTGAAACCAAAATGCACCCGAGTGTGGAAAATTACAATGTCATTTCATTTTGTTCTTATCCTTATTGTTTCTATACTAAACTTACTTGCAATTTAAGCACAAAGCACAAAAAGATGGAAAGCATGAAAAGCATGAAAAGAAAACACGTTGGTTTTTGATTTTTCTTCTTTCTTTTATCCTTTGACTTGGATTTGCACGTTTGCAATGTTCAAGTGTCCCTAAGGGTTTTTCTTTTCGCTTGACAAGCTAAATTTTGTGTAAACATATTTGAACATGTTAAATGACGCTTTTGAAAAATGAATGAACCACAAAATAGAAGAAATAAAAAACAATAACAGAAGAGAATAAAATTCTTGTGAAAAGTTAAAAACAAAACAAAAATTCATATATTGTACTATTGTAGAAGGAGTAAAAATGTGAGAGAAATCTTTTACAAATTAATCATTTGCAAAATTGAAAAATAAAATTGAAATTATTTTTCTATTTTTAATGCAATATTTTTGGGGTTTTCTATTTTGAAAGTTTCTGGTTTTTATTATACAAAATGTTGAAACATTTTGTGTTTTTTTTTTTTTTTTTTTGGATATTTTGACGCAAATTGTGGTAACATGACATTTCATTTTATTTAATAGGTTGAGTGTTGATATATGTCAGGTTGTATACTTAGTAAGTTGTATGGTTGTTTGTACTATATGTACTCGTATGTATCTATGCATGTATCTAATAGCTTCTCCATGTTATTGATGTCCTTTTAATTGAGGATGCAATTTGTGTTTCGGTCTTTCTTCTTTCGACTGCTAAATTTCTTGCTATTCATTTCGATTAGCTTTGTTCCGGTTCGATGCTCTGCATGTGAACTCTGTTGACATCTTTGACATTTCATTTCTTGTTCGAAATAACCTCTCTTTTCCTCCCTACATACCTTCCAACCTGAACACGTTGACGTCACTTGGTGTCACTTTGAATCAATTTATTTCATTCATTCTATGTTGTGTTTGATTGTCTTGTCTTTTGTTATGTTGTGTTGCTTAGTCTCGTCACCCATTGAGTTTTATTATTGGAGTTTTGCTTTTCCCCTGAATGTCACATGGTGCAAACGCACAATAAAAAAACTTACCAGCATTTGTTCTCGAAATTCCATTCGCCAATAGGCAAATCAATATGGCAACGGTGACATACCAAATGTTTCCACCACCTTGGATGCAATTGAAGCTTGAGGCTTTTGTGTTGTGTTCTTCGTGTTGCCTTTTATGCACTTGTGTATATTGATATTGCTTTTGTCCATGCTGTTGCTTTTGATTATATTCTTCTTCTTCTTGTAGGTGGTGATTCATAGACATTTTTTTTGATATTGATTTTGAATAATGCATTTTTGTTGTATTAATCCTTTTTATCCTAAAAATAAGAAAGCAATTATTAATTTTTGGTTCAACATAATTTTAATTTAAAGAATGTAACTGAAAATTCCCATTCTATACTTATTGAAATCAATATTTCAAAGTGTCAATGCAATTTTTAGATGACATCGTCATAACCACCAAATAACATTCAACTCAACTCAACTCAACTCAACTAAACTGAACTCAACTTTAAAAAGAAGAAAATAAAAATCTGTCACGCTGTCATTGTCCGTAAGATTTCCCAAAAAGAAAAGTTTGAAACATGTACGCTTAAAAAAATCTCGGATGTTAACTTTGCTAACAATGAGGACGATCGAATGTTCAACTTACCACCCTTTAATGTCATGACATTTGGACAACGAACAGCTAAGCGATATCAAGTTAACCGTAAAAGATTGTGATTTGTGGAAGCCAAGTTATTCATTTTTACACATTATACATTTTTGTAATCGTTGTTGCGCGACATTTATTTTGAAGACTTATAATTTTAATAGGGAAAATTGCACAAGAAATTTATAATAATAATGAAAACTTAGTATTATAGATATAATCAAGAAATCAGCATTACGCTTATGGTGAAATTCCATTTTAAGAGTATACAGTATATTAATTGATATAAAGATAGATATACAGATATATAGTTATTATAGTTATTTCAATAAACTTTATTTTATTTTATTTTATTTTATTTTATTCATCTGTCATATCGATCAATCAATTAATAAGATTGTAAGTCTAACGAGAAATATTATACTTCTATCGATTGTATAGATTACGTTCGTTAAGAATATAATATATAAATAAAAATCGGGTCAAGTAGGTGAGCTAAATGCTTATTTTCCGCTTAGCACTCATCTTCTTATATATAAAAATTAATGTTTTAAATTGTTCGTATGTTATGCGCTGCCATACAGTTCATCTGATTGCATTGAAATTTTGTGAATTTGTATGGTTAGTTTTCGGTTTGAACATAGGATAGTTTTGGTCCAGATATGTGTCACCGTTCCCGAGATCTGGGATATTCAAACAACCCCAACCCCTGAATGTATACTACAAACTAATTTAACTAAATTAACACTTTAATTTTCTGATACTAAAACTGTGTTCTTTGTTCATACTCAAAGTGTTATAGAGGGATTTTTTATTTTTTTATTTTTTCAACAAATATTTTAATTTTTCTGTTATTCTAAAAATAACTTAAATTAAACTTATCATAATTACAACACAACTTTAATACAATTAGTAAGTGGGATAGGCAAATTACATTAATAGTATATAATAGAAAAGTCGCCAGGATGAGATCTTCTCAACCGTCTCGCCACACTGACTCTTCCCATTCTGCGTGGCTTTAAGAGACACCTGGCTAGTCTATTTTTATGATTTTTTAACCGCTCCATATATTTCTTGATCAAATGATTAATCACATCGCCAATTTTTGGGTTGTTTAGATCATTCTCTCCTGCTGAAAAAGGTATACAACTAATCCAACCATTATCATTTTACTCTAATTCTTAGTATTAATTAAGTTATATAATTTATAAATTTCTTATACACTCATTTTTGTAATTGACTACTACTTCTCCTGCACTTGTTGTCTCTGCCAACAAACACTGTTCTATTAAATGAAGTTGTACAACTGGGTCGCATAATGTGTTGGCCGCACAAATAAATCTGCATTCATGAAAATCACATTTATATTTTTTTCAAAAATCTTGGATGTTTTGCCATCACGAGCAACAGCCAAGTGAAAATTTTTTTTTTAATAATATTTCCTTAATTTTTATACACTTAAACCTTAAATTTCGGAAAAATTTTATATACAAGCATTTTATTGGGTTAATCTAAATCATTGCTGTCAACGATATTTGTAGCTCTAGATTTCTCAGTACTTTTTCATTAAGTTGACTATTTCTTTCTTTAGAAAAGGATTGTTGTGGTCTTTATGTAATTAAGTTGAAATTACAAATATTTCAAGGAGCGTTAATAATGTATCGCAACAATTTGTATTGATAACGTTGCAAAATTTTATTAGTTGAGGTGCCCCAAAATTTCCCAAAGTTGCATGTCCAGAAATGTTTTTATATTAAGTTAAGTTCAGTTAAGTTAAGTTAACTTAAATATATCCATTAGACTGTACTTTGAGACAAAGTACAACCTATACTGGGATTTTTATAATTTACTAGAAGGGATATCTTTTAATATAAAGGGTTATATGTTATTGCAATTCTTCAAGAGTTTAGTGATATTAAAAATTCGAGAATCTATCAATTATATTTCAATATAACATTTAAATGGAAGTCCTTCATTGGCTTTAAAGACTTCATCCTTTTATTTCAATTCCATTGAAATAAAGATGACACCATATTCCACATTGTCGGCCATCTGCACTTTGTATTTTCAAGCTTCAGTGGCCAGTCGATTATATGATACAATAAATTAATTATAATTTTATTTAGTGCAATTTATGGAAACAAAAATCAATATAAGTATGTAATTGTTTTTGACATTTCACAATTGTAATTTAGTTTAAATTTAAACAGATTAACTGATTTTTGTGCTACAGATAAATTTGCATTTAATTTGTCTTTAATGCTTGTTAAATCAACCATAAATAAGCTTATTTTACTATTAGGTTGCATTAATTAATGAAATATTTATTTATCTACAATAGATATTTTGCAAATGTTTTTGCATAATTTTAGACTTATATTTTTGTTGCTTTTGTTTTCTTTTGCATAATTTAATAAAATATTTACACATTTTCAGATATCCATTGATGCGATAAATAATAAAAAAATAATATCAAACATGAAATATTTTCAGTTTGTGTTTTCAGTCTTTTGTTTGCCGATAAACAAAAAAAAAAAAAAAAAAAATAAATAAATAAAATTATAATAATATAAAAAAAATGTTAAATAAAAATAGATTTTTTTTTTATGAAACCATAAAATTGAGATGGTCAACTAAATGTCTCATTTATTAGATTTTGGTTCAAAATTAGTGTAAAGCGAAAAAAACCTGTCACAGCTAACCTAAATTCAGAAAATGCCCAACAAAAGATACTTTTCCGTTTCGCATTTTTACGAGCGCGGGCATTAAAATGAGGTTTTATTTTATGTATGTCAAATGCTTGAAGCATTAAAAAATATGTAAATTTGTTGTCAGTTTTAGTAGTTGACAAGTGGGAAACGAAAGAAAAAAATAATTCACAGACACATGTCAAGTGAATTACCTATTTTCCTACTTCAGATACACACAACCTAACTCATGTCGTATGTGCAATTTCCCAAAGGTGCTCGTTCTAAAGCATCAGTGACAGTTACTTGTTTTACTAAACATCATCATAATTTGTATACTTGGGTTTGCCTAAGAAGAGTGTATTAACAAAAGATTGTGAGGGCGATGGTATTTATGTAATGTAATACTCTATACCCAGAAGGAAGTAAGTGAGACCTTGCCATGTTTATATATATTTTTTTTTAATGATGAAGGTGTTTTAAGTGTGACACATGTTCGTTTATTGAAAACAATGAAGATGAAGTTTAGTTTGCTAAATTATATTGGTTTCGAAGAATAATTAATTAATTAAGTGTTGTCTCTTCCTTTATAAAATTAGAAATAATTGAAAACATAAAAACTAATTTCTTAAATTCTATTTTTATTAAAATAAAATAATAAACCGTGATTTCGCTAATGACGAGTTTCGCGGGGTTGCCTCACATTGCGCCAATATTTATGACTGCCGTCTGAGCCATCCAGATTGATTTTTTTTTCTTTACAAAAAAATAACATTCTGGAACTCATCGGTCCAAAGTTGTAACTTTTCAGCAAAGTCCAAACGAGCTGTTTTTAGGTGGCATTTTAATAATTTAGGTACAGGTTTCCGGGAGGCATCCATTTTTTTTCGAACAAGGTCTGTTGAATACTTCTTCAGCGCTTAATCTGACCATAATTGTGGGGTTCTTTTAGGAAGTTTGTGATCGTATTTCTATGCCGTTTAACTCTGGCAGCGATATCGGCAATTTTCGTATCGATTTTCTTTCTTTCTTTTTTATAAATCCACGCTTCTCCTCCGATAAAAGTGTTGCACGTGACATTCTAACGCAAAAACCATATTTAGTGTAAATATTCCATTCCACAAATGTTCACAATATTTGTACTTACATTGAGTCTTATTAAAAATGATCACCACATTGCTCTACTTTACTTGCTAACAATCAAAAGCACACTAAACTCTGTTTGCACATATACGTCTTTCCTAAGAAAACCTCGACTCTCCACACAAATTGATGATAACGGTAGTTAGAATGAAAATTAAAGCAGACTTCTGAAACATAAGGTACAGCAAAATAGACTTGCATTACTCGCAAAAATTTTACCGTAGCAAAATATAGAAGAAAATGATAAAAACAAAAATGCACATATACTTATTTCTCTGAGTTGCTTTTCAAATGATTATTTCATACTTTTTCTCTTATTCTTACATAGGTAAAACTAGTATTTATATCTTTTAGAGTTGGGCTTTCCAACCGTTTTGGCTCCCTAGGCCAGAATATGCTGTTAGTCGGGCCGCAGATGGAACATTTTTATGACGGTTGGTGTAACCGTGGCGAGCAAAAATGAAAATGTCGCCACTTTAGACGTGGCAAGCAAAAATCAAAACAAGTCGCCACTTTTAACGTGTCTGGGCCGCATTGAGCCTCATTCAGGACCCACTTGGGTCGCATGCGGCTTGCGGGTTAGACAGCCCTGTTTTAGAGTTTTCATCAGTTATTTGGTTGGTACAATTTTAAATAATTTACAATTAATTTAAATAAGGGAAATTTTATATAAGCATTATTCTCTCCTTATTTTAAAGCAAAAGAACTGAATCAAACAAAAAACTATATTTTAAACCATTGAGCTCATAAAAGAAAATTTCCAACCATGTGTTAAATCAGTAGCATTCATCGTTGTAAAAGCATCGTTTTATATTCACAACTCAAATATTTTTTGAATGATTTGATTTTCATTCATCCAATGATTGGAATATACATATTATTATATCAATTGCACAATACCAAAGCTTTTAGTCTTCTTATTTTATAGCAAAAAATTTGCATTAAATGGAACAGAAATTTTCTTCTGAAATACGTGATATGAAGGAGTCCTGTTTCCTCATATTTAGATAACTTTTCTTGATCATTTTATTTCCATTAATTCAATGAGTATAAATAATATTTAACTGAATACTTTCTAATAGAAATCCCAATTAAGTCATAATTAACTTTATGCGTCAAAAAGCATTGGGAATTGCCTCCCTAAGTATTTGAATAATAGAAAAAACAAGAGCAATAATAACAACAAAAGTAACAAAAATAATAAAAGCAAAAAATATAAAATACAGTAGCAATTATAAATTTAAATAAATTAATTATTAATTAGCATCTCGAATGTTTTGCTTTTTATTTATTTAAGTGTTCGTATTTGTGTGTGGATGTTTATTTGTATTTATCTGTTTATTAATATCAATCGTTTTAACGCCAAAGGTGTTAATACTTGTACAGATAGATAAACAAATATGATGATAAAGTCTGGTTTGAGTATGTGTGTGTGTGTGTGTGTGAGTGTACGTGTGAGTCAGGGTGTCTGAGTATCTGTGTGTATGTTGGAGAGTGTTTGAGTAATTAATAATAAATTAATGTTGTTTAATGACACAGAAGCTTGCGTGTTTGGATTGTTTGCCCTTTGGAGAGCACGTGGCTCTAAAGCATTGTAGGTGGGTAAAATGATTAATAGTTTTATAAAGGCAAATGGAAAAGATAAGCAAACGAAAACTGTTATACTTATAGTAGCTTATAGTTTAAAGATTTATAATTACATATTTAATATATACGTACATAGTTATATTTATTTGTGCAATTTAAGAAAAGTAAGTAAGATCAGATACTTTAAATATTTCTTGTTTCAATTTGTTTGCTACAGAAATTTAATTTTACCAAAAACATATCATATGGGATATCAGACTTGAGATCTAAGTTGGTGCCAATTTCCATGGCAGTTCCTCAAAATCATATCTATAAGAGTATTCAATGATCTTCAAATGATTTAAAAGGAATTTTGTCACATTGCTTTGATATAGGATTTATAACTTATAAATAGAATTCCAATCATGCGAACTTATAAAATTGTGTGTAGCCCTTTTATTTTTCAAACTAAACTCATTCTATTTTTATCCAGCATTACTTCTTAAAATAAAAATGTCTGTTAAAATTCTATATCTATTGTATTTTCCTTCAATTATTTGTATATGGCAACTTCTTCTTCCAATTGCAAAAATAAATAAGTACCACAAATACTTTATAAACTAAGACCACTTTTGCCTTTAACTAAAAATAAACAAAGTTCATTAAAAATTCTTAAAGCGCACTCGGCCAACTTGATGATGGTCAATTTGAGATTGCAATTTAATGGCAACAAAAAGGGAGCAAAAAAAAAAAAATAAAAATGAGAGGAAAATCCACAATGAAATGTATCTTCTACCTTCTAATAAGCTTGAATATTAAAAGATACTAAAAATAGATTGGCATGTTACTAGTAGAACCAAATGCAGTAAACGATACCAAAGTCATTATAATTGATTGCTTGACAGCAAACAGAACCAAATGGAACAGAAGTGAACCCAACAGAACTAAACTTAACTAAACTGTACAGAAAAGTGATCTGCAACTGAGCAGTGATTGACATAAAGCGCCAAGTTGGGGTAACCACAGACTCAGTTGAATAAGAGAAGTAGTAGTTTAAAGCTATAAAAAAAAAGTAGAAGGTAGAAGAATCATTACTAAAGGAAACAAAAAGAAAAAAAAGATACACAAACAACAAAAAATCCAATCGAAGATGAATCAACATTCTTTGCGGTCAATGTACCGATTGGCGAGGAATGCCTTGCGACTACTTATGTATATACAAATTCTATATATATATATGTACAATATGTAGATACATACATATATAGAAGCAGTAAACCGGCAATGTTCAAGAAAACTAACCAACAAGTTAATGATGACGATGAAACTGATGCTGATGATATTAATGATAAAACCTTTGTTGAATACTTCATGCGAAAGTGCAAAAGGCGAAGAACTAAAATAATCATAATGAAAGAAGTCAAGAAAAAAAAGAAAACAAAATATGAAGATGAGAATGGAGATGGAGGTGAAGGTGAAGGTGAAGCACCAATCAATGGCATCAAAAGATGCCAGAACGTAACATTAAAATAAACGTGCGCACTCTCGCGTTTGCGGACAGATAAATCTCAAAAATCTCTCTCTCTCTCTCTCTGCCTCTCTTCACCAGCTGAACTTCAAGTACCTTCATATCTACCAATTCTTTGTTCACAAGTCACCAAGCATCGTCATCATTGTCAAACTATTCAAGTTGCAACTTGGCCTAAAGAAGTTACATACAAAGAAAAGGGACTAACTACAATATACGTAGTATACTAGTTGCAACACCACACCGCAAATGCATGTGAATTCGTACGTGAGGGCAACTTACTAAGTAGAATGATGGTGATAACTATAGCATGGCATTCTATGGTATGTTATGATGATGGTATGAAACAAAGTTACGTTTCGTCATTTGGTCAAGCGTTCATTCTTCTTGTTTTCCATTATTCCATTCTACGTTCTTAGTGCCTTCCTCTTTCATTTGACCATCTGCAAAATGCACGCATGACACATTCATTCTCAATATCCGTGAAATTCCACAGATACAATGCAGCACATACTGACGTTGCAATTATATTGAAACGAGTACACAAACATGTGTGTGCAACAATGTTGCCTTGAGCAGATCATCACATCATTGTACACATTCCACATACACACATACTCACATGCTCAGATAATCACATACACTTTTAGACAAGTTACTACAATACTTTGAGTTAGTGAGTTCTTTCCTTTCATGTTGATTCTGTTTTGGTTTGGTATGCGGCCTTTGGCTTTAACTTACAATTTTTCTCACGCATCTTTCTAAAAGATACACTTCAACACTCTGCTGATGGCTGCCTGTTTACTGTATGATTATTTTATATTGTATGTACATATATAAAATACAATACAATACAATAAGATACACTGTTTTATTTTGACTTCAATTTAACACAAACACAATAAATGTCATCTTGAAAAGTTTAGCTTAAATTCACACTTCAAAGCAGCTAGGAAAACAATAAACAACAATCAATTTAACTACATTTTTAAATTAAAAACAAATAAATCACTCTATTAGTATCTACAGATACCATACATTATTGTAATCGTGTTAAACCGAAAGCAAGATTAACAAGTTTAACGTCAAATGATCACTTTATTTATATGAAATTCAATTGATTTTATATATATTTTAGTATTTATATAAATAACACAAGTATCTCTTACGTTATATATATTTACATATACATTTGTCTAAATGTATCTAGTAATCGGTTTCAAATTACACATTAAGGTTTTGTTGAATTTGTCATTTTATTATTATTATTATTACATATTTGAAATTTTGCTGTATATCACCAGACAATGATGATGATGATGTTGATGATGATATTGCTAACAAATCGGCATACATCAGCAATAGATACACTTTCATACATGGGAATATTTATGCATCTACTTATTTTGTATCTATTGTACTTTTATACGTATGTAGTTGACATAACAGCATCTTAATGTTAGTTATTGACAGTAATTGCATGCAGATGACACATGTGCCAAATGTACTGATATGAAATTGATTTGCTTTAAGTGAAGAGATTTCATGACATTTTCACAATTGTTGTTAATGTTATGAAAATTGCATTTGCTGCAATTTAAATTGGTTGTGATAATTGCAATTACAAATGCTAGTAGTCTTGATTATATTCATTAACGTTGGCATTTCGTGCTTGGGATAGTATAATAATATGTATAATGAGATTTAGTTTAAGTTATGTTAAATTTCAGAAATGTGAAAGATCCTTTGGTAGCAATAAATACGTGGGTGGTTCAATAAATCCTTTTGTTTAAGTTTCATCCATTAATAATCAGCTAATCATATGGTTTCATTCTTATTGTCAATTGAAGGAAAAACTTTTGTGTTTTGGAAAAAAAAATAAGTAGAAAAATGTGAATTTCATCTGCTCATGAAGCATTATTTTATGCATAGCAAAACCGAAACCAAAGAAAGCCTTGAGAAATAATATGGGGACTCTGGCACCGTTGATTTCAGTAGTTTACGAAATTCCTTTTGGTCTTACCAGTACAAGTAATGAAGAACGTTCAGTTCGCCCAAAAGACATGGACATGCCAAACATCTTTGATAAAATCCATAGAATGATATTGAACGATCGGAAATTGAGTGTGTTGAAAGTGTTTGAGGTGGACATCTCAACTGAGAATATTTGGACATGAAAAAGCTTTTCGCGCAAAGGCCACTGCGATTGCCACATTTGACTTTAAACTTAACCGTGTGGCAGCAGTCAGAACGGGTATGAATTTTCACCAGCAAAATGAGAATGTAAGTGAAGCGAGTAATTTACTTGCACCGATTTGTTCCCTCGTTTCGACATTTTCATACCATTAAATTGATCTAGTACCTCAGTACGGTTGAACAGAAATTCGTTCAGTTAGAGCGGAGTGATTGTTAGTTAACAGAGTGGTTGATTTATACAGTTTACGCAAACTCGTGAGGACCCTTATTCATTTTCGTTGAACGAATCGATTAAAATATACTTCAAAGAGGTGAACTACACATTCGTTTGATTGAGTTTAAGTCAAATGAAATAATAATCTTAGCTTTCTTGTATAGAGCAGAATGTCTTCAGATGTAGAGCCACAAAGTGCCCTACCTCATAGAAAGCCAATCCGCCCGCAACTGTTTACTCAATAGAGTTTAGCAGCCTTAAGTCGTACTACATGCATTCCTAAAAGTGCTTATTACCATGCATGGGAAACAATTAAAGAATAAGAAATTATGAAACTGATTTGGATAAATCCTATACTCTGAATATAGTATAACTTCGATGACACTAGAAATGAACAAAGGCTTTTAGAGAATGAAAAAAGAAAACCCCAAAAATGAATTATGGGAGTATAAAAAAAGGGCTCTTGTGAAAATCTTCTGACAGCAAATGTGATAAATTCATTCAAAAGCCTTTCTCTTATTTAACTAAAATGTTAGACTGCTCATATTATATATTTAATTATAATTTTATTAGTAATAAAATCAAAAATCAAATAGAAATAAATAATTAAACAATTCTGTAACTTCTGCAATTCATTTAACGTGTCTCTGCTTCTATTGTTGTACTATAATATTTTAACAAAAAAAAAAAAAAAAAAAACATTTAAGCAAACAAAAGCCATTGAAATTTGGCAACTAAACATATTTTATTTGGATTCACAGTACAATGAAGGTAAAAATAAATATACTTGAACCCATTTCCTAATGAAATAACAAACAAAGCCGCAAGTAACAACCAACAATCAAACTTAGTTAAACTGACCAAGCAAACAAAACAAAAAATATATAAGCGTAGATATAACTATACGAATATACTTACTACTATATCTGAGTACTATGTATGTATATTGAATATATTGTATAGGAATCTTGAAACTCACACATGAGTTTCATTTCAATGAACTTCATGCAAACATAACTAACAATAATAGAGTAGCCGAGTAGCCTGTTGATGATGATGATGATGAACTCACAATGTATTTCTGAATTTGTATTGTTTATTGTAAATAAAACAAAAGCAAACCAAACAGAATTCATAATTTGACTAGTTGATGATTTAGCACAACCGTTGCAATATTCTATAATAAGTAATTCAATAGACGCAATGATTTCCAATGCCTTGAATTTAGTAAACCTCTGAAGTTCTGTATAGAGAAATTATGCTAGTAAATTAATTACAAATCGATGGGAATACAATAACCAATAGAAACCCAGACATATCCTAAATCATAAATTCAAACCTTCAGTTAGCCACAGTAACAATCAAATATTATATTATCTAAGTATGATGAAGCTTAGGTTACTTGGATGTCAAATTAATGTGTACATAGAAATACAATTCTTTGACCTTGTCACGTATCATTTTATATCATTTCATTACATTTAATGTTAAATGCTAATTATTTGTTTCTAATTTTAATTATAAATGTTTACGTTTTGCAAAATAATATCAATAACAATAAAAACAAAACAAAATCTCATTTATTTTAAATATTGTAAATTCCGCATGCGTTTTCGTTTATTTGTTATTGATGCTACTAAAAAAGCCGCATGAAATGTCGCTTAACTATTTAATTATAATTAAATTCTTAAACCTTCTCCTTGGTCAATTGTTGACCCCGACAATTTCATTCCCTTCGTCGATTCCATGCTATTCGAATCATTTCGATCGATTCGTTTTTAGTCAACTCAACTCCATTGATTGAATGAGTGAATGACGTTGTTGGATTATACGCTGGAGACACGCGTCTAGTATGTATACAATGTATGATATTGTAGTAGTATGTTAACCGATATCGATATTGAAGTAGTATCTATGTAACCAAGTTCAGTCCAGGTCTGTCTGTATGTAAGTATGTGTTTGTATGTTTGCTGAACGTGACTTGTATGACTGATGATTTTATATTTTTTGCTTTTTTTTTTTTTTGGTTTGTTGTAGCAAAATTGTGTAAGTGAAATATGCACGCAGTTGAACTAACAACGAAAACTATATTCCTATTAGCTTTGGGTTCCACACATATGTTTATGTGCAAGTATGTATGTATATATTTTATATATAGATGCGATACACTCGCTTCCGTTGTGTAAACAACCAAACAAAAATTTAAAATTAAATTTTCAAATTAAATAATTTCTGCCAGTAAAATTCAATGTGTAAATGCAAATAATGTAAAAATAGAAAATGAATGCAGTTTCATTGAAATTTACATGCCTCTTTAGTCAGCCCAGGGAACTAAGGAAATGAAGAAGAATTTTTATTATAAAATAAAATAAAATGAAATTTAAATCAAATTGAAAATATTGGTCAGATTCATCAAACTTGAGAATGTACCTTACCTTCCCGTATTTTCATTTCAAGTCTCAAGATTTGCTATTATAGAATTTTAGTTTAACTTGAAAGATTATCAAATGTTTGTTATATAAAATATTTGTTTGATCAGTTCTACTTTAATATTGTATTGTATACAAAACTAAGGACCCGTCCCTGCTTTGCACGGGTGCATTAGAAAACCTGATTTACATTTCTTTACCGGTTTGCATTATTTTATCTACGCACAAAAAATTATTGATTATAAAAATTAACAAAAGACGAATTTATTGATTTTAAAAAATGTCTCTAAGCCAATATATTCCCAATGTAAAATGACTTAAATAATTAGAATTAATTAGAATATATTGTATACGAGTACATCTGCCTTCCGCAGTAAATTTACTTAATGACAATGACAATCGTATCAAATTCCTTTCAGTGTTGTAGAAGTTATGCGTATCGGAAGAGTCTGGAATTTTGACTTTCATTTATACTGTGCATAAATATAACCCCTCGAACTGTTCTGTCACATGTCCGGGTAATCTTTTAAAATACCTAAACTCTACGGGATGGGTTTAGCAATACTGATTGTTTTCGGCGAGGAAGTGGTTTCAAAATAGCACTTAAGTGCCAATTGTTGCTTGTAGTGGAATATAGAAGTTAGCCACGGTAAATAACCAATCAACCAACCATGTATAGATACAGATTATATATCTAACAAACTATTTGACTGCAATCTGCAACTGACAATACAAGAATGCATTTTGAAAGCTGAGATTTGGTTTGTGGTTTGGTTTATCTAATAATGATCTAAGTATGAAGATAATCCTTTTGAGTAATCGGGAGACTTCAGTGTATGAATTTAAGTCAGATCTATGTCGTATTTTCATTTGATAACCAAAAACTGAGGAACAAATTTGCATATTCATATTTACATACTTGATGTATTCACAATTTTATATATTACAAACAATACATCAAAGCGTTATTACTGATTAAATGAAATATAAAATATACAATAAACATCATGCATTAAGCCTATTAGTTAGGGTCTTTCAGTCATTGAATATAATGGGTACTATTTTACTGTTTTGTCTGTTGAATTAAACAAACAAACAAACAAATTTTTTTGTGGTAATTGACATTTTTGTCTGTCTAACTATTGTATGTACATATGTGTATTTGTATTATTAGCCAATTTTGCAAATTAATTTTCAGTCGCACCAACAAATGCAACAATTCAATTCAAACTCAAATTCAAATTCAAATTGACCAAAAACCTTTCAAAGTGTTAAACAATTTAATGTAATTATTTATAGGCTGACCACATACAATTTTTTAAGCTGTTGAGTTTTTAAACCGCAATTGTCATGATAAAATTGTCAGGCAATGACATTCGATAAAAGCAATAAGATATTTTTATTATTTGTTAATAAATTTACAAACATTATTCTCATTATTATTACATATTTCTCTTCATTAATTAAAATGTTTTTCTCTACAATTGTAAATAAAATCAAAATGTAATTTTAAGTTCATTAAATTTTTACATTGTAAAAAAAGTAAATGTATTGTATTTGGATATAAAGGCTTAAAACAAAAATATATAATTTGATTAGAATGGAATTTAAACATTTGATTAGCATATTTTTTTATTAAGTTTCTTAATGACTTTATGAAATGTTCATTTAATTAAAGTTTTAAATCTATTAAGTAACCAAAGGTTTAAAAAATTGAATGTCTTGTTATAAGAATATTCGACAGATTTGACCTTTTCTTAACTTATGTAATTGTTTTAGTAATTTATTAAAAAAAAAACAATAAAATTATTGAATAGAAACTTAATCATAAAACACAAAAATCAGTCATCCTGAATTCGTAACAATTTTTTCGGTCTCCTTCTCTTTTTCACTATATCATCTTATTATTTTCTCCTGCTTTTCTCTCGTCCATCACATCATCTCAGGGAAACGCATCAGATCGATCGCCAAGTGCTTCCAAGGTGCTAATTTGATTTGTCGTAGTTATAGATGAAGCAAGCAATGTTTATAAGTAGTAGAACATTTCATCTCTTTTATCTTAAAAGGAGCTTAAAGGTATTTACACAATAGGTGAAGGAACGCGAACTCATGAGAGTGCATGTTTGATTCTTGTCCATATTACAACGAAAGAATGCTTTCTTTAAGTGTAGTATTTCGTACGTTTGGATTTGTGCGGTCCACCTAGTGTGTACATAGCTTAAGAAGTCAACATTGAATGGATGCTTGAGGAAAGTTCGGCCGGCTGTTTTTTAAAGCCACGTGTTTCAATTACCATAAACTGGTCTAGATGAAGCTTTACAAGTTGTAAAGCTCACTCAACTGAAAGTGAATGCTATCAAGGATGTTCAAAAGTGATTTGGAGACAAAAACCTTTCCTATATAAAAGTTTGTTGATTGAAATAGCTGTGAATGATGAGATAATTCATAAAACCTTGTGGAATTTAAAAAAGACTTGGAAAAATTGTCACCCACAATCAATAATGACAGATTTTTTTTTTAAAAAAAAAAAATGATATGGGGCACCCAAAAAGTATTCTAAAGATGGCGATGACAGCGACACTTAATTACATTTTTCAAATAAATTATATAACTTAAAAAAAATATTGTTTATCTCTGTTAAAATACCTTGTTATTTTATAAATGTGCGACTTATCACTCATAATAACGGACTTCAAAAACGAAAAAAAAAATTCATTGGCGTTATTTAAATCTCATTTAATTCGGGTTCGTTTACCATGGTACTTTCCAGGAATGTAACCCTCATGCTAAACGGGGAATATGTGTTCTTGATATTTTTTCTTAAATTCTATTTTTATTATATTAACTATTCCTGAAGATGTTTTTAATTGAGCCATTATACATACATATATGAAATGAATATATTAATATAAATTTAACATTGATGATCCATTAAATAAGTGTAAAGTTAGTTAATCCAATATAGGAGTTTGCCAAATGTTCCCAACTTTAATGTAACTCACAATAATGATATACAGAAATAGGGGTTATATGTACATACATATGTAGAAATATGTAGGAAAACTTCACGTATTAACCATGTGTATCTTAGTCTGTCAATTTCTTTAAGGCAATCACAATCTTAAGGCGCCTTTATTCGTGCATTCAATTATTGATTCAGTTATTCAATTACTTCATTATGTGCATAAGTTGGTTATATGTAGAAGGGAAATATATATGAATTTCTGAATATGTTCTGTATTACCAATGACATGAAGCGATAATGGTAATGCTTCATTTATTCATTATTGATATTTTATTCGTGCAAAAAAAAAAAGAAAATATGTGTCAATGCTAATTTTCTAAGGATATAAAGGATATTCATCTTAATTTGTATTGAATATGTATCAGAATGTGAGTGTCGATAAATAAATAAATGAGGTGAGCACACAAAGTAAGTCAAGAGAAATTGAATTTCTTTCTTATACAAAAACAGAAACAAGAAATATTTCCAGGAACATAAAATTAAATTATCATTAATATTTAGCAAAAGCGAATCTTCAACTTTTACTTAAAATTGTTATAAAAAAATAAACAGAAGAAGATATTTGCTACACAATATACTTTTACTTACTAAGTAGTACTTACATATATTGTGATATCATTAAAGAAGTGAGTCAAAAGAATAAACATAAATACCAATATATTGATTACGAATATGGGGCACCAGACGACTGAGGCGACAACTTGTTTCATTTGTTTTTGTTTTTTTTTTTCTTCAATATGTGGCCCCGTTTTGATGGCACTTTTTATTTGAACCCGTCTTTATTTTGTTTTTATATTGTATCTAGATACATACTCGTATGTATCAAGGCAACCCGTTTAGTGATGATGATGATGATGAAAACAACGAAACATTTTTCAACTGAAATGACGATGAAGTCAAGACAACTGAGAAAAAAAAAACCCAATACCTGGCAGTATCCAATGTCAATAGCCCAACATCAACAAAGTCAATAAAAGCGACATTGTCATCGTCGTCATCATCATCATGATCATCAACATCATATACATGAAAATTGAAGCCTTCAACGTCAATTTCTTCTGCATTATGACAGCAATTATTGTTGTTTCTATATTGTTAATATTTCCGTATGCAAAAATTCATTTCGTCATTCAGAATTTTGAAATAATTTTTCAAAAAATACACAATATACAAGTTAATATTATACAATACAATCCCCTGATATCATACTTTGCTATGATCATAGAATTTACCTATACACCTTACCTTATATATCCTTGCTACTTATATTTTTTTCATACCAAGAAATGTCTATATTTTTTTTTATTTTGTTAGTAACAAAATACATACTACATAAGGTTAGTTAGTTAGGTTAGTTTGCAAAGGATACTCAAAACGCGTTAGCAAAAGGAAGTGAAAAAGGCGTTTCGAAAATTTGCTGAGGCGTTAGAAACTTGACGACAACAAAATTCTAATTCTAACCAAAAATGCAAATTGTGCAAGAAAATAAATAGTATTAGTAGAAATGTTTTTGTTATTTTTTTTTTGTTTTTCCCTTTTGCTAGTTTATTTAACGTGGCTCATTTTGAAAATTCAAAAGCCACTTACAATAAAATTGGTTGCAGACAAAATACAATACAAAAGAGGGTCTTATTGCTTATGTGATTACAATATTTTTTGTGTGGGGTTTTCATTTAGTGTTTACATTTTCTTATAATAAATTGGTTCGCATAACCTGCACTGCACTATGGCAACGTCAAACATTCTAAAACGTTAAATAAATAAATAAATGTTTGGAAATTGAAGTATACCATATATATAAGTATACTTTTGTACTTTTGTAGTCGACTTAGTGAATGACAAATCAATATATTTGTATTATATATTTCTGTTGAAATTTGTATTTGAGTTTTGATGAAAACAGAAGTAGGTTGTAATACTATCAAAAACACTTACAAATAAAGGGCATAAATGTTTCTCATAGAATATCATGGACTTTTCTTTTAATATTTAATATAAGCAGCTCAAAAGTGTATATTGTATTAAGTAAATGATTTTCATTATAGAACCATACTTATTTATTCTCATTAACCAATAACTTAATTTACATCTTAAAGAAGGCAACTGTTACTCCAATTCATTAAAATAATATCTGATTTCAGAACAGATTTAACATAACATCGAAGGATGAAATATTCCTAAGATGAATTGTAAATAAATATTTGCTTTTTCCAATATTATATGTTTATAATCTTATAAAATACACAAATTCATAGACGCTTAGTTAACTTCAAAATCAACCAAATGGTTCATGATGACACAATAAGATGTTTTCAATTCATTTAAAATCAAATAAGACAAGAATCTAGATTTATTAAATAACGTCAGCCTGACACATTAAGTCACCAATTAAAGTGCGAAAAAATAAAACAAGAAACAAACTTCCATAATTTAATAAATATCTATTCAAACACACTTGGGTACATAGTGTGGGATGTCACCGAATTTATGGTTTTCCTTTTGTTTTAAATAAACAAAAGCAAGTAAAATATATTTAATATTATTGTATTCATTTCTTTTGTGAAGAGATATCAATTTTTCGTGATGTTTGTAACACATTTAAGAAGATATTGAAGACTCTATATAGCATGGAAATTATTTGTATCATTTGATTATGACAAAAAATAGCCTAAGTATTTGAGCTATCGAGTTGCAATTTTGCACAATTCTACACAATTATATGTACTATAAGTTTTCAGCTTCAAAGTCACAAATAAGTAGCTAACATAACCAAACTTTTAGTCCAAATATGAGCTCAAAAATTAAGTTTTTCTTTAAATATTTATTATGTTCTCAATTTCTTGTGCTTGGGATGCTAAACTATTGTACTTTGACAAAAGCATGAACATAAATTTCAAGCTGAAAAAAATAGGAAAAAACATAACTGTCAAAACTAAAAATATCTTATTGCTGTAAAAAATGGATTAATTAAATTAAATTATTTAGTTAAAAACTACGATATTAATTTTGTAATTTATTCCTCATCATAATTTTGTCAAGAGAATGTAAGATTCGTGGAAGCCAATAGTCCTCATTTTTGGTATCTTGGAGACATAATTTTCTCCAAATAAAATGTGTATTTTTTTTCTGTAGTACTCATTGTTAATTGCTTTGTAAATTTTGCTTGGTTAATTAAGCTAATTAAGTGGGCCTTTTATTTTCTTTTTTTGCTAAAACAATATGTGACTAATTAAAAATAAAGGATTTAGGTTTATAGAACAAAGAGTTAAGACAGAGAGAGTAAGTGTGAGAAAGGAAACAGAACAGTTCGTGGTGGGTGTTCAATTTAAAATAAAGACCTGAATAAATATATGAAAATTATTTTTTCTTGTTAAATTACTCAGTTTATTTATGTGTTTCATTATATTTTGGATATCTTTATATGGTTTGTTAATGAATAAGATAGATGTCATCGTTCTCATTATCATCAAAAATCAAGGAGATATTTTTTAAGCCAATAAAATATTGATTCAATAAAGTAAAGTACAAAGTATTGTTTACATAATTAACTGAATATTTTTAAAAAGTTGTCAATGAATAAGGATGATAATTAGAATGTACTTATTACTTTAAACATTATTACTATAAATGCAAAATATCTTTAAATTTATTAATGTGTAAAGTCTTAATAGAACATCAAAGTAAACCGCTTTTATATATGGTACATATTAATATTTTTATTTTGGTATATACGAATATATTTTTTTTTATTGGGGTAAAAAACTCAATTGGGTAAATATTAACCATTGAATATTAACGTAAAAATTATTAAAAAAAAAAAAAAAAAAAATCAAAAAATAAATATTAACATAAATTGTGTCAGTGGCCAAGTAAATAAAAGAGAATTTTTAATTGCAAAAATATGAAGTTGACAAAAATCATATTTTGTATATACATACATTACACTACTGTAAAATATATTATCACTTTTATCTGAAGTTCGTAACGCATAGATTCGTACATCGGTTACTTCATAAGAATGAAATGGCTTGATGAGCATTGCTAAGCATTGTCTATGTAGCTCTGGACTTGCCTTAAGATTATTCTCTCATTTTTTTATTTAAGGTTATTGAGATGAACATGATCTTCTTCTTTCTTCTACTTGTTGCAGCCGCGGTGCGACTTAACTATCTTGTAATTTTACAAAAAAGCGTTTTCCTAGTCAAATGAAAATATATTTGTGGTGCAAAATATCAATACAATTCTAATGAACTGTCCAGGCACAAGTTATATTACATACTAATTTATCACAAAAATTCAAAACATTAAACCTAGTTGTACAAAGCAAAGAAAGTAAGAAGATGTAAAACACAAAGAGCAAACAAAAAACAGTTACAGAATCAAAGAATATAAAAATTAAAATACACTACACTAGAACAGCAAGCTTGTGCACCGGCCTTCGAAGGATTCTATTTTTTGTTTGCTGTTTGTCTGGCAACAACACGATTTCAAGATTCTGAGTAAGCTGGAACTTCACCAGAACTAACATGACAAGATTCCGGCAATGCCCTCAGGGACTGTCCGATGATGCAATGACCTGGCAGTCAAGTCGTTTGGATTTTTGTTTACTTAATTGCTATCAGAATTGATCAGTTTATTGGTAGACATTGCAACTGAAACTAATGTGTAGGGAAAAACTCTTCAGAGTTTTAATGTAATAATCTGTTAGGCACATATATATTGCTCTTTTGATTTAGTGGCCTTTGAGTCTATTGTAGGCATTTGGAGTGCATGAAATGTTTTCTTATTCCAAAAGAAGATCGTTATTTTCTACAAGCCTAGAAACACTTAAAACCTCTTTCATAATGAAAGTATCATTAATCAAATAAAATAAGAATTCAATTCAAACCTTTGGTCAGACTGAACTTTACATTGTTTGTTTTTCTTACATTGCCCAGTTAATAAACCTCAGATATATTAAAAACTTTTCTGCGAATGCAGTCATTGAAATAAATGAAATGGATTTTTTTTCTTAAAAATGTAAACAAAAAAAAAGAGTTCAGCAAGTCATGCTTAATGTTTTTGGTTTTACAAAAAAAATGCTGCGGATTTATTGATGTTTACTTCAAATCTTGACACTTCCGGTCAATGAAATTACAAAAATTCAACGAAATTTACCATTTTGCTTTGCTGACTAATTTCTTTAAGAGAAAAAGTAACAAAAATAACAAAACAGAAAAAACCAATAGCTTGGAAAATCTTAAGTTTATTAATTAAATAAACATTTACTGAGAAAAAAAATAGTATGCAAAAAATTTACATATTTAAACTGTTTCAAGTCATTGACAAGTCATGTTGGTCAATGAATTGAAAACAAAATTGGGTAATTCCTTTTATTTTTAAAACGTCAGAGATTGAAATTCGCAGAAATAATTGTTTGTTTGTTTGCTTTTTTTTATTTAGTTTATGTATTAAGATTTTTTTATGAATTTCTTATTATCTTCTTCAAAGTTTTATCCTTGAAATACAAGTTTATTGAACGAGATTGAAATTTAGAATACATATTTTTTAAATATAAGTTCAAGCTACTGAATAAGTTAGAGGAGGAAGAATTTAAGAAAAAATCATATTTTTGTGTTAATTGAGCATTTAACTTAATAGCGATCATCAGTCAAAATGCCGTAAGCCCATTCAATAAACTCATTATGAAGAATGATGCTTGCCCATTGTCAAAATTTTCATAAATTATTAAATAAAAAAATTTCAACTTGATTAATGCACAACAAAGGTATAGATAGGAACACCCAAAAAGATGATTTAAAAATATATAAATATAATAAATAAATATTAAATTCGATAAGTGAAAACTGGTTAAATACAAAAACAATACCTATCTGGTACCCCAAAACATAATTTAACAGAAAATTACTACTTATAATAATAATAACGATTATCTTCAAGATATTTTTGCTATCAGTTGTATGAAGTCTTTAGTATCGTATAATAATAATATACTACATATATCTATAATTTTATGATATAAATTTTTGTATATCCATAAATTTTCAACATTATATCTTATTTAGTATTTCGTAACGTATTATTTACCCTATTGTTATTAAAAAAAAATACAAACGTATTTCCCAATGAGAGCCTGCGACGTAATTTATACAATAGTAAAATAAAAATATTTGTATTAATTTATTTAATAAAAAAAAAAATAACACACAAAATAATACAATTTAACTTTGTTTTGTTTTATTTTGCAATTTCTGGTTTGACCAGATTTTTTAATTTTTTATTTCTTATTTTTTTGTATATAAATAATATAAATAACTTTTTTGTTTACTTTTTTTGGCGCCAGTTCGAAATTCACGAAGCGTCATCGATGACTAAACATGTTACTAATCAATGTCAACAAAACATTCCGTGTAATTAGTTGAGCAAATTATCATATCAATCAGTCAAGCTTCATTTTGCATTGACACTGGGCAACTGGGCATTAGATGTAATGATCGAGTGAGTATCAGTTGTGTTCAGTATTGATTTGCAATTGATGTGATATCGTAGTGATGATTATAATGATCTTAAATGAAATCGTGCCATGTGGTAATTTCTTACCAATTTAATTAGTTAAATCTAAAATGCAAAAACATGAATCACATGAAATTCAGCAATAAAATTGGAATTTAATTAAAATGACCTTTGTACTTGAAGATAATTATTTTGATGTGTTGTTTGTGAAGCAAAGCACTAAAGGAAACAATCAGAAAAGTAGCATATAGTAAATAGAATCAACGGACATTTTTAACTTGGTCCTAATGCACCGCACAGATAATAAAGTGAGTTTCTGAATTAAAGGCTGTGATGGTCTTTAAAATAATAAGTATCTGCCTACATATAATAGTTGACTCCATCTTTTGGACAGTGGCTAGAGATTTTGAAAAATCGGATAGATGGTACAGCTGCAGTTGTATTAACAGTATGAATTGTGGCTTCATTCATTCATGTTTCATTATTGTTATTTTGTTTACATTTTAATGTATAAAATTGAGGTCCAATAAACTCACCTACATACCCAATTTTTATACTCAAATCTTGAGTTTCTTCTTCATAAAATACCATAAACATTTAGCAAAACACTTAAGGCAGTCTTTCTTTATATATTATGATAATATGTATGATTTTTTTATACGATTTTTTTTCCTATGATTCTGTGATTGCTAGTAGTTTCTGTTCCATTGTTTTTTAGCCGAGAGTCCCCTAAACAATTGTCAATTCTCCCACTTGGACATTAAGATTCAGTATAAACATAAAGTAATAAATTGTATTTACTATTAAAAAACAAAAAAAAAAAATATAATAAAAATTAAAAGAAATGAATTTTTATTTAAAAAAAAAAAAAAACGCAAACCGTATAAATATTTTTTCTTTCATCTTAATATTTATTTTGCTATTTTATCATACAATAAGCAATTAAAAATAATATGCGATTGTAGTATTTTATGCCAAAAAAATGCTTCCTGGTAAATGGCTTGAACAACTTAATTTAACGAATATTTATCATTAAATGTTTATTCGTTTGTTTTTACTTTTATAAATAAAGAAAATATGAAATGAATAAATAAAAATAAAATGAAAAATTCAAATTAAAAAAAAAAAAAACAACCAAAACAATTATTTCGACTTCATCGAATTTTATTTACCTTTCTTATGGAATATTCAATATTGATTCAATCAGTTCGTAATTTAAAAATACAATACATCTTATTGAATGGCAAGTGCTGATTAAGTAACCCCGGAAGAAGAAGAAGCTGAGAAAAGAACATAACGATGACTTTTTGATAGAGGAAGGAAGAAGAAGGTTAAAGATGTCGATAAAGAGACTTTCGAAAGGTTGAGGGTTGCTGTAACAACGGAAGCTGCTATATTTTGAGCTGAAATATAATTCTGACTAGTGATCTCGTATTTTTGTTCTCTGCTAGTTGCAAACTCCAGTTGTCACCCACAATAATCAAACCCCTCTATGTGTCAATAGAAAAATGCAATAAATGACATTTCTATTTCAAGATTTCCCTCATATCTTTATATCAAGTTTTCGTTTAAAATCGTTGAATGAACTTTTGAAAAATTTAGAAGTAATAGAGAAATTCAAATAGAAATATGCACGTGCCTCATTTTGATTTTGTATTGGAACTTCCCTTTTTTTTTTTGAAAGCAAGAAAAATATTATTATTTTAGCTCTATAAACTAAATGGTAGTACCCAGATAAATGGATTTATCTTATCATAATTATCTTCGTGAGATCCCGGCTGCACTCATCTATGCATTACAAAAGTCACTAGTAGATGATTATGCCTATTCATGATGCAATGTGTGAAAGGTATAAAATAATAAAATGCAAAAGACTTGCAACTTTCATGAAATAAAATTTTTAAAATTTATTTACAACAATACAATATTTAATTACACTATCTTACATGGTTTCAGGCTTTCTGGCTTTTGATTGAGTAGTTCATTCTTTCATACTTGTAAATTTATTATTAAAAAGCAGAAAATCAACTAAAAACAATATTATAATTTTATTTGATGTTTTAAGGGACAAGTAAATTATATAATTGACTAGTAGTCAATATAAAAAAAAAAATATAAATAAATTACAATGCTTTTAAAAAATGTGTGTTTTCAGTTTTTGTCGCTCTACACACAATTGAATTACACACTCTGCGAAAATTTCAACCCTCTACCTATTACAGTTCATGAGATAGAGCTGGAGTCGGACAAACGGACGGCGTAAGCTTAGTAATAAGTTCCTGTTAGCACCCTATGGGAACCCTAGAAAAGACTAATTACTACTCTTCACGCCCCTTCTAGTACTCCGAGAGTCTTGAAATTTATAAGGTTGGTGGATCCCATATCAGGATCTTATAATATCCAAATTTCAGTCGTGAAGAGTATAAAGATAAGGTAAAAGATATAAGTATGTCTGGTGAGATTATCAATGTATACGCTAATACAAGATCCCATGAATCTCTGGGTTTTTATTTTCTTTTATAATTTAATTTTTAAACATTTTCGTAACTTGAGCTTCATAAAATATTATTTTGATTACAAAGAATAGTGACTTGGGAACATTAATACCGCAATGTATATTTATCTAGCTGGTAACCTTTTTAGGTCATTAGGGTGGAGGCTCTTTAATGGACGTCGTCTCATACCGTGTGTGAGGATAGTCACTGAACTGTTTGGAATTTCATCGCACACCATTGATATACGTAAATCTCTCTATAGGATAGCGTTACGTACAAACCCGGGGGCCTCCGTAATGCGTCGTAGTACCTTATTTCGGCAGACTTTAACTTTCCGTAAATTGGTGGCAGAAGCGATACCCCAGATTTGTGTGCCATAACGCCAAACGGGAATAAATCTTTGGTGAGATCATTTGAATGAGAATGCAGTAAATGATAATATTTTGCAATTGATTGATTGTATTCCCTCGATCATAAAATATTGTTAACTGGTGTTAATTATGATGCTCATTGGTTTTTTTTTTTTTTTTTTTCAATCTGAATAACTGCATTTCAACTGTTTCTGCATTGATGTTATTATTGATTTTATTGTTGTTGTACTATTTAATTGATTCAATTATTATTGTTTAAGTTATTGTTATTGGTGCAACTGTTTGTTGTTATTAACCAAAATAAAAGTAGCAAAGAAAATAATTAGCCACAATTATTTATGTGCAATTAAACGTTTTTATTAGTTGTTTATTTCGATGTTTATATGTATTTTGTTATTATGTATTTATTGAATAAATTTATGTTGTTTCTTATTTTTTAATTATTTTATTAATCATTTTCATAATTTCATTGTAGAGTTTTTAATGAAGTCTATTAAGCAGATTGAATCCACATGAATGACAAAGACCTATAATATAGTCTCTAGTTGGGGAATCACCTTATAAAAGTAACTTGTCTGGTGTCCTTGTGATTCGTTATCTCAAATGCAAATACGTATAATCAATTGATATCCCAATCAAGTGTTTTACTTACTTGATATACCAATGTAAATAATCATTGAAGAAGATTATTTTAATTTTTGCAATAATTATTAATTAATACGTGAATTATTATTCTTGATGGATTGCCACCTGAATGGATTTAAAATCGAATTACTGGAGAATAAGAAGCTTTAATGTGAGTAACATATAGTGTTTATTTCATCAAAATCGATCTACAGAAACGGTCGAAATTGGTGGAAACGTCTGTTTTTGAATTAATATAAATACTATTCTTTCTATCAGTCTCGTGCTCAGCCGATTTTGATGAAATTTTACCGGGGAGTAGCATAGCGCGCCGGGACAGCTATTCCAAAGTTAATATTTAATACAATAAATAAAAAATGCAATGAAATATGTAATAAAAATAATTGAATTTATTTTCCATCCTTTATGCTTATTTATAATATAATTTATGAATATTTTCTTTAATTTCCCTATAAGATAACAATATAAGTTAACAGACACTGAGTCTACTAATATAACTTTAATTGTTGAACCATTAAATTGCTCATGCAAAACGTGTAACTTGCAGATACTTTTGCGTGTGTTGTGATTATGTTTTACTGTATTGTTTCGAATGCATTTTAAATAAAAATATTTCACGGTAATATTATTTAACTGTACCTATATTCATTTATATACATGACATACTACTGTTGAAGGTGGAAAATCAAAAATAATATTAAATAAAAACTAATACAAATAAAAAATGCGCGAAATTCAAATTCAAAACATATTCAATTCATTCATAAAATTTAAAAAATATTTTTCATTATTTTTATTTTTATTTTGATTTTGATTTTTTCCTCATTCATTTTGTGCATTAGTTTCGTTTCATATTGGTTTTTGTTTTGTTTTTTTTTTTTTTTTTTATTTGTCTGCACTACTTTAAATAAGCCACGCGTCATTTATATAGACAAATTTTACGGATCGGGGTAAAGTGTGAAGAAATTAAGGTAGCAACATATAGCAAGTGTTGGTTTGGTTTAAATGCGTTGACTGAATTTTAGATATTTTTGGATTATTTTATGCGATTTTTTTTTAGTTTCATTTTTTATTTAACATTTTTCAATGAATGAAATTTATTTTTAGCAATTTTATGTTTTACTATCAAATAAAATTTATTTATTGTCTTACTTTATTTCTCATCTAAGTATATTGCATGTACAATAATACTTATATATAATTGGAAAATTGGTATAAAATATTTAACATGCTACAATTTTTTTAAAGATATAAGATTTTATTTATCTAATATAATATTTATTCATTTAATATCGAAATAAATATTTGATTTCAAAATTTTATGTAAAACTTTAAAAAAAAATTATTAAAAAAATTAAGTTAATCTTAGATTTTTTTCTTTATAAATTAACCAATATTTTTACTATAAATATAACCATAGCAATGGGCAAGCGCTGCTGAGATGCTGATCGCTATGAATGTTGAGAAGGAGATAAACAGGAAAAAAATGTATGGCGCTTTAAAAAAAGGAATTGGACTTGTGAAGCAATGGAGTAGATGTAATTCTGTTGACACATACAAACAAAAAGGAGTATTTAATTAAATGAAGACTGACGTCCGACCAGGTACGTCTGAAGTGGAATTGTGATTATTGTTAGTGATCTCTTGCATACTTGTTAATGTAGGTGAACACCAACTGTGCCTGTGCCGTCAATCAACTTTGTGATAATACAAAAATCGTAACATTATTAACTTTTAATTAAATAACCATTTTATAAATTATTGGAAAACTCAATAAGATGTTAATATGTTGTAAAGCTTAGATGTAAGTATGTAGGTTGTATTCCAATAAATACTTAGGTTACTGATCTTTATGAATATAAAAGTTGTACAGGGAGGACTTAAAGCTCTAAGTTCAATAATGACCTAATGAGCTAGTAATGTGAATTCTTTATAAAGTATAATGTAATATAGCCAGAGAGAGTCTAAACATTTCTCGGCTAATCATAACATAAGATGAAATTTGGAACCATCAAAATATTTCTTTAAAAACGATATTGGACCTTGGACGACATAAATCCAAACTATTTAGACTTTAGGTTAAATATAAACAAAACCAAACGAACTTAAATTTTTGACAGATATTTTAAAATAATAATATAATAATATAATAATAATAATTTTAAAAAATAATTTATAAACTAAGCAAACAATAGATTTTAAAATTTTTTGCAAATTATTAAAATTATCTTAGCTCAAATAATTTAAATTCTTTCAGTCAATAACATTTCAAGCTAATAATAATTTAATCATAAAAATATAAATATTTCCTTTTCAGAAATACAAAAAATAACCACAAAATAATGTTATTTATTACAACTAATGAAAAATAATGAATAAAAAATAAAGTACTTAATTAATATTTATAGAATCATAAAGACTTCAAAGCAAACTGTTAAAGAGAGGTGCATAGATTAAAGAGCCTTTAAATCACATAGAATTATAAATAATCAGGCTTGATAAATTATCAAATTAATAAGAAAAGAAAAAAATTAAAGATTAAGAAATATAAATTCACACTTCACTGGACAATTCGACAGCATCCTATAATAGAGACTTGCATCTAAAAATATACTACGAATGAATATTGGGGGGAGGTAACAAAATGTTAACGCTGATGCAAAAAAAAAAAAGAAGGAAAACAAGACTGTACACAGAAGGCAAGACCAGACAAGGCAAGGCAAGCCAGAGAAACAGATAAACTGTTTGCGCTTTTTTTTTCTTATACCGGCATAAGATATTTGGTAGCTGAAACGAATCGCTTTGGGTTGGGTTTACAATGTCATTAAACATAACGTTTATTAAGTAAAAAAAAAAAAAAAAATACAATATGAAATAAAAATATAATAAAAGAAAAAAAAACATTATAATAACATTATGAAATAAAACAACTCAAAAAAAAATGTATATATATAAAAAGAAGAATAAAGAATTTAGAAAAATATAAAGAAATTAGTAAGTGGCCCGACTTTTGTTCACCCTGCAACACCAAACATGTCACAACTGAATAGGAAAAAATGGTTTTGTAATCTAATGGAATATACAATACATGTTTTAATTACTGAGCATGTGATTGTGATCTTGTATCTTTAAAGATTAAAGTGAATAAGGTATACAATAATAACGTACTAGCTATCAATCTGTTAGATAATAGCAACGATACGAGAAAACTCAATCGATTTCACCCACTTGATTTACCGTTTAAAGTATAGTACAACAACAAAATTTGCATTGTACCACTGTAATAACAAATTTGTTGGATGTTTAATTTTAACAAATCTCATCTTCTATGCCAGGGTTGTCCAACCTTTTTGATTTCCTGGGCCACATAGGAAGAATCCGCTGTTAGTTGGGCTGCAGATGGAAAAATTTATTGACGGCCGCATTCAGGACCCACTTGGGCTGCGGTTTAGACAGCCCTGTTCTATGCATTTCAAATTATAGTATAATCTTCTTACAAGTTTCTCCTCAAAAAATGGTAATAAGTAAAATAAATTTCTGAAACAAATTTGTTTAGATCAACATCTTAAAGAATCTACATGAAAATATAAAATTTTCCTGATTCTTATGTCTTTTTATTGGATCTGGGATATTTCTAGATCGATTTCTTAAAACAGAAATTGAATATAATCTATTACTCATACATGGTGAAAAAAATAATACAATAAATATAAAACTTTTCGCAAATGTTCATAAAATTATGTTGAATAATTTGTAATCCATTCTAAAAATCAAATAAAATGAAAAATCTGTTTTAATAAGATAAAAAAATAAACTAAAAAGAACCGAAAACAGGTGAAACAACAATGAACAAGTAAAATAAATTTCATTGAAAATTGTAGTATACCCAACAACTAAAATGGTAAGTATATATCGTATGTACTATATTTGTATGGAAAATATAAATTGTAGCTATGCAATCTTTTCTGTTTATTAAGTGCTCTGTTTTATCTATACACAAAAGTGTTTATTATAATTACATATATAGATGGGTGGGTACATCAATGGTCTCTTCAAATACTTCTATAATTTTAATTACAATTCAAAGAACTGAACTTAGTTACTTCACAAATCAATCTCACTGTTTCAAATACTGAGAAACACTTGACTAGACAAGCCTCATCTAAGATCTTACTAAAAAGATAATACCAATCGAAATCAAAGTTGAAGGGTATATAAATTTATAATAATAATAATAATAAATTTGCGAAAAATGAAAAAAAAAAGCAAACGTCAGGAAAAATATTATATATACTAATATATATGTAATAATTACCGCCACAAGAAATGCTGCAAAATTTTCTTCAAACTTGAAGATTTGATTTTTGTTTTATTTTTAATTTTTAGATATTGTTGGTTTTGTTATTTTGTTGTTGCTGTTCAAAATCATTTAATGAATTAATTACGCCTGAGTGCGTTTACCCAGCGAATCTCAATGCATAAAATTATGTTTTAACGTTTTATAAATAATATGTTTATTATTATTAATTATTTTTTGATTTGAAATATATGTATTTTTTTAATTTATTTTAAATATTTATTGGTGGCTCAATAAAAAATTTCACTTGGCAACCACACACCAACCAACTTCGGTTAAATTTTGATTTGCATTAATTTTATATTTTTTTTTATACACATACTTTTTTATTTATTTATTTATGTATTTATTTATTATAATATTTTAATTTTTATTTTATTTTTTTTTTTTGGTTATTATAAATAATATTTTCTTTTACACTTTGCACAAGTCTAAATAAATTATTCGCGGTTTTTTCTTAATCTTAAGGAGAATTGAGAGAGAAGAAGGAACATTTGTTTCTCTTTATTTTCTTTTCTTTTCTTTTTTTTTTATTTTTAAACAAGCATAATTTCTTATTCACTTCATGTCTGAAAGTTGAAAAATATGCAGCCAATTTTTGTTGTTGGCTTTTTATTTTGTTTTCGTTTCTTGTATCTTTTTTTTTAAATTTAATTTCAACCGCGACGTCAAAGTTGCGCGCTTGGAATCTCGTTACTAACTAAAATCGGCGACATATGAAACCAAGCCAAGCTAAATCAAATCGAACCAAACCAAACGAAAACCAAGTCCAGAGCAACCAAACCCAACAATAATAACAACAATAACAAGCAACACTAACATGACGACGACGACGCCGACAACAACGTCGTCAGCTAATAACAATGGCTTAGAGCACTGAGTATTTTGATTATGATCAACACACACGCATTGAAACATAGATACTCACATAAACATGAATGGGAATGTGTGTATGAACGTTTTACAAGTTCAAGTCTCAATGTTAGTCAATCAGCTACTAAAACCGATCATCAATTCGTTGCGGATCGTATCGTATCGTATCGCATCGCATCGCATCGCAATCCAAAGCAAGTAAGCTGGCATATGAATGTTGGTTGCTTTTAGTTTGATGATCAATTCGCTCGACTCGTTCACTTCAGTTCAGTTTAGTTTAGTTCAGTAGCATGTGATTTAATTATGTCTTATGTTTCTAGTGTGCAGTTTCAGATTCATTTTGTGCTTAAGTCAGGTTTGAATCGAACACGGTTTAAGCACGGTGTATGACTTTGTATTGTTGTTGATGTTGCAAGCCGGCGATGATGTTGAATAGCACCCACAACTTTGTATAGATAATCATGAAAATACATCATTTTTGCGGACTATTGTATTAACGATGAACAAATCTAATGGAGGATTTAGTTGATGTCACTTCAATTCGATTAGAAATAAGTTTATTGATGGATATTTGTTTGTGTTAGATATATGATATAATTTAGTCGATACATTGAATTTGGTTCTCTGAAGCTCTGGTAATCGATAGCATTCATAATATTCATTATCTTATGTTAAACCATAGAAAAAGAAACTTTATTAGATACCTTGCTCAAACAAGGAAATATAGGATATTATTTATCTTTAATCTTCATTTTTGTATATGGTTTTTAGATAAAATTGAATTGTTTGCAATGTGGTGCCTTCATTCAATTTATTCAATTTGGATGTAAATCTCAATTATTTCTAGATTTTTAAAAATGGATACTCTTTTTTACTATGATTATTTCTTAGTTAAAATCTTATATGTTTTTTTTGAAATAAAGCAATATATTTTGTGCATTTGTTAGATCAATGGATTTATTAAGATAAATTTCCAATGGATCTTCATCCTAAGTATTAACTATATAATTCTGTTAATAAATACATTTCTTTCTTAGATGGGTTACGACTATATTATATGCCTTCCTGAAACATAAAATATAGATAAGCATTGTTTATGATCATTTTAGAGTTTGCTGTATTTCGTTGTTTTTAAATTGTTTTATTTAAGTAACAATGTTCTGTCATCGGAGGATCAAATCTTATAAACTGAATAAGGACCACTTCATGACATTCGATTGAGATAAAATTTTGCGTACATTTTTAGTTCTGATGACAATACAATATACAAAATCCACCGGAAAAGTCGGAATTGGTAGATTAAATTTTTTCTACAAAAACAACTGGGATATGACCATATTGTGATTAAAATGTAAACAATAAGGACTTCATCGCCAGAGATCAGATTAAAATAAAATCGTGGGACTCATATCATTATCATCATCAAAGCGCACCTTTCAAACCCGTCGTTATTTTTTAAAAACGAATTGAAATGTAGCATTAACGCTTAGCGTTTTGAAAACGTTTTGCAATTCAATTCGGAAAATGTTGTTTTGTGCGGTGTTGCCATATGGTTCAAATATTTTTCTGTTTTTGTCATTTTCTCAATGATTTTGTGAATTATAGATTTAAAAATCATTGCAAAATGTTATTAACAATCAAAATAAATATTATACATTAAACATTGGTACAATGGAATTTAAAAAAAAAACTTTATTTTGAGAGGTGAGCTACATCATATTTTATGCATATGGCAACTTTGCATAAGCAAACAATACACGAATTCGTTGTCATTCGGAACGCAACGACGCCGCAAGCATAAACACATAAATAAAAAGTGTTCGGAATCAAACCGAATCGAGTGCAAACGTTTCGGGCGTCTTATAAACGTAGTAATAGAAATTCGACTCGCCTCACGATTTTATTTCCTAATATTTTTTTTTTTAGCTTTTTGTACATTACTTTCATATACTATTTGTTTAGAAATGAGTAAATCCCAAGGTTTCTTAGATCCAAAGAGTAGTCAATTCTTAAGGTGCTCAAACATTATACAATTAATCGTACAACCAAAAATCAAAAATATTGGATATTTTATACAATTATCTTACAACTCTTTTCCGCATATTGTGTGTTCACCTTTAGTATATATTGATTTTAAACCCATTTTGTTATAAAGTTCTGGCGATGGAAAACTTTCTTCATCATCATCATTTGATATTAAACCTTTGGGATATGCCCTCCTGAATTATAGAAACACAATAAATACTCATTAATTCACAATTTCAACTTTTAAACCTACTTATTAATAATCTTCTAGACAAAACTTACTATGTACATATGTATGGTAATATTTATATCCAATTGCATGCATCAATACCACTTAAGCCAAATGATATGCATATTAAATGTTGCAGCAACATGTCTCCAACAAACATGTTGCTAACACTTGGTTGGTTGGTAAAATAGCTGATTCGTAGCTGGTTGACTTGACAACAGTATCAACAAAATAGATACAAATGTATGTATGGGTTTTCCAACTCATCTATTGTATCTTTTCTTTCCATTATTAGTGTTAGCTGTGTGTTACCAAAACTGAGTCATTTGAATTTTCTTTTTTGATTTTTTTTTTCTTTCATTCTTCTTTTGCATATTTTCGTTTATCGTTTGAAAATTAAAAATTCCAATATTTTTTTTTGACAAACTCACACACTTTCATTTATTTATTCATTCATTCTGCTTTATGGAATGAAACAATATCAGGTTTTTCTAAGTTGAATTTATTTATTTTTTAAATGGATTTTTCAATGTGTATGAGTGTGTATGTGTGTGTGAGTGTTGCATTGTTGTATGTTTTCTCCTTACCTGTGTATCTGTGGGGACATATTTTATATCTTGTATCTTTCTTTTTCTCTATCTATCTTTTCTTATGTGGATATAGTAGAACAAGATACTTACTGATGTTGCTTTTGTTGTTGTTGTTGTTATTGTTGTTATTGTTGTTGGTGCTGCTCATTGAATGCGTTCGTTCAGTGAATTTCATCTGGCAGTTAATTTTTGAACTTGTTTGCTTACTCATATATGAAATTATGTAAGGAATGCGTGCGAGAGCGCGTTCCAACAAAAGATACAAAAAAAAAAAAAAAAAATAAAAAGAAAAAGAAAAAAAAAACAAAAACCAAAGAATACAAAGTATACAAATTTATCTTTTGTGTTTAGAAGAACGTTTATCTTATGTTATACCAATGTGTCTAATTGAGCCTGAAAATGAACCATGATTTTATGTGAAGTCACATTTTAGAGAATTTGAATTTATGCATGTTTGTTGTTTGGAATTTAAGGTATTTTAAGAAATCTAATTGATGGAATTATGGAATTTAAAAATTAAAAAAACCATAATCCAATTAAACAAATTCAAAACTTCATTTTTGTTATTCAATTTATTTAATGCACTTCAAATATTGTCTTTACGAAGGGCGCTCAAAATATCACCATGCATTGCCATCTTTTCTATAAAATAAAAAATCTGTTCGAAGTCATTTAATCTAAAATATTTTATGTACACCGCCCTATTAATATTTTATACGAGGGCTGATATTTATATTTCTGGCCTTGGTAATAGTAAGTGTTGTTAGGCAATCGCTGACGTTTACAAACGATATTTTCATATTTTTAATCATAATTTCTTTAAATAAATTTTCATTTCTGAGTAAATTTGTGTTGTTTGCAATAAATTTAAAAATTCATTTTGGGCAAAAAATTCAAAATGACTCATGAACAATTTCGTGCGATTATTTTTCATAATTTTCGACGTAGATTATCAAGACAAGAGTGTTTCGATGTACTTAATTCTTTATACAGTAAAAAAGCACCATCCGACAGCACTGTGAAAAAAACTGGTGTAACGAATTTAATAGATGGTCGATGTTTGCTTCAGGACGAATTCCGTGAAGGTCATTCAAAAAGGCGTTGTTTTGCCAGAATATATTGATGCTGTGCATAAATTGATAATGCAAGATCATCATGTGACATATCATTAGATCGAGTCATCTTTGGGCCTTAGTACTATGACGATCATCATTTGACCGTAAAAAAGATTTGTGCGCATTGGATCCCGCATAATCTGACAAACGTAGAAAAAGGCTAGTGTCAATTGGTGCAAGGAAATGTTGAACAAATACGTTAAAGGGGCGTCAAAGACTGTGTATAACATCTATATAGGTGACGAATCATCGATCTATGTATATGAGCCCGAAACAAAATAGCAATCGACTGTATGGGACTTCAAAAATGAGCCAAATCCAACAAAATTTCTTCCCGGAAGAAGCACATCGAAACAAATGATTGCCTGTTTCTTCAGGATTACTGGTAACGTGGCGACAGTGGCGTTAGAGCAACGCAGGATAGTTAATTCTAAATGGTACACGACCATATGTTTGCCAGCAGTTATAGGAGAAATTCGAAAAAAGCATAAGAAGATATGAATAACGACAATGCGAGCTCCCACACATCGACGACCGGTCAAAATATCGGATTGATGGATCGTCCGCCGTACAGTCCTGATTTGGCACCCAATGATTTTTTTTTATTTCCACACATCCAAAATATTTTAAGTGCTCAATGATTTTCGATACCCGACGAAGCGGTTGATGCACTCAAAACGCATGTTTTGGAGTTACCTCAATCGGAGTTGAAAAAGTGCTTAGAAAATTTGTTCAAACGCATGCAAAGGTTTATTGATCTTCATGGAGAATATTTTAAAAACACAATAAATCCAATATCTATTATATATAAATATTTGTTTTTTCAAGGGAAGAAATATAAGTAGCAAGAATGATACTGACTGGATGACCCTAGTATATAGTAAAATTATATTTTATTAAGTAGACATTGTCTACTAAACTTTGATTCAGTTGGTTGTTCAATGAGAAAGTCAGCTGAAATAATAATATCATTTTATTTTTTTTTTTTTTCGTAAATTCACTGTCAAGTTATTCATGATCGATGAATTGCTTTTTTAGTTGCTATGCAATTATTTTAATATCCGTGTATATATTTTTTTCAAATATTCTTTATTTTCTTTGTAATACATAGTATGAAACTGGATTTATATTGTTGTATATAATAATATATAATTTTTCTTAGAAAAATTAACAAATGTGTTGGCATATTGAGTTTATTGTATTATGAATGCAAAAGAGAAAATATTGAATGATGTAGAAGAATTTCAAAATTAATTCTTTTTGAATCTAGTCAAAATTAGAATTTCTTTGAGGAGTCACAGAAAAAATCAGTTTCCACATGGAAATACTATTGTCACGTCTTCTTGTTTGGATTAATTTCAAATATAATACTGGTACATTTCATACCAGACATATTTTAGAATACCACGCATAGGTCACATAGGCTATGGCGATATGTAGCATTAATGTTGACTACCGAGCAAGCAAATATTAGTCCTACATCAGAGAAGTAGTATTACCAAAGGCTCTGATCTTTTCGAATGTGTTTCATGTAAAGAACAATACCAAAAGTAACAATCCTATGTATTGTTTTCAATCAATGGTTTCGCTGAAAAAAGTACAGATATGTGATCCAATTTGATGTGCTGACGATATCATTAATTTTTGGCAACGAAGTTGGCAATGTTTTACCAAAGGTTTGTGATTTTCAAACTGATTTTAAACATTCAATAATGAAACTTGTGGAATCATGGTGGTGTTAATTGTCATTATTCGAATACCTCTTCATATATAGAGAACTGCTTGCTTTTATAATGAATGAAAACTGATCCCAGACAGGATGGTGTCGACAGACATTATGTATATTTAACAGATCGGATTATTTAAAAATGATTACCTCCATGGCTTATGAAAAATACTTAAATAAATATCTACTGTAATCAGCATTTTCATATGACTATCACGAGCCTGAAAACGAGTCAACTTGTCGCCAAGACAGTAGAAGACGCAATTCAGCAATTTGAAGTTCAAAGAACTTACTCTTTGCAAATTAAAAAAAAAAAGTGTATCCGTTACAAAAATTAAGAACAAATTAAGGTTAATGAACATGGAAAAAAGAAAATTTAAAAAGTCGAATTGTTGAATAAAATGTATACATTATATTTAAAATATGTATAAAGTTTTGGCATAAAATAGATTTCCGCATAAAGTAGTGACATTCGATGAAAGAAACTTGAATGGAATAATAAAATAAATATAATCTAAATACAAAGATACTATATACTAATGCGATAACATATATAAATGTAGATACGAGAATAGTATAGAAACGTTAGTAATACGCCAAATGTCAATCAGAAGTCAAACCGCTATTTCTCAATAAAATTGCAATTTCCGTTAAAATAAAAAACGAATTTCCAATGGTGAAAAATTGCGATCAGAATTCGATTTACAATTGTAATCAGATACAAAAAAGTTAACAGATACACAGACAAATGTCACAAGCAACTCAGCGCCAGATAAATATATACATACATATGTATACAAAAGAAATTGTAGATGCAGCAGACAAACGAATGTGTTTAGAATTTAAAAGAACAACTGAACTGCGTTCAAATGCGTTTAGAGGTACTATCACATACATATGTGCATGAGCACATGCATCTATACTGTTAGTCATTCACATATATACTTGCATACTCGTATGTATGTACAAATGTATGTAGGAGATGCTTTCAAGACAAACCACAAAAACCTTTGGAATGTTGACATTAGACGAGAAAACTTAAAACAAATTGTAAACGTCGATACCATTGTCGTTGTCATCAATAGATGATACATGTATAGATAGATAAATAGATAGATAGATACATGTGTATTTACGTATATATACATAAATCAAAAGGTGATACTTTTAAATGCGTTTAAATTTGCGGAAGCCACATTATCAATGAATAAAAATAAATCTTTTGAAATCCAATACGATTTTTGAAGTTTATTACTATTTTCCAATGTTTTTTTTTTTTTCATTTTATTGTGTTTTGTTCAGTTTAATAAGCGCATCAATTGAAATATACGTTACAATAGAAAGTAGGTACTATCTTATAGATTTCCACTAAAAGACATTTCCATTTGATTACTTTATTACCTGTACTTTCGTTCTTCATTCTATGCACCTTTACACCACAATAACGTTTTATAAAATACTAGATACTAAAATCCGATTTTGCTGTGCCATGAATCCGCTTGGTGACGCATTTTATTGCGTTGTTCAAGATACTTTATCTTATTGTTATTGCTAAATTATTCAACGACAATTGCTTGCTATACTTTTATCTGATTTGTCTGATTTCAATTGAGTGCAAAATTATTTTTCAATTGCAATGAAAGAAATTTGTTTTTGTTTTTGTATTTTATGATTTAATTTGATTTAGTTTTGATTTAAATTTCATTTAATATTTTTATTTAATTTTTTTTTTTTTTTTTTGTGAATTTTTCATATGCTGAAACACAAGATTGAAAATTGAATTTTATTTGTATTATTAAATTTTGGATTAATGAATTTTTAGTAATTTAATTTTATTTAAAAATTAATTGAAAATATTTCTTTATTTAGTTAAATAATTTTTTTATGAGCAAAAATATCAAGCAACATTCTTTGATTTATTTTGATTTTCTTTCTTTATATTTATTATGAGTTAAGTTACACACATTTTTTTTATTTATTGAAATTTTGTTTTGATTTTTATTTAAATATTTTAATATTTTTATACCTTTTACATATATTAGTACTATATACTCTCTAGTGATGTTTATAACATATATATAGAAGAATCGTGCATCGGAAACTCTATAAAAATGCAAAGGTATCAGTAGGAGTTCACTGATCTATGAAAAATGGTTTTATGATTCAACATCTGTAAATTTTTAGAACTCTCTTGTCTAGAAAATTGAGCTTGAAGTATGAAATATTTTGCACTTCTTGTTTAATACCAATGAAACTTTTTTTGAGAAAAACAATACACATCCCGCAGTATAATTCACTGCTCCAAAACTGGTTCGTTGTTAGTACCTTTGGAACTGGTACAAGTGCCAACTCTGCATTCTTTTTATATGTATTCAACTGGTGAATTCATATAGGCATATTGACTATGTCATTGGAAGGTGTCAATAGCGGCCGACTACATTACCGTTCACCAGTCATTTCACCAGTTACCTCTTAATTGTTCTCACTTACCGATTTGCCTCTGCATTACCTACGACTACTGAAATAACTAGCCACCAGTAATACCAAAAGGGACTAGTGGATTAGTATCGAAACGGGAAGCACACTGCATGGATTCATTCTATCTTTTTCGCACCAATCTTTGATATAGTTTTCATACAGACAATATGCATATTTTTGTTTATTCCCTCAATTGGGTTGTAAAAGGTATGTTAACATCGAAATAACCGAAGTTCATAAGTTCTATCTTATCGTTATATATTTCATTTTTGATTGATAAAAGATGAATTAAGTGAATATTGAAAATGAAGTGCGTTCATTCATTACTTCAATTATTACAATTCATTTATAGATAATAAAGATAAATATTTAAAATATGTGTACTCTGAAAAAAATTAATTTAATGATTTTTTTATTTTTTATTTTAGATTTAAGTAGGAAATGAAACCAAAACTCATTTCGTTGCCCTCATTTACGATTTATGACTACATCTTGCCCATTTACTATAAGTGTACTACATTCTTTATCCTATTATCATACAGAAATCTATCCTAGTTTTTGCCTTACTATTAAAATGAAACTATAATTAAAACATTAATTTTCTAGCATAATTGAAGAACTTAATTGATAAATTAATTAATAAATTTTTTTTTTTTTTTTTGTTGATTACTTTTATACCTTCTTCACATTTATTAGAATTATGACTTTAATTTGTTTAATTGATTTATAAAACACTGAATGATTTTTAAATTATTGTTGTTGAAATATAATTCAATTCAGTTAAAGTCCTTTGAATACAAGAAGAAAAAACAAGTCACCTATTTAATAAACAGTTACAATCCATTTAAAAATCAGTTATATCCTTTAGTCTGAAGTTTTTGCATCGAAAAGTTCTTATATAATAGAAATATAATATTAATCTTCACAAGGACTTGCAATATACTTGGAAATCTGTTTAATTTATTATATTATTTATGTGTTAAAGAAAACTTCAGAGATGTTTTCTGTATATTTAACTTGACGAATATAACAATTGTCCAAACATCTATCTGTCAATGTATAATTTATATAAAGTTAACCAATAATTCAGAAGATTTTAATCGGACATTATATACTTTTTACTCTAGATTGCCATTTAATTATGGTGATAAAGGGTTTCATCACTACAGTTGGGTCCATTCTTTCAGATCTGAGACGAAGAAATAGTCAAAACACTGAACTTAAAGAGTAAAATTGACACCAAAGAAAGCAAGGAAGGTCAAAGCATCAGTTTTTTGGGATGCGTCTGGGATAATTTTCATTGATTATCTTCAGAAAAGAAAAATAATCAACAAAGAGTATTATACGAACTTATTGCAGCGTTTGAGTAATGAAATCAAGAAAAATTAGCCCCATTTGGCAAAAAATAAGATATTGTTTTATCAAGTCAATGCTCATACTTCTATTATCCAATGACTATAACCAACAACTTATACGATTAGTTCGAATTACTTCCTCGCGCACCCTATTCGCTGGACTTATCCCCCTCGTATTATTTACTGTTTTAAAACTTGAACAAATGGGTTGGTGCCAGCAATGAAGAGTTAGAGTCTGCAATTGATGAGCACCACAAATCTTAATGTAAATAGAGCTGGGAAAAGTCTATCAAGGTAAAAAGACACAGAAGGAAATAAATTAGAGAAATAAAGATATTTTTCTCAATATTTTTCTTCACGGGAGTGAATAGTATTATAAGTTTGTCATGAAATTTGTAACACACAGAAGGAGACATCGCAGACCACATAAAGTATATATATTTGTGATCAGCTCGATGAGACGAGTTGATTTAGCCATGTTCGTCTGTCCGTCGGTCCGTCTATCCGTCTGTTCGCACTCCTAGTCCTTAAGTTTCTGAGCTAGAGAGCTGAAATTTTGTATATAGGTTTCTTTTTACCAAACGCCGATCGGAAAAAAAAGTTCGGAAATCAGCCGAATCGGACCACTATGGGGTACATCCCATACAAACCCCCTTTTAAATTAAAGTTCTTTTTAGAAAAAGTTTATTTTTTTTTTTACTCATTGAACTGAAATTTGGACGCTATAAGTTGTTGGTCCATATCCACAAACCATGAAAATTTCAAAGACCTTCGGAGTACTAGGAGGGGTACCCCCCATACAAACCGGGATCTAAATGAAAGTTCTTATTAGAAAAACTTATTTGTTTTTTGTAAGTACTATCGACTTTATCATTAGATTGGGTAACAACCACATTTTTGAGCATGGAATATTTGCTTTAAGAGTAAGGACAATTTATATAACATTTTAACTGATTGGATCATGTTCCTACATGAGCTTATTACAATTCTTCTATTGAGTGCCTTTTTGGCAGTCACTTCAGTTGGTCGTTTCATTTCAGTTCGGAATAAGAGTTGGTTTTAACCATTAACCATTCAGTTTTCACTGTTCTCAGTCAATTCAGTCAGTTCAATTCCATATGATATCTTGCGTCTGTTTTGCTTTACAAACACGTTTAAGTTTTATAAATTTCAATGAACTCCACAACAAAATCATTATCCTTGAACATAGTGACAGTTGTATATGTGAACTGTACCAGATTTTCAAGAGAACTGACCTGAGCGAAGGGAGTGAGTCATGACGCATTGATTTACATGAATTAATTCTAAGAGCTGAAATAACACATCCCGTCTGTTCTCAGTCTCAGTCTCCGTTTCAGTTTTCCTTTTAGTGTTTACTTTTCTCACGTAGGAAAAACTGACAGATCTACTGAAACTGAACTGACAACTGATATGACCGACTGAAAATTCTTTTAAAGAGATAATTCTATAGTAAAAGGTATGAAATCTTTAGAGATTCCGAAGTAATCAAGTTTATTTTCTTTATTTTTACTAAATTGAACAAATTTTCATTCTATCGTAATTGAACTAATTTCAGGCAAAGAAAATGTAAGTCTTTTTTGTTTTAATATTTGGAAATCAAATAATAATAAAAAAAAATTAAGTATTTTAATTTAAAGTTTTGTAATCAGTCTTTATAATCTTTAACCTGTCACACCATTATCAATATATCAGTAAGTCGTACATTCTTAGTTTTAATTAAAAAACTTTATGTTTGTTTCTTGGTTTCATTTCCTGATTCTACTTAAGTTTAATAATAAATAAAATATTTTCTATATTCCTTTGAAGAATCATAATTTCGGTCCAAAGTTTGTGCTAAAAGCAATGTGAACCTCTGAGGTCCATTGTGTATATATGTATTTCTTATATTTTAGATCATCAAATGAGTAAACGAATGTAGTATATAGTTACGTCCGTTTGTCTAACTAAGTATTTTTTCATGTTTGATTTTTCTATAGCTTTTTTCGGTCTCTTAAATAAGGGATACCATTAAACACTTTGTCATATTTAAAATTCGAATCTGATTAATTAAATATAAGTATTTATTTTAATTTTAAATTTATCAAGTATTTTTATATTTCTTTCCGAAATAATGTCAAATTTTCCATGCATAATTTTTTGTTTTTGATTTTATCTTAGAGCCATTTAACAATTATTTTTAATAGAGAAATACTTAAAGAAGATTTTCATTTAAAGAAAATTTAATATTGATATGATTAATAGTAAGAACGGAATTTATAATTAATGAAAATTTATTTATTTTTTTTTTTTATTATTATTTTAGTTATTCCCAATGATCAATTAAATTATTTAAATTGTATTTTTTTCATTTTTTTCTTAAATTTATAATATTGATGAATTATTACTTCAAATATTTTATATTTTCAATTGTTTATGTATTTAATATTTTCTTAAAGACACAATAAAGCTTTAATAGATTAAGGAAACTACATTGGAAAAAAAATTTGTTCTTCATTTTAACTAAGTGTAGATTGCCACACGGTGGGACAACATAAGTATATTTACTGTTTGATTTTTTATTTTGACTAAATTTGTACAAGATTTTTGTACCGACTTTCTTTCATTCATTTTAAATCAATTTGAAATAAATTTGTGCTAAATTCTTTTTATAATCAAATAAATTATAATAATATAATAATAAATACCATCTGTATTTTAAATAAATTGAATTTAATTTGAAATTTGTAAATTTTATTTAAATATTTAAACAATTTTAAGATACTTACATGCTAGAGAAAAAATAAGAGAATTGAATTAAAATATTATTTAATTTCTTCTATAACATTTATAATATTTTTGAAAAATGATTTTTTATGGTGCAGATACTTAGACACTTTTACAATTTACACAGGCTGGGAAGCCATGCGTATGCGAGCAGTTGCTCGGGATTTTGTATGGATTTCAGCAGTGCGCAGGGTTATACCAAAGATATCCTCGTGATAGCGATTTTGGTCCTTTTATGAGAAAAGGGAAAAATAAACGAGAAATAAGAGAATAAAATTGAAAATCATTTTCTGTAACATATTTGCAGTTGTTTTATGTGACACTTGCAAATAAAATATGTTATTGTTTATCTTATTTAAAAGCAAGTGAGAAGGCATACACAAACATAGATACACTTGTGAATAGATACTCATACAGGTAGAGTAGTTTCTCTTCGCTGAATGTTTTCATCTCGTTTAAATTTTTATAAAAACATAATAATAACAAAAAAACAAAAGAATGAAAAACAACATAGACGAAACGATGAATGTCCTTCCTTCCTTCTGTTCTCTTAGTGCGAACAAAGTGAGAAATAAAAGATGTCAGATGGCAAGGTTTGTAAATATGCTGTCAGCATTCTCATCAGAAAAGAAAAGTATGTACTAAAAGCAAATAAAACGCATACTTATAGATATACTACAATATTATGTATGTGTATAAGTGACATTTATGTGTGCTTGCACTTTGTTAGTTATACGCCACGTGTTTACATTCACTTGCTCCTTTCACAGTCCTTTATAGTTATTTATATGCATATACATATATTGTAGCAAGAATACTTACGCGCAATGTTAACAAAAATGTCTCAACTTCTGCTTGAGTTTTTTGCTCTTTTCCGGCAATGCATTTCCTGTTTTAGTATCATTTTTGTTGTCATCACCACCAGCACCAGCACCAGCACCACATCATCATCATAATCATAATCATCATCATCATCATTGTTATGTTTGTTTTGTTCACACACGCCAAAGTGAGGCAAAGTTTATAAAAATAAGAAGATAAGAAGATCATGAGAAAATGAAAGAATTGTTAGAAGAAGAGAAGGGTATTAGGTGAATTCGTCAAAAGCATGAATTTTTTTACAATTTTCACAGTTTCTCATGGGTTTTTATTTTGGATTTTTTTTGTCAAAGTTTTACCCAGAAATTCAACTTGACTTAGACGTTGAGCTCAGCAAAATGCTTTGTGGTGCATAAGACTATTTTCTTTAACAAGCTTTGCGGTATTCGCTTACTTTTCTTTTTATTGCTGTGTGGTATAGTATTTGTTTTTGCTGCGCTTTATTCGTCAAGTTGTTGGATTCATTTTAGCCACGCTCAACACATTAAAATTTGATGTGGTTTCTCTTTTGAAAAATATCTTTATTGTAATGCACAATTTATGCATATTTTAGTATTTTTAATTTTTTTTTTTTAATTTTATTTCATTTTGTTAACAAGAAAATTTTTTAACGTTTACATGAAAATAAATGTTCAACAAAATTACACTAGTTTTACTACATGAAAGAAATATTACTATGAGAAGCAATTGAAGTTTATTATTTGTTAAAAATATTTATGAATCCTTTATTGGTAATCTTAATACATTAAAGATGTATTTACTTAAACATTATTTCAACCATTTTTGCATGTAAAATTACTACAATTAGTCCATAGATTTTAGAGAAGATCAGGAAATAATGAAGCCACAAATTATGCATAAAACATAATATAAACAGACATTGTCTTTCTTTCTTTTCTAAGTCTTTTAGAATTTTTCAGTTTAAAAATTAGATAAGTATTTGGATAAAAATATTAAAAAGTTTGGAAAGAAGTCGAATGTAATTTATTAGAGATTAGGGACACCGTTTCATCGTATAAATAGGACATACACTAATATCCTCGAGTAGAAACAAGACATGGTTCAAATTATATGAAAAACTAGATACCCAGGCAGACATTGTGCTGCCGCTCGCGTTTTTAAAAAATGTATGGATACTGATGAGATGTTTGTCAACTTGATTGATTTTAAAATATTTCTCTAAGCTTCATACATATATTTCATTTACACACCACACTCTTTTCGATTTTTTTAGATTTTTCGGTTGTTCCCTTGGGTTTTTCGAATTTACCTAAGCCTTCCTCATGAATCACTCGGTCTACTGGTGAAAACCGTATGAAAATCTATTTGGTAGTTTTTGAGTTCATCGCGTTCAGACAGACAGATTCTGCAGAGGATTTTTTTTTTTAAGCATTTGATAAGTTCATCAGTAAACACATTATATTTAAATTCAAAATTCAAAGTTCCTTTAAAAAAAAAAACAATTTTAAAAGAGATGCCCATTAAATATAAGGCAATACATAATTGCAATACTCAAGGAAGTGACTGGGAAGTGAACACAGAATCTCGAGCAAAAGCAATTTGCGATTTCCTTTCATCAATGAAAAAAACCAACTTATATGTCACATAATCTTTGGCGGACAACTAAAAATTTATAAATGCCTACTAATAGAGAAGTGCCCTTCAAATATCAAAATGAAGAAATGAAGAAAAAGCTACCGAGTTTGCAGATAATAATAATTTGTATATCACGTTCACACATTTTGAAACCTTCATCAGACAGACGAAATGTATAATACAGAAACCTTCATTGATGTCCCACGATTAGAAAATAAATTCCACAAATTGCTTATTTCACTAAGGTAATTAAATATGTATATCTATCTAAGCAAATTTTAATAATTATTTTATTCACAAAATAAAATCTTAAATTAAATAAAAAAATAAAAAAAAGATCATTAGAAAGAATTACCTCAATTTTTGAGATTATAAACTAAAACTTCCTAAATTTCAATCATTACAAACATGATAGAATCAAAAGTGAGTTAAATAGCTTATTTATAAAATAAGATTAAGGATTTATTTTCCAAACATTTTTAATTTATTGCATATAATAAATTTAACTGATATTTATCAAATTACTTTCCCTTATCATAATCCATACAAAAACTCCATTCAAAATATAATTTCATCCTTCTCCCAAATATTCAACTTATAACAAAATACTAATTGATTTCAAATTAATTTGGTTGCATGAAAAACACTTAATTCTTCCATGAGAATTAATCTACTAAGAAGAACAAAAAGAATCCTACTAATTACATTTTCTTTCTTTCATTTTCATTTGTCCCATCATCATCATCCTTATCGACATCATACACTTTTATGTTACTCAGTGCAAGCTTTTTTATTTATTCTCGCGATAATTAATGCCCAATTGGATTATGTCGAAAGTGAGTGCAAATGAAGCTTTATTCTACTACATCATGCAAGTAATCCTTATCATAATTAACTGCAAGATTTTCACTTTATTTTACTATGTAAGTAATACAATATATACGAGTACTTACAATATTTTTATAATAATAACAATAAAAAAAACATGGTAAAGTGGCCAAGAAGAAATTATTGTAAGTATAAATAGGAAAAAATGACAAGTGGAAATACCAATTCATAAAATGTTATTACGCCTATTTCCCGCAAGTTTTCCCTAGTTAAGCCAATTGAGAAAAATACTACAAAGAATAAAGAATGAAAGACCATTATGAGCTTGTAATCAAGAGACAAATACAAAGCCGCACATTCTTTTTTTTTCTATATTTTGTTTTGGTTTTGTTTAGAAAATGGAATAAACCAACAAATCCCTTAAGGTAGCATCGGCAGCAACATCATCAACAATAGCAACAGCAACAGCAATAGCAACGGCAACAATAAGAACCCCTAAGAACCCCCTAAAGCCAATGTTAAGCGTTATCGTTGTGCTCAAAGGCAATCAAACTAAGGTAAGTTAAGTTGAGTCAAGTCATTGCAAAATTGAATGGAGGACAGGAAGGGATAAAATAAAGAAAGTAGAGAAAGGTGAGCTACGTTGTAATATAATGCAATGTAGAGTAGAGCAAAGCAAAGCAAAGCAATTCAATGACGTAAGCTAGGTAAACCGAACTCACCGGAGCGTCTGGTAAACATGCTCGGCCATTGTGACATCGCCACAAATGTAGACATGTCCTTTTTCCTGTACAATCAAATTGTACAACGAATCAAATTCCTGTTCAATCAGATCCTGAACATAAGTCTGCAATGAAAGCGAAGCAAAATAGTGAACAAACAACAAATATAGGTACAATGTCGAAGTAGTAGTAGTAGTAGGCATGTGGTACTAAGCATGTGTGTATGAGTGTGTGTGTGTGTATGTGTGTATTATAGTTGGAAGAAGAGAAAGTGGTAAGAGAGAGAGAGAGAGAGAGAGAGAGAGAGAGAGAGAGAGAGAGTAGAGTATGTAGAAAGTAGTAGAAAGTGCGTTTGTGTTTATAAAAGAAAATAAATGAAAAGCGGAAACGGAAATGCTGAGTTGCAGTGGGCGCTGCCCTTTTGTTTGTGAGTTGGAAAGTTGTTCGTTGATTTGGTCAGTAACTGGCTCACTGACTCCATTCCCTGAGTTCAATATTTGTCCTTTGTGTCTATAAGTGTTTATGTGTATGCATTGTAATGGAAAAACTTTTGTGGTAAATATACGAGTATTTAAAGTTGTTTTGTGCTGTGTTTTTTGTGCTGTGTTACTTTAACCTTTTCACATTACATACCTTGGGTATATTCGGATCACGTGAAAGTGCAAGAAAAACACGATCCAACAACTTATCACGTACAAGTTCCTCTTTTTCCTCTGCATAAAGATCTACCTCACGATTACGACAACCGAAGAATAACCAAACTTTTGGCAACTGTACCTCTGAGTTCATTTCACGTAACACTTGGAATTCTTGCCAAAATGAACGGAATGGCGCAATTCCCGTACCTGGACCAATCAATATAATTGGCGTGTTCATTTCTCTGGGCAAATGAAAGCCTGGTGCACTACGCACAAACATATATAAGTCATCTCCAGCTCGCAAACTGGCCAAGTAATTCGAACAGACACCATAGCGTTCATCACCTTCGCCATCTTGGCTACGATATTTGACAATGGCCACTGTCAAATGTATCTCATCATTAACCCGTCGTGGCGATGAAGATATCGAATAGAAACGAGATTGTAATGGCATCAAATTGGGAAGTACAAGTGATGCTGGTGGCTTACATGAAGGAAATTCTTCGAGGACATCATAGAAATGAGGCAAAGTCCAATGACGCCAATCCTCATAAGCCGAATGATCATTAGCAAGCATCTGTAGTCGTTCTTTATCCTTGACATCGTCACAGAAGCTCGCAAGTAGCGTTAGCAACTGACGTGATGGTGGTGTAGTTAAATCGAAGAAACGAGTTAATAAATTACGTAAAGTATCTGCAGGTATCTTATCGTGTAGTTCCCAAGACTTAAAAATACCATTCGATGTTTGTTTCTCTTTTTGCAATTGCAATTGTAGAATCTCATCGGGTTCGATATTGTCGAACATGACTAAACGTTTCAGAACTCCATCAACGATATCCTGACGATTTGCCGGAAAGATACCCACATGATCACCGGGTTCATAGTCAACACCTGGTGCTGAGATCTCCAAAAGCATTGTTGTTTTTTCGCTGTTGCTTAACTTTGTGAGATTTTGTGGATTCGATTTGATTTTGCAACAATGAACTTTCTTATTGTGATACTTGGAAAGTAAGTTATCAAGATTGGCCTTGGTTTTCGAGGGCACCAAACGCACAGTGTTTGTGGTTAAGGATTCATTTTGTAAAGCAAGTGAAGCATCCGAAAGACTCTCTTCTGGGTCAAGACAAAAGGTCTCACAAGCAAGCTAAAATATTATAGAATTTGATCAATTAAAAGAAAAACTCTAGGAATATCTTTGTTTAATAAGATTGTTAGATGAAATATGTCTTACCTTAAATACTTCTGGTGCCCATTTCCGGAAAGATTGTTCCTGTCCACACATTTCATCACCATAAGCAATCTTCAATAAACGTTCACCACCTAATTCACCCAGTATATTATCAATATACTGACCAAAAGCACAGAAATTTGGATAGGCTGATGATCCCAGTGCAAAGACCGCAAATCGTACATTTGAAAGTGGTCCAAATGTTTCCTCAGTAAATGTATCTGAAGTTGAGCCACGCAGCGAATCCCAACGATCGATTTTTTTAACTTGTTGAAGCGGTAATTTCACAAATTCTGGCCTTGAGTTAGCCTTCATGAAGGACTTCGATGAGCCGACACCAATGCTAAACAAAATGAAATACAAAATACAATACAATAAAGAATAAGTGAATGTAAGTAACAAAATGTTACACAAAAAGAAAATCTTATTTAATGCATAAAAGAAAAATAAAAATGGCCAAGTTTTTCGTATATTAAAATGTTAGATTGTTGTGAAAATAGAATGAAATGAATGTTCATATTTCAAAAGCCACTGACGACTGGGGACAAACAATAAGCATACACATAGTAGTACTTATGTATGATGATGACGATGATGATGATGGTAGAAAGCCAGCTGAGCCGATGGCATCTCCAGCATGGACTTACAACTCAAAGTAACAAAAGACTAAAGCAGCAACAGAAGGCACAACAATAAGATGAACAATAAAAATGAATATAACAACAAAAATCATTCATTCATACTCACATTCTTATATTGTACAAAAGTATGTACAACAAAAATGACAGCAAAACATTTATTAGGCTTGTCATTTTATGAGCCATACTACATGGCCAAGAAGGCTCTCTGGCTGAATACCATACCATCAAAGTCAACAGTCACCAGCAGTGAGACGAGAGAAGGCCACAAAAAGACCTTAATGAAAAAGTCTAAACTTGTCTAAAGAGGCACTTTTCCTCATTCAAAAAAAAACTGCAGACCAAAAAAAAAAAAAAAAAATAAATGAAAAGAGAATCTATTTAAAAAAAAAACTGCGCTGGCGTAGCGTGTTTGTGCCTCATCTCGAATGCATTATTATTATCATCACCATCATCATCAGATTCAGTACTTAAAGGAAGAAGCAAAGTAACATAAAAGCGTGACTACTATCAACTGCCAACATGAGTGATGAGATACAAAAAAGCGACAGGCATAAGGCTCAAGGACCAACAACATCACCATCAACAACCAGCATGGACAATAACACTTAGATCTCAGGTTGCATTTGTTTTTGTTTTTTTTTTTGTAATTTAGGAGAATTTTGCGTGCACTTGGCATAATTTTTTTTAAGACTTATTTGCGTGGTTTGTTTTAGTTAAGGTCAGATTAGGAACTTAGTTATATCCGAAAGCATAAAAGCTTAAGGTAAATTAAGATGTCAACGTGATGTTAGTTCAAGTTTCTCAGCTTTGCTCTTTTAGAGATTAAATTGGATATGTCTTGAGATTTAAGTGAAAGGAGCTGTAAGGAGAATCTTTAATTTGCATTATTTTCTTAATAATTTATAATGAAATCAGGGAACAATAGAAAGAGAATGTTGAAAATACTTATAAAAAGAGTAATTACGAGAAATTCATTTTCTAATAAAAAAAATATAAAAAAGACTAACTTTGGCTATGACGAAGTTGTAATACTCTTCACGCCCCAGCTAGTAGTCCGATGGTCTTGAAATTTATATGGTTCGCGTATATGGGACAGACAGGCGGCCAGACGGACATGGCTAGATAGATCCGTCTCGTCATGCTGATCAAGAATATTTACTTTATGGGGTCTTCGATGTCTCTTTCTGTGTGTTACAAACTTCATGACAAACTTATAATACTATTCACTGCGTGACGAGTATAAAAAATACGAAAAAAAAATAATATATGAGCCACAAGTTGGTTTATATATGGACAATGCAACTAAGAGAATACTTGGAAATACAATATGGTATTGAAATGGAAAATATTGTTTCAACCCTTATAAAGACACTAGTTTTGGTACCCCTATTCCGGACACTATTGTCTGGCCATACCACATGCATTTATATGAGTTATTGGTGGTAATCATTTAGTGTTATGTATCTTTTATTTCTCTATACGTGTCTGACAGCACCATGATATACAAGATTGAGATAACAAATTCGAAATGCACATATCCCATATTTTTACTTTATTTTTTTTATATTTTTTTTTTTTTTTTTTTTTCAATAATACACCATTGAGGGTAACCAGGAATCTCATGGCTGTAGTTTAATTATTTGTACTTTTAAAATCAGCTGAAAGTCAACGTAGTCTGACTAAACCATAGTGTCCGTTGAAAGGTTGAGGATTAATAATGTCTACGCTTTGCAACTTATACTATAATATTGAGTTAAAGACACTGTCCTTTCAGAGTGTTTCTTATTATTTAGAAATGGTAAGACATGTACAAAATAATACAATAAATTGGTGGGAAATTAAATTTGTGTTCTATGGGCAAAAATTTTTTAGACACTTTGTTATAATATAAGTATAAGCCTAAGATTAATGATGCTCACAATTCTGTCAATGTATAATTTCAATTGTTAAATTATATTCATTTTTGCTAATGATCTATTTTATTTATTGGATAGCAACCGATTGATAATCTACTGCAACTGTAAATAAATATCTAAGTAACTATAATAATTTCAACTTAATATGAAAGTCTTATGACTAAATTTAGGCAACGATAACTGAGGCCATCACGATTTATTTGCCATGTCTATGATTGACTGTTATTCATATTGAATCACTTTAAGAGTTGAGCAGTGCTGTGGTATAAGTACTATGTGCTAAGTTCACGTTGAAAATCAGTTCGCAATTGAAACTAAGTCGATTCGAATGTGTGAAGCAGTTCTCCAATAAAACTATTGGTATCAAATTCTTTCAACATTGCGTAAACTTTCACAAATTTGAAATTCAACTAGCCATCTAATTCTAAAAGTCCCTTTATTTCATACTCTTCTTACTCTTAATAGATCAAAGTCGTTATCTCTAGCCAATTTTATAAGGCACAATCACAAATTACCTTTGAAATGAGTTCTATGAAAATGATTATCAATTGGATCAACTACAGGAATAGTATTTTTAGTCAAAATTTACTCTTAATGTGTACAGCAGCACAGATATTGTAAAGTAACTTTGAACGTTCATAAGGATTTCCAACATCTAAACATTTTATCCACTATCTATGGTTACGATAAAGTACTTAATAGGATCATAGCTTAAACTCAGAAAGATGTGTTTCAATATTGAATATATTCTTTTGTTAATTATAAAATCTCAGACAAAGTGTTTAATTAGTTAACTCGGAAATAAAAATATCATGATAAAAATACTACATATTTGTAATGTAATGTAGTAGTAGTGATCTATCTATCTACAACAAAATATGTTCGTTTTTCATAACCAAAGAAGAAATTATGTAAACCAAAATTACAGCACCGTACAAAAGGCGTTGATGAACTTGAATGCAACCTAGAAGTGAAAATAGCGTGAACATAAATATTGAAAGAAGTGTTGTAATTTCAGTTTAACAGTATACAATGTTTTTTTGTTATTTTTTTTTTTTTGCTTTTGTAAAAGGATAAAAAAGTCTACGGACTACGTAAAGAAGAAAAACAAAACCAAAAACCAAAAAAGATAAATTAAGACAGCAAAGCAACAAGAACATTCCACTGTGGTATGGTTTGTAGTGAGTGAGTTTATAACACTGAGGTGTAATCAAAAACCTTTGCCATGGCCACAAAGAGAAACAGACGGATAGAAAATACTCTTGTAGATATACTAGTATCTGAGCGCAACAACTATTTAGTGAATTGGCTGCACGCAGACTATGTGGATAATCATAAATTTATCATGCCAAGTTGCAGCAAAAAAGAAAAAATAAAAATGAAACTCCCACTCAACAAAACAACTAACTAAAGATCCCATTTATCATTCTACTCAATATACCCACACTTACTTTAGTTGCAAACTAGCATCCTAGTATAATACTTTATACTCAGCACAGTATTTGCTCTGGCAGCTTAAGTGTTTAGTCAAGTGCATGACAAGTATTATAGTTGTAATTATTTTTATACTTGAGGCAAGTAAGTGGATTGCGTTTGAGTATAATAAGAACAATATTATGAGGAATAAAACTACTATACTTTGTTTACTTATCATCATTTCATGCGCTTTAATTTTTCATATTTCTTTTTTTTTTCCTCCTTTATTTTTTATATTTCAAATCCTACTGATTATGCTGAGTGTGCTACTTGAATACTCTTTTATTTAAAAAAAGAGATGAAACTTAAACTAACCTTAAATGTTATTATTATTAACTCTTATACTACTCATTTGATGTTCAATTGAGTTGAGTTCATTTATAAAGCACTCAAAGTCATAAGTTCATACTCCATCTCACTGTATCTGTCTGATCTTGTTCATTCATTTCATGCACTTGTCTGTTCAAGGTACGTAAGCTTGTCATAATCTCTTGCTTTTCTCTATCATGGATATATGGTACACATACATATAGTGTGCGTGTGTGTGTGTCAATTTGGAACGGAAACGGATGTTGATGTCGTCGTCATTGTCGTCGTCATCGTCACAGACGACACTTCAAAGCACACTTACAGGCGTTGATGGCGTAATCGAGTGCAATTAACTCAGTCACTTGAGCTTGACACGAACTGCATACAAACTGTTTAAAATCGTAATACCAAAGCCATGTGCAGGTAGCCTTATACAACAATATATAGTCAATTCTGACTTTCCATGTGTAGTATAAGTATGTCATGACATTGGTGTTGATTGTGTACACTTTTCTAAGTGAAATGACAACATGTGCATTAAGAGTTTGTTTGATGTTTTTGGCCTTTAAACTAACAAACAATTGAGTCATAAGTTTGAAGTATCTCGAAAGTCATTGTTCTTGAAATGTGTTACTTCTTAAAAAAAAATAAAAAAAAATAAAAAAGTTTCAACAATGAGAATATAAAAATTGAAATATTTTAAGTTAAAATTTTCATTTTATGACAAAATTTTCTAAGAATTATTAAATTAAATTGAAAAATTTCATTGTTAATCAGTTGAGTTTCATGAAAACTGCACTTAATTTAAAATGCAATTCAAATGAATTTTATCAAAATTAAGTTGCCTTTTATTTATATAGAAATTTTACAAAATAATATACTTACTATAGAAGCAAATGCTACTCAAAACTACTAAAACTTATTTGAGCAATAAACGTCAAGTAATGAAACTATTTTTCCAAATAGTTGAGCAACTTCCACACACGCATATGCACACATTCTCAATTGAATAAGTTGCAACAAAAATTGAATGAAAAGTATTTGGTGGGGCAAGAAATAGGATAATCTTAAGTCAGACATATAAAAGTATTTAAAGAAATCAAAAAGTTCTAAATGAATTGAAAATGTTTAATACTCGTAAACAAGTTGAATTGAGCAGCAGCAGCAGCAGCAGTTGCATGCTTGCATATGTTGCAAGAACTACAATACAAAACTAGTGTAGTAGTAAAAATACTTGTAAATAGTTTAAGTTACTCAACTGAATAAAAAAAAAAAAACTTTTGATTTTCTTTTTCACATATTTTGGAAACTTTAGTTACTTGTAGTACCGAGACAATTAGCAATTGCAAAGAAGTACTTGAAGTTGTTAAATCAAAATACTATTGTAAATAAAAGCAACTCATAAATTAGCAATAATTAAATTAAAATTAAATTCCTTAACTGGCAATTGGTAATTTGGAATTTAGATGAAAATTAAAAAAAAAAACAAACAAATAAAATTTTGGGAAAATCTTTACATCTCTACACTAAATCTTTTATCCTCTTAGCTCGATAATTTTTCCCATTGATATTCAATAGTCTGGAGAGAATCGTTGAGCTTCTTGAAATAGTCATCAAATAACAAACTCTACCTTTTCAATGTTGGCAAATCTTTTACCATCAAATCATTTCTTGAAATTTGGAAATAGAAAATATTGGGTGCACAAGGAAACAATTCGAAATTTAAATCAGTTATTTTAGCCATCGAGATAACGGATACCTATGTGAATTATTCTACAGTGTCTTGATGATACAAGACTCTATTTTTCACCAATTGATGTCTTATTTTCTTGATTTCATCACTCAAATCCTGCAAAAAGTTCACATAATATCAATCGCATCCCAAACAACGCCAATGGCTTTGCCTGCACATGGCACTTACTTTGGTTTTTTTTATGCCATTACCCTTTCAGTCCATTGTTTTGACTGTTCCTTCGTCTCAGGTGTGAAATGGTGGACCTATGTTTCATCCATGGTTATGATTCGTCGCTAAAACTTAAATGTATTGTTGGAAACTTCGAAAAACACTCAATTGGAACATCTTCAAGGCGCTGTTTTTATTCCATCAATTTTAAGTAATTGCCGCGTCCACCAAACGCACAACACATTTTCTGTTAAATTTGATGTACAGTACTTTTTGAAATGCATGTGAGAATAAACAACAACAGCGACAAACAAAAACGATAACTAAAACGCCGATAGAAGACCGACAACGATGAAGCTCGACGACGAGAGTACACTTTCCTGTGATCGCTGAACGATAGCAGATGTGCTGCAAACGACGTACGATGAGTTGTAAAAGACAAAAATTTTCTTATAAACCTAAATTTTTGTATACTTAAATTCTAATACTTTAATAAAGTACTTTCACTCGACAGCTAATATCATTTAGTCAATTTTCTTTACTACATTATTTCGGACGATGCTTGTTTTGGCTGACAGCAAGACCCTATTTAAACTCTACGTAATAATATTATTTATATTACATATTTAAAATGAAGAGTTAGACCTCTCAGTTGTAGCATCAATGTCCACTGTAATATTGATTGGACTAAGACCTTTCAAATAAAATTTTTGTATCACATACCCATAACGAATTTTGTGCATGTTTACAAATTCCCTGAGAGTATTCACAATTCATGGTTATCGAACAAATAGTAAACAATGTAGCGTTATCAAATATAAAAGCCAAGCTGTGTAATGTTGATATTTTATACTGCAGATATTCTTCTCAAATAATAAGTGACATCTAAACTTCATATCGGGTATCTGGGACTATCCTCGTATATTATTTTTCAATTTTAAATATGAAATTTTTTATTTAAGTGATTTGGTTTATTGGATTGATATTTAAATATTATTAAAACTAAGTACATATGTCAATAATTCATTTGTTACAATCCTAAGGTATATAATCTGATTTTAACAAGGAGACTTCATAATTTGCTTATAATCAAAGCCTGTTACATGTTAAGGTTTTAAGTTTCAGTTTTATCTAAATTATGTATCCATCAATTACTTTAAAAATAACTTCATATATCCAACTACCTACCAGCTAAACAATTTCAATATTTTTATCTACTGTGTTTACTTTATTTAATATGCATGCCTAAAGGTCAATCGCGTGCTTATGTTTTTCAACTCATTTATATCATGAATAAATTAGTTCATCTAAATACTTATTAAACACGCACTATTTTACTCACTCACTATTCACTAACAAATTCACTTAGTTTTCTCTTTTTTTTTTTTGGTTTTTTAATGAATAATTTTAATTGATTTCCAAAACTCTAGAGCTTTATCATAACTTCTTCATGCCACAAAACCAAAACAATCTTACGGCAAATGAGTAAGACTCATTATTACCCGCACAAATATCAAACATTACCGCCTACAACTAATCTTAGCTAATGCCAACAGTTATGCCTAGCATTTTTATTAAAAATTTTACAAAATTCATCAGATAGAAAGGCACATACAAACACTTTCCGGATATTTTACAATTTTTTTTCCTTAAACTTATATTAATTTTCATAAATTGCGCAAAAAAATAAAAAAAATATTTAAAGGCAATCGAGCCCTGAGCTGTCTGCTGCTATTGTCGATATCTATCTGTATATTCATCTATGTGAGTGTACATATTCATATAGATGTATGTATATGTGTATGTGTGGGTGTGAGTGTGGGTGTGAGTGTGGGTGAGTAAATCTTATCCGGCTTAAAATTTGTCTGTTTGTGTTTATATTTGATTTCCCTTTAGGCATTTTTCTTCACTGCTTATCACATTTTATTGAATTGTCATACATAGCATACTTCAAGAAGCTTTGTAGCTGTTGCAGCCAGAAAAAAAAAATATTGTTAAAGAAACCCAAATGAAGTCCTTGTCAAAAATGAACTTAGTAGATTCTGTCGATATGAATTTTTAAATTTTTTGAATCTCTCAAGCTTTAATAACACAACATATCACACTTTTCATATAGAAAATTCTATATACCTACTACTTTTAGACTTTGTTGTCTGTTTCTATAAGAATGTAAATTTCGTTGTCACTGTTAATATGTTGTTTTGGTTGTTGCTGTTGTTGTTGTTATTATTACTTGTTGTTGTCATACTTAGTTGTCAAAGTTGTCAAGCGGAAATTCTCCTTACCAAAAGATTTATAAAAAAAAAGGGGGGAAAGTAGAAAAAATACACATTCTCACGCAAAAAATATCGAAATAACAAAATTATTATTATTGTTGTTCGTCCGCCCTATCGTCGTAGTAGGTAAAGGAAATCACACGGTTTCTCTCCCCTCAAAATATGTTTTTAATTTTGTACTTGTTTGCGTTTTGTAGGCTGATTTCAGTAGAAATGAAGTGGAAAATTTTAATGGAATACACACGACAGTCGCGTCTTTTTCACTTATTTTTTTGACATACTCATACTCAAACTCTAAATGGATTGGATTAATAAAAACAAAAATGTAACAGAAAATTGAAAGGAAAATTTTTACTTTCTTCAATGTTCTTTAAAACAACATACTCACTCACTCACTTAGTTATTACCGCAGCAAAAATATAAATCTCTCTCAATTTTTAACCCACATTAAATTGTTATAGTAAGTACATTTAATAAATTAAACATCAAACTAACTAAACCATTAATCATCCTCATCTAAACTTCTTAATTAACTAAATTTTAATAAATTTTCTTATATTCAGAACTATTCATATTTTATTAATGAATGAATGAAATATTAAAATAATTTGGTACTTTAACTAAGCGTTTAGGCCTTAGCCATCAAAAACCACATCCTCAAAGTATGCAACAGTGAATGCTTTAATTATTTATTAAATAAAATATTGTACAACAAAATATTTGTTGGTTCGTTGGAAATTTTAGAACTTTGAATTTAACTTTAAGTGTGAAGTACTTTACTATCTACAATCGACGGACTTTGCCTCAGGCCTAGAATTTCGATTTACATACAAAATAAGCAATGAATAATTTCTAAAAGAAAAAAAAATGAGATTGAAATTGAAATTGAAAAGTTTATGCCGCACGCAAAATTCAAGCAAACTCAGTAATACAATGTAACGATAATCATTATGAGTCAAATATTGATGATGATTACGAAAACGTTTATTATTGTTAAATACCTTGAATTGCAAATAATAAAAGATCAAAAAGATAGTAAAAATTTAAATGAAAATTCATTGTCAATGAAAAATATTATTAAACTCGGGTTTGTTTGCATTGAAGATTAAATACACTTCACAAAAGAAAATATATTAAGGAAAAAATAACAAAATTATGCAATTTATTTTAAGAAACCCCAAAAAAATCGCTAAAGATTTTAATCATCAAAAATCAAAAAAAAAAAAACAACAAAGTTTTGTACAAAAATGTGTAGATGTAGATGATTCTCAATATTTCAGCACTCTATTTTAACAAACTATGGCTTGGATTGCTTATAATAATATTATATGCTTATATATGATATATTATATATCGTTCAAATAAATATATAATTCTGTCTCTCTCCATCTCAACAAATAAATTACAGATTTCATCTTTATAATTCTAGGGAATAGTTGTTTTAGAGTACAAATGATCACAATTTGAGTTCATTATTGTAAAAACTAATCGATAGATTACTTTTAGTGAAAGTTTTGACTAAATATTCAGTTCTCCATCTTAGAAATTGAGGAATAAATATAAATAAAAATTATACTACTTCAAACTAATATTGTCAAAAATATAAAATTGAAATAGAAATAAAGAATTAAATAAAATAAATAATAGAACATTTTATATTAAAGAAAAGATGAAAAAAAAAATGTTGTGCAAATTATTATTATGTTTAACAAAGCCATTGAAAAGTTCCCTTCTCTCAGCGTAAGCATATTTTTATATCTTATTTCTTATTTATCTGAAGAACTTAAAAGAAAATTTTTGATGAAAAATTATTTTCAAATTGATTTATTTTAAATTTATGCACTGCTCACGCAATCAAAAAGCACAGAAAACCCACCAAACTTCCTCTTAAAAAAACACAAAGGACCAATATACATGACCAATATAAATAAGTACTTGGCTGGACACAAGAAGAGAAAAGAAAGAATACAAGAAATAAATATCAGATGAATAACAAAAGTGGCCACAAAACGTTTGCCTTGTTAAATTTATTGACTTTTCATTGACCTTAAATATTTTTCATTTATTTATATAAAAGTATGTAGTTTCCTTTGCTTATTTTGTTCAAAAATTGCTTCGCTCAGCAGGTGATTTCTCCACTTACCTCGTATCTCCATTTTCATTTTCTTGAACACGCATTGCGTACAAATCGTGCGAAAATGTCTGGTCGATTCCATCCAATCATCCATTTGAAGTAGAAAGATACAAAGTGAAAAGGGAAGAGAAAAGTTGAATGAAAATAAATACAAAGGTATATCATTAGGCATTAGGCATCATTCAGGAAACATTTAGTTGTTGATCCTTGTTGTTCTGAATGTTGATAATGAAGATGTGAAGAGTGTTGATGCTAAAATGCTTGACTAATGTACTCATTAGCGTAGGCAGATTGCCGTTATTGGGCATGATGATGATAATGGTAATGATGATGATATGTACTTTGGGTAATAAATGCTTGAGTAAAACTAAGTAAGTTATTGATCAGAGGAATTTCCTTCTTTTTTCCAGTATTTCAAATTATGTAATTCGTATTTGCATATTTAGAATGTTTCTAACTAATTATTGTACTACTAAGTATATTCTACAAATGCTAGTAATTTGTATGTAAATGATAATTACAAATTAAGGTAAAATAATATGCAATTAATGTAAATAGATAGAGATTTATTTAATTTAATTTTATATCATACCTCGCCATTTTCTGGTGGGTCGCCATTGCCAAAGGTTGATGCTACAATAATTAATAAAGCCTCATGTTCTATCGAAGAAACATCGTACTCAGACATGCAAGATATCTGCAAAGAAGAAGAAGGAGAACAAGAAGATTTTGATGATAGAAATCAAATTGAAGAAATAATAAATAAATGTGAGGGGAAAATGGTAATGCGAAGTGAAGTGCAGATAAGAATGTAAATAAAATAAAGGTTAGAGAAGTGCTGAAAATTTATTATGCTTAAGTTAATTATGTATCTAGATTGATAACATTATAGGGCACAACTGCCCTTAGTCCTCAATGCAATTAGGCGTTTGTGAGTAGGACAAACACTTTCACGGTCATTAGCTTTATTACATTCGTATTTGCCTTACCATTGCCATTGCCTTTGCCTTTGCCTTTGCCTTTGCCTTTGCCTTTGCCTTTCCCATACATGTATGTATGTATGTATATTTGCCATGACACGACATGACACTAAGACCAATGACCAAACCATACTCAGTTCAACAGAACTATATATCCCTGTTGCTCGCATTAGCTTAGACTTAAGGGACCCCACTTGTCTGCCTAACTGATAGACTGCCTGTGTGCCTGCCAGACATCCTGGCTGCGACTTGTCTTAGCAGACAATCAACCTATCATGACATTTGTCGACATGGTCAGCGATTTATATACATATATTCTTCCCATTCCCACCCTCAGTGACCAGCTTAATATCTAATGTTTTTATATATAATACATATATCCATGTGGGATAAATGTGTTTGTGTGTGTCAGCAACTAATCTCATATTGTAGCATCATGCTTCGTTGCCTTATGCTTGTTATTTTTACTGCATTATCCAATGTTAGTAAGTGTAACAGTTGCTCCCGCTTAAACCATGACAAGCAGCTGCTTTTTATTTTTAAAAGCTCTTAAATGACTGACAGCAATGGAACAATGGAAGTGCTGGTCTTAATATAAGCATGGAAAAAAAGAAGTGCCCATTAATGTGGCGTAATGAACCACTTGAACCACCAATGTGGTGGCCACTTTGCCATAGACAAGGAATGAGTGAATACTTACATACATTTATTTTTTTTATTTCCTTCATTTTTTTCCTAGTTTATTTTAATCATTTTTTTGTTTACATTTGTCTTCTAAGTCTGGCTAATGTTAAGGTCTATAAGTTTTAAATGGTATTAACTTTGGTTAACACAAAATGAAATGCAAATGAATGTTGGCAAATTGTGTAACCAAGTGTTAAATTGAAAAAACAAGAAAGGTGCGTTTACTTTATATTGCAGTTTAAATAAGAATGAGAAGAAGACCACATAAATTACCCATCATTTTTAAAAAATTTTTATTAAAGCGGTTTTTTTTCTTGACATCCTTATTTAAGTCTACTATAACCATCTATTAGTCCGATTTTGGTTTGGTCATTAAATGGACAAAAGTTAATTATTTTCAACGAATTTCGCTTTATTTGATAGATTGATTCATCCGATTAAGTATGCAAAAATGATTTCATTCAAATGTTGGCCGCTGCTAGCTCGGCAGTAGGCAATCCTGGAACACAAATTTTCAAGCACTTTGTCCACTGCTTCCTGGCCAATGTGGGCAATTTCGGCCCGAATGTTTTGTTTCAAGTGATCAATTGTTTGGTGATTGTCGGCATAAACTTTATCTTTCAATGCGCCCCAAAGAAAAAACTCCAGTGGAGACAAATCGCAGTTGCAAGCAGGCCAATGGATAACGCCAAAACGACTAATCACACGGTTATTGAATCTTCTGCGCAGAAGGTTGATGCTACGCGTGGCGGTATGGTAAGTTGCGCCATCTTGTTGAAACCATAGCTCATCGAGATCGATATTTTCCAATTCCTGCCACAAAAAGTCAGTTTCATGTCTCGTAAGTGTTCACCATTAACAGTCACGGCGTGACATTCTGCATATTCGAAGGCCAATCATGCCACCACTCCAAAACCCGCACAACACAGCGACTTGAGCTGGAAGCTTCGGTTTCTGTACGATGACGTGTGGAGTTTCCGTAACCCAAATTCTGCAATGTTGTTTGTTTACGTAGCCACCGAGAAAGATCCATATTCAAAATAAGTTTTTAATATTTCAAAGTGTTGTTCCAAAGAGAAGCGATCCATATTCGTTCAGCGGAAGGTAAAAAATTAAACTACTGTCAACAATTTATGGCGCTCTAATTGACAGCGTCATTAGCAACAGGGAGTCCAAAATCGGACCAATAAATGGCACACCGTGTATAAGGGAAAATTATATTAATTTAATTTTCCAAATCTAAGTTCACTTTGTTTTTTCCTTAAATCTTTATTTTAAGAAATCTTTAAGTTCAAACTTGAAAACTATTTCTGTTAGGCGTATATCTTGTATTGTTTTAAAAAAATAAATATATATTTTCATAAAATTTATTATAGAAATATATAGTTAAAAAGGGTTTGGTTATAAAAAAACAACAAGCCGCTTATGAATAACCAATAGAAGAAACACATAAACATACAAGGTCAGCATGGCTTCAACTGATTTGTGCAAAGCTACAGGAAAGGCAAAGGCAAAGGTAAGGAAACCAAGTAGAATCCCCATTCTTATGAAAAATTGGCTTAACAAATTTGGAGGCTCGTCCAAAAATAAACAAATTGTAAATGACACTGCAAATGCACGTAAAGAAGATCCGGAAATACCAAACAGGATACCTGCCCCGATCAAATCGAAGCTTAACAAATGCAAGGGATTTGGACCAAGTACAAATGTTAGAAAAGCTACAGGAAGGGTACTTGATCATGGCATAAAACGGTTCAATGTTGGGTTGTATAAAGTTAACGTTAATAACGTTATTTTGCCAAGTAAGAGACCACGGATGGCCAATAATCCTTTTACGGTACGTTTACTTGGGAAATCTAAAACAGAGTGTCACGAAGATCGTTGGATCCGAACACTTCTGAATCAACATAAATCGAATCCTCGGAATGGTTCCAGATCAATCTCTGCCATAGAATCGAAGTCGTCAATTCTGTCAAGATCATCTTCTAATATGGTGAAGACCCCACTGAAGGTAACAAAAGCTCCAAAGATTCCTTTAACGACTAGTGTACTTGCAAAAAGTGTATCGAAATCCAAATCATTATGTCTTATTAGCAACTATGTTTGCTTCCCAAAACCAAAATACCAATTACAATCTAAAGCTAGGAATGGTTGCAGTCCAAACTCATCTTTGTATTTTGCAAATAAAAAACAACCGTTACGTTATCCAGTTATTGACAATAGGTCAAGTACCTTAAGGAAGGACTCCGTTGTGAAACTAAAATCTCAAAAGAATATAAGCAGTAAGTTTTGCTTGCAAAAACCACAAGATCGGAATGTCTTTCGTTCAAACTCAGCCATAGAAAAGAAAACTAATAGAGATTTTCAGGTTGAAATTCCATTCTTAGATGAGAAACAAAAGATCTCATTGGACTCCGTCAAATCAAAACAACCGAGTGCTTTCAATAAGCTTTCATTTGTGAGTCTTGACTGCTTAGAAAAAAGTCAAGATGATCACTTCAGCGATTGTGATATTATTGTCTGTCAGAAAGAAGCGAGTGCTCAAAGTGAAATTAATAAAAACTCTACTGAAAATTTAAAGACTTGTGTATTAAGATTGGCTTCTACAAAGGACACCAAAGTTGCGGATGAAACACAAGAATTGCCATCATACCCAGTGAAAGCAAGTCAACATTCATTTGTGAAACTTAACTGCTTAGAAGAAAGTCAAGAGGATATCATCAGCACTATGCAAGAATCAGTTTCTATAACGAAAACCAAAGTTAGCTTGACATTTGCGAATGAAGCACAAGAATTGCAGTACCCAGTGAAAGCATGTCAAAAGGAATCGCATACGGAGGATGGAGAAAGATTAAAATACTATATTCCGAGTTTAAAAAACTTGAAAGAACTACAAGAGAAACAATTCGCCAATACTCAATTAGTTGCACCAATATCTAAATCAGAAGATGATGTGCCAAAAGAAGCGAGTCCATGGGATTCTTACAATACAAACAGCTTGGAATGGAATGACATTTGCCATGCAATAAAAGAGAATCCAGTGAAATGTATTCAAACTGATACTCCTCAGTTGACGATAGAGGACGACCAAACAATGTCCAATTTAATCATGAATCCAAATCTTCGGCGCAAAGATAACCTTAATTTCATGGATTCTAATAAATTCCGTTCAGTGACTTTCAGCGCTCTTTGCGTTATAACTTTGCCTACTTTGCTGCTAGCATTCAAAAGTTTCCGAAATGCTTGATCACTAAAATTTAATGTGACCACCAGATTTAATCAGAAGTTATATTCAAACAATATATTTAAATAATTGTATATACTTATTAAATTTAATTGGTTTTTTTTTTGGCAAAAATAAATGAATTTAAAGTTTTTTTGGTTACACATAATTATAAAGAATTTTAATTTTCAAATTTACAACGTCTAATTAAAAATCTATTAAAAATGAAATGTCCACATCTCCACGAATCGCATTAATAATCAATTTATACATAAGTAATTATCAATCTTTCCTGAATAACCCGCTTGATTTCAAATGTGAGTTTTATGAACTATTTTCCTTGACTCTGTTACATTCTCTTTTATTATTTCACGTTTATCTTTTATTCTCCCTAATATAAACTTATTGTCCTGGTTGATATTCGTTTGGCTCCATTCTGTTTCTATTATGATATGCTATGTCAATTTGCTGCTATTCTAAAAGTCTCTGCAGCTTTTGGCTAGTTCGGAACCTAGTTAGGATCCAAAAGTTTGCAGGTCTTTTGTTTGCCGTAGAGTGTCTCGAATGGTTATTTTCATTTACTGCAAATTCAAGTAACTCATCAAAATCTTTGGATGGATCTCTTGTTTCAAATACCTCATTATTTCTGAAAGGGTTCGGTGAAACCATTTCGCCGTTCACCTCATTTTTATTGTAAGGTGGCTTCGTAAAACTTTGCATTCATCTTTATGTAATTTTCAATCATGAATCTGATGGTATGAGAGTTAAATTCTTTCCCGTTATTAAACACAACCGTTTTTGGCATTCCAAAATAAATAAAAAGAAATTCCCTTAACGGTTTCCTTATATCTTCGACACAGTTGCCTATTCTATTCTTCTAATGACTGCAAATTTTGTAAACTTGTCTATCGCTGTATGTTTGAACCTTATTACTTTTATTAGCAAAAATATCTATATGAAAAGTATTTCCTGGCAAAGTTGGCATTTGGGTTACACCTAATTGTAATTCATTTTTATTTTTTGTCTCTCATATTTATTTTCCTTACAGATTCTGCAATTCTTGACCATTTCCTTTATTTTTCTCGACATTGAGGTGAAATAATAATTCTCTAAAATTTGAAGCTTATTCTCCATATCGTTTCTGTGAGCCCTGATATGCGTTTCAACTACAATATAATCTTCTCTTGCTTCTCTCTTCAAGTAATATACGATACAAAAGTTTGTGAAAATTTAACTTTATAATTATCAAAATTTTTTGAATAATTTGGTTGAATTTTAAGCATGGGTTTTATTGCAATTTAAAACGAATAGATTAAGATATTGTTTTAAGATGTTCATGAATTTATTTGGTTTATTTATGCTGTCGAATCAAGTATGCCATCATATGATAATGGGCTATGAACAGCTTAAACGCTATAAACAGTCGAGTAATGGGAAGAAATGTTAGAATACCCTGGTACGTAAGAAACACAGTTTTGTACATAGATCTACAGTTACACACGATCCGTGAAGAGATCATAAGAATAAACACCAAAAATATCTCCAGACTTAAAAGTCATGAAAATCACCTTGCAGTCAACTTGCTTGACAATAGTCAACACACCCGAAGGTTGAATCGGCTACACCCACTGGATTTGCCATTCAGAGTTCCTATTTAAATTAAATTAATTCAAAAGCCATAAGGTTGTACAATCAAATTCGATAGATCGCAAATAAAACAATTAAATAATTAAAAGAAAATAAATTTGAATTTTATTACATTTTATTGTAAATACATCATATAAGTATAGTACATAACTGGGAAAATTGATAAATTCTGCATCCATACAACAAAAGTAAATTCTAAAAATACTTAGAAATAAGAGCATTAGCTGCCATGGCTTTCAGTTATACCGCTTAAATTTAAATATAAATTGTGGGTGGAAAAAGGAAGTAACCAAAATTGCATTTACCATTTTCGTGATATTTAGTAAAAGTGAACTATTTTAAATATGCAAAATTACTACAATTTTATATTGAAATTTATTTTTCAATTTAAATCATTAGCCCATTTATACATGTAGTATGTTCTGCATGATATTCAGAAAATCATTCTTTCTATACCAAAAATTATCTTTAAAATCATAAATTTAAATGCAACTTACCTGAGCATTGAATGCATGTCCCAAAAGCTCACATAATTGTTTTGCATATTGTTCCGACTTGCCCGTCTCTGTTGCATATAATACCGTCGCCTTGATGCGTTTCGACAATGCACGACCAAATAATTTCGATGTAAATTTTACAGCCCTGAATATCAGAAAAAAAGAGAAACGAAAAACATATGGTAAAGAGGTTAAAGGAATTTTTAAAATTATTCAACTTTATGCTTTTAATATGCTATACTATATTATGTTGATGTCAAAGGTTTTAAGGAAGGATGAAACTCACAGATACACAGGAAACACCTGTAACATATTAAAGTTTTTAACACATCTACATATTTGTTCATATACGAGTATATAAAGGAAAGCATAATACTTTGCATATATGTACATATATCATCACCATCATCAGTATCATCATCATCATTATAAGTATCACCATCACCAATACCATTAAAAACATTTTGGCAGACATTATTTAATAAGATTTGGGTTTCATTTTTGTTTTTAGAAACGAGCAACTTTTACCTTTTTGAAAATATTGTCGAAGAAGAGTTGCCTGTTTATTTGTTCCTTTCTTTCAATATTGATTGACATTTCTTATAATTGGAAAATTATTTTAGAAAATAATGTTCTATACTATGGTACTACATAATGCCAGACTTGCTTATACTAATAACAAATTCAACTAGAAATAAAAGCAAATATTCTCTGTAGGGATTCGATTTTCTATTAGTTATATTCTGCATCCAATAATGAAGAATGACATAATACGCTACACAGTAGTCATGCTGGGAGAAGAAATGAGCTATTCGGTCAATAAGAAAACTTCAATTTGAAATACATTGAAGCTCTGTTTGTTCCTTGCTTACCATTTCATCATTTTAAGAGAAGAAGACCTGATCAAAACCTACACACATACAAAATAAATATTTAACTTGCCACATAGCACTTAGCAATACCAACTTCCCAGAAGACAAAGAGGTCTGAGATTAAAACCAGTTTTTTAAAATATTAGAATCATCACTGAAATAGTGCAGAACTAAGGAGAAATGAGCTTATCAAAAATATCACAAACTGTCTCCGGAGACGTAGTGTTCAAATTTTTCCAATTCGCAGCCGCCCACGGACGCTATACAGAATTGGACACGCTGTAGACCCATACTGTGGATATCAACGAAGATCCGGTACAATTAATTCAGTGGTCTCTTCATGAGAATCTGCCTGCAGTTCACAGTAGACAGTAAGGTCTCATCTACAGATGACTCTGAGTTAATCTGTGATGAAATGATCAACATATGAGTTTTTGTAAACTTTTTTGGCCGCGAAAGACATTTCAAAATAAAAAAATTAACACTGAATACTAAATTTTATTTCTTAACTATTTACTGTTTAATTTCATACATCTCCTACCTTTCCGGTTAGAGCTCCGCAGAGCATAGTTTAAGAAACCCTGATATAGAGTAACCAACAGTCGACTCTATTTAATTTCAGAATATTTATTTTACAGTGCATTTACCATCTTGAAAGGTATAATAGTACTGAACTACTTTAGGTTTCTTGAACACAAAATTTTATGAACGAAGAAATATTAAAAAGTACTCATTCACTCATATTGCTTCTACTTATAATAGTCAGCCAAATAACTTCTGATTTCACTTGGTTACAGTACAAATTAAATTAAATTAAGTTAAATGAAAATCATATTGCGCCATAATAAAAATATGCTTAAATATGAACAAAATATGGCAAATGAGAAGATATGTATACCGTTATATTATATCAAGTGTAAGTGAAGTAAAGTAAAGGCATTCAAGCATATTTTGTGTGTCTTTGTTGTTATGTCTGTGACTGTGGGCTCAATACGCTACTTGAGTCGCTTGTCAGGCGCTTGATATCATCAACCCATTGTACCTCATTCATTCATATATTTACTCACTATCATATTCATTCATTCATTCACTCATTCGATCAAGACAGTTACTCATTCACTCATTTGTTAATTCACTCAACCATTCGTCATCATTCGTTGTCAAGTTGATGTTTATTATTGTCTGTTTTTGACGGTTTCTCTCATAAAGAAGTTAAACTACTTTTCGCCTGTAATCAGTTTCATATATGTACATCTTATTTAATATAAAGAATACATCACATCGTATGTATGTATGTATGTATGTATTTCCTCCTTTCATAATTTTTAATGTAATTCAGTAAACATACTATCACATACATGCAACGCACTTACATTTATACGTACATCAAAATAGTAGTACCATTGTGCATATTTATTCAATATGCCAACAATTTTGCCTTGCGTATTTTTTAATTTCTCTGTAACATACTTCCAGGCGCACGAGTAAAAAACTTTTTAACAATCATAATTTCATTTTAATAAAATCGTTGATAGTCAGTCGTGTTTCTATGTATCTCTGTATCTATGTATATACTTTTATATATGTGTATATGTGTGTGTAACTATATATTGTATATTTATATTTATGTTGACGTGTTAATGACTGCTTCTGTTGATATTTTAAGTTGTTCTTGTTGTTACTGTCATTCATTCATTCATTTATTTTTCACTTCTCCTACTTTTGATATATTAATTTCAACATTTCTATTTAATCGAATTAAATAACATCAACGTTGAACAATTAAACTTAATTATTGCGAATGAGTTGTTAAAATTCATGAATAAAAATCATCATGAAATACTAGTATTATAAATTATCTTTTCATTCAGTTTTTACGTTTATTATTGCATAAATTGCATAAATGAATATTTATTTAATTAATACATAATTAGTTATTACTATATTTTACTTATTTATTTCTTTCACTTGATGTTCATAATTAAAATTAATTAATTGAATTCAAATGCAACAAAATGTTTTTGTTCAATTATTTTTAAATGCAATTCATTATAAAGATGATTTTAATGTTTTCTAAATAATTTTCAAATAAATAGAAAGGATATGAAAGATAAAATTGTATTCAGTATAATCAAAGATTGCATATCCTTCACACAAATATGATTTCCTCATGCAAAATAATATTTAATGATTTAATTTTTTTGACATTTTAATTTCTAATGAATTTTTAAAGAAATGAAGCTTTTCGTAATTAAACATAATTCAATGAAATTCATAGTTTAAGTAAATTTCTCAATGGAAGAAGTGTAGTTCTAATAATTATATGATAATTTGATGTGATTAATTTTATTTAATAGTACCAAGTCATAAAAGTAAAAGTAGTGTTGGTAAAGTGTTTGTTTAAAGAAATTCAATAGCAACAAAAATATGAGATAAACAAAAGGATAAGAACAACAAAATGAACAAGTGATTAAACGACACTCGAGAACTTACAGCAGATTCTTAACTGAATCGAGAAGAAGCGAAAGAGTATTTAAAGAAGTCACTATTCCTTTTTGCAATGAAATTCTGTCACCATTTTTTGCTTTTCCTTTTTACCAAAGCTTTAGTGAGTCTGCCGCTGTTTACTGAAGAGCAGTGAACTATACAATTATGTACCTACTTGTATCAATAAAGTGTAGTTCAGCGATTTTAAGCAATAAAAATGTATACAAAATAAAACATTTCTATGACTTATTTCTAAAGAAAGCACTAAGTAAATTGAACCACTGGAAAAAAAGATCTCATTGCCGCCTGCGGTTGACATAACAATAATAAAAAAGTAAGCAAACTTGTTTAGCTAAATATAAACTGATAGATAATTTTAAAACTGAACATCAACCATGTAATTTAATATTTAATAAAGATTTTTTTTTCGAACGCCGTCCCTGCTCTCATCGTGTGACAGTTGTTTTTTGTTTAAAAAACATGGCTGAGGTTGCTGAGACTTTTGAGACTTTCGAGGACCCAGCTTCAGTTGAAGCCGAGACCTCCGAAACTGTATTGGAGACAAATGTGGTCGGCACCACTGAATTTCCAGAAATTAAACTCTTTTGCCGCTGGTCCTATGACGATGTAACCATTAACGATATTTCTCTACAAGATTACATTTCTGCCAAAGAGAAGTTATCACGTTGCCACATTCAGCTGGCCGTTATGCTGCTAAACGTTTTCGCAAGTTCCAGTCCGCAGGGGGTGGTTTGGAGGTTCAAAACATGTGAATAAAAATGGCAAGATTTTGGAAGTGAAACTTTTTTAGCGGCGCTGGGCAAAGAACTCATTTGTGATCATCGACTTGTTGACTGGAGAAAATCCACTTCAGATCTTGGTCAGCGACATTATTAACTCTAGCCCTCGTGAAGATTCTACACGTATCGGTCGTGCTGGTACTGTTCGTCGTCAAGCCGTAGATCTGTCGCCACTTTGTCGTGTTAACCAAGCTGTTTAGTTGCTGTGCACCAGATCTGCCTTCAGGAACATCAAAACCCTTGCCGAGTGCTTGTCCGATAAGCTGATTAAGTGCTCATCTAATTCGTACGCCATCAAAAAGAAGGATGAGTTGGAACGTGTTGCCAAGTCCAACCGTACATAGGTTTAACACTACACTACATGCACATTTCTATTGGTGTATTTTTAATATAAAACAAAAACTTAATTACCTTCCTAATTTATTATCGGAATTTTAACAATTTTGATTAAATCATTCTTATGAATTGTCGTAAACTTTAGGATTACTACTAAAAATGACGTAGGATATGAAATGTTAAATTCCATGGTAAAACTTGATACTCTGCAATTTTCCTTTTATTAAACTTCTCCCAGCTCAATCCATTATGGTTAAAATCCTCCTTACAATTTCATATGATTTTATTAAATAGAACTAGAAGATAAAATTTATTTAAATTTAAATGTTGCTTTAATATTAAAATGCAAGCCCAATAAAGAAGAAAGAAAAAATATTGCAAAAGGAAAACGTAAACGTTTAAATCAAATTTTCCAGTTGAGCTGAAGAAACAACAATGATAAAGACAATGATGAAGACACTGATGATGATACCGATGCCGATGATGATGATGACGATGACGATGATAATGATAATGACGACAACATCAAACCAGAAGGAGTAGATAAACGACAAACGTTAACAATAAACCAGAAACCCGTTGTAATCCACTTAACGGCTAATCCTTTGTGTTTCCAACACATGTACACTGAACACACACACACACACACACACACACTCAATCATGACATTGTGTGTGCTTCTTTTTATTTTTTAACAAATACAATTACAAGGAACAACTGACTTAAATGAAACCCCTTAGAGCACACGCCATGAAACCTTGCAATACAATGTAAAATGGTGAAAGGTTGTCATCATGTCATGTGAAATCAGCCTTAGAAATATATACATATATAGGAAGGTATTTAAGATGGGAATATACGGAAGCAGAAGTTGTAGTACTTACCTTGCGATTTGTTTAAAATTAAATTTGCGTCTTGGCTTCTTGCCTTTACTTTCGCCACGTCCCTTCTTCCAAATATGTGTACGCCATGCAGGATCTTGATATTCAAACGATGGCTTAAGATAGTAAAGCGCCATCTCTTGATGAAAAACCGGAGTTATCGAGCCAGACAAGGGCGGTACAATCCATATCCAATCAGCGGGGCAACCGGAGCTATTGACGTTAGATTACCATTTGTTGTTATTGTTATTTGCCAAGTCATGAAAATAAAGGTAAAAAGAGCAAAAGGCATTGGTAAGGAACCGTAGCGAAATATATAGAATAGAAAAAGTTAAGATACTTTGAACAAAAGCAGGTTAATGGTGATGTTGCTGCTACTGTTGCTGTCATTGTCATTGTTGTTGTTATTCTTTAAGCATTTAATTAAAGCTAACGAGATACAAAATGTTAGTTTTACTGAAACAAATTGACAATAATTGAAATATGGTATTCTTCAAATTAGCTTAGATAAAGACAAAAGAAGAGAAACACACTAAGCAAGGAATAAATGAAAGGATTTGAAAAAGTTTAATTGAAATAAATGAAATGGAAGAAAATGGGTGAGTGGCTTCAGTTTAGATAAAATGTAAACTATGACAGTAAAGAGCCAATAAAAATTGGCTTAATTGTTATTTTTGGTATTGAATGTGAAGGGAGTCGGAAGAGGATAACAATGAAAGATAAAAGAAAAATTGTAAAAAAAAACAAAACGTTAAATTAATATAAATTATTTTCATTAATTTTTATGGTTTTTTTTTTTTTTTTTTAATTGATTTTAATGTAAATAAATAAATTCAATTGTAAAATGTGCGACCTACAATATTTTATTTATCACAAAGTGTCAAAGTCATAAATACATAAACAGCAAATAAATCGAAAAAATGAAATCGGAAAATTGAATGAAACAAGAAAAAAGAAACAAAAAATTGATGTGACTCGAAAAAAAATAAGAGAACAAGAACAAATAAAAATTAAATAAATAAATTACATAAATATTAAATGAAGTAAAATCAATCGGTGGCTTCAATGGAAACATAAATTTGAAAATTATATTTCAATTGAAAGCATTGAAATAAATATGATGAAATTTATTACTTTTTATTCATTTATTTGTTTAGATCTAAAGAAAAAAGTGTGAGAATCTCTTATTTTTAAAAAGCCGTCAGGGTGACATTGATAAATTTAGATAAATTTTTATTATTAATTTTCTTGTAACAAAAGATAAGTAGGATGTACTTATGAAAATAACAAGTAAGCATAAATTCTATGTCAAAACTTTTTGCTTTCAAGTGACTTGAATACCAAATAATCACTTTAATTTAAATAAAATTCCTCTATGTGTTTAATAAATATGAGGCACTTAAAATATTTGTGGTATACTTAAGGAACAATTATTATGTGGTATTTATAATTTACGAGAAGATAAGATATCTTAAGGTTGGATTCCAATTGGCTAGTTTGAATGCAGCAAAGTAACGAGTGGAGAAACGGACGAGTTGGTGTGTACGCTAGTAATGATGACACACAAATCTCTTCACTTATTCAGTAGTCACGCAATTTTGTAAGCAAATGAAATACTCTCAGCTGCCTCAATGTAAATTCACGTTGAAAATGAGAGAGAATTTGAGTCTGCGAGATCACTAATAGTCTATGAAAGCACTAATTTGCAGCGAGTAAGCGGAAGGAAAGTAGGAGAGCTTTCAACTTTTCTAGGTAGAGTCCTCACAGTCAGATTGTTAGTTGCTAACATGATGACATAGGACAAATTTACTAGCCAATGGTGAATTAGTTTGCAAACTAGCCCTGTGGAATTGAGCCTTTATATAATATGTACACAAGGTAAAATAAAATAAAATATGTTAAGTGAAGATAAAAAAAAAATTATTTATATAAATGGATTTAATAAACAGAGCAGAGAACATATAATGTATTGATACAAAAATATTCAAATCTTCTACTATTATAGAGGAAGGTTGTCATGGTTGGGCATAGTTCCGTTCTTGGCTCATAACTTCAATTAGAAACTGTGAAAAAAAGGAATATTTTTGCAAAATATCGAAATTCGATTGGATAGAAAATGTAAAACTTGTTCTCTAAAATTAAAAATTTGTTGAAATAATAAAAATTAAAATTTTATTAACTAAAAAACATAAAAATAAAATAAAAAATAAATACAAATAACAATGAATTTTGGCATTGTTTTTAGAAATATTCTCCATAAAAGAATGAAAATTTTAATTCAAAGGAAACAATACTTGTATTTACAATTCTTACAAAGAAAATAATTGTTAGTTAACTTCGCTTTAGCATTCCATTTATGTAATGGAGCTATTGCGATTCAAGCGAAGAATCCACTTTTCCAAGCTATTTTTATTGGGCTAAATGTTGGATGTTTTCGATGGCTTTTCGCATTTGCTGTTTCTCGCGCGACTATGAAAAGATTACCAACTCTCAAAGCAATATCTCTTTAGAGGTATGAGAAAAAATTGTATCTTTCGTTTGTACTTTGTTAATTAAGCATTAATGTTATAAGTATTATTAATCATTATCCAAACTATATTACTTCTTCTTTAGAAAGAACAAAATTTCTATTTCTACAAAATGATTAGACTAAATTCTTGAGTGATTGCCAGCACAATAATAATTCAAAATCCGGAAATAAAATACTTATATCTCTTGTCAATGTAAGCTTCTTATCTAATAGTAGTTTATATTCTCTAGATTTCTCATTAATTTAAGGATGATTTAACATGTATTATAAATTTGATTTAAGTATCCATTGGCTATGTAAGTAATTATCCTTATGTGGAAACTATATAAAATATATAACAGGATAATTTCCAAACTAACCACAGATAAATAAAATGTTGATGATAACAAATTGAAAACAATAAATTTACTTTTTACACATTTAATGCTTTTTGCAGGAGAATGACAAAGTGAAGATAAGCAAAATCAAAACCAAAAGAAATGACAGATAGAAAAACAGGCAAAGAAATAAACCAACAGGCAACAGATAATGTGATCAACAATAAATGCTGCTGGTTGTGAAAGTAAAATGAAAAAAAGATATACGTGTATATCTGCCCACACACTCACAAGCCTTGGCAAATACTATAAGAATGGAAAAAAAAGAATAAGCCGGAAGTCGAATAAAACACGTTCAGCTATAAAATAACAAGATATCCACATACACTTTTGTATGGTGTATTAATATGAGTATAAGGGTGCGTATCTTTATATGAGTGAGTAACTGAGAGTATGCAAGCAGTATGCGAGCAACAGTGTCTGGTATGTGTATGCTATAAAAACATAAAGTAATAATAATAAAAGTTACGCATACGCCCCGTAGCATTAAATTCATACATATGTACATATATTCAGACAAACATTCTCATGGTGAATGTCACATGAATTTAAGACATAACAAATACCATTATATACATCTACGTACAGTTATACATATATGTTTGTATTTGTATTTGTATTTGTATCTTGTACTTGTTCTGCTCTTTTAATTCTTATAGTCGCATGGTTTTTATGATGTTTCAACAACAATGATAGAATGATAGCAACAAAGTAAGAAAATGAACAATTATATTATTGTAATACGTACTATTTTATTTTGCATATAATAAAAACTTACCGTAACCTTGTCTCATTTTCAAAATGTTTCATAAAACTTTCACTTGCCGTGTGATGATCCACAATTGTTATATTACGACTTTGATATGAATGCAAGACAGCAATGTTTGTCTCGACCAGAGCTTTATCCTTCCACAAGGATGTGGGTGTACGTGTATCCAAATTCATTTTAAGCGCAACAGCCTGTGTGTCGAAGAAAGAAATATTCAATAAGTTCAATGGAATTTTTAATTAAATGAAATTAATTTAATAAATAAATAGTTGGTAATTATAAATGTGACGGAAACGCACGTTATTCATTCAATTATTTAAATCAAAAATATTGTTGATGGCCATGAATCATGATTAGATAAATAGTAAAATATTACAGTATGTTGCATTTCGTAGTTTAATGGCTTTGGTTTTCGGTTTTTAGTATGGTGCAAAATTTATAAATTGAAATTTGGCAAATAACAAGCATAAATTCTGTTTTAGTATATCCACATTGCATGCAACAAGTTGGTCATTTATGTGGTTTGTGGTTTATTGTAATAATTATGCATGTTTTCAGTCACTTTTGATTGATTTTCAAAAATAATTATACTATAATTGGAAACATACAAACTTTAACCAAATCAAGATTTACAATACTTAATGAAGCTTATTTCTTGGCAATTTTACAAATAAACATTTTGGTTTCTCTACATGTAAATAAATATTATGGTTTCTCTAACAAGTCAAGTATCCAATTTGCAAATTTTCCTTTTCAATTTAATATTATTATAGTTTGGTTTAAAAAAAAACACATACTCGTATGATAAAGAACTATAATTATAATACCAGACATTAGTTTTAAGGATCATTTTACAACTTCTATTGAAAATTATTTGCTTTATTTGTTTAGAACACAATATTCACCTTGCTAGCCCAAAGACTTAGCTTAGCTTATGAATGTAGCATAGAGACTAACCACTATTAATTCGAATGCCTTAGTTTGACATTTTTGTATGTCTTTACACAAATATGTATAATATTATAGAAAATTAAATATGTACATGCTAAATAAATTTTGTAAAATGTTTTTGTAAAAGTAGATTTCACAATTTTTCCAACAACTATAAATACTATTTAGTTTATTTATTCCAATATTTTTATACTCTTCATACAGTGAATAGTATTATAAGTTTGTAACACACAGAAGGAGACATTGGTGATCCCATAAAGTATATATATTCTTAATCAGCGTGACGAGACGAGTTGATACAGCCATGTCCATCTGTCCTTATGTCTGTCTGTCCATCTGTTCGCAAAACTAGTCCCTCAGTTTTTGAGCTAGAGAGCTGATTTTGCACGGAGCTTTCTTTTCAACATACGCAATACATTTGTCGGAATCAACCGAATCGGCCCACAAGGCGGGTACCCCCATACAAACCTGAATCCAAATTCATGTTCTATTTATTGTTTTTTGTATCAGATCACTTAATATGGGAAATCATTTTCAAATAACTTGAAATGATATAAAGACTAGTTTTATGAATGAAAAGTTGAAGATGGGAAATCTTAATACCTTATTTGATATTATGATAGCATTTCTAATTTCATAGCTTAGAAAAAAATTGACAATGAAGCAACAAGGTTTTCTTTTTAAAAGACATAAGTCCATTCTTGTACTTGAAATGATAAACTGTCAAGTCAAACACATGCTAAGTTTCCATAAATATTTTCACAAACTATTGTATTTTTGTTCTCGGAAAATCTCCCATTTATGGTTTTTTTTTTATTCGAACAATCCTTTCATTTTGCGCCGTTTATTAGTTTATTATTTTATTATTTCATTATTTGTTCTTATCAGTAGAATAGAAGAAAAACATAGAGAAGAGGAATAGTACATTGAATAGGCGTTGCTTGCAGCGCACTTCTTGAATTCATTGTCTTTTCTCTCTAACTTTTTTTATTTCTTATCTATGTTAATTAAGCAGGCCATCCAGATTCGAATTTGTTCGTCAAACTTGTTTATCGAACAAAAATTCATTTACCCACTAACTAGACGAACATTACACACGAACATCATTTGCTATAAGATTTCGGCGAGTAAACATGAAAAAATGGCAGACGAAAGTAATGCGCACAGTGAGATTAATTTTTTTTTCACCATTTCCATATTAGATTCCTTATCAAATTGTTGGTACTATTTTAATAGTTTCTCCCACGATTTATTGCGCAAATGTTTATTTTTTTTCTCCTTCTTTTTATTTTGCCACAATTCTGGCTTATTTTGGAAGCTTTCGATAAATTGGAGAAAAAATCATTACTCATTTTGGCATGTGTTCACTCTAAAATTTTTTTTAATTCGTGAACGAATTTATTTCAATAATTTTCATAAAGAGAGAAAATAAAATTTACCTTTAATAAAATTTAAGAAAAATTGAACATTTGCATCGATTCCTACGTGTACACAAACTAACCGCAAGGACATCAAGGACAAGCGCATCAAGCTTTATTCTTTAAACTCATATGGATACGACAGACACTTGGTATTCAATACGAAATGGCTTCCCATTTGTTTTGAATTTCTTCTTTTTTTCTGCATTATTAAAGATGCACATAGAAATGCAGAACACATATCGACATTTGCTTAGATGACATTGAAAACTGTCAACAGACGTTATAAGCCAACCAATGCCCAATCTATGCATACATACCATATTGGTATGAACATAAAAGACTAGTAGTGTCCAAATCCCACATAAAAGCATGTACAGCTAAAAATGATGATCAAAACTCTGATGATGATGATGATGATGATGATGATGCTGCTGGTATTCAACCAACATTCGTTCGTTCGTTTGTTCGTTCGTACATTCATATGACTTACCTCCAATACATTGCGACGATTTGTGTCGCATAAATTCCGGCAGCCAATCTCCGTTGACATATACCATCCGCTGAATGTGGTTGCCGTAAACTGAATGCCACCAACATCGAAGAGCATACTGGACACAGCCGGCAAAGCATACCAACGTAAACCCATTTCGGCAAACCACTCAAATCTGTTATAACAGCAAACACAAGGAGTAGGCAGGTAAAAACCAGGTGATGGTGGACCCAGCCAAACAAAGAGAATGGAAATACAATAAATGAAATTGTAAAAAAAAGGAATAAATGAAAAAAGAAAATAGAAATGTCAGTGAAATATAATATACTCGTACAATATATTATTTTTTGTGGTTTCATTTTAATAATAATCGTAATAGTATTCATTCGAATAGATGAAGTTTGTCATAAGTCATTATTAATGCTTGCTTGGATTCATAGTCATATCCACGATGGAGGCTCCCTGGCTTGTCTTTTTGTAGTATTTATCTGGTTTTGTGGTTGACAATTTACCATTTACTTCTTATGATGGTCTATGTATATTTTAAATTTAATGGGAAATGAATTTTTTACGTTTCCACTTAAAAACGCATTAAAATCAAAATTGGCCACAGACAATGACCAAGGGCAAAAGTTAAAATGAACACATGGATAAATTATTCCACATTGGCAGCGTCTATTTTACATACATAGCATTAAGGTTGGCAGCAATAACTCACTTGGGATGGCTTAATGGTACTTCCAAGATTAATTCCGGCGGATAATCGAAGTAATCGGGATCATGTCCATTTGCAGATACAACCAACGGCAAAATATCCCAGTCGCCTCCCTTGCCTTTCCAACCCAATTTCATGCATATCTGGAACGAAAAAGGAAAATAATAAACTATAATATGAGTAAGAGGGGAGTATCAAAACTTCATTGAAGGAGAATTTTAAATTCACTGGCTTAGTATAAAATGAATATATAAAATACTTCCACCACAAAAGCAGACAGCATTAAGATTCTTAAAAAGTGACATATTACGAAATAAATGGCAAACATGTTTAACTTTTAGCTTTATGTTCATATACTACATCGAGAGATATGTATATTTAATACTATATTGTATGTGTCTATCTATCTATCAATGTAGCTGCCCACATAATATGTAAAAGTGTGCGTCTTCTTATTGACACCTTATGCTGCGTTGCAAAAAAAATTGTATTTAAAAAGAGATTTATCTTTTGCTGTATTGTCACAACTATATGAAAAATGAATTTGAATTTTTAATATGAAAAAAAAAAAAAAACTGAAATAAATAAATAAAAAATGTATTTTGTTTTTCCCATGAAAAAGGATAAAATTTTGTGGTTTCTTATATTAAACATCAGGCAAACTTTCTAAATTAAACTCAAATTTTAACAAATTCACTAATTCCTCATTTGTTTAGTAATTCAAAAGTTTCTTAATTATACTCGTATATTAAAGGATTAAATGATTCCTAAATGGAATTTAAGAGAATTAATTCTGAGGGATTTTTAAATGAATTATTTATTTTTAATTATTAAATTACTCTCTTATTATGAAATTATGAGAGAAAAGGTTCCAGAGAAAAGATGAAACTGTTCTATCTGGAATCTTGATCTGCATGGTTGGGTTACAAACATTGCTTCATTCATTCGCACTTATGTTTCTCAAAAACTATCGCAGCTAGAATTGTATAATATGAATCAGATTATATATCAGATCTTTGAAACAAAAGTAAAAGAAGAAATGTAAGTTAGTTAGTTAGTTTCTAAGTAAACAAGTAATAAAATAAGTAAATAATAAGTAAATAAATAAGTGAGTTTCAGAATACAAAATAAAAGTACATAAAATAAACTTTTTCAATTAAATTCAAGGTCCATTTTAAGGACATGAATAAAGAAGTCTATTGAAGTGAAGTTGTTAGATATTCAGTTTAATATTTGCATTTAAGAATAAACAAAATTTTTCCGCTAACTTTTTGGATGTTAAGCAAGTATTTGCTTTGAAGTGGTCTACTTTATAAGAAAAAAAGCTAACTTCCATATAAAAGTTCATCAACGAAACAGGTCAAGGCTGGTGTACCATAAGGCAGAGTCCTGATACCAGTGGTGTTGTATACAAATTTCACTACAGACATAATCTCCATGCCATGCCGGCAACATATACAGATGAGACATGCGTTTTGTTTAACTTTGGCTCGGTAAAAGAAGCAGGAGAGTTTCCATGCTTAGGCTATTTGCTGGAATATTACCATTTATTCAAGCAAATCATCTAATTGTAACTTCACGTTTGCGTTGATATTACTACCGACTGAAAGATCATTTCGCTGATGGACCAAGTCCTTTATCTTCGTTCGTTAATCATGTACAAGAAACTCACCATACGTGCACCACGCAAATTAAAGATGCTGCTCCCAAACTATCTTCTCCGAAGAAATAAGTAAATTTCCCAATATAAATATTATTTATCATAAAAACTATTTTAAGCTACAGCGAATAATGATTTCTATATGGCTTATATCGAATAATGGACATACTAACTTGAAATTTAAAATATTCAATATATTTTATGTTCAGTCAAATAGATTGTATAAACTTTTAAAAATATACGGGTATCAGACTAATGCAATTGTATATAATTTATTTAATTTTAATTAGTAATTATCTGCATTCACAAACCTCAGTGAATTCTACATTCATTGGGTCGCCAATAACTTTTCCATCGCTTTGCTTATATCCGGCATATGAAATCAATTGATTGTTCCAAATGCGATAATCATGATGTCCATCGGTTCGTTGCGGAAATATCGTGATAGCTGACCTAAATTGAAAAAACAAAATAAATAAATATTAAATGAATTCAAAACATTATTTGTCAATTATTTATTGTTTTGGTTTTATATCATATTTATTATTATTATTATATTTTTTATTTTTGTTATTTTGCAATTAATATAAACAAAATATTTCACTAATTCAAAGAAAAACATATTTAAGTTTTAATCAATGCATCTCATTAAACTATCAAATACTAGTTGACATTAGTAAAACTTTCTATTTCAAGTTTCTATCTCAAATTCTGAAATTCCAATGAAAACATTTTCCCAACAGCAACAGCAATTAGCCAAATCTGTTCTCATTTTTGCTCATAAAATCACGACAACTATTGTAAATAAATACATTTACATATAGTAGATGTAAATAAGTATATTTCGACTTTTGAGAGAATTAAATATGCTAAATATTTAAAGCTCGAGTTAATTGTGAATTTGTATTATTGTTTTTGGTGAATGATAATCTCCTTCTGTTCATTTTAAATACTTTTTCACATAATCAACTAATTCTGAGGGTATATCAAATTAAGGAAATTTGCATTTTTATGTCTTCCATATGTAATGTAAATTTTATTTTAAGTTTTTTTTCAATGATGTTTGTAATGGAAAGAATAAGCAGTATGGAGATGATAAGCCTTATAAAGACATTTGAATATATATTATAGCAAATATTATTAAACATCTAAAAGAAATTATTTTCTTTTCTGATATACAGAAAAGTTTTATTTTCGATAAAGAGAAAGCATTCAATTTCTCACTTATAAAGTTTATGTTAGAAAATAAGTTGAATGTTAACATATTCACTGCTCCAGGAAAGAAGTAAGCGGACAGATGGAGAGCTCCACATATTTGAAAATTATGAAGTGTTTGAAGCAGGAAGACCTCGATAAAAATTCTAAGGAGTTGTAAATGAATAAAATTCTGTGACTGTCATTTGTTTTTTGGAACAACTATGAAAAAATTAGGAATGAAAATTATGAAAGGCTAAAAGGAATGCAAGATACAGATTTACAGTATCATAATAAAAACAAGATAGGAAATAAGATTTTAATTAAACAAAATAAAAGACTGGAAACTAAATTCTAGAAGAGATAAAGAGGAGGAAGTAAAGAAAAATATACACTCACTCAACTGTTACAATTGCAACTGGGAAGGTTCATAAAAATTGCATTAGAAAATATCTTTAGAATACTTATAAAATCAGAAGGAGGAGTTAATATACTTTTTTAGCTTTACTGTCATAGCATCCTCTGTATTTCTCGGTCTCCTTATGCTCGTTTCAGAGTAATATGATATATGAATTAAGAAAAACTCATCCTTTTCGAAAGGCAAGTACTAATATCGACAGATAATTGTTTATTTTTATTTTAAAGATATGAAAATCATGTATTAAGCTTATTTTCGTTTTTGTCAACCATTTGGAAACATCACTACTCTGCTTTATTCTCTCTTCACTTCACTCATTAACACGCGACTCCTTTGTGCATCTGTTCAATTGCGACTTACTCACTACTCACTACTCATTTCATTTTTTCCTTCTTTTCTCTTCTAACCTTGCCATCGAATCTTATACAATGGGGCAGCCACCTGTCTCCTAACCTCCTTTTCCTACAAAATCATTTATTTAAAAAATAAAGATTAGTAAAATGTTAATACTAACCTTAGGTTTCCTTTATTTGTTGCATATTTGATATGATTGCAAATGGCTTCGAACATTCCGCTAGTTGTTGTTACATAACGACAATCAAAGACCTTTTATGAGAAGAGAAATATTTTGAACTTTAATATAACTATGTAAAATAAAATATGTAACAATATATTGTATAAAAGGCTACAAAAAAAATCGTACGGATTTGTAGAATTCGGATAAAAAAAGGCAATATTTCATATTTAATGATATATGAGTTTATAGTCAGCCATAAATTTCACAAGTGTTTTTTTTTTTTTTTTTTAATTTTGCTAGTTTTTTGTATCATCATAATATTTACGTGACCTTAAAATAAACATGACTTCTAAGGAATTTTAAAAACTCTTATTAAGGAGATCGTTGGGATGAAGTCTTATCAACCGACGGAGGGTTGTGTTGTGTGTTAGAGATTAGGGGGATTAGGGTTCTTCAGCAAACGTTCGTTGTATCGGTTTCTGAAGAAGTTGATTTCCTCGATCACCGTTGGCATCATAAGGTCACGATGTCAAAAGAAAGTTTTTTTAAGTTTACAGTTATAATTTATTTAGTTTCTTACCAAAATATATTTAAACCAACCAAATGTAAGTGACGTATGAAGTCAACGTTATTTTTTAAAATATTCAATTGAACATTTATGCATATATTTATTACATCGACAATGAAGTATATTTCAAAATTTAGGAACTGCCTTAAAGACCCAAGACATCTCTAGATTAATCGGGCATTTAAAATAATCTAGTGACAGAATTTTATGACATCGTTGATGTGTCACTCACATTTAAGAAATCACTCTTCAACATCATACAAGATTTATGACGTGTTTGTTTGTTATGAAAAGAAAAATGATAATTTAATAGAAATAAAGAAATCATATACTAAAAATGGACAGAAAATTTCTTTAAGAAGAGCATAAGAAAAGAAGATCATAGAATAAAATTAGACAAAGCGTAAAATAAGCGTATACCATGAATTTACAAATGCAAATGCTTGTAAATTTTAATTTAGAAAATTTTGTTTAGTCACACTGCTGTATTCATATGCAAACATAAATATGTATTATTACAATATTATAAATGAATGCACATTTATAGAGTATGAAGGTGTAGGAATGTTGCTGTTGCTGTCGGTGCCAGTGTCAGTATCTCTGTATCCTTCAGAGTCATACAAATGGATCTACCTTCGTATGCTCATTCTATTATTCCCATTCCCATTTCATTTTTTCTGATTTCTTTGCCTTCGTTGCTCTTGCCATTGTATTTTCGAATACATTAGAAAAGTGAATTTCATTGTAGACAATCTTCTCACAGTTTGTTGTTTTTATGTGTGAACAGATTTGCATTTACACTTCAATGATTTACATGCAGAACACCGACACATACTCATATCTTGAATTACTACATAAATACATACATTCATATATAAATATGTACATATATAAATATCCAAAAGAAAGCAAAGAATAAATTTATGATAAAATAATAAAAATATAGGAGAAAAATTTCAAAAAAGAGCACACATTCAAAGGAAAGTGAAGTATGTGAAAGTAACCCGTAGCAAAATTCTTTAAACGCCACGGAGGGTCGATTTTACGAAAGAAGAACTATGTTGGCAGTCAGTGAGCAAGGAAAATAGTTGGTAAGGTAGTCTAAAGAGATTGAGAAAGTATTGTAAATATTATCAGTAAAGAAAGTCCTACTTAGACGTAGTCAATAAAGATGCAACCATTGGTATCGATAATCGATTTTTTAAGTAAGATAGCCGAGTTGACTTTCATTCGATCTTTTGTGCGTTCTAATTGCATGTTGAATCTCAACAATAACTTCAATATGTATACTTATATCATTGAGATACTGCAGAGATTCTAAGATACAAGATATACGAAGGTTAGTTGATGATCTGTGGTATATGAAGAACACTAACATTCAACATGATTTTCATATCGTTGTGATTTTCACATGAACATACATACAACAAGAAGATACGAGATCACTGAAAAGAATTACATTTCTGCATCATACACATGTGAATTTGTTCGTTGAACAAAAATTCATTTGCCAACTAACTAGACGAACAACATTTGCTAAAAAATTTCAGCGAGTAAACACGAAAAAATGGCAGGACACTATAATGAGAATTGCAATAATACCAAATGAAAGGCTTTCAGCTACATTACGCTTTTTGGACACTGAACAAAGTTATGAAGACTTGAAATTTTAAATTGACATTTGTCCTACGATTCATTGCACAAATGTTTATTTTTATATGCCTCACTTTTATTTTGCCACAATGCTGGCACATTTTGAAAGCAATCGATTAATTCGAGCAAAAATGCTTTGTTCATTTTGGCAGGTGTTTACTTTAAAAATATTTTTCACAAATGATGTTCCTGCAATCATTGACGAACATGTTCGAACGAATACACGGACAATGGAAACATTTCTATTCTTCGCGAACCAAACATCGAACACTACAATCTGTCGCGAAAAGCTCCACAAACGACGAAAATTTCTTTGAACCAAACAAGTTGGACGAACAAATTCGCATGTGAATGCCCTGCTTAAGATTAAGAAGAAGATCATCAACGTCATTTGCTCCAGACAATACTCAGTGTTTTCTTTTCTTCTCATCATCCATTGGCGAAAATATTTTCTTCGCACAGTCAAATATCGTTTTCCACTTTTTCCACAACTGCTGCTAAAAAAATATATACATATATATATATATATATAAATAGGAAACATCTACAATACACAGAAACACCTTGTAAGAAAAATTAAAATTTAAGTTTTAATGAATTGATTAAAAAACTGAATCATAAAGTAAAAAAGTCAATAAAAAGTCAAATGTTTGCCATTGAAAATTGAAATTTATCTCTTGTATGAGTTTTAATGTTGTAAGTATATCTATAAAATATATAATAATATGAAAACTATTTCTAAACTATGAAAAAGTGACTATGGAAGCATAGTTTTTGTTTTCGATAAATGTGTTGACCAAATATGAAAATTTAATTTTCCGCTATGACTTTTAAAAAAACAAATAAAAAATAATGACAAACAGACAAAAAATGAACCGAAACTTTTTCATTTCAAAAGAACTACAATATGTATATGTTACAGAGGAAATAACACTTTAAAATGAACTTTAAAAGTAAAGACAAACAGAATCAGATAATCTAAACAAAAAAGAGAAGGCAAACTTAGAATGACAAATAAAAATTTCCAACGAACAAATGTAGACCTATAGAAAATCATTTGATCCGTGTTAGTTTATAAACTTAATTACAAAAGTCAACATACAAACACATATATGGACATTGTATAGTGGGTGTCATGACACAGCTGGTGGCGTTAAATACAAATACACAAACTCAAATACAAATACAAATAGAAACACCACAGACTGCGACCAAAATACTGAAACAAATCAAACAACACTTAAAAGCCAACACAGCAGAAAATAAAGTGACTAAAAAGGGATTTGATGTGGCAAATTCTGTGTTTTATATTCTCTGTTTCATTCTTTCTTTCTCTTTGGTGTCTAAAACCTACGACAAATGGATAAATCGAAAGCAACAAACAAATTCATTGAAAGGTTGCATGGTCATCCTTTGACGTATCAATACACAAATACTCATACTCATCCAGATATAGGTACGAAGATACATATACACAAAAATATCTATACAAGGCAATGGAAGGCAACAAAAAAAAGTTTTTACTTAAATTGGCATTTTAAGTCTCTAACGTATTTTAGTCAAATTCTGCACTCAACAAATGGCAAGGAATACAGAAAATGACTTTATGAGTTCAATAGTGTGTATGTAAGAGAGAAAATTAATTGAAACAGAAAAATCTATTGAATGACGAAAAATCTTTAAACACTGAAAGACTACATAGGAAGAAAATTCTTATAACTATAATAGTATGAATTGATAAAAACCCCTTAACGACGTCACTGAATTTTATATCAATAAATTTGTGCTTAATTTTGAAACCACAAGGAAATCAACGGACAAATCATGAAAAACCTGTTCAAAAGGTAAAAAGAAAATGAAATACACAACAAACAAAAGAAAATTTATGAAACAAACAATAAAATATGAAATTCTAAAAAAAAAAAACCAAACAGAAATGAATAATTTTTCTTGTGTTTCTGTCTGGATTGAGAACAAAAGCAGTTGCGAAAATGCATTCAAGTGTAATAATTGAAAAAAAGGGTGTCAATGTGAACATATTTCTCTCATATTCCTGCCCCTCTTAATGTCAAACAATAAACATATTGCAGTCTCCTCATACCCATATTCATACGTACATTCAGTAGGAAAGACTCATACGCACGATGGAAAATAATATTTGTCATACGCCCCCCTTTGCACGCGCCATTTTGTAAGTTTTGCTTAACGTGAAAGTGAAAAATATCCTTTTATTCCATGTCACCCCCTTTCTTTGGTTCACTGTTTCTTCCTCCTCACATTCAAACAGTTAATCATTGCATTTTACATGAAAATCTCTTGTTTTAAACATAAAAAACGACATGTTGCGTGGATTTTATTGTTCCTACTACTACTGGTGTTGCTTTTTTATGTGGATATTTCTTTTGCTCTACGATTAGGTATTTTTGTATTGTTATGATATTTGTAACACAAAGTTTATGAATCATCTTTGAAAAAATGTAATTGAAATAATGGAATGATTGCTTATTATCATTTTCAGCATGGAAAATAAGAATAAAATGAGTCTTGTCCGTTTATCTGTTATAATGCAAATTTATCACTCAACTCCTGAGCTGTCAAGTTAAAATATTATACAAATATGTTACATTTTACTAGTATCTAATAAAGATTTTATGTCAAAACGAGAGATTCCTTATCTCAGAAACTGATTTATTAAAAAAAAAAAAAATAAATAAATAAATAATAATAATAATAGAAGCCTCTTAGAAAACTGGGCTAATCACACAAATAATTGATGAAACATAAAACATTGATTATTTATAAGTTTTTGTATGAACAATTATTATATATCTTATGTTACCCACACAAAAAATCTTCTTAAACGACAATAGTAGTTACATAACATTATATTTTCCTTAAGATTTTAATTTCTAAATAAGATTCTATATAAGAATTTACATCAATTCCACAGCAGAATGAAAATAAAGAAGCCTTTTCCTCAATATTTCTTTCCGCCCATTGCCCTGCAAATATTTGTATTTGTATCAGATGATTCATGTTTCTGTGACAGAGCTTGTACTACCACCGATATGAGCTTTCGATTTTAGCTGACAATACGTTTTTTTTTTGGAATCAAACAATTTTACTAATAAGCTCCTTCTCACTTTCTGATTCAAATTACGCAATATATTTCGCGATTAAGAGCGCATTCAAATGAATATTTCAAACTTTAATGATCTTCTGTAATATTTTCTCATTATTGCAAATATTGATTGGAATTCCATATCATCTCATCAACAGCTCCACCTGCTACCAGCAAGAAAACATTAATTATGAAAATAATATTGTAAACTTTTCGATCTCATTCTGCTTAAATTTTTATCTACTTATATTCCTTAATCACTTCCCCTTCTTTAGCTTTAAAATATTTATGGAGTGCAGAGTCTTTCACTGTCGGGCTTATTGACCATACACGTTTTTTTTCCAGTTCTTATGTTTTGTGATTGTTGTTACTACATCGTATTCATACATATTTAAGTCAATTTAAACTTTTCTCTTTCTCATGTTGCATTTAACTTTTTATTTTTACAACACAATTTACATAGTTTTGCATGAATTTGCTTGGCTTCTCTATCTATGATTCAGAACAATACAATAATGTATTTATTCTGACTGTTGCTTGTATCTATTTCAATCTAAAACTGAGTGTAGTAGAAACTTATTTAGCAAAATAAATAGCTTTACAGTCAGTATACTTTGTATATCTTTTATTTAGAAACTCATCTTCTTGTAAATCTTTTGGATTTTTAACTAAAGTTGAAGTTGTAAGTAAAATAGTTGAAGTAAGTAAGTTGATAATTGTATTTATCAAAAGGAATTTAAATTTCATTAGTTGACTATGAAGTGAAAAGAAATTATAGAATAATAAAATTGCTTCAAAAATTCACAAGGAAAAGATATTTCAAAATAGAAGTATTTGATAAATTAAATATTTCAGTTCAGTCAAAATAAAACTCAAATTTTGACTCTGCCTAAATAAATGAAACAGGCTTCAGTAGCTGATCAACGGGAGAAGTTCTTTCGGAAATTTGCGGAAATCTCGGAAATCATTGCTCCTGTATACTGCATGCATACATGGGGAATTGCTGCTAAATCCCAACTGAAGAGAGTGTAAGTCTATTAGAACAAAATATTGTGCTTAATGACAGAATGCCCATTAGAGTGACCCAAAAAAATAAAAGTTATTTTTTCCAACCCATGCGCTCTAATTTTGTGTGAATTGGGTCAAAACAATTGTAAATAAGGTTTCATGTACTTGAAACCAGGGAACCCGTGCCGACTTGCATCGAAAGAAGTTAGTACATGTATACTAAGGCGCGAGTTATAGTGGGTTTTTTTTTTTAGAGATATGCTACTTTAAATTGAAATTAAACACAAATAAATGGTGATAATTGTCATGAATTTGGATTTATTAATTAGATAATTTTTGCCATTTACCGGGAAGTCCAATTTCCGGCCTCAAGGTGTCAATCGTCTATAGCTTACAGGTTATCGTTATTCAATCGTAATAATATTTATTATTTCAGTTATTTATGACAAAAGAAAAAGAGAGGGTATCTCAATTAAAATTAAAAAAATGTTTGCCTTTGTAGCCAGGGACACCCTAATGCCCATTGTAGTCTTCATAGAGATATGAACCTGGTGGAAGTTGAGGACCAGATCGCCTTTCAGACTAGCCAATATAACGACCGGCTGTTGGTACATAAGAGTCGTTGACCGATGCAACCTCTATCCGGACGCTCAAAACTACACATTAAGTCTCTACTGCATTGGGAAAAACAGCGCATAAGACGCACAAAAGCATAACGCACCATTATGAGCCCTAAACAATGAGCCATTAAACAAAAATAAAATAAAATTAAATTAAACGATTTGACAGAAATATTTGTAATCAATTTGATTTCATCATTGATTTTACATTAGATGAAAGTGGAATTTCAATGTGTCTAACAAACCTAAGTGCTAAAGTGGTTCATAGACGAACATTATTGTAATACAATAGATGGAGTTATGTAGACGACATGGGGAAATTTAAAGACTCGATCTTAGATCTAAATAAAATATATGGAAGTAGAGACTTAGCACTTGCTTTTACTAATCAGTCATAGAGGTTTAGGACCTACTATAGGTAATCAGTCATACTTGGGAAAACAAATACCCTTCTCTAAAGAAGTTAAGTAATGGTAAGAAAATGCCTTGGAACAGTGACTAGCCATGGCCAGAGCCACATATGGACTAGCAATAGATTAACTGAGGAATGAATCCATAAATGTCTTTGTACCTGTTTAGAGTTATCACTAGAGCAACTATGCTTTACTTATCTGATGTATCAAATCTCACAAATTTCTTTTTATTCTTAGAAAGAAAGTATGTTTACTTATTGTTAATCATATTTGAGACGAAGCTTTAATTAACAATATTTCATTTAGTAACTCACAAAGTCCACATAAAGAAGATATGAAGGAAATAGAGAAAGATCAGCATAGTGAACTGAAATTGATCTACATCACATTTATTTAACATCCATTTAGAATTCAATTATATTTATACGAATTTAAAGAAAAGCTTCTTCAGTTAAAAATTACAAAACTCTCCAAATCACTTTAAAAGAAATTGTATTCAACTTTACACATTTAGATTATTCACAATTCAATAAGAAATAAAAAATTGTTCATTTTAGAAAACATTCTAGTATACGTTAATGGTTTTCTATACATTCAAAACATAAATAAAATAAAATCTACATTAACCTTTGATCCTACATACCTGCAATTTAGACCATTGTATGCGACCAATGCAACGCGATGAATTTCGCCAAGCCAATTTAGCTCCATAAATTAACTCAGTTTCGGTGAGCTGATAATGCCCTGAAGTCTCAATACTTTGGCGTACATGTTTCCAACGTGACTCGTGTGCAGCAGATGAAGTCCTGTTAAAATACACGACGAAAAAAAAAAAGGAAATTGAAATATAAAAATCAACAGTTACAATAACCGTAATAACGACAAGAAAAAACATCAGCATTGCTGTTGTGTCTTACCGTTTTATGGAAGCGAAATACTGATCAAGAAAATCCTTGGCATGTTCGAGTACCAAATCCGTTTTGCGTGCCTCAACTGGCGCATTGCCAAAATGCATGATGCTGCTCATGCATGTTGCCTTCGAACAGGAAAGTATCTAAAATGAAAGGAAATGAGATACTTTATATCATAAATAGACAGATACAACACGTCAACATAGTAGATGATGCTCATCACATACTAAATATAAACTACATATATTTGAGACTTCATTACGTTTGGGGTTTTCCTCTTTGAGTTCTTAATTAGAAAATTTTAATTGCTTTTTTACTGTCAAATAAAAAAAAAGAAGAGAAAATCATAACAAATAAATTAGCGAAAATAACAAGAATTTTTGCAATGATAAATTAAAAACTCGCATGTCAAATTTGTTCCTTCCGGTTCGGGTAAGTGAGTAACTCTAATCCCATTAAGACGTTTGGGGGGGCAACAATGAGAAGAATACTTTGTTGTAGTATTAAATTTTTTTTTCTTTCTCTGAGTGTGTTCCCGCCTTAAGTTAGACTATGAAAAATAATTGACAGTAGAAATGTTGTGCTTCACAGACAGAAAATCAAGAAATTCACACAAAACCTAAATGCAATCAAAATGAGAAAAGCAAATAAATTTGGAGAATGGGAAACATTGTTTTGTTCTGTCTTCTATTCTCAATCTCATGAAAACTTGTTGCTGAATATTTGTATTTTTTCTTTTTTGTTTGCCACAAGATAATAAAAAGAAAATAAACAGTGAAAATATGCTACAATGCAATGAAAAAATAAAATTAAATGCGTACAAAGAGAATTAAAGAGAGAGAGAGAGAGAGAGAGAGCGCGAGAGAGAGTCAGAGTGCGGAGGAAAAAGTAAGTCAGAATCTCAAATGGACAAAACATCAAGTGGCTTCGCAGGAGTCTCACTCCATCCTAATATTGTATGATTTTTACTTTTGTCAGAACGTCATTCTTTGCCTTTTCTCCACAGTGTTTAAAAAGCATTTTACTGTCAATTGTAGATGCCAGTTTGACTCCATTTTGTGATACTTTTTTTTTGGTTTCTTTTATGACTTTGTCAACTTTGGCATTCAGTCAGATGATGACGATGACAATGACAACAACGGTGACGATGCCTCTGAGTTTTGATTTGCTTCATTTTCAACATCCTGCTGTTCTGGATTCTGTTTATTTGTCTGTCTATCTATCTGTCTTAATTTTCAACTTACAATGTTTTACATTACCTGTCTCCCCTACTTCTGTATACTGTCTCATTGCTTACTTTTTCTTCATTTTATTTTTTTGTTTTTTTTTTCTCTTCTTCTGCATTTTTTTTATTATGTTCTAAAAATATTTGAAGCCTCTTAGTTTGCTGGTGTTTCATAGCTTCTGTTACTGATGTCTCTGGTATCACCTACTTGATAACTTAATGCGACCAAAGCTGATTTTGTTCTGCTCAGCAGGTGTTGGCAACAAACACCTGCAGGCTCCAATTAGTTGTTGTTCCTTTAGGATTTCAATTTACTTTTGTGGGAATTGTTTCAAGCGAAAAATGAAAAAGAATGAATATGAATGAAGAATTCAATTGACACTTGTGGTATATCACCCAAAAAAGTGACAAGATATATGTACTATGTACTTACATATAGTTAAGTATAAAGTCATTAAATAAAATCAATTTAATAGGTTGCAATTATAAGAAGCTACTTTAAAAACTCATTTAAGTTATATAATTGTTAATTAATTTGTGTTTTGTCATTAATTTTGTCATTTTATAATGACATTTTATTTGGAAAAGAACTAATGTAATTAAGTGACAGAAGTGAAAATTATAGAAAGTTTGCAAGAGTCTAAAGGCCATGATGAACTTAATTTCAATGTTAATATTCTTAAGCTGATAGTTAGGAGCCTACAACAATATAATTACAATATATATAATATTTATATTGGAAAATCTCATAATTAATTATTTTTTTTTTATTTAATTTTATTTACAAATTCTTCACTTTTGTCTAGCAGATTTAGAGCTAAGCTGTTGTTGTGGCTTTCTAGTCTATTCAGGTACCTGATACTGAACTTACTGATTTCCATTTTTATTAAAGAATAAAAAAGATTTTTGTGTTTATTGTTATTGGTAACAAACCAGAGCACATTGCATATCATTCTTAATGTTCTTGATTGATGATTTCTTTGTAGTATCTCAATTTTAGAGTTACTTGCAATTCCCCATACTTGTATGCCATATATCCAAACTTGTTTCAGTATGGTTTTGTGCAACAATACTTTGTTTTTTAAATTGAGCTTTGACATTCTTTTTGTTTAGTTTTCAGTTATTGATGTTGAGCCTTTCAAGTTAATCGACGATTTAAATATATTCCAAGATATTTGAATGACTAATCTATTGACACTCTAGGGAACTCCTGTCTTTTAGTTTTAAATGTTACATGTATTTATTCATTTGAGTTGACTTTTATGTTCCATTTAATTAATTAATTTTGCATGAAATCCAACTGACTTTGGAAAATGTTAGAGATATCAACAACTTTGTCTGCTGAAGCAAAAAAGGCAGTGTCTTCGGTATATGTAGCCACAATAAGGTTATCATTCATAGGCATGTCGGCAGTGTAGATTGTTAAAACACTGGCCCTAACAAACTTCTCAGCTTTAATACTATGTATATCAGAAATTGTATCTTTTATTTTCACATAAAAATATAAGTGAGTTAAATATGATTCGAGCATCAAATCTTATATACACTATAAAAATTTGTGTTTTAAATTGTTCGTATGTTATGCGCTGCTATGCTGTTCATTTAAGTGCATTGAAATTTTGTGAATATGTATGGTTGGTTCTTGGCTTGAACATAGTTTGAGTCCCAATATGTTTCCCCGTTTCCGAGATGTAGGATATTCAAACAACCGAAACCCTTAAAAGTATACTACATAAATTAACTAAAATACCACTTTCATTTTCTGATACTCAAAGTGTCTTCTTTGTTGATACTCAAAGTGTAACAAATAATGATATATTGATGGTAAGAAGGGAAACAACCTAAGCGAAAAAGGGTCGTGTGCGCTAGTATAAAATAAAAACTCTTATTGTCTCCAAGTAATCATTTTATAATGAAATAATGTAGAGTATTTAGTTTGGTGTGACAATTTAGAAACATTTGAGATTATTTCACATGGGAACTGTCATTAAGTCTGCCACTTTTTAATTTTCATTACAATTGTTCACTTAGTTTAACAAAATTTAGAAGAATATCAGATCTGTTGCCTCATATGATCAATGACGTACCATTTTGGTAACCAGAATGACAGAGATTGATAATGTTAGGAGAGAAAGAAGAAAAGATTAGCACTTTCCATGATAGCAACGTCATAATGAGTTCAACCAAGTTTCAAAAAATCACATAATGTTATCGGCGCTCAATTAACAAGATGAGTCAGTAAGAAAGTTAAAGAAAATAGGAACAGTGATTAAGGATTGATGTACTTTTCCATAAATAGTTAATTTCTCAATTAAGAAACTGGAAAAGTAGCGTTCGAAAAATTGAGTGAAGTTGATATGTAAGACGCTGCATACAACTGTAGAACACGAGCCCAGTATGTTAAATATAAGATTATAGAACAAAGTACAATAAGACACAAAAAAATAGTCATGTGAGAATCTGAGTTATTCAAGAAAGCCCTAAAGCCAGATTGCATAAGAAGCCTCTTATTCACGTTTCCGGTATAAAATACTCGTACATCCTATTCTATCATCAGTAAATTGTTAATCTTTATTTATATTATTTCTGTAAAATGGTCTAAAATTAGTGCGTTTATTTGGTGTTTTAGAAATTTGAAACTATACAATCTGCTTCATTGGATTTTCATACCTTTCAGGTCACAATGAATGTTCCATTGTTTTTCTTATAATAAACTTAACCTCTTTAGATTCTATTCTCTGTCTTATATAAAGCTACAACAAGAAAAGAAATATAAAAAATAAAAATTTCCTAACAAAGAAAACTTCCTTTGTAGATGAAAATCATTGTTTATTTTTAAAATCTTAAAAAAGAACTTAATTTTTATAGTGTTTTTATTTAAAATAATGAAGCATATTGCTAATTTTTTATATGATAAACTAAAGTTTTAAAGTAAACCATATAAATCAAAGAACAATAAAACAATAGAAAAAGTTTTTTATGAAAATCCGATAAAGCAGAAAACTTTTTGTATTATTGTATTTATTATTACTGCAAAGGAAACAATTGAAATAAAATCATAAACATAACTCATACGACCTCACAAAACGATTTATACATCATAAGTTTATCGTTTTGAACTTTCTGAACTATTATTTGAATATTTGTTTATTTTCATTTGATTTATATTTTGATTAACAATAAAACAATAAATATAATAATTTGGTATTTGAAAGTAAGTTGGTTAGTTTGGTCCTTTACCTTTAGTCGATTGTTCAGAAGGAAATAAACTTTTTTGTATTTAAGAAATTATTAAAGTTAAAATCTTCTATTATTGTTTGTTATAAATATTTTAATAATCTTAAGTTTTTTTCTCTTAAATATTTTTTTATTTATTTTTTAATTTCAATTTTTCGCGCTCTCTGAAAATGGAATAAAATGCTGAATGTTTGGTTTAATAAAACAGAAGGAAAATAAACAATATAAAAATATTTATAAGAAGAGCAAAGGCAAAGGCAAAGCCAGTAGAAAACTATTGTACAACAAATGGTTTCATTTGTTTTTACTTTGTAGTCTAATTTTAGTTTTGGTTTTCTTTTGTGCATAAATTTCTACTCTTGTTCTTTTGCATAAAAATTTTTGTGTAAATTTATGCAAAGGACAAGGAAACACACAAAAAGATGAGAATGAGGATAAAGACGATGCCTGCATTCAGCTCAAATCAACTCAACTTAGCGAATTTTTAGTTCGACTTAAACGAAACTTAGACATTTTATACAGTTTTCTGTGAAGGCGGCATGCCATTTTACTACGTCGACTCTTGTATGGGGAATTTGTTCGTGTTTGACGCTTTGCAACTGCAACAATTTCCGTTTCCGGCTGTTGCAAATCACTCTCTCTGCACTTTGCTCATGATGTTGGCCTGTGTGTTTATTTACATAAAACAATTTGGACAAATTTCGCTTGCTGCTTGCTGTTGACTATTACTATTTTCTCTACTCTCTACACTTTCATCTACAAGTATTTCATCGTTCGTCTTTCTTAAATTTTTGGGCAACATTTGACTATGCCGAAGTGGCATTGCAATTATTTGAATTTCCTCTTGACTGCCGAAAGCAAACAACAGGAAGCTGTTTTCATTTAAGCATAAACTTTGCTCCTTTTGCCCAATAAACGAGCTTGTGAGGCCAAGCAAGTGTTTTTCTTATTCTCATCGTCCTTGCTTAGAAATAATTCGTTGACTGCATTTAAAATACTTCAAAATTAAATGTTCAGTTCATCAGGAAGAAGGTTGATGAGATGAAAAACGACTAACCATAAGCTCATAATGTATTTGTCCTGTGGCAGTTACAGTGTGGAAATATTATGAGTTTTTCCTACTTTCTGTTATTTGTGCTTTGTGCATTTTATGATGAAAAATTAATTTTCTTACTAAACACATACTGAAACTTAGTTTTTCTTATACACGTAAGTAGCAACCGCAGTTAAGTTGATTAAAATCTTTCAGTGACATATGGTTGCTTACACTGTATATTATTTAGTAAACATCTTTACTATCCAAACGCTGTCAGTCACTTGTCCTTGTGGGTGCCTGGTTTTGTTTACTTATTAATACTTATAACAAATTTTAGGAACTGGCAATCATATGAAAATGCACAATCTGTTAATTTTCTCTATATAAGAGAATTTTCTACTCAGCTTTTCTGTTGATGTTCTACTATTTCTACTTATTCTTTATAATATTGCATAATTTTGCAGGTTTGTAGGTGGTTTATGTTTATTTCCATATTTGCATTGTGCTAATATTTTGACATTTTCTTTGTACCACATTATTATTCTTTTATTTTTATTAAAAAATGAAAGTTCAAACTTTCTTTGGTATGTTGTACATGACAAATGTGTCGCATGCATAATATTACTTACAATTTTCGTTTACTTTACTTTTGCCAGATGACTTTTGATGTTCATTTCAATGGCATAGTATATCTTGATCTTGAAAAGTTATATCCAATGGGAGAACAAAATTAGATACCTTGGGGCTAACCTTGACAGTAAACTCATCTACATGCAATATAATTTTAGAAGAAACCAATAAAACTATTTATATACTCTATCCATTCATCAAAGTTATCCGTCCATAACAAATTGTAATAATATTTAAGTATATCGTTGTACCCAGAGCTCTGCGGTGTGTTTGTCCTTAACCACCAATGCAAACTGCAAATCACTTAAAAAAAAAACATTTGAAAATGATCCTAGATTTAGCCTTATGTTACCCAACATCCTTACTTTATGAAATAGTTGGTGGTAATATGATCAGTGAGAAAATCATTGTATCAAAAACTGCTTCAAATCTTAGGAGTTCTCATTGTACACTGAATTTGAAGCGGTTAGAGGACTGCATGAATGAACTCAAACGAACCCGCACAGTAATGAGTGACACTCGAAAACTCGTGTGGGACATACAACAAAAACTAAGTTTCTTTGTTTTCAGTGCAAATTGTATGAGTTCTGCGAGCATTTTAATAAAAGGATTAAATTAGGGTGAGTGAGTTGTTAATAGAATACAATAAGTATTCAAAAGAATTCGAGTTATGTTTTATGTGAACTGTTTTACTGCACATAAATTAGCAGCAGAAAATGCTCAGACATATAAATCTATAAAATTATATCTCTTGTTCTTTGTCACACTGAGTGACACGAGTTCTTTGAACAACAAAATAGAGTTTAGCGCTAGACTGTACGGCGCTTCTATCTATTTAATTTGATCGGTTTCGGTTAATACTGTATGAGTTCTCTCTCAACCGGTATCAAAAACTCATTCACTCATTTTTGACATGAGTAATTCAAACGACGAGTTAATTCATGCTGTTCTGTAGTATCTGTTTATTAATTATTAGTTTATAAGTTAGTTAGTTTTATCGTTCGTATATCTTTAGAGGGTTTTCCCCCTTTTCCCTCATTAAAGTCATTTACTAGACAATAAATGATATTATTTATTAGAGATTTCTCAGCTGTACAGTTATATAACCCCAACGAAACACTGTATAAGTTAAGTAAGTCACTAGCTTAAATAACAATAATAACACATAGTACAAAAAATTATAATATTTACAATTTAAAGGCTTCTGTAAATATTTTGATTTAATCTAATATTTTATTTACTTCATAAATGGAGAAAATATAATTTGTAATAATTTTCTTATGAAATAAGAACTCAAAACAATATTTTACCCTTCACAAGTTATTAATTCTTATGATTCAACTTAAATAAAAACATATGAGTTCTAGGAAATTCAATATTATTTCACAACAATATCAGTAAATTTACATTAAATATACAAGAAATAAAGGGATGTGTAAGAAAAACATGCCATAAACATCTGTAAAACACAAACTGACTGACTGACTGACTTCCTTCCTTCCTTCTTTGAATTCTGTTGTGTTGTGTTCTGTTGCGTAGCTTTGTCTACCATGTGAAATACAATAAATACAAATTTCAACATTTAAACTTAAAATCCACTTACAGTTCATTAAACAGGAAAAGTACAAAAGGAAAAGATACAAAATATTCAGCTCACCGCAATTTTATTTGATGTCGTTAAATTTAATTTGCATAACTTTTTCATGGCAAAAATGGGTGAATATGTAGAGAAAACTCTTTACACAAACAACTCACTTAAAGCGACCGACTATTAAGAATACTTAGTGAACCCATGTTTCAATGCGTTTTTCACACGATTATTCTAATTACCTGCGTTATTTTCACACACAAGTGAAGGGACAGAGTGAGAGAAAACTCTGAGAAACCGACAATGGGTGAAAGAGTTAAGCGCACTCAATGCTAATGAAAAGCGCATATTTTTAATGCATAATTTCTGGCGTTCACGCTAAATATGAATATTAAAATCTTTTCCTCCAAAAAGATACCAGTTGTTAGGTACTTAGTACAGGGTAGCGACCATATGATAAGTAATTCCAGTTCCAGTTTCCATGACTTTTACTCAGCTAAATTTGATTGCAAAGTATTCGTTGCGCCATTTCCGTTGACTTAATTAGCCAAGCTCCGTGCAGCATTGCTTAGGACAACAAGGGTCATGAGTGCAACGGAACTCGGAATTCAGAATTGTTTGCAATTGCCAAGTAAAGTTTAGTCAAACAAATGCAAGTGAATCTAAGCGATGCCAAGAAGTAGTTGAAAAGTGAAAAGGTGGAAGACATTTCATAAAAGAAAATTCATCCAAAAGATAAAACGTCCGCTGTTACTATTGCTGATGATCATGATGATGATGCTTGTTTTCCGTCTTCTTCCATAATTTATCTACATTTTTAATTAGGTTACACAGTAACCAACACACTATGAGTGTGACTATTCTTGAGATAAAAAACTTGCAAAGGGCAAAGAATAATTATTTTTATTAATATGTTCCAAGGTTGATTTGAATTACTACAGTTGAATTAAATAAATTGTAAATGTAATTGTTTATGTCAAGCGGTAGACATTTGAATATGAATGATATGAATGAGATGAAGAAATTATCAGAAATGAGAAGAATTAAAACTGATTGTGAACATGAAAAGAATGTGAAGAAAATTACACCAATTTATACATGATTTTTTATATAAAATGATATAAATATAAAATTTTTCAGCAACTGAAAGCCAATACCAAATAGTATAAGTATATAATTTTTTTACTACTACCTACTTCTTAATAATAATAAGAGTAAAATTTCTATAGAAAAAGACCCTTTCGGACTTTACTTTTATGCTCTCGAATATAGAAATTACTTTGTGTATTAAAGATCTAAAAATAAATTATATTTAAATCAGTTGTATCATTTACTTCGTGAATTGGATTAAGAATAATCATAATTAATTCTATGAATGACAAAATACACTAACAATGATTCGTCCTAAAGACAAACCTTAATTTATTATTCAATTATTTATTTATAAAATTGGAAAAGAAATGGAAAAAATATAATAAAAAAAAATAAATAAGAATAAAATATGACTCGATGGGTAAATTTATTTACAACAGTAGCGAGCTATGCCCCTACTCAAAGCCATGTGTGGTCATAAATAGATTTAAAATCATAAAACTTTAAGATAGATAATAAATATCAAATATTAAATATAATTTTACTGAATTCCAGTATCACTTGCACTCATCTCATATTATAAGCTATAAATTAATATAATAGACTTATGTATCTTACCACATATCAAACATAAACATCATCGTCATATATCTCAATTAAGTGAGTTTTGAAATAACCACCAAGTTAATCTTTATTTCAACAGAAAATAAACAAACAGACAACAACAACTGTGACTTAAAGCTGTACAATTGACAGATTACTAAAGCTCATTACTACAATTGTAGATTATTTCAAAAATGTATTGTATATCATGAAAAACTGCATCATAAGAAATGCAACTAAAAACCGAAAAACTGGTAATGGTAATGGTAACTTAAGCAATTCATCTCTAATGTTCTGCACTACGTACTTTATGGGGATGCTTTCATCTTAGTAATAGAGGAAAAACAGAATGAAAATGAGAGAAATTTTGCAGACACTTTAGAAATTTATCGCATTATATCAACTATTAAATTACGCGCAAATATCTCCACACAAACACTTTAGTTACATTTATTTTGTTTCACTTTTTTCTTTTTTTTTTTCTTTTTAATGTTAGAAGAAAAATACTTTAATTTCCAAATAAGTAAATACTTTCAGTGGGAAATATTTCTTTTTCTTCATATTTTTTTTTTTTTTTTTTTTAATACATTAATTTGCTTTTTAGTTTAAGTGAATACATTCAAACATGTACGCATACTTGCACAAACAACGATACACAAATATATACAAATTTTCATTTATTAAAATAAACTTTTATAGAACTGTAAAAACAGTAGTAAATAAATACACTACACAAAATTGCAGTAAAATGCATTAAAATAGCAACAAAATGAGAAAGAAAGAAGTATACACAAGTGAGTGTGGAGTCATGTAGAGAGGAAAAAGGAAAGAATGGAACTCATTTTGTTTACTTTACACTAGTAAATTATATGCATGGCTAACATCTAACAACAATGAGAACAAAACAAAAACATCATCAACAGGGCAACGTCATAAGTATTAATATAAATAACTCCAAAAAGTATGCAACACTTTTTAGTTCGACTTTTTTAACTTTTACATACGCAAAAGGAAAACTTTACGAATCCTTCTCTCAAAGAGGGTATAATTATTTCGTTTGTGAGAATGTTACACACAGAAAGAGTGAAGTAAGATCTCATAAAGCGTGTTATATGTGAATATAATCATTTCAAATTAATTAGATTTTCTCTATATCATAAACTATTATTAAACGTAAGTATTACTAAACACCTAATATCAGTTGATTCCTTTGAAATTTATTACAATGCTATTTTTTTTTTTTTTTTGTGCAATGACCTTTTGCAGACTAAAATCTCCTTATTCTGAGATTATAAAAAGTTAGGATTCCCACATTAAGACATCATAGGAAATTACTATAGCCCTAACTTTCACACACCTAGAGAACTGCATGGATATCTTCAAACGAATTAGCTCTGAAAACGAATGTTCAATCCAAAACGATTCTTGAATTGCTCGCAATGCTAATTAAAAAAAAACGAGTTCGATTTGATTATTATGTTTATTAAAACTCTCAATAGGTGCTTGCACAATGATTGCATTTCAAACGAATACGAGTGGGTTCAGTATGTATGTAGTCACACATAGTATTCGTTTAGACCGGAGATAATATGAAGTAGTACTTTTCTGTATTGTAGTGTAGTCGCAAACATGAAGTAAGTAACTGTAACGGTATGTAAATTGAAGAAACAACATACATATCTGAGGTCACTAGTCATGTTTGACCAAATTGACTCATGCAGGGCTTTTATTGAATCCGATTCCTTTTTGTATAGGATTTACATAATTTAAATTTCTTTATTAGAAAAACAGGAGTTATTCCTATTTCGATTTATGGTCTTGGTCCCTTTTCGTCAGGATCCTTGTCAGTTGTTCAAATTGCCCATAGTAAAACTTCATTGCAATATTTTCAGTATTTACTATTCATTCTGGTTTTCTATAGTAAAGAGTTCCAATTATTAATAGCCAAGGTGGCTATTAGCCACATATCTATTATTTAAATTAAATTTAAATTATTAAGGAACTAACAATTGGATTTCAATTATGTAATTTGTTTTGACCCAAGAATATTATGTATTTCATATAGGATATCCGATAGTCGGTTGAGTTCAACTATAATATCTATTTCTCTTTGCTAGTGGCTTGTTGAGTTGTAAACTAATATATGATACTAAAAGTAAAGAATAGTGTGGTTAAAGGGAAAAAAAGTAAACGCAAATTATTTAGTGAGTTTTTATGGTTCCTTCATTTATGCATTACAGCATAAACTCAACAACTAATAAATAACTAAGTACAACAAATAACAAAGTTACGTAAAGTTATTGTTTTTATTAACTGTTGCATGGTTGCATGGTTAACATTTGTCAACTTGACGCTCACAACTTTGTGAAAGAAACTATTCTGTGAGAAGAAGACAATGAATAAACTTTTAAAAACAATATACTTAGTAATTATAATAAAAGCATTAAAATTAAACAAAACAAAAAAATAATAATAAAAACTTAGCCATAATTGGTCATTACTTAGTTTATAAGTTTAAAGTCGTAAAGGCTTTCAAACACCAAGTAAGAAAGAAAAACTTTCTTCCTTTTCATAAAACTAAAAAAGGGATACCTTCACACTTAGTACAGAGATTCATTCCTTTTATGTTCTTTATTCTTTCTTACACTCACCTCACGTCCTTTGTAATGCAACTGATCATAACTGTCCGGTCGTCCTTCGATATTCTTTAAACGTACTGGCTTACGCATCAATATATTGCGTCCTTCTTCGTCCATGTGTATAAAACTACCAGCACGAGAACGATAATCTTGTGACATTTTACGCTGTTGTTGATTCTTTGGTGTTGGCGACAATTCACGTGAACTTTTACCGGATGCAGTACCGCTGCCACCAGCACCCCCACTTCCAACGGCTACCAAAGCTGCAGCCCCATCAATTTCAACAGTAACATTGGTATTACGACGTTCACGAACTGGTGGCGAACTGCGTGCCGATGATGTTGATGGTGAATTATCATTGACAGTGCCACGTGCCGAAATGCTTTGACGCTTATAGTGCTGCTGCTGTTGTTGTTGGTGGTGATTAAAGTGCTTTACAGGTGTCCCACTGTTGCTGTTTGTATTGCTACTACTGCCCGCACCACCAGCACCAACAACACCTCCAACATTTCCTGGTTGTTGGTTTGACATCAATGGCCCATTATTGAGTTCATGTTCATCGCTTGTATTCGGCAGGCCATTGCCATTTATTGTAGTTGTCACATTTGATGTTTTTGCTACTATTGTTGTAGTTGTTTGTATTGATTCTGTAGCGGATTTAACAGATGTTGTTGTGGTCGCCGTTGGCTTTGGTGAACCACGTAGTGTATGAGTATCTTTAAGATAAATTTTGATTTTTTCAATGGTGCTTTCCACGTGCACTTCATTTGCTTGCTGTGAGCTACCTCCTGTTGCTGTTGCCACTGATAATCCACCAATTCCACCTCCTCCTCCTCCTCCTCCCACTGGTGTTGCATTTTTATGTGTTGCCGTTGGTGTTGTTGTTGTGCTACTACTATTACTTCCATGCTGTTTTGGTTGTGGGGATTGTGGCTGGTGCTGCTGTTGGACTGTTGGCGTTCTCTTCATAGCCACAAAACGTAAGTTTTCAAGTATTGAAGTAAAATGTTGTGACATCTTGACTTTCTTTCGGTTTTTCTTCTTATTTTGTTTTTAATTTATGAGCAGTTCTAAGAAGTTTTGAAGCAACTTTACGTGTTGCTGTTAAGATTTTTGTTTTATATATTTTTATTATACTTTTCTTTTTGTTTTTTTTTTTTTTTTTTTGTAATGAATAAAGTTCATTGAATATGCGTCTGCTCAGGTAAAATCCTTGATATTATTTTAGATGAAGTTTGAAGTTACTTTAAGTTTTGACTTTGCAGAAATCTCTCTTATTCTCTAAAATTCTGAAATAGAATTAAAGAAAAAATATTAATATTATTATTTTTTTTTTTTTTTTTTTTGAAAATAAATGACTACAATTTGAGACATAAGTTTTTATTTAAAGTTATAACTCTCTTTATAGATTATGAATAAATTCTCTTGTGTTAACCAATGACATTATAACTTCCATAAATCGAACTTCAACTTCTATAACTCAACTTTCTATAACTAAAATCAATATAAAGCAATATCGGTCACTCTACATTTTTCCTTCATACTTCAAACTTCCTGAATTCAAATATCTTTATAACTTGAAAGGAAGAATAGGCTTGTGCATTCTTAAGTAGAAAAATTTTGAGGAATTTATATTGGGACTCTGTGTTCGAGTCTATTAATGCTGACTTTCAGATCATTATTTTCGACACCTTCTTATTTTTGCTTTTAAGCAAAGTTTTAAGGTCACGAAACCTGCTGGCTATATTTTTGCTGTGCATGGAGAGGAAATTGGTATAAAAGAACCGCCATCTATTGGTCCGACTTTGGTTTGGTGATTAAATCATATAATTTATTTCAACGAATTGTGCTATATTTAATAGAGTGATTCTTTCAATTTAGTATAAAAAATTTTGGCCGTGGATGGCTCGGCAGTAGGCACCAACTTTCAAGCACTTTGTCCACAATTTCTTGCAAATTTCTGCGCGAATGTTCTGTTTCAAGTGATCAATTGTTTGGGGATTGTCGGCATAAACGTTCAATGCACCCATCATCATCAAGATCAATATCTTCCAATTTTTATCACATAGTCAGTTATCATATCTCGATAGCGTTCACCATTGACATTCACGATCATTCAGCATAAATTGGCAATCCGCACCACACATTGATTCGAGCTAAATGCATTGGCTTCTGTACGACGACGCAGAGTGTGCCTTTTATCAAATCTAAGATGCCTAAAGACAAAAACAAAGTCTTCCGATCGCAACTGTTATGAATATGTACTCAAAACAAAAGAAAACAAAAAAACATGATAACCATTTTCGAATTTGTCTGGGTGCGACAAATACGTAAACTCACTTCACATTCTGCAATTTTTGGTGAAACCTGTGGTAATATAACTTTTTTTTTGCATAAATATTTTGACATAAATCTTTCTGATTTTATTTACTTGCAGATTTTGTAACAACACTGCTAAGTTCATGAAGTTTAAATATTATCTTCTATTTCTTTTTTATGCATTAAAAGAGGCAATCACCAAAAAAATTGAGTGATATGAGATTTGTTTTTTTTTTTTTTATTTATTTATTTGAAATGCCCTTGACAAAGAAACTGTCAGCTTAAAACAAAAATAAATGTAACAATTAACACTTAAAAGAAATACAAAAATAAAAATTGAAGTGAAGTGAACTTAAACTAAAATAAATTAATTACAAAAAAAAAAAGAGAAACAAACAATAAATATGAAAAAAAACATGAAAGTAAATAAATAAGGATAATAAGAAATACCAGCCTCTGACCCGATGGGGGAAATTTATTTGCAAATAGTAGCGAGCTATGCCCCTACTCACAGCCATGTGTGGTCAGAGACATATAAACTAATAAACTACAATAATGCAGATGGTAAAGGTGACCCAATTTTATTATATGACGTGCTTAAAATTCGGAAAGGATCGTGTAGGGTATAGTTAGTAGTGCATCTATTCCATGCTAAAGGGACAAAATTTCTGGTAGGACGACTAGGGACACAAAGGTTTAACTGATTCAATAGCTCAGGAGAATCAATTTCCCCAACTATGTATGAGCTTATGAAGAAAACTAATCCCAAGAGCTATCCTACGATGCACCAAAGATGGAAGACTGATAAGAAGGAGCCTATCAGAGTAAGAAGGCAAACGCGAATTAGGATTCCAGTTTAGGCCACGAAGGGCAAACAGGAGGAATTGCTTCTGTACAGACTCAATTCGAACTTGATTATTTATATATTGCGGTGACAAAATGCAAGAGCAATACTCGAGGACTGGACGCACAAGAGATATAAAAAGAGTCTTTGTGGTATAAGGGTCATTAAATTCAATAGATTAATAGTAAATATACCTAGTTTCATATTCTTCAATCAATTTCTTTTTGCTAATTTTTTCTCGTTTTTTGGGATCCGTACCCATAAGGAACTAACGGGACCCTATTACTAACCTTACAATGTCCGTCCGTCCGTCCGTCTCCTACTCTATCTCATGAACCGCAATAGTTAGAGAGTTGAAATTTTCACAAAGTGTGTAATTCACTTGTGTGTAAAACGACAAATACTAAAAATATACATTTTTAGAAGCATTGTTCTGTAATTTAACCTTTTGTTTAACAAATTTTTGTTTTTTGTAGTATACTTTGAGCGGTTAATTGTAGTATACTTTTAGGCTATTGAATATAAACATAATTTTATGTACGATAGTACGGAACCCTCCGTGTGCAAGTCCAACTCACACTTGGCTGATTTTTTTTTTTATCTCTAATTTTAAGCCTCTATATCATGTTAAGAAACATAGCGTTCTCAGCGAAGAATCCCATTGATCTTAAACTTATTTTCAGTTAGTTTCATCTTGAAATTTTCCTTATGCTTTAAATTAAATCTTATACTAAAACCTAATTATCAAGACGACATTAAGTTTGATTTGATGTTAAAATCAACTTGTTGACCACGTTATTTTTTTTCAACTTGATTTCAAGGGCAAATAAAGTAAGTTTAAATCTGACTTCAAGTGCAATTGAATGTAAATTAAGAAAGAATTTAATTTAATACACTTCCAATTAATATTTGTATGTAATGAATTCCTTGATAATTTGAAATTTATATTTACAAACGAATAGCAACAAAAAGAAACTGGCAATCATAATAAATTATTCAACAAATTAGAACTTCTTTTTATTTAAAGACAACAAAAGAATGTGAAATATAATAATTGTAATTTTTTCGTTATTATTGTATAGATTAAAATGTTCATAAATCGAACTTTAAGCATTATGGTATTTTGATTTGAGTTACGGTAATTCAACTGTCAATCTTTAATATTTTTGTCTTAATAATGAATCATTTTCACTTTACACTTTCTTGTTATAATATTTATTTACTTATTTATTTATTTTTTCCACTGTTTAATTCCCAATTTTCCCCCTTCAAATGTCTTGCTTTTTGCTTTATAAAGTTAACAACTCATTTAAATTCAAATCAAATTATTTACGACCAACTACAACTACATTTAACTATTTAACTTTATCTTTGTTTTTGCTTTCACTTCATTTTCTTAATTTTGTTTTTTTTTTTTTTTTCATCGTTTTTTCCATTTTTATTTCCCGCTTATTGCTTTGCTTCCTTCCAACTTCATTTCCGTTTAGTTTGCCCAGCTTTATCACTCCCAAAGGCATTTTGTAGCAATTAAAAGTGTCTTTACGACAATTTCTTTTACACTTTTCCTCATTTTGCTTTATTCAACATTTTTGTTTGTTTTTTTTTTTTTTTGTATATTGTCTATGTACATATTCTATTCTATTTTCTTGTGCGTTGTTCTTTCGCACTTCTAACTAAAAACGCAGTTGAATTGAATAAGCGTGCGCCTCAAAGTATACTCTTAATTATTTATACACGAAATGCCTTCCGACACCTCACAGAAACGCAAAAACAAGCACAAACAGACAAATACATTAGAAATTGTTTAATTAAGTTGTGTCTGTGCATGTGGTTGTGTATATTGATGTTGCACATTGGTTAATTTACATGCCACCATTTTTAATCTGAATTTCTCTCTTGTTTAGAGTTTTCAGTTTAGTTATTTAAGTTTTTGTTTCTTGAACTTCTTAAAGTCAAATTATTCAATTACCAAAAATATTTCATTTTTACTGAAAGTGTGAAGAACTTTACTGTGGCTTATTAAATTTTAGGTTTATTTTGATGAATTCCGGAAAATCATATTTTTGTTGTTGTATATTGGTGGTGATGTTGTTGTTGTAATTAGTGTTTCGCATAGAAGAGCGTTAAAAGTGGTTTTAAATGTTGAAATATTGCCATAGACAAATTCATGACAAATCGTTGGATGTCTTAGCATATATGAGTTTTCATCTTATTCAGTATTCTGTTTGAAAGTAAAGTCTACTGCTGTTGGTGGTGATGCTGCTGATTTTGATGATTAAGTCTGTGTTATTTATCATTGCGTAAAATTGTGGCTTATGACACATTTTCAAATGTCAAATGATTTAGATCACAACAGCAAATGGAAATTTGTGTGATGTAAAGATAAGTTTAAAACAAGTTTCATAAGGAGGTCTGTTTACGTGGGTGATAAGATGCTACAGAAGAAAAGGATAACAAGTGATGGATGCATGATAGGGAGAATAAGGTTTTAATATATTACATTACTATTAGCCATTTCATTTTTGAAATGCTTAATATCATCACATAACAGAAGTCTAAGCAGATTTTGTTTCTGCCTTTTGCTGGAATTTTAAATAACAAAATTGTTACTTAATGATAAGACAATTCTGATTCAGAGATATTTATTATACTTTATATTTAAAATATTCATTGTAGGAATACAATATAAGAAATAATATTGTTGTGAATTTTATTATTTGTGATAATTAATAATAATAATAGAACTGGCGTTACACATATAAAAATTGACAAAACAGAAAAATTAGTCACATCCTCAATTTGTCAAAAAAATTTTTTCTCCTATTCTATATCCCCATATTATTTTCTACTTCTTCTTCCACGATGTTCTCTTTCTTTTCGTCAGAGCATCCCAAGCACACGCATTATAGCGATCTGCTTGTTGACAGCACTTCCCGAACGCAATGATTTAATAGGTGGAACGAAGCTCATCTAGTCAACCAATCAGTTTCCACAAATACTTTGTGAAGAAGAGGCAGAACAAAGTCTGCCCTGCTATCCAGTGTAAATTATAAATCTCTAAATAGTATAAAACAAAATCGTTATGTTTTTAATATTAAATCAATTTTACTTATGAGGTGTGGTTGAATAAAGTAAATAGTTTGGTTCTTTTCTTTTTCAAAAATATTTCCATATTAACCAGCGAATACTCTGCAAAAAGTTGTTTTCAATAAGGATAGAGTCCTTATACTGAAGATAATGCTAGAGTGCATTGTTGCTCATTTGATAAGTCACTGGAATTACTTATGCATCTGTCCGTTTGTCTAAAGTAAAGAGGCAGCGGAAGGAAAGACATAAACAAGAAAAATAAAGAATGAAATACATGTATGTACTAACCAAATCGCACGATAAGAAGACGTAGAAAAATTATATAAATTCATATCCTAATTAATAAATACCCATATTACTATCACAAATTTACGAAATCTATACACAGCAAAAACATTTTTTCTTTATGGACAATCACCTTAGAGATTCTGAAATTGAGCTGTGGTACATTTTTTTATTTTTTTTAAATTTATTTATTTAGAATCTGTAAAGAAATTTGTGGATAGTAAGTAGCTAAGTTCCATTGATTATAGAAGGAGGGATGCAAAGAATGGTATCACTTAAGTCTGCGGCGTTGCTGACTATTGTTCAAGAGTTTCACTGCAAAGATGTTTATGTGGTTCTAAGGTCAATGTTCATAGCGGTGATTATAATCAGTAATTGTCTTTGCAACCGTAGCAATTTTGGAATCACATTGAATGACGTCGTTGCAAGCTTAGTGCAAAGAACTTTTGACTGAAACCATTTTATGATGAGTAATGTTAGTGGCCATAGTAGAGCACCATACCTGAATGCCATAGGCCTTAGAAACGCTTTGTAGAGCAGCAGCTTCTTGCGTAGTGAGAGATTAAGCCCTATGAATTTAACAATAGAGGCCGTGGGGAGCATGTAGCCATTAAGATTTACGCTAGCGCAGTTTCGGGTCACAATTGTGAATGTGACGTGAGTCGTTTTATCGGTGTTGATGGCAATGATCCACTTTGTGAGCCATGGTAATAAGGCAGACAATTGCAGCTGTAGTTTCCTGGGAGCCGCGATAGAGAGAACTATAATTTATTAATCTAAAGAAGCAACAAGCTAAACTAGTCTCTGGATCTTTACTTCTATTAATAAATTTTGAAAGACAATTGGTAATTATGTATATAATGCATAGATAAGTAGGCACTTTATGCATTACATTTTGAGTCTCCTAATAGTCTTCATGTTAAGTTTTGTTAATGTTGATCAGATTGAGATGCACTTTTTGAATGATTCATAAAATCAATCAATGGTTTCCATTATATTAAGTTTTAAATTCAACTAAATTAAGAGTTGATTAAAGCAAATGATAGCAAAAATCCTTCTATTATCATCTTTAAAATACCCACAAAAAGGATAATTTTCAGATCAAATATGGTGACATATGTACATAATTTGTCATTCAATGCCACGAGTGAAATTTGATAAAATCATAAAAAAATATCAGGAAATTTATTCGAATCAACACACCAAAAAAAAGTAAAACAAAAATATACAACAACAGCTGTTTGTTGACTTTAAGGATAGAATCTTGACATAACACGAATACGACAACGACAAAAGGGTTCTTAAGTCACATGACACATGAAAGTTATGCCAAATCCGCTTACTTGACTTTACGCGTAAAAATAAAATAAAATAAAAATATATGAAAAAGAAAAGACAACACAAAACTGAAAAGTTTATTTTCTTTGGTTCTTTAGAGAATTTTTAGGCGTTAAATGACGGCTCATTTATTTGTTTGTTGTCGCAGCAGCTGTTGCACAAATACTCACACTCTCATGTCACAATACATAATAAAATAAAAATAAAAGAATATTTGAAATAAATTTTTTGAAAATATATAAAAGCAGCATACTTACATGCGCATTCCAACAAAATATTATGCAGTGTTGGCAAGTGTGAGAAAGGGGCAAACACGTGTTAAACTCATTGAATTTCATCAATTGACTGTCTGTCATATCTAACCTTATGGAAGCCAACATCATCACCAATTTTGGCCATCATTTTTTTATGTAAACCACCAAAACAAACAACAAGAAGCAGACACTAAATCATTGCCAGCTTTATTTGATTTTCAAAAACATGCAAATCGAACAAGCGCACATTAAAAACCAATTGTATCTAAATATCACAAAATTTTTTGTATTTTCTGTTTTTGCTTTTTTTGCATGTGATTTTTGAACAAATGATTTCCCTTAGAAATCAACTGTTGTTCCATTCTATTCTATTTTATTATGTTAAGCCCGACTGTTGCTGCTGCTGGATTTGGCATATTTTCCATTATGGTATTTGAAGCAGTATTATACATTATGAGAAGAATGTCCATCATAGTCCATTCACATGTGTGTGTGTGTGTGTGTGTGTGTGTGTGTGTGTGTGTGTGTGTGTGTGTGTGTGTGTGTGTGTGTGTGTGTGTTTGGATGTCTGACTGTCTGTCTGTTTGTCTGTTTAGCAGTCCACTTTAATATGATTCTATCTTGGTTTTGGTTTGCCTTTGCTAAAAACATATTTACTCGTAAATCCAAATCACACGCATGAACATTTATTTTGATTATTCAACCTCAAAAACAGTTTTAAGTTTCGCTTTTATTGTGCAGACATTAAGAGACAGACCGCCAGATACATAATTTGAAACCGGATTACCAACCATACGAAATATATTTGTAGTCAAAATCAATATGAATGAATGGTCTATTTTTCTTTAAGCCATAATGTGTGTTTTGTCTATTGACAATTGTTATTGCCCTTGTCTTTGTTCTTCACTTTTACATCATCATCATCATCATCATCATAATTATGATTATTATCCCTAATAACTGTGTATATTAACTTTGTTTTGTCCTTTGTATAAAATTCTTTGAATTAATCTAAGTGTATGCCAAAGGATATCATTGTGTTACCCATTAAATTTATTTATACAGATTTTCATTCGTTTATAAAATAAGAATCACTTTTATTTATTTTTATTGAACTCATTCGCCCCTTTTTAAATAATCAATTAATTGAAATGACCACTTTAAGTGTGTTAATGAGTAAAATAAGTGGCTTTTGTCTGGGTGTAATTAGTGGTTCTTTCAATTAATATTAACGCAATTTAAAATGAATAAAGAAAATAAAGGAAGAATATTAATTTATATTCAATTAAAATTGAATATCTATTCAATATCAACTAACCGGTTGAAATCAATAGATTGATTAATACACAATTCATTGAGTCAATAATTGTAGAATAATAATCATACTGATGATGATGATGATGAAGGAAATGTATTATTAATGTTGTATAATGTGAAAAGTTTGTCAATGATTAAATAGATAATTGGCTGCTTGAAATTCAAAACTCGTTCAAAATCAGAATGTTTGTCAGTGTTCATAGATTTATTTTAATTATTCCTTTACATTTATTTAAATTTCATTGTCATTTTATAGAAAATATTATTATGTTTGGAATCCAAAATAGCAATTTACTCACAAATCACATCTTTTGTTAATAATTTCATATTTTAAGAGAATCAACTAAATTGAGGAGAAAATAATTTTCAAACAATTGTTCAATAATTTTGAACACTAAACCTAAAATCTCATTGGCTTTTGTTATTTCTGTAGAATATTGTACTGTCAATAGAAAAATATCAAAATTAAAAATGCATATAATATTCAATTAATCAGATATTTACGTTTTGCAATAAATTAAACCACTAATTTTAAAGTAAACAACACGTTTTAGTTTAAAATCGAAACCTTAAAACGAAATGCTCTTTTCTATTGACAATTTACTGAAGTTACCAGTCACGCCATTTACTATAAACAGGTGGAGTTATATCAAAGTAATCATTTCTTGCACGATCTGCTGACATTTGTTGATTATTTGGTTTAATAATGTTTTGTTTATAAACCAAAAAAAGTCAATGTACAAATAAAATCGAATAAAAGAACATTCCGGTTGTTGCGGTAAGTGCACGGTAATGAATGTTTAAATTTTTTGAATGCCAGAGTGTCACTAGAGGATGACAAATGTGACGGGACACCATTTTCAGCTCGCATTGTCTAAATAATCGAAAATGTTTGCGTTTTTTGTAGCAAATAAATGGTGGAAAAGACTTTGATTTTATTAGCAGTGAACCAGATTAATTCTTTATGAGGATTTTGATAAAAAGATCTGCGCAAAGGTTGTTCTACACACCTTAACTGATGATTAGAAAGCATATCGTGTAAAACTTTACAGAGAGGTCAGAAAACATCAATATTTCTTAAATGCAGGGAATTAAATGTAGTGTTTGCAATACCAATCAAAAACTAAGCACCAAAATGCGGAATGACAGTCAAGAAACTTTCCGCAGGAAAAAAAAATTGACAAAATCACTTTAAATATGCAGACAATACTCATCACATTCTTCGATAGCAAAGGCATCTTTCACAAAGACTTCGTTCAGACTAGTGAAATTGTCACTAGGATCTACTTAAAAGCCCTGAAACGATTAATATAAAGAATACTATATTGCGCCAAGTTACACATTCTTAATTATACGCCCAAAACAAAGTCTGTGTTTCAAATTATCCACCTTATTCACTTTAGCTTCTTGTGATTTTTCTGTTTCCACAGTTAAAATTATGTTTTTTTGAACACATTGAGACCATTTAAAATGATTCGACGTGTGCTTTGCAGGCTATTCCACAAATCAAGTTGAACCACTACGCATTTGAATCAATATTGAATCTATGTAACAATTATATTGAAGCGAAAGAACTTTGAATAATAAATTTAAAAAATTCTAGATAAATCGGACCAGTTCTGATTAAATAGTATATGATATATGCATATATTTAAACTCTTTCAAACGCCGATAATTGCCTATTAAATGGAACAAATTTTTAATGTTTAATTGGGGCATATCATGATTTGCTGATATGATGATTTAGAGAAGAATGTCTTGATAAGAAATCTCATTTAAAGTTGTAGTTAATTATAGTATTATTCAGTTTGTAAGCATCCTTCTTATTTTCACAATTTAATTTTTAGGGTTTCGTACCCATAGGGAACTAACAGGACCCTATTACTAAGTTTACAATGTCCGTCAGTACGTCAGTCCGTCCGTCCGTCTCCTGTTCTATCTCATGAACCGTAAAAGGTAGAGAGTTGAAATTTTCACAGAGTGTGTAATTCATTTGGGTGTAGAACGACAAATACTAAAAATATACATTTTTAAAAGCATTGTTCTTTAATTTAACCTTTTGTTTAACATTTTTTTGTTTTTTGTAGTATACTTTGAGCTGTTAATTGTAGTATACTTTTAGGCTATTAAATATAAAAATAATTTTATATTTTAAGCAAAAAATCTTGTACGATGGTACGGAACCCTCCGTGTGCGAGTCCGACTCGAAGTTATGCAAAGAATTTATGTTGAAATTTTATCACGTTTGGGATAAAAACTAATCAAACAAATGCTTTCTATTATTCCACATCAGATCTTTATTTTATTGTTCCCAACAACATCTCACCTCACCACACCGAAACCTATTCAAATATGAAGTGCTAAAGAACTAAAATAAAGAAATACTAAATCAACTATTGCAAATCGAACTAAATAAACAAATCTGAAAAATCTAAATAAAACAATTCAAAAAGACTACACACCATTTGTCCACAGAATAACAGACACTTACAGTTGAAAAGGATGAACGACTTTATGATCTACAATCGAAATGAATTTAAATAAAGAAAGATATTGCTGAGTATGAGGTTATGTGACTGACTATCTTCTTATTTTCATTTGATTTGCTTTGCTTTGCTTTGCCTTACGAAAAAGTTCACAAAGCCGAAACACTTAAGAATTTATTACTTAAAAAAAAAAATAAACTTTCTTGCTCGTAGTATCCTTGAAAATCTGTTTTGCTTACAAATAAATATATGTACAAATTGAGAAATAGAGAAAATCTTGAATATTGTATCTTGAAAATGTTATTATTGTTGCTATTACTGTTGTTGTTGTTGTTCATCATGTAAGTCAATACTAAAATAAATAATAAAATTGTAACTTGATACTGTAAATTCTTGATTCGCATAAAGAAACTGAAGTAGGCAACAACGATGAAAGGATACTTTAAGGATGCATAATACTTAAGGAGATTTTGTTGAAAACTGCCAGCCATTTCAGTGCTGGAGATACTTTTGTTGCTTCTTTGTATCTTTGTATCTTCTTAAATGGATAACTGTCAATGAATGAATGAATGAAAGAAGGATTGAATGGATATCTTCATGTTGTTTGCGGTCCTTTTGTGGGTCAGGAAGGGTAATGCTCTTTTCCAAAGCAATAACAAATATAATCTTCAACTAAAAAAGCAAACAAATTGTAAACTTCTACTGCTACTGGTGCTGCTCCTTCTCCTTCTCCTGCTCCTGCTACTGTTGCTGTTGCTGTTGCTGCTACTGCTATAGACAGTTGAGTAAGATTTGCATATGAAAGGATTTTGCTCCTGTTGCACACAAGATGATTCTATCTAAGTATAAACAACGCAAAAAGGTTTCGCTTCGCGTTAGTCAGCTCAATACACAACACTTCATGATTATCCTTTGAAGTAAGGATACGTGTTTGCTGTTTATTTGTAAACAACATAATGTTATGTAAGCAATTTTGTTAGCTTTCGCTTCTTTACGCTATTTTGGTTGCAAATGTTATTCTTTACTCTTCATATGTAATTTCTTGTTTTGTTGTTTTGTGCACACAAAAAAAAAAATAAATTTTATTTGCTTTGCAAAAATATTATACAAAATAAAACAAAGAGGAAATTTTTCCAAAATTTGATGTTTACGTTTAGAAATGTAAAACATTTTGTTTTTATACACTTCTTGCATACACTGTAAACAGTTTTATCAATTAGTTCAGAGCTTTGTAATATAACACATAAAATATAATACAAAGAGACCCTAAGAAATGAGTATCGAGAAAAGAACCAATCTAAACTTTTATAATTCATTTCAATAAGAATACGTTTCTTAGTTTTTGGAATATACTGAAGAAATTTGATACACTAACTTCAAATGTTATATGTTTCAGCTAATTAATAGCCAGACACCTTTAAATGCTAACCAGTGACTCGGAATATAGAAACAACTTGTACAATAGTTTATTCACCTAAATGAATATAATGTATAAGAAGTGCATAGAATATTCGACGAAACCAAAGTTAATGGCTTTTCATATATGTATAATTATTTGTTTTGTTTTTCTTGTTTTAAATGCATCAGAGATTTTTTTTTTAATTTGCCTTTATTTATTTATTTATTTTTTTTTTCTATATTTCGTGGAATTTGTTTAATACAAAACAGGAAAAAATCAAATATTGAAACAAATTTTAAATCAAATAAAAGAAAAGAAAAGAAATTCGATGCTTATACGTATTTTTGTACTAGTTCTCTTTTTTGGGGGTGCCGCCACTCAATTTGTTTTATTTAATTCTCTGCATGAGAAGAAGTGCAAATATGTATTGCATACATTTAGGCATGGATGCTTTCTTGATTGTTTGTGTTGTTTGAATGAAATCAATGTGAAAAGTTTTATGTAAATATTTTTGATGGGCAACAGTTGCTTTTGATTTAGTTTGTATACTTTTCATATTATTGTTTATATTGTGTGTACTATCAATAAGTCATGATGTTTGTAACTATCGGAAAAGTGCTTCGGAAATACAATCTATACATATAATAAATCGTAGACTGATAGTGTATGTGCGCGCATCACATAAAAGTCATTCATTGAATACAAAATTCAAAGAACTGAAAAATAACAATCTTTTTTGTGAGTAGCATATAGCGTTTATTTCATTCAAATCGACATACAAAAACGGTCGAAATTAGTGGTTCGAATTTTGTATATGAAGCTTAGAGACATACATAATACTTTAAAATCAATCAAGTAGTCTTTGTTTATTTCTGAATTGTGAGTCACAACAAAATACAATAAATATCATTATTTCTATCATTCCCGTGGAGAGAGGATTTTGATGACATTTGCCGGGAAGTAGCAAAGCGCGCCGTGATAATTAATATAAAATATTCTTTATATGTAAATAATCAGCGTGACAAGGATAAACGGTTGGGTCAATTCCGTCCTTCTGTATATGTATTTTTAAGAATTCTATGCGCTGAACTTTTTATTTAAAGTTTAGTACAGACACCTCTTATTGTCCTTTACAGCTGGTATGCCAAAAGTACGAGTATGTCAAGAGTACTTTATTTACCGGATAAGGGAATTTGCATACAAAATATTCCATTGCAAAACCATCTTAATGAAGTATGAATATGCACAAACTTTACTTAGATTAACCTATGCTTTTTATTGGAAATTCCTAAAATATATCCAAACATTGAACGCATTACACCAATATCTTAATAGTTGACATATAAATCGCTGAGCATTTATACAAAAATCGTTTTGAAATTGCAATCACCACAATAAATGCAAACAATGGATTCTGTCTCATTTCTCTTCGCTTCTTATATCTTTATATCATAAATTTGTTTTTGTAAAAGAGAATTGTTTTCTCAAGTTTAATAAGTTTCATTTATTTAAAATAAATATTTCAAATGTCATTTCCTCGTTTTATTTGTTTTTAATCCGATTATTTTTGATTATTTGTATTTACCAATTTCTTCTGCTTGAAGCTACAATTTATAATAAGAACAAATATATAATTGATTATTGATTTATATTATTTGTAATTGACTTTTACAATTTGAATTTTTAATTGCCTTTGAGATTTTTGGCACTGAATAATAAATAAATTGCAATTGTCAATTCAAGACTGGAATTGCAACCTTTGTATATTTTCTCATTTATTAAGTGTTTCTTTTATGAAATTATTTTATTACTTTCATTAACTTAATTAAAAACTTCTTGCTGTTGATTTAATAAGAATATTATTTAAGATTTTTAGCAAGAAAAATTAGCAAAAACAATTTCATCATCAATCATTTTATATGATACTAGCAACGCCCCCGACGTCATGTTACTACTTCATTTTTGTAGTCATTGTTCTTGTATCATTATTTTATACCACCAACATTAAATCGGTTCTTTCTATTGAATGAGTGAAACGTAATCGATTCAATAATTTTCTAGTAAGTTGTCAATATGACAGCATGTCAATCAAATCTTTTCTTCTATTAGAAATAGTATAAGTACATATGTATCATTATCTGTTCAACTGTGTAGATGGTGATCTCTGCAGCGATATCTAGTGTCAAGTTATAGTACAATAGTAGATAGTGTGAGAATATTTTCCAGTTCGAATCCTTTGTTTACCAAATTTCATGAGTTACAACAAAGTGGATAACATAAAAACCTTCTCCATGAAAAAATACTGATATGTGTCAACCATGAAGGTCATCGGTAAAACGGTGTTAGAGCTTATCGATCTGAAACTTTTGTACGGACATCAATATAAAACAAATTCGTGTGTGTTACACCATTTATAAGTCAAGAACGGCTGGACCGATTTTAATGATATATGATTTTTTGGATTCGTCTCCGACCCGAATAATAGAAAAACTATTATAAATATCGGAAAAAACTAGCGGAATCTATAGAGAACTACAAATAGGTTATGTTTGAATTGTAGCTTTGCAACTTAGAGCAATTCTATATTTTTAAAAATTGTCTTAGTACCATGACCTTTCATAAGGCATACACAACGTAGAACAGTGATCGGACCTCAAAGAAGACAAATAGAAGAAGAGACAAGCAACAGCAAAAAAGAGACAGCAAAAGCAGAAACAACATTAGCCGCAATGATAAAATATGTATACCAATAACAGAAAATACATAAAAAAAACAAAGTCTTGTGTGTTACACCATTTATAAATCAAGAACGGCCTAACCGATTTTTATTATACATGATTTGTTGGATATGTATCTGTCCCGAATAGCTTTTAAAACATCAGAAAAATTCCCAGAAAAGGAAGAAATTGATTGATCAAATTTTTCAAATCAATCAATATTATTTGAAAAACTCTTTTTGAATTATGAGCCACAACAAAAAAAAATATTCTTTCTATCATTCACGTACAAAGATGATTTTACCTGGGCGCAGTAACGCCCGCCAGTACTACTAGTATACACATAGATATTGTACTGATTGGTCTAATTTTAGATCCACAAAGACATTAGATTGATTGGTCTGATCAATATGATGTTTGCATATCTTTTTGGCTTATTTATCATTTTTATGCAGTGGATGCCTGCCTATCATAGAAATATTCTGGGTAAATGTTTAGATTTTAAATAGACATGTGTAATTAATTGCAAAGAGTAACTCAATCAAGGTTCTTTCAAAAACAACAAATGGGCTATAAAAACCAAAAGAGAAAAAGACAAAACTGTGTACGTTGAAGTTATGATAGAAAAGGAACAGAAATTCACAATTAGAAAATACTTGTAATTCAAGGCAGAACTTAGAATCAATAGAAAAATAGAAATAAGAATAGTATATGACTTTTTAATTAATTTGGAAGTAAGATAGTCTAATCTTGGCAGAGTTCGTTTCGCAAGTGAAGTCACAAAATGATTCCAATGTTTTTATAAGCTGTAGGCTGCCTAGCACAAAGTTAATAGATGTCATTACACAAAAGCACAAGAACACATAGATGCGGAATTGGACAATTCAAAACCTCAAACCTCTTGTAAAATATCTGAATCTTCTAATGCTTGGCAAAAAATTCATTTGATTAACACATTTCAATCTAAAATGATAACAACTTCACCTGAAACTTTTTACAATAAATTAACTACTTATATACAAGACTCAACTAAGATTTACTAATAGATAATGCAAAAATTAAAGAGAAAAAAATCTTAATATCAATGAAGCTTTTATATTTGAGCTTTATAAATCATACAAAAGCCGAAACTATTGAATGAAAACTGAGTCAATGAAAAAGATTGACTAAAAATAAAAAATATAATAAGAATTCCAATATGATTTACATCTTAAAATATGTAAATACAATGAGGCAAACAGTAAGTACTATTATTAGACGAGGAATAATCTTTAAAACATAATTTATTACATCGGAAAGGAAGCAGAAGGCAGCACTTGAAATGTCAAATCTTTTCGCGTTAAACTCTTAATTAACTTAATCACTTTGACAGTTGAGTCTTATCAATAGGAATAAATTTATGAATTACAGATACACAGATACAAGAACTAAAAGTGTGTAGGCTATAATTCAAATGAAAATAATTAATTATTCAAATAATAAATCATTTAAAGTCTACAATATTTTGCAATCCAACACTAAGTACATACAAGAAATAATAAGAAAATAATAATGAAATGAATAAAGAAATGTATAAATAAATGAAAGAAAAATGAACAACAATTTTGAACTTTTAATTGTCTGCAAATTGTGTACACTTTAAATTAGCAAAATTGAGTAATTAGAACTATTTTGTAGCATTGAAAAATGAACGCGGCGTTTAAATTAATTTAAAATTGTTTGGATGCCGTTGTTCTAATTTGGAAAGAAGGGATCCAAAGTGACATAATGGAAGTCGTTGACATCAATTAAAAGCAAAATTAACTTACTACAACATTAGATTGAGTAATTTGAACTATTTTGTCTACTGAAACATATTCTCTTCACACACACACACATTGGTAGAATGAACACTTATAGAGAGAGAAAAAATGCATAAAAGTCAAATGTCAATCAAAGAGACAATTTGTCTAGCATACTTCAAGGCGCGTTTATCAAAATACATACATACTTAGTACTCGTAACATTAAACTAAAAATGTCCCTGTTTCTTTTGAAACAAAATATATTAAAAATCAATTAGTAACATGATTCATTTAAAATGTGATTCATCTTTTGTATTTCTTTTCATCAGTTTGCTGTCACATATGTAAACGACTACAAATTTTTGCATAAATACTATAAATGAAGAATCTCCCAGAATGTTGTAACTACATATTGTACTAAGAATGTATGAATGAATAAATGAATGAAGTATAAAACAAACGAGTTGAGTTCACTGCGCTTTTTGTTGTGACACTTTGCGCTGCCCTTCAAATGTCACAATTTCAACACGTCAAAAACGCTTTTTTAATGATTTTTTTGTTTTCTCTTTTTCTTATATTTTTTGTGTTTGCAGCAATTTTATTTCCTTCTTTGCTTTATAAATTGTTCGCATTTCTTTTTAAACATTTTTCTTTTCCTTTTTATTTTGTGATATTTTTTTTTTTTTTTCATTTGCTATTAGCAAAATTAAAAATTCTTGTATCATTTTCAGTATGACTATCATGCAAACAACATCTTTGTCAATTGAAATTCTACACTATTCACGAAATGGAATAATTTCAGTAAATTTGCACAAGTAGTTCTAGTTTTATACTTTCTACATATATGATATGTACGAGTACATCATTTAGGTCTAGTTTATTCTTTGCAATATGTGATGGAGAGCAAAATGCAAATTATAAAAAATCACATGAAATAAAATTATTCCATCAGAACTTTTAAAGAATATTCTTTGTATAATATTGACTTTGCTTATAAATTTCCTTCTTCCTAGTAATTTTAATTATCATAAAATCATCTCATCATAGAGTCATGGGCCCTGGTAACTACGCATGTGATTGTTGGTTTTAAAAAAAAAATAACAAAAAAGAAATAAATAAATTAATTTTAAAATAAAAGAAATAAAAATACAGTAAAAGATTATATTTTTGGAATCTATTGAGAACAAATTACAAAAAATTCTTATTATTGAGATGCGGAATCTTGGCTATTAGAGAGGCATGTCGGCTGGCAGGAAATAACGCACTGAAAGGTCATAAAACATAATTTGTGTTGATAGTCAAGCGGCACTCATAGCACCAGAGTAAAGTCTAAGCAGATCGGCGATAAGTGAGCTAAGTCTTAGACCGGATGTCACACTCTTATAGGTTTCCGGCCATGAAAACATTGAGGGAAATAAGAAGTCTGACGAACTAGCTCGCGTTGGTGCGTCTCTTAATACATCGTTAGCGGAACAGGTCGTCAAGAGGAGCAACTTCTTAAATTTCCTTCAGCAAGCTAACAGAAGGTGTATAGAATCTTTTGAATCTTGCAGAGTGGCACTTGCTACCTGGCTTAGTTACAACGAGAAATAAGTTAATTAGATTAATCAATAGAAGACGGCACAGATACCGCAACGCTCACAGCGTTTTTTACTGCTCACTGGTGTGTAAGGACTCATGCACAGAGATTTGGTATTCCCTTCAGAAGTCATTGTAGAAGTTGTGGAAACGTAGAAGAAAAGGAGCCACTCACCTACTTTCTGTGTCAATGCACAGCACTGGCAAAAACTAGAAATAAGTTTCTGGGTAAATATATCATCGATGACCTCTCGGACTGTTCGGTCACATGTCCGGGTGACCTTCTAAAATACGTAAATTCTACAAGATGGTTTTAGCAATACTGATTGTGTACGGCAAATGTTCAAAATGACACTTAAGTGCAAATTGTGGCTCGTAGTGGACTATACGAGTCAGTCACGGTAACCTTCCAATTCTTATTCTACTTGGTATTAAGAGCATTAGCAACCATGGCATACAGCTCTACGCAAAAAATTAAATTCCCATACAATCAGCAGGAAATTTAAACAAAAACGTCATATGGAATCTGATTCAATTTTTCTCAGTTTTTAAAAGCTTATTTCCATTCTTTCCCCTTTGCAAAAGCTATGGAGTCGATTTCTTTCGATAATGACGGAACATGTCACTCTTACTGACTACCAGCATGGTTTCAGCAATGCCACGGCTTTAAGCGAATTAACTATGTACATATCGCCAATAAACTCAACCACATGACGCCCTGCAAAAAGACAGTTGTGGTAATATGAGATCTGTCTAAGGTCTTCCACATATGAATTCTTCAATTGGCAAATCGATTAACTCCAACAAAACAAAAAAAAAGTTGAGAAGAATAAATTATAAATTAATAGAAACAATGTAGATTGTATTACTGGAGATGTATCTTTTATCTACCGACATATTGAAAGTATAAGATTGAATATATCATTATTATTACTAAAATTTTTACGTGTTAGGAGTCAATAAAGTGTTTTGAAATTAAAATTTATTGAAATTAAAAAAGTGGAGTTAATCGATTTGCCAAGTGAATCATTCATTTGTAAAAACTAAATAAAAAATTAATAATTTATTTACTTTAGTAATTCATAGAAATTATATTCAATGAATCGAGTTAAGTTTCTTTACAAAATTTTAGGAAACTTTTAATTCATTTCAAAAGAAAACCAAAACTTTAATGTTTACTGTTGAATTATATGCTAAATTTAGTATGAAAGATTGGTTCCAATTCATTCTTATTAAATTGTAAGACATTTAGTATTTTGATAAGTCTGATCTGAAGAGGCTCTTTATATAAGAATATTTTCCTTTAATCCAGGATGAAAATGTTATAGTAAACTTTACCTAGTGTCAACGTAATCCAACTTAACTGCATAGAAAATTTATACAAAATTATGTAAAATTGCATAAATTTATATGGGGCTATAATTTTTTGTCAGTCTTGTTTTCAAATTAGGCAAACTTATCTCTTAAACTTTGTGGTAAAATATTTTACAATAAAATGAAGACTTTACAACTATGAATTAGCTCTAAAAATTATATCGAAAAATTTAAATAAACATCATATTTTCAGGAGTCTTTTTTATCAATTATTATTATACTCTTCACGCAGTGAATAGTATTATAATTTTTTTTTATTATTATTAATTATCCCTAACAATCTGAATGTAAAGGTAATGAAAGCAGCACAAATGTTTCCTATATTCATTACAAAATCTAAACATTTATTCATCTAACAAAATATTTATGATATTATTTGTTATAAGATTTAAGCACAATTCTTCATTTTAATTTAGATAAATTTTAATATATTTTTATACATAATTTTACTTTTATATCAATAATATTTTCATACTTTTTGATTTTCTTTTCTCTTTAAAGTTTCACTGATTTAGTTTACTTTTTTTAATATTCATCAAAATTCAACATTTATTTATTTGTTTATCATACATTCAAATATTTTGTTATGCATTCACTGTATTATTTTTTTTACTATGAAAATTTCTATTCGATATTAATTGAAATAAAATTCTTTAATTTAAATTTCATTATTTTTTTAGTTCTTTTTATTTTCACTTATTTAAATTATTTTCTTTTAATAGAAATTACTTTTGATTTCAAAATTGGTTTCTCTTAATATTTTAAATAATTTATAATATTTTTTTTTCTTATTCTTCGATCCAACGATTTGAAACTCCGCGCTGCAACTGAAGTCGACGCACAGCCGCAGCATCCTTAAATACAAAAATCGCACAGGTGCGACGGCATTGACTTATACCAAACAGGATAAAAAGAATGACAATGGTTTGGACATTTGTTAAGCAAATGCCAGCAATTTTGTGGTATGTTGGTGTAAAGCTTGTGCTGAATATCCTTAAAAACTTTCAAATTTAAATTCCATTCAGCTTGTTTTGGTTCAGATTCATGCTAAGCTTTTTTCGGCATTGGAAATTTTGTTTTGATTTGTAATGCGCAACATGTGGTTGGTTTATGAATTTACTTCTACGTGGTTCTTTAGTGAGAAGATCCTGATGGAAGGAGACATGATTATAACGGCTAAGTTTTTTCATCTTCTGAAATGACTATAATGAATTAATTTAATAAAAATAATGGCAATAGATTTTTTGGATGCATGATGTATTATTAGCCTGTCCAACCAAAAGAAAGCCAGTATGTATATATTTTGCCTTTCAGACCATTCACCTTACCTCTCCCTTTTTGTTTCATCACAACGTGTTTTTAATGGTCTAAGCTGGTCATGGTAGCAGCTTACATACTTAGCTGAAAGAAGTATTTTCTCGTCTAAAAACCAACAACGTACGAGTTAAACTGATTACCAGCAGAGTAGAAAAATGAAGTAGCAATTCATATATTTGTCATTTTGATCAAAGCACAAATTGCACACTGTTATATTAAGAAAAAAACTGCTATTAACAGAATAAATTGCTTGTTGTGCATTTTGTTTGTCTGGTACTATTAATTTTAAAACGGCTATCTTGTGATAGCAGCATCAAAATCTAGGACCGACCCCACACATAAACCCAAATAAATAAACAAACAATTGATACGATTTATTTATTTTTATTTGAATTATTTTTTCCTTAATAAACGCTTATATAATGCGCATCGCATTTTCATTTTGTTTTGCTGTAAAAAATGCGTTAAATCTTAATAATAATAAATATTTTTTCTTGCAAAAATTATGTGACACAAATAAATCTTAAAAATAATTTATAATTTACTTAATACTAAATAACGCTATAAAGAATATATATTAGCAATACCTACATGCAATAATAAAAAAAAAAAACTATATATTGTATTACAATAGAAATAATCGACGAAATAATCCCTCGAGGAAAATAATTATTCAAAAGAAATCAATTTAAATTCTTTCAATTTTCAGTGTGTGATGCAGCAATACGCCGCTTGATCTTGACCAAAAGGTTTTTTATAAACTTTCTTTTTCTTGAATTGTGTTGTTAGTTAGTTATCTTGAATTATGTGAGACTTAAACAGAAACATATACAAAAAAAACATAATGCTTACAGACGATGAGGAAAGCGCCGTGGGTCGCTTGAAGTACTTGTTGGCGATTGATGAATCGAACGATGCCGATCGATGATGCCGTCGTCTCAGCTTCAGTTCGTGTTTTGGTGCGCTTGATGCTCTGAAGTCTACGAGTGCGGTGTTTTCTGCTGCTGAACTATAATGTTGCCAGACGATTCAGTTTCATGTTTTCAGACTTTGTCTGTTGTTGAGTGGGTCTCTGTTTGTCGTTGTTCACCACATATTGAAGTCACATTTAGCCCAGTCGTTGTGTTGAATATTACGATGCTTTCGCTGCTCAGCGCATCAGCTCGTGTGTTTATGCATTGTACATATGTATTTGCGATAGAGAGATAGAACATTAGTATTTTCTTTGTTTTAAAAATAACAGCAAAAAAAATATTTATAAATATTATCTTAAAATTAACAGACTAAATCGTAACGACGAAGTTATGTTCTTGACAATAGAGAAAAACAACGAGATGCCAATTTACTAAAGTTGATTTTGAGTAGCTTGACAAATTGCTTAGAAAGTAATTGAAACAATGAAGACACAGCGACACAGCCACCATAAATTCTAGGGATCTTGCACAACAGCAGTAGAATGTTAGAAATATCTGCAAACGCCGATTTGAATTCAAATCCATCCTTTAGTGCTAATTTAGCGAAGTTCGAGATTTCCTTGAAGTGTTCAATGCACAGCAAACTTGCTCTTTAGCATTCTCTTGCTCATATCACAGCTCCAACTTTCTGCATTCAAAGGTGTCATTTTCCACAAAGCAGTTTCAGGTGATTTTCTGTCCATAAGAAAATTCCTTTTCTTTTGTGTTCAATATTCAGTGATGTGAGTAATAATTCATCCAAAAGCTGAAAAACTAGAAAATCTGGTACAAATGCCAGACTGATCCTTGATTCATAATGATCCTCGGAGCACATTTTGTTATTTTTTTCTTTGTTGTCGTTCATTAATTTGTTTTTTTTTTTTTTTTTTTTGTTATTGTTAATAAAAGTTCATTATTCAAAATGGATTTATAGGAAAAGGATAATAGGGGGATAGATAAATAATAATTACAGACATCAAACACACACGACAATTTGCATTCATTTTGGGGAATTAAAATAATAAAGTAAGAATACTAATTAAAAGTTCATCATCATAATAGTCACTATTGTCCAAAACAAGTTATCTCTTCAGAAGGAGAGAAAAAAACTTGATCAATTCTCATTTCACTTCAAATTGCTTTTGATTCTTTACAATGAAAGAGGACACAATACACAACAAATATTGTGTATCCCTCTAACATTTTGTTGATTGTGTGATAATTTTCGTTGTTTATTTGATAGTTGAATTATTTGTTGTTGATTATAAAAATCCGCTTCATTGTCTTGGTTATTTCTTTTGTGTTACTAATTTGTTACATTGTGTTATTTGATTTTTTTATTGTGTTATTTCATTTAGCGCGCGGCCAGTGTATTGTTTTCTTTTCTTTTAAAATTTAAACATTAAAATGCAGTTGCCATTGACCAAAAAATGTATGGTAACCAATGTTTTCAAACTGCACTAGAATGTGTTTTGTTTGTTTGTTCAACGTAGATTTTGCTTTCTTTTTTATATTGTTGTTCCTAACACAAATTTACTCATATTTATTTTGAGCAAATTGCTTTCATTCCTATGATATTCATTCATATTACAATTGCAGCAGCATTTTTGCAATCAATAAATTCGCCCTTTTCACCATTCGTAAATGGCAAATTAAATGTTGTTAGCCATTCTTTGCATTTCTCCAAATTTTCAAAAGCTAAAAGATTCGAAACATAATCAATGCTGAGTGTGGGACGATAACTGAAATGAATAAAAAGAAGAAAAAAAAAACATAAATAGAAATAATACATAAACATATTTGAATGAAAAAAAAAATATAAATATACTTACGATTTAATAATAACCCGCAATGCAGTCTTACGTTCTCTCTCAATAAACCAATCTATCAAATAGCCAGACATAAGTGGCGCTGTTTTATATAATTCAAATAATTTACAATAATTGCCCAGTGACCAAGCTGAACGGAATTGCAATGCATGCGCAATAACAGGTATTTCACGGTGATCGGCCTTAATCGAACGAAGGACAGTTGTAATATCTACAATAAAATAGATATACGCAATAAATTTTAAGTTCTGTGTTCTCTGTTCTTGTTATTACTCACCCAAGGTATTTTTTGTAAAAATATAATATAGAATACGATACGCTATAAATTCCAATGCATTGTTACTGTCTCCCATTTCAATGTAAAGCATTTTCAATTGTGTCTGACACTGATTAAATTCCTCATGATCGCCCTTTTCCATAGCAATGCGTGCGTGTGTTTCATAAACTTCTACAGTGAACTTATCGCGTATACCTTGAACCTATGAATAAATGACAAAAGCAAAAACAAACATAATGTGTTAAAAATTATTATCATTTTGTTGATATATGTATAATAATTCTAAGTATATACATAATTTGTATGTCAAATGCCTATGTAATACTACTTACTGTCAAATCCTGTCTTATTGACTTAAGCTGATCACACGCATAGAAATAATCCTGATTTGCACGCCATTTTTGTTTAACATTATCCAATGAATGTGACAAGACATCCAGCGGTCGAACTTCCGATGGTTGGGGCGCTTTAGTTAGACGTAAAAATGATTTTTCAAGATCCCTACAGGTGCCTACAATATGTAAATCGAGTAAATCTAAACCGAATGTATCACTATTGCTCTCGGTATCTGTGTAGAAAGATGAGCGTATTCGTTGATTATGTTGTTTATTAAATGATTTTTTCCCTGACGTTGCATGATTAAACGGTGAACTTGCAATAGCCACGACCGATTTCTTGGCGCTTGGATTTTGCGCAAATCGTGCCGCGCGCTGTTGCAAGCGATCTGAATCATCATCAACGGCACCACCAACAGATGATCTGGAGTAAAGATGTGGCTTTGATTTAGCACTTGACGTCGATGAGGATGCTCCAAATGAAGCATTGAAAGATTGTTTTTTATTTTTCTTATTTAAAAGTTTCTGTTGTCTTTTAGAAAGTGTAATGCCGCCAGCTATAGTGGAACCATTAAACCCTATATAATCCAAAGAATGACGTTCAGAAGAATCTGATGAACTCGAGCTACGACGAACTTTACGACGTGGACTACCGCTGGATGAACTATGTGAACGAGAACGGGTACGCGAACGTGAATTACGTTTTTTATTGTGATATTTTGAAGAGGAAGTAGATGAAGCTGGTGAGCTGTAATAACATACATACAAATACATTGCAATAATGACATTATTGTTTTATTTGTTTCAAAATCTAACTTACCGTGATCTACTTCTTGAATAACGACGCGAATTGTTACCAAAGCTACCGCGTTGACCAATACGTTCACTTATTGAACGTTTCGTATTATTATTTACAGAATTATTATTCTGTTTTATCAAAGTAGCAGCTTTTTGCTGTAATTGTGCAAGATGTTGACGTTGCGATTGTTGGTTTTGTTGCTGTTTTTGCATATTAAAGTTATTACGTTGTTGGTTATGTTGTTGATGATGTTGTTGCTGTTGTTGTGGTTGCTTCTGATGTTTTTGTTGCTGTTGTTGTGTTTCTGGCACATCATGCAATTTCATATTTATACTATTCCGCTCACTGTAAACACTTGGCATTGGCTCATTGTCCCAATCACGAGTCCAAAGTTCATTACGATTAGCTGCCGCCATAATTTTGCCTTTTAAACATATTTCAATCTGATCCTTATCCAAATCCGTTGCACATTTGGCATAACAACGGGCAACAAAATCATTAAGTGATTGCGGCCAGCTTTCGCTGAAACTCTTAAAGGCATTTGGTTTCTTAAATCCATCATTTGTTTGATCATTATTATCTCCGTTGCTGATAGTATCATTATTTTGCTGAGCGTCATGTGATTTTGTTGGCGAAGTTGTTGTTGTAGTTGACGGTAGCTGTGGCAACAACACCTGCTGACGTTGCTGTTGTTGTTGAGCATGTTGTAGAGAAGCAGCTGGTGATGCTGGTGATCCTAAACCATTATTCATTGCGTTTGGAAATGGTGGTGGAGGTTTAGTTAAATCTGGTACTGGGATCATTGAAGCCGGTGGCATTTGATAACCATTTAGCTCAAAGGCCTGTTGTTGTTGTTTATTTTTGTTACGCTTACGCTTCTTTTTGCTGCTGTTGTTGTTGATATTATTTTGATTCATATTATAGCCTAATGTCATATTCTGTTGTTGCTGCAGTTGTTGTTGTTGTTGCAGCTGCTGCTGCTGCTGAGGTGATCCAGTTAGTTGCAATGGGTTTGGTGCATTGGCCAATCGTTTTTGATTATTCAAATTAAAACGTATACCACCGAAATTCTTTTGCTGTTGCTGCTGCTGTTGTTGCTGCTGACCAGAAGGGGAATTTAATGGTGGGGGAGGTGGTGGTGGACCCGGAGGCAATGGTGGCAACAATGACTTATCACCAATAACAGCATTACTAAATCCCGGTGGAGCATTTGATGAACAAACTGTGGAAGTCACCTGCTGTTGATGCTGTTGTTGACTTTGTGGTGACGACGCTGATGACTGCATGCCATAACGAAGCATATATTGGTAGTACTGAGCATATTGCTGCTGTTGTTGTTGCTGCTGCTGATAGGAAGCCATATTTTGATTGGCATACCAAGCAGCATTGGCAGCATAATTTTGCCAACGTTGAACAGAGTCACCAGATCCCTGTTGTTGTTGCTGCTGTTGCATTTCTTGCAATTGTGGTATCAAATGTGCACCCAGTGCATCCGACATTTTTATCTCTTATATTAAGAATCAACCAAACTCGAAATGACCTTGGCTGTCGCTGCCGCTGCTGTTGTTGCAACTAATTGCGTAGATGATATCGCCCTATATATTAACTTACCTTTTATAACTAAAAATAGATGCGTTAAAATGAAACAAAATTAATAATTTCCAAACATTTACAATTTGAAAATTGAAAAAAAAAAAATGTTCTTTGTTTTATCTATCTTTATCTTCAAAAGAATAAAAATGAATAGACAAAATTATCTGGGTGCATGACATACTACGTTTTGATCATGGCAGCCATCTTGATTTTCACTTACCCAATGTTGAACTAATTGAACACACAAGACCTGTTTGCTGTCTTCCGAATTTTATTAATTAATTTCTACAATATGCACACGATTAATGACGTTTGCATTTTTTGCAATTCTTCACTTTTAAATCTTATTAATCACATTAAACTATCCAAATCTATTTCCATTAACCGAGTCAAGCACGACAATGACGAAATGCTGAAAATTTTTGACGGCGTGATAGTTCGATAACATTAAAATCGATTCAATTGTCACTATTGTTATCTCACTCGCACACCTTAACCGTGTCTTTTAGAGTGCTAACAAAGTAGTTTTGTGCTGCATTGTTTTTGTAATTTATAATATAATTTTTTATTCAGTTATTTATAACAATTAGCATATTTAAATATGATATGCTTATGTTTGTATCATATTAAATGATGGATTGTACACACACGTTTTGAAAACTATGACGAAAAATATGATTTGAGTTTTGTGTGACATAGAAATATGACATAAGGTACTGAAACACGATTATAGAAAAAAGTGACATATGATATGATATACGAAGCCATTTTATATGCATTTTTTTTTTTTATTTGTCATTCTGTAAAGTTTTCTAGTTGCGAAGTACTCGATTTCGTTTTAATTTTCCAAATATGTGGTCAAAAGAAAAAGTGGATGTTTTAATTAAGTTAATTGAAAAGCATCATTGCTTGTGGGATGCTAGCGATGAAAACAGAAAGAAGAAAGGAAAAATTGCGGAGGCCCACGCATCAATAGCTCGTGAAATGCAATGCGACATAAGCGATATAAAAAAAAAAATAAATTCTCTTCGGTCACAATTTAATGGTAAGCAGGAATGTTTTTTTTTTTTCTTGTTTTCTATTAATTCCATTGGTTTCATATTTTATAATGGCATTCTTAAAAATTATTGTAGCTGAAAGAACAAAAATAGCCAAAGGACGCATAAGTGGTGCATGCGGCGGTGAAATATATCTACCAAGATGGGAGTTTTATAATCCATTGATGTTCATGATAAATGGTGATAGTATTATAGATGAAACAATCGATTCAATGGTAATTTTTATTTTTCTACATTAATAATTATAATCCTACCATATTTATTTATATATCATTTCTATGATGATGTGCTTGCATTATCATATAATATGTCATACAAATATATCATATTTATGATATTCGGTCATATTTATATGACATATTTTTTAGTCAAGTGATGTTCATTTGATACTAATACTGCGTTATTTCTGTAAGTATTTGGTTTACCATGTTTGCATAAGTGGTGTTCCAGTGATTGGCCATGTTTGTCCGTTTGATAATTTTGCGTTGGTACAAATTTGTTTGTGTCGTGTCGTTTGAGTTAAAATGAAATTGAAATATATAAATCTTTGCCCGTTTTGTGGAAAATGAAGATTGAAAATAACTCCAACCTGATGGAAATATTGGCTGCGTACAACAAATTAGTGGATAAACTAAAAGATATTGATCCAACAAGGGAAAAAGTTATCAAAAATTTAAATATTTTCTGAACTAGCTTAAGGCGTGAATAGTGATGACACGATTAATCGAACAGTATAATTAATCGGTTGACTCAAAAATTGCGATTAATATTAATCGGTTATTTCTATTCTATTATGTTACAGCCATTACTTTCCTCTCATTCTGTTCGATATTGCTCTCAGTAAACTCAATTTCCTCTCAGTACAACAAATATTTTCCTCATTGTATATTGAGTAAATAGATATTCAAAGTGATTTCATATTGAAAAATTACAAGATTCTGTTAAAAGAATAAATAAATAAATATTGAAATTTAGTGAACCCAAGTGTAACAATGGCTCCACGTAGTGAGGTTTGGAAATATTTCTCTAAATTAACTTTGACAGAGGTGAAATGCCGGCTGTGCGGCAAAATTTTAAAATCCTCAAATAATACTTCGAATATGATGCAGCACATAAAACTAAAACACCTGAAGATTGCTGCCGGAGAAGTAAGTTTTTAATATAACAATAATCGCTTTTCTCATTGGAGGCGGAGGATTTATATTATTGCGCACCAATTAATTTGTCAACTATTAAATGCAATTAATAACAACTCGCTTCAATTAATCGATTAATTCATTTTTTTTTTTGCATCAAGCCGCGTGAGTTGAAAAAAATTTAAAATACCACAAGTTCAGGTGCTGGGGCCAATGATAAGTATGTATTAGCCCATTTTGAGATATTTTGATCTGCTTAATCAAGATGCAGATAGTATGGTGAAGACCACCAGTGATTTCAGCTACCTATTACAAAAACAGGACAGATCGAACAGAATAAAACGGAAAAAAGGGGCAAATGAAATAAAAACCAGTTAAGACAAGATTAACTTTGACTATGCCGAAGTTGTATGTAATACTCTTCACGCACCTTTTATATCTTCTGATTATTGTTCTTAGTTTATACAAATTTATCTTATTAGAAAACCTTTTTTGTTTTTTTTACTATGAAATTTTGATACTATGTAGTATAAGTATCTGTCCCATATTCACCAACTATGTAAATTTCAAGGACCACTAGGATGTGTACCTTCTATACAAACCCAGATTCAAATTCATTTTTTTTACTATGTTATTGAAATTTGAATTGGCAACACTGACGACCACCATGAGTGACGACAACAGTGTTGTTTTGGTGGCTATACAGTTATACAAATGTTTGTAAAATATTATTTTTCTTAATTTTTTACAGGACGATAGCTGCAATGATCTTTTTGACCCGCCTGTAAAACGAAAGAAAATGAGGGAAGAAGGAATCCTTAAAATTGAATGTGAGAAATCAAAAGAAAACAATGATGCCAGGGCACCTGAATTTGAAGGATATTTTTATTCTCCAGAGCATCAGGATAGTTTCGTGCCTTGTCAACAAGGCGACGAAACACCAATACGAGAGAACCAAATTCGTGGCAGCAAAGATGAAGAAGTTACTCCTAAGGAACGAGAACTTGCTATTAAAGAGCGAGAACTTACTATTAAAGAGAGAGAACTAGCTATTAAAGAGCGAGATTTAGCTATTAAAGAGAGAGAACTAGCTATTAGAGAACGAGAAATGGCTTTTAAAGATCGAGAACTCCTTTTAAAATACACAGAAGAAAGAGATCAAAGCCAATAGTACCAAAAAAAAAAAAAAAAAAAAAAATGGGTATTATCCTTTTATTCCAGGAATCTAGTACATTTTATATCGCGAAAAATATCATATTATTATGGTCTTTCATGTCATTCTATCATTTTGTAAACACAATTGTGTGTAGTAATAAGATTCTTTTTAAGAAATATTTTATAAATATTCATAACAGTTCAAGTAATTTATGTTCTACTTATTAATAAAGTTTAATATTTTAAAAATTCATTAAAAAAAATTCCCTTTGGCATGCAAAAAATTCTTGAAAATTCAAGACTTCCAAAATAGTCATATATACATGTTGGAAAATATCGCATGTGGCTTGACCAAAATGTCGCAGTTCTTTGGGATGCACGTGGTGTAACCCACATCAGTTATTTTCTTTTGAACAAGTACTACAGTATGATATTAGCCATGAGGCCGAGAATAAAAGAAAAAAAATATAGATACTCGAGGGAGCACAAATAGCTAATGTTTAAAGTAGATTATAAAATAGATTAAATTATTGGAAATAAATTAATTCAAATCAATTGCAGACCTTATAAGAATATTTTAAAGGAAATACATTTCATATTTAAATTAAAATAAGGCATGAAACAGCATTATTCACAAGATTAAACAACTTTCAACAACGTCATTGCTTGATCGAACGAACAAGACTAGAGAGTAACACATAGGCATATTTTAAGGACCTAGACAAGTCTTTAAAATAATGAAGATATCAACAAATTGCAGAAACTTTGAGTGATTTGAATTATTCTTAAAGATTAAATATTATTTAATTTATGTATCAAGCTATTTTTTCATTTCATCCTCGTATCAAATTCAGAAGCTCCGCTGCCATCTGCAGATATTAAAGACTCACAATTTTTCATTCAATCTCGACAGGAAATCTAATTTTGAGATTTAATAAAAGCCAACAGCATTACAAATTTTTTAGATCAAATACACAAATTACAAATGTAAAGTGACATTTAGTCTATAACCCGGATTGATCCGACAAATTCCATTAAGGTTTTCATTCAACACATCCAAATCACACATTCAATCTCATTAAGCAAATAATCATTTGATTTATTAAAAATTTGTTTTTATCTCTTTTTAATGAAATCGTTCACTAAACTTATTTCAAATAAAAATCACACTTCCTCCACTAGACGCACTTATTTCTTGGATTTGCCGGTGGATTTTGGTGCGGGTTTCTTTTGCGCAGCTGATTTGCCGCCAGCAGTCTTGGCCGAAGACTGTTTTGTAGTCTTGGCAACTGGCTTCTTCTCAACAACCTTGACGGTTTTAGTGAGTGCGTCACGGTGGCTCTTCAATGCTTTGACAATCTTTTGCTCTTCGATAAGGAAGGCACGAACAATACGTTCGCGCAAGCAGCCGTGACAGAGGACACCACCGTATGTGCGGGCAACGGTCTTATGGCGCTTGGACAGACGAGAACGCTCGCTTGGGCGACTTGGAGTAATACCCTTCAACTTTTCCTTGCACTGACCGCACTTTGGCACAGTCTTGTTTTTCTTGACATACTGGTAGACCAGACGACCGCCAGGTGTACGCACACTAAATAAGCGAAAGATCAAAAATGTTAATAAGAATACGTGCAATGCAAAAAAAAGAGATAAAACAACAACAACCAAAGTTAGATTTGGTATGTAGCCGCCTCAATACTTCATATTAGGCAAAACTTACATGCGCCTCTTGTTGGATCTGGTGTTGTAGGACAGACGCCTTCTCAAAGTCAAACGTTGAACCATTTTGCGGCTGTCATGTCATCATGGTGTTTACAAAGTAGTATTACAAAGTTGAAGATAAAAGTCCACAATTTATATGTTAAAAAACAAAAAATATCAATTTAGTTTCATGTTAAATAATTGGCCATGTAATGAGGTTTCATTATTGCACTTTTATTTTGATTTTGCATTATGTATTTTTCTGATGTTTTGCGATTTTAAAATCAACCTCGAAAAAAATAATACACATACCTTCAAGAAATAAACTAGAAAGGAAGCGGTTTGTTAAGTTGGCTGCACTACATGCTGTCAATGTCAAGCGTTGCCAGATCGATTATCATACATAGCAAATAAATGGGTTAAAATGAATTTAACCTAATTATAAATCAGTGAAATGAATTAATTAAATAGATAAAATTTGTCATATATTTTGAATGAAATATTTCAAATAGAAAAATAGGAAATTTAGTTTAGCTGCTAAACCAAATAAATATGTGGCAGCACCACATTTACGAATACTGCCTCAAACCAAAACAGCTGTTGCACAGTGACTGCCAAAAAATTAAATTTACATGTGAGTGGCAATAATTGTCAAGAAGCAGCAGCAGGTGTAATGCAAAAAAGTGCAAACAATTGGAAATTCTTGTAAAGTTGATAAAATAAACATTAAAAATTTACACAAGAAAAGTCAAATAGACAAATACATTATAAATGTCTCTATTGGTTCAATATGAACAGCAATATGCTTCGCTTATTGCAGAAATAACCGCTCATATTGGACGATTGCAACAACAAAGTTCTCGTTAGTTCATTATTTACATACATATGTATACGTTTTAAAAATATGTATTACAATAATTTATTTAATAATTTCATGGTACAGCAAATCAACGTGAATTATGCAACCAGATTGATGTAAATTTACAAGAAGCTCATGAATTACTTGAACAAATGGTCTTGGAGGTACGCGATTTGAGCGCCTCACAACGTCCGAGCTTCACAAACAAAATCAATGTGGCACAAGCAGAACTCAAACGCCTTCAAATCGAGTACACGGACACTAAAGATAAATTACGTACTATGAACAGTAATGGCGGAACCTTACATACTGAACTTGATTTAGCTGCAGGAGATTACTATGAAGATGTGACTATAGGAAATGACCAACGGCAACGTTTACTAGAGAATTCTGAACGCATAGAACGCACTGGTACACGTCTAACCGAAGGATATCGCATAGCCGTGGAAACAGAAACAATTGGCGCACAACTTCTTAACGATTTACATCATCAACGCGAGACTTTACAGAGCGCGAGGTCACGGCTACGTGAAACAAATGCAGAATTGGGACGCGCTTCGCGAACGCTTAATACAATGTTGTTGCGTGCGTTACGTGAAAAGTTTGTACTCTACGGTGTGGGTGTGTGCTTTATACTGGCGGTAGGCGTAACTCTATATTTGACGTTTGCACCGACATCAACACCAACATCATCATAGATAGATTTCAATTCTAACATAAATGCCCATTCAGTTCTTTACCTAATTACATTCCCCTTGTTTTTAATGTATGTGTCATCGATGTTATATTATTAAAATGTTATTTATTTCAAATATTTGTTCGATTATTTTTTGTTTTACTACCTTATGAAGTCTATAAACTTTAATGATGAGTAGAAAGCCATAATTGGCAATTTAAGTAAGCAACTTATATACTACTGACTTAAAGATAAACTATGTATGTATGTATGTATTACATTTTTAGTTAATCTTAATTACATATAAAGGAAATCTACTTGTTTAATTTGCATTACTTTTTGTCTTATCTAGATTTTAAATTGCATATAAAACCAAGAGCGGCATGCGGACGGTTGGAGCTCTTCGGGATAGAAGGGAATATTTATACAATATACAAAGTTAATTGTTTATCGTTGCAAGTTTAGTACCAACGGCAATTATATATCATATCCTTAATCCATGAATAAACTTTGTATGCAAATAAATATATGCGTATTAATAATTAACCACACTTACTTTGCACAATTTTTGCATTAAAATCATTTGACTTTTTTTTTTATCCACTTAAGTCAATGTATCATCATGTATCATTACTAGAGTCACTCTAACCAAACTCAATGTTCCCCATATGCTAGCAAACACATGTACCCGCTTCCTCGTTCACATCTGGATCAAGGGCGATCGCAGCTGAATCAATTTGAAAGCTTTTTTGTTCTAACGCTTGCAGTTCCATTTTTGAACGATTTGCCTCAACCAATTGCTTCGAGATATCACGAAACATTTCCTCAATGCCTTCGCCGGTCTTACAAGATGTTTTATAAGTAGCACTAACTAGTGTGTGACATTGTTCACAGAATGCCTCCACTTCGGCATCACTGACTTCTGGTTCACGTCCTTCAAGATCGCATTTATTACCACAAATGAAAATTTTTGCATTCTCCGCATATGTGACTATATCAAGTAAATGCTGCGAAAGTGAATGAAATGATGCGGCATTATCCAGTGCAAAGACAAGTATGGCTCCTTCGGCAAATTTGTAATAGGAAGAAGTCACAGAAGCTACTCGTTCCATGCCACCAGTATCCCAGAGTTGCAGCTACAGAAAATTCAATAATTAAACATCGTCCTATTGTTTTTAAAACCGTTTTATTTTGAATATTAATTTATTATTACCTTGATTTGTTTATCGCCTGTGGTATACTCGCGATCAATATGATCCAATCCTAGAGTAGATTTGCGATCTGTGTCTGTGACAAATGTATTATTTGTAAAACGTCGAAAAAGCGAACTTTTGCCTACTCCATAATCACCGCAAAGTATAACTTTTTGTTTTGGTATTCTGACTTTGGCCATAATTAATTTCTTTTCTGTTTTTCTATGTTTTTCTTTTTGGTCTTTTAAAGCGTTTAATTCAATTAATTGCTTGTGAGACAACAAAGGACTTTTGCGCAGCAAAGACTACAAAAACAACAACAACTTGGTCAATTTTAACAGATGTTTTCCAATTGACAAGTGCTGGGCCACTCTGTCTTCTTCTTTGGCTTTTCATAATTCACTTTTATTTAAAAAAAAGGGCCACCATGTGTTTAGTTTAAACTTTTGAACCTTTGAACGTTATACTTAAATATTGGTTGTGGAACATTGTTCACTATGAGCTTTTTTTTTTTTTGAGATAATTTAATTTTAATTCCAATCAAACGTTAGTAGAACGATTATTAGGGGTAGTTTTGATACATTGATAGTGAGTATAAATTAAATTAACAATTAATTAATTAATTTTGTTTGTTACTTCTATATAGTAGGTCTGAAGGGTGGAGCGTTTTTAACCTTCTCGGGCAGTCATTTTTTGTGAGCGCCGAAGCTAGATGATTGGTATGCACATTCAGATCATCATTGTATCGACTGGTATGACGATTAATTTGCTCATGAACTGTTAGGATTCCTAGGTCATGATGTATTGACATTCTCTTGACTTACATGGGGGCACCCGTTATGTTAAGAAGGGCTTTGTTCTGCCTGGCTGGACGTAACCTTGGCAGATAGATTCAAAGTATTGCCAGGTCGGGATGAGTCACCTTAGTTTGTTCAGCTTGTATCTGCAAGTAGCTCTAATGATATTCACATGCTTAAACCACGTCAAACGGCGATCCAGAAACATGCTTAAGTATTTAACAGAAGCTTTTTGAGGGACTTGAGTGCCTTTCAGCGTGACCGAAGGACAGCGTTTGGATCTCAGCGTAAAGCTACAATGCTAAGTTTTAGCAATATTAACTCTAATATTCCAATGCCTGGACCAGGCGTTAAATTCATCAAGAGATTTTTGGGAGATGGCAGCAGCTAGAATACTCTGTTATCCGCATACGTGGCAGCGAGGGTGTTTTCATCAGTCTGCATTGGCATATCCAGTGTAAATATCGTGTAGAGGACTGGCCCTGCGGAACACCAGCTTGATTGTTCCGAATAGAAGACCTCTCATCACGAAATTCATCCATAAACGATCGATTTTGAATGTATGATCTCAGGATATTTGAAAAATTGAGTAGGTAGGAGTGACTTAATTTTCCAAAGCACTCCATCGTGCCACAACACTATGAGCAATAAGCTATGAGTTAATTCAAGAAATTACATTTGCCTAGGTTATAAGTGTAGTTGCTTGTTATTTATTATCTAAAAAAAATTATAAAGGTCCCTTAGACTTGTCTTTTTAAAAAATAGGCTAAATTAAATTGGATAGTTTACAATATTTAATGAAGGATGATATATTTTGAATGTTATCCAATGAAGGATTTCGAGAAAGGCGGACTCCAAACAGCTGGATCCAGTTTTGTGGAATTAACCGAGAGATTATTCCCGCATAATGAGCTAGGTTTGTTTTTTCTAGGAGATGTTGATGAATTACCAGTTGTCGAACAAAAGTAACACAAATCCGACGATGGGAAGAAGCAGGGAAATGGAATGGAATTTTGGAAGAGTTAAATATCTTGTACCAACAGGGGCGAAATTATTATAATTTTTTCGTTCGGTCGTTTTAAGAAATGGATGCGAAAATAGAGCAGTTAACTTGTATATGTTTTTATCATAATGATATATGTACATAAATGATTTGAAACTTAAAAAAAAACATTCACAAATGCATGAGGTGTTTATAAAACGATATTCACTCTTCTGCGCAATGCTACCATCATGTACAAAATTTTTCCCTTAAGACTTCGATGTCTCTATGAATATTGATAAGAGCCAAACCATTTAATCTGTCCTCGCCAGTGGCATTTCGTAAGTAAGTTTTCAACCTGCGAAGAGTTGAAAACGATCGTTCACTGGATGCAGCAGATACAGGTAGAGTAGCAGGAATCGATACATAGTTGGGTAAAATTTTTTATCACAAATATTCAGTGCGTTGTATTTTCTTTCTCTTTTTCTCTTTCATCGTGATGTCTTTGAAATATTGCAAATTTCACTCCAAAGAGCGAGATAAGAAGTTTTTTGGTCTTATTTCAGGGGGGATGGTTGAACCCCACAATACCACCTCAGATCCGCCCCTGTCTACCAATGAACTTATGCATGTCATTGCTTTAATTCCATGTTATGCCTATTTACGTATCTATGAATGAATCTTTTAAGAAGATGATTTTTATGAATGGGTTTTAATTGAGTAGAGTGAATTTTTCACTAATTAATGGGCTATTAAACGCATGTGCAGTTTCATAAGTACATATTTTGATGAATACTTACAGGTATAGTTAGGTCCAGATAACACAATTACAGTTTTGTCTGAACGAAGTTATGTTGTTGAATGTATTCTAGGTATTTGATATTAAAGTGGACCAGATTTAATTTTCATTATAGCAAAATTTTTGAGGCAATGGGTTAGTTGAATTGCATGTTGATTGTCATAAAACCACTTGGGATAAGAATACCAATGTATTTTTCACAATATAATGAATCAATCGGTATAAAAGCATTACACCTGTCATTATGCTTTTCATTTTGAGTCATGCATTGTATAATAACAATTTATAGTCGTTGGCTGTTGATTTTTAGTTGATATAAATAAAACAATGAATAATGAATTTTCTATTAGTTAAAACTATTTTAAAAAGTCCGCTAATGCTTGCTGTCATAAAACCGTCACCATTAATAACTTTTTAATAAATTTCAACAATCTGCATGTCGTTTTTAAGTCACCAGTCTTTGAACTACTATCGATAGTAAAGTCTTTGTTTTGTTATCTAGCTTTTGATTTATGAAAAGATATCAGCTTTCAAAAATTATTTATGTATATAATTTCATAAGTTCTGTAATATCATTGCAGGCGTGCCAGAACAAGGCTTTCCGATGAATCACGGCCGCTTGGTTTATCAGAAATACCACGCTACAGAGAGTCCTTTCAAGATGCCAATGGTAATGGATGTGATAAATGTATTCAGCAGTCATTACATCACAAAGCTTTGGACGCATACCAACTCACTGGTGTTTACCCTCACCTTTCGCTCAACAAAACTATAATGATAATAATACTTTCTTTACATGTTGTTCATAGTAGTTTATTTTTTTCTCTTTATACATATAATATAATATAATCTAATCTAATCTTTTTGAAAAGGGACTAGTTATTGAATTGTACCCAGTACCAGTTTCTTAAAATTATTTCTCTCTGCCATAATGTCATAGATGCCCTCTCATAGGCGTTGCATCTATGAATTCAGAAATATTTGATATTTTGGATTTAAATACCATATTCTGCCTTCATTTGAACTATGTACATACATAGTTATCTTTCTTCCAATGAGAATTCCTTGGCAGAAGTAAACAATTTGAAAGGTATTTATACAAAGCTTTAGATTAGTTGGAATATAGGGAGTAATTTAAATTTTTAACCCATTCAATTTGTTATTCTCATAACGATCAAACTAAAACACACGAAACAATTTCACTATCTATAAATCAGTTTCAATGAATAATCCAAATTGATTAGAAAACATATGTGGGTCTCTCAACTTGATGACTCGAGGGTAACATGTTACTTAGGCGCATGATACTATGTTAGATGTTCAACGGACGCGAACGCGTTCGGTAAGCACAGCTCTAGTTATTTTCTTTTTTAACGACTTCTGAGTGTATTACGAAAACGAAAATGTCGCGATTTTTTATCAGCACCATTGCATTGTTGTTGGTTTATTTAACTTTGGGCACAGTACATGGTAAGAGTCTAAACAATACCGGTTTAAAAGAATGCGTCAAGAAGTTAGTCTAATTGACCTATTTGTGTGGGTATTGAAAATGTGGTGGTGGTGATAGAAGTTTTGGTCTAGAAAGACAGAAAGTGAAGTGAAAGTAATTAATTTATTATAATTTATTACAATGTTCTGACGTTGTTCTTTTGGCGTTAAAATGTAATCAGTAACCATTAAATCAAAGAGATTTTAAGGTTTTGATTTTATTGATAAGATAAGATGTTAATTTAGAGCTATAAATTATGTACATCAATAAATAAATTTGGATTATTCTATATTAAACAATAAATCAATTTTGGATTATTCTAAGTATATTAATTTTTTGGCGTTATTTAGCACGTGTTGGTTATGGTTCGGGAGAACAAGATTGGGGCTTTGTGGATGTACGTCGAGGTGCTCATATGTTTTATTGGCTTTACTATACGACAGCCAATGTTAGAAACTATACTGACCGTCCCTTAGCCATTTGGTTGCAAGGTGGACCAGGTGCTTCATCAACTGGTTATGGAAATTTTGAGGAATTGGGTCCCGTTGACCTGAAAGGCAATTATCGTAATACTACATGGGTTAAAGATATGAATGTATTATTTATCGATAATCCTGTGGGCACTGGTTTCAGTTATGTCGATGGTATGCTTTACTATACAACAAGTAACAATCAAATAGCAACAGATTTGGTGTCCTTCATGAAGGGATTTTATAAATTGCATCCGGAATTCGAAAATGTGCCGTTGCATATATTCTGTGAAAGTTATGGTGGCAAAATGGCACCAGAATTTGCTTTAGAATTATACAAAGCGATTGAACGTGGTGAGATTCGCAGTAATTTGAAATCAGTGGCTTTGGGTGATCCATGGACATCACCAATTGATTCTGTTTTGTCATGGGCACCGTTCCTATTGCAATTGGGCATTATCGATCATGATGGTTATGACAAAATAAACATTGAAGCTTTAAAAACACAAGATTATATTAAACAAGAAAAGTGGACTCAGGCAACATTGCAATGGAGCAATACACAAATGGTTTTGTTACGTGAATCGAAGGGTGTAGATTTCTATAATGTTGAAAAACCGACACTTGGAGAGACATTTGCTCGTCAGAGTGTCATGAGCAGAGAAGGTGAGTTGTATAGAAAATTTAATGAATATTTTCAATTTTGATTTATAAATTAGAGCTAATGTTCCGCACTTTGGTTCATTATGATATCGATGAGGACCGCGACAAATTATTGGAGAATTTGATGCGTGGACCAGTAACGGAAGCTCTGAATATAACATCAGGCATACATTGGGGAGGACAAAGTGGCATGACATTTACAAGATTAATGGGTGATTTCATGAAGCCCGTGGTTCATGTTGGTATGTAAATATAGGTTATGAAAACAGAATTAATTCTTCTATCTAATTAATCCTATTTATACAAACAAATCAGTAAGTGAACTACTGAATAATACTACAGTCAAAGTGGGCGTTTTCTCTGGTCATTTGGATTTAATTTGTGCCACACCAGGCACTGTCAATTGGATCGCTGGCATGCTGTGGAATGATAAGGAGTCTTATTTGGCTGCTCCACGTACTGGTATAAATGTGGCACGTGTTCTCGAGGGTTATGAAAAGAGTGCGGGTAATTTCAGTATGTTTTGGGTAAATCGTGCTGGTCACATGGTGCCAGCTGATAATCCGTCTGCCATGGGTCATATTTTACGTGCCTTTACCAATTATGGTTAAGCCCAATAACGAAAAAAAAACAAGAACATCAATAATAAAGCGCAAGCAAAAGTTTTGCCATATTCGCATGAAGAAAGGAGAATGTGTTCTTCTCTTTTTGTTTTTCTTTTAAATGTTGGAAAGTGTCAAAAACTATTGCCAGACAGTTTTTGTCTGGAACCAAATTCACAAGGATAAAATAAAACAATGGCAAATGCAAAAAGTTATGACAACATAAATTTGTCTTGCTATTAGTCTTTTCTTGTCCTGTTACTGATTCTTCTCTTCTCTTCTATTTGTTTTTGTTGACCGCTTCTGGGCAGTTAAGTTTTGGAGGTCAGAAAACTTGCATCTCCCATTTATAAACAATTAGACGCACTTAAATGTAACTTAATCAAGTGATTTTGTGCACAGAATTTCATTTATTTATATTATTTGGTACTTTGTTGTTTATTTTAGAGTTTTTATTTATTTTTTTTTTTTCGTTGATAAACATTGTACCAAGGATGAGGTATATATATATTTGTCAGTTTTCATAAATATAATTAATTATTTTTGATGATGATGATGATAGTATGGAATAGCATGTTGTCTGATGCATGTTGCCATTTTGCTGCTGCTTTATCATGACATCAGCACAGTTTTAGTTAAAAAGAACTTTGGTTTGTTTGATGTTGCTATTTTTGTTACTGTGCTGTTTGACTTATATAAACTTTTATGCAAAAGTTGGCAAAACTTGTACAAAAATAATTTCTTAACGAAACTAATTTTGTTAAGAAAACTTGAAAAATTAAGTGATTTGTTATTTTATTTTACTATGATGAGGAGTAGATACAAGGAATGGTTGGTTCAGATACATAGGAAGACACTATACTACTAGACACGATGTTAGGGAAGATAAGAGAGGGGAAAAAATAGAAAGAAGGACGGAAGATAAGACGGTGTAGAAATGAAGGTGAATAATAAATGAAGTGATTGGCAAGTTGTAGGGAAAATTATGTAAAAATGTCAGTATAGAAAATACTAATAAGGGAAAAAATAAAGGAAAATAAATGATGAAAAAGCCAAGGAAGAAAAATAGAAATGATAGAGTATGATAGAAAAGAAAAATCAAAAGATGGAAGTAAGTAACAAAAGAAGGGAACAAAATGTAATCACAAGTCAAGTTGACTTGAATCCATAAAAGTCTACAAGTTAATTTAGAATTATAGACAATGAAACATAATGTTTATATACGAGATTTGTTCAAAAAGTATCGCGATTTTTGAATTTTCGCGGGTTACGTATGTTCGATTTTCGATGGTTTTCTTGTGGCCTTATGTTGGTACTCATGTCCCTCACTTATGCTGACAAGGTCGGTCGTTTTGAATGTTTAGTTACTTTTGAACGCTGTTTTGCCTGCACGTGTTTCAGCTCTTCTACGATTTTTGCCTATTTAAAAAAATAAATCAACGAATCTGTATCAAATTTTTTGTAAAAAAAACAAAATTAGGTGCGCGGACGCATTCCGAATGTTGACTGTGGTATATGGTGAAGCTACCTTGCACCGAAGCAACGTTTATCGGTGGTACAAAATGTTCTCAGAGGGTCGAGAAGATGTGAACGACGAAGAGTATGCCGGACGCCCGAGCAACAACAGACGAAAACATTGATGAAGTGCTGTGGGCCTAAATATATCGATTGGCTCCTGCCATTCTATTTTTACTAATGATTTGGGCATGAGACGGGTCTCCGCGAAATTCGTACCAAAATTGCTCAATTTCGACCAAAAACGGCATCGCATTAACATTGCTATCGAGCCGTTGGACTCTGTCCGCGACGACCCAAATTTGCTCTAGAGGGTCATAACTGGAGACGAAACATGGGTTTATGGTTATGACGTAGAAACAAAAGCTCAATCATCCCAATGGAAGCTGCCGAATGGGCCAAGACCGAAATCGAAGACGAGCCAAAACACAAGAAAATCGAAAATTGAATATACGTAGCCCGCGGAAATTCAAAAATCGCGATACTTTTTGTACAAACCTCGTATTGTATGTCATATTTTTGCTCTAAATGTTTTATGATTTTTTAAACAAGCAAATAAATGAAAAAACCTACAAAAAGTAACTTCAACTTTTTTGTTACTATGTTTACTTTCAATTTACAAACTACAGGTTATTATATAAAAAGAGTCATCTCTGTTGGGGGAAGTTTTTATACGTATGAGTCCGTGGCTTCCATACCTTGGTGGCAAAATGTCATTTATTTCTGTAAGGGGTTTATATCATTAATTTCTGCCGAGGATAGCATTTTCGAAATACGCTTTATTTTCTAAAGCAGATATAGAGGAGCCTATTCCTTCGACAATGCCGATAGATTCATTAATTGGTATTCTTTGGGCTTCAAGACTTACAATTACAGTTCTAAAGCTTGAAAATTTTCATTTTATATCATCGAGATATCCAATTAAGCGCTTTAAACTAAACAACTCCTGGGATAATCGAATAGCCGCAGCATCATCGCTATTAAATAAATCCGCTATTAGCTTCACTTCATGGAAATAGTCACAATAATAACAAGTAAAAAGAAGATTAACTTTGGCAGTTGTAATACTCTTCACACACCCTTTATATCATCTGGTTATTGTTATAAGTTCATGTTTTGTATGGGAGGTGGTCCGAGGTTCTTGAAATTTACGTGGTTGGTGGATATGGGTCAGTTACTTATAGTGTCTAAATTTCAAGTCGAAGGTGGGTTGATGTACCCTCCTAGTAATGCAATTCCGACAAATGTATTGCGTATGGTGAAAAGAAAGCTTCGTTCGAAATTCCAGTTCTCTAGCTCAAAAACTAAGGGACTTGTTTGCAAACATAACATAAATAGACAGTCAAACAGACATACAGACATAGCTAAATCAACTCGTCTTGTCGCGTTGATCATGAATACTTATGATTTATGAGATCTCCGATGTCTCCTTCTATGTGTTATTATACTTTATGACAAACTTATAATACGTGTTTATCGTTTTCTTTTTTTGAACAAAATGACGAAATAAGAAAAATTGTTGAAATAAAACATGAAATAAGCAGAATTAAGCAATAAGCATTTATAAGCAAATATCCGCTCTGGTCATGACAACCCATATTCAAGTTCATGTGTAAGAGATTCGATAATATGCTTATGAATGTTCCATCAATCCAATTTAATCTTCTAACTCAATGAACTTCAACTTTATTGGCTAGTTAATAATTTGGATAATCAGAAACATACGATTTGAGTGGAAGTCTATATCGACCACTTTGCGCGAAATTAACTTATGTACATACAGTTTATTTTCGAAACTGACTTTTTAATACAAATTTTTTGTACAACCCACAACTCATCATCTGGTTAAATATTGTAGCTGAAATCCTTATAGTCAAAAATTGACTGTTTATTTTATCGTATGTTACAATTTGATATTGTAAGTTAAAGCACAGAAAGCTACAATAGAAAAAAAGATCACCCATAAAATTTGAGTTTTGGCACATACGACAATTTCTTATAAAGGAGTGGATATGAAAAACCTCAGTTCTACTGTGAAATCAATAGTTCTAGTTCATATTTAATAATCTAAATTGTCGCTATGACTTAAAGTGGTTGGATCTTAACGGCTGCGCATCTGAGCATCTTAAAACAAAAGACTTCATGACTTTACCTATTTACAAAAACACCTTGATCTCACTCATTTTCACTTAACCATGAAAGATTTACAAACAATTAAAAAAATATAAGTGCAAACGAATGTACATAGTATGTATGTATGTATAAGTGCAAAAGATTTATTAAAAAAAAAACAACAAACTTTTAATGTAGAATGAAAGAGGAAATGAAAGATAAAAAAATTTAAATAAATAAAAGTTTCATAGTCAATTTTAAGTAACTAATTAAATTCAAGTAGAAACTTATGCTGCGTTTGAAATGCAATACAACCAAGTAAGCCTCAAAGTATGCAACAAAATATTGTGAAAACGAATGAGAATGTAAAAGATGCGGATGCGGATGCGGATGTGGATGTGGATGTGGATGTGGATATGGAAATGGAAGAGAAAATGAACAAAAGTAGGAAATAACGTAACATTGTAAATATGCGCAGAGCATGTGAAACTAAAAAGTTAATTTTAACTAGATGTAAATAGTTTTAGAAAATTAAATAAAAACAAGCAACACTCGAGATATGTGAACACACTAAGTATACTAGTAGTAGCAACTCGGAGAGGAAGCAATTGAGGAAGGAACGATGCATGACAAACGAAAGAAATCCATGCAACCACAACCGACTGACGAAAGTCGACAGGCATTATATTGTCATACAGACACAGACTTATAGAATCATAGCTACCAAAAGCCATATTGTCTTAGTAAGTAACATCAGTGTACGAGTATGTAGACCATACATACATGTAAATATGTACACTATATATATGTATATACATACTCGTATCTAAAAGAAGGAGAGTGTATAATATAAATGCAGTAAACTTTTTGAAATCAAGGCATAAGAAAACAAGTCAGGAAATTAGTCGATTCCTCCCGACTATCTCATATCTTCACCTATCATAAGAAAGTTTCAGAGGTACGAGTATATCTCCAAAAAAAAATAGTTTTTTAAATATTCAGGCCGTGTATCGTACATTGTGATAAATAAGTATATTTCCTATGAGAGTCTATGAAAATGACACTTGAACAGATGTATAGGTGAATTTTTATAAAAAATAATACACCAATTTTGTTTGAACATACATATACTATATACCTGGGCAGATGATGTCCTGCGTCTCGTTCCCAAAAAATTAGTGCATACTGATTGGTTGACCTGATGAGATGGTTGTTTCTTTTGGGTTTTAAAAATTATCTTTTTTCCTAAACCTTCCTCGTAAATCAATCCGTATATTGGTGAAAACTATATGAAGATCCGCGTATAAACAGACAGACAGACAGACAGACTGACGCGTCATCCTAAGTTTGTTAATTTCTCATAAATTCTTTGGTTTCCTTATAGTTACTACATTTCTTTCACTTAATGTCACAATGAATGAGACAATTAAATGAGAATCAGAGCAGCCAAAATTGAACTTTAGAATGAATGAGATATACATAGTATCTTCCAAACTATTTTGTTAATGGTTTTTTAATTCAGGTTAAGGGTTTGCATCTTCATATAGGAGAATAGGTTTACTGGTTGCACAAACTTATTTCGTTACACTTTGTATAAATATACATATGTATGTATGAGTATTAAGAAAAATTCCATTCATCTCGGCATACTTTATTGTCATTTCAAGTTATGCAATGTCTTCTTTATCTCCCTCTTTGTCTCTTTCTCTCCCATTTTTCATTTACTTATTCACTTCCACTACCAAGTTTGTCAACAGTTTGATAACAATTTTAATTGAATAAACTATTGTTGCCTAAGTTTCAACTGAACTATTTCCTTACTATACTCAAGAACTATTCCACATACTTAGTTGAGTGCAATATTTTTCCTCTCATGTGAATATCTTTTGTTTATTGCAGCACAACGCTGCGTATGCGTGATATTCATTTATTGTCATTTGCTGTCGCGGTGCATATGATTTGTTGAACTCAATATAACTTGAGTGCGTTGTAATTATAAATAGAAAACATTCAAAAATTTAATGTTTTTTAGAATATTAGTTGCTAAAGTAATAGGCAATTCACACCGAACTGATTCAATGTGAATCGATTTTGCGTTCAGACCGGCAATTCTGGATCATGAACAGCCGTTTTTGTTTTTGCAAACACACACTTTAACATATTGTGACAAGTAGAAAAAAGAGCGGAAGTCTGTCGTAAATAACAGTTCCTAATCAAAAATTTCCAAGCCCTCATTTGATTCCCAACCGATTCTATTGTTGATTCTACCTGAATCGATTCACATTCTACAACAACAACTGTCATTTTTCCTTGTGGTTATTGTCCGATTCAATGGTCCTTTCAACATAGAATCAATTCACGTGTGTTGCCTATAAATCTCACTTAAACATAACTAAGAGTTCATTTTACTTTGTATCGGAATATTCCTCTATTTTTTTTTTTACTATGTAGTATTTTTATTGTGAGAATGCAAGTATTTACTAGTATATTCTTTCATCATGCTTATTGATCAAATGCTATGATTAAAGTGGTCACTTTTATTGAATGATCCAAATAATCAGAAAATATTCAGAAACTGAACACAGAAGGGATAAACCAGTTGACAATTTGGCAAGTGATTTGAGTCTTGTGTGCTGACAGTTCTCATAGAAAATTCTTTCATTTCTCTTTAATTTTTATTCAGATTTTCTTTTTGTATTCCCAAGCTATACAAATTTAATTCAACTCAAGTCTTTTGTTTTTAGTTTTCTCCTATTTTTCTTTGAATTTCTCTATTAAGTTTATTATTTTTATCTTATCATGGCCAGGACAGTCGCATTTGGCCAAGGACAAAAAAAAAAAAAAAAAAAAATAAATAAATAAGAAAAGTAAGAAAAGTAACTACTTATGTATTCTGTATGATATCATTGAAAACGAGATGGGATTGAAGATTTTTCCAAGGAAAGTCCTTTTATTCATATTCAAACTAAGATGGTAAAGAAACTTATGAGAATCTATTACTTTCTCTATTTTCTACTATTAAGGAATTAAGAATATTTATGCAAGTTAAGTTCACATGAGTTTAGTTTAATTAAATAGTCTGAATTTAAGATCAAATTCACATTTTTTAATAAAGTTTGAACATTTTGCTTGGTACCCAAGATGTTCTGTTCGTCTTCTGTGCTTGGTTTTACATGGTGTTAACCATGTGTGTGTAGTTGTATCTCTGTTTGTCTCAATGAAAATCCCACACTCTCAGTTGCTCCCAGTTTTTCTATAGCATTTTTAGGGTTCCGTACCCATAGGGAACTAACGGGACCCTATTACTAAGCTTACAATGTCCGTCCGTCCGTCCGTCTGTCTCCTGCTCTATCTCATGAACCGTAATAGGTAGAGAGTTGAAATTTTCACAAAGTGTGTAATTCACTTGTATGTAGAACGACAAATACTAAAAATCTACATTTTGAGAAGCATTGTTCTTTAATTTAACATTTTGTTTAACAATTTTTTGTTTTTTGTAGTATACTTTGAGCTGTTAATTGTAGTATACTTTTAGGCTATTAAATATAAACATAATTTTCTATTTTAAGCAAAAAATCTTGTACAATGGTACGGAACCCTCCGTGTGAGAGTCACACTTGGCTGATTTTTTTTTTTTTTGCCTAATACTCACTTTTATATAATTTGTAAGTTGTATCACAGATTTGTGTGTGCTTAAGTCATTCACTTTGTTTTTGTTTTCTCCAGCTTCAACAATGTCTACATTTCCTTCATCATGAACATCATCATCTATGTCTTGTTCTTGTATCAATTTAAGTCGTCGTCCACTGGATACTGATGCCTGTGTATATATTCATATGAAACTTTCTTGTGTCATATATTTTTTTTGCTGATGCCATGTCCTTCTTACTCGTCACTGTCACCAGCGCAAGCCATCTTAGTATGTTGTATCGTAGTAGTACTATAAACCCAATTTAAGTGGTTTTAAGTGGTATTTGCAAATAGAATTAAGCTTATATAGACTCTGTAAGTATTTTGATTTAGTTCGTCTCTTTATCATTCTATAAAAATGTCTTTAGGACCATTAAATTGAGGGTTTTATATATTGTATTAATCGAGGCTAGTTTTTCTTTAACTTCTTCTTTTTTCTCCCTATTTAGTATATAAGTATTTTGTTTATCAGACTATTTCATTAGATCTAACAGAATAGAAAATGGGGAGTGTTAGGTGGTTTAAATTGTTGAGCTTTGGGTAGAACAATTACAAGTAAAAGGCGTGCACATGTTCAAAATGTACGGAAGTCAACTGACAAGCAACAAGCAGCAATAAACAAACAACAATACGGAAACATTTAAATTTATAGACACGCACTCCATGCCATATTCATTCATTGAGGGATTCCAATACTAAGCCCTAAAGTAACATATACATATACTTAGATGTCCAATGCAGTAAGACCTTCTACTGTTTTACTTGGCACGCACATCAAAGGTCTGTCTGTCCGTTTGTCTTATGGTTGGTCATACATCACACACACGCGCAAGCAAAAGGATTTTGACTCTGAGAGAGTTGGAGAGTAAGTGGGAGAAAGTGAAATGGAGACATTAGCATAACACTTCCGTTTGCCATTCTTCAATTTCCGTTTGGTATTCGCCATTTGTTGATTTGTTTATGTTTGCGTGGTCTTACTCGTATGTAAGTATGTTGGTATCTCTGCACATTCACTTATTGAAAATTGTTCATTTTACACTTGTTTAGATAAGGGAAATTATAGCAATTTATTTGATTGAATATATCATGTTGATTCGATTCGAACCGATTCCATTTGATTTGATTCATTCATTTATTATGTTATTCTCTCTTATTACTGTGATTTTGCTTTGGGCTCAAATTCAATTAGAATTTATTCAATTATATAATGCATTTGTCTAAAAGAAGTTCTAGATCTCCCTCTATTTTGTCTAAAGCCTGAAGGAGAATATTAATCAAATTATTCTTTATTCATGAATTCAGGCAATGGATTCAGTTAATAGTCTCCCTATCCTATCAAACCACACTAGTATATCATCGTTTCTTAATCCCAGTAAGACAGTAATTTGATACAATATCAAACATGGGAAGCATTTTAACACAATCTATAAAAGCTACAGTATACATATGTACATAATTACTACAATTCGTTGGTGCTTTTTTCGATCCCTATAAATCAATAATATTTAAGCCTTCAAGACTTGCAATATAGTTTAATAATAGGCAGTTTACATTTCTTAAAAAGCAGCCCATTTTGGAAAGCAGCTAAGAAAGCAACTTTTTTTACAACAACCACTAGGAAAATTGCGTAGTTGCGGGTTGATGTTGTAGAAAAAATATAAAAAATGACTAACTTTGGTTATGCCGTAGTTATAATATATATTGATGACTTCTATTGTATATTCCGAATGTCTACTGGTATTGTTTCTTAAATTCCGATCAATGATTTTGAAACTGTCAATCAAATTCTATTCCTAATTTGTAATAATGAAAGTAATATAATTCAAATCATCGAGGGTAAAGTGAAATTTTTAGAACAATGATTTTATTTGATGCGTTAGAATAATTTATTTTTGTTCTTACGGAAATTATTATTGTGCACTTCCCTTTTTCCATATCAAGATTTTCATTGTTGTACCAAGTAGTATGTTGCCAATTTTGCCTTACATCATTTTCATATGCGAATCATTATCTATGCTCATGGCTACATAATATTTGCCATACTATAGAACAACTGTACTACATATATATTTTGTTATGTATACATGTGTTACATACATATATACGTATGTATATATGTGTGTCAGTCTATGTATATGTAAGTTGTGTATGCGTTTCCTGTATTCAAATTTTCATAGCTTGTGCACAACATTGAACAGAAGCTGAGCTTCAATGTCAGCAACAACGTTGCAATATGCAATCTTTGCAATTATGGCGGAATGGCGAAGAGATTGGTGGAATTGCCCAAATTCAATGTGCGAGAGTTTGTGTGTGCTTATAATATCCTCACAGGATATGTTTAGCTAATTTGATCGGCAGGCAATTAGTTGCCAAAATTCAATACACTTAAATGCAGGAAGCCTCAAGCGCTCTCAGGATCTAACGTTCGTTTAATCAAATCTTGTGGGAAATTTTACTATGCATCGTACATGATTATATGTTTGTTTGTTTGTTTGTATGCATGTAAATATCTTAGTTACCATTACTAATGCGTATACTTTGTTTAGTTTTCTAGGCATCTGTGTAGTTTTGCAATTAGTTTGTCATTAGCGCAAAATCAACGTTACACAAATAATTTAGACCACCTGTGTTTAAGGTTCATCAATTATACACTGTGTACAAATATTATGGAGTGCTACTGGGTCGTTGGATTTATTTGTTTTTGTTATTTGTTTGTTTGTTTGTATACAAATTTGTTTATTTGGTTTTTGCAAATGTGTTGTTCATTGATTTATTTATTTATTTGTTTATTCAGTGTTCGCTGTTGTTCACGTCAAAACCTGAATTGAAAGGATGATGTTAAATTAAGTTCGCTTACATCGATTCTTACATACTTTGCATACTTTTCACAAAGACGCCATTATTTTAATTACTTATTAATTATTTTTTTTTTTAACTTAATACACTGGTTGTCATGGCCTTAGGTTTAAAAATTTTAACTGTGCGTTTTAAATTAGAGCAATTCGAATTTAAAAAAATATTTCTATCAATTATGTTCATTATATATAACAAAAGAAATAGAGGAGTTGCGCATATAAGAGTTGTGAGTGTATTTTATAAGGAGTCTATGTGATATATTGTTTTAATCGGGTAAAATTTTGTTTGCACTATGGACCACAGCTAATGAAATGTTTCTCTAAAAAATTCATTAACATTTATCTAAACGATCAAATTTTTTTGATTCATAATGTATAATAATCTTATTATAATCATCTTTTCTAATAATCTAACTTATCAATTAATTAAAGAAGATTTAAAAGAATAATATATTTTCAGTCAAGATTCAATTAAGCAGAAACAGAAAGAGAGTAACTGCATGAAATGAACTGATCATCATCGTCATCACTAATGATCTAAAGTCCTGACAAAAAGGGAAAAGCCGCTTACATGAAATTTCTCAAATTCTGTTTCTACTAAATAGGAGCTTCCCCCCATATGGTTTTGACAGTTGGAAAGAAAAAAGGGATCAGGTAAAAAAAAAAGCATCATTTCGAGGGAAGACCGCATTATTTTGAGAAAGAGCTTACAAGATCGTTTTAAAAATGCAGAGCAGATTAGGTCAGAAGTCGAGTAAGAATTTCAAAAGAATTTATCAACAAGCATTGTTAGAAATCGGCTGACCGAAATGGGTATGAGGCCAAGAGAGCCTGCAAAAAAACCACTACTGACTACACTTTACCAAATTTTGCCAGCTTTAATAACATTTACGTTGCGGTTTTTTTTTTTGTCGTATTTCTTCTACCGATATACTTATTTTTTCGGTTCAAACCAAAAACATATCATGCTGACATATGAAAAAACATAACATATACAAAAGTATTAATTGTGTAATTATTACACGCGCATTTTAGAAATACTTACAATCAACGTTTTATTGAAACAAAGGCACTTTTACAAATATATAATTTGTAAAATTAAAATATCATGAGTTAAATATTATTGAACATGCAAATAGATTAGATTTATAGTAGATTTTGTAAAAAAAATCATAATTGGAAAACAGAGTCCAAACATACATATTATATTTAGATGTTACACTTGACAGGGCAACAAACAATTGACCGTGTGAAAATCATTGACTACTTAAGTTAATTCCAGCTACTTTTAAAGTTTGACCTTGTCCTTTATTAAAAGTCATTCAAACAAACTGAAATACATGCGCAAGCCATGCCAACTTACTATAATTAATATATCTGTCAATTTTCGTAAAACCTTAATGAATTATATACCTAATACCTTCCTCATGAATCAATCCGACCATTGGGTGATTTTGTTTCATAACATGTGTAGATATAACATACCACAAGTAAAAATTGAAGCTATTTTTTTCTAAATTATAACTACTGATCAAAATGTGTAAAAAACTTAAATGTGTTGAAACTTTATGATTCAATCTGGAATATTCCACGAAGTTTCTATAAAAACGGCAAAAGACATGTCAAGAATCCCTTTAAACATACGTAAAGTTCTGCAGATTAAAAGATTTACTTACTTTTTCAATTAAATTTGTTACATGATTTAATTAAAGAAAAAATCATTAAATTTTAGGTTAAATAAATAATAATAAATTCCTCTTGTTCTTTACAAATAACTTGCCTTACGTGATAAACTGTTGAAAACTTAAATTACAAAAAAAAAAAAAACAAAAAAACAAAAACCATGTTCTCTCGCATTCATGGTAATATGCAATTTCCAATTGGGCATGTCATGTTTTCCCTCATTCAGTTAAGTTGAACAAAACTTCCTTCCTTGAATCTAACATTGATACCCAATATTTGAGCTTTTACAACAATAATAATAATAATAACAGTACCAACACAAGTTAAGTCAGCAGATATTGTAGTAGTACAATATTAAATTGTGGTAAATATAATTAAGAACTTTTCCATTGTAGTTGTCTATTCGCGTGTAAATAATTTTCAGTTATTGTTAAGGATACCTAGGTGTCCGAGTAGATACTACAATATATTGTAGTATACTTGTAAGTTTGCATGAGTATGTTGGAGTATCTCTGAACAAAATAAGAGAAAATTTAAGTGAACTATGAAAGCATAATAGTAGTACTCTATGGAGCACAACAATAGAGGCACGTGACCGGGGTCAAAGTCAGAGCAATTGTGCATGAAATTGTACTTCATTGTTTTGTTGTTGGTCTCCGTGTTCGTTGGTTTTGTCCATGATATTGTATTATTGTTGTTTGTGTTCTACCTTCTGTTTTTGTTATTATTGTTGCTGGTAATGTTGTAAAAGTATCTGCTGCAGTTTCAGCTGCAACATGAGGAAAACTGAAATGAAAAAAGTGTACAAAAATTGATTTCAATGCAAGAGGAAGCCAAATTTGGACGATTTTATCCGCATATCTTCTGTTTAATGAAGTGCAGCATGTTTGTTGAATCTACATGAAGGTGAATTAAGTTTTGGACTGCTTCCAGGTTATACCACAGAAGCGCTTAAATACATGAAAATTGTTTAAGTACCTTAGTTGATAATCTTTATTGTTGGTTAGTTTTTTTAACATTTTATTTTTTACTTTAATTCGTTTGTATATTTTGAAGACAATATTAATTTCACATTAATAAGACATGAAAAGTTCTTAAGAAATTAATAAAATAAAAACAAGTTGTTGATGAAAAAAGAAGTTTACAAATCTTGAATTGATCAATTCCTTCAGTTGGAAAGCTGCACAAATTATATCAAGGATACATAGTATCTTTTAAGGAAAATTCCTCATATAAAAAGTGAACAATAATGAAACTTTTACAGAAACATCAAAAAGAGACTAATAAAAGATACATATTAAAAGTTAATAGGCTTTAATGTTTTGAAAAATATCAACTTGATGTCAGTTTTTGTTACTAAATATTCAAGTATTAGTATCAGTATCCCTTTTGTAATTGTATCTATACACATACAGATATATTCATACAGTATGTGAACTGTCTGAGTATGAGATACAGAGATATAGAGTAGTACATATTTCTCTTTATGTTGTCATAAGCTACTTTGAAAGGATTAAATATTGTACGGAACAAAAACCAGAAATGTGGCAACAGCAAAACAACAAAACATTTATCAGTAACAAAACATACAAAAATATTTTTATGTCGTTGGTTTCTGTTCGTTTTTTTATGAAGAGAAATCCAAAGCGACAACTACTACATGCATGCATGCATATACAATATGTATGTAAGCATATGTTTGTTTTGTGTTTGTATCTGTGACTTTGTGTGTTGTAAACAGAATACAAACAGCAACAACATCAACATCAAAAACAAGAATAAAGTGATGCACTTAATTGCAACATGTCACATGAAATATGGCGCAAAATGTTTTCAAAAAACAAAAAAAAACAATGAAAATAAAAAAAAAAATTAAACAAAAAAAGAAGAAAAATTGTACAAATAAATTCGCTCAAAAGGGGAAAAAAAAAGATGTAACAAACAGGAAATCATGTATAATGAACAATATTTTAAGTATTTAAATACAATATGTGAATGTATGAATGAGTGTGTGTTACATTTTAAGCATAAGATTATATAAAATTGAATGTTTTCATTTTTATTACAATATAAGTACATATTGAAGGTATAATTTTTCAATCCTTTAATATTTTTTTTTTATTTATTGTTTTTTATGTATTATTTAAAAGATATAAAAAAAGGTATAAGCATTTTCAGTTAATTACATTCTTAAATTTAAAATATTTGTGTGTGCAAAGTAAAAAATGTTAATAATTGAATACATATTTAAACAAAACAAAACAGTTAAAATCCTCAAGTGAATTCATTTTGAAAACACTAGAATACAAACATACATACATACATTTGAACCTCTCAGTAATGATCTCCTCTACTGCAAACAACAGAGACATAATTGAATTGGTGCAATCAAAAAATGGCAAACGAGATTGGTGAGCCAATGAGCGTCATCCAGTGCATCTATCCTGCAATGTGTTGCGATTCTCCGAGACAGCGAAGGATGATGATATTAAGTGCAGTGTTGATGGAAGTTATTATAAGAAGTGCAAAATATCGGAAACGATCATGGAGGGCAAAGTTACTTTTATATCCATTCAAGTCGAAGTTTTTAGTAGAACCACTGGAAATTCAAAAGTTAAACTGATTTAAGTGTTCAGGAGTATCTATGACCCAACATATGAAATAAATCTTCTGTTATGAATTTATTCAAACGCAACACAATTGTTATCATGGAAAGCGCTTTCATTGAAGCAAAGAAGTTGAAAGTGTTTATTATTGACAGGTTAAAAAACCAGGATACTTCAACTTACTGAAATCTCTTGAAATGTAAAATGATAATAAAACATACACATGGCTGACCAGTAAAATTTATTAGACGTGGCTTATGAAAATAAACCCTTTTCCTTCCAACAATACGAGCACTACAGAGTGCAGAGAAAGAAATTTTTAAAATTTTAAGTCAGAAACATTGTCAATTTCTTTACTCGAATTAAATAAAGATTGGCAAGATGTGAATGCTGCAACAATAAAAAACTATTATATTTCAATGAAGTTTTTTTGCAAAAGATAGTGGGATGGATCAACATTCTTCAGGTGATGAAAGCAATATGCCTCTAGTAGCTTCAGGGCCGAATTTAGGGTGGGGCAAATATTCATGGGTATAATGATTTGATGAAAAGTGACCTGTACAAGAATTATAGCCGAAATACACCTTTGATATAAACGATGTAACGTAGAATTATTTTATAAATTTTAATAATAATATAGCCTTGGAGGCAAGATGAAAACATTTTACTAAGTGTTATTGGAAATTAAGGAAAATAAATTAATAAAATTAAATAATTTATTAAATTTATGTAATTTTTATGTAAAATTCAATAAAGGTAATCGAAATATAGCGAAAGCGCAGAGTACCAGTTCAAGCTGTGCAGGTCTTTGGCCGCAAGAAAACCGCCACACCAGTATTGCATATTGCAAGCGCGGCAGTGGTTTGCTGAAAGTAAATGGTCGTCCCTTGGATCAAATTGAACCCAAAGTTCTCCAGTACAAATTACAAGAGCCGCTTTTATTGCTCGGTAAGGACATGTTGCCCAGATCTATGCAATTCGTTAGGTTATCTCTGAGGTCTTCTACCAAGAAATCGTTGATGAAGCGTCCAAAAAGGAAATTAAGGACACTCTTGTTCAGTACGACAGAACTTTGCTAGTTGGAGACCCGCGTCGCTGCGAGCCAAAAAAGTTTAGTGGTCCATGTGCCCGTGCCCGCTGTCTTCTGCGAGGTTTTTTCATTTGGATTAAGAATATAATTTAAACAACTTTAATATTATTCTCTGAAAAAATGAAATAAAATAACATTATTCTGTATCCTCACTACAGATTGGGATTAAATGCTATTTCTTTAATTCGAGTTTACAAAACTGAGAAATGCTCGTTCCAACTGACATTTTTAATAATTATTTATATTTGAATACTATGACAACATCAAAAAAAGTGACATGCACATTTAAATATTCGCATGAGATGTTGCCATGTTGATTTTATTTTTACATAACAGCATTTTTAGCATCATAAAGTTTTCATGGATTTATTTTTTTTTTACTTTACACAAATTAAATTGTGTATAAATTGGACACAGCCACTTGAACTTAACATTCCTTCAGTTAAGCTATTTATTCATTCATGCAACTAACAACTGGCAACTGGTAACTTCATGATTCACTTTGTTGCCAAATTGTTTCCTTTTCTTCTTCTACTTTCTCCCACTCTTCATTTTAATGTTTCGAACTCTGTCTGTCACTCTCTCTTGCATGTTTCACTTTTTTGTCAAAATATTTCCTTTCCATTTACTTTTACTTACCCTTCATGTTTGTTTGTACATATTTTGGCCTGCGTCTCTTGCATTCTTTTTCAACTGCCGCTAAAGCCATTGAACACTTTTGCATTGAATTCCGTTCAAGCGGCAAACTACTCGCACTTAACAAACACAAACTGTCAGATATTCGAAAGCGTTTAAAAAAACTTTTCTCTTTCAAAATTATTTTCTTTTTTCAAACTTTTTTAGTTTTCTTTTAACAAACTACCACCCAATAACACTCCAATTTTTGGTCATTTTTATTATTTCTTTTTGTATTTCGTATTTTTGTGTAACGCTTACACATGATTTGCTGTCTTTCGGTTCAATAAATCAAAATAGAGAAGATTATTTAGTTCAATTCAACTTAGTTCAACTCAATTTTCATATATGTAATACTAAAGGGACAAGTCTATTCTCTAGAGATAAATACTATATTAAGCTGATGTTAAGATTTTTGTCTCTTTAGGTTAAACATGTTCACAATTTGCTGTGTTATATGTAAAGAGTTTGCAATTGATCATTTATATTGTATTTACAATTATTTAGAACAAAACAAATGGAACAAGTACAACAAATGAACATCACAGTGAATGGTGGCAGTTTAACTATCCTTCTGGAAACCTGAAAGGTATGATGTATGTCCAGGGGGTGACTCCTTTTGAGTCGGCGGGTATTGTTATCAGTGACTAGCAGACCAGAGGCGAGATCATTAGGATTTGCTTCAAGACGGGATATGTATTTTCTGGTGAATCTGCCAATTTTCTCTTTGATCCATTGAACATGAAGATTTGTATGTTTGGTAAAATTTCTGACATACAATGGTGCATTCACTAGTCTATAGAGAAAAATTAAAAAAAAAAAAAAAAACAAAATGGTTATGTCTTTGTGTCTATTTATAGACATCAATTAATATTCTTTGAAGTTTATTTCTCATCCATATTAAAATGTATAAATTCACTTTAATATTGTACTTAACTTAACTTATTATTTCAGCACACTTCTTTCAACATCATGAGTAAAGATGTTAAGTTCTCCAACTACGAGTGCTTAACATTTACTCAAACTTTTAGTTCGGACAACTGTACTGAATTCCTACAGACATCAACTATACTCGCATAGTACTAGTACTCATAGTTTATTAACGTTGTATTTTTCTCATTTTGCCATTTTAAGTTAGTTAACTAAATTACTTTTGACTCAATTAGAGTTTGTCTGACTTCGTTGTTGTTTTATGTGCCTTTCGAAAGAGACGGGCTTCCTTTTGGATTGCAAAGAATTAATGACTGCTGGTCGGATCGGGCCCCTGTAGTTAACACTAAATAGTTGGGTCATTAATAAGACCAACATGATTGCAAAAAGAAAAGAGGTGGAGAAGAGAAAAAACTAAATAAACGAAAGAGCAAAGCATAATGGCAAAGGCATGATGAAATGTTCTAAGCAAAATAAGCGAATCAGTTGATGCGACGTTTGCCTTTAATTGCGTTTCCTCATTTCATTTTGTTTCGCATTATGTACGTTTGTTAGATTCTATTGGTAAGTGAATGTGTGTGTGTGTGTGTGTGTGAGTTCATTGATAAGTGAATAATTGAGTGTGAATGCGTGAGTTTGTAATCATTCTGCATTTGACTGTCTTAGGTCAGTGTCTTAATTAATTTTAATAATGTTTCAACATTTCAATATTACGCCATTTTTCTTATTTCCCTAACTGACATAACTGAAAGGCATCCTTGCATGCAGCCTCCTCAAGGTGCCTGAACTATTATACTTGCTTTGATTGGCATTATGTGTCAAAAATCACAAGAATAATTATGAATGTGAAGTGTTGGAATTCATTTAAACACTCAAGGCGATTCAAAGACTTGGAATGAATTTAAATAACAATATAAGATGGCGCCCTACGGTATACTATAAAATTTAAGAAAATTCCGAACAGAAATCAATGAAGTGTTAACATAAACACAAACAGGAATAATAAGGGATCATTAGTATATTATCTATACATAAGGATAAATCAGGCGTGTGGTTGTAGGTGAGCAGTCATGAATTAATTTTATTATTTTTAGAAAATGTCAAGTGATAAAAATGATTTTTGGAAAAATGAAAAATTATTAAAATAATTTCCAAGGAAAATAAGTCAAATTTTGCACTTGATTGCTAAAGTGAAACGTGCAAAAAATTTGTAAAATTTACACTTCCACATATATGTATGAGTGTGTATCTGTGTGTGTGTGTGTGTGTGTGTGTGTGTGTGTAAGAACATATGCTGTGCTGGTATTTCCTGTGTTTTTAATTTATTTTCGTTCATTCATTCGTTCGTTCTTTCTTCATTCCTTTCTTCATGGCTTGTATCCTTGTTTATATGCCTGACTAAGTGTTGTAGTTACTTGTTCCTTGTTCCTTGTTCATTCATGCTTTTGCTTTTGTTGGCTGCGTGCTGGCATCGCTTATGTTTTCGCTTCGGTTATTTGTTAATTACCTTAAAACGAAGGCAAGTGAACACCATGTTGAGTATCTCAAATCACGAATGTGGTTAGAGTGGGAGCAGAAGTCCCCATATCTCATGGCTTCATACGCAGACAACAATCAGCACTTAATACTCAAATAAGATTCTAATTTAACTTTTGCCAGCGATATTTCAATTTCATTTCATTCGCAAAGCAATGAAATCTATTTTATGATTTATATGAATGCGAAATTCTTAGAAATCATTACTGGCTTCTATGCTTAAAGACTTTATTTCATTTCATTCTCTTGTTTAATAAGCAAACTTTGTATTTACTTACATCATAAGTCGTTATGCTAAAAAGTTGAATGTATCTTTGGGAGTTTGTTTGTTTGCCTAATATAACCCCACATATCACACACACACACACATACGCATACGCACACGCAGACATCAATAAATAGACATACATGTACACATTACATGACATATACTTATATTTCTATTTGAACAAGAAGTTGTCAATCAATTAAAATCACTGCGTGATACAATATATAAAGATACACATTATTATTAGCCACATTAGATGTGTGGGTGTTTTAAGAGTATTTGTGTATATTGTGCGTGCCAGAGTGTGTTGATTTTGTGACATTGATTGACATTTACATTCAAGATGCATTGTTTAATTTGTCAATGTTGCATATAAAGGATTTACTTAAAGATTTACTTGGAAATACGTATACGTGTATGTATAATAATTTGATGATATGTAATGATGCCATTCCATGGAACTTATGAAAAGTATCAAGATTAAATTTAAGATCTGCTTATGACTTGTTTAGGCTTTATTATAAAATGATTATCATTGAAAGCCATTTAATTTTTCAAGAAATATTTTTTTGTTTTTTTATAAATATTTTAATTTGTCTGTTGTTCTATAAAACAACTTAAATTAAACTTAAAACATTAACAATACAACTTTAACACAATAGTAAGTGGGATAGAACAATTAAATTAATATGATTTAGTAGAAAGGTCGACAGGATGAGATCTTCTCAACCGTCTCGTCACTGTGACTCCTCTATTATTCTGCGTCGCTTTAAGAGTCGCCATATAATTCTTGGCCTGACGTTTAATCCAATCGCCAATTTTTGGTATTTTTATGTCGTTTTCAAGGTCTGCCGTTCGCATAAACCACGGAGCTCCCGAGATCATACGCATTGTCTTGGCCTGTAGCACTTAAACTTTCTACTACTATTATTGACGAATAATGTTTGAAAAGAGTAATTTCTTAAAATTTAAAATTTACTGTTTCTTTAAATTGAATGAAATTTGGAATTTATCTAGGAATTGTACTTATTTCTTTATGATTCATAACAACAATTAACTAAGACAATTAGTTCAAGAATATTATAGCAAAGAAATTCCACTATTTATTTAAATCTATGTATTAATAATAATAATTAATATAGGTTTAATTGTGCAATATCCTAGTCAAAACAAATCAATGGAGTTGTTTTAAAATTACATATTACCGCAATGGGTCTCATGCATAAAAACTAAGCCTCGAGTTCAAGTAAACACCTTGAACTCAATCCAAATTTCTTCGAGCTGAGTGATATCAAATCTCATTGCCATTTCGGAGATCGTTCTTGAAGCAGTGGATTGATGAACACCGTGATCTTCACAAATACTATTTTGGAATCCAGGATCAGCACAAAATCTTAAAATCAACCGCATTTTTAAATTATTTGCGGCTTCCATAATTATTCCCTGTCTTTATATTTTTTTTATTCTTTTTGTTTAACTGGAACAAAAAACTCTGCCATTATAACTGTAAGAAATTCTGGAGACAAGTAAAAAGCATCCTCAACAAAATGTGACCTAAAACTCACAAAGTTAAGCAATTGCTTGTAATTATGCATACGAATATAAGCTGTTGCTCTCGAACATGTGACAATGGGAGTTCAAACTTCACCACTTAGTTCAAACTCATTTCGAGAGCAAAAGCTAGCGAGTCAAAGAATTCTTATGCATTCCAAACCGAATTTTTGCTTGAAAAATCGAGTTAAAGCAATTGCTCAGCTTTTACGCATGAGGCCCAATGAGTAGTAAACTACAAGAGTAGTTAATCTGTAAAATTACCATTTTTGTAATATTATATTACTTCACAAATGTGAAGAAATTAATTCTATTTTAATATTATTATTTTTTTTATATTTAAAAGTTAGTGTTTCTATTGTTCGTAATGTTGTAAGCTGCCATACCATTCATCTGATTGCATTGACAATTTTGTGAATGTGTATGGTTGGTTCCCGGCTTAAATATTGAATTATTTTGGTCCCGAGACCTGGGATATTTAAACAACCCCAACCCAAAAAAGTATACTACAAAAATCAACTAAAATATCTAATACTACTTTAATTTTCTCATACTCAAACTGTGTTTTTTGTTGACACTCAAAGTGTAACAGATGGTGATGCTTAGAAAGGAAACAATCCCTGCGAAACATAATAATAATTTCTAATCTCGTTTGCCGCCTTTCTTTGATGAAAATATAAGTATTTTTTACTCACTTATTTCACTACCAGATAATCCCAAAGATCCATATGTTTTGACCCAAGCTTACTATCCAATTGATGAACGTACGATACACGATATTGTGGTAGCCTATAACACAAACAACAGATTCTTGTGAAGTGAAATAACGCAAGGTCTTTTATGAAATCAAAGAACATGACGTAGCTTGAGTCAATGATGAGAACCAAACTACTATAAAATGACCCCTAGAAAGAGCTGTTATCTAGTAGTGACAGCGTGTTCATGTGGTGTTACTGCTTAATGCTACTTGCATAAATGCGAAAAGCTGTGGTATGGATGCTCGTCATCGTACACGTGCCCATTCAATACAAATATTTAAAGAAGAGTCGATTCCTGCCGTTCCACGACTCTAAAATTAAGTTCCCATTGGTACGAAGGCTTCATCACAAGGGCAACAGGAAGCTCTTCTCATACAGGAAGCCAAGAACCTACTTCCACTATGTTGGATAATGGATTGTTGTGGTTTTATTCTTGTAATTTTACCAATTAATTCTTGATAATAAAGATCAATGATTCTGCTTGGCAGTTTCCAATAAGGAGGATGTTCGAAGCAATAGTCTTCTACACCACTGTCACATGAAGCAGTGATTATGTCTACTCATTTCTCACTCTTTTTAGTCAATTCTATCTTTGGTTTTATAACTTTCTTAATACAGAGCTTATTGTTATGTAGTAACTACAAGATATCTACAATATAATCGCAACAAAAACTATATTAAACAAAACAATAAGTAAAATTAAAAATACAATTCATTAAATAGTATTCAATGATGCTTGGAGAGAATCAATACCATAAATCATTTAAAAAGTAATCCAAAAATGTGTATATCTAAGTATGATAACATTTAATAATACAATAATACTACCATTGTCTGAGTTTTAATCCTTTAAAACTATAAACAAAACCAAATAAACTGCAATAAAAATCAATGGCTTTGAAAAAGTATTTTAAAATCAAATTACAATAGTACAAAACAAATGGAAAATATTCGAAAGATTAACAAATAATTCAATTCGACAAACTAAAATAAAAAAGTATAGAATTCATTGTTTAAAAACACAAATGCTGAAATAATAAATAATAAATTCTGTGAAAGAATGATAGCAGTTGGAAAGCCATAAACTGAAAGTTGAATAAGATAGGAAAATCATGAGTGCGAAACAAGTTCAATAAATCCACCAACAACAAAAGAATTGTTAGTTTTTTTTTTTTTTTTGCAAAATGAACTAAATAAATCAATGAATTATTGCCAAAGCATAAAGAATGAACCAACAGCCACATGCACACACACACATAAATACACAATCAGTTATATAGATATACGAAATCACACATTCAAAGGATACCTAATAAAACCATTAAAGCTGAGACTAGAGGGATCGAAACATAGATAGATAGATAAATAGACTGGCAGACATAGTGAGACGAGAGACGAAAGATTCACAAATCTTTTGTACAATGAATGCTGTTGACATTAGCATTTGTTAGTTATCCTGTGGGCAAAATTTGAAAAGCATTTATTATTCCTATTCCTTTTTTTACTTAACTTTATAGTATATATGTGGGTTATTACTCGTTTGGTTTATGGTTTGCCATTTATGACTAAATCATAACCAAAGGAAACACTTCTCTAGCAAAAAAAAAAAAAAAAAAAAAATATGCTAAGAGAGACAAAAAATTTGAAATTTGTAGATGACACTCATAAATTTGTGGCAAGACTTTTGTATTTGCAATAACAATATTTAGAAAATTTTATTATTTGAAAAATATAAACGTTTGATTGAAAGTTTTTAATATAACGTACTCGTACATCTTGGAAGAAATAAATTTGTTATGATTTTGAATTGAAATAATCAAAAGCATTGAGATTATTTTATTTGATAGATGCTTTACCAGATAGATGACTTCATTTTTAATTGAGATAAATGCGAGATAGTTGTTTGCATGCATACTGTATACTTGTATATCAGAATCATCATCAAGTTGAGTGTACGAGTATTTCACAATGATTTTATGATAAGTATATTTTATTCCTATAGAGTACAAGCAATGTTAGTTCCATATGAAATAAGACTCAACGAAGAGTTTAAATTCCAACATTGGAAGTTGGTACAAATATCGTCATTCAATACATTTTAATTTCCTTGAAGTGTCAGAAATGCTAACTTAAATGTTCGTTCCCTTGCAAAAACAACATCTTTAGATATTTAGATAAAACAAACTAAACTTATTCAAATGTCGTGAAACTTAACTTATCATCTTAAAGTGTTGGAAAAATCTTCTGATAAAATCAAATCTAATAAAATTCATAATCCTTAATAGCTGAAGCATGTACGATGCAAGCAGAAACACTTCTAAGCAAATAGTCGCCTGTCTCTTTATAAAACCCTGACAAGTAGCCACTATACCAATACAGTAATGTAGGACTGTAAAGTCCTAAACAACCCGCCTTATAGCCCAGACCTTGTACCATCAGACTACCATTTATTTCGGTCGATGCAGAACGCCCTTATGGGAATACCCTACACTCTAATTGAAGATATCAAAAATTGGAGTGTTGCTTTTTTGGACTCCAAAGACGAACAGTTTTATTGGCGTGGAATTCATGCATTACCAGAAAAGTGGGGAAAAGTCATAGCTAGCGATGGCCAATACTTTCAATAAAATACCGTTTACCAATTTTGTACAATAAATCTTCCAAATCGAAAAAAATCATTTTAAACATACTTACAAATTTGTGTACCCAATAAATTTTGTGAATTTTAATTTCTGTTGAAATTTTGTTGTATATGGAAATGAGTTACTAAATTTAATATGCTTCATATAATAATGTATGTAAAAGAGATTCTGACTGATCCTGTGTGATACTGATATAGTCATATTTTAAATTATTATAAGCGAACATTTGCTGCAGTTTGTGGTTTTTATGTGTTCATTTATTCATTAATTATATGCATGACATTATTTTGTGTTGACAAAAGGTAAAAATGCACAAAGCGTTTTATAAAATAGCAACAACACACGGTCACATAATGAGTCGCTCATATGGTGACGAAGCTGTCACGTTTATGCTATTATTTTTATTATTATCCTCGTACCACATTTTTATTCACGTTTTTTCTCTTAGTCTCTTTAGTTCTTCAGCGATTTTTTTTGTTTTTTTTTTTTTTGTTTGCTTGTATTCATTTATGTTGTTAATTTCATTGCTTTCTGTGTGGCTATGAAGCAACGACATGGCTATGCATATATGTATATAGTACATTTCTTGATATGAAACAACACAAAACCTTTTGAAATATTCATGTAGATTCACTTAATGCGATTTCGCAGCAGCAACAACGTCAGCAATTGTAGTAGGAAGAGCAACAGTAGTAGTAGTAAGTAATAGCAGAAGCAGAAGAATACTATATTCATACTGTATGAACAGAATCGCCAAAGTCCTTTTTTTCCACACGTACACATAAGATTTTTTATAGTTTATTCAAACAAGCATCATATACATATGTACATGTGTGTTGGTATGTATGTTATTATTTATTTTCTTCACAGTATGCCTCGCCATTTTTGTGTTTTCCGTTTCTCTTCCATTGAATACTTTTACATGTGTTACTCATTTATGTTCCACTTTTATTTATACTCACGCATACTAATACATTTACAACTATATTTATCTTTCACCTGCTCATTCGATGCACTCGGTTTGGTTTCATTGCCGTTGATAACATTAAGTGTTGCATACTTTTAGTTGTTGCTATATTATGGACCTCAAGTAATCGCATGTTAAAATCTCTTCTCGCCATATTCTTTATAATATTATGCATAAATATAATCACATTCTTCTGTTCACTGTAAGCTTATAAAAATATGTTTCGCATTGCATTGTACAATACATGCGAAGCATATAAAAAATAAACATACCCACTATGATATTAACACTAAAGAAAAATAAAGTTTTTAACAATATTGAGAATATAACAGGGTGTTGTTCAAAAGGAGACAATATTATAAGAATGTGATGCTTTTGAGGTTTCATCAGGTGCATTTCATCACAAGAACTATGAATAAATACTTTAGTGAAAATCTTTGTATTAATAATTGAAGGATATTTCTAAAACATTATCTATAAATACTATAACATTTTTTTTATTATAAATTTGTTATATGTAGTTTATAATTGTATCACTTTACTACCGAGAATTAGTTGTGTTTAGGTCATTTTTGTCGAAACAGTAAAAAATTCAAAAAATAGAGGTTTCGAATAACCTAATACTGTACTTGATCACTTTTTGTGTATTTTTGTGCTTTCTTGTGATATATTTTATTTAATATAATACATTTTGGATAATTTTTATAGTTGTGTTAGCATTAGGTAGCGTCCTACAATGCAGAGAAGATCATTGATGTCACGATCTGACTTTACTTGTGAAAAGAACTCCAATGTAGGTCAACTCAACTATATTGTAAGCTGACGATTTTACTTAACCTTTAGTTTCATTGACTTACTTTCTTACCATCTCATAAAGATACGTGTATGTCTTCATGCCACGCGATTTGCTACAAACGTCGTCCAGCTTCTCGAAGGAGATAATAACCAATCCAATACAATCTCTGAGCCAGTTCAATATGTGATTCCTTTTAGACATGCGGAAACGCAACTGACCACCTTCGCTAATAACTGCTATACCAGTAGTGTACATTGAAGCTCCAACTGTAGCAGGTTCGTTCCTTTAATAGGCGCAACTCTTGATTTAGCTACCACGATCCTTACCGATAAGTTCTCCTAGTCGTCTATCGATCAAAACAAACACAACTGCCACATAAGCAAATTGTGAAGTGTCTGAGAATCCGTGTAATTTGACCGACATCACATTTTAGTTATCTATCACACATCTGGGAATTGCCATTCCAGTATAACTAACAACAGTGATTAAGAGATCTTTCAATGGATATTGTTATCGATGACAGGAATTGATGCAATTCATATTGTAAAAGTGACGAAAAGAGAAGCAAGATTAAAGAAAAAAACATAACATATTCAGAAGTGGGACTGAAAAAAAAAAATCAGATGCAACTTGCCAAGTTACACGACTGGTGAAATTTCTTGACAAATATGTATTAAATGAGTATTTAAATGAAAAACATACTCGTATTACTACTTCAAATATTGACATAATATCGAATAAAACATATAAGAAAAAGGTGCCAAAGGCCATAGCAGCCAGTTATGTAAAGTTTTTAAAATTTAAGTAACTGTAATAATAAATAAATAAATATTAGAAAAAGCGAAGTAATCAGAAAATTGAAGAAACATAACATTTTGTTCTGTTATAACCGAGTGCGTTTATAGTTAAGCACCACTAAAAAAAAATAATGTATGAAGGTAAAATATTGTATGGATGTTGTTCTCTTTCATTCTCTATAATAAGTTTTTTTTTTCCTTTCCTACAGAGGTCGCAAATAAAAGTCATCACTTTCATGATCTCTTAAAATGACGTGTTATTTACAGAGAAAATGCGTAAAGGTTGCAAAAGATTTACTCACTCATGAATGAATCATTTTTATCATCGCTGAATAAATCATCATGATTTTTTTTTAATACTTGTCTTCCACCAACCGATTCGATGGGAGAACATATTTAAAATATCTTTTGTACGAATGGTATGCATTTGCATGCGTGCTACAGTCGACTATACTGTGCAACCTACACTGTTTTGCACCCCCCCTCCCCCTCTCATCCTCTCTCCGACTCAGTCAAGCTGCGTCAAATAACAACAAAAAGAGACCTTTTCGTTTTTGTCATTTGTTTTGTTTTCTCCATAACACGTTTTGGTGTATTTCTGAGACCGTGTTTTTTTTCTCATCAAGAATCAAGAAGCCAATAACTTTTAAGCAACAAAACAAAGTACTCTGCTCTGAGAGAGAGAGAGATTCTGCTTCAATTTTGTTCACATTTTCTCATAGCAGACCACATTGAAAATAAATGATGTTTATTATTCGCGACTTCTGCTTTATTGTAATGAGAAACGTAGATAAGAATTCCCTTTTGTGATTTATATATATATCAATTGGCAATAACAAAAATTTGTATTCAAATATTGTAGATTTAAAATTGCCAGGTGACAAAAATACCATTTGTTGCGATTATTAATACAAAGGGAATTCTTAACAAAGAGTTATTTTTTTAAAATATTATTATAGTATTGAACAAATACCATTTGATGGGATTATTAATAAAAAGCGAATTCTTAACAAAGAGTTAATTATTTAAAATATTATACATAGTATTGAACTTCCGAATATTATTTATATATTATTTATTATTGTTAGCAAACCTAACCTAACCTAATATTGTAATATTAAAAGTTAAAAATTGTATTAATAGTATTGGGAATCAGATCTCAAAGTTTCAGTTTTTAATTTTTATCTGCTTGAATGACGCTCACAATTTTAATGTTGACGTCCTTTATAACACCTGGCTAATGACTTCATATACATTTTTTTTTTAAATTCTTAAAAATAAATGTAATTTACTGAGAATTAATAAATATCATCATTGATTTCATATAAAAGAAGCCTTAATTTTATTAAAACTGCTTCATACAGTTGTACCTTAAATTTATAGAAAAACTCATTAACTTTGATTCCATTTTTTTTTTTAACATTAAAAGTTCTTCATTATCATACATACTTATTTCTTTGTTTGAACTTTTTCACTTCATTCATTAAAATATTTTCTTTTTTAAACACTCAGAATTTTTGCCCTGATTTTTCTGAAATTTTTGTATCTCATATTTTCTATTCACTACTAAATAGATGCGCATATTATGCGGCCTAGAAAATTATGTCAGTTTCAGTCGCGGCATCTGAAAGTATCTGTTCGCAGCTCATATGATTATTATACTTACGATACTTTCTTTTCTCTCCTTCACTTGCATTTTTTTTTTTTTTTTTGTTGTATCCTGGGCGGCTTTGACATGTGTTGCTGTTGTTGTATTGTTCAAGTGAATTGTGAAGTGTTTGGAATTTTGTTCATCCTTTTATTTTTTTTATTTTTGTCAGTATCTTTTTGTGAGGCTGACAAAGCATTGAAACTGAAAGTTATTGAAACTTTTTGATGATGCCAGGAGAGAGAGTGAGAAGAGTCTCATTTAATGTTGTTGACACAATTTTTGTCATGTAATGATTATGATGTTGAATGTTGATTGTCGCTAAAACTTGTATTCGCAGGTAAAGTAATGCTCAAGTGGCGTGTAAAATACAAATGCTTTAAGATAAAAATGAATGCTTTTGTTAAGAAGTTTTATCTGTTATAAGTTTCGACATGTGAGCAATAAAATTGGGACGATTTTACGCATTGAATTTGAAAGAGTTTTTTTTTTTATTAAAGCGATTTATGATGAAGAAATTTAAGTAGCATAATCGATTTAAGACTTCATGAGATCGCTGTAGATTTAGAAGAACTTAATAAAGATAATATCATTTGATTTGATTTAACTTTGCTTTAGTACAGAAATTCAAATAAACTTTTTGGTATATAAAAATTAACACAATAAAGAAAGAAAATAAAGAATTAATGAAATTATAATTTTTTGTTATTTTGTCCATGTTTTTTTTTATAAATAAGACTACTTGGCTTAAAAGAGATTCTAATTCATTTCTATAAGACCCTCAGTTCAAAAATAAAAGTTTATTTCCTTCATTTCAAAAATCTTCCTTATATTTTTGCTTTCAAATCTGTTGTACTTACTATGTAATACAATTATTGTCAGAAATGTTTTTTCTCTTATTCGTTTATAAAATTTAATCTTGATACAAATCAAAAAGCCTATACGCATTAAGCTTCCTAACATATGACAATGTATCATCATCTTCATGCAAATACAATATATTATATACATATGTATAAATATAATAAATATTTTATACAAAAGAAACAAACAGAAATCTACTTTTATCATCAACGCCACCCAACTCATTTTATCTTAACTTAATTCAACTCATCATCTACACAATTGAAGAACGTGAGGGATCAAAAAGAAATTTTTTCTTATCTCATTTTATCAATGTCATGTCTGTCTGTTTGCCTTTGTGCCTTTGGTTGTTTGTCCAAAAAAATAAAGTCAACTTAGTAGAGTGTTTTATTTCATAAATGCAAATGAAGCCTTGACGATGACGATGATGAACACAAACAACAATACAAAGCCAATTTTTCTATATTTAAATAAATCATAAGAAAATGAACGAAATAAATTATGCTTAGACTGAAGTATTGAAGACAAAACAAAAACAAAATCACTCAAAAAGTTCACTCAATTGTTCAATTGACAAAGAACACGTGCTTCTTGTGACTCAAGCATTCAACTCTCTTTCACTCAATTGACGCTTGCGCATTGTTGAATAACAAAAAGCCGCCAAAAAATTGAATGCGTCATACAAATGTGAATGCCGCATGAACCAGGAAGCTGTGCACGATGTTGATTTACAAATATTGTATCTGAGAGTGTGGTGTTGTGTTCGAACTATTTATAGTCAATAATGTGTTAAGTGATATAAAAGCAATTACAACAACAAGGATGAATTCTTTGTTTTGACTCTGTTTTGTTTGAATATCAATTTGTTTTTGCTTTTATTTTCTTTGATTTCTGAAGACAGTCAGATTTCCATTTAATTGTACAATATTTCCTTAGGCTTTTGGCCTTTTAGCCTGGTTAAATGCAACAAAAAACAAAACGATAACAATGAGATACAAAAGAAAATATGGAAAAAGACCAATAAAGTTGTAAAGCAAACAAAGAGGTCAGACAACTATTGCAAATATTTGAGGTTTCTCTACTTTTATACAAGAATGTGAATGGTTTATTTATTATAACCAAGATTATGTAACATGTAACATTATGATGTACTCCTTACACTTGTCAAGGGTTACTAGTCTAATTATCTTTTAAGAATTTTAAAATTGTGTCATTGTTATAATAAAAGCCTTTTATTTAACACAATTAATTGAATATTATAGCTAAATTATCGCTGAGTGATAGTAGTGACTGTAGGTAAGAGTAAGGACACTGAGAGAGATTCCGGTGGTATCCTATCGTTGCTGTCGGTCCAAGCTAGATATCATAATTGGTCATAAGACTTGTTAATGAACTCGCATCTGTGTGGAGCAGTCTGGGTAGCAAATAGTATAAAACAAAGTCACTATAAGCGTCTCTTTCCCCGCTTACTTTTACGATACCATGCAATAAATTGTGATACAGTCATATACAGAATTTAGTACATAGTATGTAATATACCTTCTAAATTTTATTTCGAAATATACGAGCGATCAAGTTCGCAGCGTTACTTGCCTCTTCTGTACAAAAAAATCTTAAAGGAGCTAAAAATAGAAACTTTAAAAATTTATATTTGGAACTCTGTAGACGAGACAACAGACTCAGAGCAACGAATCGTCATGATATAAATTTTTCCCAACCGAGCTGACTCTTTTTTGTCTGCAGAAGTTTTAAAGAAGTTTTTTCGCATTTGAAAGAATATTAACCAAAAGACAAAAACCTTTTAAATTTGAGAATTTAAGATATAATCTTATTATTTACTGTTACAATAAGAACGTCCAAGAGGACGACGAAAATTAATAAGAAGAAACTTGTAAAATAATATTTACATAAGTTTTTGTCTTAATTTTTAAATAAAATAAAAATAAAAACCTTTGAAGAGATGTTTTTAGGGTTCCGTACCCATAGGGAACTAACGGGATGTTATTACTAAGCTTACAATGTCCGTCCGTCCGTCCGTCTGTCTCCTGCTCTATCTCATGAACCGTAATAGGTAGAAAGTTGAAATTTTCACAAAGTGTGTAATTCACTTGTGTGTAGAACGACAAATACTAAAAATATACATTTTTAGAAGCATTGTTCATTTAATTTAACCTTTTGTTTAACAATTTTTGTTTTTTGTAGTATACTTTGAGCTGTTAATTGTGGTATACTTTTAGGCTATTAAATATAAACATAATTTTATATTTTAAGCAAAAAATCTTGTACAATGGTACGGAACCCTCCGTGTGCCAGTCCGACTCACACTTGGCTGATTTTTTTATATATTTCAATACATATTTTTAGTTTTTTCAACATATTTCATGCATATAAATATCCGCTCAGATCATCACATTCACTTAAACTCTTTGGTTTCATTACTATTCCAATCTTTAGTATTTTATATCTTGAGCTGATCTTCCCATTTCTTTATTACAGTATTTAACTATCATTTTTTATGATTTTTGAACCATAACTTAAATATAACCCCAAATTTACATCTCCTTTTTGGATTAAAATATCGATGCCTCAAGTCATCAGTGGGTTTTAAAATTTTTGCGTGAATTCGTCATTGTGGCTGCTTATCCTATCCTTTTGTAACCAATCCATTCCTTAAAGGCCTTTGTGTTAAAACTTCTATTCAGTTCAATTTACATTAGTCAGCGCCGTTGAGTTTCTCTGAAATAAGAAATTTTTCCTTGCCATAAGATTTTTATATAAAAGAAATGTAAGGTTCATAGAAATGTTACTATTACCGAATATATTTTTTAATGTTATACTATTTCAGTCTTTTATTATACTTTTTATTTTTATTTTACGATGCGAACAAAAGGATGATGATGTTCTTCAACATTAAAAGCGCATCTCGTGACTGCCTCATGTCTGCTTTATATTATTTTTATTTTTGTTTTGGTCTTTTAGTTTTATCATTTCCGGTATGTTTTGTTCTCTCTGTTTATTTTTGTCTATGTTTTATGCATCGTTTTGGCTTACATTACTGTGTTCACTATTTTGTGGGTGTTTTTGTTGTAAAGTTGCCAAAAACAAAACAACAAATGAAGACAACAGGAAAAAGAGAAATATGACAATAAGGAAAAAAAAAAGATACTTTAACCCATTTTCTGCTTTTGCTTTTGGAGTAAAGTAACAGAAAAAAGAAACTGACATCAACAGTAGCAAGTAAGTAGGTAAGTGAGTAGCTGAGTATCTTTTGTTCGTTGGCGAATGTTTTAGTGTCCGGAGTTGGACGGAAGTATGTGACTGTTTCTGTTTGTAATGTTTCAGTATCTTTGTGAGCTGCACACTGGATTAACATAAATTTTTAAAGTTTTCTCATGGCAAGAAGTTTTTCTTTCATCCATAGTTTTACTTTAATTCTTTTTTTTTTTTTGCTTATTTTTGGCAAGATTTTATTTTATCCATGAGATTGTGTGAACTTCTCTTCCTTCGATTCCTTGTTGTCATCATCAACATTCTCATTGTCATCGCATACAACATAGAAAAGTCTGCTTAATAGAAAATATTGAACAGTTTTATTTGAGTCACGACAATTTGTTGTTGCGTATGAGTTATCAAAAATTCAGAGTAAGATTGACTAAGATATGCAGATGTGACTAAAATAAATATTGGGTGTACAAATAAGTCTCGACATTTGTTTTTTTTTATAACTTTGAAGCTTTATTCGGAGAAATTAGTACAATGCATTTTATCTAAAAAGTAATGTCCATCGTTTGCTACAATTTTTTTTTCATCTTTCAGGCAGCATGCGGATTCAAAAGAATTCCTCGTTTCGTAATCCAAGTTTCAACCCAATTATTAGCATCTTCTTAAGAAATGAATTAGTGCTCAGCCAGGAACAATATCTGTAGGGTAAGACATCAAATGTTTCCTTGATAGCTTTTGTTACATGTGGCAAAAACATATTAAATAAAAATGATTAAATGATGTCTACAACTGCATGCATATTTTTATAATTTTCTTAGTTTAAATTCCTTAAGATAACAAATAAATAAATCAGAAATATGTAAGCTATATTTTAACTTCTTTGTGTGTGTTAAGAAAAGCAAAGAAAATTTCTTCTAAAATGTTCATGTTAAAGAACCAACAACATGAATGACAACAATAAAAGAAGGACGAATGCAACAGGAGCAGCCACAAGAACGAAATACTCGTACATATTTATTTTCCAAGGGATTTCCAAAGCAATTTGTGGCCTTAACAAACCATTTCACAAATGCCATAAACACATTATTGTATAAAGATACAGAGAAGGGAGAAAATCTTAGAATGAATGAATGGAATGAAAGAGAGGGATATCAAATTAAGATATATATTTTGTTTCTTTACTTTCAACAAACCCTCTCTTTAAGTACTTAAGATTGAACTACGTCTCTGTTGCCAAACACAACCACAAATAAACAAACTAACAAATCCTTGATGTTGAAGCCAAAAGTTCATTGAAGAATGTAATAATTTTATTTGTTACCATATACTTTTTTTGTGCCAATTGAGTAAATTATGCGCGAAATGAAACATTTCTCATTGTTCTTAGACTTTCGGACTGATAGTCTGACGGTCAGTTGTTCATTTAGTCATTTGGTCAGTCAGTTAGTTAGTCAGTATGGTTGTTAGTTGCTAGGTTAGAAACATGAAATGAACTCGACTTACTCTGATTAATTTCATGTATTTGTTTTTCGAATGCGGACTTGGGTCAGCAAAAAAAAAAAATAGAAAGGAAAAAGACAAATAATAGAAATAAAAAAAAAAGGAATAATAAAATAGTAAAAGATCCAAACAAAATGGCGTCCATTGTGCTACATCGTAAATTTTGTACTGTATTTGTACTTGTGTATTTTTAGAAGCTGAGAAGCTGTAAATAAAAGCACTCAATAACTCAAATGAATGTTGCCAAAAAAAGGCCAAGAAAGGAGTTATTACAATTAATGAGGTGTTTGGTGACCTCATCATGTGCCATTTGCAGTAACAATTTATTTGATTAACATCAACAGACACAACATTAGGAAAATCAATGTTCATTTGATTACAACTTCTGGTTCACGAAATTTGAGACTATTGCTGACTTTTGATACAAATTTTACTACCATAAACGATAAAAAAAGCTATTATTTTGAAATTGTTAAAAAATGCAAATTAATGATTTACTTAATGTATTAAATTACAGCATAAAAAATTCCTTCTTGTCCTCTATTCTTATCCTGTTGCTCCTTTAGTCTTGTTAATGCTATAATTTTACACTGACTCTTTCCCTTTTTCTTATTGTTTTATTTTGATTTGCTTTCTGTGTTCCACTGATTCTTGGAAAATTTATGCAAATCACATTTTGTAAGGAAAATTTCCGGCTTAAAATAATTTACAATTACATTTTGTTTTTATTTGTGACAAAGAAAGTAGAAAAATAAAAAGTCATGAAAACTTACAAAGTTTGCTTTTAATTGATTTTTTATGTAATTATTATTATTCCATTTGATGCGTGTCAACTCATTCAAATTCATACTCAACTTATTTACTCAGTGTCACTTATAAGTATAAATGTCCACTTATTCGTTTAGTTTGCATGTGAAAATGCCATTATCCTCGTGGTTTGTACTTTTATGTATTATTCCTTCACAAACAAATGAGTACAAAACGCCATCAAGGCGAGAAAAACTGTTTAACTTTAAATTGATTTATTGTTTCATTAAGAGTGTAAAAGTTCTTAAATGCGAATGGGTTAATTTTCAAGCCCCAAAAGGATTTAATATGATTTAATGGATATACAATAATACATAGTTTAAACAGTTGCAATTAAAATGTATGATAAAGGAAAGTGATTTTTTTGGAAAAATTTACCAAACGTATCTTTAAGCTTTTAGTCTTAGCTCATATCATAAGTTGAGTAACTGAACTATTAAATTAATATAAATCTTAAAGTAGAAATCGAATGATCTTTATGCGAATCGTAAGGTTCAACTTGAGACATTCAAGGATCAGAAACCCAAATTTATATTTTATATACATAATTCTTGGCTAATATCGTTTATTACATATTTGATAATGATGAAGTTGTGAGATACAAGTAGTAATATTTTTTTTTTTATTTTCTAACTCATATTAATTGTCTTTAAATGTCATTGTTAATCGTAAAAACCTGACTAATCCAACACGCATAGAATGCAACCCATTGAAGCAAAAGCGCCCACGCTCTCGCACCCTTACCGCTGTGTATCCTTGAAGATGTCGTCTTTCCCGTTGAGATTTTTCGTACGCACATCCGCTTTAATTAGATGGCTCCCAACTGATCAAGGTGCATTTGGACAAAAACCAACAGACCACCATTGTACACAAAGTTGACACATTCACCTCGGTTTACAAGAAACTCACTGGTTCGATGTTTAGTTTAGTTTATTTATTTATTTATAACATTGAAACAAAACTATCAGCTTAAAATAAAAACAAAAAAAAAAACAAAAAAATTAACAATTGACACTTAAAAGCAGGACAAAAATATAAATTGAAGTGAACTTAAACTAAAATAAATTATTTACAAAAAGGATGAAGTTCATCAAGGCTCATCGAAGCAGTTTAAAAAAATAAAATCTTAGCTTTTAAAAATCAATAAAATCTTAAAGAAGTTTTATACTTTTGAATATAATTTATATTTTCAAACTATCAAGTTGTATATGAAAAAATCCTATACTCTCTCTTATACAAAAATTACCAAAAGAAGTGAAACAATTTGGCAAAATCGACAATAATCGATAATAAATTAAAAATTAAAAACACTCATCCAAATAAACGACAATTGTTTTCTGATTGCCATTTACTTTAACAATGTATGTTTAATGAACTATGCCACATGTTTGTGACACATATATGCATATGAAATGTCATATTACGTATACGTCTAGCTGTGCACGTAAACTGTCACATAACAATTAAGGTTGAATCAGGAATATTTAGAATTGGTATGATTGACATAAATAAAATTAATTATTCAAATAAAAAAAAAATAATATAAATTCCTCTTATATTTTCCAGATATTTAACATGGGTTTTTTGGGTGAGACTGTTTAAGAGAAAATGTTGGCTACAAACAACTGCAGCAATTAGATGGCTGCACATACAAAAAAAAAAAAAAAATTTTTTTAATTTTTATACATACATACAAAGTAGATGTACCGCTATCTATTATTCTTTGACATTCTGCATCACATTTTTGATCTTTTTTGATGACAGTCTATGAACATGGAATGCGATCTTTAGTCACATTTAGTTAACGCAATTGCAATCATATAATTCTAAATAAATTATAAAAATGAAACTATTAGAATTTAAATTAAAATTTTTGTATTTGATCTAATTAAATTGCAGTCAGCACTTCCATGAAGTAATCGCCCTACTTGAGAAAAATCTTCATTGCCCCATGCGGTTCACAGAACAATGCTCAGGGCGCATCTTTCTTCCTGCAGTTTGAAGCTTCACATTGGCATCCAATACATGGAATAGAGAAACAATTAAAGTCTATAAGAAGATTTTGTATAACAATAAAATCATAGTGTGAATAAAAAATACTGTTTAACTAGTGACTATTGAAATTGTGGGCGTAAGTGAGGGAATGGCTCACAATGTACATTGCTAGATGCCTTGGCATGCATAAATGTAGGAAAAATCTTTATTGAAATAACCTTAAGCAGCTCAAGCAAACACTTTGAACTATACAAAGTAAGTAGTAGTAATTCATATTTATTGTCAAAAACAGGAAACAGATAAAAACATAGAGGGAAAGAGAGGTGTATAGAGAAAAAGAGAGAAGTAAAGTCTACAGTTAAGAAAACAGCTTACTTGTCTATTTATGGCATTTTTATGGTCTTTTGTTCTATCATTCCTTTTACTACAATTCCCAGTCTCATTTTGTTGATCAACATTTTTCTAAACGATAAAATCACAAACTCAAATGCAATTGAATCACTGCAGACGAAAGCAAAAGTCATGAAACCAGGGGCTATTGGCAATGCAATGCTATGGTAAAATAAATATAATTTTTCTTTCTATTTTCCTGATTTTGCCCTGAATGCACGAATTTAAGTCGGTTAAGCTTGTTTTTAAACCTGAACAAAAAAACTTATTTTATGATGATTGCATTAAATATTTCATTCTTTGAATTTTTAAGGTTTTTTATTGATCTTAAATACAATATTTTAAATTGAATTTAATTTAATGTAATAAATTAAATTTTATTTCTTACAACATGAAATCTGAAGACATTTGTCAATCAATTTATATGACAAATAATGGAATTATATCCCAATAACAATAAAATCTTAGTAAGCTTAAGACAATTGCCATTCTTAGATTTAATTTAATTTGATTTCCAGCAAAATTCACAATTCATTGTTTTTATTGATTGTTTTATTTGTTGTCAGTATTTCAATTGATGTTTGTGACAGACATTTCAGTAATTCATTTCTCTTATTAAATTTAAATATTTCCTATTTGTTGGATGATATCCGATGGCCTTTCTGACATTTGATACAAGTAATAATGTGACTTAATTAAACATTTACACTGTTCATTTGATTTCATAATTTTGCCTGTGGGTGCAATTTTAGTTTAACTAATTTTCTCTAATAAGTGAAGTTAATTGAATTTATGAGAAGTAATAGAAATGATACATTTGGGAATGACATTTCATTTATTGATTGTTCACAGAATGTAGTTTTTTGTAATTGAAATATATTTGTGCATGTAGTAGCAAATAAATTAATAAGCTCCTCCTGAAGTCGGTTAAAAAAAAAGGATTTTTATTTCCTTGTCAATTTTTATTTATATTTTTTTTTTTTTGTTATACATAGATTAGTTGAGTCCTAGATATTTCTATAATTATATGTATTACGAAAATCTATTTGGCTTCTATTAATATTCTTTTTTCCAGTAGCCAAAAATTTTATCATAATTCAAATGTATGTATTTCACAAGTAATGGGAATAGTTCCTCGTCTCACCTAACAAAATATAAGCCAGCGCAGTACCTTTGTATGGTACTGATTGTCTTGTACTAGATTAATAAATAGTCCAATATCCTAAACTATTAATTGAAACTTCTTTTTAATTATTAAATATTTTATATTAGTAAAATGATAGTAATATGTTAGGTTAGGTTAGACAGGCCACTCGCGGATACAGGCAAGTTCATCCAGAAGCCTTGTGGCCAATTGTGATGTCTGATTATGGGATGATGATGAAGAGAGAGAGAGAGAGGGGGGGGGTGTTGGTGTGGGATATACAATTGGTGTAAACGTCTTGCTCAAGTTCCTAGAGATCTCCTTAGGTTTCTAAAACCAGCATGAAGATTCCGAGAACAGAGCCAGTGGCACCTTTGTCTAGAGGCACTTTTGCCAACCAGCCCAATTCATTCATGTTGAATACTTTCTGATTCCATTTCATCTTCTTAGCTATGACAGAAGTCTTGGTATGGAACAAGCATCCTTTGGACCATCAACCCAATTGCGCAGTGCCCCGTTAGGATTCCAGTTATCATGCGAATCTTTTTCTTATGAAAGTGTAGGAGCTCGGAAGTCCTCTTTGATTGATAGCAAGGACAGAGTGTCCTAGCAACAGTACAACCTGTCTCATTCGCCCACTTAATAACTGCTAGCTCCACGGTACTAGCCTTGAAAGTCTTGAAAGAATGTCTTGCATCGGTTTATAGTAATATGTTTATTTTACAATATTTCATATCACTTCGATTTTTTTTTCGTTAGTAGTTTGGTTTGTTTATAATAACTTATCTAACTAAGAGAGAAGAAGATTATAAGTTTCGATCAAATGCAATAAGAGAGATATTGTCGGGTTGAGCAGCAATGAGCTTGCTATTATAGCAATGACAATTACATGCACTTTATTAAGTGTGAGGAATTATAGAAAATAACATGAAGCTCATAAGAAGTGTAGTAGGAAGATGCTTTGCGTCTACCCTCATTGGCAGTCAATTCGCAAATGTTTAAATTCGGGTTGACTTGTCACTGAACATGTTAACGTTTGATTTGCAAGCTTTTGTTTGAAGTGAGGTCCAATATCTTTGCCTATTGACAGAAAATTTCTTTTAAATTGTCAATATAATTGAATATGTTATCATAGTCCTTTTAACTTCAATTTTAAATCATTCAAATCTTTTGTATAATTGAATTTTGTATAGTTTTCATTTAAATCATAAAATTCAGTTTTGTCCATTAAAAAAATTAAAAATGTTTTTTAATATTACTAAAAAGTCATTATCCTTAGCAAAATGTTATTATATTAAAAGAACAAACAAAAAATGGAAGATGGAATAATTTAATCAGAAATACTTACATGTACAATTTTTATAAATCTGTTTAACAAGCTTTTCTTTATTAATTTATTTTCCATTATAAACTCTCTCTATATATTTTCCACTTACCTTCTTTTACTAATATTATACTATATCCAAAGCCAAACTCATTGAACAAATTTGGAAAAATTCAATTGAAAAAGTTGTATGCTTCTCATATAAAAGAATACAACAACAACAACTTTATTCATAGGATAAAACACTTAGAATTTGATGCATTTTATCTTTCGAATAAAATCAAAAACTTTGTATTGGAAAGAAATAGTAGATCGCTAGATGAATAGAAAGATATTGATATAACAAACAAAATGTTCTTTATAAGTATTAACTTATTTTTTATATTTTATAATTTAAAAAAAAAATATATTTTATATAATATAAATACCCTTGGAGCGTATTGTATTTATTGTTATTGAGATTATTTTTGCTTTCATTGTTGGCATTCATTCGTCTGTGCACGCTGCGCTGCAGAATGAAATACTGAGAAAAACGGAAAAATATTATAGCATACCTTTGTGCGTTAAGTGAGATTGACTTTCATTGTATTCAAAAACTTACCATATGTGGTATGTGTGTGTGTGTGTGTGTGTGTGTGTGCATGCGAGTTTTATTGGCAATCAGTTTAAAAGCTTTTATTTATTTATTTGAAAAATATTTTGCAAACCAACAAAAAAAACGTGTAATCAAATGGCGAGAGAAATATTTTTTTTTTTCAATTTTGATTTGCCATCAATAGAATCTTATTTGATAAAAAAAAAAGAAATAAAAACACACTTTCGTTTTTTGTTGTGATTCCTGTTGGCCGACAACGGAATGTTAAAGGTATGTTAGTATGCATGTGTGTGAGTATATTTAAGATAGCCAAACATCTGCAGTTACAATGCGCGTCGACATTGTTTACTTTGTTTCGCTATACATATGAGTATGCTGACACAAAGTTTTTTCGTAAAGTTTCGATTTCCATTTTGTGGTCTTTTTCATCATGAATTTTCATGTGAATTTTTTGCTTTTTCACACACAGAATAAATTGATGAAACTGATAGCAAGGCAATAACCACAAACACATATGAGTATTTTCATACACACACACACACACACACACACTAATGGAGACGTGCATAGTAGTATCTATTTACACTAAAAGATAAAATCTAACAAATCTAGCTGTTGTTGTACACGTCATCCACATGAACATGTACGTGACTGATGACAAATATACTAAAGTAAAATGCTCTAGAATGAATTTTTCGTTTAATCCACAATAAAAAAAAAAACCTGGATAAATCAAATATTGTCAATTAGATACTTTAGTATCTATATGAATAGATATAATATTGCGGTACTTTGAGTTGAACTAATTACTTTCTATAACGTTTCATAAATAGAATCATTTATTTATTGTACAATACATTCGTCAAAATAAACAGAAAAATATAATGAAAAACCAAACAAATAATACGAGCAAGTGACCTTTGCTTCAATTAAATCAGATATCGATAGATAGATAGATAGATTGAATGAATGATTAATGACTGATTGAAATTTATATGAACTCCAATATGTCCAGAATGAATGGGTTTTTTATGAAATACTATCATAATATAAAAGACACGACTTTATTTTTTCATACGTTTGTACGAGACTTAAAGAGAAGGGAACTTCATTGATTGAGTTTTTCTTTTTAGGAACTGAACTTCGATACATCGACAATGTGACAATCCTTTTTGATATAGTAGATTGTTTTTCTTGTTTATTGAAGTAGTAAAACATAGCTTAGAGCCATGGACTTTTAATTTGAGTTCATGTCCATCATCATTTTTTCAATTTTTTTTTTTTTTACAGAACTCTTTCTAAGAGGTCAAATCAGTTAAAAAAATCAGCCAAGTGTGAGTCGGACTCTCACACGGAGGGTTCCGTACCATTGTACAAGATTTTTTGCTTAAAATATTTAATTATGTTCATATTTAATAGGTTAAAAGTATACTACAATTGACACCTTAAAAGTATACTACAAAAAACAAAAAATTGTTAAACAGAAGGTTAAATTAAAGAACAATGCTTCTAAATATGTGTATTTTTAGTATTTATCTTGCTACACACAAGTGAATTACACACTCTGTGCAAATTTCAACTCTCTACCTATTACGGTTCATGAGATAGAGCAAGAGACGGACGGATGGATGGACAGTGTAAGCTTAGTAATATGGTCCCGTTAGCTCCCTATGGGTACAGAACCCTAAAAATGAATGAATTTAAGAAATTATCAAATGCAAAACCCAACTGGCTGACTATAAACCCAATATACTCGTAAAATCAACTTAATATCAAATACTCGATTAAAATCAATGTTAAATTAAACAAAATTGTAAACAAACTTGAATTGCATAAATAATTTTAAAATATAAACTCTCTTCTCTGAAATTCTTTGAAGCCATGCCAATAATCTCATAACTTATTTAAAAGATTAAACATTTAATATCTGCAATTCCCCTGCTTTCGTGAAAATAATTTAATTAAAAAATCTATATAACAGAGACCCATTTATATGATTTCCTTTAAGGTTTTTTCTTTTCCATTTTTTTTTTCAAACAATAAATTATGCATATTCACTGCGATTTACAGAACAATGATGTTGTGAAATCCTTTTGTAGTCAATTTTGTATTTTCGTAATAAAGAGAAAAACAGAACTTCTTTTATCAGACAATAGATTTCAAAGGCTTCATCATTTTGAGTGCTTCTCATCAAGTAATTCATCTCAATATGTTTCTTTATCCCTTTCCATAACGTAAAAATTATTTCCTAAGTAGTAATATACAATACCTGATTTTTATTTTATTTTTTTTCCTTTTTCACCTAAAATTCTTTGAAATTGTGATTATTTTCAGTTTTTATTTATGAGAAAAGTCAATATTAAGCTTTCATTTATTAAAAATGTTTTACGATTTTTAATTGCAGAAACTTAATGATATTTGTCAGGATGTATGCAAGTGATATGTTGCCGGATACTCATCCTATTTTAGTTGTTGAAGCATTCAAATATCATTTTAATATGTGTTGCATGCGCCGCTTTTGCTTTTGCCTTTGGCTCAATTTTTCAGTTTGTTATGCCATTTTTTGCTGTATGAGATTAGGAAAAATGCCCCAAAGCATTATGAAGGATAACAATAACTAGAGATTTCAGGCACCTAACAATGTGAATATCATTTACTCGGAATCTGTATATTGTATTTGCATTGAGAAACATTCTGAAATGTAAAAATGGCAAATGGCATAGAATTTTTATGTCACATTTCGACATGATTTTACAATGTAACACGCGCTCGATGAAAGTACAATTTTAATGATGTTTATTTTGTTCAAAGCAAACACAGATACTTGTACACACGGATATAAGGCAAACTGTCACCCTCGCATATACACGCACATGAGTTTGGTTGTTTATTAAATAGAAAGTTGCGATTGTAGTTTCCAATGATTTTTTCCCTCCTTTGTATTTGTTATATGACATGAATTTGTCCTCCTATCATTATTGGTTACATTTGTTTTGCCTTTGGCTTGGATGGGCCTGACTTGGTTGCGAATTGATTTTCCTAGTTAGACCCGATCTCGTTAGTACAATAAGCACGTAGTGATATTTCCGCAATGTGAAATTTTTTGATTTTACCTTTATAGTACAATATTTTGTATTTTGTCTGGAAGGCAAAACTTGTATTTATGGAAATATGGTAGTAGCATTCTAAAGCCTTTAAGACCAACAAAAAAAAAAAAAACAATACGTTCATTTTATTTTATTTCTCACAAAGTTTTGTCTTTAGGTCACATTGCCTATTTCTATGCCTTGCTTTAACTTTTTGGTGAATGATGCAAAACCTACATTTTATTTCATTTTGAATTGTAAGGAAAAGATAATTTTAGTGATTGTTTTATATGCTTTATATTTTATTTTTGTTTTACTATTTCACATTTATTGAGAATTTCTTATTACCTTTTTCAATAGAAATAATTGAAAAATAAATACAATTAAATTAAATTGGTAAATTTCATTATCTGAATATCTGCATGAAATAAATATAAATTTTATCAATACATTTTAATATAATTTAAATAAATAAATCAAATAGTTTTTGCTTAAGTTGAAAATAAATAGAAATAACATAACAAGACAAATGAAAGAAATATATTATACAAAATATAAAAATACCAAGAGAAATGTTATTGCAGATTTTGTATATTTAATTGTTTAGCATAAAATATTTTAAGTTTGAGTTAAGAGAAAAATTTGAACTACTACATGTTTATAATAAAAACTTGTATCAATTGAATAAATAACAAAAAGAACTGCACTCTTATGCAATCTATGCCGTTGATGGTGTTTTATCAAGATTAATAAGAAAAATATTGAATTTTTGATGTTAAGCAAACATTTGATGGAGTATATCTTCTTAAGACCAAACAATATTTATTGCCATCAAACAGAGAGGTCAGGACTGGTGCCCACAAGTCATCAGTGTTTTTCACAATATTCTGCAAACATGTTGATCTTCAATGATGCTAATATCTTGCTGGCGACATATGCCAATAGCATTTGCATTCCGTACAACTCTTGCTTTCGCCATAGAAGCAGTAGAGATTATCAACAATTTTCTGCAGCGATTTCATGTTTTGGCCAAGCATTGGTATATCGCCATTATTCAAGCAAATCATCCAATTGTGCTATCACGCTGCGGCTTGGCATTTGACAAACATTGGACAAACGCTTCAACACGTCATGTTGCTATGCAAATTTGCGGAAAATAAACTGGCTTTTATGCACAATTAGTATTTTTTATATTTTAAATTCTAAGTATGTAGGACATTGCTTAATCTTAACATTACAGTAGTTCTGGATCCGAGAAACACTTTCTGAAATAAACCATTACCTAAAGAAACACAAAATTGTAGAAGAGCGGAATGTAATACAAAACATTGCATTATTCTTACGTAAAAATTTGTTTATTGTATTATTTTCATTATTATTTTAAGTAGAAACCAAACTGAAATTTAAGAAAAGAAATAGACAAAATTTTATTATATTTATTTCATTTTATTTAATTTATTAAATTTTTTATTTTTTCAACTCTTATCTTATTAAATTTTCATTTATTATTGACACCATGGAAGATACAACAACAACTTGTACGTACTACTACATATGTAGTTTGTATATAATTTAATACAATAATAAGTATATAAAAAATGTATGTATTTGTTAACAAACTGGACCATGGTCATTATTATTATTTTTATTAATATTATTAGAATGCTTAAATATTTTAATTATAAATTAATTTAATAATATTTATTAACTTCAATTATTATTGTATTTTGTTTGTTTTATAATTTTATAACAAAAATTTATAAAAATAATGTTATAATAAATATAATAATAAAAAATAAATAGAAAATAGAAAAGAATTAAGGAATTAAATTAGTAAATTTACTAATCAGTTAATTAATTAAATAAGGAACTTATCATTGTGTGTATCTGTGTTCATATTATTCATAATAATAATAATAACATTAATAATTTTCTATCGCGCGTACTTGGTACTCAAAACTACTAAAAACTATTAAATTTACATAGTATACGAGTATATAATTTTTATATAATAATAATAGTATTAATTCTTTCTTTGTATATAATGAATTTGCTAGATTTTTATGTTTGTATGTACGATTATGTGTTATTATTGTATACGTGTATAGAGATTTTTTTTATATTCCATTTTAACAACTACAAAAATTTCTACTAAATATTTTTTTATCCATTATCATTGGTACACAATTATGAATTATTTATTTTAATAAGATGAAACTGCATTCGTTTGTATTTTGGATTTATTATTTTCAGTTGCTTTTATAAAGTATTATATTTTATTATTATTTCATTTCACTAAAAATGTTTTTATTATTGTAATTTATTTTATTTATTTGGTTTTCAACATGGAGATCAATTAATGCCACTTAAAGATAGATAGATACATTCAGTAATTATTACACATACACATGATTATAATAATATTATATTTATTATTATAATTATTATTGTGATTATACTAATTGAATAATTCTCTTATTGGAAAATACTTGAGTGCAAAGCATAATTGGCTAAATCTGCTTTCGTGGCACCATTAATCACTTAAAAACTACACTAATACATCGACATTCATTCCATTCCGTCTATAGTATAGCATAGTATAGTAAACTAACTATAGATACTTATATAGTTCGCCTACACACAGAAGTCGGAAAATGCCTTAAAGTATGCAACACGAACGTTCGATTTTCTTTTCCATCTTTGGCATTTCTTGCAGTGCCATCTCGACATGTTTGCGTGCCAACCACGATTGCTTTTGCAAACGATTCACAACAATTCTATAGGCGCCAATAATATCCGAACGTGGCCCATTTGGCAATGCTGCTCGCAACATTTCCGCACTGACACCCAACTCTTCCAATATTTGACGCGCTTCGAATTCGAGAGCATTCAATTCACTTAAATCGTTTGTGTCCGTGGGCAGCATGATAAATTTACCCGTTTCGGCATCATAATTCTTAAACAATGGACAATCAATGGCAACTTCTACATTCCAAGGGCTTTTTAGGGCACCATTACAATTGCCACTTATGCCACCATAACCATTCATACCATTCATGCTGGCCAAATGTTTCTCTTGTTCGGTTTCCATGGGACTAACCTTTTTCTTAAGCGTGCCACAAAAGAATGAACGTTTTGGTGTATTGGACGTTTTGGTTGTCTCTTTGCTAAGTCCATCATTTGGCAAATCACGGTTGATCTCAATCGGATGTAGAAAATTATCAACAAACAGTCCTTCGTTCTTTTTGGTATTCATACTGATCGGCGGTTTATTCGTGACCTCCATGTATCGCTCACGTAACGAATAAGTCTTACGCATGCGCCGTGACTTGGTACGCACCCAGAAGACAGAACGTTTAACGGTTTTCGTGCGTAAATTAATCTCATGTTGCATCAGTTCTGCGCTTAGTTTTGGGCAAGTGATAAATTGACTATTGAGCATGTCATCGATGGTGGAACGACGCGCAGGGATATGGATTAGTATACGTTCTGCGAAAGATAGTTGAATTTCAGCAACAAATATATTGTATTTCAATGAGTATGTTTTTGAGTATAGTAAATTATATGCTTACGTATTAGTCTTATACATGGCAGACTCAATTGTCCTGGGAGCAAATAATCACCCTTTAAAATGGCTGCCTTCAGTCCCGGTATGGTGGGTGCTCGAAATGGCATATTACCCACAACCATGAAATAGAGCAGAATGCCTAAGGCCCAAACATCTACTGGTGAGCCAATGTAATGATCATCGGAGAACAGTTCTGGTGCCGCATATGGCGGTGAACCACAAAATGTATCTAGCTTCTGATTGGCACCTGAAAATGATGAAAATAGATTCAATTTAAGGCCTTAAAAAGCACTCATAGTTCTCTGTTTCAATGAATATATTGGCATCCTCTTAATCTAAGTGCCATGAAATGATTTAAAATATACAATATTTTAGCACAGATGTCCCATCAAGCATGGATTTAGATTGTTTACAGAACAAGTAACATCACCATCACCATCACCATCACCATCACCATCACCACCACCCATATGACGATGCAATACAACTAAAATTACCGAAGTCCATAGATTTTGTGTATTCTCATGTCGTAAATGGTACAAAAAACACCCACTATACTATACTTAATGAACAATGAACAAGAACAGTAAATGATGGAAAATGTTCTGTGACAAGTTGTCAAATCAAATACACACTAACAGTTGCATACAAATATAAACGACTACACAATCACAACATACTCCAGTACAATACATTGAGCCTTTCAAATGCACTATTGCTGATGGTTCTATTGTAGTTTATCTAAGTCTCTCATACACACGTTTACTATGTATGTCATTATATATTAGATACATAGCTACCATACATTGAGGCTAAAAACAATAGATTCTGTGATGTATGGTGCATTAGAATTTGTCGTTCATTGTGGTATTGATATCAATTCAATGTGCTTCTGTTGTGTATTTGTAAACATACACTTATGTATATCACATATGGAACATATGTATGTGTCTAAGTATTCTGACCTATCTATCAGATGTCAATGCAATTTTAATTAGTCAACGTTGCTTTAAGTAACGAGATATTTTTTTTTGAATTTTTTTCTCTTTTTTTCTCTAAAAACATGGTACATGGAACATTAACTTCAGTTCAACGAAACTTACATACCTTTCACACCTCATTTTGATGAAGGTATATTGAATTTAGTTTCACATCAAATCGATCTGTAAATTTTCGTTTAAATATCTCATACAAATGTAAAAGATTTCAATACACAATTCATTAATACTCTATGGTTTATAGGTGGGGTTATTATACTTAAGCACTTATATGAATATTAAATTTGAAATGATATAAATTGTAGTTGGTATGGATACTACTTTTTTTTTTTAGTAATCTAAGATATGAACTGAGAGATGAACATACCAATCGAATTTTCTCCACACATTAATCATTCCCATAATATGATTCTATGCTTTGCAAACCTTACACTAGTGTCAAAGAACATATCTATTTGTATTAATGTGATGTGTGTTTTGAAGAGAAAAAGTTTATATTGAACAAATGTTGTTAAGCTGTCAAAGTGTTGGGTGTCTTTGTTTGTTTTTCAATAAACTAGTAGTATTAGAGAAAAAATTGATGGATTTGGATTTCTAAAAGTTTCATTCATTTCTCTTAATTCCAAAATGAAAAGGTTGTTGCAAATACAATTCACTAATTGATGAATGGATTGATATGTGAATGATTTTCAACACATATTTGGCTTACCATTAATGAGTTGTGTGCTAAAACCAAAATCGGCCAACTTTAGACGATCCTCCGATAGCAACAAAACATTCTCCGCTTTAATGTCACGATGTACATAACCCAGACTGTGCTATAATTGAAATGAATGAGAAACATATAAAAAAAATGAATCTAAGTAGTGGAATCTGAGGAAAGTAGAAATTCAATTCCATAGAATTTAATCAATTAGGCATATAGCACATGGTACTGGATGTTCAAACAGTATATAGTATACACATGTCAACTTGGCCCACTTTATTCATACTCACCATATGCTTAACAGCGAGCAGCAACTGTTTATACAATGGCGCTGCATGAATCTCTCGCAATGGACCACCTTGTGTAATATGATTGTAGAGTTCACCGCCACGTATCCATTCGGTGACCAAATAAACACGTCCCATTGTTTCTACAACCTCGAAGAGCCTACAAAATGACACAAAAACATGCACGATTCATTGATATATAAATATAAACCTGTCTCATATAGTTTAAACATGGAATTCAACATTAACAAATATTGAAAATTATGCGCTTGACAAGTTGTTGACCAACAGATACCAAATATACAAACCTTAAAATGTTTGGATGATGAACACATTCGAGAGTCGAAATCTCACTAGATAGCATACGCAGAGCTTTTGCATCCAAGCCGGCACGGTCAACTACCTTGATGGCCACTTTGTCTATTCAAAATACAAAAACAAAAAATTATGTGATATTTTATACGAAACGAGTACATAGTTAGTTCGTTAGTTTATAGAAGATATACTACATGTGTTTTGTCTTTGTTAGTATCATTTTGCAACCATTTGTATTGTATGTGTCATCACAAATTTGTATTATGTATAATAGTAGGATAGAACTCAACTTACCCCGTGTTAATTGATGTACGGCTAATTTGACTTTGGAAAAGTTGCCGCGTCCAATGTCGCCACAAAATCTGTAGAGACCGATACGACGTCCGATTGTCACCTGTAATGAGGTAAGTAGAAAAAAAAGTGATAATTGAGAAAATAAAATGTTTTGAAAAGAAGGGACAAAAAATTTAATAAAACCCAACATTTGTTAGTAATTATATTATTTCATATTTCTAATAATTTGAAGGATTTTTTATAAGATAAGATACAATATTCTTCCTAATTTCATATTTTATGATCCCCAATATGCGTCTATTCTGTTTCAATAGCAATGCTTTATTGGCTTTAGCAATGGAATGTATTATTAAATGTTGTGAAATTTACTCTTGTCTCATTGTAGCTTTGATGCCTGAACTGTCCTTAGAGTCTTTGAATAATGAGGTTATTTATCGATACCTACTAATAAATATTTAAATATCTAGACAGAAGACTAATAGTTTCAGTCTGTCTCAGATTAAGCAACAAACGTCAGTACTTTACTATTCAGTATAGGAGGATGTATTGTCTTCTTCTTCAAAGCTTCTGCTTTAAAAAACAACTGAAAGGTATTTGGACAAATACAGTTCTGATTTGAATAAATGAGGAAGGCCACTGTCCATTCCATAATTAATCGAATTAGCCGCACCATAAAATGGACGAAGTGCATGATAAGTTTGACGAACAGAACCATTATTTTGATAAAAAATTTCAACAATTTGCAAGCGTTGCTCTGGTGTAAGTCTATCCATAATTAAATGCAAAATCAAACAAAAAGCAATTATCAGCTTTTAAATCGGTTGTCAAATAAAGCAATATTGCCAACTCAAATTTGTGAACCTCTAAAAATAACACCGTTCATAACCGGTGACTTAAAAGGTCGATAAAACATCATATCCTCCCCGCCTCTTTGAAACAATTCTAATTTTTCTGTCAATTTAAATCTTTAACAAAGATAAAGTTCTACTGCTTTATATCAACTAATTTTACCATCAATTCGAATTTGAATACCCATTGAAGTAATGAAATTATGAATTTAATGCACAAATGATTTCCATATCTGGACAACGCTTTCAATCATTAATCGAATCTTAACAGATGCATACAAAATACTGTCATTTTGTTTTTCAATAGAATTTTCATATCACATATTTGTGAATAATTGATTCCAGTAATTATATTGTACATGATATTATGGTGGTGTTCATAGACAAACATAAAAAGATACCTTTAACCTATCATTAGATACACACAAGCATAAAAGTCTTACTTCTACAATTATTGAAAGGCATCGTTCATGCATCGATTCGTGCTATAAGGCGCTTTACCTTTGTTGCCTTTTCAATTAAATGAAAACTTGGTTAACACACACACACACACACACGCAGATAAATCCTCACACACATCATTTGAAATATTCCATAGAAAGTTAAATTTAGTATCTGTATTTGCCATCGAGGTACTTCGTACACTTTCAGTTGTTGTTATGGTTGTTTGCATTGGCAATATCTAATGAAAATTTAATTACTGTTGACATAATCAATTGGTTTTCTTCTTTTTTGTGTTATTACTGTTGTTGTCGTCGTCGTCGCTTTTCAAAAGGTTCTATAGTAAGCTTCATGTTTTTGTTCTTCTACACTTCTACAGTTCTATCGTAAATTGTTATACTAGATAGAAATGGCTAAGTAAGCAAATGAATAGTATGTATGTAGATGAAAAGTGTTGCTTCAGCATGCACAAAAGTAATTCTTGAGTAACAACAAACATCGAACAAGTTGAGGAGAATGGGAAAGACAAAAAAAAAAAAAAAATTGTTTACAAGTCTTGTCTTGTTGTCAAGTTGGTCGTGTTTTTGTTAGTTACTACATTGGATAAGTCTTTAAGTTTACTTTACCTTAGTCATGTTGTAGGGTAATGAAAAGAATTTACTGTGGAATGTAACGATTGAACTTGTCTCGAAGGTCTATGATTGACTTAAGCGGTTTGGGGTCATTGTAATTACTTGATAAGGATGAAACCGCTTTAATTAAAAGAAAAGAAGCTAATGAAAGAGCATCATTGGAAACTTAGTTGAAATTAGAATATTTATTAGGGGTTAGGTACCTGTTATATTACAGTATAAGTATAGTTAATACAATGCGATTAGAGAGATGAAGGAGCATTAAGAATTAAGATATTAAAGTTTTTCAATTTTTTTTCCCCCTTAAGTTTAATGAAATTAAAGCTTTGGATATTTTTAAATAATTTATTTTGGATATACTTAATACAATAATTTTGATGTGTTTATTATATAGAGTAAGTACATATTTATAATTTTGTAATATGAAGAGGGATTCAAAAAATTGATTTCTGAGACGACAAGAATTATTCTATCAGGGAAGTCTTTCCGGTAACTTGCTCTAATTTTAATAATTTTGAAATTATTGTACTCATAAAAATTAAAAACTCAAAAAAAAAAAAAAAACACGATTATATTATATATAAGTTAATTTAAACTCATCATTGGTAAAAATCTACACCATTCAAATTTTTGTGAACTGAAAAATATCACTCCAAGTCACTAATTAATGAATAAGTATGTACTTCAAACCAACGTCATAAAATGAATGAAACTTGATTAAAATATTTATTAAAATCCCACAAAAATCAAAATCCAATCAATGGTGAAACATAATTAGAAAGAAGAAGACAAGAAAGAAGGGAGAAATGAGAGAGAAAGCAAAAATCATCCAAGTCAGCAATTGACTTTGGTGCTTCGCAATTAAATTCGTACTTATTCTGCCAATTATACGAAAATTCCCATTTGCCTCATTAAATTTGCTGTTAGTGGACGGAATCCTGAACTAAAATAGAATCGAAAGAATTAAAGGAAAAAAGAAAATAAAAGAACGAAATACATGTAGAGCAACACAAAACAAAATAAGTAGTACAAGAGAAAGAATAACTGAACAGAAATGAAACAAGTTAAATAAAACGATGATAAAACGATGATAAAACGTGTTCATAAGGTTGAAACACCTTTCCGTAAATATAGTTTGGATTAAGTAAAGAAAGGACAATGGAAAGAAGGATTTCAGGGAGAGAACGTGTTTGCGTATGTTAGCCCTTTCACCGACAAACATTTTAGTACCATAAAATGGCGGCAATTGACGAAGTGAGGGTAAAGTGAATTGTCGGATAAGTTTGTCTACATACTTCACTTTTTCGAAAGGTTGTAGAAATTTATAAATACTTGCTGCCTGCCAGGATATTGAAATACTTATCCAAGACAGCTGCTGTTTCTGTTTCCTGTTGATTTTATTGTTTTAATATTCGTATATATAAGTAACATATACGTGTATATGAGTTTGACTTAAGTTGTCCTGCAATAAAATACTATTTATGCTCAAATAACAAACGGAACAAAGCTGGGAGAGTCTGACTAACATAAACATACCATCACTGTGTATTTAGAAACAGAAGTTTTTGCTTACAGATTTATGAATATTTTTATATTAATTTTGCTTGAATCTTGAGTACAAAATACTCAACTTTAATATGTTTGCTGTGTTATTGATATTTCATTCCTTTCATTTCATCATTCCATCATGAAATTTATGTAATTCCATTGACTTGAGATGAGAGCACTGCCAAGGATTTTGGTTTGGCAAAGGAGCTCAAACAACTTCTATAAAATTTTAATGACTCCACTTTTGTTTGTGGCTTCCATTCCATTTATTCTTTTATGGGATACAATTTTCAAGTGCAACATTTTGTGATTTACAATTTAATGGCGTTTAGCCATAACAACCGCACAAAGAAAAAAAGTTTTTGAGCTGCTCTTATACACACTAAAAACAAAAAAGACACAAATAAAGCGAAAGTTTTCTACAATCAGAACGATATTTTAATACTCTCTTCTAAACTTTGGATATAAGTATAATAAGAAACTATAGGATTATGGAGAGAATTGAAAACATGATTTTACTCATAATTGAGATATAATACTAAGCCTTATATCAATCTTAGAGTAGTCGAAAAAAAATGTAAGAACATTTCTTTGATCATCTTGGATTTCTCTTTGATTTTATTATAGCAACGATTTGATTAATTCCATCTGAAAAGTTGATTTACTTCATATTTACTTTTGTCATAAAAAAAGTTTATTAACATATTCTTGATTGTCAACATCATCATTAAACTGTATAAAATTCTTTATATAATAATTTTCTCCCTCAGGTTACTAAACCTTTGAGATTGTTTCATTGAATCTGAAAAATGTGTCAAACTATTGAGTTGCCTTATAACAAGATTAATCCAAAAATTCATCTGACAACAACCTGAATGCTTAAATGAATATGGCTTGCATTTCTTGGAAAAACTCTACATCAATATAAATTTTCTTTAAATTTATGCTTTACGAGCTTTCTTCCGTTCATTTTTTGGCTTTTAACCGCATGTGTTTGCAATTTCAGCCACGTTTTGAGTTATAAGCATCAATTAAGCGTAGCACTTGACAAGGCTTCAAAATACAAGTAGAACACAGCACTACAACCTCTAAAAAAGAAAAGTATACGATAATAAAAATCTTAAATTAATGTCAACATAAATCAAACGAAGAAAGTTGTTAAAAAAATGAAAAGAAAAAAAATATTTAAAAATTATTTAGTAAACAAGAAAATTCCACGAAAAAAGTACATCAACATCAACATCACACATCCCACACAGATTTATATCAAGTTTATTTCAGTGTTTTATATACATTAACCATCATTATGGACAATATTGTGCTGCTAATAATTGGTGCAACCATTGTTATTTATTTGCAGTTGAAGTCCTGCTTTGTCTATTCACCAAATAGAGGGAAAGTAGAAAAAAGTAGAACAAATTGTTTTTGAAAATTATTTAGTAAACAAGAAAATTCTATGAAAAAAGGACATAAACATCAACATTCCACACATATTTATATAAAGTTTATTTCTTTATATTGTGTATGTTGGTCATCATTGTTGACAATCGTCGTCATTTATTTGCTGTTGTAGTCCTGCTTTGGTAATTCACCAAACAAGGAAGAGTTAAAAAAAGAAAAAAAATTGTTTTTGAAAATAATTTAGTAAATTTAGAAAATTCCAGGAAAAAAGAACACATACATCATCAACATCACACATCCCACACAGATTTATATCAAGTAAATTTTTGTATAATTTTATATGTGTTGGCCATCATTGTGGGCAATTATATGCTGCTGTTAATTGGTGCAACCATAGTCAATTATTTGCAGTTTTGTTGTCCTGCTTTGACTATTCACCAAGAGTATATTGACACTTTGATATAAGCGAATGAAGCAATGATGATGGCTTGACATGATTGTCGATGAGCGAAGCGTGATAAAACGTTTAATCATATTAAAATCGCACAATTTTGCAATTGATGTCAAAATTGAGTTTCGAACAACAATATCAAAGGAAAGAAAATCGAAAATGTTGAAAAAATTCCACTACTCATGTCAAAGGCAAAATGCAATTTGTATTTAGCACAATTTTTTTTTAAAGATCTTTTTATCAAGAGCAAAAAAAATATAACAAAACAGTTTTTTCATTTCAGTTTTTCATTTGCAACGTAATCAAGTTTCGCATATTTCTACTTATTACAATGCACCGTTGACGACAAATGCAATAAGCAACAAATTTCCATGTTTATTTTATACCCTCATTGCTATTCTCTTCTCTTTTCTCCCCTTTCTCTTCTCTCTTTGCCTCACTCTTTTCAACTGTGTTCTTTTCATTTCTATTTTCATTTAACATGTTCGCCTTCAAAGGTATGCAATTTATGACATTGCATGACAACCCGGTTCAATGCCAAAAGCGAATGCTTAAAATAATAAAAAGAAAATGAAAAAAAAAGTAAAATAAGACCATTGCTGTGGCTGATAGGGAGTTACTCGGTATTAAAATCTGATAAATTAAGGTTTAGAGATATTTATATTGAAGTGACTTTGCTTTTGTCTATTTATCCTCATCGAAAATCTTTTTACTGAGCCTGTTAATAATTTACCAACATGACTTGCCATTCAAGTGAACTCTTAGATCTTTAAGAAATAATAAATTTAATAATATGATGAATATTATTTGAAAGAAAAACACATATTCCTTTGTCACGCCTGATAAGGAGTTTCTTACCAGAATTAAAAAAATACAATATATAAAATATAAAATAAATGTTATAAGTATTTGACAGAAATTTGTAACTGACTACGCCTATGTTTCCTTAATGGAAGTCCCATTGCTGGGAAGTTACTAAAATTAGTTTTCATTTGAATCTAATAAATTTTGCTTATTGTAGAAACTAAAGGGTTATTAATAAAAAAAATGTCTAGAAAAAATCCATAAATTTTTTTATTTATTTTTTTTTTTTTTAATATAATAGACAAAAAAAAATTGATGTCGCCCATAACATTTAACAGATATTGTGTTGAATTAACTACGTCTATGTCTACTCTCTGACTATGAACTCTCTGTGGAAATCCCAGTTTTCAATGTTCTACTGTACGCTTATTGATATAGAATATACGTATATACTTAGTAAATGTATATGTATGTACAATAAGTACATAAGCCGATGATGACGTTAGGTCTGCTTTTGCTAATTTTTATTCATAAGATTGCATATACACATACGAGTATATTATCATTTATGTACTTGTACAACGAGTAAGTAGTATGTTAGTATACCGGTCTATCTGTCTATCTATGTATATGTGTATTTATAAGACTACGTTTATTGGTGTGGATTGACGCCTGTGTTGTTTTCATATTGCGGTTCAGAGACCTGTGCTATATGTGCCTATGTGCTGCCTCATTGGTGCCCCGAAGGGTTTGACATGTTGTTTGCCATGATTGCATCACAATTTCATTATACAAGTAGAATGAAGTACATCGACTTATTAACTCAGTTTTCTACTGTAAATTCAATTTTTTAGTACATGAAATGAAGTGATATATTAAACCAAGGCAAAGGATATTCATACTTATCTATTGAATTATGTATAATGACATACATAATTAGAATTCAATGATTGAAAAGATACGATGGTAATATGCAATTATAGATATTAAGCATTATTGAAATACAGATTAGTTTGCTAATAGAGAAATTAAAATTTTTTAATTGATAGAAATTTGCCATTTTATGAGTATAGCATAAGGACCTGTCTATCATTATTATACATATGCATGCATCACTTTTAATCTCTGGAATAATTATCTCAGTATAAGTTTTGATGACTTCTATGTATATAGTATCATCAAAACTTCACTTCATGCGTGAATTTAGATAAATGTTTATATCATTTCATAGTCTTTTATTTCTTCTTTTTCTTACTTTGTAATTTATTGTATTTGCTTAGAAGCTAATTTGTCCCCCTTATTCGTTGGGAAATGAGCTTTTAACAACATTAAAGTCTTCACGTCGTTTTTTTTATCTACAACATTTTTCACTTAATCTAAGCTTTCGAAGAAAAAAAAAATTGTAATAGAAGATAAAAGAAAAGAAAGAAAAACAAAAGCAATGCGATAAAGCCAATTAAACAGCATCAAAGCAAATTTAATGAAAACGAAAATAAAATGAAAAAAAATAACAGCAAAATAAAATTACAAAAAATAAACAATTTTAAATTAAATAAAATAATTGAAGTTAATATAAGAAAGTTCAACACAATAGAATAATAATAATAATGATAATAATAATGAAAATAAATGCTCATTAAGTCTTAGAAAATAAGATTATTTTTCTTATATTCTAATCTATTCTCTTGTTTTTCGTTGCTGTGTCGCATTCTTATCTTTTCAGATCGCATTTGGAAAATTATCATTTTGAACGCTTTGAAAATTGTTTGCATGAGCGCATACTCAGAAACGCAAAGCAACAAAATCAAATGGACCGACGTCCGTATACGTAATTTGACAAAACATTATGCAAGCTTATATTACATATACGTTGCGTGTAGCTATTTGTTATTGTAATCGCAAACGCTTACATACTCATTCGCTCACTCATTTATTCATTTCTTTGGGTAGCTCATTTTTGTAATGTGTAAGCAACCTTGAACCTCAATATGACCAAACAATTGCAAAAACACACAAAAACAGTGAAATGTGAAACAACTCAATGTGCTGGCCAAGTCAACGAAATGGAAATGAAATCCAAAATGAACAGACCTCTAAATGTAAACCTTAAGTGTTTACTTAAGTCTACCTACCAAGTGTTGGAATATAAAAAATGAGATTAGATGATGGGAATATATAAGTAGTATGTTCTTTTGTTTGTTGCTTTGCATGAAATTCGTTGAAACACAAAAGAAAGCACCAGGTAGTACATGCTCAGTTACATTATGGTAATGTATGCTTGATTAATTAATACCCTAGTACCATTACAAAATGAGGGATTTACCTAATAATAGAAGCAAATTAAAGGGAAGAAAAAACAAATTTAAGGATTATCTCTTAAGTTGTTTGCTCTGGTTGGGATAGCACAATAAAAGATCTCAATAGCTTGTATAAGATTAAAGTTATTCCTGGTTAATATGCATTATTTCTGGTAAGTCATTTATTTCTTAGGAAGGCACTCAAATTTAGTGGAAAAAAATAAGATAAGATAAAATATTTTTAGAAAATTTTATGTTTTCGTCAGATGTGTAGCCACAAAAGAATCAATTATTTTATGTTGGAGTGGAAACATTTTAAGCTTATAGTATAATACTTAATAATAAATATATTTGACAAAATATTAAATCAACTTTATGCAGAATTATGTTTATGGAATCGGATGAAAAAGTTTTGGAACTAATGTCAAGTCGATAGTAGAAAAAACAAAAAGGTTTTTCCAATAAGAACTTTCATTTGGTTCCAGCTTTGTATATAGGGTATCCACCCTAGTGGTCCGATTCGCCTGATTCCGACAAATTTACTGCGTATGATAAAAAGAAAGTTCCGTGCAGCTCAAAAAATGTGAGACTAGTTTGCATACATGTAAACGGACGGACAGACAGACAGACAGACGGACATGACTACATCAACTCACCTCATTGCGCTGATCAATAATAAGCACATATATATATTTCATGGGATCTCCGATGTCTCCTTCTATGTGTTACAAACTTCATTAAAAACTTATAATACTATTCACCGAGTGAAGAGTATAATAATAATTCGACTAAACCGAATCCTTTCTTTTGGTCATGATAAAATTGATAATGTTGCTTCCAAAGAGGCTTTAGATTTTATGAAGCTGATTGTCTCACCAAACCCTTTTAAGGGTTTGTTTAACATCCGAGAATACAGTATCCAATATTGTTTACTCTCAAGTGCAGTAATGTGCTGGATAATTCGATGTAGTTGGTTTGGAGTGCCATGCTGAGCCCTAAATCATAATTGATGATTCTGTAAGTTTTCCTTAAAAACCTCCAATAGGCTACTCAAAGAGATTTTTTCAAATATCTTGAAGAAAGTTGGATGTCGACTTATTGAAAATTACTATTCTCAGATTTTGATTGATTATATTTTGATTTTTATATAACAAGAAATGTCAATAAGAAAACGCATGGAAACTTTTGATATTCATGTGACTTTTAAATACAAATAAGTAAACACAAAGAGAATAATTTTGCGCTAACCAAATATGTATGAAGCTAATCATTTGGTAACAATATACAATATTAATTTTTCAATAAGATTTAACTCTGTTCTTTCTATTTCTATGCCTTAAGTTTTATCAAAAAAGAGAAAGAGAAATGGAAGGAACTTACCTCGTGACCGCATCTTGGATCGCATTGCAATGCTTTTGTCAGCCTTTGATATGGTGGTGTTGTGGGTGGTTGCGTTGGACAACTGATGGTTGAGGCAGCAACAACGACACCAACACCAATACCACCACCACTAAAATTATTGTTATTGAACGCAGTAGATCCTGCTGTTGTTGTTCCTATTATTGCTGTTCGTGGTGGCGGTGGTGGTGGCAGAGGTGTTGGTGCTGCTGCTACCGCCAACCCTGGTGCTATTAATGATGGTGGCGGTGGCAGCGAGGGTAATAACGCTGGCGTTAGCACTACGTTTGCCTGATAATCGCCGGCGGTATCCACGACTGCTGTTTTTTGTATTGACGATTGTTCAATAAGATGAGAATGAAGTAATGTTTGCTTGATGATGTCCTTGTAATGGGTCGTCGTCTAACGATTATTGCTGTGGGTGTGCTTCTCTTTAATATTCCTTTGGTTTGTTTACTTGTGGCTAAGCTGCTTTTTGGCTTTCTCTCTCTTTACTTTTTACTTTTTACTCTCTTCTCTTTCACAATTTCTTTTTATTTCATTTGCTCGTTGTTTCTTATTTTGTGTCACTTTGTTGCCCTTTTTTTCCTCTAAGTTTACTTTTGGAGTTGGTTGTTTTTAGTGTTGTCGACTTGTCTTCTGGGCAGCGCGCACTTCAATTTAATGGTATTTTTTACATTTCCGTTTCCGTTGGCGTGAAATAAATGAAGGAGTTTTTTTTGTTTGTTTTTTTTTTTTGGTATTCACGTTTCAAATTCTTTTAGTTGAACCTTTTTCTTCTTTGGTTGTTTGTTTGGTTGTTTGCTTCCTTGCCCTTAGTTTATGTTATTGCTGGCAGTTTATATTATGCTTCTTTTTATGGATAATTTTCTTTCTTTTATACTTTTTTTTTCTCCTTTATATTTTTATTGACAGTTAAACGAGATGTCGTCAGTCGCGTCGTAAGATGGTTAATTTCAATTTTTGTCGCCCACTTATTTCACACTTCCCTGGCTCAGCCCTTAACAGAATTTTGATGCTTATTATACTTATGCGTTTGTTATGTCTGCTCTGCGTTGTTGTCCCTTCCTTTGTAGTCATTAGCGTCAATTTCTCTTTTCTTATTCTTCTATCGACAATTTTACTTTCCTTTTTTATAGTTGGCAATCATGTGCAACCATTTTTCTCCTTTTTTCCGGCTGTCACTCCTAACTTTCCTAATTTGTTGTTGTTAAACGCTGAAAGTAGAAATAAAATAGCAGAAAAAATGTATTAAATTAGTTGAATTTTTTTTGTTATCATTTCTTCGGAAGTTGTATTTCTTATTTATTTTCTACGTTTCGTTATTTGTATCTTTGTTTTTTTTTTTCTTTTAACTTTTCACCCAACAGTTTTAGCCAATTTGAAAGTAATAAGTTGTGACATTTGTTTTATCTCATCTTGTCACCATTGCATGGGTTTTTTATAGACTTTTTTTTGCTTTTGTTTTTGTTTTTGTTTATTTCTTACTCTTGCTTAGGATACTCGTGTGTCCTTGTATCAAACATAAATATTTTAGTAGTTTCCATTTTCCCTATTTTTTTTCCCAATTTTTCTTTATTTTTTGTTTTTTTTTTATTTTAGTCCTTTTTGGAGAAGTGTCAATGGCATTAAAATGACGTGAATTTATTATTTGTTAAACAAACAGATTTAGAAAAAATATATTATGTCTGTGATGTGCATAGATATTGTGGCTTTTATGTTATATTTGTGGTTTATAAATAACAAAGAATGTGGATATTTGTCATTTGATATTTGAAGGAAGGTATCCTTTCTAACAATAGACAGAAGAATATGAACAAGGATTTTCTGTGTTTGTAAAAAGTATTTTGATAACACAAAGAAGGCAACGATAACCAGAGAAATCTTAGATTTTTCGGTTCAAGTCATTTGCATTTGTATTTCACATTAAAAACCAACAAAATCTAATTCATATTTTGGAAACATATTTTTAGTATCGTCAAGAGATTTTTTATGGTTAGTAAAAATGTATATCAAAATATAATATAATATGATTTGTAATATATAGTGAATAATATAAATAAATTTGATTTAAATTCAACTACTATTGATCGTTTATTTTATACACTTACTATATTCTATTCCACGCCTCTTCCCCCCCTGAGCCCACGCGAACTGTGGTCCATTATAAAACAAACAAGACTGGGTATAGACCACAAGTCGTCACTTGAGTACTGAACTACTGGACTTAGTAGACATGCAATACAAACTAATTGGCTACAGACCTAACGCCATCAGCCATTTATACTAATACACTCATGCTCTATAAAAATACATTAAAAATAAAGTATGTAAAATTTAGTTAATCAGTTAATAGAATGCTATGTGTTGAGAGTTGAGAGATTAGATTTTAACTGATTGGAAGAAATAGAATTAGATACAAGGTCATAGTATTGATTGTAAGATTGACATAAAACACGAAATAGATCATGCTACAAATAAGTAGTCTTACAGTTACCAACAAGAATAGGAAACCCGAGAAGGAACATTAAAATTTCCTCAAGCAAGGATGGGGAATAGATGCTGCCTACAATTAGTTCTATGACTGAATAATTTCGGGAGGCAGATTAATTTAAGACGGCATTGGAAGGTTTTTATTAAATTACTTTTGAACGGACTCAATACTATCACTATACTTTTTAAACTGTAGATCCCATACACACGACCAAAGAAGTGAATAATAATTTTGTGGTATAAGAGGATCATTAAACTCTTTAGACCAACGTTTAATGAATCCTAATACACCTCTAGCTTTCCAGATGATACTAGAGATATGCGACCCAAAATGCAGCTTTGGATCCATCAACACACCAAGATCACTGAATTGTCTGACACATTCCAAAGTGTGATCATTAATGTGGTAGCTTTTAACAATTACATTTTTTACGATAAAAGGACATAATTTTACACTTGATATCGTGGACTTTGAGGTGGCATTAGAGTTGAAAAGCAACAAAGACGAATATTCCATTTATTATGGTTCACTTGATTAAGAAAAGTGTTAATTGTTTTCATTTTCCTCTTTAATTATTTGCAATGTGAATAGTTACAAAATGAAATCCTGCTTAAAAGTTATATGCCACTTAAATCAAAAACATTAAATAACCACTTGCCCCTGGAAGTATGCAGTAAAATATTTTCCATAATATAAAAATAAAAACATTCTTTAGAATCTACTCCTATTAAAACAAGAGTTTCTTAAGCTGCTTAAAATCAACTTGAAGCTGTTAATGAATCTTACATTTTATTATCAAGAGCTTAAGCAAATGACTCTTGGTAGTTTCTTTCTTTTTAAGGTTACGAAATCCATGTACATAGGAACTAGAACCAAAATAATAATTTTTTTTTTTTTTTTTTTATGAATAACAACCACACCAACAGTAACATAGGCTAATTTCCTTAATATAAAATAATTCCAGTATAAAAAGCCACCACCTCGAATTAAGCCCGTCAGATTTAATGAGGCTGCTAAATAATTACGCATAATTTTACACAATATAAATTTATAATACAAAATTAAGATGCTGATAATGATGATGTTGCTACTGGTGCTGGTGCTGGTGCTGATGCTAATAGTCATAATGCTGCACCAGGAAAGTAGCATGAAATGCTAATCAATAGCTTAACAGTAACAAAGATATGACTAGTAGTAGTAAAAGGTAGTATAATGTTGCCCGCAGCTTTTCAACCACTTTGGCTTAGGGCAGAAGCCACCACGTACACCACATTTCTACATATATATATTTTATTTATAGAAAACAACAACATTGTAACAATGTTAAATATAAATATGCTGAGCAGTCACAACATCACCAGCAACATCATCATCATAAGCATCAGCATCAACATCACCACCAGTAACAGCAACAGCAACAGCATCATCATCATCATCCATGTGCCAGCATTGCGTGGTACAACAAAATAAACGCCATGAATAATTAGACAAAAAATAAAAAATGATGTGGGCCAAGCGAATCACTCACTTATTTATTCTTTCTACCAGTCAACTCAACTGTTCTTATGGCAAGCGTTGAAATAAAATAAAATAAAATGAAATGAAATCTAATCCTAGCTGCCTCTGAGGAAAAGCAGCAGCTGTTATTATAATAGTGAAGGCTAAAAGTGTCGACTCTTGGTCTTATTGAATGTTCTACAAGTATGGGTGAATGTGTGGCAAATAGACAGAGGATCTCTTGATGGCGTCTCTCAGCGCACTTATTCATGTTTTCCTTTCTTATTGTTGGCCTATTTGTAATGCAAAAATAGTTTTTAAATAAAACGCAGCACGCGCATAATTTATGAGCTCCTCACGGACAAGTATAAAATGCCACTTAGTATTATTTATATTAATTTCGAACGCCAACTAGAGACAAGGCGTCGACAAGGAAGGCCCCGGAACATAAAGTATTGTAATATGACGCTGAATTAATTAATGCTTCTCAACTGAATTCTGCTGTGAAAAATGATATGAAAAAGGGAAATTGAATTTGGAGTAATATAATTTTTGATAAAGGTCAAGTTGGTCACGATGAATATGAAGATGAAAGCGAAGAAACCGAAGAAGAAGAAGAGGAAGGTTTAAGTAAAAACAAACGAGTGAAAATTGAGTGAGGAAAAGTTTCAAGATCAAAAATTTGATTTGTTGCTTTGGAAAATCCAGTGAAAGCTAAAAGTTTTCAATGCTTCAAGCAATACTTAAAATATGCATAATTCTAAGGACAATGGAATTTTCTTGTTACTCAGTCTAATCTTTTTAGCCTCTGCCGTTTCTTAGCTGTCATTCTTTTTTTTATTTTTAGGATGGTTTCGGTTTTGATTTGCTTTATATTAAAAATAACCATGAAAGTGTGAGAGACAGTCGACCTAAGAATGGTGTTTGGGTTATCCTACCAAAAACAAAAAAAAAAAAAAAGTTTCAAGGACAAGCCAAAGAGTAATTTTTATGAAATTAAGCACGAATCCTTAAGAAAGAAAGAGTTTACAAGAATAACAAAAGGAAAAAAAAAGGAAAATAATGATAATATGAAAATGAGACAAAGAAATAAAAATGGTTAAAGGATTTGTGGCACAAATTAATACAAATAAACGACGACAAAATAAATACATAAATAAAAAAAAGGATGTAAACAAAAGGAGAACAAGGAGACCCTTTCTAAATCCAATACTGGGGTGTTGAAATAGGTTAATGCTTTGATCGCATTTTAAATTTATGTAGACTGGAAAATTTGTTTGCTTCGGTTTTTTCTCCATTTTACTTCATTAGTAATGCCAAAGGTCAATGGGAAATAAGTAATATTGTAAGTTCAAAGAAGGAAATAAATATAAAAAATTAAATAGAATTTAATTATTTGAAATATGCATTTCATTCTTTGATGTCAACAAGAATAATAAATCAAAAAATTGGTATAAGAAGAAAGGAAAAATAAGGGTGACATTTTACATTAATAAAGGAAGTAAGTAGTTATTAACTGTTAATGGGACAGAAAATGGTAGACAATGGAATTTATCTGAAGGAAATCAAGAAAAACTTTTGTTTGGCAAACAATAAAAAATAAATTATGCAGTTTTAAATTTTAATCCTCTTATAAGATTTAACATAATTTCCTATTTATTTAACAATTTCAGCATAAATAATTAATCCATTTAAATTCTTTACACTTTGTTTATTCTAAGAACTTTATTTATTCAATTAATTTTAATATCAAAAATATTTTTTTAAGTTTAATGCTTTCAATGGCTTTACCACAAATTCTGAAAATCCTTTTCATCCAGTTTTTCTTATTTATTATAATATTCCAATATTCGACAGTTGTCTTATCTTTGATGATAAAATCATGCAATGACATCTTCCAGTTTCAATATTCAATCCACTCAAAGAAGGATATCAACTTTAAACACTTTACTTTTTTATTTTATTTTAGTTTATTTTAATGGAAATGTAACACATTGTTGTGGCTTTTTGTTGACAGTTTATGGTATTAGTGTCTGGATTATTGTAAAGAGAGCATTTAGATACACTAAACATTTATTATGCTTACTATCCTCTACCGTGGTGTGAATAAAATGTCATATTTATTTTATGCAGATGCATGCAACACCAACTCAATAATCAAATAAAGAGAATAAGTTAGTATATTATATGATAAGATTTATTTTACCAGAATTTGATGGAGACTTATCAATCCGGAAATCAGAAATTTCTTATGTAAGCTGAAGGTACATTAAGTTTGTAACATTATTTGCCTTGGCATTACGCTCAACTTGAAGAAAGAGAATCAAAATGAACATCCTGCTCATATTTATAATTATCATCTTATGGCTTCGTTAATAGAAGTACTTCTATCTAAATTTTTATACTCCTATAAATTGTGAGCTGATATTCTTTCAAATAGTGTAGTAGCAAAAGAGTATCTAATAGTCAAATTGATTCGACATTTTTTAGTTGTTTACTTTACATCTTATTTTCTTAAAGCCCAAAGCTTTCATAAACAGCTTAAACTTATCAACGCCTCTTTAAACTTTCCAACTAAATCCGAAGATGAGCCCAACAACAGCATTGTGCTTATTGCATGTGTGATTTAAACTCACTCCCCTACTGCCCTGGTCGTTATTCACTCGTCATACATGCATACATACATACATTTTTGTTAGTGAATTTTCGTTGGAAAAGTCCCTAAACAAGCATGTAAAGCCTTTATCAAATATATATTTGTGTTTGCTATGTCATAGTACAACGGAGGGAATTTCGTTGGCATAATTTTTGTCCAAAAATATTTTTTTATATTATTTTTTCCTTTACCAAAAAAAATTTCACATTTTTTATGCTTCAAAAATAAAATAAAAAAGGCTAAAACTACAGTCAACAAAAGTCAAATTCAAAGTTTTGAAAAATGAATAAAAAAAATGAAAAAATGGAAGAGAAAAATATTTAGTTTTTTTTATGCTTATTTTTTGTATTTTAGGTCCTTTTTATGTTAAGTTAGCCATAAACTATGACCTCAGCACAACATGACGTATGCGCAATATTTTATATTTTAAAAATAAACATATAACACAAGTGTTCTGTTGTTGTTCTAAGCTGCTGACTGAGTTTTGATTATTTAATAAGAACAACAAAAGAAAAAAAAAAAAAATTATTAAATGAAAAACTGATTTTCCTTTTTTATTCATTTTTTGTTTTAAAGCATTTTTTTTATTACTGTTATTCGTACGGTATTAAAAGTTATTGCTTTTGGTCAATGTGAAATTTATAGTGAGCGCGAGCTTGCACAAAATTTTTGTATCTGTAATAAGCTAAGAAGTGAAAGTACAAAAGCGGATGTTGTTCTGTTATTAGTGTGTGTGTGTGTGTGTGTGTGTGTGTGTGTGTATGGCTATGTATTTTTGTGTATGTCTGTACTAAGCAGATTGTGCTACGTGCAGCTTAAGCTGACTTGTCGCTTTTTAATGTGTGTTATGTGTAGTTGTTGTTAGTGATGTGTTGTTTATTCCTTATTTATACGCTTGCTGCTCAGCTGCACATTTACCAACATCCTTCAGTTTACTCCTTTTTATACTACTTACATGACATACATATATATTTTCAAAATATAAACGTATAAGCTTTCGATGGCAGAGACGATGAAAATGAAGATAAAAGAAAAAAAAGAAGGGAACTAAACTCAACATGACAACTTTATGTATGTAAGCGAAATACTTAAAAATAAAATATATAAGTCTTTTGTAAAAGAAACCAGGTCTTGCAAACTTATCGCAAGATGAATGGATGTCATGCCATTGTCATGACACACTAAATGCTCTCTTCGCGGCGTTTGTTTTATTATATTGTGAGTTGGTGATGCTGAAGCATCTGCTACTGCTGCTGCTGTTGCTGCTACTGTCTGTCACTGCCACATGAACAACGCAATTTTGTGCTTGTTTACTTCACTGGCAATGGCAATAGCGCAATGGCAACAAAAGGAGCCGAAGGATTCATAGGAGTCGAATGTCACTGACAGAAGGTTGGTTGCTTGGTTAGTTGCAAGTAAGCAATAAGAATACAAAAAGAGGACAATGTTAAGTAATTACGTAAATGGATTTTTGGCTGTTGCACGAATTTTATATACTCGCGTTTACCGGATTAAGAAACAACAACATTGTACTTCGGTAACAAAAAGATTCTTCATGAATGAGAAAAATCTACTCACTCTGAATCCTATTTATCAACCTCCTTCCACACCATCATGATGAGTTTCAACTAAAATAAAGAAAAGAAAATCATCTTGTTTAGTCAAGCGTAAGCATTTCCATGATTTACTGAAAAATGACATTTTAATCAACCGCTGATTGAGTTTTACAAGAGCAGTAACAAGAACAGGAAGACACAAGGGACCAAAACAGGAGCACGCACATGAGAGTACAAAAGAAATTCTTTACTTACTGTGGTTTGCCAGTTTGTCAATATGGTATATAGTATGGATACGTTACATTAACATTGAATTAAGGTTATCAATGATTTTGTGATGATGTTTTTTTTTTTTTCTTGTTTGCAAAATAATTGAAAAAATGATACAAAGCAACGACAAGAAAGGATGTTTGATGTGGATATACTATGTGATGTCAAATTTCTTTAAAAAATAACAGAAGACTATAACAGACATATGGATATTTGAAAAACTTTTTATACACACGTAATAGGATGTTTTTACTTGTATGGGGAAGATTGTATGAACACTGATTGACTTATCAAATTATCAATGAGGGAGATTCCATAGATCTTTATACTACATTCATGTGTACATATGTGAATTGAATAGAATCTTCTTTAGCAATCCAATAGATAAGTAAATAGAAAAAAAAAAAGAAAAAAAAATTGGGGGAAATGTTTTTTGTATCATCAAAGATTTAAGAAAATCCCTTAAAGAAATGTAGAAGAAAATAAGTTTATTGGCATTATACAAAATTAAATTTAATCAACTGATTTCTTATGCAAGTTACTTTAAAGCAAAGCACCACTTAACAGAATCTTTGTCAGATGTACAAACAAATGACTTAGTTGGCAGGTCTATAAACAACTTTGAATTTGTTGCTATAGACCAAACCTCTCCTCCTTCAGTAGTGATGAAGAAGTCTTGCAAGTAATTAGTTGACTACTGATCAATAAAGCTCCTGGACCAGATCGAATACCAAACGTGTGTATTTAAAAATCTATCCACTGTCACACTGAATTACCTCACATGATATTCAACCTATATATTCAGAGAAAGCTATTTTCCAAGTGTGTGGAAAATAGCAAAAATTATTCCCATCCATAAGCAAGGGAAACCATCGGACTCTCCAACAAACTATCAGCCAATTAGCTTGCTTTGTGGCTTTGCTAAAATATTTGAGCGTGTTATAAAAAGCAGATTGAATCTGCACTGAACTGCAAGTGACATATTATCAACTATACAGCTCGGTTTTAGGTTTCATTTCAATGAATAAACACCATTCCCTGGAAAAATTAACCAGCTATGTGAAGGAGGATTTTAATTCAAAAAAATCAGTTGGCTGAGTTACAATAGATATCGAGGCGGCTTTCGACACAGTAAGGGGTTCATCCACAAGTTAAATCACATTCGAGCACCAACATTCATAGTAATAATCCAATCCAAAGTTTTTTGACTGATCGCTTTTCCAGGATTTTCATGGATGGTACAAATTCAAAATGTAAGCTGATATGTGCTACAGTTCCTCAGTGGTTCTACACTGTACAACATATTCACCTTCGACATCCCATCTTCAGGGACATTAAGTTTTGCTGACGACACCTAAATTTACAGCTCGAGTGCAGCCTTTGATGAAGTTGCAACAGCCCTGCAAGAATCGTTCGATTGTCTTGCGATGTATTTTAAATGCTGGAAAATTAAAATTTACTCCAAAAAACTAGTGAAATTTTCATTAAAAGGAAGCCTAACGAATGTCATCTACCCAGATACTGCTTGCAACTTAACAATGAACGGATCCCACGGGTATATATGGTTCCGACGTTTGGGTTCTGTGTACAAAAACGCACAAAAACAAACTGCAAATTGCGCAAAAAAAAAAAAAGTGAAAATGCAATTCTAAAAGGGAATAAAGCAAGATTGCATTGAATTGAATTACTAATGTAACTAATTAGTTTATTTTAAATTATTGCTGTTTAATCTTAATACTTGTGCTGATTTTTAAAAGAAATTAAATTCATAAGTTACAAATATTTTATTACAATAATCAATAAATAATAATCATAAATATTCATTGAACATTTATTAAAAAATTTTCAATATTTTCTTTGCTTTTTTCCCATTTTAAAAATAGTAAAACATTCAGTGACTCAACATTTTGATCACGTACTATATTTGACGATTTTTTATTTATTAAACCATAACTTTTTTAAAATAAAGTCAATTTACCTCAAATTTGAAATTGGAAACAACAATATTATTAGATTAGATTAGGTAAAGGGTGGGAATCAAATTACACCTAGTCACTAATGGACCTATTGTGACAGCCATATTGATCATAGTTCCTCCGAAATTCTATTGTTCATGAGGAACTCCAGAATTTGCCTGGGAGATAAACCTGATATATCGATTGGTTCCAGCTACTGGAATCCCAAGTATCGGAGTCTTGTCCATATCAGACCCTCACAGTCGCATGCTCTGCAGTTTCCCCCTCTTCATTGCATAGTCTACAATTGCCGTTATTAGTGATGCCCATATTGCATAGGTGCTTCAACACTCTGCAATGACCTGTTAAGAATCCCGAGATTATACGTATGCCTCTACGTGTTAGTCCCAGTATTTCTCGTTCTTTTGCTAGAGCTGGTTGGCATAAACATTTTCGCTACTCTGATATTGTTCGTGCTGACCCAGTATTGATGCGAATTTATAATCAGTCATTTTTCGATGTTGGACCTAGTGGAGCTCCAAGGCAGTCCACAGAACGGGTTTGGTCCATTGAGGACGTTCTTAGACCCTTCGTGGCGAGTTCATCTGCCTCTTCATTCCCAGGGTACCCGCTATGTCCAGGTATGCAAATGAGATTGATATGGTTATTTTAGGTTTATGACTTAAGTAGTATTAGACATTCCCAAGTTATCTTCGATTTGAATTCAAAGGTGTTGAGTGCGTGCAGAGCAGCCTTACTGTCAGAGTGAATAATTAATTAATTCCTCTCTGATACATAGTTCTATGGCATTTATTTCTGCCTGGAAAACTGAGTTCTCTCTCCCATGCTACAGGATATTCGCTGCCTAGGGATTTGACCTTACTCGTTCTCAATCTGTCCTGTCCGGAAATGTAACTTTAAAGTTTTTATGAAAGTTAAACTTCGTGGAGCAAAGGTCGCTTATGGTAAGGTTGGCTCCGCTCAGGTTAAGTTCATCCCTTAGAGGGAATTTATTGAGATTAGCAGAGTTTGTTTCTTCATATAGTGGAATGAGCTTGGCCAAGAATAGCATTGCTTCCTTCTTTATAAACAGGTGGATTGGTGGTATATTCAATAGTGTCTCAAGGGCAGCTGTTGGGGTTGTCCTCGTAGCACTAGTTATATACACAAAAGCCAGTCTTTGTACTCTACAGATTTTCAACCTTGCAGTTCTTCTTTCTAGTTTAGTATACCAGACGGGTACAGCGTAAAATATGATCGGTCTGGTGATGGCCGTGTATAGCCGCAATATTATACTATTTATGAAAAAAAAGCTGACTCTGACGACACTTATGATGTCAGTACTTTGTATATTCTCCTTTTGCCTTATTAATAGCATTAATTCAAAATAGTTAATCTTTTTATTTCCTAAACTTTTTGTGGAATAAAATAAATAATAAAAATATTTCTATAACTAAAGTTCTAGAGCATTTTTGATAACATTCAATGCAAAGCTCCGAGGCAGTCAACAAATTTATCACATGGATTCTTTAAGCGTAACTAAAAATTCATCAGAATGAAAATGAATTACTATGATTTGTAGAGCAATATCACAATTACCTACATGAGATTACCATTACTCATCTGGGTCTCAGAGCATTGCATCACCATATAAATTAACAAAGAACTTGGATTATTACGGATGCCACTATTAACCTGTAAGTTCTTGATAAATGAGGAGGCAGAAAGGGTCTAACTATCCTTGTATACTTACAATGACTAGACTTTTATGGTTAGTCAGAACTACCTATTCGGCATTACCGCCATCCCACAAGTGGCTTTTGCAGAAGCTGCCTGTTACTTCCTTTGGTGAATTGTTGTGCATTCAAAAAAAAAAAAAAAAATTAAATTACTACGTTTGGTTGATAAAAGTATGAATTTATAATTTTCAGGGTGTCTTTAAATAATTTTTAATTGTTCAGGTTGGGTCCCATGAGTATAGGATACACCGTGTCAGTGGCATTACGGCGGGCCTTTAATTACCTAAATAAGCAGGTCTTGGTACCGAGTATTACGAGTAATTTAAATATCAATAGCCAAATGCGTGCCAATTTGTCCAATTCATATGGCACTTAAATACAAATAAACATGGAAAAAAGACTTTCTTTTAAAAATTGATAATAATATTATTAAATCATTCTAATCTGATCTTATTTAAATTTCAAGTTACGACCTCAAATTTCTTTAGTAAGAAGATTTGTACCCAACATCTCTGTTGTTAATTGTTCAATTTATATTGATCTCATCGATCAGTGGTTTTACACATTTAATGTATTTTAATCACATAGTAGTTTTAAAGTCCTTTTATTGTTTTTTTGTTTTTTTTTTTGTTTTTAACTGAATATATTGGAAAAGTTTCAATATTACAAAACTTCAACCAAAAGATCGTTTCTGTTTGTTATAAGCAAATCTTTCTAATATTTGGTTCCTATTAAATATATACAAAGAATAATAGACATAGTAGCTATAATGATGACTATAAATTCAATATAAACTTTAATAAGGGCAACCATTTGATTTTCATATAACAATTTTAATAATAGCAACTGTTAAGCTACATCTGAATAAATTCATTTTAAAGTTTTAAATCTTTTTCATTTGACATTTCATAAGAAACTTTAAGTTTGGTAGACATATTAGTACGAGTAAGTCACACTTAGCAACGGAACAAACGCTTGAAGACATAATTAATTGACAAGACAAGGCATTTCCCATAAAAAGTTGCTACCATATTCTATAGAATGAAAATGAAGAAATAAATGTTTTTCACATTTTCTTTTGTACTCTTCAAACAGCAAACAAATATAAATTGCAATTTCCTTTAAAAGCGACAAGCAAAACGCAACTTCTTGTCGTTATTAAAGGAAAACAAGAAATAAATGCCATAATGCGACAATCAGTAGGGAAGCAAAGCAAAGCAAAGAAAGGATAATAAGGACGAGGAATATCGAACGACTATACACTCATATATTTTTATATAAAGACTATTGAACGGGAGAGTAGCAAAGAATCACAATGGACGTTAAGATGTCAGGCTGTTTTAATAATGGTAGCTGCTCTGAGCAGCACTTGAATTAGAATTAAATGCATCCGCATTAACATCAACAGAGCAACTTGAACGCCAATAGCAAGAATCATACGACCATCATTGCCATTGACTTTAACAACAATGACAACAGCAACAACGACAACAATACCAAGAACAATGTCAATAGCAACACCAACAATTACAACAACCATGATAGACATTGTAATTGTTGATATCAACACAAAACAAAACAAAACAAAAAAAAAAGAAGCAGATTAAAGCAAACCAAACCACGTAAACACCAAGAAGTTGTAGATTTTGATGAGGAAGTGGTTAGAGGCACAATAAGAATCCATGTTCAAGGAACCAAGCGCACATTTTGCAGCACTTGACACTGACATTTTGACAGTAATGCTTTGGAATCCTCCACACTTTTGCCTTACTGAAAATGTACAATATTATAGTATAAGTGCCATGCAATCTCTTTAAGTGTTTGTGCTTGGTTTGGCTTCCAGCTGATCCCCCTAACCCCCCCCCCCCCACATCACTCACAAACTCACAAGAAACCCATAATGCACCCAACGTACTTCCGTTTAAACAACACTTGCGTGTTACAATTGCCAATGCGTAATTCAGCGCTTCTTAAACTTTTGTAGATTATGGACCTCATCACCTTTTCTAAGACTTAAAATTTTTGTATTATCAACGAGCATTTGTAATAAATACTGATGAAAATGTTGATAATGAAGTAAAGTTATAAACAAAATTCTTTTGCAGGCCCCGATAATAACACCACGGACATTTAAGGTTCCATTGGCAATAGATTTCAGAGCCGCTGGCTTACTTCAATAAGTAAGAATGATGGAATTCATTTGACTGAAACTTGAACTGGCCTCCAGCCTCGGTTGACCGCAACACTTACGCACACCACTCTTATGCCTTCTTTGACACTCAGTCAGACTGACTGAGTGTCGTCGTCAGTCATTTGTGCTTTGCAGTTGTCCGTCCGTCCGTCCATCCTTAATGTCAGTAATTCATTTAACTTTGTGCATGTGTACCTCATGCATATAAATGTATACATAGTGAGTCCTCTCAAGTTGCATCCGCAAGTGCGCTCGAAAGTATGCAAATTGTTTTTCTATTCTTAATAATTTCATACACAAGTTGCGCGCGAACTGCAGTGTAAAATTTCTAAGATAAGCAAAAACTGTGTATGCAAGAGTAAGTGTTTTTATTTTTTCATTTATGTGTATGCAAGTGAATGTATATATATATTGTATGTGTGTGTGTGTGTGTGTGTGTGCGTATTTGCATATCTCTATATTATTTGCTTAAACAACTAAACACACTCTACTGCTTTGTCCCTTTACAATTTTCCAAGTCGACGACACTGAGGTCAACAAGTCTCTACATGTTGACATGGTCAAGGTTATATGAATATATTGTGTGGGTGTGCCAGCAATGCGTCAGAGCCTGGATTTTTCCTCTTAAGCAAGTAGTTATTTTGCTATTTCAGTGCTCAACCCCTAAATTTTAGCTTGTTGTTTTGACTTTCCTCTTTTGCAGATTTAATTGTACAAAATATAAAATTGGAAGAAATTTTGTCTTATAATTAAAGTGATAAATCAAAGGATTATAGAGAAAAAAAGAAGAAGAATTTTAAATATGTAATTATTTCTTTGATTTTTCTCTTTTTTTTAATTTTTGAAAAAAATAAGCAAATATCCGAGACATTTTTTCACTTTGAGAAACCATTTAAATTTTGCTAAACTTGTAAAGATTTTTCACGGCACTGATAATTTTCGTTATTTCCAATGTTCATGGGGGTCCTAAGAAGAAAATGCATTTCTCTTGATTCGAAATACCTTTGACATCAGTTGATTGACATTTTCTTGTAGGAACATTTTCTTTTTGAATTGTTGCATTCCTTACATCAATTCCATTTTTAAGTGTTTTACTTGCTAGTATTTCTTTTATTTTAATTTCCGTCGAACCTATTTTACTTAATTTTATTTCACTGATTTCTGATCCATTTAATGTTGTTTTACTTTCTTCTTCTGCTTCGGTTCTACCTTCTTCTGTTGCTTTACTTATAATCGTTCCACTTGTTTCTAATCCACTTAATCCTGTAACTTCATTTTCTTCTGTTCTACCTATTGGTGCTTCATTTATGAGAACTTTATTTACTCCATCATGGTTTTCTCCTTCACAACGTAATTCAACATCACATTCTTCTTCATTCAAATCCTTTAGATTTGCTCTACTTTCATGTAAACTATCAACTTCCGTTCCATTCTGTTCTTTATCACTTACTCTTGGTCCAATCGGATTTTCTTCAGCTACTACTTTTGCTTCATTTACACTTTCTTCATTTAATTCAGCCTGAATTATTGTCGCCCCACTTAATTCTCCTACCCTTAATTCAGTTCCTTCAACACTTGCTTCAGATTCTTCATTCTTCTTTTTCTCTTCATCTAGTGCCTTCATTTCACTTGCCAACACTTCTAACATCATTTCCTTTTGCCGTCTCTTATGATTTTCTATAAATTCATAATCTTCGGGTAATGGATTGACACCATCCTTGTGGAAGAGTGTCTTCTCACCATCTCCCCAGGGAAATCGCTTTGTGCGACGACACATATATTCATATTTGACCAATTTTGGTGTTTGTTTCTTCAATGACTTTTGTTCTTGATAAAGAACATTTAAGAAGCACATTCCAATTAGGGGAATACCAATAAAGATCGAATAACGTCTCCAAACTTCATTTTTACCTTCGATCGGTTCTGGATCTGTGATAATAGAAACAGTATTCTTCGATACATTTTTATTGGCACTTGTCAAGTGAATTTGTCGATGAAGTGCGTAATTAAATTTTGTTAACATTTTACGTTAATTTTTCTCGGTTATTTCAAAGCGATGAATGCGTGAAATTTTATTTGCTAATTTTTTTCATATTTTTCTTTAAAATAAAAATAAAAATTGTAGGCTTTTGTTCAAATTGAACTTTGGTAATTTTTTAATTATGTTATTGGCATTTTACTAAAATTTTTATATAATATTTTGTTACTAACTAAAATAATTTTCAAAAATTAGTTTCATTTTGTTGAACAAAAATATCTAAGCCAATGTGACTTCAAATCAATTTTTCCCTCGAAAAAGTTCCTTATCTCAAAATGAAGACTTGTGTAGGGGAGCAGAGCAACACTTCCTGTTTAAAATTAGGGTTTTTATTAGATTTCAAAAAAAAAAAACATCAACAGAGATTCGACATTCAATGTTCCTTAATCCTTAATAAACTCCATAGAAATCTGTTTAAATTACATGATTTAAATAAAGGAAAAAGAAAACAACTCTTAAAAGGCAAAGCGAAAGAAAGAAAAAGGAAAGATATAAATAAGAAAAACAGAAATGTGCAATCAAGAATTTTTGATAGAAAATCAACTACAAAATGCCTTTGGCTATAAGCTTCATTAAAAACGGCAAAGAACTCAAACTGAACAAAACTGATCTGAATGAAACCGTACATGACCTGCTAAGAATAATCAAAGTGAGAAATTGGTGGTAGTCTTAAAAAGGGATTCAATATGTAAAAACAAAGAAAAAACAATTTAAGCTGCAAATTGGCAACAATTCACACACAGACACACAAATACACAGTACATATTGTTTGTATGTATGTGTATTCAGAGAAAACAAAATTTAAGCAAATAAATTATGCCCAACACCAAAATTTGTACCAATTTTTAGGCCTAAAAATGGAATGAAACAAAACCAAACCAAAAGGCAAAAAAAGGTGTTCGTTTGGAAAATAAGGCAAACTACGAGTAGAAAAACAGAATAACTAAGAATATACGAAATGAAAAAAAAAAAGTAAAAATTATTACAAAATTCCAAACCTGCGGTCATGTCACGTAAAAAATTACGAAAACACTTTTGTATGTCAGAAAAGAAGAAACAAAATAAAAAAAAAAACGTAAAGAAGCAACAACAACCATAAAAGCCGCAATGTAATGTATCGGAAAAATATGTGTAGAGGCATTTGAGAAATTTTTTGAAATACCTAAAAGTTCGGGTGAGTACAGAAAAAATAAAAAATTGTTGGTAGGGAAATGCCAAAATAAGAATGTTAAGACTATGTGAATACCAGAAAGGGTTCGACATGAAGAAGAGCAAAAAAATAGAAATTTAAATTAAAAAAAAAAAAAAAAAAACTCATTGAAAGAAAAAGTTGTTTTCTGCAGGGTATTAGCTATGGAATGAGTAGAAAACTTTATTAAAGTAATGAGTATTATAAATATAAATATGTGTCATATTGTTCAGTTTGAGTTATGTCTCTTTGAATCAGTTTAAAAAAGCATAACTAAACCGAAAATCAGAGACTTCACACGATAAATATTGATATAATCAGTACCCGTTCTTTCATAATGGAAGTTTTAGTCACACGTTTTCGATATTTTGACTTAAAAATTTTGTACATAAATAGTGTAATCTGAAGATCATTTGTCGTGGTTACGATCAAATCAATACCTTATATATATATATATATATAACTTGATAATATAAAATTATTTTATTATTGTTGCCCATTTGTATAACCTCGTAAAACAAAAAAACTTGTGAATTGTGATTTGTGATACTATTATGAATATCATGTGAAGTGTATATAAAGTTTGATGAGACTAAACTTTATTTCTTTTTCTCGTATTTCCTCTTTTTATTTATTGTTTTGCCATTTTTCATTTCATATATCTTGTCTTACTTATTGTGTCTTGCCTTTTATTTCATTTTCATTTCATTCGCTTATTTGATCGTTCAGGTATTTACATTTTTAACCCTTTTGGGCCTAAAGAAAAATAGAAACCTCAAACCAAAACATCAAGAAACCAAATGAAAGCCAAGCACCACACATGTGTTTTTTGTTTTCGGTTTTATGACTTTATTTTTGTTTTGTTTCCTATTTCTTGTTTTTTCATTTACACAGACACATTGAAACAAATGCACATGTGTACACATAAAAAATGTTTGTGGCAAAAGTAACTACGTAACTGTCAAGAAAATTGAAATGCTACAATTTAATGCACATAATTTGTGCCAAGTCTCTTTTTCGACTTTCTAATATACGAGTGAATTGATATTGACTTAGGACAACATGACTGACTCTCAGTAGCCTGTAGCCTGCCCAGCAGTGAGTTGACCCGGTTTATTGAACCTTATTGAATCTGTCGATGACGAGAACGAACACGAAAACGAAGAGATGTCATGACTAAATGACTGAATACCTTTTACATTCTGCTTGCCTTTTTTGCTTGGATGCCTTGTTATTTTGTTGCCTTTTTACGATTGATGGATTGACTTGTTTTCCTTTATTTAATTTTTTCTATTTTTTTTTTTTTTATTTTGTTGTAAGCCATTTTTCTTATCATCGTTTTCAGACTTGTTAGCTTTGTGGTCGTTGCCGTTCTTTCTTTATTTTATTGGCATCATCACATAATTTAACTTCAATTGAAAGTTGTTGTGGTGCAAGAAAAAAAAGTTATACAAACCTTCTAGCAAAGTTCTATGCATCCAACGTCACAGTATATAATCAACCAGCATCCTTTGGTTTTCTTGTAAGGTGTTGAAGGTTTCTTTTTCTTTTTACTCTCTACCAAACACAACATGTGACATTGCTATTTTACGTATTTTCAAACACGAATTCAACAATTTGAAAAGCCACTTTTTTGCTAATCTTCAAGAATTTGACATAAAAGTAGACAATTGTCGAATTCGATTTAATAAAACCACGCTTAATAATTATTTTTTTATTTTTAATTTAAAAAGAAATTACAATAAAATAATATTTTTGAGATTTTCTATGTTATCATTTTTCTTATGAATATCTGAAGAAATCTAGTAATAGGGGGAACTTTGTACGACATAAGAAACTGGTATACAAAACTAAAACTTGCAATCTTATGTGGGAATATGTTAATACACTTCACCAGCATTGCAAGTGGAATTAAATAGGTCATGTCGGATGTATGCAAATTACCCTCCTTTCCTTTTAAAAAAGGGACTACAATTTTTTATATGTATGTTTTCCATTGTCACAACTGTCTTATAAATTTGGTACATCTGTAGTTCTTCTTTAGAACATCAGGTCAAGTTTTCCAGCATTCGGTATTGACCGACTTTTCTTAATGTAAACCAATAATTCTAGCTCTTGATTCACTTATTCTTAACTTGTCAGAGCAACTTTATGGAGACAGCATAAGCTTCTTTAATGATGGATTTAAGCTCAATGATTGAAGTGTCTTTTCTTGAAAGCTGATAACCGAGTTTCCCTCAGCTTTTGATTACCAAGAGGAAGATTTAGATATAATGGAGGTTTAACATTCATAATGAATTCAGTCATAACTATAATAGATATATTTATATTCATTGTTCCTGATCTATCATGCAATAGATAATGATGGTGCTGATGTTGTGGCTATTGCTTCTAATGATGCTGATTATGATGTGTTGCATTGTATTTGTATCTTTTTGTTTGTTGAAGCATCTATAATTGCAATTGCATATGATTATCTTCACAATGATGGCATTGTTGTTTCTCTACTTGCTGATGATGGTGCAGTTCATTCGTAAGTAAATACAAATGTATAACAGGTAGAATACCATTGTTGAATTGATCTTGATATTTCTGCAATCTCCACCACTAGCAAAAGTTGCATCATCAAATATTGAAACATGTAATAAACTTTGTAAATTCAATGTCACCGACGACATATTTTATATTGTAAGTGCATGATCCAATTTGAGTACACATTCAGATTTAAAACTATCAATTATGAATGAGTCGATGTTAAAAAATTTCATCGCATCATAACATCGTCATTGTGGTGGCCAAGCAGCTCAAAAATTACTTGTGAGAGAGAAACATAATTTTAAAACGAAAATCACCACTTTTATTCAATAGGAAACAGTTTCAGTGACAATGCATGAGGTCCTATATAAGCCAAAACATATTAATTTAGTCTGCCACTGAGTTGATCTAATCAATTGTATAGTATAAGAGTGGAGCATTTTATCTTTTTAAATCATTAGTTTTCTGAACTTTAATTATTTTTTTTCTCTTTAAATATTTGGAGTTTATATAAACCGAATCAAAATAAAATAAACATATAATAATTCTATTCAAAGAAATATTTATTATGAATGAATTAAAAACTTAAAGCAAAATCAACGAAATGCAATAATATATTGTAAGTACATAGTAAGAAAAAGCATGGAAAATGGTGAGTTGTCAGTGTCACTTCATTGTGACAAATTTGAACACAAAAAACAAAAAAAAAAAATAAAAGATAAAATAAAAAACCTCATAACACAAAAACATATTTTGCACTTAAAATATTACAATATGGTAAAAATGAAAATGCAAAAACAGAAATGCAAATGTCATAGAACAAAACAAGTAGAATGAGACGAGAAAATAATGCAAAAGTGGCAAACAAATGCACTAACGCCTTCAATGCGCTTACAAACAATCAAACAAATGTACTAACACTCTCAAATACACAAGCACATACACATACATATACATATATAGATATATAGATACATAAGCAAATACATACATACTTAGATACAAAGAAATGTGAATGTTAGTAGCGCACAATAAATAAATGCATTCAATCCAACACAAATCGCGCTTTTGGGGACGCAGCTGTCGTCACCAACACCATCAAAACAATTTGCTCTGAGTAAGTGTAAATCCAACACATAAACACAGATATGCAAAGAGAGTGAGAGAGATACACACATATAGTCTTACAGATACAAATGCACACATTAATGTCGCTGACACTTGGTGATATTGCTCTGCCGCCTCATTTGTGAGTGTCTGGCAAATTTGTCGAGACAAAAATTGTATAAAATGCAAAAATTGTAAACAGCAAACGGAAAGCAAGAATATGTTTGCAGCAAATGTTGCAAGCAAAGGAGCAACGACGGAGGACAAATGGTGATTTGATAGTTTGTTTTTGAATAGATACTAGGGTTGGATACTTACTTAGTTTGGGTGAAGTAGAGTGCAGATGAACTGCAGTTCTTGTTTTACTCGCAGTTTAGAAAGGCGTTTGGTGTTACGCATTCGTTGAGTTAAATATTTCAAGTGGTTTTTGCTAGAATTTTCAGAACATTTCAAATTTCCAAGTGCATATTTTAAGGCGCTTTGCGATCTCTCACACTTTTTACAATTTCTGTTATAACAGCAGTTGTAGTTATGAAAGTAGTATTTGTAGTAGTTGTTGGTTTGTTGGTTTGTTGGTTTTGTAGCAGTCAAGCAAATGGATAAGAAGAACCTCAAACAAAAAAAAAAGAAAAAAAAAGAAGTACCAGTACTAGAAGAAGATGATATTGTGACAAGGACTGCATGCTTGAATGCATTATGAGATTGAATACTGTAATTCACATACATATACATATACATATAAGTATGTATTTGTACTCACTGCACAAATACTTGATTAAAGTAGAAAAAGAAATACTTCAAATGCATGAAATAAAATTGTGTTTGTGACATTTCTGCTTTGACATTACTTAAGATTCTTCATATTTGAGGTGATTAGGGGGTAGAGTGTGAACTGAATATTAAAGTCAAATAATGTGACCAGAAGAGCTCTATGTAATTGATCAATCTTCTGGTACTAAGTGTGAAGAGAAAAACAAATAAAGTTTTTGTAGATCGAAAAGTTTTTACAGAAGATATATAATAGTAAAAGAAGAATTTTCTTCTAATAGAACTTCCACTTACTAATTGTGTTAAAGTTGTGATGTAATTATTATAAGATTAATTTAAGTTGTTTTTATAATAACAGAAATATTAAAATATATATTAAAAAAAAAAAATAATAATAATAATAGAATTTCTTTTAAATATCCTGTATCATATATTCAATCTTCCTTGGTTCTAGGTGCCTTCTGAAAAATATAAAAAAAATTTTAATCTACAGAAGTCGCATTTGAAAAATGAAGGAATATAAGCAGATCATTTAAAAAAGTAGGAGTTCTTACTCCTGGTAACCAAATACCAATACCATAAAAGATGTTATTTATGGAAAATTGCAAAATGGAGACGTTGCAGAATCTGAAATACCTGAATGTTGTTCCCTTGGTATCCATTTACCAATATCATGTGATACTACTGTGGTCTACGTTACAAAATAAGAATCAGGAATAACAAAATGACAAAGTATATTCCCTAGTATCAAAATACCAAAACCATATAAGTCGCAATCTATTGATAAATTGCAAAAAGTGGAAATTCAAAAAGACAAAGTATCATTTATTAAGTAAATCTGAAAGTCATAGATTTATTAGCAGAAATGATGGAAGAGTCCTTTAGCTAATATTTGGAAAATTTAAAAGCCAGAAAAGGAAGATCACAATTCTGAGTATATTATGTGACACAACAGCTTCAAAAAAAAAGTTGTCGACTATCCTTTAGAACTACCATTCAGAATCCATCACTTGTTGGAAGTTCTCAGAGGGAAGAATGTCACCACCATCCAATTTACAATTATGTTATATATGATGTAGAACAAATAGTTAATAGAAAACAAAAATTTGTGTTCAATTACATTCTAACTACAATTGGATGTGTTTATAGTATATTAAGAATTTCTTGTATCAATAGTTTTGTTTCTTAATATCAAGAACTTTCCTCTAACTTATCTTCCGAATATTCAAGAAAATATTGACTTTAAAAATAAATATAAAAGTTCAGTGACCTTTTTGTGTCACTCACACATATCACATGTCACATATCTAACGCATTAAGCCAGTTAACAATTGCATTATATAAATTCATCCCTATTAAAACAACTACTGCATTGGATGCTTTCATAAGCGATCATAGAAAGAATATTTTAATCCCAAAGCGGAGCTTAACCGAACGAAACAAATCTAAAAGTTGCACATACGCAATGCTGAATATCCTCAGCCCCAAGCAGAGTTGGTTTTAGCTCTGTCCAACTAAAGTTTCTAATTTTTTTTTCTCCATTTTCTTAAATCATTTAAATCCCCAAACTGCAGTAGGAAAACTGATAACATTTTAGGTTGTATGAGACTAACAAAAGTGACAACAAAACTTACCATTATAGAATAATATCTAGATACATTTTATATTCTTGTTGTTGCTTTTGCTATTGTTGAACTAAAAGAAAATTGAATTTATGGATTTTTATGTTGAGTTCGTGTTGTTATTCTAGTTGCTAGTTGCTAGTTGATGTTGGCATTGGCATTGATGTTGGTATTGACGTTGATATTGGTGTTGTAGTTGTGTATCTTTCTGTTATTGGTTTTAGCTTTAGTGCAGTTGTCAATAAGATTCACTTTACGCTTAACTAGCATTTTACTTTATGTCACTTTTGGGAGTTGAAGATGATGTACAAAATCTAGTGTAAAAGTATTAAACTTATACAATCAAAAATTCCATAAAACATTTTTCCTTTTTTTTTCTTCTATATTTTAACTTATATTTATACCAAGTAAATTCAGAGTAAATAAAAAATTGAGTAGAAATATAAATAAATAAATTATGTAGCATGCATTCGTATTGAGTTACTTTAGTCGTATACGCAATTTTAGTTATAATACTTAGACACAAACACAAAACGTTTAAGATTCTTTTCAGTAGAAGTGGTTTTAAAACTCAATTTATTGCTAAAATTACCAAATTGTGACTAGGAATGCAAATAAAAATTAAATTTATATAATATAAAATTGTAAAGTAACAAACTTAAATTGTGCAACCCCATAACAAAATTCTCATATGTGGGGAAGTGAGTGAGTGATTATTAAATGCAGATAAATATCTGTGAGAAATGAAATTAAATAAAAATAATTAAAAAATAAAATTTCTAAAATAACAAGAAGATAAACGAATTGTAAAAAACTAAATAAATTATAAAAAATTACTTGAGGGGAATAAAACAAATGAAAAAATTAAAAAGGGTTCATTATTTCGAAAATAGAAAAGAAATAAATGAAAAGAATGTAAATAAAAAGGGTTGCAAATAACGAAGAAGTTACATGAAAAGGGTTAAAGTTGTAGTGCTCATATAAATGCAACTACAATATTTCATTAAGATATTTTAACAAATTTTGGAGCTTTCCATTTTCAATTTCAAAAATGCATGAAAAGAGTAATAGGAAACATAACATAAAATTCACATGCTTAAGTATTTTCTTATTTACATATAGTTAAGGTAAATTAAATCGTAGCGATCGGCAAGTGCTGTCAAGTTGCTTCTAGAGTCACCATCAAGACTTGGCTAAGGAAATTGGTGCTTGGAAATGTTATAGTGAAACTAGATAGTGATCTTGTGAATTTTATTTTGTTTATGTTTACGTCAGCTGTGCCGCCAATTCACCTTTTATAAAAATGAAATTACATTGATTAAAGGAATTTGCAACAATATATAAGTATTTTTGATGATATCCTCATTCTATCTAACTCTGTCGGTAGCAGGACTATCATTACTATGTTTTGTATGTACAATGCCAGTTAGGAGAAGAAAATGATGACACAAAACATTAGTAATCGGAATACATTAAATATAAGACCATATAAATAGATAATCTTATTAGTCATCGATATATGTCTGTCTAAAGTGGTAATGTATTTATTACAAACTATGTACATATGGCTCAGATTAAAGAATAAACTACATACATAAATAATTAAGTAACTTAAATTGATTTTTGTCAATTTCACTTATTGCATTTTATCTGAATTTATTGTCTTTAATGTGAATTTATTTATACATTCAAAAACTTTATTACTAACAAAAACATCTTAAAGTCTTTTAAGTTTAATCGAAAATTTGTAACAGAACCATAATCACATCAATCATAGTCATTTCATTCTTAAACAACATTCTTTCTAAGTAAATATTAGTGATGTAGCGAATATTAAAATAAAAAAATATATATGAGCGTCAGCAAAAATACATAACATAAAGTATAAATAAATAATATTAAGTATGTTAAAGAGAAAGCACATTAATTTCTTATTCTTTTTATCAGAAAATCTTTTGTAACTTAAGCAAGCCTTGCAATTATATCTGTAATCAGCATTCACTTTAAGATTTCGTATTAAAAATAAACCACTTCTCATTAGAAATTGGCTATCACTAGACTTGATAGATGAGTGAGGAGGCTTGTCTAACACTGAGTCTTGAAAGTGGCTTGTCGCCAGATATAAAAACTGAATATTCGCATTCGCGAATATGGATAGCAGATTTTTCGTCCATTTTTATGAAGGATATAGAATTCAACATTATCAGAGTTGGTTTGGATTAGATTATTAAAATGTATATAATGATTTTGAATGAAAATCAATTGAATATTTTTTTAAAACAACAAACATTATACAAAAACCGACGATAAAAATCATTTGTTATTCAATTCAAATTTTTCAAATTAGTTTTGTCGATTTTAATTGAAAGTTATTGCAAGAACAAGAACAAAATTTAAGTATTTTATTTTGACTGAACATTTTATTCAATGATTTTCTCTAAATAATCCTTTTTTATTGTATTATGAAAGGTATATGAATTTCAGTGTAATTGCAATTAAGTTTCCGTTTGTAATTAAATTATTTACAATTTATATTTATACTTTTATATTTGTCACAACTTTTGTTTGCTTTTCTTAACAAATGAATCATAATGCAATTTTTTTCACTAATGACAAACAAAACAATGAAATTAACAAAAAAATATAAGAGATAAATTTATATTTTTATAAAAATAATTTCTTCCAAAATAAATAAAAACAAATTTGCTATTGCAAACTAATTTCTGTATATTTTTAAATGGCCTCGTGACACTTGTTGTGAGCATTTGTCATTTGTTGCTTTTATGCATTAAAATAATTTTTTTTTTGTTTTTTTTTTTATTTTAATGAAAAAGTGCACATAATTTAAATTTAGATTTATTAGATTTTAAAAGTATGAGGGATAAGCAAGCAAACAACCATGAGATACTTTATAAGTGTGAATAATGACACATATGCCATTGTCAGTTAAGTAAACGCTAGATTACAACAGATTTAAGCATAAGAATGTCAATAAAATACTAATAAGAAGTCACCATTGAGGAGTGGATTAGGTAACACAGCCTTACCGCCCATTGTGATGCCTGAATATAGAAAGAAAAACAAGGGGTTTGGTGTGGGAGTGGGAATTATGGTAATCAAATTGTAGGTCTCCCTCAGCCTCTAAAACTAACATGAAGAATCTGCGAGCAGAGCAAGGTTTCCTAATGGTAATTTTGCAAACTGTCCACATCAGCAAAGAACAGTTTCTCGAGAAGACGGATTTATCTACCAAGAAGAGAGGGACAGTCACAAAGGAGATGATGAATTATCTCTAACTCTTCCCAATCTTCACAGCTATCTGTTGAGGAGTAAAACATTGTGAATTTAAGATATCAAATTTAATAAAAGAACAAAAGAAATTGGCAACAATCTTGAATGACATTTAATATTGAAATAAAGCAGACTTTTTATTCCTTTCTTTACATTGTTTTATGGGTTCAATCTGTTTTTCTATTATGTTTTCTATCGTATGTAGTTATGAAAAATATAGAAAACACAGTATCTACTTTGCTACAAGGGCAAATGTACAATGATATATGAAATGTCTGAAAGTCAATCTCAGCACGTTTAAATAAGGAATTCACCATAACCGTCATAAGATTTTGAAAATGAAGATTTGGTTGAAATAATCTTTGAGGGCCCCATGTAGCTTATTCACACAACTTGCCCTTTTTTTTTTGATAGATCACCCACACCTCAATTCTTTTGAAAAGTTTAAAAATGTAGATCCTAGGAAAGAAAATATTCTCAATCAAGAAATTTTTCATTTGTCTTAATGGGAAAATAACTTCATTTAAAAAAGATGGCTTTCATAGATTTATTTTAATCTCTTAACATCTATTATATTCCATTTCTATCAAAAATTATTGCCTCAGTTAATATTGTATATGACTTAACCTTTTTTTTTTTTTTATTGATGTTTGTACGATTATATACAAAACTCTTTTCTTTAGTGACATTTCTCCTCCTAATTTGTTAGATATTTGATTTAAATATATAATTTTCATCAATTGATTTAAAATATGAACTACACTTAACTAAATGAAAAGACAAATCCAAATAAAATAAAAAAACTTGGCTCAAAATTAAATTTTACTAATTGTATCAATAGGAGTCATGAAATAATTGGGCAACCTCTAATATACTTCTTTTATATTTTGTACATAAATTTAAAATACCATAAATATCATATAAACATATGAAATGAAATCAGAATGATCAATTCAAACTTTAAAACCCCAATTGAAACGAAATGTTTTGTTTTGTTGAAACTTAGATTATTTCTTTTATGTTATTAATGTTGTTAATAGGTCACGCATATTATTTATTTAAATATTTACATTAAAGTTTTATTGTAAAGACATATTGAGGCTCAATACAAATTACAAATCAACCACATTTTGGATATAAATGCAAAATATTTCCTCTAGAAAAACCATAAGGGACCTCAAAAGTATCACAAAGCATAAACCACATTTCTCCAATGGACAACTTGTCCCTCTATCGTGGCCAATTGCAGTCTTTTGACGTGTAAATCATATATGTTGGACTCTCGAAAATAATGTCAATCGTGCAACGATATTTTTTTTTGATTATTTCTTTCCTTTTCTGGGATTTATGGTTTACTTACTATCTATGAAGACGCTGAAACTCGTTGTATACGCATAAATTCTTCGAATATTGATGAATGGCAAAAAGTTTTGCTTGTGTATATATTTCTTCAGGAGATATTTTTAAGAGGTTTTCATTATGCATTAAATAAAACCAGTTTAAAAAGATTACTTCAAAAATTGTATGCAAAAATATACATTTCGAAAACTGAACATCCCGAACTTAATAAAGTGTTTCTGCAACAATAACGATACATGAAAGGTATTTTCTTTATATAATTATTGTTGGTAACTGTACTTATCCAGAATATGGTTCATCACACACATTTTTTATATCCAATGATACCTGCTTTCAATGTGTCTACTTTGTATATTCACATACCATTCAATATATAGTCTTTGGATTGGGCATATTGCAGATACAATGATTATAGGTGAGATGGCATTGGTAGCTGAGGTATTGATGCATCTAAATGCAAGTTATGTTCTGCTGCAGCAGAATTTATTAGTCGAAGCTGAAGATATCGTGAGTAATTGTGATCCAATGATAATGGCAAAGAAATGCAGACAAATGCTGGTGCGAATTATTAAGAAAAATGTGAATTCAAATACTTTTGCCGTTCAAGTGAAAGAACAATTCTCATTTCGTTTATTTGTAATATTCGCATTTAGCTCAACTTTGCTATGTATCGTTATATGATATTTACAGTAAGTTAACAAACACACTATAATAGCAATGAAATATTAGAAAAAAAAATTCATATACATTTTTTACTATTTTCAGAATCCTACTCGAGTTATTTTTATATTTTGGTTTGTCGCCGAAAAAATTGATTTGTTATTTATTGGCAATTTGGGATCAACACTTGAAACCAAAGTAAGTCGATTATAATAAAAAGTTAAGAAACAAATTTATTACTTTCTTTACCTAATTAGACTCAATTGGAAACAATTGATTTATAAATCAAAAAATACTACCGAGAATGTGAAATTAATTGTGTTGTCTGTTGAAATCAATTCAAAACCGATTTACTTAACTGGCTTCAAATACTTTCCAATCACCTTACAAACTATCTTAAGAGTAAGACAAAAGAAATACAACAGAAAAACAAAAAAATTGTTTTTATTTCTATAAAATTTGTTGTAGATACTTCAAGGTGCGTTTTCATATTTTACCTTCTTAAATTCAATGGGAAAGAAGTATTAGCAAACAGAATTGCTGATTTGAATTGGTATTGCGTTTATTTGCAAAGGGAATAATTGATTTATCTGGCAATACAATCATCAATAATAAACTATAAGAAAATATAATGTACAATGTGTATGATTGCAATATAACAGAATCTACTATTTGTCATCATCATTGGGAAGCTCAACATCTGCATTACTACAGTGGCACTAAAAATAATTGCAACAAGTTTATTTATTCATTTTAATTTTTCTTTTGATTTTTATTGAAATCAAAATCAAAATATATTTATTTTTATCTATATCTCCTTTGAAGTAATGAAGTGTTTGAACAATTAAGCTTATTGCCATATACTAATTAGGTAAATATGGTTGTGTTAGAATTTCATCAACTTGGTGGCATCTAATTATTCTAAAATGTATAAAATTAGTTAAAATGTTGCTTTTTGAATTTAAAAATTTTCCCTTTTTTTTCACAAACTGTTGATTTCCAATTAGGACACATATGTACTATGCAAATGGTCATGCTAATTTAAATATTTATAAAAAAGTTTCCAAACTTTAGCAAACTTTTGCTCTTATAAATTATATAGAAACCATGTGAAAAATACAAACGAAATGGTATATAAACTACATCAAGCATTTGCAATTTTTAGTTTATATTCAAAGTATTTGATCAACAGAAACCAAAAGTAATAATAAAAAGGAACCATGTACTATAGACCTCGATTCTCCGATGGTAAACTTATGCCGCTGTCATTGTTTCTTAGAATTTACCGACGTATAAATAACGTACGTTGGCCACTCGAAGATAATGTCAGCCGTGTTGCGAAACTTTTGGATTATTTCTGTGGATTAATGTTCTTTATTGTTTTTGTACTACATGAAGATGCTGTAATTCGTTACATACGTATAAATTTCTCGAATATTGATGAATGGCCAAAAGCTTTGCCTGTTTTCGTAGTTCTGTATGAAGTACATTTGCGAGCCTTATATTGTTTTTTAACGAAAACAAAGTTGAGGGGATTACTTCAAGAATTCTATGTGAAAATATATATTTCGGAAACTACATATCCCGAACTGAATAAATCGATTATGCAGAAATTACGATTGACACATGCCATAACCATTACATATGTAATAGCAGCGGCAGGCTTCTTTGCTATTCCCATCCAGAACTTGTTTACCCATCGTAAGGATCTTATGTTTCTAATGACACCTGGCTTCGATGTGACGCCTTTATATATTTTCATTCCTCTTACTTTAATGAGCGTTTGGTCTGGCATCATTATAAATTCAACGACTCTTGGTGAGATGATATTGGTGGCTGAGTTATTGATGCATTTAAATGCACGTTATATTCTGCTGCAGCAGGATTTATTAGTCGAAGTTGAAGATATATTAAATAAGAGTAATCCAATGACAGTGGCAAGGGAATGTAGGCAAATCCTGGTGCGAACTTTAAAGAGAAATGCGGAATTAAATCATTTCATAGAAGAAGTGGAAAAGTTATTTACATTAAGTTTATTTATAATGTTTTCATTTAGTGCAACATTGCTTTGTGTCTTATGCTACATGGCGTATACAGTAAGTTAATTAGTATAGTAGATTTATGGAAAATTAATTTAAATTATTTTCAGAATCCAACAGATGTCTCTTATATACTTTGGTTTTTTTCTAAATCAATTGATTTATATAATATTGGCAACTTGGGTTCAACACTTGAAACCACAGTAAATTAACTTAACTTAAGTAAAAGATTCAGAAAATATATTTACATATATTATTCCTTTCTTAAACAGACCGATAACATTAGTACTATGTACTATGGATGTAATTGGGAACAAGTAATTTATAAATCAAAAAATACTCTTGAGAATGTGAAACTTATGAAGTTGGTTGTATTGTCTATCGAAATCAATTCAAAACCGATTACCCTTACTGGCATGAATTACTTTTCAGTGACCTCGCAGACCGCCCTAAAGGTAAATGAAAAGAAACTCAATTAATTTTAATAATGTATTTATATCTTGTGTAGCTATTTCAAGGCGCCTTTTCATATTTTACATTTCTTAGTTCAATGAACGAGAAATAAATCTTTTATATCTTACACTACTCTTAACAAAAAAATTATAAACATACGACTGTTCGACTCCACATTCTGCACATATCTTATACTAAAAACAAAAAAAAAATAATATTAAATAAAAAAAAATAAAAAAAAAATTATAGTAATCATCATAATGAATATAAACAAAGTTGGATTACATTGTATAAATTTACTGATGCTCAGTCATGGTCAGAGCATGTAAACCAGACAGAAATTACATCTAACTTATATATTGTCAAAATTAAATTAAATTAACTATTCAAACAAATTTTAATAAATATAAATACTAACAGAAAATATCATTTACTAGTAAAACTCAAAAAAAAAAAAAATTAAAATATTTATTGTATTCGAACCTTAAATCGAAGCCGTTTAAGATGTAAGTATATAATTTCGTTTCTTCCAAAATGATCTTTCTATGCATGTCATCACCCTATCAAAACCGAATATTTTCCTTTAAATAATATACACCATTATATTGCTCTTTGAGATTGCAGAGTAAATATCAACTGAACTTCATTACTCCAACATTCCTTCTAAATATTGCATATTGGCTTTTATTTATATTTACTCGAATGTACTTATAACTTTCTGTGAAACCTCCTTTTTAATGGGCGACATAATATTTTGTGGAAAATTTTCAAGAGAAATTTCTACTTATTTTCTTTTTATATCAATACAGAATTTTGATGTCCTTTATGCGTCTCTTTTCATATCTGAAAACCAAAAGACAATCGTTCGATTCGTCGGCTTATTAAAATATTTATTGTGCTTCATGAAAAATGGATTAAAAATACAGAACAACTATACGAGATCTTAATATTATTATCATTGGCAATCTAAACGTCTTCAATATTACAAAGCTTCTAAAAATAACTTCAAGAAACTTAAACGCAATATTTCATTTTAATTTTTTATACTCTTCACGCAGTGAATAGTATTATAAGTTTGTCATGAAGTTTGTAACACACAGATGGAGACATCAGAGACCCCATAAAGTATATATATTCTTGATCAGCGCGACGAAACAAGTTCGTTTGTCCGTCCGTCTGTCTGTCTTTCTGTATTGTTGTTTTTAAGTAGACACACTCATATCTTAATAAGAATATAACTGTTTAAATATTTAATATAAAGTTTTTCTAAACATAAACTTTAATTCTACTATGTGAATTCAAATTACTTGAAAAACTTATGTTAAATATTAATTAAAAAACAAAAAAAAAAAACATATGTAACAATTACAAATTTTTGGTATAAATTCAAAGTATTTGATCATAAGATAACATTATTAATATAAAAGAACTATGTACTTTAGATCGCATTTCTCCTATTGTACACTTTTGCCACTGTCATTGATTCTTAAAATTTACATATAAATAACGTACGTTGGCCACTCGAAGATAATGTCAACCGTGCTGCGATACTATTGGATTATTTTTTGGAATTATTGCTATTTATATTTTTTATATTGCATGAAGAAGCTATAATTTACATTTCTCGAATATTGAGGAATGGCCAAAAGCTTTGCCTGTTTTCGTAGTTCTTTATGAAATACATTTCCGAGGCTTTTATTGTATGCTATGTAAAACAAAATTCAAGCGATTATTTGAAGAATACTATGCGAAAATATATATTTCGGAAACTAAATATCCCGAACTTAGTAAAATGTTTCAGCAGCAACTTCGATTCACACATGCCATTGCCTTCGTCTACCTATTGGCAGCGATGGGATATTTTACTGTTCCCATCCAGAATTGGATTAAATATCGTAGAGATCTTATGTTTGTAATGCACCTCCCTTCGATGTTTGAAATACAAAGATAATTACCAGAGAATAAAGGCAAATCGTGTTGCAAACTCTAATGACAATTGTGAAATTAAATCATATTATGGAACAAGTGGAAAAGTTATGTACATTTAGTTTATTGGTAATGTTTGCATTTAGTGCAATATTACTTTGTGTCTTGTGCTACAATGGCTATACAGTAAGTTAATAAGTTTAGTATACTTATGGGCAATGTATTTATGACATTAATAAATATTTCCAGAATCCTTCAGACCTCACCTATTTACTTTGGCTTATTGCTAAAACAATTGATTTAATCACCATTGGCAACTTGGGATCAACACTTCAAAAAACTGTTAGTAACTTAAAGTGTTAAAAATTTAATATCATCATTTAATATCTTTTTAAATTTGCAATAATGTCCACTAATGTTAGTAATATATTCTATGAATGCAATTGGGAACAAATCATTTATAAATCAAGTAATACTCGCAAGAATGTGCAACTTATGAAACTAATTATGCTATCGACTCAAAACTGATTCACTTAACTGGTTTGAAATATTTTCCAATGACAACACTGACTGCTTTAAAGATAACTGAAAAGAATTTCAATTATTAATAATATTATATTTATATATTGCAGAATCATTTGTAGATACTTCAAGGTGCCTTTTCATATTTTACATTCCTAATATCAATGGGCAAGAAAAGTTAATGTGATGTGTTCTGCATTTTAACCTTGTGCCACTTGTTGTACTCAGTTGAAAACAAAATAAATTATGCATCTAATATAATTAATAAATTTATGCAAAGACTTGTGATGGATTGTTGGGTTGCATAGAAGCACAACAAACTTGACTTTGCAATTCTTAAACATTTGTAATAAGCTAATTTTAATAATTAGCAATAGCATTTCTCCTTTTGTTGCAATTAAAATGACACTGAATATGAAAGAAAATTGCATGCTACATCACTTTTAATTTAATGAAAAATATATATTATGTTATTTTTATATATTCTATTTATTTCAAATTTTGTTTTTCTTTTGGCGCCGTAACAATAAAATTGAAAACAAGTGTCAACATCCCAATATTTATTCTTTAAATAAATATAACACAAATTTATATATGTTCTATGTCTCTGCCCCACTTGGCGCATTAGAAAACCTAAAATAAGAGAAATACACGATGGTAGACACTTTTGAATGGCCTTGTTGCAATTTATAAATTGTAATGCATTTTGTTTTTGTTATTTTTTTTTTAAATGATTGCGGCCATTCGCATTTGAAAATTAGCACGAAAATTGTTGACTCAACATTAAAAGACAACAAGAAATGATACAATTATTAATTTAAATACACAAATTAATACACTTATAAATGTTTGTTTTCATGCATTCTTTTATATATATGTAACTATAAGTAACAAAACGTTTAAGAAAAAGAGATTTAAAAAAGTTAATGAATGTTTAAGAACTTTAGAAAATTAAAGTGCCCTATAATTCAACCAATCCTTTTTAAAGAAATTTTTCAATTTACCAAAATTCAAATTTATTAACTTAGTGTAACCAATATATTATAGGAATATTACCTATTCTATTTTTTATTGAATTATGAAATGAATGAAAACTCAACCAACAAATACAAGAAATATTTGTATAAAATTTAAATTAATATTTTTATCATTCAAAGTTATTTTTAGCATAGCATATATTTGTGGTAAGTCATTTCAAAGTAATTTAATTAAAAAAAAAATCTTTTAAATACAAAAAATAATCTTATAATTTAATAGAAAGGAATACAATCAAATGAGAGCAAATATTTATTCAATTTCAAATAAATTTTATGAAAATAAATTGTATTAAATAATTGTAACTCCCAATTTCTAAGTGCACACAGTGCATTTCTAGGGAAGCAATTATTTTAATTTAGTATATTGGTGCCCGAGCAAATAGGTTTTTAATTTTTTTTTAAGTCAACGACCGACCAAATAGATTTTTAATTTTTTGTATACCAAGGCCAGAGCAAATGTTCTTATTTTTATAAACTAATTTTAAAAAGTATTAACAAATCAATTAATTGACGGCATAAATGGCACTCAAGACAATGACACCCAAACCAATGATACCCACAACAGATTTGAAATTTGAAAGACATTGCTTACTTTAAATACCCGTTATTCATATAATCCGAACCAATCAGGCATTCCAAAATGCTGCAGGGCATTAACACCTCCGACAGGTTCATCGGTGTAGCGGTATGAGTAGCCGTTATTCATAACCGCTCATCGAACATCAAACGTGTTCGATTGAATTTGATTTTGTGAGCTAAGTAAGTAGATGGTAAAAATTGACAATTATATTTAGTCTTGATTTGAGACACATAAAAGCACATAGTGCTGATACAGGTTTATGACCTTTAAAAACTAATTAAAATAATTGTAGCTCACAATTTCTGAATGCACATAGGACAGTTTTAGGGAATTTCAAAATTAGATGTTTGAAAAAGACTACTAATTGATTGTAACATACATATGTCTCTAAGCTTTATATTATAAATTTGATGCACCAATTTCGATCGATTCCATAAGTCGATTCTGATGAAATAAACGCTATACGTTACTCACAATAAAGCTTCATATCTTTCAGTAATTCGATTTTGAATCCACAGATTGGTTTTTAAGTGATGCGCGCACAAAGACTATCACTCTACGCGTTTATTATATGCACTTCGTATTAAAGTTTTATCAACTTAAAAATAATGATTTATAATAAATAAATAAAAATGATATTTTGAACGCATAGAAAAACTATATAATGACTTTATAACTTTATTATTAAGTAATTTATTTATATATCAATATTATCCCATCTATGACAACAGATTCCACTGAACGTAGTTGCCTTTCAATTTCCATTTCAACTATAGTGATCCAAGTTCTCATATAACACAATTTGTAAATTTCAAACCTTTTAATTTCTTCAGAACTTAATGCATCGTTTATCATATTTGAATGGATTGATACTAGATCTGTTTATAAAGGCTAATTTTTAATTCTTTTCATACACTTATCAACACAATAAAATTCTATCTCATGGATGTTTATGTTGCATTCATTATTTATTATTATTAAGTTGATTTATTTTTATAGGAAATGGTGAAATTTTGTTTTCGATATTCATCTTAAACTCACCAAATTTTCAATTTCTGCTAATGTGTTGTTTTTGTTATTGATATCTGTAAATATAAAACAAAAATATAATTACTATGTGTCACTTTAGAAAAATTGTAGAAATTGCAATTGCAATAAAAATAGTGTTTGATGGAAGTAATTAAATGGCACCTGCAAGAGAATTTCAAGAATGAAATATAGAAGAAAAAAAACAAGGTAAAAATAATAAAAAATTATGTTCACAATTTTCCAATCAATTTTTCTAAAATTTTGTTTCCCTTTTTTTTTTTTGTTATTATTTGTTCAATTTAGCAACTTTTGCGTCTCTCATTTATTGTACCCTTTGTTATCCGAGACCGAATCTACAGAATCCGTCAAGTAAAACAACAGCTAGAAATGAAAGTAGAACTGTAAACAACACCAAAATGAACAACGATTGTTGAGTGTTTTTAGTTTGAGTTGAGTTTTCTGTGCATTGATTGCTTTTAGCTTGATTTCATTTCGATTCCGCAATTTTTTCCTTTTTTTTCATTATTCCACTATTGAAGATTCACTGGTGAAACTAATATGAGTTTTCGATTGAAAATAAGAAATTGAAAAATAAAAGAAACATTAAGTTCAGTCTTTATGAAAATTTTATACCCTTGGCAATCGCGAGTGCAATTCAAACTTGTTAAAAAATATGTTGTTTTTTACTTGAAGGACCTTACATCTTACAAGGTTATGATATATGTACGTTTTTGTAATACATTTTAAATTAATCTCTGGATACAATTAATTATGGCAGAGGGAATCGGTTATGTCTTGACCATTCATCTACATGGTATTATGCCTAAAATGTCTCTTTCTCTCTCTCTCTCTCTCTCTCTCTCTCTGTCTCTAAGACATTGAAATGAAACTTCAAAAAATGTATATACAATATACAATATATCATATATCTTCCATATAAAATGCCACAAAAGTTCTACTTTTCCTCAACTAGGGTATGAGAAGTATAGAAATTTCGATGAATCGTATTTATTTTCTGTTGAATTGTATTGTAAATATTGTCCAACGGTTGCGTAATTCCAGTTGGATTTCATATCTTTTATCTTGTTTGTTTCATTTCACAAGTTTTTGAATTAGCGTTGTAGATATTTTCCCCCTTTTCTCCTTTCCTTCCAATTCTCAATTTGCTCCATTATTTTTTCATTAGAAAAATGTATCGATAAAGTTTTTTTGTGTACTACATCGTTTTTCTTTCATTCCACCATCATGAAACCATGAAAACGTCCAACTTTTTCCATTCAATTTGAAACCAATTCATTTCTCGCACTCAAGAAAATTTCAGCAACAACAAACTAAATAAATACTAATACAATAATACATACTACGAAAAATATGTACGAGTACACATTGCGATAGCAATAGTGAAGGTTGTTATGACCATTAGAGTCTTAACAAAAATGTCATCGCCATCGTCAACATCAACATAGTTTTCTAGTAGTTGTCCGATTGTTCTTTATTTATGTCATTACAAATTACTACAAGTAAAAGGCAACAGTAGCAGCAAAACTACCCAAAAAAAAAAGAAGATAATCTATTAAAGTTCTGCATAAATTCATTCAAAAAATGACTAGAAAAAACTCGTATAACGTTTAGAATTGTTTGGTATTCAAATTTATTTGATGCCCTTTAATCAAATGGCAAAGAAAGAATTTTATAAAATTATAATATCAATATTAAATTGAATTTTATTTTCCATCTTTGTTTGTTCTTTTTGTACAAGAAAACAAAAATATATAATTTCGAGCAGAAACTTCAGATTCAAATATCAAGTAAATTTGATAGATTCAACAGAAGGCATTCCATGCAAATTGAGTTTCACTCCAATGATCTAACCATACTAGACACTTGTCATACTATCTTTCAGATTCCCCGATTTGAAGGAATTTCATAGGAATATCACATAGATGTGGAGTTCTTAAAGACTTTTTCTTGGAATATTGAAAGGACTTTTTTATATAAAAGTTAATTGATTAAATTTTTAATTTAAATTTTATATTTCCAACTAATTTTTTTTTTTTTTTTTTAAATATTTTTGTATGTGAAGTGTTCAAGATTCTATTTTAAGTATGTGTTTATAGTATAATATAAAGTCAAATACTTAAAAATGTAAATTTGATTGTAAATTTAACCATTTTGTTATTTCCATTGAAAATTAATAATACTTATAAGGATATTTGCTTGATTTTCTGATAAACAACACAAATTTCGGAGAATTTTTTTTTTGATATTTTTTTTTCTCACATCTTTTTGTGAGACTCCCAGTTTCCTTCGTCTCGTTGTTGTTTACCATAAGTTTAAAATTATCCTATCTAGCACGAATTTAATAAACCAAGTTCACTAGGCAACTATCAATTTTCAGTTCTTTAGAAAATTGTTTACCTTTATCATTTTGTAGGGTACATAAAATTTATGACAATTTCAACGCATAATTAGTTCATCATTTGCATTTTCGATGGCAAAACCAAATGAATAGAAGCGAATTCAAATGCGAATGTCCTTGTAGTGAACGTCCTGTTTGTGTGTACGAGTATACAGGAGGAAGGAATATTGTTATTTGTTATTAGTGTAACAGTAAACAATTGTTCTTGTTACTGTTTCTGTTACTGTTGATGTTGTTGTCGCTGGTCGCTGGTTGTTATTATTATGGTATTATTATTATACAGGACATGTGTCGCTTTTGGCTGTTTTCATACAGTTCATTTTGACAAAAACTTTTCGACAAAGTTCTATAGCGAACAAGAACAACAATAATAAAAATTCAATTGTAAAATAGAAATGAAGGCGAAACAAAATTTGTATACAATTTTCTTTATTTTTCTTGTGTTCCTTTTTTTTTATTTTGGACAAAACTTTGCAATGTTAATTTACATAGAAACTGACAGTCAGGAAGCACAAGGCGACAGGCGCCGCTGAGGCACAAATGAGTGTCATAGCTACCATCATAAGTGGTGGACATTCCCCACATCAACACCGTCAGATACAAAATACTATAGGTAGTCGTAGCAACATTAAGAAAAATATAAACTTCTTTCACTTAGGAGTCAGAGAGAGAGAGAGAGAGAGAGATGGGGGAGTGGGTGAGCAGGTGTGAGTACGGAGCAAAACAGTGAAATCCAAATTAAAGTTTAAGCAAATGTTGCACTTGATTTTGTTTCTTTCTTCATATTTTGTTTAGCAAAAAAACTTGTTTGCATAAGTAACAAAAACACAGAAACTTCTCTGCCTTATAAATAAAATTTGTTAAATTTCATCTAAAGCAAAAACTTCCAAATAAAATTAATGAACACAAAATAAATGTTGTTTTTAAAAGTTTTAATGTAAAAGATACAACAAAGTACACCAATAAATGAAATGAATAGAAAAGGAACAGAAATTAATTTTATTTTAACAAAGCTTGCATTCTGTTTTTTTACGAAGAGAACAGTTTAGAAAATGAAGAAGTTCTCATAATAGAAATAATAATTTATTGGTCTAATTTTTTCCATATTTTAAAGTAATTGCTTCATTGTATTTTTTAAAATTTTTTTTATTTGAATACTGAGTAACTTACCCGACCCTGTTTCGCGCTTAGCATCACTATATATTCTCTGTGACACTCTGAATATCAACAAAGAATAGAGTTTGAGTATCAGAAAATGAAAGTGCTATTTTAGTTCATTTCTTGTAGTATACTTTTAGGGATTGGGATTGTTTGAATGTCCCTGATCTCGGGAACAGGGACACATATCGGGAACACAACTATCCTATGTTCAATCCGGGATCGAATCATACGTATTTACAACCTTTCAATGCAATCAGATGAACAGATTAGCAGCGCATAACATACAAACAATTTAAAGCACTAATTTTTATATATAAAAAGATCTTAAGGAATTTAAAAAATTTTCTATAAACAAAAACATAAATAATTAAAGGTTTATATATCAGCTACGAGTATTTGTCTGATCAATCGTTTTGTAACATTAAAGTTAAAAAAAAAAAAAAAAAAAATCATATAAAGTCGTTTTTTCATCAAAGTTTTGTTAAGATCTGTACGACCTTTCTCTAATCTGATTGGTCATAGTTTTCAAGAAAATAGTTGTTTAATGGATTTTTGAAGTCAATTTCATAATATGAATGTTATAGAGAAATCAAGACACACAATAATGCAATTTAATTATACTAAAGGCTATTTGATTCTTACATTAGAACTACTTGTATATCTTCCAGTAATTGGAGAATTTAGATTGAAATATATTATATGTGCTTGGCAAGAAGACGTGAATATATCACATTTCAGCTTGATATCCTAAACAGAGTGTCAAATCTCCACGTCACACTGATCATCTTCATATACTAAGTGCACTTCATGGCGTCTCCAGCATATCATGTTGTGAGTTACAAACATCGTGAAAATTGATAATATCACACATACGAAGAGAATTTTTATACAACAATATTAAAATTTGCTTATTAATGTGAAATGTTTTAATGAAAAAGTAAAAGAAACTTAATTAAATTGAAGTTTAAGAAAAGTTTTGAAAGCTACGATTACTTGGATAAAAGATTATTTTTCATAAAGAAAAAGTTATTTAAAAGAAATAAAATTAAAAATACAAACAACAAGTATCAGTTTTGGGTCTGTCGGTGAATTATATATCTTTTTTATAAAATTAAATTAATATCAAAAAATAAAATGATAGACCATTTTTTCTTGAAACTAGTATTAAAATTCGATAGATGTGATTATATATATAAGTCCAATCAGTGTAATAAAAATTATATAACTTTTTATAAAATATATCCAAAGAGATCTTTATAAAAAACTTATTTTTAACAAGAAGTTGTTCTGTTGGTTTTCAAGTTGTTGAAGTCAAGGCAGCTTTATGGGCTCTTCTAGTAATATTAAGAAGGATAATGGTAATAAAATGGTTCTTAACAAAAATTCTCCTGGATAACTGAGAAACTGAGGGAGTTTAGTTTCCATTGAAGCGGATTCACAGACAGACGGAGATGTCAGTGATGTCTATTTAAAAACTTTGCAAACTTCGTTCGAAAGCGTGAAAACAACTTTAAAAGCTCTAAGAAAGTCACAAAATAATTCTCGATACGAAAAACTTGTTAAACCTTTTAGTATTAAATGGTGGTGGTGTTGGTGGTTATGATGGTAGTGGCATTGTCTCTTCCGCATGTGACGTAAGACAACGAAACAATATACTAAAAGAAGTAAAAATCATAAGAATTACAACGAAAAACAAAAAAGCAGTGAAACAAAATGTGTTTGGGAAAACAAGGCAACAAATAAGAAAAATAAAATTTCTCATATGACACAAAAAGAAAAGAAAAACAAAGAACAGCAAATGAATGAAATGCGAAATGAAGAGAAAGTAAACTTTTGCATTTTGCAATCTTCTTAATGTTTTGTTACAACACTAAGTAGAGTAGCAACAACAGTAGCAGCAAGAATTTTTCGCGCACAACATTTTTTAAAGCACAAATCATACACACATTCATAAAGTTATTGGCCATACAATGTATATACTACATACATATACACTATATACGAGTATGTACATAGCTACTATTCTACTTTATTCAATAAGACTAACAGTGCCAACGAAAAGTAAAAAGATACTCAAACAAACAAAGATTAATCCAAACGTGCAAACAGCTGAGTTGATCGGAATGAAGTTGAACTAAGTCTGAGCACTGAGAACTGAATGGTATTCGATAAGATACAACAAACGACAAAAGCAAATAACAATGAATTTTTGCTGAAGAGTTTAGTGCATTCTTTGGCTTCTTTGTTTGTTGTGGGAGTTTTTCTTTTCATTTTTCCCTTTTTTCATTTCATTTTTTCCATTTTTTGTTTTTTTGTTTTGTTTTTGTGTATTCATCGTTTGGAATTTGAAAAAGCAAATAAAATTGAATGAGAAATGTGCAATCTTCATCTATTGTATGTTTGGATTTATCCAAATACTCTATTAGCTCACATGTATATAAGAAAATAGCCAATGATATATTCGAGAACAAATATTCAATCTTATGAAACTTTTCAATTAATTTAATTATTACAGTTTTCTTAGGAAAGAGATGAATATCAATTTTCATCAAGTTTCATATTTAGTAACATCGAAAAAGAAGAAGGAAGCAGCACTAACAATATTAAGTATTAAATTAAAATTTAAAATCTTGGTGACCGGAATGAATTTTTTCAAATTACTTTAGATACATTAATGTATCAAAGAATAAAAATGTACTATATATGATTTAAATTTGGTTGAACTAAGTAGAATTCGAAATCAACATGTTGCTTGATTTTGTCAAACCATTAAAGGACACCATTAACATTTAATAGTAGAGAAAATATTATTTAATTATAATACCTTAATACTCAATTTTGATGCTCCATACAAAATGTTTTCATACCATTAGATCGAAAATGGCTGCTAGGAACATTCAACAATTTTTATAATATAATAAATAATTATCTATTAGTGTTTTCAGTCAAACGTGTAAAGATAATTAACGTGTATTTCTTACATAATTACGGGAACGACTTGTTTTGATTTAAGATTGTGTTAATCGTCTTCTATTCAGTGTGAATCAGCTGTTTTCATATTCACAATTGTAAGCAAAGAATTCAAAATACCTATGACTAAACAGATTTTCAATTCATAATAAATTCACAAAGTTTCCAGCCCTCAATATTAGCAGTTTACCACTTTGTTTAACCTACGCAATCACTTATACTTTTTTTTTGTATGGATTTAGTTTAAGCAATGTTAAATATAAGCAATATACACACCAAATACTCGATTGAGTGAAGAATACCCTTTATATTTTTGTATATCACTAAAGCATTTTCATACATTTTGTTATAAATTTTAAGTATAAAGGCGGAAAAATATAAATCTTTCTGTACAGTTTGTTAGAAGAATGATAAAAACAGTGCTTAAAGATCAAATAAATAAAATTTGCGGTTTATATAGGGATATGACAAAGTAGTTTTGAGGAGAATGTGGATGACAAATTGACATACATATTTTAATCGGTATTTGTCTATCATACTTTGTCTGATATACGTGTCATATGTGTGGAAGAGATTGTCGTCATCTGCCACAAAACTTTATTAATGATTCCTACTTAAAATACACGTACATTGACTGGACCCTGCATAATAAAATTGAAAAGATTCGCTTGCGTTGCTTGCAATCTCTATTTCCACTAAACAAAGAGGAGTTCAAAGTAATTTGAAGATTTTCAATCGAATCGCATTATTGGTATGACATTAAACAAAGTGTTTGATGTTGCAGTTCATACTGTAAAATTTGAGGACACGTAACTTGCTAACCATCTTAAAAATTTAAGACTTTACGTAAGGCCAAAAATAAAAATTTTGGTATTCAATTATCAATGCTGATGTTAATATATCAAAGAGAAGGCTCTATGTATATGAAAAATGTCAGTTCTTTGCTTAGCAAACAGAACAAAACTCATTACAAAGTCTGTGATCAACTATAAATTCTAACTTAATTTCTTATTATTATTTATTTAAGAAACATAAATATAAAATCGACATTAATATCAAATTCATTTTCAACATAGAACATCAAGTATTTTATTTTGTGCTTCTATTATTACCTATTTAACAACATCAACAACTAAAACAAATGTAATGTAATCATAATAACAAAAGTAAGTAAATGAATGATTGCATAGAATACTAACACTTTAGATAGCAACAAGTTGTCAGACAGTAGATACATTTACATGACAATATTATTATGGTGTTGATGATAATGAGAAAACCCCAAAAACCTCAAATATACATAATCACATGCTTCCATAATAATAATTTCTACAATATTCTACCATTGAATGGTATTTATGAGGATCAAAATATGTAGTTCATAAATAAATTTCATATGTCAATATATTGACATATATATCTACATACATACACACTAAGTATATTTGTCTTTGTTTCTATAAGTTTTTGTGTTTATGCATTTATATGTTTAAATATTTTAAGTACCTTATGTATATTAAAGTATATTTAAGTACTTAAATTATATTTCATGAATGAAAGCTTAAAAAGCAATGTCGTGCAAAATTAATAATTTATATTATGTTTCTATTTCGTATGATAATTTTTTTATTATTTACATACAACAAAAATATCAGTTTGATATATTTTATGAGTAAAATTCGTATTTTATTGTATTTAGTACTTATTGTTGCTTCAATCTCATCATATGTATGTATTTGTCATTGAAAAAATGAAAAAGGCTTTTTAAATTGGAATCAATTATGCAGCATTTTTATTGTTGATTTTTGTTTTTATTTATTTTTTATTTTTTTTTTTTTTTTTTTTTGCATATTTAAAATGTTTAATAGAATATTATTTGTTTATTATTTTCTTTTATAGCTTCGAGAGTTTAATAGAAATAAATAGAAAAAAAGGAGAAGGAGGCAAGGCAGAGGTAGGGAATTTAATGTTTATTCATATTTTACAATTAATATAAATTGAATGATATTATTAATTTACCATGATGTTTGTTTGTATTGCAAAAGAAAGAAGACTTGAAAATATTGAACTAAAATCGTAATGAAATAACATTTTATTATTTAAAGTTTTTGGAATAAATATTCGCCAAATTTACATATTTGATACATTAGAATACAAGATTGAATAATTATAGATACATATATAAATAACATTAAAATCACATCTATTCCACCAATTAATTTCATGGTTCTATGTAAATATGCTAGTGTATATCAATATATTCTTATATCTGAAAAACTCTGCTTAAAATCTTTACAGTTTAGTATTTGTATCAATTTTGACATTTTTTTGTGGTTATGAATTTACTCTCACTATAAAAATCTAAGCATGTGACAATGTAAATAATTATAATATATTTATTATATTATTATTGTATTAGATTCGAGAGATACAGTCTACAAAATGTTGACATACTATATAATTATTTAATATGAATCTTGATTTCATTATAAAAATCACTAATATTGACATTTCCTCCTTACAAAGTACTATGTTGCGTAATATTGGGAAGGAAGTTTCGCAAGAATTAATACTGATCTTAGAGTCTTGGTTGTTATATATGGAGGTGTTATTTTAGTTGTGGCCAGTATTTTGTTTTAAGAACTTAATTGTCAATAAAAAAAGTTGTTCCCATTGGGCGTAAACCAAAAATGGAAGATAATATTAAATTTGACCATATGTGAGTTCACAGTTTATTGATGAAATCATAAACATTTGTATCCAAATGTATGAGAATTGTCCTCAAAGGTACTAGTATTGATACAATTGACAGAAAGCTAAACTTAACTGCTACCTAGTAAACATTTCGAATTACTAAAAGTGTTTCATAGTAGATAATACTAAAATACTTCAGAGAACAATAAATGCATCTGTTTCTTATGCAAAATTATTCGAAATTAGAAAATTATTAGGTTTGTTTAGAAATAAAAGTTATAATAATAATGTGTACGACAAACGCATGATGATTTCTATATATTAATTATGCAATCGAAAATAATTTCGACGAAAATGTTGAGAACTTATCATATATTGATAATAGTGTTCAGTGAGCTGGGAAAATAATGCAGTTTATTTCCAATCGTGAGACTCAATAAACAGAAAGCTTTATTAGTAAATAGTATTTAGCAAAAATAGAACTCAAACCAGAATGTTTATTAATAAGTAGTTAATGTAGGTCATACATGCAATGTTTCTCAGGAATACTAATAACCTAAGTCAATAAAAAAAGATCTAATGCATAAATTATGATTTTGTATATAAAAATAACCTAAATATCAATTTTCGAGCTATAAAGTTTGCTTTTGTAGAAACTATAACGTTTTTAAAAGTGATTAAAAATAATGGCGAATGGATATGTATTTGAAAAATACAGCTATCTTTTTTAAAGTGTTTTTAATATTCATAGAGTAAAAAATTAAATCAAAGTTATAGAAAGTATGTGAATAAAGAAAAACTATATACTATTTATGTGTCAGTTTTGGAACTTATTGAGTGATAGCAAGGATAAATTAAGGCGATTTTCTTTTTTCTTTTTAATTTTGTATGTACTTCTCAATGTTATTTTTGTAACCATAATTTTTTAAATGCATTTTTCTTTTGTTCAAATATATATCATTTAAACGTTATATTTGACTATGAAAATTATCCTTTTTCGTAAATTTTCACTTTTAATATCGCTCTGATTTCTACAAAAGCAAACTTTGATAAAAAAAAAATTATTTTTCCAATAATTAGTAACGTAGAAGAAACCAAAATTTGTCATTCAGAAGTCAGAAATAAAAATCGTGTCGACTTGTGTTATTAGAAATTACCTCCCATCCCAATATTAACTTGTATATATGTAAGTAGTCTTCAGTAAATTGCAAAAGTTTAAGAACAAATTAAGTTCAAAATGATTATATAAACTATTTATTTGTTAAAATAGAAACAGAAACATTTCCTATGATTTATTTATTGAACGATTTTATTTATATCTTATCAATCATTAAATTAATTTTTAAAATAAAAAAATTCAATAAATGTTAAGCATTGAAAGAATACTAAGAACATTCATTGTAAGTACTAAGATGAAAAGTATCTATTTGACTTTCTAAATTTTTTGTTCTAAAAGACAAAGGAAAATAGAAAACTAAAATCATGTAAAATTTGCTTAGTTCAAAGTAAGTACGAGTACGAGAATATTTTATGAATGAAAGGATTTTGTTGTCTCATTTACTACTATCATCTAATATTTAAAGGGTTTATACATTTCGTTATAATTTTCTGTTTTTCCATAAATTTTAGTTTTCTAATTAACATTTTTACATATATTAAAACAAAGCATTTGTTAATCAAAATTATTGTATAATATTAAACTTTATTTAGAAAAATAATACATGCACGCACGCATGGTTGCAAATGTAATCAAGTAGAACAAAATAAATTTTATTGAATTAAATTAAGTTTTCATAATAAAATATATGCTTATGTCTCTGTGTGCGTGTGTGTGTTTGTTTGAGTTTGTATCTATGCGTTGAACAATGCTAATTTACCTATAAAAATAAATTCTTCTTTTATTTCCAAAAAAAGAAAATAAAACAAAAGAAAAAACTTTAATAAATAAATAAGAACAATAAGAACAACACCAACACGTTTCATATAATCAGCAGCAATAATAATAATAATAATAATAATAATAATAAAAATAATAATAAATGATAAACATACGCGAGTATGTGAGTATGTGAGAATGTGAGTATATGAATATAGTAAGTACAATAGTATGAAAATATGCCAGAAATTGCCATGGAATCAAAAACGTGGGAGAGCAAATGAGAATGAAAGCAAACGAATACTAAAGAAGGGCTGATAAAGACAAGGGGGACCCATAAAGCGTGCCTATTTGTACAATATAGTCAATTTAGTTTTACTTCATTACAATGCATTTGTTTTGTAAGAGTATCTGTGTGTACTACTACTATGTGAATGTGTGTGTATGAGCGTAAGTTTATGCAATGCCTGATAAGAAAGACACTGCGCACTGTGTGCTTTTATTGCCGTGTGCGTACTACTACTATGTCAATGTGAATCCGGCAAACAGACAGACACCCAGTCGACCAGACAAAGAGACAGTAGCTGCTCATTGATTTATTTAACTGAGTCGTTGTCATCATCATTATTTTCAGCAGCATCAGCATCATCATCATCATCGTTGAGTTTTTTGTTGCTGCTTCTGTCATCATCATTTGACGCTCTAATTTTGCTCATATAAAATTTTATAAGTACGTCAGAGTTAAGTTTTAAGTGCGATTATTGAGCAAAAAAAAAAAAAACACAAAAAAATGCAATTGACTGATGAGAGACAATTCAATCGTCTTTATTATGAGTGAGTGAGTTTCACTGTGTGGGTAAGAAATTTGACTATGTATTTGTGTAGATACAATATCTGACCATATGACTCTGCCCACACATTGTCTGTCTCACAGCTTAAGAGCAAGTACAAAATTATTATCATCATCAGCAGCAACAACATCATCATCCTCATCATTGTCATTCGTTGTTGTCATGCCTTGAATCATCTTATTTAGCATTAAATTTACCCTACACACTGACTAAAAATAGTACTAAAGGTAGTATGGAAATCCCAAAGAATAGAATCACTGGCTTACAAAGTAATGGTAATTTATAGATATTTAGTTATACAGAAAGAAAATGGGATTGTCATATTATTTATGTAGTATTTTACAAAAAAAAAGTTTGAAATTTCGATATTCATTCTTGTTTTGTCCAAAAATACTCCTAAAAGTTGTATCTATATTTCAATAGTATTTAAATAAACTGTCTATACAAGTTCACCAAATGTATAAATTTCCACTAGAAGAGTATCTAAGGACCTTCACAGCCGCCTCTAATTTATCTTGTCTTTAATTATTTGTTTGTGCCTTGTTTTGTTTTGTACTGAACTACCTTGATCCGCTTAAATTACTCATATGACAATATAAAATTGTACAAAAGTAGCAACCATCATTCATTCAATTATTCATTCATCTGTCACACTGTTGTTAATGATATTGGAGATGTTTTGCCATCATCATCAGTATTATACCTCACCATTACTTAATACAGTCAATCCCCTATACTTTTCTTCACTCTCAGTTGATTTCTACAATGTATTTTGCTCTTGTTACAAATACAAATTTGTTCTATTTTTAAACATCCAAAAATTGTAACAAAAAAAAGGAATTTTTCATTGAAAACTTGGATACAAATGATTTTCATTGAAATGAAAAAAAAAAAAGAAAAAAGTTGAAGTGAAGAGAAAAATAACTTGTAATTTTCACATGAATACAAATAATATGTAAATTTAATGATATACTAAATGCAAAAGAATTTGACTTCTATCATTTCATTCCACTTACAATAGTAGTACTTCAACTAGTAGTATATTATCTAGTATCTGTCTATTTGACTGTCTGTCTCACTTCCTTTTTCTTGACGTTGAATCCATCCAACATCAACTCAAACTTATCCACCAACCCACCATAAAACGCCACAAATCGCGTCACTTGCAAATTGTTTATAAATTCATTCATTTTTATGCAGCGTCATTAACTTGGCAACGTCAGAAGTTAACGCGAAGGCGAACTCAGACACATAACAAAACAAAAACAAAGTAAAATAGTAGTATGTATTAGGTAGATACAAATATTCAAGAAATAGAAGAAGTACAACGGACAGGCAACAACAGGAAGGAAACACCAAAGACATGAGAACATTTGATTAAATCAACAATCAACGCGAAAACAAGCTCAACAAGAACGAAGAACAATCAAATCAACATAAAGGAAAGAAACTAAGAATAAAAACAAAAATACATACTATTAGTAGAGGGTTTGAGATATAGAAAAAAAAAACAAAACAACAACAAAACTAAAATAAAAAAATGAAACATATAAAAAAAATACAAAAAATACAATTTAATGAAACGTAATGAAAACCAACAACAACAAAAATGCGACTATAATAAAAAAAAAAAAATAGAAAAAAAAAATCACTTTGTGTCAACAAATTGCTTTAGATACTTTTGCGTATATCTTTGTCACCTTCATTTTTCTTGTTTTCTCATAAATTTGCATTCTCTTCTTTGTTTTGTTTTGTTGTTGATCATTGACAATATTTTTTTATTTCTTTTTTTTTTTTGGGGGGAAATATGTAATAAATTTTATTTAACGGAATATTCTACACATAAAATTAATTATATACATATATAATATTAATATATTTCAATTTATTTTATTTTATTTTATAAAAATTATTTTTAATGTTTTTTTTCTTTATGGGAATTTTGATCTACATATAAAAGTTGGTTGACATTTGTTGGACGAGAATAATCACTATCATGTAGAAAACTTAAGAAATGTTAATAGTTTTGTTATATCGAAAATAAAAATAATATTAGTTTATTTACAAATGCAAATAAAAAAGCTTAAAAAATTATATAAATATTTTATTAAAAAAAACAATGACAATTATTTTTCCATAATTATGGAGAAATGACTACTTAAATTAAGTTGAAATTAATCTTATTATTACTAACACAACTTGGAAAATTGAGTCGTTTTATAATAATTTTATTCAGTTTTAGAAGTATCACCAATGTCAAAAAACATTACAGAAATAACATATTTTGGTTTGGTCATTAAATGGACAGAAGTATTTTTTTTTTCAACCAATTTCGCTTTATTTGATAGATTGATTCTTCCGATTAAGTATGAAAAATGATTTCTGTTTCAAGTGATCAACTGTTTGAGGATTGTCGGCATAAGCTTTATCTTTCAATGCGCCCCACAGAAAAAAGCCCATCGGTGTCAAATCGCAGTTGCGAGTAGGCCAATGGACTTTGCCAAAATTTAATTTCCCCCAAATTTTGTACACATTTTTTGTGGCCATCCACATTCAAAATAAGTATTCAGTATTCTAAAGCATTGTTACAAAGACAAGCAATCCATATTCGTTTTGCAGAAGGTTAAAACTAAACTACTGTCAACAATTTATTGCGCTTAAATTGACAGCGTCATTAACAACAGGGAGTTCAAAATCGGAAAGAATATTCTTATTCTAATGAAATATATTGGTTTCAAGGGTATCGAAAAGTTTTTTTAAGCATATCGTGGTTGAAAATCAAAATATCAAGCAAAATAATTTTGTAGATCGAACTAAAAAATTACAAGACAATTAAGGGTTATTCTGGATTAACTGTTCTACAACTTGCTTTTTTGTAAAATTGTTTTCGTATTTTAAATTGCGAGTTCCGAGGCAATATGTGTTTATGGCCACTTTGAAATAAAAAATCCAGAAGTAAAAGAAAAGATCAAAAATCTTTGAAAGGTTAAAGAAACAAGACTTGTGATGCAGCTTAAAAATGAAATATCTGAGCCAATTGCTATCTCATTGACTAATGCTTTGTAGTATAGTAATAATTTTTAGAAACTCTACGAAAGTATGCTACTCTCGCTTGTTTAGCACATATTGGAACCACAGATTATCAGATACCAGATACAGACATGGACACTTGATCATGGTACAATAGTAAAAAAGGAAAATACATTATGATCCAGAGAAGATTTAAAGCCGAAAGCTATTAAAAAACCAAATTACCAAATCATAGTTATGATTAATGGAATGGAGATTAATATTGTCTTATTTGCGGACCATGGACAAGAAGCGGCACCACATGATTATTTCAATGCAATATTAATGGAGTTTTCAACAATTTTTATACCAAAACTCTAACATGACTTCTTTGTCACATACTCACATATAAAATATCTGTGTATCAACATAAGCAATACATAAGATAACAACTACTTGAATTAATATTGTCTCTACTTCAGCAGCATTGGCAATTCAAGTGTCACGTTCAAAATATAAATTACTTGTAATTGAGAGGGCGGAAAAAGTCAAGTCCTCAATACTAAATCAGCACACATCTTCATATGTAAAAAGCCAAAATTATTGTAATGTAAATATTAATAAAATAAATAACAATAAGATATTAATAATAACATCTTAAGTACTTACAAGAATTTCATACTATTATGTGTAATTACAAAATATATAAAAATTATTATTTTAGTCTTTTTGACTTTTCGATGCTTTTAATATGTAAAACCACAAGAAATTTTATTTACCATTGTTTTTTTTTTATTATTATTATTTCTCCTTTTCATTTTTTCTTTTTATAATTTTTACTAAATAAAAACCTTTTTTCTGTTTTACCCTCTTTATTTTCTTGACGTTCTCACATTCAAGTCAAAAAATTAAATGAAATAAAATAAAAATAATTCACCACAGCGAATTTAAATGAACAAAGAGATGAAATAGGTAGAAGAAATAGCGGTGACGTCTCACAGTCGCAGTCGCAGTCACAGTCACAGTCACTGTCGACGTTGACTTAGTTGACTTCGCATAGCAGTTTATATTATTAAAACGCGCTCATTCTTCTCTTGCTTCTCGTTCCCTTCTCATTTCCATTTCAATCAATCAACAAACTGCTACTACTTCTGCGACATTTGCTGTTTCTTCCTCTCTCTCTCTCCCTTCTTTCATAAGCATTATGTATTTTGTATACTTATTATTGTATCATGAGACTTTTATTGCCATTTTTTTATGGTTTTTTTATTTTGCCTTTTTTTTACTTTTCGTGGTCATCGCTTAGTTTTACTATTTGCTACCGTTTTATTTTAAGCTTTTTACCTTTCTTATACTTTTCACACAGAAGATGATTTCGATTTACTTTGTCGAGATGTTTGTAACGCTTAGAGCATTGAGTCGGAGACCCAATAGAATATACGAGTACTATGTGCAGGAGAATTTATTGAATCTAGTTTGCTTGTCCATTTCTAATTTTGTTTAGTTATTAATCTTCTACGATTTGATAGAGACACGTCTTTTTGTCATAGCATAAGGGTTGGCGCAGAAAATGGAAAGAATCGGGCTTGATTGGGAAGCGATAATATGGTTTGGTTTATGTGCTCGATCTGGGTTAATAGAGTTGCTATTGTGTATAGTGTAGTTACGTGGAATTTTCTTGCTAAAATATATTGTTACTAGCTGTCCAGGCGTGTTTTGCTACGCTCCGGCAAAATTTTATCAAAATCTGCTTTGCACGGCAATGGTAGAAAAAATGAAAAATTTTACGAATAAAATCGTCATTAAATGCAATTAAATACTTTTTTATTTTTCTTTCAGTACAATTTTGACTTTACCACCCACAGGTAAAAATATGTAATCGGATACTTTTATCTTTTTTCTAACATCCACCGTAACCAAACTCTCTTACTTGTAAGTGCAGACCAATTACTATCTACCACTTTAACCATGAGTGGGTGGTAGTGGTGAGTGAGAAAAGGTTGGACATACACACACACTTTTCTTTTATATACATTAATGTTTTATTCAGAGTTCTTCGATTATTGAAAGAAGTAAACCTCATACAAAACAACTAAACCAACACTAAACTTGAAACTCTATTTTGATAATTTATCACAACATCTTCATATTATCCATTTCAAATCAATTGTAGATAAATTAGTTCTTATCAAGACAAATTTTGATTTTCATATGTAAGTTTGGTTAATTTTAAAAATTTAGAACCAAATATTCCATCAGTATTATTATAAGTTGGTTAGGTTATATGTATTGCTTGGATGAAGCTCCACATAGACCTGAGATGCTTAGACAAATAATACAATAATTAGAAATTCGACCATTTGGAACAATATTATAATCATCAGCTATACAAACTGTTGTGTAGTTTGTTTTGTACTGGTAATTTTTTTACTATTATATTTCAAAAACTTTGTAATGTAAGGTATATAAACTTTGATGGAACTGAAACTTAAATATTTTATCTTGATTTCTTTTTCATTATTTTTAGCTTTTGTTATGATTAACTTGGTCAAAAACCTAATTGTCGCTGCTTGAAGCGACGCCGCATCTGCAATTAACTTGATTTGCTTGTATTTCCTCTAAATTCTTTAACTACCGAAATCTTCATCTCACTTTTAATTGTTTTGCGCTCTCCCTCGTATATAATATATGTTTTAACGGAACATATATTTCTTTTGTTGATGGTTTTAATGATGATGTTGTGTTTCTGATTATTTCGGTGATTTTATTTTGTATTTAGTTTTTTTTTTATGAACTTATGTCATCTCGAAAGCAGAAAGTAATTAATTTTTTTAATAATGCAACTTTATATCTTTTAAATGGTTTTCTTTTCTTCTTTTTTAAATTATTTCAATCATAAGTATACAAAAAATGCTTAATGTATTTTATAATTACTCAAGTGAACATAGTACTAGATAAAAAGATACATCAATAGATTCATAGACATATGAAGTTAGAAAGCGAAAATATAATTAGTATAAATGTATCTTCAACTCTTATCACACTTATTAAACAATGTCATTTTGTAACTAAAGTGTCTTCTTAAATTACTTGTTTGTGTATGTCACATGTACGTACGATATCATTTATCAGAAAAAGAACATTATAATTAAAGTAGTTAAAGAAACATTTACGTTTAAATTAATAATAATACAATTTTATTGTAAATGTTTTCCTTTGTTATCATTCTTTTTGATTTCTTTTGTTTTACATATATTTATTTTCATTTGTTTAATGAAATTTTTATTACAATATTATTTACTACACTTATGATTTCTGTATTTATTATACTATAATATTTTTGTTATTGTCTTTGTGGTTTCCATATTTTGTCTTTAATTGTGGGTTTTCTATATTTGTGGTTGTTCTTGTTATTATTGTAATTGAGATACTTTAAAAAACTTGTGGCTTTTTATGTTGTTGAATTTTTTTTTTTTTTTTTTTGTTTGCTTTTCTGTTTGATTCATTTTTGATATCATTTTCATTATATCAACATTTCATCTCATCTCATTTCATCAATCTTCTGCTACTCATTGCTTCTGTCACTTGTATCTGTGTATCATTGTGTGTATTGATGTTAGGTACGCACCAAGGCAGGCAGGCAGACACTTAGACCCAGTAAATACTTGACTTTGTCTTTTGTCATTTCAATTTTTAAGTGTCAAGTGAATCAATTTCAATTAAGATAAGAAAACCAACAACAACAATGAAATGAAAAAATAACAATAAAAATTCTGTTATAAATCTGATAGACAATCAAAATATACTCATTTTTATAAACGTATCTAGATACAGAGTCTTTAGTGAAGATACTTCAACATAGATACAAAACATTGTTTGTATCTTTTAACAAACAACAGCAACAAAACAATTTATTATATTTATTTATTTATTTTTTTTTTTGTCTTATTTTTTGTTTCTTCTTTTTGGATTATTCTTTGTTTGATTTTTTTTCTTCCTTGTACTTTGTTCGAAGAAGAAGTTACACATACTTTGTAGTATCTAAGCCGGTTCTGTATTTCAACCAAAGTTCACCCAATTTTTCTATAGAAAATATTTTATTAATATTATTATTTTTGTAAGCTTAGTTTCATGTTTATTTTTATATTTTTCTCCTTGCTTTGGTTACAATTTCTTTTCGATTTTTCCATTTCTTAAACAAGTTTCTTACTCAAATTTCATTTACTCATCAATTTTCGAAATCAACTGATGCTCGTTAATGACTTTTTAATGAGGAACTTGGGGAAAAATCGAATACAATTTCATGTCCTCGTTTTCCTTTAATTATACATCCTTTGTCATACTTCACTTTGTGCAAATATTCATATTTTTCAATTAAACCGAAAAAATGTAATTAACCAAAGGAAAAATTGTGTAAATGGAAAAAATAGTAAAAAATGAATTAAGAAAAATAATTAAAATGGCGAACATGAGCGAAGAAAATGAAGAAACATCACAATAATTACCGGAAATCAACCAACGGAAATGACCGTAATATTTTCCAAAGGAAAAATGAAATTTCCAACAAGAAAGGAAGCAGAGGTAGGCAGCGTCATCTTTTGGCTGCATGTAGACGACAATTTCTTTGTTACGTCTTAAGTCTTCTAGTAATAGGTAATGTTACGTTTATCTGTATGTGTTGTGTGTATGAATAAGGTGAATGTTGTATGCCTCTAGGTGGGCGTCTCAAGGTATTTAAACAAACAAATAGTAGTCAAAGCAAAGTTCAACAACAGAAACAACAACAACAACAAATTACAAAAAGTACAACATCATAAAGAACTACTACAACAAAAACAACATAAAACAGTAGAGCGTGTGCATGTTAATGAAACATTAAAATGTGTTCATAAATCAGCGTTAAGTTTTATAAAAGTGTTTATTCATGATGTTGTTGTTACTGTTTTTCTTGCTTGTGTTTTTACAGTTGTTGCTCCTGTTGCGTTGTTGTTGTTGTTGTTGTTGTTGTGTTAAGAGTAAATTTCAATTAAGTTAAGTCGCAAACGTTTCTCTTAATGACTTAAACATTTAAGTTTTGAAGTGTTGAAATTCATATCATGGCCCCACTTGACATGTTACTTGCTCCTCAAATTGCTTACTATTATAATTATTATTATTATTATTGTTGTTGTTCTTGTTGTTTGGTTGTTAATTGTAAAGAAAACATTTAATTATGACCACATGCAACTTTTACCATATCAAAATACATTCATTCACTTATTTATAAGTAAGTATCTACTATAATACACAATTATTGTATCTTGAAAGTAGATAAGATTGCATACTCGTATATACAATATAATCCTTTTTTATTTTATTGTGATAATAAAATATTATTTTATTTGTTACTGATATTGCAATTACAATTGTGTGAAATATATTTTTATATTTTTATTATTATTTTTATATTTTTATTATTATTTTTATATTTTTATTTTTAGTTATATATTTTTAGATGAATGTACTAAGCATTTATATTAGCAATAAATATGGATATCTTTTTGATTTTTTATAATATACTAGTGTTTCCAGGTCATGTTTGCTTATAATATATACTTATTATGCTATTATTCCATCTTAATTATCAAAAGTTAATTAGTAAAGTTACAAGGATAAAACCACAACAATCCATTATCCAACTTACTGGAAGTAAGTTCTTGGCTTCATGTATGGAAAGAGCTTCCTGCTGCTCTTGTGGTGAACCCTCTGTAGTACCAATGGGAACTTAATTTTTAAGTGGTGGAACTGCTTAACATGCACACGGCGTCCCATCTTACTGGCAGGAATCGACTCTACTTTAATTAATTGTATTGACTGGGCATATGTACGATGACAAGCACCCATATCACGAAGCCAAATATCAAACTTTTTGAATTTTATGGGAGAAATTTCATTTACTTCTTATTGTAGATACATCGAAAGCATTTGCAAGTGACTTTTACAGAAGCTATGTAGATGAAGAGATGGAGAAAACAATCAGTCACCTAATCTAATACCTAATAAGGTTCATCAACGACTGGTCCATACTTCTTTAATAATCTTGACAATCTGAAAGTATATTGGGTTCCTTTACTATTCAGATTGAAACCCTAATTAGAAACTATTATACACTTTATACCAGTGTGAATGTTTTTTTCCAAGAACATTGAGGTTTGTACGAAAACTGTAATTAAATTAATTAAACTGTGTTATTTTTCATTGAAATTATGTATTTAATTTAAATGTTTCATCTCTTACACTACTCTAAACAATTAAATCAATTAATGAACATAAAACTTTAACTCTACAGTGAGTGTAGTCGAAATGTATCTTAACTCATATAATATAGAAGAAATGTGGTTAACTTGATATCCGCTTCTTAATAAAGTTATCTAAATCAATAAAAAAAATTTTGTTTTGATTTGTTAAAGTTAGTAGAGGTTCTATTGACTACTAAAAACTCAATTACCTGCAAAGTATTTAAATTTAATAAAAATGTTTTATCAAAAGGAAAAACGTGTTTTATGATTATAAAATATCCGAAAATAACTTTTTCTCAAAAATGTATTATTTGAACTTATGTTTTGATCATTAAAATGTATTTGTTTTGTTACTAAAAATATTCTCATAAAACATTACTTTATTTTTATTATCTAAAATATTTCAACAAATTTTAACGTCTTATGATTATGAAATGTACCATAGTAAACAAATTATTAGGGGTCCTCACGAAAACGCACAAACCTCATAAACTCATAAAATTATAAGACCGCTTTCGTGAACGACCCGAATTAGGTTTGCACCTCATTAATCAAACAAATCAGTGAGGGCTGCCAACACTGTATTTATTGTGATTGCCAACTCTCTGCAAAAGTTAAATGATTTACCAATTTAATTCAAATAACAATTGATTTACAGCGAATAGAAGGTCGAATAATACATTATATATTGCAATTTGTGCATTTATTTCAATAAATTCATTTTTTTCACACATTTTTGGCATTTTCAATTGTTTGTTTAAATCTGTCTATCAGTTCTGTGTATGAAAAAAAAAGTTGCCAATTACAAATAAATGCACAGTGGCAACGCTCACTTTTATGAGGTTTGTGAGTATCAATAGCCTCAATAATTTATAAGAAGGCAAACATTTTTTTGTTTTTGTATGGAGCAATTATCAGTTACTTTATGAGCTTACAATTTGATGTGGTTTGTGCATTTTTATAAAGATTCACATAAGACTTCACAAAACCAAGAACGTCAAGGAATTAGTGACGATTAGAAACAAAATTAAGAGAAATAGTAAAAATTAACTCATTTTCCGCTGAAATATATTTAATATTCATTAAAGGCTATTAAATCTAAACTTATACTTCATAAGTCAATAAGTATTTATCTTGAATTACACACACAAAACTTAGGAAATGATTGTTATAACAAAACCACCATTGTAACAATATAAACTAAGAAAAAATGTGGTAATGAGGAAAAAATAGAATGAATGGCAATTATTTTGGTCACTACTTTATTTGAAATTAGTTCAATCAAATCAATTTGTTAAACTATGAATAGACACACAAAATAATTGAATGTAACAAGCAAAGTTTTACATTTATAATACTATTAAATGTCTTAATGTTGTAATGTACTTTAATTGTATCATTTTCAGAAATTAAATATTTACATCAAAGTTTCCCCTTTATACATAGTTCTAAAAATAACACGAACTTTGATTAAATTCACATTACGAAAATGTATATTCAACTAAGCACAAGTCATTGTTTGAAGATAAACCTTTCTTGTTTAACAATTTTATTTACTTAAAGTTTTCTAAAGTAATCACATTGTTTGTTAGTTTTGAAAAATATATATAAAATTTAGTAGACTAAATCGGAATTCATTGAGATCGAATCGGCTCAATCCTCATGTGTAAACTTTATTTCAATGCGAATTAAAGACACGAAGTGAATTCATTAAGCTCGCATTTTAAACTCGACGGGTTTTTTATAATACGCATTAAAATGTAGTGTAAACGCTTAGTTTATCGAAATTCAAAATGTTGTTTCGTATAGAGTTGCCAGTTGGTCTAACTATGTAGTTTGTCAGTTAGTTGTTTTATATATATTTTTCTAATAATTTTGTGAATAATATACTGAAAAATCATTGTAAAACGTTATTAAGAATGATGATATGACAAATAACTTATTTTGATGGGTTAGCCACATTATATATTATGCATATGGCAACTCTGCACCATAAATAAACATTAATTACATGTTAATAAGCACGCAATGACTATGCAAGTATAATCACTAAAAAAAAAAAAAATAGTCTGAGTCAATTCGAACTTAGTGAACTCCGATTTAGCTATCATATAAACTTAGTATATAAACCAATTTTCTGTAAGGGTCAACTTATGAAGCTATCATTGGCAACTGTATTTCTTTAAATTGGTCTGAGTACAACAGTAGATATAAATATTTCTAAGAGTATAATAAAAATGTTGAAGATGAATCAGTTTGTCCCCGATGTTGTAGACAACCAATGAATGTAGGAGTTATGGATCGTCACAACAGAAAAAAGCTTTACTTATAGTTAAGTTTAGCTTCAGGTGAGTGCAAACATTCTGCATGAAGATTTACGTTTCAAAAATACACGAAATTGAGAAAAAGCTACTCCTTCAAAAAAAAGTATCATTGAGATTGTATACTTTATAACGACAATGGGAGTACCCATCCTTCAAGCCATTGAAATTAAGTGTTCGCATAGTGCGATTGTAGATACAATAGAATTTAGAAAGGTGACAATAATGCTAAACAAGACAATCTATTACAATTACTACAAAATATTATGTGCAACTTATTTCATGAAGAATGTAATAGGTCCTGAGCACATTTATATCCGTATATACATAGCAGACTATTTTCTTTTTTCGTTAAATGGATACGATTTGTCTATCTAATTATGCTGCGCCATTAGTGTTTTTTATACTCTTCACGCAGTGAATAGTATTATTAGTTTGTGCTTGAAGTTTGTAATATACAGAAGGAGACATCGGAGACCCCATAAAGTATATATATACTTGATCAGAGCGATGAGACGAGTTGATCTAGCCATGTCCGTCTGTCCGTTGTATGCAAACAAGTCCCTCAGATTTTGCATGGATCCAAATGAAAGTTCTTATAAGAAAAACTTTTTTGGTTTTTTGTACTATTCTGACTCATATCCATGAACTATGATAATTTCAAGACCCTTGGACCACTAGCTGTGGCGTGAAGAGTATTACAACTTCGGTATAGCCAAAGTTAGTCGTTTTTTAAATTTTTTTTCGCGATTTTGAAGAACTTCAATAAAAATTCTTGTTCAGCCACGTTACAATGAAGTAGTTGTTGATATCGAAGCCATAAATAAATTCCATATTATTTTCCAAAAAATAGATTTTTCACGCTGGTCGATAATCAATTTTTCCATTGCTATAAAATCATGAAAATTGTTTTACTTATTTAAATGACTATCATTCAAGAAAACAACTTACAAATCAGATTTTAAATTAGTGCGATGTGAATTGATAAAAGGCTTTGAACTTAAATCCTCAGCAACTCCCAGTGTCCTCTAGCATGGGTGGTTTCTAATCAACTATACATAGTAAAATTTTTAGTTATGACAGTTCAGTTGATGCTGCTTTGGTTTGGTTAAAGAGTCACGCAAATATTAATAATAAGAAAGTTTGTGGTTAAATATTTACATTAAAGTTTCCACAATTACATAAACTTTTATTCTAATTACTTAATTGAATGTACCACAACAAACCCAAACACAAAATGTTGACAATACAAATTAAAATAAATTATTTTCCCCTGTCATTTAAACAATACTCCACCAACCATTTTTTGGGTATAAATTCAAAGTATTTCATCAATAGAAACCATTAGTAATAGAAATCACCATGTACTATCGACCGCGTTATTCCAATGGACAACTTGTTCCGATATCGTGGCTCGTTGCATTTTATCGACGTCAAAATCAATTATGTTGGCCTCTCGAAGATAATGTCAATTGTGCTACGATTTTTTTGGATTATTTCTTAGCCCTAATGGGATTTATATCATATGTGATGCATGAAGAAGCTGGATTGCGTTATATTCGCATGAATTTTTCAAATATTAACGAATGGCCAAAAGCTCTGCCTGTTTTTATTGTTATTTGTGAGATTCATTTGCGAGGCTATCATTGTTTCTTTAATAAAGGCAAAATAAAGCGATTACTTCAAAAATTCTATGCAACAATATATGTTTCAAAAGCTAAACATCCCGGACTTTATGAATTGATTTTACAACAATTGCGATTTACACATATCATGGCTATCATGTATATAACACCAACATTGTGCTTTTTACTTATTCCCATCACGAATTTGTTTTACCATCGTCAAGATCTTTTGCATCCAATCATACCTGCTTTCGATGTAACGCCTATGTATATTTACATACCTTTCACTATAACGAGCATATGGGTAACCGTCAATGTAAATTCGATGCTAATTGGTGAAATGATATTGATCGCTGAGTTTTTGATGCATATAAACGCACGGTATATTATGCTGCGACAAGATTTATCAGACGAATTTGAAGATATTATGAATAATTGTCATCCAATGATAATGGCAAAGAAATATAGACAAACACTGGTGCGCATTATTAAAAGAAATGTTAAATTAAATCACTTTATGGAACAAGTAGAAGAGCAATTTACATTTCGTATCTTTGTGATGTTCGGAATTAGTGCAGTAATGCTTTGTGTCTTATGCTACATGGCGTATAATGTAAGTTAATACTGGTAATTAATTAATTAATAATTTTATTGTATGTGAATTATAATACTACTTCCAGAATCCTTCAGGTGTAATATATACATGTTGGTTTCTCGCTAAAACTAGTGATTTGTTAATCATTGGCAACATGGGATCAACACTCGAACAAACAGTAAATCAATTATTTATTATTAGCAAAAGATTACAAAATAAATTTATTTCATTTCTTCTTTATTTTCCACAGACCAATAATATTAGTAATATGTACTATGAATGCAATTGGGAACAAATTATTTCCAAATCAAAAAATAACCGTGAAAATATTCAACTTATGAAGGTGATTGTTCTATCAATTGAAATCAATTCAAAGCCAGTTTACTTATCTGGTCTGAAATACTTTCGAATCACATTGCAAACTGTCTTAAGGGTAAGTGAAATGCATAATTGATACAAAATGTATTCAATTCTAAAAAAAAAAAAACTATTGTAGATACTTCAAGGTGCCTTTTCATATTTTACATTCTTGAGATCAATGGACAAGAATTAATACTACGATTATGTTATGATATCTTCAAAACTATAGAACCATATTTGTTTAAAATTATATCATTTTTAATCTATTTGTTTATCAAATCCTTACAATAAGAAATTAGTACATTAATAATGAATCAATTGAATTAATTATATCACTAAATATCTGTGTTCGAATTGAAATTGAAATTTAACTAAATAAACAATCGCTTTATTGTTATGTAAATTAAACTTTTATTTCATGTTTTTATGATATATATTTTGCAACGTTTATACGTAATAGCATTATGTGCTTTCACATTTGGTAAGTTTTTCCAACAAAAAACTTAACTAACTGAACTATCTTAAATTGACTTAACAAACCAATGTCTCCGCAAGGACAACCGCTATCTAATATGCTAGGTGTCATCTTTCTATTTGCTATCTCAGACAACGGGATGGGGAATAAACTTATCTACGGTTAGCGACGTGATTGAGAACACATAATGGACAAGTTATATGTAATTAACTAATTATTTATAGGTTATTTCTAGGGATGAAGATGCATTCATTATTAGTCGTTAACTTACGTGTTAACGTATTGAATTAAATATCGGAAATAATTTAAAGTAGACTACTTGATATACTTGTATACTTGAAAATCGAATATCGAGTTGTGTTTGGGATACATTTTGTGTAAACTGTTCTTCTTATGTATTTTTGTGTCTTAGTTATTTGAATGACAGTAGTGTGTCTCACTAGACAGCAGAGTATAAAAGACCCGTTGAAGTTACTGTGACTTTACTTGCGCAAAATATGCTGAGCTTATCGGACATAAAGATATATATGATCACCAATTACTTGACAAGGAAGTTAACTTTCATTTTGTTTACCTACTTGTTAGTCTCATCATCCTAGTACAACATGCCTGACACTTCTTGTAATTATGATAATGATTATATTGTTTTATGTTCTGACTTTATAATTTCCCTTTCTGACTTACAAGATTGTTGTTCTGTCTCTTTCCCTTTTATTTTGATTTTTACTTTAGAACATCGCTCATTTTTATTTAAATTTTATCCACAACTTTCATATATTCTTTTTAATTGTGAAATCGAAACATTAAAGTCAAAATTCATTGACCAACCCAACATCTCATATACTTAACTATAACTTATTAGAAAATATTTATAAAACCAGTAAAAAAAATACTAACTTTGGATATGCCAAAGTTGGAATACTCTTCACGCCCCTCCCAGTGATTCTAGGGTCTTGAAATTTATATGGTTGGTGGATATGTGGTCAGACACTTATAGTGGCCAAATTTTAAGTTGATAATGTAAAAAGCAAAAAAGTTTTTCTAATAAGACCTTAATTTGGATCCCGGTTTGTATGGTCCGATGTACTTGAAATTTGTATGGTTGGTGGATATGAGTAGAAATCTTATAGTTTCCAAATTTCAAAACGATAGTACAAAAAACAAAATGAATTTCTAATAAGAACTTTAATGCGGATCCAGATTTGTATGGGAGGTACATCCCCCCATAGTGGTCCGATTCAGCTGATTCCAACAAATGTTTTATGTATGATAAATTCCAGCTCTCTAGCTCAAAAACTGAGGGACTAATTTGCATACATACGGACGGATAGACGGACAGACGGACTTGGCTAGATCAACTATAATACTATTGACTGCGTGAAGAGTATTAAAAGAACTTCATAAGAAGATGTATCGACAATACATATTTTGGACAGTTGCATTCAATTTCAAAATATCAGAAATGACTTACTCATCAAATTATTTTTATTTAATAACCACAATGCATATAATAAAATATAAATGTAATAAAGCTTATATTGTTCTTTAATAATGTTTTACAATTATTTTTTATTACATAAAACACAAAAACATTAAAAAAATGAAAATAAAACAAAATAATTATACCACATGGCAACTCCACACAAAACACCAAATGAATTTTGATCTACTAAGCGTTTATACGACACTTTAACTCAAGTTATAAAAATAAGGTCAAATTTGAAACTTGCGTTTCGTCAGCTCGGTTCGTGTGCTTAGCTCGAGTTGAAAAGTCGTTTATACATGCGTGCTAAGATTGCCCGAGTTGACTCAACACCGAATCAGCTATCGTATAAAGGAAGTAATAGATAAGGTATTCAGCTACTTAAAAAATTGTAATCTCATAGATTTAATATAACTATTTTTTAAAGAAGAGTCGAGGCCCTAACAGTAAGTGCTCTAAATTATATATTATTTATACTTATTATTAATTATAATTGTAGTACAATTAATTTTATTAAAAAAGAACTTCATAAAATCATTTGAATATAAGTTTTAATACAACTGCCAAAGATTATAATGTCTTGTTGATTTTTCCCTATTTTTATAAGTAAATATTATTTGTATTAAAAAAAAAAATTTGTACTTCTATCATTTAATAATAAATAATACGCATTTTTTTCTAAGAAAACTTTAAAACATATACAATATAATAATATGTCATAGTATGTATACGAATTCTTTATCAAAGATCAAACAAAAAGTACTTGAGTAAGTGAAATTATACATTCAATCAATCATTTGATTTCATACTAGGTAGTACATGCTATTGAATACAAATCTATGTACTCTTATATATATCATATCTTACCCAATTTATATAAACATTCCCTCTCAAATAAAAAAAAAAAAAACAATTCAAAAACATTAAAAGAAATGATACCATTAAACAAATTTAATTAAGTTGAAATTGTTTTATTTTTAGACCAATTTCATGATTTACGATAAGCGCCGCAGTTGTTAATTTAAACAAAAATACTAAATAATTAGCAGCAAACAATGAAAATAAATAGACAAATACATATATATATAAACAGACTGTAATGTTTGAATAAGATTATGATAAGTAAATATTGATGATTATTCAAATTCTGGTATTCTGAAATCCAAAATTACAATCGCATTGATAATTATGCGCATTTTATTTGCTTATCAGTGTCACGTATATCGCATGTGTATTTTTTGTATTTATAAAAAAGCATACATATGTTGTACCTAAGTATCTGTTAATATAAAAGCTTATGTATATATGTTTGTACTATGTATCTGTGTACCTATGCCCGAGTGTCTGAATTTCATTCAAATTCACAATCACTATTGCACCCAATTTAAGTCAATTTTTGTATTTTTTATTTATTTTTTTTTTTATTTTTTTGTTGATTATCAAAAAACCAAATAAACACAAATAACCGAAAAAAATAACACCAAAAAATGTGCCTTCTCATTGTTGGTGTTACTGTTGCTGTTACTGTTGATGTTGTCATTTCCTTTTTTTATTGTATTTATTTAGTTTATTTATTTTTTTCACTCGACTTTTGATGAAGATACTCAACACTTATATCGCCTACCGTACGTATGCAAATATAGATTTTATTCCACCTTTCACATAATTAATGGGGGATATTAAGTTCAACTAAGTGTTTGTACATAATAGAGGCAGACCTCGGAAAGCCCCTTGATCATAAATATTTTTTGAACTGTTTGTATGCAAACAACTTCCTCCGTTTTTGAGATTTGAAAGTGAATTTATGCATGGTGATTTCTTCTTACATCAAATTGAAAAAAATGCTAAAGTAAAGATCTTTTGTCTTTAGACAAACATACAATAATTTATACTTGTATAACAAATTGAGTTAATCGAATAATTACTGAATATATTGTAGTGTGCTTGACTTTCATGCTCACAGTAAACTAGTACATAAGGTAAACTATAATACTATATTTGTCCGAAAGGCGAATATACTTAGAATAAATATAGCTGCTACTATATAAACTGATTTTCCAATAAATACATAATTCAACTTTAGACATATGCATATATTATAGTATATACCAAAAATTGAACTTATCGAAGAACCATAGGATAATCTATATACCATACCTATATATCATTATAAAACTTTGTTATATATGAAAAGGATATACAAGATTCGGTAAAGGCGAAGATATGATGATCTCTTTTGGATTTCTTTGTTGGATTTGGTTGATATTTTGGTATAAATGTTCTGTTGTTGGTTTATTTTTGTGAATATTTTTAGCAACAAAATTCCAAATATAATAAAAATAGCAAGCGTTAAATAATAATAAAATAAACAATTAAAAGAAAATAATGTTTGCATATAAACAAATATAAAAAAAAAAAATTGTTGAATAAATAAATAAAATTGGAGAAAAATGAGAAGAAGCATGAGTCTGTTAACACAGTAAAAAATATTTTTATTATTTTTACAGTAAAAAAATAAAAGTGCATTTAAATGCAGATATCAAAATCACGAGTGGCTGAGTTAGTGGCTTAAATACCATTAATTTGTGGTGTGATAAGTAACATTGTAATAAACATGTAGAATGATGAGCTAATTTTATATGATAAGGTGGTGTTGACTCTGTTACTATTAAATACCAACAATATTGAAAAAATTGGTGAAGGTCATTTCGTACTCAGAAATTTGTGAAGAGACTACCACAACAATTTTTTTGATGTTGACTTTGACTTGCTTGTTCTTTATCTTTATAAAGCAGAATACAAAAAAATATCTAGTTGCGGACATCTCCTCCATATGAACATCTCTCGTGGCCGAACAAGTTTCTCAGTTACAAAATCTGTTTTTAGAACAAAATATATTCATCTCCTGACAATTTCGTTGGAACTGTAGGTGTTCGCGCACAGGAGAACATACATAATTTTTAGAGAAAAAAATTTCTTCTCTTTTCTATTTTATTAAGTTAAATCAAAAGTGGATTATGGTGGCCTCTTAATGTCAAGAAGTTGGTACATTAACATCAAGAATTTTTAAGTTAATTTGGTGGGGGGGGGGGGTGGTGTGTCACTGAAGGGCTTACCATACTTTACTTAACTTTAATCAACAAATTGCAGTTGCAACTGCAACCATGACTTTTAAGTTTGAGTTGTTTAAATTACTAAATGACTTGTATGCTTCTCCACTACTTTTCTTTTTTTCTCTGCAAAGGAAAACAAATCTTCTTACAATAATAGTTTAAATTACATCATTGCTTAGTTTTGCTTGCAAGAACAATAAATATTTTATTTTGTAATTGGTAACTGAAATCTAAGTTTGAGTTCAAAAAACAAAAACACATAGAATTACTTATTTTCTTTCGTGTTTTATTTAAATATTTTTTGTGTGTCCTTTTATTAACATTAATGTTTATGGACTTTGCATGTTGTGCTTATTTGCTTTTGTGTCCTCTTCCTCTCTTCACCAATGTTTTTCTTTCCCTGATAATTCTCAAAGGTGCACTTCATATTGTATACCTACTTATTTTTGTAGTATGTAGTATTTCTGTGATCCCACCTACAATACTATTGTATAATGAATGAAGAACACCATTTCGTTAAGTGACTATTGAGTGACATTTTCTGTTCTTGTTTTTATTTTCTATTTCTGTTACCGGACGAACTGCTCTGTCATCGTCGTGGGTGAAATAAAGAGGAAAACAAGATAAAGAAAAAACAATGTTTTTGTAAAAGTTTGTCCAGCATTTAGTATATTTAACATTTGTTGTCAATGTAGATATAAAAACTTCAATTGAAATTTCTGAAATTGTCTAATTTTGCCTTCGAGACAATAACAAAGACAAACAAAAAAAAAAATCTCATGTCCAAAACTAAATTGTTCATCTAAAGTTAAAAATCTACCAATTAAAGTCAAAGTGAACAATTCCTTGCTGTTGGTTATATGTACTTAGTAGTATCGTAAGTATAAATACCAAAAGAACTTTAATCAAAAACCAAAATCATTTCATGCACTATTGACTTTGGAATTTATGTATTAACCTATAAAATATTCTTGAATTTTTTTTTTTTTGTAATAAAATCTGAAGATATTTTCATCATTTACCATAATTTGAAAAGTTTTACGGCTTATAACCGAGATAAATGCAAAAAGTATTTATATTTTATGACTTCAAAATCTACGAAGCATAAAAATGACAAATTCCAAAGGATATTTTTATATTTATACATATTAAGAATTTGTCAATTTTCATTTGTTCCAACTGACCAATTATACCAGATTTGTGACTTTGCACGCAAGACAAAACAGATTAAAGTAAAAAGGATAATTCAGTGCTGCTTAAAGGACTTAAGATGAATATTTAAAAATCAATGAGAGTGAAAAAAGGCAAGTAAAATTGTTATAAAAGTATTTGATGTAGTTAGCAAAGTTAGCCAACTGATTTATAAGTAAACTTAATATGCTTACATAAATTAATTCTATTAAAAAGATTATTTATTATAACCTAAATTAAGCTAGATATTCAAAAATTATCGTTGTAAAAAGATAAACATTCAGCATCTTAAGTCGATCAAAGTACTTGAGATTAGCACTGCTAAGGACCTTATCAACAGTCTATTCATTAGCCCAATACAGTACCCCAAAGTTCAATATCATAAGCCAATATTGACTTGAAAAATATCATTAAAAGAAATAGTCTTAATCAAATGTACTACAGTGGAACTTCCATAACTCGAATAAAAATATAACATCATAAATAGAGAATATGACAAACTGTAGCAAACATTTGTATTTACAACATTAAGTTTTCTAGCGACAATTTCTTAATATATTCAATAATTTGTATTTACACTATTATTGTTAGTTTTAGTGAAAAGAGATTCTAATTTATTTAATACTTAATATCAAAAATAAGATAAAAATAGAAATTTAAATTAATAGTCAGGGAATCCATTACATCATTCATTACATCATTAAAATGTGATGAATAAATTCATTCTACGAACTATAGTCATCATCCTCCATGGGGAATTGGATTTACAAGCTCTGAGCGATAATATTCAATAGTGTCGTCATCTGAAGGAAAGCTTACTCAATGTCTACTTAAGAGTAGCAAAGGCAGTTATATAAGGATTCAATCATATCCAAGCTTCATAATCAGGTTCCATCTAGTTTCAATATTTATCAATGTTAGCTAAGAAAATGAAAAGTACATACGATATATCATTTTCTCATATAGAATAATTTTTTTTTTTTTTTTTTTTTTTGTTTGGTCCAAGGTTTTTAATGCCATCTTTCCTTGGGTAATTTAAACGTAACAACAATAAATGTTAATAATTAAATTAAATTAAGCCAAAATTATTATATTTCAGCTGTACAGTAAGTCTAAACTCTGATAAATATTATTTGCTAGCTTTAAGCAATATTACAAATGTAAATATATATGGTGAATAAAGCAAATTATCAATCAAGATCAATCATGTAGAATATATACCGAACACATATATTTTTTAATCATATTGCTATTGTCTGATTCTTAACGTTTTTGATACATGATGCAGTCCATAAGTGTAGTTTTAATGTTTTTGTTTGCCTTCCAACGCTTTAATGCATGGTTTATGTTATTTGTTGCTATGATAGTCCGAATTATGGATATTTGACTATATTTGCCTAAAAATATTAGAGCATCTATTTTTTTGTTCATTGTTCAGTGTGATTTAATTTTCTAATGATGTTTAGCATTGGAGACAACACAAGGTATATTATATTGATATTATACAGATCATTTTTCCCTACCAGTAGAACACATAATATTCACCATACAAATCAATAATTTTTCATTCACTACACTAGTGTGAAATTATATTGATTTCTTAAATAAAAAGATCATGAGATTCTCAAGCAATCTCATGAACATTATACATATGTAAGTTTTAATAAGACTAAATTTCTGACAACTGATGTCTCCTTTTTTGTTTGATTCTAAATTGTTGTTCTTGTTATTGAGTTTTTTTTTTTTTTTTTTTTTTTGTGAATACAAGAACGTATTGATGATACACAATACATAGTAGTTGCTTTTGTTATTGTTCCAACTAGAATAATTAGCAATTATTAGAATGAATTGACTGCCCAGACGACAAATAAACAAAACAAACAAACAAAACTAATTTCATATAAACAAAAAATACTGAATCAGACAAAACAGAGCCAATTAAATCGGCTTTATCGAAAATATAAAGCCCTTTATTTCCCAAACAAACAAAAAAACATATATGAAGGCACTTGCAATGAATCATTTCTATAATACTTTTATCATATCATGGCAAAAAAGAACCTTATAAATGCGAAACTTCGGCGAATGTACTAACTCATTTGACGCCACTCCAAACCAAATAAATAAGGAATAACCTACTACTATATAAGACCATACTAAACCCGATTTGGACCTACTGTATTCAATTGTGAGGCGCGGCTAGTGAATCAAACCATTCGGAGGTTCCAAAACAAAGTCTTGAGAATTGCAACTGTTAACTACTAATTAGGAAATTCATGAAGAACTCAAATATCCATGGGTATCAGAAGAAATAAATTGATTTAGTCAGTAGACAGACTATATGATCATCCAAACAACCTGGCAATAAACCTACTCGACAACAGTTCAATTAAAAGAAGACTAAAGCGATATCACCCGTTTAACCTTCCATTCAGAGACGCAAGCTAATAAACACAAATTTATGTAACTCTTCCCATAACCCAGTATCCTTCATTTGTTCCCTGTAAAAGGTTTCAAACCATTATGTAAAAAAACATTGTATATATGTATATTTTCTATAAATATTAAGGTAAAATTAAGCAATTTAGTGATTGTCCCAATCTGGGAGTGATGGTAATTAAAGAAAGAGGGAAAAAAAATATATTTCTATCTTAACAATCCCTTTTTTTTCTGGAAAAACTTTAACTATTTTAATTCAAAATAGCCTTTCCATACCTAACTGTCATCGAGGAACTTTTATTGTACCAATTTAATATTTAAGTGACTATTTCGCAGATAAATATCTTTATATGTAGGGCTTTATTATACAGGCAAGTTTCGGATCATTTTCTTCTTCCTTAGATATTTAGACACTAACCTTGACTTATTTTTCTCTTAATCAGAGGGCACCTTAGAGGCATAGGCAGTAGCAATGTTCTAAGTATATGGATAATCTAGCTCTGTTTAGTGGATCTACAATGCGTTACAAATATCATATCAATGTCATAATAAACTACATTCACACGCTGAGTGTATGTAGTATGAAAAAATAAACGTCTAAATGTTGTTATATTTTTTCTTAATAAGTGTGAAGGCGAAATTAATTTACGTTGAGCGAAACCCAAGACAAATTTAAGTAATCATTTTGTTTGAAATATGATGTGACTCCCCTGGTACAAATAAATAAATGACTGAATGAATAAATGAATGCAAGAATGAACAAAGTGCAAATCAAACAATGGAAAACACATTTTTGCATCAATTAAAATTTGTCTTTTGTTATTGTTTTTTATTATTGTATTTTTTTATTGTTTTTTTTTTTTTTTTTGTTTAAATCATTTAAGCTGAAAATAACAATACGCCAAACAAAAAAAAAAACCAAAAGGTCAATGACAATGACAAGAACATCAAGAGTATAAACAAGAATAGTAAAAAAAGCCACAAAAATAACAAAATTTGGTAAATGAAAGAAGAAAAAACTAACAACAAATCTAACTAACATGATGATGTACAATGACTTTATGGGTTTTTATTGCTTTTCTCATCAAGTTCTTTTTTTTTATTCTCCTACTCTTAGATTCTTGTTCTCGGTATTTTCTGTATGTTCCTTGCTTCGTTGGTTTGCCAACAAAATATTAATCATACGCACTGTGGCCTCTTTGAGCAAAACATCATTTGTTGGTTGGTTGTTTGTTGTCTATGCTGTCTGCTCGTAATCATGTGTTTATATGTTTTTTTCTTATTTTGTTTATTTTTTATTTTATTCTTCTCTTGGTTTTCCTTTGTTTGTATGGCTTAGTTTTTTGTTTGTTATTCTTTGTTTTTTAGTTCGTATATCAAGTAAATGAACCACATGCAATATAAACCAGCATTAGTTTTCTGTAATTTTGTACTTTTGTTTAAAGTTTTTGTTTTTATCAAAATAAAATAATAATAAAAAGAATTTATTTTGAATGAAATGCATTTTAATTAAATTTACATATTTTTCAAATATTTGTTTTCAATTACATTTGTAATTTGTTGTAATTCAATGCCAAAACCAACAAAACAAAAAAACAAAGCATTAAAATAATATTTGTTTGTCTGAAATCATCATTTGATATAAATTTATAAATATTTTTTATGATAAAAAACAGAGTATTTCATTGTGTGCATGTATGCGTGTGTGTGTGTTTTGCATGTGGTTTTTATATATTATCAACCGCTTAGTGTTTATGTATGTAAGTAATGTAAAATAAAAATAAAAATGATACAAAATCATAATTCATAATAATTCAAAAAATTGCAATATTAAAAACTTCGTTTTACTCAGCAATGTTTTTGTATTTTGTTATCAGATCTAATAGTAAGGTATTAATTATAAAGCAAATAAATAGAATTTCATAAATGATATATTAATTTAATATTTATATTATATTTCTTATTTAACATTATGATAAGTAAGCATTTTAAAGGAATCAGATATTGCAACTTTTGTTGAAAAATCTATTTCTCAACACATCTGAAATTGCACAATTATATTTTTGAACAATACTTTTTTAGGAATAACTGTCCACTAATAAATAGGGAATAACTATATCCTCCCTCTTAGATCCGTAAAATTTGTCTTGCTGTAAGTAAAGACGCTCATTTCCAACCATTTTATAAACTGATCAAAATTTATTCAAAAAATAACCTTAAGAGACATTTTTTACATGTCATGTTTTTACACTTAAAGAAACCAATCAAAATGTAATCAAATTTCAATACAAAAATATTGGAGGGTATTATTGTATTGACGATACAAGAGAAGGTAAGATGAGTTTTATAGTAAATAGAGTTTCTTTCTTTCTTTCTTTATAAACAAACTAGCAACCCGCCCCGTCTTAGCACGGGTAGCAGATAATTTTTTATCTGTCGTATTGTCGTATAGACTTGAAAATACTGAACACTTGCTGCTGCTTTGACCGAAAGCTACAGCAAAGCAAAATCAATAATTATAAATCGACAACTGCTGTTGCTGCTGCGATTTTCGTCAGTGGTAATTTTTTGCTTTTGCTTCAAAGAACATCATATACAGAAGGAGAGCTCTTATATTGTATCCTTAGAGAGGAAAAATTCAACAATAACAAAAACAACACATACATATTTCAAGAAGAAGTACAGCATGAATACATACTACAGATCTGAGCATTCATTAGTTTTATTTAAAACAAAAATTATTAAAATCGGTTCAGTATGTTTTAGGCCAAATAAAAACAAAGGAATACAAATCTCCAAGTCGGCACGATTTTGTCCGACATCTTCAACATTTAATATTTCAGCCAATTTCAGGAAGCCTTTATGAAATATATACCTACACCTTCCTCATGAATCACTCCGTCCGCTGGTGGAAACCGTATGACAATCTGTTCGGTAATTTTTGAGATCATCGCGTTCAGACAGACAGTTACATAAACACAATCCAGCCTTCGCACTCTGATAATCTGTGCTCTTGACATAATTAATCTAATGATCCACAATGTCATTTATTTTGAGGAAGACTCCGTTTTGTGTTACCTTTTTTAATAATCAAATTATTTTATAAGGATGAATAAAGACATACTCGTAACATAGTCGAGTTGACTTGCGTCCGATTTTGTCGATGGTATTTTTGCATGTCATGTCAATATCTGCTTCACAATTGGGCTAACGGGCTTTTGTTTGACAGAACAGAAATAATGCAAATTGAAATTGTTGTTGCTGCTTGGAACATCAGTTGTTGATATTGTCAAGTGTCCTTTGTCCACGTTGTTATTGTTAATTGTCTTGTTCTTTATAATTCAAAACTTAGAATTGACTAAGCATCATCACAGTCCTGCTTAGAATTTAGTGCCCAGTTCTTTCCCATCAATCTTGTGCTGATCTATGTATATTAAAACCGTAGCCTTAGTAATGGTAGAGTATAGGTGATTGTTCCAAAGCAACTTTTTCCGCAAATATAAGTGTTTCCTTAAGTCTCTTCTTGGTAAAGATTACTATGTTGATCTTTCTGAGGATTGTTTGATTGAATAGCTGAAAGACTTCAAAAACTGTAATGAATCATATGGAAATGAAAATGAAATGGTGTTTTATGGGTTAAAAAAAGGATCTGAAAAGTGTACGAGTAGAGCTAATTTTCCATTTCATCATGAAATCATATTAGTTCTCCTTTATAACAACTTTCAACTTTCTCTCATGGTTTCTAAGAATCAGACATCCTGGATCAGTTTATGTTCTCATGCTTATCCTTCTCTTACTATTGACAGCTGAATTTACTCTAAATTAATCAAAGATTATTTAATGCAAATATCCTAGATAAAATATTTATAGTGCGAGTGTGAATACATATATTTTTATGTTATTCATGATTTTAAACATAATAATATTTTTCGATTTTCTTTGATTTACATAAATAAATCGAATAAACCAATCATTTCATTTTCTCATGCCCAAATATTTTTTGACTTTTAATTCTTTTAATTAAAGTAAATAAATTTTACAAATGTAAATTACATTTTTCTTTATTTTATTTATTCATTAAATTTTTATAAAAAAAAAGAAAAGAAAAATAAAATTATAAATTTATATGATGAATGCAATAAAATTGAGTAAAAAGTACATAAATATATAATGAGCGCATCCATCACAACTGATTTGTAAACATCAAATAAAAAAGTATTGAAGAGTGATTTATTATAAATGGAAAATAATTAAAAATAAATAAATACAAATTAATTCATATAATTTTTTAACTTTGACAAATTACTTCAAACTCATTTAAATTAAAAGTTATTACATACCTTTCTCTTCTTTTCGTAAAAGCATGAAATCAGATTCAATTTAATTAAATGAAATGAAATAATCATTTTGATTAGAGCAATTTAAATCAAAATTACATAAATTTATAATATTTTCCATAATTTATGAAATAAAAACTAATACACTAATTGTAAGTGGGTTTTCGTCTAAAAGATTTACAATTCAATCTATCTGATAGCAAGACTCATTGCTTTCTAGTTCAAATTGAAACTGCAATAGTTGGGAAATATTTACTTTTTCTTATAAACATTAGCTTGAAACAACAGATTTCACTAATTTGTTTGTTAGTATATAATGAACATATACTTGTATTTACTGAGCTTAACTTGGATAAGTATAAAAATGACTAATGCAGACTTTGCAAGAAGAAACATTGTTATGCCACCATGAATTTCAAATATGGACAGACTTCGTTACTTATTTATCATACATACAATTATCTAGAACCAACAAAAATCGAAGATATATTTCCTCAGGAAATCTTGGAATGCATACAAAAGAGCATAGAGTATAATCAACTGAGGCCACATTAACTAGGTGCCTAGTGGCAGCTTTTCTCTGCATTTTTCCTCTCTTAATTCATTTCAATGCAAACATAAAATACAAAAAACTAATATGATCTAATATTTGCAAAAAAAAAAAACAAAAAAACAAAATTTCAGTTTTATAATTATAAATAAATTCTCATTTGTGGATTTCAATATTTCATATAACAATTTATTATTGATTAAAAATATTTTATTTAAATAATTTTCTTTTTAATTGCTTACTGATGTCTAACGAAAAGTGTGGAATGCACAGATTTTATTTCTTAAGGTTTTTATTTTTAATTAAAATTATCGTATTGGTGAATTTTAAAATATAAAAAAAAAAAATAATAAAAATATTAAACCATATTCAAGTTATTTATCAAATATTGTTTTATTCCTTATAAAATGCACATATACGATAGATATTCATTTATCCTCTTATATATCTGATATATAAGTATATGTAAGTATATTCAGTGTAAGTGTAAGACAAACCAATCTGACCATGTCCAGCTCCCTGTCTGACTGCTTGTATATTGTGGGTATGCTTAAAAATCCTTTAGAAAAGGTTTTTTAATTCTCACTGTGATTTGGTGATTTGGTTTCGGTTAAATATTTTTCGAGTGGAACAGCAATAGGATCACTTGCTGTAAGAGCATCATGTAGATTATCAATTGTATAGAGGAGATAGGAAATTTTAGATCATAACAAGTAAAGAGAGTACAGTGAATTGCATCCAACATCGTCGGCAATCAATGAACTAGAAATTACTACGAGTCTATAACATAACTTCAAGCTTCTTATAAGCTAAGTAGCACATTAATTATAAACACTAAAACTAATGGAACCTAAGAAAAGCAAAAGTACACAAGGGCATCATCTAACAGACATTGACGTAACATGTAACCTAAGAGACGAGAAATATTATATTAAATGAATCTTGAGTACATAATAAGTCATAACAAATGCAAGCTCCAAATCTATTTATCTCACTTTTACATTTCCAAATTTTGTATTGACTAAGCTTGATTACAGTCTTGTTCCATACACTTACAAAACCACAAAAGAAAAATTGAAATTAGATAAAGTTTTGCTAGAAGAAATTTTTATTGGATATACAATCAAATCGATAACTAAGCGACTTTATTTTCTATTTAAATAAATACGAGTATTATTATAATTATTGAAATTTTGGACTTTTTAATGAATAAAATCAGAATATAAAAAGAAATTCTGGATTTTGTAAAAAAATAATTTCCATTTCATTTACATACATGTATTCTTGGAACAATTTCAGTTGATTTAACTTAATATTTTGTATTTCGATAAAATTAATAATTCTTGAAAAATTGATAAGACACGATGCATTGTTTAATTTTGGTTTTGTCTTAGTAAGAATCATTTATTCATAATACGCATTGCAAAAGCTTCATTAATATCTCATGAAAAAAAAATTCATTGAAATTTGTCAATGGCAACAGAAATCCAATAATAGATATTTCTGGTGAAATAATGACAGACACAATAACAAAAATAAAGAAAAATAATGATATTTATTACACATTTATTAAAAAGATAAGCCAAAAAAATGTTCAGTTTTTTCAGTCCATTCAGTCAGTCTATCTACTTTTGTTCTTTTCTCTGCTCATTTTGTCATTTATTCATTCATTTATTCATTCCTTTGTCTGTCCGCATTCATCAATATGTATGTATATGTATATAAGTAGTATATGATTGCCTGTCGTGCCATCAATAAACACTTATTGGGCTCGTATTTATGTCTATTCTATTGTCCTTATGCCTGATATTCTGATACAATTGTTATTATCTGTGAAAGTAAATAAACATAATATAAAGATATAATAAATATCTATAGATATATCAGTTACTATAGTCATTATACATCAGTATACATATACAATAAATATCTGTATCTATTGTCCATGGGTGGCTTTTACCATCATTTGCTAAAGTAATGAGTAACTTAAATTGCCTGTGGAAGACACATTTGACAGAGGTCAATTGTACATAAAACACGCTTGAATGTTCTTTTGTCACTTTATCATTATCATATTTTGATAATTAAAAGGCAGAAGAAGCCAGTTTGGAGATCAATTTCCTAGTTGTTCTCGTTAGGAAATGATGATTTTCTCAATTGTCGATTTCATTTATGAATCCTTATTGTTTCAATAACTAGCAACAAGGAAAGTAACTAATAGTCCTTTCTCTGGAAAAATGAATGGCTTAAAGGAAACATAAATCACCAAAGCAATCATCTAATGACTAGGCACTTACTCAATACTAGTAGTGAACTGGAATGAAATACTATCTCCAGAAAAGTGGTGATGAAACCTATTTGATTGCCACTCAATAATGGTAATAATAACGATGATGATGTTCTCTCTTATCTACTCTGATACACACTGGTCCACCACTTTTTTAAAGTGCAAATCACATAATTGTCTATGACGCATTCCATTACTCTGACCATCATCAGCACTTCTATCTTTTATGATTGCACTACTTGACGCAAGAGTTGACAACAGAATCTGATGGAAGGCTAAATAAAGAAAACCACCTACAGCAACAACAGCAGGAGTGAATTCAATAAAGCAGATGTTGCCATAGCAACATCAGTAACAGTTGCTGACCAAACGATTTCTTCTTTTTTCCTTTGTATGAACATTTCTTTCCATTCTTCATATTTTTTTATTTTTTTTTTTTTTTGTTTCAATGTCGACAACTCGTCTGTTGTCCTTTTTTCACTTGCTTATAATCATCATCATCATCATCATTTTCGTTTTGCGTGCATCACGAAGCATAAGTCAACGTTGCACACAATGCACGAAAGTATGAATGAATGAAAGCAAAGAAATATCACAATAAAAGAAAAGAGAACTGAAACTGAAAATGACCGCCATCAGTACGCATCGATGCTCGTTTCCGTTTCCGGTTTTGATATTTGCCTCTCTCTCTCTCTCTCTCTCTCTCTCTCTCTCTCTCTCTCTCTCTCTCTGTCTGTCTGTCTGGCTTCGTGAGTTTCACACATTTTCTTTCCTTTTTTTTCTCCAAGTTTAAGTTTTTGCTTATTTATTCATGCATCCATTTGAATATTTTTTCTCATTTTTATTCACTTTCTCGGTAAGTTTTATATTCGCTACTTAAAAGATTATAAGAATTCAGTGCGTGCATCAGAGCGATATTCTTATTTTTGCAGTCCTTTTAATACATAATTCCTTGCTGTTATGTTTTTATTGTAAATTTTTTGATGTTTTTACTGTTTTCTTAAGAAAAATTACCAAGTTTTAAAAGGATTGATTTCATTAACGAAAATTTAAAATATTTTCAGGTTAAATAAGTTTGGTAATTTTGATTATTCATAATAAGAAACCGTTAAACTTTCAGGGAAACAAATGTTCCTCAATTGTCTTATTTCATATATAGTACATACATATTTCTTAAAACAATCATTCATTCAAATGTGTTCAGAAGAATCTTCTATTTCCTTATCCTTAGAACTTCCCTGACATACGATGTCAGTAACAAATCCCATAAGCCTTATTGATGTCCTTCTCCTCCTTCTTATGATCTTCTTCAGCTACATCCCTTTATTTCACTTGTTCAAGTAAACTTATTCATTCGCGTTTAACATTTTTTTCCTGATTTTTTTTAACAGATTCATCAACATCATCATTATTATCATCATCTTCTCCTTCTTCATATCCTTGTTAACCCAATTTTCTCCAAGCACCATAGACAAGCAAAAAATTTGTCTCAAAAGCAAATTTATTTAACACATTATTAGTTCAACCAAAAGACTAACCAACAACTCACTGACTAACTATACTGAACTGACTGAACGAGTCTCAGACTAAGGAGTAAACATCTGATGAACAGAAAGACAAAGGAGCTTAAAGCAAACAAAATCTTATGGTTTAAGTCCTCTTTTCATTTTTTTAAACCTTTTTTCGCATCTTTTGCAACATCATTTATATCGTCAAAGTCGAGTTTTTTCATAATTATTTGTGTTTTATAAATTTAATACACTTCATAACAGTGTGAATAAAATGTATTATCATTTTAGTCCACTATTTGTAATGCACACACTTGGAAGTAGATACTCATATATTTTAAGGATCAGAGATCAATCCCATCCAGTTTATTCACACTTGTACAATGTTGATGAGTTTTTTTTTTTTTATAATCTGATCTGATTATTTTTTCACATTTTTAAAATTAGAGCTTTAGGATTTGATAGAATCCTTCTAAAGTGGCCGTAGACGTTCAATACTAATGTTGAGTGCAAATAAATTGCTCGTTTTCATATTAAATTGAAAGGCTATGCAATGTAATGTGAAAATCTTAATATTTCTTAAGTATATGCAAAATTTGGAAAATAATAGCAATCAGTAGACAATACTGTGCAATATCTGATCAATTGATCAATTGAAAAGTTGAAATAAGTCAATCGAATTAATGAAATACTTAGAATGATTGGATATTCAATTCAAAACCTCAGAGTATAATCCCGTTGCGAAATTTTAAGTAGCATTAGATTGACCTTACGTGTACAATAATTTGTTTAAGATTTTGACTATTTTAATTCAAAAATATTTAAAAAAAAATCAAAATACGAGTATAGTGAAAAATATCTAATGTTGGCCTTAGTGTGATCAAAAATATGTGTAAAATTTTTTCCTTGCCCTTTCAATTGTATTTAATTAAAAAAAAAAATTATTTGTCTTATGTTTGTTAAGTCATTGTAACATTTCTAAATTTCAATTTCCATTAAAAATTTCTTTAAAATTTATTACCTCACAAAAATTCCTGTAAAACATTTTTCTCTGAGCATATTTCATTTTTTTTTAAAATTTTCTGTTATTTTTAAGTGAATGTGTAAATTGTATGCAAACATTTATCATTTTATCTATACTTTTGCCTTGCCATGGCATGGCATGCCTTGTCTTTACTTTACTTTACTTTACTATCCTTACTTGCCTTGTCAGTTTGTTTTACTTTGCTATACTTTAGTTGAGCCTTACTGCCTGCCGTCGGTTGACTCCTTCATCAATTGTCTTTCGCTTGTTTGACTCTTCTTTATCCTTTTTTACGGCATCATTGCTCTAATATTAGTAGTCACTTCTTCTTATTGTTGTTATGGTGGGCATAATGTGCACCATATTTTGTACATTGTCGAACAATATTTCGCATTTTTTCATTCTTTTCTAGTAAATTATTTCATACCCATTCTTTTTATTCTCAATTTATGGATGATGATGATACTGGTGCCATATTTACTTACTACTCACTTCAGGGATTTTTTTCTGCTTTTCACTTACTACGATACAATATATTTATTCTAAAGGGCAGTTGGAACATCTGTGTTCACTGCATAAATCCAAAATAAGAGTTGTTAATGTAGACAATATCAAATTGTTATTTGCTAATATAAATTTTATAAAATTTATGCTTATGTTATTTGTATCTTATTTGTACGAGTGAGTGTTATTGTATCTTTTTATCGACAGATGCTTTCAAATGGGTTTATTTAGTAAATTGAAAATTATTTGAATATTATATTCTTGATTATTGTTACATAAATTCTATTGTATTATGAATTGAAATCATAAGTTTCGATGATAACATCGATTCATAATTGTAAGGTATCTACCAAGGACGCAAACACAAAAATAAATATACATATATTGAAAATTAGTTTATATTATAGAATTAAGTCAGGCAATTATTGTTGGTTTTTTCAGTATGTTAATTTATTTAGAATTGTTTTCATTTTTAAATGATTTTGACAAATTCATGATAGAATAGAATCGTTTAATAGTATTAATATGAATCATGTATGAATGATCTATTACACTAACCTCATATTTTCAAATACAGAAGCATTAGAGACTCCATTATTTAATTATGTATTATATGTAGCAAAATTCATATGGTACATATGGAAGTACTTCGGTTGAATTTATATGAATTTTCGAGCGAATCAACTACAAAAAAACGCCACTTAAATAGCACCCACAAAAAGAAAGACTTTAATCAAACATTTCATTAGTAAAATCTATATTAATCGCTGTTATTAATAAATATGGACCACTTAGTATTAAAATAAAGCAAAATCATCTGAGGATAACTTTTAACAAAGGCTGAAAAGCTTATCATAATAGAGCTAAAAAAAATCGGATAGTTTTAATCGATTTTGATAAGTCTAAATGTGCAAGACAAAACATGAAAATCACAAAACACCATTTGCTGAGTATCGCGCACAGACAACTTATATTGAGAAATGCTCCAAAAACGCATGACTTACTTGCCAAGATAACCGGAAAAAGTTGTGTCTACCCACTAATAGATGACTTATTCTAATAGCTATATATATAGAGAAATTAAAAATACAGAAAAAACTTCCATTTCATACCAAAACATAAGCAACACACTCATTTTATCATCTCAGATCGGTTAGCAAAGCGACCTGCCGTCCTTCCCGCTTTGTTGAAGGTCTAAATAACGGCTAGCCTCCCATTAAAGTTGAAAATAATAGCTGGGGTCATACAAATTAAACTTTTTCACTTCTGACAAGACATTTGTATCGGAAAATATCAGGTTTTAAAATAATGTTTGTACTCGTAGATGTGTGCTATTCAAGTGGCGGATAGTGTATGTGTGTATATCTTAATATCTTCATAAAAATAGTTTTACTTGAAAGACAAGTAATAAATGATAAATGATAATAGTTCTAATTAAAATTTTATTTTTTAGTAAACCTTAAGACTATTAAAATCCCTTAATCCTCTGTAATGCTGATAGTTCACATAGAAGTACTATACTATTCTTAGTCAGTTTATTGCAGTCACTATTCTACTTTAATTGTACAATCTTATCTAAATTGTTTTTACCTACTTTCATTTTATAAACTTTAACATTTAATTGAAGATGATAAGCCAATATACGAGTATATTGTAGGTAACAATTTTCAATCTTCAGATTATTATAATTTTATGATTTTCTGATCACTCTAAAGATAATTCATACGAGTAAGCCCAAAGTGATAAATATTTTTAGCGAATATAAAAATAATAAATTATCGGGTTTCGTAATTCTTGTTAAAATGCATATTTTGTTTTTAGTGTCTGGGCATCAAGACATTGCATTGGATCAACGTAAATTCTCTGATCTTGAGTTGATGGTCAAAAACTATTGTATAAAGAAACCATCTCTGCTACCTAGATATGTATGTACTTATATGTATAAAAAGAGTGACATGTTCTCACCATATAAGAAGGATTCACTCTAAGTGCACTGTTAAAATTAAGAAACTCCAATGGATGCTAAACGGAAATTACAAATTAAGTTTCAATAGCAAAGTATTGATCTACAAAACTGTTATTGCCCCTGCATAGACATACTTGAGCTTCTAATTATGAGGCACTGCTGAAGTTTCTCATATAAGAAGAATCCAGGTACTGCAAAATAAAACACAGCGTCTGCTTACTGGTGTGCCCTGGATAACCGTAATAGAACCCTTGACAAGGCTTAAATATTCATTCTGTCGATGGCCAAACAAATAACCACAGTAACATACATAGTACAATGATAGATTGGCTATCTACCCAAACCCACTTGGTAAGGCCTTAGCAACTCATAGACTTAAATGGCTACAACCCTTTGAGTTCAGCACCTTCCATCTTACCCCGTCACATATATTTTTGTATCTTTATTTGTTAATTAGATTTATCTGAATATTATTATTGTTATTCTATTCTTTCTTTTCCTATGCTCATCATTATAATATTGATTTGTGCAACAACTGGTAGCTATAGGTACATATATAATTTTTGTTATATATGTATAACCCATCAGAATTTAATAAAAGTTTTGAAAAAAAAAGAAAAATCTTTCTCTCTCTATCTCTTCCAGTTAATTTTGAATAATTTCTTAAAGACAATTATATACAATATAATGCTGGACATTGTTCATTCTTTATCTTTTGATTATTAAAGATTCTAATAAACAAAATTTATATGTCTACCAACAACAATCACCTGTTGGATGAAATTGAATAAATCATGATAAAATCACTTGCGATTTTCAAACATTCAAAATTAATTGTCAAAGTTTTTCTTTATAACTCCAAACAAATTTGCACGATTTACATTTGATATAGAAATCATTATCATCCTGTAGAGGAGAAAGGCTAATAAATAAGTTCAATGTTACCCTAATTAAATGATTTAAAAAAAAAGAAGAATTTTAAAGGTGAAACAATAAATAAGTGATTGCTTAACTTTTCGTTTTTAGTATTGTACTTACCAAAAATAGAAAAATAAATAAAATAAAAGGATGTGAAGTCAACACGGCAAAGTAGGTACCAAAAATCTGTGGCTGCTTCGGAATAAAAGATAAAAAAACTTTTGTTATTTCTACTTTCTTGTACCACAATACATAGTACTTTCTTTATTGCACCATATTTTTTCTTTTTGTTCTTGTTTGTCTTGATCTTCACAATTCTCTTTTTTTCTTTTTTTGCGTAAACACAATTTATTATTATATTTTATTGTTCAAACATTTTGCAAACAAAATAAAATACATTAAAATTTGTTATTTTAATTTCTTCAACTAACACAACACAAGAACAGATTGTGATAAATAAATGAAAGGAATGGGAGGAATTTTGCCCATGAATAAAAATCAAAACAAGGGAGAATGATAAAAAATAAAGAATATAACAATAAACATTATAAAGAAATTGCAAATTACAATTTCAATATAAATTGAAAACGGAAATTATTTATTTCAATTTGATTTTTCTTATTGTTGTTTTTACTTTTATTGTTACTTCATTCATTGAAGAAGCTCAATGAACTCTGCAAAGTTAAGATTTGTTTTAGTTCAAGTTTCATTTGTTTTCTTTATTTTTTTTTTTTAACACATGAATAAAATTATTTGTTCTATTTTTCATTAATTTCTTCATTTGTGCTGCCAAAGATTAAAATAGAAAGAAAACCACACAATTGAACAAAAACTACATTAGAGCAAAAAAAAAAACCCAAACAAAAATAAATATAAATAAAAAGAAGATGCGAGTAATTGTATCTATGAGATACAAAAAAAAAATTGTATTTGGTTTAATTTGCAAAACAAAAAGACCGCAAAATACGTGTATGTTGTGCAGTGCCGGTTGTGTTTGTTGTTCAAAAATTTATTGTTGTCGTTGTTGGCTTATTTATTTATTATTATTACTCTTATTCTTTGTTTATTGTTTTCATGAATTCACACAAATTTAAATTCAAACATTTTTTTTTAATTTTTTCATAATATTGTACGAGTTTATAGAAAAATATTCATAAAGAAATTTTTTAAATTTATTTTCCATTGATTATTAAAAAACTTAACGCATAAATAACGTACAAATTATTTGAAAAATTTTATTCACACGGGAAATCGTTGAATTTGCCGCTTACTTTATGTACCGTTCTTTGCGCGCGTTAAGTCATGGCAAATAATTCAAATATACCGATTTTACCGATATACCGCTATACCGCTACCATTCACAACAATAAATGAATGAAATGTATGAACTCTATGCAACAAACTGTCATGGTTTTTGCTTATGGTAAGGTAATGCATTATGTCACAAAGAGTTTCCGTACGCATAGGTCAATTCAATATTTTTATTTTTGTACAACACCAAGATGTATTTTTTCATATTGTTGTTGTGAGCGAATCTCAACTTTGCGAGAGTAAGAGTTTTTACGCTCACAACTACGAACAACGTACTGCACACTTTGAAAGCTTAAATCTGCTCACGAAATCATATACATACTGCGTTTATGTGACAGCTTAGTACGGTTGCACTTAGTTCGAATTAAGTAAAAATGATTTTTTTTCCGCTTATGTTTGCATCTTCACCGCGGTCTTATTCAATTCGACTTTGTGTTTGTTTACATCAAAGCCGCGTTGCCATATGCATAAAATATAAGGTGAAAATAATTTTTGTTTTAAATTCGCATTGCATAACATAAAATACAAATGTATAATGCTTATCTTGATTTTTAATATAATATATTGTACTAAAAATGCGACCTTTGTGAAATCACCTTATATGCTAAAATCGTATTGTAAAAGTGTTTAAGCATGTGAACTAAGTGCAACCGAACTAAGCTGTCGCATAAGCGGGGTAGTAGTCTCTAAGCTTTTTGCTGTTTGATACAATGGTTGCTTGTTTGACGTTGTTCGAAGCAAACAGTCTTACTCAAAATATTTGTGAATTGTTGTTGATGAAATTGAGTGATTTGGTAGTAAGAAAACTTTTGAGTGGTTTTAGATTGATTGATAAATACAATGTATTCATTCCTTGTAAACTTTTTTATAAAACTATTAAAGAACACATTATAAAATGTAATCGTTTAAGCTTTCAAAAAAAAAAAAGAAAAAATGTAATGGTTCGCGTAATCTTTAATTTGTACGAAATACTTCAAAAAGGGAAAAGGCTTTCAATCCCAAGAACATGGATAAAACTATTTAAGATGAAGCCAGAGGCGTAATGATATGATATGCTAGATTCGAGGTTATCACAAATATAGAGTTTTTGTTTCCCATACAAATTCCATGAGAGACAAGATAAAAAATTTTACAAGTGTCAAAGACAAAACTTTTGAATGTCGCAAAGACTACGAAATGTTGACTTCCTGTTTCAGTTTTTTCAATTATTCAATATAAAGTGATCATTCAATTTTAGAGTTATTGTAAGAAAATTATCTACCTATTATTATTATTTCTAGCTTAAGTGAAACCAAATTAATGGTAATTTTATATCTTTTTATAACGTTTACACCATGATACTTTCATGTGAAAAGAATTGAAAAAGATCACATAAATTGTATGAAAATGATTAGTATGACCTAGAGAAACGATCAAGTTTAATTCATAAGTTTCAATGCATAAAAATCTATAAGTTTTAATCAATCAAGTGGAAATATACAAAAATCTCCGCAATGATTATATATGACGAAAAACCATAATGAGGACATCACAGAGTTTGGCCATAGTAACGACAATGAATTTCCAGCAAATCATTATATAGAGGATGAGCTCAACAGTGTAGATAAGTAAAATGTAAGAATAATCGCAGGAAGACTACTGCAGCAAACATTTTGGGGGCAACCTTATGTGGTTACATCAAGCAGGCGCAATCAAGATCACCCCATCAGACAGATGTCTATGCAGCTTTGATGTCCAACATCAATAAAGAATTACCCCACATTTCTAAAATTCTTTTGTTAATGTTAATGAGAGAAATTAATAATGACGTGCAGCAGAATGATCTTATCAAAGGAATTAATAAACTTGAGTTTCTTGTCACATTTAATAAATGACTGCGTTGCCCATGATACCCTCGGTCTATATGTGCTCAAAGCGCTAACCGAGTCTACATCAGAAATATCAGTAACGTTGGCCATTGAGTTATTGATCGATTGTGACCATACATTAATGGATCTTAATGCAAAGAGAGTCGATGCAATTGTAATTGCAAATTATTCGAAAGCAACGTCGATTAATAATATACAAATTTCTTACAATCCTCACCAGAAACATTAAATTCACTGAGTAAACTGAACGATAATAAAAACTTTGTTTCGTTATGTGAATTCTTCTACTAAAACCATCTTGCATTCTTTGCATTCCAACTAAAACCATATTTCTAAATAATACATATATGAAATAAATGATAAATAAAGAATTAAACTAAACTAAGTATTTTGTTTGTTTTTTTTTTTTTTTATTAATCTAGGTATAGAAAACGAAAATATGTATGTACATAGTATCTATTACATACATATCGCATATATTTAACTAAAGAATCACAACTCAAAATTGTCCAATTTTGATTTTTTGTCAAAAAAAATACCATTGTATTTATTTTGTTTCATATACCTTCTACTGAAAAATTGAAAATTTTGAGTTGTGACACTTTAGTTAAACATGATTTGATTACTTCACAAATGTGAAGATTGGTATACATTCCTCCAATAGAGTTAGCCTCTAAGCTGTTACCTCTAATCTAATGGAGATGAATGCAATTACCAATTTATGGATAGTAAAAAAATCAAAATTGATGTTACGTAATATGTGAATGGCTTAGGTGCCTTAGGTGGCAGGTGATTGCTTCCTTAAAATGTTTAGCTGAAAATCAGATACGATCAGATCAGATTACCGACTTTTTTCGCTTATTGGACATGATTAAAAATTAACTCAAAAGTTGGCACCCGTTACCATAGACTTAATGTAAGTACTCGTTCATATTTTGTTATATGTAGCAATATTTCCAAATTTCATTTGAAATATCATAATACTTGGTTGCTCTGTTAAAACATCGTCGCAATGATTGAAAACGACGATATAGCATTATACGAATCTAGTGAGGACATCACAGAGGCAACCAATCATTCAAGTAGTAAAGACGAAAAAATCGTACCAAAATCTCTAGAGGATGAGCTCAACAGTATAAATAAGAAAAATTTAGGAAAAATCGCAAGAAGACTACTGCAGCAAAACATTTTGGGGGCAACCTTATGTGGTTATACCAAACAGGCGCAATCAAGATCACCTCATCAGACAAATGTTTATGCAAGATGCATGTCTTTCATAAATGACGAATCACCAGGTATTTCTAAAATTCTCTTAATAATTTTAATGAGAGAAATCAATCACGCCAGGCTTGCGCATGATAAGACGAAGGGCGAAATAAACTTGTGTATTTTTGTACACTCAATAAATGAACGCGTCGCTAAATCTACTCTGGGTCTATTTATGCTCAAAGTGCTAGGCGACTTTGCAACAGAAACATCAATGGAGTTGGCTGTTGAGTTCTTGAACGTTTGTGGACATACATTAATCGAGGTTAACCCAAGAGGTGTCAATGACTTGCTTAAGAAGTTGCAAAATATTCTATTCGTCAATTAAATATGAAAGTCAAGCATATGGTTGGTATGATGATCTTGTTGACGATAGATCCATCCTACACACCACTCGATGGATGGTAATTGTTTAATTTATAAATAAATGTATTTTCAGTAAAGTTAAGGAATATCTATCTCCCAGTTCTTTACTTGTATAATCAGATGAAAGGGGACTTCCTAATGCCATACGGGAATATCTGCTGGAACTGACTCAGTTCAACTGTGTGAGATTTATAGTAATTTTTTTCTCCAAAAGGTTTTATAGGATTATATATTTTTATATTCTTTAAGCAGTGAAATTTGTAACATACGGGAGACATCGGAAACCTCCCATACAAACCCAGATCCAAATACACGTTTTTATTAGAACTATCGACTTTAAATTTGGATACTATAAGTGTCTGACCATATCCACCAACCATGTACATTTTAAGACCCTCAGACCACAAGCAGGGGTATAAAAACAAATAAAAATATTTGTGTCGCCGCAATTTTGTTCAATGCGACCATCTTTAATGTTTAACACAATATAACAAAATAATTACAGACGATCCATGATTGCTTACTTATACTTTTTTTGTATATGTTCGACGTCATTGATCAAACGCAACATGTTTGATTGAGAGAAGAACAAATTAAGATAACAGTTAAAATATTTAAAGGAATTGTGCAAAATAGTTCGAAAACAAGAAACTGTTATGTGTATCGTACTCGTACAAAAGTGTGCTGAATAATAAAATGAGATAATGACAATTATGTTTGTTTCAATATAACAACATAACAAAACAAGTAAAACGAAGATTAACTTTGGCTATGCCGAAATTGTAATACTCTTCACACACCTTTTTATATCTTTTAATTATTGTTCTAAGTTCCTGTTTTGTATGAAGGTACTCCTACTAGTGGTCCGAGGGTCTTGATATGGGTCAGACACTTACTTATAAGTAGTGTCCAAATTTAAAGTCGATAGTTCTAATAAAAAAAAAAAACATGAACTTTGATCTGGGTTTGTATGGGCGATTCCCGATGTCTCCTTATGTATGTTACAAATTTCACTGCGTGAAGAGTATAAACATTTATAATCCTACTATCAGTGCAAAGCCTGGGGCACGGGTGGTGTACACAATAAATATTACATCTAAGCATGCATCTTGTTTGTATATACAATATTAGAGATCTGCATGTCTCCACTCAAACCATCGCTCTTATGCATAACGTTGTTGCTCATGATACAATAATACAAGGTAGCGCCAATCTGTTACGCTCTCAAAAATTGATCACTTTCAATTTTGACTTCATAAGGATATTTGCGTACTAAAACGACACTTAACTGTAAAAAATTGGCGTCACCTCTATTTCTAACACCATGATTGTTGCTAGTGCAATGGTTCGCAACCTTTTTTTGTCAGGGACCACTTTCATTCCACTATTATTAGCAGAGACCACAAGTTTAAAAAATTAAGTTTCATCAAAATGTTTAATTAACATAATTAATAGTAATATTCAAAAGGAACATTAATTTTATTTAATTTATTTTTCGGATTATATTTAAGTTCATGTGTACAACTGGTTGGAACCACTGGTCTTGTGCATTACACATTCATAGTCTTTGTTCTCGCTTTCATCTAACGTTGCCATAACATTATAAAGCAATTTTGTGTTGACAATTTAACAGCAAATATTGATAATGATATCGCCCTCCCAAGCAATTCATCTGTAAGTCAGGCTCCGCATATTGTTCCCGAAAATGTATCATCCCGTTCTTCTTCAATTTTTAATTTCATTTCTCCAAATACATACTTACATATATTATTCCTGACTAATAATAATAATAATAATAATGTAAAAAAACATTTTACACTTTTATTTTATTTCTTTTATTTTCTTTGTACTTTTCACTGTATATGAAATGTAAAATTACACAAGTCGACAAGGTTTTTTGTTTTTGACTTCAGAATGTCATGGATTGGTTTCTTGTATGTTACTAATAAGCAGAAAAATACTTTTTTCGATCTATGTATATCTACTTTTGTAGAAACTTGCAGCTTTTTTTTTTTTTTGAAAACACCACAATTATTTAAAATGCTTTGGAAAAGATAACTATATTTTTTTTTTACAAATACATATTTTTCACCGTTATATTTGACTGTGAAAACGTCGTTTTTGGCCAATTTTCACTTTTAAAAGCGTTGTAGTTTCTACAAAAGCAGACCTTATAACTCGAAAATTGACAATTTATACATTAGAGCAGATTAAACACATTTTTTTTTTGTCGACTTGTGTTTTTATTATCCTTCCTACAAGTGAAATAAGGAATGATCATTGAGTCTCTTGTATGAACGAGAGTTCTGGCTAGTGCTGCACAAGTTTATCCCTACAGTTACGTTTCCGCTTCGAGTACTCATCTGTTTCCTGCAGAAAATTAAGATCTTTTTGGATGACTTCATTTCTGATGTACCATAGGGCTCCAGTTATTGTTCTAAGAATTTTAGATTGGGCTCTTGGCAAAACTTCAACATTACTCGCGTCAGTAATGTATTCTAAACCGTATGTCCAAATTTGTTTAATGATGGAGTTATACAGAAAAACCTTGTAACTCAATTCGCAGGCCAGAGTTGATCAGTGGACCACGAAGGTCGCAGTACGGAACTCACCCTGATCATTTCAAGTACCATCTTCGGGTCTGATGGTTCGGCTGGGATCCATGCCCTTGCTCTTGGCAAACAAGGGATATCCTCCCTTGATATAACCTCGAGCCTTGACCCTGGCCATACCTCACCAATCCTGGAGATGGCTATCTTGTATAGATCAGTAGATCTCTGATCAGCACAGGCGATTAGTTTGACGTGGTTTTGGTGCCACCCCCCATCGCGGCAGAATGGAGCTGGGCCAGGGTGCTCTTTCAAGATTTGAAAGAACACGCTTGTTAGCTTGGCCTCAACTTTCCTCCAGCTCTCTGGCGTGATCGTACCTTCAGCGTTGCTTCTGTCAACTACTGCCCATATTTGTTGGCCGCTGACCGCCTCGCTGAAGGTTTTTACAGTCCCCCGATTTCTCGGTCTCTTGGCTGAATTGCTGCTGGATGGGAGATCGTCCGATCTCTGTCTTTTGGGTAGCGGATTCGGTTTGGGAACTTGTGCAAGTCCCTCCGTTATCCGCGTGGCCCATAGGATAGAGGCCTTCTGTTCCTCCGACCTTTCAGCATCAGGAACGTTTCTTAAGCGTAGATAAGACGTAAAGCCGATCTCCTCTCCTTGTAGTTATGCTTAGCTACAGGGGGGGTGCCGACATTACACCCTGCACCGGTACTTCCGATTCCACCAGGTTCATTCCCGGTTTCAGCTGCACCCGTGCAGGTGATAGCCTTCTTAGGCAGTCTAGTGCTACTATTTCCGCTAGGCTCGGTTGTTACAGCTTCGGTAATAGGCACGTGGACCTGGCTTGGACCAGGTTGATTTTTGCATTTAGGAACTGCATGTCCATACTTTTTTTTGGTTTGTTGTAATTCATATTTCATATTTGACCGCCGCCTGCCTAGGCAGTTGGCAGTCCTTTGGTTGGCAGGGGAAGTTAGTGGTCCACCGTGTCAGTGCCCCATACCACGGTAAGGTCATAAATACACATCGAGGTGACCCGGTATCGAGGCAGCTCTCTTATGATACAGCCGGTTTGTTCCTGGCTGCAAACCACCCAATAGGCACGGGACGCCTAACACCTTGACTTAGGGAAGATTTTATTTAAGAGGGTTTACTCCCTCCGCCTGATCTATCTTAGCCAGCTTGCCACATGACCCAACTGAACATGTCATAATGACACGTCCGGTTTGAGACATACTGCAACTGTCCCCAGCCGTCACCACGTGGAGGTGATAGACCAGACTTCCTTCAGCACACTCAATTACGGCACAGACCTAGGTATGTGTTTATCCCCTTGAGTATACTGAAAGCACGACGGCCAACTTTTTCTAATAAGAACATTTAAAAAAAACTGAAGGACTAGAACAGACGGACGGACGGACATGGCTAAGTCAACTCGTCTCATCGAGCTGATCAGAAATATATTTACTCTATGTGGTCTGCGATGTCTCCTTCTGTGTGTTACAAACTTCATGACAAACTTATAATACTATTCACTCCCGTGAAGAGTATAAAAAAAAAACATACATGCGTTAAGTTTTAATGAAAATTTATTTATTTATAAATTAAACAAATTACAAATATTAAATTTGGATTGTTGATAATTTGTAAAAATCTATTACGAATTGATTTCGCATACATAACTTTTTTATTCAGTTTTTATAAAGTAATGATACGAGTATCATTATGAAGTTTACCATCCATCGGTGTGTAGGTTCGATCTATCGTCAACAAGATCATCATACCAACCGTATGCTTGATTTTCATATTTAGATGACGGCGAGTTTAAATATTTAGCAATTTCTTATGCAAGTCATTGACAACTCTTGGGTTAACCTCGATTAAAGTATGTCCACAAACGTTCAAGAACTCAACAGCCAACTCCATTGATGTTTCTGTTGCAAAGTCGGCTAGCACTTTGAGCATAAATAGACCCAGAGTAGATTTAGCGACGCGTTCATTTATTGAATGTAAAAAAATACACAAGTTTATTTCGCCCTCCGTCTTATCATGCGTATGCCTGGCGTGATTGATTTCTCTCATTAAAATTATTATGAGAATTTTAGAAATACCTGGTGATTCGTCATTTATGAAAGAATGCATAAACATCTGTCTGCATAAACATCTGTTGATTGCGCCTGTTTGGTATAACCACATAAGGTTGCCCCCAAAATGTTTTGCTGCAGTAGTCTTCTTGCGATTTTTCCTAAATTTTTCTTATTTATACTGTTGAGCTCATCCTCTAGAGATTTTGGTACGATTTTTTCGTCTTTACTACTTGAATGATTGGTTGCCTCTGTGATGTCCTCACTAGATTCGTATAATGGTATATCGTCGTTTTCAATCATTGCGACGATGTATATGTACATTAAGTCTATGGTAACGGGTACCAATTTTTGAATCAGCTAAACATTTTAGGGAAGCAATCATCTGCCACCTAAGGCACCTAAGCCATTCACATATTACGTAACATCAATTTTGATTTTTTTACTATCCATAAATTGGTAATTGCATTCATCTCCATTAGATTAGAGGTAACAGCTTAGAGGTTAACTTTATTGGAGGAATGTATACCAATCTTCGCATTTGTCAAGTAATCAAATGATATATGTATGTAGTACTATGTGTGTAGCCACGAGCTTTTTCGTGGCCCTTTGTATGCGAAATTATTGAACACAAAAATTAAATTAAATCAATAATTACTTTAAGATTCACAGTATACGAGTATTTAGCATAAGGAAAACAGATGTAGTTATATGTTACTATTGTTGTTATGTCACTCTTGTGCAGAGAAAACCAACGAATTTGTTAATTCACTTGAGGTCCGCTTTTCAACGTTTAACTTAGCTACTCCTGAAGATATTTCCAGCACCAAAGGCGTTGCTTGAGGAACTTTCCACTGATAGCACTGATATAGTTCCTATTACTGAATCAGAAGTTCGAGAACAGCTGAAACACCTCAACGCGACTAAGTGCTATCCCTAATCATCAGTTCGGACTCAGACACGGTCATGCCACGCCAGAACAAGTACAGAGAGTGGTCCAATTCATTCTAGAGATTGAAAGGAAGATGTATTGCTCTGCTGTATTCCTAGATGTCCAAGAAGCTTTCGAGAGGGTTTGGTGTGAGGGTCTATTTGCCAAAGTCAGGAGCCATCTCCCAGAGTGACAGTATCTTCTACTCAAATCATATCTGCTGGACTGTCACTTCTTGGTGGAGGTGAAGGATGATAGATCCTCCATTCGCCACATTGGTACGGGTGTGCCGCAGGGTAGCGCCCTCGGACCGGTATTATACACACTGTACACTACTGATAGGTCAATAGCTGAGGATGATGACTCAATGGTGGCAACCTTTGCTGACGATACAGCGTTCCTAAAAAAAACCAATTGTAATGTTCAAGCCTCGAATAATCCACCAAACCATCTTGACAGCTTTCGTAAATGGGCTAAGCGCTGGAATGTGGTATTAAACTCAGAAAAGTCGCAACACTGCTATTTCACGCTACGTCGTGACAGGTGCCCTACAGTCAATATGGGTGGTGTTGACATTCCTTATGCTGATAATGTGAGATATATCGGTATACACTTGGATAGACGCTTGACATGGAGACACCACATCACTGGGATTACTTTTTTTTTTTAAACCAGACTCCCACACACATATTGCATATTGGAAAAAAAATTAAATATGGATCCTCAACAAATTAAATCTAGGAAACGCCGTAAATCACGCGTAAGACGGAATAAACAATTATAAATTTATACGAATTTTATTTATTTGATTTAGCTTTATCCCCATTTATCCCGTTTCCATTATATTTTGTACATATAATATACAAAATACATAATATTCATCAATAATAAAATGATAATTACAAAACATACTCGTATATAACCGCTTGGTTACAGGCTAAACTGTGAGCAATTTAAGCTTAAATGTCAAACTAACTATTTATAAAGCTATCATTAAGCCATCTTTGACATATGGCATCCAGCTCTGGAGTTTAGCATCCTACTCACAAATCAAACTAATACAAGTCAGTCAGAACAAAGCATTTCGGAAAATAATCGATGCGCCATGGTTCGTAAAGAATAACACTTTACACAATAATCTCCAGGTGCTTACAGTTTGGGAGGAAATCAACAGGCACCCAGCAGATACAATGATCGTCTGATTTTTCACCTCACTCCACTTGTCAACGAACTCCTCAACCATAACTGTCGCAGACGACTGAAAAGAATTCACCCTAGTATTCTGCGTCGTAGACACCAAATATGACGATCTCATTAATCTTTTATTAAACTTCATATAATTATAATAGTAATAATATATCGGGTCGTACAACACATCCTATCTGCGTTTGAGTTGAAACAATATTCCTCCGCAGTCTTCTTAAATGTTAAGCAGGTAGGGTCGATAGGATCTGGATTGATGGTTTACTACACAAACTCAGAACGCTCCTGCCTGGCAAGCAGTACCTACTCATCTGCAGCTTCTTGAATGAAGATTCTTTCTCTGTGGCAGTCAGAGACATATACAATGTGGCAATCATAGACACCACACGCATGAAAGCAGACGTTCCGCAAGGCAACGTTCTCGCTCCGGTCTTATACGCCCTTTATACTTCGGACATGCCGACACGGCTATAATCTACAACTCGGAGTCACTTAATAAACCATTACTTAATAAGATTTAACGCCTGGGTCAAGCGTTGTCATATAATGATCAATTCCGCCAAGTCCAGTAACTGAACCTTAAGAAAAGGTGTCTGTCCGGTTATTAAATATAATCATCATTCCACAGATGTTACAAATTCAGTATTTAGGTCTGATCCGGGATAAACGACTCACATGTCGTGCACATATTAAAATTGTCACTGCGCGATGCTACCAAAAAATGAAGAAGCTAGACTGGCTCCTCCGGCCCTCAAACAAACTGTTACTAGCCAATAAAAGGCTCATCTACCTTCAAATGTGGCGGTATGCAATTGAAATCTGAGGAACCACGGCTACCTCCAACATCTCCAGACTACAGGTATGTCAGAACAAGACACTTAAAAGAATCACGGATGCCCCATGGCAGCACAATGCCCATTGGCTTCTGCCATAAGACATTTCATTATTTGCGTATACAACCATCAAAATGTGTAACTGCGATAAACATTAAAATAATTTTAAAAAAAAAAATTTAAAAAAGTAATAATATATTTTCTCTGTCAATATATGAGACCTACTACTTATGGCTTAGAAAGTACTGTAGTAGTTAGTATTTGATTGGCGTATTAAGAGATGAAAAAAAAGAAATAAAATAAAAAGTGATGTTGTTGTGATTCATACGGATGATGTTCATGATATTGTTGTTATTGTTCATGTTACTGCGCGCGTTGTCGTTGTCATAGTGTTGTTGTCGCTGCCAGTGCTGATGTTCCAATCCAACGCATTGCGAACTCGACGAAATGCTAACAGCAACTGAACTAAGAAATCACTGAACATAGCATAAAAAGCACCTGAAGCCGCAGTAAGTGAATCAACATAACAGGACCTTATTTGTACGAGCAAGACCTGCTATGATAACCACTGCTATGTTTTCATATACATATTTCATTTGCATAACCAAACACTATGTACATACATATTTTTGTTTTCTATTCCTAGATTAATAAAAAAAAAAAATTCAGCCAAGTTTGAGTTAGACTCGTACACGAAGGGTTCCGTACCATCGTACAAGATTTTTTGCTTAAAATATAAAATTATGTTTATATTTAATAGCCTAAAAGTATACTACAATTAAAAAAAAAACAAAAAATTGTTAAACAATATGTTAAATTAAAGAACAATGCTTCTCAAATTGTATATTTTTAGTATTTGTCGTTCTACACACAAGTGAATTACACACTTTGTGAAAATTTCAACTCTCCACCTATTACGGTTCATGAGATAGAGCAGGATACAGACGGACGAACGGACATTGTAAGCTTAGTAATAGGGCCCCGTTAGTTCCCTATGGGTACGGAACCCTAAAAAACCAAATAATTTAGTTTAATTCTTTCTGGTGAGGATCGTGAGAAATTTGTATATTATTAATCAAGGGTGCTTTCGAATAATTTGCAATTGCATAATTGAGACATCGACACTCTTTGCGTCAAGGTTCATTAATGTATGGTCACAATACTTCAGGAACTCAATGGCCAATGTTACTGATATTTCTGATGAAGACTCGGTTAGCGCTAGACCAAGGGTATCATGTGCGATGCGGTCATTTATTAAATGTGGCAAGAAACACAAGTTTATTAAGCCCTTTGATAAGATCATTCTGCTACATGGCGTTATTGATTTCTCTAATTAACATTAACAAAATATTTTTAGAAATGTTGATGTTGGACATCAAAGCTGCATAGACCTGTTCCTGATGTGATGATTTAGATTGCGCCTGCCTAATGAAAGAACAAAAGGTTCTCACTAAAATGTTTTTCTGGAGCAGTCTTCTTGGGATCGTTTCTCTATTGTACAAATCTAGACTGTTGATCTCATCCTCTATAGGTTTTTGTAAGTTTTCAGAAGGATCTTCTTCGTCTTCAGCACTGGAATGGTTTGCTGGGAATTCATTGTCGTCGCTTTTCTCGGTCTCTGTGATATCCTCACTAAGTTCTTCATCTGTGAACTCCTCACTAGAATCGTGTAAAATCGCCGTATATAATCATTGCGAAGATTTTTGTATATTTCCAATTGATAGAATAGAACTTATAAACCAATTTTGAGCTGAATAAAGTTAAGGAAAGTATTTCCGATTTGATACTCTGATGAAATTTGTATGGAAAACAAAAACTCTACGCCTCTGGCTTCATGATAAATAGTTTTAACCGTGTTTTTGGGATTGAAAGCCTTTTCCCTTTTTAAATTATTTCATAAAAATTAAAAATTACTCGAACAATTAATTATACATAATGTGAACATTTTTTTTTTTGTTAATTTTGGCTTATACGATGGCATTTTATTATGGGTTCTTTAATTGTTTGATAAAACAGTTTACAGAGAATGAATACATTGTATTTATCAATCAATCTAAAGCCACTCAAAAGTTTTCTTACTACCAAATCACTCAATTTCATCAACAACAATTCACAAGTATTTTGAGTAAGACTGTTGGCTTCGAACAACGTCAAACAAGCAACGTTTATGGTTAGTTCGGTTGCACTTAGTTCACATGGTTAAACACTTTTACAATACGATTTTAATACATGCAGTGATTTCACAAAACTCGCATTTTTAATATGTATATTATTAAGCTCCATGCAAAATTTCAGCTCACTAGCTCAGAAACTGAGGGACTAGTTTGCATACATACAGACGGACAGACCGACATGGCTAGATCAACTCGTTTCGTCGCGCTGCCCATGACAAACTCATAATACTATTCACTACGTGAAGAGTATAAAAATGTGTGCAAAGTCGATTTTGATGAAATTTTGCGCGGGGGGGGGGGTTGGGGGGGGGGGTAGTATCACTAGCTGGCTCTATAAGAAGGAAATAAAACCTTTTTCGACAATTTGCCTGTAAAAAGATGAAGAGAATTGCTTAATATTAAAAACTTATGTATAACAAAATTTTACAAAATGTTATAAGTTTTGATTTGAATTTCAAACCATGAAAATGGTCATGTCATGTTCTTGTATTAAAATTGCCAACGTTATGAAATTAAGTTCATTGGTAATTAAACAATAACAGTTATTTTGTTGATCGGCCGCCAAAAGTCTGAGCTTGCATGCACACACATACACATTCATATGTGCATATGCAAATTAGAAAATTTGTGATTAGCGAAAAATGAGTTACTTTTCGGTAATTTAAAATATACTTATAAAAAATTGTAATTTAATACAAATTTTAATTCAAACAATTTAATTTATAGGAAATCAGTGATGAAAATGAAGAAATTGCAGCACTTTTCCCTCAAAGTGCAGAATATACAAATGGACATAATGGACATGCTTACAATAGGGGATTGCATGTTCGCAGAATCATGAATAATGATAATGATCATTATGATGATAGAAATCTGTCAAATCCAGTAAAACAATGGAAGAATATTGAGGATGAGCTAGAAGATAAAGTGTCCAGTTTGATACAAAACATGATGACACACTTGGAATTGCTAAGAGAGATAAGACAGCAAGAAATAGAAATCGAGAAATTGAGTAAGCAAGAAATAGAATATAATAATCAACAACAACCAAAAACTTCATCAAGAAATGACAAAGAACCCGGGCGCCATTTGCAACAATGCAGAGACTTACTAAGAAGGTTGAATGAGTCAAAAAATCGAAGACAAGAATTGAGTGATGCCAATGAAGAAAATATGGAGCAACCAACAAGAGCATCATCAGCATTACTCGAGTACCATTTGGAACAATCCAGAGAATGGCTACAAAATTTAAATCTTTTAAACCCAATTAGCCCAAATTTGGGTTTGCCCATTGAAGACAATGTAGAAAATATTGATCAAACAGCAGAGCAACCAAAGACATCATCATTACATCAATCATCACGTTTAAAGCGTCGCCGATCAATTGTATTTTCAAAAGAAGAATTAAGAGTTGTTGATTATAATCCTGATTATCCTGATGATATGGTACTTACCAATCAAAAAATAATGTGTACGTTTAATGAAAACGATATAAAACCTGACATGGAGCCAATTATTGTAGAAATGCCAATGCAACGAGACTCACCAGAATCGGAACATCGATTACTTCTTAATGCTTCTGTTTCCATGACAAAAGTTGTAAAGAAAATTATCCTTCGTAATGAAAGTGAACCTTTAAAGAAATCAAATGAATCTAGTGACGATTGTTGGGAACTAATTGAGCCCAATGAAGGTTTAGCGGAACTGAATGAGACTGATAAAGCTTTATTGGAATTACATGATTTTTATGATCTTCATGGAGAAAGATCACTTACAGATGAAGAAAATGAAGCGTTAAAATCATATGGTCTACTTACAGAATTTGAAGATTTGTCTCCAGAAGAAGAATTGAGTAGTTATACATTCGAGGAGTTTAAACCTAAAGTAATTGGGGGATTAACAGAGTCTAAGAATTCGAATGAAAAAATACGTAAAGTACTTAAAGAACACCCAAACTTAGAAATAGTAATAAGACAACTAAAAAATTGTAGTCTTTCATACGGAGGGCATAAAAAAGAAATCGTACCTATTGACAAAGAATTGGGTGGACCACATAATAAAGTCGAAACTGATAAACTTTTAGAAGAACTTCTTGGTAAATGCTCATTGGAAACAATTCAAAATAAGTCCCCTATACCAAGGCGTGGACCAAAGATCGATTCATCGCAACCAAAAGATATTGTATTTTTGGTCAAGAGATTTGCTAACGATTTACAATTGGAAGCAAAAGATACCAGAAAAAAAATAAAACGTTTTCGTAAAACACGTAAGATAAACAGAAATGATGAGACTGTAAGCACAAATAGCACAGAATGATTCACCATGATTACAGACTAGACCTTCAGGAGTCTATTATTCTACATACTTTCTACAAGTACTAATCATACATACAATAATAATGAAATTAATTATAAAAATACATACTTAATTATCATCTTCTGACTTTGCACTCGAATATGTGCACAATATCTAATTTATAATTTAACTACTTATGTCATCATAATTTGTCTGAAACTGAAACTGAAATTGTAAAATGTTTCAAATATTTATGTATTTTGTTTAACTTTTTTAAATGCGTGTATGTATGTACACAAGTATGTATTACGAAAATTTTTTAACCTATGTAACAAATATAAGTACTTATGTATGTATTAAAATGTGCATCTTAGTGGGATTATTACTTTTAAATTTCAAAGCCATGAAACACATTTCCCTTGTTAAGACAATTATGAACAGAAGTGTGCCAAAGGAGTTTTCGATAGAATATAATTCAGCTAATTGGGGAGTCTAATCTATAACTTGAACCCAATAGTTATAGATGTAAGTTTTGGGTCGTTGTCATGTTAGAATTAAATCCCTGGTCGACATAGATTCCTGTGTATTATGACCCCTTCTGCCATTTTTTTTTTTTTTTTTTTTTTTTGAAAACCTGCCGGACTACTTCCTAGGGTGGGAATTTAACTCCGCTAAAATATAGAAGGAAGAGCATTACTGATCAAAATTATTTTATTCCATATTATATTAAAATAGTAGTGTGTCCCTTGCCGATCTAATATCCCGTATTTAATTAATTATAAATATTATAAATAGCGTTGACAAAGCATTGAATATGTACAAAAAAGGACTGAGTCCTGGTATGATAACAGTCACATTGTTGATGACTTCGTTGTTATTGTTTTTAGCAAACTCTATGACGCTTAGTTGTTGTGTAATCGTGATAACTTGTACATATATTATATTGCATGGAATTTTTTCTTAGAAAAATCTGTGCTTAAAGAGGATCCAGGAATAGCAGCATATCAATAACTCAGAGCGATGAGGCGATTTATTATTTATTTTCAGTCAAGAAAAAGAGATTCGCATCAAATGGTGAAGTCACGACAACAAGAACAAGTTCTTATTCCAACACAGTTCCACAGTTCTCAAAATGGTCAAATATTCTAGTCTAGGGAAAGAGATTCGGAGCAAATGCAGAAAAAACTATTCTACAAGAATTGGATTCCATTCATTGAAAACATAAAAATTCAAAATAAAAAATTAAATGTTTGTGAAGTCAAAAAGACAAATTTTCGACCAGAGTTAGAGAGTCTACAAGTGAGAGAAACTCTGTTGTTGGAATTTGAGAGAGTAAAAAATATGTTGTTGTTGGAATTTGACAGAAGAGAAAAATGTTGAAATCTCGTTGCTCTAGCAACGAATCAATCAATTCTAAATTGCTTTATGTTTTTATAGCAATGCATAGAACAAAGTGCATTTAGTTATTAAAGCCACATTTCATACATCTGGCAACACTGTTTTGGTGGGCTGTCAACAATTGGCAACTGAAGCACTGTTAACAGCGAAAGTGTTGGCAACATTAGTTTTACATTTTATAGACAAAGCGGCTTTTATTTACGAAATTAAATAATCCACGCATCATGGAAACTACATTAAACAATTACGAACTCAGCTGTGAACTAGTTGGGCACAGCTTGGATGTGCGGGCGGTTGCTGCTGGCGGCAATGTTGACAATGGAGGTCAGTTTATTCTTTCCGGTTCGCGTGACAAAACAACAAAGTTGTGGAAACCAAATGGGTAATGGGATGATTGTGATTATTTATGTGTATATATGTATATAAATTTGCCAAATCATTGATTTTCGATTTAATGCGTCTAGAAATGAATACGCCGAGTCTGTGACTTTTAAGGATCACAAAAACTTTTTATCTTATATATACTACCTCAGCGCAGAGCAGTGGATCTGCACAGCGAGTAATGATTCTACAATTTGCATTTACAAACAGGATGGTTATGTGCCTATATTGACACTGAAGGGTCATGAATCGACGGTTTGTTGTATTGCAAGTGGTGTTCAGCCCCGAAGTATAATCAGTGGCAGTTGGGACAAAACGGCACGTGTTTGGACAATTGATCAATTAGGCGGCTTTAGTCATGTATCCCTGGAAGGACATGAAGCTGCCGTTTGGGCAGTAGCCTCATTGCCTTCGCAACAGAAATTCATTACGGGTGGCGCTGACAAATGCATTTACTATTGGAATGTTAAAGGTGAAAAGTTGCGTTTGCTTAAAGGACACACGGACTGCGTACGAGGTTTGTTGACATTGTCGGACAATACATTCGTGTCTTGTGGCAATGATGCTGTTATACGTTATTGGAATGATGATGGAGAATGTGAAAAGCAGCTAAATGGACATACCAATTACATTTATGCCATTGCTCAGAATAAGGCCCTTGGCGAGCATGTGATCGCTTCTTGTGGGGAGGACAGTACGCTTCGTTTATGGAATGTAGCTAAGGGCGAAGAATTGGGCGAGGCGATTCTACATCCCGCTGTATCAGTATGGTCTGTGGCTTGCCTAGACAATGGTGATATCGTAACTGGCAGCAGTGATGGCATAGTACGCGTTTTTACCAAAGATCCCGCACGTGTAGCCACACAAAATGTGTTGGAGGCATTCAAGTTGGCAGTCAACACGCGACGCTTGCAAATGAATGAAGAAATAGGTGGCGTTAAAAAGACTGAGTAAATCAACAATTCACCAGAACTAAACAAAAAGAATAACATTTTTCGTTTTCCTCTTAGTTTGCCTGGACCTGAGGCCTTACTTGCTAATGGTACGCGCGAGGGACAAACAAAAATGATACGTCATCCAGATGGTTCGGTCAAGTGTTACAACTGGGAGCTCGGTAATTGGCAGCTAGTTGGAGATGTGACCGGCGCTTCTGGTGGTTCACAACAGACTTCAGGCAAAGAGCTTTTTGAAGGAAAGGAATATGATTTTGTATTCAATGTTGACATTTCTGATACACAACCACCCATTAAACTGCCCTATAATCGTGGTGAAGATCCTTGGGTTTCTGCTCAAGCGTTCATACATCGAAACAACTTACCTCAAGCTTACCTTGATCAGGTAGCTAATTTTATTATAAAAAATTCCTCTAGTGGTCCTGTGATTTCACAGAGTACTTCAAGGTAAATTATTAAAGAATCGATAAATTTACTGGAGTCATTAAATATTATTATAAATGAATTTATTATTATTGCAGTGGCTACCAAGATCCATTTACTGGCGGCGCACGTTATGTGCCTGGTTCAAGCAATTCAAATTTTCAAAACAGTGGTAGTAATGTTGATCCATTTACTGGTGGATCCAGTTATTCGACATCAAGCAATCAACCTAAAGTGAACTTTGTACGGGGCGATGACAAACACTTCCCGGTCAGCAAATACCATAGTTTTGATACTTGCGACCAACAAAAGGTTATCAACAAATTAGCGTAAGTGGAAGGAATCAAATTTTTGTTTAGTGACTGACACTGACCTTTTAAAAAATAATCTTTTCTCTTATTATATTACAGTGAATTTAATGGTCAAATAGAAAGCCCAAATGTTAAAGTTCATGAAGTGGTACTCGAATCAATTATGAAGCTCTCGGAAAGTAAATCCTCACCCGATCTTGATGTAATAGATGCATTTGTCATATTGTTGCAGTGGCCTTCGGAGAAACTATTCCCCGTCATTGATGTACTTCGCTTGGCTGTGCGTAACGAATCAACTTTTACTGTCTTACACACCAAGCATAAGTTCCTCGATCTCATATTGCCTCAACTAGAAAGTTCAGCTGCCAATCAATTGATGATAGTGCGCTGCTTGGCAAATATAATGCAACATGCCGCTGGTCGACAACAAATTGAACGATTGCTACCACAACTTATTGAATACATTAATGGTATACGCAATGGCAGTGCCAATCTTCAAATAGCAATTGCAACGTTTTATCTTAATGTGACAATCGCACAGACACAAAGCGTGGCCGAATCAACTTCTTGCCAAATGACAACCATGGGTATAATCGAGCTTCTTAAATGGGTACAAGATCTTGAGGCCTGTTATCGTTCCATGCAAGCAATTGGCAATTTAACGACTACACCACATGGTCAGGACACTATTGCACTGATTATATCTGCTGACTATGTCATGGACAAATTGCGCAATCTAACTAATACCCCACAGTCTGGTACATACGCCAAATTGAACTCTGTTGGTCATGAACTTTTATCAGCATTTTGAAATCAGAAACTTCGGACTGATTGATTTGATTATAAATACCTTTTATAAAAGCAATCAAACTAACATGATTAATCTAACATTAACAATTAATTTTATATATGTTTGGATTTCGGAATACATATAATTAATAATAAATACTATTCACTACCACCACCACCACCGCCAATTAATTGCTACATTCTCTGGAATTTGTATCAGCAGCTGTTGTTGTGGTCGTGTTAACACTGGTACCACTTCCCGGAATTTTACCATCCTTGCGTTGGCGTATACGCTGTAATAATTCATTTTTCCAGCTTTCTTCCGGAACGCCAGCTGCCCATTCAGGTACAGCGACATTAGGCAAAGTGAAGCCAGCCATTGCTGTCAGGATCTAGACAATTACAAATGCAGCAACATAATCAAGTGAACTATATAATTAGATAGACAATTATGACTCCTACCTGCTCTGTACGGGTATTGTCCAATTCAATTTGTAGCTCATTTGGACGTGGTTCGCTCCATATCTCACGCTCAACTTCAGCATCAACACTTTCAATACGCGGCATATTTGAATCACCATGTGTTACTGTTTCTTGCATTAGATCATAGTCGTCATCATCATCATTGTCTAATGCCTCCATATTGTCAGGATTGGCTGCGGCATGGTTTTGTTGTTCATTTTCATCCATAGCAAGTGGTTGATAGCCATCATATACATCCATTGTCTCATTATCGCTATCGTCACTAGGCGCAACATGCTGTTGCTGATGAACGGGTATATTCAAATGATCCTCACCAGGATCCTGTGGCAATTCTGGTCCCATATTATATCCCATTATACTTTTAAATAATTTCTTCACCCTTTTGCTTTTGTTTAATATGTAAGTATGTATGTTTAAAGTAGAAAGTGTCTTGACGACGAAAAAACAGCTGATTGTTTTAAAAGTGCTGACAACTTCATTTTTTATGTTAACTGACACCTTTAAAATTGCTGCCAATTTACAAAAAAAAAAAGTGATGCCACCTTCCCTCGTAAGTTTATTTCAAATCAAGAATGTCAATTTTATTATAATCTATAATAAATATAAATAAAATATAATAATAATTAAATTTAATTTTTAACAATTCTAACTATATATTTTTTCTAGGTAATGGCAGATAATGGAAAATCATTTCGATCCACACGAACCTCTCTTAACTTAAAGAAAAAGAAACGTAAGTCAGGAGATGTGCTTGAGAATGCAGCGGAAGAGCTGCCTTCGGTGCTACCAATTCAACGGGTCTTTCTTTATATACAATTGAACGATATACTATATTTGCCGGACACCATTTATCCACTGGAAATACATTTATACCATGCCAAGAATACACTCCAAAAAATGACAGAACACTATACAACTGAGACAATTATATATCAACATGAATTCGATTTGAAAAAACCGACATTCACGCTCACCGTCAACCAGGATGATATCGAAGACATGAATATGTTCAGTGATAATCCATTAATAATCTCATTATACCAACGAATACCACGGCTACCACGTCATAAAAAGCCAAATGTTTCACAAGAAATCGACCAGTTTGAGCCAAATTTAATTCACACTGATTTGCAACAGCAGCAGTACCAGGATGAAACGACCAACATTAACGAAGAACAAATAGTATACGAAGGTGAAGGTGAGGAAGGTGGTTTTGATGAGGAGCGTTTAGAATTCATATCACGTGGACATTGCGATCTGTTACAATTATTCCATCACAAGCGTTTTATTGCCGATGTCGACATTTTTCTTTATCCAGATTTTTATTTAGATAATGAAGAGAAATCCACACTAACTAAATGGCATTTGTATACTGTTCTGCCTCTTATGAAATTGGATACATTTACCAATTTGGCATTTATCACATTGGAATCAATTTATAATGTTAATAACGAACTAATACCGAATGGTGATGATTTAACAGTGAATTTATCATTTCGCTCAACCAATCCTGATGAAAAAGGTGAATACCATATAGTCCCATTATGTAACTACTATGGCTTACACTATTCCGAAATAAGCGAACAAGCCACATCCATTGTCTGGGAAAATATTAAACGAGATATTAATCCAGCTAAGAATTTTTGTTACAATCAAATGCTGACAACAAATCGTATAAAACTACCGAATTTATTCCGAAATTTACTTTTTACCGATGACATTGAATTCAATATTAATAAGATTGATCCCATTGAAGATTTTGCACTAATCAATAATTCGGTGCATCGTTTTGTAATGAATCAAGAGATGTGTGCTATCCTTGAAAATGTCGTAGTGCATGATAGATATAAACTGTTGGTCGAAGTATTTTTTCAAGAGAATCCCGAACAGATTTTATATGAAGGCCTTATAAATTTAAGTATATTGGCCTATCCCCGTGGTAAGATATCTCAATCGATCCACATATGTATATATATATTCACATGTTTTATGGTATTTCAGTTCAACAAGTGCGCTTTGCTTGTGCCTTAAACGAAGTGCCACGTAAAACATTTGCGAAATCAATTATAACACCAATGGGGAAAACCACAGAACGCCGCATGTCGAAATCAAAAAACACAGCACGGAATTTAGCAACATCTTTATTGAATGCTTTATCACCGGTACCCTCGACTTCAATTATTGCAAAAACTCCCACATTTCTTATATTAAAGATTTGTGTTTTCAAAGAACTAACCACAAAATCACAATCCCTTGAGGTTTACAATGTCAATCCAAATATGAGGGATAAATTATTGCGATGTAAAACATTCGAGGCACCCAGCGTTGAAGATGAATTTAGCCTTTGCAAGGAGTTTTATAGAGCTTTCGATGAAAATATATCGGAAATTATGTTGTACATGATCAGTCGAAATGTCAAAACCATTGAAGAGCGAAACGATTACTTTTGTTGTCAGTTGGCTAATCTGAATAATATTTTACTTAAACTATGTGGTTGTGATTTTAATGTACGCATGCCAACCAAGAATAATATTGCATTTAGGGTGAGTGAGATCCATTAATTATACTATGTTAGTATGTATATAAATAATATCTTGACTAAAACGTTATAGGAAATGCTTACGCATATGTTCAAGGAACTAATGAATCGCATTTATAACATTGTCATGTCTTGCGGTCGCCTATGTCTCACCTATTGTGTAGTAGATTTTACAAAAGATCAAATCAATTTAATAAATCTTATGGGCTGCTATAAGTTTCTGATTGCTTTGGAAGAAACAATTCTAGCAGAACAACTTATTGATCAACTCAAATATGACATCACCAATAAGATACTATTTAAGTTTTTTGTATTTCTACATGATATTGAGATATTGAATTTCAAGGAAGCCGTAAAATATGTGATAACCAGGAAGAAGACATATGATTGGGATGGTGAATATTTTATGTAACTCAAAAATTAACAATTTATTAAAGTTAGAACTGTTAATATTTTTTTAATTAAATTTCAGTGGATTGGGTAATATTTATTCAATTTATATGTTGCGACTTTCCAATGAAAGTTTAGCAGAAGATGCCTTTGCTATGCTTTTGGATGATTTACGTCCATTTGCAGATCGAAATAGTCTGGATGGTCATGCAATGGTTTTGCTTTATTGCTATTATAAGCAATGTAACTATTTGCCTGGCATGGAATATACACGTTACAATTACGAGAATCTATTTAGAGTACCACGCAAGTCCTTAGAATTGTTACCAATCTCCCTGTACGAAATCTATATTAATTTTGATTTGGAATTAGAGAATCCGCGTCACATAAAGTTCTATGAAGTATATAAAACATTTGTGCGTATGGGTCTATACAAATTCGCAGAAGTGATCTTTCGTGAAATACAAATTGATTGTACCCAAATGGAAATATATATGATAAATACTGTACTTCAGATGTTACAGAAGACTATAGATCCAAATTATTATGCCCAGGATTTCAAGACAAACAATTTAGAACGCGATCGCTTGTTGGTGAGTTGCATGTCCATTAGCTTGTATTTATGTTATTGATTGAATTATTGATTGATTTATTGTAGCAATATCATCTAATGCATATCAATGGTAATATGGAATTTGAACGAGGCAACACACAAAAGGCAGCCGAATACTTTTCTCGTCTATTAAATATCGATGATGAAATTTGGTTGCCATTTTTCCGTTTATCTTTTTTGCGTTTGGGCAAATTGGCTTTTGAAGAGGGAAATTATGATCTCTCAGAGCGAAGCTATAAATGTTGTCAACCAAATAATGATCCTGGAATTTCCTTTATTGCAAATTATGGTCTTGGCAAAGTATTCTATTATGTAAGTAGTAAAAAGTTTTGGAGAATTCTTAGTAGTTTCAAAATCAATTCACTTTAAAGTCAAAGCGCCTAAATGAAGCCATAACATATTTTTCCAAATGTACCGAAATCGAGATGTGTGCGCCTAATGTCTGGGGTTATCTGGCCACCATCAATTTGCGTTTGGGTCATAACAAGTTGGCACTTGACTGTTGGAAGATTGCCAAAGCGGTAAATATTATAAATATTACTATAAATTTGATTATGCTTTTCCTTTAATTGTTCTCTTCAATTCTACAGCGTCCCGAAATAAAGATAAGGGATGATGTATACGAAGAACTCGACAAGATTAATCCATCAAGCGTCAATTTGTTAGTTGAATAAGCGTTTATTTTTGATTGAAATTGAAATACCGTTATATGTGTGTAAATAAAACATTGTTGATTAATGATTAATAAATGAAACCAGGTGTTCCTTCTATTGTGGATCCACCGCCACCTCCACCATTGCCACCAGCTACAAATTTTTGGTATGGAGCAATTGATATTTTTAAATCACGATTACTTATCTTTCGCAATTCACTTGCAGCATGTTCCAATTGTATTGTGCACTCAGATCCAGCATTATTTAATGACAATTGTGCACATTCCTTATCCAGTAGTGCTGCAAGAGCCTCTAACAATTCAACGAAACCAATTGAAAGCGCTGCCCTTCGTATACGATTTAATTCCTTATAGAAATGTTGGATTTTATCAGGCATTTTCTTTGCATGCCGCAGTACTTTTTGTATATCCGATTGTAGACTTGCATGACGTATCCAAACTACACAACTTTGTGAATAGGACCGTTTCTCTGCCCTTACGGGAAAACTACTGGTGTCACCAGGTTGCAATTCGTCGGCGAATCCAAGTTGTTGTAAATCACCAAGCCATGGTATAACATTATTTCCGGGTGGCAAAATGTTTAGCATTAAATTTGATCTCTTTTTTGTATCCGAAAAGGCATATATGAAGCCGTACCAATTCTCGCCAAGCAGAACTAAAGCAGCAAGATTTTCAATTTTTAGAGCACCATGCAGCAAGCTGCACAGCGTTTCTTTCTGTTGTTCATTGACATTGCTTTGAGATGAGTTAGATTTTACCAATGCTGTTGCAGTGGCATCAGCGTCATCACCGCTTTCATCTGTTTCTTTGCTTTCCTTTGTATAAAAATCCCGTATATCCTGTTCGAGCTTCTCATACTCGTAGTTCGGGTGATTTGGATCCAATGGCACCTTGGCTGCAGCAGCTGCACTATTTGCATTAGCAGATTTACCGCTGCTACCAGACTTTTCCGAAGATCGTCTGCTTGGTTTTTCTCGTTCCACTTTCGGCAAGATCAAATGCCGACTCAGAGAAGCAGGTGAACCAATATCTGATAATGCTAAGAACCCACAAACTTCGAGTTTTTGTGCCATTGTATAGAGTTTGTCCGTTTTATGTAAGTACGGTATTGGCGGTGGCCATATTAGAATAGGAGATTCCAACCGAAAGTAGCCACCACACTTAAGAATTACTTCGAGTGGACGAAAACTTGCTTCGCATAAACGTTCAATTAAATCAAACATTGCTGTACGACCCAATTCACTTTTATGACTTACATGTGCGGTGCTTGTGCTAGCAGTAGTCGTGCTATCACCTGCCTCGGATGTTGCATCCTTAACGGGTTTCGTCATAAATAATTGTCCTATATTGATAGAGAACAATCAATTTTATTTCCTCTTCTCAATATAATAAATTTCTTACCTTTTAAGCAAACAAAATCAACCAACTGTTGATACAAAACCACTGCACTCGTAAAGTAATTATCACTATGTAAACCCATACATATAAAATTCACCTTTATCGATTTCAGTGTCTTTAACCAAGCATATTCTGGTTCATTGTCTTTGCCCGAATGCGTTTCCAAGAAGCCCTTGATTGCTGTACTGCCAAAGCCAACACCACAGTCTGTAAACACAACTACTTGGCAGACATTTTGTGCGCCCCAACTGGAGGACATCACTGTGGCGCAACTCTTCAGCATACTCAGTACACATGCCTTGTCACCAGTCTCTACTTTCTTCACAGCCTGACGCAATTGATCGTAATCCCGCGTAAAATCAACTTTCACCTCGCATGTCGAAGAGTAGGTAAGCAGAGACACATATTCTAACTTCGACAATGCCAAATTATCAAGCAACTGCGAAATGCCTTTAACAGCCAATTGATGATAAGTATGATCACTTCGTCCTGGAATCGTGCGTTGCATAGACAACGAGGTATCCAATGCAATTATTGTTGGCATCTTTTGGTATTAAAACTTCTATTTTTTTCCGCGTAAATTTCAAAATTGTTTACAAAACGCTAGTTTTCATCATTTGCCGGTCGGCTGTTTTTATATACTAGAGCTGCCAAATTGCTTGAAATTTCTGTTTACTCATTGCTTGTTAAAACCTTGCCATATTTCATTCGTTAATAAAAAGCATACCCTCATATTTTATCGAAAAGAACGTGTACCCTCGAAAAGTAATCGTTTGCCCTCGAAAAATTAATGCGCGCCATACACGGTCATGCATGCATGATGCATAGTGTTAGTAAGATGTGTTTGTGTGCTTTTCACATACGATGAATATGCATATGATGGAATAGCAAGGTCTACACCATGATGGAATATCTAAATGATTCGGATATTTCATCATGCATATTATTCTCTCAGCTCTCTTTTTGACTATCATTGTTCTCTCTTTGACTATGCTGTCTCATTTACTCCATCACAAACTAAGTATGTATGAAAGAGATACATATAGACAAATGTTCACTTTTATTGAATTTTTGAAATCAGCACATGTGCGCACTAGTGTGAAAAATTTGTGAAGTGCTGACGGCTTTTGAAATTTTTGTGTTTTTGAATTGCATTGAATCATCGACATTGTCGTCTGCTCACTTCAGAATATAACAAGAAGTGAACAAACAATACTCACCTTCAATCACTTCCATCCACTCGTACACAAATGCATGATCATGCATGTATGACCGTGTAGGGCGCGCATAAATTGGTTGTTCAATTTCCCAAATCAAAACAATGAAATGACTGAAATTATTTTAAATCTATTAAAAATCAAATAATTACGAAATTTAAAAAACAAATATGCGTTAATTTTCATTAATTTTTTTTTTTATTTATTTATAGTTTAAACAAATTACAAGTATTTTAATTTAGTTTGTTGATAATTTTTAAAGATCCATTAACACATGGATTAATTACTTATTTCTACACAACAAAGATCTCCTTGTTACGAATTGATTTGGCATACATAACTTTTTTCTTACGTTCTCATTATACAATGATATCCTTATAACGTTTAGAACCCAATGTATGAATATGGTGGTTATCTCCCTTAACAAAATCCAATTTGAGAGAGTGGACTGGATTCAAATCAAAGTCTTTAATCGTCATCAGAAGCAACGAATCAATCAAAGACTTGACTTTCAGGCTTAACTCAGGGTTCTTTCCATTAGTTTTCAATTTCTTAAATATGTCATCCACATCTTTTCCATTAACCTCCATCAATTTATTTCCGCAATCTTTTAAGAACTCAATGGCCAACTCTATTGATAATTCTGATGGAGATTCGGTTAGCGCTCCGAGCACATCTAGTCCCAGGGTACAATCAGCGACACGTTGATTTATCAAGTGTCCCAGGAAACACAAGTTTATTAGGCCCTTTGTTTTATCTTCCTGCTGCACAGACTTTTTGATTTCCCTCATTAATATAAGCAAAAGAACTTTCGAAATATGTGGTAATTCCGCATTGATGATGGATATCAATGCTGCATAGACATGAGTCTGATCGGGTGATATTGATTGCGCGTTCCTAATATAGCAACAGAAGGTTCCCACCAATATGTTCTTTTGGAGCAGCCTTTTTGCAATCGATTCTACGTTGTACAAATTTATATTGTAGATCTCATCCTCCAAAAATTTCTGTAGATTTTCGTAAGGATTTTCTTCGTCTTCACCATTGGAGTAATCCGTTGAATATCCATTTTCTTCGCTATGATCGGAGTCTGTAAGGTCCTTACTATGATCGGACTCTGTAAGGTCCTTACATAGTTCAGCCTCTGCGGTGTCCTCAACATTCCTGGACTCTGCGAGTTCCTCACTAGAATCATGTAATGGTGTATTATCGTATTCACTCATTGCAAATTTGTTTGTAAGTAGTATATTGATGGATTAGACCTGTAACTTTTTCTCCGCTGGCTTTTCAATGATCACCAATTGATTGTTCACCGTCCTTAAATACGCTTAATATTTCGGTTATTATTAAAATTTTTGGTGATATACTATATTTCAGTTCACAGAAAATTCTATTTATTGTTGAATGTGAATAAAAATTAAAATAATGTTCAGTTGTCGACTTGATTTAAACTGCAACTCTTTCTTTTACAGCTCTGCTTTTTATTTTGTATTTTATGTTTTACTAATTACATACTTAATCATACAAAAGTACCGAGAAAATATGGAATTTTCCAGAAAGTAAAGTATGTAATTAATAAATTCATTTTTAAGTAGAATATAAATATTCCAAGAAGTGGTTTATCATTATGGATTTGTTTTTCATAAGTGATGCTATTTTCTTTTTTTTTTTCATTTAAGATCCAAAGATGAGAATGGAAAAAAGTTCAAGTTCAGGACTATTTCAAAGTAAGTCTAAGGAATTTTGACAATTTGTGAGTACAAAGTCACTTGGTTAAATCCTAAGTTATACAGGATTAAAGCTGGAACTACATGAACGGCGTTTGGTGGTTCGGTTAGTAAATAGAAACACGTATTTGCCATCAAAATACTGTTTGCCATTCGCCAAAAAAAACGCTCTCTACTATTCACTAAAACATCAGCTGCTTTCGGTTCAAAAAACCATACTTAGTCGTCAAATTTGGAAGTTACACAAATTTTGCGATACAGACATAGACGATATAGCTATGTAGTTCACTTCATATGAATTAATACAATTCAAATTTTGTCGTGAAAGCCTAAAGGTAGAACTACATAGCACGCTTTTTGACGTTGGCTTCCCACGCTTTTCATTGGCTTCCTACGCTTCCAACGCTTCGAGTTACGGAGCAAGCTTCTTACGCTTCGCAATGTAAACAAAAACATCTGTTCTGAAATAATGAAATTGAAATATATATTCATATATTTTCCCAATATTTAATTGAGCTTATAATAAACTCCTTTAATTATGCTTTAAGTTATAATTACATACATATACCACCAAGTCGAAAGTCGATCTATTTTCGACTTCTGACGCTTCTTGACGAAATCTGTGTATTATAACTTGTTCCATACGATTTCATACATTTCAACTTATGAAGCCGAAGCGTTAGAAGCCCACGAAGCCATGAAGTGTGCTATGTTGCACCTTAAATCGCATCTATCGCGATAAGATCGTTTTGTAGTTTCACCATTAAGCACTTCCGGTTCAGAGAACGTGAAACCATGAATGCAGACATATAGACAGACGGACTGAGAGGAAAAGAGAGGAACTGCCAAAGAAATGCTTTGCGGATCGCATCTAGCTTCTTTAGACTTTCTGTTTGACAAGAGCCTCGTAGCTAAGTTGAGTGGTCCTTGGACAAGTGATTCCGGGGCGTACACCTTGACCGCTCGAGTAAACGGTGTATGGTGAAGGTGTTTTCACCGTGATTATAATGTCATGACTGGGGCAAGATTCTTTATCTATGGAAGTAGTTCAATGCTTTTTAGAGATAAAGAGTGAGGCAAAAAAAAAAAAGCATTTCTGGAACACGAGTGTGGTTCAGCAGGAGGTATTCATATGTGTAGCATGAAACTTTCTTTTCTTATAGTCCCCATTAGAATCGCTACATCATAATCCAATAAAGTGGGTAAGCTGGTCTCATCTGATCTGAGTGACTTTCAGATAAACATTTTAGTGCCTTATTAGTTTCCACTAATTTCCATTGCTTCAGCCATTTTTCAACCATGACAAGTTGTTTTTTCAGATGCCGTGATGCAATCACACTGTTTTCATTTAATGCAATTATCTCAGTGTATAAGTAAAAATAAAAAAAACACAACTAAAAAGAAGATTATCTTTGGCTAAGCCGAAATTGTAATACTCCTCAGGCACCTTTTATATCTACTGATTATTGTTCTAAGTTCATGTTTTGTACGGGAGGTACCCTTGCTAGTGGTCCGAGTGTCTTGAAATTTATAATATTGGTGGATATGGGTCAGACACTTATAGTGTCCAAATTTAAAGTCGATAGTTCTAATAAAAACATGTATTTGGATCTGGGTTTGTATGGGCGGTTTCCGATGTCTCTCTGTATGTTACAAATTTCACTGCGTGAAGAGTATACAACTATGTAATCCTATAAAAGCTTTTTTAGAAAAAATTTACTATAAATCTCACACAGCCGAACTGAGTCAGTTCCAGCTGAAAATTCATCTGAATGTATTTCTTATATTCCTTACCTTTTTCTCGCATTATCATTTCATCTGTCGAAAATGGAAGGATAGTGAAATGAAACAAAGGAAATGACTGAAATTATTGTTAATCAGTTAAAAAGCAAATAATTACAAATTACAAAAAAAAAAAAAACAAATATGCGTTCAGTTTAATGAAAATCTATTTATTTATAAATTAAACAAATTACAAATTTCGATTGTTGCTAATTTGTAAAGATCTATTACTAATTTATTTCTCTTACATAACTTTTTTTTTTTTTTTGAATTTTATAATATAATGATATCATTATAAAGTTTAATATCCATCGAATGGTGAGAAGGCTGGATCTATCGTGTACATGATCATCCTATCAATCATATTCTTGGTTTCCGTGCTTAGATGACGACGATTTATATTTTGCAATTTCTTTTGAAAGTCATTGACACCTCTTGGGTTAACCCCAATTAATGTGTATACACAAAGGTACAAAAAGTCAAAAGCCAACTCCGTTGATGTTTCTGTTGCATAGTCGGTTAGAACGTTGAGCATAAATATACCCAGAGAAGATTTAGCGACTCGTTCATTTATTAAGTGTGCCAAAAAACACAAGTTTATTTCACCCTTCGTCTTATCATGCACACGGCTGGCGTGATTGATTTCTCTCATTAACATTATCAAGAGCGTTTTAGAAATAACTGGTGATTCGTCATTTATGAAAGACATGCATCTTGCATAGACTTCTGTCTGATGGGGTGATCTTGATTGCGCCTGCTTGATATAACCACATAAGGTTTCCCCCAAAATGTTTTGCTGCAGTAGTCTTCTTGCGGTGTCTCCTACATTTTTCATATTTATACTATTGAGCTCATCCTCTATAAATTTTTGTACGATTTTTTCGTCTTCACTACTGGAATGGTTTGTTGCCTCTGTGAGATCCTCATCAGAATCGTATAATGGTATATCTTCGTTATCACTCATTGCGATGATGTTTGTACAATATATTTTCAATTGATAGATTAGAACTGTACGCTGGCTATGCAATGATCACCAATGATTGTTGTTGGACTGATCCTTGATTTAAACTGTAACTCATTCTCGACCAACACTGCTTTTTATACAATATTATATATATATTTCGAACGCTACTGATATTACTCACTATATACTACATACTATATATATATATATATATATATATATATATATACATATATACGATTCGAAAATACAATACCGCAATTCGAAAAACTAACGTGGGATTTTGCAGGTAGTAACGAAATAAAGAAAAGATGTTTTCATTACAAAACACGTACGTATGTATTGTATAAATATTCTAAGAAGCGATAAAATATTATCAGGGCCGTTCGCTTAAAGGTTGTGGCGGCCCTAGGCAATGAAGAAAGTGCAGGTCCTTTCAAGTTAAGGTCCAATCAATAAATATCTTTCGACGGATTTAGTTTTACAAGATACAATTTTTGCTATTGTGGGCGCCGTAAATCCGACCCTGAATATTATGGATTTGAATTTTATAGGTGATGCTATGGTTTTTCCCATTTAAGACTCAAAGATAAGATCGTAAAAAGGTCATGTTGCAGACCATTTCTAAGTTATGCTGGATTATAGCAGTCACGGTTCAGAGAACATGAAACGATGAATACAAACATATGGACAGACGGAGTAAAAGACAAAGGTAGGAAGTTTCTACCTAGCAGAGTAATGGTCAGATGCAAATGCTTTGCGGATCGCCTTCTGTTTCATTAGGTTTTATAGTTTGAAGTTGAATCGTCCTTGGCCGTTTATTGTTGATTGATTCCTGGTGAGTAGACTCTGACCACTCGGTTGAATGGTGGTGGTGTTTTCAATGTGATTTTAAAGACATCGAGTTACCTAAACTGGAACTATATACAATATGAATATCTGTGTATGTGTGTTGCTATGCTAACTCTTGCATAGTCTGGAGAGTGTTCCTGTTAAGTCTAGTGCGGATTGGAATGGAAATGTCAGAATTGATGGATCTCATGTGATTCATCAAAAAAAAAATAAAATAAATATTATTCTTTTTATCATTCCCATGTAAAGCTGGACGGATGCGCTAATATTATATACTTATATTTAATATAAGTCAATCCTGAATCTTTCAGAGCATATTTGGATGCCAGACTACATTACAGCAAAAAAGTGTTTTTAACATTCAAGTGCAGCCACAATAGATTTGCCAATTTGATAGCATTGCTCAAGTGTTCCATGTACTTTTCTAAATCCATGGTGTTTAGGTATGATATATACTAAAACCATAAAGTACAGTTATCATTCTCTTATTTGGCTTTGGTATCATAATTAGTTCAGCGCATATCCATTGGCTTGAGAAGTTGTCTAGTTTTAACATACTATACATAGTTATAAAAATATAATGCAATTTGGATGCAGATTTACTTATAATTTCCCCATTTCACATATAAAAATAATAATAAGTAGCCAGTGATTTATCCTTAAGTTAGTATTAGTTTTATTAAATTGAACTAACTTTTATATATAAATAAATAATATTGGTGTCAAAAATATTGTATTTTATACGTTACTAAATACATAAGTATAACTTAATGCGAATGGCAGATCCCAAAGAAAAAGTGCAACGAAAATCTAAAACTATTAATGGTAAAAATGGAAATGGGAAGAGGCGTCGTAGTAAGAAAATAGAAGGACTTGTCGACAATACAGAAGAGCGTAAGGCATTTCCACCCAATGTCTTTCTTTACATACAATTGGTTGATGTCCAAAGGTTACCACAGACAATACATAGTTTAGAATTTCATCTAAGTCAAGGTGATAATGTGATAGTGAAATGCGAAGAACATTATAACACGAGTGGTATAATTTACCAGGATGAATTCAAAAGTCGTCCAACTTTTACGCTGATCATACCACAAGATAATATTGAACGTATTAATGATGTCAGTGATAATCCACTTTTAATTAAGCTTATAATGCGCATAACACCAGAACCAATATATGAAGAAGGAGAAGAAGTGCTCGATGAGGACTACTTAAATGATATTGTTGATGATAATGTGAATATACCGTCAAATATTATAAATCAAATAGCAACTGATGCTGTTGCTGGAAATGCTATTGATAATGAGTATGCGGAAGAATATGCAGAAGATCGATTGGAACTTTTATCAGTGGGCTTTATAGATCTGCTCAAAATGTTCGCAAAACGACGTTCTCTAGTTAGGAAAGAACTTTACCTTTATCCCGTACCAAGTGTACCAAATGAATTACGAGTAACGACACTTACCGAGTGGCATTTGTATACTCTATTGCCATTAATTCGCGAGATCTCTATAGTTAATCTTGCTTTCATTACATTCGAGTCAGTGTACAATGTGAACGAACGAATTCGTTTTGATATCGATGAACTTGCAGCCACAATGAAATTTCGCTCGACTGTGCCTAATTCAAATACCAACCAATACGAAGAGATTTCCCTTTGTGAATTTCATTCATTAACTTTGCAAACAATCGCAAACCAATACCATTATCATGTCTTTGATAATATTCAACTTGAAGGTTTCACATCAAACGCTGTTCATGGACTGCAATCAAATATGGAAGTAGTGTTACACAAGCTATTTCTACACTTAATGCGTTCCCAAAATTTAGATGTTGATCTAGATGTTATTAATCCCATGGTGGACCAAGCTTTTGTTGCCAATTCATTCCATCGATATGTGCTTACAAAGGAAATGTCCAATATATTATTTTGGGTGGTTTCTTGTCACAAGTATATTATTGCGATTGATATTTATAAGGCATCGGATCGAAAAATTAAACTTTTTGAAGGTGTTTTGGATCCAGCTATATTGGCTTATCCCTATGGTACGTTCTCTTTACAAGTACACCAAATTGTTATTAATTAGATTCACTTATTTTCTGTGCAGTTCAGAGTATACGTTTTGCTGTTGCACTCCAATATGTTGGACCAGCTATTTCACGACGATCGACCAAACGTGATACAGCAGTGAGCATTCATAGTGAAAAACTTAACAAGGACCCTCCAAAAACATCCACTTTTGCTATTATAAAAATCTGTCTATTCTCTCCTATTGGCGAAACTAATGAACAGTTGCGTGTGTTCCATGAGACTTTCTTAAGTGAAAATCGATTGCTCTTTTGTGATGAGAAAGAAAGAGAACCTTATCAAGCATTGGTTGAAGATGTTGTAGTCGAAGCATATAAACGTTTCGATCGCTTCATTGAAGATACCATATCCTATATTATATCGAAATGCATACATTCTATGGATGAACGTAAATCTCATTTCTGTTGTTCCTTGCAGAATTTGAGAAATATTTTGATGACACTCCTTGGTGCCGATTTTAATCATCGGAAAATGACCAAAGATAATTTGGAATTCACGGTTTGAAAATTCGATCTACCCATATTTATTCAATTTAAATTTTCTGAATTTCAGTAATTTTTTTTTAAAATTTTTTTTTTCCAGAATTTGTGTGTTGATGCTTACAATGAATTGGAATTGAGGGTACATGACCGTGTTGAAATATTCAAATCTGGTGGATTCACAGAATCAGCATTTAGTCATAAAGAACAAACTGAATTAATTATTGACTATATGAATACAATCAAATTTCTACACGAAGTCAATGAATTGACTATGGCTGATTTAATACTTGACAAGGTAACAGAATAAAATAATTTAAATTTTCTCAGTTTAATTGGATATTTTCATTTTAGATAAAGAAAGAAACGAAAATTCCTGAAGTATTAAATTTTTTTATATTAATAGATAATATGGAACGCCAAAAATATGATGAAGCCAAATTATATTTTAAAGAAAATACCTATGAAGCCAGTAGTAATTATTTTTCGTAAGCGGGAAAATGAAATAAAATAAATAAATAGTTTTACTAATTATATATTTTGATTATATTGCAGTGGTTGGATAAAAGTATATTTAGATTATTTGGATAACATGAATAATGAAGAGACTCAACCAAATGCTCGAGAGTTTCTTTTGCGTGACATAAGCATTTATTCGGAAATGAATTCGAAGCAAATAGATGGCTGGGTATTGCTCTATTGCTATTATAACCGTCATAAGTATTTACCTGGTTCTGATTATGCACGTTGGCGTTATGCCGATAATATGCATTTACCACGTGACTCAACTGCCGGAACACCATACAGTTTGTCCGGCATGTATCTTAGTCATATGCCTGTCTTTAAAACACGGAAAAGCGAAGTATTCTTTGAAGTGACAAGGGTCTTTCAGCGTTTGGGTTTATATGATTTCGCTAGAATTGTATTCGATACAATTAAGAACGATTGTCGTGAAGTAGATCGTTATTTGGTTAATAGCACATTGGATATTCTTAGTAAAACTTTACCTAATAATATGGGAGTACGATCATTTCCCACTGATAATACAGACAGTGGTGAGGAATTGGTAAGTTATATTATTTTAATATACAGTTGTAATAGAATTCAGAAAGTAAAAATTGACTTCGGTTCACAGAAGCTTATAAGTATATCTTTCATATCAATATTTCCATTTCTAATGTCAGTTGTCATTGAAAAAGATTAAAGAAAAACAAATAAAATAAAGAATTGCTAGAAACCCTCACATACCCATATATGGGTATAAAGTATTAAATATGAAGAGAAAGAAATAAAAAAAAATTCTACTATATATTATGTTATATGCTCCGTTTTTTTTATTTTCAAAATATCTTCATTACTTTTTTGACGAGATGAGCAATGAGGAACAACAGTTGATAAGCTTACTAGATTTAAGTAAAAGACACCACGTTCTTTTTTAGAGGCAAAATCATTAATGATTTAACCGAAATCCATTTCTCGAAGTAAATAACTCTCTTTACTGAGCAATGACAGATATGCTAGACGTTTTTGCGACTTCGTTGTTTTATACAATTTTTGAATCCATGGGCTTCCGCCAGAGTTTATTTAATTTATGAGATTGGTGAGCGGTTACTTCTTTACAAAGGTGTCTATGTAATTTGTGTTAGTTTGTTGTTGTTGGTAGGGCGTCCTTGTGAAAACGATGTAGTGAGTTGGTGGAATCGATGTGGTGTGTTGGTGGTGCGGCGTGCGCAACAATCCGACGGAGGCAGGTGACAGCGTGATGATCCAGCGGCGACTGGCGTCGAAAGTGAAAACTCAAAAGGACAAACGTTTACTTCACGAAAAAAAATCACACTTAACGTTCCACAAAAACAAAGGAATAATCTTACTCTTTTCTTATCCAATTCCAGATATAGCGATTTTTTCAACGATCCCAAATATGACGGTTTTTCCTTTCTTACTGATTCTTCATTATTATTATTTTTCTCCATTAACTCTCTATGTGTACATTCTTCTTCTTATCGATCATCAGGATAACAAGGCTACTTAATAATTGAATCTCAAAATCGGGAAAAAGTAGCTTCCAATTTAATATAAAATTAGAAAATGTTTTGTATATTTGCGGGTATGAACTGATTGAACATAACTTCGTTTAGCTGCCACATATAGTAATCCAGATTTAACTGAAATTGTTACAACAAACGTCATTAGATAGGTTGTCAGCTTGTCGTGGTAAGCGGTTCAATAAGCGTGAAAGCGATGCCGATTGTAGCCTGGGCTATCCTCCTATACTGGTAAGGTTGAAGGGAAAACTGCAGCTAAGGAGAGAGTAAGCCACGATTTTAAGGCTTCTGGGTGAAGTGGTTCGTGAGGCAAGCAGCCTGTTTATCCTATCCCATTCTATCCCATCCTATCTTCTCTTATCCTCACCTATTTTAATATCAACATAATATTTATTACAATATAATCCAAGTTATACTATTGTAGATCCCATATTAAATGTATTCATTCAGCTAGCGCTCAATTAAATCTTCTCTTTTCTTTTTTTCTTATTAGGCTGGTTATATAAATCAGACAAATGGCAATATCGAATATTATCGAGAAAACTATGGAATGGCAATGAGTTATTATGTGAAAAATATTGATCGACCGGTTACCTCAACAGACCGTGATTTTTTCCTATTGGGCACAATTCGTTTAGCTTATGCGGCCTTCAATGGTGGCGATTACATGAATTCCATTCGAGCACTTTCAAAACCAATTGCTGGTAACTTGTTAATATGCATTGCATATTATATGATCGGACGTTCCTATTATAAACTTGGAGATATGAAAAATGCACTACATTTTTTTTCTAAAAGTACAACAATTAATGTTCATATTCCTGATATTTGGGGTTATTTGGCATTGATCAATATACGCATGCAGAATATTTACAATGCTCTTGAATGCTGGAAATATGCAAAAATTGTAAGTAATATGATGAATTTCGGGTAATGAAACTTATTATTATTAAAACTTATTTCCCTTTTTTTCTAGGATCCCATTAATGTCATCAGTGATGAGATTTACACTGAACTGGAAGAAATTGACTATGAAGATGTTGATTTATATATTGATTTTCCCAGTAATGTTCCCCATGATATTTAATAATTTGTCAATTTATTTTGTATTTTTGTTATTACATATTTTTTATTATTATTATTGAGACATTACTGTATTTATATTGCTTGCGCATCATGCAGACGAAGTGTGTTACGATGCCTCAAGTAGGTAATTCTTGGCTTTTTTCCTTCCCTTTTTACTTCTTGTGTGTTATGTCTGAAATTGTTTGTTGACACAAGTTAATGAGGCATAAAAATTCTTTTTTTAACCTTTTACAAACATTCATTATAAATACACACGCATTTATAGAGACACACAATCCCTGTGCAGGACATTGCTGCAACAGCATCCGTTTAAAAACCATTTAATATTTTGCACTACGAACAGTTTAAAAGCAGACAGCAAACGCCATACACATTAGCGACATTAATTGATAGAAAATTTTCAAAACGTTTACAATTTAAAATCATCACATGATGAGTTTCTCTTTAAATTTAGATAAACAAGTGATAACCAGTAGCACTGCTCTGGCTATACGAAACTCTACAATAATAGCACATCGTTTATCGATATATTTACCAAATTTATGGATATCACCGCGGGATCCACAAAAGGTATTTCTAAGTATATCCAATAATGTCATACATACATATATTGCATATTGTTTTACAATGTTTATTTTGATTATGAGTGGGTAAGTTTAGTTAAAAATATTAATGAATTTTACTGATATTCAATTAGTACAATAACTTAAAATGATTTTGGGGTAAAGGTCTTGTCTAGTCTTACATTTATTAGTATTTTACTTCCATTCATTCAAAAAATTATAAACTAAAGAATTTAATTACTACGCATTTTACAATTACATAATAATTTTCTGATAATAATTTCCATTGATTTAAGTATTTATGACTTTGATATATCAAAAATTTCAATATTAAGTATGGCAAAGATACAAAATTTTCTTGCCAACTCTCTAAAATATACTTGAGTACAAAAAAAAAAAAAAAAAAAAATTTGATTCAATAAATCTATATATTCTTTTCTATTAAAGGACTAAGTATTCAAAAAAATTATTATTTTGATATCTGCATTCAAAACATTTATTGCCCATTTAGGTATTTTTTTCCCTAAATTTTATGAGAAAAGAGAAGAAAATTGACTTATTTCACCCAATTTACTTTTTTGCTTCTTAAACTTTGTTAATCATGAGGAAATCAAAACTCATTGATATGCTATAAATCGTTTTATACATTCACCTTTCGTTTGATTTTGAAACGACATCCTTAAATAGAATATTCACGAAAATACACAACGCTCATACGCCTCGTTTGTCTTTAGGCAAATGGAAATAAGAAAAAAAACAAAAAAAGGAACAAAAACAACAAAAAGATAAAACTAATGAATGAAAGTCTCCAAAACGCAAATTCAACTTTTCCCTCCAAATTTACAACTTCTGCAAAGCGCCAAAAAATACTAAAGAGTAAATTTTAAAAATAAGAGAAACTTTTTAACATTATTTTGATAAAATCAGCTGTGTCTTTATGCTGCTACATTTAACAGTATCCATTAGCAACATTAACAGAACAAAACTTAATGCTAACAGACTTTATGTAGGTGAAATAAAATGACTTGTGATGCTATATGTAAATCAGCTGATGCTTTAACTGCTGCTAACAGAGTAAAGCTAAATGTTTACACTCATTGAGGCTGCTGTTGATGTTGTTGATGTTGCTATTGCTGCTGTGTCTGTGACTGCGGCTGCTGCTGCTTCTGTTGATAGGTGATTGTTTTTAATCCTCGCTGCAGGATATCAAGTCACGTATGGGTCCATGCCGAAAATAACATTGTTTACAGTTACGCATTTGCAGTGCGCGTGTTTGGTACGTGGACTTTGTTGTTCAGTAAAAAAATTGAGGTTTCCTTTAAAGTCTTTAAGAAATTTTTGGTAAAGCGAGTTTTTCTATTGTGTGTGGTAAATTGTGTGCAAACAAATTTTTATCTCGATTAATTGAACAAGTTAAATCCATAAAAATATATTGAATATATAAGAAATCAAAGAAATAATTTTATGAATAAAATAAAATTTATTACAAATAAATGTATTTATAATTAATTGTTCAATTAAAATAATCAATCAAATTTATGTAAATAAATTAAAAATCAAATAAATTTTCGTAACACAATAAATATAAAATTATTAATAAACATAATAATTATTATTAAAAAATATAAAATACAAAAAATTATTAATTATATACATAATTTCGGTAAAATAAATGTTAAAAAATATACAAGTTTATAAAGAAAAATAAAAGATAAAAAAAAATTTAAAATAAAAATATGCCCAACTCTTCATACGCATATTTCCTAAACGCAATGGATTATTTTTAAGAACTTCAATAACAAACCAAATTTTAGTTAATTTAATTTCAAAAATATCACTGATTTTTTTTTATAGCCAAAACTATTATACATACCTCAGTTAGTTTCTTTATATGATTACAAACTTTTTATTTATCAGAGCCTTCTTTAATAAAAATCGTATGTATATTTTCATTGTTACTTACGAATAGAATCTTAACATCTGTTCTCCATTTTACCAACTCCTCATCATTAATAGAAGTTCTAGATTAAAAATTGTGAAAAATAGTTTTAATTTCAATGATTGGCTAATGGTGATAATTATAAGAATTTAAGTAAAGCAAGAGGATGCTCTGTAAGAAATTTCATCTCTATCTCATTTTAAAGCTAGAGTGCTAAGTATTTAGTTCGCACTTTAAGTTTTGGACTATATGATAGCTAATCTCATATAAGATACAAGGAATCCTTATATAAAAACTCAATAATTTTGAGACTCAATCTCTGGAAAATCAAATGGATAACCAGATGAATGAATGGAGTCAGTTCCATACTTTGTAAACAATTAAATATTTTCCGAAATGAAACATTCTATTCGTGAATTTTAAGAATACTAATCCACCCGTATACAGTCCATTAACTCATATAATGATTGAAATGATTGGAAATTGAAATGGTAAAACGGATGAAAAAGCCCAAACAAAAGAGTCAATGAAACAAACATTTCAATTCTAAGAACTCCAATTCAATAGAATTTTTCATAATGATAAATGGAAAGCTACATTCCATTTGACATAATTATTATACATAAGTGAAACATTAAAATCTTCCATTACTATATATTGTATAAAACAAATCGCTTCGAAAGTAATAATAAATATTCATGTGTTAATAAGAATCCTACTACATCTTTGTTGTAAAAATAATTATAACAGCATAAAATAAACCAATGAAATAATTAATTAAATTAATTATCTATAAATAAAAAAATTAAAAAAAAAAAACTATCATCTAATTCATTATAATGAAACACTAAAGCAAGCAGACAAACGTATAAACATTGCATTATTTACAAGTTTTTGTTACATGTTAAGTTTTAGTTTTCATTTTTTAAGCTCATCACTTAGTGAATAGTATTATTAGTTTGTCATGAAGCTTGTAACACACAGAAGGAGACATCAGAGACTCCATATAAAGTATATATATATTCTTAATCAGCGCGACGTAACGAGTTGATTTAGCCATGTCCGTCTGCCCGTCTGTATGTACACATATTAGTACCTTAATTTTTGAGCAAGATGGCACGAAGCTTTCTTTTTAGCATACGCAGTACATTCATTCTTCATTGTTCATTCATCATTCTAAAGAAAAACTTTTTTGTTTGTTTAAATTTGGATACCATATGTTTCTGACCCACATCCACCAACTATGTAAATTTCAAGGCCCTCAGATTACTAGGAGGGGTACTTCCCATACAAAGCATGAACTTAGAACAATAATCAGATGATATTTAAGAGTATTACAACTTCGGCATAGTCAAAGTTAATCTTCGCTTTACTGGTTTTTTGTATACAATACAAGTGTATAAGTTTTTGTACAGACATCAAACCCGCTGATTTGCTCAGTTGGATTTCTATAAAAAAAAAAAAAAAAAGCGACAACAAATTATTGATGCTGTTTTCTAGTTGCAGTTGTAGTATTAGCAGCATGACCATCACAGCTGCAGAATGAAATTAATTGGCTTATTTTTTTCTATATAATAAAAAATTATAAAATGAAAATAAGAAATTTCATTTTGGTTTCACCGAAGCTTATATACTTTTCACATGACACTTGAGGATATAAAAATTACAAAAAGTACAAATATTGTAGTAATGCTATGTATTTACTATATCAAATATTGACCCAACTGATCTAATTTTGTGGTGGTAATTGATTTTTCAAAACATTTTGCACAGTTTCTTTTTATTATTTTAAGAAATACAATAGTTTTCCATACAAAATCTCTCTCTTCTACAGAAATATATTTTGAAATTCAAGGTTATTTTAATATTTTCGTATGGAAATTAACTTATGTCTTCCAGTAATCAGTCATTTTTGGTTCAAACTCGGATATATTTACTGTTTTATTAATTCCATTATGTTCTATACTTTGTGAGATCCGATTCTTTGCATTACAAACATCTTGCCCTAATGATAATACCCAGTTTGACATTGGGTTTCTATGTATGGTATAGAATTAAAAAAAGAAAGAACACCAACTTCAATTTAACATTGTTTCTCTCTCTGAACACACAACTACCAAAATAATATGTAAATATAAACATATGTGGATAATTTGTTTTGTGTTGTGTTGTGTTGAGCTAAGAATGAAATGAAAATCAAAAGAACACCAGCTGCTTTTCAGGCTTCAGGCCAACATGATTCCAATTGCTCCTCAAACTATGTTTATTGAAAACGTATATTTTATTTATAAAGAGTCCAATCCCCCATTGGTTGTCACAAAAATAAAGGAAAAATAAGATAAACTTTGCATAAAATAAGTTACCCAAATGCACACACACACATGGACACCACATATATGAAAAAACAGAAAAAAAAGAGATGAGAAAAGAAAAACAAAATTGGAAAAAACTTTACCAGAATTTGATTTATTTGATTGTAGTAACACTTGTTACCAATCTCATTTACTTACTTATCTCAAGAAGATCATCATTGTGGTAGAGAAAGAAACTGCAGATGAAGTTAAGAGTTCATAGTGGTGGTCATAGGAATTGGAAATATCTACATACATATTCGTATTTCTTTCTTTGGCTGTTTGGCTTACACACGTCTCTCATTAACTCAATGGTTTGTTCACTTGTTTATTTGTTTGCCTGTCTTTGGTTTTTATAAATTTGTTTGTTTGTCCCGTTTACCATTTGTTTTTTTTTTTGTTTTTTTTTTGTGTCCATTTGTATATTTGTTTGTATATTTGTTTGTGAAAATCTTTCTTTTGCCTTAAGTTGAAGTGATGCTGCTCCTATTGCTGTTGTTTGTCATCTCTCCTACCTCTTGTAATATTCTCGCTTTTTTTTTCTCTATCTCTATGATGCCACAAAAGAAAAACCAAAAGCCACAGAAAATAATTCACAAACCACAAAAAATGATTTGAAAGTGTTTTTGTCTCATTGTCTCGTTGTTGTTGTTGTTGTTGTTGTTATTATTATTATTTTTACTATTGTTGCCACTTGTCTAAATGTGGGTGACTGGGTGAATCAAGGAATGAGTGAGTGGATGGGTAAGGGTATCTCTGTAAATGTGTGTTTTTGACAGCAACCCAAATGTTTAGGGCGGCACACTTGCATTTTTCATTTCTTCTTTTCCCTTTTTTTGGTCCTAATTTTAGCCTTTTCTTTTTTATACAATAACATTTTGTTTTTACATACCCGTCGTATACCCTTCCATTCATTTTTAATGTGCCTACGATATTTATCACTTTATCTTCATATTTGTAACACATTAAGAGATTACTTTGTGAAATGTTCGTTTGGCTTCTTACTATTTTAATTAAATCTCTTCCCAAGTAAATATAGTATTTTTTTTATATGTATATAAGCAATTTCTCAGGAAATATTCTCATCTATATATTAAAAACAAAAATATAAATGTTTGTTCATGATTTGTGAACTCAAAAGGTACTTTACCTTGCTCTGAAATTTTGATACAACTCTATTTTTCGATACTTTTTATATATTTACTCGGAGTCTCGGGATACCAACAACAATATAGACTGGATTAAAGCTGAGAGGATACAATTTTGTGTGCTAGTTGCCTAGTCTATATGTTTATTAATCTTTGTCCGGTCTGAACCACAGCAACGCATGGAAGAATTTATGGTTTTTTTTATTTTGTTCCAAAATTGGATTTTTCTTTGTTTGGTGTTTTAAATTAACGTAAAAACAACAACACACGAGATCACTATACTCGTATTTAATAATTTATTGACGTAATACGTACCAGACGATCACCAGCCTCCATTGATCCAGAAATAATGTGCTTTTCCATTTTGTTTATGTTTTTTGCTAAGCGGAAATCATTTCTTCTATAACAATCATATTATTTTCTCCATCTTTTTCTTCGATCAAATAACCTCTTGCTCTTCCTCCTCAACTGCTCATTCAAGAGGTGAGTATATTGGCAGCGCTTGTCGCTAGCTACGATTTATCGTAACAATATTTTATGGTATCTGTGAAGAGTTTATCATGTTTCTCCTCTATAACCTCTTGCTCTTCCTCCTCAACTGTTCATTCCAGAGATCAGTATATTGGCTGCACCTGTCGCTAGACATTGTCCCATTGTTGTTAATTTTTAAAGCTCTTTTTTTCTCATTCATTTTAAGTTGAGTTGATGTATGTGTGTCTGTTTTTGATTAGCAAAAAACAAAATGAAAGAAAATCAAAATAATTTAATTTGCAACAACAACAAGAAGAAAAAAGAAAAATTATTATTCAAAGTTTACTGTTTCTTTTTTTTTTTTTTGTGTACTGTCCTTTTATTATTTTGAATAAAAAGCTTGCATAAATATTAGGTCGAGTCATTAAAAGCAGTCAATTAGGACGAACCATAAAATCATTGAAATGTAAATTTCACCATTCTTCACTTCAATCCAACTGAATTTAATTGTTACTAAGCAGCGAAAGCTTCCCATCTCGTTGGGCGGTGGATGATGGCGTGAAGGAAGTTAGGTAATGTTTGGCAATCCATTAAAACTAGTATTTTACAATAGAATTTTTTGTTACAATTATAATTTCTATTTTTATGGAATGCAAAAATGTTTAAAACAAAACAAAAGAAATCAATGTTCTAAAGAAAGTAATGTATCCTATATTCGTTGGCATGATGATGATGATGATGATGATGGTAATGTTGGTTCCTTCCAAACAAAATGTGAACTAAAAAGTTTTACCATAAATCAACTTAACAAGCACAAAATGCTGACTTCTTTATGGTCCTTTTAAATAACTTTATTTAAGTTTGTGGTTTCTGCAATAGTTTTGTTTCTTTATAAATTTATTTATTTGTTTGTTGAATTGTTTTCTGTTGCTCTTTATTTGTCTATTTATGTCTCTTTAAGGTCGATTTATTGTCTTCTTGATTGCCCATTTAGTTATGGCTTAATAAAGTGTTTTTAACTTCAGAAATAAAGTTAAAATTTCATTTAAATCGAAGAGAAACATAAGTTATTTTTATGTTATATTTTTATATGTACTTTGATTTATGAATGAAGATTATTAGAAAAAGGAAACAATCAGAAAAATAAATCAAATACAATAAAAAGGCATCGCCTACAAGTATGCAATGGCTTTTTTCTCTGCCTTTTTTTCATGAAAGCAATGACTGCAATAACAATAAAAGATTATAAGAACAACAAGAATACTAGTATGAACATTTGTTACTACATACACTACAATAATAGAATAATAATAATAATAATGAGAATAAAAAGAAAAAAAAAAATCAACGAACAATAATAAAAACAAATACAACTAAGTATAACCCTAAGAAACAAATGAGCTTACAAAACGAGCACAAAGGAGCTCAGCTGATGTTTTATACATAGATACTTTGTTCACACTACTATACTATATACTTATATGTATCAATGCGTGCGTGCGTGTGAGTATGTGTGGATGGATGTGTATGTGCGTGTGATTGTATTTGTGCGTGAGTAATGAGCTCTACTCACTCCGCCCTTAAACAGTCATCTGAAAAAGGCAGCGCCAAAGTGCTTAAAGCTTCTAAATGTCATAGAGTCAAGGCAAGACAAGACGTTTATAGTATTGTAGTAGTCAATAATACTGATGATGCTGATGATGATGAAAATAATGATAATGGTAATACTAATGCTGATGATGATCATCATGATCATGTTGTATTGACAATACAATAGTATTGATTGCTATGTATATACATACTTATGTTATAGATGATGATTGTGTATATTGATGCTGGTCATGATGCTGATGAGTATTGAATATTGGTGGCATATGAAGTAAACATCGTTATTTAGTCATTCAATTACTCACTCATTCATTTACTCTCTCATTCATTTACTCACTCACTCACTCACTTTCACTTAGTCTGTCACTTATTTTAATCATCATTCAGCGAACAGAAATATAGTATAAACATGAAAGCACTTTGAAGTGCTGTTTCTCTTTTTCCATTTAGATTCATATTCGTTTGTCCGTTTTGTCAACGCTGTAATATGCTGCCTTGACTGACTCAATGAATTACTGAATGGCTAACCGACTGACTGACAGACTGACTGACTGACAGACTGACTGATTGCTTAACTTACAACAACGCATTATGAACTGTTGCTATTGAAGCTAACGCAAACTGCAACCAGACATCATCAGCTTTTCTTGTAGTAACGTTAGAGAAAAGTGCATTCGTAATGAAATGCAAATACACTCAAAGGCACTTGGAAGCACACACTGATACACATATATGTATGTTCAAAAGGATACTTGCAATAACCTTACTCACATACAGAAATACAAGCACACAAATTTGTAAGTGAGATAACACACAAGGATAGTTTTACTTTGCATACTTTTTATTTTCTATTTTGCAACATGTTTTATTTTCTGTTTTTATTTTGCATTTGCATTTTGTGCGCTCTTCACTTGTTGATTTGCAATGTTTATACTTTATATATATTTACATAGATACACATACTCGTACATATATGTATATGTGAAACATAAATTTCATATTTCAGCATTTCTTTGTTTTATTAAAGGAAAAAAAAAAAAATTATAAAGAAAAAAAAAAAAAAATAAAACACAAACATTTTAAAATAAAAAAAAATTAAGCTAAAGCTTATATTTTAACATAAAATATTTGTCAATTCTTAAATTTCAAATTGTAAAACATTACATAAAATTACAACATTTTGAAAGTGAATTTACTTATTTATTGTACTAAAAGTAAACTAAACTAAACTAAACTGAATTGAATTTCCAACAACAAAATGTTGACAACGCATCATTTGCAATATTTACATCATCAACGAGGCAGCACAACAGTGGAATTGGAAAAAATTACAAATTTGAATACGGTAAGCAGTTAAACAACTTAAACTATTTATGTGGAACATCCTAATTATTGTACCAATGTCAATGAAATTAAATGAACTGAGTGTAAATATTATTTGATATTCTTCACAGTCATTTGTGAATATATCATACAATCGTTGGCATGATAATATTACAAATGTAATTTAGTGGGGAAATCATAAGTAATATGAATTGTTTTCTCCTGTTGAGCCCCTGAACATGATTTAGTGCACCTCCATTTATATAGTACATTTTTTAGTCTAAACCCTAAGACTTTGATTTTATATCTTCATTAATTGAGTTTTCTATTTATTCATAAATGTTTTTATATAAACCTAGAATGAGTCCGATCCCGATAAATCTTGATACTCCAATTTCAATAGTAGGAGACGAGTAGAGTCTATGCCCATCTATCATATTCATATTGTTTAATGAACATAATAAGATAAAACCAAAAAAATCTCAAATTACTGGAAGAGATGGTCCTTATACAATAAACAAAACAATATCAGTTTTGTAATTCCGTTCTTCTAATTTTTATTTTTCGAATTGTTTCATATTTTAGATTTGAGCATTAAAACTTAATGAAACCATTTGAAACCATAATTTCTACAATATATCCGAAAATTTTTAACAAAATACTCGTATTGTTATATTTGGTATACAAACCTATGATTTTGTGTAGAAAACTTCTTCATTTATAAAGTTATCCAAACAAAATTTTATCAAATTATATTTATATGTATAGAATGTACACAAGGAAGAAAGTTTTTATAAATCTATACATAAGTAAAAAAATCTTAGACTTTGTCTGTGTATTTGTTTCTTTGTGCACGCATCACATGATTTAAAATCAAATTCCTGAAAGATAAGGTGCTGAGAGTGTTAATTTGATCAAAATCTATCGACAGAATCGGTAAAAATTGGTGGATCGAATTATGCATAGAAAGCTTAGAGACATACAATATTTTAAAATCAATCAAGTAGTCTTTGTCAAACATATATTGTTAGGCAGTTATCAACAAAACAAAATAATCTTTCAAATCATTCCCGTGCAAATCGAGACCGGATGCACTAGATATTAATATAGTTGCCATATAAACTACGCTATGGTTACGAGAAATATCTTCGTATAAATGTGTGAAGGGTGTCTAAAATTCTATGGATTTGAAATGAATATTCCATCCTCATATTTATAATCTTCACGCAGTGAATAGTATTATAAATTTGTCATGAAGTTTGTAACACACAGAACGAGACATCGGAGACCCCATAAAGTATTTATATTTTTGATCAGCGGACGAGACGAGTTGATTTAGCTATGTCAGGGGGGTGCCCCCAGAAAAACCTGGATCTAAATTCATGTTCTTATTAGAAAAACTTTTTTGTTTTTATACTAACGACTTGACTTGATTTGAACACTATAAGTGTCTGACCCATATCACCCAACCTTATAAATTTGAAGACACTCGGACCACTAGGAGGGGCGTGAAGAGTATTACAAGTTAGTTAGTTAGTCTTTCTTTACTGGTTTTAATTTCGTTCGCTTTAAATTTTGTTGTTACTACCTACGTGTCTGTCTGTCTGTCTGTCTCCATCTGTCAGTTTTATAGTAGCTTAAATTGGTTTTTGTTATATTACGTGTACGCTGCGTGTGCCATTGAAATGTGCATATGAAATATATTTTTGTGATTGTTCAGTGTTTTTTAATTTCATAAATATTTTAATTTTATAAGTGCATAAATATTTTACATAGAATTCATGTTAAATTGTTGTTTGTTTTATTTTGTTATAGAAAATTACATTTCATAAAATAATATTGTGTGTATACATTTTTAAAAATTTGTAAAACTTTTCGATGAATAGGTCAAGGATCAATTGGTATATTGTAGTTCAATGCAAAAAAAAATGATTTAGAAATTATTTATTTTGTAATTTATAATTGGTAATTATGTAATAAAAATTAAATAAATTGATTATGAAATTAATTGATTGTTATCAAATTAAAATTCGCCCTTTCATGATTATTTCGCAACAAAAAAATTAAACTCAAATAAAAGGATATTAAAGATAAACAATATATTATTTATATACTTTAATGGTTCATAGAATAAATAAATAAATTAATTAATTAATGTTAAAATTAATTTTACTTACTTTTGTCATACAATTCACAACAGTGATATCAAATGTATTATAACTAAATTAATTCCCATAAAGTATTCTACTATACTTGTATATTGACACGATCAGCAGACGATACTAATTCACTTGTCTCTTTTGATGAATATCTAATAACAAAGTCTTTGAAATTTTATTCACATTAAATGATATAATCAAAGGCGCCATGTAAACGAAACTCATGTGTCTTAAGTTCTTATATTAAGAATTAAGTAAAAAGTCATTTAAATAAGTATAGAATAATGTTTTAATGTTTGGTAAGTTATAAAAATAAAAATCTGAATCAAAATGAAATGAGCATTTAAAGCAATTCTGCTTAAACTATAAATATATTTTTTATTTCTTCTGTATGATATATGATTATATATGTATATTGATAAATATATATAAACTGGTATAGCAATAAAAGTATTCTTTGTCAAATAAAAATATCAACAGATTCACAGGACATCCTAGAGCTAAATTAAATTAAAGTTGAATAAATAGCGAAAAAATTAATTATAAATAAAGAACATATTTGTATAACAATAAAAATAAAAACAAGAAATAAATAATAAAGTAATAAATAATAAATGTTTTATTAAAAATACTTATACATAATTCTTATATTAGACTACATATATCTGTGGCAATAAGTCATAGTAGCTTATGTCGAAAATCTATGTTTCATTTCATATTTATAAGTTGCTACACAAAAAAAAAAAATTATAAAAAATAAAATACATGCTAACTAAATTTTGTAAAATATTTTTATAAAAGTAGATTTCACAACCTTTCTAAAAAGTATAAATTTTATTTAGTTTATTTATTCCAATAATTTTTTAAAACATTTTAAAAATTACATTTGTGAAAAATTCGTAGGTGTATGAATTAATAGTAGTCAGGGTTGTGTTTCTATCTATCTATACATTTATTAAAACGTAAACGTATTTCAGTCTGTTCACGTTAATCTCAGAAACGGCTTAACCAATTTGAATGAGTCGAAAATGGTGGATCAAATTTTGCATATAAAGCTTAGAGACATACACTCCTGATTAATCAAATAGACTCAAGGTGTTTTTTCATAGAATATGTTTTTTTTTTTAAATGGAAATATTTACAAAATTTGCAAAAATATATTTTTAGGATTCCGTACCCATAGGGAACTAACGGGACCGATTTACTAAGCTTACGCTGTCCGTCCGTCCGCCCGTCTGCTGCTCTATCTCATGAACCGTAATAGGTAGAGAGTTGAAATTTTCACAAAGTGTGTAATTCACTTGTGTGTAGAACATTTTTAGAAGCATTGTTCTTTTGTTTAACCTTTTGTTTAACAATTTTTTGTTTTTTGTAGTATACTTTGAGCTGTTAATTGTAGTATACTTTTAGGCTATTAAATATGCATATAATTTAAATATTTAAACAAAAAATCTTGTACGACGGTACGGAGCCCTCCGTGTGCGATTCCGACTCACACTTGTCTGATTTTTTATAATTCAGTGTTCAATTCTTAAATAAACCAAACAAAAAGTAGCTCTCTAAGTTAAAAGGTTATATTTAAATATTTTTTTTTTCGTGGGTGAACCACTTAAATGTTTTTTATCGAGCAAACAAATAGACTCAAGGACTTAAAAATTAATATAAATGGTAAAATCTTTCAAAAAGTTAGTGTTAATTCATATTTTTATAATGTTTTAAGCTTAATTTATAATGTGTGTAACCCCCTTTATTTGAAATCGGTTAGGCATTAAATCGTAAAGGGACTTTAGAAGATCCAATGAAACATCACTCAAATGTCAATGTTTCGATATTTTCAAATTGTCTGCCAGACTGATAGACTTTACGTGAAAGCCATCCCCACACGTTCTCGATGATATAGAGGTCAGCAGGTCACTTCATTACCACTCGGTCGGTATATATTGGGGTATTATCATGTTTTTAAATCAATCAAATATCAATTTTTGAATTGTGAGTCACAAAAAAATCAAGGAACAAAAATTTTTAATTATGAACGCTCAAGAGAGTTCATTTATGAAAATTTTTATTGATAATAAGTAAGACATATATACAGTCGAATTCCTTTATATCGAATTTCCTCTCTATAACGAAGTCAATTTGAAATTGGAATTTTTAATTACTAACAACACGATCAACAGAGAAACCTATAGTTATCTCTCTCACACTTCCTGGGAATATTCCGTACATTTCTAGAAAGAGATTCGATAAGCTTCCTCCAACCGGAATCTAAGTATGCATTTTTGATAATATCTTAGGTCTTAATTTTTATATTTTTTTGTATATTTGCATGTTTTCGGAATTTTATAAATAATTGTGCATTTATTACATTAATATTAGAAAGTAGTGAGAGGTGAGGGTTGCAGTTTTTTAGGTTGGCCTTTCTGGAATGATTTAATGTTGGACAGGTGGTTAGGATATAATCTTAGTTGGTAACTGGTATATAATTACTTATGATTCTATGCCATATTTTTAAAAAATTCTTTAATCGAAATACGTACTTTGACTTGTTTAAAAATATATTTAATATATATTTTTTTTTTTGTGGGTGGGTGGTCATAAATGCCTTCGCATCGTCAAGGGTGCCGTGCCACTGTAAAAAATCCGATGTGATAAGTGTCCACCCTGGAACTGCTTTCGCATTACTTCAAGGAAACATTTAATAATAACAGTAACTTATTGTTTTCTTTTGTTGTAAAATCGTGATCCGTAACAAGGTTTTTTAAATGCCACAGATTGTTGATGATAGAAGTCAAGACAAAAGTGAGGAGTGTTTGCTTTGATAGCAATATCCTATATTATTTTACTTGAAGAAAGTTTTGTTGCAGCTTGTCGTATCGTTAAAGAATTTGAAAATTGAGTCAGTAAAATAAGTCAAAGAAAATAGAAAGGAATGTCCAATCTTTATAGAGCAAATACTTAGATAATCAATCAAGCATATCGATTTTCTTTTTATAAGTATGGCAAAAGTTCTTTTCAAAAGCATTATGTTAATCCTCAAATAGGAAACTAAGAAAGCAGCGTTTTATAGTTTCGATAATCATTTTTTTGATTTGCGTTTGTTCTTGTCAGTTTAGTAAAGGAAATAACAAAGTAACAATGTGTCATATATCGATTTACTACTTATTTGTATATTTCTTTTCAATTAAAAAAAAAATCTATTTATGCTCTTAGTCTATAAATTAGTTGATCTTACATTACACTGTTGGTCAGGTAAATAGAAGGCATATCCTTTTTAATTACCTGACCGTTCTCTGAATGAGGGCTTATCTTTCTGTGAAAACCCTAGTATGTTTTCTACATTTGGGTTTTCTTTCATTTGGCAAATCCCGTGAACTACAGACTAATCTTTTATGATGGTTATAACTGCAGATACCAAGGCTATTTTGTCTAGACTATTTGTATGTTTTATGACCAAGTTCTAAACTATTCTTTGTATCTATTGGGTATGTATCGCCTTAGCAGTCGCGTTGTCGTTGTTGTAACTCTGTTCATTAACAATACTTCATCAATATAAGCTTTAGTTCATACTTAAGGTATTGTGCAAAGTAAGAAGAACATGGAACAAAACAAGAACAATTGTACAATCAAATTATCAGTTGAGATTAAATTGGCTACAAATCTTCTATATTTCCAGTGATAAAGTAATCTAGCAGTCTGACTCTTACTGCATACTTAGCATTAATTATTATTATTTTTTTATTTTATTTTAATTAAAAATACTAGTACATTTTTTTAAAACTAATTTTGTGATGTAGTGAAATGTTTCATTTTCTTCAATCCTGGTTTTTTTTACAATTTAAATATTAAACTTTCATACTCGTATATGCACTTTTAATGAATTTCTCTCTGCTAAGAAATATTTTTCATTTGAAAAACAATATAAAGTACTCATTAATATTGAATTTATACAAATTTAAAAATTAAAAAACTTTACGTTGGATACTATTCGTAAATCTACAAAGGAATAAATAAATATTTTTAGTTAAATCTTCTCAAACAAATGTATGATATAATTAATCTGAGTGGCTCTTTGGCTCTCTTTATTGGTTAGTGCGCTAAGCTGACATGGTAGAGTTGCTGGTTCCATTCCCGCTCCAGTCCTGTCCTGCACTTTTCTAAATTCCTCCAATCCTTCCTAACTCTCCCCCTGTGCTTGAAGGCCTTTGTCAATATTGCTCTATTAATAACTAAATTAAAGTTCTTAGTTCTATATACTATAAATATATAAAATTGATCTTAAGGCATTTTTACATATCCTTCATAGTACAATTAGTGATTTTGAAAATTGTTGAAAATTTCATTCAAAGTTATAAGAATTTATAAAGAACTCAAAATATCTGCACATAGAAGAAAGAAATTTTCTTGTATGTATTTTATTTACATTTATACTCGTTTGTCAAGTATTCAATCAAAAGCATTTGAGCAGGTTGAGTTTAAATCGCAGGCATCTGCATCATTTTAAAAGCATGCATTTTGCATAATATAAAAAATATATAAAAAAAACCATTGTAAAAAAATTCCAATGCAAATTTTTGAGCACAAAAGCAAGCGACAACGTTTAACATTTCATGTGAAAAAAATTCACTTTCACTTAACTTGGCAATGTGTGTTCGTGTGTGTGATACAATATTTTGTATTATTATAAGTGAAAGTGGGAAAATGGGAAAAAGAAAGGGATTAAGAAAATGAGTATAAAAATGAAAGGATGAGATTTTGAAAAGAATCAAGTAAATTGAATGCAGAAGGAAAAACATCAACATCAGCATTGATTTTATTGTTGGAGAATGAAAATCTTGTTTCTTGGTCTTTATGAAAAATTTAACCCAACAATGTGCAATAATTTTTGGATATACGAGTACATACATATTGCTTTAATTTTTTTTCAAATCATTTTTGGAGTGGATTTTTTGTGTAAATAAAAGTTGCTTTTCATAATTTATATTTATTTGGCAGAAAAGTAATCAGAAAAAGAAGGAGACTGCTTCCCCCAACTTGAATGTAAATCCTGGTTATCATTCGCAATGTTGTGCAATGCAATTCTTGAGTGGCTTTCTGCCGTGGCAAAAAAGTGACTATTTGTTCTATCAATTTTTCTTTTGTAATACATCAATTGGAATTTATTGGCCTTTTTCGAGGTAGTCCACGAAGAGTATGCCATGACAATCTTACCAATCGACGCCAAAAGTCCGCCCGATTCCGCATCAGCAAGTCCAAACACTCTTTCGAAGTGCAAGATAACTTTTTCATATGCAGAATCTCGCCCAAAATATGGCGTGTGCGCTCAGTACTAATCTTTGTGGCATCTGCTAGCTCGCGCACCTTCACTTTCCGGTCAGCCAACACCATTTCATGTATTTTTTTGACATCGTCGGAGGGCCTGCCGCTGCGGACTTCATCGGTAGTGGAGTTGCGGCCACCACGAAACTCTCGAAACCAATATTTGACGGTATAATCTGACGGAGCATTAGCCCCATAATATTTATCCAACTTTTCTTTTGTTTCCTTCGCCGTTTTGCCTCTCAAAAAATAATGTTTTATGAGAGAACGAAAATCGTTTTTGTCCATACTCAACATGATGGGAAACACGTCAACAACAATCAGCTGTCAAAACAAAACTAAGGGCAGTATCGCACTGAAATTTAGCATGTCTGCCAAAATATGAACGGACTACAAGGCACCATGACCTTTTTTGCAGTAGCATTCTGGCGGTCAAGGATTTTCACCCCACCTAGTACTAGCAAGAGGACCCAAAGAAAAATCAAATTAAATACGAGTAAGGCGGCCCTAAAATAAACAGTATTCAATCAGCTGTCCGTTCGAACATCAATGTTCGAAACATGAAATCTCCGCGTTTCCTAGGTTTTTTTTGCGAAATTATAAACGCCCGACATCAAAATCGCAAAGCATTTTTTACTTTTCTGAATCTATTTGGTAGTTCTATGAAATTGGATTAGTTGAATTAGAAATATGTATTCATATTTTTATATTTTATACGAAAGAAATGATCATATATTGCATATTGACTGCTGTAAAAACCTCGATTTTTTTTATAGTTGTAGAATAAAATCATAACAAATAAGATAAACTTGCTTTTTATTATTTTTTTATACTTTTGTTATGATTTTTCTTGCACTTTATACTTAATGTACGAGTGGTATTACAAAGATTGCTAGCCTAATGTTATTTTGCTTGATTTATCTCATTCAAGTCTCCAAATATTGTTCTAAATACAATATTATTATTAAGAAAGCGAAATAATCAAATTCCATGAACTCAAGCTCAATTTAAAAGATTCAACACTGAACCCGTAGGCCCCTGTATGATCACCATAGTGTGGGAAGTCATTCCTTGTCACACATCTGCTTTTAATAAAACTTTATTTCCTTGTTATCAAAGTTTAAAATTGAACTTTCGAATATGCATTCCGTAGGTGATAATATTTTATTATTGAAACAAATAGTATTTGTGTTCTCAACTTTAACAAGACATAATTTTATGTTTTCTTTATGAAATCTTCTTGGGACTGATTTCATATAATCTTTATTTAATTTCCTTTTTAGTATTATTATTGCTTTTATTACTTTTCTAACTTTATAGAAATCATACAACTTGGATCTCCTAGTGACATTAAGAAAAATTGCAAACACGTTTCTGGTTCTCATTCATTCTCACACTATCTATCGATTAATATTTTCTACTTTTCACTCTTCAAAGATACAGAGACTAAGTGCACATGTTCTTTCTTGTCAGAAAGCTTCTCATCTCATCTCGTCTCTTGTCACTTTCAAAAGACGAGTGAGTTGCCATTGGCCAATAATTCAAGCATGAAATTTATATTTAATGCCGGGCAAGATGAACAAAAAAAAAAAAATTGTACTAGAAAAGAAAGTAAAAAGAAAGAAAGAAAGGGTCGAATTGCGTTGCTCACAACAACTAAAAAAGATTGGAGCGATAATGGTGAGGGAAAAATGAAATGAAAAAAATTGAAGAAAATAAGAAAAATAAACGAAGAATGGCATAATAAATTGCAGATGCTGTGATATCCTTGCAGATGACGATAGTGATGGCGATAGCGATTGCGACATCGACATCGACAATGATGATGATGGCGATGTCGATGGTGATGATGTTGATAAAAATGCCATCGTTGCTTTGGACAACTTTGATGAAACTCTGTTGATGAAGCTTAACACATTACGCTTGACGCTCAGTCAAAAAACCAGAAGATTAGAGAAGTGAAGAGTAGAGAATCGAAGCGAAGCGAACTGAACTGAACTGAAAAAGCAAAACAACAATAAAACAACAAGACTAACATGGTACTTAGAAAAACAAAAACATAGAAACGGATATTCAAGTAACCTTTTCAGAAACATTTCATTTTATGGTTTTCATTGCTTCAGCTATTATTATTTTTTATGACTATTTAAAGAGAGAAAACGGAAGCTGTCGTCATCGGCAATTCACTTTCATTTCATATTTCACTCGGTAGCCTCTTAAGGAAAAAGAAGTCTCTACATTTCTAATGTTCGCTTCAGGCTAAACAAATCGTTTATTTTTGGCAAACTGTTTTAGTCTTCTACATCAGAGTTTCTTAAACTGTGCTCCCCAGAGCACTAAGTGATACTGTGGGACTAAACCCTTCGATGGCCTAAGGTGGTAATGTAAAGTGAGGAACCAATCGACTTAGAAATGTCTGATAAATAATTTAAACTTATCAGAGAAGAATGTTTTTTTTTTTTAAGAAATGGTGATTCCTAATCTTTGGATTGTGAGCCTTCATTATAAAACCCTACCAACTAATATCATAGCATTCAACCATTCTTGTGTAAAAACTGTGTTCATATACGGAAGCAAATTGTGGCCCTTAATATCACATTCTTACCTGCAACTATATGTTACAGTTCGAAGAATTTTATGGCCTCACACTATTTGTAAACGATTTTATAGCAATAAAATCAATTTGATTTTGATCTTATCAACCAAGACATATGTTTCGGTTATTTAGGATCTATTAGGCAGCTTTGTGGTGGTACAAGAAACTATGGCAGACCTCAACTCTCTCGATATAGTTTGATAGAAACCGACGTTACGAATGTAATCACCAATTGCTTAAAATGACAACGAGTTGAATGAAAGTTAAGAAACTCTGTTCTATATACAATAAGTATATTTCGTTCTTTTCCTCTGCTATCCATTTTTGTGCTTCTGTATACAAATTAAATATCCTGACCATGTTATTGTTCGTCGTTTTCATCATCAAATGCTTGAACAAAATATTCAATTGTCTAAGTTTCCTGAGTTGATGTTCGTTCTTGTTGCTGCTGTTGTTATTGCTGTTACTGTTGTCTTGGTGTTGGTTGGACTACTCTAGTATAAACTTATAAGTAATTTGTCCTGAGGTGTGCAACAATAACAATCACAACAACAACAACAACAACAACAACAACAACAACAATATGTGTTGGCATTTCATGCAAGTTTCAATGTCCTTTCAGTAGTAGCACATTGAATCATATATCCTTTGCCTCACTCATACAATTTTTGTGCGGGTAAAGCGCATACAATTTATATATTTCCAGTACTTATTTCTATTCCGGTTCGTTTTCATGTCCTTTGTCGTTTTTGAAGTTGCTTTCTTTCCTCTTATTCATTTTGTGTTTTCTATTTGTTGTTTTTGAATGTGTTGCCTGTGGCTGCTTGCTTTCCTTATCTTCATGCACCAACTACAATGCCAGAGAGCATCAAATTGCAGCTCACATATTCTTATTGTATGTCCTTGCCATGTCTCACTATATTTATCCCACATCCACATCCACATATCATATCGATTTGGTTTCTTTCGTTTTTCTATTTAGATACTTCATCTTGTTACTGTTGTGTTGTTCTTGTTCTTGTTCTTGCTAGTGTTATGTTCTTAGTCCTTTCAGTCAGGACGTACATATGTACATATATGGTACCTACATTTTCTTCAATGGATGAATGAATGAAGCGTGCCGTGAATGCATTTGATTCGGATGCTGGCACAAAAATATTCTACATGGTCCGTACCTCATATCTTTAGTCAACAACAAAACTGTTTAGTTTTTATTGTCAATATTGTTGTTGTTGTGTATATCTTTTTTGTTGTTGTTATTCTTAGTATTAGTATTGTTTATATCTTTGATCATGTTTTGTTTCTTCTCCATTCACTTTCTATTGTCAAGTTAAAGCAATAATCTAAATCGATTTAGTTCTTCTCCCATAGAATAGTGTAAGAGAAGTTGTGTTTGTTGAATGAGTATGAGGAGTATATAATCAAACACATACATATGTATGAGTGTATAAGTATTTATGTTCACATGTCTGTAGTCGGTAGGTAAGTGTACTTGTATGTGTATCTATTTGATTTGTTGATTTGTTTGCGTATTTTCTTCGACGATTGTCGAAATTTTTTGTTTATTTTATTTTTCCTAAGAAAATTCATTCATTTGAGTTCTAGTTAACTTAATCAAACAACAACAATAACATCAACAGTAATACCAACAACAGCAATGAAATTGAATATGTTAATTTAATTTTATATCCTTTAATCCTGATTAGTGCTTACTTAATTTTTTTAGTTTTTTCCTGTATTTTTATTCACTTCGCGAGACAAGAAGTAAAAGGATCATCACTTTTGTCTAATGTTTGTAAAAAAATATTATTTTATTAATGGAAAAGTAATATCGAAGTTGAAAGGGCGAAGGTAAATTGTCCATGCATTTTTCTGACCATCTGAGGCCAAACATCCTTCAAAGTTCCCCCTTAAAAGTTTATCTACAGGTACCACATTTGAAGTCTTATAAGTTTTTCCTTCTAATAATAATAATTATATAATTATTTTCACCACTCTATGAGTCACAAAACCAAGACTTAAAATCTACATTTCCACAATTTTCTTTCTCCGACACAAATGAAGGTTTGATGTTATAAACCTACGTAGCGTTACCATGATCCGAGACAATTTTTGCGATCTCAAGGTTCATCTCCGCCAAGCGTTTATCACTCAAGTTAGTAACCTAGAGGGGACTTACATGCAGGAATGTGCTTCTTTGCGGCTTTAATGATCGCATACCTGAACAGTCCCTCACTCTCTCTCCCAGTCTAGTATCATGGGGAAAAGAGAAGAGACTTAAAGTATGCTCTATCGACGCATCAAATTCTGACCTAACAATCAGAATCGGTACATAAAGCAAAATCAACAGACCATCCGCTTTATGAAAAAATCGATGCTCAGACGATAGTATTGTATTATCAGGAGAGTTGGCACAGGTAGGACCCATTCGGGTAGTGGAATCTTCGTTGATAAAGCTTAAATACCCAGTGATCTATAACAAACAAGTCCTGTGCGCTCTTGACCACCAGTTACTACAGAAATAAGCCTCTAGTCAGACTTCTTCATAGCTGAGATTTCCCTATTCGAACTCCAAAATAGTTCCATGCTGATGATCTAAATCTCAAATATATGTATGTAACTGTTTGAAATAGAATGTTGGTTTATGATTAGTATAAATGGCTGATGACATTAGGTCTGTAGCCGTATAGTAGTCAATTAATTTCTTTTGCATGTTACTAACCTCCAGTAGTTCAGTACCGAAATGACTTGTGGTTGATACCCAGTCTTGTTCGGTTTTTAATGGACCTTAGCTCGCGCGGGCTCTGGGGGGGAGGGGAAAGTGGCGTGGGATAGAAATTAGAAAAAAAAAAAATGAAAAAATAAAAATACATAACACATTAATGGTCTACCATGATAGACCACCTAGTTGTAGAGTTGTCTTCTTTAACCGCAACCAAGAAAACTATTCAGAATAAATAAACAGTATACATGGTTTTCTCTTGCATATGATACTTATAAGTTTGTACACAGATTAGATTATATTTGTGATTAGAAGAAGATAACAAATTGTCCTTCTTTTGTATACTTCACAACACAAGTGTGAAATAAAATTGCTTTAAATTGTTTATGATTTTCTCATAGTTTCTTTCTTTTTATTTATTTTTTTTTTTTTTTAAATAATTTGTATGCAAAGTGTATGTAAGCTTTGTTAAGACCGAAATTACTCTTACTCTCTTCATTATTTTTGCGTAAAGCGTGTACTATTTGAAAATTCTATCCACCCATAAATAAAGTGCTTTAAGAAAATCTGTACTTAGTTTAATTTGCTGTGAGGCCATTAAAAGGATTTCAATAATGCACGCCATTAAAAAAAAGGATGACAAAACAAAAGCACATAAAATCTGTTTTATGTATTTGTTTGCCTTCGAAAACCGTCGAATGCATAATTTAATGTATTTAATTGAAAGTTGAGAGAAGAGGAAAATATGAGAACAAAAAAAAAGTGAAGAGAATATGAAAACAAAATCACTGATGTGATAAAAAAATGTATGTTGCTTTCAGGGTAAACACGGTGTATGATTAATAATTATATTAAAGCAAAACGCTGTTAATTCACCAAACACCTTTACAGTTTAACACATTTACTTATTTTCACACTTTCACACAGAAATGCTACACACAACTTTTAAACAAATAAACAACCTTAACTTCCCTTTACCAATCTGAACTATCAGCAAATGAAAAACTCTTTATGATAGCATATAAAATCAATTTATGTAGTGAAAAATTAATTAAAAAAAAAAAAAAAACACAAAACGAAAAAATGTATTGCATATTTATTAATTTATTTTGCAGCTCATCATTGACATAAATAGTCATGTGGCATTGTTCCGCGATATGCTCATCCATGTTGGGCAATCGAAAGACAGCCCAGAATTACGTGAAAAAATCCGAAAGCTACGCCGGACATGCGTTGATGCCTGCAAACACACGGCCCAGTTGATCCTGCCGCAAGTAAAAAGGTAAGTCAAAAAAATAAATAAAACAAGAAAAGAACCAATTGAACTGAGTGCTGTGTAGTGGTCGCTTAACATGTTAAAGCTATTTACCATACACACGATATACTGACGATACACACATACAATATACTTACATACATATGAAGGTACTGGATATATCCAGTGAAGATGAAACATACAATGTCCGCTTTTTCATTTGTGCCGTTCGTTTTATTTATTGACGACGTTGCATAAATTGATGTCAAATGGTAGAAAATAAAAGAAGAATTAAATTTATGTGTTCATGAGGGCAAAAGAAAAAAAAAACCAAAATATACTAAAGGGTATAAGGATAACAATGACAGACGCCGACCGCTGTCAATGAAAAATCTGTCATTCGGTGTCACAATGAAGCGTTAAAACAACAAAAATAATATAAAAAAAAACAATAAAATATACAAGAGAAATGAAAGAAAATAAGAGAAAGTCTCTTATACTTTGTTGATTGAATGTCCCTTTTTTTGCTGATATTTTTTCTTTTTTTTTTCTTTATTAAAGAATTGGCAAACTGCTTTGACTTGCTGATGAATTGTTATAAACATATAGACATGTACAATATGTGGTTATATATATGTAAACTCACTCATACATATGCTCACATAAATACTCTTGCACACACACTCACTCTCCCATGCATACATAATTGTAAAGATATACAAGGATAGAGAGAGAGAGAGAGAGAGAGGGAGAGAGAGTGAGAGTGAGAGATGCTGTAACCACTTTAGTATATGTTGCGGTTTCCACGTCAAGCATAATTACAATAATTTATGCATGTGTTATATTATACACTAAATATGTGGGTGTATTCTCTATGTGTGTGTGTATGTTTCTTTGTGCATACTTGGGTTGTTTGCTTTAACATTGCCTTCGCATGTTAATTTTTGTAGTATGAATTCCCTTGGAGTTCTTTTTTTTTTTAACGCAAATTTGCATTAAAGCGTCAAGTTTAACAAGTTACACTTGCTCGCCCCACAAAGTATGCAGTAAACTTTTTAAAATAAATTTAAAATGAAACTTTTTTGTCGTTCGCTCACATTAAATGCTACTTACTTACTTTGTTAAAAGAATATCATGAATATTATAACATTGAATCAAATAAATCGTTTTGTTTTTTTTTGTTTAAATTATTTTATAATTGAAGTAATCAAAATTGTCATGTTTACTCTAATGTTAAATTGTACTTATAAACATAATTGTTCTATTCCACTTACTAATTGTGTTAAAGTTGTGTTGTAGTTATTTTAAGTTTAATTTAAGTTGTTTTTAGAGTAACAGAAAAATTAAAATATTTATTACAAAAAAAAAAAAAATAAAAAAAAAACTGTTTGTTAAACACAGTTTGAACATGATAAGCATGATTAGGATGAGGACATTATTATAATTAACAATAGTTCCCCACAATAACCCACACAATTTGAAAACCAATCTGTTTATTCCAGTGAGAAATTTAAATCTCAGTGCGACATTCTTTGTGGAAAGAATATCAAACCTGATCTCAAGCTACCCCACAATTACATTGCTTCGCACGACCTGTTTCCTTTCTTAGCATCATTATACTCTCTATCCCATAACCACCGCTTTCCCCTGTTTCCCTTATTAACAAATCTTTCGATCTTGTTTCGAAATTTTTTGATACATTGGCATACATTATTATAACTTTCGTAGGAATCTTTAATTTTTTTAATGATAATGTAGTTTTCTATAGGTGAAGGAATTTTTAAAATCAATTAAATACAGGGTGGCGCAATAGAACGTGCATTTATTAAGTATAAGCTAAACAAATAAATACAAAAGGTGTAGTTGAAATAAAAGATAGGATGATTAGGTACTTAAATGTAGTTTATTTTTTAAAAATAACATCATCTAAATGACGGCCCTCTCGAAGACGGTACTCCTCTAAACGCGATCGCAGATTTGTGAAAACTCTTGTCAATAAATCTAGGATGATTGCTGCTTTTTCTTCACGGATATTTTCCTTTAGTTGACTGATGTTCCTCGGATTGTTCATGTAGACTTTATGTTTGATTCTCGTCATTCCAATAACGAAAATTTTGTCGGTTTACGAACCCATTCAAATGGAAATGAGCCTCGTCAGAAAAAAGGATGTTGTCAAAAGTGGAAAATCGACTAAGCATTTCTTCAGCAAAAGCCAACCTTACTCCAAAGTCGGACTCTTTTAATTCCTGTGTTAACTGGAGCTTATAAGGATGCAGTTTAAGATCCAACTTCAAAATTCGCTGAAAACTTCGTCGCGAAAAAAGATGACGCAATATGCACGTACTATTGCGCCACCCTGTAGTTTTTGAGTAAATCCATTGCAAAGAAAAATATATATACTATTCGCACCTTCCTGGTGCTCCGAGGGTCTTCAAAATTATATAGTTGGTGAATATTGGTCAGGCACTTATAGTCTCCATATTTTTAATACAAAAAACAAAAAAATAAAAATTCTTAAGGACATGAAATTGGATCTAGTTTTGTATGGGAAGACCGGTCCTAATAGTCCGAGGGTTTTGAAATTATCATATTTGGTAGATTTCGGAAAGAAAACTCCGTGCAGAAAGCTTTCTAGCTTAATAACTGGACAAACAGACATGGCTAGATCAACTCGTCTTGTCGCGCTGATCAAGAATATACATATATACTTAATGGGGTCTCCTATGGATGCCTCCTACTGTATGTTACAAACTTCATGAGAAACTTATAATACTATTTACTGCGTGATGAGTATAAAAACAAACAAACAAATAAATTTTTCCTCTTTCTTATTTGTAGTATAGATATAGATAGAGCGGTTTGCGGTATGCGATGACTTGTTAGCTTCAAACCGAGTTCTCAAGTTTGTATCCATTTTGTTTGACTAGCTGGCACCAATAATGATGTAAGGTGCAATTGAAGTATGCCATATTGTATGGTGACATCATAAATACCTAAAAATTTTGATTTTTATATTTATTACAGTAACCTGCATAACATTTACTTATAATTATAACAATACATCAAATGTATGTAGTGCTAGATTTTAGTATTGATGGTAGAGTTTATATGAGAAATTAAGATTGAGCCGTTAAGGCAAAGTACTTAGAAGGCCGTTACTTCCTTTTAAGGAGGAGATCGTGTGGGTGTAGCCTTTTTAGTCTACGCGGTATTTGTGTAGTGCGGTTTTTTCGGGTGAACCAAGCGGCGCCCGTGATTTTTCGGAGTGCAATGCTTTGGCATGCCAATAGTGGTGTCCCATATATGGATGGCATAACGTCAAATTGGTATTACTTCTTGCATGTATATTAACCTTTTGTTATTTAAAAAATATTTGTTTGAACAGCGTGGGAGCTAGTCCAGCTTCCTAAGTTTTTGGTAACTGCACGCTCCAATCACCATTGTGTGCCCCGCTGGGCGAGATATCGGATTTGATCGATCTGCGGAGGCATTCGCATAATCTTAATATTCGAATACAAGGTATAAAATCTTAATGATAATCTTAGCAAAATCCATAAGAATTGACAAACAACTGGAGTTAAAACAAACAAATTCAATAAATTATTTCATTAAAAGATATTATTTATGATATGTTTATTATTAATATAGAAACCTTTCTTATATTTCAATTTCAATTCAAAATAAAATAAATAATTGGCGGATATTTTAAAAGCCAAAATCTAAATGAAAAAAACTCTAGAAAAAAATAATTATAAATTGAAAATTGAAGATACAACTATATATAGTATAGTATAGTATATTGTAGAAACAATTCCATAAGCTTTAACCAATTTGGTTAAATTATTTGCACGTCAACTTCGCATATGATATTTCGAGGAAAATATATTTAAAATTTTGAGTTTGGTTCACATAACTTTTTGTGCATTTTGTTTAGTTTAAAATTGAAATATTTTATTATTTTATTTAATTAAATTTCAATTTGTAGTTTAATTTAAATAAAATGTATTATTTCAAATTAAATTTTTCTTTTTGATTTAATAAAAATATAAATTAATAAAATTCTGTTCAAACTTCACGCTGTGTGTTATTTCTTTGTTAAAAAATAACGAAAAATTATTTTTAGAAGGACTTTGAATTTCATTTTAAAGTAATCACATGAGAAGATTTCAAAGGGAAAAATTACAAACTTTTTATGAAAATATTGTAAAAATAAAAAACCAATTATGATTGCAACAAGTCAATTTTCCATGGAATCCTCTAGTTTTTATATTAATAACATAAAAAACAATTACTATGTACGAGTATTTATAGATATTAATATGTCTTTGTTAATCAACTTTAATTTTTGGTAAAATTTCTATATTTTCTAATTTATTTTTGTATTTTATTTATTTAATCCCAAGAATTATACAATTGATTTTAAATTGTTTTATTATTACTTAATTAAGAGAAATAAATGAGGAACAATATTTAATTATTAGGGAAAAATATGAGAGCTAAAAAAACCTTAATTTATTTAAAACTAGCAGACCCGGCCATGCGTTGTTGTGACTCAGTTATAATACGTTGAATTAATATTATACTAAACTATTAAATTCAGTGAAAATAATTTTCACTTATAAAGAAAAAAATGTTTTTGTAATAATTCTATGTATTATATTAATTTGATTTACTACAAAAATCTAAACATGGTGCCATCTATTGGTTTCTTGATCAACCTAGAAAACGTAAAATGTTGAAGTGTTGATGAATAAATCAGCGCCATCTATTAAAAAAAAAATAAATAATTCCGTATTCAAATACTGCGAAGTATTTAGGCATTACTCAAGATGCTAAGCTCAGGTGGAGCGCGCACGTTAAGAAAAAGAGAGAAGAATTGGATTTAAAATATAGAAATTTGTATTGGCTTATGGGGAAACAGTCATCGTTAACTTCCATAAAAGCAGATTTTAAAACCTGTGTGGACTTACGGTGCTCAGATGCAGCTTAAGCAATGCGCAGCAAATCCAAAGGTTCCAAAACAAAGTGCTGAGATGTGCTGTTAGTTCCATTTGGAACATTCGCAGTTCTGATCTCGAACGTGATCTCGCAATCGATTCGGTTGCGGTAGTTATTAAAAAAATTGCTAACTCCCACAAAGAGAGACTGATCAACCACATAAATGATGAAGCCTCTACCCTCACGGACTCGACCCAGAAGGTAAGAAGGCTTAAACGCAAAATACAGAAGATCTAATCCATTAGAAACTTAGTATAGTACAACACAATACTAGGTGCAGTATTTTTATTTGTATCCACTGCAAATCGTTTGTTCTTATAGTACTGTAACGAGTCGCAATAAAAAAAAAAAATCTATTAAAAATTTATGGAACTCGCAAAAACAACATTTAATTTGCAATTAAAAAATATTGAGATCTTTAATTGAGATAAAAGCTATCATATTTTTTAATCTGCAATGATTTACATACAGTACACAAAATTTCATCAAGATCGGTTCCGTAGTTTCAAAGTCCATTGATGACAAACAATGTGATACGAGATTTTTATATATATAAAATATATATATACAGATTTAAGCTACGGTACTTGCATCATAGCCATCAGGATGCTCATTGCTCACCGTGGAGTGGCAATTGAGCTATGGAGCGACAATGGGACAAACTTCAAAGGAGCAAAAAATTAGCTAATTGAAGCATTTGAGTCAATGGACAAAGACGAAATGGTAACACAATGGAAGTTCATTCTGATATCTTCTCCTCATATGGGAGGTGCCTGGCATCGGTTGATCCGATCTGTAAAGCATATTCTTTCACGCATACTACCAGCGTGGACCCCGTCTGAAGAACTACTACGTGCTGTATTGCTAGAAGTAAAGATGTGCATCATTTATCGCCTGCTAATATATATCCCGATTGAGCATTCGATAGATGAAGCACTAATACCTAAACATTTTGTATTAGGCAGGTAATCTGGGACCAAACATCATGTTGAAACGACAAGTGATGGCCCAACAGATAGCCAATGGTGTCTGGAACCACTTGATGGCTGAATACTTGCCTGTAATCGCATGCCTATGCAAATGGTTCGACTATGTGAAACCCATCGATAAGGACGATCATCGCTGATGCCGATGTTCTTAGAAACTGCTGACCGCGCGGACGTGTAATAGCAGTCAGAAAATCCAACAACGAACTAACCATAAACCAATGTTCTAAAAGGCACCACTACATCAAGGCAAGAGAATAGAAGAATTTAATAACGAGTACTAAAATTTGATCTCATTATAATGGTTTCATCTGATTCCTGCAGACAAATTGTTGAATAGTGGAATGGTAGATTCAGGATCATTTTAAGTATATATTTTGTTTTGGAACGTTTAAAGTTTCTTTAAATGACTGTGGACCCAATATGCTTAGACTTCTACCACATACAACATGATTGGCATGAAAACATCATTAAAAATTATTATTTTTGTATGAGTACCTAATTGAGATTTATGGTAAATGAAAGGGTATAGATAGTTTTGTTTATCTTATCAACTGTTTTTGATATATCAATATAAACTGAACTTAAGTTTTGGGTCTAAATGAAGACCAAGGTATTTGAGGTGTCTCTCCTATGGAATGATATCAGAGAGGTTTCAGCTTGAAATAACAGGTATTACGTTTTAGGGAAAAGAATATTGCCATTGTTTAAATTTCTAATTTAGATTTATATTATTTTCTATTTAAATATTACCAAAAAATTATAATAGAAACTAAACATTCAATTTTGATATATCAGTATTTCAAAAACTTTATTATCAAATTACATATTTCCCTTATAGTTTTCATCATAGTTTTTTTTTTTTTGTCTGATATTTATATTAATCGTTGACATTGAAAAATGTTCATTTCACTGCTTTTCTTATCATTTACTAAAAATATTGTATAAGAATTGCTGCTTGCCACAACTCACCAAGTAAAATATCTTTCTGTGAATGACAACTGCACATGTTTCCGGGCAACCATAGACCACACATATGTAATCCGTACTTGGTTGTGGTAATAGCATTATCACTTACATCCATGGTAACCACATACATGCTCCCACTCTCGCAGTTAAGATAATAGTCCAGATCAAGATTTTCGGCAACAAAAGTGTTTCCTTGTTGACGTCAAACACTTGTATTTGGCCTTACCACAACTTGCAAACAGACACCAACACTGAAACCCACATCCACTTGTGCACATCCTTAGATATATCTATTCGTACAATAGAATTTTGTGATTTATGACATTGGCTTAGTTGCTCATATGTTGCAGCAGGTGTAAGTTCATGTAGATGGGTATATGAAAAGGAAATGTATCTTTTCGCTCGATTTGCTCTTTTTCGCATAAAAGTATTCTTAAGATATTTTTCCCCTTTTTCAGAAGATACAACTGTTTGTGTGTGTTAGTGTGTGTGTGTGTGTGTGTTGTTGTTATCTGGCAACAAATGTGGCGGATTTGGCTTAAGACTTTGGTATTTTGTGTTGTGTTGAAATTGAAAACGAATGCGAATACGAAAAGTGGCGGCATGAAAATGTCATCGTCTGGCATAAGCTAAGATTTATTGTGTCCTTTTGTTGCTTGAAACTATATACTCATACTAATATCTTTCAATGACTCTATAAAAATAGATGATGACGATTGTCCTAGAGAAGCCAATTGGCATGTGTTTCCGCTTACTGTGTATGAGTGAGTGAGTAATGTGTGCCTCATGATCCTTTTCAAAGTTTTTCAAATCAAAATTTCATTCACATAACCTAATAACCATACTAAATTGAATTCCTGTTCCATGCTTTCGCCTTTATCATCTTATTTAAACTTTGTCTAGATGAAATTTCAAAATTTCTTCAATTTCCCTTCTTCTCATAGTATCCTACTTGCCTTCTTGTCTGTCTGCCTTTCTTAAAACTTTCTTTTGCACTTTGGCATAGACAAACTTTTTCTGGTCACAAATTCAATTTGGCGTTTATCTATAAACGCAAATCTCTGCTCTTCTACGGCACGAGTTAATTTTTTATTTGGCCAAAAACACCTTAAGTTGCATTATGCATGCTTACAGGACACGAACACAAACACAAACACGGACACGGACGAGTTGGTGTAGAAAGTGAAGGAATACGCGCTTAAGACACAATCTCAAATAGAAGTTTAGCATGGCAATGAGGATAATGCAAATCAAAGGAATGAAAAGATGAGCAGTAGGAATGAAATGAAAGGAAGAAAACGAATAAAATCTGCAAAATTCCGTAATGGAAGTTTCCTAGTTGCGTCACTTGTTCTGTTCTGTTCATTCCTTCCTACATTGGTTTCTTGGTTTTCTTTCTAGCTGTCACCATTAAATCTTTTGGTGTACCGCAGTATTTTTTTCCCCACCCCCACCATTTCAGATATACGAGTATATGTATGTTGTAAGAATCTTTTGCAATCATGACGACGCATAGCTTGACAGGTAGTTTTGCTTGTTTGAATAAGCACAGGATTTAGAGGACACGACAACCAGACAAGTGCAAGGTTGTAATTACGACAATGTCAGCGATTGAAATACGTAGAATTGTTTTGAAATTGTTTCTCATTTTATCTCAATTTATGTTTAAAGAGAATTTTATTATTCAACATGAATGGATTGGAAGTTGCTATTATCTTTGCTTCTTAATGTCATTTTTATTTGGATTCCTCAATAATGTTGTTGTCTTGGAGTTGAATTAAAGTGAATTAGACATTTAGAAAGAATAAGAAAATATTCTAAAAAAAAAAAACATATTCCTTTGTGTAGTTCTTTTAAATGAATTTCTCAGGAATTATTTTGGTAATAATCTATTCATCATCCATCAAATTTCTGAAGAATACTTATGGAAAAAAGGAATTTTTTATTAGGATTACGATGGAGGATAGATCATTCCAGGTTACTTTTACCCAGAGGTCTTATACTAAATTGAGATGTCTTAAAAAAAAGGGAAAGTTGTCTTTAGGTCTTCAAAGTAATATTTCCCAAGTAATCTGATCAGCCTTTCAAGAATTTTAGGATAGTTACAAAGGATGTTTTTGATTCTTTCTACTTTAAGTTTAATAATAATGTAGAGAGTGAGAGAGAAGATAACAGCAGGCAATGGTAGAAGTGAGAGAGCAGCGATGAGAGCAGAAGTGTAGGGTAAGTGAGTGAGCAGCAGCCAACCAGCAGATGAGGCAGTTTTAGTTGTAGACGTTTCTGTTCTGCTCATTAGATGTACTTTGTAAATGATTTTGTATGCTGAATTAATTCTTCTAATATATTAAAATCTCATGTCACGGTGTGAGTGTTCGCACTCCTCCGAAACGGTTCTATCAATTTTTATGAAATTTTGTTTGTATATTTGGTAGGTATGAGAATAGGTCGTAAAGTATTTTTTACCCTCCTATCCCAATTTTTCAATCGCAATTTTTGTTATTTTATATTGACGTGAAGTCATTGACATGAAGTGTCGTGTCACTTTGACATTTTTTTGAGTGAGGGCATTTCAACGCACGGCGGGCCTGCTAGTATTTTTTTACTATTCATTAGATATAAATTGTTAATAATTCATGCATGGCGAATTACTACCATAATGCCAATATTTTCGTCACTCCCTATGCAGATGGCACCGCCATACTTGCGAATTCATCATCTGCAGTTGAGTTGGCAGAACTGGCCAAACGGTATCTGCAGAGATGTAATGACTGGGCCAAGTGTTGGCCAAATCTGCAATTAACTTTTTATCATACCTCAGCACAATTTCGATACTTCAGTCTGATCCTGGACAAGCGTCTCATTTACGCCCATGTAAAAATTGACACTGCGTGCTCCTATCGAAAAATGAAAAAATTAGACTTGCTTCTGTGTGTGAACTCCGGATCAAAAACAAACTGCTTATTACAGATAATTAGTAACACCGGTCTGGCTATTTAGCTTCCAAATCTGAGGGGCGACTCCTCCTTAAAATAACAGGAAAATACAAGCAATTCAAAATAAAGTCCTGCGACGTATAACTGGTGGATCATGGCTCGTCAAAAATCCTACCTTGCATCACGACATGAGAATGGCAACGATACTCGATCAAAATAGCTTTAGCAACCGTTATCTACACATAAATAGGCAATGACAAAACAATTCAACCCCTTTCTTTCCTCTGTTTGTCAACCGAATTTCTTTATTATTTTTTTGTTTAGCAGCTATTCATGAGCTTTAGTGTTATCAATAACAAAATTTTGAAAACTTAAACAGTCATTTGTAATTAAAAGTCCTAATTTATAAGTACATACAATGATATAGAGCGAGAGAGACAAAAACATTTGTTATATCGATGTTCCAATAGAAAGTGCAGGGCGGATTTTTTAAAATTTCTTTTTTTAAGAAAGTTCAATTTCTGGAAATGTCTAATCTATTTCAACTGATTCCATACAGTCTGTTTCAACTGTTTCGATATCCAGCTCGCTTGGCACCTTTCGCAAACTTTCATGAGGAGATTTACTCTGTCTCTTACTATTCATAGGCTTCAATGGCTGCTATGCACCAACCCCTTTGCATGGATCATAATTCACAACAAATCTCTGAGACGCCTAAAACAATTTCCCCCTAACAACCTCCTTAAAAGGAGATATCACTTTCCTTTAAGCACACGACTGACTAATCCCAAAATTGAAAATATAAAATGTTTAAAAAAATTCCTGATTGCTTTGACTTTTTAATAAATTCAAAAAATCAATTTTAAAAAATGTTATAGAAATAAGTTATTAAACCGATTGTTGTTTAGGTTATCTGTTCAGGTTGATCTTCATTGCCAATGCCGATTGGATATCTTGTTCTGGTGTGAAGGTCTGCAAAAGTCTCATTACTAATGACAAATGATTATATTGTAAGTATGTATAAGTAAATATAAAAACAGGAAGAAATGAAATGGTGAGCTCTTATTGTTATAAAATAATGACAGAAATGATGATGTGGTGCTTTGCTTAGCCTAGTGCTATGATAGAGAAAAACATCACTTTGACTTTCACTTCCAGTTGAGACCACAAATCTCTTAAGGGATCTTACCATTAGAGACATTCATCCATTTTTTTTTTTTTTTTATATTTTTAAAAAGTCAAAAGTTAACTACAATAATACAATTACTGCTGGTAATCCATCAGTCAAAATATTTTGTCATCAATTGTTTGGGAATCACCATTGATGCGAAAACTGTTAAATTACTTTTTAAATATATTAGTATGTATTTCTGTAATTGACTTCCAAGTATGTATTTATCATTTGCTTGCTTCCCATGTTTATAAAGGTCATCCATCATTATCGCATTATCTCTAACTGTACCCTAAGCTAAGCTAAGCTAAGCTAAGCGAAGATTACTATTTTGAAGATTGAGATGACTGACACTAGTAACATCTTTGCTAGAACCATGAAGCATTGAAAATGTTTTGTGATTTTACTATTGTAAGAAAACATCAACCCAAGAGTGATATTAGAATGAAATTATCTTTTTGAAATGACTTACATTTTATTTTTACATATTTTACTTAACTTTTACATTTACATTTATTTATTCATTTATCTCCTTAATGACATTTTTGTGATTTTCTTAAATTACTTCTTACAATTTTCTTCTTTTTCTATTATTTTCATCTATAAAAGTGCAATTTTCCATTAACATTAAATGAAATGAAATAGAATAAAATGGAAATGAATGGAAATATTGTAACAAGAAAATACTAAAAACAAAAATTGCGAACCAAAATTTAACATCAATTTAATATGTTTTGTTGTTCTTACTGTTGTTGTTGTTGTTGTTGGTGTTGTTCATGTTGTTGTTGCATTTAGGACATGATGATTGTCATTGTCGTAAGCTCTCGTTTCCGTCTCAAACGGAAATGGCAATCAAATATTTTGACCTTCAAAATGAAAATGGCAATGCAACACGTTCACTTATTGTATTTTTCTGTGTCTATATATGTAATTGTGAGTGTATTTCTGTGTGTGTGTGTGTGTGTGTGTGTGAATGGGTGCCTGATCACGCCTTCTCCCACTTACTTACATTATTTACCACACTCACTTTCTGTCATCATCATTATTCACTGGTGCTTATGCTCCTTTTTTTATTTCTTCTTTCATGTGCGTGTCTTACTTTGCCTTCTTTACATTTTGGGTCTTCTCCCTTTAGACTGCTTTATACATTCATTCATTTATTCATTCATTCGTGTGTTCGTTCGTTGGTTCTTTCTTGTACTCATGCAATATGCCCTTTACTTCACTTTTACATCATTCACTCTACCTCCTTCACATTGATGATTGTTTTGCCTAATAACTCCATCCTATATTCTCTCCATCATTTACACAACCACATTTCCATGTTATGGGGTAATTCATCTAGATATTAACGCAAAGATGTTGGACAGGATACAACACATTTTTTAAGATTTTTTTCAATATTTCGATGAATAAAGCCGTGATTCTATTGAATGGTTATATTCGAGTTATGTTAGAGAACGTGGTATATTACTTTAGATCTTTAATTAAGCCCATAAAAAATAGTTATAGATATACTTCTGGTAAATAAATATAATATTATATCTTGGATAGCCTGCTCGGCTATCATATTCATTAATAACATTGAATAAAATTTTTAATGCTTCACACTGATTTCGTGTAGTAGTTACTGTGGAGATGTTTAGCTCTAAAAGTGTTTTCTTTTTTTTATTTTTACTAGTGTTAAAGGTCTTTTAAATAACGGACAGAGGAGCTAAGAGCTTAAAGCTTCTTTATTCATCATCGGACGTACAAGGGTTCATTCACTGCACATCTCAGCACTTTGTTTTGAAATATTTTTATTTGCATTATGTTGCTGGAATACGAGCATCCCCATAAATGGATACTGCTTGCCTATGAGCATTGAAAGTGACAATAAGTACTCGTAGATGATGCACCCTGTATGTAATACTTTTTTTTTCGTTTCTTTTAACTGTCCCGTGCCTTGTTGACTTAGCATCACTTACTTTATGGCTCGCATGATATATGCCATACATAACTTAGTGTGTACTACTTTACCTCAATCAGTCAGCATCACTTAGGATTCAAGTCTTAGGTGGTTGGTAATTTGCTTCCTTTTCTTACCTATACTCTCATCTCATCTCACCTCATCACATCACATCACGTCACTAGTCATGTAACAATCTCCCTCTCTTCTATCTTCTCTCCCACTCTCTGTTAATGTTATACATGACATCTTTATGTTTTGTACATACATATTTGTATTTTTGCAATTCATTAGAAAATTTGACTACTAGAAAAAGGCTCTACACAAAATTACTACTACTATGTACATACATACATACATACATACATACATACAAAAGTATCTACATGGTCATATTCAGATAGTTAGATATATAGATATTTTCCTGTTATTTCTATTTCTATTGTTGTTGTTGTTGTTCGTTTGGCTTGTTGCTGCAACTGTTGTTTACATAGAACTATCGTTGTTACTATCATTCTTGGTCATGTACTTCTTTTCCTTTTCCTTCTCTATGAATCCATGTTTCTGTTTCTGATGTTGCTGTTGCTGTTGCTTTTGCTATTGCTATTATTGTATGACTTTTGTCACCATTTGACATTTTAACTTGTATTTTATTTAAAGGAAGTAAAATGAAGGAAGGAAATATATAAATGTCCTTGTATGCCATTTTACTTCGAACAATTTACAATAATTTCCTACAGTAAAAATAACATTGTGCGTTGTTGTGTCAATGGAAAATTTGATTTATTTTCTAATGAAAAACTTTAAAATAAAATAACAAAATTTTCTTTTTCCTTTTCCTTTTTTTTTTTTTTTTTTTTGCTGTAGCATTTTTCTTTCTATTAATTTTATTTATTTTTTTGGGATAAAAATTTTATTTAAAATTTTATGCTATGCACGTTTCTTGTTGATGTTTGACGACCATTGGAATTTTTGTATTTATTTTCCCAATTTTTCTATTCTATTCTAAAGTGTTTTGTTTTCAAGCTAACAAGAATGGATTTATTTACGATTTTTTAAACGATAAAATGAAAATAACAAAATAAAAAGAGCGGAAATTCAGAAAAATTCCACAAAATTTACTTGACACGCATCAATAATGAGCCAAAATGCCACTCAATGGGGGGTAGATGGCCCAAACAAACCTCAGTTTGTGGCAAATCCCGCTCAATCACCTGTCACTTTTAAAATAAAGCAAAAACCAAAAAACCCAAAAGAACAAAAAACAAGACAAAAATGAACAAAAAATCAACATAAAAAATACTTACCTTTGCTTCGATGAATTCGCAAATTTTTATCGCATGCGATGAACTTTTATTTGATTGTTTTATTATATATAATTCTCTCCTTCCGTTCTCTTCAATTCCCTTCCCTTCTCTTTCTTTTCCTTTCTCTTATTTTTTTTTTTTTTTTTTTTTGGATAAATCTTTTGAAGAATTTTTTTCCTATTTTTCTTTAGATGAAATAAAAAATGTTACGTATACTCAGAGTAGAATTTACTTTTTTGTTTATTTTAATATATGCAAATGACAAATAATAAGAAAAATAGAAACAACAAATACAAATACAAAACAAGGACATCCTCATCCACACACACACACACACACACATAGTCAGTCATAGGCATTAATATATATATATTATATATAAGTGTATACATACAGTGTGTGTTAAAAGTGAAAAACAAACAGAAGCTGCACGTGTCTAGCATAGTAAAAACTTAACAAAACTAAACTAACTTTTCCCCAGACATAACGCATACGACTAATATAATATTTTTGTTTATCCTCTTGTTTTGCGTGTGCTTCTTGTTATTTCAGTCCATCTTGTTGTATTTATTTTTTCCTAGACTATCAACATCCTCCTCTGTTGGCTGGTATTGCGCTGCTGCTGCCGATGCTACTGTCAAAAATAAACTTTATGCAAATGACTTAACTAACATTGCGACTATGATATATCCATCCATCCAAGTTACCCATATCTCTGTCTGTCTGTCTGTCTATGTGATTGTCTGTCATTTTAGTCATGTTCTATCCTTTTAACCATTCTCTACTTTGTCCTTTTGTCCGTCATTCCTCTGAGTGTCTATTGTCGCTCACTCATTCGCTACCTTTCACTCGCCAGTTAAGTTTATAATTCAAAGATAAGCAAAAGTTATTACATTATGCTTAATAGGCAACAGCACACCATGCCTCACTCAACAATAAGTTAAGTTAAGGTAAGTTAAGTTAAGATGAGATGTGGAACAGCAGGGTACAGCTTAGCTTGACACACGGCACAGCACGACAAGACAATAAAACTACATTCCCAGCTTGGTTGCTGCCATTTTTTGATGCCATTCAGAGAAGTTAAGTTTGACAATGACCCGTGAAAATTTGCACCACCACGTTGAACTTCAGTCTACTAATACTCGTATGTGTGTGGATTTGTGTATCAATGTGTACAGATGTACGTGTGTGTTTGTGTGTATGTGTGTGTTTGTCTGTGTGGCAAGTATGTGTTAATGAAATGCTAATGTGTCGCTTGAAGGCATACTTGACGTGAATGGCGAATCTTAGGTGCGTGCGCCATTTGTCGCAGGTAGGATTATGATGAAGAAGAATGAATAAAGCGAGCAGGTTAAACAATATGATGCTGATGATGATGATAATGACGATGGTTATGATTATGATGATAAAGAGGATGATAATAATAATAACAATAATAATGATGAGGATGAGGATTGTGAAAGTGTTACTCATAATGTTGAATGACTATTGAAGGCAAAGGTACTTGTAATAATGATATGAATTAGATGAATGAAAGGAATAATGATGATGATGATTAAGATGTGAATGATGTTGTGGATGATGATGTGGATAAACTTGCTTATGATGAAGTGAACGAAATAAAATAGACGTTAACTAAATTCCTTGCTTAGTATTTCAATTAGTTGCAGCTTAAACAGCAGTTGCTGATGATGATCCTACTGAAAATGATGATTGAAATAAACTACCAGACAAAGGCAATAACATCAAGCATTTTAAAGCTTTCGAAATGGATGCCCTCAGTTATTGTCCTTGCTCCATTAAGGTTCTTAAAGATAAAAAATTCAAATGGCAATTGAAAGAAAACACACTCAATTTTGGCATCATAAAAAAAAAAAAAAACAAAATAAAGGAAAATAGAAAAGAAAATTTATTTTACTTTAAAATTTAACGTTGTTTGTTTTTTCATTTCTTCGTTTGGTTAGGTACTTAGGTACACTGCCTTCCTTCCTTCCTGGATTGCTTGCTTAGCATGGATTGAAGTAGGCTCAAGTCAATAACAAGCAACAAAAACAATTATTGTACTAACAATAATAAAACAGCTAAAATAAAAAAGAAAATAGGGAATCACACACACACACACACACACACACACACACACACACACACAGACATGTACAAAAAGTAAAGGAAACTCGAAAAACTTTTCAATTTATATTAAAGTACAAGACAAGACGAGAAATTTTCATTCAATTTTTTTGACTGCTGCTTCTGCTGTTTGTTTGCTTTTATTTTGTATTGGAGTAGTTAAAAAAGTATCTAGATATAATGTATATTTAAAGGTAGCAGCATATAACCAGATAATGAACATGATATACACATTCTTACTAATACACAAGCACTCACATTTTCACATATGTGTGCAAGTGTGTGTGTGTGTGTGTTAGTGTATCTGCAACAAAGAAACTTTTGTCGCAATATCAATGATGTCCCTTAAAAAGAAGAAAGTAGGAAGAAAATATCATCAACAATAACAAACTTTTCTTCTTTTTTTTTTTAGCTTTTTTGTTTTGTGTTTTGCACTAAGAAAACAAACTTTTCTCTTTTCTATTTTTTGTTTTCTTTAATAAAAATGAAAAAAGTTTTTCTCCTATTTTTTTTTTTTTTTTTTTTTTTTGCATGAACTTTCACTTTACTTTTACTCATACGCATTTTCTACATTGTCTCTCTCTACCAGTTGAAATGACTGTATTGTGGAATTTTCGGCTATTAAATGACATTTTATTTATGTACCCTACATATTTAGTTTGCATGATTATGGTGACTATATACTAATGTAAGCAAAACATTAAAAGATAATAGATGACGAAAATAGTCAATTTAAACATTTCCATTTAACATTTGGTACATTTTTTTGTAAATAAATTATGTGATACTTTAATTTTTGCAATAAAACGATAATAATTAATTGTTCTTTTGTATTTCAATCGAAGACTATTAATAATAATTCTATGATAAACACTTTCATTCTTAGAAATCCGAAACTTTAAAAGAAGTAAATAAATAAAAAAAAATAATAAAATACATAAAAACTAAAATGTTTGTACTTAGTTGTTTTGTAATTCTTCAGATGAATCTATTAGTTAATCTATCTAGGATAGAGGAATGAATAATCATATAATAATCTTCTATACTTTTAAAATTGGAAGACATATTAACCTGAACTATTCTGGGACAGAGGAATGAGTTTTCATATGACAAAGTTTGAATAAAAACTCACTTAAAGTGTTTTAGATGAGATTTATTTCATTAATCTACTCGAAATATATAACCTTTATGTATGTATATATTAATCTTCTATTCTTTTAAAATTAAAAAACAAGTAAGCCAAGAAGTATTGAGTCTCCATATTAATCTGGGACAGAGGAATGAGTCCTCATATAACAAAGTTTGAATATATAATCATCTAGTCTTCTAACTGTCATTTATTTCATCAATCTAATCGCAATTTATAATCTACATATCAATCGTGAACAGACGAATGAATACTCATTTAATTATCTTCAATATCTTTAAAATGGGAACACATATTAATTTGAACTATTTAGATTTCATATGAATCTGGGACAGAGGAATAGGTTTTCATATAACAAAGTTTAACTGAGATTTATTTTATTAATCTAGTACTCGAAACCTATAACATCCATATATATGAGTATCTATATATATCTTCTAATGTTTTAAAATTGAAAAACAAATTTACCTGAAGTATTCATATAAATCTGGAATAGAGGAATGAGTTCTCATATAATAAAGTTTGAATATATACTCATCTAAAGTCTTTTAAATGTTATTTATTTCATCAATCTACTTGTAATCTATGAAACTATCAGCCTATCATATAAGAAAAAAATTTAAAGATGAAAAAGCTCCTCCTTCTGTTTCCATTTTTAATCCTCCAATTTGAAAACACAATTCAGTCACTAATAAACTCTGAAGGAGCTGTCAATCTTTCCTTTCTTGATCTTTTGTGGATCATATATACAGTGACTGGCAATTATTTATTTGTTTTATTTTGTACATCATAATAATTAACTTTACAATAATATTTACTCAATGTGTAGTGATCTCATTTAACATTACTCATCTTAAGTGCTTTTACTAAGAATTTTTTTATTTCATCAAACTAATCGTAATCTTTTGTATATTCTCTACGTATATCAATATAGAACAACGTAATGAGTAATCATAGAATAATCTTCTAAACATCAAAAATTGGAACAATATATTACACTCATTACACAATAATACAAGGTACTGCCAATTTGGCCCGTTACGCTCTCAAAAATTGCTCACTCTCAGTGTACTAAAACGCTGAAAAACACACATTGAGACTTAATCATTAAATAGTAAATATTCAATGCAAGACACATAAAAAAATTTATAAAATAACAAATTAATAAACAAAACAGCAACTTTTCTATTTTTCATACAAATTTCAAGCAGTTAAATATGGCAATCACATATAAATAAATATAAATAAATATAAACAATATATGATAGTGTTGTGCGGCTTATAAATTTAGAAGAAGAAGAGTTTAAGGATTTTTTTTTTTTTTTTTCTGAGAGAGTGACACATAATTGTAAAAAATTGGGGTCAACTCTATTTCGTACACCATGCATTGACCTGAAGTTCTTCTTCTTTTAAAGATTCTTGATATGAATACGGGACAGAAGAATGAATATTCGTTTAACAAAACTTTTGCACTTTTGCAAAGTTAGAAAATATACTGCATACTTTTGTTAAATGTTTTCCATATAAATATAGTACAGATGGAAGAGTTTTCTAATAATAATCTTCTATATTTCCAAAACTACAATAGAATGCTGAATCTATAAGAGAGAAAAAATTCTTCTCAATATTTCACATACATAATCAAAAATATAAATCTATTTTAGGAATGAAAAACTAGACTTAGATCTGTAAATCATTAAAACACATCAGATAAGATTAGACTTAATTTATATATAAAATATACAAATCATACTATGAAAAAGTTATTCATATCCTCAATTACTGTCTCAAGTGTATAATTTAATTAAAAAGTATTTCAAATCTCCAAAATTCAACAAAATTAAAATTGGATTAATTTATTTAAAGCTTTCATATAATTTGAATTTTAATATTTCATGGTAAAAACAATTTTGATTTCATCAGTTTTCATATTTTGTGTAAAAGGTATTCAATACTCAGCGAAACCGAAGACCTAAGTCTTTCACTATTGTGTCTTAAATTTAAGGTTTAGCTACTATAATATACGTATGTACCTTGAGTGAGAGAAGTTACTCGCATGATGATAGTAGGACCTTTAATGTTTCGTAAGTAAACATCGTAAGCTAAAATATTTCTACTTTGGGACTTTTTTAATACTAGATTACAATGCTTATGTTTTGTGAAAATAAATAATGAAAACCAACCAAAAAGAGGGGAAAAAAAGATAGAGTCATTTGCCTAGGCAAAGTTAACTCATTTTTGTTCTTTTTAATACTTACTAAGTAAGACAAGAAGACAACAAGGACAAAATAAGGAAAGAGGAAAATTTCATTAAGTAAAAATGGGAAGTCTTTATGCATAATCAGGTTTACTTATTCAGGATGAGATGAGATGAGATGAGATAAGATGATGAGTGAATTCTACAATATATTTAAGAATGAATTTCCTTTTAAGAAAATTCCATAAAAAATTGATAAGCAACATTAATCAGGAATTTATACTTTTACGCTCTTTGATGCTTAATGATTTCAATGAAATCTTAAAAATGTCAGATTAAATTTGAGTTTATTGATTTTTCTTTTGTTTTCTTTGTAACTTTGTAAAGTGAAAAGATTAAAGAAAAGAGCAACCAACCAACCAAAAACAGCAACAACAAAATTTACATTTTAAGCAATAAGAATAAGAAGTGGAATAATAAAAAGGGAATAAAAAATATTGCGTATACGCACTGTTAACTTGCTGTTTAACCTTTTGTTTTTCTTCTTTTCAAAATGCTTGACACGCGCTCTTTGTGCAAATACAAAAAAAAGATAAAGAAAATGAATGAAAATGAAAATGAAAGAGCGAAAAACCCAAAGTGTCGTTACTTGGCAATTTTAACGCCAAAACAAATTTACAAATTAGTGGCGCTAGACTTTCAGTCAGTCAGTCCGTCAGTCCATCAGTTAGTCATTCAGTCATTTCGACTTTGTCTTAGACTTCGTTAAACTCTCTCATTCCACACCCAACCCCAATCAATGGAGGTTTAAGTCAATACTAACCAACATGGAAAGGAACCTTCCCAAAGAAGAAGAAGTCATCAACTCAATTGAAATGAACAAAGTGAAAGTTGATTGAACTTACCAACAACAATCAGACGATGAACAATAATAAAAAACAGTTTAAAAAGGCACAAAAATAGTATAATAAAATAAAATGAGAAAAGAAAATTGTTTAAATTTTTACAGAGTAGCTCGTTTTATAGGTTTACAATTAATGATGATGGCAACAGGTGCACCACATTAATGAGCCACCAACAGAATTCAGAAAGGAATTTTAAGTAGGCACAAAGCCAAATGTAATCCTAGCTACTTACACACATCTATCCACAATCCAATCTACGTACCTTTCTGTTTACTATTTACTTACTTATTGAAAGTTCAAAAAGGTCTTTGACTGTTTCGTTCAGTTTTCCTTTTTTTTTTTTAATTTTCCTTTTTCTGTTCCATGTACAATATTTTCTAAAGCATTTCATTCTTGAATTTATTTTCAACCTTTAATGCTTGAATGCCTAATTAACTTTGATCAAGAAAAGGGTAAAATACCAGCAGAATTAATGATTTTATTTCAGATTAAGGAAAGAAAACTTAATAAGAACATCAAATATAAAATGAAGAAATCTTTTTGACTTTTGAAATAGAATAATTAATTGAAAATAGTTTTTCGTTTCTTTTTTTTTTATTTTTACCTTTATATTTTTACAGATAAAAAAATGATAAATAAGTAAATTTGAATAGAAATGCTACACAGATTCATCTTTTTTTTTTCCATTATAATTATAAGCACAAATTCCTGATGCTAAGAGTTTTTCAAACATACATAATATTGAACAAATTAAACATTGAAAATTTATGAAAAAATAAACTGAGATCAATAAAGTTCACAACTTACCAGTGAGTGGTAAGCTTATTCTTAAACTATTAAATTTATCCAATATGAGAAATAAATTATTAATTCTTTTTTGAGTCAAAATTAAATTGTATATTTTGTATTTTTGCATTTTCTCTATTGAAATTTTAGAATGATTACTCCAGAGATCCTTCTATAAGGCATATCTAATAACAGAATGTGATTCCATATGATGAACTAGAATCTAAATAAGATTATAAAGTATTACATTTCATATGTTTCTTTCACTTTCATTTTCTCTTGATTTTCTTTACTTGCCAGAATCTTATTTTAATTAACATCTTCTATGAAGATATTGACATAAAATTAACATAAGGTGGAGCTATAAAATAATTGGAATGTTTCTTATACAGAAGAACTACATATGCCCTTAAGACATACGACTAACTGCTACTTGTGTAGCAAGAAACGTATGGACATAAATTGCGTTTGTAATTTGTGAAATCTCCTATGACAAACATTACAGTAATTTTGTTGTTATTTTTGCAATAATAAGATGTGTGATAGTTCTTTATTCGCTTATCCTATTGTCAATAGCTCACAGAAGTTAAAGCTAAATATCTGGCAGGCAACAAAGTTTATAAATAGCACAGGGGAGACCGCTATAAACTTATCGATTTATATCATAACACCAAATGTAAGGTAATCCGCAGCGCAGCAGCTGCCTTTAATTAAGTCTGGCAGCATTCATTACGATAATCTGGGTACCTGGTTTTCTAGGTGGATGGAAATGGTGGATGATTGTGCAAGAAAGGGATCGGCACTGCCAGTACTCTAATCGTTATTGACATTCACAGACCTCTACAAGATACATATTCTTTCAATCCTGACAGGTAAAACCCGGTAGCTAGCATGCAAGCTAACATAAATAATAAAAATAAGAGAATAATTTTTCCCAATAGTGAAGGAAGGCGTAACAGCTTAAGCAAACACCAACTGTAACGTTAAATATGTTTGATTGGTTTACTAAGCTTCCTAAGGCTTTCTATATTATTGTTTTTTTTTTTTTTTTTAACTGAAACTGACATTCAAAAAAGCACAACGTGCTGTCAGGAAAAGACTCATGAGCCATGACAGACTCTTGATGAAACAATATGTTACCCAAAAAAACATTAAGTTGCGTACAATGACCACAAGTTAAAAAATATTTTGTATTTAAAATAATTTTATTTTCTTTTTATAATAATATTAATAAAATATTAGATAAGATTGCATCCCATACCTTACTATTATTTTTAACTTGTTTGTGGTTGATAAATAAGTAAACGGAACTCCGAAGTTCTACACTTTAACAATGATGGCGGCAGTCATAACGTGGCTCTGATCAATTGGATTAATGGTTCAAATGCTGCATGCAGCTGTGGAAATGAGGAATTATCAGGAAGTATTCAAAATTTCCAATTTTTCAGACCTGCTCTTCTTGGAAGACGAACCCATCTTCTAGGGAAAGCTTTCTTCAATGACTTAGCCCTTTAAACTTTGTTCGTTGATTTTTCAAGTTGGTTCTAAGGACTTAGGGTGACTAATGAGATTAACTAGGGATACCTTTCTGTAAACTCCTCTATAGCATTGCAACCCCTTCCCCTTTTCTATATTCAGACACCAAAGTGGACCATGAGGTTTTTAAGTGAAAGTTTTTGTGGCAATCGGCCTGTGTAACCCAACCTTGAATATCTCTACTGATTGTATTTATTACTCTTTGAGGCAGATACCAAATTATTATTATTTATTTTAGATCCACAGTGACTTGTAACATTGTAATACCTTCTTCAAATAACTGACAGACTGCTTAATAGATTTTAGTTTGTTAGTATAATTTTCTTTGCTTTCAAAAAGCCGATTACGAACCGCATCAAACAATCAGTGGGATCAACTATTACCAATGAATTATGAAGACTACCAATACCAATTTTTGCACTTTTAAGCTTAGAACAATTTTATCAAAAACTAATCTCTCAGTATTTGAACTATCGAGCTTAAATTTGCCACAAATATCCAGAGCTCAAATCTTGCTTCCATGTATAAAAACGATAAAATTTTTTTACATTTTTGAAATGAGAATCTTTATAAGACAACAGAATAAATTGAAATCATAACAAATATGCATCTTAAAATTGAAGCAATCAAATAAATTTTGTCATTTGAATATATTATACGAATTATATTATTTTCTATATAAATATAGAGGAGAAAAACTAGATTTTGTACGGAAAACTTGTGTAATATAAACGAAACTATTCTTCAAAACAAGTTTTGTCAAAAAAAAAAAAAAAAAGAATCAATCAATACAATAAATATAGTATTTTATTAACTAGCTGCCATATAAACTGCTATAACTGTTTATAATATAAACATAATATTTTTCTAGAAAAGATCTTCATTTTCTCCTCCTTCTATTGAATCAAAGTAAATGTTTTGTACCGCTTGTTTATTTGATATGAATTCCCCTAACATTATATTTTTATATATTATAACATAAACATAATTTTGCTTTTGTATTCAAGTATTTACTGTTGTACAATAGGTTTGTTTACATATCCCTTACAACCTTTTTATGATTTTCAATGATTTGTAAAAATCAACAGCAATTCAATTAATTGAAATAAATTTTACCTATTATGGGTCTTCAAATCAATTTATAAAATATTAATTAGACCCCACAATATGGTTTAGATTGAAGCATTAGTTGATGGGTTAGGCTGAATGATTTGAGTCATGATGATGACGATGATGATGATGGAGATTTCATATAAATCAAAATAAAAACCTCAAACATTGAATTATATTCGAACGAATGCATCAACAAACTCAATAGTTCAATCATCAGCATTCAGCAGTTTTGCCTTTTTATTTATTTTCTTTTTGTTTTAAAATGCGCAAATGGGTAACTTGCAAAAGGACATGAGGTGAGGTATGTACAAACAAAGCAAACACGTACTTAGTTTTTGGTAACCACAATGAAATGAATGAAAATAAAAAATTGAAAACAAAAGACTGTTAGGAAAAAGTAAACACAAAATACTATTACTACTACTACTACTACTATGTACTTATATAGTAGTTAAGAAAGCAGAGTAAAGAACAAATGAAATGCAACTCAAGTGTGTTGAAGCATGGAAGAAGCAAAAGCCTTTGATTTGAAACGATAAACTTCATTACACCCATTTGGGTAATCAACCTCAATGCCAAGTTAGATAGACAGACTAACAGTATAAGTGAATACAGTATGTATGTACGTATGTTTAAAGAAAAGTATCTGTGTGGGGTGTGTATACTTACAAGGATGTGTGTGTGTGTGTGTGTGTGTGTCTACTTATTGAAGGGGCGCGCTAACTAAGCATAGCCTGAAGCAAATAATGATGATGATGATGATGATGATGATGATCTTGTATGTCGGGAACTTGAGTTTGGGGTGAATTCGATGTTTTTACTCACTCACAAGTGTGTGTATGTATGTGTGTGCATTTATATGCTACAGAGTAACAAAATTTTTATTTGAAACTTGCAAAAGCATTAAAAATTTATAGAAAAAAGTATTTTCTGCAAAAAAAAAAAAAAAAACAGCAGAAAATAAATTTTGGTGAATTCATAGAGAGAAAGTTGACGACAATTTTCTTTTCTTCATTTTTCACCATTAAATTTAAATAAAAATAAAATTGTGGTTTTATGAGTGGAGTGAATTCCATTTCATTACACTTCTTGAATTGGCTACTATTTGAAATTATTCCGTTTTGAATTAGTGTAATAAATAAAGATATCTATGTGTTATTTACAGTATTTCATTGACTCTATTTATTAATATGAGATAAAGATATTGTTGAGTAAATAAATTGGAATAGTATAAGAAATTTTAAAATAGTTTTTGGACTCCATAAGACTTTTGAAATCATTATTCACTGATATAATATTGTATATAAAAAACAAGATAGAGAGATAGATTAATATATATCATTGTGATCAATCTTACAAAGAAGTGCATAGGCTAAGACAATTTTATTACAAAATATTGTATATTTTTGATAAAAAAATATTGTATATTTTTATTAAAAAATATTGTAAATATATTTTTATAATTCATGCTTACAAATACCATATTTGTAGTACTCCACACATAACTAAAATTCCTTAAGTAGCTTAAGATTGTTAACTCAACTGAAGAATGGATTCCTTCCAAATATGTACTACTTCATTAACCTTTTAATAGGCTTAACAACTAAAGCAGCTTAAGGTAACTTAGAGACTCTTAAGAATACTTCGAGTACTGGAATTTGTTGCTTATTATTGGCACTTTGTCATTAATTTAATTAAAAGACATACTGATTCAGAAAGAAATTAGAAAGTGCCATCAAACTTTGCTAAAAGATTTGTACATGTTTTTCTTCGATAACCTCGTATTTTTGTTATTACGAAATTGAATATTCCCGAATACAATTTATTAGGGATGTTGCATTGCCAAATGAAGATTGGATGGTGATTCAAATTCAATTTATATATTTTTATATTTTTGTCTTACTTTTAGGTGTTTTAAGTTGACAGTTTTTTTGTCAATGCCATTCAAATAAATAAATATGTTATATGCATATATGTTATCATTAGTAGTAAATTGTTCTTTTTTATTGCTCTCCCTGAATAATTCTACATAGCGATTTGGACTTAAAGACATATAAGATTTAATTATTGAAAATTTTCTCAATAGACATTGACATTTACTTAAAACTTCGCTTTCTTTTAATTGAAAAAATCATCTTTATTAATATGACACACTTTTGATTGAATAGATTCGTAAATAAACAAAACTTATCTGCTGAGAAATGAATTGTTTACTATGTGAATCATTGATGGCTTTACCATTACCATATTAAATAATATTGTAATACAGACAAGTTGGGATGCTCCTTTTATGTCCTTTGACATACACTACTAAAAAAATCAAGATTGGGCTCAAGTCAACTCGATTACCTTACTTATAAATTGATTACAGATCTGATATGTTGCTAGATTACTAATTACCCTTAAGTTGGTTTCCACTCTGCTAGTTTGTAAGCAGCGAAGTAAAGAGTATAGAAATGGACGAGTAATAATGACACACAAAGCTCTTCACTAGTTCGGTATTCACGCAGTTTTGTAAACAAATGAAATACTCTTACCTACCTCAATGCTGATTCATGTGGAAAATGAGAGAGAATTTGTGTCTATGACAGCACTAATAGTCTGTGAGAGTACTAATTGGCAGCGAGTAAGTGTATAAAGTAGGACGGACCGCTCTCAACTATTCTGGGTGGAGTGTTTACAGTCCCATTGTTATTAGCTAACATGATGACACTGAACAAATTTACTAGCAGATGGTGAATTGGGTTGCTACTATATTGCAAACTAGCCTCGTGGAATTGATTGATTACTTAAGTCCTTGCTCTCATAGCAAACACTTCATTGCTCGGTTCTATTTTCATCTACTGACTATCTTTAAGTTGTATATTGTAGGACTTTGTGGTTCTCTTCTATTCTACCAACAATCTTTAAGATGGATGTTGGAGGACTTTGTTTTCAGCTCATCTTTCTGACATTAAAAGATCATTTTCCCCCAAGCAAATCTTTGCAGCATTTAAGTTAAATCAATATAAATGTTACGATTTCATGATGAATGATTCCCATGAATAATGAGGATTTTGTTTGCAAAATCAATTATAATATTACCTTATTTGAGAACAATCGTGGTCAATCCATTACTGTGAATGTTTCCATTACCAAATCTTGATAACTTTGATTATTTAAAACAAGAAGTCAATATGACTATGATTTGGATAATATGTGATTCCTACAGGATGGAACTATGCGTAAAGCTTTATAAATATCGAAATGATTCGTTTACTAATAGAAATGTTTGAAATGCAGATTGTCTCTCTAAGTGATTAGTCATCGACATCATTTGAGCTGCTCTTGACTATTCTCTAATTCTTTCTGATGATGTTCTTTCTAAATTGTCAACAATCTACGATTGGTAGATGGAATATAGTATAGTGTTGGGTTGCCCAGGAGTGAGTGAACAAAAAAGAGTTGCTCACTTAACTGAGCAAGTGAACATGTTTCTTCCATATTGTTCTTTTTGGTTCAATTGTTCTCTTTGCTCAGTTGTTCTCCTTCCTCACTTGTACTTTTTCTCAATTGTTCTCCAGACTCACTTCTTCTTTTGGCCAGTTGTTCTTACTCATTTGTTCTTTTGACTTAGATGCTCTTAATACTCACTTGTTCCTTTTGCATAGTCGATCTCCTTGCTCAGTTGTTCGTTTTACTCATTTGTTCTCTTTAATAGTTCTCGAATAGTAGTAATTTTTCTTTGTGTTTTGGTTTTCTTTGAAATACATTAGTTTACTTTAGCGCCAATGTAAAATAATAGGAAACGAAACTTCAATTCCAAAGAATTCCCAATGTTGTAGGGAATCAAAATTTATTTTATATTTTTATATTTTATTTTGTTATTTAATATAAATAATGAATTAATTAGTAATCAATTATACTGAAATATAAATACATAGTTTATTTGAATTAAAATGTAACTGCCCTGATAGGCTGCAAGTTATTTTTGTGAATAGTTGTATTCTACATGAGCAAGTGAAAAGTATTCATAAATGACCAAGTGAACAACTGAGCAAAATGAGCGAGTTGACTTACTTCAAAAAAGTGAACATGTTAACCAAAGTGAGCAGTGTTTACCCAACACTAATATAATATACTTGTTATAAGAATAATAATCCAACAATCGAATTGAATTTAAAAACAAAATTGAATGGTAATAAAATTATATGAGAAAGTTAGACTTTGAAGCATTTAGTTTCATAGTTTATAAATATTTTTTTAACTTTAAATTACTATTTGGAAGTTGTTATTTGATTACCCATCATAAATATCCAACAGTCTTTTGTAAAAATGTGAATAAAGTCGAGTTATCCATTTTTAAAAATTTTTTGTTGTTGATTTGCGCCCAAAAGTAGACAGCACATTTTTAACTTTCATTGCTTTAAACTGCTCAAAGAACCAAATTAATGGCTTAACCAACCATGCAACTAATGCACTTTCTTTCTTTCTTTCTTTCTATTTTGATTCCTTTATTTAACTTTCAGTGTTCAAGATGATGACGATGATGCAGCGCATGTTACAGATACAACACACTTAATGCTCCTCTACTATCTGACACAATTGTTTCTGCGTGAATTGTTCAAGAGCTATCGACTTATACAAGTTGTGCCCATGGATATGTCAAGCTATTATGGTAAGTCATCCATATTTGCCAGAAAACAACTTAAAACTATGAATCTTTCACACTCTCACACATAGCCACAAACTAACACTCACACATACACATATGTACACCCAATAAGTAAAAAAAAAAAAAAAATAGGTACTCACTAGCACAGACACTGAACAACATATTGTGCTACAAACTAACTACTTGAAAGGTGAGACTTTGAAATTATTCCAAAGAACTGAAGAATGAAAGAGAGCCAAGGGGCCAAGAGAAACCGAACCAACCGAGGAACGAATAAACATGTTGGCAATACTCACCTGGCCTTAAGCTAAACTGTTTGCAAGAGTACAAGGCGATATGATGATGATGATGATGACTATGACAAAGCAAAGGATAAGAACATGAAGAGAAGATGGACAAGGAAAGCCTTTAGCCTTTAGCTATTACTATGGCTGTTGCTGTTGCTGTTGCTGTTGTTGGTCATGTTGTTATAAGCTCAAGAGCAAGCAGAAATACAAGTGGCAACCAACCATAACAACAACTGGCAATGGCAGTCACCGTTGAGAATTCAGTCAGTGAGTGAGTGACTGACTGACTGAATCCTTTGCAGCTTCTTGTACTATTGCCATGCCATGCCATGTGTGGCTAAGTACAACATATAGAGTCATATAGTCTCTTATGAACACGTATATACAGAGAACCTTAAGTAACTGAACCGTAAACCGATATTATATGAGTATGTTTACTTCTTTACCACCATCTTCATCTCTTTGCAACAAACATAAATAAACTTAGTTAGTTTCACTCTTGTATTTTCACTCTGATTTTTCTTCAATATTTTTGTACTCTGTGTTGTGTTGTGTTGTATTGTGTTACATCGAAATGAGGCAAATGCAGCTAATAATTCAAAACAGAAATGCAAGTTGCACTCACTTGAATGCGGCTGAAAAAAAAATAATGGCTTAAATGTGCCAAATGCAGCTGCAATGAAAACAAGTGAAATTTTTGGGTCAAAATTAAGTCAACCAAGTTACAAAATCAAAGGGAAACAAAACATGAATTTGGTCACGAACTAAAAACCCAAAACAAATCAAAAGCCCGCATGTGTCTTCACTTCCTACCACTTCCGCTGTCTCTCGGTGGAAGTAAACAAACAAACAAACAAGCAAACAAAACAGAATACATACAAAGACTGAGAGGGAAGTCAATAGGGATCGATAGAGAGAGGGGGAGTAAAAGAGATTGAAGAAGGGAGTGTGTTGGAGTGAAAAATGTATGAAGAGGGAGAAAGTGATATATAGGAAAATACTATTAGGAAAGCCACTTATGCATGGAAGCTAAATGAAGTCATTTCCGTATTTCAGAGGTTCTTAAATTTATGCACGAGTGTGTTTTTTGTATGCAAAACAATATTTTTTCCCCATACTAAGTATTTCATTATCTAGTTAATTTCAAAAATCATTCGCAGTTACTTGAAAAATGCACCTTAGCTTAAGAACCACTGTAGTGTTTGGACGGAATCTGAAAAGGAACATAATTGGAAATAATAATAATAATAATAACAACAACAACATAAGAATAAACTGAATTTAATTTTCTATGATTTTTCTTTTCCTTACTTAAACTTTACTTTTCATTCATTCACTCTTTGTTCATTTTATCCTTCATTCCTAAGCGGTCCATAGAACGTACAATATTATTACCCAATAAAATAGATGAGATTGAAGAAAAGAGTTTACAGTATATAGACAAAAAATATGGAGAATTATTTTTTTCAAAAACAAAGTAAAAAGATTTCATAAAATTTGATTTAAGCGCCTTTCAAGTACTGACCTTGGCAACAATGCACTTATCCCAATGTTGAATCTATGGAATGGAAGCATTTCTGGAAGACGTTTTTCGGAAGGCCTTTCAGGTGATCTGTCGTGGTTATTTTAGTGGTAGAAATGGTATCAAAACATTTTCCTTCTAGCACAGTTTTCTATTTTTAGAAAAAGCCAGAAGTCGCATGGTGCATGGATGGACAGAAAGGCTTTTATCGCCCAAAAACTCGAGAATCAATAGCGTCCTGTGGCATGGCGCGTTTTCGTGATGGACAATGAAGCCGTTGGTCCATTTTTAAATATCACTTTAATCGCACATTGTCTATTCCCCTTGGAACGACCTCTGATCGCACTATAATCTCACAATCGAAAAATACCAATGACCATGTCGTTGCTATTTGACTTTGACTGACATTCCTTTTTAGGGCGAAGTGAGTTACTGGTTTTCCATTGAGAACTCTAAAGATGACTGACAAGCTAAAACGTTTTCAAACTTGTAACTGTCACTGACATGAAGCTATTAGACACACTAGTTGAAATAGATGTAGCTACCTAAGTAAGTAGTTGCTCCTAAGAAAAATCATTTACTCTTTTCTTTTTAACAAACCATGTAATATCGCGTTTTTGTTTATTCAGGCAATGAAAGAACTTCATGGATCACCATCTGTCTGTTTGACTTTAAGAGTAAAGATGCATTTGGAATAATATTCCATTCAATACATCATCATTTTTTATTTTTTTTTTGCTTGAAATATTTTACATCGTTCCAAGCTAATTTTTGACGTTGATTTGAAATATGTTATTAGTTTTTTTTTTTCCAGCAGCTCTAGTTTTTGAGATATACATAGTAGGTACTATGGAGTTTGTTAACATTACTAACTAAAAAAAATTAGGGGCAGATTTGAAATCGGTGACCTCGAACCATTAAAATATTTCATGCAAAAACAAAAAAGTTTGATGTTGTTGTGCTGTATGATATACTACTTATATACAATATTTATGTACATATATATGCAATTCACTACTTGCCCAATAATATTGTACATCTACAGGCCTCTTTATGACTTGCTCTTGCTCTACTCTACTCTACTCTACTTAACTTGAACTTAGTAAGTATAAATGTTGAATTTTTTTTTTTATTTATAGAAAATCGCAGTGGTCCACCGAATTTGGGCCATGTATTTAGCCAAATATTGCTTTGCAAACAAATAACACCAGATTTCAAACAAGAAGAATTATGTAGTATCACAAAGGATTCACAGGATATCGCTGTACTATTAACCGAATTGCAGGAATACATGCCACAACAACATAAAAACGGTCAAGATACATGCAGTGGTAAGTGTTACTCACTATAACTATAACTATAATATTATACTATACTACTCGTACATACTACATCTATTTATGTATATACAAGTAATATATGTATATACTATTGTATATACTCATATATTTGTATGTATATCTGTGTGTGTGTGTGTGTGTGTGTGTGTGTGTGTTTGGAGAGAGTGTTTATAAATGTTTTCCTTAACTTCCGTTGGCAAAAGTCAAGTGTACTCATTTTTAATCAAAAAAGAAACTATAAAATTTATTGCTGGTATGGTATGTTTTAGCTTAAGAACTTTGATTGAGCTGCTCCTGCTACTGCTACTGCTCCTGCTTTTTCTGTTGCTGCACTTTCTCTGTCTCTCATTTTGAACTTTAAAGCACTTTAAGGAACTTTATTGCTTGTTTGTGAAGGATTGCATCAGAATTGGAAATTCCCTTGATATGTTGGTTTCGAAATTTGGTGGCATACTTAGTACTTTTACTTTTACTTACTAGACTCGTATGTTGTAGTATTACAACATTTGTACTTTTAAGCCCTGTGAGGTCCAATAAGTTTTAAAACACTTTTTGTGAATTACAAATGCATACAAATTTTGTTGTTGTATTTTATTTTAGTTTCTTGCTGTTGGTGAGATTAGTTCAAATTGGGGATCTCTCAGCAGAAAAGAAAAAATATACTAGAAGATTTCTAAAAAAGGAACTGTATAAAATAGTAAGTAGTATTGTATAGTCAGTAAGAAATGAATAGAGATTATGGACTAAGAAGAGAAAAGAATATATAATATACTTAGAAAACAGTAGAGAATAAAATAGAAATGTAACTTTAGCTATGCTGAAGTTGTAATACTCTTCACCCACCTTTTATATCTTCTGGCTATTGTTCTAAGTTCATGTTATGTTTGGGAAGTACTCCTCCTAACGTTTCGAAGGTCTTGAAATTTATATATTAGTTAGTGGATATGGGTCAGATACTTATAGTGTCCAAATTTCATTACCTTAGTATAGTTTGTATAGGAGGTACAGCCCCCATTAGTGTTTTGATTCCGCTGATTCCGACATACACATGTATTGCTACCTCTAACAGCCTACAGACGGACGGACGGACAGACGGACTCGTCTTTTCGCGCTGATCAAGAACATAAATGGGATCTCCGATGTCTCCTTCTGTGTATTATAAATATAAACTACATGTCAAACTTATAATACTGTGAATAGTATAAAATATATCTATATACATATATACATCAATATTTTCTATAGATACATAGCATAAATGAAAGTCGAAATTCCTGTCTCTTCTGATACGCACAACTTCGACACCATTGAACGGATTTGAATATGGCAGTGAAAACCATATTATGACTTTTCTATGGAAAGCGGATTTATGCAATACTTTTTAATTAATTGTAATTGAGTCTTTGTATATTAGGCACACTTTTTTAAAATCTATCAAGTCGTTTTGTTAAATATCTCCTTTTGTTAGTTTTGAGAAACGATAATTCTTTGTGCGTAGATAATTTTGTTATTGCCATTTTGTTTATTGCAAGAATTTGGCTAATGCTTAGAATATAATCGGTAACAATATATTGATTGAGTTCTATTGATTAATGTTGATATCGCGTAACTTAATAGGGAAAGCATGTAAGAAAGAAATACTTACGAAATTGAATATTGATTCGTATATTCAGTTAAAATTTATTCAATATACAATAACAAAATATATTAACTCTGGTTATATAATAACTAATGTTCGTGTCGACAATATACTGTTTTTCGCAATATTATGCTGTTTTTTAAATTCCATAACTGCATACTGCTTTTTTTTTTAAATGCGAATACAAACAAATAGCTAAAATCATTGAAGTGGAAACATTAAAGGCGATAATGATCGACCAAACTAACCAGAAATGTGTACCTATGTGTTGATGTCTTTAAGTACCTCAAAACTAAACCGGAATTGATGCGTCAAATTGCTTCAAAGTGCAATACAAAGTAACAACCGCAGAAGGAGATAAGGTGCTCGAACTAAGTAAATGGAGCAAATAGCTTTTATGTTGTGTTGTTCACAAATTGAATTTTTTTTTATAATTCTTTTTTCTCTCATATTTTGTTGGCAATGCGCTCTCTGGCAAAGTACCGCTAGGTTGTCCCGTTATGTTTATTAATAACCGGAATTGTTTGATTTTAAGTAAGAAGTAAATAACAGATTACTTTCTTTTCCATTTCCGTTTGTTTAATCACGTGTCATTGAAACTTTTTTTAACTTTTATTGACATGATATCGAAGTCAATTCGGATGATGAAAATAAAATATTCGATCTCTTATTTGCTTTCTTTCTTTAATTTATCATGCGATTTACTGGTTTTTTTTTTTTAATTTTTTTGTTGAAAAATATATTGCACTTTAAGCGAAAAAAGATACGAGCGTTATTAATAGCCCATATTGTTCTACATGAATCATAAACAGGAATATTCCTTGAGGCAATATTTTTCGATCGAGATCTTTCTTTAGTATTAGGTTTTGTAATGACTTCAGTTTAGGAAACGTTAGATAAGATCAACAAAATATACTAGTGGTGTATTCGAATATTCTCAAATTTCTTGACATTCGCATTCGAAAACATTAATGCGAATATGAGCGTCAGAAATTTATAAAACATAGTGTAAGTAAATAATATTAAGTAAATGAATCAAGCGCATATAAATTTCTTATCTTTTTTATTAGAAAAATCTTTTGTGACTTAAGCAAGCCTTGCAATTATATCTTTAATCGGCCATATCTTTAAGATTTTGTATTTAAAATAATCAACTTCTCATTAAAAATTAGCTAACACTGGACTTGATAGATATGTGAGGAGCGTTGTCTAACACTGAGTCTTGAAATTGGCTTGGGGCCAAATCTCAAAACTGAATATTCGCATTCTATGGTATTGATATTATAATCCTTGCAAATATGCAAGACATAATGCATACATGAGTCATCTCAAAGGTTTTTAGTCCCTTTCAATAATAATATTCAAGTTGTCGTTTCCTCCAGATGATCTTTATTGTGTTGTGATTTATAAAAAAATCTTTTAAATTGCTATGAAAATTTTACTAAAATTCTATGGTCTATAGAAAATTTTTTTCATTTACTTGCTCCACTTCAAAGATATTTCATGTTAAAATTCTGAAGTGCACGTGAGAGCAACAGCAACAGTTGCGTCCCATGAAAAAAATAGTTGGCAGGCAGCATTGACAAACGTTGCACACGAGAATGATGAAGATGCACTTGACGAAGTCATTAAATAAAATATAAAAAAAAAAAAAAAAAAAAATAGAAATCAAGGAAAGACTTAAGCAACACTAATTAAGCCAAATAAATGTTTAATTGCCAGACCGCACTCGTTTTCCTTTATGTGTGGCTCACAGCATCAACATCACACCATTATCACCAACATCAGCATCAGCATCACCATCATCGTCATCATCATTAGCGACACTCAAAATTTGTCACGTCATAAAAATTAAATAAAATAAAGTAAAGTAAAACAAAAAAACAAAGGAAATGAGAGATTTAGGGGGAGACTGACTGACTGACTGACTGAATGACAGCCTCATAAAACTGCATTTAACCTTCATTATGTAAGGACTAAGTAGGGGAAGTGCAACAAGAATGAAGAGAGAATGAATGAACGATGAAAAGAATGAAATGAAATGAAAGTAAAGTAAAGTAAAGAAAGTTAAAAAGGAAACATGAAATAAAACTATCCATCCAACTTGACTTTTACATTGCAATTAAGACGCATTTGTACGCTTGGTCGTCAAGAGCGTCATAAATGAGCGATTCCTTTGCATAAAAACCAACCAAACAAGTAGCCACATGATTCTGTATGACTCCAATAAGTAGGTAAGTACTATGTGTGTGTGTGTGTGTGTGTGTGTGTGTGTGTGTATATGAATTACGAGTATGTATGTGGTGATACAGTATAGTAGTGCTTAATTATCAAGGGAGCCTGATAAGTACAAATGTAAAGTGGCTGATGTAGCGGTTTCTTCTGGACACTTGCGGTTTTTTTTTTTCATTGTACACTTTATACCTTTCTCAAATATATTTTGGTATATTCAATTTATGATAGAAATTGTAACATAATGATAAATTGAAAGTATGTAATTCAGAAAACCTGGAAGATATATTTATTTAATCAATATATTAAATCAATTGAAATTTAAATTGGTTTCATTATTACTCTCAGTATCAGTGAATCTCTTCACAATGGGCCACAATCCAACCTCTATGTCATAGCGCTTTAGTATGTCTAGTGGCAGACTAAGCTGTTCGGTGACCCAAGGCTTTAAAGCTTATTGATGCCCCCAACCAACTCAGAAATGTGTGATCTTTATACCATGAATTGCAAACATTTCGCGAGATCTTTTGTTTTGGAGGTTTTTATTGTTTTTCAAAGACTAGACTGCCGTCATTTGTTCATGACAAGTTGGAGCTTTTGTTGAAACGCTTCGAGAACCTCAATCCAACACTACAACCCCAGAGCTACTTAACTTTTTTTTGACAATAGAAAAATGCATTAATCTTTAGAAGTGATAACATCTTTCAAGAAGCAGATTGTGTGAGAATAATTTATTTTTCCAAGATTTAAGTGTCTCATTAACATTATCCACATTTTATTTGTGTGATTTTGGACTATAGCCAACATACGTAAATAACAAAGAAAATAAAGACTTATAAATCTGAATCACAAAAAAAAGTAGAATTATTATTTTGATGTTCAAAAATATGAATAAAGTCATAAAAAATCCCCCAAGCTTAAATTTCGCTCTAAATGTTATTTGTATTGTAATTTCTCATTGAATCAACTTTTATACTCTTTCACTTTATTATTCATTTAAATTATTATTATTATTATCCTATGCTAATTTTACAAATTATATATTTTAAATATATTAAACTTAATAAATTTATTAAATTGTCAATAATTTTCAAATTGTATAAGTCAAATGATTTAAAGATGAATCCTTTTGTGATTTGATACAATGTATTTCACATGACTGCCATTTATTATTCAATTGTAATTCATCTTTTGTGAAAGGTATAATAAAATTGTCAATGAAGCGCAATTTTATCTTTTTGGTTTTGTTGCCCCCCAAGAGTCCTGACTTCATGTCAGTCATGTTGAGTCAATTACTTAGTTCAATGAATTAAAGTCATCAAAACAAAAACAAAAAAACAAAGAATATATATAATAAAAAAATATAAAATTCCACCAAATTAAGTTTCTTTTCATTTCCATTTTCCATTTTTTACATTTTTTCAGAGCGTATTGGGGCTGCGGATGTTCCGCCGTGGGTTGCTAAGCGACGTCGACGCCATTCAATCTATAGACATATGAGTTTGCTTTGTTGTGTGTCACGACCGAGTTACCTCTGAGATGAGGTGAATGCCAACGAAGATGGTGGCGGCGACGATGATGACGATGATGATGGAGAAGAAGATATCCTAGAAGTCTTTGTCGAAGAGAAAAATGTACACAAAACAAAGATTGATGAGACCAAAGTGAAACTTAAAGCAGATTATGAATTAAAAATTTAATAAAATGAAAATCAAAATTAAATTAAATTAAATCAAATAAAAAATTCATTAAAAAAAAAGAAATTAATTAATGAATAATGAACAATACAAAATTTAAAATCAAAATTCACAAATCAATTAATCAAGTGATAATTAATTAACTAAAGAAATTACAAAAATAAAAATAATATAATAAAGAAATTATAAGAAAAGAAAATCATATATTTGTTGCTAAATAAGATAATTAAGAAGTTGAATGGTGATGGTGATGGTAAACCTTGTGTATGAGTAATTTTAATTAGTTTAAGTTGCAATTTGAACATGAAAAAGAAAATCAAAAAAACCAAACAAAAAAAACAAAAAAAAAAATTAATAAAAAAAAAAATAACAAAATGTCAGAAGAAAGAAAACTCGTTTCATAAAAACCTGACAAGCATCAGAGCGCATCTGCAGTTTGTCAGTCTTACAACAGAAACAACACCAACAATAATACTTAGTAACATCCTTTGAGCCCTCATCAACCCATTGGCCTAGTCAAGCTTTGTGGTTAAAAGCGCAAAAAACAACAATAACAACACCAAAAATAACCAAAAAAAAAACCAGCAGACACATCATCATCATAAAGGTACCAAGGTACATGGCATACAGAACACGGCGCACGACACAGTACAAAAGGTCGGACCAGTTCTCATCTTGTGATGCCCCTCAGAGACCAGAAAAAAAAACGGAATTACTAAATGAAAATAGAAAAAACCGCACCGCATGTGGTTGGGGAATGTAAGCAACTTAACTGTACCTGTATCAGTGTATCTCTTTGTATGGTGTGTGTGTGTGTGTGTGTGTGTGTGTGTGTGTGTGTGCTCTTTTGTCTTTATGTGTATTAATAAGTGAGTGTGTGTATATTTTCTATAGGGCATACAATTTTATCAGTAATGAAGAAACTTATCACTGAAAACAAACAAACAAACAAAAAATGTGAATCCTTAGTTCTACAAACCATGAACTCTCCTAAATAGCAAAATTAGAAATATCAATAAAAAAACAAAAAAAAAAAAAAAATTAAACAAGTTTTCAAATGTGGACCAAAATGTAGTAGGAAATTTTTTATTCTTCTTTCATTCAATTGTTCATTTTGTTTTTAAGATAAAAAATTATAAATCTTCCATTATTAAAAATAATATATAATAATATTTATTAAAAGAAAATAACATATGATACTTTGGTAATACCAAAGATTATTTACCTTTCACACAAATAAATAGAATTTGGAAAAAAATAGTGTAACAAAATGAAGTGAATTCATTGATGATTGAAAGTCTTAATTGAACATTTTGTAGAAGTCACCTTATCATAGTATAATGGATTATATAATTTTTAAGACGTTATATATGATATTGATATTGAAATTTTAAGTATGTAAACATAAATTATGTTGATGATATTGTAGTTACTCTTAACTACTGTTTTGAAAGGTTTCTTTGTTATCTTAATTGTTAAGTAGTAATAAATAAATTAAAGTAAGTTGATATTATAATAAGTATTATCATATTTGTGACTTTGTTTTATATCATATACACTATTATATCTTCAAATTATTGAACCTTTAAACCTCCTCATATGTCGTCCGATGATAAGATCACGCTGGTCCTACTACATATGCATATTCATAGGTTCATACGAATTAATCAACTTTGCCTAAAAGTAAACGGCTTCAAGGGGCATGTTTTTAAACTTTATTGATAAACATATTACAATTAAAGAAGGATACAAAAAAACAAATATTGTAGTAATAAAATTTAACATTCTTCTCCTTTATATTATTGAGTGTGTGCAAAAGTCATGTTCGTTTTTTTGGATTAAATTCACAATTCATTTATTATATGTAAATCAAACATTAATCAATTATGTATTGGCCCATCTTTCGGGAAGTTTCATTATTCCGTCCTCTGATCTTTATGGGTAAAAAACTGTGTCAATTGGTTTTTGGCAACCTCATCAGAATCGAATGTTTCTCCACTCAAAGAGTTTGAAGTGAGCGGAATTAATGGTAATCTGATGGTGCAAGGTTAATGGATGTGCACTGTTTCAATTTAAATTCGGTTGCATTCTTACCTTTTCTAAAGTAAAAAGCAAAGGGCCTCATGCATAAAAATTTTGCAATTACACGCCTTGAGTTAAAGCGAGCATTTTGAGCTCAATCTCAATTTCGTATGCATAAAAATGAGCTCAAACCATTGCATTGACTTCGAGCTAAGTGAGATTAAACGTAATTGTTTGCTTAGTCAGAATCATGAGTTGTAACGAAAGTGAAGGTAAAATTCAATTGATTGCATGTTTCTTGTGTATTAATAGAATAGAATCCCTTTCTGCATATATATTAACACTTTGGATGCTCGGTTTTTTTATTCTAAATTGGGTGCAATCTATAACTCCGATTCGGAAAAATATTTTTTTCTTGCAATTTCCTTTGAGCTTTTTTGAATTCTTCCATTGTGCTTGGAAAATTAATCCAATTTTTTGCCCTGTCCGATATAATTAGCGCCATTTCAGAGATCGTTTTTGAGGCATTGGATTGATGAACAGCGAGATCTTCAACATTACCATGTTGAAATCCTGAACAAAAAAAATTGACAATTTGGGATGGCATTATCCATACTAAAAAAAAAGAGCGGCATAATCTCCGGAATAAAGTACCATAGAGAATGCCTGGGGCGTATTAATAAGAAGGCTTTATGCAAATAATAATAATATATCATAGCTAAAGATCTTTAAACTGCAAATAAATAAAGTTATCTAAATCAATGGAAAATAGATTTTTTTTGCTTTGCTAAAGTCATTGGAGCTTCTATTGACTACTTAAAAGCTTTTTACCTGCATAAAATACCAAAGGATTTTTGAGCAGAAGTCACATGCCTCAGTAGCTAGTACTCTATTATTTATTTATTTTAAAAATGCAGTCAATAAATAACTACTAACTTAGAACTATTAAGTATTTATAATAATACTACTGCAGTCTTTGACCCATTGCGTTGGGGGCATTTTATTTGCATAATCAAGCTATGTCGCTACTCAATAGGTACACCACTATTGTATAATTTACTTAATAAAGGGTGTTTTTTTTTTAGTGGTTCACAACTTTAAATTAAAATAAAACAAAGAAACATAATTTTAATAACAATTAATAATTTTATGACATATGATTTCGGCCATGTGACCACCACGGTTGGCGTGTACAAGGCGCAATCTGGAAGTCCAATTTTCACAAACTTTTCGCAGCATTTGCGGCCGTATTTCGTCAATAACTCTTCAAATGTTTATTTCCAGGTGTTCAATTGTCTCTGGTTTATAGGTGTAGGCAAGTGACTATACATAACCCCAAAGAAAATAATCCAATGGGTTATTTAATCACACGATCTTGGTGGCCAATTTTCGTCTGTTCTTCGAGAAATTACTTGATTATAAAACTTCATTATTAAGTTTTTAATAATGAAAACACGTTATTCTCTCATGTAGCGATTCATTTTAACTAACCGGAAGATATCGAATGTAATGTCAAACCAAACTAAACAAGAAGCAACTATCAGCTATTAAATCGGTTATCAAATAAAGCATTGTTGCTAACTCAAAGTTGTGAACCTCTAAGAAAAACACCCTTTATAATTTACCTAATTTAATAAATAAATAAACTATTTTTGCGAAAAAAAAGTTTAATCGAAAGTAAAAAGTGTTTTATCATTGTGAAAATCGCGATGATACGTAAAAAAAAAAAGATTTATAGCGACTTTGAAATGCGCCATATTTTTGGGTCTCATTCTTGAACTTTGATTCATGAAAAAACTTTTTAGTTGACAAATTTCTTTTTATTTTAAATGATCTTATTACCTTTTCCGTCAGATTTTAAACCCTCTGATTTTAATAGAATTTTCGTCATCAAATAAACTACACTATATCTTATAAACTAAAGGACTAATTTGAATGAAAAATGATCGATTCCTTTCATGATTATGATGTTTGTGTTGTTTCTATTAAGTGTTGCAAAGTGATGATAAATATCATGCATACCAAGTGTGAAAGGTATAACATGTTGATGATAATGATGATGATGATGATGATGAATACACTCACATATGTGAAGTGCATTTAAATGTAGTTTAGATATAATTTTATTTGTTCATATGTAAATTATTGTTAAGAATATTTGTCAATTATAAAAATAAAAGAAATTTAAAATGAAATTTTCGAAAAAAAAAAATATGTAGTATAAAAAATATATTAAATTATATATATAAATAAATATATTGATGAGAGATTATATAATTGAATAGAATAGTATAAAATGAAATCAATTACTAATTGAAATGTTAAATGTACTCACTCGTATGTATGTCACACTGTTGTTGTAAGTTATATTCTATTTATATTTACAATATTTTCATTGTAATAAGTAGAAAAGCAAAAAAAATTATAATTTAAGTGTTTTACTTGAAGAATTTAAGGCACATTAAAGTTAACAAAAAAAAAAAAAAAATTAAAAAACGTCACCCACATAATTAATGAATTTTATTTAAATTGATTTTGAAATTGAATTTGTATGGAATAGAAATTCATTGAATTTACAATGAATGGGGATATCGTTCTCGTGCAATGTGGTAAGTTATCAAGCTAAGCTGGCTTTAGATTTTATTCTATTAAATATATATAGATATTAACAAAAGAAAGAACTTTTACAATAGTTTCAAAATTGTTACAAACATTTCCTGATGTCGTGGATGTATGAACATACAATAGTCAAGATATAGTTTCAATGCAGAAACTAAAGATGTTTATCAAACAATGAAATGCTGCATTGCTTTCTCTCTCTTTCTCTCTCTTTCTCTATTTTATTTATTACAGTTGGGGTCATATGGTGACCCAAAAGAATACGTACCGAAGAGAACAATTGTTTAATAGTATAATAAAATATTAAGTATGAATTGGCTACATTTGTTCAATGAGATGAAAAAAATTATACGAGTATAATCGCTGACAGAATATTAGCTTTGGTTTGCTTAAAAAACTATGGCAATCAATTTTATATAAATTTTATATTCGATACACTATTCTTTGCATTGAAAATATCATCATAAAATGAAAAGTGTATAGGCAAATAAGCATGTATGTACTTATAAGACCGTCGAGCCTAAAGGTCATGTAGCCTGAAATGCGTCTTATGGAAGTTTGGCTTTAAATAAGTAAAACAAGAAATAGGCACAAATCAATTATTATTACAGAACATTGTAAATATTGTGTTGGATAGTTTTTTACATTTTTATAACAGTTTTCGACAAATAAATTATATTTTTCGGCAATTATTATATGAAAAATCTCAATAGTTTTGCTTAATCCTTGCATAAACAAAATTTAATTCACCCGATTAGCTTGCAATCGAATTCATTGTTGGGTTAATCCCTCCACGGCCTTCGAAAATATCTTTTTAGATGGCACACCACCAGTCAATTATTTGTATGCGATATTGTAAAATTTCGGATATTTTAATTTATTTTCTACCCATACTTCTAAAGGGGTTTGTTTCATTTAATCTACTAACTTGAGCTTTTAGACTTGTCTGATGATGCGATTATATCGGTTTGATTCGATATATCGAGGGTTAAATATGTATATATATTAAATATTGATATGCTATATCATCCCTTGTGTAAAGGCACTTCCAATATATTCTGTGGATACTCGGTCCCACAAAATTGAAAATTTTGTTTATTAAAAAAGCCATTGATTCAAAAATGCGCTTTCTCGCTGAAGATGATTTTGTCGCCAAAATGCGAAATAATATCAATGTGCTCGAGGGCACAAGCTTAGAATGTTCTGCGTTTATCATAGTCCGAAGGCTTCAGTTGCTGCATTAACTGAATTTTATGCGGGCGCATGCACAAATCCTGATGCAAAATTAGCCTCACAATGAACGTAGAAAGATCAAGTTCTTGCAAACGTCACGTAATCGACATTTCCAAAGAGTTTTTTATACCGTTATGCAAATTTTCTTGCATGAGACTCAGTTTCAAGTTTTGGATAATCAATTCATTACGCTAATATTTCTTAGGATCTCAGTTTCTCGGATAGCTTAAATAAGATTTTTCCTCCTATTGCTCAGGATGAGTATAAGTCTTGGACGTTTTTAATCAAATTGTCACAAGCTCTCCAGATACCTATGAAAATCTTAGCGCGGATCTTTGTGACTTTACAGGAATATTAACCACATTATAACTGTTTGTACTTTTAATTAACGAAATATGTTTTCTTTTCGTCAAAATGCCTGTCGATTGTATGAGAATGTAAGCAATTTATAGCGCAGATCTAATGTTGTTGTTAAAATACATGTGTCTTCACTCTCACATCTGTCATTGACTCAAATTGTCCAAAAAAATATAATCTTCTGGACTCTCCTAGTGACAAGATGGGCGTGAATCCCCATTGACCAATTCGATGTCGATTGAAAACGGAACATTTTCTTCTGGAGCAACTATCCGATTCTCTAGGTATGGATTAATGGACCTGTGTTGAAAGCCAGTCTTCATATTGACGAAATTTCAGGATACCTATGATTGACCTGTGCATGTCCTTCTCGATGGAAGGAATTGTGGTTACTGACGGTGACTGCGATACTAGCTTAGCTACTGTGTCATTCATTTCATTTCTGGCAATCCCTTTATGGCTAAGTACCCAGAATATTTTGATAGATGGGGTTTTGATGCAAGTGTCATGAATTTGACAAATAGTATGGTTCCGATTGCTAAAGTTGGCGAGGTACTCAAACAGTTGACTGACAATAAATTCATTGTGAAGGCAACAAATGGACCACGCTATGTTGTTGGTTGTCGTCGTCAATTGGATAAAACAAAATTGAAATCTGGCACTCGTGTTGCACTCGACTTGACCCCATTGACCATTGTGCGTTATTTGCCACGCAAAGTTGATCCACTTGTGTATAATATTTCGCTTGAGGATCCTGGTGAGATTAAATATTCAGCTATTGGTGGCCTTACCGAACAAATACGTGAATTGCTTGAGATAATTGAACTGCAACTACTTAATCCCGAGCTTTTCCTACGTGTAGGTATCACACCACCCAAAAGCTGCTTGTTGTATGGACCTCCTGGTACCGGTAAAACGCTGTTAGCGCGTGCTGTATTCTCCCAACTGGATGTCAACTTTCTCAAAGTTGTATCCTCTGCCATTGTGGACAAGTATTTATATAGGCGGGAGTACCCGTTTATTTAGTAAAATGTTTAACTATGCTCGCGATCATCAACCCTGCATTATATTCATGGAAGAAATTGATGCAATTGGTGGTCGTCATATCTCCGAAGGCACCTCAGCGGATCGTGAGATCCAACGTACCCTCATGGAGCTGCTTAACCAAATGGATGGTTTCAATTCAGACTCCCTCAATCCTGCCCTTCTTCGTCCAGGTCGTTTGGATCGTAAAATTGAAATTCAGCTGCCAAATGAACAAGCACGTTTGGAAATTCTTAAGATTCACGCTTTGAAAATTGCCAAACATGGATAAATTGATTATGAAGTCATAGTCAAATTGTCAGACAACTTCAATGGCACCGATTTACGCAACGTTTGCACAGAGGTTGGTCTCTTTGCCATCAGAGCTGAACGTGAATATGTCATTCAAGAGGACTTCATGAAGGTCGTACGCAAGGTCTCCGGTAGTAAGAAACTGGAAAGCAAACTTGACTATAAACCAGTTTAAATACAATTAACAAATATACATATGATCAATCCATCATCATCATTCGTGTGTTCAACCTAAATATTGCATATTATACTTAGCAACCCAATTGTCAATTGTTTTTGAGTTTTCTTAAGAATTGATATGTTTACTCAAATAATCTTCTATTGAAAATCGAAATTAAATTAAATAAAATTCTTGTTATTTAAATTTTAAATCTAAATATCATTCAAATTTGATTTATTTCATTCAACGGACTGAGTAATTTGTGATTGATTGATTGATTGTACTTACTTATATGGTTGGTTTAAAATCATTTGATTGCATGTTGCGTTATGCGCTTAAAGTTAACAAAATGGAAAATTATACAATACAATGTATTTTCGAGTACATTAAAATTCCCATTCAATCAAAATTCAATGTCTAGACAAAAATTTCATCATGCAAAATGGGTCAATTGATCGGACCTATGAGTAAATGTAAACAAACAAACAAACGAATATGTAAATATTTTAACAATAACAGAATAAAAACTTTCCTTTTCGCATTGACATTGATTAACGTGTGAATGAGTAGAGTATTTTAATCTTATTTATAAATTTTATTAATTTTCTTTATTGTTTTTTTTTTTTTTTTTTGCTTGATTTGACTGCTCAAAGTTTGCGCACGCTTCTTTTGGCTGATCTATTATGGGTCCCATTATGTAGTACTTACGACTAAATGGTGTGTTTTTATACTTATATAGTATAAGTTGGAAGACTTTTCATTTCTTATCAATAGACAAGGTAATGAACTGACTAATCTGCAATAAGTATTATAAAAAATGTACTACATATATAACATCATTTTATACTACTTATTTAGGAATAATAATGTTTTGACTTCGCTTTTGGGGGAATACAAAATGAGTAAGCAAGAAGACGACATAATCTAGCGAGACATAAATCTGTCAAGATGAAGGCGCACATGCATTAAATTGGCACGCGACAAATACATGTGAACTTATCTGTTTCAATTTGCATTATATAAATTTTAATTATATTTGCTCCATCACTATGCCAAAGTCATAAACAATCATTACTAAGAGCCTCCATACAAAATTTGTTTATTAATTTGATTATGATGTTCACAAATTTGAACCCAATTGGTTTTCAGTTAGTTCGAATTTGTAATTACAGTAACAATCACTTTGTCATTCCATCAAGCAAGGGACGTAATTTTTTTTGTACTATGTCAAAGAGTCACTTGATTTTTTTCCATTGAAATCTTTTGCTTTTTATTTTTTTCTTGACCAAAGAATTTCTGCTATGCTTTGCATAAACAATGATAACGGATTCTATGATCTCAAAAAGTTTTCCAAACGAGTTAAGGTGGACCCATAACAAAATAAACAAATAAAGATACCACAAAATAGAATAGAACAAAGAAGTTCAGTACAGCAATGTAAATAATATTAGCAAAATTAATGTTTGTAAGGAGCAAAGCGAGATGATTTTAAAAGTAGAAAGAATTAAACTACAACCAAATTTGATTCCAGGTTACCTTCAATCAACTATTTTGAGTGTGTTAGTGAAAAAAAAAAATTAAGAAAAAGGAAATTGAAGGTGGGATATGGCCATTTTGAAAACCTATAGCCGATTTCAAATATGTATGGCCTGACCAGACCACTTGTCTTAGTGCTTATTTTAAAAGTACAAAGAATTAAACTACAACCATGAGATTCCAGATTAGCTACAATGGACTATTTTTGAATGTTTTGGTACAAAAAAAAAAAAATAAAAAAAATAAGTAAAAGTATCTCATTATGGGTAATTTGAATTTGTTTTCTCAATTATCATGGTGTTGGCAGACCACTATACAATACTTTAAATTTTTTTATTGAATTTTGTCAATTTTTTACTTGCGGATTTCTGTTATTTTTTTTTCACCAATTTACAAAATAAAAATGACATAAGCACATATACTATACAATCCGACCTACGCATAGACACATAAAAGATACATAATACTAAATATTTACCCATATAAATGCATATGGTCTGGCCAGACCAGAATATGGGTACCAAAACGTGTATCTGTTTAAGGGTTAATAAAACTAAAACAGCATACACAGCAATGCCATACTAGCACTGGTCTTGTGTCATTGTATTATAGTTGTAGAATAGGACATTCGGCAATTAGATTTACAGATCAGAGAATTTTATTTAGAAGAGTGTAATATTTGTAGTACAAACAATTAAACAAATAGCGGACGTTTTGAAAATCTAAGCAAATTATGTGAATAAATCTAAATAAAGCGTTTAGTATTTAGTATATTTAATACTTTAAAATTTTCAAGTTCTATTTTGTGAGAGTTCAAATTTGTGAGCGTCAACTGTATTGATGATATTTATTTAGATATTTTGGATTGTAACCAAGGTGGCGGAGAATGAAATCAATCTGTGATTGTATCAAAACAAACATACATATTAAATTGTAGTAGATATTATGTATATTCATTTATGTCGCCTGATATATATAGAACTCAAAACACATATATACATATGTGCATATGTGGATACATATGTTTGTGGAATCAGTTTGATGTTTAAAAGGAATGCTACGTGTATCTCTTATTATTTCTTGGAAAATTTTAAATGTTAAATATTCTCAATGAATTGTGGCAGTCAATGAATAAATCATAAAGGATTAATTTCACTTCGACCATGAAATAATGTTATTCCAATTAATTAAGTCTGCCAGGTTTAATAATTTGTTTTCATTGGAATTTCTCTTATGACAATATGAGTATATAAATTGCAATCATATAAGTATATTGTAAATATGATAAAAAACTTCAATTTTCTAAATACTCTATGGGGTGCGTCATCTTTTATATTGGTAAATTAACATTGATTAACTTTGACATTTGTCAACCGATTGACTTTTGTAGACATGTTTTTGAGACGTCAATATAATACAATTTTAACTATGAATCGTTTCACACTTAGCCAATGCGCCGTGATAGGACATCGTCAACATGTCATTCATCAACGATCAAGACATTTCAATGAACTGGTTGAAGGGGTCAGAGAGAGCGTGGCTTAGAATTCAAAAGTGTTGTATCGTCACCGCGCTTATCATTCTGGTGTGAGAGGAACCATTTTGTGGCGCATTTTGTATGATGATTTGCAATTAACACAAATAATGTTGCCCACAGGCCGTCCACGTCGCTTGTAATATGCCCAAAAGTCTGATGTCAAAAAGATGCAACACTAACTGGCCACCCAGATCTCCAGATTTGACCCAGCCTGACTTCTTTTTGTGGGATAATTTGAAAAGCAAAGTATAAAAATCAGTTGTTTACTTATTTCAAAGTTATAAAAAGATATCAAGATGGTGATAAAAGATTTGCTTAACAATAAAAAGGTAGAACCTGTGGTTGATGGATATTTTGAGGAGCTCAACGATTCTCACTTTAAACAAAGTATCAAAGTTGTTAAACATTTCCAAAAAGAGACACTGTATAGTAATAAATGTTGGGTACTTCTGGTAATACCCTCATATATGTTAATGGTGTTGAGATATTTCTCGACTGACTTGGTTTAAGCATGTCAACGCTATAACAGCTACTTCTAAAAGTAAGATGCAAAATTTACGATGGCTTATCCGACGCGGTAGCAATCTCAATCTCGCTGTCAAGGTTAGACTATATACAATAATACTATAATACCATGCGCTTCGTTAAGAACATCCGCGGTGGCCATATTATTATTATTATTTATGACGTATTTACTTACAATTTAAAGAAATTATAAACATAGTCTATTCACAAAGTTGATTAACAAAGGATTTCCAACCGTCTCTATTGCGTCCTAATGCGCAAAGTTCGCTCATAGATTTTCTTGTTTCAGCCGCAACAGTTGGTTTCCACGACAATTTCGGTCTTCCTCTGGACCTCGTCCCTTGAGGGTTCCATTCCAATATGGCATGGGGTATTATCCGAGGCTAATCTTGTGAATACACGAAAGCGTCCTAGTTCGGTGGCAGGGTTGCTGCCTTGTAACGAAGGTAATTTAATGCAAGCAGGCTTCCGAACTTGCCAGCTTTGCTAAGTGTACTGTAATATTTCCTCTACAGTACAGCTAAAGGGGAACAGATATACCGCTGAACACTCGGTCGCCATTGCCTCATTTGTGAAAAACGGGGGACACCACGAGAAGGTTGAGGTTAGCAATTGTGTAGAGAGGTTATAAGAGACACATCATACACCATGAGCGGTGGCCATATGCCCGAAATAATTTTGAAATGTTAGTGCGATGCATTGATCTTTTGAATAAAAAAAATTGTTTGATTAAAATTTAATTTTTTGTGTTACTTTTTACAATTTCAAGTACTATCGGGCTTAAAAAACACCCTTTAGAACGTGGTCAATGGAGACCGTGACTCCGCAGGAACAGAATTACGGTGATGTTCAAAATTAATAATATTTAGTAGATCTGCTTAATATTAGTTCAAAAATTAATCAACTTTATTATTTTCTAATTTTATAACGATTAATAAATCTCAAATCTCTTCTGTAGATTAACACTAAATTTGTTTGACAATAATCAGCATAATTAAAATTTATGCTGAAACACAAATAATTTTCGAAATCTCTTTAGATTTCGAAAATGTTGAAATTGAAATACCTATAAACTAAAGGACAAATCCAAAGGATAAAATGGTTTAAGTCTTCTGATGTTGTTGCTATTTCCAAGAAGATTAATGACAAGCAACATTACAATGGTTGTCGTTGACTCTATTTAGATATTGTTAACTTTACCTTGTGATTTCTTTCTATCTCACTGAGTTGATATATGATATTTATGTTAAAAGATGGGAGAAGTTAATACTATAATGCAATGCTTCAACTTACGTTTAGAAAAGATTTATTTGGAACCATGAACATTGAAATCTCAAATTCAAATCTAAATTTGATTAGATTTTTATAGGTTTGCATAAGTATTTCTTCTGGTAAATCAAAACTAAGAATAATAGTAAAATCATTCCAAATGAAGTTAACAGTTGGATTTATTTATTTATTTATTTGAAATGGCATTGACAAAGTAACTGTCAGCATAAAAACAAAAATAAATGTAACAATTAACACTTAACACTTAAAAATAAGACAAAAATATAAATGGAAGTAACCTTAAACTTAAAATAAATTAATTACAAAAAAAAAAAAAGAGAAACAAACAAGAAATAGGAAAAAAAAAACTTGAAAATAAATAAATAAAGATAATATGAAATATCAGCCTCTGACCCGATGCGGGAAATTTATTTGCAAATAGTAGCGAGCTATGCCCCTACTCACAGCTATGTGTGGTCAGAGACATATGAATTAATAAACTACAATAATGCAGATGGTAAAGGTGACCCAAATCAGCGACATCCAATTCATCCAGCCTGCAGTGTGATCAGGAGTCCCATAGGCAGCGAATGACGATGGTATTAATCGATGATGGCGATATCTCGGGTGAGAGAACGTGATAGAATTTATTATATGACGTGCATAAAACTCGGAAAGGATCGTGTAGGGCATAGTTAGTAGTGCATCTATTCAATGCTAAAGGGACAAAGTTTTTGGTAGGACGACTAGGGACACAAAAGTTTAACTGATTCAATAGCTCAGGAGAATCAATTTCCCCAACTATGAGCTTATGAAGAAAACTAATCCCAAGAGCTATCCTACGATGCACCAAAGATGGAAGACTGATAAGAGGGAGCCTATCAGAAAAAGATGGCAAACGCAAAATTAGGATTCCAGTTTAGGCCACGAAGGGCAAACAGGAAGAATTGTTTCTGTACAGACTCAATTCGAACTTGATTATTTATATATTGCGGTGACCAAATGCAAGATCAATACTCAAGGAGTGGACGCACAAGAGATATAAAAGGAGTCTTTGTGGTATAAGGGTCATTAAATTCAATAGACCATCGTTTAATGAAACCAAAAACACTTTATTTACAATTTTACATAATCAGCGTACTTGAGAACACGAGAATGTGAGATGGAGAAAGGGAGATCATTTACAAAAAGGTTAAACAATTATGGACCTAGATTGCTCCCTTGAGGAACTCCAGAAGTGACAAAGACTGGACCATATGTGAATATCTGAATATAAATTAATGATGAGTTTCCCATATTTTCCAAATCCTGGATTAATCATTTATTCATGTTATGTGTGTCAAAAACAAAAATTCATTGGTGAAAACACAATTATCTGGTACAAAATTAACTAATTTTAAAATATGTAAGCAAAATCGGTTATATTTCTATAAAATAATGAATGAATGAACGAAAAACAAACTCTATTTAACAAACTTACTTTTGCAGTATTGAACAAAAATATAAGTATGAAAAGAAACCTTCGTTTTAATTAGTTAGTTCACTAAAAACTAAAGTTCTGTGTTTCATAGTTTTCTCTTGTTTTGATGCAAAATTTTATTTTCTTTTAATGAAATTTCTCAATTCTCCTTACCCCATTATTTCTTAAACTAAAATGGTGGAGTAGAAGGAAAGTCATGTTTCTTGTAATATTAAATGTAAAATTTGTTTTTGTTTCTCTACTTCAAGTTTGTTTCCAAATAGTAACCATGCAAACACACTCGTTAATGGTATACGTTTTGTATATTTCATAAAAATTGTCTATAGTTCTTCTCTTAGAAAGAATACCAAGTCACTAGTATTCTGTACAATCATATAAATGTTTTATGTAATTGGTTATTTGCAAAAATATAAAAAGAAAATAAAATGAATAAAACTCTCATATTAAGGATTTCAATAAAGAAACAATGAAAACCCAATTTTAATTTCATTAATTTGAATAAAGTCAATTTGAGATTTTTAATATTTATTAACCTTAACTTTTGAAGAACATTTGTACATATTTCCAATAATAATCACTACTCTTTTCCAAGAGAAATTACTTTCAAAAAAACATTGATCGTACAGTTTTGTAGTAAAAAATTAGATAAATTTCAATTTAAGCTCCAATGCGAATTATAAAATTTGTAAACTTTAATCTAAATGGCCTGGATTGATGCACCTAAAAGCAGTAGTAGATTCTGATTCTCTTGCATAATAACTTTCGCAAGACTACAAGAATTGAAGCAGGAAACTCTCCATCATATATCATCCACCATACTTACTAAGCCTTAAACCAACATGGTAACACTATCAGGCATCTACAGCATAGGCAAAGGAATACAACTAAAAAGGCTAATGTTATCCTTTTACATTTCGGGAATAAAGAAAATAAATAAACATTCTTTATCAAAAACGGTTTGTCTTTCAAATAATGAAGATCAATACACTTTTGCATTCCACCAAAAAAATTTCGTAAGACTTTTGCCACTCCAAATCAAGTAAGAAACATGCGTTTCAATCGCATCAAACTCTTCTTCATGGGTCGAAAAACGTTGACCTTGCGCGATTATCAAACTGACACTTTTACCAAAAGAAGTCCTATTGCTTTCTTTAAGACCCATTTTCAGCAAACATAACACTACGGACCTCTAAATAAGCAAAAGATCTGATCGATCATTAAGAATCAGTCGAATTGAGCTTCTTTTCTGGACAAGAGCTCTAGCTTATGGATTAAGGTGTCGAGCAAGTTTATCCATATTATTACGTTTTCTTCTTTCACTAGACCTTTGTGGATATCTTTATACCTAACATACCAAGGAGCACCTGTGATTGTTGTGTGTGTTTTTTTTTTTTTATAGCTTCAATTATAATCGCGCTTGCATTACTACACATTTCGAAACCATAAGTCTAAAATCCAGTAATAACTTGTACTCAAGGCTCAGATCAGATTTACAGTTAATTAGCCAATATAGACTTTCTACTCTTAGTTTCAGGTATTCCTTCTTATCTGCTATATGCTTCCGCCAGCTGAGACGTTTATTCAAGTGAACACCAAGAAGGTTACCTCCTGATTTCAAGGAATTACAGCGCCGTTTAAAGTGAATGGAGTACAAGTCCCAAGACTCAGTGTAAATATAATTTGCTTACAGTTCTGTTCATTTATTTTTATTCCCCAGTTAGATAAATTAGATTTTAAGGGTCAGTAGCAGCTTTATCTGGGCAAGGGGATCGACTGATTACCAGCACTATATAAAATGTATAGAGTTGGCACCAAAAAGTTATACATAAGTTGTTTTTTTTTTTTTACTCTAAAGTAAATAATTATATTTACTCTAAAGTAAACAAGGTATTTAAGTCATGACATGAAGATACACTTAATTATTTTGTCCATGAATGCATATTAGAGGATCTGGCAAAGAAGACTTGAGACTACTTAACTTAATAAATAATCTTCTTCCGATATTTGAGAAAAGAAAAAACATACTTCCAATTTAATTTAAATGAATAGTTTAATGAAAAATTTCTTTTAAAAATTAAATGAATCAAAATAATATTCTACATTAAACTCTTTCTTGTTATAAACTTATAAAATAAATACAATACACTATAAAATATCGTAGTATATACTATAATATGTAAATTATATTGTATACATATATAAAGTGTAAATATAGTAAATATAAATATAAATTTTTAAATTTAAATTTAAATGGATTTTCACAGAAAATCAATAAGAGAAAAAATCAAAAGAAAATTCAAAGAAATAATTGAGGAAATTTTTTTTTTTTCTGTTTACAATTTTCTCATATAAATTAAATTAATTACAATTACATTATTAAATACAATAATAATAATAATAAAATTATGTTGTATAAGTACAAATGACATATAAATTTTTGATTATTTTCATTTGTGAATTGAGCATTTCTTTTTTTTTTTTAATTATTTGGAATTTGTAAATGGAAGATATTTGTTTTTTTAAAAGCAACACAAAAATTTAAATTTATATACTTTTTTTTTTTCTTTATAAATTCGTTTGACAACAAAAAAAAGGATTGAAAGGAACATTAAGAGAGAAAAAACATTTAACTGAGGATGAGGCATTTCTAGTTAGATTTCCTATTTTTATTTTAGAAGAATTGGGAATTTTCTTGTTCTACTTTCTACAAATTTTGTTTTTCATTTCTACTTTGGATTTTTTCTTTTCATAAATAATTTTTAATAAAAATTTTACGCTATTTCACAAAAAAACTTTGCTATTATTTTTATCATTTCTCATCATTTGTATAATTTTTACTACAATAAATTTATACATAAACTACTACTTTTCTCATCATTAATGTCTTCGCTTTGCTTTCCCATATATGTATAAATATTTAATTATCAACATTTGATCTATTATCAATAATAATAATGATCCTTTCAAAAATATATGTATCTCCTTATCCAATTCATTTTCTTATTTTGTTTTCTTTTTTTTTTTTCTTTCATTTTAATATATGAAAAATATAGTCTTTGTTTACTTAGAGCGTTTCTTGTTTATGTGTCTTTGTTTGTTATTCTTCACAATGATGATGATTGATTGATTGAATGTGGATGTAGTTGAGATGAAGGATAAAAGAGAAGAATGCACAATTCAACGAAACTAATATTTATGATTTTTATCATCTAATTTATCCTTATAGAGAAAAAAGACTAAAATTAAATGTTTTTTTTTTTAAATTATAATTAAAATTATTTGACCAAAAACGCAGTCGGAGCAGCCAAGCCAAGCCAGGCAGACACACAGGCATACAACAGCAGGAGTAGAAGTCTTCATGTACCAACAATTAACAGAGATTTTTAAGCAAGAGCAACAATAGATAATGATGATGATGATGTAGGTCTGGTGTTTTGTTGGTTGGTTGTTTATTTAGTTGATGTGTTAATAAAAGCAAAAAAGTTGCAATTATCATAAAGACAACAATTATTTTATGTCTTTGGCCAACTTGCTGCACGCTTAAAGCGTTCATCATCATCAACAACAAATTGAGGCTCATCATTTTGTTGTTGTTGTTGCAGTTGTTGATTATAGTGGTTTTGTTGTTGCAGTTGTTGCCGTAGATGCCTTAAATGGTGGCGGTGGCGTCGGCGGTGGTGGCGATGTTTATTTCAAATGCGTGTTGAGCCTGTACTCGTTGACAATTGCTCAAGACGTGAGCACAATTCTTGAGCAAGACGCAATTGTGTTGCTGCAGCAGCAGCACTGGCGCAGGAAGTGGCAGCAGCAGCGGCAGCAGCAGCAGCAGGTACAGTCACATTAGCTTCTGGATAACTGGTACAGACACCAACCCAACGAGCTTTACTGCAGGCATGCGACTATACAACAAACAAAAAGTGAGAAAAAAACATAAAATTAGTAAATATGTCTCCAATAAACATAGAAAAAATATAAAAGCTCAAATGTAAAAACAAAAGCTTTCTCCAAAGGAAGAGATAGAGAGAGGGAGCTTTTTCATTTACATTATAATCTTAGTTCATATACACACCATTGTAAAGTCACGTTTCCATTGCACACCACATCCACCATCACAGAGTGGACATGGGCGCTCCAAGCTATAACCACCGCATTCACTGCAATCGAGTGAGACATGATCATCAGTCCAGGAGACGCCACATGTAAAACATGAGCCCATATGTTGACGTAACTCCTCAATGGTTAGCATTGTTGATTGATCAACAGCGAATTCCAAAGGACTGCCAACTAGATCTGGCAATGAAGCAGACATGCCAAGGCTGTGACTGTAAAGAGATTGAAAATATACAAAAGAAAATGATTAGATATTTGTTTTTCCAACTAATCATCAATTTATAACAAGAACAACAATAAATTGGGATTATTAACAAAGGGGGGCGTCATTCCGAAATTCAAATGATTATCACAAGAAACCACGACAAATTCATGTGATTGGGAATTTTTTGATTATTTTATGACTTTCGAATTGAATGAAAGTATCATAAATTTCGCTTATCAATTTCTTTAAGAAAACTTGGAATATTTCGTACAGTTACTTATATTAAACTAATTAATTTATTTAAATGTTATGACTTGACACTATCACCACCACCACCACCACCACCACCACCACATCAACATTAGTTAGAGGCGTGTTTCCTTAGTTTATCATCATCATAATCATAATCAGTCAGCCAGTCAAATAGTCAAGTAGAGCATTTATAAATTTAGCTTTCTTTATTATCTTGAAAAAAGAAATATTGTATGCTAAAAATAGTCATAAAGAAAAATTATACATAGTAGTCTCTGCTGCTACTGTTCCACCAATTCATTTCAATTCACTTCAATTGAATTGAAAGATCTACTACGGAAATATACTAGAAATAGCACGACAGAAGCACGACATCAGCGATTTGATAAGAGCGTTTTTAGTCATAAAGGTTCTGGAGAGGTGAAGAATAGAATAAGACTAACTATTGATATAATAAATTTCTCAGGAATTCTAGTTGTTTTTTATTTCCCTTGTTTTTTTCTAAAGAGAATAAAAAGATAAAAAATTATTGCAAAAAAAATTGATTTTTTTTTTTTATTATCAGGAAATGATTTCTTTGAAATTTTTGAAATGAAAGGAAAATTTATATTCATTCTTTTCTTTGACTTTTTGTTAAGTCTATAAATTCAATTGATTGTAAATTTTATAAAAAATATTTTGCATTGTAAAACTGTTTGCATGAATTTAATGAGTGACACCATCAGCAGTAGCAGAAGCTTTTTGCTAAGGAACTCAGTCAGTCAGTTGTATAAATAAATATATTATTTTCCTACCTACCACATAATACATAATCATCATCATTCTGATTAACATTTTATAGAAAGAATGAAAGAAAGAAGACAATTATACGCGAGGTCCAAGTTATTTAAGTCACAAGAGTCAAGAAAAGACAAGTCAAAGTCATTTATACAAGCAAAATAGCAAAAGTCTTGTGATTGTAGTATTGTAGACTTTTGATTTACTATACACCATTCATAGTGACTGACTGTTGACTTGTTTTGGTGAGGAGGTGAATTGTTTAGAAATTACATTATCTACAAAGAAGTGACATTATTCTTGGCACAACAATGTCAATTATAATAAATGCCAACAACTAAAATGTCAGGGAAGACAAGACGCCTGCCTGCCTCTGACTTATGACTAGGAATATCGGAGACAAACACTAGTGCAATTAATAGAATTTTAATGAACAAAATAATATATGTTCAGAATATATATTGTAGAATTTTAACTATTTTTACATACATATAAAAATTTTAAATGAGAATTGCCGGTTTTCATGATTTTCATGTTCTCATGCTCAAAGAGCTAAAAATACATAATTTAAAGTGCTTGAGATATAAATAAAAGTGAATGTTAAGGCAGACGGACAAAGAGACAGATAACCAGACAGGCGGGCAATCAAGTAAAAACAAATATATACATATGTATGTATATAGATAGATAGAGAAACAGTTGGACATACAACCAGATAGACAAGCCTCCGCGTGTATAGTTCTACCATATACTATACTTGTTTTTTTTTTTTTTGTTCTTATGTTCCTATTTATATACATTATCATTGTTGTTGTTCTTATTGTTGTTGTTACAATATATTCCTTATATGTATGTACTTATGTAAAGAAATCTTCTTTTATATACAAAATATGTGGTAGAAGTAGAAGATTTCTTGTTTTTAATTCATTTTATGTACTTTATAAATGCTTAAGATATACATATATATACATATAATGCATGAGATACTTACGCCAAAGGACTGCAGATATCAGCGTATTGTTGAGGACCATGTACACTTGCAAGAGACATTGTTGATTTTTCTGTTGTTGTTGCTGTTGTAGGCACTGCAATTATATTAAAAATAATAAAACAAACATTAATTTTTATTATAAATTCCAAAAGGAAAATTTATTGAAATAGACAAATATAATATTACAACATGAAATCGCATTACAAAGCAACTATTATTTCTGAGTCATGAAAGCGGATTTTTGTATTGCTTAAAACTTGAAATGGCTTCCTTATTAAATTAAAAACATTAAAGAAAATCGGCAAATTACCAAAAAAAAAAAAAAAAAAAGATAATAATAATTAAAACAAATAATTTTAAAAATATTTTGCGGAAAAATTTGCAAGAAAAAAAAATCATGGAAATTAAAAATGCAAATACATATGTATGAAAATAAAAATATTCATTATTATTATTATTTTTTTTTTTTTTAATTTGTATTGTATTTCTCACAATTTCATGCAAATTCCAATTAGCATAAGCAAAAGAAAAAAAATCTATTCAACAATTCAAATGATGTACCAAGTACATATGTGAAAAACCAGCAGCAGTAAAATTCCATTTTAGATTCCCCATCTTCATCATCATCATCAACACTTGTATACCATAAACAAACAAACAAAGTAACAGGTGCAAATGCACTGAATGAATGAAATGAATTTGAATAAACTTTAAGTTACTATAAAAAAAAATACAATAGATAGAAAATTATTTAACACATTTCATTGTATGATGAGTCATGCTTCATAAGTTTTTATTTAACTAATCAATTCTTTTTTTGTTTGTTTATATTTTACAATAAATGGAAAAAATAATAAAATTGCAAATACAAATTGTTTTGAAAAAAAGACGCTTGATTTGTTGCGCAAAGTGATGACTAAAAACGCCGACAAAACTCATTAATAATTTTATTTTTTAACAATAATAAAAAGATATAAAAAAAAAAATGAAGAAAAAAAACTGGAATTCCAAGTAAAACTAATAAAAATATATATGTACATATAGATATTCGAAATCATTGTCTGGTTTTTGAATACTTTGGAGTCATCTTTGTCTGATGATGATGAAGTCTTTTTTTTTTTTTAATTTCTGGGGAATTTAATTGTCTGCGATTTTAGTTTATAAAAAAAAAACGCGCGCAAATTAAAACGCATTAAATAATATTAAAAACAAAACATTACAAACAATTTGGAACGTTTATTTTTGTTTATTTTATTTTAAAATTATCCAGAAATATACAACAAAATAAACAACAAATAAGAAGAATATATGATATTAAAGTGTTAAAAAGTATTTGCGTTTTCAAAGCGATTTTATTGTAAGCGATTTAAAGCAAAGACGCGTTTTTATCACAATCATTTTTATCTTCAATGCCTCTCAAATTGTGCTTCTCAAACTGTGTCAGTTGTTTGTTGTATGAACAATTCTTCCTAAACTATGTAGTAAATAACTTTGTTTCAATTGAGTTTTTGCTTTAAACAAGTTTTTATTTAAACAATTTCTTTTAGGTTGTTTTTTGATACTCGTTTATTGGCGGTCAACAAGAATTTTTTTTTTTGAAGTTTTATAAAATTTTAGTTTCATTTGTTATTTTTGTTGTTTTTTTTTATTTATTTTTTAACAAATTTTTTCATTTTTAAGTACGTATTTTTGTTTATTGAACAAACGAGCTAAAGTCTTCTTCAATGCGCGCGTGTAGAACAAAAATATTGTATATTTAAAGCTAAAAAATTGCTAAAATTAACGATATAATGAAATATCACAAGTTTGTTGACTGTAAAAATGTTGTTGAATTTGCGTTGCGTCAAAAAAAAAAACAAAAAAAAAAAAAAAACAAAATAAAAACAAAAAAATTAATTGGAATTCTTAAAAGAAATTAACACAATCATCAAAGCCAATGACTTGGTTGGAAGGCTGTCGCCCCTTTCCCTTTCTCCATGGACTTTAATTACGCTTAAAATTAATTGTAAATTATCCATGAATTTACTATAGAATAATTACATGATTTCATCATCATTAATAATTTAATTTTAGTTAAATGTCAGTAACTAAATCAATCAGTCATTTGAGGTCAATATGTATACACAACTGAATGATTTGTTAAAAGGTCAAATTGGCTTATTAAATGAACTGCATAAATGAATGATGGATGAAGTGATTTAATGGATGAACAACAACTTAATGAATGATTGAGTAAAAACTTGACGTTTTGAATTGCATTTTTAAATTGCACTTAAACAGCAAAGGCATCAGTAGCACTCAAAAATGTTGCATTCGTCATCAATGTGTTAGCAGTATTTTGTAGTTTCAAAAGTAGTTTTTAAGTAGAAATGTAAATGTTTACCGAAATGGGTATTATTTTGCAATAAGAAAGGCAACCATAATAACAAAAGTAAAGGAAAGTGCGGCAACGGTAGTGTAGCGGCCACCCAAAAGTCAATTGACCTTGACATACAACATGAGTACGTTTATTATGTATATACACAAATGCATGAATAATACAAAACCGAAATGGCATTTACTATTATTGTATATACAATAGGTAAAATGTGGTAAATGTTGGAAGTGAAAGGTAAGCAATAAAATAAGCAGCACCGGCAAAAGTAAACAACTGCATCAGTAGCAAGTAGCAGGAACCGCCTGCTTTAAAGGTGATAAGTTCAAACTAAGCGCCACACACAGCCAAGCCAATGTCGTTTTAGACTACATATATTTTATTTATTGATTTCTTGAATGCCTTAACTTAATCAAAGAGAGAAAATATATTGCAATGAACATAAATAAAAGATTTGAAATGTAAAAGTATTCAAAGAAAAGAATATTTTTTTTGTTGAAGAAAATTTGATGTTCGAATGGAGAAATGGTGTTCGAATGAAAAATAGTACAATGTTCGAAAACAAACTAAAGGTATTCGAATGAAAAATCGAATAAAATACAAATTAAATTCTTATAAAATAGAATAGAATAAAATCTTTAAATGAAAAACAAAAGCATATATCAAATTTGTGATAAAAGAAAATAATTGAAATTTTAACTAATGTAATTTTGTTTCATAATTTATCTTGAAAAAAAAAAATACAATTTTCATATTTTACATCAAAACAAAAGTAATTTGCACAACAAATTAAATGAAATTTTTATCTTTAAAAACTATACAAACTAATTATTTTTAATGATGAAATTCCATACAACAAACGAATGAATAGATGAATCAATGAGTAGATGAATGAGTGAATGCAATTGAGACAAATGTAGAAAATATTAACAAAAAAAAAAAAATTATAAAGAAAAAATAAATCAAACGGAAATGAATAATAAAAAGCTAAAGAGCAGCAACAAATTAAATTACAACAATTTTTGTGAAAAAGTACGACGCAAAATATAATAAAAAAAATACAAATTAAAATGAAATTACAAGCTACAATTGCCATTGAAAGTTCGTGATTTCGACAGACAGAAAGACAGACGACATTCAGTTAGAGAGATGAGAAAAATGCATTTAAAAATGCATGAAAATTATGAAAGGAAAGTTTATGCAATTGACAAAGAAATAAATAAATAAATATTATACAAAATTACATACTTAATTTAAAAAATTAAAATAGAAAATAAAATTTAAAAAATAAATAATAAAAAAAAAAATATGTATAACAAAAATTATAAATAAAAATAATCAAATAATTTTTTTTATAAAAGAAATAAGTAAATGAAAATGAATTTAAAAAATATTAACAATATAAAAAGAAAATATATATAAAAATAAAACTTGGTTTAATACAAATTTTATTAAAAAAAAGTAAAAAATCATATTAAATAAAAATCAAAGTCAATTGTTTTAATTTTATGTTGCAGTCACTCAGTCATTTGGTTATTAAGTATTATTATTGTTGTGATTTTGTGTTTTGGTACAGTCACGCTTGGCATAATTTTCTTTGTTATATGTACGCGATCATTCGTTTGCTTGGTCATTCGTTCATTTTGTTTGGTAGTTTCGTTTATTTATTCATTTTTGTTGAGAAAGTCAGCTGATAATCAACATCATTAACATCATTATCGGTTTATAATGATCATGATTATGATAATCATGCTAGCGAGTCATGCTCATAGTGAGACAGTATAATGTAATTTTTTCATTCAACAAAACAAAATATAATAATAAAAGAAAAATAATTAAAATATTTAAAAATTAACACAAATGAAAACGATAATGACAATGGCACATAATATGAAAATATGTATCTTAATGAAATTTAGTTCATCATCAAAAAGGTCATTTAAAAAAATATAAAATAAAATCAGCTACTTTTACTCATGACTCAACTTTTATTACTACATCAAATCAGATCACTTTGGCGCCACTTATAAAAGACCAAGAGACAGACAGACAGCCAGACAAACAAATGAGTGTGTACATACCATTCATTGTCAGATAGTTAGATAGATAGATACATAGAGGTGGAGGAGATTGCTACAAATCTATTAGCACATTCCTTTTGTTAAATGATTCATCATTTTATATTTTATGAATTTTACACTTCAATTAATTTTTCATTATTAACTATTATTAACTTTTGTTCGAATAGAATGAATGTCAATTGAATGAACTGCAATAAACTGGTTAAGAAATGTGAAAAAGGTGAGCGAGAGAGAGAGGGTTTATTTAAAAAGCATGATACAACATTAAAAGTATGAACAGTCTTCATTGTATAAAACCACTAGATAGAGAGTTTCCTGCACTGCACACCAAATTACAAACCAACCAAGCAACCAACCAGTCAATCTTAGTATGTATTGTATAAATAAAATCTGCTATTAACCGCTTTAGACCAGCTTCAGATAACAACAACTTAACTTGTGTAAGAGATAAAAAAACATGTAGACATTCAAACGTTGTAATAAACATGTATAAAATTATCTTTTAGTTTATTATAATAATAACGTAACATTTACTTAAAGTTAATTGTTTTTTTTTTTTTTTTTTAATTAAAATTCTATAATTGTTATTAATTTTCTTAGATCGCAATAAATTTTGATTGTCAAAGGCACGCGTCATTTAGAAATTATGTAAAATAATTTGATAATAAACTTTGTACATACATATATGGTAATCAAATAATGTAAATGCCATACAAATTTATTTGAATTTATAAAAAAATGATAGTATTTTCATAATAATAAATCTTTGATAAGAGTTCACAACATTGCCCTATGATTCTATGATTGAACATAATTGTTTGTAATTAGACATCTTTATACATATTTATCAGGAGCTTATAACGAAAGAACTTACTTATGGTTTAACAAAATACTACACCCACTAAATGATAAATAAACTATGACGCAAGTCAATTTAGTTAAGAGCAATGTCCATCTTTGTGTCTTACAATCCATTGACTGCCCCCTTTTTCACATATTTCTCTCATGCTATTAGAAAAAAAAATACTGGTCACATATAAATTATGACATTTTAATACTCTTATGGTATGTGTGCGTCTCTGTATTTGTGGGCGTCGTCATAATGCATTTAAAAAGTGTATACATAAGTATGAATATAAAATGTATGTCAAAAACATTTTGTATTGCATACAAAAACTGCACAAACTCAGTAAGCAGCAGCCAACCAAAACAAATTCTCTCGCATGCTATAAATAAGTTAAAGCGATGCTAGTTTGCTTTGGTTTTCTGGTAATGTGGGGGCAAAAGTGAGTTGTGTTTTTTTTTTTTTTCTATTTGAGATTGCAAAATTATGAGATTTTTTGTTTTTTTGTCTGTTTAGTACTATGAATTTATTCAAATTAAATTGACCTTAATTGGTTTTATGTTTTTTTTTTTTTTTTTTTTTTTTTTGTATTATTAAATTCTTTCATCAACTTGGTGAATTTTATAAGAATAAACAGAACACTTTCTGATGATAAAACAAAGACAAAAACACAATATGTTTAAAAAGATAAAAAAGAAAGTGAAATCAAAGAAAAATTCTAAGATTTATAAGAATTTCATTGTTTAACAGCTTATATTTACTTATTCTAATCTCTTCTACTAGTGAGAAATATACATTTATATACCATAATGAGAGATAAATATCCATCTAAATAAGAGTTAAGATTATTTTCTGCGTATCTTGCTTATCTGTTGAGCGACAACAAAATGACCTTTGATAATAAAATTTATCTTGAGGAATAGCCGTTTGATAAATATATTGTAATCAATAATAATATTATATCAATTATGAATATAACTAACTGACAATACTATAATGAATATTAATTTGTATAATTATCATTAGTTTCATTACAAATAAACCTAAACTTCTAAAATCAAAAAAAAAAAAAAAAGAGAAGAGGGAATTAGATACTAAATAATATCATGTAAACACATGATAATAATAATAACAATAATAATAGTCACTTTTAAATGTTACAAAATAATTGGGCGCCATTAAATATGATTATTTTAGTTTTTTTTTTTTTATTTAGAAAAGTGGGCGGCTGATGAGATTTTAATTTATAATGGAACAAAAAAAAAAAAAATTATAGAAAGAAATAACGTGATTTTTATTTAAAAATAACAAAACAAAATATATACAAAACTCATAAAATCATTATTTTAAAATGCGCATTTTATTTTTAATTTTTTCAAATAAACTTGAACTTTTCTACTACTTCAAAATCAAATTAAATCGAATTGAATCAAAACTTGTTGGCCTTTGATTGGTCTTCATTGTTATTGTTTTTATGTTATATGTATTTTGGTTGTTATTTTGTTGCTAAATTGCCTTACGAGTTGCACAATAAAACTATGTTTTTTGTAATATTATTTTTTATTTTAAATCAAAATTAATCATTATTTGATTGTGAATGTTTTTTCTTGTAATTACAACATATAATTTCCGTAAAAATCAAATAAATACTTACAATTATATAAAATGATTTAATTAATCCCAGTTATGGTTACAGACTTTTGTCAGAGTTTTGTTATTGTTTTTTGCTAATTGAAATTAACAAACACAAATTTTATATTGTTTTATTTTATTTTTTAAATTAAAAATCACTAATTTCAAAGCACAAAAAGTTGAAGATGTTTTTATTTTTTCTTTGAATTCTTCTTTTGGTTTAAACCGAAAAAAATTTCGAAACACTGAATAATATTGTGAATTTTTGGTACAGTTGTTAACGACTGTTTTTTTTTTTTTTCTTTCTTTTCTTTTGTTATTAATATTTGTATTTCTTTTTGAAAATTGAAATATTTCTTGATCAGCTTTGCTATGCTGCGATATCACTTGTGGCTTTTTTGCTTAACTTCTTTACTTTCGTAATAAGAGCGCCCAAAGTGGCATACACAACGATTCAACTCAAATGACTGAAATCAGCTCACACAATGGCGTCGCTTTTATAGGCAAAGCACGAGGCAACAACTCGGCAGCAACAACAACATCGAATGAACAAGCAAAGCCAATGCACGAAGCAAGCGTAGGCTACAATGAATGACGACAGAGATGGAGTGACAGAGAAAGAGAGCAAAAAAGCGACGAGCCAGCCACAAGTGAGTAAGTGAATGATGATTGAGAGGTGTACACACACACACACACACACACACGAGTATATCCATGAGCATGCGCGTGTATGCGTGTGGGAGCAATCAGTGCAGCAATCACACGTATGTATATGCGTACAATTATTGAAGAAGAAGAAAAAAACACTTTATTCCACTTGCGAGGGGGCCGGTGAGCGTGAACTTAATTTAAAATGGGTTGCAATCTGAATAAGTTATAGGCTCACCAAGGCAGGCAGGCGCAAGGTGTATGAAGCGAGTGAGCTTGAGTTCAATTTCAGCAGGTACCTTAACTTACAGAAGCAGAGAGAGAGAGAGAGAGAGAGAAAATATGCACGCACTACTAGTATGTATTTAAAGCAACTGCCACAAGAGTACACAAAATGAGAGCACACACTCAAACTGACGATCAAACAACAACAAATTATGTATGTACATTTATTTTGTTTGGTAGTGTTGTGAATTTTAATGATAAGAGTTTTGTTGTATGGTGTCGTTGTTACTGTTGTCTTTGGTGTGTGTTGGTTTAGGTATTATCTTTTTTCAGTTTTTACTTTTGTTTTTCTTTTATTTTTTGTTCATCATTTTATTTAACAGTTACACCAACAACTTCCTCTCAGTGGAGATCACTCACTCAGTTATTCATTCATTCATTCATTTTTTCATTCGTTCGTTCGTCACACGTCACTCTCACTTTAGTGTTTCTTGTTTAAAACACACGAGAGCATTGAATGCGCACGACTACTAACTAAACTTTGTATTATTTGTTTTTAGCCTTAGTATGTAAGTATGTATTTTGATTTGTTAATCTACAACACAATTTATTAGAAATGATAATTTCCAATCGTCTTCTTCTGCCTTTTGCTTATCACACATTGTCAACAGTTATACGCCCTCAGTAGGGGTTTTCCGTTCTACGTTATTTTCTTGATCACAAAACGACGCGTGCTAGTGGGAATCTCCTTGTGATGCTTGGATTTTAGTGTCATTGCTAAAGTGAAACAACGATAGAATAAAATTTACAGATTACAACAAGACAATTTTGTGACAGGTGTCTAATGCAGTTTACTGCATTTAGGTTCATTTAATCTTTATCGTAAAAAGTTAATCTTACAGTTGGAAAAGAAAGTTATTAAATTGTAATGTTTTCTAATTGTGATGAAATTCTCTTTTTATTTAGTTTTTTTATATAAACAGAATTTGACAAGGAATCAACTTGAAGTTCTCTGAGTGAATTTCATAACATTTTTATATCAATGGAAATTTCATAGATACAAACTTACACACATAATTGTGTAAGTATTTGTAAATCATTAAAAAAGGGGGGACTGGCTGGCTGACTTCCTCTTGTTATATTAATTTTATAAAAGATAACAAACAAGTGATGAACTTGATGTGTTAAAGGGCATTGAACTAAATATAAAAGAGAAATAAACATATACATAATTCAAATGCGTAATACATATACATATGATTAAAACATATGCAAGAAGAAACATGCCAAAGATATTTATTATATTTTCAATCATCGGAAGAATACTTCATCTATTGAGACTATCCATGAATCAACCCAATTTTTGGAATTATCATATGAAGTGAAAATCGAAAGAGGCAATGTCTGTTAATTACGATGTGTGGGGTTTCCAAGTAGGTTTAGAACATGTGGACGAAAATCATACTGGAGAATAATGTTGTCGTGGCTACAGTATTGGGCGCTTTTCTCCTTGTGTTCGATTTGAGCAACCCATAATACAAGAGACCAATCTGATCCCAACAAGTATACAACATAGGATTTTTTTTTTCATGAATATACGGCTTGGCTGCCGATGTTGATGCATGGACACGTGGTCCCCATGATTTACTTTTCTTTGGGTTATCATAGTGCATGCATTTTTCATCACCAGTGATTATACAATGCCAAAAATCTTTTCGTTTTTGACTGGCAATAAGTATTTTACATACTCAAAATCTACGTTCTCGGTTTCAGTTCATATGGAAATAAATTTCTTTGATTTTGAATTATTCTCAACATTTTTAATGATGTTAAATTGCTTGCTGAGTCGCTACTAAAGTAAGTGCAAGGGACGAATCTTCCTTCAATAATGATTCCAATTCTATGGCTTCGTAAGTTTTCGGCCTGCCACTACTTTTTTCTTTGTCTTCGACGTCAGACTACACGTTCTTACTTTTCAAACGACTCACGATAACTTTTTTTACTTAAAGCAACCTCACCATATGCTACAAGCTTTCGGTGCACCTCAGCTATATATTTCTTCAAATTAACGAAGTAAATCAAATAATCTATTATCATCAAAATATCTTATTCATTTAGTTTTGTTAAGTTTTTGGATGAAAACAAAGTGTTAATCGGATTAATTAATAATCTCATGGTTAATTCTAAATAAGGCAAAACAATACACTCAAAGTCAAACTCTATTCAATATTATGTACTACAATAACTGACAACTGTCCTTGAGTATGTCTTTCTGATATTTATATCTTTAAAGATTAATTAAAAATGCTCTATTTTAAGATTTTTATTAAAACTGCAGTGTTCAAAAGATTTCGTAATTTTTTCCAATTTAATTAAATCAAACTCAATCACACACTTTGGGTCTTTGCAATATTTTAATTTTTAAATAAAGTCAATCTAGGTTTAATCAATGTTATCCCTTGCATGATTACTTTTTAAACACTCACAGCGATAGCACTTATCGTTTTCTTCTTTTTTCTCTACCGATTCGTTTTATATGATATTTAGATTCTTAAATACATATAAATGTTAAAAAAAAACTTCTTGCTTTTTTCCTATTTTCTACACAATAATGGCAATCTCGTTACAAATATTATTGATTTTCCAATAGGTGCATTTACTTATAAACCCCATCAAATTATTGAGTGTTCTGTCATCTGAGTCAAATAAAATCTCTTCCAAACTTTATGCAATTTTAAATACTTCAGATAAATCATATTAAATATTAAGATTCTACCCCCATTGCTAGAAAAGAAAGTCATTACAATGAATTATTTCAATTTTTATTTATAAACAAATAAAATTTCAATGTTTTATTTTTTTTTTTTTTTTTTTTTTTTTAATTACCCAATACTTGTATCTCAAATAACAATTTCCTTAAACGTAAATCTTTTTTCGTTCATTCACTTTCATGTCATAACCACTTTTTTCAATCAATTCATCCGGCATAGGTAAATGAGCTTTACTCTCCAACTTTAAATAGCTTCAAGGTTTAAAAACAAATGACAGACAGACAACTAACAAAATAACAACGACAAAAGCACGAAAATAAATTATTTTACTTTGTTTTATTTTTTTATTATTTTCAAATAAATACTTATAGTACTTAAAGTATTTGCAAATGATAAAAAGTTAAAAACGCATTTAAGAAAATTTAATTGAACAAAACAAAAATAAAAGGAAAATGAAATAAAAATAAAAATGATGTAAATAAATAAATAAAATAAAATAAATATTTTAAAGTTTATTAGCATTTTTTTCCATTTAAGAGCTGAAGTCTCTATGATTGAACATTAAAATTGACTCTGCAAAAGTTTTCCTATAGTAGTTTATTATTACATACTTCCCGATTGAAAGGCAAAAAAAAACCGAAAACCTTTTTTTAAGCCGCCCACACTCACAACAAAACACAAATACACTCCATACGAGAGCAACTAAATAGAAAAAACAAAAAAAAAAAAAAAAAAAAATTTAAAAGGAAAACAAAGTATAAACAAAAATATGCGAAAACACCTTTCACATTATGTGAGAAGGTGTTTTGCCATTTTAATGTTACGTCACTCACTTTAACATAATCCTTAAAGATGAATAAAAATTTATTGATTAATAAAAAAAATATATATATTTTGTAAATTTATTAGTTATCAGTCTCACTTTCGAAAGTATGTTTCATACTGAGTAAGGCATAGAAGAAAATCTTGATCTTCCCACCCTACGTCAAGGGAATCAAGTTAACTATAATATATTCTCGTATATAAAATCACTCGCTTATTCATTTGTTTTAATAAGTGTAATGTATAATTGGTTACCATTTATATAATCTCTTTCTCTGATCCCAATATACAACACATTTAATCGAAAGCACTTATAATGACTTGAGACTCACTAAAATGATCTTGCCCTAGGCCTACTGGACTCGTGCAGCTACAGCAGAAGTCATCGTTCCCTGTTTGTCTTAATGCATGAACGATGTACGTACTTGCATAGTTTTATTTCTCTAGAACTTTCTCTTTCAAATTTACCCAATAAAATCTTAAGTATCTTACTTGTAATGGTAATGGTTGTAATTAGTTCCAAGGGTATAACTGAATGTACGAGGGCAGTTAGATAAGTCAGTGAGTTTTTGAATAAAAGATATATTTTTCGAGAAAAACAACATTTTTTCTTCTTTTAGCTCGAAATCCCTTTCAAATATACGGGTTTTCACAAGGTCTTCAAAATAGGCGTTTGTTTCAGTGATAACCACTTCATATTTGGAAACAGGAAATTCTGGCAGGGGGGATAAATCTGGAGAATATGCTGCGCAAAAACTCATTTAAATTGCAAATGAAGTGGTCACACGATTGCACTTATTGTCTAGTGTGAGCAATCTCGGTACCCATCGCGCAGATAGCTTGTTCATGTAAAAATGTATATACCCGCTGAGTTGAGATGCCTACAGCCTTAGCCACATTATGTTCTTTCATTTTCCAATTGTCAAAATTAAATTCCATCGATTTTTTCGACGATTTGTGGCAACCTTTACGTTTGGCGTCATTTGTGCTGGTACGGCCACAAGGGATTACAGTCAATCACTTCTTAATGAGCACACGAAACTCTAAAACACATAAACATCTCCTAACTAAGGCTTACAAATATTTGAAGTATAAAAAATGCTCGATTATAATCTACTCACTCCACAATGCTTACACCTTCTTTATTTATATTCTATTTCTGTTAATATTAAATATTATAACCTCTTTTTGTTGTTATTAAATTTGTTTTGCCATTTAAATATTATTTAAAAAAAAAAAAATTGTGTTAATTACTCGTAAATTTCCTTGGTAAAAACCATTTAAAAATGAGATATTCATTTTATATAAAGTATACGCAATGTGTGACCTAAACATAATGAATCACGCAATAAGCATAACAACAAATACAATGTTTTAAGAATTTTTTCAACAAACAAAAAAAAACAAATTAAGTATATAATAATTCTGAGTAAAATAAAAAAATAAAAAACTTCTTTAACTTTATTCAAATTATAAATAAAAAGTTGACCTTAAAGTTATCAATTATTTATGAGGGGGGCAGCAATCGTCTAGACATTTTTAACACTTTACTGCTAGTTTAATGAAATTTCCATCTTCATCTCCATTTTATTCACTTGTACTAAATCTTCTTTTTTATCTTTTCATTAACACAAACATCCGAAAAGTAAATAAGAAATCAACTTTGAGTGTGATATCATGTTAAATTATATTTATTTATTTACTTTTTCTTGTACTAAGATGTGCGTACAATTGTTCAGTTCAGTTCAGTTTTAGATATACAATATTAGATAGACACCTCTTCCTATGGATTTGGATTTCTACAAATGGTTTCGTATTCTTCGAGTGGAATATTCCATTCGAAAACAACGCAATTATAATGAAGTTTTAACAAGTAAATGCAAGCAAACCACTGCCAAATGGAATAAACTGATTTCACAATAATATTATTATTACTATATCATTATTGTTATTCTTTTTGTAATTTTTATTGAGCTCGTAGCTCGTAATATGAGATTTTGCATCTATGGAAAATTACTATAAGAAAAGTAGAGAAACCATATTTTGTTCTAGAACAAATGTAGGAAAAATCCAGAAATTTCTATGGCGATATATTTTCTATAAATCGTTGCTATAATTTTATTTATTTTTTTTTTATAATTTTCTTTTGAAACTACCTTAGACCATAAGCGAATTTTATGGTATTTTAATTTACAGTTACACAATTATTTTACCTCCATTTGGACCGCCTATTATATATAAGTATTTTTTTTTTTTTTAATTTATTTATAATATATTACAGACTATAAACGTAGCCTACTTAAAATGTATGAGGTAGGTCCAGGATATGAGAACTTTTCAATCTCCTGACAGTCTCGTGTTGTTAAGTAGATGTTTAAAGGCTAATTCGTAACCTATCTTTGATTTATAAGTGATTTTGTCTATTTTGTTCCTTATAAAATGTATGTTTGTGAATAACGTAGTTTGTCACGTACCAATGAGCATTGACAAATCTTCAGAGTGTTTTATTTTAATACGTTTGAAGTAATCCGATGTCGAAAGTTGCATGGCACATATCCATACAGCTTTCAGCATCTGTTTGCAGAGGAAAAATCTTGTTTTATAGACTTAATTGCGAGTATGACCCAAGCAGGAAATATATTTTTCTTGTTTTCAGGGCGAGTTACATCTGCTTGGCATTGATGTGGGTTTTCTACGTTAGCCTGCGGTCACGAAGTAGCCCTTAACAGATTTAATCTGTGGGATTTCTGTGCCATTAAGGCTCACTCGTGGGCAGTTACTGCACCTGCAGGTATCACCACATTTATGTCGTTTGTGACGGTCATGCTTGCGATAAATATGGTCCAGAGTATCCTGCGGAACTCCTGCATTCATAGAACGCAAGGTGGATGCTGAGCTTTGTTGCTGCACATGAAAGTAGCGTTTACTAAGATTAGACCTTAGAAGCGTGAAGTATGGTGCAGGAAGCAGTTTAGTGTACATCAAGGAATGTGAAAAAATCACTAGACAGATTTTTTTGACAAAGTTAAAATTTTAAATTCAATTTGCATGAGAAAACCTGAAACTATTATAAATCCTATAAAATTCCAGTCCAAACTACATTTGAGAAGTGTAAATTAAAATTGCATATGATATGTCACCAATTTAAATTCTCTTATCATGTAATCGTAATAAAAAATCACGTGAATAAAAGATTGAGTAACTAAGGAAGAATGTAAATAGGAACCGACGACTGGGTCTAACTGGTTTAAGTGATCTTTCTTTCAATTACTTTAACTAGCAATACAGAGATGATATTAAGTGTGAAAATTTATTCGAATGAAAATGTCGTTGATTCAGTAAACGTTTTAACAAAGGCCTTTCCAGAGAATTAAACTAGATGAATGTTGATATAATAAAGAGTGTTTTTCATAAACTATATTACAAAAGATTGCTTAACAAATAATGATCATGTCACATGGAAAAACTGATGTAAATCGCAGCATCATGAGATTAACGTTGATCGCAATTTTGCATATAATAAATTTTCTCTAATTAGCAAACAATACAAAATTAGAGAAAATTCACACGCGTTGTGGTCATATGCCTTTATTTATTTTGTTTCATTATTTTGAAAAAAAAAAAAAATCACACAAATTTCGTAGGTCGTCCGCCTTTTGCTCTCATCATATTTCATTTAACGGTTTATTATTATTATAATTTCCTTTTCCTTTTTTTTTTTTTTTTGCGCAATCCATTAGCTCGTGTTGCTCAATAAAATAAATAAAGAAAAAAAAAAAAATTGTGTTTATTTATTCAAAAAATATATAAATAAAAAAAAATAAAAATTTAAGTAAAAGAAAAATGCAACTGTCAACATATTTAAAATTATAAAACGTCAGCGTCTGTTGGCATTCGATTTTGGCATCAACATAAAAATAAACATAAATATGTAATTAAGTGAGTACTTTATAGTTGGATAAGCCCGACTAACGATTACCCAGTACACACTCAATCTATTTAGAGTTCAAAGAATGAAAATGATTAAGCAACGTATAAATACTGAGAAGAACTAATCGTAGAAATGATCTTAAGATTCGTAGAAATCAAAATTTTCAAAGAAGTAATCATATTTCATATTCTTAACTCCTATCATCTCTAAGCAACAGACACCGAAGAACATGGCTACTACATTTCAATATTTCATATTGATCATTTTTATTTTATTTTAGTATTTTTTAGCCTCACTCTATGCTATGTTGCATACATACAGTTACCACAATTCATATACCCCATATGTCTGGGTATAGGGAATAATATTGTAAAAGTGCAAAAATTATTTTCCCACAAAGTTTGCTGCCGCATGTCACAAATTTGAAGTTTACTATAATATTTTCGCCTTCATTATTTTAATTTATTTGATTCAATTTTTTTTTTTTTTTTTTTCTTTTTTTATTTACGACCACCTTTTTTAATGTTGCCAAGAGCTTTATAAATATATATACAAAAATGCAAACATGCATACATACTCGTACATATACCTCCTACTTAGTATTGTTTATGTCGGTGGATATGGGTATACAATATATGTATACCTATAAACACATGAAAGAGAGAAAATCTCAAACGTATTTTGAACTCATGATCATAAGACTGGCAAATGTTTACGTTTACGTTTTTATACCCTTCATATAAAGTATCATTTTGCATGGTAAAAAGTTTTTAAGCGCCTTGAAATATGGTAGACATTGGATATATTGTAATATCATAAGTATGTTAATATCAATGATATCATATGAATCAATTTCTTTAACAAAATAACAAATTTCTTGAACTTACTAAACATATTTTTCAATGTCAATTGGACTGACAATATATTAATGAATAAAATTAATTTCTTAATTGGGCATTAAGAAAAGTCTTCAATGCCGGGACAAAGAAGAAAATCTGAAACTAAATTTAGATCTAGACGATGTTTTTTTCACGTGACATGTCATCGCATATATTTGTATACCATATACAATATACTCGCACATATATTTTTATATATAGACGTATATAGAAGATATGTTATGCTTTCTCCACACAAATATTTTGTATTCGTTTCTTTATAGATTGATCTTGTGGCTTAGTGGGGAATACTTTTTGAATGTCAAACGTTAGCAAATTGCGTGTTTTTCTTTTATTTTAGATATGTTTGTCAATTGACAATTCGACATTTCTTCTTGGGATCAACAATCAGTTTAATTTTCAGAATTTTGTATACAAAAAATTGAGTTTTCATTAATGGTTACCTAAAACCTTTAGGTAAGACCGATTTCATTGATTTAAACTTCATTAAAATTTTGATGGCACTAGAGTATGGAGTTTATTTATTGTAGAACGCACCAATGTATTGTAAAAACATATGTGTTTCATTCCGTAAAATTTTCAGTCTTAACATGAAGACTGTCTTATTGATCAAGATTACTTTGGTTTTTGTATAATTCTTCATGCATTGCGTTCATTTTTATAGTAGTCAAACAAAGTGTTTATCGGAAAAATAATTTATAAATACAGTGGATCCTTGCGTAACGAGTTGTGTTTCGCATAACGAGTAAAAAAAAGAGGTGCGAAAATACCCCCATTTTGATATTAATTCACTAGCCCCTTGCTGGCTGATGAATTCAGTAGGCGTTGGTAATGCAATGGAGGACCACTTAGTGAAAAAAAATTGATAGGTATTTAGTGAAAATACTGGTAAACGGTTAGGCAACTGGTGAAACGATTGGTGAACGGTAATGTAGGCGGTGGCTATTGACCACTTCCAATGACTTCGCCATGTTAAATTCACTAGTTAAATACATGTAAAAGGGGATAGAGTTGGAACTAGTGATGTTTCCAAAGTTGAACCAGTGATTCATACTGCAGGGTTATGTTCATACATTTTACTAGACATTAGTTGTATTTTTGACTTACATTTGCAAAGGACATTTACAAAGATACCTCCAAGGAAAAATCAACATGACAACGTTAAGAGATCAAATATAAGTATAGAAATAAAGCATAAAGTCACACAAGGTATGCTTGGCTGATATAGCACTTACATTCAAATGATCTATATTAGCGATTCGGACCATCCTCAACATAAAGGACAATTTTAATGAAATAGAGATTGACAAGACGAGATGTTAAAACATTATTTCTTTTAGGTTTTTTTGTTCCAGATTGTCTCATTCCTAGCTAGAAGAAACGAACAGGAAGATTAAAGTTCCTTAAAATATAAAAAAAAAAAAAAAATCGTTAAATAATATTGACTAATTTTATCGACTGTGATTTCGCTTAACGAGCGATTCGCATTGCCAGTAAATATCTGGAAACTAATTATACTTTTTAAGCAAGGGTCTACTGTATATGAGAATAGTCTTGTATTTCAGAGGAACTAGTATCCCAAAGACAAGTGAAGTTGCCATAAATTCAATTACCAGGATTTCTTCATTATAATTTGCTTCGTAAGATGATTGCTCTATGATGTTCCAATAATATTGACCTCTATTGTATGTGAAAATTTGACGTAACAAAACCAAATACATACTAAAAATTGATCAAAACAACGCCAGTTATTATCCATATATACAAGTTAAATATGTGTATCAAACAATTACGAGTACAGCATACATTAAATTTATTCCATGAACCCATAGAATTTTTTCACTGTCACTTGGCTATTAGATAATAAGAAATCGATTTTTTCTTTTCACCTGTTTGTATCTTGTGTTTTATAAAAATTAAATAGCAAATACAATCTCTGTATTTTTTGTTCAAAATAAAGAATATTATCTAACATGACATTTAGTGACGCAAATATAAGTTTTTTGTCATCATCACTGCTAAGAAAAAAAAAACACAGAAAAAAAATAAAAATATGACTCCAAAAATAAACTCAAAGAAAAAAACAAATAGAATAATAAAGCAAACAACAATCTAGTAAGGAAAATTAAAATTGCAAATTTTCATATAAAAAAAAAGAGGTGAATGAATGAGAGAAAGAGGAGCAGGCAACTTGACATTTTATTAAAATTTATGAGAACTTTTCACTTCTATTTCCGTCATCAGAACAACAACTAAAAATCCTTTAAACATTTAGGTGTGGATATGTTTTTCAAAGTCTATAAATAAATATAGTTAGATAGAAAGATAAATGAATGCATGAATGAATAATTTTACAGACAATTGTTGGATTGCAAAAAATGCATTACTTAACTTAGATTTAAATAGAAATTATGCAAATTAACACACAAAAATGTGTTTTTTTTACTACATATTTATTTTACTATTCAATTTATTTTCATTTAAAAAACTAATAAAAATACAAATTCGGTGACAAACAAAAAAATATACTAAATTAAAATATAAACCCACAAAAAAAAAAACTCATCCTATTTTTAGAAAAAAACAATAAAAAAAAGACGTGTGCTGCTTTTAAAATTAAACTCTTGAAAAGAAAAAATTTGCATAAATAAATTTAGGATATCACAAGAAAAAAAAAACAAAGTGATTGAAAGATACATATACAGAAAGAGAGAGAGAGAGAGAGAGAGAGAGAGAGAGAGAGAGAGAGCCGGCAAATTAAAGGTGTATTGAAGACATGTGAATCTGTTCCTCTATATGTATGTAGTCTGTTTTCTCTACAATTCTTTGCAATTCTTTTGCATACAACAAACAAATCAAACACAAACAACCACCAAACAGATTTTTAATTGATTTCGATTGATTGAAATTTATTATTAATAGAAATTGAAATGAACTCAAAGGAAAAGACAAAGAATTGGGGCGGGTGTCGACTTATTCATTCATACAGATAACATAAGTCGTCATCAGTATTGTTTGTATTGGCCCCTAAACATTTGAATATTGTTCTTGATGATGATGATAGTGATGATGATGGTCATGACGTTGATGGCAGGTTGGTAATCATGATGACAACCAGATCTTTGTTATATTAGTTGACCTTCAATAGTATTAAAATAAACTTTAGATTTAATATATTATTTCCCCTTGATCATACGTTTTAGTCATCTTCACTGAATGGTACTGAGTAGTTGTTATCTCTTTGGCATACTTAGAATAATAACAATAATCATTATGCCACAAAGCACAATTTCAAATGAACGAACGGAATGTTTTGTCATTGATAAAAAGCAAAATAAGCATTACAAGGCACTTGGTCAAGTCAGTGATTTTTGTATATAAAAGGAAGTAAGATATACGTAGTATAACTTTAAACATAAAATTGTAATGATTATTTTAAACATGCATTTAAATTTAGTAGGTTAATTACTTTATAGATTTGTCTACGATTTTTTTTTTTTTTTTTTTTTTGTATCACATTCTTAAATTTTCCATGGTGCTAATCGTTGCTTGGTGATTTATTGTTCAAAACCTCAATAAAGCTTGAAATAATCTTATCAAATTATGTTGTATAAAAGTTCTAAGGTTATTAAATCAGAATAATATTTCTGGTGGCCTACACAAAAAAAAAGGAAATAGAAAAGCTTTGTTTTCTAAATATAGGAACATAAGAACAACATAACAGCATAGGAGATTCCATAAAATCACATGCTGTATGAGGAGTTCATTAGTATTTAAAAATAAATTGGATACAATTTTCTATTAAATTTGTTCCATTTTATCAAATACTTTTCAGACTAAGAACATTGTAATAAACTCCGCGTACAACCAAGAATTTTATAGTGTTCAACTTTTAAAATGTAGACATAACTATCTCGATGTCACTCACATTTTATTGACATCTTTTCCTAATCCTTAATTATAATTTTTTTTTTTTTTTTTGTGCTTGATAGGCTTTCTAAACTTTCTTACTTTTACTTTATAAAGAGGTAGAGTTCTGAAACCTACGTATCAAGCCCTAAAAAGGAAGCCTCCTCTATCGGTCGAAGCTATAAGTCAATTGGAGTTAACGGGTTCGGTTTTATGGGTCAGTTCGAAAGGAGAACCGTGTTGTGAGGAAAAAAAACCACACTGTGGACAGTGATCATTATCAAAAAGACCTGTAGCACTGGAAGATAAGAGACCAACACAACCTTCACTGAGCTACGGTGTCCCAGTACTAGGAGGAAGTCGCATTTCACTATCATCAACAGGTGGAGGACAACATTATTCTGGTGTAACTCTAAAGCATTTTCAACATCCGATGTAATTCATCACGATCAGACTTTTAACGACTACCATCAAGAGTTTCGCTAACAAAAAGGCTATGTCATCCTCGTAGATCATAATATCCTTACGGGGGGAAACGCCTTTATCTGAGGGAATAACGTCCATAATAGCTGAATGCTGTAGTTGGGATGTGCACTCATATCTGTAGCCAACAAATACCGCTTAGAAAGCAGTTCATTACATTGACGAACCGATTAAGCTTTTGCTTCCTGGTGGAGATGGTCAATACTGACCATCTCGAAGCAACCGGTGACTGTTCTGAGAGCGTTATTTTGACTAATTTGGGGACATCTCCCCATTGAGTATTACCAAGGAAAGGAGTCCATACAGGAGCGGCATTATTTAAGACAGAACGTCCAATTGCCTTATATGTGGTGCTTAAAATCTCCTTCTAATTTCTCCAGGAAGTTCCTACCAAGGCCTTAAGCACTAAATTGCTCATTTTCATATGATTGAAGTTATTATCAGCGTGTGTAGAAAATGTGAGGAAGCTGTCAAACGTAACACCAAGAAATTTTGGATGGGTAGTAGTTGGAATCATTAAACCCTCAACAAAAAATGTTCAATTCCATTGTGTGGAAGATGTTGTTTTGAACGGTGAAAGCTTAAGGTTGCGGCTATAGAAGAAATCAGAGATTTACCTGTGCTGTCGGTGTGATCCCTTTTGCTGATTTTTCACTTCTTATATTGGGTGAATGTGACAATTCGAACACATGATTTTTGAATTGATATACCTTTCAATAAGAGGGTTGCCACTCTCTTGCGGCAATTTATTTGTATTTTAATAAAAACATTTTATTCTATGCTCTGATTTTGTACTTTGTTACAATCACTTAATATTTATTGATTCTTCTAAAAAAGAACATAGTACTTACTATAATATATTTATTTAAAGAATATAACAAATTGAAAATCAAATAGTCAAGCACAAAGTCATAAGTATATAGAAATCTTAAGTTGCAGTATCATTTCTCATTCTGTTCTCTTCTATTAAGACTCATCAACTTGAATATTAAATATGTATTAGTATTTAAAGAATATTTTATTGTAAAACATGCGATTTTCTCATTTAAAGAAATTTAATGTAAATAAATTTTTTAATTAATATTTATTTTTAAAAAAAACTTTTGTTATGCCCACAGACTTATTAAACATATTCAAAAAATGTAGCGAATATTTTTCTACAAAATAATCCCAAATGAATTCTCAACAAAGAAACACAATAGAAAGTGTGTGCCTCAGGCATTAGCACAAACTCATTTATTTACTTCTCAATACATATATTTTTGCGAGTCAAGACAAATGAAACAACAATGTTTGAATATCTTTATTTATTTATGTGTATGTCCCTCCCAGTGAGTATTAACTACGTTTTTATGGACATTTCTGGTTCCCTGTAGTATCTGCATACAAGTATGTGTGTCTCCAAGTAAAGCGTCATTGTCGAAGGTCGAAGCAATTGATTAAATAAAATAAAAAAACGAATTCATATAAGAAAAGAAGAAATCTCACTTTAACTAGTTCTGAACGAAATGTATCTTGCTTACCGATACATTCTCAACTCTACTCAATACAATATAATATAGTAATTTATGCTCTTTTGCCACAATGAAAATGTATCTATGACAGACAGGCAGGCAGTCAGGCAGGCAGTTAGCAAGTAACAATGGCTTGAGATACAAAGATATTGCTAGCTAAGTAATACATACGCCATAATAAGTCGGAAGATATTTAGTAAGTAAGTAGTTTTGTTTGGTTATGTCAAGTCGTGTCTTGTTTTAGTTAACAACCAACATCAAACAGCAAAAATTATTGCGCAGCAAATAATGAAACGCAATGTGCAGAGAAGTCAAAACAATTAACGTTAAATTATGGAATATCTTGCTTATGCATTATACGTACTATGTATCTAGATACATAATATACCTACATATATACTCATCATATTAGTATATGATGGCATATATAACATAATAGTATTGTACAAACATGAGGTTGAGGTTCATTTTCCGATTTATTGATTCTTAAGGAGAAAAGTAAATGTAGATACACGTTTTACAAATAAATGCAAATTTACAACAGCAACAACAACATCATCATTGATGAAATTTATATTTGTAGATATGTACATAAATACATTGAGTGTTGACATCGCTGAAATTATTGTATTTGCAGTCCGCAATGACGTCACAAACACTCAGCAGCAGCATCATTCAGCATTCACAACTCGCTTGATTGAGTATCATCAAACGGAGACAAACAAAAGAAATCTAAACTGCATGAAATGAGTATCTTCCGCATGTTAGCGGTGTTTGAGGTTTATTTCTTTGCACTTGTTTTACGCGTCGTTTAGCGTGTGAATGTATTTTGTTTATGAAATTGTTTTGTATCTTTGCTCTACTATACAAATAAAGAATGAATTTCTTTCTGTTTTGTTTTGCGAAGTGGCGGCAATGGACGCATCAATTTCATTTTATTTCGCATACCATTTCATGTGATAATTTTTGCCTATTGACGCAATATCACAGAGAACGATACATTTTAAATATGTTTAGGATTGATTATGAAAAAGTAGTACACATTTCTCTTATACAATATGAAGGTTTTAGCAATCGTTCATTCACTTGAAAAGTTCATTGAGAAAGTTGTCTTCACTTTCTTTCGTTTTTTTTTTTTTTTATTGAAGAAACACATTTTTTTTATTTGAAATTCATTTGCATTTAAAATCATTTGTTCAATATTCTATTGATTTAATTTACTTGATTTTGTATTTAAAAGTTCAATGTTTCAACGATTGTTGATAGCAAACGAAAACAAAATTTTATAAGTTCAAGTTGAGTTTTTCATCAATCGATTTATTGAGGTCACTGACTTATCCACTCATTTCTATTGGTCATACATAACAAGAAACAGATGCATTTTAAAGGAGATAAGAATTTGTTTATTTTTTAAATTTTGTCATCTACTTTCACTAAGAGCATGGGATGATTGACATATCTGGGCATGCACATTCTACTCTTTAACCTCAACTGATGCTTCATCAAAGAATTTCATATTAAACTGAGAGAGGTTTCATGACTTTAGTTACAACAGAGAAGATTGATTCTTATTGTAATTGAACTTCCCTTTCACATTAAACCAACATTATTATTTGAATTATGTACATACATATATCTAGGCAATGTAGAAGTATCATAATTTTATTTTTAAATGAATTTTATCCAATATCATTCAAAATATAAATCTACAATAATAATTGATATTTCTTCTACCAACACTGAACCAATATAAAAATATTATTTATCCCAAATGCAAAAAGGTTTTTGTTTGTTCGCAAACAATTTTAAAAATACTTATAACAAAAAATATTTGTTTATCATTTAAAAATAGACTATAAAGTGAAACAAAATAAATATTTTGAAAACAAAAAATAATATCATATTTTACCTACAAATCGAACAATATCACACATCCTAAGTAGTCATTAACTCTCTATTTTATTTAGACAAAGAAGAGTCGCTTACCTGAAATTAGAAAGAGAGATAAAAATTAGTTCAATTCATAATAGTATTTTGTATGGTGAAACACATTAAACAAACTAAAAGAAATTGGATTGCTTCCATGTTTAACGTGTGAATTTGGCTTTGTATTGTATTGTTCTTTATCTACAATCTGCTTAGTCAAAGATTGAAAAGTAATCTTATTTAATTTTCTATTATTCAATTGGTAAATATATTTTAAAAGGAGCTTATGAAGTCAATATTGAGAGGATGTTGTTGGAAAGTCTAACCAGCAGTTGTTGAAAGCCATGAACTTCAATTGACACAAAGTGGATGACATTTTAAAACTTGATAACTCGATTGAAGGTAAAAGCATCAAAGCTATCGAGTATATTCAAGAGTTTTTGGCAGAAAAAGACCTTGATTAAGAATTGTTAATTGAAATTAGTTTTAATTAGTGCATCCGGCGCACATTGCTTTGGCAAAATGGTTAACACGGTTCACTGCTTTGATTTTGGAAAATGAAACTGGAAAATGAAACTTGAAACTTTACTCAAACACTCTCTCCCCTAAAAGTTTCATCAATCAATTCAGCGGATTCGGAGTCCATAAGGAACAGACAAACAGACACACAGACATAGATTTAATATATCTTTGTTAACGCCGAATCATTAGAGACATGAGAAAGTTTGAATTCACATTGAGAGGTGGACTAAGTCTGATACTTCTGAGACTAAAACCTGCTTACCACGGAATGGGTTATATATATATATATATATCATTGTAAGTTCACCATTTTCAATGAAGTCATAGACATTTAGTTGTAGGATTCTGATGCATAGTTAGAATGAATTCCTAATGTTCTTCTTTTTTCTGGATGTAGAATGAAATAAAACGTTTCGATTCTAACAGAAGTCACAAGATTGTTTCATAGATGTCACATGATAGAACTCCGTGATGGGGTCATAATTCGATCTATGATCTTCGATTATTTAACACATTTGATAAGAAATATTAAGTGTGAAGCATTTACAAATTTATATTTAATAAAACTTGTTAAAAAAAATCAATATAAAAATATGTTAAATGAAATAAAATGTCATGTTTTTTTTTTTATTTCCTTGAAGTACATTTTTGGGTCATTCAATATGGTAGTTTTTTTTTTATTATTTTTATTATAAATGTAATAATAAAAACAGACAGTCAACCAGCAGCTAAGTCAGACGATATTTTATTTATTTTAGTTTGCGTTGAATAAAACCACATTTTTCTTATGAATATCTAATAACAAATTTATTTGAAACAACAAAGTCACATCACGTCAGCAAAATCGACAATGATGATAAAGATAGAAAGATAAAAACAATTGTTCAAATATAAAACAAATAGAAGAAGATAATTATAAAAATACAAAAACAATAAGCAACTAAACAAATTAAAAAAAATATTATGAATACAAAACACATCTTCATAATAAAAATTATTATGGGGAGATATAATGATGAAATTAATTTAATTGCATTTGAAAATAGAAATAATAAAAATCAAATTGGCACAAATAAATCAAAAAAATTAAATAATTAAATATAATTAAATGGGAATCTTGAATATAATGTAACGGCATCAGATGCTACAAATTATATATCACAGTTATTAATATCATCATTAAATGCAAATTCTTATAAAATTCTAATAAAAATTAAAAATTTTCAATTGTTATGCTAATATAATGAGGTTGCATAGCAAATATACCATTCAATTCCAAATAAAATTTTATATAAATTTAATATTTAAACAATAAAAAATCCAACATGAAACGTAATAAAACAAGAAAAACTCGCCACTAGGTCAATTGCCAGTTGTTAGAATTACCAATTCTATTTTAATGTATCAGGACAAGTTTAAGACAAAACCAATTTATCTGTATACAGTTAGTTGTATGTAGTAATAAATAATCTTAAAGATTTACAACAAACAATTAAAATCGGGGCGCTGAACTCACTCAAAGTCGTCTGAGACTTTATTAGGGTGTGGCGCTTTTATGGAATGAAATCTTACAACAAACACAATAGGGAGAAGTCAACGATTTCAAAGTAAAACAAAACAAAGAGAAATACAAACACAAAATTTACTACAAAACTTAATAATAATAATAAATTTAAAAATAGAGACTGCCATAGCAGCGTCAACCTTGTAAACTGATTAGTTTTGTTCAAATTCTTAAAATAAACTTCATTATGTTTTGTTTTGGGTTTGAACATGTCATCATCATCACCACACACGGGAATCACCAAACAAACAAATACAAAAACACCAAAACAAAAAAAATTAACTTGTCTGGTTTCTGATTAAAATAAATAATTTTAATTTTTTTTTTTTTTTTTTTTTTCAAAACTTAATTAGATTTTCCCTGCTCGATAATTCAGTTGAAACATGTAAATGAGTTCGACATAAAATATAAAAGCAAACAAGTTTAAAATACTTTAAAATTTTTTTTTATTAAAATAGTAAGCAGAAATTTATAAATTGTTGTATGCGTCATAAAGCGTTTGATTTGTTTAAAATTCAACAATTTGCCATTCACTCAAGTCAATGAGTGTGTTTTTTAGTCTGAGTCAGTTTAAAATTATTTGAATTCATATATTTTTTTTTTTTTTATTTTTTTTTCAATTTGAGTCAAATTTATTTGACAAATTTCGTGTAGGATTAGTGTAAGTTTTCTGTTTTTATTTTATTTTACTGCTTTATCTCATTATTGTTAATTACACGTGAGTCTGATACAGATTAGTCGTCTGAAAGTTAAGTAGAAACAAAGTAAAAAATTAAAACAATTCAAAGTTTTGTTTTAAGTTTCTATTTGATTTAAGATTTAAAACTAAGCTGTGGCATTTTTAATTTAATACGCATATGTATATCTATAAATTACAGATGTAACCATCAATACCAAAGTTTAAATGGTAATCTTGGTCTACACACTCTAAGATTCATTGCTTACACAAAAAAAACTCTCTAATTTTATCGAATATATAATCAGTTTTTGACTTCAGTAGATATATATAAAAATAATAAAATAGAATACTCTGAGACTGCTTAAAAGGTATACAAACAGTTTAATCTTAGAACAGTAAAAAGAAAATTATATTTGGGTATGCCGAAGTTGTAATACTCTTCACGCAGCTTTTATATATTCTGATTATTATTCTAAGTTCATGTTTTGTAAGGGAGGTACCCCTCCTGGTGGTCCGAGGGTCTTAAAATTTACATGGTTGGTGGATATGGGTCAGATACCTATAGTGTCCAAATTTCAAGTCATAGTAAAAAAAAAAACCAAAAGAGTTTTCTATTAAGAAGATGAATTTGACTCTGGGTTTGTATGGGAGGTACCCCTCCTAGTGGTTATGGGTCAGATACTTATAGTGTCCAAATTCTTAGTTCCATAGTACAGTTTTTCTACTAAGAACATGAATTTGGAAATGGGTTTGTATGGGAGGTAACCCTCCTGGTGGTCCGATTCGGCTAATTGCGACAAATGTATTGTGTATGATAAAAAGAAAACTCTTTAGCTCAAAAACTGAGTGACTACTTTACATATAGACAGACATGGCTAAATAAACTCGACTCGTCGCGCTAATCAATATATTTATTTTATGGTCTCTCGGATGTCTCAATCTGTGTGTTACAAACTTATAATACTATTCACTGCGTGAAGAGTATAAATAGAAAGTATGAGAGTTTGAAAAGTTTTCTCTCTACAATGTTTTTTCATATAAGAATAATTTCTGAGCAAAAATTAATAACAATTTTTTTTTTTTTTGGAATTGCTTTCAATGACTTAATATCTCAAATTGCATAATCTACAATATAAGTAAATGCAATAATAATATAGCAATATATTTTTATTATCTATGAAGGCACATCATTTCATGACAAATACAAATTAAATTACAAACAAATTATTAAGACCTTGTACTTGAAGCTCATTTAGCAAAATACTCAGTACATATATGTGCATTAAAAGATATGAGTTGCAAATGTAGTATAAAGCAAACTCAGGTCTTTTTTTAGAATCTTTAATGAAAAGATATTTAAAGAAAGATTAAGGAAATGCATAAAAGAAGAAATACAGTTGGAAAAGTGTAACAAAAATGTGACGAAAGAGATTCGATACACACACTCATTCCCTTTATTATCTGTATTTTTACCTTCCTTTCTTCGTATTCATTCAACCATACAACCCTCACACCACTTGCTTACTTTTGTCCATTCATTCATTAATTCATTTACTTATTTTGTCAGTATGTAAGTATCTGTAGTATGTACTTATTTCACGTCATCGTCATTTGCATAATGAACGAATGTCAATTGCACGTGATGCAACAGTGCAATGAAATTCTCAAATAAAAGAAAAGAAAACAAAACAACAGAAAACCAAATGCAAAGGCAATGACAATAAATTGAGGGCCGACATTGTTTTGATATCAGGAAACCTTAAAAAATAAGCCGATCCAGAGATTAAAGTAAACACTTACATATCACAAAGTACAATACGTGCAGCAATCGTTCGTCAGACAGAGGGACACATGCAAATATTGTACTTGTGGAATACTTGAAAGTTTCGGTTCGTTTTGGTAATGAAAAGGTCACAATATGTAAAACTTTTCAAAGTTAAGAGCAACTACAAGTAGGCATAGTAAGTACAATAACAAAATCATCATCAAGAACACTTGCATAGCATGTGATAAAATTACCTACTCGTACGAATATAAATAATATCCAGACACGTTTGGGTTGAAGTACTTTGAATAAACTTTCAATAGTCTCCACAATTTATTTGCAATCATATTGTTCAAGTAAACATTGCAAATAGACACAATACAAAGTACTATGTATGTCTTTCAATCATTTACATTCATTGTAAAATATTTTTTATACAATATATTCTATTTAAATAAAAAACCAACCACCTATATAGATTATATCTACTTATTTGTTTTGATATAAATAAATTTTACTTCCATACAAAAGTTTATGTATATCACGCAATATATTGTATTGTATAATCAGATAAGTATAGCATCATTTGCACAAATGTAGTATGTCCACAGGTGCATTCGTAATATTATTTCTTAATGAAGACATTTATTGAATGAATCGTAATGACTCTTTATGCAAATACACACTATGCAAGGAAGTTTATATAAATAACTTCATTAATTGATGATAAGCGGAAGCAGAGTAGTAAAATTGTAAACTTTTTCCGCTTTAATATACATATATAGATAAATATGTATATACGAGTACATTCATGTCAATATTTCCTTGTTAAATAAAAATCTATTTTTGATTAATACAATACATATATATAATATGTATTTTTATAAGAAGTCAATTTATTGTTAATATACTTATAAGAGAAGTAAAGTGAACTAAAGGATTCATATATTGTAGGAATATTTATTATATGAAGAGATATATTTTTATACAGAAATTAAAAATTTATTTAGCAAAACCCATTAAAACTCGATTATGTACTTCAGGGTAGAAAAATGATAGCCGTCTAAACAAAAATTTGTTTTTCACTAAGAATTGCTGAGCAGGTCCTCTAAATTAGAGATGAAACGGATAATTGTTTTTGCTGGATACCGGGTATACGGCCAACATTGTAGCCAGATAGACGGATAGCACTCTGAAAATAGCCAATTGTTGCGTCATACCAGCGAACATTCGTAGGGGGAGAATTCGGAACTTTTCATTCATAAGCCAAGTTACGGCTTCATTGTCTTATAAAAGACTATTAAAAACATACAATGGTGGACAAAAGTATTTCGACAACACATTGTTCTTTAGCGAAAAAAAAAAGGGAAAAGCAAAAACTTATGATAAAAACTGAGAATAACAGCACGATTAAAATGAACACTGCTTTGACGTCGATGACCTTTTGCAAACGCATAGGAATTGATTTTCCCAAATTTTGAATTGTTTCCAATGAAATATCCTTCTAAAGTCCATCGACCTCAAAAGACAAGAGTCGGCAGTATCTCACGAAGCACACAACACGTTCTTGGACTGCTTTCATGAGTTAGCGAATGATGATTGATTTTCAGTCTCACGATCAAGAAAAGAATTCGATTGCAATGGACATTGCTTTTTTTCTGAAGTCAGTGCTTATTGGTCACAATTGTGATCCTTTGGTGGGCAGCTAATACTGTGCAGTAACCAAACTTATCAAAGTTTCCAAGAATTTATTATTCAGCGCCCTGCAACAGCATATACAGCGAAAGACTTTTTTCGAAAGCAGGTCTTGTATACGAGAAGACTAGCGAAAACGTTTGTTGCCTCTTAATGCAGAGAAAATGGTTTTCATTTATCATAATTTGTACGAGTATTAATTTTTATTTATTGTGTAATAAAAAATAATGATTTTATTTGTTATATGGATTAAATAAAGTGCCTCTAAAGCTTAAACGTAGTTATTATTTTAATGAAATTCGAAAACTATACGTGGATGAATTTTTTTTTTTTTGTAACTTTCTAATTCAAACTTAGTAACATTCAAGGATAACAATGCACCTACAGCCATGTCAATTACAGTTTTTCACTTATTATTTGTAGACTAATATAATGTTTATTTGTTTAAGAATTTATTTCTGAAATCGGTTTGGGGATTTTACCATCTTTGATTTCCCAAAATGTTTGCATTTGAGTATTCAGAGAGTTCAGATGCAATCGTGCGAAAACCAATAAATCACTTAATATCCATACGAAAATAATTAATTGTGTCAAGAGTGTCCCTGACATTATTTTATTCACCAGTGAAATCAGTATTTGTGGTATCGCAACCTAACATTAGATCATTTAATCAAAATTGATTGATTAGAGAATTAAAGTAATTGCTTCGAATAATGTAAAGGCAATTTTTTTTAAATAAAATATAAAATAAAATAAAATGCATTAGCGGATTGTAGCTTTAAGGAGGGTCAATGGACCATGCTTAAGTGCAATAAGAATAATAATAATCTTTATATGTATAAGAATAATTAAATCAGATAAAATTAAATAAAATTATGGTTGGATCAATATTTAAGTAAAAGAGGTACGTTTCATTTCTTAATGATCGATAAAGTCATATCATAGTCAAGATGATTTGCGTCTGAACTTGTTAGCAAAGGCTATGAAGTCTAATAAAACAACTCACTCATGAAATTGAAATTTTATGAACGAAATTGAAATTTTGTGAACGAAATTTCTACACTAAATCTTAAGGGTATGTTTACTATCTCAAGTTTTGTATGATTTGGATACAAAAAAAAAAAAAAAAAAAAAAAAAATATACCCCAAATCAAGACTGTTGAATCTATGTATTTGTAAAAGACGCAATCTGTTAGTTAATGAAAACAAATTTGTTTACTGCCGTGCATCTATTTTGTTTATACTATTGTATTGTTGTTGACGACTGTTAACTATGTATTAAGGTTACTAGGTTGTGTCATTTCAATATATACTAAATATTTATGTTTACAAGTAACATTTAGTTTTCACTGGATTTCACTAACAAGGTGCTGTCATGCCCAGCTCAATATAAGTCAATTATTATTGTTATTATTTATTTTTTTACTTTGATATGATAAGACAGACACACCCCTTTAACCACAATCAAACAATATCAAAATAACAAGAATAACAACAAACAACAAATGATGTTATGATGTTAAATTTGGTTGCAGATACGCGATACAATATAGTATAATTATATTTTTATGCGTAATATGAATCTCGGAATATATTATATTTTTCTCATGTTGTTTACGATACTCTAAAGCGTGTTATTTTTTACGCATCACTTAATCAAATATATTTTAAGTCGGTATTTTCTTAATAATATTCAATATCAACAATATATGCTTATTGTGTGTTGTAATTGTGATGATGAGGTTTTTGATGCCACAGCTGATAATAATAATGGTGATGATGAAATATCAATAGAATGTTGATTCAGTTAATGAGCAAGCGAAAAACGGAAATAATTTTCAAGTGTGTAAATTTTGGCACTTAAGATTATTAAACAACTCAATGATAAATAAATATTGATAATATAAGTTCAATGGAATCGTTAGCTTTCATTCCAGTATAAGGCAAGACAACTCTTCTATCAAATAACTTTTGGGTTTTTAGGTAGGTAATATGTACTACATTATCATGGTAAGGGACTCAATTAGATGTAAGGACCTGAATGTAATGCCGTTAATTGCCTAGGCTAATGAAAGGGTCTTCCATGCTGGTAAAGACAAGGCGAACACTGAATTTAAGAGCAGTACATGCCAGGCTATTGAAAGAAGTTATCCCGGTATCAAGCAGCATATCCATTGTAATAAATCATAGTTAAGTTTATCAAATAAATGAAATCTATGCCAAAATGTATGTATATGACATATTTTTATAAATGAGCCAAAAAAATATCGTAAATAAATAAAATAAAGAAGTTACATGCTGATGAAATATAGCAAAGTATTAAATCAGAAATTTAACACAACCTTTACCCCATCAAAATCTGCCTCTCTTCAACCCTCCTCCATTTCTTTTACTCTCCATCTTTGATTTTATTGTTTCATATATGTTTTTGATTTTGTCGATATTGCAATATTTATATTTTTTTCTTTTTGGTTATTAGCTTTTAAAATGTGTGACCAATCGACCAGTTTCTGGAAAAATCAACAAACTTGTTCAATGAGAAGACATACCGACCTCCATTGGTATAAACGCCTACGTGTTACCACGCACAATTCTACAAAAATCATAAAAAGGGAAATCTACTTCTCTTCACTTCACTGTGTCTTATATCGAATTCATGTTTTGTACGTGATAAATGTCAGTCGCGTTGGCTCCAATTCCATTCCCATTGATGAGAGAATTCACCTCAATAGTAGGCAGCAATAACTTGTTACTTACAAAGTAACTTGTTACGCCATGCGCCATGTTAAATGCAGCACGTAAAGACATAAGTTTCTGTTATACACTTCTTTTCTACATACATATGTTTGTATAGTATATACAATATATACTACACACAATAGTTATGTAGTATGGTGCATGTGTCATTGATTGATTTGGTCTTTAAATAAAACAAGGGATTAAACACGTTTCACACATTCAGATGTAAAACAAAGTTCTTGAAACAAAAATATTCAATATAAGGTACGTAATATGATAATATGCGCTTTGAAAGTAAAAACTATTCCACTAAAATTTGCAGGTGAATGTTGAAAAATAACTAAATAAATGACCAAGTTCATAATTTATAACTTTTAATATTTTCCCAATAAATAATTTAATTTATGAATAATCAATCGAAATGCGTAACAAATTTTTGTTAATTTGAAATAAATATTTCTAAATTTCGCTTAAAACTTTTAATAAAAATGTAATCTACTTAATTATATAATTTAGTACTATGAATCATAGAACCGTGTATCGGACACCCCAAATCGTATTAACATGATAAAAAGAAACGATTCTGACTAGTCCGTCCGTTTCTGTGAAAACTTATTTCTTAGTATTTCAGTTATTGAAATAAAAAATTGTAAATGTAAGTCACAGATTATCTGTTGAGTTCCGGGATTAAAAAGAAAGAAACAACCAAAAAGAAAAAAAACTCAGATTCATGCATTTCGTCTTAATATATAATTGTTTTAAATTAGAGCGTCGAAATTTGATATCAATAACAATATCTAAAGATATGAACAATATGTGAATAGCCTCTTATAAGTAGAAGAAAAACTATTTTTCAAGAATTTTTGGAAGGAAAACATTTATGTTTCTGAATATGTTCCATTCAAATTCTACAAAATTATTTAAAAAGATTATAACTTATGTAAGATATCTAAAAATTAGAACTATTTCATATAAAGAAGGGTGTCCCAAAATTTACGCAAAATTTGAATTAAAGTGACACGTTGTGGATACATTTGTTTTTCGACAATCACATGTGGGTTCTCCGAACCCCAAATACGACAATTTTGTCAATTAACAAAGCCATCAAGATGAAAATGTTCTTCATCGCTTAGGATATTCCGACCATATTTTGTATGTATTTTTCGAACTACGTCCGTCAATCTTTCATTATTTTTGAGATAATGATTAACAATAAAGACACGTTGTTCTATCGTTTGACGCCCAATTTTTACTAACCCTAAACTGTCAGCTGTTAAAATTTGTTTTTTTTAGGCTTGGCAGCACTTTGCTGCACAAATGGTAGGTTAGGTTAGGTAGCTGCATCGCTAAACGAGTGATGCCACTTAGACCACAAGATGAGTCCGTTGTGAGCTACAAGGAAGGGGTCTAGCTACCTCCCAACCGAATTAAACCATTCGGAGCTTTTGATGAAGCGAACGAGGTTATTAATGCCTAGTTGATATAAGTTATCTATACTTGTTAGGAAGGGGGAACCCAATAAACGTATTCTCCTTCTGGCCAGAGCTGGACATGAGCAGAAGAGGTGCTGGAATGTCTCCAGTTCCTCTTCATTTCTGCAGCTGCGACAGAAATCATGCGTTAAGACTCCCAGTCTAGTTGCATGGTTTCCTGTTAAACAGTGTCTTGTTAGGGTGCCTATCAGGATTCCTAATTGAGTTCTATCTACCTTAATACAAGACAAGGATAGACGATGATTTAGCTTTGGCCATGTTTGCCTGGTAATTTTGCAGGTAGAAGCACTGCACAAATGGTTACAAATTCAAATCTTACGTTAATTCTGGGAAACCCTTTACATTAGTTACATGTATAAACATTTATGAAATCGAACTTAATGTTTTATAATTTTTTTAAATTTCATGAATTACTAGTCCGCCACTAGGGAATGATAAAATGAATGATATGCAAAATTTGATCCACCAATTTATACTTTTCCGATCCGATCCTCACCAAATCGGAACACTCTCCAGACTATATAAGACTATATTAGTTTCCCTAAACATTTCATCATAATCGGTTCAACGGTTTCAGAGTCCATAGCCAACTGTCATACATACATAGTCCCAATTGTATATATTATACATAGAATTTTCTTATTTGAAAGAATAAATGTAATTTTTAGTTTAAAGATCGAATTTAAATTTAAAAAATACAACGCTCCATTTTCTTTCACTATCAAATTTTGCACAGATTCAAAACGTGACTATCGTAAACCTCATAAATCTATTAAAAATAGAAAATTTTTATAAAAATGGAAAAAAAAAAATGAAATATGTACAAATGTTTCCAATTATATATTCATAAATAAAATACGTAGTATAATAAAATCCCAACGTAATAAAAATTAACAGGGAAGATCCAAAGAAAAGTAGAAAAAAAAAAACCAATAAATTTCACAATTGATCTATCGCTTCTGAGAGACAGACGACATCAAAGTTCCCATATTCAGGCATTATCTAATCAATGTAGGAAATAACATTAATTATAATAGTAGCGACATTCTGAGAAACGAGAACGAAACCGAGAACAATGCACCAAGACATGAAGGAAACGAAACGAAATGAAAAAAAAATTGATTAAGATTGTTGAAATGAAATTATTATACTGGAAAGAAAAATTAACATAGTACTACGAATTTAATTTATACTTCAAATTGGTCTTATGCGGTTAAATGCAATTTTTTATTTACATATATGTAATACAATAATTCTAAAGTATCATACAGTACATTAAAAGCTCCCTAGAAAAGGTTGAATCGGTGAAATGTGTAAAGGGCGCACGTCATCAATGTAATAATTGAAATGCGACATATGTAAACTTATGAAGCGATTTGCGTCTAAGTCAAATAAATAAATATGTAAGTATATTCATTTATACAAATAGAAAACAAGGCAATCTATAGAAGTAGTATATTATTTACTTCTTCACGCCACATTTTACCAGTTCAAACCGATTGCGACCAATTTCAATAGAAGAAAACAAAAAGAGAATAAAAAGAAAGAGTGCATGAGTTTGACTGTAGTACGGGTATAAGTGAGAGATTGAAAAAGACTGACTCGACTCAAATTTACAAACGAACGAAACGACTGACAGATCCATTAAACGACGTTCGTTCATATCATTCAACTATTAGTATACTTAATATGTACTATATAAGAAATATGTACAACACACTTAAATAAGTACAATATAACGACAATAGTTTTCATCTTCATTCATCAGAGACTCAAAGTTGTAAATTAATAAAAAATAATTAACGTGCGACTAAAAACAAATAGATTCGATAAATAGAAAAAAATAAATAAATATGAACTGTGTTTCAATGAAACAAAGGGAAGGAATAAAGGGCATTTACTAGAATTCTACCTACTATAGAATAACTGACAACATCATTACATTATTATATTTGACAATTGCCTCATAGTTGTTTTGTTAACCAATTGACAACTCTTTTTGTTTCAGATCATATTTCAACTACACGCGCTAATCAAATCATGAACAACTGACGACACAAAAAAAGATATATAGAATGTATATAGATATACGTATAATGTACTATGTATAAGAAATTAACACTTTTTTAATACAAATCTGTCATCTGTTGTATTTTGTCTTGGAATAAATAAGCAAAAGCCAAAAGACAAAATGAGACTTTTATAAAAAAAATATTACCTAAAACTAAATAGGATCATGTTCATGTTCCGATTGAACAAGACTAAACATCTCAAATGACTCGGATGATTTTTTATTTTTTCATCATCACGACTTAGTATAGTAGCAACAAAATTATTTGAAAGACTTAAAGTGAAAAAAGAAACTGAAAAAGAAGGCAGACAATAGAGCAATGTCAAATGGATAATGTTCTGTAATTTAAAGATTACTGCATATTTTCATAAGAAATATAAAAAAAAAGTATATATACAAGCGATAAGTTTAAGATTTGCTTTAAGATATTTAAAACAAGTAATGGTGGACATGACTATGAGATACCCTGTTCCATATAATCACTTTGAAGCTTATTTTCTAATGAAATGATTAAGTAATGTAAATAACGTAGTTATAATTTCAAGAAACATAATTTCTAGCAATATACACAAAAGTTTTATCAGTTTTGATAATAACTATTTTTATTAGAGGGCATTAGATTGGGAACTGTGGAAGGGTTGAAGGAAAGTCATAAGAGTAATAAATACTAACATATGAAGAATGTGGAATTTACAACTTGAATACTTGATTTTCCCTGAACTAACAGAGTTTACATATGAAAAATCAAGTATAAATCTTTCAAAGTTTTCTTGGACAGAATTTATACATTTTGTAGAGTGTTATTTCTGACTTTTAAATTCTTCAAAGCAATCGGGAGATAAAATGAAGTCTCATGAAGATGATGACAAGTAGTGATGGAAAAAAAATGAATTAATTGATTGATTAGAGTTAATCGTTTACAATTTAACCGATTAATTGGTTAATGAATAAGCGAAAACAGCTCCTCCGCCTATCAACCAATGAAAATTAACGATTACATTTAAATTTTTCAACGATTATTTTTAATTTTTTGAACAAAAAACGTGCCTCTTGTGAATTTTCGACTAACCGAATCGAATTAACCGATGTAGTCGATTAATCGAAAAATTTTCTATAAATATTTATTGTAATTTCCAACGAATTAATAGTGTCATCATTAGTGAAATTAAATATTGTACACCTCAGGAAGGGAAAAGTTGGAATAATTTTAGAAGATCGACAGTAGAGTTGATGAACTGGATGCTGAAGACGAAAGTGTTATCACTTAATATCTCAAAATGACAATAATTATATCCATAATCTCCGAATGATATTCAAAATACAAAAATTATATTGCTGGACTCATTTTAAAACGACATTTTTATATAATTTTACAATAATAAGGTTCATTCAAGACTTAAGTCTTCTTTTAATCTAAAATTTTTGTTAAGTGTAAATTTTAAAAATGATAAAGAAAATCACAAAAGACTTTGTTTTATCAACATTTTATGTTTATTTATTTATTCGTAGAATTGTCGTCGCTTGGCGCGTTCTTTGCCATAATCGTGCTGGGTCTTTCTTCTTGTTGCCACCTCTAAAGGCATTTTTTCATATAATTTTGTCATCTTTCCATTAGTGCATAGACCAGAGTTTCTTAAATTATGGTCTACAACAAACTTAGTGCTTCTTCGAACTATTCGAAACTCTGCTATAGTCAAAACACAGTCACAGGCAGGGCTAGAAGTATTCTACTGTACTTAGTAACTACATCACCAAAATGATCATAATCGTCGTTGTGTGGCAAAGCATAATCAGCAAATTTGTTATATTTATTCATAATACTATGTATATTTGTTTGAGTTGTGTGACTGTCGAGCGTGTGATCTTGGCGTCAGCGGCATCATTTCAATCAAAATAAAGATAGCAAAAAAAAAAAAAAAAATTATATCAGAAACGAAAAAACACTGCGCGTGGCTTAAAGTTGTTTGCCATTAAAAAATAATAGTACAATAAGAAAAAATAAAAGAAGTGTTTATATTACGATTTCTTTTATTTTTAATTGGTTCCTCATATGTGTGTCGCGTCGCCTCTGTGAAATTTAAAACGCATGCGATTTATTTTTGTTTCTTGGCTTTCTTCTTTTTATTTTCTGCTTACAATGGCGCTATTTTCGATCCAAGGAACAACACAACACAACACACAACACAAAATATTGACAATCTGCGTCGCAGTTAATTGCAATTTTAACGTTTATTAACCAATTCTTTTTTATTTTTGTAAATTTTTAAGATAAAAGGGAAAATAAGAGTAAATATTTGCTTCATATCGATCGTTTACGTCAATCCATTGACAATAATTCTTTGTTTGTTTTTTAACAAAACACGAAGAAAATTTAATATTTAAAAAAAAAAAATGTATTTACTTTAGAGAAAACGAACGCCACCAAGACACAACTTCTTCATCATAAACACACTATTGAACAAATAAACTCCTTCAGAACAATTTGAAAAAACAAAACAAGAATATTAAGAGTTGTTTTAAAAATAAATAAACAAATAAATAATATTTAACTTTATTTAGAAGTTTTGTTTGAAAAGCTGTGATACTACATAATTGTTGCTAAAATTAAACTACAATGTTTACCATATCTAACATCTAAAAAGAGTTCAGTTTAACAAAAGAGAATGTATGATAGATTAAAGTTTAAATATTAAATACAATAGGAATTGCAAGAAGGAAAGATAATTTCTTTACTTTCACCAAAACCAAAACACTTACTTGTACTATACCTACATATGTACTTACATACTTTTACTTTGAATTGTTGTTAATATACCCAGCGGAATGAGAGCTTTCTTGTGTTCTTAAACTAATTATGTATTAGGTCAAGGGTATGTTACGAAAAACCACTTCTCTCAGCTACACAATCACTAGAAGAGCAAAAGTACGGAGGAGAGACTATTACTACAGAATTCATATCATAATTAGCTCACGTGTAACAATTCATACAATAAAAACTCATATTTAGTCAAATAAAAGATAACAATATGGAAGATGACGAAATATTTTAGAGCTTCGCGGTTTCTTTGCCAAATGGCTGCGATAAGACACCTAACTTGTGACAATCATCATGATTCTCTTCACTGGAATGTCTCCAAAGGGACTGTTAAAGTTAAGCAACTCGGTAATATTTTGGTGGCATTGTTTTTATTCATTGCTTATGCCACCAGATAATTTTTAAATTAATCATCATCATATTTGACGATGATTATACAAAAACCAAATTAATGATGAAGATGATGACGACCGCTATAATGATGATGATTGATTGATGACTATTGACCACACACACTCAGCTTTTCTAGCATGTTTATATATATTAATGGTTATGGTAAATGAGAAGTCCTTACTCTACTGGCTATGTGATTGTATAAGAAGAGAGAGAAGCCAGCAGCAGTTTCCTCAAAGTGCATTAATTTTTGTATTCATGACATTGTAAATATGAATATGTACTTCAGCGTTCCCAGATTTTATTTCGGAAAAAAAGCGATTTCTAAACCTTTTGAGTAAAAAAGTGGACTAGTTAAAGAACTTTGCACAGATCCAGATTAAATTGGATTAATAATACTGATTTCATTAAATTTACGGAGCATCTATTTCTGGCATCCGTGCATTACCAATATATTTCAAATGCGTTTGAGAAAGCATTTTTATGTTGAGACACTTAATATGAAAGAAACCAGTTTAAACATATTCTTGGTATCATTTTTTGGAAACTGTTTGAAGATCTGGTGCCATTTCTGTGCAGTGGTATATTCACAATTTCCCACTACTACGTCCAAAAATGATTTCAAAAAATTAAATTCTTCAACTAAGTTATCTACTAAAACATCGCCTGTCAAGTTTAATAAAAATACAGCATTCTCAACCCTTTTAAAACTAACTTCATTTTCAGGTTTATAAATTCTATCTAGTTTAGTGAAAATATTTTCATCAGAAAATGTATAACGTTTGTGTATACATTTTTGAAGTCTTCGATGGATTTAGTCTTTTCAGATTCAACCAATTTATTTAAAAACTGTTTCGTCTGGTAGCCGAAAAAATAATCCTTTTGCCTTTGAGTCAATTTTGAGCGTAATGACTCATACATTTCTCTGAGATTCTTTCATTAATGTATCAAAAGCACTCATCACTCATCAATATATACGTTAACGGGACACTTGGCAAAGCTGATATATTTCCTCTTTCCGACAAAATTCATTGAAAATTTCCTTCCCCTATAGTTTGAATAAGTATTATAGTAAAGTATCTACACATATGTAGTATTTTTTTGTATCTTTAAGCTAGCCAAATAATAAAGTTTCCAAAAACAAAATGCAAAATAGAGAAAACTTGGTGGAACATTTCAGAACTGAACTTCGAAAACAAAGAAAAGTAAATGAAATTTTGCAGTTTGCATCATATGGTATATGGTACAATGGTTGTGGATCAGGGACCCTGTCTCAAATCATCTGTATATAAATACAAAATTATGGAAATGTATTGCATTACAACATCATAACGATAGGTGATAATACTATAATACAATTAACAACACTAGTGTTAAGTGAATAAGAAAGCAAAGATTTGAAATGGTTGACATTTCTATTATTTCAGTGCTTCCTCTTATTTATTAACATTTATTTGTTTTTCTTATTCAAACGTCTTTTCTTCCTCACGCGGTTTTTATTTGAAATGACAAAAGAATTAGATAAAATGGCACATCATCATCACCTGCCGACTTTAAACAAATATTTGTCTTTTCATTTAAATATAAGTGTACTACATGCATTTTATATCTTATACATACATACATACATTAATTATATAAACGTAAGCAAATAAATAAATAATGTATTATATACCTGCATAATTATTTACAATCAATTTGCCTAACAAAAAAAAAAAAAAAAAAAGCAAAAGTAAGTCAACACCACAAAGTCACATGATATTCTCGTGTGTTAACATTAAGTACAAAAGATATATGTACATACATATGGTAGAAGAATACTATATACAAATAGATAATGTATAATTTGCAAAAGTAGAATGAAATAGCAAAATTCAGTAAATATACACGTAATATGACCAAAAAATAAAAGCAAAAAGAAAATGTTATTATACAAACATTTTGATAAAAATCAAACAGGTGGATTTGCATGTCGCTTGTGCAAATGAATTTTAGAGACGCAACAAAGGCATTAATACTTAGTATCTTTTAGACTAATGACAAAACAAATAGGAGGAGATTGTTCTACAACGTACTACTTAGTATGACTTACTTACAAATTTATATAAATACTTACTGCAGATGTACATACATATGTACATCATAATTTTGCTAATGAAAAAAGAGACAAATTTCAAGAATTAAAGGGATTTTATAAAAATTCTACATTTAATCTTTTTCACACCAACTCTATGTTTCTGGAAAGTATTTTGTCTATATTTTTCTGACTAAAAGTAGCAATTCTTTCAAAGAAAATTGAATAAATTAAATTGATGTAGTAGTATTTCTAAGAAATAAGATTTGGGTACCAGCAAAAAGATCATTTGCAATTATTTTTCTATATATTTTTATACTTATATTGCCCAACTTTTAATGGCTTCCATAAGAAGATCTAATTTTATCTGCAAAATGACAAGATTTATTGTTTTCAGATTTCATTCAAATCTATTGTTATACATATCACGCAAGATATGTATCTAGAGATCATAATAAGTGGAAGTTTGAAGGAGTAAAGATCAGATGTCCACATTAGGTAATGTTTTTCATTCAAGTATACAATAATTTTAGAATGTGGTCAAGCTTTAAACTTCGTTTATTGTCATGATAGAATTATTATTGACATTCTAAGATAGAATAGATTCATCCTTCAACGCCTTGTGCATATGGTTATGGTTTTTTATACAAGCCCAGTGAGTTTAACAACTCTAATTGTAGAAGGTAGATTGAATCTTACACTCTTCTTTTTTGATCCTAAAAATGTTCTATAACTTGAATTATCAAATCAAAAATGAGTGAATACATTTTGTGTCATTAATTCAAGAACATTGTTGTGTTTAATTTAGTATTACCTTCGGGTACGACTAGAGGATTTTTCTGGAACCACGGTGGAGCCATCATGGCTAATAGGGACGGTCCTTTATAAGACTTCAATTCGGTAGCTGTTGATATAACTCCAAGGTAACGTTCATTAACTTAGCAAAGTGGAGTTAGGGTTTCATGGTAGGTATTTACTTTAAACTACTTGATGAGCTTAGGGGAATACCCCCTATCGAGTATATGTATTCTCAATCGGTGAATTACTTTGTTCAAAAAAAGAAAAAGAAAAAAAACAATGACAAAGACAAAGACTAACATTGAATTGATTATAAAGCATCATTTGAACAACAAATGCTTCTTTTTTTTGACTCTTTTTTGCTGTGTGAATGAAGTAACCTTCTAAATCTTCACTTATAAAAATGTTAAGAAATAAACGCTAATTCGCAACACGTGTTTCAAGTATCAATTAATTTACTTAATTTTATTTTGTTGTAACACGCAAAAATTTTATCAAATCGTGACGTATCTATTACTTTAGTAACATCAACAGTATATATGTATGTAATATACTTTGCACACGCGTTACTTCATCTTATATTGTAAATGAAAAAACAAAAAGAAAATATATCAAATAAATAATACAAAAAAAAAAGTCTTGTAGTGACAAATACAAACAATAATAATTTACGTAAAAAACAGATCAATGATTTGGGTTGATGAACCGTTAAAATACCTTTCACTCGCCAGCTAAAGAATTTGTTCATAAAGAAATTCAAAACTTTAAATATTGCAAAACAAAATCAAATTGCTACATAAATATTAGACCAATAAGGCAATGCACAGTTTAAGAACTGATGTTGGTTTAGTTTTCCTATGGAAACTACTTCTTTCAGTAATCAAGAAACTCTGGTTTTGAAATGTGATCCATGTGATCCGTGATTCAGTTCTATAACTTAACAACTGAATTACTAATTCGCATAGAATAAAAACACGTGGGAAGACACTCATGGCTCAATTTGTTTTCCTTTGAAGTACGGTTCCATGGATTACAAACATCACGACAAAGTAACGTAAAAGAAGTGGCAATAACAAGAAAAATCAATATTTAGACTTATAAACAATTGCCCGCTCTTATGTGGGCTTATCTTATTGCCAAAAAATTACATTCAATTTGTGAATATCGCTTAAAATCTTCTCCTTCTTTCTCACTTGATATTATTTCCAAAAATTATTATTCACCAACTCACGACTACACGTGATCAAGTTGATAAATGGCTACAATTCAAACAGAAAGAAAAACGTGATAATCTCCATTTTTAATGTTTGTTTAATTTGTTGACAAATTCTTTTTATTATTGATGATGCCGCTGCTATTGCTGCCTGTTGAAAATGCCTTGTTTTATTTATTTATTAAAAAAAAAAAAAAAAAACACAAAATTAATGATATATACAAACAATTACACACTTAGATGAATTGTAGTTCACACCAATTTGTTAGGTTCTTGAGGGTGTTTCTATCTGTTTTCAATTCAATTTAATATTTTCCTTTTTTTAGGGTTCCGTACCCATAGGGAGCTAACGGTACCCTATTACTAAGCTTACAATGTCCGTCCGTCCGCCCGTCTCCTGCTCTATCTCATGAACCGTAATAGGCAGAGAGTTGAAATTTTCACAGAGTGTGTAATTCACTTGTGTGTAGAACGACAAATACTAAAAATACACATTTTTAGAAGCATTGGTCTTCAATTTACCTTTTGTTTAAAAAATTTTTGTTTTTTGTAGTATACTTTTAAGCTGTAATTGTAGTATACTTTTAGGCTGTTAAATATCCACATAATTTAATATTTTAAGCAAAAAATTTTGTATGATGGTACGGAACCCTCAGTGTGCGAGTCCGACTCACACTTGGCTGATTTTTTTTTTTTTATTACAAAACTTGTACTTATAATTCAAATTAATGTTAATTTAATCAATTTAAAATATATTCGCGCAGAAAACAAATTTAACAAAAAACATAATTGTTGTAAAATGAAAATAAATAAAATAAAATAAAAATATATAATATGATATAAATTAATAAAATTCCAAATGAAATATTCAATTGAATTGGGAAAATTACAAATTAATATTGACATAATAAATTAAAGATTGGATAAATGTGTGAAAAGCAATTTAAAGCATCAGTTACTACTTGGAGTACTGCAAATCATAACAATTATCATGTTTAGAGTAAACAATCAGTTATGAACTTGTGTCACAAAGGAATTGCAAAGAAAGTAACACTTCAATGAAGTTTAAAAATATGTAGTCCTATTAAATATTTAATATGTGGATAAGTCAAAAGAGTTGTAGAAATACTCGTACATATATTGAGTAAATGTGATTATGTACTTGACGCCGGAACTAAAATAGGTTAACAACTTCAATAAAGAAAAGAGATGATTGGAAGCAGCGTACATAGAAGGTATGTACCACTAAAAGAAAAACAATCCGTAGAGCGGTGGCGGCGCTTCAACTAAGTTCGTCAACAATCGATCACGCTTAGCTGGGTACCTTGCCTTAGTTTTTAGGAGTCGAATTGTTGCGGAAGAGTGTGCTTGCTACAAATCGAAATGGACTTCCGAGATCCTGCTTCGGATTCGGTTCATACTGGGACTCTTAACGGGACACTGCGCCATTGACTAATGGCTCAAAGGGGAATACTTTCTTCGAGGATTTCGGCAGTTTGTTAATGTTTCTACCCTTGTGAAATGACTCTATTCTTTGATTCTTCATATTCGTTCCAGAAGCGTAGGGTGACTTTTCAACCAACTGTCAAATAATCTTTGTTTATTAGTATGTTTCGAACTTGCCAACTAAACTGGCTTCAAAGTATTGCAAAACTTATTTCTTGAACTTTAGACAATCTTTTTTTAATTTTTATTCATTTCAAACTAGTCACAAACACTTGACTTTGATGTTTGTAACATAAGCAATATCAATGAGAATTGATCTAGCAATCATCCATTGGTCCACTTCGAAGCAGTTTTTAAGGTTTTGGGGGAAGGTCCCTTGGTTAAAGGAACAGTCCCTGGGATTTCAAGTAGATCCAACTGAACTATAACTAAAAACATTTATATAATGATATACTAAATATGTATAAATAATTCTTCGAATTTTCAGTTTTCATATAAAAAAAAATTTACATTATCAATATTTTTAAATACTTTTCTTGTATGTGAAAGGTATCGAAACTTTATTAGAACCTAACTAAATTTTCTATCTTATACTACATAGTATAATGAATATTTCACACATGCCCAACCTTATCATCATGTAAAGAATATTAAAGTCATTTCAGACGTAAATCGTCGTATAATGATTAAGTTGTAAATATTCTAGTAATGACCTCTGTTAATATGCCGGCATATATGCACATATAATTATGATGAAACTCAGTCAAGTCTGTTAACAAACCATTATTTGTTGTCTATCACTAAGCACAATTCAAATACTGTAATAATAAATAAAAAATAAAAAAAAACCCTCAGGTTCTCTAATGGAACTTAGTAGTAAATCAAAAATAAATAGCAATATAAAATGATTAAATGTATTCATTTTTTCTACTTTCTTAAAAAATTACAATATGTAAACAAAACTAAGTATTATAAAGTAATAAACAAAAAGCTGATGCAAGAGTGACTTAAAAAATTTCCAGACGCGACATTTCGTGTCAATAAAATAAATAAACACAGAAAAACAAATTTATACGTAAGAAGAATATAAAAAATTCTCACGCATTCATGGGGCACCGATTTTGTTAGTTTCAACATTAGTTTTATTCCGATCCAATGTTTTAAAATAAAATATTTTGTGTTTAAAAATTAAAAACAAAAAAAAAAAAATATTATTTAATTATAGTCACAACAACATTATTTTTATAAATAAACTTTACTTGGTATTGTGAAATTTTGATTTAATTTATAAGAAGCGATAACTTATCGGTTTCTAATCTCAAAAAAAATTGTAAGGGGCGCATGTTTAATCTATTTATGAATATGGGCATCAAGTATGGACAATACCTTGATTTAAAGACTGTTCAAGTAAAAAGATAAGAACAGAAATTTTGACTTAAATAAATACTTAGTAAATTTATAAGCGGATTTCCCGTTGTTAAAAAAAAAATCACCTTAACTCGTCATTTGACAAAAATTCATCTGAAGAAGTTCAAAATCTCTCTTAATTTAAAAAATACATTAGAACGAACACAAAACTAATATAGGAAAACTTTTGAAACCTTCACCGAGAATGCATGCACAATCAAAAGTTCAAATAAATTTTTTAAACAAAATATAAAAAAAAAACATGTTCATGAATATAAATAAAATTTTCATATAATTTGTCAAGTTGTTTTTCACATGTCAAAAATGTTAGAAGAGAACTACGCACTTGAACCAAAATGAATAAAAATTTTTTAAAAACATTAAATTAATAAAAATTTATTTAAGCAAATATTAATATTGTATATAAGACAAAACAAGGGTTTCCATATTAGTATAATGTGTGATAGACCTAACATTATTTAACCCGTTACGGCGACAGCTAAATCGATATTTCTTCGTCCGATTATTTCCCTTAACCCTATCAAAATACAATATAATCACTCATCATATCACATATTTGTTTCTTTCATACTTCATCCGGTGCAAGATATATTTTGCGGTTTATCTGTAGCGCCCCTTATTTGCAACTAGTTGACTGCTCTGTCAAACAGCTGATTGAGATGAAAAAAACTGCCCCTGTTGCCAACTTCTTCTGTTATACATTAAATGTAAAAAAAATTGTTTAAATACAAAAATTATATAACAAAATGTTAAAAGTATGCAATTTATTTCATTTGCAAAGCATTTGAAAGGTAGAAAAACCAATACAGATCGATTATTTAGAGAATTTCAATGTTATCTATGGTTCAGTACATGGAAGGCATCGGACGAATATGAGTGCACACACCCATTTAAAACTATTACTTATGTTGCAGGCATAACATCCTGCTCAAGTCTTATATAATGATGTGCAAGAATCACAATTCAATAAATTACGACGTACATTGCAAGAATATATTTTGATTTGATTTGTCTCAATAAATTGTGGAAACATCAGAGCAAATTAAAATTAATTATTAAATACAAATTAATGCAAAGATGATTTAGTAAATCTAAAATAATAAGTAAGCGAAAAACAAATAAAATATACAAATATGTATAGGTAAACAATTTATTGAATTATGTTTGACAGGTAGACTTGTCGACATCATTGAAATACTCTGAGGGCATCACCTCACCACCGCACAATGAACCACAATTGAAGGCGTCCCATCAATGTGGCGCATGTTTTGTATTGAATTTTACAAAACAATAACAACAAAACATACACATAATAACAACGGAAGTAGTAGGTTGCTATATATACAATATATATATATATCATATATTTCTTATTTAAACTTTTTTTTTTTTTTTAAATATTATTTTATAAACAGAGAAGTCATCGGGCCAAACAAATTTTGGCAAGCAAAATAAAAAGGCATTTTACATTTTCCAAGAAATTTTAATGTTTATAAAATATATAAAAATGAAAATCTAAGAAGAAAAAAATATAAGAAATATCATTACGTTCAACATTTTTACATTTAAAAACAAAACGTCATAACAGAAAATAAGTTCAAAATAATAAATATAACATACATATGTTCAATATACATATAGTGTATATATGTACATATAATAAGTAAAATGTCACATTGGTAAAGACGTCATTGTTTCACAAAAAGAAAACAAATTAAAATAAATTTTTCAAAATAAAGAACAAAGCAAAAATTATGAATGAAATATTAAATTTAGTGAAAAATAAGTAAACATACTAACTTCGGTCTCATCATTGAATTCATACGCTTCACAAGGACTCTTAATTTTAAAATCATGTATTTTCATAGACTTCTTATATAATTAATTCATATTTTCTGGGCACGATCGAATCAGTTGTTTAAAGTAATGTACTTACAAGATTCTAGTCTATCAACTTCTACAGTAGTCTAGAAGTTCTTATCTTTTAAAAAATTGATTTGTTTATATGGTTCCTATGTATTCTAGTTGTAGGCGTATCATACTTATAAATTGATTAAAGAAAATAGAAGATTTTGAACTAAATTTTTACTCTAAAGAGACTGTCAATGTCATCTCTTAGTTGGTGACAAATGATCTGTGAAATGTAAGGAAAACCATGTACATACTATATTCAAAATTAATTTTTAAGTTAAGTGACTAGTTCCTCAAGTGTTAATACATTTCACACCAATGTAAATTGTATAAAAATAAACGACGCAATCATCTGATCTGTAAAATCAAATTGCGTATACGCAACAATTAATGTGACGTAAAAGAACAACAATGTTAGGAGGGAGAAGTGCTATTAGTTCAATGATTACAATCAACTATTTTTAATCTTCATTGTTTTTTTTTTTTTCTTTTTTTGTTATTTAAAGCTGCTTATAGATTTTAAATAAACACTATAAAATATCTCGGTCAAGATATTAATACATATCTTAAAATCCAATTCAAGTCATTAAACTAAACTGAAAATCAATCAAAACATTAAGACATCTGAAGGTGAATGGAAAAATTCAAACGATTGTTTAAAGAAATATTATTATATTTTTTTTTTTTTTTTTTTTCCAATAATTAAGAAAAATATTAAATTACATTTGTAAAATTCAGTCATAGAGTTTGTTTGTCTCTAAGCACTAAATTAAACTTATCAAGATCTAGGTATATGCATTTTTTATCAAGCACTCAGTCAGTCAAAAGAGGACACTGGCCGGAAATGCTTAATATTATATACAAACTACTATCAAGAGATAGCGAACGACGCGACGATGATTAAAACAAAATCTTTATGAATGAGCGAGTGCAAAATCATGTAAAATACTATGTAAAGAGACAATAAAATATTGTGTGCTCATTTAATGAATCATGAATGAGAATTTAATTGTTGATTTGAAAGAAATTCAATAAGAAAAATTATACAACAATTAACTTTTTATTCACTGAAGATTATATTTACTTTTACATTCAAATACATATGTCAATTGAATCTTTCTTTATACAAAAATTCAAATTTAACGATTATCATAAGTTGAGTATGAAAGCCACAAGACAAAAGGGAGCTGAGCCATAAAGAGTTTAAGAGCTTTTGTGCTTAGCCTTTAGTATGATTTGTATGATTACAATCTTATATATATGATTATATGAATGTTGTTTTAAGCATTTATAGTATCTAAATCTGGTAAATCTCAATATTCTTACTTACGAAATAATCGAATAACTTTGACTGAATCATAGTACAGATCTATGATATTATAAGCTTAACTACAGAATCAAAAATACAAAATACTCATATAGTATGGCATAGAAATTATAGAAATTCTTATTAAATAAAGTCAAAGCAATAAATTGTCAATAAAATGCCATCTATCAATGTCACTAATTAATCAATTAATTACAATATTGAAATTACTTAATATAAATTTGAATAAAGAATTGAGTCTTGTCTGAATTGAATACAAAGGATTGGAAGAATTTTTTTATAAATTTTAATTCAATTCATTTTTGCAAATGCCTTCATAATTGATAACATTCTTTTGTGGGTTTTTCTTTGGTTTAATAAATACTAAAATGGTTTTAATTTATCAAATTAGTAAATAGAGAGAGAGAGAGAGACAATTTATGATTGTCATAATATTTTATAACTAAGTTTTGATAGCAAATAATTCACAAATGTATGTCGTTCTGATAAGAGAATGAAAAGGGAGGCCAACCAATGGAGAATATACTTATGTATGTATAATCATGTATGTGTGTATGTTACAAAATGCCATCAAACAAAGAATTATAAATGTAAACTTGATCAAACAAAGTTCAACAACTTGCCGAGTGTTGGGAATTCCAAATACTTAATAATTAGAATGACTTGCTATATACATAGACAAAATCTACAGACTAAATATTCTATCTATCTAATCAGAAATGCACCAAAAATCTAATCAATTTTGCACTCAAGCTTTACATTTTAGTCTCTACTTTCATTCTTTCTTTCTTTGCTTACTTAACTTGATTCAGTTAATCATTTTGGTCAACAAACCTCAAAAATTTATCTAACAATCAAATACTTTTCAATACTATTCTCACAAGTCTACTACTTAACTTCAAACAGTTAATAAATCTTATTTAAATGATTTTAAATTCATTGAGCAAACATTTCATTCACATTCAACAATTAAAGCAAATATAAACTAATATTTAATCATTCATTAATAATTCAGGGATTATTACTCAGATGAACTTTGTTCAGTCATGTACGAGTAAAGTATTTATTTTATTTATTTATTTATTTAAATGCCATTTACTTAAAGATAGTTTTCAGTTTTTTTATTGTAAAAATTAATAATAATTAAATTAAATTACAAAGAAATAAACAAAAGAAAAAACTTTCATGAGAAATATTACAATAAATAGAGGAAATGAACTCATAGGAAGTTGTTTGATTCTTTCAAATGAAAGAATTTATTTATTTATAAACTCTTATTAAAACAACGACGCCTCATCATTTAAACAAAATATGTAGTATCTTTTGATTTTTTTTTATCAGTGAGTAACTGATCGATTATAGTATTAGGAATAATCATACATGTATGTATTTCTTGACTATGAACCAAATGCTATCATTAAACAAATGATTCAACAGAAAATACAAATAAAAACAGGTGGTTTGTGTCATGAATTAATATTAATAATTATTTATAGCACACAAAAGTATGCAATAGATTTGAAAATTATAACAAAATAATATCTATTTCTTTAACAAATTAGTAGGGTCACTCCACTATTTTTCTCATGTTTAAAATTAAACTGAATTTAGTAAATTTCAAACCTTAAGACTTGATTTCAGTGAAACTGTAGCCTTTTATAGTGAGAATAGTTGGAAATCTCTTATATAGTATAGTGATATAGTATTAGATACCAGCTATACTAGATTGTCGATGTATTTACGAATATGTCTTAACCATCCAGTAACCACTTATGTTTTTATCCTATTTTAAATAGTCTTTTAAATTTAAATAATCTGAAATCATTCTAATCTTCTCAAAACATTGTAAAATTTTCTTCTTAAATTTAAATAACCTGAAATCATTCTAATCTTCTCAAAACATTGTAAAATTTTCTTCTTAAATGCAAAGGCTTAAGTGACTTTCTTGCTACTCACACTGATGTACCATAAGCTTGGTCAAAGACTCATCAATTGTATTGACAAAAAACAATTGAATTACAGAAAATATGGAGAAAACTATTCTAATTTAAAATATTATTTTCATAGTCTCATTTTATAAAAGATGAGATGAAGGAAGCCCTGCAGAGCTGTGCTACGGTAAGAGCTCCCTCCTAGCTAGTAATAATGGAATTCTGCGATCCTGATGAAGTTACAGAAACTGAAGAACTGTAGTAGCTCATCAAGCAATTCCCTGCAATCTAGGCTAGCAGCATTGCCGTAAAGCAATAAGATTTGCCAGGGATAGTACGAAGCCAGCAAACATAAACTTACCAGTCATTCAAAAAGAATCACTGCTTAAAGCGGGATCGAGTTGATGGAGTTGAGACAGCACATTAGTCCCACAAGATTCTTTAAGTGCTTGGAGTATGGTCACATTGCAAGAGAATGCAAAAACAGTGCGCATCACTCAAAATTATTTCTTAGATGTGGAGCTGAAGAATAAATCAGGAGGAGGCTAAATGTGTTTGTCGCGCGGAAGTTACTGACATCTGGAAGTTACAAGTGCGAAGCTTTTAAGAAGGCCATGTGGGAACTAAAAGCTAAAGATGACTTAGTATCTACAGCATAATATTAAATCATTTAACAAATTATTGAATTCTTAAACAATGATTTCGTTGAGATTCTAATGTAGTATTTTTTCTTTAAAAAAGGGTTGAGAATTAGTTTCTGCAACAGCAATATTCATGGTCTATTGCAGAAAACAACCGATAATAATAGGTCTAGACCAGAGAATACGTTAAGAAGAGTCCCAACAAATACCATTTTTAATCTAGAAATATATACAAATATGTATCTATTTAGAGACGTGTATAACAATTTAGACGTAAAGAGCTTAATATAGCCCTAATAGAAAGGACAAGTTCCGGGGAAAGGGACAATATTTATGTTTAGTCGATATCAAATATAAACTAAGCAAGCGAGATGCACATCTACCTGGTCTTTGACTTTTTAGGTCTCTTGACAAATGTTTAAGAGTTTGATTCAGGCTTAGATTGCATTTGGTTTTCGCTTCTTAATATCAGGTCTATGTACAACAAGTTCTAATTATTATAGTATTTTTGGTTTTTGTATACAAAACAAAGCCATGTGTGTTACACTATTTATAACTCAAAAACAGCTGGACCGATTTTAATGATATATGATTTTTTGGATTCGTCTCCGACCCGAAATAACTGAAAAACCAGCGGAATCTATAAAAAACTACAAATAGGTTATGTTTGAAATGTAGCTTTGTAACTTAGAGCAATTCATTATTTTTAAATATTGTCTTAAAAGCGTGACCTAGCATAAGGCATACACAAAGTAAAACAGTGATGGGATCTCAGTTGTTATTAAAAGTGAAACAAAATCACATTGTAAATGAAATGTGAATGAAAAGTTTGGTGTTTCATTTTATAAACAGCATCGATGATAATAAATCAAAATTCATTTAGCACGCCGTACAAAGGCTCAAAACAACTTTATCAACAGGAAAGAATAAAATATAAAAAGTTCCAATAACAACAACATCAGCAACAAGCTTCACTAAATTACTATATTAATCATTTTATGAAGAAAATTGTAAAATAAAGTGTATCTTAATAAAAACTCGAAGGTACTTCAACAAAATGAAAATAGTGATTATAATAATACATTTAAACCACCAATAATTTTAATATCTACCACCAATTTATTGTCAATATTTCCAACAATTTACGATTGGTCAAAAGTAAACAATATCAGTAAAAATAATATTCAATAAAATGTTTAAAAAAAAAGGCTTAAATGCATATAAATTTTGCAACATATTTATTAAAAAAAAGATAATAACAATAAAGATAAAAATTAAAGGGACAATAACTGTTCAAAGAAGTCGCAATAAATTTCAACTTGAGACATTTATGAAAATCAACAAACGAGAATTTGTTCTTCACCGTTGATTTGGTTAAAGTAAATTGATTCGCCCCGCCCCACATATGTCGGCAACGCCCCTCCCTCTATGCCACTATATATCTGTCTATATCATCGTCATTATTGTTAAAATTTGTTTCCATCGCCGCCATCGTCACATGTCTCATGTTTATTTGTCGCGCTTAATTGCGTTTGGTTTTGCATTTTAATTAAAACAAGTAAAGAAAAAAACATAAACTTTGGTTCCACCGATAATTATATACCTTTCCATTGAATGGTAGATACATTTTTATATTGTAAATATATTTAATCATAAGTATATATAATAATAGGAGAGACATAGAGGAGCAAATCAGTATTCGCATTAAAAACATAAGTGTAAAATGGAGGACAACATTTTTTCACAGAATAGATGAACTTAAAGCAGAACAGATATATGAAGTAGTATATGGACCCTAATGGGGCATTGCTTTAAAGGTAGACACGTTAAAAAACTAGGGGTATTGTATTACAATCAAGATGATGAAAATGAGATACATATTTTATGAGGAAGCTTGGCTTTAGTCAATGAGAAGGTTACAGACACTCGGAATCGACTCTCTTGATAGCGTTACTAACATTTTCTATCTAAAATTGCCGAAAGTATATACATTTTTAAAGACCTCAGGGTAGTTTGGAGACAACTTGATAGAAACAAAATGGGCCTGGGTGCATCGTCAGACAATCACTTTATCAAACCTAAACTAATGGGGACTACTAAGTTTAGCATAAAAAACATTAGGCAATATTAGCGTTATCAATTATACTATAAATAAATTAGCACTGATTGGGTATGGGTAGCAAGTTCCCCAAAAGTTCCTTACATCATAACTATACGAATTTAAAGGCTTCGAATGCTTCGATTGATTTGAAATATAATTTATTTCGTTCTTTGATATTGAACCTATAAATTGGCAACTTTTTAATAGTCAATAAGTTTAATGAGAGAAGAAGCGCAAGGATATTTTGTTTATATGTTTTTCTAGTTTTTTGATAATTGGGTGGGATGAAAGATCCAATTGATTGATTGATTGAGGATTTCCAAAAATACAATACTGAATGGTGTTTCAAACATTACAACAAAATGATGATACCCTATCACTCTATATAACAAATAAAATAGGAATAATTAACAAAAAACAAAATGCAAGAGAAACAAAAAAACCTTCCCTTCCTTCAATACCCTGCACTTTAGCTTGGGGGCACACCTTTTGGTGCCGATTGTTGCATATGAAATGCACCCATGGCACATTTGAAACGTGACCTCAATGCAACAACGTCAAGAACATAAATTTATTGTTGTACGGTGTTTTTTTTTTTTTTTTTTTTGCCTTTTTGCATTGCTTCGCAATCCACGAAATACGAAAATTTATTGAGTTTTGAATAAAACAAAAAAAAAAAAAAAATAAACTAAAATGAAATGAATAAAAATGCAAATTCAGCGGGGCACTGCGCATTTTAAACCATAAGTGCGACTGGAAAAGAAATTTGCTGAATACCTTGAATAAGAAACATTTGATTTAAATTTAAGTTGACGAGAAATTAACATGGAAATGGGTCAACAACCATTGCTATAACTAATACGACAACAACAATACAGAAAAAACTAAAGAAAGTAAAAAAGAAGAGAATGAAGTAAGGTTTAAATTACGTTCAATGAACGGAGGAATGGATGAAAGCACTTCAACTTTATGAAGCGGCAACGTCCGCGAGCCATCAATAAATAAAAGATCCAATAGCAACAGCTAAATACTATTCAAAATATTGGTGGGAATAAATTTTGATGAGGTAGTATTAAGTTATAAATTCCATAAGAATTTCAATTTTCAGAAATTCAATAAGTATACAAAGTTAGGAAGGAGAATATGAGATTTTTTCTTGGAGAAAACTTTGTGATTCTCAATAAGCATTAACTAAAATTTCATGATCTTAAGGTCAAAGTTTCAAAGACAGTTTTTTTTTTCCAAAATTCCAATTGTATTAATTACAATATATCATGAGGATTTGAAATTGAGGACGAATAGAAAAACCATGAGAATGTCCTACATATGAAGCTTTTACAATAATATAAGTATGTTAAATTTTTGTTATTGTTTTGATTCATTGTGATATTTATGTATCTAGAACAATACTCTATAAAAATGGGTAACATATGCAAATTGTAGTGTAATCTAAAATCCTAAGCTTTCAAAACGTTAAATAAAAACGGAAAGGAATGTTACAATTAATGGAAGCGGGACAAGAGTAACAGATTCACGACAACAAGCGTATCACAAAATATCCATTTATAGCATTCGTGTATGATTATAATTTAAAACAGAGAAGTCCGACCTTTTTAGTTCTCGGACCGCAGAAAAAAAAGTGATGCGAAAAATTGATGAGGAAAGTCAAAGTGACAATCAAAAATAAAGGACTTTTCCCCAAATTACAAGAGTGTCGAGCAAAACAGAACGCAATTTCTGTTTCTCTCTGTGTTTGTCACATTAAACTTTACTTGGGCAGCGTGTTGGATGAACAACCCTGATTTAAAATTCTACACAATTTCTGACTAAATATATAAAACAAATTATTATTATTATATAACAGTACAGAAAAAATTCAATCCAATAACTTGATAACCTTTATACATCAAAAAGAAAAAGTCGGCATAAAATTTCATATTGGTATCTCCAAGAGAACTGAATGACAATTATCACAAAGTTGGCTATTTGAAAAGCTAAAGTATAATTTTTGGAGTTTCTGATTACCTTTTAATACACTACAAGCAGACACTGATTAAGAATCTTCATATAGCACAATGAAAATCTCTTAATTACCATAAAGTTCTTGATAAACACACTTAAGTCGATAGTAAGTGCTGTTATTGATAGCAAGTTGGTGAAAATGGTTTTCGAAGCGAACTGTTTATGGGTTATACGTGTGAAATGGAGTATCATTAAACTATGCTTATAGGTTAGATACCCCTGCCTCCCCTACCCAAACAAATTGTGGATACTGCTTGGTTTACCTGATGAGTTTTCGAATTTTCTTTTGCCTAAACCTTCCTCGTGAATCACTCTGTCAATTTGTAAAAGTCTCATGAAAATCCTTTCGGTAGTTTTTGAATTTATCGCGATCAAACAACAACATATGCGGCGGGGGACTTTGTTTTATAATACATATAACTATGTACAAATATTCAAGTCACCACTAAAAAGCTGGCTCAGCTAGTTGTTCCATCTCAAAAGCTAGTCAACTCGCTAGACCACTCGAATTACTTTCATATTGAATACTGTTGCATCTTTGCAGGTGAGTTAAAAATTTCTGTGGTTCAATTACCACTTAAGCATACAATCTACTATACAATCTATTTATATAACATTGCTTTATAATCATAAATCAAGTTTAAAATGATTAACTACTCTATTTGACATCCTGACCTTTTTATGTAGATTTCCTCTTCATTCAACTCTATTGATAATTTAATATTTTATTTATGTATGCATGTACTTTACTCACCCTTCAAGTGTAAATTATTAAGCGCAACTGTTGCTGTATTTAATACGCTATTAACAACATTTGATGGAATATTACAAAAATCTGGATCATCAATATCAAACAATACATTATCCTCCCATTCGGTAACAATTCGTTGCTCATCATGTTGTTGATTTTGTTGCTGTTGCACATGAATGTTGTTGTTGTGAATGAAAAGATTATTTGCACTACTTAAATGGTGATGATGATGCTGATGCTGCTGGATGCCATTGCTATTATTGTTGTTACTGATGTTAATATTGATATTGATGCTATTGCTAGTATTGGCAAGCGGACGATTCTTCATCTGTGTAGAGACAAAAAAAAAATTCAATAAATTAAACAATGATAGACATTCTTTAATAGTCAGTAAATGTTGTTGGTATCTACAAATATGTGTGGAATGCTTTAAAGAAAGGTCTTCGCACAGATTAAAATAGAAGAGAGTGCATAGTAACAGTCAAAAAAAAAAAAATATTTTTAACAAACAATATCTTGTTATAATGAATAAATTTTAATTAAAAGAATAAATTGAATTGTTGAAAAAAAAAAGAATAAAATGTTTTCATTTATAAACACTTAGATTTAAAGCAAAGAGACATACATTCTACTATAAATTGTGAATCTAGTGAGAAAGATATCTTATCGCTGCCATTGTCTAAAAGATCGGCAGATAATTAATAGCCAAAGTCCCTTTCTAATAAATTATTGAAATTTCAATTTAAAGGCCGTTACAACTTGGCTTTGAGAATAAAATAATCCTTTCTAATGCAGTTCTAGAGTCTGTACAGGTGTTTCAAAGACAGCAAATAATTCCATTATTGAGATACTACAGGGATCCGATCAGTCTTAAACTTCACTAAGCATAGCAAGAGTTTCTTCATATATGAATAATTTTGGAATTCTCAAAAACGTAGAAGTCCCTTTTTTGAAGATGAAATATTTATTACATCTATTCCTATGAAACTGTCGTTTGCCAATAGGTGGCATTAGCTTCCTTGTGTGAAGGTACTTGAAGTTGGCTGCACATTTTTTTGAAGCATTTATTTTGTCAGCTGTTAAATACAGTACAAATCATTCGATTGTCGCATCAATAAAAATTTTATTTTTATGCCTTGAAAATGATAACTTTTGTGCCCAAAAAAAGCGCATTCGCGGGAAGTTTTGCTTTTCACATTACATTGGAAGAAAACTACTAACGAAGCTCATGGAATGCTTACGAGGAAGCCTACGGCGAACGTGCTCTTTCAGAAAGAACATGCAGAGACTGGTTCCAACCATTCAAAAGAGGTGATTTCGATCTTGACAACAAAGACCTAAAACGAAGTTTAAAGATGACCAATTGCAAGCATTATTGGATGAGGATCTTGTCAAAGGCAACAACAGCTTGCAGACGCATTAGAAGTTGGTAAAGCAACAGTTTCCAAATGTCAAACGAGCCATGGGAAAGATTCAAAAGGAAGGAAAATGGGTGCCATATGAATTTATGGAAAGATACATGGAAAGACGAAAAACAATTTGTAAGGTTTTGTTTGCCAGACAAAAACAAAAAAAAATATGTTTGTATCAAATCGTCACTGGCAATAAAAAATGGATTTATTTCGGCAATCATACGGGCTTAAACTCTTCGGTTGATCCAGGCCAACCATCAACTTCGCAGGCAAAACGGAACATTCATGGAAAGAAAGTTGTCGATTTTGATTATTTTTAAACCTGGTCCAACGGTTACTGCTGATCGCTATTGACAACAACTCTTGATTTGAACCGAGCACTGAAAGAAAAATGCGAAGAATTTTGCGAGCAGAAAGCGATTTTGTTTCATTACAATGCCCGGCCACATGCAGATACCCCAGGTGCATATTCACCAGACTTAACCCCATCAGACTACCATTTGTTTCGTTTGATACAGCGCGCATTTTCGGAACAGAAACTCCATTCTAACGAATAAGTCGAAAATTGGGTGGTCTAATGGATTGCCTCAAAAGACCAGGATATCTCCGTGCGCGGAATCAGTGCTTTGCCTGACAGATGGACGAAAGTCACAACCAGAGACGGCAATTATTTTGATTGATGTATTCCTTCATTTTGATTTCAAAATAAATGAAATTTGCAAAAAAAAAAAAAAAAACAAAAAACAAAAAACAAAAAACGTCAGTTTCATAGGAATAGGCCTAATAAGTCGAATGTCAGGAAGATATATTTATAGATTGCATAATCATATAAAATTTATGACATGCCAAAATTTCTCCAGATAATCGAGCCATAAATAATTATTGGTACAAAAGCCGACTGATTATTTTATTATGAATAGAATAAAGCAGACTTTTAACGACTGATGAAGGGTAAAGGATATCAATTGTTTTATTAACCTTGTCTACAGTTTTTGTTATAGGATTGTTGAATATATATTGAGTCTAAATATAAACCAACAGTATTTTAGATCCTTTTCCCGTAGATTTCTTTTGGCGTCAACACAAGGTTGGGGAATAATAGAAAGCAAGCGCTTTTTACTTGCATTTAATATGCTTATCCAATTTATAAAGTAAATTTGATAAATAATTAAGCTAGGGCTCTTAATGCCAAGAATTAATTTTTTATAATATTTCTTAATAATAACAATAAAAATTTCCACCTAAACAGTAAAATGCAATATCTTCAATGAAGATTAGAAGTAACACAGGCCTCATGACTGTTTCTATTCATGTGACCATGACTGTTCTTTTAACTTTGCGCACACGCAATGTGGTATGGGATGGGGAGATGATAAACTAAAGAGGGCAACCATAATAGAGAGGATAGGTTAGTGTCAATGCTTATCGCATGACCATGAACTTATGGAAAGGCACAACAACATTTTTTTCACTACTTTTTACTATTTTTATAGTTTCTACTTCTTATTAAAAAGTTCAACAGTTATGTTACTTTTCTTTTTTGTCTTTTTTTCACAAAATTAAGTGAGAGTGAGTTGCTAGAAATGAAATGAAATTAAACTAATCTTATCTTGTTGGGAAAGAACAAAGCCTTTATATTCCTACTAATAGAAGTGGGGAAAAGAGTAAAGAGTCAAAAAGCTCAAAGTCCCCAATCGTAAGAGGCAAAAACAAAAACAGAAAATAAAAAACAAAACAGAAAATAAAAAAAAAATTATGAAAAAGGTAAACGAGTAAAATGATTTTTACTCAATCAACAGCAGAAACAAGATAAACCAAGAAATAAAGTTATTTGCAGAGTTTAATGACACACGCCACAGAGAGGGAAATATTTTTATTTTTATTGACAGTAGGAAAAGAGAGAGAGAGAGAGAGAGTAAAAGAGCTAAAAAGGCATCCTGCGATAAGACTAAAAATAACATCCTTATTATGCACACACACACATTCAATGAAAAGATGTGAGAGTAGAGACGCTTCAAATGTAGAAGGTAGGCGAAACAAAGATTTAAAAAAACACAAACTCCACAAAAGAAATACAAAATTATGGCAAAGAGAATGTAGTCTCTCTAAATGTAAGTGTGTGTGTGTGTTTAGAAGAAATAAGATAAGATTCACAACTTGAAAGTGCGAGGGCGTCTTTCTCGATTGGGGAAATATACATAATGTTAATAAGCATCATAATAGTGATGTTAATAATGATGATGACGCCAGCATCATGCGCATAATGAAGTTGCTACTGGTGTAGGTTAAGACAAAGAACATTAAACTAAAGAGAACAAATACTTAGTATACCAAAAATCACATCACTTAAAGAAAGAAGGAAAGAAAACACAAAACTTGGGGGTCAATAAAAACATAAAAACCATGCAGAAACAAACAAACAAACAAACTAACATATGCCTAATAATCATAGTATAAAAAAATCAATAAATGAATTTCTAATCTAGGTGAAGGTTTCCTTGTCACTATTTCATTATGAAAAATATAATTTAAATGTCTTTTAAATACTAAAAAAGATATAAAACAAAAAAAAAAAATAATTAAATTTTTACCTTTAATTCTTTGTTAAGCTTATTTGAATTAGAAAGCAACAAGAACAACAATAATAAAAACAAAAACAATGTTTTATACTCTGTATTTGACACCAAAATTATAGTTGCCCAGCAACAAAACAAAAAGAATTGTTTTTTATATTATTTGTTATTTGATATTTTGTTACATGTAAAACGGAAGCACGCGTTTTTATTTAAATTTATTTATAAAACACTTGTTGTTGTTGTTTTGCACATTTATTTAACTTTGGCACAATTCTTAATCACTTTATTTTGTTATTAATAATTAATAATAACAATTGCAAAACTATCAATCAAACAAACAAATTCGCAGAAATTCTTTTGCATTCACCACTACCAACAACAACAAAATACCAACTAACTTTTTGTTCAGCAGCGCGAAGAAGTCGCGTGGAGTTGTACGTGTGTAGGTTTGTAAGTAAGAGTGATTCGTTATTACATAAAATTAATTACAAATTAAAAATATTTAATAAATTTCTACACTCAATAGAATAAGCTACGCAATATTTGTTTGCTATGTTTATAAACAAATTGGCAACTGATTTGTTTAAACAATTAAACAATTAAATAAGACTGAATGTGCGCCTCGTTCAAGTTTCAGTGCTGCCACTCAAAACATTTTATACAAATATGTATTAAAAAATACCCAAACATTAAACATTGTTACAGTGCAGCCAGGTTGCAAAAGGCAAAAGCACGGTTGAATTTTTATTTTCTTGAAATCTTCTGTTCACAGCTGATTGATGAGTATATTTGTTTTTGTAGTTGGTTGACACTTGGCAAAATAAATAAAATAGAAAAAAAAGTGTATTTAAATATAAAATTAAAATTTTAAACAATTATCATAACAAAAGACAGAATTAAGAAATTAAGAGTTGGCTGAAATGTAAATTCGCATGTACCAAACTCCGTGCATCAGACTATTTTCTTTGGAAGACAATAAAATATTAGCAAAGTGCTCTGGAATTTTAATAAAAATTCTACATAAATTCTTATTTGCCTTTATTTAATGCAAAAATGGATAAAAATATTTGGTAATTTATGTTAATTTGTTTATATGAATATTTAGAATAGCTAAACATTGATTGATGATAGCGTTAAATATATTAATAAGTGCGAGGTCAACACTAGGTAACAATAATCAAGAAGATGACACCTTCAAATACACATAGGAATCTAAAACACATTTACACGCGCACGCACCCACCCGCCACATACTTATGTACGTAGTACATACCTTTACAAGCTGCTTGTGCTGGTTGCTGCTGTTGTTGTTAGTCATATTCTTATCATTTGTATGACTTTTTCTTTTTATTAATGTGTTTGCCATAAATGAAATGAAACCATGCAATCTGATTTAACATGGATGGCTTCACTGCTATTAGTTTTTTAAGATCTTATCAAAACATTGGAGTGACATACTAACAAACTACATATTTCTTTTGTGTGACGACTTTTGTTTTAGGCTCATCGAATTGGAATCTGCATTACTGGATGATTGCAATGTAAACGATATCTACAGCATTTGTCGTGGCAAAACTATACCAGAAGCTTTACGTCCAGATGTTTGGCAAGTGTGTCTGGATGTGCGCCATAAAAGTGATCAGATGTCTTTGTTCAATGAAATCTATGATTTGCCATTTCAAAATAAATTACGTGAAGATTGCCAAAGGCAAGTCGAGCGCATTGGTAACGATGACGAGGATAAAGTCTCAGTGCTATCCGATTTAGAATCGATATTGACATTCTACTGCAAGAATCGAAATTTGCAATATGAACGGAACAATGGTTGGATTGAGTTACTGTTGCCGCTTCTGGCGCTTAAACTTAATCGCTCGGATACATTTAATCTTTTCGAGGCTATACGTGATACTTATATACCGAAGGGTTGCAAGCCCAAAGGCAATGTCTTCCATGTATTCCGTCTGCTCATCCTGTATCATGATCCGGAATTGTGCACAATATTGGACACAAAGAAAATAACACCGGATTTATATTCGTTGACATGGTTTCAAACGTTGTTTGCTTCTTGCAGTAGTCTATCGGTGATCTTGTCCATATGGGATTTGTATTTTCAGCATTCAGATCCATTTATGGTATTTTTCCTTGCACTTATCATACTTGTTAATGGACGTGATCAGATTTTGGAAATGAAGAATGAATCGAAGGAGGATATTGTTACATTTCTAACGAATATGCCATGCGCTCTTGATGTCGAAGATGTAGTGGATTTTTGCTCATTAGCACAGTATTATGCAATAAAGACACCATCATCGTTTAAGACAGATTTCCTAAAGGCACTTTATGGATCACAAAGTGAGAACTCCAGTGATCGGAATGCGACTTGTAAAGTCTCTCAGGTAAACATGACTTTCTGATTAGATATTTTCATTGGACTTTTAAGAATTTGATTATTATCAAATATTTTTAGGCACTTTGTCTGCCAGTTTCTGTATATGAACTTGTTGAGAACTCTTCAATGGAGATTACCACACCAGATGCAGTGCGCTTCTTTTTGGTCGATTGTCGACCGGCAGAGCAATATAATGCTGGACATTTGTCGACGGCATTTCATTTGGATTGCAATCTCATGCTGCAAGAGCCTGTTGCTTTTGCTACGGCAGTTCAAGGTTTATTGAATGCCCAGCGTGAAGCCATTGGTGCCAATTCAAATGCCGGTGGAGAACACTTGTGCTTTATGGGTAGTGGCCGTGATGATGAGGATCAATATACACACATGGTGGTTGCCTCGTTCCTACAAAAGAATACACAATATGTTTCATTGCTCACTGGTGGCTATGCTGCCATACATGATTATTTTGGTGATCACATGGCAGATTGTCTAGAAGATCATGATGTACGCAAGTGTCTTATTTGTCATCGCAGTAATAATAATGTGGCAAAGGCAGCAGCAGAAGCCCAGGTTAATTTTTTTTATGATTAAAACTATAAAATAAATATTTGTATTTATTTATCTATCTAGACTCAGTCATCCACACAGCGTTCAACAACATCAACAACATCTTCAGACTTGTTTAGCAAATTCTCTGCTGTCATGAAACTGAAATCAGCTGAAGTAAAAGACAAACTAAGAGATATAATTGTTAATCCTAGCATGAATGGCAGTGGTGGTGGTGGTGGTGGTGGTGTCAGCTCCAGCAATAGTAATGCCATGTCTGGTGGCAATGGTAGCCAACAGCCACATGTGCAGGATCGCCATGTCAGTTCAACGGATCGTAATGGCAAACGATATCGTAATGTGGCACCAGTCTTTAGTATTAATGATGAAAACGACGAAACTGCAGACAGCGAGTCAAGGAGTGCACCTAATTCTGCTGGTACCAAATTGCCAGGCGATGCCAAGGAAATTGTCACATTAAATGCTTATATGAAATCACCGGACATCATAAATGCCTTCAAATGTCAAGAGGTGCATATGAATGGTTACATGTACGATAGTCATCTGATAATTACACCAACGCATCTCATTGTATTACGTGAATTGGGTCGTGGTCAAGCTCAAGTTATTGTACGTCGTCCATTAGAAAGTATTGTTAAAATCACAGCCAAAAAACGACATCGCGATCTTATAACATTTAAATATGGTTTTCCCGATGGTGATGGTTTGCTTATAACTGATATGGATCGATTCTTGATACCCAATGCCAGTGAGGCAACCGCCATTGTTTCTAAGCACATCGTCCAAACACTCGATGGTGGCAAGTTAACGTAATACAATGGATAATAATAATAATATGATGATGCATTCTTTTAATTTTGTTTGCTCTTCTTTTTAATTTCGTTATTTTGTTTTGCTTTACCATATATTTAAAAATGAATTATTTACACAAAAAAAAAAGAAAGAATATTTTAGCAAAACTGTAAACTAGCAACAAAACTGTAAAATCGGCTTAAAGCTTTAAAATCTACAATAATCGTGGCTATATTTTCCTTAACTCTTGTAAAACAGACATTTGTTAGCTTTAGAGTAACAACAAACAAACAAAAAATTATCTGTCCAAAATTTTATTTAGTCTATTTAACCAACACACTTCTGACTTTGTTATATTTTGAATGAAATCAAATGAAAAAAAAATAAGAAAAAAATCATTTAAATTTTAAGTAAAATGCCTTGAGACTTAATTGTAAGTTTTTATTTGATTTGTTCATTTATTTGTATGAATTTTAAATGGAAATTTAATGAATGAAAAATTGAAATAAGACAAAAAAAAAAAAAAACACTAAACACAAATGACGACAAAACAAAAGTTTATTTTATGTTTGTGAACTGATGATGATTTTATTATAAAACACACACTCAGACACAAACAAACAAACATATAACGAAATATATATACCAAAATAATTATTTAATCCAAAATTAATATTATTATTTATAAGATTATTTAAAACCAACAATAATAAAACAAAACAAAAAGAAAAACTTGAGTAATAACTCACCATTTATAGTAAATGTGTAGAAAGTGAACTAACTAAAAAGAAACTTCGTAAAGAAAAATATATAAAATAAAATTTAAAAAGAAAATCGTAAATTTATTTTGTATTCTTTTATAAAATGAAAATAATCTTTTAAAGTTCATTAAAATTAATTATTTTTAAAATTATTGATACCAATTTGTTTTTTTTTTTTTTTTTTTTTCTTTAAAATATTTGATTAATTATATTTATTATTTTAAATGATATTTTGTGGGCACCAAGCCGCACCTGTTATGAAACGCATGGTTTTGGTTTGCATTATTATTTGGATGCTTTTGACATGGCTTGCTGACGCTGTATCCCATAACTGGTTGCCATATAACCACATAGGAGCAATCACTGTTTTGTACACCAGCATTTTGTTTGTCAAGCTGAGTTTGCTATTTATAAAAAGATAAATGTAGAAAACTTGTGAAAAAAAGGAAAAGAATAGATTTTCTAGCTGCATGAAGAGGATGTGGAAAGGAATTCGGTTAAAATGGAAGCTTTTTCATTTACATGATTTATTAGCTTTTATGACTTTATGAGCCATTGCAATTTTGTAGTTTCTTCTTTGGCGGATTTCAATCTGAAGATGTGTCTATGCACTTCTGCAATACTATCATGATGCCTTCATAAAGACATCTAAGTATTTTGTTTTGAAATTGTTGGATTGTGTTATTGTGCGCCCATAGCTTTGATCCATAACTTCACATTGCCATGAATTTTAAAGTGAGGTTATAAATGCCTAGTAATGAAGCCAAATCCATATGTCGCAGCCAAGAATAAATAGGGGTTTGATGCGAATTTGCAAACAGTTGGAAAAGGGAGCTGAATCATGTAGAGAACCTCCACATTGTAGTAAGAAGTTGTAGCGATAAGAATAATAATATGTATGTTTTATATAGCACTCGATGATAAAGAGCCACACCATTTTATTATGGGTTAGTTAATACATCAAGACTAGCTTCGCTGTTATCAGTAGATGATGGAAGGCCCCCAAAAACTAATTTGCATTGGTTACCTAAATTGCTGAGTGTTTGTAATTATGGCTAAGTCGCCTGTTAGCAGAATTGTTATCAAGCTTATTTTGATCTCTTATTTTAGCGCCTGTCGATTTGGTTTTAACTTCTCAAGAGATTGGTTCTCGCTTTAGAAGTAAAGAAATAATTTTCCTGCACAAATAAGTAAGTATTTCATTCTTTACTTATTATTATATTTTTTTTTTATTTTAAATCTTATATACAGAATATAATAAATAGGTATTTCATTTAACTCGAAATAGAACAAAGAGACAAAGCAACAAAATTAACAGGAATCGACAACATCAAGAACCCTAAGTCAGGAACAACAGAAGAAATATGTGACACCAAACAGTGTCCTCCTTGGCTCAAGGCTTGATTATCCTCAGGAAACTAGAAAAAGTCCTTGACTTTTTGATGAGAAATTGTTCTTAAGCCACTGGCTGATTGCTTGGTAAAATTTCCTTCTTTATTATTTTAATACATACCCTCTCCTGTAGAAACTTCTGCAGGATATAAAAAACAGATTTTCCCTGAAAGAAAGACACATAAAAATTGGTCTAACTTGTTGTATATAAGTATAACAAAATATGATAATAATATTCATTAGGACACAAAATATACTTCGGGATTCTGTTCTTTGCATATATTGAATAAAACACAGTTTTAGGGTTTTGTTTACCACGAAAAAAAGAATTTATTTGTAAATGAAATCAATAACTAAATTCATTATAAATAAATATGACTCCAAAGCAAAAAAACAAAAAAAAAAAAAAAAACTTTTAAATAGAAAAAATCATTCATTTCTTATTTATAAATAAAACAATTAAGAATAAGTGATTAAAAGTAAATATTAAAATTCATTTCGCTGGGACTTCAGTTCCATCTTCACATTCCATTTTCCATTATTACTATGCCAAATTTTGGGTATTTTCCTTTTGTCTTGCATATCATTTTTAGTTTAATTTTATATTTTTTAATAGTATAAGAATTTTTTTTTAAATATTTATGATCAATATATATATATATATATATATACGTATAACATTTAATATACATAATATTTTATATAACATTTAATAAATTAATTTTATATTTCAATATATTTATTTTTAATATGTTGGAATTTTCAACTTTATGTAATACAATATAATAGTAAATGAAACAACATACAAAGCTTATGCAAAATTGCTTTGAAATCATAAAACAGAAAAAAATAAATAAATAATAATATAAGATAAGTGTATATTTAGTTAGTATGTATTGTAGTATGTATGTATATTTTAGTATATTTATATGTATATATAATTAAATAAGATTTTATCCTTTTACATAAGTCATAATATTCATAATTTTAAGTTTCGCATATAATAAGTAATTTAGTTAAAATATACCCTTCATTCCTCAACCAGCCCATAGATAGTGATAGTAAACAAAAAATCGTATTATCTTTTGTAGACAATAAGTTTTAATTGAAGCTCCTTGATTAATGGAAGAACTAAGTAATAATACTTATGAAGATATTAAAAATTTTTTGTATTGACAACTTTTTTTTCTTTTTTTAAATAATATTAATAAAAATTTGCTTTATATTAACATTAAAAATAAATTGATTGATAATTCAAAAATTGTCTCGATCTAACCAAAAAAAAAAAAAAAAAACAGAAAAAGGAATATAAATTAATAATTTAAAGTTTTAAGGTTGTTTATACGAAACTGCTTCAATTTTTAAGAAAAATACTTGTATTTCTAGTACAAGTCAAATGAAGGTACGAAGGGTATTTAATCTTCGTTAGAACCGAAGCTTATTTAATTTAATTTCCATTAGTTGTATTTATTTTTTATTTTTTTCCCAAAAATACAGTCAATTTAAATTTTTAAAACATTTATGCGCTGAGCCACTTATTTGCAATACAAATATTAATTCATTTTATTAATTATTAATATTTTTTGTGTATAATATTTATAATAATTTATATATTATATTGTATAATAATATTTTATATTTTCTATATATTTATATATGTATGTTTGTTTGTAGTATAAGTAAGTATGTTTGTTACCATGCATATGTTATGTTAATTTGTATGTCTTAGATACTTTTCTTTTTATAGATATTTAATTATTACATGTGTATATGTAACTACCAAATATTACGTAATAAGAAGTTCTTCTTTTGTTTTTATTTGAATTAATTTTTTCTTTCTACGATTTAACGTATATGTAAATATACGGGTTTTAATTAATTAAATGCATTTTGGGATTGAAATAATATTACTATGATTTCATAGATTTGGGTTAATCGATAATAAGTAGTAAGAAGCTTGTGCCAAGTTATCAATCAGGGTTTTGCCAATGAACAAAATGTGCCTTTGTTAAAGGTTATTTTTGTAATTTTAGTGCATTTAGTTTTCTTTATTAATAAAAATATTTTTTATTTATTTATTTATTTGTGTTTATTTTTAGTTACGCTTTGTACTACTTGGAAGCCTCTAGGTAAATTTTATTTTCTTAAAAGTGTGCCATCGATATAAATTTTCGTTTAATTTATAATATTTTATTATTTAGTTTCCAATTTAAAATAAAAAGTATATTATATGAAATATTCTTATTAAGTAAGTATTTAAAAATAATTATAAAATTATAAATTTGCTTGGAATTATATAATTCAAAAATATTGAAAATTTTCATTAATTTTTATTTTAAATTAATTGTTTTAATTTTTATTATTAAACAAAATTCAAATAAAAGTAGCAATTAATAAAAATATAATGTAAAATTTTTTTTTAAATAAAAATTTTTATAAATTCGAATACACAATTTCTTTCTTCAAACAAAAATTTAACAAAAAAAAAAATCAATTATATAACATCGTTAAATAAATATATTCTATTATTATTATATATATATATATTTTTTTTTACAAAAAATAAAAAATTTAACATATATTTTATATTCTGTAATCAACAAAAAATAACTAAACTCTAAATACGAATTAAGAAGATCTAAATTGTAAAAATACTCGTTTATAAAATAAAAAAAATAATAATAATAATAATTTCGAATGAAAAAGTACCGTTTCTTTTTACAGAATTTTTATTTTAGTTAAAAAAAATATTTTATAAATTTTATGATAAAAATTTATTATTTCAATACAAAAATTTTAAATTTCAAAATCAGCTAATATTTTCGAATGAAAAATTAGTTTAGTTTTTATTTCAAACAAAAAATATTTAAATTGATTACAGTATTTTAATCAAAAACAATTTTAAGAAGAATTTTTATTAATTCAATAGAAAAATTTATAAAAAAAAAAATGAAATGAGAATCGTTTTCTTTTGAAAAATAATTGCATATTAGAAAACCAAAATTTAATATCTTCGAATGGAAATTTGCCTTCATTTCTATATGGATGAATTTAAAGAAGAAATTTTACTATAAATCAATATAAAAATATATAAAATAAAAAATAAAATATTTTAATTTATTTATAAAACTTAATAAAGTTAATACAGTTTTTAAAACTAAGATTAATTTGAGGGGGAACATAGGCTGCTATAGCCTTCGGCTTGAAAATACAATTTATAATATTAACTTAATATTTGTTTCAATGAAATTATTCTTTCTTCGAATAAGAAATTGCATATTCGAATAAAAAATATTGTAGAAATATGAAAAAAAACCCTTTGTTTTAAAAAAGTAAACTATTCATTTTTATTAAATTTTTTACAAATGTATATCTATTATTAATCAAATTTTTTTATATTTTTAAATAATCATTGTCAATTGTTCAAAAGTGTCTTTTTTTCAAATTGTTTGTGAGTATGTAATAATTTTTATTAGAATTTATTTACCCATTATACATAATTTTGTTTAAAGTTTAGTTTTCCATTTAAGACTTTAAAGTTTTAATTTTCCTCGTTTCTTTTCCTTTCTCTTTCACCATATAATTTTTCTTCCTCTTTTTTAATTTTTTTTTATTAAATTAAAATAAAATAAACATTAAAGAGAAGACCCTGTTTTTTTAGATTATATCAATATAGATTTTTGATTATGTTCACAATTGTTTGTTTTCCTTTGTCATCATCATTAAATATATATAAATATGTAGATATATTTATTTTAATAATTTTATATGTTATTTTAATTTTTGTAGATATATATAATAGATAAGTAAATCGATAGTTAGGTAGGTTGTGATAGTTAAAAATATGAGTTAAAAATTGTTTCAATAGTTTCAATAGATTTGCTTGTCACACTACATCAAAAATTGCACACAATTTGATTTATATAATTGATATATCCATTAATTTTGTTTGATAATTAAATACATATTTTCTTAAAATTTGACACAAATATTTTATAGATTTATATTTTTTTATTAAGGTTATTTTTATTTAAAAATTGTAAAATATTATTTAAATAAATATATATATGTTTATATACTTATGTGTGTGAGTGTGTGTTTATGCATATTCTTCGGGGGCTCCATTTTGGTGTGCATTTCAATAAAATTGCATTGTTTGTGTAAAGTTTTAATTTATGTAAATTTCATATTTTATTTTCGGTTAATTTAAAAATGTTATAGTAATTATTTAAAATGTGGAAAATTTTTAATTATTTTTTATATATTTTGTATTTAATAATATGATTCATCATTATTCAAATATTTGGAAACTGAACGTTTCTTTTTAGCAACCATGAAGCGTTTGGAAGAGCCGCCATAACCTAAAAATTAAATCAAGAAAATGAGGTTACCACAAATCCATAGACTAATAATAATAATAATGACTTACGATTGCCATTGCCATATTTATGTTCACGTTGTAGATAATCATATTTTGGCATAGTATCCACATTGACGGGATTACCATAATAATCAACAATAGCGGGAGCTTCCAACCAATTGCCATTACTATTGCCAGCATTGTTAGTTCCATAATCAACATCTTCTATGGGTGCAGCACCACCAGCCATATAATCATAAAGACCACCAATACCACCATTACCCGAAAATCCAGTTCCAGTAGCAGTTGCATAACTTTTTGGTGCATAATTATCAGATGGATACAAGTAGCCAGCATCGGCATCGGTTTCCTTGCGTGCACGTTCACCAGCTTCAACGAGAGCCACCAATGCCAACATATCGGCGGGTGTCAATTTAGTATTATCGCGTTTATGATTGCTAAATGGAAAAAAAAATTTGAATTGAATGAATACGTGTTCAAGGGCTTACATTCTAAAATATTATTTATGTTAATTTCTCATTTGTATATTTAGTATATTTGTTTTATTTTATTTTTACTTTGATGGTTTCTGGGAATTTTTATTTTAAAGCTCTTATTTTTGGTTTTTAATGATTGTCATGAATTATTCATTAAATATTCCCCAATTTCTTCACTCAATTAACGAAACAGAAAAATGACAAAGGACTTTAAAAATATATTATACATTTTTATTGAAAGTAAATAATTTCTAATTGTGCTTTTGAAGGTATTAAAAATCTTATTTCTGTATCCATTAGATTCCATTTCCTATGTAGTAAGATACATTAAATTTTCTTATATAACATAATGAATGCAATAAGTACCAGACTCCATTTACTTAGACATTAACATTTTTTGACCATGATTTATTCGAAATTATGTATTACGCTTCCCCATTTGAAGTAAAATGTCATTAAGTGTTGTTTATTTTGAGATAACAATAAAAAGAATTTTAATACCCTTTACCAATGAAAATTGAATACTAAATTTAAGAGAATATTCATTTATAAATTGAAAGTGACCTTTTTACTACTATTGTACTCAAATATACAAATTTTATTCTTCATTAGAATAACAGGATAGAATAGAACTTTACATTTGTGTGCCTGTCCTTCCATTTTATTAGAATTTTTTATTAATTTTTTTTTTTTTATTTCATACATTTTACATTGAATTCATTATTTAGTAAATTGTTTGCCTAAACTGAAGAAATTGAGGGAATGAATGTGAATGTTAAGAATAACTGAATTCCGCACCTTATCAATTTTGGTGTCTTGTTATGCTTTGTTGGATAACATAATGTGTTTCGACACATGCTAACAGTTGTGTTGGTGTCATTTTAACAAAAATCACCTTGCTGAATCTTATTCGAGCCCTTTTGATGATTCAAAACCGATTCGTTTTATGTGAATCAAAAATGACTCATCTTTATGCTCAAAATGTGATTTCTTGGAACTACAATAACAAAATGAAGAAGAGATTGAATTCTGATTGTAGTGGTTGTTGAATATAGGTATGTATGTAGCAATATTTTGCTACACTGCTCGATGCAAAACGGTATTTTTTGTGATTCTAACGGTTCTTCTATTTCTTTGTTTTTCACAAATTTTAAATGACATGTCAAATTCTGCATTTTTGTTCATTAATATTTGTTGAAGAGTGGAGTGCAGTCCAGATTTTCGAAGTGAAAATTTATTTTATAGAAAAAGGTAAATTTAAAGTGAAGCAATTTAAAGTAGGAAGTAGGAATGACGCTTTATATATCGACGAATTGCCAAATATGGGAAAACTTCCTTTCGCCGTTATTGCTGATCTTCAAAAATTTGATGAGGAAGTGAAAAAAATTAAGATAAACTTGGACAATTTGTAAGTATACATTGACATATTAATTTTTTTATTAATTATAAAATTTTTCAGAAATAATTCATTGGGAAAACAGATGGAGAGGGACCCGGATAATTCATAAGAGGTATTTTCGGACGAATTGAATTGGCATCAGCTTATAGCTGGAAGGGACCAAGCATTAAGCCAAGCGCCGAAAAGTGTTTCCTTATCACAACCATTAAAAGTATGTACATATTTCTATTAATGCGAAAATAAAATTAATATTTTTTGTCTTAGATATTGAAGTTCAAAGGTACGGACAAGGACATAAATTCTGTCCTACAAAAACATTTTGTGCACGCTAAATATAGGGAGACAAAAAGTAAACGTCGTGATTAAATTATTAAATTTTAATTGTTGCATTATTATTGCTGCTTTATATACTAAACTAACTTAAATAATACACAATACAAGTATTTTTGTTTTTTTAAAGCAAAAGATTAGAAATATGACTCGAAAGAGACTCATAAAAGATTAGAAATATGTCTCGAAAAAGACCCAAAAATGATTAGGAATATGACTCAAAAATGAGTCGAAAATGATCAGGAATATGACTCGAAACAGACCCAAAACTGATCAGAAATATGACTCGAAAATGATCAGGAATATGACTCGAAAAAGACTAAAAAATGATTAGAAAAGCGAGTCATAAATGACTACTCAAGAAGAGTCGCGGCTAGGGTACCATTTTCTCCCGACAAAAGTATCATTTATGCTCAAAAAATGCGCGCATTTATGACTATTTTAATCAGTTAGATGACTCGAAAAAAGACTCGAAATTTCAAATAATGCTGGCTGGGAAAGATTAAAGAACTTGGAAGTTAAGATGTGAAATACACCAAGTCATATCCACTTTCTTTACTTGCTAATTGAACTCTGCCAAGTTCGCTTGACTGTGACTTTCTTACTGACTCGTATAGCATATGAATTCTTTAAACTTGACGACCTTATAACTTGAAAATTGTTATCATAGTAACCACTCCTCTTCTCTTTCTTATATTCTTAAATCTGTTCTTGCAAATCTTCAGATTCATAAAGAATTCTTTCAAAATTATATTATTATTGAATAGATATTTTTAAATTAAATTGTATTTTATTAGAAACATCGATTGGAAAGAAGTATATCAGCTACATAACTCATCTTATGTATAAAAATTTGTATTTTAAGTTGTTCGTATGTTATGCGCTCCCATATCTGATTGCATTGAAAATGGGTATGATTCGTTCCCGACTTGAACATAGGATAGTTTTGGTCCCGATATGTGTTCCGGTTCCCGAGATCTGGCATATTCAAACAAAACTAACCCCTAAAAGCATACTACAAAAAATAACTAAAATACAATAGCATTTTTATTTTCAGATACTCAAACTGTGTTCTTTGTTAATACTCAAAATGTAATATAGAAAATATAGTAATGCTAAGAATGGAAACAACCCGTGCGAAGCAGTGTCGGGTACGCTAGTAGAGTTATAAAAAAATGTACATATTTTGAGTTAGGATCTCTTATTTAAGTTCAAAACGGTTTGGAGAAATTTTAATACAACATTGATCAAGTGTAGTATGATGCTTCCATATGAACCAATGGCTTAAAGTAAAAACTATGAAATACATTGATAACACAATTCACCCATGATATCGTAGTTTCGACAAGACTATTTCGAATGCGAGTCTATATCTTACTCAAAAGTTTTTAATGTAGTTAGTATAGGACATCAAAAAATTGTTCATATTAAGAGATTTTATAGGCTTTTCACACAGAATGTGAATCGACCACTGAATCGGAAAATAACCACAAGGAAAAATGACAGTTGTTGTTGTAGAATGTGAATCGGTTCAGGTAAATTTAACAATGGAATCGGCTGTGAATCAAAACAATGCTGGTTAGGAACTGTCATTTTCGAAAGACTTCCGCTATTTTTTTCACTTGTCACAACTTGTCAAAGTTTGTATAAGCACAACAAAACAAACTGCTGTTCATGATCCAGAATCGTCAGTCTGAACGCAAAATCGATTCTCATTGAATCAGTTCGGTGTGAAAAGGATATTAGAGAGTTATATGCTATAGATATTATAGGGCTGAGAAGTTATTTTAACTGTATCTTTACAGTGCATGATGCTTAGTATAAGTGGCTGATGACGTTAGGTATAACTCCGGTAGTTCAGTACCGAAGTGACCTGTGGTCGATACCCAGTCTTGATCGGTTTTTAATGGATCCCAGCTGGTGCGGGTTTCTAGGCGGAAATTGGCGTGGGATAGAAAGTAGTAAGTGTATAAGTTGCTGATCGATGCAGTGTGTCTCTGGAATAAGCAACTAAAGAAAAATAAGAAGATTTCATTGATGTGTAACAGAAGATGAAGAGAATATAGATGTGATGGTAAAAGAAAATTCTCTCGTGGATAAATAATTGACAAAATAAAAAGTCTCTGTTGATGACTCAGAAAAAGAGTGAAAATTTGTAACAAAAAATAATTCCTTGACCAAAAAATCATAATAATAGACTCGTACTCGTATAAGGTTTTGTTTTCTTTGGTCAGACTAAACATAAAAATTATTTTGTTTTTTATTGTAAAACAGATTTATTTGCGTAACAATAACCCTTTTGTTATATTGCAGTGAAATATGCCTAGTATAGCCTACATACTACTTATTTTACATATTTTTTTCATCACGTCTTGAACAAAATTACGTCAGCAAACCTCTTTTTATATAAGAATTAAGGCAATTATCATATATTTCGGTTTCTTTAGAAATAATATATGTATATATATTTGTATGAGTTTCTTTTTTCAAAATTCTTGGAAAAATTTCAATTTAAAAGACTTGAACTCTTTTGTATACGTGATATTTCAGAAGTTTTGTAATTGTTGCATCTGTGAGTTTTGGGTGGTGGGTGGGTTGGTTATATCAGGATCTCACATCACTCGTTAAGTGTACATTTGATAAATATGAAAACAAATGGAAAAGAAAGAAATATATAAAGAAATGAAAGAGTTTTTCATTTGCCTGTTTCTTTTTTCGTCAACTTTTCTTCTTAGAGACACTTAAAGCGTGGACAGTAAGTCGCATGTGGGTGTTATATTTATGAGTTTTTTGCGTAGGCGTTTGTCTTTCGTATTTATCGTCAGCGTCATCTTCATTATTGTCGTCTTTTTTATCATAATCATCATCATCATCATCACGGTCGACTCAAACCAAGTGAAGCAAAAAAGTTGAACTGTGTCAGAATATTGATAAACAGAAAGAGCACAAGGACACACAGATGAAAGAACATCTAGCTATGGTAGACAGACAAACGAACAAACAAACATTAAGACATTCTTACTGACAAAAAAATCATACTAACAGATAGTCATACTGTCAGAAAGACAGGCTAACAAATAAGTAGGAGTAGGATGAGTGTGAGCCAATGGCGGCGTTCATAAAATATTTCACATTAAATTTATTTCTTATGCAAATATTTCGCTAAAGAAAAAAAAAAGTGAAACAAAAATAAATAGCAGCTGAAAAGGACATGAGCTGAATACTATTTTAAATACTCATTAATTTTTTTCCCTACTTTCATTTCATTTCTCAGGCAACTTAAAATACAAAAACATCTTTCAACCCAAACTTACCGCATTTCATTATTTTTGTAATATTTGTTCAAATTGCCACCGAAGCTTAAAGTAGAACCACCAGAAGGATTATAATAACCACCACGCTTATTGCGATCGCCATCTAAAGCTCCATAATTACGATTCGAATATTGTAGGGGTACCGAAAGTGGAATACTTTCCAAGTAGGCTTCCGTATTCAACAGATTCTGAAGATTATCATAAGCCTTGCTGCGACTATTGACGGCATTGTTAGCTGAAAAATAAAAGTATATAAAGAAGGATTTTTAATCTTGTTAAATAAAAATAATTAAATATTAACATACCATGTTGCACAGGTATATAGTCACCCAAATCTTGTAGATCCTGACCATATTGTAAAGGTGCCGGTTCATATTCATCAGCCCAAATACCATTTGGTATATCGGATAGACCATAACTATTTGGCACATAAGAATTAGAACCATAGTAATCTCCAGCTGCTGCAGCAACATCACCAGAACCTACATAGGGACCACCAACACCCAAACCATTATCATAAAGATATTGTTGTGCAGCAATGCCACGCTTGTGCATTGATGATGTTGGCACTGCATCCATATCATCAACATCCATGCCACCATATTGTTGCGGTTGCTGTTGCCTTTGATTGGCAGCAACTGCTGCTGCTTCAACCGCAGCCATTATTTCCCTATTCGAAGGCAATTTATAAGATGCAACTTGTGCTTGATTAGCGGCAGAGTTACCACCATTAAGCTTAGTGGCGGGTGGTAAATTACTAAAGGATGCTGGTACAATTTCTGGACTTGATTTCTTGTCAAGCATACTTGATGGTGCCGAAGTTGATGAAGAAGGTGAAGCATTCTCCTTGTTGCTGTTGTCAGAGGAACGTTTAACTAAAAAATAATTTTATGAAAATAGATGATTATGTATTAAAAATAGAATTTAATATTCTTACTTCTTATTAAAACAATTAATCAATTTTAAGTTGATATTTTTCAAATAACTTCATTCATTTTCTAAGATTACTGACTGTAAGAGTGACTGGGATTATCCTCAACAGACACCTGAAGTTTTTTAACCAAATAAAGGAAACGCCAGAGATTACAATACACTATAATCTCAGTGATGTCATCTCAATAACCAATTCCTACTCAATTCCATTTGAAAAAAAGCAAGTTCCCTGGAGTCATAAGTCAAAGGATGCACATAGTAATAATGGTCTAAGTAGACTCTTCCCACATTTAATTCATTCTTCATTCATTCACATGTTTGTTTTGCATTAAACGCTGACACAAAGAATTAACGAATATTTCAACATTAATTTAGTCAGACAAGCAGAAAATCAGACAGATAAATGGATACCTAAGTATGGGTTGAATGGACTCCAACACGCAGACAAGTAATTAAGTATAAATAACGTCAGAACTCCCACCACCGCTGTCGACTCAAAACACCACCTACACATCACCCAAAAATCAACAGACTTTTCATTCAATATGGACGATGATATTGCTTTCATCTTAATTCTTATTGTTTGTTGTTTTTGAATGTAAGTAAGTATTATAGTACGAGTAGACAAGGAACTACAAAACAAATGGAAATCAATCGTCATAAAAATGTGATTATCTTCGGAGGAAATTGTTTGTGCATAAAAACAATTCTTGTTTTGTTTTGTTTTGTTTTCAAATTGTTATCCTGTAGCTTCATCAACAGCATCATCATCATGCGATAAATGAATGATTTCAAAAAAGTTATAAGGTTAAATATGATTGCCATTGTCATTGTTATTGTTATTGTTTTTCTTATACAATACTTACTTACAATATGATTGCCTTTCAAGTCTATTTTGTGCCCTAAGAAAAGTTTGTAATTAATTTTGCATGGCAAAAGAAAAGAAAAAGAAAAACTTTTTAAATATCCGGCAGAGTTTGAAGTTTTTTTTAAAGGACCAAAAACTTTGAAACGCAATACTTTGTCAAGTTTTTATTTTTTCATTTATTTAATTGTAAATTTTTTACTTGTCTTTTACATGATTTCAATCTGAGATGAAGAGTTAAAAATGTCATCCAATGACATGAGATAAGCACATAAATGAATCTCCATTATGCAATTGATTTAATGAACTAAGAGTCAACATTTAAATAGAAAATGTAATCCGATTTTCGGAGCTTAAAAATTATATTTTTTTTTTATTGTTCATTAGTTTAATTATAAATTTCTCTTGTTTAGTTAGATAATTTGGACACTTTTGTATTTTTGATTTATGGGGGCAGTTTGATAAGTCAGTGATTTTTTTGAATAAAAGATATTTTTTTCGGAAGAAAAGCCTTTGTGTATATCTGCTTCAACAAGTGAAAGTAGGTTATGTCGAAAATCTATATTTTGAGATATTATCTATTTTGTGTAAAGTGATTTCTGTTTGGTTTTATTTAATATTTATTATAAAAATGAAATGTCTTTAGATTTCACAACGTTTCCAACAAGTATAAATTATGTTTAGTTTATTTATTCCAATAACTGTTTAAAAGAGTGTGAAAATTCGATTTGTAAAAAATTCGTAGGAATACGAATTATTAGTGATCAGGGTATATAACTTTGATTCTATACCATATTTTTAGAAATTTCTTTAGTCGAAATACGTGAGCAGACAATAATAATAAAATTCTAATACAATTTACTCAATTTTCGACAAAAGCTACTTTGACTAGTTAACACAGAAATGCTCGCTGGAAAGAGATTTGGCTTAAATGAGAAGATGATCGCCGAAACAAATGCCTATTTTGAGACCAAAGATAAATCGTTCTTTAAGTAAGGTATCGAAATGTTAGAGAAGCCCTAAAGCAAATAAAAGGTTTTCTCAAGTTATTCAAAATACGCGTTTGTTTCGGTGAAGACCTCTTCAGTCGACCCAAAACACTTGGCCCCGAGCGTTTTCTTCAGAATTGAATGTGGGAAACTGTCGCTGGGGTTTAATCTGGAGATCATTATAGATTGGGTAGCAATTCGTTGTCCAATTTATAGATATTGCCTTGGCGACTACACTTCTTTCTTCGCCAAATGCGGTCGTTTTTGGTTCAAATTAATGTCGAATCTGCCCAACAACTCGGAGTAATATTCGCCGGTGACTGTACATCGCAAACCTTACTCTAATAAAGACCAACAAAATTGGGCAAATAGAAAAGTCAGAGAATGTATTATAGATAATAGAGTCGGAAAATATTTGAAAGTAGAGTCAGTAAGGTAGAAGCTAGAAGTGCTCGATAATAAATTTTTATATAAGATACATTTCGTAGCATAAGCGGGAAGACTAACATCTGAACTTTTCAGCTATCGTTTCTCAAGTGAAGTCAGAAGTTAAGTCAATTTAAGTAGGAACCCAAGTTACATAGCAGAGCACTATTACCAATTATAATAGAAGAATTCAGCATTGAACAAATTCAAAGATTAACGGAATCGAATTAAAAAGCACAAAATACAAGACACCTGACGGATTATAGAACATGTAACGTAAAAGACGAGAAACGTGTATGTAACGTAATACATATACAACGAGACTCAAAATTATTCCGAAATTGGAAACCACCATTCTCTTGATTTTTTAAAGTTTAGACAAAATTGGCCTAAGTTTGGATAACATAAGTATGTATTTGTCACTATTTAATGAGAATATTGGATTGAATATTTAAACGATCTATCACATAAATTTTGGAGAATATTTTCCATAGCTTGTATACATAATAATATTACAAAATAATGGACTTCTCTCAGATTCAGGAAAATTTACTTTTTTTTTCTATAGATTACAGGAAACCTATTAGAATTAAGATATATTTTATGTGGATTTAAAAGTAACCATTCTGGTTGACTTTCAGTGAATTTATTAGAATGTTAATCTAACATTTGAATGCTTATATGGAACTACTAGTACAATAAATCTTAACCTTTTACTTAATCAGAGACCTACAATAATTAAAATTATTCGAGCAGAAACTCTATTGAAATTATTTTTATTATAACAGGCGATATGTGAAAATATATATTGAATTTTAGATTTACAATCATTGAAATTTACTCCTTTTACTATTTGTTTTTTGTACTCAATAAACTTAATTTTGAAAATGAATGTCCCATTAAATGACTAAAAATAATCATCAAATCTTCTATGCTATGTGTATTTCCATCTTTATCGCCATCGATAAAATGCTGAATGAAATTCTATTAAAAACCCACTTAAATAAATGTAGAGCAGAGCATGTAATAGAAATTAATATGCATAAATAATCTCATAAAGTAGAAAGCTTCTTTTATGCATAGTTTGAGTATGGAAAATGCAATTAAAGCATGCAACAATTGCATGACTGCGTTCGTTTGCATGCTTTTAGTCAACGCAGTGAAGAACGCAAAAAACACCATTCCCATCTTACTAATTCCATTATATTGAAGGTACATAGTATGGTTCTGTGTTGTTATTGTTGTCCTCACCCACGAACCATTTGTCTTTGTGACCTTTTCACTTTAAAACTTCTTTAACTTTTCCGAGAACTTGCAATTGGTTGTAGGCCACTTTATTGTTTGTTGTACATTGCCTTTTGACGCGTATCCTTTTTCGTAAACTCAATTAAATGTTAAAAGCCGCTTAAAAACATCCGGTGATAATAGCAGTAAAACCAGCAGCAACATCAACATCAAGGATGTCAATGACAAGAATCACTTTAGGTCTTTGAACAATGGCCAATAATGAAAAAGAATATAACAATGAAACATTCAATCAATGATGGGGATGATGATGAGAATGATGATGATGCTGACGATACTGACGATGATGATGAAGATTTTGTCTGTTTATCATTTTTACAGTGAATCAACAGGCACATGGACTAAGTATTTGTTGTTGATGTTATATATCAAAATCAATTTCCGCTTTACTGTCTCTGATTTTATTTTCATTTATACTATTTGATATTTGAAGAAAAAAAATTCATAAATAAATTGTGAAAAACTTTTGTAAAAACAATCTAATCATTTTTAATTACCAAACAATTGCTCTCAACTTCTGAGAGAATGAGAGTAAAATCATATAGAAAGTTCAGTCAAGTCAAGTGAATTTAAGTGGAAATGGATAAACTTAAATAGGTCAAAGTATAGTAGTGTAGATAAATGAAATACATACAAAAAAGTACAAAAACAAAATATTTGTATACTAAGGGGTTTGAAAAGCTTAACATACATATTATCCACACTTTTGAAATAAAGCCGAGCTGAGAGTTGAGTTAGTAAAGTCAATTTTGAATTGACTAAAGAATTATTAAGTAGATTAAAATAGAATCATTGAACTATATTCAATAGAGTTTGGTAAACAAAACTCAAATTGAGGTTAATTAAGTTGATTAAGAAGTTATAGGGCAAATTGAAGTTGGTCAACTTCAGTTTAACAACACAAAATCGATTACAATTCAATTAACTCAGAGGCAAATATTAGTAAAGCTGCATGCATGTGAAGTATTAAACTTTACTATACTAAAGTTTATTTCCACCTCAATATGTGGTTAATATTCTTGAATCAAGTTGAGAGGAAAAATAAAGTAAAGTTAAATAAAAGTATAGAAATAAATCAAACAAAGGAAAAATGTGAGAACTTTATCCTTACACAGGCACCTACTTGAGTTCAAAGTTTGAGTCCAGTGAATGGATTTCGTTTTAAAGAAAGTATTTATTATACGAATTCAGAAACTTATTGAGCCAATTTTAAATTTGAATAACTTTAGTGAAGCGTATTACAAGTTAAGATATTTTTGCATTGATCAAATAAAATAGAAGAGAGACGACGTTATCCAAATAAATTTTAACTGACTGCGTAGCTTGTCCGATTTGTATAGACTATTCAATTCAAACAAGTGAAAGTTAAGTGGGATGAATTTCTTGGAATTACAACTGTCCATTGTCCATGCGCTGTGGTTGTCACCCTGATGCGGGATGAGTATGAATTCGGCATGTAGTTGTGTTACATAACCAGTTGTTGTGACCCATAGATCAGCTGTGATTTTAGTTGGCTCTCAACAACACTCTAAGAAGTGAGTCATACGTCAAAAAAAAGTATGACTCGATTTTGCTACCTGCGGATAAACATCTAAGAGGACGTTGATTGTCGTTATCAATAGTTGTGCTTGGCACCGTATAATATTATGTCTTCATGACAGATATTCACGTTAAACAAATCGACTTCATTATTTATTGTGAGAATTGTCCAGCCTACATAAATTGATAGTCTCTGTTAATGGGGAGTCTGATAGCAAGGCTGTACTACATGAGCTCAACGCCCTGGAAATCAAATCGAAGTTAGTCTGGGAGTGTTTAATTTTATTTAAAAAACTAGCAGCAAGTAATTATGTCTATCTTATTTTGATTTCTGGGTATAGTGGTTGCCTTGGAAACGAAGCAGCCAAGAAAGGAAGTGGCAGCGTCCACATTGGACCAGAGCCATTCTGCGGACTACCTTGGAGTTCCAAAAATAATAAATCTCAAACGATGGCTTGATAGTAAATCGCATCAACATTGGCTACACACATTTGTGTAATCATCTACAAAGAAATTTCTGATGAATACCAGAATCTCGGAAGAACTGTCAATTAAAGATTTGGTACAATAGACCAAATCGAAGCTGCAGTGACGAGATGACTAGCTCCCATCCTAGCGCTAATCTATACTGATCTAATTTAATCATTTTTAATCATTTAAACTCCAATAAATTCAGTTTGAAATTTTATGGAAAAGTTTATATGGGGGCCAAGTCTTTTAGTTTTTCGCATCTAAAACAAGTCATTTGTGTATAAACAGAAAATCAATTGAATAATATTAGCTGTTAATCTAAAAAACTAAAGGACTTTTTTTATATAAATAACAAAAGAGAATAGACAAACATGTATAGAAGACATCCTTGTGACATGATGACACAATTGAATATGAATTAATATTTAAAATAATTTTTCATTCTTAATTTACAATACTAATATAATTTATTAAATATATTTAAGTTTGAAAATTATTCTTTGATTATTTCAATTTCAATAAAATTCATTTGACAATTTCTCCATATTTTTATCTTATTCAATTCAATTATAATATATTCACTTAACTTTACCCTTTTCTTTGCATCACAATTATATGTAATAGTATGTATTACATAATCAAATATATTATATATGTATTTCATCAACTTCAGAGCTGTTCAACTTGTCAATAACAGCTTGAGATGATTATCCAATTAGTTGTTCTATTGGCATCAGTCCTTGCCCCTTACCATTTCCTTAACAATTCCAATTAGTCATAAGACTTAGAATTCAATTTTCTACTCATAACGATCTGTTGCTTCGTTATAATAATAAGTAATTCTAATACTATCTCAATTGAAAGAATTGAGTCACTCAACATGAGTTCAGTTTATTGAATCATTCACTTTGCTGATACTATTACTGCTGCTGCTGCTATGCCAATTACAATTGTTATGATGGATTTATAGTTATGATATAGTCCTTGTTCGTATTCCTTTTCCTGTTTTCTATATCAATTTTATGCAACAATGCATTTAGATTTTAATTAAAAAGAAGCTTATCAACTTTTGTTACTCCTGGCAATGACATTCACGTTATACGATTACATATTCATCTAGTTTTTATATTCAACAAATACGATTTCCCCTTTTTCAATTTACTCCAACATGAATTGTCTTTTAATTGAAATAGTAAATACAACAAACAATTTCACTTATAGAGTGTCAATTAAATGAATCTGGTTTTTACTTAGCATATTTTTTTTTTTGTTTTTTTTTTCTCAAAAGAAAACAAATTAAAACTTAATTCAAGTTAAATAAATACAAATAATTAAAATTACTTTTATTTAGTTATGATTAACTAAAAGTTTAACTATACTCTTAAACAATCAAAATATACATACATAAGAGCAAGAAAGATTTCTTTATCAAATATAGAAAAAGGATGAGTTAATTTAAATATCTAAATAACAATTCTAAATGATTAAAATTTAAAATTGAATTAATTTAAATGTAATTTTCTTGCTGTTCTTCTTTTAATTTCCTAATAAAACCTGTTGGTCTAAATAAAGAGCATAAGCTATGATGAATGTGTTAGTAAATTGTTGTTATACGTATTATATTATTATAAGTTGACTAACAGCTGCTTTGGTCATCAATCAATGAGTTTGTTGAGTTGACTTCAACTTCCTTCACCCTATGAAACTCTAGGTTTTCAATATACCTTAGTTTTGCTTAAATTTATTTACCACCCTTTAATTAAGTTTGTTTAGTTTTCCATGGAAAGCTCCTTAGCTCAGATTTAATTATGGAGATGTAATGTATATAAGTCTTGAAGATCACATGTAAATACTATTATTTCTAATAGAAATATAATTAAACTATTAACACGTCGTGGCTTTTAGCAAGCGTAGCAGAGCAAAACCTTAATAAATTATATACTTAAAGCTTCCTCATGAATCATACCATACATTGGTGAAAATCGTGAGAAAATCCGTTAGATAGTTTTTGAGTTTATCACGTTCAGACAGACAGACAGAAGGATATGTAGATTAAATTTTTGTTTTTTTGTTTTGTTTTATAATGTTTTCGCAAATTACCAATTACATAAAATATTTATATGATTGTACAGAATAGTGAGTTGGCAATTATATTGCAGTGAATATTTAAGTTGTTGGTGACCTTGTATTATGAAGGTCATTAAGATGGAGCCTTTTTAATCGGTGTCATAGGTGAGGGATTTCGCCAGACAGTTTGGATGAGTTTCCAGTCTTTGCTGATGACGATTGCTATTTTGTTGGATTTCTTCGGATATGTTGTGCTGTATAACATTCGACAGTTATCAAATACTTTTGATGAATGTTGATGACAAGTTAAGGTTTTTTCAGTGAGTTTTCTTTCAATAGAAATTGAGAGAAGTCATACAGAAATCGCTTAGAAGCCTGGTTCACAAGGATTCACCCTCAGAAGAAGTGATATACCTGCAGTAAAGTTTGATGGTCTGGCGGTACCACAGTCCACTGTTGTGAAATAATTGTCCTTTTGTCTTGAAAAACGCTTAACATGGAAAATCATATCACAGCAATTCCTCGATCCTGTTCACATTAAAGGAAAAGTCTAAACTGGTTTTGAGCAAACTTAATACAAGCAAATTCTGAAAACATGGCTACCAGTTATGGGGTATATCACACCCCTTAATTCGCAGGGTCTTCAAAATGAGTCCCTCAGGAAAATCTCCAACACCCCTTGGTTACTCTGGAACTCGACGCATTTCTACAGTTCTCCAAAATCTCATCCGAATTCGACCGCAGAATCACTAATCGGGCCTGTGACATATAATCTATAAATTTGTCTTTTTGTAAACTTATTTAAAATCAATCGCTGTTAGTTTTCATAGACCTCATAACATTATTTTATATAAAAGCGGTAAAGCAGTTTATTTTTCCTAATAATTTATATTTAAAAAATAAATTGAAAGCTTAAATAAGAAGAAATACACAAGGCTTATACATAACACAGCATTGTAAGAATTGTGATATTAAGCATACGAATGTCTGTCAATTTTAAAATTTATCAACTTCAAAACCACACATAACTTCAAAGTACATAAAAAACCACTTTCAACTGTTTTTGATTGATTAGAGGTAATCCAATTTTGAGAAATTATATGATTGAGTGTCATAAACATTTGAACATTAAAAAAATGTAACTAACTTGAGATTTTTTTTAAAAAAATCAATAATTTATTTAATCGAAACAACAGCAGAAACTCAACCATTTAATTTCAATCATATTATCAATATTGACAGTTTGACGTAAGTAAAAACATATCATGTTCAGTTAGAGTGTTTCTCTAGTAACAATAATCATAACAACAAGGATATTCACATATGTACATACCAATAAAGTTTGATAAGATTAAACAAATAAAATGAAATAAATAAATATATATGTATGCATGTATCTATATTTATCTATTTATACAAAAACACAAGAGTAAAGTAATGAATATTCACTAATCACATATGTTATTATTATATTGTACAAAAGTATATTGTTTTTGTACTCAACAATGTATATGTGAAGTAGTATACTACAATGCAATAAAAAGTACTCAATCAATCAAAAACAAAAAAACATTCTTTGTTTACGCTTAGCAACAATAAAATGAATAAACAGCAACAATCACAACAATTTGTTGTGAAAATCAACAAAAACCTAACAAAGTCTAACCAACTTTAAACATTCAACATTTGATGAATTTTCTAACTTATTTTCACAAAGTTGTGAACTGAATTTTGTTTTATTTAACTTGATAAATTTTCCCATTATTTTTTGTTTCATTATTATTTTCTATAAGTATTTTTGTTTATTTTCTGATTGCCTTTCACATTTGATGAATTTTATTTTTTCAAAAGAAATTGAAATGTTTTATTTTTGTTTTCCATTTATTATACTGAACTAGTACAATTATCTTTATGAATTCTGAAGAAAACTTTCCCAAGAGTTTAATTATTTTATTTATAGAATGAAAAAGTTAGTAATTTCTTAGAATCATATAAAATTGTGTCACATGCTTGAGAGTCTCTAACTGATTTTAGGACTGAGAAATGGAATTATTTTTAGAGTTAAGAAAACACTAAGCATTTTAAATTATTCCATTCTCTACTATTAAAACTGAATAGTAAATTTTAGTGAAAATATATACATACATATGTATAATTTTAAATTAAGTGTAACTACTTCTATTAAGAAAATTAATCATTAGTTACACATGAACAAACAATTTAATGATTTTCAGATTCCTTAATAAATTTAACGAGAAAATTATTTATAAAATAATAAATAAAGTCAAGGCTTTGAATACTTTATTATTCATGACATAGATATTTGATGAAATGTTCATTGTCTATGACATATCTTTAAGATATAAGCATAATAAAAATGCAATTCGTATGAATACTTATAATGGAAGAAATTTAGTTTCCTTCTTCGTTGTATCAAATTTTGTTCATATTCCTTAGAAAAGACTTAAATCTACATATTCAAATTTGAGTTTCTAGTACTTTGAAATTGCTTTATTAAAAAAAAAAAAAAAAACATTCTTCAAAGAAAGAAAACTTATTCATCTGGACACTTCTTTGATATTCCATTGTAACTTTTTTTGTTTTTACGAACATTTTTAAAAAAGAATGAAGTTCATCTTTCTAGAAAACAACTTAAATTCTTCAATACTTACAATTTATCTTCTATTCTTGTAGTTTTCTTCATTCATTGTCCCATAAATAGTGTTTTTATGGGTGTATTGTAAACAACGCCCAAGAGTATACAACAGTTTCTTTAATATTATTATTTTCTCTCTTTATTTACAACATACTACTTACATACATACATTATTATTAACTTAAACTCACAATAACATTCTTCTTCTTAACAACTTCATTGGCACAAAAATGTCATTTATATTATCTATTCCTTCCTTGCTTTCTTTACTTACGTATATTAATAGTATGTTAGTATCTGCCTATGTCAACAGTTCAAGGTCTTTGATTTTGTTGAGACAGTCAGTCAGTCAATCAGTCAGTCAGTAAGTCTTCTAAATAATATAACCACGATTGTATTAAGCACAAATCTCATTTACAAATATTTAAACACACTCAAGAAAAGCAGTTAAGACTCCAAACGAGAAGCACAAGTAGGGAATGGAAGAAAATGAAATGAAGTGGAATGGATAGAGTCTTAAGTTGTCAATAACATAAACTTCATTTAAAGTCAATTATTATAGAATATAAAGTGATGTCAGAATGAGTTGCTTGTTGCCAGCTGTTTTAGATGTTGTTGTTTTTTTTTTTTTTTTTTTTTTTGCGTTGGTGTTTGTTTTTGTTCTGTGGTTTCAACAACAAGGATAAAATCTTTATGGTTAACATAAATGAAATATGTATATAAACAACAATAATAAATAAGAAAAATATTCTAAAATGCAATCAAGTGGAAAATAAAAACCTCAACAACAAAAAAATAAAAATAAATTAAATACAGTTGACATTCGATAATCCTTCATGATTTCATTCTATGGGATCCAATATCATTTTATCTGACTCTGAAATACCAGAACAATTGTAGTTTTCTAAGAACCCCATCAGGATACTAATAACCTCTATTGCTAGAGCCAATAGAGATGTATTTCCTTCGTTTGAGTTCTCGAAATTTGACTCATATATTTGTTTGTAGTACATTACAAATATAAATCACAATTAGGAGTAGAAGATTGATTACTGACAATAAAGGAAAATCACTGTTAATATTCATAAAGGCATAGAGGCGTAAAATTATCTACTTAACATTGCGGCTAACAGATGTAACCGATTTATGATGGTCCAGTGAATCGAGGTTCAACTGTTTGAGAAAATCAAGAAGAAATCAAGAGTTGAAAATGAAAAAAAAATCGAAAAAATATCGAGCACAGAAAAAAAATATTAAGCAAAATTGGAAAATAAAACATTAAAATGAAGAAAGTTCTTTGCGTGGGTGTTAAATAAGTTGAAGGCATACATACGCTGCCAGCAAAGCATAAGAAAACTTAATGAAAGATGATGAGAAGGTGTCGAGAAGTAAAGTTAAGCTTAATGTGGTAAAATAAAATGATACGATGCGATGCGGTGCGAGATGAAGTAAAATGTGTTTTGAGGTTAAGTATGGTGTGTAGTGAGCAAAGAAAAAGAAATCAGTGAATACTAAAGAACAACAGCAATACCAAAAACAATAACAACAATAAATGAAACAGAAAAGGCAACAACAACAGTACGAGCAACAGAAGGAAACAAGTGTTAGCAAAGACGTCGTTGTTTTGCTTGTTGGCTTGTTCAAGGCTATGAGCTCTGCACACGCAAGCAAGCACAAGCACGTACACACTTAAAGAATCGAAACCGTACCCAACTAAAGCCAGAGAGTGTGAGTTTGAAAGCTCAGATAAAGAAAAAGAGAGTGTGAGCAACAGCTTGAGAGCGCTATTTTTGTGCTAAAAATAGAATCCAAATAGGCGTTGCGCTATTTTTGGCGCCGCAGTTCTTGACTTCTTGCTTTTATTGTATTTAACTTCTCCTCATCGCATCGCATCTCTTATTTTCTGTTCTGTTCTGTTCTGTTCATTTCATTCATTCATTCATTTTCTTATATTCTCTTTTTCAATTTTCCTTGCAATGGGTTAGTTAACCATCAAATGAAATGAAAGCCGACAGTTTCAGCCAAAAGAACAACAATGTTAGGTAAGAAGTAGTTTCAAAGGAAGAAGCCGCAAGCATAAATAAATGAAAACTGCTGCTGCTGTTGCTACTGTTGCTGTTGTTGCTTCTGTTGATTCTGTTACTGTTGTCCATTAGGTTTTATGCAAATAATAATAAAAAAAAACCAAAGTTTCTCCTTTCTTTTTATTCGCACTTTCTCTCCCCAAGTGCAGTGAATGTGGCCTGTAAAAGTATCCTACTATAATCATGGATTTTATGCAAAATAAAGCAACAAAGATGGAAAAAATTAGATGAAAAAAAACATAATTTAATATAATATAATACAATACACAAAATGGAACATATGGTCGCCTACGCAAAACAAGCTCATACACATTGATACACACACACACACACACACACACACACACACACACACACACACACACACACACACACACACACACACAGAGACAGATACACACACAGAAACACAGTTACATGTTCTCTTAAATATACAGTTATTGAATGAGACATTGAAAAAACAACAACAACAACAGCAGCAGCAGTAGTAGATACTAACTACATTGTAATTGTTGGGGTATTAGGAATGCGATGTTGATAATGATGTTGATGATGGCGACTTGTTGTTGTGCTGCTGTGAGGACATTCTTTTTGACGTCCATAAAGCAGAAATATTCAGTGAAGCGTAAATATATCAACAAGTTGTTTGCATTTTAATTTATGCAACACAAATATACAAACACTCATACACAATCATTTCTATTTATAGTAGTTTTATAAAACGGCATAAGCCTTCAAAGGCTTCATAATTGTTGAAACTAAAAACCAAACATATTTTCAAAAGATTTTTTCATAAAATTCCTTCTAAGTACTATACGTTTATACACTTACTTACATCCATATGTATATTTATCTGCTTTTAAACCTAAAGGTATGCAATATGGTTTTCCATTCAAATAAAACTAAGTACTCTCTCTATGATTGAATTTTACATATGTATGTACTTATATGTATTTTAAAGATCTCTTGAATAATTCAATGATTTTAAGGCATGGAAAAACATATCAAATATTTACTATGTATTGTATAAAAGAGATCAGCATCATGAGGATAATCTTTCTAAACACAAATATGTCTATCATTTGTCCATATTTATATTATGAATCCACTATTATAATACGCTTCAATTTGATTTCCCTTACTACTAGATAGGACACACAAACAGATCTACATCTGCCCAACGAGTTTTTATAACATATTAATTGTGCCCCCAAGCAGACTGAGAAACTCGCTCACGAAATTGTGTCCTCTCATGTTTAGTACAACAAAACTGATATAATATTAACAAAATTATCTACACTCAAAGAATTGTTGATGTTAAAGACTTGATTCATTTTGAAATATGTCTCTAAGATTTATATGCCAAATTTGTAAAGTACTTTTTGAGTTCACAGATCATGAACAAATGAATATTAACATTTTTATTTATATAGAATTGAAACTTCAAAAATAGAAATTTGATTCATTATATAGTATATCTATAGCCAATCTCCACCTGTCTCTGATGGTTTAAATGTAGCAATGTATGCTGATGAGACTGCGATAATAGCTATAAGTATCGTCCCAGTAGTAGCATCACAACATCTTCAAAATCAGCAACTTAATTTGATAGAAGTTTGGCTTCAAAAATGTTGCATAAAAGTCAATGCTCAAAAATCTATTCGGAAGGAAATAGTGTCCACAAAGTAAAGCTTAATGGAAATGATATGCTTCAAAATAACTGTTTCAAATATCGCAGGCTTTTATACGTTTCACACTTTAAAGCGAAAATAACATAACTTACACTAAAAACGCATCGATCTGGACTATGAAACTTTGGGACAATTCAAGCAACTTAAATATTGAAATTTTGCAAGATGTGTATTATCAATGCTCCTTTGTAGTTTTGGTTAGGTTACACAGGCCACTCGAGAGTTAATACATAACAACATATATAAATACCTCAATATTCCTTTTGTTTGGGGAAGAAATAGTCAAGTGACGAATAAGTACTTTGAAAAATTGGGTAGCTATGAAAACGAGTTAGCTACAGATCTCCTGGACAGCAATGATAACAAGATATCATCATTTCCTAGACTTAACAAAGTTTTTATTTATAAAATTTGTGATAAGTGTATAAAATTTGGACTCACTGCAGCTCAAGTATTTCTTTGTATTGTATAAAGAATCTGAAATCTTTAGCTTATTGTTTATAGGACTGGGATATATTTATGAAACTCTTTTGAGATACTGTAAAGTTTCATTCCAATTATAATTATCAAAGACACAATTGAAAACATGCAGTATTCTCATTGACCTTGTCTTAGACTGTAGTGGGCACAGTCAACAAATCAAGTGGAGTGAGATTTTAGATTATAGGCACTTAGTTCTTCTGGATATTAATAGCATAGCTGTAATCTATAACCAATTGAATCTTTAAATTTCTTATGCATCCCTTTGTAACCTTCGTTGAAGAGAAAAGTAAGTTAGTTTTTCTTGTTTCATTGTATTTTAATTGTAAAATGTCGTGATACATGATTATCAATAAACTAGATAGTTTTTTGTTTTTTATTCCACCAACTATAAAGTTGGTTTATACAATGTGAAAATGCAACTAGTGGTCCTTCAAATAACTCCACTGGAGGTTTTATATGTATATAAGTATATGCAGTATATTGGTCCAAACGGAAACCATGTACAGTTGAAAAGAATACGAGTACTTAGCACTCAAAGTTATCTTATGAAACTCATTTAATGTGTCATACTTTCTTTGTCTTAATATAAAATACAGGATGACAATGAACATGTTTTCTACTTATCCTTTATGTGTATTATATATTACCACACACACACACACACACACACACACAATATGGTTACTAAGTGGATGAACAAAGGAACATGTATACAACAGGAAACAAGAACAACAAAAGAAAACCATAAAACAAACAATCACATTATTGTTATTATTATTTCATTTAGTTATCATTTAACATTCACTCACTCTTACATTTATATATTTACACAGAGAGATAGATACTTAATACATAAATAAGTATAATGTAATATTATATAAAGTAACCATATGGTAAAATTAACTAAAGCGAAAAACACAAAATAACAAAAAAAAAAAAAAAAGGAAGAAGAAACAGAAAAAAGAATAATGGAAACACAAATTTTGATAACAAAATGAAAATACATATTGTATGGCAAATAAAAATTCCAATGCCGGCGGTAATATAAATAAGATAACAAGATACAAGTTAATATTGTTTGTGTCGTTACACTCAAACTTACATACCTTACATACTTATATCAATTTATGCATATATTTTGTATATGAATATCTTAGAAAATCCTAAAGTTTTTCATACACAAAATACTTTTAAGGCAGTTAAATCTTACATTTTTATTTACGAGTATATTTTGCAAATAGTCAAGAATATATTAATTTCACAATTTAAAAAAGCTGATATACAATATGATTTGCATGGAGATTATCTTTATCATTAATCGGAGAACCAAGGGCTTTGGCAATCCTCAACATCCCTTATTACTGTTTTAAAAACGTAATACTTATTCTTCTTTCTGAAATCATGTTACCCTATAAATTTATAATAATTATTTAGAGTCGAAGGCCTAGTAGCTAGTGATCTAATATTAATAATTATTTACTTTCCTATGAAACTTCCATTTTTTCCACCACATTCAACCATTTATTTTGTCATCAAAATGAAGGAATATGTCAATTAAATCACAGATTCCCTGCTAGAAGAAATCCTGGTCTTTTAAGGCAATCTATGGAATAGAATTGCTATTCCAACAGTATGTGGTGCATCGAAAGAAACAACTGGTAATCTGAATGTGCAAGATTTCACCAGAAGCGGGGTGGGATAAGACTTTCCACCCGAGTGCTTCTAACATTTACTAGACTGGTTTAGCCACATGCGGCCGGGTATTGTCATGAAGCAAAATCACTTACTCATGTTTTTTTCGTCCCTTCTTCGCGTATTTCTTTTAGCGCTTTTTTCAAATCGACGAGTTATTATAGATAGCAATCAGCTATCAGTTTGATCTGGTTTTTGCAAACCAAATTCTTATAGAAACGGCAATCGAATGAAAACTGACTCATAGACGCATTAAATACATATTCTTTCAACTTCAAGAATCTACACCCAAAAATGCTATTGCCACCTATTGGCCAACGGCAGTTTCATACATATAATGAAAAAAATTCAATGGAACAATCTTAAATTAGCATTGATCGCAATGCCCATATTACAGTAATAGAAAGGGAAATTTTATGTAAAAAATCCTATCTAATCACTTAAAGATTCCTTTTTTTTGTAAAGTTTTTCGATGTACAAAAATATTGCATTACACACACCTTACTAATTATGTGATATTTCAGCTATTTAATAAATATTTAATGATTTGTCATTTGCCTATCTTTGTTACTTTGGAGTCGGCAGCTTATTTATCCAATTTCCACCCCCCACTCAGTACTTCTATGGAGTCAATCAACTTCTGTTCTAATAATATTTTATAATTATTATCGTAATCCTAGCGATAACTGGCGAGCGTTGCTATGCGATGGCATTAATTAAATCTTCGATGAAAACGTTCAATCTACTTGTTATATACGCAAAAAAGTATAAAAAAAGGAAAAAAAAACAATATTTAGAGCTGTGATGTTGAAATGTTTTGTCTCTAATTACCTGCTAGTAATTATATCTGTTTTCTCAACTTTGATTTGGATAAATAAATAAATAGATGGGTAGATAGATTTTAAGAAGATTTAAAATTTAATTTTTTTTTTTTTTGTAGCATTTCAACAAAAGAATTATAAACCATATCAATATTAGAACTGATTCACTACATCACACTTCATTATTAGTTACACTGCTTTCTGCTGTCTTCTACACTTTGGTCATGTGGTTAACACAGCTCGCCATATTTCAGCAAATTTTTGCAAAACCTTAATTAATTATACACCTAAATCTTCCTCATGACTCACTCCATCAATTGATGAAAACCGTATGATCTTCTGTTCGATAGTTTTTAAGACAGATGCAGCGGGACTGTTTTATAATATGGAGTGATTTTAATGAGCAGACAACATCTTCTATATATAAAAACCTTATTTTCATTTTCACTCTTCCATAAAGTAATATTTTCATTCAGTAAATTTCAATGAGGCCTAAGAAAAGTTTTTATTTAAGCATCCATAATAATGAAATAATTCAATACTTGGGTGCCCACAAATATGTAGATATAAATAAAAAAATATATTTAAACATTTTAATGCCGACGGGTCAACAATATATGGCATATTATTATTATGCTGGTTCTTATTGCTGAGAATTTCACATGTAGCAGATGACAAATATTTAGACATATTTTTGTTGAAAAGTAGGCAACATTTTTAATGTTTTTGTGTTGTGAAATTTAAAGACCAACAGTGCAGACCACACATAATGTTAACGTTGATTAGCATCACTCATTGAAAATAGAAATAAACAGAGTATTAAACTTGTTATTTGAAGAACCCAAGTAGATCCCCCGAGGTGTTGAAATACAATCATCATCAAAACATTCATAGATACAAAAACAAATAAACAAAATAAATAAACAGTTAAATTAAATATATAATCATGATGATGATGATGATGGAAATAAAGTATAAAATAAACTAAACTAAACAAGTAACAAAATGAAGAGGAAAAATTGAAAATATAATCGACATGAAAAAGCAAAAGAGCGTGAATAAATCTCAACTTAGCTGAGCTAAAAATAAAATGCGTTTAATTTTTGAATACCAAGAAAATGTGATTTAATAAGAGATGAACAGAACAGAAAACCAACAACAACTACTATGATGATGATAATGAGAATAATGACAAAAGCGACCCACAACAATAACAAAAGAAAAAAAAATTTAACAACAAAACTAATGAAAAACTAAACGAAAGCTAAACCAAAAGTATATGGTAAATATGTTGAAATTCCAAGCAGGCGAGCAACCGAGTGAGTGAAAGATATAAAGAAAACAGCCAGAAACTGTTTAAAATGACAAATAAATAAAGCACACAAAAAAAACAACAACAATACCGACAACAAAAACACCGTACTAAATAAGCTGACAATGATGAGTGAATGAGATTCTACGCTTAGTAAAAATTCATGGTAAAACCGTTAGTCGTATGTATTTGTAATTGTGTGTGTGTGTGTGTGTGTGTGTGTGTGTGTGTGTGTGTGTGTGTGTGTGTGTGTGTGTGTGTGTGTGGGTATGCGTATATGTGTGCGCATGTTGGCAATGATACTTTAGTATAACGCCCTCTATACCACCTAAGAACCGTAAATTCATAGATTGAACACCTACGCATGCTGTAATTTCCTGCAGAAAACTCTCAATAGAATCAATAAGGCACATGCAGGCAGGAAGCAAGGAGTAACAAACAGTCCAACAACACACTTAACACCAAAGTACACATACAGATACAGTATACGGTATACGGTATCCTACGCCACCCATGAAAAATTTGAGTAACCAAAAAATAAAGTAATAGAAAGCAAAGGAAAATTCAATTCAATGACTTGCACTGTTATGTTGCTGGCTGACTGCTATTGCTGCTGTTGCTACTGTACTAAGTGTGTGGGAGTTTTTGTTACATTCATTTTTTATCAAGAAATTATCATATACTTTTCGCATTTTTTCACTATTTTTTGTGTCTTTTAAAAAAAAATTATATTATTCAAATAACGCGGGCGTATGAGTAATTTAGTCCCATGTATATTCATTACGCATACGACATGATTTTGAGCGTTTTTTATTTTGTTAGAATCTAACTAAGGATCAAATGAAAATAGATGATATACGAATTCGAATAATGATCCTCTCACTGAGAATGATATCTCATATATACCAAAAATTAAAAATATGTAGCGAAATTATATAGGACTTAATAGATCAAGAAAAGAGATCATTTAGAATAGTAACAAATTATCAAATAGAATAGTAGTAAATCAGAATATTATAAATTCATATAACATAACAAATGGAAAACTACAAAAATGGAAGTCCAAATTTCAACTTAACAGACTCGGTAACTGTTTGTTTATGCAATTCGGCCAATATAATTTCAAATAGAATTTCTACCATACAACAACATTTTGTTCTCTCCACTATAACTTAAGCAAAAGAAAAATGTTCTATTTCTTGATCCATTTTTTGTTTTTAGATTATCGCAAAAAATATTTGAATGGGTATGCATTTTCCAGTGGCTGCCATCATTTTACCGCGGTATACTTTAATTCATTATAAAAAATTGTGATTACACCAAAATTCTAAAGATCATATGCTCTGAATCATTGATATTATGAATTTTTTTGTGATTCATTTGCCTTTTGTTTTCATTTAACCATTAAGATCCTGTTAGTATAGTGGGAATTAATCTCACTAGTTTGGTTTTGAGCGTTTTTGATTGTAGAGTTTTTTCTTAGTATAATTATACCGTCGGCATGGTGTTCTTCTCAAATAACTTTTAACAATTAAACATGAAAAACTAAAGTGTGATACTTTGAAAGAAAAAATCAAAATTCTGGAAGAAATAAAACATGGTGCCGATGTTAATTTTCCAAATAAAAAATATGATGTGGCTAAATCTAAAAATTGTAGAATTAAAAACAAAGAATCAACTATTTCAGAGTGAATGAGAAACACCTTTTTTTTACTTTTTGTTACAACGCAGCAAAACATATAAAATCATTGTTATAATTTTCAAGCAAAAAGCACAAGATTTATTTATTGCAAATTTAATCGAAGATGAAGTGGAAAATATTCCCCTTAGCGTTTTGAAAAATAAAATGGTAAAGAAAGTTTACTCTTAACTAAGAAAGCTGGAGATATTTTTGACTCCTCAACTGTGATATTCTAATGACATTATAGGGGTTAATTATTATTATGATCTGGATGTTGATTCAATACACATTGGCTAAAATCAATAAGTAGAATTAAAGTTACTGAGTCAGAAAAGTCCATTCAACATCTGGAATTGTTTCTCTTGAACCGAACCAATCACAATTTTAATACATCTATTGAGTGACGCACAACTGAAAATCTTAGCCCTAAAAAAATCTGCAATTGATTCGCGAAGAATACTGCCGCTTCGTAGCAAAAAACAGCAGACGAAAATCACCTCTTATTTCATAAATTAAATGGTTGATTACATGTTATAACATAAGCCAATGAAAAAGTACAAATAAAACCACAAAAAAATCTAAAAAAAAGTGAATGGAGCTGGTTTCAATTAGTTCCAGCTACTGAGCGTGGAGTGTAATTTTGTTGGAAGCTTCTCAATATGAAATTCAATTTGTAAGGAATAAACAAATAGATTGGTTTGGTTTGGTTTGGTTAGATTAGATTAGGTTAGATTATAAACGATAGATTAAGTAAGACCTTCAAAGCAATTGACAATTTCAAAATAATCATCATCATTATGAACTGATTTATGATTCCGGGAGCAATAGAGAGATCAATGCTTGGAAGATCATTGATTTAAGAGAAAGAGAAGTGAAAGGGGATGATGTAATCGAATTAGTTTCTGAAGTAAAGTGGTCATGTCACTCATAATTGATGTAAGAAAAAAATTATGACAGGAAATTGGGAGCAAGAAGTTAAAAACTGTTCAGGAATAAGAAAATTCAAATATTCTTAATGAGGCCTAAGAGTATGTAAACAAACATACAGTGGATGTGATTGGCTAGAAAATAATGGATTATTATGGATTTGTTTGATATTTAAAGAATTCTGCAGGTTAATTGTCTCTCACTCTCTCTCTCTCTCTCTCTCGCTGTCAATCTCGTATTTATTATTCATTTTATACTCTTCACACAGTGAATAGTATTATAAGTTTGTCATGAAGTTTGTGACACACTGAAAGAGACATCGGAGACCCCAAAATTAGTCTTCTTTTTACTGGTTTATATGTGGTATACTTATAAAATAACCTGTCAAAAACTATTATTGATATGCTTTTTATATTGACACAATCAACGAAACGAAAACCAAATGTAGCATGAAATTGACATTTTTTTTTCCTAGTATCTAGTTATAATATTCAAATAAAATATGTACTTAAAAATATTTTCGCCGCAAGCACGGATCATGAGGTCAGTTCAATATATAGCTATTTGAGTGATAGACAGTTTTTAAAAGTTATGGTTTATATTTTAGACATAAAATTGATTGGCATAAGCGTAGTTTATATGTGAAATACACATGTATAAAATTTATATACCCAATTGAACTATGTAATATGTAGTACAATACATAAGTATGAGCCATAAAAAGGATCCTATTAAGTTCATCAAAAAGCGTAACAAGTCAACAACATAAAAAAACAAAAGAAAGAAAACATACTCGTACATAAAATGAAGACTATAACAAGATACCACAATACAATAGAATTACAAGTGGTAGTGAGTAGCAATAGCAATAAGTAAAATTTTTGAAGCTTCAAGTAAAATATTGTACAATGTACGTATGTATGGTACATACAGGACAGGTTAATGATGTTGAACTTTTGACCTTTCCGACATGTATGTGTAGTTAACAGTTGTTCTGAAGTATAAGTAAACCACGAAAAAGAGACTACATTGCTATATGTATGTATATAGTAATACGTGTGACATGAAACATTCCTATCCTTCCCAAACCTACTAGGTAGTTACAATATATTGTATAGGTGTCCCAGTGTGGGTGAGTTTGTGTGTGTTTATAATGCACTGGCACTGGCCATTGAGCCACCTGACGAATAACGTCACAACTCGCTACCAAACCAACCGCCAGCTAACGCCTACACAGCATAGCGTAGCTTAAAAGCTTTTCAAGGGGTCCTCGTCCAATACCGCTCATCATCAAAAACATCACCACCATCACTAGAACTAATGCACAACACCATCAACCCAACTCGCTTACTTACTTACTATCTTGCACATCAAGTTTAGAGCAAGCGGCATAGGTCACTCTCATTGATATTATTGCATTTATTTATATCATTCATCATCATCATTAAAATAAGTTTATCTGAGAACTTAACTTACCCTTTGATAGTTGCATATAATTGTTCTGATCACTTTTCATATTTGTTGACAACTCCGAGTTCTGAGCCAAAACAGAAGTTGGTACCGATGCAACAGTTGCAAATAATGGCAAAACCATCAGCAATATGGCTGAGGCATGCAAGACGGTGTTCTGCTGGTGTCTTTTTAAGAATTGCATTTTTTTTCACTTTTACTTTTACTTATGTCCTTCTCCTGAGATATATTTTCTTAAAACATTTACACTTTAATGTACAAAATTTTGACTTAATTAATAATTTAAATAATTTCAGTTCGGTGTCCTTTGTTGTCTATTAGTTCTAGTTTTTCCAGTCGTCGTCTGCACTCTGTGAATGTTCTGAATGAACTGTTAACTTGAGTCACAACGCAACAGTTTTTATTCAATTGCTTTCATTTTGCATATATTCTATATTCTAGATGGGCTTTTCCCCGATGTCATCGTGTGGGCTTGAAAGTTAGTTGCCTTTCGGCTTCTAACTTCGTTCGTGTCTTTATATCTTCGTCATCAATGTTGTCGTGACTTGCCTTCGTAAATTCATTTTGATTTTTTTTTCTTTTTTTTTAATTACTCTTACTCTTTTACTCTCTCTTACTTGGACTCGGCTACCCTTTTGTTTCTATCTCTTTCCCCATCGGGTAGCAGCCAACTTATTGCTGCCATAGTCAATCGCCCGCTACATACGTCATTCTCATTGATAAGTACGCGGCTTTGCATTTTGTTTGTGTATTTTTGTTGTTTGCTGTTGAGTTCCTTACCAAAGACTCTGAGCCTCGTTCATTCAATGTGACGACGACAACAACAACAACATATTCATACACATTTTGCTTACGTAGTTAGTCCGTAGGTAAACGCAAGCGCAGTTTTCATCCATTCGCAGTAGCCTCGTGTAGGTGGCATGGGGAAAAGAAATGTTTGCATTAAACTTACATTTATATTATATGGTACTACATACTTATACTTATGGTTTTTATCATAGACTCAACCATAGTTTTTCATGTTGGCAATGCTGAATATTGTGTGATTAGTTGATTTCCGAACCAATTTCTGTGAATGAACTCAACAAGTTTAGACAATAACATTTGATTGAAGAATTTAAATGTTATTCAAATAATTTTGTTTAATACGATTTTTTATTAAGCATATGTTAAAAGTTTAGTTTAGAATATATGATTAATATACTCAATTAAATTTTTAAAATTCAATTCAAATAACTTTCAAGACACATGACCATTTAACGGAAATCCACAAACTGTTACAAATTCACATGCATCGGATATGTAAACAAAACTCTTCAAAGCTTTTCCTTAATGTTGAAAGTTTTTATTGTAAATAATTCGAATATTTTGAACTATTTTGTGGATCTTGACAAATCTCATTACTGTGAGTAACATTTAGCGTTTATTTTATCAAAATCGACTTACAAAATCAAAAGATAGTAATTTTTAATTTTAAATATCTTTTTCATCGTCACGCAATATATCAATGGTTCAATACCAGTTCAGAGTCTGCCTTTTTTTTTTATTTACCCCTATTTAACTAGCAAGCATTTATTTTTGTATGTATTATATTATCTACAAGCTGACGAAGTCGCGGCCACAGCTAAATATAAATACATTTTTGGGATGAATTATTATGCTGAGTACTTTATATTACAGCAATTTCTTTTTGTGACCCTGCGTGCTCTTTTAGAGGGTAGAAAATATCAGATCATAATAGTTGACTTGCGTCCGATCTCGGCAGTCATTTCGCAAGCTAAGAACGGCAGAAAGACTTATGTCTGATCATGTCATATTTCTCTCTTATTCATAAATGAAGAGCTCATTAATGAAGTGTTCGTTTTCGAATGACGAGCATACATACTATGTACACCAGAGAACGAGTATAATATTTTCTAGTGCACTCCATAACAACTTATTTTCATTCATAATAAATAATACACACATATACAGTCGAATTCCTCTGTAACGAAATACCTCTCTATAATGAAGTCAATTTGAAGACACTTTTTATACAACATAATTAAATCTTTTTAAACATCGAATATATACTATCGAATATCATTTCTATAACGAAGTCAATTTAAAGACACTGAGCAAAGCCCAAAGAACAAAAACGCTCATGAATGAGCGAGAGTGAGTATTTTGGAACTATGAATATATTACAAGACTAATGAACTTACGAAGAGCACAAGCAAAAAAAAATTAATCGATTAATTGTAATTAATAACCGTTAGTTTCAATTAATCGCGTTAACAAATTGACCGATTAATCTGTTAATTGATGGGAAAAAAAGGTCTTTCAGTGAGTTCTCGATTAATCGAATCGAATTATCCGATGTAGTCAATTAATTGAAAGGGAAGTGTTGATTAAATTTAACCTTAATTTTCAACGAATTAGCCCATTAATACATTTTCTTGTTATCACTACACAATCACAATATATAATGCAAATGGCATCTAACAAACAGTAACGTAATATGTAGAATAAGTATGAGACAATAACTGTTATATTAAATAAACCTTGATGTAAAAATGCGCAATAAAACACATCAAATGTATGTAAGCTGCAAATATATTATTTGATATATTGTTAATATATTCTTACTTTTACAGTTCCTAACTTATTGTAGTATTGACTAAGCTTGATTACAGTCCTGGTTCTTGATTTTGTTGCATTGGTTGCATTTATGTTTTTATCTTAGAAAGCGTTTCAATTTTATAAAAATAAAATAAAAATCAATAAACACACCAGATTACAAGCTCAGAAACTGTTTGGCATATAAATTGCAACCAACTTTGACCAGAAGCTATTATCTAGCTAATATCACAGAAGATGCCCAGATCCCACAGAACTGCAGACATGAAAGTTGAATTATAATACGAGTATATTTCATATGGAATTGTGTTATACTTACTTACAATAAAGTGATTCGTTTCATAGATGACACCTCAATTATAAACTATAAGGAAGTTCAATGATGACACAACTATGCAATTTAGAATTTGGAAGTAAGGAATGAATCGTTTTTTGTGGAGATGCTGACTGCTGTTCTTCAATTCTGTACTAATAGTTAGCTTGATATTAAATAATAAAAAACATAACACATTCATGGCTATAATATTTTTTTTAAATTTATTAACTTATTAAATTACCCTCGCAATTTCAAATACTTATAGATATTCATATTCATCTACCAATTTCATTTATCAACCTTCTACCTTCCAATATTACCCTCTAGATTGTGTTCTATCTACTGTTTCGATACAAAACCACAATTGATGTTTTAACTACATTAACATTTCACTTTCATGAAATTGATATCTTTTCCTTATATCCAAAAATAAAACAATAATAAATAAATAACGCAAGCAATTGCACAATTATTTATAAAACTTACATCAAAGAAAATACACAAATATTATGCGTATCAATGACGACGAATACGAAGAGAAAGAAACAAAAAAAAGAGCAAGCAAAGTCAAAGTCAAGGTAAAAATCACATAAAAAGCATAAATTGATGACGTGCTGTTGAAAACGTAATACATTGAAAAAGCTCAACTGAAGTCAACTTTACCGATGTTAGCTGCTGCAAAATGATAATTGAAAGTCAAACGAAGCAAAACCAGTAACAACGACGACGACAACGAGTGCTACATTTGTTTAACGCATTTCAATTGAGTTCATTTAGTCAACGACACACGAATTTTACTTTCATTTTCTTTCATTTCAAATCATCTTTAATTGAATTGGGACAAAGCAGAATTGTTATTTCTTTCTATGTGAATCATATAAAGACTGTGGTCGATTAAGCGGTCAGTAGACTTACAATATTTTTGAGCAAATATGATATTCTTGTGTGCTGCTTGTTTATTCTTCTGATGACTAGTATAGTAAAGACACCAAGCATATGGCGGTGTTGAAACACAAAATTTGAAGTAGTTCGTTTAGCTTTCAACTACTCATTGACATAATAAACTTTGCCTGTCAATTGGGTTTTTTAAGCGAAAACGTAACTTTTTTTTCGGTGCACAGTGTTTTTTTTTTTTCCTAAATAAAGTGATTTTCTTGGGTAAATTTTTGCGGTAAAAAGTGGAATAAAACCATGTCATATCTTATGTGTATATGTGTTGTGTTGTGTTATATTATTTAAAATTAAATTCATCAATGTGCTTGCTTGAGACGACTGAATATCAATTGGACCCTTTTGTTGTTAGAGGTGGACACCCAGAGTTTTGATGGTTAAAAGCGTATTTTTTCTATGTGGACTTTCGAATATCCGCGCAGAACATTGCAACGATACCTGAAGAAATTATCGAGCAAAGTGATAATCATCAACTGGTGGATATTATTAGAGGATATACATAAGTATAATGCAAGTGCCTTTAGTCAAGTGAGTTACATAAAAGAATCATACTAAATGTGTTTATAGATTTTTTTCTGATTAAAAGGAGGAACCGTTTGTCTCTTACAGCCAACATTTATATGTATAACCATTACCAAGGCCCAAATAATTTTTTTGTAGGCCAAAAATCAATAAAAACAATGGAAGCTCTTCAAATTTGACTTTATAATTCATTTAATTTTGTTTTGCTGTTTAGTTTTTATTATTTCAAGACATTTTTGATTATTTTAAGCGTGGCAAAACCTTAATGCCAAAAGCCCAACTTTAGATTTCTTTTTAATACCCATAACTTTTTTGTTTTCTATCTAACCGATTTTCAATGTTTGCAAAAATGTTCTTTTTTTTCGATATATATGCAGTTGATACAATATTATCAATGAAAGGTATGAGCTAAAGACGAAACTAAGCCCCACGCTGACAAGCTTCCTCTACTTTATACCATAAATATTTTCAAGACATTATAATCATTTCAGCAAAGTGCAATCTCACTGAAAAACACATAATTTTATTACTCAAACCCAAGTATTGGGCAAAAATACATTTAGTCTACTGGCTGCTTTAGAATTGTTGGGAGATTTCAAGCAAATTGAAGCTCAACAAATACTATAAAATTAATAAATGAAATACAATACAATAATAATAAAGACAACATTTCTTTAAGAAAAAATTGATTAATTTAACAAAAATAATTTAAAAAAATAGAATATTTTTGAAAAAATTTTAATTGAATAAATGAAAGTGTGTTCAAAATTTAATAAAAATCAATTAAGGAAGCAACCTAAAGTGACTTAACAACACAATTAGAGTGAAAAGATATTTAGCAATGACAATTGTCATTGTCGAATTGGAGCAAAAACAGGATGTTACTGACAATGCAAAAAATGAAAAATGCTAAATCCAAAAAAAAAAAAAAAAACGAAAAGAGGAAATAAAAATAACATATACAAATAATTTGTTAAAAAAAAAAAAGTAACATAAAGACAACAACAAAATTAGAAGTGCACTCAGCCTTGACGTGCATTTTGCACTCAGTCAAAAAGACACATAGATACACAGATGAACTTTAATACTACATAGACAAAATGTTAAACTAAAAAATTTAGCGGTCAATTTAAGTGAAATTAAATGATATGAAAGAGACACTCACTCACAAATACAGTCATCCCTATTTGAAGAGAGAAACTTAGTTACACAAACACAAACACACCACACTACACTTGAATTGAATTGAATTTACAATACTACATATTTAACATTTGCAATGCAACGTCATGGTTCTCGACTTTTGTATTTTGTTATTGTAATTATACAACTCAAAACAAACAACAACAAATCAAATATAAATAAAAAAAATGAAGACCACAGAGAAAATACACACACCCACACAACAAAAGTACATTGAACTCTACACTCACCTTTTATTGTAGTATACGTACTCTTAAGATAATTTAATCATTTTGATTAGGGCTAGTAGAGTTACATATGTAAAATATGTACGAGTATGTTGGCTTATCAGACTAAGAATGACTTGATTTAGTTCCTTTATTCATACAAACTATCTAAGAATAATCTGAAAAAACAGAATGAATCAATCCATCAATCAGAAATATCTATGTACATTTAATCATTTGATTAAACCGATTGTAATTAAAAATCTACAAAGAGCGAAACGTAATCTGAACAAAATATAATAGATCATTACACACACTTTTCATCTCTAAAATTAATGTTACATATATTTCACAAATACTGTGTATGACCATGGGCATAGCGGTGGGGGGGCGGTTAAGTTGTTAACCAAAGATTTCAAACTTCATCAAACTTTCATCGCTGAAATTTATATATGAAATTTGAAATCACTTTTATGAAGTGTTGCTGTACGAATTGTAAACATGTAAACATTTCCCTAACACTATAATAAAATTTTAAACTGCAGTTTGATCGTGTCCATGACGCACAGTGTGGCTTTGATCAAATCTAAAATGCCTAAAATCATAACAGCCAAACAAAAGTAGGTATAACAATGAAATTTTGCAACAGTAATGCAGAGATCAACATTGTATTGGACAATAAAATCGGCGTGATCCGCCCACTTTTCACCATGCCTTCCATATAACTTGTTTAATTTTTATTTTAAATACGTTTGAATTAGATTTATTTCAAACCGTTGAACTTTATTAACCCTTGATGTCAAGTTGAGAAAAATAACGTGGTCAACAAGATGATGCCTAGTGATTTTTAGGATATTTTTAAGTTGATTTCAACATCAAATTAAACTTAATGTCGTCTTCACAATTAGGGCTTAGTATACGATTTAATTTAAAGCCTAGGTATTTCAATCTAGATGTCAAGATGAAACCAACTTGAAAATAATCTTAAGATGAATGGGGCTTTTCGCTGTGAACGCTTGATACAGAGGCTTTAAATTTCATTATCAAATTTTTTTCTGAGATGTTTAAATTAACATACATTTCTGAAAACTAATATGAAATTCATATTAAAATAAGAAAAGTGATAAGAAAATAAATAAACGCGATTGTATCCTTTAAATAATGAAATAAAATTTTATACACACTGCATGCATATTCTGATAAGTTCTCTTGTCTCTGTGGCACTCTTAAAATTTACATCGTTTCCATGAATGGAGAAAGGAGAAATTTCGAAAGCAAGATTGCTTTCGTTTTCTTTTCGCCACGATAAGTCGTTAACTTAAATATTTCATATCTTTCATTACAGTATTACGCAAAATGTATTCTGGGCCACCCTGCCTACGTCCATGTGTATGACTAATTATGACTAATAGTCCCGACTTTAAAATAAACTAATAAGAGAAACTTATTCTATTGTATATTAGGCCCATTGTAATGCAGCAGATACACACTGCTCTACTCAGAACCTTACGTTTGATTAATTCGGATTAATATAGAAAAATATATAGAACTCAGATTTCCATAGTATACCATACAGTATGTCATGAAATAAGTAGAATCACTAAACTAATCAGTTTACAAAATCTTATTGCTCAGTCAATGAATGCTGTAGCAAAATATTGAAATTTATAATTTTTGTTTTTATTTTTATTTTTTTTTTTTATATTATTGTATGTACTTTCTTACTTTTAGGCAGAATTGACTAGATGCATCTATGCCCGCCCATCTCTGTGTCCATATCAAATTGAAATTACACAATTTCTGCTAGAATCCCCAAAATAACGTCGAGTTGGAAAGTGTTCTTTGTTCTAAAACTTTTCCAAATCAATAAAATTTTCTAGAACAACACACGATTTTTTTTTTTTTTTTTTTTTTTAGTTTTCTGCATATAGCATAAGCTGCAACCACCCTATATCTGAGCGCCCTAAGTCCACTCAGGTTTTAACATTTGTTTGTATGGGAATATTTTGTTTTAAATGGATAATAACGATTCCTTATCCATAAACCAATTTATTTATTTGTATTTAAATTCAAGTTCCTTTTCCTTTTTTTTAGGTTGCCGTACCAATAGGGAGCTAACGGGACTCTATTACTAAGCTTACGCTGTCCGTCCGTCCGTCTCCTGCTCTATCTCATGAACCGTAATAGGTAGAGAGTTGACATTTTCACAGAGTGTATAATTCACTTGTGTGTAGAACGACAAATACTAAAAATATACATTTTCAGAAGCATTGTTCTTTAATTTAACCTTTTGTTCGACAATTTTTTTTTTTTTTGTTTTAGTATACTTTTAAGCTGTTAATTGTAGTACACTTTTATGCTGTTAAATATGCACATAATTTAATATTTTAAGCAAAAAATCTTGCACGATGGTACGCAACCCTTCGTGTGCGAGTCCGGCTCACACTTGGCTGATTTTTTTTTTTTTACAGCTAGCTTAACATTTAAAGTCATGCCTAAATACTTTGCAGTATTTGAGTACATAATTTGGATACCATTTATGTAATTGGGTGATTACGAATGTACTATACACACTTCGTTTCTTTATGTTTAATGTGTCACTTAATTGTCCAATCGTACATTTTATTTAAAGTGAGCTGAAATTTCGAGGTCGATTCAAACTCTGTCTGTCTTTCTTTGCTGTGTCATGAGCAAATGTTCCTGTGACGCAGTATGTCAGATCACATGTCAAAATTACATACAGGAGAGGACCCAGGATGTTTTCCTGAGGGACCCCAGCCGTTATCTTTTTGAGATGTAAATATTCATCTTGTTTTACTCGAAAGATTCGATCGGATAGGTTAGGTAAGACAGACCGCTCGCGCATATACACGAGCCTTGCGGCCCATTGTGATGCCAGATTATGGAAGTATGAGGATGAGGAAGAGAGGGGTATTAGGTGTGGGATGTGAAATTGGGGTAAACATCTGACAGTACCTAGTTGGTCTTAGAGGTATCCTTCGGTCTCTAAAACCAACCTTAAAATTCCGCGAACATAGCAAGGGCATAGCTTTTCTCTAAGTGCTATGAACCGACAGAGCTTTGATGGTTCTCCAAAAACCAAGCTTCATTTCAATTCTAACCCATGTACTTATTGCCTTTGTTACTACGCATTTCATAACTAAATTTTTAATATAATAAACAATTCCAAAACAAGAAAGATACAATGCAAATTGAATGACAAAACCACCAGATATACAAATTTTAATGACAATTTAACACCAAATTTGCAAAATCATCTAATATGAGAAGATTTTTGATTTGTAACTTGTTTAAAAGTTTTAAGCGGATGACACGTGTGGATTTATTTAGAGAAATTCTTTAGTTGTTTTTTTTTTTTTAGTTTAGTTGGGTTTACTACAAACGGAAATGACAGAAATAGACGAATCTATTGTTCCATTTTTTACAATATTATTTGAATAAAACTATGGATGCAAAGAAATTAATGAGCCGACAATTGGAATAATGTTCTTTATGCATACAAATTAGACTTACTATGATAATGATGATAAACAAAAATATGATGAAAGTATTTAAGAATATAGAAGAAGTAAAAACTAACTACATAAATTTACTCTTCTATTTGAAATATCGGCAATAAGTGTTATAGTGATAGATAGGTATACTTATATTAAGTAGTATTGCGTATATATTCCAATATGAAGAACAAAACTTGAATTTTGATTAACCAAAATTTTTGATTTTAGTATTGTGTTACTTGTCATGTCAATTTTGGAGATACTGTTCAAAGCAAATCACAACACAATAGCTAGTACAGCTGTCCATAATAAGATTGAAATATGACTGAAAATAGTCCAATAGTTTATCCAAGTGACGACTTATTCTCCATATGATGATGTGCTGCTGGACACTGCCGTAATATTCGCACGTAATCGTTCCGGTACTTTCGTGCCATGTGCTGTATTATTGGATTCTGGTTCGCAGCTATAATTTGTCACAGCTAGACCCATTAACCAACTACTTCGAAAAAACAAAAATGATGACTGCCGTTTCGGGCATTGGTTATGCCAACAATCAGTAAACAATCCGTCCTTCGAATAACTTCCGACAGCGGATTTATCTTCTAATCGGAGCAGATCTGTTCCTTGAGCTATTGTATGTGTCTCACGGTTCGGCTGGACGATTTGGTGCATCGATTCTAGAAGCTCATGGACGAGTGAGTGCCTCAATTCTGTGAAGCTTTTGAGCCAAAATGTTATGTAATATTTCGTTTTAATATCTTAAGAAGTACAAAAGATTTCCAACCAAAAACTCAGAGAATTTTCAACTCAATACTCTCAATGGTTAAATGACAATTACATTAAATCAATTGATGCTAATGATCTAAGCAAAGTTTAAACATACTTAAGTAAACTGGTCTAGAAAATAAATGATTTAAATTTTTTTTTAATTAAGGGGTCTTAGGTCTCATCACCCGTCCTTATGTCAACCGCTATTGAGACTTTGGCGCTCAAAATAAAGGCGCCTTTATATCCTAAGTGAGTTGGTCTTGACACCGACAATCAGTCTAACCTAAATCAATTATAAATGAAACAAGTCATAAGCAACTATAACATAAAACGATTACTATCCCGAATAAAAAGTGAATTTCGTAAAGAGCTATTTCTTCCAGTTATCGGAGGAGTATGTTCCGATAAAGTTAAGACAATAAGATTATATATCTATATCAAACGTTTGCTTGATAGCTAAAATTTTAAAAATTAAATAGTGTATTAAATCGATAATATGAAGAATGGCATAATACTTATATTCCAACCAATCTTTTTGACTTTGCCTAGGGTAAACCTAGTAGTTATTTTCCCATGGTTTAAAATAATTATTGACTAAATTTCATTCAGCTTTTATGTTAGTATTTTTATTAGTTGAATCGCATTTATGCTAAATATAAAACTATCCATAATAATTATCAGCGTAAGTAGTTAAAATACACTAATTCCTCTTATCCCATTAAACTTTGATACATCTGAACCTGTTTTTATTTGTTTGGCAAAAAGAAAAAATCAATTCCATTGAGCAATTTTTAAATCGATTTTATGTAAATTTTATGCACGCGTTTAGATAATATAAAAATAAATTAATAAAAATAACGAAAAATATGCCAAATTGTTAATAAAACAAACAATCGAATAAACGAACGAACAGTAATAGTCTATCTATTAAAGATACTTGAATTAATTTGCGCACTAACGAAGTAAAATACTGCAAAAAAAAGAAAAATTTTATCAAAATCAAAGAAGATCAATTTCAAATAATCAGATTGGAGTACAGTACCACAGGGAATCGGTAAAATGATAGTCAAACATGAAATACAAACGCTAACACATACAAAGATATACATATTCGTAGATACAAATACTTACGTACATACTAATCAAACGTACAGAAGAAACGCGTTGGCGTCGGTATTTGCGTCTGCGTTAACGCTTACGTTTACGTCGACGATTCTTGTTGTATTTCAACAATATCTGAAGAAATTTCATTGTTAGAATTTGTAATAATGCCAACAAAAACAACAACAACAACAGCAAACAGCAGGCAAGCAATACCATTCAATTCAAAAGTATCTGTGGGATACACACCCCGTCATACACAACACAACAAAAACAATCAAGCTAAGAAGCAAACAAACGAACAGGCGGCCAGCACAATAACCAACCTGAAGCTTATTCCAGCAACTTATTTCAGTTTGTTTCGAACTGTCGCAGGCGACGCGTCGCATTCGCAAGAGCCTAAAAGAACGCGAAAGTAAAACGAAAGCCAACTAAATAAATTCGGGAATAGATAAACTTTTTATCCAAAGTGAAGCCTTTAAAAAGAAAGTAGTGGGCGATTACTCCGCAATCTGATTAAATGTATTAACTGCTTAAAGATACAAATTAATATTTGGGAAAAAGATACATTCAAGAAAATCATAAAAATATGGCAGCAGATGAAGTTACTGCCCGCGGTAGCATTTTAGGCAGTAAGTAAACTATCTATGCACATGATATGCAATATTGCATTCAACTAATGAAATTCAAAGTACTTAATAAAGAAAGCAAGAAAGAAAGTGCAACAAGTGAATGAATATTCAAAAAATATGCATAAAGTTCATTGAGATTACTACATACACAAATATTGTATCTACGTCAAGTAATATGTTTGACCTTAAGCAACGGCAAAAGGTCGTTGATGGGCATGTATACTTGTATTTGATATACTGCTGCTCTCTCTATTGATTCCTTTTTCCTTCCTTCTGCAAGTTTTTTGCCGGTTACCGGTTATACCATAGTCAAGGAGCTTTCCTATTTGAATGTTTTAGGGGCAACGGCACGTGTATCATATATTAAATTTATTAACAAATTTATCCAAAAGATTGACACATTTTTATGCGAAGCGTCTGCCAAAAAAAAAACGAAAAAATATGAACCATTAAATGTTTTTGTTTTTTTGTTTTTTTTTTGTTTGCGAATTTCATATGTAGCGCAAGGTCATTTGAATGTCGATAATATAAACAAAAAAAATTGTAGCAAATATATCTGATTTACATATATCCAGAGACAATCATTTTATAATACATATATGCTTTATAAAATTTATGTTTCACTTTCTATCTAAAGTTCAAATTCAAATTTTTTTGTTAGATATTTTGATGAGTTCCTCCTATTGAATTTATGATATGTACGAGTACTTACAAATATAAACAATCTTATACATAAGTAATAGTATACAAACTGAAATTATTACTTACAATATGCTTTGTTTATTAATTGAACAATTATAAGTATTGCACGAGTACTTCTTTTTAGATTTCTTTTCTTTTTCTTTTTTTTTTTCTCAAATGTCAATTGTGTTTATAGATTAAAATAAATGCTAAGACTTGTGTCTTAATACTATTAATGTATGTACATGATTACGGATAAGCAGCTTTTAATCTCTTCTTGATATGATTTATATGAATAATTTGAAATTAGTTGTCTTTATTTAGTATTGTAGAATTATCATCGATGTATTTTATATAAATAAAAATATGTATATAAATTTAATAAAATAAAATTTTGATAAATACAATACTATAAACAGTCTAAAGAATATAAAATAAAATCTTTACTGTGTGATTATAATATTTAAAATTAAATTTTTTAGGTTTAAAAGTAATAATTTATTAAATAAACTTTAAAAATGTAATTATTTATTTATTAGCAATATTCTATATATTGTTTTATTTAAATAAATTTAAAGCTAATAAGACGGGGTAGCGCTGGTCCTTAGGCTAAAACTTTAAAAATCTATTTAATTATGCCTGTTAATAGAGACTGATTGATTATATAAATAATTAAGGCAATATTATAGTATACGTACTTACCGAAAATATTAGTCTATCTAACATAATACAATATTAGCTATTCGCTGATTATTTCAAATTTCTAGAGCATTTTTAATGATTTTTTAAGTAAATATGTATATATATTTTATTTTATAAAGTAGGAAGTTTCATTTTAATATCTTCGACAGTCATTGCTTGGAATTATAGTATTGTATTACTCTCTATCCCGGCGCGCTTTGCTACTCCCCGGCAAAATTTCATCAAAATCGGATTTACACGGGGCTTATAGAAAGAATTATATTTATATTAATAATTCAAAAACAGATGTTTGATAAAGACTACTCGCTTGATTTTAAAATATATGTATCTCTAAGCTTTGTATACAGAATTTGTTCTACCAATTTCAACCGATTTTGGTCAATTTTGATGAAATAAGCGCTATATCTTACTAACAATAAATCTTGTAATTCGATTTCGAATCCATTGAGTTGCTTTTACGAGATGCGCGCACAAACAGACAAAGTCTACGATTTTATTATATGTATGTATCGATATAGATGTCATTTTTTAAAGAAAGTTCTTATGAATATAGTTGAAAATAGTTTATGTTGAAAATGGAAGTGAATGGTGATATTACTCTAGTAATATAATATATAGTTTTCATTAAAAAGGTCATACAAATTTTAGTTCTTCATGAGAAACTAGAAACCCGTCTCTGCTTTGCATTAGTTAAACTGATTTAAATTTCTTTACCGGTTTCATCACTTTAAAGACAAAGATATATGCAAAAAAAATATTGATTCTAAAAACTAACAAAAGGAAATGTTTACTTCATTGATTTTAAAAAATATCTCGAAGCCACTATATACCAAATGTACAACGACTTTATACCAATTAATTAGAATGTATTGTACAATTCCGCAGAAAATTCTCTTAATGACTATGTATAGATATAGATAAGTATAGTAAATATATGTATATATGTTGCACGTCATAGGGACAATTTTAACTACAATCTTTAAGCCTTATTGAGATGTCTCGTTTGAACATCTTTTATCTTCAGTATTTGCCATTGTAAGACACAAGCCTGTGGTCCCTACACTTACTTACCCCTTATTACGACATGGTGTGTGAGAACATATGTACAGTAGCTTGCAAAACTGAGCAAATGTTTTGAAATTTAACAAGATTCTCAATAAAAATTTATTTCATATTGTAAACGGTACCAAAGTACTTCAATGTTCTCAGGGGCCCTTTTTTATTTTTCCAGCAGCCTTTGTATAATTTCCTACAAATTCACAATTGGATTGAGTTCGGGAGATTGTGAAAGCCACTCCCTTAGCTGGAAACTTTGCTAGGATAGCCATTCCTTGACAATTTTGCAAGCAAATGTACAATGTTTATAATTAAATGTTTCAAAAAATATCAAAATTATATTTCATTGTGCAATACTAATAATGATCAATTTTTATCTAAGTCTCAGTATTCATGTACTTACGTATAATTAAACTTGAGCCATGATACAGATTTGCATTTCTTTCATGAAAGTCATAACAAAATAAAAAAAAAATCAGATATGATTGATACTTTTTCCTTTTACAGTTGAACTTCATTAACGCGAATCAACGTAAAGCTCAAAACATGGTTGACTTTTGAAGAAGTATGCAGTCCATAAGTGTTTGCATCCAAACACTTTAATGTTACTTTTTAGATTTCTCGATAGTGTAATTTAGATTTCTGAATTACATTTTGGTCAAGCGGTTACAACTTAGATGTCATATTAAGTGGGGAAAATTGCCAAATGCAAATATTTAATTTGCAACTTTTTTTGATATGCCGCATAATTATATTTATTATTTATTTATTTAAGGTGAACAGCAAAACTATGAGCATACAAAAATGGATTTCCCGAAAAAGAAATCAACTTGGTTGAGTCATTAAATATAGCATAGAATATTCGCTCCAAGCAAGGGATATCCAACCTTTTTGGTTCCCTGGGCCGCATAGGAAGAATCAGCTGTTAGTTGAGCCGTAGATGGAAAATTTGTTTGACAAAAAAAAAACGACCGTGGCAAGCACAAAAAAAAACGTGACTGGGCAGATCCAGGATCCACTTGGGCCTCATGCGGTCCTCGGGTTGGACAACCCTGCTCTAAACGATCTTGCAACTCGATTTGGTTAGAGATATACAAAATTCAAGTTCGAATTACAGAAGTTCGAGTTGTGGAACTTTGAGTGTATATAAACTAATTTTTTCCCACATCTGAGTGACAAGTGTAAAGCTGTTTGCGTGACCTATATTATTTACCAACAAATAGCTTTCCACATTCCTTCTTACTAATATGTTAAACAAATTCGATAAAATCAACTATTGTAGAAAAAGACGAAAGGGAAGATGTGAATATGTTTGATGAAAAGTCTACTATTTTTCTAATATTTCAGATTATTCATAAATCAATAAATGAAATAATAGACCTAAAAATGTTATAGAATAGATGTCTATTATATTTTTTGTTTTTTTTTTTATTTGTTTTTCTAGATTGAACTGCATAATTTAATCAGTATGGTTGACAATTTAGCCAAAATTCTTATCTACTTTCTATTTTTATATGTGTAACGTAATCACTTCAGTTGTTTCACCTATCAATGTTGATAAACTACAAATAATGTATAGTAGAAATTGGTTTATGACAACTTAATTAGCATATCAGGGCCTTTCCTTTCTTTGGTAACTCAATTCTGTTGAAACAAAACAAAAAAAAAATGGTGGTAAACTGACCTTAGACAATTTGTTATGGTAACTTTTACTTGATATGCATATCAACAACATACGCGTATGTTAACTTGAAAAATTCATGATTCATGATTACGAGTAAGTGATCCGAAGATTGGAATTTTCCAATACCAAGCGACCTAATAAAATGTAAAAATAAATAAAATAGTATATTCATTAAATTAATAAACCCAAATTAACGAAAAGAAATTAAAACAAATATTGATAAAAGTTAACACACCTAAAATCCAAAACCAAAACCCCAATCGCAATGGTATTTTGTCGCGCACAAAACCAATTAGTTTTTGGGAGTGTAAGCCACCCGACAAATTAAAAGGAACCTTACAAGCAATAGAGTCATAAAATAAATACATATCAACCCCCATTGAAAATAATACTTTATGTTATTTGTTTTATAGAATGTCTTCCGGCACGTTATGTGCTAGCGGTGCTCGGTTCCATTGGTATGGCTATTGTCTATGGCCTTAAAGTAAATCTCAGTGTTGCCATGGTTGCTATGTTAAATCATACGGCTATCGCACAAGCTGGTGGTGGTGGTCATGGATCACATGATGGCATCTCATCGAATATCACACAACATGTATCACAGGATGAGGTTTGCCAGGCACCCGGTGGTAATGGGAATGGCAATGGCACGGCAGCAAGTGTAAGTAGTTCATAAATACATATAGATAGTTGAAAATGTTTTAAATTGTTTTTTTTTTTTATGTTATAGCATCAGGATGGTCCTTTTGAATGGAGCGAACCATTGCAAGGAATATTACTTAGTTGCTACTTCTGGGGTTATTTGGTATCACAAATACCTTGCGCTCATATTGCTGAAAACTTCTCTGCGAAATGGGTTATGTTGTTTTCGATTGCCATCAATGTGATTTGCACACTTCTGACTCCAATCCTGACCAAGTTACATTTTGCTGGTTTGATTGTTATGCGTGTCCTTGAGGGAACTGGCGGTGGAGCATCTTTTCCGGCTATGCATTGCATGATTGCTTCATGGGCACCACCAAATGAACGTTCAGTTATGTCGACTATTATTTATGTTGGCACTTCATTTGGTACAGCCTTGTCTATACTAATGGCTGGCATGTTATCTGCAAACTTCGGCTGGGAATCGGTCTTTTATGTTATGGGCGGCTTGAGTTGCATCTGGATGTTATTGTGGATTGTTCTTGTTCAAGATAATCCCAATAAGCAACGTTTCATTAGCCCTGAAGAACGTCATATGATTACCAGTTCATTGGGAACTGAATCAGGGGCAGCTGAAACCAAGGAAGCTCACCCACCGGTGCCATGGAAGAAAGTGTTCAAATCGGTACCATTCTGGGCTATACTCATTTCACATGTCTGCAGTAACTTTGGATGGTATATGTTCCTCATTGAGATTCCTTTCTACATGAAGCAAGTTCTTAAATTCAATGTGTCAAGCAATGCAGCTGCCAGTGCTTTCCCTTACTTCCCAATGTTGATCTTCAGTATTATTTTGGGCAAATCTTTGGATACGTTAAAAGCAAAACGTATGTAATGAGTTGATAGAAGTTTCCACACAAACATACTTATGTTTATGTAATTTTCATATTATTTTTCACAGAGAAAATAACCACAACAATTGCCAGGAAATCAGCAACAACCATTTGCACTATTATCCCAGCCATTTGCCTGATTGCCCTTTGCTATATTGGCTGCAAGCATACTGCCGCCGTTGTTATTATGTCAGTGGGAATTATTGCTATGGGTGGCATGTTTTCTGGTTTTCTCTCGAATCACATTGACATTGCACCAAACTATGCCGGTACTCTGGTAGCACTCACAAATACGGCAGCAACTTTACCCGGTATTGTTGTACCACTCTTTGTAGGCTTTATTACCAAAGGCAATGTAAGTATTATAAAATATATGATTTTTATAAAGATCTCTAAGTCATTTATTTAAATTCACTCATATACTTACAATATTTTCAAATAGCAAACTATTGGAGCATGGCGTGTCATCTTTTGGGTAACCATTATTCTATTTATTGTCGAATTTGTGGTTTTCGTTACATTTGGTTCTGGCGAGGAGCAATCATGGAACAAGACCGATTCTAAGAAAGAAGAAACTAAAGATGAATCAACACCACTCAAGCCAACTAATCAAAAATCCACTGCCTAAATATTTACTAGATCTTATTTCTCATTCTGCTGCCCATCTCTTTCATATTTTTATTTAATTTTTATACTCAGATTTACACAATTGAACTTGTTCTAGGAACAAAATCTGATTGATTACAGGAAAAAAAAAAAAGAAAACAAAATCATTAAGATTTATTTTTAAAATTCATCAATCTTTTTCTGTACTATATATAGTTTTTAGCATTTCTATTGATTTTGTTTACTAGATTTTTTTTTCTGTATTTTTTATACATTTCTACCCCTATGAAGAGAAACTTTATAGATCCACATTATTTTTTTGTACTTAGGCACACACGCACATGTGTGTGTAACTTGATAACATGAAAATCCTTCTTAATTTTAAGTTGAAAATTAATTATTATATACAAAAAAAAAATATTTATTTTATAATGAACCATTAAAATAAACCTTAACTGGAAAACAAATATATTTAAATTTTGTATCATTAAATTTTCTTTGTCCAGCAAAATGCTTATTTACAGTCAAATATTGGCTCCCCCAACATTCAAATTTATGACAACACTGCCGCCGACAGTATCAAATAATTGCAAGATAACTCAGATAATTCAAACATTGATCATGGGTACCCACTGGTTTATCCACAACACCCCTCATGTATAAAAATCTAAACATGCTTATAGTACTTGATCAATCAGTGCCTGCATATTCATACAAATATAATCGCAACAGCTCTCACTCAATATGTGACGCAATGTAAACTAAAGATGCTCCATTCCAAAGATCTTTCACAAAGAACTATGGGTACAACGGTCATGTAATTATTATCTTCCACAAAAATGTTTAAAGCAAGTGCGATATATTGTATATTGAAATGAGTTGATTAAAAAAAGGAGATTATAGGTGTATAATATACTTATTATTTGTTTACTTAATACCGAGTGAACGGAGGATGCACCCATGTTAAATGGCCATAGTTCACCAAATTTCGAGAATTCAAACCTAATCCTCAATGTATGTTAAGTACTCGTAAATATGTGATTAAAAATGGAGTTTAGCGTTGGAAGCCCAATAAGTATGCAATAAATAAATGTATTCGTTTTTAGATGAAATGTTGGATGGCATTTAAAGTATAGATTGTATATCTATGGTTCAACATTTATTCAAAATATTGTTATTATTATTTTATTAAGATTAGATCCTGACCATTTAACACCAAAATTCATATGTAATAAATTGCTTTATGCACAGTTTGTTAAGTGGAATACTGAAACTATTTGTATAAGGAAAGTGACTTATTCTAGGATGCGTAGTCAGTCGATCCAAATGTCCAGAATTTATGCCATCTCTTGGGTGGTTTTCCTGGTCGTTCAGAGCTCTTTAGTATGCCGCCTGGTGACTTCTTTGCTAGGTTGTTGTCTTGCAGAGTGCGAACCAGATCTCTTCACATTTTTCGTTGTTTTCTTGTTCATTTTGTTACATTCTCTTATTTCTTAATTGGATCGTATGTCAAAAAGTGTTCATCTTGAATGTATGGTGAGTTCTTGTGTTGTGGTGTTATCTGCGCGGGTCTCACATGCTAGGATGGGTCTGATCCAGGTGTTGTATATTCTCATTTTGCTGTCTATCTTCATGTATTTATTACGCTAGATTGCGTTTCTTAGTCAGCTTGATATTGCTGCTGCTTTGTTGGCTTGAAGTTTAGCTTCTTTCGTTAGGTTTCTACTGCTGATTATCCAAGAACCTAGGTACATAAATTCGAGGTTTTGTTTGATTGGTTCTTTTCGTCTTGTTCATTTCCATACTAAAGACGTTGCGACTTTTTCAAATTATAAAAGGTGCCAATTTGACCTCTTCAATTTGACCACTTCCATAATGGCATTTTAAAGGACGTTATTGGTATCATTTCTGTCGATGTTGTGCCTGATCTGTTTATCGTTTTGTTGTCGGTATTGACCTCTTTAATTACAGATAGTATGATATGTACTGCTTTAACAATATGATGAAGTCTTGGAGTCAAAATATGTAGTATAAATCTATATTCAGAATAGTTATAGCCAGGGAGTGCGCCCCACCTACTCTATGTCAGCTTTTGCGAGGAACTTAAATTATGTATCTAATGAAAATTCGTCATTCATAAAAATATTTATGGAGTTTGTATCCTTCCACCACTTTTGTTGTCACTTTTGTAATCTGAAGAAAATTCTTAAATCATCTTAGAAACCATAAACGAAGTTTCCGATGAAATGAAAGACAAGATTTTGGGATTCTGGAGATTTATCATTAAAAAACCTGAATGAACATCATCAAAACAAATAGGTTTTAGTACCTGGTACAGTAACCTGAGGCAAGAGCGTCATACATACGCACTCTCTGTCCACGCTAAAAGCGGAAATCGATGCAGCAATGATTCAAGAAGCAAAGAGTATGTGGTATAGAACACTCTTTTGCAGAACCACAAAACTCAAGCTTCGCTCCTTTAATTACAAGATTACTAACTACATCTTAGCTCTCCCAAGAAGGGATTGCAAGTTATTAGTCGGAATACTTACGGGACATTGTTTAGCGCCTTCATACGCCTTCAATTGGGCTTGGTTCAGAGTGATGCATGTATAACATGCAACGAGGAAAATGCTAGGGGGACTTTAGAACGCCTACTTTGCCAATGTCCAGCTCTCTACAAATCACGCTTTAGCTATCTTGGATTTGCGTCTTTGCTCTCCTTGAAAAGTGTCGCGGATCAAAAGAGCAGCAACCTATTGAAACTCGCGAAAACGTGTATTAACAACAAAATCTGAAGTTCTCCATGCCTCTTCTTGGCAACACTAAAGTCCGCTATTGGTCTATGTAGGATCTTTTTGATCGGCTAAGCTAACCTAACCTAGTACCTGGTAGGTTAACCCAAACTTTTCAGAACATAGTTGTGACTGTTGGGCATCGAGTTTATGAAGTATTTGGTGAACTAATTTTTCGCCATTCTTCCATTGTTTTATTTTATCATGAAGCATGGAAATACAAAGTGTTTTCGGTTAAAATCTGTTGACTTTTTTTTATTAAAAGAAATTATTCTTTTATATTCCCAATTTCTGAACAATTATCTTTTAAAATGATCCAATCATCCATTGATTTAATAAAGGAGGGTTTTCGAACGCCACTAACAGCCATACACTTATCACCACACTGTTATTCCGCTTCCATCATGATTCGTTGTAGCTATTAAAATTTTATTTTTCGAATTTTTGCTTCGACTTTAAGATTACAAAGGAGTTTGTGAATCGGTTATCAACTTTAATTCATAATAGTATTTATTTATTTTACAAATCAAATTATAATCCAAAATTACGAACAATATAATTACATGGAAGACAGATATACGTACATACTACAAATCCAAGCACAATATAAATATATGCTCATGCATATAAGCATGTCTACATATATATTTAGTATACTTATATAATAATAACAATAATTTATCTTTTTTGATTGTGTTTACCCGCTCGTTACATTTTTGCTGTGTTGCGGGTTCATTTGGTTTACTTATTACTAGCTATTCCGACGTGATTTACTACGCCCCGGCAAAACTTTCTCAATGTCGGCTTTGCACGGGAATGATAGAAAGTTTGACATTTATTTTATTTTGTTATGAATCACAATTCAAAAATAGTTGTTTGACAAAGACTACTTGATTGATTTGAAACCATGTGTCTTTATATGCAAAATTTGATCCACTAATTTCGACAGATTTTGTAGATCAATTTTGATAAAATAAACACTATATTTTACAGTAGGCTCCCTACAATACACTAATACCATATTGAAATCAGTTAAGGCGTTACAGAGATTAGCGTGCACCGACTAAAAGACGTTTACGATTTTATATACCATATGTATAGATAGATTTGGTGCTCCGAATATTATTACTTAACTATTCAAATATTCTTGTTGAATGACACGTAACTTTATGGCAGTTATCCTGAACCCATGTACATAAATCTATAAACGAATCGATTGTGGTTAGTTGAAAAGTATACAATATACGAGAAGTAAGTACAACAATTTAATATTAATAAAAATATTCAACAAATTGGCGGCTCCATAGATTGGAATGAAACTCAATTATAATTCTTAAGACATACCAGGGGCGTACGCAGAAAAAATTTGCGCGGGTGTTTTAGTGATCAAGTCTCTACCTAGTGCGGTTCATGAGATACAGAATCGAAAAAACGTGACGATCTTTATTTTTTCACTCAAAATTTTTCTCTACATTTTTGCTCAGCGCCGCTAAAGAAGTGTCTCTTCAAATAGCTTGAATAGGTTGAAATCCAAAAACACCCCCGGCGTACGCCCCTGAGACATATCTACAAAATATCTTATAAGTGTATTAACATGGTACTTGGTTGGTTTTCTAATTTTGCGCATGTTTATAGTGATTTTTTATGGGGGAGTACTGCCCACTATGCACTGTATGATCGCTAAATGGGCACCACCAAGACAGCTTTTCGTAATAAGAATTATAGTATATTCAGGCTGTAACTATGGAGCGGCATTTCCCCTTCTTTTATACTATGGATTAATTTCTTGTTGCTTTATTTGGATGGGGCTCTAGTAGTACTGGATAGTCCTAAAAAACTAATAATAATAAGCGCTGATGAACTAGAAATGGTAACACGATCAATAAAATATTTATGATGATGACAGTAAAAAAGTCTTCCGATTCCATGGAAACAAATCTTTAAATCTTGGCCCTTGTGGGCCATAGTGGTCGCACACTCTTCTGACAAAATTTGTTTTGAGCAATACACTCACTCTATGCAAATTTTATGTATCTGAAATATGTAATTTGCGTTAATCATTTGCAAGTCAATGCTGTCCTACCTACCGGGTATGACATATGTCTTTCATTTTTCTAAAATAATGGACAAATCTATAGCGCATAGTAAGGAAAAATAATAAATTCCCAAGAAATATAACACTACAATTTAGTAAATTTTAATTTTATATGAAAAATCTCAACGGCAACTGGGAGGCCATGTCTATCATAGTTCCTGGAATATGCGGCATTCTGGTATGCATTAATGGATGTAACCCTAATTTTGTCACATTGACAATTGTAATCAGTATCAGTTGTGAGCAAAATTATCGTATGTGCCAAAAAATCTGTTTTTACAGAAAAAAAAAACTTTAAAAAATAAAAAACTTTGTACTTAGTTATATTACTTAATTATCTAAGCACATGTAAAATTTGGTTTTGATATTGCAAGCTAAACCAAAGAAAAGTAGAAAAAACGCTCTTCTTTATAATTTGGTTTTTGGCACATATGATAATTTCGCTCAAAGGGGTCGATATACTCTTCGCTCAGTGAATAGTATTATAAGTTTGTCATAAAGTTTAATTGATATTAAATAGGCGGTAAAATTTATATTTTTTATGCCTGGCAATTACCGTCATTTTTTGCAACAAGTGGACTGTTCTGTCAAACAGCTGATTCAGATGAGAAAAAATGCAGCTGCCGCCTTCTTCTGTTATGCATTAAATGTAAAACATGTGTTTAATTTGTAAAAGATTTAAATAAAAAAAAAATTATATATAAAAATGTTAAAAGTACGCAATTTATTGCATTTGCAAAAGCGTTGGAAAAGTGGAAAAACCCGTTGGTCTGTGCTGCAGCGTAAGAAAACCAATACAGATCGAGCTTTAGAGAATTTCGATGATTTCTATGGTTCAGTATATGGGCTACGTTGGAGGAATATGCGTGCAGCACTACTAACAGAACATAAGTACATGGCGCTGGTGAATAATTTTGGTGATACAGAGCGTACATGCAGCATGTTGGAATTGGATGGTGCCATAAATGTGAAATCCTTGGTTAATTTGGCTAAGGAACGTTTAGAAAACGATGAGACAACATATGATTACATAGGTGGTGGTGGAGGAGGAGGAGGAGGACAGACTAGCGATAAAGTTGCAGAGAAACTTGGTGCATTGCTTAAAGAACAAGAAGGACGTGAAGTTTCTGCAATTTATCCAAGTAATAATAATGATAATACAAAAATACCTGAAAGATTGCAATATGGTAATAGTGAGGAAGACAATATAAATAAGAATCAATCAACTAATAACAGCAGCAGTAATAGTAATGATGATGATAATGATGATTATAAGCACAGTTTAAGTCAAGCCCTCGAAGAAGATGTACAACTTGATCAAAATCGTTTGGTTGATCCACAATTTGGAACTGGAGGCCTTTACGAATACATACCAGCTAATCAAATTAAAGGCATGGAAGACTGGATACCCGAATCGGATCATTATAAATACTATCAAACGACCGATGACTTTCCTCTAAATATAGAAATTGAAACAGATTTTCAATTTCCTGAGAATCTATGCCTTTACACATATGAAATGGGCAATTGTTCAGAGTTCAAGGCCCCCCAGAAGTGTTTGACTGGTGTCCTTTCACATTTCCTCATGGATGGTGCCTCAGTACTACCACCACTTTTTCTCCAAGTAAAACATGGTGATCTTGTATTAGATGCCTGTGCTGCACCCGGTGGCAAATCATTACTTATGCTGCAGACATTACATCCCGATCAAGTGGTGTGTAATGATGTGCAGGAATCACGTATAAACAAATTACGACGTGTAATGCAAGAATATCTTTTTGATTACAAAGAACGCTGGGATGGCAGACGTGTAGTGCTGAATCAATGCGATGCCCGTAATTTAGATCAATACGATACTTATGATAAAATACTCGTTGATGTGCCATGTACAACCGATCGACATGTATTAATGGTACAGGATAATAATATATTCAAACCGACACGTATTAAGGAACGTTTACGAATACCCGAATTACAAGCGGGCATATTAACGAATTGTTTACGTTTGTTGAAACCTGGAGGTAGCCTTGTCTATTCCACATGCTCGTTGTCACCGGTACAGAACGATGGTGTCGTACACATGGCATTGCAAAAGGCTTTTTCAGAATATGGCATAACTGCAACGATCAAAGATCTCAGCCAACTCATACAATTGTTTAGTGATATATATAAATTTGAAAATCCAAAGGGTTTGAAATATGGGCAAATGGTTGTGCCTTACCTTCCAGCAAATTTTGGTCCAATGTACTTTAGTAAAATAACTCGAGATAAATAAAAGATTTTCTTTTTCTTTATTCAATAAATCTATTTATGTATGTATGTATGTATGTATGTATATTTCTGGATAAACTCTTAAGTTTTCTTCTTTTTCTTGGCCTTAACCGGTAGTGGACCTGGTATTTTGAAAACAGTACTGAAAATATTATGGCAAAAAAAAACAAACAAGTTAAATATTTATTATAAATTATCAAAAAAAAATTAATCGCAGCTTTTACTTACTGACATGTTGTGCAGATGGGACTATATTTGCAGAAAACTATGTATAAGAAAAGAAGATATTAGATAACTGAAGTAATAAATAAGTATTAAACTCACTTGACAAACAAACCGAACACACATAACCAATATCAATGAGTTCACGATGACAAAAACATGCTGCACGATAATCAACCTTTGTGGGTGGTGGCAGCACTAGTTTTTGACGCATCTGTGGATCTGGCAAGAAAACCCACAACAAATATTGTAATAAACCTTCAAGTTGTAAGATCTTAAGATACTGTCCACCGGTAATATCACAGCCTTGCTGCAATAAACTCAATGACTTGTCCAGGGCACAAACATCAATAACAATGCCTAGTTTTTGTGCTGTGAAAAAGACATTCATGTAACTCATGTACTGCGAAGCACATTCATTACTGCCAGTAAGTACTAGAATGCGTGAATTCATCTTAATGCCGGGTGGAGTATTGCGTTGAAGCTATTGACAATAAAAGAGATTAATAATACATACATATGTTTGATTACATATTGTGTAAAGTGAAATGTACCCTTGCTATATAACAAAGTGCCATTGACATACTGCCAGCCAGCAGACTCTCTACAGGTGAACTCAAAGACGGTGCATTAACAATGAGATTACCCAAGTTTTGTTTTACAGTCTTCTCTACCAAACTAAAAGCTTCATATTGTCCATCGACTTGTCGCACTTCCAATTGTCGTCCGGGCATTGGATAAAGCATATTGCTATTAGTGAAAAGATATAAGTACAATTGACAATTTTTTTTTTTTTTAGATTTTAACAATTAATGAAGTGTGTTTATTTATTATTATCTTACGTTGAATAGTCAGAACATGAAATGACTGCTAATTTGTTTTGTGATTTTTGCATTAGATGTGCATTGCCAAATGCAATTATGGATTCCAAACATTGTGTTAGATTTTCTGGATTTTTTCGAATGATTCGCTGTGAAGTGTTTGTGTCTATGACAATGACCAAGAGACTGACACTTGTATGGTCTATGATTAGAAGAAATTCAATTTAAATTGAAAGTTTTCAAAAATCGTATTAAATAAACGCAATGCATACCATTCTCAGGTTTTGAATTTGATGCTTCTGATGGCTCCATATTTCTTTCTGATCTTCTTCAACCGGCATAACCCAACACACAAAATATAAGATGCCAAGCTGCAAATTGCAATTGAGAAGCTGATTAGCTGATTTTATTCGTTTGGAGATGCCAACTCGCTGGAACTACTACATCAGCTGATTTTATTCGCTGAGTGCTGCCAACTCGCTGCAATTTTAATGATTCAAAAGCTGCCAACCTGTTTCAATGCATCAGCTGTTTTTATTCGCTGGGGCGTAAACGAACAACAAGAATATAGTTTTTCATTAAAAAAGAAATAGCAATTAATCGTTTATATTTTGTATTTCAACATTTTCAATAGTTTTTTTTTATAAAATGCTCGTTCTGGTTCTTGGTGATTTACACATTCCGCATCGTTGCAGTAGTCTACCGGCAAAATTTAAAAAACTACTTGTTCCCGGTCGTATACATCATATACTGGCAAGATATCATCATATCAGTTTTTTAATCACTTTAACAATATTAATATGTTCCTTTATTAATATCAATACACATAGGTAACGGGCAATTTGTGTACAAAAGAATCGTATGACTATCTGAAGGGCCTCGCAAACGATGTGCACATAGTGCGTGGCGATTTCGATGATAATCTCAGTTACCCCGAACAAAAAGTAGTCACAGTTGGACAATTTCGCATTGGCCTGTGTCATGGTCATCAGGTTGTGCCGCGTGGCGATCCAGAAGCCTTGGCACTTATACAACGACAACTGGACGTTGACATACTGATAACGGGGCACACTTACAAGTTCGAAGCTTATGAACATGGCAATAAATTCTATATTAATCCTGGCTCAGCAACGGGTGCTTTCAATCCGCTCGACACAAACGTTGTGCCGTCCTTCGTACTTATGGATATACAGAGTGCAACTGTTGTGACCTATGTGTATCAACTTATTGGTGATGAGGTGAAAGTAGAACGTATCGAATACAAGAAGGCTTAAAGCGTAACTGAACTGAATTGATGTGGGTGGGTGAATAATTCATTTATATGTACGTATGTATGTATTTATATATTTTGAATCCAGCAAGACGAAAACGTAGCAAACTCGCCACGCCATACTTTTTGGCCTATTCTCATTAAGTTAGTTGTATTTTCTTTATTCAAAAACTTCTCTTTTGTCATAACAACAAGATATCAAATTTATATGGCATAATCTTTATATACATAATGTATTTTTCTAAATAACTATATTGGCTACCATTCCTCGTCTTATTGAAACCAAAATGCTTTAACTTCAGAGAAAGAGATAGTGAGTTGCAAACAAAAAAGAACCTTGCAAGGATTTCAATTTGTGTGAAATTTATTACAGCAATTATATTTTAATAAATAAATTATGCAAATAAATTGTATTTAGAAAGAAATTTTTAAAAACATATTCTTATATTCAGTAATATATGCTATTGTTATTGGAATGGATTTTTCGACCTAAGATTGCCACAACATCAACAACATAATGATAAGAAAGAGTGCATTGTCATGAAAAGAATCATTTACTTTAGGGATGAGAGAAGCTAAGATCTTTTCTGTGCCTATGAAGAGGAGGACTGTTCATTTTATTACAACAGATCTCTTGTCCATCACGCTCCGAAAGAGGGTAACGATGTGATTCTATGGTGTGATGCAAATGACCATCATTCCTTATGGCAGAGTACAAACATAGAAACGAGGAGGAGAGTAGTGTTCTATTATATGCTGTATATTGTTGTCTGTGTGTAAGTGGTGTAATTACTACACCTTTTCCAACAAAAACCTGACCATCGACGTTGTTGAAATCATCAACAGAACAACATTTGCCCTACAACATCTTAAAGCCCTAGCAGGAACTTCCTGGAGAAAGGAGGAGACGCTGTCCACAGTGTTTCGGTTCTCCTTAAAATATGGGTCACCTTTTCAACCAACGTATTTGACTCCCATTGGCTTTTTACTTCCCCATTGACTTGGCTTCCTTTTTAGGAATTGATACTTAGGAATAAATCTATCATTTATTTATCCACTTAACGTAACGTAAATTTTAAATATGTAATACATTTTTTTTAATTACAAAAGATCTTCGTTTTCGTCTCGCCTTTCCCATTCCCTTTTTTATTTGCATATGTACGACTTGCAGCCCCCTTGCTGTTACAACAACAACTGGACAACATTTTAGAATACGAAGTGAGATAGCGTAAGGAAAACCCAACCGTATATAGAAACTCGGAAGTGGTCGAACCTCTTTCCGCTATAAGTTTTCCTTGCTTACATTGATAAAAAAAAGTCGCAAAAAAGTGACCAAGAAACCATCAATCATCATTAGAAATTTATATCTAATATTCCTTATTTAATAAATGATCCCATTCCCATAAAATTGAAACCACTTTAATATTTATTATTTTGTATAAATTTCAAGTCATTTCTTTTGTTTAATTAATTAATGTAATATTTTTTTTTTTAAATTGATAAAAATTAGAATGCAATTCGAATTAAATATTTCAATTTATGTTTTCGAATTTATGATTTATAATATTATTTATTTAGGCATAAAAAATTCTTTCAATTTGCTGCTAAATATTTTTATTTTATGTATTTAAGAAAACATATGAAAATAAGTTTTTTTGTTGAAATCAAAAGATAAATTTAATTTTTTTTACTAATTTTTTACTGAAAAAAATTGCATTTTATTAAACAAAAAGTAAATTTGAGTAAAACAAACAAATTAAAAACAAATATATGTTTGTTTTTTATTTTTCATTCTTCAAAAATTTGGCAACAAATTGTCTTATTTTTTTTTTTGTCCTCATAATTTTGTAATAAAAAACACATCCAAACACATAGATTGTTAAACATCATATTTACTTTGAAAGGATACAAAAAATAAATACTAAAAATATAAAAAATAATACAAACGAGTAAATAATTTAAGAGAAAACACATTATTAGTCATTGATAAATATTTTTGTTCACTTAAAATTAGTTTTTTGTTTTCTTTTATTTTTTGTTTGAAGTAATGATTGATTGATATCAAAAAGTTCTTGTTTTGTTTTGTTTGTTTGTTGCCTTTCATTCATAGTACATATGAGGCGTATGCGTGAGTGTTTGATGTTTCATGTTTTGGAGAACAAACAATTTGATGTGGTGCTGCGATGTCCTCCAAATGCTTAGCCGAGGCTATCAACGCAAACAGTCTTAAGAGTCTTGCCCGAAATGGTTGTCTTATATTGCTCAGGCACAGCCAATTCAGTCTATTAAAATGAAATATAATTTATTTATTTAGGAAATTTAAAACAAAATTAATGTTTATAATAGACTTACATAATCGCCACTTGACTCTGGCAATAGGATATTCATTTCAGAAGACTTTGAGCTAACAATCTCAACGCCCAGTGAATCCTTGGACAAATACATTTGACAGCCATCAGTTTTGTCAATTGTAACAGTTGGCACAAAGCCTAAAGTCTATCAAAATGAATTTTAAAAGAGAGAATTAATAAAAGGAAGATAAGCTAAATAAAGGATAATGTTAAATATACCTGCATCTGCACGCTTTGGCAGTTAACAAATTCGACGGAAGCAACTACAGAATCGAAGAGCAACGAGCATTTTTTGCATGAATCCAAAACAATATTGTTCACTTTGCCTTTGACAGTAAGCGTGGATCCTTCACATTTAAACATGTAGACCACATTGTTCATCTCGGCATTATCAACAACCAAACCGGCGTTATTCTTCTGGTATTCAATCAACCATTTCTTACCATCACGTGTGAAAACTGGATCTTTAACCACAGGTGCAGAAGAGCCACCCGAAACACCAACAGCATTGGCTGGCGTCTTAAATGGTGCTGGTCCAGTGCGCAATGTTGGATTCTTATGGGTTTGCATATCAGAGGTTACTTTCTTCAAATCTATAAAAATATAAATGGATCAATTAATCAATCAAATTTTGTAACCATTAAATCAATCAATTAAACATACTCTTTGTAACACTCTCTCCTTGATTGATTTGGGCAAAGAGTGCGCTACGATCATCGGCACCGCTATTAAGATTCAATGCACTCATATCAAGTAGTGGCGGTGGTGGTGGGCAACCGACGGGTGGTGGTGGAGCACCACCAGCTGGTACAGCACCCTTACCCGACCATACTAGACCAGTAGTATGATATTGTTTAATGTAAGCCTGCAATTCAGTCAATGTTTGAACCCATGCACGTGCCCATTCTACATGCTTAGCATCCTTTTCTTTCCATTCCTTAAGCACACGATTTGTATAGAATTGACCGGCATCATTCATTTCCTTGACATGCGGACCTGGTGTTGGTGAAACGCACACCCAACCTAAGGCTGGTATACTCTCACTGATTGCCGACAAGTGATTGAAATAAGGCGAAGCACGTTGTTTCTCACGATAGTCTTGGATGGCGCTAATCTGAGTTGATGTTGGTTTAAGCAACTCCATTTGCTTGTTCTGCGCTGGTTGCGCAATTTGGGTGGCCAATGTAACATACTGCAATTGAGCGCTATAAGAAGAAAGATGATAACAGATTAGAATGTCAAATTAAAAAAAAAAAAAAAAAAAAAAAACATTAATACAACTTACTCAAAGGCCGCTTTCACAAGCTCTGCATGTTTAGCAACATCGCCACCAATTTTAGCTGACAATGCCAAATATTGACTCAGCGGTCCGCTGACAATATATTGAAAACCAAGTACACTCATACTGGGCGGTGGTGGTGGCAAAGGTATATCTTCTGTTTCAGATTGATTAAATTGTTCCACTAATACAGTTGTTGGCACTACTGTCTCGGGACTTAAATCTTTATTGTTGTTATCCTGTTCAGTTGACAAATCTGTACCACTGCTAACACTGTGATGACGTTCGTTTATGCGTTGCAACGAAGACTCAATACGTTCAATACGCTGACTAAGTTTATTCGTTTGTTCACCAAGTTGTGCAGCTAAACTATCAACTGTAGTTGGCAATGTTGATGTTGGTGGTGGTGGTGATGGTAATGGTAGCGGCAGTTCCTGTTCACAATCAATACTTTCACGTTTTCGCTCTAAAACTGTATCAAAGACACGATTTGCAATTTCCAATTCACGTGCTGATACTGAACGTTCTAAACGCTCAACAAGTAACTCCAAACGATTAACAAGATTTTCAAGATTCTCTGCAACAGATGGCTGCAAATCGGGATCACAAGCTATTGATATCATAATAATAATTGAATAAAAAACAAAAGAAAAAAAGAAGACATTAATATAAGTACATATATATTTTTTAGAAATATTACATATCACAATACAACACAATTTTATTGGTGCTTGGATTAAACAGAAGAAGAAGACAAGTTAATTGATGTGTGCTAGAAAAAAAAATAAATAGAAAAAAGTTTGCAAAAACTTGAACATGTCTGAGAAGAAGTGATGAAACAAGTTGTGTGTAATGAGTGATGATCATTCAACATCATCATCATAGTCAACATATAATAATCAAACGAACACAACAAAAAAAAAAATGAAGATGAAGATGACTTACTACTATGTACAACATATACATATTTGCCTATCTATCTGAGTCATTTGTTAAACTGTAAATTATATAAATAATAATAAATTTAGCAAAAAACTTTAAACAGAAAAGCAGCTAAAAACTGCATTTTCTCATTACTTTCATCAATGACTACAATGAATAACTAAAGATAAAAGATACATTTAAAACTCATTAATCACATCACAGCATGTAATTTATACACAACTAAAATGAATGCAGCCAAATAATTTACATAAAAAATATTCATAGTATTAGTAGTGTATTTATAAATAACTTAAAATTATATATATTTTTATTGCACATTTTTTTTCTAATTTTAATTTCACCACTCTTCATCATGAAATTTCTTTCTTTTTCTATTCAATATTCACCTGGATTATTACAATTTTTAAATTCGTTGATAATCAATGTGCGCCCACAACAATATTCACTCAATGTTTGACCCATTAAATGGGTAAATCATATAATTTAATTAAAAAAAAAGAAAGAATTAATAATTTTACTTAAAAATTATTAATTACTTAAAATTATATTAAAATAAGCTTATCTCCCCCCAATGGGTTCTTTTTTAAACAACTTTTTGCCGCAAAAAGAGAATAAAACCGATACTATAAGAAGTGAGAGCAAATATTATATGTAATAAGATTGAAACTTATTGTCAGCCAACGCATACTCGTAGTCTTCCGATTGTAAACTAAACTCTGATTCATATAATTTCACTGACAGAGGATTTTATTCGACGACCCTCAACACCAAAATTGTTGTTTTGTGGCGTTTTATTTTGTTTGTATAATAAGTGAATTAGTTTCGGAGAAATATAAACACACACAGATGTACACATACACAGCGACAGATACAGACAAACACACATACACATACACACAATGATGGATGAATAATTATTTTCTTTGTCATGAATATCGTGAATTCTATAAAATTGTTATTCAATTTCAAAAACAAAACAAAATTGCACTAACCACTTAATAATGAGAATTAAATTAAATGTTTTAACAAGCAACAACAACAACAAAAACAACAATAAACAAGTAACTTTAGATGATAAGATATTGAATTTATCTAACAATCTACTACAAACAATACAGTGAACGATAAAAGTCTACTTAAGAGTCCCTTAATTTTTAATGATCCAATGATGAAAGAGAAGCACATAGCAGAAGTGTTGCAACGACGAATATTCCTTATTATGGTTAAAAATTTTGTCACTTCAATGCCCAGATAAAGGATGCTTGCAAGCAGTCATAAATCCCATAGATAGAGAGCCAACCAAGTCAAATTTGAAATAAGTACCCATAACCAAAGACTATGAAATTATAAAGACTGGATAGGTCGCACTTAGTCGTACTTCGAAATTGTGTTCGCTCTAAAAATTGCTATTCCACTCAAAATCTCAATGCTCCACCCAAAAAATAATTACAATGGATTTTTTTTTTTTTTTTTTTTTTTTTGTAAGCCGTACAAACTTTTTCGGAACATACTGACTCAAAATTCCGAAAGAGAAAAAGAAAACGCGATGTTTCGTCTTTATAATTTCGTAGTCTTTGTCGTAACTTATTTTACTTTCGCCTTATATCAATATTGATAGACTTCTACCATTTTATATACACACTAGTTTTTATTCACTATATTCTAAATTTGTATAAAATATTTTTATATTTATAAAATAAATTTTAAGAAAAAAATTGCATTATTACTTTTTTTCATTATAGTCTTTTTGACTCTCCAGAGAGCGAAAATTACGGCCTCGTAAGTAGATTTTTGTGCTGTACTGTATCTACCTAATATTAATAGTAAAATAAATTCCAAATATAAACAAAACAATTTGTCTTTGATTTATTTTCATGTGTTTTGTCTTTGCAAAGTCACATACAAAGTTTTTAATCTTCTGTTTTCCCTCTATGAGGTACTCGTAAGTTTCTTACAATGAATGAATAATTTTGTTGATTTTACCTATGCGGTAAAGTGAGCTGAAGGTGTGTGTTCGTCGGTTATAATAAAATTGCCTAAAGTGATTCATTTTGGTATAAAAGAAAACAAAAAACAAAAAAAATAAATTATATCGTCGAGTCATTTGTTAAAATAAATGAGGTAACCATTTTATCATTTAGTAAAGACAAAAATAAATATGTATTATAAGTAATATTTTAATGTTGTTTGTTGGTTATGAGAAATAGAATTTTTCTTTCTACAATAAAGTAAAAATAATACATTTAATTATATATTGAGAAGTCAGACCTGAAAGACATGACAGCCTAGTACTCTTATTTATTCTTCATTCTACTACGTATTAATAATCATAATATAATTTGAGAAAAATGTTACTTTTGATATTATGCAATTGATGACAATAGTAGATCAAAACTTTATCAAAACTTATGCATTCAAATATGAAAACAACTTTTAACTTAATCATTGTCAGGGGTGGCCTGCCACACCAAATACTAAAAATATTTCTATAAAAAATATCTTATCATGAACAAAATTGTTCTCAGATGACTTCTTAAACCTATTATTTTTTTAGGTAGTTAAGAATTGAATCACTTTATTTAATGTTTAATCAATAAAAATTTATTCATTAAAATATTTTCAAATGAATTCTCTACTCTCTAAAGAGTAGTAGCTTCTTTCTGCGAACGAAATTCGGTGCTGCACAAAGACCTTCAGGTGCCACTGGTCAAATAAGAAATATGTACGACAGTACAATGAGGTACATACAACTATACTGAAGAATCACCACAACTCGCTTGTATTGAGCCTGCTCGACAACAGCCTTCAAACCAGAAGGTTATAACGAAAGCATCCGCTCGGCCTCCCCTTTCATTTCCCTATAAATTAAATGCTGTAAGTTATTGTCCGATATTTGATGTCTGACTGTGACTCATATTCAAATGTTTGTTCATTTATTAATAGACAATGGACAGACAGATGGTAAATAAAGAAATATAAATAAAATAAAATAAATAAAAATTGAATAAACAGAAATTGATCACGGAATCAACACCAGAAGACGCCACTCTACTACTACTAAAATAAATCTATAAACATTTTCATATCTTAAACAAAAGTATTCATTTACTTATATGTAAACATATAATTTACTAGATAACCGGGCAGACGTTGTCCTGCCTCTGCTTCCCAAAAAATTAATAAACATATACTGATTGGCTGACCTAATGAGATATTTGTCAAAGACGATTTGATTGATTTTAAAATATTTCTCTAAGCTTTATATGCATTTCACATGCTCATCTAATTTTGTTTTCTATTTTTTAAAATTCTTCGGGTTTTCCTTTTGGGCTTTCTTTTTTCTTAAACCTTACTCATGAATCACTCCATTAGTGAAAACCGTATGAAAATTGGTACGCTAGTTTTTGAGATCATCACGTTCAGACAGACAGACGCAGTGGAGGTCTTTGTTTCATAATAAAATAAAATGTATACTTATGAGTTAAGAATTGGATCAATTAATAAATGTTTAATCAGTCACTCAAAAAAAAACAAATATTTTTGTTTTAATACCAAAATTAAATAAATAAATAAATATTCATGAACACTTTTTATCCACAAAATTTATTTATAATTTGTAAGAAAAAATCATTTATACATTATACATATATACACATGATCTAGAGAATTCATTCAATGTCATTTGAGGTCAAGGTCCAAGAAAAACATCAAAAGAATAAATAACATTTCAATAAACATTTCAGATTTTTCCATTAATCATCATCCTTCATGAAAGACCAATGCTTTCATTTGATTTTATTCTACATAATTCTTATAAGATGAATACATTTGTAGAGGTCTAAATAAAAAGAGATTCATGCAGATAGGCAACTGGAAATGGGAAAGAATACAGAAGAAAAATAGTATAAACATTTCCACAAAGAATTCATGCAAAAAGAGAAATTAAAAAACATTCAAATAAATAAAATAGACGCGGACTAAAAACAAACATTTATCTTTCAGTTCTATTGTAGTAATTTTTCTAGATTCTATTTAAATTTTAAGAAATATTTTTATTGTTGTTTCTAATTGTTTGTTTCATCATAAAACACAGAAATTTACCGCCTGTTCTATGTTTAGATGATGCTGACGCCGCCGTAGACTCCGCCGACGGAAAATTATATATGGACGCTGCCTCAGCCAAAGATATGCCAGCATTAGAGGCACCACCAGCAGCACCACTAGCACAAAATGGTGTAAAGCGTACACTATGCTCTACGGCAGCATGAGCAGCACGCAACAAATCTGTATAGAGACGTTGACGTTTCAATTCGAGTTCATCACGTCCAACCGGTGTGACAGGTGGTTCAATGCAACCGCTAAGATTTCAATATGAAAATTCATCATTTTATTTCACAAAAAAAAAAAAAAAAAAAAAAAAACACCAGACAATTTTCATTTAAAACATTTACAATGAAAACTCAACAAAAAACAAAAAAAGAAAATAAGAGTAAATTGGAAACCAATCCATCAAATCAAATCATCATTAACAAAATTAATTAAAAAGAAGATTCATAAACAGAAACTGATAAATTTTGCATTTCATACATTTCATTTAGTCGTTCATCATCGAACCATGCAGGCAAGCCATGTGAGAAGGCCACCGCCTCTGATATCCTTTCATTTGGTTCAATATATGGTGCACACATATTCTCACGCTTTGGTGCTGGCATTGAATCCGAGAAGACATCATCATCATCTCCCAGTGATGGTGTCTTTTGCAATAATGGTTCCGGTTCAATAATTTCAGCTCGTGTACTAATATTGACTTTTTTTTTGATTGATGTATGCGTCGAATTGTGTCGGGATAGGCAACTTCTGGTTGGTGTTATACCATTTGTTGATACAGTGGATGCTGTCCTAATTCGATTTGATGTGGGTGGTTGTGGTTCTGACTGTAATTGAGATTGTGATGGGTCATCACCACCACCACCACCATCAGCATCACTTGTAGTTGTTGCATAATTCACCAAACTGACAGTGACGCTTGTCATTGATATTGAATTTGATGTTGTTGAAGATGTGGATATTATTGCAACTGGTTGATTATTAACGTTTTGTTGTTCTGTGGAAAGTTGTTTGTTGTTACAATATACATACCAAACAAAATACCTTATGATATTCGATTCTACCACATAATTTATTTTTATATGTATTGAATATATGAAAGGGATTGAAAAGAAATCTTAATTCTAATGGTGTTTAGACACAAGATGTTCAAGTTGTAAATGAGTTTAGATTTAGAGTCTTGTGTAAAATTGGAGAAAAATAAATAAGTTCCAAAATAATCCAACGTACAACGTAATCAAGTACATATAATCACAACATGACATTTTAGAATAGTAAAAGGACTCTACCATATAAGTATATCTAAGTCTACTATACAAATTGTAAATACTTTAATTTTGTTAATCAGTCGACACAGAGAGTCAGAAGAGTCCCATTTCTATAACGAACTCCCTAAGCAAAGTTCCCCTTCTGGGAATTTTATACAAGTCCTCTGTGCTTAAAAAAAGGTAGATTAAGTATTTCACTTATCACTAGTGATCCTGGATATCCTCTATAACTTGGATTTCCAATCGGTAAAGTATAAGTGAAAATATTTTTGGTTACCAAAGCAGGCATTTTGGTAGTACCTTCTGGTTCTGAAATCTACCCAGAGGCTGAGTCTGGTGCTACGTGTGTTTTAAACTGGGTCACCAATCCAGGAATTGTTTGGAATTCAATTTTGTAGTACCTTCGTATGTATAAAGTCTGATCAGAGGCTGTGTCTGGTACCACAGATGGTCAGGAACCCATGAAACTTGTTCCGTCGTGATCAGCGGGTACGGCACCTTTATGGGACTATCATGGTGGCTGTTGGTTGTTACCCAGATATGGGTAGATTATTACCTCAGCGTGGAGTTGCGTTATAAAACTAGGTGCTGCGGCCGAAAGATCAGTAGTGCTTTTCAAATAAGCCTAAACTTCAGACCAGAAGAGGTCGCAAATAACCGTCAACTTTTCATTTCATTATTAAAAGACCGGACGTTTTCGAATCAGTCACTGGTCGACAACTGACTTTTTCGAAACAATCACTGGTTGACAACTGACTTTTTCAAATCAGTCATTGGTTGACAATTGACTTTTTTGAATCAGTCATTGGTTGACAATTGACTTTTTCGAATCAGTCACTGGTTGACAATTGACTTTTTCGAATCAGTCACTGGTTGACAATTGACTTTTTTAAATCAGTCATTGGTTGACAATTGACTTTTTCAAATCAGTCACTGGTTGACAATTGACTTTTTTAAATCAGTCATTGGTTGACAATTGACTTTTTCGAATCAGTCATTGGCTGACAATTGATTTTTTCAAATCAGTCATTGGTTGACAACTGACTTTTTGAAATCAGTCACTGGTCGACAATTTTTTAAATCAGTCGCTGGTTGACAATTGACTTTTTAATACCAAATGAAAAGGTTACCGGTTATTTGCGACCTCTGCTTCTATGATTTGAATTTAGTACCTACGGGTGTATATTCAAGGGGAAGTTGATTGACATTTATCAATCCTGTGTTCGGTACCGTGATCAAGACAGGTGTTCACATTAAACAGATTTGACTCTCTCTGTCGCCTTAGCGAAGTGATTGCCCAGTCTCAACGGCTTTGTTTTAGATGAGTCCGACGACTGTCGTTTTTGCTAAAATCTATTTGATTTTTTTGTTTTATAGAATTATGAATTATTTTTTTTATATCTGCCAACCATTGCAGAATGTGAAATTATACTTATATACAGAATTCGATAATCTACATCTTTACATACATATTTCAACACGCTTGAGAAGGAAGCGTGTTGTTAATTGTGTCTTAATGTTTTTACTCATCATATTTGAGTTGTTAAGCGAGTGACTGAGTGAATGATTAATTGATTGATTGAGTCAATGAGACACAAGTGTACAACACCAAATATTAAAAATATTATTATATTTATGTGAAAAAATTAAAAATTAAATATTTAAGTAAACAAAATATCCATCATACCATTGCTGCTACTGTCAATCTCTTGAATTGTATTTGCCAAATTTTCTGTGTCATTATTTATAACAACAGTTGATTCCACCTTCTCCTTTTCATCAACGGCAGCATCCTTTAAAGTTTGTTGCTCTTGTGTTGAAGCATCAATGGCAACCTCAACAACATCATTGTCTTGAATTTGATGATGAGATGTTGATGATGACGATGACGATGAAGAGTCATGTTCGTGCTGCTGCACATTATTGGTGGCTTCAATATTTTTTATTGTTGTGTTTGCTTCAGTATTAATATTATTGATGTCACCAGCAACATCATCATCGATTGGTTTGCCATTCTCAACTGTTATCGTTGGTATCACAAGCTTTGATGGTTTATTTTTGGCAGATCTTCCTTCTTCTTCTGCAGAGCCTTTTTTGTGTTTATCCTTTTTCGTTGGATTCGAGCGACAACACGAAAACATTTTTCAATTTATATATAAAATAATATAGATGAAGTCCTTCGTAGTTTTGTTTTTGCACAAGTTTATAAATTTTTTCTAAACTTTTTGATATTTTATAATTATTTTTCAATTAGTTTTGTTTCCAACTAAAAGTATTATGTAGGATTATGAAAAGGATACAATATTTTGAACAACAATATGCACAAAAGCAATGACAGCAGCAGGAGCAGGAGCAGAAGAAAATATAATTAGGTAAACTTCGCATGCAAATTTTCCTTTGGGCCAAACTATTTAACTACAATGTAGTTTCAAACTTTTGCCAACATACATACATAGTACATAGTTAGTTTACTTTAACGATTCCAACATTTCTGAAAACAACATTCAGAATGCTCACACATACCACATCTATCTATCTATCTATCTAACAAACTATCTACCAACAAGATTTGCGTGTAATTCAATCATAAACACAAACTGACCTAGTTAGGGATCTACCACTACCATGGGGGCGGTTAGGTAGTAGTCACACAAAACTAATTAGCTTCAACACCTGAGAGATTCAAGACAAGAATCATCGCATTAAATGAAAGTGAATAAACAGAAATTGTTATTTAAATCCACAAATTTGGTTTTATACACAAACACATCATGAACAAACCAATATGTTAACGACGAACCCACCTTAAAATCCCCATGGGCTTGAGTTTGGGTGCAGTAGAACACAAAATTTAATGATATTTTTATGATTTACCAAAATTCATAGTCCAGTTGTCAGTCAGTCATGCAACTAAATAATGTTTTAATATTTTAACACCCAATTTTCTAATCCAAGATTTCATCCTTCCCGTGTTCTAATCAAATCCACATGGGCTTCTTGAGTGTGAATGTAATAGAGCACCTTCCTTATGATTTACTAGAACAGTCAGACAATTATGCAACCAATGTTTTAATATAAATATGTACCTAAGACTACTTCTAATATCCAATCTTCAAACTTAAGACTTTACTCTTCTCATGGTAATCAAATCATTCTAGTTTTATTGAGAATACGACTGTACCAACCGGAATTGAACTATTTCAAATTTTATGATTTCAGCATCCAATCTTCAAACCTAAGACTTCACTCTTCCCTTGATGATCAGAAATAGGTTTCGAAAGATTTACTACAACAGTCAAGCATTCATTCAACTAAGATATGATACTAATAAATACTTTTAACAATCAATCGTCGAACTCCAAAACTCCCGAAATGTCCCAAATGACATAATTGTGTCAATTCAAATTTTACGATTTACTAGAACTGAATGTTCTTCCAACCAAATAATGTTTTAGAAATACATACCTAAAAATTCTTTAATCTTCAAACCTAATACTTCACACTTCCCGTAATGTACAGATCTATGTTTCAGAATAATGAAACTATGTCAATCGGAAATGATTTTATGATTTACTAGTACATTCAAGCAATCAGTCAACTAAGATATGATAATAAGAAATACTTTTATCACTCAATACCGTAAAACTTCATCCTTGTAGGTCCCAGGATAACACAATTCTGTCAATCTTCGGGATTGATTTTATTCAAATTTTGTGATTTACTCTGTGTTATAACTAAAAATTCAAGGATTGAAAGAATTTTTTCATTATTTCGTTGTAACCCGAATGTCTCAGGGTCACCCTGGGACCTAGAGAGATGTATTTCTTAGTATAATTTCTTAATTGATTTTTTTTTAATTTAGTGAACAGTTACAACAAAATAATGAAAAAATCCTTTCAATACTGATTCTTCAAACCAAAGATCATCAAAGTTGATCATCAGATCTAGGATCCAGGAAATTGCGACTATGTCAATTGGGATCTTTTAAATTTAAATAAAGTTATTCAAAAAAAAAAAAAAAAGTTTGTTATTTCAAATGAATTTGACTCAGATACTTAAATTTGGACTGATTTTTGCTTTCCTTATACACACACTTTATATAATTAAAAACTTGAATTGACATAAATCCTGATATCCCCCTTAAACATGCATTCATGCATTTATTCGTTCATTTGAATTTTATTAAAAAAAAAAAAACAAACAATATTTGCCTTCATTCTCCTACAACTTGACTCAAATCTTACTTAAGGTAAATAAAAAGGAGGAAAAATGTAATAACAAAATTCAAACAAAAATCATACAAAAGTGAAAAATATAGAACCATGTCTTCATGAAACAAAAGCAGAAAGGAGGAAAAATAAAATTGCATTCATTAAAAACAACTTTGAAAAAGAAACTTTTCAAAATGAATGCAATGCAAAAGAGACAAAGGTAACGACAATAAAAATTTCAAACAACAACAGCGAATAAGGTCAAAAGTCTTATACTAGTAGACGTCGACATACTAAGTACTACTAGTAGAACAGAAACACATACTGATTCTTCAGTTAAAGTAAAAATTATGCACTGCAATGCATATTACACTTAGATACAAGATACATTTGTCAACGTATTTGCCCCGTCGTCATCATCGTTAACATTGTTATTATTATTATTATTTCTTCATCGTCTCTTCTCATCCTCACCATCTCTCTTACTCTTTGTTCATCATTAAATTGCCATCAATTGAGTTAGCAACGATGTGCGTTGTCTGAAAGTAATACTAAGTCAACAGGAAGATACATGTTTATTTCTCGGTAAGAGAACAGTTAGACGACACAAAGCGTTAGAGTATCTTTACAAACACAGTTTATGGTCAAAGTAATTTTCCTCGGAAATTTGTGGCGCCAAATATTTAAGTGTCCGATAAAATAATATCCATAGAATGAGGTTGATTACTTATACATATATATGGATAACTTTATGAAGCGGTCACTAACATCTTTTTATTATGTTTTAACTTAGTAAACAAATGTTTTTTGGAATGTTGTCAAAATACAAAGTGGTTTTAATAAAAAATGAATCAAAGTCATTTGAAGAAGAATCTATAGAATTAGAAGTCAGATAGACACAATCACAAAAACAATGATGCCACTTAGACCAACAAGATTGGGCATGTTGTATTTCCACGATCATTGATCTATTTACATATATCTCCTTCCCTGACTTAACCATCATTATCTTATGACAAAGCATAAGAAATTGTGCATATATGATTATCACAATTCCTTCTCAAATAAAGGATTCCTATTACAGTTCCAGACCTTTAAACAGAGCTGGAAATTTATAGAAAAATTGATGGGATTGTCTTGGGTTTCTCCAGCAACAGATGTCATCCGAAGAATAGAATCGTAACATTCTGGCACGATTCCCTGTTAGACTGAACGCAGTGAGTTTACCACTAAAATCGAGATATGCAGTCTACTCTTAGCCTGATAACTTGACTAAGTCAGACTTGGTCAGAGATTTGCATGGCAATTTCAGTTGGATAAGTATCTATTACAATGTAAGATTACATGAAATCTTTTTAATTTTTTTTTTTTTAAATCATAACCACAAAAAAGTATTTACATCTATTGAAATGTAAGGCAAACACAACAAACTTTTTCAATTTCGAGTTCATCAGTAAACAAAAGTTCACACAGTATGTATGTTAATTAAAAAAGTTCATCAACATTTCCAATAGTCTCCATTCGTCTGACCATCTCTCCTTTTCTTTTTACAAAAGGATTGTCTACCGGAAACCACCAAAACATGGAAAAGTTAATGGAAACACAAAAATTGCACAAGTAGCCACGCCTTAATCAGAATTTAAGCAAAACAACGAAACATAAATTAATAATACTGTCCAATTTTGACTTCTTCGACTGACTACTACTCTTCACTGTAATGTCCTTTTTCATCAGCTTAACACAACCATTTGGTTTTTCTTTTCAGTACATTTTGTGACCGTGTGATGGACGTAAACTCATCAAAAGTGATAATAGAAAAACGCAACACAAAGAAATAACGAACCGAAGAAACCGCGACACGGCAGCCAACTGTGGCTGTTTGTTCCGACAGACAACATAGCAAAACGGGAAGATACAAAACTGGGTCAGTCACACACACACACACACACTATACACACGGACTCACTGACTCACTGACTCAGAGTCAAGCCAGACCGGGTACGATACTGCTTTAAAACAAAAAAAATAGTTATTTGGCAAAGCTTTTGTACTATGTATGTCATTAGCTAGTTACATCGGTCGCTCGCTCTCGCGTAATGGACAAGCACAAAAAGCATAAAGGACAACAAAACAATGAAATCGAAAGAGCACACAAACGAAGAACTAAAACTTTCAGGAACAGAGCAGAAACCAACCAACAGACACAGTAGATTGAAATGACAGGCACACCCCAAACAGGAGAAAGAAAACAAGAGAATATACTAAGGCGACAAAGCAAAGAGCAGAGCAGAGCAATTGAAGCAAGTGTAAGAGTAGCCCACATTAGAGAAGGCTACCAAATGGGTGGTGGGTTGATATACATAGATGAGTTGTTGGTGGGCATATTAAATTCGGGTAGCACACATTGTTAATGCCCTTAACACAACATCACCGCTACCACCATCGCCATTGTGACTATCGCTATCATTTTTAGTAAGTGACCACTTTAAAAGAACAAGGCCACCCACTGTCATTGCAAATGTTCTTCATTGTGATGATGATGATGATGTTCTTATTGTTGTACCATGCCGGGTGTTTATTATTAAAGATTGAAACACTAAGAAATACAAAGTAAGAAATACATACAAATCATTTAAGTTTAAACAACAATTACAACTGAAGCCGCCATTGCACACACTGCATCAAAAACATACAATTAGTTTTAACTGTTGCACTTTCTTTGTTGTTTCTATCAATAATTTTACAATTGTGTATTCTTTAAAAATAATTTTCACTTCTTTTCATATTCCACACTTAAGAGTTGCTTTGTTTCATCTCCGACGATAATTTAAATTAATTAAAATGGAACTGTATTTATTAAACGTTTTTTTTTTTTTTTGTCTATATTCAATTTTTAATTTAATTCACAATTCTTTAATTGCACGCACAACTAACTTGCCATTTATCGTTTAAATTGTTACTTCGCGCTTCGTTGAGTTGGTGGTTTTTCTTAAAACTTGTTTGACCAAGTTTAGCAAGCCAAATGAAATTGCAATGAATCGCGTTATGGCATTTGAATGGGCAAAACTTTAATCGAGCAAACGACGACGAGCCGGAATCACAAACATGAAAACCAATTCGAATCAAATGAAGCTGCTGCGCTGCTGCTTCTGTTGCCACTCTTTGCTACTGTTGTCGTGTTGTCATTGTTGTTACTGAGAGAGCGCACAAGAGAAAGTGAGCGTGTGCATACACAAACGCATATACTTATACACACACTTGTCATTTTGTTACTATGAAAAGCTTATACTACTTAAATCTGCACGTGCGCTGTGAGTAGCAACAAAAACCAAAACAGCAACAGTAACAATAACAAACATCTAACGACGAATACAACAAAAACAAATGCTTACACTTGTGGTTGTTGTTGCTTTATTTTCTTTGAAGGACACAAATGAGTCAAACTAAAATATAATCTCATACATACTCGTATAGTAATTTTAAATCAGGCAGGTGTGTTTTTCATATTTCCATTCAACTTTTTTTCTAAGTGAGCTAGCAACCGGCTAAAATCACAAGCTTAGCTCTCTCTCGTTATCTCTCTTTATACTCCCTCCCGTTAAGTTATTCCAGAAGCTACTCTACTGTTTGTTGACATTGTTATTGTTACGCGCTTTTTACTCTCTGAGCATAGACACAAACCAATCTCTGTCAATCGAATTACATACATATTATCGAGTGCCAGTGTCTCTGAATTACTTAGCTACAACAACAACAGCAATGCAAAAATGCCGGGAGACTCATTGTGCATTTGACATTTGTTCTAACTAATTTATACACAAACACACACACGCACTAACAAAATTATAAATCTTATTAGAAATGAAAAAAAAGAGTATCTATGTGTGAGTGAATATAAAGTTTCTATGACCTTTTGTTGATCTTTTATTAATAATTTTTCAATTCAATTTGTATCAATTTATTTATTTAAATTCTTCACAATATTCAACAAACACACGAACGCACCACAGACCACACAACCAACCACACCTAAAAGCTTCCAAAATCAACTAAACATGAAAATCATCAAAAATTTTGTATCCCAATATTTTTTGATAAGTTCAAGTAACAAAAATAATAAAAACTATTTTGCACTCACATGGTTCACTAAAACAACAAAAACAATTAAATAAAATTAATTCAATCGCATTGAAAAAAAAAAAATAAACTTTTCATAAAAGCAGCCGCAGCAGCAGCGTAGCAACCATGAAATTTCCAATTTGGAAAATTTGTAAAAAAAAAAAAAAACACAACAAAATGAAAATGGCAAACACCAAAAGAAACAGCAACATATGAAATCAAGCAACAACATAACGAAATATTTACTTATGCCGTTTGTTATTATTGTTTCGTTATTTATTTATTTTATTTGCTTTTCTGTTTTGGGTGAGGAAGTTTCAATATGAAAGTGGCACGTACATACGTTAAAAAAAAAAAATATTCTAGAACAATAATTTTATTGTTGTTGATGCTTACTTTATACATACATACATATATTTTACTCACTAAGGGTTCGTCGGTTTATACATAATTAGTTACTTCATTAATTAAATTTCCATTTAATAAGTATATCTTTTTTTTTTAAGAAGTTCAATTTTTTATTATATTTAGTAATTGAATAGAATATGTAATAAATTTTTAACAATACAAAAATTGGAATAAAAAAGTTTTAGTAATTGCACGTAATTGATCTCACAAACATGAAATAAATATCTGACTGCATAATTGAAAATATTATTATGTGTTATAAAATAATTATAATGCTTACAAGTATTTAAGAAGAATGGATGCGACGTCACCAATGAGACAACGAATTTTATTTAAAAACTATATATGTAGGTATGTATGTATGTATGTACTACCCTCCTCTATTGCTCCATTCGAATTTTCCATTCTTTCAAACAAACTAGAAAACTTTAATCTTTTTATTATATGTATAGCCAACACTTCGACATGACGATTGAATTGATTTACAGTAGTACCACGATTTTTGCTTGTATCCGACACTTGCATACCTCGTTTCTGCCTACATACATTTTTTATACATTACATTTTTACACTCAGTACTTGTGATATCTAAACAATTTTAACTCAATATTTTTTTATATTTCTCCTGCACATTACTTTTGGAAGAATTTTTTTTTACTAAATAGAAAAACAATTAAAGGTTCCGAGTATCCAAATTTGCTGAATGATGAAATAGAAACATTGCAGAAAATTTCTCTTTCTGAAATCGAGTAATGGATTATTGATTTTCATTTAGCGCTCACCGAACAATATGAAGAAGGCTGATTGACTGTATTGATGATGATCTAACTGGAGATAAAGAAACTGAGGACGTACTCAATACGAAGAGTCTATATCTGCATTTAATATTTTCTTAGAATGGACGGAGCAGGCAATGCTTATTTAGGTGATGCTCCAGAGACTTACAAACAAGATAGTACTGAGCAAAGGAAAATTAAATTAAAAACTTCTTTAATTCGTCATGATATATGTATTTGTATGTATGTTAGATTCTAAACAAATGTAAAACTGTTTTTTAATTAGTAAACATCATCATCTAAACGTGCCGAGTTCGGTTTTAATTGCGAGCAAGATACGCGATACCACTGTACATATATTACTATTGGTAATAGACTGGACAATGGAAACACAATAAACAGTTGAATGAGTTTATTTTCTCAGATTTCCAAGCGTTTAAATTGTTTTCCATCCTCCTAATTGTCCCGTCTGATAGTCTCTGCTATTGGAAACTCAACAAATAAGCTCGAAATTTTAGATCATTTCACAGGTCTGGTCAGTATGTATTCCTATACGGTTAATCACAATTGATTTCAAAAATCTTTTGTTTATTTTTTTTTCTTTTATTTTTTTTTTTTGAAATTTGAAGTATAAAATTTCATTTTTTTATTTTCATATTGAAGCATAAATCGATTCTATCTTAGAAACCGAAGCTATTATCATTTAACATATGTGATCATTTTACTGTTCTTCTCATATTTTGATATTATTTTATAGTTAAACAAAATCAGTTTAATATTACACTGACATTTTGACAACACAAGGCATGAATATCATGATTCAGTTGATTTACACGTAACAATGAAAATTTATACATGATGCAGTCTTGTGGGTTTATTTTAATGCAAATTTTAGAAAGTTAAAAGACAAAAATACCAATAACAACAAAATACAATCAAAGATGATGCTTTCTTGAATGAATGAATTTACTTTACAAAATATACATAATTTATAATCAATTCAAATTGTATAACTTATGCTAGATTTTGATTCACTTGTCTTTACATCTGTTCATATAAACTTAATGGTAAACATAATAATAAATTAATAATAAACTGTAATAATAAAAAATATTAAAAATACACACTGGCAATCAACAACTACAAATACGATGCACATAAAAAAATATCTACAAACAAAATAAAATAAATAGTGCATTCAACTTCAATAAGGAAACTTGTCTTGAAATCACGAACAACGAACAAACGAACAATGAATGTGTGCCCGGCAACTGCTCACTTGGCATTGACCTTCTTTCACTAGCTCGCGTTGCGAACGAATCCAATTTGTATTGTTTTAAACTTGTAACGCAGCACGTAAAAGGAATTGTTTGCTTTTGATTGTTGAAAGCATAAAAAATAAGTTTTGATTTATATGATTTCTTCTTATTAGCAGAAACTAAGAAGAAATGCAATAAGAAAGAAGGTAGGCAAGTAAGTAAGGGGATTTGGGTAACCACCAAGAAGCAATTCAATCGATCAAGAAGAGTAAATGTCTTCACAAAAAGAATGTAAGAAAATTAAAGCAAGAAAAAAAAAAAACCATTAAAATGCATTTGAAGAATTGCTACCGTTACACTTTAATTAAACTATGTACTAATGTTACAAACTCAATATCAGACAGAAAGGCAACCACTTGGTCGCTTGATCTGACGCCACAATTAGTTTGATAGTATTTGTCTATTTAATTTCAAATCATTAAAATTTTTTAAAGCAATTAAATGTGATAGAAATCATTTAGATCTGAGATTCAGAGAACTTGCTCTCAATGGAGTTCTAAGCGTTCCGCGTAAAGGAAAATGTTATACAGTAAATTGTTATCAATTTTAAATTACCTCGTCTGATTAACAAACTACTTATTATTATTGTATAAATCCAAACACTCGACACAGCTGGATAATCATTACAATAACCTTCCGCAATCAATATGCTGTCCAAAGCAAAACCCTTTGGATCTTATCTTCCATTCCCCATTTCCCATCCCAAAATGCAAATATGTACTTATCTATAAAATATTTGAAAAGAAATGCTCTGAGCTGTAATTGGAAAAGTTCTCAATACTTTGATTTACATTTTTTCAACTTAAAGAGAAAAAACTTTTAATTCCCCACACTTCCTTCATACATCATCCATCATTCATCATCATCATTATCATACAAGCAGCTGTTCAAAGTTCGTGACCGACGAACCACCACCCACTGTAGCGCTGCCAACTTATTTACGCATAATCAAAGAGGTTTGGTCGAGAGAGAACAATAAGTAGAGAGGAGAGAGTGCATAGGACATATAACAAAAGAGAGAGTGTCATAATATGTTAAGTAGCCCTGATAGGCAACACCTGTTTTCAAGTGGCCAAACAACAAAAACAATAATATAAGTACATGGTATATTCTGATTAGAATATTAAAACTTTTGTTATTGGTAAACTAGTATAAATTTCAATAACAAATCATGAGCTAAAATTAATTATAAATACTCAATTAACTCATTTATTTTATTGCACTGCAAAATTTTGTTGTTGTTTTTGTTTTTATTTTTATTTGTAGGGTGAGTCACCAAACTGAAACACTCAGCGGGCGGTGACTCTTTACTTCATTGTGGTGGTAGGTGAGTCGTTTCTACTACCATCGAACTACACATATGCATGTAATATATTCATCAAAAGCAATACAATACGAAGGCAATAACAAAAAATCATGGTAAGAAACCAAGTAAAAGCAAAAAACGAAATCTGATCCAAACTTTGTGGTGGTAACATAACATAAAATAAAGCTAACTAAAGATAAATGATGAAGTTACTAAGTGGATGAAGAAGAATGACAAGCAAAGGGTTTGAGGAGATGCAACCAGCCATTGATTGCTGGATGGCTGGTTTTATTTTACAGTAGACCGGATATCATTTACAACAAGAAAAATATAGTAAAGTCTAGAAAAGAAAAGATAATACTAAAAGGCCAAGTACAAACTCATGAGTTCATCTACAAAAATAAGTACATACATACGTATTTAGGAAAATATATTAAGTATAATGATAAAAATTAATTTCATTTACAATTTAAACTACTATATGCATGAAATAAGCAAATATTCTTTTAAAGTGTGTGTGGATGATGACAAACACAAAAATAAACAGCTGCCGCTTGTTTTCTTCACACTTATTTTTTCCAATCATTTCATTTGCCATTGGCAAAAATAAATAAATAAAAATAAAAAGAAGGAAAAATATCAACAACACCCACGAATAATTTTATTTTTGGTTCATTTTCCAGAGCATCATCATCAATGTCGCTTTTCATTTTCACCTTCAACTACTAAACAAAACCGCAATGAAATTACAAAAATATAAGAATTTAGAAGAAAAAATGAAATAAATGAGAGAAATATGTAAAATTGCATTTGCGCAGACTGGCGAGACTAGACAATGTCAATAGAAAAAGCCGGCAATGCCAATATGTATGTATTTCTTCACTTCTTATTGCATTTCATTTTCTTCTTGAACAGTTTTCTTTCTTTTTTTGCAAACTTTTTTCTTTTTATTTAACACAAGATTTTCATTCTTAATGTGATATTTTTTTATAAGTGAAAAGAAATTATAATAAAAGTAAACTCACCAAGTATAAAATATATATGTATAAATTTATCAAATCACTCACTAATAATTCACAAAAAATTTGGTCGAAGAAAGCACTTTAACGCTTTGAGAAAATAAGTTGAATTGTGATTCGTATGAAGGCAAACAGATGAAAAGCCTAATTTCGAGAGAAAAGAAAAGAAGAAACGAGTAACCGAATAACCGAGTAACCGAATGGTATAACATTTTGTTCAAATTCTTCTACTGACTGCTAGAATTCTGTTAAACACTTGAGATTGTGTGATAGATTGACTGGTATACCCTTGAAGTTGTGTGAAGCAGAAATATAGTTAACATAGTTCTGTTAGACCCTTGAGTTCGTGTGTGACAGAAATATTAACAGCTGTAGACCCTTGAAGTTGTTACGCATAACTTGTTGTTAACATAACACCACTCAACGGATTTTGATATGAATGGTCTTCACTGTTATTAAAGAGCAAATTATCTACGGTAACAAATTTACTAGCTCAATCTCGTGAAAGACCAATTGTGCTTGCACTTAGCAAATCATCTCTTTTTTATTGCAATTGGCTCTGTTTTGAATTTGGGGTGTTGTGATTTTAGCATATGATTGGGCAGATTTGTCAATTTATAAAAAATTCACAATAAAGGCAGCCCTCACTTTGCTTCGGTCTTCGCAAGTTTTCGATACTCAACTGGTCAGCAAATTTATTATCCGTCGAAATTTTTTATTTATAGCCTGCGTCTGCGTCGCTTTGAGTTTACTACGTAGACGAGTTTCGACGTTTTCGACATCTCGTGAATACCCTCACAGTATTGTCTTTGCGAGAACAGCTGACTTGCTAAGTGTGCAAGCAAAAATAGTCGTTACGAGGTCGTAAATTTGCTATTCAGACTAAGCAGAAGCAAATTTTTTTTTGTAAGCAGCTGAAAAAAATGCTAAATTTCTACAACATACACATACATAAAATTTAATGCTTTGTATAGAGTTTGACATTTCATTGATGAATCAACTTTGAATTTTGCAACACTAGTTTCCAGGGCTGCATTTAATAAATAAGAATTCACCTCATGAGAATGCGTGGTGAATACATACTTGCCCGCCTCTTGTTGTAAAACATTCGTCATGGATTACAACAAGAGCAAGTAATAAGATTTCTTTTTCATTTGGTTCTCGTCACAAAGTGCAACATGTGTGAAAGTTAATTATGTTCAATTCAATTGTATACCAACTACTACATGCAAAAACAGGTCAATACCAACGCTAAGAATATGCATAAACAATGCATTTATAAATTGCAAGCTTTGCAGGTTATGTTCCCCGGCGCAAAAGCAGCTGAGCAGCAGCGAGATACGCATACGACGACGACGTCGACGACGACGAAATACAAGAACAAGAAGCAGAGGCTAGCAGCAACAATTTCAAAACGTAACCAGACGTTTTCATCAGTCATACATTCCACATACATTAGCCAAACACCGTCCACACGTAATGCTGTTGGAACCTTTGTACGTAGCAATTGGGCATTTCATGCACCTAGTGTCCAACGTGTATGATTTCCTATATTTGCTTCAAATACAATGGCACGCGCTCTTATTATGGTCATATGACATATGTCGCTCTTCCGCTGCCCGCGAGCATCATGAACGGACAATACTCGAGCATTGCTATAAGCAACTTAGCAAACGGCCGCAGCATTTGTGCGTTATAGTGGCACCGGATAGTAAACAAGTTAATGGCTGTGTATTGCAGCGTTTATTCAGTTATGCATTTCAAATGAAGATTAAATGTGTCAGTGTATATGATACGCGACGTGCTGAACAAAATGATGGTTATGTGGAATTAGAAAAGCTACAAGCTCCAAAGGGCGTACATACCGAAATTATTAAATGCAAGAATAGTGGAAAGTCTATTATTATTTGGCGTGGGCGTCAACAAATTGAAAGTAACAAGTTAAATGGATTTAGTAAATATACAGAAACAAATGGTTATAAAAATGGTAAAACTTCTAATGGCCACATAGCCGCCGCTGACACGGATATGGGTACACTAGAGGTGAGTACAGACCAGACGTCAATAATTAGTTTATTATGTTTTTATTGCTTATCAGCAACACCCAAAAAAATTTGAGTTTTCTTATCAACAACTTTCAATTCGTTTGAACTGAAAACTATTAATCAGTTTATTTTTATCAACTTACTCAGATACATCAAATCAACGCTGAAGATGGGAATCCACTTATAGCGCAAGTATGTCGAGAACTTTTCGAATTAAGAAATACGCCCGATGTTCAAGAGTTGCTGCAGAATCGCTCTAAACTTACTCAACATATAGACACAGCATTGCAAAGACATTTAGGCTTAAGACCAGAGATTGCTGAGCCTGATTTAGGCATAGTGTTTGCCCGTCAGACTTGCACGTTCGGCTTCTTACCATGGCATATACGCTTTACAGAGTTTCATCGAATAGCTAGTGAACAATACTTTAATGCAGATACTTTTACTGAGGTGCTTTACAAATATTCACATTGTGAACAAAGATGGGGCAAATGAAGAATACATACGTATTTTGTAATTATAGGTGGAGATTTAGTTAAATAAATAAATTATTGATAATTTATTTAAACTTTGCAACTGTAAATTAATATAAGAGCAAAGTTAAAGAGTAGTGTATAAAACAAACAAACAAAGTAAATTGTATAATATCTAAACTTTATTTGTTAATTTGTAAGCTGAACGTTGTATAGACAGACAGCGGTTCCTTTTTTGAAGTTACTGTTGTTGAATGGTTCATTATTAAATGATTGTACATACATATTAATATATTATACATATTACAGTAGTCTTATAAGTCCAAAAGTTGTATTTCAAATTGGAAATTATATTAAATTTATTCATCAATTTAAATTTGTGTATCAAATTGGAAATTAAATTTAAGTTTATTCATCATCATTACTGCTTTCCTCAGTCATAGTCATGTAATCAACAAAATTATCATCGCTAGAACTTGATATATAGCTAGCAAGTTTTTCATCGAATTTATCGACACTATCTTGTAAACGGAATCTATCATAGAATCTATATTTTTTATTCACTTTGTTAAGATCTGGTTGAATATTTGTATCAACAATTGATGAAGATTTTGTCGAACTTTCGGATGATGACGATGAATTAAGTGAGATATCTATTAATTCAGATGATAAGGCATGTGTTTTCTTACGGTTTGATGTCTTATTTTTTATGGGGCTTTTGGACGATGATTTGAAATTAAGTGTGGCATCATCTTTTAATTCAGAAGTTGAGTTCTGACTTTTCTTACGATTTGAATTCCAATTTCCTTTTAAAAGCTTTATTGAGCTGACTGAATGTTGATCATCTTCTGAGCTAGATTCCCTATGAGATCTCTTACATTTTTTCCTTTCCTTTTTGGATATTTCGAATGATGATTTAATATTAAGTGAGGTATCATCTTTTAAATCATATGCTGAGTCCAGTTTTTTCTTACGAAAATGCTTATTGGAACTGAATGATTCTTCATTATCTTTTGCTTTAGATGGCTTATTGGATCTCTGACGTTTTTTAGTTCTGTTTTTGTTTTGTATGGCAAATGTATAGATTAAATATATTTTGTATAATAGGAACTACTTACGTACTTTGTTAAAGAAGTTTGATTTTCATTGTCCGATTCCATGATTGCTTATCAACTCACAAATTATTCATAGACATTAAATGATGATAGATTTTAGTTAAGAATTACAGAATTACCTGCAAAATGTACTTTGTTTTAAAAACTGTATTTATATAGAATGTGTAGATTAGAACGTTCAGATTCTTATCTTGAATGTTTAACGTTTACAAAATTATCTTAAAATTGCATTTTCACAAACACTTTTAACCACCCAAAGGGTGCTGTGCGTCCGTCCGTCACAGAACTCTATCTCATGGACCGTAATAGGAATTTCACACAGAGTGTGTATTTCTATTGCCGCTATAACGACAAATAATAAAATTTGGAAAATCCAGCGGAAAAGTCGGAAAATCTCAATAAAAGACTAATTACAATTATAATAGCTTATGTTTCAAGCAATGTTTTGTAACTTAAATCAGTTGGTTATTATTTATGTTATTTCTGTGTATGATGTACACTATTATTTAAATACATATGTACTTTATTTTAGCTTCAAAAAAAACTTGGACGAGACTCACACGGTTTGATTTATTTTTTAGATAGATGTTATTCACACCATAAATCGAAATAATTATCAATATAAATACTGTTGCGACATCTGTTGTGTTGAAAAATTATCAGTGTTAACAACACAATAAATATTTTTATATATGTGCAACACTATTATTTCAAACGCACAATTTCCATCACTATTTTGTCATCTGTGTGTAATATTTGAGATTGTAGGTTACATAAACACAAACAACAACTTAATATTTTGATAATCTGCGTAAGTACTTTTCCAGTGAGAAGATGCTGCGCTCAACCGTTAAAACATTGACCAAGGCGGCGCCTACATCGAAATGTTTGTTGGTACCGTCTGTGTCTTCTTTAGGCAGTACTATTGGTGCCTTCGGTCCAGGAATTAATACTCTTTTGGCACGACAACAACAAACGATGCCCGTTGTGGATTCACCAAATCCATTACCCAGAAAGGGGTACTCACCATTTGGCACCAAACAGTCAAGTATGGCTGAATGGTCGTTGGCACGTCTTGATGATCTATTGAATTGGGGCCGTAAAGGCTCCATATGGCCATTGACGTTCGGCTTGGCTTGCTGTGCAGTTGAAATGATGCATATTGCTGCGCCACGGTACGATATGGATCGTTATGGTGTTGTTTTCCGTGCATCGCCTCGTCAGGCTGACGTTATCATTGTTGCTGGTACATTAACCAATAAAATGGCACCGGCATTACGCAAGATTTATGATCAGATGCCTGAACCACGTTGGGTCATCTCAATGGGCAGTTGTGCCAATGGCGGTGGTTATTATCATTACTCTTATTCGGTTGTACGTGGTTGCGATCGTATCATACCAGTTGATATCTATGTTCCTGGTTGTCCACCAACAGCTGAGGCATTAATGTATGGTGTGTTACAATTACAGAAGAAAGTCAAGCGAATGAAAACATTGCAAATGTGGTATAGAAAGTAAACCCGTCAAAATAAGAATATAAGCTTCAATTTATAGAGAAAAAGGAAAAGTCTGCAGCAATGATGTGAATGACGGTGAAGTCTGAAAGGCTAATTAACTCAAATCAAATAAATTATGTACCAATGTATATAAATAAATCAATAAACATTTGAAATAGTGATTAAAATAAAGCGTTTTAAAATCAGATACATATGTACGAGTATATGCATTATTTGTATCGATCTGACATTTAAGAGAATTTATCAGGGAATAAACTAAGTACTCCATGTCTAAGATGCTCTAAGAGCTGTTCAGTGTCTCATTTGATAGCAAACGCTTTTCTTTAAATGCATCCAGACATTTTCAATCGGATTCGAATTGGTGTTTTCCACTGGTGTATTTTAAATCATTCCACAACTGTAAAGGTGCCATAAACACGGTTTATTATTCTAAAACCAGTAAGTGCACCCAAAGGTCATCAGGGTGGAGAAGTTTGAGCCATGACATGAGTTTTTAGACGGTCACGGACTGAGAGGATTCTCAAGTCTCTGGATATGACATCATTCCGCATGTACCAAGGAGCATTAACTATCTGACGGAGGGCAGAGTTCTGCATCTTCTGGATCAGATAGACGTTTGAGTCGGCAGCAGTGCCCCAAAGTGAAATGCCATATGTCAGGACGGGGCAACAATAGTCTTATAAATGGTAAGTTTGTTACTTAGGCTAAGTTGACTATTGGGTCGAATAAACCAGTTCAGCAGTTTTGACAATGTGTTTACGCCAGGTAAGTCTGCTGTACAAGATCAACATAAAACCCCAATATACTATGTGGACATTACCAGGCATTTAAAATTATTATTTTTTGTATTTTAAGAGATATAATGATGAATGAGACGTGTTTTGGTGTGCTTTTCCATTTTTTGCTATTGATAAAAATGGTTCAACGAACCATTCAATAGCTCCTGAGCGATGCTTTTTTTGGTAAAAATTTTGCAAATTTGGAACAAACTTTACACTTTTATGCCCAAAACATCCGAAATAATTGTATGGCATGAGGCAACCGAAATGCCGTATTCCTCAGCAACTTCTTTAATTCTATTGTGATTCGACGATTCTCTAGCTTCGATGTTTATACTCTTCACGCAGTGAATAGTATTATAAGTTTGACATGACATTTGTCACATACAGAAGGAGACATCGGAGACCCCATAAAGTATATTTATATTCTTGATCAGCGCGACAAGACGAGCTGATCTATCCATATCCGTCTGTCCGTCTGTATGTATGCAAACTAGTCCCTCAGTTTTTGAGCTAAGAGCACGGAGCATTCTTTATATCCTACGCATTACATTTTTCGGTATCAGCCGAATCGGACTACTAGGGATCCAAAATAAAGTTCTTTTTAGAAAAACTTTTGTGTTTTTGTAGTATCGACTTGAAATTTGGACACTATAAGTGTCTGACCCATATCCACCAATCTTATAAGACCCTCGAACCACTTATAAACATTTTTTATGCTCAAAGTAGACTCGGCAAATACCACAGTTAACATTGTAAGTACTTCGGAGCACTTAATTTTATTTTTCACACAAAATTTAATACAGATTCTTTGATCCATTTTTGAAGTGTTTGATGTTTGAATAGATGCCATTTTTGAGCCAGTCCTTCATCTATAATCGCTTCGTTTTGGCTTCCCACATGCGATTGTAATCAAAATGTGGTCTGCTATAATATTCATGAACAAACTCTCACTACAAAAAACTTAAAACACATAATAATGAATCGACTGTTGATTCATGAATCAGATGATCAGTGTATGGGCCTTATAAGTTTTGCTAAAAACACCGGAAAAAAAATCATAGGAACAAAGATCACTTTGATTGTGTTTTTTGATATTTATGTATTAACTACATTTGAGTATATTTAGATTTCTAATTCAAAATAAATTTTAGGCAAAATACATTTCATTTTGTTTAAATATAATAATTAAGTAGTTATACACGTTTAAAACTGAAACTATAAAGAGACAATATGCACGTGTGGGTGTGTGTGTGTGTGTGTGTGTATTTGTGAATGAATTATAAATTTATAGTGTAATAGATACTTAAATCTAATTATATAGATCATCTCAAATGATATTTTACTTAACTTCTCTTTAATTTGTCTCAGTTTGACGCTTGCTTAGCAGATTTAGATCTGTAAAATATTTATCCTTTTCGGCATTCTGTGTACCGTCACCGCTGCTGGGCATGCGTACCTGAAGCATATGGAAGGAATTACGCAATTCTTCCAAAGACTCAGCTAGACCAGTTTTTATGTTAGCAAATTCACTCGACATCAATGACAATTTGCCAAGTAAATAATTCAAATTGGAATCCATGTCTAACATGCGATTTTTAGTCTCTTCCACTTTGGAAGCCAAACTATTCATGGTCGAGAAGGAGCTATTGACAAACCCAGAGTGTCCAGCCTGCATCAGTTTCAATAATTCAGTAGCATCGCTAATCTCACCGGTCATAATCTCAATTCGGCGCCACACTTGACCCAATTCAGTATCGAGCAATGAGCTCAAATTTTTATTACCCTCCAGGGAAGTATTCAGTACACCCTCATCGACATTATCGAAACGTGCCTTTAAGAATGTACGCAATTCAGCGTCTCTCTGTTCCAGTAGTTGGGAGATTTTCTGTACAATTTGCAATGTGCCAAATTCAACCTTACGCTGAGTGTCCAAGACATTTTCCGAGTTGGTTACCATAATACTATTAAACTTATCGAGTACTACGAGTCCTTCATTAAATTTGGTATAACTGTCGTTTGTCTCCTTATAGAACTTATCCAATAATTTAGATGAATTCGTAATATCTCCTGCCACAAGCTTTAGATTACCCTCCAGATTGGCTTCACTTTGCTGTACTTGCTCTGTGGCTTTGTTAAGAGCTAGAAAATTTTTTGTTAATACACTTGAAGTATATAACACGAGAGTCTTTACTCATTTACTCACCCTTTTCAGTTGCACTCAATACCTCTACCTTATAGGCAGTTAAAGCGTTTAGTGTTTCATTGGTTAGACCATGTATAAACTCTTTGTCAATGCCGCTCAAGCCCTCAATGCTCTTGGGTTTGGTATTCAACGCTTCTAAACTCTGACTCAACTCACCAAACTTGTCGAGAACTTTTTGTTCGAAATCGGAATTATCTGCTGGAGCTACGGTTACTGGTGCTGCTACACTATAACTAACCAATTTATCCTCAAGTTTTGTTAACATTTCTGCTGTGCTTGGCATGCTCTTAAAGGCCACTTCCGATTGTTCCATCATGTCCTTTGAATTATCCAAAAGTTTGGCAACATTGGCAGATAATATTTTAATTTCAGCAAGTAAATCGGCAGAACCAGCACCAGCGGGAGCAGTAAGTGCAGCAGGAGATACTGTATCACCTCCTGGTGGTCGCCGGAAGCATTCATCATTTTCACGCATCCATTTGAACATATGTTCCAAGGTTTGACTGAATTTCTCCGCTTGTGAGTTATATTTTTCTTCTTGCTGCGATTTGATATTGGGTTAATAATTAGTACTTTTATTATATTGTATATACTTAGATTACCGTTATCAACATAGTTTCTATTTGACTAACGCGCTCATCTAAGCGACCAAATATGCCATTAAGTGGTTCCAAGCTTTTTTGTCCTTTCTGTAAGGATTGCATAGCCTTCTTCATAAGTTCACCCAATGCACGTTCACGATGTTCATGACGCTCAAGTTTGTTGTCCAATTGATTATAGGAATAGATTAGTGATTGTATTGTACCACGAATCTCCTCATTCCTAAAATGAATGATTAAGAAATTAAATTAAATTAGTTATAGAAATTTGAATTTAAGCTTAAAATTTTATGGAATATTTAGAAAGTTCCATTAGTTTGATTAATGTTATAGAGATTAAAATTTAGCGTCTTTATTCTTAACCATCTCTTTTTTAAGGTCTATAGCCATTGACGGGTCCAGAGGGGGGGGGGGGGAGAGTTGGTGCTATGAGGCTGATATTGGGTTTGAGATTTAAAGGGAAATTCCTGGACATTCTGGCTCTGGAAGGTTTGATTCCAGCATATCATACCAAGCACATAGTCGAAAAAATCGTGAAAAAATTTATGAAAACGATTTGAACGATTACAGCGAAACCGAGCTCAAACAAGAAATCATTTTGTGGCCCAAGAATTACACAGAGTTGAAGAGAGCCCAGACTATACTTGAAGCACTGCAGGTCATCAGATCGAAGAAATTCAATAATTTCTTCCCAAACGTTGCAATATTGTTGCAATTGTATTCGACTATCCCTGTCACTTCGGCAACATCTGAACGGACTTTTTCTCTGCTGAATAGATTGAAAACCTAACTGCGTGTTAATATGTCTGAGCCCAGACTCAACGGGTTAGCGTTGGGCAACGTTTACAAAGAGATCGAAACTCTTCAACTGAAGAAATAGTTGATATATTTTGCCAAGGCAAACCTCGTTGTCTTGCAACATTGGACTGGGCAATCGTGGATTGATGTACATATAATATTATACATGTATCTTTATAAGATTTAACAACCATACAATACCAGAATAGATTATTTGTTATATACAATGTATACAATGTAATGTATAGTCACCTCACCTCACCACACATTAGTTTAAGTCACCACACCTTATATGCATAAATTTGTAGATAAATAAAGTGAGTCGTGTAGTGAGCGTACACACGAATACAACATTATTCAATGATCTCATAGAAAAGTCCAAAGAAATGTAAATGTACATAGACGTCCTACAAAGTTGAATCCTAGAACTGCCGCTCTTTGAAATGCTATGGAAAATTCAAAGTGTTTGATAAATATTGTAAGGATTATGGATATTTATCCATTCATTATGAAAAGATCTTCAGAATTTCTTTGGAACTATAAAAATAAATTCTAAAGAATCTACAACAAATATTAAAAGAAGATCCCACATATGTCTGAACAAACAGAAAAAGTTTCATTGGCCACCCTCAGTTTGTGTTGAAGAAACACAATCATTAATCATTATCAAAGATAATTGATGATTGCCGCTTTTATGGTCACATTTGCCTCTTATGAATAATGAAGCATAGAGAAAGAACCCTTGAGCTATAAAAAATATTTAGCATAATGCAAGCGCCCTCAATTACATCATAGGCAGCAGACACAAGCAGACGCTGTAGCATCACCATATGGCTCACACGCACTCCCATACTAACATGTAAAATCATACAACCAACTGCCAACCCATTGACTACATATTATACCCGTTGAACTTTAATGCGTCTAATCATTCTAAGAAGCTGTGAATAAAATGCATTATAAACAAACTCGCCTAGGCAATCCTGCCTCAGGGTCAGAAAACCTATTTGGGCAATATGCTTCAGGAAATGCATACACATTCATGTGTTCTTAAAACTTAAGTTGATATAGTTGAATGAAAGGAATTAGTTGTGGCCCAACAAAGAAGACAGAAGACTCAAACAGTGTGGACTTTTAAAGTACTTTAACACAACCCAAACAACAATAAGAAAAATAAACATATAACATTTTCCAAAAATAAACAAATGCTCGCTTTGAGTGTAGATCTTTGGGAGGGCCTCTATTTCATCTTTAGCCTCATCATTTCTCATCCCATTCCATTGGTTACGAATGGTATATATGGCATGGTTTGGCATTAGGCAGGCGGTCGGTCGATCGGTCGGTCGGTTGTCGCCGTAATGCTTTTTTGTTGTAAACGTCTTCTAGCATTATTTTTAAACATACGCACATGTACCATGGATGCCATGACATGCAAATTATAGTTGCCATGTTCCAATGCTCTGACATTTGGCGTGCACATAGTAAAGACATGTTGAGTGATTAATGCATTTGTCGGGGTGTTGATCGATCGTCGACTAGCCGCATTATAGGACATGGGCACGAAATCCATGACACATAAAGACTATAGGAGAGAGAGGGAGAGAATTGCAGTTTTTGCCAAATTTCTTAGTCTAAGGAAATGGCTTTAATGCTACCATAAAACAATTTACAAGATCGTTTTAACTTCAAAGGGATTATGTGAGATTATTATAGTGTATCAACAAATACTGAAAGACGAAGTTCATACAACAAAGATTTTATGTAGTCAGTTTAAAATATATTTTACTCGTATCGAAATCAGTTTGCTTCTTTTTATGCATTCCATTATTACATTTACTAAAGATTTCTTTGTAAGGATGTACCTCAATTGATAACTCTTTAAATATCTAACCTTATTCTTGGGAATCCCATTTATAGTTAAGTCTAATATTTTAAATTATATAAAAAAAAAAAAAAAAAATTCAATATAAAACTTGAGCAAATTGGAAATAATTTAATAGTATTAAAAGTATTCTTATAAGATTTCAACGTATTAGAATCCCATCTAGAAACTGATAACCATACTATAAACCTAAAAAAAAAGTATTTATTATGGTTCTGTTAAGCTTCTGTTTCACTTTCAAAAAAAAAAAAAAAAAAAAAAAAAACTAAGATCCTCAACAGTAACTTTCGATCAGTAAAATATCCATATTTGGTAATACTTTCCATTATAAACTAAAGATATTATTATAAAAATGAGTTTTTAATAAATGGAACACTTTGTATATGTATGTATGTATTTATGTATATTTAACCTAATTACGGGTAATCCCATTTATATATTGATGATAAGTTTGAGTTTTTTTTCAAAAAAAAAAAAAATCATGATAAAATGGATTTTAAATTTAATAGTATTGAAAAAGTTCTAATAAGATGTGAACATATTAGAATTCCAACTATAAATCGGTACGCGGAGGACGCAAATGTGAATCATCTTATATTTTCAATGGGGCCCACTCTGAGAAAAATTGAAAAATCTCATCAATGAGAAACTCATATCCGACAATAATGAATTTTCTCTTTAAACAAATAAATTTTTTTTTTAGGAGAACATGAAAGTGATGCAATTTTTTTGAGATCTCTGTTTTTAACCTAATAAAAACTTAAGTAGTGAGATCTATTAAGACCCTCTTGCTTTAAATAAAAAATAAAATTGCCTTAATACTTAGTTTTGAACACAAGAGATACTGAAGCTAACTCGGTATCTGAACAGTTTCTAATTTTTTTAACAGGGCATGAAACACTTACATGATATGATAATAAGTCTTAACGATCAATGTAAATTATGTAATGAAGAAGAAGAAACAGGAGAACATTTAATAAATCAAAGTGATGGTCACACTCTGATATCCACAAAACCAATAGAAACTGCAGACTTTTCTTCAAGAAAAATCATGGAATTCTTAATGAATACTAGATAATTAGAGGAGCTGTAATTATGGGATTCATTATAAAAGGCCGCAGTGATGAGGTGACTAAGTTCCGCCGTTCCAATCTAATCAAATCTAATAGTTTTGATATAAAGCCAATTGGATCATTAACAAAAAATATCCAAATTTGATGAGTTCGATAGCAGCTATACTATTTCAATCTATTGAACTAAGTATCTTGAGGTAATACAGATAGCATTACTTCATTATCATTCGAAATTATAATACGTTTAGGCATTCAATTTAAACTTACGTGACTTGAGCTGGCGTCAATTCCAATAGTCCCAAGCCAATTAGGGTTAGAAATAGAATATCAATTGTGCGTTGCTTCGACATCGCTGCGTTTGCTGCTTGTCGTTTCGGATAATTTTTTTTTTCTATAAAAAAATGCCGCCACTCACTGCTACGCAATGACGTCCAAGAAAAAGAAGAAACTGCAAAATAAAAATATAAAACCACAATATTATAAAAAGATGCAAAAGAGAAAAATATATGTATGTAAGTACATGCAAGTACAAACAAATGAACATATATACAATATTTGTTCTATGTACAATATATACATATGTAAGTATTATTATATATAAATACATTTCGACATAGATGAATGTTTCTTATTTTGAAGTCAAGTTGGGTTGAGTTGAGTTAAGTTAAGTTGAATTGACGATGTCATCGTTCGATTCAAACGAGAGTCAACACTGCAATCACATGCTATATGATGATTTCCGATCTTTGTGCACGATTGCGCTTACTTCATTTGAATGCGATACTATGCATATATATATTTATATATACTATAAGTACTATATGGAATCATTGACTATGACTATGATGGCAATGTTACTTGAAGTGGGTGATTGTTTAGTATTAAGTGGGGACAACTTACTACTACACTGAACTTTGACGATAATCAATTCGAATTGAAAATCGCCTTCATGCGTTTAATGAGCGCGAATTCTTCAGATTGTACTACAACAGTAGAAAATGCGATAAGCAAAAAATAGATCCATATTGCATTTTATAATAGAATGGAATGGAATGGAATAGAATAGAATAGAATAGAATAGAATAGAATAAGAACAGTCATTATAAAAGATTCCAACTTGAATTATAAAAATAGAACTAATTTTATTGGATCTTCATTAATTTTAATTGTGCATAAAATAAATTATACAGAATTTCTCTTCCTTTCTTCATCTTCATTTTCATTGCCAATTAAAAACAAAAAAAAAAAAAAATTCATTCCTATAAAGATTTCCTACAAATTTATTGAAATACATTTTTCCATAAGTTAATAGATTTTTCAATGGCAAAATTTTTCTTAAAAAATTTGTAATACACATCTTTATCGGATTAATGAAATAAACAAATGCATTTAATTTATTTATTAAACTTGAGGCAGCTGCAATAATAAAATATTGTTTATTGATATCAATAAACAAGAGTCATTGCATTGTTTAAAATAAAATTTCATTGTTTCATTGAGATGCGATGAACATTTTCCGGATGATTTCTTTATGAAGCGACATTCTAGTACTATGAATGTACAATATTTAAAACAAATCAACACAAGAAAGAAATACACAAATTTTGTTTATTTTTTTATTATTTTACTTACGAATCAGTTTATGTACATATTTTTATAGGATGTTCCAGTTTTTGCACTTTTTGTGAGTTCTAAATGAAAAAAAATACTGCAAACTTTTTTGATTTTCATATATGTAACATACATTTGTATGAAAGCAAAATCAAAAATTGGGTTAATATGCAGTGATGACTTAATTAATGGGAAATGGTTTTAATTAACATATAATTAGAAGAATATGCTTTGAATAAGTGAGTTTATGCATATGAAATATATAGGCCGGAGGCTTCAAAATTTTCATATAGAAAAAGAAGAAATAAGTGAAAAAAAATGTTATAATTGGTTAGGTCTGCCTATCCAATACACTGAACTTTTTTTTTATTATAAGGGGATATCATTAAACAATGTATGAGTAAGTATATAGAGATAGAACTTTAAGCAGAGTGATAAGTTTTAAGAATCAGGGTTTAACAAATCATATCTATATAAAATCGGAAGCCTCTTTCTGTCTGTGCACGCTAATCTCACAAACGGCTTAACCTATTAGAATAGAGAATAGAGATATATTGTCGCAAACTTCCTGTAACTAACAGCGTTTATTTCGTCAAAAGCGACTTACAAAATGGTCGAAATTAGTGGATCAAATTTTGCATATAAAGCTTAGAGACATACGAGTATTTTCAAATCAACCAATTAGTCTTTGTCAAACATCTATTTTTGAATTGTAAATCACACAACCAAAATAAATAAATTTCATTCTTTCTATCATTCCTATGCAAAGCCAATTTTAATAAAAATTTCCGGGGCGTAGCAAAGCAGGTCGGTACAGTTAGTTGGTTGGTTGGAGAGTAGGTAATGTGTTCAGGGTTAAATGACAATTGGAGTATCTACATAAAGCAGACATTATTAGTATTGGAGTAAAGACAACTTCTTGTGCCATAAGGGGAAATGCAGAAAACCTAGGTGTTTGAAACTTATTTACAAATAATCTTGAAGGCTACGAAAATCATAAAAAAATATTTTGAAGGAATTGTGTTCGATAGTGGTGATCTTTAACTAATAGATTTAGTATAAAAGTTTAGTTTAGTTTTTAAAGATACACTATATGTATAAATATAATTGTCCCGGAGCACTTTGCTACTCCCCGGCAAAATTTCATCAAAATAGTGTTTGCGCGGGAATGATAGAAATAATGATATTTATTTAATTCTGTTGTGACTCACAATTCAACAAAAGATGTTTCACAAGGACTACTTATTTCATTGATTTAGAATATGTCTCTAGGTTAGGCTTTATACGCAATATTTGATACACCAATTTCGACCGATTCTGTGGTTCAATTTTTATGAAATAAACACTATATGTTACATAGAAAAAAGCTTGTTATTTTTCAGTAATTCGATTTTGAATGCAATGAGTTGGTTTTATGTGATGCATGCACAGACATTTTCAGTCTACGATTTGATTATATGTATAGATAAAATATAAATTTTAATAACTTTCATAAAGTCTGAAATCTCTAGGCAAATAAATGAAAAAGTTGTACAGACACATTATCTTACTGTGTTTGATAGTTACATACTTCGATAAGTCCAATGTTTGAAATTGTTCTGTTCAAGTTTTTCTTATATCTACTCATAATAATTTTGTTTCAAATATACATATAAGGATTACCAAAAATATCCATACAATAACTCTTACTTTCTGTCCTAAGTATAAGCCTATATAACAAATCATGAAATCATAGATATAAAGGAAGATCTATCTAGCTTTCTATCCATTTTTCTATCTTTCTTTCTAACTATCTATCCATATTTCTATCTATCTATCCATATTTCTATCTATCCATCTTTCTTTCTATCTATCTATCTATCTTTCTATCTATCCAAATATCTATCTAGCCATCTATCTTATTGTATTTTTATCTGAAGATCGATCATCTTATGTTTTCATATTAAAACATATTTATTTAGCCCTTCATTAATTTTAATGCTACTCCTCACAGTAATCGGGAAACTTTAAGTGAAATACATTTACATATCTACAAAGAGAAAACCATCCACATTTTTATGAAGTCTCCTATATTGCGTTACAAAAAAAAATGGTTAGATTCCAAAATATAGATATGTGTGAAAAGTTTTTGAACATTTGAAAAACTTTTTTTTGAAATAATCTGGATTTTTTTCTTGGAAGAAGATTATGTTTTCAAATTGCAACTTGTTCTTCTCAATATTACGAGTATAATCATTCTGATAATCTTATCTGATAAGGAACCTCAAAATCGATTTTTTTAATTCATTTTTTTGCTCTTTAAAGATTGACAAAATTTAACATGTCACATCACAATAAGTACTATGTTGATGTCATCATTGATTTACATTCTTAAATCAATCTTTTCCAAATATTGTATTATAATTAATATAATTTTCGCACACATGTATGAGTTATATTGAATAATTTCTATTTAGAAAAAATATTGAATTATCAGTTCCTACTTGACACGAAAATACATATACTCGTATAAACAAATAGATTTTGTAATCATCACTGTGTCTGACATACAATAAAATAAATAAGTTTTGAAAACACGCTTTCATCGGCCTTTTTTATTCAATTTGTTTTCAATAGAACATATCCTTATCGCAAAATTATTGTATACATATTTACTTAATTAGGTCGAAAGGTTGATAAATTGTTTAATACAATATACGTACATACATATACTACTTATACGTGTTTATACAAATATTGAATGTTATAAGAGAAAACATTTAATAAAAATTCACTAGTACATATTTAAGTTTTTTACTTACTGAATATTTTTAAACTTGATTGCTAGATATTTTATCTCTATATGTATATCGTTATTAAAAGGATATTCACTTTACCAATACTTCTGACACATTCACAAATAAAAACTTATGGTAAAATATAACGCGCAGCCCAAAGAGACACTGACGACGACTTCACCCGCACGAAGTCAAGCAACGAATGATCTTTTGTTGGCATTGCTATTCTTAACGAGAACTTTATTTTTTTTTTTTTTTTGAGACTTTACTGATTGGGTGATGAATGGTGAGCAATATTTTCTCGTATGCTGTGCAGAGAGTAGAAGATTTTGAGAAATTTTAATAAGCAAAGAAAGAAAACAGAAATGCAATAAAAATTTTAAATTTCATATATAGTACTCAATTGCATGCATCACATTTGTTTTTTCAATAGATTTTTTTTTTTTTTTGGGGAAAAATTAAGTTAAGTGCTGCTGAGGGTGGTTTAAATTTTTCCACACCAAACTCAGAGTCATCTGGGACTATGGTGGATGGGATAGTTCATTGTTTGAATATTTGTCAAGTGTATGATCATTATTTGGTCAGCCATATGTTTTACGTACTGAAATAACAAATCATGTTCATCGTTGAGAAAATACAATACAATAATATAAGGGTCTATTTTATTGATTGGTTTATTATGAATGTTAATCATTAAAAGATAAACATTAATTGAAATAAATAGAATTTTAAACTATAAAAGAATGCATCCCAAGTCAAATTCAATGATTTATTGATTTGATATTAAGATCTTTTATTTTATTTATTTTTTTTTTTTTGTTTGTTGGTCTTTTTTTTTTTTTTTGTGTATTTAAGTTCTGACATCATAAAATTTTCCGAGAGATTATTATTTCATTGGTGCAAAAAAACAAATTGGACTACATAAAATTATTAATTATTAAACTCTAAATGGTAAATCTAATGGGGTGAATTTCATTTCAGTCTTCCCGTATTGCTGCTGTTGTCGAAATATTAATACGTTATTATGGTTTTCCAATTGTAGTTTTCACTATAAATAGAGATTTTTTTTTTTTCATCCACTTGGTTGGTTAGTATACGTGGCTCTCGGTGCGAAACTGAATTTATAATGTAAAATGAGTATCAAACTATCTGTCTTCGGTAATGTCCAGGTTTAAAATTGGCATTCCATTCGATTGAGCTGGTTTTGAAAGATGGTGGGAGCTTCATCCTTGAATTATGAGGTGGCATGTATAGACGCGTCAACTTAATTGGTAAATCAGCAGTGTATATCGTATAAAATATTTGATTATGTTAATATATATACTAGATCAATGAATGATTTTAGATGCATAAAGGAGAGAAATTTTAATAAGAATGTACAATGAAACGAACGAATATAACGAACTTCTATACGAATTAATTTCGCATACTCAATCTTTTTTTTTTTTTTTTTTAAGACCTATATTTTGATTTTCTTGTAACGGTAACAGAACAGCATATGAGTATATTACTTGTCTTCCTCAAAGGCCAATTTAAGAGAGTGGACTGAATTTAAATCAAAGACTTCTACCGTCATCAGGATCCCATGATTTATAGATTTATTTATTTTTGTTTATTTATTTAATCACTTTTAATTGGTATTTACATTAACTAGAATAATTAAGAGATCAGGCTAGATTTCCTGAGGTTTTTAGATTTATATAAAGAATTATTAGATTGAACAATAATGGAAAATAGAGGAATAAAAATTCACAAAAACCCATGAAAATATGTTTAATTAAAACTTAAATCTAAGACTTAATACTGAAACTATAAATTTATAGATTTATTAAGATAAATGATGCATATTTTTAGTTATATTTATTATATTAATTTTATTTCCATCTTTACAATACAAGATTGATGAAGCTCCAGTGAGCTCAACCAATATAAATGTTAACATATTACTATGGGTATTATTTGTTAAAATCTATGTGGAAGATCCATGACATGAAACCTTCTGGGACGCCAGATATCCGTAATGTGTTATTGTCTAACAAACTTGTTGATACATTGTTGGTATGGCTATGTAACTTATTGATGGTGGTAGAAAGAATGAAATAATTACTTGTACTTAATGATGAAGTGCCTACCAATTCTCTCACTTAAAATAAATTATAAAAATGTATGCCTTTGGTTAGATCAAATTCATTTAAAAGTTTCTTTACAAATAGATTTAGATTTTGATTCAAAATTTTAAAATAATATAACGACATAATACTCGTTTTTAACCGAGTAGTTGGTTACTCAACTCTGTTGACAGTATTCATGTTCTCCTTGTTTTCCTTTTCCAACACTGTCAAGTCGCACGTGAAGAACTATTTCTACGCATGAAATAAGAAATAGTGCAAACAAAATAAACCGATTATGCAAGCTCCAAGTTAATGAAGGAGGATCAGTTTATTTGCAATTAATTTCTTAATATTTCATTTAAAGAATTTTACACATGTAAGGTGGAAAATGTATCGTTTGCTAAGCATAAATAATGCGGCAATGCAAAAGGTAAGTAGATTGGCATTGGGCTCCAGTGGCAGCGGCACGGCTGGAGGCCTTGCCCAACGGTTCATGCAATGCCAAATCTATCACCAGCTGTTGCAACCGGTAAATGGTGCGTATGATAAATGAAAATTTATGTTCTATAATATATAAAGAAGAATATTTTTTAAATTTTAGCCTCACTTATGACCTCACCCAATGCTTCCTCTAGTCTTTTAATTACGCCAACCGCAACTACAATGATGACGACATCAACTACGTTGCGAGCCCAATCAACTACCACAACACAAACGGATGCAGCTGCCTTATCGAAAAAAAGAAAACGTTTGCGAAAACCACGTTATGCTAAATATGTTGAATTATTGGAAGGTAAATAGGTAGATATTTTCCTTGTGAATTAATATAGAAGGATAACTTCCTATTTTCAGTGACTGAAGATGCTGCCAGTGAACGCAAATCTCGTGTAAAACGCTTAAAGGCAAAAAAATTGTCTGAGTTTATACAAAGGACACAACAACAGATTTTGGAAAAGCGCGCCAAAGAAGAAAAAAAAGCCAATGCAAAAGCAAAGAAGGCTAAAAAGCAAGAGATGAAAATGTCATCATTTAAGGAGCAACCAATTGAATATCAAAAAATGAATCTAGAATCATTAGATACTAGATTACTGGGAACCAGTTTGTGTGATGAAAAACCATTATTATTCTTTGGTAAAGACGAATATACAAAGCGTGTAATAAGTAATCCCCAAGAAATCCATAACATTCTAAAAAGCTATCAAAATTATCGCGAAATAATTGAAACAATGGAACAAGAACGTATGGAAGAGGATGTACCTGAATTGACTAATTATAGGTAGAATATACTTTTGTACATATGTATTTTTAAAAGGTTTTATAAATAATTTTTCCAATTTTTTTTTTTTTTTTTTGATTATTTAGTTTAAATGCACCAAAACTAATAGAAGTCGAAGAAGCTGCTGATCAATTAGACTCAATGGAACCATTTCTAACCACTCAAGAGCTTGAAACTGTACAAAAAACCATAAAAACAAAAACTGCTGATGAAACTATTCTTACAACAAAATCAAAAAAAAGGTTAGTTCTAATTGTTTTTCTTCATCCTCCATATAATAGTTTGTTTGCTGGCCTTTTTTTCCATTATGCACCTCTTCAAAAAAAATTTCTTCTTATTGACAAAAAACTAGGACAAATAGTTTTCATAGTCTTCGGAGAGATTTGCTCCAAAAATAGTAGATTGTAATGCGATGAAGCAATGTCAGAACGACGAGGCGGGTGCATTAAAGTATTTCAACCAAGTTCCTGGAGTTTCTGACAAGTCATAGGCGTTGTTCTAATAAAACACATCTCTCTTCTATAAAATAATTCTTTTCGCTTCTGGTCTATGGTATCCTTCCTGGCTTGGCCACTGTTTGGGCCGCTCAATCTTTGCTTGCCAATGATTTTATCGTACGCCACTCATTTTTCATCGCCAGTCAGTCATCTTATGCTTTGAAAACATATCCTTTGCATTGCAACAATAATTCGCAGAATGAAATGGAGTCAACTTGGATCCAATTATCCAGATTTTAGAGGCCTATAGTCGATTTCAGTGCTTAGATGGAACTCCCCCGATCATCCTTTAGTAACATGTCGATCTTTGAATTGTTATATTATCATCTCCCAAAATACTTGGTATGCAAATTTTCAAAATGCCACTTTATTTCCTTGCCCCAAAAAGCTTCAATATCCCTTTAGAGAAAGGGTTGTAAATGATTATCACAAAAAAAAAAAAAAAAAAATTAATATATTATAAATATCACTTTTCTCTTCCATTATAGATTCAAACCCAAGGTACACAATAATGCGGAACAAGAAAGTCTAGCGAAACAGCGTGCTTTACGTATAAATTTGAAGACATATCTCAATGTTTGCGTTACAGCGGGCATGTTGAATCGTGCCCTATCAACCATATATACATATAGATCACGCACAAAACGAACTAACCATCCGAATCTGAGTACCCTGATGACCACAGAATTATATAATATAATGTTACATGGATATGCGGAAAAGGGAGCCTATGAGAATTTCAAAAATATATTCGCTTTAATGAAAGATGATGGATTAAGTTTTAATGAGCAAACTTTTGCGGCAATATTTGAGTGTTTGGGACGCTTAGAACCTAGTGAAAATGGTAATGAACAAATTGAGGATTATATAAAGCAAGCAGCTGATATGGTAAGCAAATCAATTGTGTAGATATAAAGTTGTTAATATTTATTTACCTAATATTAATTCCTTCAAAAGGGTTACACACTTCATCAGATTATGGATCGTTCAATATTTGAGGCAGATCAACGTGATATTGCCCTGGATGCCATACGACGTGTTCAGCCTGATTTTGAGCCAATTTATAAGCCACCAGAACTGGGTTACGATAATATATTGTTGAATCATTTAAATGAGTATGTCAATTCTGTGGTGGATATGAAAAGCATAGAAAAAGATCAGTCAAACAGCAAAGGAAATGCCATTATGAATTCAAAACGTGGTTATACTAGAGAATTTCTTAAGGATCAAGCACGCGAACAACTAAAAGTTGAATTGGATGGTTGCATAACCATAAAATCCATTGAGAAATCCAAAGAATTCACTAATGCTGAATTTAGTGTAAGTTAATAAATACAGCTTTTTATTTTATGATCATATAAATCTTATATTAATTGCTGTTTTCAAATTATTGTGTAGCGTGAAAAACTTAAAGAACTCGAACATCAGTGGCGTATACAAATTTCCAGTGCCATTTTACGTGATTTGAATTCATTGCGGTTACAAGTTCGCTTCAAGCCACATGGATACATGAATTTCTATACCTATTTAAAATCATTGGATAACACACAATATACAGAGATACTAATTAAAGAGATTTATAAACTTGCTGAAGGTTCTGAGACATTTAGTCCCACAGTTGGACAATTATATAGAGAACTAGGACAAAAAGTCCAACAGAAATATCAAATAGAGCAGAAGAAAAGAAATGGAATATTGGAAAAGATTGGTGAAATTTATGGTTCCTATTGTGATATCTGGGCATCAGACGAAACAAGTGATAATACACGTCAAATATGGCAGCGGCTTATACATGAACAACGTAAAAGTGGTCCAAGTATGGATCTTTTGGAAACGGCATGGCCATCAAATGCCCTCATTGGTGTTGGTCGTTTTTTGTATAATATTTTAATGCGTGACATTAAGATCGATGCTCATGTCATGAGGCAAAAATCTAAAACGAAACAACAAAATCTATTACCTGCCTTTTATACGCTGTTCCGGAATCAAGGACGTTTGGTTAAAGAAGAAGTCAAACCACATCCAGTGCTATCAAGATTATTACGTGCTTCACGCCAACAAACGCTTACCTTCGATTCAAATTTAGTTCCTATGCTTTGTCCACCACAACCCTGGAGTACGCCACATAATGGTGGTTATCTTTTGAATAAATCCGATTTGATACGTTTACCTCATCAAGCCGTTCAACAATGGGAACGGATAAATAATTCAAATCCTCAGCATCTTTATCCTGCATTGGATTCACTGAATCAGTTGGCGTGCGTACCATGGCGTGTCAATACTCAATTGCTTGATGTCATTATTGATGTCTTCCAGAATGGTGGCGATCACAAATTAGATGTACCACAGCCGCCAAGTTCACTCCCTCCATTATCAAAATTACCAGACAAAGACTCAGATGTATCAAATGCCGAACGTGCAAAACAGTTTAGAGAGAAATTGGGACATAGACGCAAACAAGCTGAAATGTATAGTTTATGGTGTGATACCCTCTACAGACTGTCGCTAGCGAATCACGTAAGTACCACGTCACTAAAGTCCCAGATCTCTTCATTTTTTGTATGTTTTAAATGGTAATTTTTCAGTACCGCGATAAAGTTTTCTGGTTGCCACATAATATGGATTTCCGTGGGCGTGTCTATCCTGTGCCACCACATCTAAATCATTTGGGTTCCGATTTAGCACGTTCCATGTTGATATTTGATCAAGCACAACCATTAGGTGAGGACGGTTTCAGTTGGCTTAAATTGCATTGTATCAATTTGACTGGTCTAAAGAAACGTGATTCAGTGCGTGAACGTTTACTTTATGCCGAAGAAGTTATGCCCGACATACTCGATTCGGCAGATAATCCACTAAAGGGTCGCATGTGGTGGTCCAAATCTGATGAACCATGGCAAACGCTGGCATGTTGCATGGAAATCGCAAAAGTTTATCGTTCACCAAATCCAGCTAAATACCTTAGTCGCTTTCCCATTCATCAGGACGGATCATGTAATGGCTTGCAGCATTATGCTGCCTTGGGTCGCGACAAAGCTGGTGCAGTTAGTGTGAATCTTGCACCCGCGGCTATACCTCAAGATGTATATAGTGCAGTTGCTGCCCTTGTGGAGAAATCACGCAAATCAGATGCCGAAAATGGTTTACATGTAGCTGAAGCCCTCAATGGTTTTGTGCGACGAAAAGTGATCAAACAGACTGTCATGACAACGGTATATGGAGTGACACGTTATGGTGCGCGCCTACAAATTGCCCGTCAGTTGAAGGATATCGATGATTTCCCAAAAGATTGGGTTTGGCCTGCCTCCACTTACTTGACAACAAAAACCTTTGAAAGTTTACGTGAAATGTTTACATCGACACGTGAAATTCAAGATTGGTTTACGGAATGTGCTCGTCACATATCCGGCACTTGTGGTCAGAATGTTGAGTGGGTCACGCCGCTCGGTTTACCTGTTGTTCAGCCATATAGTCGTCAAGAATTCAAACATATTCCGCGTAATGTTACCCGGATACCTGAATACATGGCCATGGATATGTACGAACGGCCAAATATACTTAAGCAAAAAAACGCATTTCCACCCAATTTCATTCACTCATTGGATTCATCGCACATGATGCTTACCTCGTTGCATTGTGAACGTGAAGGTTTGACTTTTGTTTCGGTGCACGATTGCTTCTGGACTCATGCTTGCACAGTACCAGATTTAAATAAAATATGTCGTGAGCAATTTGTTGCCTTACACTCTCAACCTATACTGGAGGATTTATCAACATTCATGCTAAGACAGTATAGCTTTAAAGAGAAGTAAGTATTATTATATGTATGATTCAAATATTAATCATATACTACATATGTATATATGTTATTCATTTTAGTGATTTCTCAAATGATGGTTCTGTTGAGGATTTATCCAAACGTCAACTTAATCGTGTGCTTAAGCAGATGCCACAAAAAGGTGATTTTGATTTGCGAAATGTCCTTGACTCGATATACTTCTTCAGTTAGACGAAAAATATGTGACGACAATATACTTATAAACGACTGAGTAGTTTTTAATGATGATGGTGTCCATTATTGTACATCCCAACCCATGTAGTGTTTACTAAGAAGAGGCTTTTCATCCATAATATAATGTAAAGCAGATCAATGAAATTCGTTATTATTATTATTTGTTAAATTATTTTTATTATAATTGGCTTTAATGACTAAGTCTAAAGTGTTCAAAAACAAAGAATATTTAAATTGCAAAAATGTGATGTGATTTTATTAAAAGTAAAACAACAATCCGTTTTATTAATTTGAACTTATTTGAAAATTTAACTAGTTGAATTGAAAAACACCTTGGCAGCACTGAAAAGTATGACATGTGACTATTCACTGTGACTGCATTATTAATATTATTATTAATTTACTGTGAATTGCTTGCAGCTGATATTGTTTTTGTTTAGTATAAAAACGAATACAAAGAATTCTTATTTTGTGATAATTATAAACAAAACAAAAAGAAAAAAACGAGAATAAACAACATAATGCAACAAAGTATTCAACGATTTCCTCTATCAACGATACGCCAGTATATCAGATCTAAAATAAAAGATACGGCGATACGCAGTACTTCCACATTGCCGGCAACAAAATATGGCACAAATTTGAAAATGTCCGGCTGGCAAATACACAGTTACGGCGGTTTAGATGAATTGCAATCTACAAACAAACTGAAGATACCACAAATACGCAGCTCTGATGAGTGTCTGGTGCGTGTACATGCTACCACTGTGAATCCCATTGATGTTGCCATGTTAGGTGGCTATGGAGCAACAGTTTTAAATGCAATGCGCTGTCAAACAGATGGTATAGAATTTCCTTTAACACTGGGTCGTGAATTTTGTGGTGAACTTGTGCAGAAAGGCATGGGTGTTAGCGATACAAAGCTTAAGTTGGGCGAACGTGTGTGGGGCGTTGTGCCAGTGCATGCTACTGGTGCTCATGCTGAATATGTTGCAGTACCAGAATATTGTGTAAGATTTTATAGTTAATCTTAGCTGTCATATTATCTAATTACATGTGTATAGATTTCTAGTGTACCAAGCGCTCTTAATCATGTTGAAGCTGCTAGTGTTCTGTATGCCGGTCTTACAGCTTGGTCTAGTCTGTATATTACTGGACGCTTGGGTGGTTTGTGTGGTGCTGCCACTTCCAATGGTGGTGGTGCACATAAACGTGTACTGGTGCTTGGCGGCTCCGGTAGTGTTGGCTCTCTGGCCATACAAATACTTAAATCGCAGGGCGTACAAGTTTTAGCTACTTGCAGTGAAAATGCTGTGCAACTGGTACAAAGTCTTGGCGCCGATCACGTAGTCGATTATTGTAATCCCGTTGAAATGCAGACATTGTGTACCTATGCACCTTACGACATCATTTTGGATTGTGCAGGTCATGGACCTCAATATGCTCAGCATATTAAATTTGATTATAGACAATATATTACCTTAAGCTCACCGCTACTACGTAATATTGATCAATCTGGTTTGGGTGTAGGCATCTTGAAGAATGTTGCCAATTTAATTGAGACAAATGCAAGAGCTCTGACACAACAAGGAGGCCTAGTGAAATGGGGTTTCTTTGTACCAGCGCCACATGGCATAGAATTCTTAAAAAAATTGGTTGATCATAAAAAGGTTTGTATCACGAGAGTATTAAGTATGTTTATTTTTTTGTTTTGTATCATCATTGTATATTAAAAGATTTCCTTTTCTTTTTTAGCTTTTGCCCATTATCGATAGCAGTTTCAATTTCGATGCATTACCCAAAGCATTTGAACGTGTACAAAAAGGACATTTGCGGGGCAAAGTTGTTGTCACATTGTGAACTTCCAAGTTTAATAAAAATATTATAGCTTTACTTACAATTATTTGACACGTGTCTCTTAAAGAACTTTGACATATTTAATTGCGATGTACATAGTTCATAGTAGCTATTAAATATTTTAATACACATAATTTATTTTAATATTGCTAAAGTCTAACTTTTTTTTTTTTTGTTAAATATACAATTGTTCATAGTTCAAAAATACAAATTCTTAATAATAGATGAGATTTTACTTAGCTTTATATGACGTCAAAACGTAAGTTCAACGACTTTATAAGATGTATTCGCAAATGTGTGTTGACGCATTTCGATCGGTTGACATTCATCAGAGATCTCACCTTTAATTCACCGCTAAACTATTTGCATTTCTTATCAAGATGCATCGATGCATTCCAACTGTTGTTATAATGTTATTACTATTGGATTATACTAAGTAGTTTGAATGTCCTTGATCTTTGATTTCTCTAATGATAAGGATGATTAAGTAAAAGTCATTTGAAACGCTGGTAAAATGAAGCTGAAATTTTATCCTTACGATTCTATTTTGAAACAGCTTCAATCATTACGTATAGCAAATACAATGTCCAGACTTATTACCAAAAAAAATTTTGGAAGTTTCAATGAATGTCGGGAATTATTATAATATTCCCAATAAAAACTGGCAATGATGAGTTGACTAGCTCTCTCGCCCATTCCCAATCTAAATATTTAACCTATCAATGATCTTTCAAAACTTCAAAAGTCATCTTTATCAAGGATATTTTGGGTAAAGGAGATTGATTTGCGAAAAAAAGCAAAAGGAATCTGGTTTTCATAAAATCAAGTTGATTCCGTAGTTAAATATAAGTTCTTCCAATTAAAGGAAGATATACTGCATATGAAAATCCAGTTTTGGATCACATGCAATTCTGATCATTTTTCAGTGTACAGTACAAATGCATTATAGGGTCTAAATATTCTATTCTCATTGATATAAAGAAATGATCAATCACAATGAATTCAGCAATATTCTATTTATAATATTTTTTTTTTAAATAATTTTTTTTTTTGTATAGGAATAAATTCTTTCATTTTAATAATTTCAATCAAAGTAGGCAAAATATAAAAAAAATTTATTTCATTTGTGTCAAAATATTGTATTTTGTTAGTTGTTGATTAAATACATTTATGAACATTTTTCTCTCTTATATAATTTTATTATTAAAAATTTTGGAAAAAAAGCAAAATTCAATTTGTTGGTAAACGCTGCATACAATGGAGGAAGAAGGGGCCAACACTACAATGTTGCCATACATCTTAGATATACTAAGTCGCCAGCCAGATTTGGGTAAATATAAGCCTTCAAAAGATTCCGCAATACTTTCTATATATTTATGTAATTTTTAGCCATGTCTGTTTGTGATATTCAAAACACTTTAAAAAGGCATTTTAAACCATTTAAGCGTATAAAGAAGCAAATTGAATTTGCTATAAATGTTGGTCGTAACATGGGATTGTTTTCGTTATCCGGAGATCGTGTATGTGTTACGTTTTCTTATAGATGTCCTCCTACTGATAATAAAGAATCAACTTCACAGTTAATCGAGAAAAACGCATCACAAATTGGAAAGAAATTAAATCTTGAGAGGAAGAAGGTTCGTACTCAATATATTGATGATTATACCTTTCATACACGTCTAAAATGGTTCTTTGTAGTATACATATTTTATTGTGGGGGGGCAGTTGGTAATGCATTACTTAGTCACCCAGAATAGTGCTATGTTAGTTCATTTAAGATGGGGCTAGTACCTTATCATCCTGCAGGGCTACAGAGAGCGTAAAAGTCTCTCTGAAAACAATCGCTGTCCATCGACCCAACGGAGTCCGACCTGTAGACAATTGCGTCCAATAGAGGTAGCCAGCCTCCCTTTATCAATCCAAATTTATAGATTACTGGTAGCCTCCTTGATATTGAAGGGCAAACAAATATTTATATTATTCTACAATACAATCACTAAATTTCTTAAGCTATTTACCATCAGAATTTCGCAAAATATAGGAAAGGAAAGTTATGCATAAATTTAATCGTTCGAGCATATAAACGTACATCATTTTGATGTCACATATCCCCAAATAGTGGAAAATTTTTCAAGTGTTTCTCTTCTTTTTATTTCTTTAGCTGGGGACTCTAATGTCTATATAACATTTGCTAAAGTCGCAGTATTTGCATTAGTGTAAAACTTATATAAAGATTATTCAAATATTAGTTTTTGTATAAAGAACTTTAATTTGCTTAATATTTGATTTTTATTTGTATGAAAGGTATTTTGTATCTTATGTGTCTTCTTGATAATTTTAATTATAAAATTTATTTTTTAGCGCTCCAATCATACTGGATATTCAGTTAGCAATGCTGACTTTAAAAAATACAAGGCTTCATCTGGACAAAGATTTGGACATGCCAAGCGACAAGTAAAAAAGAATAAAGGCACCAAGGAACGGAAATACTACGATGATTAGTTTTTGTTTTTTAATGATATTCAAAACATTAACTCAAAATGATGGATTTTTTAGATTTGATAGAGTGTAAAGAAAGAAAGAAAGAAAGTAGAACAAGAGAAGCAGTCGGTATCGCCTTCGTTCAATAATAATAAATAAAATGAATGGAAAGTTTTTTTCGCCTTACACTTTCCACCTTGAACGAATTTTGGTAATTCTAGATTATGTGTATTCCCAGAATCAGAAATGTGTGTAGTTTTTGCCCCAAGTCATTTATAAATATGTTCTTTTTATAATATATATATATATATATAGAGTATATATACATATAATGTATCTGCCGTATTATGTAAATAATCATGTCATATGTTTAGATACAATTAAAGATTATTTGTGTGTTTGTGTGTACCCACTTCAAGTTCTATTCTAATTTTCAACCTTTTAGTTTTGTTAAAAGAATGGAGAATTGATCTGTACATGAATATGTATACATTTTGGTATTATTATTATCGAGCACCTGTTCTTTAAGTGATCCACGCTCATGTTATGCCCAATAACCATGCAAATAAGCCATGGACAACATCGAATGTCTGTCTGTCTTTCGTAGACAACGTCTCAAGTTCATCAATGCAAATTGAATGTATCCCAATTTCAGTACGTAGTACGTACCCATATATTATTTATAATGTTTTTTTTTTTTTTCTACTTTCCCCTCATTTCATTCATGCGTAACAAAAACAAATTTCTATTTAACATTGATTTAGGTTTCATTATATATGCTTAATTAGAATCTTTTTTATGCAGTAATGAATGATATGGTAATGTTTTGGTCTGGCCTGACATGCCTATATTTTTGTCCATGGGCAAGCATTCCCCACCCAACGAATGCATAAAACCATGTGCAAACGTTGACAATGTGTTCAGTAACGAATTCGGAACGGTAAAAGAATATTTAGACGGAATAAGGATAAAAGGATTAAATAGTGACAGAACACGATTTGGATACCAAAGCAACATTAAAGGAATAATACTAGTGCGCGTGAAGCTTTGTATCCTTTATTAATAAAAATAAAAAAAAGAAGTGCGAATCTTAAAAAAAGCGCAAATATCCTTAAGAAAAAAAAATACTTAAATAAGTATATACATAAAAAAAAAAAATAAAAAATATTATCATACAAAGTGAGTGCAAGGATAAAATATAAGAGATACTAATATTATTAATTAATAGAAATGATTATGATGAGACAAGTGAAATAATATTGTATTAAATGAAATTGAAATCAATCAAGAACAATTATAATAATATATGTATATATTTTTATAAATATATATTATCTTAACTTTTATCATTTAATAACAAATTTCAAAGGATTTTATGACTCATGTTCTACCAATTCAATTCAATACTATTGTCTCTTTAAGTGCTTTAAAATACGCAATAAAAGTGGCGCGATCGATTGAATAATTTCCATTGTTAATGCTAATTTTATGGGGACTTTATGAACTTGCATAGTTTTTTTTCGTTTCATTACCAAGTATAACCACATGTGGATTATCTAATTATTTTTTCATCAAAACTGTATAAGATTCTAAATCCAATATATACGAGAATATTGGCTACACATTTGTTTTATTAGAAAACTAAACTGTTTTTAAAGCTTTGAAATAACAAAAATCCAATTCCATTTAGAGTCTAAACCACAGTTTTTTCCAAATTCAAAAGGAGTTTATGTAGAATGCAGTGCATGATCGCAATGACAATGGTTGATCCCGAATATGAGGTTATAGGGTTTTTAACATTTATTAGACTTCTTTAGTTTAAGGACCCAACCTGTCCAACCTTCTTCCCTGATTGGCATTGGAAGGAGACATGATGGTTTGGACTGCAAACATAGTGAGGTGTTCCACCAAAATTGGAGAGCAAAAAAAAAAAAAAAAAATCTGCCGTGCAAATCGCCAAGCAAAAAATATAGCGTTTTAGCAGTATATTAAGTGAGAAGTGTGAAAAAAAATCTGTTGTTGAGTGACGAGACGAACGAAATTTCTGTACTCTTCTCCGGTCTCATTTGAGCCTCATTCATACTTGACTGTGGACGCATTGGGATTGCTCTGGCTTAGACTAACTTTTGTTTCTCATTTCTGTTTCTGTTTTTCATAATCTTTTCTGTTATATGATATTAAAATGGACAGGCAATTGGAAGCGAGATTGCAAAATTCAAAATGAAATATTTGAGGGTCATTCCATTTTGGACTCATAATTTAAATGGAAATGTGCGGGAATAATTTTGACCAAAGACCAATTTGATTTAATTACTTTTTGCAGGGACCACTAGGTTCAAAAATAAACTGTATCAAACTAAAAATAGACTTTAATCAAAAAACTTTAATTCACCTGCTCGCGTTCTTTCAAAGTTTGAAAAACAGTCATTAAAGTTGAATAGCAGCATTTTGACTGCCTTTTGTCTTACGATGCTGACAATAATCTGAATGTAATCTAGGTTAACCTTTTACACAAACGTAATGACAGACACGTGTATTTAAATATGGGTTTTTGAATGGGTTCACTTTCTCCAAATTCACTCAACAATTTTTTTTTTCATTTTACAGAACGCGCAATGTTATATGTTTATAAGGCGAATTCTTTTTTTCCACTTCGGTTAACTCCAATATTATAAATTTTTTTACTAGCCAAAATCGACAAGTTCTAACAAATCGATGAAATTGGAACATATTCGTACGTACTACTCATGTATACACGTACATTTGTAAATTGTATTTCATTATCTCAACACGTGAGAATTTAATCTATGAGACCCGCTAGCAACAAAATTATAAATGATCTACCGATCATACGATTTGCGCCTGTAAAATGCATTTTAAACAAATCAATTTTTCGTCTTTCCTTACCTATGCATGAACCCTTACTATGTTGGCTGGCTTTACTGATATAGTACAGTCGAATCCACCTATATATAACAATATCGCATATATCAGTAAGGAGGCATCCCTTCGGACGTATAGCCAACGTGATGTGTGGTGTATCCATAAAACCTCCCACCTCTTTCCCTGGGCAATATATCTACTGCTGAACAGCTTTCTGCATTACGTTGGAGCTCCGTATGTACATACGTATATTGATATATTAGGAGCTCCAAATACAAACATTGGTCTGGACGCCACTCTTCATTAACAAAAATGATCGAACTGCTTGCATAGATTGCAAAAGCTCACCACAGTTCTGGGCAACTCAATAACTTTACGATCACGTTCAGGAAGCCAGTACCACCAGGATAACACTGAGTGGTCGGGAAGCAACTGAGATTCCAGTTGTTATGCAGCAGCCCTCGGAGCTTCAGTTATAGAAGCTATAACCTCCTTACAGTTGTGCGCCTTGGAACCTTTTAGACCCTAGACCATATCCATTTGACTTCCCATTCTTAGATCCTCAACTGATTTAATTCAATTTTAAGTAGCTGGCTTAGGTCACACAAAAAATCAAAATACATCAGACTCATTTTGAAATAGTCTAGGACTTGCAGTTTTTTTGCTCCAATGTTTTGCATCTTAAATGTTCTGTATTTACTTTTATTATTTAAATGAATTTCCATTCCAAAAACCATAGTTTTAAATCATTTCTTGGCATAATTTTACCGTAAGAGAAAAATCATTAGTTACTTCCTGGAAAATATCATTTAACCTTCGGAATTGTATCAACCCCTTATATGGGATATTTTGTTGGTAATTATATATATGGCATTCACGAGATGTCAAAAACTTCGAAAACGTCGAAAATCGTCTACGTAGTAAACTCAAAGCAACCCTGGGTCTATACAAAAACAATTTTCGTCGGATAGTAAATTTGCTGACCAATTGAGTATCGAAAACTTTCGAAGACCGTACCAATGTGAGGTTTGCCTATATTATGAATTTCTTATGAATTGGCAAGTCAAATGGTAAAATCACAACGCGCAAAAAAAAAAATCAAAACAGAACCAATTGCAATAAAAAAGAGCTGATTTGTTAGCACAATTGGTCGTTCACGAGATTGAGCTAGTAAATTTGCTACCGTAGACAATTTTCGACGATTTCAACATCTCGTGAATACCCTAATAGTGTTATGTATCTTTTATCTGTCTATGCATATGTCTGAGTGTGTAGTGTATGTCATTTTTATTGTGTGTTCAGGTAAATTGGGGTTGAAAAACAGGCAGACAAAATTTTAAGAATTGCATATGGCAACACCATTATTACAAAATTGAAATGCTCATATCTCAAATGTCCGCTTAAGGGTTAAGGAGATCGTGTGTAATATCATATACATATAAGCAGAGCCGCATATAATTGAGTTACAGTTTAACACAAGGATCAGTCAAGTGCACTTCGTTTCGAAAAATCTTAATAATAATAGAAATACTCGTAGTAAGCGCAATTAAAGACGCTGAACAATATCATTGGAGATCTTTGCAAATCCAGCGGGGAATAAAATTACAGTTCTAATGCATCAAGTGAATATACGTATACAAACATCTTCACTATGAGTGAATACAAGGATACACACGAATCTAGTGAGAAACTCACAGAGACCATGCATAGTGGGAACATCACAAAGACCAAACATAGTGAGGACACCTCAGTGGATGAGCACATTGACGACATTGGAGCCGCAGCAAATCATCCCAGTGGTAAATGCGAAGAAAATGCTCACGAAGACTTTCAAAAGTTCATAGAGGATGAACTCAACAATATCAATTCGTCCAATTTAATTACGATTGCAAGTGCAGTGTTAGAGAATAAAATATCGGTGGGAACCTTCTGTGATATCATCAGGCAGGCACAATCCAGATCACCCGTTGATTCACAAGTCTATGCAAAATTAATGTCCATCATCAATACGAAATCACCCCATATTTGTAAAATTCTTTCGTTAACGTTAATGAGAGAAATCAGAAAGGCAGTACAGCAGAATGATAAGAGAAAGGGTCTAAATAACTTGTGCTTCTTAGCACATTTAATAAATGAAAGCGTCACTGAAACAACTATGGGCCTAGGTGTGCTTAAAGGGCTAACCGATACGCCATCAGAATTAACAATATCGTTGAGCATTGAGTTTTGGAATGATTGCGGCCTAACCCTCATGGAGAATAGCATTCAAGGTGTCCATATCTTATTCAATCGATTGCTAATTATGATAAGGCAGCCCCAATTAACCCCGAGAGTCAGGTGCTTGATTAATGCGATGATCGTGATAGCGGCAAGAGTATTGAAAAAATTTGACTGGTTGTAAGAGAAACAACCACTATATTCATACGCCGGCCTCTAGATATTATCTAACAAAAATTGAAAAAAGAAGTTATGTAGGCGTATTATTGCATAAAAGTTCGTTAAAGAGAAGTTCGATATACAATATCTCCAATAAAAGTTTCTCGAACAAAATGTAGAAAAATAATAATGTCTTATAAATATGTTAAAATGCTAACATATACAATATATCATAATATAAAAATAATGTAAATTACATATACTCCAGCTAAAACTTAATTAATGTTAAATAACTTCTTGTTTTATAATGACGACTAAGTTTATGCAAATTTGGGCATAGTCATCCAGAACACCATGGCATGATATTACGAATAAAAACTTTTGCAAAAAAAAAAAAAAAAAGTGGTGCGTTTTTTATGTTAATCTACTTTATTGGCCTTCAAGGGAATAAATACTGAATATTTATATTTGAATTTCATTTTCACAAATTCGAGAATGTTTTGGTTTTGCTATAGTATTTTAAGGCCTGACATGCAGTTTCATTGTCGAGTCTCAACAAAAACTTTGTTGAAACCATAGTATTCAAGAAGCTACTATATACTCGTAATTATTTAAGCGATTCTCTCAATTGATATTAATTAAATAAAAAAGTCTATTTTTTATAAATCGTTTTTCATTTCATTATATTCCAATACTTATAGAATCAAGGAACAAAATGTCAAGTATGAAAGATACGGATACACTGCAAGATGATATCGTTATATCGGGTATATCAGGCAAATTGCCAGAAAGTTCAAATATTGAAGAATTTAAGCAAAATCTACTCAATGGCATTGATATGGTCACAAATGATCCTAGGCGCTGGGAAGCCGGTAAGTCAATGGGAGGTTGTGAGAAAAAGTTCAAGAATAATTAACTACCATATTAGGAATCTATGGTCTACCCGAAAGAATGGCCAAAATGAAGGATGAAGATCTGGAAAAATTTGATGATAAATTCTTTGGTGTCCATCAAAAACAGGCCGAAGTAATGGATCCTTGTATGCGTATGCTATTGGAACTCACTCATGAAGCGATTATAGATGCCGGTTTAAATCCTACAACGTTGCGTGGCACGCGTACTGGGGTATATGTAGGATTGTCCTTTGTCGAGACTGAACATGAAATTCCAGCCATGGAACCAAGTCGCATAAATGGTTACTGCTTGACAGGCTGTGCACGCGCAATGTTCGCTAATCGCATATCATATACTTTTGATTTTAAGGGTCCCAGTTTTGTTGTAGACACCGCCTGTTCCAGCTCATTGGTGGCACTTTCTCACGCTTTTGCCGATATGCGTGCTGGTCGGTCTGACTATGCAATCGTCGCTGGCGTTAACCTAATTTTGAAACCGATTTTTGCATTGCAATTTCTTCGCTTGGGTATTGTTAGTGATGATGGATCCTGTAAAACCTTTGATGCCGGTGCAAATGGCTATGCAAGAGCTGATACCTGTGCTGTGGTATTTTTGCAACGTAGTAAGGATGCGAAGCGTATCTATGCCTCATTACTAAATGTACGAACCAACACGGATGGCTTTAAGGAACAGGGTGTAACATTTCCGGATGGTCGGATGCAGTACAAATTGTTAGAAGAAACTTATGGTGAGATCGGTATGAGTCCCAATGATGTAGTTTATGTGGAAGCTCATGGCAGTGGCACGCCAGTGGGTGATAATCAAGAGGCTAATATGATAACGGATTTCTTTTGCAAGAATAGAAAGCAACCGCTTTTGATTGGTTCCGTCAAGTCGAATATGGGGCATGCGGAACCTGCATCAGGTGTAAGTGCACTGGCCAAGATGATAATTGCCATGGAGGAAGGCATTATACCCGGTGATTTGCATTTTAGGCAACCCAATCCAGAGGTTAAGGGCCTACTTGATGGTCGATTAAAGGTAATAGATCGTAACACCAAATGGCATGGCGGCATTATTGGTCTGAACTCCTTTGGTTTTGGTGGCGCGAATGCTCATGTTATATTGAAATCAAATCCAAAACAAAAGCCAACAACAACTGTTTCAGTTGTTACACCACCTAAAGTAGTACTTTGCTCTGGACGTACAGCAGAAGCTGTCCAGATGATGTTGGAACATGCAACCGCGAACCGAAAGGATGATGATTTGCTGGCCCTGATTAATAATATTCATTCGCGACCCATACCATTGCATGAGTACCGTGGCTATGTGGTATTAGATGAAAAAGAAGGAGCTTCGAAGCAGGAAGTCCTCGAGTTCACTGAAGAGAAACGTCCAATTTGGTTTGTCTATGCTGGCATGGGAAGCCAGTGGGGCAGCATGGCACGAGAACTTATGCAACTGGAGGTATTCAATAAGTCTATACAACATTGTGCAAAAGTTTTAAGCACTGTGGATATAAACTTGATTGAAGTGTTAACACAATCCACAGATAGTACCTTTGATAATATGCTTTATTCTTTCATTTCCATTGCGGCCGTCCAAGTTGCGCTAACTGATTTACTGAAAGCGCTCGAAATCAAACCTGATGGTATTATCGGTCACTCGGCTGGAGAAGTAGGTGCAGCCTATATGGATGGTTGCCTTACGGCCGAGCAAACTGTCCTTGCCGCTTACTGGCGTGGCAAGAGCGTACTGGAAACGCCAGACTTGCCAAAAGGCCGAATGGCAGCCGTCGGCTTGAGCTGGGATGAAGTGTGTAAACGTTTGCCCAGCGATTGTTATGCTGTGTGTCATAATAGTGCTGATAATTGTACAGTATCCGGGATCACTACTTCTATGGATTTATTACTTGCTCAATTGAATTCTGAAGGTGTCTTTGCACGTGTTGTTGGTTCTGGTGGATATGCCTTCCACAGCAAATATATTGCAGGCGCTGCTCCCATGCTTCACAAGAATTTGGCACATATTATTCCACAACCAAAGCTACGTTCTAATGGGTGGTTGAGCACAAGTGTACCAGAGAGTAGGTGGCATACGCCGGAAGCGCGACTTGCTTCGGCAGACTACTTCATTAATAACCTAATATCACCGGTGCTTTTCTATGAAGCTATACAATACATACCAAAGAATGCTATAATTGTCGAGATAGCTCCACATGGTTTGTTCCGCTCTATTCTACGCACGCTTGGTCCAGACGTAAGCTATGTCAGCCTAATGGAGCGTAAGCATAAGAACAATGCTGAGTTTCTCTTGGGTAACATTGGTAAATTCTATGCTTGCGGAGGACAACCACAAGTGCTGAAACTATCACCACCGGTTAGATATCCAGTCGCCCGAGGCACACCTATGTTAAACTCAGTGGTAGGCTGGGATCACACACAAAAGTGGACATACCCCAAATTCAAGAATGGTCGTCAATCCGGACACACTGTGTTAGAATTTGATTTATCCAAAGAAGAGGATGCTTATCTGACTGGTCATACTGTTGATGGACGCATTCTATTTCCAGCAACGGGCTATATGACACTTGCTTGGATGGCCTATGCACAACAACATGGAATGGATTATCTGAAAACACCGGTAATCATGGAAGATATAGTATTTCATCGTGCTACCATCCTTAATCGGGATGCAGTTGTCAAACTTGCCATCAACTTCTTCCAAGGCAACGGCACATTCGAAATCTGTGAAGGCAAAAGTTTGGCCGTATCGGGCAAGATCAAAATACCAGAGAATATAGCGAACGAAGAGTTATCTTTAAAACCACCAAGTACCAGCGCCACCAACTGCAAACAGTTACTAACGAAGGATATCTACAAGGAATTGCGCTTACGTGGCTATGATTATGGCGGCCTCTTTCAGGGTCTTATTAATTCGGATGCTCTGGCGACAACAGGTCATTTGCAATGGGCTGAAAACTGGATAAGCTTCATGGATACCATGTTACAATTCCGTATACTAAGCAATGACATACGAGAGCTTTATGTACCAACAGGCATTTCTCGTGCCGTCATAAATCCTGTCAAGCATCTCGAAGAAATAAGTAAGTTGGCAAAAGCTCAACAGATAGAAGTGGGATTGCCGGTACACTGGCATAAAAAGATATCGGTAATCAAATCCGGTGGTGTAGAGATACATAAAATGAAGACGGCACAAACACAACGTCGTCCAGGCGCTCAAAGTAAACCAATTCTGGAGCGATACGCCTTTGTACCGAATACTTTAAATACCGCTTGCGCACAGGAACAACCCGATAGAAAACAGGAAGCTGCATTAACTGTCGCTATGCAGCTTATAATTGAAAATTCTGGCGGTACTGTAAAATTGAAAGGTGTGGAAATAGAAAATGGACGCAATCCAGAAACATTAGTAGCCTCTAAACTCCTAAGACTTATCGAAGATGAACCAATACTTGTTGGTGACGTAGCAATTGCTACTGTTGATACCAATAATCTAGGCTCAGTTGCAGATTCACTAACGGAGGCCGGTGTACGTGTTATCGTAAAGAGCATTCGTAAAGAACCAGTTGAACAAAATTTCCATTTCCTATATGCTGCTGATCTTCTCGCAAATTCAGACATTGAGACCTTGGAACACAGTATTTCAACCATAAAAGAAAATGGTTTTCTCATATTGGAAGAGACCACTAGTAGCTATAAAGAAGATTGGCGTTTATTGCTGGATAAGTATCAATTGGGAACGGTTCTTGTCCAACCCTACAGTTGTCAGCGAGTTTTATTAGTCGTTAGACGCACCGTTGACCTTAGTCAACGTAATGCAGTAATAGTTCATGTTACTGAGAAAAACTTTGCTTGGGTGGATGAATTGAAGGCAAAGCTCGCCACTGCTAACGAGAATAACAACTTTGTGTACGTTATATCACAAGGAGAGTCACAATTTGGTGCTCTGGGTCTTATGACTTGTCTGAGAACAGAGAATGGCGGAAATATGGCGCGACTTGTGTACATACAGGATGAAGCTGCCGAAAAGTTCTCCCTTGAATCGGCGTTTTACAAGAAACAACTGTCTCTTGATCTTGTAGTCAATGTGTTAAGGAAGACCAATACTTGGGGAACTTTTAGACATCTGAAACTAGAAGGACAACAACCAATGTTGCAGGTTGAGCAAGCCTATATAAATACGTTAACCAAAGGTGTGTATTCAAGACCCACTTATCAACGATACGCTTTTACATACTTGTCTCTAATTTAACCTTCAACTTGATTTTCTCAATTAATAGGTGATCTTTCTTCCCTAAAATGGATCGAAAGTCAACGTGAGTCGGTTAAACATAATCAAAAACTTGAGCAATGTACAGTCTATTATGCTCCATTAAATTTCCGTGACATAATGCTTGCTTCTGGTAAACTTGGAGTCGATGCATTGCCTGGGGACTTGGCACAACAGGATTGTGTATTGGGTCTAGAATTTGCAGGTCGGGATTCTTCCGGCCGTCGCATCATGGCAATGGTGCCTGCCAAATCGCTAGCTACCAACTGTTTGGCCAATAAATGGTTAATGTGGCAAATTCCTGACAATTGGTCCATGGAGCAAGCATCAACTGTGCCTTGCGTCTATGCAACTGTTTACTATGCTTTAGTTATACGTGGACAAATGAAAAAAGGTGAGAGGATTCTTATACATGCTGGCTCCGGTGGAGTAGGGCAGGCTGCCATATCGGTGGCGCTTCATCATGGCTTGACAGTTTTCACAACGGTAGGCAGCAAAGAGAAACGCGACTTTTTGAAACAGCGTTTTCCTAAATTAAATGACGAACATATTGGAAATTCACGTGATACTTCCTTTGAACAATTAGTCATGAACGAGACAAACGGCGAAGGTGTTGAAATAGTTCTTAACTCTTTGGCGGAAGAAAAATTGCAGGCATCCATACGTTGCCTAGCAATTAATGGTCGCTTTTTGGAAATTGGAAAATTCGACCTCAGTAACAACAGCCCTTTGGGCATGTCAGTCTTCCTGAAAAATACTTCATTTCATGGTATACTCCTAGATAGTGTGATGGAGGGTGAAGAATCAATGCAACGTCAGGTAGCATCTTTGGTAGCTGAGGGTATTAAGAGTGGCGCCGTTTTACCGCTTCCCACTACAATCTACACATATAAACAAGTGGAGCAGGCATTCCGTTTCATGGCTTCTGGAAGACATATTGGCAAAGTTGTTATTAAAGTACGTGATGAAGAGACAATTACGAACAAGTCAACTGCAGTTTTGCCCAAACCACATTTAATCAATGCCATTCCACGTACATATATGCATCCTGAGAAGTGTTATGTAATTGTTGGTGGCTTGGGTGGATTTGGCTTAGAACTAACCAATTGGTTGGTTACACGTGGTGCACGCTTTATTGTAATAAACTCCCATTCCGGTATTAGGACTGGCTATCAAGCTCTAATGATTCGACGCTGGCAAACGCGTGGCGTCAAAGTATCTGTGGATATGAATGACGTGACCACACCAAATGGTTGTAAAAAATTGATAGACTATAGCAATAAGCTGGCACCCATTGGCGGCATTTTTAATCTAGCTGCAGTACTTAGGGATGGCCTATTCGAAGATCAAACTGTGGAAGACTTTGAGCAAGTCACCGCACCCAAAGTCCATGCCACAAAATATCTGGATCAATATTCTCGCATGCAATGTTCGCAACTGGACTACTTTGTCTGCTTTTCGAGTATTTCGTGTGGCCGTGGAAATATTGGTCAAACGAATTATGGTCTAGCCAATTCGGCAATGGAACGCATTTGCGAACAACGCCAGACAAATGGATTTCCTGGCATCGCAATACAATGGGGTGCCATAGGCGACACTGGGTTAGTTATTGAGCACATGGGTGGCAATGACACCGTTGTAGGTGGCACATTACCACAACGCATGACTTCATGTTTGGAAACATTTGACTTATTCCTGCAACAGCCACATCCTGTACTTGCATCTATGGTCATTGCTGAAAAACGAAAATCAGATAATTCGAATAAAGTTAGTCTTATTGCGGCTATTGCCAATATAATGGGTTTGCGAGATGTCAAGAATATTCAGGATAAGACAACACTTTTTGATCTCGGGATGGATTCATTAATGAGTACGGAAATTAAACAAACGCTAGAGCGTCACTTCGATCTGGTCCTCTCGGCTCAGGAAATACGTCTGCTAACCTTTGGTGCTCTCAAACAGATCGATAACGATGCGGCGAGCGGCAAAACGATAGCGACGCCTGCAGCAAATACTCAAAACGCCATAACAACTAACGGCCCAGTTTCTCAAGATAAGACCCAAGTGGTATTCACCAATGAAGTATTGCCCAAAACGGTGCTAGTGCGTCTTAAGTCGAAGGCATCTGTAGAGTCCAAAATTCCACCTGTATTCTTCTTTGCGCCTATTGAAGGCTTTGCTACAACACTTGAACCATTAGCTGCGCGCCTCGACTGTCCTGTCTATGGCCTACAATGCACCGAAGATGTGCCATTGGAATCATATGAGGCTTGCGCCAATTTCTATTTGGCGCATATTCGCAAAGTGCAACCGCAAGGCCCCTATAATATACTAGGCTACTCCTTTGGTTGTCTATTGGCCCATGCCATTGGTTTACAGCTAGAAACTTCACAGGAAAATGTTAAGATCCTAATGCTTGATGGTGCACCCACTTTGGCTAGTTCCTATGTGCAAACAGCAAAAAAACAAACTGATGATTTAAACAAACAACAGGCTATGACATTGGCCTACTTCGGAGCCATGTTAGCAGATATTGATTATCATAGTGTAAGTTTTACTATGTTAATGAATAATAGCCAAATTTCTAAACTTTTTTATTAACCTTTAAGATGTTGAGCAAATTAACGGAGTTGCCAACGTGGGAGAACAAACTGTCGCAACTGGCGGAAACACTTTCTTCTAGGACAAAGCAATCCAATGAAGTGGTAAGCAATTATCCAATTGGATATTATAGTGTTTCTACAGATTTCATATTTACCATATATACAGATCAAGAAAGCTGCCTGCATGTTCAAACAGAAGCTTTTACTATCTGAAAGTTATACCAGCGCAGCAAAACTACAAGGCGCAGTTATACTAATCAAATCCGAGGAGAACAACGCTATTATGTGTGAAGACTATAACTTGAGAAAGGTATGATTATCCAATATTAAAATATCTCAATTTTTGTTTTTAAAACGTTATTTATTTATATATTTTTTAATTATAATAGATCTGCAGCAATCTTATTGATATAAAAGTTATCAACGGTAGTCATCGCTCTATTCTAAAGGAACCACAATCTCTGCAAATCATTGAAGATATATTGAAAACAAATTTCATTTAGTAGCCAATTTTTATATATATATATAATATACACATAACTTAACATTAGGTTTATTTTATTATAGAGTTTAAGTTTCAAAATAAATAGCCTAATTTTGGCTAAGAATTCTTAAAGAAGTACCACCCATCATAGTACGAGTACTTATGTTCTTTATTTCAAATCTAAAAAGAGTTACACTTTTTTTCATTGGGATAGGTCAAAATATATTTCATATACATATGTATGTATGCATGTATGTACTCGTATGTAATATATGTACTATGTATTCCAATCTATCGTATGATCCATTGGGATTTAATCCAGATAGCCGGTTGTTGATTGATTGCAAATAAAGCAATCGTTATTCGATCGAAGACTTCATCTTCATAACGATAATCACGCATATTGTGTTTTGTTTTTCTTATTGTTTAATGAATCCGAGACAAAACATTTCCAGATCACGCTACATGCCTCATTACCAGAATGTTGTTCATTGTTGTTTCTTATTGATTAGTCAGCCGAACAGCCGGCGTGCGAACGCCAATAGATAAGAAAACACCAAAAATTCCATATCAATCTCAAACAGAAAATAATCCATAATGCATGCTGATCATCTTGGAGTGGCGTGCATAAAATTGTCATCTACATACTCGTATATGTACTTACATACATAAAGAAATTGCAAAAATACATTAATAATATGTATGAAATTCGTGTTCTCGAACTATAATAAGTATAAGGTGCTGATTTATTTGCTATTAAGACAACAACAGTTAAAATCCATGAACTTGCAATTGGAAGAGCAACAACAACAACAACAACAAAACATATTAGTTTGTACCTAACAATAATAATAATAGCAATAACAACAACAACATCTATAGTTATCAGTTTAAAGATCTGCCCATTGGTTAATTTTATGGTGCAAAAGTGGTCTGATGTCTACTACTGTGAATACACTCACACACGCACACACATACATACATAAATACAAATACACATAGAGTCACATAAAAGAAATTAAATGAATTATGAACTAAACAGAATAAAAATTGCTTATCAGAAGAAGAATTAAATTGAGAATCAAATAAACTAAAATGTATGTAAATTCATCCATAAAAAAAAAAAATAAATAAAAATAATAAACTGGACACATATACAGACATGCATAAGTTTCAAAAGCATACTATGTATCTATGTTCATAAGTGTAAATTATTAAAAAGAAACAAGTGTCAGCAATTTTACACTTGCTAATAGACAATTTATTACAAATTTCCAATTTGTTGTTCATACAGTACATACACATTATTTCGTATAGAAATCCGCTCTTAAAGCTTAAGAGAGCATGAAAGCACACACACACACACACACACACACACACTAACATAGCCATACACAGATACGATACACTGATGAAAGACAAATGAGAGCAAACACAGATGTAATTTTCTATTAAGAGCCGCCAGCACATAACAGTGGCGAGACAAATAATTTCGTGAAACATATTTTTCATATCACCATAGGAACCTTTTTTCCCTGGGGAAACTGGAGCAAATGGATAGTTCCTTGAGCAAAGGGGAGACCCAAACACAACAACATAATCCTCAAAAAAGAACCCCTTGTTAGGACCCTGAGATCTATGCCGGTGGTAGCTTAGACCATCGATTAGATCTCCTATGGCCATGCATCACATTGGACCATGAGGCATCTGGGTGAACTCGTCCCTGTAGCAAGCGCCTTTCTATTCTTTCACATTTTATTCTATCTCCTTATAAGCCCAATAACACAACTATGTTCTTGAGAAGCCACTGTCTGAGTCAGCGACAATATCCAAGCTTCGAAAGAGCTAGGACCATGGTTTTTATTAAAAATATTAAGCTGTCACACCCCTGTCACAGGTTGTCACATTTCTGAGTGGAAATCGATATATATATCTCTTAACTTTTAATATTTTAGATTTTGACATGTAATGTCACAAAGCTTATGACCTGTCAAAGTTGGACATAATTAGGCATGTCCATATTTCTTCGTGTCTGACTAGATTCAAAGGCGAGCTAAACTGACTCTGAACTGTTGAGAACATAAGTAGTAAGTAGATCACTTATTCTTTCTCTAGACTATATGTCTAAAAATATGTGAATTGTTGTTCTAGGGGCGAGGCAAAAGCATTAGCTTTATCTCTCCTGTGGTGATACAATTGTCTACTTATTTACATTTTTATATAGCGCTACAAACATTTCAATCAAATTATATTCACTTTTTATAATAAATATTTTTTCCCATTAAAAAAAAAATCAAAAACAAAACCCCCTTCGTTAAGCCCCACAATACGCCCGTGCATAAACTTACGCTCAGACCACCCCTATCTCAGTAATCCAGACGTTCGCCTTTGTATTAGTGAGACTTTTGCTCTTGCGCTTTTTACTTGGTATCGGTATCGGTGACTTGTGTACATGTGTATAGGTCGCGTTAGTGTTCCTTTTCGTTCTCTATACTGGGCATGGGCATATATAAGCGGATTTCACCTGATGGCTGAACCACTAGTCTTTATTGACATTTCGTTCTGGCAAGTTGTCTCTTGTCTACTGTTGTGTCTTCTTAGATTGATTGCATTGATCTTATTAACGGTATTTTGTTAATAACCGCTATTATTATTTTGCAAAAATAAAAAGTGAGTGAATGTAAAGAAATTAAGAAAGCAAAAAACAGAAAAAACAAATGAATTGAATTATAAATTCAAATTTGCATCAATAAAAAAAAAAATACAAATATATAGAACTGAACAGAAAAAGGATACTAATTTAATTAAATACATACAATTTTTCGTGCATCATCCTAGTCTTGCATTTGGATAATTAATAAAGTGTTAAAAATAAAACTGGAAATTGCAAAATTAAAATTCTCAATTCAGGCAACAATTTATTAAGAATTATATTTAAAACAAAAAAATTGAAAGTAATAAAAATTAAAATTGTTTAAAATTTTCAGCAAAATTTTCTTAAAATAAAAGAAAAAATTGTTGCTTATCAAAAACTCATACAACTGGAATATTACTTGAGAGGTTTGTGGTAATTGAAGTGCACCCGACTAAATAATTTAAGCAGAAAGGACCAACTGCAATAAAAAATTTAGTCGTCAATTTGCTTTTACACCTCATATAGTAGCGGAAATTTACCCAACAGCAGCAACAACAAGTAGCGAAGGAACAACACAAAAAGGACAACACAGAAAATCGCCTGATATTAGGTATGTATACAATGGAAATTATATACCCATACATGCGCCCATTGCGTGTGTGTGTGTGTGAGAGAGAATATATACATACGTGTGTGCTGCAATACGATGAAATAATAAAGACTCTTAAACTTAGAACTTTGCTTGAAACCGGAAGAAGTTCGAGAAAAAAAATGTTATTTTAATAATAATAATAATATGAAATTTAGAAAAAAATAATAATATAAATTTAACATTAAATTATTTAAAAATAGTATGTGTGTGTGCAATCATCTCGTGAATTTAGTAAAGCAAATTACTGAAACCGCCTTTGAAAATTGCCGTTATAAAATAACTTTCCATGATTTTCACAATTATTTTTGTAGGTTTTCTATCTGTCCGTCTGCAGGCAGGCAGTCTGTCCATTGCTCATATAGAGAAGAGAGTAATACGCTATATGTACATACTTATATTCTTACTTAAGTATATACTAGACAAAGTCAATATGTAATTTTGTTTCCATATTTGTGTTTACCTTTGTAACTATGTACATCAAAATTCCATAAATTAATTTTCAGACCTTGAAAATAAAATTTCTAAAATTTATTCAGAAATTCAATTGCTTTCTAAATAAAAAAAAACAAAACTGTAGTTCCGCTTTGCATTTCACAAAGAATTACTTCTACCTCAAGGATTTTGTATTTGAAGGTTGAATTTCCATAACTTTTTTATTTTTTGTTTACCTATAAAATTATACATTATAATGACTTGGATGGACAGTATGTATTTTGTTTTCAAGACTTACTAAGACTTTCTATCAATCGGCTAGTATTCGAGTCTATGTGATTTCTTTTTGCAAACTCTCATCTTTAGATTTGAAAGCGAAAAGCGGAAGCTAGTAGTCACCTCATCACTGTGGGTTCGATTGCGCATATCGAAACAAATCTTTCACCATGAAATTCTACAGACAAGAAAAAAAAGCACATAGACTGTTTAGTCTCCTTTATTACCTTAAATTAGTTACTGAGGTTCTCGACACGAAATATTCAAAATTATAATGAAATATTTAAAATTTTTAATCAATTTTTATATTTTGTCAATCTGAATCTTAATATAATATAAATAAATTCCATAAGAATATGGAATGAATATAATTTCTATTTATTAAATAAGTATGTACATACTTGGATTGATCATCTACTGATTCTCATATATTTTACATAAATTGTAGGCAAAGTTTATTAATTTAAAAAAAAAATCTAACATAAAATGTGAATATGTTTAAGTAAGTCTGCCTGCCGATTCCAATGATTCAATATGATCTTTTTGGTTGATTGCATGATAATCGCTAATTGACAATTAACTAAATACGACATACAAACCTACATAAAAAACAAAACGAACAAATTCGTGTTTGGCATTTTTTTTTTTCGGAACTTGATTGACAGATAATATGTACTTATGTATGTATAATATATCTATCGTAAGCCAGGTCAATCAGTTAATAAGTAAGGCAGGCAGGCAGACAGTCACGCTTTTTTATGGTTTCAGACAATTAATTGCGACTAATTAAGCATGTGAATTTCTAAGTATTCTTTTCTTATATAAAATTGAAAAGGTTCGTTCGATTTATGATAAACATTTTAGTCAAAGATTTAATTAAAGTTGCAAACGAAAATAACAAGTTCATTTAAATTTTAATTAACTTCTTTTTGAAAAGGGGATATATTAATTTTTTTTTTAACGATCACATTGATCTGACAACATATTCCCAAAATTTTCCATCTCTTAATATGAAATCAAAAAGCAGTGGGTGGTTTTTTAAAACTTCTGTGAAGAATAATATTAAAATATCTTTCCCAATTTAAGGGTAAGCCGAAAAACGAGAGACTTGATTGATAGTAGTTCTCACCAATCTTCTTTACAAATTGTGAATTTACTGCCCTTACCTCACAAATCTATAATTGGAAATTCGATTTTGTTTTTATTAATAAAGCTCCATCAGTGGGGGCAGTTAGTGCTGTCTTCGTCATTCCATTAAATAGTACTTCCTGAGTACATACATTTGGTATGATAATCATAATAAAAGTGAATAAGTGCTTAGCGCCGTTCTATATTAATAAGGTGGTATATTGTCTGGTCTGGGCTAGGGGCGCGCGACTTTGTTATAATCAAAAGAGTAAATCTCACTCTCTCTCGGTGACTCTTATCATTAAAGCAAATAATTAACATTGAACTTGTCAAAGGTCTAGAGTAGTGTATGTGTGTGTGTGTGTGTGTGTGCTGATAGTCTTGGTAGGTTGAATGATGAGCCAAATTTTTATACAAAATAATAATAATCTGCCAATTAGATCAGTGCATGCAAACGTGATAATTACTTAGTATCCATACTATGTACATACATTGATGCACGCACGCATATGGCAGATGATAATCTTTATTTTACAAATTTCTAAGCAAATGTGAATAAAGGAAATTGAAATTTTTAAGAAAAGAACCCTCAACAGTTACAATATTTTCCATTAAAAGTGCATATCAAATATACTCGAACAGAAAATCTAAATAAACAATTAATTCAAGAGAAAAAAAAAAGAGTGTTTTGTGATGTTAGTAACAAATAAAACAAACCTTAAAATTTCGCTTTAAGCGTGCCTTTTCTAAATAAAAATTGATTACTTCTAAACAATATTGTAATATGAGCTATTGTAAATTGCAATCATATAAACAAAAACACAAACTGGGTATCTATTTACTTACACACATATATGTATGAATGTATTTGTATGACGCAATTTAAAAGAAATATCGCCTGATGTGCGCGAATCATTTTACAAAAATGTGTCTGTCTGTGTCTGTCTTTAACTGAAATGAGAAATTTTACACTTAAGCAGAATTTTGTTTTTTGTTTTTGTTTTATTCTTTTGCATCACGTAAAATGAAGTGAAGAAAATTTCCGTGTATAATTTTTAAAAATAGCAGCAAATGCAAAAATTAACAAAACCGTTTGAACTTTTAAATGATTTGATCAACAGATAGAGATATTATTCTTGAACGAGAATACAAAAAAACATGTTAATCATCATATTTAGTATAATAAACAAAAAGAAATAAAATTACATACTTACATACAATTTGAACAGCTTTCGCTGTTTTCTGCAGTACTAAGCAACGCTAGAAATAAGAACAACAACAACAACACCAACAATAATAACAATAAACATTAAACAAATTGAAGGAAAAAAGAACTTAACTGAACTTAATACAAAATCACGCCACCTTATCTCGCTCGCGCCTTTATATGAGAAGTGAGTGCAAGTAAAAGAGCCACGGAGAGTAGGGAAGAGTAAGTACTATACATACATACATGAAATCATATGTTGTTGTTGGTATGGTGTTGCTGATACTGCTGCTACTCAGTCTGACTAAATCATACGATGTTGGCCGTCTATAGTTGTTATTGTTGCTGCTTAAATGTGTATGGGCTTATGAGAAACAGTGAGTGTTTGAAAAGAAGAGAGCGCGTGTAGGAGTAGGTGTTTTCCAAAATTTCAAAAGCCGGTATGAGAAGTATTCTTTTATCAGCAGCTGGCATGGTATTTCCATGACGTGTGCGATGCCTCAACAAAAGAAATTCTATTATTCAATATGAACTTTTTAAAACATTTCATGACATGAATAAGTAATTTGTCTATTTGTCAAGTGACTTATAATTTCATTAAAATATTAATAAATCCGGTACTGTATTCCAAATAATGCTTTCGCATTTTTCATTGACCGACAGCTGAATTTCTTCAAAAACACGCTTGCCATATGTGATTATTTGCTTGAGTATATGTGTGTGTGTGTATGTGCAGATATCGTACGATTTTTTTGCCGAATGGAAACGAAGGCTTTTATTTTCTTTTCTTGTGTGCTGCTGCTGCCACAATAAGTGTTGTTTTTTTTAAGACGACTTACCGGCGTCTCTTTTGAGCGAAGAGCGATACAAAACAAAATGTAGCAAAAACATTTAAAAAGTTGTACAAAAAAGTGGCACAAGAGGAAGAGAGAAAGCGAGACGAATGCTGCAACACTCTTTCACATTGTTGTTTGCAAGCATAAAATCATAATATGGCATAAAGTGAGTGTAGTCGTACTTCATAAAGGTCAGCACCCTCTTACACATCATAACATTCACGCTTGAAGCAAGCAAAGCAACCTACCCAAACATTTGGAAAAGTAAGCTGAAGAAGAATCACCTGATTTTGTTGTGCTATAACAAAATACATACCAGAAAAAGCATCATTAAATTAAGAGAGTGAGAATAAAATCATATTAAAGAGAGAATGAAAATTATATGTACAAAAGTGTTTCCTCTCATAAAATGCCGGTTAAAAGCACAAATGCAATTTAGAGTGACCATGTGGTGATTTTGTCTTTATTTGTTTGGTATTAAAACATATTTGATATCTTGTTTATGCGTTTGGCCATATCCGTTCGAATATTTCTTAGAAACTTGCCTTTTGGGTTAAAATTTAGGGCAGACGCGTACGTCTTATTGTCATACATACGTACATATATTGGAAGAAAGTTCCCTGATTACTGGCAGTTGTAATACCCATAAAAAATTCTATTCAAAATCATAAATGTTATGTGGCATATTAATTATGCCTAGGAGCCTATGAATATGAAATTATGTAAAGTGATTATTATTTTTCTTAAAATCGACGTTAATTTTCTGTTTTTAAATCTGTTTTATAGTTCGAAACTGTTAAAAGGCGTGGATAAAATACAACAACAACCTGTTGCAGTTACATCCAACAACCATAACGTCCCAAACAATAGCAGCAAAAGTGTTCGAGCCAAAAATCGTCGTCGTCGAAAACGTCGCAACAAACAGCAACAAAACGATTCCAATCTACAAGATCAAAGTCAGATAGTAGTAGCTAACAATATGCCAGCCCGTTCCGTAGAAGAAGTGATCACTGAGAATTCGCGTAGTGCCCCATTGGACCTGGGAGGACACTATGTGAATCGTCAGCCGATCCTTAATGATGATATTGCGATCACCGGTTTCTCTGGCAGGCTACCCGAAAGTTCGACAATTGAAGAATTCAAACGTAATCTTTTCGATGGTGTGGATATGGTCAATGATGATCCCCGCCGTTGGGAGCGTGGTATGTATACATTATAATTGATTGAAATGAAATGAAATTTAAATGTATCTTTCTGGTTTCTTTATTTTTTTTTTCTTGAAGGACTCTATGGTTTGCCTGATAGGTTGGGCAAAATCAAAGAAGTAGATTTGGAAAGTTTTGATCAGCAATTCTTTAGTGTGCATCAAAAGCAAGCTGAATGTATGGATCCATGTTTGCGAATGTTACTTGAATTGACACACGAAGCAATCATTGATGCCGGTTTAAATCCCTCTGATTTACGCGGTTCACGCACTGGTGTCTATATGGGTGTTTCCAATTCGGAAACAGAACAACATTGGACAATCGACCCTGATCGTGTTAATGGCTATGGTTTAACTGGTTGCGCTCGTGCTATGTTTGCCAATCGTATTTCCTTTACATTTGACTTCAAAGGACCCAGTTATTCTGTGGATACTGCATGTTCCAGTTCATTGTATGCCCTCGAGCAGGCTTTCTCTGATATGCGCGCTGGCAAAATTGATTCAGCCATCGTTGCTGGTGCTGGTCTCATTTTGAAGCCTACTATGTCACTGCAATTCAAACGCTTGAACATGTTGGCTCAAGATGGTAGCTGCAAGGCTTTCGATGAATCCGGTAATGGATATGTGCGTTCGGACGGTTGTGTCGTTCTTTTGCTTCAACGCACCTCAGTTGCTAAGCGTGTGTATGCATCGATTCTTAATGTCCGCACCAATACTGATGGTTTTAAGGAACAAGGCATCACTTACCCGATCGGAAGTATGCAAAATCGTTTGATACGCGAGACATATGAGGAAATTGGTTTGAATCCCCATGATGTTGTTTATGTTGAGGCTCACGGCACTGGCACGAAGGTCGGTGACCCACAAGAAGTTAATTCAATAACTGACTTTTTCTGCAAGGATCGTCAAACACCACTTTTAATTGGATCAGTTAAATCCAACATGGGTCACTCAGAACCTGCTTCAGGTGTTTGTTCAATTGCCAAGATCTTGATTGCTATGGAGGAGGGTGTTTTGCCAGCAAACTTGCACTACAGGAAACCAAATCCAGATCTATATGGTCTTATGGATGGCCGCCTAAAGGTCGTGGATAAGCACACACCATGGAATGGTGGCATTATTGGTTTGAACTCATTCGGTTTCGGTGGCGCCAATGCCCACGTCATCCTTAAGTCCAATCCAAAACCAAAGGCTATTACACCACGCGATGGTCCTCCAAAGGTCGTAATCTGCTCAGGCCGCACATTCGAGGCTGTACAAGATCTCTTGGAATCAGCCACTGAACATGCCAACGATGATGAGTACCTACAATTGATAAATGACATTCATTCAAAGCCAATTCCTTTGCACTACTATCGCGGTTACAGTGTTGTTAGCAACAAAGGATCATTGCAACGAGAAGTTTTGGAATATACCGAAGAGAAGCGTCCCATTTGGTACATTTACTCCGGCATGGGCAGTCAGTGGGCAAGCATGGCTAAAGATCTGATGCATTTGGATGTTTTCAAAGCAACTATTCAACGTTGTGCTGATGTCTTGCGCCCTGAGGGTGTTGACCTCATCGATGTACTTACTCGCTCAACAGACAAGAGCTTTGAGAATATCTTGAACTCATTCATTTCCATCGCAGCAGTGCAAGTTGCGCTCACTGATTTGTTAACATCGTTGAACATTCAACCAGATGGTATTGTTGGTCACTCTGTTGGTGAATTGGGATGCGCCTATGCTGATGGTTGTTTTACACCGGAGCAAACTGTTTTGGCCGCTTTTTGGCGTGGCAAGAGCATTTTGGACACACAACTTACAAAGGGCAAAATGGCTGCTATCGGTCTGACCTGGGAGGAAGCTCATAAGCGTGTGCCCAACGATTGTTTCCCAGTGTGCCACAACAGTGTGGATAACTGCACCATTTCGGGGCCTGAAGATTCAATTGATGCACTCGTTGCTAAGCTTAATGGCGAGGGTGTCTTCGCCAAGGCTGTCAACTCAAGCGGTTACGCTTTCCATAGCAAATACATCGCTGAAGCTGGACCAAAACTACGCAAGAGTTTGGAAAAGATCATTCCTAATGCCAAGAACCGCACCTCCCGTTGGTTGAGTACTAGTATCCCAGAATCGGCTTGGAACACACCAATTGCTAAGCAATCTTCGGCTGGCTACCATGTCAACAATTTGCTATCACCAGTTTTATTCCATGAAGCTTTGCAACACATTCCAAAGAACGCTATTTCCATTGAAATTGCTCCTCATGGTCTGCTCCAGGCAATTTTGAAACGTGCTTTGGGACCAGAGTCCACCAACCTGAGCTTGGTTAAGCGTGGGCACGAAAACAATGTGGAATTCTTCCTCACTAACATTGGCAAATTATATGCTGCTGGTGCTCAGCCACAAGTGTTGAATCTAGTACGCCCTATCAGCTACCCAGTTGGCCGTGGTACACCTATGTTGAATTCTAAGATCGGCTGGGATCACTCACAGAAATGGCTAGTCGCTAAGTTTGGCAATGAGACCTCATCTGGTGAAACTGTTATTGAAATTGATTTGTCAAAGGAGGAAGATGCATATCTTATTGGTCATACTATCGATGGCCGTATACTCTTCCCGGCTACTGGCTATATGACTTTGGCTTGGATGACCTATGCGAAGATGCGTGGTAGTGAGTTCCATAAAACACCAGTTGTTATGGAGAATATTGTTTTCCATCGCGCTACAATTCTCAACAAGAACGGTGTCGTTAAGTTCGGCATTAATTTCTTTGATGGTACTGGCAACTTTGAGATTTGCGAGAGCGGAAGCTTAGCTGTTTCTGGTAAGATCAGCATTCCTGAAAACATCGACAATGAAGAGCTTCCTCTGGAGCCCTTGACTGCTAGCACTGTAGCCAAGCAGTTGGCCACCAATGATGTGTACAAGGAGTTGCGTCTTCGCGGTTATGACTACGGTGGTATCTTCCGTGGTATTGTCACTTCGGATTCGATTGCCTCTGCCGGTAATTTGCAATGGGTTGACAATTGGATTAGTTTCATGGATACCATGCTACAGTTCAGTATTCTAAGCAAAAATTTGCGTGAACTGTATTTGCCTACTCGAATTGAAAAGGCAGTCATTAATCCTAACAAGCAATTGGATATTGTTAATGCAACCGATAAGGAGGCCCTCACTGAGATTGGTTTGCCAGTTTATTGGTACGATGACATTAATGTCATTAAGAGTGGCGGTGTAGAACTACGTGGCTTGAAGGCTTCCCTGGCCCAAAGACGTCCAGGTACACAAAACCCACCGACTTTGGAGCGTTACACATTTGTTCCAAATGTCAATACCACCGAATTAAATGAGAATTTGGAACGTGCGCGTCTACATGCCTTGGATGTGGCTGTCCAGCTGATCATTGAGAACTCCAGTGGTGCTCTGAAGTTAAAGGGTGTTGAACTTGCCAATGGACGTAATCCAGATGTTTTGTTGGCCAATAACTTGCTGCAGTTCATCGAAGGTGAACCAATTTTGACTGGTGACGTAGCTGTTGTCACTTCAAACAGCAATGAAGAGGCCATTACCAGCCTGCTGGCAGATTCTGGTGTACGTGTCATTTCCAAAGACATTCTTAAGGAGCCAGTAGAGCAGAACTGTCACTTTGTCTTTGGTCTTGATGTGCTTTCACGACCCGACACTAAAACTTTGGAAAATAGCATTGCCACCATCAAGGATAATGGCTTCTTGATCTTTGAGGAGAATGTGAGCAGCTTCACAACCACTGGCCGTCAACTTTTGGCGAAATATGGCTTTACCAGCGTTCAAGAACAGACCTTGGGCAGCACACGTGTCTTAGTTTTAGCCAGGCGTGCGGTTAATTTGCAAGAACGCAAATCAATTGTGGTCACAATCACAGAGAAGAACTTCAACTGGGTTGATGACTTAAAGGCAGCACTTGCAAAGGCCAATGAAGGTGAACAGTATGTATACATTGTGGCTCAAGGCGAAGAACTCCTTGGTGCTGTTGGTCTAATGACTTGTATAAAGAATGAAAATGGAGGCAAATTGGCACGTTTGGTATTTGTTCAGGATGCCAAGTCAGAGAAATTTTCGCTGACTTCGCCTTTGTACCATAAACAATTGGAGAAGGATTTGATTTCAAATGTTTTGAAGGGCGGCGCTTGGGGTACATTCAGACACTTAAAACTAGAGAAGGAAACGGCAACTTTGCAAGTGGAACACGCCTATGTAAATGCTCTTGTCAAGGGTGATCTTGCTTCCCTAAAATGGATTGAGGCTGCGAAAGCTGAGAACGTTTCCAAAGACAAATTGGAGCAATGCACTGTCTACTATGCTCCCATTAATTTCCGAGATGTTATGCTTTCATCTGGTAAATTGGCTGCTGATGCTTTGCCCGGTGACTTGGCTCAGCAAGACTGTGTGTTGGGCTTAGAATTCGCTGGTCGTGACTCTGCCGGTCGTCGTGTCATGGCTATGGTACCCGCCAAATCTTTGGCTACTATTTGCTTGGCTAGCAAACGTATGATGTGGGAAATTCCAGCTACTTGGACAATGGAAGAAGCCTCAACCATTCCATGCGTTTACGCAACAGTATATTATGCATTGGTTATCCGTGGTCAAATGAAGAAGGGTGAAAAGATCCTCATTCATGCTGGTTCGGGTGGCGTTGGACAAGCTGCTATTTCTGTGGCACTCAGTCATGGTTTGACTGTCTTCACCACGGTGGGCAGCAAAGAGAAACGTGAATTCTTGAAACAACGTTTCCCGAAATTACAAGACAAGCACATTGGCAACTCTCGTGACACTTCCTTCGAACAAATGGTCCTGCGTGAGACCCAGGGACGTGGTGTTGATCTCGTCTTGAACTCATTGTCTGAGGAGAAGTTGCAAGCTTCAATTCGTTGCTTGGGTTTGAATGGTCGCTTTTTGGAAATTGGCAAATTCGATTTGAGCAACAACAGTCCATTGGGTATGTCAGTGTTCCTCAAGAACACTTCATTCCATGGTATTCTATTGGACAGTGTAATGGAAGGTGAAGAGGAAATGCAAGAACGTGTTGTTAAGTTGGTTGCCGATGGTATTAAGAGTGGTGCTGTTGTGCCTTTGCCAACATCGGTATTCAATGACAAGCAAGTAGAACAGGCCTTCCGTTTCATGGCTTCGGGCAAGCATATTGGCAAGGTAGTCATCAAGGTACGTGAAGAGGAAGATGGCCGCAAAGCCCTTGTACCAAAACCACGTCTCATCAATGCCATTCCACGTGCTTACATGCATCCCGAAAAAAGTTATATACTTGTTGGTGGTCTTGGCGGCTTTGGTCTTGAGTTGACTAACTGGTTGGTGACACGCGGTGCTCGTTACATTGTGTTGACTTCACGTTCAGGCATTAAGACTGGTTATCAAGCATTGATGATCCGACGTTGGCAGGAACGTGGTGTTAAAGTGGTCATTGACACCAATGACGTCACCACACCCGAAGGCGCTAAGAAACTGCTAGACAGCAGCAATAAATTGGCATTGGTTGGTGGTATTTTCAATTTAGCCGCAGTACTACGAGATGCTCTGATTGAAGACCAGACTGCTAAGGACTTTAAGACTGTCGCCGATCCCAAGGTGGCTGCCACCAAATATTTGGATCAATATTCGCGTACCATTTGCACAGAGTTGGATTACTTTGTCTGCTTCTCTAGTGTATCCTGCGGTCGCGGTAATATTGGTCAAACCAACTATGGTCTTGCAAACTCAGCAATGGAACGTATTTGTGAGCAACGGCAGAGCAGTGGCTTCCCTGGAACAGCCATACAATGGGGCGCTATTGGTGACACTGGTTTAGTGTTGGAAAATCTTGGTGATAACGATACCGTCATCGGTGGTACTCTGCCCCAGCGTATGCCATCTTGCCTGCAAACAATTGATTTGTTCCTACAACAACCACATCCCGTATTAGCTTCCATGGTGGTTGCCGAAAAGCGCAAGTCTGATCAATCAGCTGGTGTAAGCCTAATTGCAACCATTGCAAATATTCTTGGTCTACGTGATACGAAGAATGTCCAGGATGGTGCTACCCTTGCTGATCTCGGTATGGATTCATTGATGAGTGCTGAAATCAAACAAACTCTTGAACGCAACTTTGACATTGTTATGGCTGCACAAGAGATTCGTCAATTGACTTTCGGCGCCTTAAAGGAAATGGATGGTGGCGCTACCCCAGCCGGAGATGCCAAATCTGCCGTTGATACAACAGTAAAATCAGATCCATCATCTCGTACACCCAGTCCATTGGGTGATGGTACCCAGGTGGTATTCTATAAGGAACTAATGCCAACCAAGGCTCTCATTAGCTTGAAGACAAAAGCTAAGCCCGACAGCAAAAAAACTCCAATCTTCTTCGTTTCACCAATCGAAGGCTTCGCAACTGCCCTGGAACCTTTGGCTGAACGTTTAGATTGTCCTGCTTATGGTCTACAGTTTACAGAAGAAGTTCCACTTGATTCAGTGGAGTCATTTGCAAACTTCTACTTGACACAAGTACGCACAGTTCAACCAAAGGGTCCCTACAATTTGGCTGGCTACTCATTTGGATGTCTGATCACCTACGTTATGGCCGGTTTACTGGAGAATAACAACGAGGTCACAAATGTAGTCATGTTGGACGGTGCACCAACCTATGTTAACTGGTACACGAAGAGCTTCAAGCAACGTTACACAGACAATGATGAGAACTCAAATCAGGCATATGGCCTTGCTTACTTCGGTATGGTTTTAGCCAATGTGGATTACAAGGGAGTAAGTCAATTGCAATTGGAACACATTAGTGAGCGTAATAACTAATTTTGTATTTATTTTTATAATCATTGCAGTTGGTTCGTCTATTGCTTGTTATACCCACATGGGAAGAGAAACTGGAACGTTTCGCTGAAATCATTAATGTCGAAATCAATCAACCAACCGATGTGGTAAGTTATTGATGAACTGTTAGATTAATAATGTATGTAATTATCATCTTTGAAATTTTTCTTTTTCCCTGTAGATTATCAAAGCAGCTAATGCTTTCTATCACAAACTTGTGCTTGCCGACAAGTTCAAACCCACACTGAAACTGAAGTCCAATGTGACGCTGGTTAAACCAACAGATAATTCTGCCAAACTGGAAGAGGACTATCGTCTCAATGAAGTAAGTTACAAATGATTATGGTTATTCTTCATAAAGATCTTTACTTAATTTGTATTATTTGTTTTCATTAGGTTTGCACAAAGAAGGTCGAAGTCCATACAGTTGAAGGCAACCATCGTTCATTCCTGATAGAAGAACAATCACTGCAAACAATCGAAACCATACTGAAACGTTTATTTAAATAAGCCAAAAATCAATCATCAATACTCCAAAATCTCGTTAAATATACACCACACCACCATATACGCACAATAGCAAACCTGTCCACATACTAGGTTTAGTAGGTTAGTGAAAAGTTAATAAAACCCCCGATCCCATTTAAAATCTGGCAGCAGAGTAATAGAGGAGTCTTTGTTTATGCTTAAGAGGATTTCCATAAACATAGTACATAAATATAAAGATATATATATTGCTGTAAATGTATTTAGTGATACACCACACACTCACACTCACACACACACACACACACATACACACGCACATAATATATAATTGTATTTGTTAATGCACCATTTATGGCACCCTGTAATAATTATAAAAACAAACAAAAACTGATGTCTTGCATGCATTGTACACTCCCAGGTCCAAATTTTTGTGTACAATGCATATGATTCCAGTCAGTTATCATTTCTAAAGCTCTCTATAGACATCCTATAGTTAAGTAAATTATGTATGCATTAATCATTCCTTAAATTTGATTTGATTTTATAATCGTTTGCATTTCCATCTAACCCCCCACCCCCCACAAATGCTAAATTCCCATATTATGTTGTTGTGTTTTGTAAATGAAATCCAATTGAATTTATTATTATTATTATTATAATTTCGATCGATGAAATCCTCTTTTGTTGTCCCAGTTATCCTATCATATATACATATATAATGTCATTTATATTGTGATTAATTTTTTAATTATGTTTAACTTAGTTTCTAAGCTTAAAGTTTTTTTTTTCATTAAATGAAATATAAAAAAAAAAAATAATAATAATAAACATAATGCAAAAGTGTATAAAAAGCTTTTTGTAAATGGAATTTATTAAAAAGAATATTTTTGATTATTTATTTATTATTTGCTGAATTAATTAATTATTTTTTTTTGTTTATAATATATTTGATTTTTTGCTGCAGTTTTAACAAAAACCAAAAAGGAGAATTTTAAATAGTCTCTAAGTGCACTGCACACATGCAAAAATAAATGTGTATTTATTGTTATATGGCATTTAAAAACAAATAAAAAAATTATCAAAATATTTAATATCTAAATATAAAAATATTGTGAAAATAAAATTAGGACTTTTATTTGATTAATTTTAAAACAGAAATGTGAGAAAGTATTTGAATAAAAAATTCAAATAAACAATTTAAACCGGATGTGCATGTGATTGAAATCACTTGGCATGAATTTCAGAGGCATGACCAAAAAATTATAATGTCATGACCATTTGCTATGAAATAGTGTTAATTGGCAGCAGTGGCTGCGTGGACTGAAAATTGATTTAGTTGGCCACAATGCAAATGCGATACAATTTATATAGGTGGCAAAGTAGTTTTACAGTCATGTAGCAGAGGATTTGATCATGCATTTGTTGCCCTATGATCATTGATCGAGTGTGTTGACCTTTAATTGTGTTATGTAGCATTTAGCTTTTATATGACTTTATTTTGAAACTTAAGATTAGTAAAATTGAATTGTAAATTTCCTAAACAATTTCAAAACAAAAAAAAAACAAACAAAGAAATTAAATGATTTCCTTGTTAGGTTTTTGTTTTTTATTTTATTTGTGTTAGAAACGTAAATTTTCCCTTTTAAGTTCCTAAACTGATTAAAAATCATTTCCAATCTGGAGTCATTTGCATTTGACTTTGAACCCACATGCCAAAAATGTTATTAAACCATAGATAAGAAAATATACCACATATGTACATAAAAAAAATTGCTAATTAAAATATTTCTTATCAGTATTTTTTATAACAAATTTATTAAGCTCAGTTTTAATCATATAAAATTTAAATTTCATATTTTTTGTTTCTTTATACAAAAGATTTATAGATTTTGCCAATTCTTCAAAACTGGAAATTCTTTAGAGGTTGCAGTTCAAGCTATTGCGGTTATATATCGAGATTTGCTGATCCCAAAGATAAGGGAAGAAATCATCAACCATAATCAATTGTTGGTGGAACATGTCAATCACCTGGCAATCAACTTGTTGGACACTATCGGGTAAACGCGACACCTGAAAAGCCAACAATCCCTAGATCTCCTAATCAATTAATCAAACTTGCTACAGGAGAATACAAAAAATATTATAAATTAAACATTATTTATTGAGAAGCAAATGTTTTATATTATTAGAACTTTAAAAGTATTTAACGATTTACTGTTTTTAATATTTTTAACTCACATCATCAATATGGGAGTGTAAAATAAACTCGATTGAAAGAAATAAAACTAAAAAAGTAAACAATAATAAATAAACAATAATAATAAAAATAATAATAATAAAAAGTTAAATAACAACAACGGAAAAACACATTGAAATACTCGATTAACATTTTAATCAATCGAATTTAGTTAAGAATTTCAAGAGAGTACTAGAAGAAAGAATGAAAGAATGTGTGAGTGTTGTTACTGTTTTTATTGTTTTAGTTCTTAATTTTCAATATACAGTTAAATTTCCATAGCTCGAACTTCTATAAAACGATTTTTCTATATTTCGAATCAAAACGTGTTGGAGTAGCATTTAGATCGAAATTTCCTTCTATAAATCGAACTTCCATAACGCAAACAAAAAAATTTGAACAAGCAAAATTAAGTAAATTTTCCTTTTTGGTATTTCCCAAGTTATGTAGAATAATATTTCCTGAAAAATCATGGGATATTAAAGTCAAGTGGCTTATTTTTTAAATGGGACAATAAAGATGATAGAATACCTTCTTTTATTTTCTTCACTAATTTTGATAAAGGTCGAAATTTGATGGAAGCTGATTGCAAAGCATGGATATGATTGAATCCTAATATAACTTCGACTGCTAATCTTGAGAATTTTATTGATGTGGACAATAAGATTTTCAGACTAAATGGCTATATTATTGAACATTATCGCTCAGAGTTAATCAATCTAACTAAAAGTATCATGAAAGATGATAACGGCAGCTCGGTGGAAGAATTCAATGAATACATTTCTAGAATTTGAATAGAAATATAACTGACGATCATTATAAAGCATTAAAAAAATTAAAATTCTGACAATCACAAAATTATTGAATATTTTTAGAAACTGTGACTTGATGTTCGCCAATTTCCCTACTTCAATGAATAATTCTTTAACTCCATGGAGGCTCCATAAAACAAATTGTTTTTGTACATTATGGTGATTCAAGTTATAGAAGTTCGACTGTATAATATGAGACAAAGTAAGTAAATGGCATCATTAAATATACATAGTACTAGAATGTATATAAAAATTATTCTTATCAAAATAGTATTCTCAGTTGATAAGAAGGAAAAAATTGTTTATTTTAATAATTTTTATTTAAATTTCTTAAATACTCGTACTACAAAATTTGAAACACATTTATTTTTACTACAATACTTATATTCATTTGTATACAGTTCACTACACAAGTGTATTGTTTTATTACTATAGTATGAAGCTTGTAACGCATAGAATCATGTATCGGAGGCATGGTCAGGTGGATTGAATGACGCAAATACCAGTGCATATATATTTCCTCCTTAATTTTTGGAAGTAGAAAGCTAAAATTGTCACCCAACAGCTATATACATCATTCATGCAGGTTCCATCATCGCCTCGAATCCAATATGACATGGTCAACTTATTATTCTATACAGTGTAGCCCCAGGTATTTTGTGATGGAAAGGCCCCAAAGAATAAGCTCACTATTAAATGGCAAGAATTGAAAATTGTTTTAGCCAAGGCTCCAATGAAAGGTATCTGTAATAAAATAAGTAATAGTAGAATAACTTATGTGAAGTGTAAGTCAGCTTTGGTGAGACGTAAGTTTTGGGTATTTCCTGGATCTTTACAAGAAACCAACAGTTTAAACTGCTATAAACTAAATCTATCTTTGTATAAGTTTATTTTGGGTATAAAGAGACTTTGTTTCAGATTTCCTTGGAAACAAAGATAAGTAAAATATATTTACTTTGAAGTTAGTAAATTAGAAATATAATATAAAAAAAATATATATATCTTCTTATAAGAAGAAAATAATTTTATTTATTTACTTTTAATAATAAAAGAAATTTAAATTTGCAATCCCATAAAATGTGTTTTGTTTTCAATTTTTGTATATTTTTTGCCTTGAATTTTAATAAATTTCTAGGAATTTCGTCTAAAAAATAAACAAACTTTATGAAGTTGAATTTTGCAAAAAAAACAAAAAAATTACAAAAATTAAAATGAATAAAACTAAATATTTTGTGTTTCTTTTTATTTTTTCAACAATTTTATGTGAAAAATGTGTAAAACAAAATATTGTATAAATAATTAATAATTTAACAATAGAAATCCAAATGAAACGCAGAAAAGAGCGGACAAAGTTTAAGTCTTAAATTATTTTATTCGTGTCAAATTCAAATGAATTTTGATTTCACATTGACAATACACAATTTAAGTTAATTTTTATATAAAAGCATGCGTATATTATATGTGACATTATGCTTATAAACAACATTAGATCAGGTCAGTTATTTTATTTTGTTTTCGTTTCGATTTGATTGGGTTTGATTTTAATGAAGATATTCGCCATGATTTTTGAACTTTGTGATTTTGTTAAGTTATTTTATTGAAATAAATTATAATAGTTTAGTATATCTTTTTACAATTAGTCATATTTTCGACTACATATGTGTTGTTTGTAATTTATTAAATAAGGACTAAGCAGAAGAACCTTCAGCATTCATAGGATGTAAGATTTGATATGAATTCATATTTCTTCGTCTATTTGTGTGTAGTTTCTCAGTTTTATAAGAAGCAAAACCGCTACAAGCGGATGTTAACCATTGTAACTTAAAATATTGAAGCTTAGAATTGTTCATTTTGTACATCTGTGATGGAGGCACTGTCACTGCCTTCAGAATAGAAAGCCTTTTCTTAACAATACTGGTACCGCTGTGTCAATATACAGTTTACAAAATCAGCACAACTTTGTGTCTTAGAGACTAATTTTCTTTTAAGGATACTAAGCTAACAGTGGCCTGTGAGGTATTTTTTAAGAACCATAAATCGTTCCTAGGTAGATGGAGATAACTTTAAGAAAATCCCCTTTCTAATTTGAGAAGTAGTATTTTTACCTTTGGTCTTCACTCTTGTATGATATTTATTGTGCCACTTTACGAAACTTAAAGATACATAAATCTTGAAAAACATAACTCAGAAATAGCCTTAGGAGTGAAGAATAGTATTGGTATAATTATTCGCCTCCGGTCTTTAGAATAGTCTAGGCTACCCTCGGTAAGGGAGAATGTTAGTAATGAATCTCCAGCAAAACTATAAAGAATTTTTAGTTGAACCACGGAGTGGGGAGAAGGAGAACTGGATTGCATTTTAAGACCTGAATGAATGGTATTTTATGCAATAATCTAATAAGTATTTCCAAAATACATTCCCATCGCCGATTATTAAAAGTTTGTAAATGTTACTAGGTTACAATAAGTCCAATTCTAAGCCACATAAAAGATCATCCAATTCAATTGGCTGCTGATGTTAGTTGATTTAGTTGAGGGTTTTTAAATAAATCGTCAATATCTCAAACTTGAAAAATCACAAAACTTTTCTTGTGAAATGATACACCAAATATTTTGGATAATATGAAAAATAATATCCAAACTCTTTTCATCTCTACTTTGTTCATTATAAGAAATTTCTCATCAATTATTGAGAAAATTCTCATTCATTAGACTGAATAATTGCAATAATTTATTGATTTATTTATAATTCAATTGTAAATTTGAGTGTCGTCACTCATAAATTTATTTATTGCGACGCAATAAAATTTAAAAAATGTATTTCTATCTTAATAATATAATTTAATATTAATTTTTTCAGTTTTAGTATTTTTAAAATACTGAAATCAACAGAAACAATTGAATCAATTTCCCAATGAAATCCAATTAACATTTTTGCATTTTATCATCACTTTGGATAAAAGTAAACTGAAAAGTGTATTGAATTAAACAGAAGCAATATGATTTCAATTTCACTTAATTAGCAAACAGTGAATTTGGTTTTGTGAAGATTGGAACTAACTCAAACCATATTCACAATTTCCTACTTTGCATTATTTAACAATAACAATAGAAATCTTTATTAATGGCATTTGCTATTTTGCATAGTGGAATCTTTAATATATATAAAAAAAAAAAAATTATTTAAAATTAAAAGTAAATCAAAATTCATATTGAATAAAGATGTAGTATTGTTGGATGAAATAGATTCATAGATTGATGGGATAATAAGATAATTTGTAAATTTGAATTTTGCATAAAATGATTTAATTGATAATTACATAGATAGATAGAAAGATAAATATATAGATGGCTAGATAGATATATAGATAAAAAGATTGAGAACAAGAGAAGATAGAATGAAACAGGACTAATAAGTATATTGGCATCATTGCAAAGATCAATTACTAAGCGATTTTATGTTACAATATTTGAATATACTATATATATATATATATATATATATATGATTCCTACATTTCCATGTTGGAACATAGGGCCACAACGAATTTCCTCCATTCGGGTCTATTTTCATTCCAGCTAAAGCGCATGGCACGGGTTTCCAACTCTAACCAGGTGTCTCCAGGTGTTTGCTGGTCTTCCTCGTCTACGGCTCCCCTAGTGGTTCCAGTCAATCGCGGTCCTTGTAAGGTCATCGCTTTCCCTGCGCAGAACGTGGCCGATCCAGCTCCATTTTCTTTTTCGGATTTCTAGATGTACTGGTTTTTGCTGTGTTCTGCCCCATAAGGCGGCGATTGAGATAATATTTGACCAGTATATATTTAAAATTTTTCGTAGACATCGCTTTACGAAAACTTGTAATGAGTTTATATCAGTTGCTGCTGCATTCCACGTTTTACACCCATATAGTAAAGGTGGTTTGACATTTGAATTGAATATTTTCAATTTTGTGCGCTGTGATATGTGCGATGCGTTCCAAATTGTTTGCAGCGAGCCGAATGCCGCCGTTGCCTTTTTTATTCGGCTTTTGATGTCTACTTTAGAACCGCCAGTCACCGATATAAATTTTTGAATAAATAAATTATAATTAAGCCCACTTGGTTTATATTGGGAGGTAAATATAGTACATATGGTAAAAGTAGTGATTAAATGGTTTTGAGAGTCAATCTTCTTGCAAAATTTTTTATTAAATTATTATGGACAGATCATTTAATTATGTAGTTATTTTAACCAATATATACAAGATTCGTTTGCTTAAGGAAATTGACATTACTATATAAAATTTCAGATTGATTCATAAGTTGAGTAGTTTTTGAATATAATATAACAATAATTTGAATAGAACACAACCCGAAGGACATAGTAGCCAGTGCTCTCTCCCTAAGTTAGTCTTGTTTTGAAAACTTTATTAACTTTACTAAAAAAATAAATAAAAATAACTTTTTTATTTTAAGACGATGGCAATAGATGAAATATGGAAAAATAATAAAAACCTGTATTTTAAAAGAAAACAAATGAGGAGATACAAACGAAGCTCAATGAAGTTTATGGGGATTCAGCGCCAAGCATTTATGCTGCCGATCGTCCAAATCATCCAAATGAAGTTATCACTTTAGAAATGATTTACACAAAAGACTATGTAGTTTATTACAACTGAAATATATGTACATATCATTAGAGATTGAAATCCCTATTATTTATTTATTATGTATAGAAAAAATTGGTAATAGGAAAAAAAACCTTAGATGAAAAATTGGATAAATTTGAAACTACTTAAGGCTATTAGACCGATTTAAAAGCGAAATTAGTATTAAAAGAATCAGTCATGAGTCTTGATATAAGCGTAAAAATTTGTTTTGATCAATATATGTACTTGTATTTACTTTTAGCAATAGATAGATTCATTCAGAATCTTAAATAAATTTAATGTTTGCGTTTCTTCTCCTATAATATACTCGTATATATATCTATATATGAAATATATACGAGTATGTACAAAGCCGTGTTAGTTACACCATTTATAACTCAAGAAAGGTTGGACCGATTTTTATGATCTTTGATTTGTCACCCCAAATATCAGAATAACTATTAAAACATCTGAAAAATTCCAGGAAAAGGAAGAAATTGTTGGATCAAATTTTGCATATATATTTTCAAATCAATCAAGTAGTCTTTGTCAAACATCTCAGATAATTACATATGTCAATATTATTTAAAAAACTCTATTTGAATTATAAGCCACAACAACATAAATATTCTTTCTATCATTCCCGTATAAAGCTGATTTTTTTATTATGAAAGGTAAAAGGATGTAAATTGTTTTGTCCATTTTTTTTGGCTATAGTATTGTATGTTAACTTCGAGGCTATATGTAGACCAATGTATATATTTTAAATAGTTTTACAATGAATCGCTATTGATGTCAATTAAGTGGGTAGGAAATTGGTAGAAAACAAACCTTCCACTTCTTAGAAAGTATATGTCTTTCGTTTTACATGCTTTCAATTCGATTTTCCAATTTCTGAAGAAGATTAATAAATTATTAAAAGTAATTTTTAATATTAGGTACTCCTCATAAAAGCTAAATTAGCACCTGAGCAGTTAATTATAGTATCATAAGCAAAGATTGAGGTCACCTAATGCTCAGAAGTTCGAATATATATCGTGAATATACATAGATATTACAAAGAACGCGGCTTAGAGATATGATTTATAATATGTACGATGTTGTAATATATAATTGCTTGAAAATATAATGTATCGTGGATTAAAAAGACTATATGGCATTTCATATGTCAAATTCATTTCAAACAACTGAGTTTAAAAAAATCTATCGACAAGATAGATTCCTCATTTTCTAATTAGAGACCGTGAGACGTGACTTCTTGATTATTTCAATGCAATGTTTTTAAAAAGAAGTTTCAAAGTAATCTAAGGCACTAAAACTTACGTTTGATTGATGTTTGATCCTCGTAAATATAATAATCATTTTTTGAGATTGATATTATAAGACATAAGAATCAAACGTTGACTGGGGATTGTTTTATAATAATATTCTAAAGTGTACTAAGTCGAATATTGTGACAGTTACGCCCATGGCGAAAATCAGATGGGTGAAGCCTCTTCAGACGTCATCGACAATTATGGTTAATCAGCTCAAAAGCAAGTGGATTTTTGTGAGATATCAATCGATCGTTGTATCGATTGATTTCATCCCAAACTGATCCATAGTCAATGATCGACGAAGACCTGAAAAGACAGCTTACTCAAGTTATACGCAGAAAGACTTTGGCAAACTGTGCAGGATTCCAGCACCGGTATACGAATTAAAATCCTACGTGCACAGTTATCCATTTTCCATCAAAAACCTCAAAACACCTATGTTTGTCCACGTACATATCGGACATACTCAACTCACACGTAGTATGTGCCCTGGTAGCTAGTATTCTTGTAATTTTAGGTGTATTGCTACATACTATATTTTATAAATAAACAAATAAATATTTCAATTGCATTTCCATAAACATCAAATGAATCTCACTTTATTATAAAACAATAGATTTAGTTCCCTGGAAAAGTTTATGATTTAAATTTCATCCCTGGTACAAACTGATAATGTACATACACATCTATATCCACTTATCTACATAAGCATATAAAAGAACGTTAGAATTTAATGCAAAAAAATAATAAAAAAGAAAACAAAATGAATTCGACACTCACAGAGTTGTATGTGATGATGATGACCAAAAGCTTTCTTTCACCTGACAAATCCAGAAGTAATGAGACACCAGTAATCGTCACATTAGTTTAGTAGAACGATCGGATGAGAAACAAAATACGCGTAAATGAAATAAAAAGAAAAAAAACAATTCAATAATTTATGAAACTTTGTGTATTTAGTTTTTTTAAATATGTGAACTAAAACTAATAAAATAGAAAATATTGTATACAAAATTATTTATTATAATAATTCAACAATAAATTTAAAGAAAAAAGAATGTGTGCAAAAATAAAATAAATAACAAAAGGAGGAAGACAACTAAGAAGAGGAAGCAATAGTTAAAGCAAAGCTTGTGTGTGATTAAGAAGAAAGCATAGAAGAATGAAATATATAGTTATAATCATTATCATCACAATCATCATGATGATAAGCATAACCACCCTCTCCACTCAGAGCAATAACAAAAACTGAGTGAAAATAACAAATTTTAATGATTTCAGTCCTCACCTTAAACCGCAACCACTAAGTTCTCTCTTTTTGTCTTTTGACAATAACAAACTAAGCTCCAAACACAAATTCTCTGACACGCTTTTTATCCAAAAACAAATAGCAAATAAAGAGATGAATGAAAAAAACCACAAGTACATGTGAAGTGAATATGACAAACTATAATGATGATCATCATCAGAATGATAACGATGATAAGCCCAACAAAATATGTATTGTGCAGATCCATGCTTAGATCATTTCGGATAGATCAGTTGAGTTTTAGCTTTACATCGAGCTGCTTGTTTTAGTTTCAGCTTCATCATCATCATCATCATCGAACTGCCACACAAAAACAGTGACAACATCAGCAGCAGTAGCAGCAGCATCCATTTAAACGAGATAAGACAAATGAATGTGCAGAGTGCGAGCGCGCGAAATGAAATGATCAAATAAAATAAAATCAAATCAGATCACAGATCACAAAACGCAAATCGTTTTTTCACCTCTACAAATATAAATCACATAGTACAAATACAAAATATGTATACATATAAAGCAAAAGCAAAATCCATGAGATACATTACAAATACTAATGCAACCAAGCAAAACAAGTAAACAACAAGTATTCGAGCAAACGAAGAAACAAACGAAACGACAAAAACGAATCGAAGGTACCGCTAAATTTCAAGCGCCGACCGAGTGCCGTGTGTGTGGCTGTGTGCGTTCACCACTATCGCGACTTGTATATAATTCTCCAAAAGCATTTGAAACGTCAGTCAGTCACATTCATAGTAGTTTTACGTTTATGTTTTTTTGATCGACAGTCAAACTTCTTGCGACATTCGGCGTGCGCGCTTTGCTCTTGCTGGACGAAATTTCTTAAATCGAAAATCCAAATATCGAAATGGTTAATGCAAAAAAATTAAAATAAAATATAAATATTCGAAATAACAATAATTTATAAAAATATAAAGAAAAAAAAACTCAAAATTAAAAAATTAAAAAGTTTTGTGCTTGTAAAAGTTTTGAGATTTCTAATAAAAAATTAAAAACGAGAATTGATTTGATTTGTGCAAAAGGAACATTTCCGGTTTCCTTGTTTCCTGATCCTGTTCCAGTGCAACTCTGCATTTCCGGTTTGTTGGCATTTAAAACTGAAAAGTGCGTTTTATTTCTTTAATTTAATATTTGCATTAAATATTTTAATTTATTTAATTAAAAAGTGAATGATGAATGCATTAATTTTTATTAAACTAACTAACTAACTACAATAATAGTGCGTGTTTCATAAAATTTTATATTTAGTTAAATTTATTAAGGCAATTAAATGCTTCCACTTCAAGTATTTTTTAATTACATTTATTTTTTTTTCTTAATTTTTACTTACTTAATTTAGTATAATTTTTACAATTGTGTGAATAAAAATCATAAAAAAATAATCATAAAAAATAAAAGAACATTTTTTGGATGATAATCGTCTTCAGTGTACGCGTGTTTCAAACGAACTTTGTTACAAGTGTCAATATTTGTTGATATTGTACAATATTATCATTAAGTATTTATAAATTAATAATGTTTATCAATTCTTCTATGCTAAAGCGATAATATTTTTATACATGTATATTTAATATTTATGACATTAAATTCTTATAAACAAAAGAAAAAGTTTAAACTTTCTTTGTTTATCGAAAATCTTGTAATCTTTGTGGATAAGAGCAATGAAATTTAAAAAAAAATTTATAAAATAAAAATATTTAAAACGAAAATCAAATCAAAAATATACTTCCTTAGCTTTATCTTTTCATTGTGACTAAAGAAATTTCTCTATGTTTTCCCAAAGTTTCGATTGCATAAATTGAAAGTCATTTATTTATAAATTTTTATTCATTTTTTTTTTTTTTTTTATTCCTCTTCAGACATAATCTATTTTTCATAGTCTGATTTGGGATTTCTACAATATTTCCCTTTTATCAATGAACTTATCTGATTGAATAAGCAATTTGACCAAATTATTATTATTATTTTGACAGACTTTAGAATTTATCAAATTTAAGAATCTTAAAATCGAAATCAATTAACAAATTGTTTTGAGTGAAAACATTTCTGTGTTTTCATAAAAATCTTATGGTGCCTTCATAAAAGATAAGATTTTTCATAAATCCTTATCACTTGTTTTATCTTACTGCTTTTTATGTTGTGTTAGGTACTAGAATGATTGATTATATTATCTTTAAGTCATTAATAGTATTTTATTTGCAATTTACAATGTCTCCTAAAATATATTAAGCATATAAATATTATATGTTGTGGGATATTATTTGGTAGTAAAGGCATTAAAATTCTGAATTCAATGTATAGTTCATGGAACCCAAATGACAGTTCTAAGTAGAAACATTTCCATTCAAATATAATAAATATTTGTTTTTTAAATAAGGGGTGTCACCGAGATCTGAGTGTAACGCAGCGAAGCATTTTGTTTTGACTGTACTCTTCCTAAACGGCTTGACAGATTTTGATAAATTTTTGTATATGTGTTTAAGTGGGTATGTGGATGGCTTAGATTCACATATAGTTCCAATAAGTAGTGCTTTTGTCAAGAAATTGGTGGTTCAAATTTAACATATAAAGCTTAGAAACATATTTTAATATCTGATACACTTTGAGTATCAAGAAAGAACATAGTTTCAGTATCAAAAAATTAAAGTGATTTTAGATAAATTTGTGTAGTAACTTTTAGTGGTTTTTTGAAAATCCCAGATGTCGGGAACAGAGGCATATATCGGGACCAAAACTATCAAGCCGGGAACCAACTTTACACAATCGCAAATTCTCAATGCAATCAGATGAACGGTATAGCAACGCACAACATACAAACAATTTAAAACACTAAATTTGTATATATAAGATTTTAATTAATTTTAATAAATAAATAATAGTATTTTAAAATCAATTTTTTTTTTTTAATATTTGAATTTTGACAACGGCAAACAACCGTTCGTTGGTGGGGTAACCCACTAGAATCTAGCAAGTCAATGGCAGATCATTGGGTCAACTTTTAAATTTATATAGGAACTGTAGGTATCGATGAACAAAAGTATTCTTGAGATATCAGTGAACCTGCAAAGGAATTGTTTTTCATATGCCCCTTTCCCTATGTACGTTGTAGTCATTGACCTATTTAATTATCTCAATTTATTGGAGGCAAATGCAAAACAAATGTTTCACTTGAGCTCAATTATCTCTTAATACACAGTTTAACACTAAATAGTAACAATATTTCATCACCTACTTAGTTTTTGCTAATAAATTATTAGGTTTATAAATTAATTACTTATGTGCATACTTAATATTTAACAAACAATATTAGAATCTATTAAATAAATATGCACTTTTTCCAAGTACAATTCTTAATGAATGTACGAGTAAATTGTACAAACACAAAAAAATATACAATACTTATAATTGTAAGCGATATAAAAAAACTTACTAAATGCTAATAATCACTGTCAGTTAAAAAAGTATTGACTATTAAAGAAATGATAAACTGGATAGATCTTAGTATAGAAATTTATATTTTTGACTCTTTTGATTTATATTTTGAAGGTTAAAATCTTCCTTTAAAAACAAAAATTACCCTTGACCCCTTTTAAAGTTTAATATTTGTTTATGATTTGATCTCAGATTTGCGCGTGTTCTTAAAAATTTACTCTCATAATATTTATAGTAGTTAATTTATATACATACACGTATGTAAGGGCTTCCATATACACTTTACAATCCACCTTTCCAGATGTACTTACTAAGTAAAATGGTTGTATGTATACTTTCTCAAGTGTCTAAATATGTCAATTGAAAATGTTCGCAAATCGACAATATAACACAACAATATAACTTAAAGACTCATAAGTGCCATTATAGGTTGTAAGTAGTATTTCTGTAGATTGAACTTGTCTCGTGACATTATAATTTCATTTATCTTTATTTTAAAGATAATCAAATTGCCTCTGGGTCGCTCAACTCGAACGCAACATAATTGACGCCAATATACTTAGCACAATACAATCTTTATACTACTTATTCATAGAACTACATACTACTAAAACGTAGGTAATGTTAGAATGCTAGTACTTATGTTATGGAAAATTATAAGAAAATCAAATATCTGAAGGGTAACCACAGAGACATTGAAAAAATAAGACAAAAGAAATGAAATAAAATGAGCATTCATAAATTGGTCATTCAAATAAAATGCTAAAACATTGACAAAATACGCGTTCGTTTCCCTCAGAATGGCAAGGTTAAGTACCAATGAAACAAAATAGAAGATCATATTCGGTTCTAACGAAATTTACATACCTTTATCAAATTACAAAAATAAAGATTTTGATATCTAACATACATAACTTATTAATAGTAAAAATCGAAATTTTGTATCTTGTAAAGTCTGATGGTATGTGATTCTAACAAATCTGTTCTCTAATATGACTCTACATGGGGCCTTTTTAATACATAGCAGTGAAAGCTTCGTTTCCAACGGTGAGCTGTACAATATATCGGTATCTTCAGCGAATAAGGGCGCCTGGATGTAATTGGTAACGTTTCTATCACAATTACATCACTGTTTAATTCTTCCTTAGTTGAATTTTCACGAGAAGCGGCCTTAAGATTTTTTTTCTAGCAATGATGGGATTTCCCCAGGATGATTCTTAAGAATTGATAACTCGATATGCGGATTTCTAATTGGTACTTATCCTTTTAGCCCAATTCGAATGGGTTTCCCCGGTAGATGATGACCATAATTCCCGTCGTTTGATCCTTGATCATATATGGTTTTAATAATCATTTCTAACGATTTATTTTTGAAATTTTAAGTGCTCTAATTTTTCGGCTCAGTAGATGTGCTGGTGATCCAGAGAGCGATGCCACCGATTAGCTAGTAGTTAGGTCCCACCAAGCCGATAAGATCAGTCAGGTCGAAATCAAAAGCATCTAAAGCCATTCGTACGGCTGAAAGCGGATGTCTACTTGTATCATGCGTTTCGCTAAATAGTATTGTATAAACGATTAATAATGAAAAACATTGAGCTCTTTAGAAGGCAACGAGAAACCACTGAATTACACTTCCAGAATATTATTAACAATGACAGTAATGTAAAATAATAATTATAATTGAATGTTGTATTATCACCAATATTCGCAATCAGATTGCTTAAAAAGCAAAAGGATGAAATTAAATATTAATTAAATTAAATCTTAATAATATTCAACTCAAATGTCAAATCCATTCTACTCTACTGCTGCGAAACCTGGAATCTACCATCTTCGGATATTCAAGCCTTACAGGCCTTTACAAACCGTTGCCTCCACACAATCCTTCGCATCTTCTGGCCTGATGCCATATCAAACACCAATCTGTGGGTCAGAACCAACCAAACACATGGCGATTGACAGAAACGACTGGAGGAAATTTGTTGTGGCCCTTTGCTCCTCCGTGGAACCATAGGACATTATATATATATATAAGACGAGGTTGTTTTTGGTTCTTTTATGGGGGCTTCTTCATTTAGAATATAATAGAATATTGACTTACAGGTATGCAGTACAGTCGGATTTAAATTTAAAACAAGTCTTCTTTTACGCTATTAATTTCCATATAGACCTATGGTTCTATGCGTTACAAACATCATGTTAGAGTGATAATACCATATACTATCGTTGAAATAATATATCACAATCAAACCGACTTTCATTTTAATTAGTGATAGTGTGTTGCAACAATAACAAATTCAATCGTAGTTGACTAAATGAATACAAAAAAAAAAAGTGCAAAAAAAAAAAGAAATGTACAAAAATAGGAAAAATGCTTTTAATTGCGGCGACTATGATTAGTCTTAATTTATGCAGGATGTTGTAGTAACTACTAGTGTTAGAATTAATTTTCATCAGTTTTTGTTTTGTTTTTTTTTTTTAAATTTATTATTAATTTTTGGGTTTTACAATTTGATTTTTCAATTTACATTCTTATTTTAGTAAGAGATGATGATTTTTCTTTTTCCCTATAAAACCTTGCACTTTGAATTGGGTCAAAGCGTAGTTAAATTATATTTTAGTTAAACAAAAATTCTACTTTTGTTGTTCTAAACACACACACATATATATATGTATATATTATATATTCATGTATATATATATTTATAAATATGTATTTTTATTCATAATCATTGTTAAATAGAATTCCTGCTGATACACAACCTCTAATGTTAGATTTCAATAGCATATAGAAACACAGCAGGATTTCCTCGTTTATATTATTGTCATATATGAATGAACATAAATTTATGTATATATGTAATTTATAAAATTTACTTGATTTTCTGTCTGCAAAATAAATAAAATATGTACAACAAAACTTTCCATTTTAAGAAACAAATTTTTACTATACACATATGCAATCATTTTTGATCGAACTGATCGTTGGTTGAGTATCTTAGAAAAATTGGCATAGCAAATATGTTAAATTAATTAACATCTAATAAAATATGCCATTAAATCACTTTGAATGCATACATGTTGCAGTATTTGCTAATTTACTATTTTTACATATATGCAAATTTAAGAATATACAGAGTTTTATTTATATTGGGTTGGCTCATAAGTAAAGTCAATCTTTTAAGATAAATTTCTTTGGACACATTTTATAGCTTATACCTTTAAAAAGAGATAAACAAATTTTAAAAAAATCGGTCGGGTAGGTTGCTAACAATTGGTGTTTGAAGATGGAGAATTTTAAGGAGCATATTTCCTGTATTTTTGTTTAAATTATAAAAAAAGAAAAAAGCAACTGAGGCAACGATAAAGTTATGTATAGTGACAAAGATGGTTCACCCGATTCACTAACGGAGATTTATGCTCATAGGACTTAAAAAATGTTGATTATGAAATCAAATCATTGGTCCAAACAAATAGGCATTCAACGGTCTGACCTTGCCACTGATCTAGACGTGCTTAATTGAATCATTGAATATCGTTTGAAATCACTTGGCATTATAAAGAATCTTCATATTTGTGCACCACAGAACACAAAAGTTTGCTATCAACTCACCAAAGAAATCGACCCATTCTTGAAACATATGTATAATAACGGACAATGATAGTGGATCATCTACAACAGGGTTGTCCAACCTTTTTGGTTACCTGGGCCACATAGGAAGAATACCTGTTAGTTGGACCGCAGACGAAAAAAGATCGCCACTTTGAGCGTGTCTGGGCCACATCCAAGATACACTTGGTCCGCATGCGGGCCGCGGATCGCGGGCTTAACAACACTGATCTACAATAAAGTCAGCCGAAAAAGATGTTGGATAAGGCGAGATGAAACACAGGAGGGGAAAGCAAAGGCGGGCATCCATCTAAAGAAATATGGTATCAATTTAATTGAAAGGGATATGCCATCTATAAAAATCTTCCCAGAAACAAAACTATTACATAATATTATGAGCAGCTACCCAAATTAAGTAATATAATCGTAAAGGAGTTGTGTTTCATCATGACAATGCCAGACCACATACAAGTTGGGCCACCCGGAAGAATTATTAGACCTGAGATTGGGATATGATTCATCATAAAGTTCAAACATTTATTTCTTGCCTTGCAAAACTCCTTGAATGGTAGAACATCTATGACCTCAGGAAACAGTGTTTGTTGGGAAACTTTTTAATGGAATGAAGTTACCCAAAAGATGGCAGATGGTCGTCAATTATTACAACCAATATATCATTGATTAATACTTATCACATATATTGAATAAACTCTCTTGAAATTCACCTATAAAAAGCGACATTACTTATTTGCCAACCCAATACAAATAATTATGTTAAAGTATTTAGATTCTGTCAGAACAGAATGACAAATGGTAAATCGAGTACTTAGTTTTCATCAAGTACCAAACAAACTTACAATGCAAATTTAATTTTATCGGTTATCAGATAGAACTAGAATGACAGTTAACACAATCAACAAGGTTAGGATATTTTTTTTATTTCCGCTTGTTACAGTTGTTGGTAGCAGCTTTCAAACCACTTTTACTCGCAACTAAGAAAATAACAAAACAAAAAATCAAATATTTGTTTAACCTATTTACGTGCATAATTAAATCCCTTTATATAATAATTTCGCATTTGCATAAATATTTGCAGCAAACAAAGAAATTCAATAAAAAAGGTTTCTTTTACTCTTATTTCTCACAACATTTACACAATATTTTTAGAAACTCAAACTAATCTCTCCATACTACCATTGCAATCTATAATATTATACTTCAATGTCATCTACTATTGTATTTAAGTATGTACAATTTTTTTAGTACAATTTTGATTTGTATCTCGTTCATGTACCGCATTATTGTATTGTACATATGTACGTACATACCTTCGTATATTATATTGTATTGTACTTCAATCATAAGTAATTTAATTGACAAAGAATTGTGTTCTTCTACTTAAGTTGAGTGTGTTTGATGCTTCTTAATTTTATACAGACAGACAAACAGACAGTAATTCTTTCTTTTTTTTCTTTACTGCTTTTTAATCTCATTTGCAAAATGATTTTGCAAGTGACGCATTTGTACATTGAATTTTTCCATTTTCTTGTTATCAAGAACCAGTTTTCTAATTGCAAATCAACTTGCATTAGATGCATGCTTATCTTACTAATTAAGTTTGTCAATAGAACTACAAAGAAGAAGAATAACTAAGGCATAAAGAATAAATATCTTATTGATTTTAGTTCTTAACAACAATTATTTTGTTGAATTATTATTTAGCACATTTACTTATTTGAAACTCGGTTTCATTTATTAAAACAAATCTAAAGTAATTCTATACTATCTAAGTATATACATATTATAGTCTGGATTACATCAGAACATGATAAAATTTATGTTTTATTTCAGTAATTTCTGTAGTCCAGAAATCTCAGATGCAATTTTGTGACTCCTCTTAATTTTAATTTTAATAACTTTCCATTCAGTGGAATGAATTCTTTTGAAGAATCTTGCTACACATGTGGTGAGGTATCACTGGCTTAGAACAGAAAGAGCGAAAGTGTAGAGAATCGATGGGCCAAGTAGTAAACAGAATGTAAAGTACTCGAGAATTGAGATGGAAGAATATGTATGTCTAAAATTTGTCATTTATCATGCATTTTATTCTTAGAACCAGGGTTTAAAAATTATGTAGATTTTTCATTTCATTTGCTACGTTTATGCTATGCTGTTGAAAAAGCACAGCACAGCTAAGCTAAAATATTAAAATGTCTGAAAAAAATTTATTAGAAAGGTTTAAAATTTAAAAAGAGGGGATTGTAACAGAAATGTTACACTATCTTAAATTGTTCCTCTAAGTTGTATGGAATGCATTAAAACAATAAATACTCAAATTCATAAACTAACCTACTGCAATTATAACACAGAAATTCACTTTTCGAATTATTTGTTTTTTTTTCGAATTTCGTAAAATTAATAAATATAATCGTCACACACGAAGTAACGTCACAAATTGGAATGAATGAATTTCACACAAATGACGTCAACTAGTTCCCAAGAACTGCATTAAATCCATAGAGAGATCTGTTAGTGATATGTTACATTCATTTAAAATGGAAAAAAATGTGCATATTGGAATATGCTATGAATTATTTGGTTGGTTACAGTAATGTCACACTCTGATATAAAGGGTTAAAACAAAAAGAGACTTTCGCAGCACAGCGGCAGAACATTTTTCGGTGCTGTTGCTAATATGCTGCAAGTTTTTCGAACTCTGCTTAGAATGCCACTTCTGATATCTTCTAGTTTCCGAGCAAATGCTATTCTGCTGGATACTTCTTAGTGATTACCGAGAAATTGTAAAGGCACAGTGGGCCAAGTAGCAAACATGAAATACATTTCCTAAGCAAAGAATTTTCTTGGAAATTAAAATAGAAGAATGTGGATGCCAAAAATACCGAAAGTGGAGACACGATGAGATAAGTAGCAAACATGAAATACACTCTTTCAGCAAAGTACCCAGAAATTGAGATGGAAGAATATGGATGAAAAAGATGATGATGAAAAGACTCATCTTTTGGCTATATTTTACTCTTAGAATGCCACTTCTGATCTCTTCTAAATATCGAGCTAAAGTCGTTTAGCTAAACTCTTCTAAATGCTTACTTCGCCCTATTCTACTTTACTTTTCTTATAGAACAAAAAATCATACCGTAGACTGAATTCAAAACAAGCGACGCCCCTGAACTTGCAGAACCCAATAGAGCCCAATAGAGAATAGATAATTACGATAAATCAGAATTTTATTTTTTTTCTAAATTTTTAAAATTTCTGTTATTATAAAAACAACTTAAACTAAACTAGCAATAATTACAATACAACTTATATTAGTAAGTGGGAAAGAACAATAAAATAATAAATAGGATCTAATAGAGAGGATGCGATCTTCATAACCGTCTCGCCACTCTGACTCCTCAATTTTTCCACCCCTCTATATACATCTTGGTCTGATGATTAATCACATTGCCAATTTTCAGGATTACTAGATCGTTCTCAAGATCCGCAATTCGCATGAACCACGAAAGTCAAGAATCAGTATGTTTAATACAACATTAAATAAAAAAAAAATATATATTCCAATAATAATTTGATACTGCCTACTTTTGGGCGAGTATGTGGTATGTGTAAATAACTTGCTAAATACATATGTACATGATATACTCATTATATTGCACAATATATAGAATGACGTCCTTTAATTAATAAACTAATTTCATTTCATTTATATTATTATCATTAATATAAGCAATAAAATATTATATATCATGAAACTGAAACTATTATCTAAAAAGAAAAGAAAAAACAATACAATACTTAATTCTGAGCCAAACAACAAAGTAAACTGATAAGAAGGAATTTATATACTAAAGTGAACCTCATATATCTTGGGATAGGCAAGGCAATGCCTGTCACCATGCCAGTCAAGTCAGCCAGTCTGTCACTTAGAGTATGTACTTTCAAACTTTCCATTATTGAACTAAGAAAAACAGAAACTCATTCTTTAAATATTGATTGATAAGGATTTATGATGTTTGTTATGATTGCTGGCATTATGGAAAAAAAATCGTTTGACTCTCATAAAATATTCATAAATGTTTAAAGTGCAAACAAATTAAAATGTTTTTCTATAAAAACAAATAAGTAATTGGTGAAAGATTCTAAAAATGTCTCGATTAAGAAACAAGTATGTAAAGACTTTGTAACTTTGTTGCTTAAGATGTATTTTGATTTTATAACTTAATATGGATTATTATTGTGCATACTATATATTTGTTTGATCTATTTATCAAATATTGTATAATGAAACACGTGCTTGACTAATTTATTCTCACCATATCAATAAAAAAATAGAAATTATCCATACAATATACAAATAATTGAAAAAGTTGGTTTATGGTATATGGCAGTCATATATTGTATTGTATTTAAGTGAAATGTTTTTTAGAATAAATGGTGTTTGTTTACATTTGATTAAATGTAGATCGTAGTACGTAGCTATGGTTATTAGCGTCCCGATCTTGACCATCATGATAAATGCAATATAATTTTAGCTCAGCTTCTAGATTGCATTTTTATCGAATTATCTCATCAGAATACAATTTTTATGATATCTTTGATTTCAAGTAATTAGAGTGATATATTATTATTTATTATTTTCCCCTGTTACGTTTACATATGTCATACACTTACTTTTGTATAATTATATAATTAATTTTTTTTTATTATTATTATTATTATTATTATTATTATTATTATTATTATTATTATTATTATTATTATTTATTCATTTTAGAGAAAGATATATTTAAATATTTAGTCAAAGGCAAATGAGTTATTTATATCATCACCACAGAATAGAATCAACATGACTTAAAACTTCTATTATCACGAGCAATTTATATGAGAATCGTAAAATATATTTATTAACATATATACATACATACATATATACATACTCGTATTTGTATCTTAGTTTGGGATAATATTATCCAATACCTTCTATTTAAGTGTTTCCTGGGGCAGTTTGGCAAATTTACTTTTGAGACCAAGTAATAATGGCATCACTACTACACTACACCGACATAACTCTCAAATTCCTTACATCTACTCCTTACCACGACAAGATGACAATGCAGCAAGGAAGAAAATCGAAGTACATATTTAAGAAATAAAATACTTAATTAGTTCCAATCAACTATTGGTCTAATTTTGGTTTGGTCATTAAATGGACAAAAGTTAACCAAATATTCTGTTGGGGATTGTCGGCATAAACTTTATCTTTCAATGTGCCCCACAGAAAAAAGTCCATCGGCATCAAATCGCAGCTTCGAGCAGGCAAATGGGCTTTGCCAACATTTAATCAATTCCAAATTTTGTACACAATTTTTGTGGCCATCCACATTCAAACTAAGTTTTCAATATTTTAAAACATTATTTATTTACAGAAATTTAATATAATTTTAATACTATTACAAACATTAGTGTCCTAATCGTAATATCATACAATGTCCCTATTCGAGCTTTCTAGTATCTATTTATTCCATTAAATATTAATCTTTTTTGGATATTATTCCTTTTGATATGACAATAATTTTGAGTTTTGATTAAAGCTTATTTGTAATGCACAGGCCTAAAGAAAAACGTTACTTATATTTTAACTTTTTTAAACTAAATAAAAATACAGGAAAATAGATAGAGTAGAAAGACTTAGAACTAAGAAATTATTTACATACTCGTATGTTTATATTTTAACTGCCACACCACCAGTGCTTGCTTTGAAAATTTTGTTTACTTAACTTAATATCCTTCTTTGATAGACTTTTATCGAACCTATGGTTGTCATTAGTTGGAGAAACATAATTTAAAGTTTTAGTATTGGCTCTTCTAAAATATTATAAGGATTCCCTGTTCATCTTGTATTAGTTGATTTTTGTCCAGGTATACAAAGGCTTCGGACGGAACCAAACCGCTTGCGAGTGTTGTTGCAATATAACCTTCATTTACGTAGTATGGCGCCCTGATTATACTACTTCCTTCACATTCTAAGCTTCTTTGAATGTGTCTCCTGATTAATTATACTCTTCACTGGAGTGAATAGTATTATAAGTTTGTCATGAACTTTGTAACACACAGAAGGAGATATCGCAGACTACATAAAGTATATATATTTGTGATCAGCTCGAAGAGACGAGTTGATTTAGCCATGTTCGTCTGTTCTTTGGTCCGTCTGTTCGCACTCCTAGTCTTTCAGTTTTTGAACTAGAGACCTGAAATTTGGAACCTCTCATACAAACACCCCTTTTTAAATCAATGTTCTTATTAAAAAAAGTTTTTTGTTTTTGACGTATCGAACGGAAATTTGGACACTATAAGTTTTTGGTCCATATCCACCAATCATATAAATTTCATGATCCTAGGGTTACCAGGAGGAGTACCTCCCATACAAACCCCCTTTTAAATTAAAGTTCTTATTAGGAAAAGTTTTTTTTTTTAATTATTGAATTGAAATTTGGACACAATAAGTCTCTCACCCATATCCACAAACCATGAACATTTCAAGACCCTCGGACTACTAGGAGGGGTACCCCCCATGGAAATCGGGATCCAAATGAAAGTTCTTATTAGAAACAAATTTTTGTTTTTTGTACTATCGACTTAAAATTTGGATACTTAAGAGTCTGACCCATAGCCTCGGACCACTATCTGGGGCGTGAAGAGTATTACAACTTCGGCATAGCCAAAGTTATTCTTTTTTTATATTTTTTTATTATAAAATTACCAATTCTAAAAATGTTGACATCGTTATATATTTTTTTATTTGAGAAGTATTTAAGGAAATCGCTTTATGGAGTTCTGTAAACCGAAGTAGATGCTCTTAGAATAATAAAGAAATATATACACATAAGTACATGTGGATGAGCACAACATAAAGAAAAACAAACTTAGATGGTAGATTTGCAAATTATTGAATCAATGTCACCTCATTAAGCGCTAAATACCCGTTTATTTCTTGTTATTATTGTTGACAATCCTAACAAATATTTGCCATACTTGCCATAAAAGACAACAATAATAACAGCAACAACAGCAACAACAACAACAATAAAGTGCCATAACAATTATGACACGCTGAGATAATAATGTTTTTGATGACGATGATGATGATGATTATGATGATGATGCCATAAAAATATAAAAAAATCCGTAAACGAACGATAATAACATACTCATAGTATACTAGAACTACAAAGATTAAATTCTAACCCACCCATACCATACTATAGTTTATTAGTACACTATTGTATCTAATGCAATTACATACTACTACTATGTATTATTAAAAGTTATTATTTAATCTCATTACAGAGAGCGTACGACAGAATCAACGAAATATGATGTCTAGAATATCTGCAATGATGATCATTATGCGAAAAGAACGCTAGCCACACGCTGGAAATCTCTTTGGAAATAAACGAAATAAAATAGTACAACGCCGTTGTCTCCATTGCCGCCATATTATTGGCCGATCTGCTTGCCTATATGGACAGATAGAAAGAAAAAAAACCGAAAGGCCGGGAGTTATCTGACATAAAGACAGACACACTTACAAGCAGATAGATAGAGAGATAGATAGTCAGGCATACAGACAAACACTATCAGTGAAAGATTATCAGTATAGAAAGAACACTGTCGAAACCTGTCTGTGTACGTTGAAAAGGAAAGAAACGTGGCGAAAGTAGTATACAGTACGTCGTTGTCGTCGTCGTCGATAGTGGCAGTGACAGTGGCAGAGACGACAACGTAGGACAAATCTACAATGCCAGAGAATCTGGAAAATAGCAAATATAGTTGCAAAAACAGTTTGGAAGCGAAACTGAACGGTTGACAGTGCAGAGATTGACGGAACTGCAATCAGTGCAGGTACGTAAGCAGTCAAACAATCGTCGTAGCGACCGACCCAACAATCAAACGATCCGACAGACAGGCATCAGGTTGAGAAGGTCACACATCCGAATATATACACACTACTATAGAGGGTTGCACTGTGCACACCGAAAGAACAAATTAACATTAATTAGCGCCTTATTCCGAAAATTAATTACCAGCCTCGAGGTCAATCCGGAACAAGGGATCGACAAAGAACATCATCTAAATACAATAAAAGTGCATACATACTACCCAATTGAGAAATAGGGAAATAGACAGGAAATCCAATCAATACCATCCAATACAATTTAAAAGTAAAGTAACGAAATACAAAAAGAAGCTGCCACCTCAAAACATTAATAAACACTATCATAATGCTGACTGTCGAAACAAGTAAATCGCCCATGTTGATTTGTAAACAAAAATCTCATCACATTATAACAAGTGCCAGCGCAGGCGCTCCACAACATCAGATAACACAATCACAATCACAATCAGAGAAACGTGCAACCGATATTTTACCATCATCATTACCACCAAAACCACGTAAGAATCTTCACGATCTGCTTCTAGAAGTTCTCGATGTAGTATTATCATGTGTGGTTGTGGCACCATGTGTAATTGCCTATTGGCGTGGCACATGGGAACTGATGGGTGTTTTGCTTTTTCCCAGCAATATACCATTGTCGGCATTAATGTCCTTTATTATCGGTGGCCTGGGACATTTTGTATTCACAATAACACAGAATTTCTTCAAGGATCATATACATCCAGATAAACGTCGGCTTACATACTATGCCATATCTCGTTGTTATACAGCGATCTTTGGCATTGTTTGTGTGAATATGTGGCGGGGTTCATGGATATTATGTGATTGGTTGACCAGCGTTGATTCATTTTCCATAATTTGCATAGTGACACTTGTCTCATTGTTATTTTTAATTGCAACGCGAACAGTTCGGAATCTTGGTGCAGCACCTTATACTGTTACCATGGATCACAAAACAGATTATTTTGAAGTTGGAACCATGTTTAAAATACCGGTAAGTGAATGTGATTTAAACTAAATTTATTAAATACTAATTATTAATATGGGCATAATGCACCGCGGCATCAGAGGTCTATATGATAAACTTAGATATATTTATCATTTCCTTTATCTCCTGTTGGTGCATAGGGCGTCTTCAGTTGCCATCATTCATCGAACTCGATTTTGGGTTAACTTTCTCAACTCGTTCTAGCATAAGCCCAGGGATAGCATTTCGGCATATATGGAAAAACTTAGATATTCAGGCTTTTAATTACTTTAACCATTCAATTAGGTTTATTATTTCATATCAGTCATTGGAGCTACCTCTAGAATGGAAAATATATCAACATCCAGAACACAAAATTAGCAATCCTTAGTGCCTGAGACACTAATTTCCTTTAAATGATACCTAAGGCCACAAAAGCTTTTAAGATATCTTGGTGGTTCAGCAACTTCTCCCTGGGTAGATGAAGATTTCTTATTACTTCCGTTACGTGGGCTTTAGTGAGACCCTAAGATCAGAGCAATATGTTTAGCTCCATATTTTAAATGTTAATAACTAAATCCACAAAAACCGTTTTGCTATGTTTTAACAATAAGTAAAATTAAATAAAATCGCAATGAATTTTAGAGACAGAGATATACTTCTGGTCTTACCTAAACTGAAGATTCAATACTTAAATGTTCTGGAGAGTTAATTTACGTAAAAGAGGCCAGAGGGAAGGATAAGATAGGTTAGACAGGCTGTTCGTCACAGGGGCATTTAACTCAGTGTCGACAGCATAAGATCCCACCGGCATCGCTCTAAGGATCCTTACATCCAGCAACTGCGATAAAGAGATTAGTTTTCAATATTTTAAGACTAGGAATTCTGTAATTAACTAAAAATATCAATCAAAATTATATAATAATCAAGAATGAACATGAATAGGTCCTTAACCCTTATGAAATTAGTTTTCCCAAAATGAAATAAAGTTAAGAGAAGTAAAAAGAACCCAAAGATAATACAATTTCAAATTACAATGACAAAAAAAAACTTCTCATACCATATTTTAGATTTTCTTTTAGAAGTTTCCAAAGCTTTTGAGCTAAGGAAATTGTTAGAGGCACAAACGAACCAAATGAAAAAAAATCATTTATCAGATTAGCGAAGGGCGAGAGCTATGGCCTATGTGTGCTGTTTCTGAGCTCTTTACTATACCAAAAGTTCTTATATTATATTAATTGTACCAAGATTTTTAATAATTTTTTTTTTCCAATTTTTAGGGCTTCAATCAACCGGGACTTTATGTGCTGGACACACTTTTCTCGGTTTTTGTTATAGGCACACTAGTCGTTATAGCTTGGCGTGGACTCTGGGGCATATTGGATCTTACACTATTTCCACGTGATAAGGCGAAATCAGCATGGGGATCATTGGTAAGTTGAATTGAATGTAAAATTCTTTAACTTTCTACTAAATACTTATTTTTTTGGTTATTCAAGGTCATTGGTTACCTAACAGTTTTTGTCACATTTATACTACAACCCTTGGTGCGTTATGTTTGTAAAAGAATTTCGGGTCTAATGAAGCTAATTATCTGCGATATATATTATTTTATGACATTTTTTGGTGCCGTAAACGCATGGCGTGGCATTTGGAATCTCCTTGACGTATATGTCTATCCAGGTAAATAATACTATCCAAATAAAACCGAACATGCATTTATAATAAGTCCATTTATGTGCATTACAGATGATAAAATAATGAGTTATTGGATAACTCATGTTATACCATTTCTTATACTTGCTGCACTCAAATGTTCGAATTCGATTCTCGTACGAGGTGTCTTCATTGATGCCGAAGGTCATGGTGCCGAATGTGTAGATGTGCCCATCAATTATGTACGTTTACATTTTCAACGTGAACGTGAAAAGAAAATCATTCCTCAACATCGTCATCATCATAATCTGCAACATTATCTCAAGAACGAACAACATACGCATTTAGTTATAAACTCCGATAAGGATAAAGAAGCACGTAGCAGCCTCATCGAGAAACAATCAATATCAACACTTAGAACAGATATTAAAATTCAGGGTGGCATGGATGCAACGCAAATCGTTTGATGAATGTAGTAGATACGAGTAGCATGCAGAGATCAATCGATCGACTATCAAAAAGAACAAACATAGAGGGATAGTGGGATTTGTGTTTCAAAGTCTGGACTCTGAAACATAAATGCTAAAAATAATTACTTAAACAATTGTATGGGGTATATGGGTTTCTATATGAAATTTCAAATAGAAAATAATGTGTAATTTCAAGTTAGAAACAAAATTTTTACAAGTATATTAAAAAAACAAAAAGTTGAAATGAAATGAATTGATGATGTACAAAACTATGATATCGGTTTCCGTGTAAATGTGATTAGACAAATTCTATTATATTATAGTTAAGATTAAACACTAACATTAAAAATTAAATCAATTTAAGTTATACAATAATTTAGTAATAATTTTTAATTTTTACTAACCAAAAAAACTAAAATTAATTAAATTAACTTTATACATTTAGCAAATAATTTGTCTCCCTCTTTCTTTCTTTCTTTCTTTCTTTCTTCTTTTTAAGATTTTAAATTGTATTTTTCATTTCTTTTATTTGTTAATTTATTCTACTTTAAAGTTTTAAACCGATTTCTATCTTCCTGGCAAAACAAATGAAACAAATAATTTTTTTTCAAAATTAAATTTTGGTGTTTTTGTATTACTGACTAATTCTCAAACATTGTATTTTGTTAATATTCTTTGATGCACTGTAAATGCAGCATATTCGTATAGAATAAATTTGTAAATAATAAAATATATTGTGTTATTTTATTTTTTTATATCTTTCACAATAGTGTGAATAGGTATTATCACTTTGGGCTGCATTTTGTGACAGAAACTATTAGATCTAAAAGTGAACACCACAATGCCAAGACAGACACGCGGTGGGTGAATGAATCAGACAGTAATGTTGCCCGCTATCAGCCGAAACGAACATTCGAGTTTTACAAGAATAGGGACTCTCCGCTATTTGGCTAAGGGTTCAAAGCATGCATGCTACCCATCAAGATCTGTCGTAGTTGCGGAGATGAAAAAGATTAAGAAAGCATCCAACACCTTTTATATGATTAATATGGTTTATTTCAGGAAAAAAAGATCGTTTTTCTTAGGAAGCCTTTCATCGAAAACCTGGATGATTTGACAAAATTGTCACTTATGTCTTTTTTGTTGATATTCTTTGAAAGCAACTAAGGATGCCCAGCCACCAAATTAACCGCTCTCTCTGTTATTTTAGGCATTAAAAAGGGCCGTAAGTCGTCTGGGTAAACTTGACTTCTGTAGCAAGGGGCCTGCATACACTATCCTATCTAAACGCTTAACGATATGTGTGACGAAGAATATACATTCTATCTAGTTTTTTGCACCCAATCATCTGTTGCTATGCATTCTAATCTCTCAGTATTTGAACTATCAAGTTAAAATTTAGTACAGACATGTGCTACAGTCTGGAGAAGATCTCATAACTAGAGTTCTTCTCTAACTAAAACAGAAAGTTCCTATAGAAAATACAGGAATAGTCGATGTTCATAGCGGCGGCTATAAGCAGTGATGGTATCTGCAACCGTAGCGATCTTGAGGTCGCAATGAATAACGTCGTTGCGAACATAGAAGGGGGCACCTATTAAAGTACATAGAAATTTGGACTGGATTCTCTGAATTATGTTGACTTTGGAGGCCGAATGCCATAGGTCTAGATTGGCCTTAGGATCGCCTTATAGAGCAGCAACTTATTGCGTAGTGATAGCTAGTTACCAGTACAGACGCTTGAGTTTTAGGTTAAACTAGATCTGCTTGTTGGAGATGTGCTTCCTCCAGTTAAGTGCTCTATCCAGAGAAAGTCCTAAATATTTTACACTAGATGCCAATATTCATATGATTTTAAATCTTTGAACAAATCTAATAATTTGCAAAACATATCCAAAAATTGGATCAGTTAAACAGCCATATAAATCTTTGAGCTTTGAGATAAAGATATTTTGTATGGAAAACATTTTCACTTCTAAAAATATCCAATCAAAACTTTAAAAATCGATTTGAAATGGCAATAAATGCAAAAATCGTAGATAAAAGGTATGTAAGTTTCGGTGAACCGAAGGTAAATTTTTATCTTGTTTACACTTAATTGTAATTCTTTTTAAAATATTCTGTCTGGGTCTATTTGTTTGTTGAGCGTTGAACTTGCCATTCCTTGCATCGTTGAGCGCATTTCAAAATTTATATCATTTGCTGTCTCTTAGACCATTTACCTTGATTACCAACCAACCTACCTCGTTGTCTAAACAAATTCTTTCATCATCATACTTATCAAAAAAAAAATACAATAAACTAGAGAAAAATTTCAGTTCCACCGAAGATTATATACCCCTCACACTAATGGAAACCTTCCAAAAAAAAATTTGCAAAAATAAAACTTATTATACTCGTACTTATAAACACTATAAGAAATATCTATTAAATTAAGGTTCCTAGTAATCCAATCTTTCTGATTTTAACAAATACAATAATTTCTTTATGATTTTGTAATAATTTTGTTCTGTTAATTACCATTTCAATATTTTAATACATTTTTGATTCAAAAGCACATTTCTTATGGGTTCTACCTCTTTCAATAATCAGGAAACTCCAGCTAAACATATGGCATATGGCGATAAGAAGTCTCTATTTACAATAACGATTTCATAACTTGAAAATCAAGAGGGTGACAGAAGTAAATGTAAGTAGAAAAATACATAAAACTCTCCTCTGATAATTTTTATGGATCTATTTACTTCATAGCATCTCCGATTCATTGCAAACATTAAGACAAAATAATATTACCTATAGACACTATGAATGAAAGGTATACGTATAATAAAATTGAAATCAAATAATAAATACATTAAAAACGGAAGTCTACAAATTTGATTGAAAATACTCGTAACACAAACGAAACTATGTAAGTATTTTGTATGTTTACTGTGAAATCGAAAGTTTGGCAACATTTCAGGCTCAAGAAAATTTGGTCCGTGACCTCCGCAATATAAAAAATTACGTTCTAATTCTAGCAGAAAACTATTTTTGAATGATTTTTGTTTTATATTCGTAGTTGCAATAATATAAACAGATTTTGATAATAGGAAATGTCACCCATCCGGAAATCATTGATTAACAAATGCAAATAGAATTGAAATTTCGATTTGGTAAAGAAACTACAAGTCTTAAAATGAAAATAAATTTATATTAAATAATATTCAGATGAAGGCATTTAAAAATCAACATTAAATTTGATCCATATTCCATACAAATTGAATAAAAAGTTAAAAATCTCATGATGATACCTAAGAGGTTTTGAATTTAATTTAAGAAAAATGTTTTTATATATGTTATGTTTGACTGACGACATTGTAAGACTTTTATACTGTGCATTATTAACTCCTAGCATCAAGGGCTTAAATAGAACAATATTAGATGAAATTAAATTGTTACATTGTCATATGAAATAAATGACTTCAAAGGTTGACTTTGACATTGATTCAATCTATGAAGAAGAACTTGATCCTCAATTTAAAAAAAAATGAATGATCACATTAAGAAAATTGTTTTCTTCTTAAACCAAATAATAAATAAAACAATAGAGATTGTTTTTCAGAAAATTCAAGAACGAGGAAGAAATTTCAGTGATTCTTCTATACACCCCTATCTCTGAGTCTCACAAATCCCTAAAGTATTTCAGATCTGATCACTGTGACTTGAGAAAAAGAAATGTAATAATATATTATATTATCATTGTTTTATCTTTCTTTAATTTTTTATACCGTAATAGACCTAAAATTTTAGAATATAAAAGAATGCAGGGTTAGGCGATTGAAGTGTTACCAACTTCACATCGTTATATCTGGCATCGCGATATTGCCAACTATGTCAAATTCATACCAATGACAGCTGTTTATATTGTGTACAAGCTGATACAAGCATTTGCGTCTAAGTTTTATAGAACAAAAGTTATTCGAAATGGAATTCAAACGTAATAGTGTGATTGCGTTATATTTGAGTAGAAAATCACAACCAGCTATTGTTCGTGAGCTCAGGCATCTCAAAGTGAATAAAATGTTTGTGTATCGCACCATAAATCGTTATACTGATACAGGCAGCATTGCCAAACGCCATAGTGGTGGACGAAAAAAAAAAAGCTACATCACCTGAAATGGTACGTAAAGTGAAGGCTCGACTTGAACGAAATAAGTAATGGTATGGGCAGTTGTGGCCGCCGATGGACGCTTTCCAATCGTTTTCATCGACCCTGGTGTCACAGTCAATGCGTCTTATTGTCGGGAAAATGTTTTGGAAGCTGCTTTAAAGCCGTGGGCACGCAAACATTCCGGTCGTACACCATAGACGTTCCAACAAGACTCGGCACCGTCTCATAAAGCTCGTGTGAACCAACAATGGTTAAAAAATCATGTTGCACACTTAATTTCGTCCACACAATGGCTTTCGAATTCGCCAGATGCAAGTCCGATGGACTATTCCATCTGTGCTATTTTGGAGAGCAAGGCGAGGACTAAAAAATATGCCAGTATGGATGCGCTGAAGAAAGCCATTGTACGGGAATGGGCCAAAATACCGCTAAATCATATTCGTGCAGCATGTAACTCATTTTTTAACCGTTTGATGGCCATAGTCAAGGCAAAAGGTGGCCACATCGAGCTAAACTGAATGGATTCTAAAATTCTTATTATTTCCACAAATTTTGTAATTTGAATCAATAAAAAATAATTTCACACAAAATAAATATGGTCGTTTGAATAGGTAACACTTCAATTGCCTAACCCTGTAGAATAGTCAGGCTGCTTTCCAAAAGATGAGTTCGTCCAGAAGTCTTATGATCTATTGTGATCAGCGCCGGCCATTGGGTAGAGCGAGTGAATTGATCGCTCTAGGAGCCAGTTGGCAAGGGGCGCCAAAAAGCCAAATTCGAAGTACAATTTCCAGAGAAAAATAAAATTTCAAATTACCACTATCGTAACGTTATGTGCGCGGAGTTGCCGATGTTACAAAATTAAGTTCAAAGCGCCTAAGTAGAATTTACATGAAGTGAAAGTGTCGACCAAAGGGCGCAGAAAAATAATCTCGCTCTACCCTGATGAAGCGCTAGGGTCGGCGCTGATTGTGAAGCCTGGTTTAGGCTGATCTTAGCTCCAGGCATCGCTCTCAGGGTCCTTACACCCATTGAGCTTCCTTACCATGACAAGTTGTGTTGGTGATGGTCATAAAATTCTAGAAAATATTATTACTCTTAAAATTTTACAACATTAAACAAATTTTGTAAAAGTAAACAAAAAAGATGTTTGCACGAGTATATTATTTATGAAACTTCTATCTTAAAAATTTGTAATTATTAATTTGATTGGGTCTTCCTTCAGGAGTCACTTAATATCAGTCGACCAAGAACTTTTCATCACAGCCGCCTTGATGTTATGTACTACAATACCCAATGCAATATTTAAATTGCTCCACTGCTGTATTTAATCGAGGAACTTCAAGCTAATCGTCCAAAACAGCACTCATATCGTAACCTTATCCCGGATATTAATACCTTGTGAAAATTGTCACCTTCCTGGTGCAAACAAAAAATCTTACAACTGAAATCAGCAAGCAGCTGCTTATGTTTAATTAACAAGGTCCAAACAAAAAAAAAACGGAATAAACAATTTGAAAATGGCCCTGAACCTTGTAATGAATTATTGTGCACTTGGCATCCATTCTTCATATTTGAATACTAAATGAAAACACCTAAAAAATATCGAACTCTCGCTCTAGAATACTAAGTAAGAACATAACAAAGGGAAATGTTTTGTGGATACCAAACGAAAGCAGAATACAATAAAATACTATATAGTAGAACCAATGCAAAAACAATTGTTTGATTTTTAATCGAAATTAGAAGGAAATAAAAAACAAAAGAAGAGAGAGAGAGAGAGAAAGCAGTAAATCGAAATATGTATTCGAAAAAGAAATTTCATTAGAGCAACACAAAAAACAATAATAAAGATTCTCGATGCAAATCGAAACATTTTTAGTACTTGGCATTTCAGTTTAAATTTGAGATCGTCTGAAGAAAGTGTATACAAAAAATATTAAACGCTAAAGGCAAATTAAAACATATAAATTACTAATAAATCATAAGAGGGACAAAAATAAAAACAAATAAATTTTCCCATTTAACATTTAAGAATTAATAATAATTTATATATCGTATTTCAATAAAAACTAAAATAAAATTAATTTCAAACAATATTTTTAAGCAAATCAAAGACAAATACCCAAAATAGTTTACATAATCACTTCACAACAACAATCAATCAAACTTTCTGATTGGAGTTTTCTTTTTTACTAATACATAAAAATATTTTTAAAAAATGGGCATTCCTGATATAAGACAATTGATAACCGTCGATTTTGAGGTCTACGGTCATGTACAGGGTAAGTAAAGTGAGGATAACACAAATAACATGAAAAGTAAAAAGAAATTGAATTAAAATAATGGCATTAAATTACAAATGGCTAATTATAATTTTAGTTTTATGTTATACACTAAAAGCAACGCACAAGAATTGCGATTATAAAGTAAATTGAAAGTCCTTGACATTATTTTGTTGCCAATGATATTTCTTCTTACAACTTTCACTAATTAAAAGTAACAGAAAAATAAAAATAAAAAATAAAGATAAGAGTGACCAGCCATGATATAAAAGCTACAAAAAGCTTTTGAAAAAGCTTTATAAATTTTTTGTTTAATAATTAATATATTTAAATTAATATTTTTCTATGCAATCTATTTTGTTAGAACCAACAAATTTTGTACATTTTGTTTTACTTCACAGGATTGATGAGGCTTCAGGGTGCTTAACCATTGCACACATTACTATATATTACTATAACAGCAATTTCTTAACATCTATGTATGTATGTGGAAGGTCCATGGTATGGAACCATTATACTCACCTGAGACATTCATACTGTTGTCTTATAAACTTATTATTACTAGATTGTTGAAATGGTTATGCAATTTGTTGATGTATTTCTATGACATTTTTCTTATTTCACAACCAACGAATGGTACTTGTTATACTAAGTAGAGTCTTTGTGACTGATATCTTTGTTGTATCTCAATATAGGAATTACATGCCATTACCAATAGCAGCTACCTTCTAGAGCCGAACTTTGCTCTATGTTGAGACCGTAGTCCATTTAGCCAATCCATATTTCTAGTTTTCATTCTATTCCGCTTTAAAATGGGTCTTCCAAATAAGCCTCTGATCCATGTGCACCTCGAGGACTGTATTACTTTGTCCTATAGTAGTTACTGGAGGACAATTTACTAGCTTAAAGATAAAAGTTGTCTGAACTGAAAAATATACTTAATATAAATCTTGATAATTATTTGCAGGCTGCTATTTTACAAAATTTACACGCGATCTATGCACGAAAGCTGGCATTACCGGTTGGGTGAAGAATAGCAAACAAGGCACAATCGTTGGTAAAATGCAAGGACCCAAAGTGGAAGTGGAGAAAATGTAAGCTTAGATTTCACATAAGATAATCTCTCAAGAATACATTTATAAATATCCAACAGGATCCAATGGCTTTCGAAAGAAGGTTCGCCCGGCTGTCAAATCGAACGCTGTGACCTACAAAATCTTGGCAATCTGAATCGACTTGACTACAAGGATTTTGCCATTAGATTTTAGTTGTATACAATAATATATTGGTTGAACTTTCTGTTTGTTTTGTGCACTTTAAATTTTGTAAGTTTGTAAATAAAAAAAGTGATAAAATCAAAACCACATTCCGTCATTAGTTGAAACAATAAGTACAAGGAAACAATTGTACGTTAAACAATTCTGCTATATTTGCTCATAGAGAAGCGTAATAGTAACACTCATTTTTGGACTTAGACTATGTACGTGACAAGAAGCTACTCCACAAACAGCTTAACATGATTGGAAACGTCCATTAGCCTTCATGCGTTCGAATGACTTCTGGGCATCGTATTTTCTGAAATTAACACAAATACAATTACATTTTACATTTAAGTTATGTAAAGCGCATTCCATATATACTTGTAGAACTCAGCGTAAGCAGCCTTCTTTGGATCGTTAATGGCCATTTTGTAGGCGATAGTTGCAACAATGCTCAAACCAATGGAAACAATCAAATTGCGCTTAATGGAAGCATGATGAAGACCACGCAAAACTGGTGCGCTGGATGATGTGGTTGCTGGAGTCTGAGTCATGTTGCGAAGAATTCTTCAAATCTATAAGTTTGCAAAAATTCAAAACACAAATATTAATAAAAATCACCAATATTGCAGGGTTACGTAATTTCGGAATTTTGCTCAAACTGATAATTTCAAACATAAAATAATAATAATTAATTGTTAAAATTATATAAATATTTAATGCATTTTATTTTTTTATTGCATTTCTTTGTAATAAATTACTTATTAGACTATATTTTCTAAAATTCAATTACTTTACTCACCAAGAAAACTCAATATTCTGAATGAGGCAATTCTAGTGTTGAAAAATATATGAAAATTAATTAGAATTAGAGATGGTACAACAAATATATCGTAAGCATCCCGATTCACACTGCTTCAAAATACCCAAAGCAACCCTGAAATTCTGTCATTTGCCTGTTGTTGTAGAAATTTAGCAACTTTTTGAGCTGCTTGCAAAAAAAAGGTTGCTTCTGCTCTCTATGATTACAACAAATAAATTAATATCATAATTTAAATAAAGAAAATAATAAACCAAAAAAGCATTATTAAAAACTTCATTATTCCATTTATGTATTATTGTGGAACATATGTTTTATGTTTGCTTTTCGGATACGTTACTTGAAAAATGCGACCATGTGTTTTGAAGAACTTTTGCAACACTAGCCTGGAAAATGGAATGAAAAACAAAAATGGCTACCACCAAAGGCGAATGAATGCAAATGGCGGTTGTTATTGTTGGTTTTTTTGTACTCGAGTAATGCAATATTTTAATAACGAGTACAAATGACAACATGCAACAATGACTTATCAAATACACAGTTATATTTATAATAAATATTATCAACTTATTTTAAAATAATAATTACTTAAAAATAACAATTACATTAAATAATATGAGTATAAAATTCTGTTGCATTCGAATAGTCGGCTAAAAGTACTCGTATATCAACACTAACATAGAGCATGTATTCGTAACGATGTAGACGAGCAGTACCAACACCAAGACTTTTTTTACGAAATTCACTTATAAAACAAAACATAAACGAAATAATTTTATGAGTAATATGAACTATAGTAAATCAAGAAATCGTGTGTATAGGATTAACTTTGAAGTCTGCGCGTTTAAATACAAAATAACAGTGTCAAAAAATATACTACATTAAACGCAATCGCGAGTACCCAAAAAAAAAAAAAGAAGAGAAAAAAAACAGTGGAAGAAAATTTCATCAATAGTGAAAAAAGCTATTTAAGATTTACATCTTTTGGAAAATAATAAACAGAATTACAATAAAACAAACTAGGCGCTCATAAAATGAAGTGTGTCGATGAATTAAGATTAATTTTTAAGTGGAAAAGTGATAATTGTATGCTAAATTAAATACCAAAAAGTGACGCAGGAAAGCAAGCAGTCAGCAGAGCACCAGTAGCAGCAAAATAAGAATCTGATCGCCCGACGAGATTTGTATGTGTGCCTCCACCGCCTCAAAGTCAGGCAGAAATATATCAGTGGGCGCTCCTACTGTGATTTTCGAAAACAAAACAAATTCATAATAAAAGGAATACACAACTAAAATTATTCAAAATGAGTATTGCATGTGCATTGCACGACGTTGTCGTCGCATGAAAGTCATAAAAACTGTGAGGCAAGTGCGTAACCGTGTGTGTGGCAAGCAAAGCAAAGCAGCAGAAGCACCCGTCCCGAGCAACGTGCGTGCGTGTGTCTGGCTGTCTGTATGTGTGAGTGTGTGTGCGCGCGTGTGTATTTATGTTGCATGCGTGAAAATTTCCATGCACTACCATGCACACTTTTAACTTGAGTAGTTAAAATAAAACAAGCAATTTTATCCAAAAAGCGTCAATATTACCAAAAAAAATTATAACAACTCAAAAACATCAATAGCAAAGCAGAAATAGTGTGGCCATATTTTTAACCAAATCAAGTGCAAAATGTTTAAAGAAGTGCGTGAGAGCGCGCAAAAATGCAATTGCAGTCGCCAACAACAATATTCAGGCGAAAATGTTTTCTGTTACAAATAAATACAAAACAAAAACATCAACTTAAGTGAATATACATACAATTTTTTACTGGTTACTAGAAATGTACTTTTGTTATAATTTAATGTGGCAACACCAGCAGCAGCAAAAGCAACAAAAGATTTTTTGTGCTAAATGTTGTTAAATCTATGCAGATATTTATTATTAATTAAATCTACGTCGTGTGCGATTGTCGTGTGATGATATGCCACTTAAACAGGTGAGTGTCAGTGTCAATTTTGCACGTGCCCCCAAAACCATTATCACATTAATCATCATTTTCATGCAACTATTGTCGACCTACTCGTCGGCGGATTGTGCAAAAACAGCTGATCTGTTCTCATTTGGCGCCTTTAAACAACTTAACTTACCACCATAAGCACTTAAATCTCTCATCTTTAATCTAAATATTATAGTTTATATGAGCGAGGGGGAATTTTAGAAATAAAGATATAGTTTAAACAACTTAAATTCATTCATATGCATTGCCATTGTTGTTGTTGTTGGAGTTTTAGTTAGTGTATTGTATTATCTCTTCCTCCGTATCGTGCACATATGCGTTTGTGTGTATGTATGGAAAGAGAAGAGAGTGTAATTTATAGAGATGTGTAATTTATGATGGTTTTAAATAGTCAGTCAGTCTCCTTTTGTTTATCCGATTATTAATTGGATATTTGTTATATAATTCAATTACTTTTATTACTTTAATAATGATTCAAACTTAAATAATAATTAAGTATTTTGTTTAATAATAAAATTAACTTAAATTCAATCTAGTGAGAGCAGCAATTGAGACGATTCCGTTCTCCCTCGCTCACACCCTACTACATTGGATTTATGAACGAACTCAACTCCAAAGAAAAATGGCGGCGGGGTATTAAAAGAGAAAACATTTATTTATATATGTGTGTGTGTGAAATCAACAATTATGTCTACAATGAAGTCCCGTTGTTTCAAACTTAAATTAAATGTAAAATATTTTCTAAAAATTTCAAAACTCATTTAAATTTGTGCTGGTGTTGTTTTTTTTAACTCAATATATTTTATTAAATAATTTGTTGATTATCGTTTGTTGTGTTCCATTGGAAATTCCAATGAGATACTATAACCATCTCGCTCATCATAAACTGGAAATCCTAAAAAAGAAAAACAAAAATCTGAAATGTTTTTATATTCTTCTTTAATGTTTCATTCATTCATTTTTTTTTTTTTTTTTGTGCATTCATTAATATTACAGAATTAAAAACAGAAAAAAGAAACGACAAAAAGAAATGTCAATTACTGGAAAAAATTTTATAAAGAAACAAAATCTCGCATATTATTCCATCTTAATAAAAATTTAAATGTTTATTTTGTACAAAACCATTTAAAACTAAAGATAAAATTGAAGTTTATTGATAAAAACATATATAATATATGTTGTTTAATAATGTAAGTAATATCAGATGATTTAATACAATTTAAAAATGATGATTATACTATTATGAGTGATAGATGATGATAGATAGATCCTAAGTTTATTAATAAACTCGTTAAACCAAGTGGTTTTTTAATTGCTTTTCGAAACGAAGCGTTGCCAGACTATGATATTCAGCAGCTGACTAAAAGTTTAATTAAAAATTAAATATTGACAAAAGACTTTTATTAAATTTTTTTTTTTTAATTTTATTTTTTTTTTTTTTTTTTATTTTTATACAATTTCCAGCAGATTGAACCGTCTGTGCGGATATCGGTGTCACTCCCTTGGGATGCGGCGCAACGATTGCGCCAATTGGCGATCGAAGGAAATCCAGCTTTGCGAGCCCTTGGTGTGTTATCCGTACAATCTGAAGGCGACTCTGTGATAACTTTGAAAATAGGAGGACAAGATATTAAAATAAAGAAAGGTTAGTTAATAAAATGATATTAATCATTCCTAAATAAATACATGTGTGTTTTGTTTTTCTAGAAAATGGAAGTGAATTATTTGTTGGTGCATCAACAACAGAGGGGGCTGGTACGTCTTCCATTAAAATCGGAAGTAATTTGGGCGATTTAACGCAGTTATTAGCACCAAATTTCGATGGGCCGAGCACAAGTAGAGCAGCCTATTCGCAACAACAACAGCTCTTGCTACAACAACGTAACCTTCAAATGTCACCAAATGTTGCCGTACTTGGTGCTGGAAGTGGAGGTGGAACAAATGATGCAATCTCATTACAGCAGCAGCAACAATTGCTGCAACAACGTCGAAGTCTTATGCTTAGTGGACACAATGCGCCGCCTAGTGCTGCACTACTGCAACAAAAGCAGCAACAGTTGCAGCAAATGCAACAACAACAATTTGGAACGACGGCTACAGTCATTGGTACAACGCCGCCGGTCTTTAAGTCGCCGAACACTGTCTGTCCAATGGATGGAAAAGTACCAATGCTGCCAACAGCTGGTGGCGGCTTGCCAGGCACTCAGAGAGAATTTCCATTTGAGAGTATGCGTCAAGCACGTGTCCTCCAAGGTAGGGAAAATGCATTGGGACCAAGCAATCCGACACCAGTTGCTGCTGGTGTTATGCCAACAGTGGCAACGGCAACAGTTGCCGGTATGGGCGGTCTGGTACCGCCGCCACCACCTCCACCGTCTAATGTTGCTCTGAAAATTGCTAAAATACCGCAAAACGGTGATATTTTAACATCAGCATCAATGGCGGCTGGTGTCAAATCTCAATTCGTGCAACCACCACCGCCACCATATCCTGGTCTGGGAAACGGTCCTAACACGACTGCAATTGTTAATGCTTCTGGGATGCCACAGAATACTATTGTAAAACCAATGCAAAATTATTTGGCACAAAATATGCCACCTAATACGCCAACAGTGCCGCCACCACCACCATCTCCGGCACCAACACCAACAAATAACATTGCTATTTCATCACCTTTGCTTGTGAATTTACTGCAAAATGATGGTAATTCAGTAGCAGCAATGAAGTCACCACAACAACCACCTCCGCTTATTCAACCTCAAACATCGGCGCCGCAATCGCCCATGATCAACATGAGTCCAGTAGGTCAAATAATGACTTCACCAATGCGAGCACCATCAGTGGCGCCGACTGATTTCATGATGACACAATCAGTTGGAACCCCCGAAAGCAATAGTATGCTAAGTCCGGCAGGAATTGGTGTGCCTTCTTCACCCACAACAGTTGTCGGTGGTGTTGGTGTAGCAGCTGTAATGCGTACTAATATGCAACAGCAACAGACACAACAACATCAAACAACGCTCCTTAGTCCAAGCAATAGTGGCCCCATATATGCCCAGCAACAGCCACCACCACAGCAGAGGTTTCAGCAGCAGCAACAACAACAGCAGGTTTCACCTCAACAGGCGGCTTTGTTGCGGCAACAGCAGCTGCAGCGACAACAACATATGCAAGCTGCTAGCTTGCAGCCACGTTTTATGCCACATCAACAATTTCATCCTCAACAACAGCAGCAGCAACAACAAGGTTTGTACAAAATCAAATTTCAATCGAAGAATTGCACTTCAAAATATACTAAATCTTTCTTTCAGATTGTTTTAACAATATGGTGGGGGTAAATCCAATGCAGCAACAACAACAGCTACGGCAACAAATACGTCCTGGTATGCCTCTTGTAACGCAACAGCTTCAATTGCAACAGCAGCAGCAACGCCTTATGAATATGTCGCAAGCGTCACCTCAATCACAACAACAGCAGCAACAACAACAGTTCATGGCTTCAGGTGGCATGTCACCAGCCACAGTGCATTCTCCAGCCTCAAGTCATCATTCTATGCATAGTCCGCTAATGGCAGCTACACATCAACAACAAATGCTGTCGCCATCAACAACGCCCGTTCAATCCCCGCATCAAAATCCGCTAACGGCGCATCATACGCAGATGCAACAACAAATTCAACAAGCACCAAACGCTTCACCTGTTCAAACTCCGCATATGCAGACACAAAATCATGTACCTAACGCCGCAACAACAACAAATACAACATCATTGCCTCCCCCGCCAGATTATAATCAAGCGGCAGCCGGGTCACGTTGGCCAGCGCTAAACAAACCCATGGATTCAGTGACAAAAAGCAGCTTTCAAGAATTTACACGTTATCAAATGCAATATAATCTTCAACAGCAACAAATCAGTCAAGGTGGTGTAAGTTCTGTTAATGGTGTTAATAGTGGTAATGGTCAACACCAAAACATACAGCAGCACCAACAACCGCTACAGCAGCAACAACAACAACAGCAGCAGCCACAACAACTGCCACAGTCAATGGTACAACAACAACAACAACAGCAACAACAAGCATTGACTACTACCACATCTTTATCAAATCAAATTGATGGACCAACTTCGGTTAATACTGGTACAGCTAGCAGTGTAGCTGGAACAAATATTACCGATTCTCTGATTACATTATCTGATTTAGATGCTTTGACAACAAATGATTTAGACGCCTTACTGCCAACATTAAGCTGTGATCTTGATTCGACGCTAAGTCTCGAAGATAAAAATGAGCTCGAATCTCTGTTGCAAGATGCAAAGGACTTAGATTTAGATTTAATAGAAGAAAATTTATCAGCAGTGGGCATGGATGTGGGTGAAGCATTAAGCAGTTTACAAGAGCCAACTACGTCGTCAACAACAATCGGTGGTATGAATGCTGCAATGGTCATGGGTGCAGGATCATCACAACAACAACAACTGCAGCAGCAGCTTCAAACGCCATCTGTTGGTAGTGTGCAACAACAGCAACAATTGCCAATACAGCAGCAGCAACAAATGCCAATTCAACAGCAGCAGCAACAGCAGCAGTTAATGTTGCAAAGACAACAACAAATGCAGCAACAGCAACAACAAATGATGCAACAACAACAGCAGCGTCAATTACAGCATCAACAACAACAACAAATGTCTCAAAATTCAGTGCCTCATCTTCAGTTGCAGCAGCAGCAGCAACAACAACATCTTTTCAATGCTAATGTTTCATATACACAGCAACAACAACAACAAATGTTGCAACAGCAACAACATATTCGTCAAATGCAACAACAAAATATGAACATAAATAATAATAATAACAATATCCTTTTGCGTACTAACAGCACTACAACATCTGCTCCTTCTACAAATTCACCATCAACACAGCAGCAGCAGCAACAACAACAACAACAAAAACAATTTCTAATAAATCCACATACCGGACAAATGGAGGCCATACCCAGTGATGATAGCGACACTGAAATTGAACATGAAACAACTACACCGCAATCAAAGTCGCAGTCGTCATCATCACTGCATTTTCGAACGTCATCGGTTACAACACCAAGCAGTCTAACATCAACAACATTTAGCAATTTTAATCCTGCCAACGATATGCCATTACCGAATAATCTCTTCTCCGAAGAAGATTCTAATTCTTGTGGTATGGCGACAATTTCAAATATAAATAACAATAATATGTTATTAGCTGCTGGCAGTAGTGATCAAGAACGTTCAAGGGACTCATTAAGTTCAAATAAATCAACAAATCGTGGACGTAAAAATTCTAAAATGAACAATCAACAACAAAAACAACAGCAGCAACAACCAACACTACAAATGTGCAATAAATCATTTAATAATAATAATGAACTTAATCAAATGTTGGCAGCAAATTCACCACGTTCCACAACAAGTTCGCCATTAATTGGCGGCAACATGGCAAATGCTACACCAAATGCCGTCGCTAATGTAAATAATAAAAAGACTAAGGCGAATTTGTTGCGTGAAAAGTTGCAACAAGGTGTAAAGGAACGTAAAGCAAAAGAAACAAATGCAGCACCAAAACAGAAACGAGAACGTGCAAAAGGTGGTAGCAAAGCAAAAGGAGCAGCGGCTATGGCAGCAGGTATCACTGCAGGACAAGTGATGGAATCAGCAAGTAGTGCGACAGCAACAACAACAACAAATGAAAAAATTAAATTACGTTTAAAACTAGAGAAATTAGAACCAGTGACACCAAATTATAAAGTTGATGTGTCATTTGAACAAGGTGGAAGAGGAGGATGTGGAGGAGGACCAGCAGGAGCAAAAACAGTAGATGGCAACAAAACGACGAATGTTGTAATGAGCACCATAAATAATAGTCCATTACAATCTCAGTTAAATGCACAAATGCTAGCAACAAATACATTGCAGCAGCAACAACAACAACAACAGCAGCAGCAGCATCAACAACAAGCATATAACAATTTTAACCAGCAACCATCATCTATTACACCAACATCCTTGGGAACTGCATTACCAGCTGGTGATGAACCTCGTGTGCCACCTCTACATATACGTGTACGTGGCAAAAATTCTATTGTGATCAAAAACAATAATCGTAAAGAACGAAAGAAACCGCAAGCAGCAACTGGTGGTGGAACAGCTGATGAAGCAGCTGAACTTAAGAGTAAACAACAACCTCAACAAACACTTAAGCGAAGTTACAGTGAACTTCAACAGCACCAGAAACAACAAGCAATGGATGGTGGCACAGATGCGAAACAATCAAAGCTTATGACGACGACGACAGCTTCAACAACACATCTAAATGGTGTCCCACCCAATTCAAGTACAGCACTAAGTGTAATGCAACAAACTCAACAATTCGGTGGTATACAAATGACAGCTGTCACACCAGGAGCAAAAACAACCACAGCATCGTCAGCCCCATCAACACCATCGGCTGGTACAACAACAACAATCGTTGCTGGTAAAAATGGTTTAACAATAAGCGCCATAACCGCATTAGAAGCTCATAAAGTGGCAAGTGATAATATTGTGAATGCGGTTGGTTCTACCAATATGGTGGGTACAACCACAACAAATGCTGCGATGCCCCAATTGTTGCAGCATCATCAACAAACTGCTCAGCAACAGCAACAATTGGCAAAAATCACCACGACGCTGCCGAGCAGCATAACCTTGAGTGCAATTACTACAAACAACAATAATAATAATAACAATAGTAGTGGATCAAATCGTGTTGTCGGTAATATAACGCTTAAGAATCAACTTAAGACTGCAGCGACAATAACGCCCATTGTGGGCGGTGGCAAACCATTGACAAAAAACCATAAGCCTCCCTCGTACATTACAGCAGTGCAACAATTACAAATGCAGAAACAGCATCAACAATTGGCAGCAGCATTGGCCGAGAAACAAACTCAACAACAAGTGATGGCAGCAGCGGTTACTATGTTGCCCAGTGCTACAACATTGAAACGTGTTGAAATGCCCAAAGTTAATGCCAATAGTAGTGATACATCCTCAGTTGGTGTCACGACGACGACGGTGGCGACGGCTCCACCACCACCATTAGCAGCCCCAACAACAACAGCGGCGGGAGTTAACAACGTAATGACAACTTCAACAACAGCAGCAGCATCACCAATGCCAGCAACAATAACCCCAACAGCCGTTGTCTGTGATAGAAAAGTAACCGTAACGCCAGCGTCAATAGCAGCAGCCGCTACAGTAACAACAACAAGCAACAGCCAAGTAATGATAGTCGACAGCATTAGAAGTCAAACACCAACAACCACAATTAGTTCCACCGTTGTCAATACGATGGCAACAACTCCAGTCACAGTGGCAACAACAATAAATTCAACAAGTGCTGCCAATACACCTTCATCATCATCGTCGCCTGCAATTGCAGTCGGTGCATTGCGTAATTCACCTGCAAGCACAGGTAGTGGCACACCAGGTCATGGTAATAATGGTGGTGGTGAAGATAGTGGCATTGAGTCAATGGATGCCTTATCCGAAAAAAGTCCTCATCAGATGTCATCTAGTAGCCCAGCACAATTGCAACAACAGGCATCGCAATTGACACAATCGGTTTTGGCTTTAGCAGAAAGAAGTAGCAACAACAACAATGCGACACTTGTAGCAACGACAACAATGTCAACGGCAACAGCACCAACAACAGCTGTCACATCTTCAGTTGTAAAAAAACAGGAAGAATCCATGGATACTGTTACCCCTCCTGAAAAGAAGGTCAATCAGCATCAACAACCTGCACCTGCATCTGTGTCGTCAGTCCAGCAACAAATGCAAAATGCTGATGATGAAATTGAGAAAGCATTGGCTAAGATGCAAGGTGATTTCGCAGAGGAATTCAGTGACATTGTGGCCAGTGTATTTGCTGACGACGACAATATAACTGCCGATGTGGGAAAACGACTAACGACTGGTGGTGGAACAATAAAAATGGAAACAAAGGTAAATGGAGAACATCAACATAATTTACTTGATGATGACGACGAAGATCTCATAAAAAATCTGACAGACCACTTAGAGGCTGAACAAGATTTTGAGCCACAAGTAAAAGTCAAACCGATTGTAGTAGATAATAGTAGTAAACAAAAACCACAACAACCACAACAGCAACATGTTCCATCAATAATTAAAACATCAACAACATCCGCAGGAGTAGGAGGAAGACATAGCAGAGGACCACCACCACTTATAACTTCTTCAATGCCAAGGTCTTCAGATCATCTTAAAATGGAAGCAAAAGTTAAAATCGAAAAGATCAAAATTGAAGCTGTGCTGTGTGCTACAACACCATCGATAAAAAGGGAACAAAAGCCACCATCATCCGCTATTGAGAGTTACAATAACAACAATAAAAATTCCATAATCATCAAGTCCACACAGAACAACAACATTGATGAGAAGGTATCCGCGTCCGTAAAAAAGGAATCACCATTATGTGATGGTAAAAAACTGAAAGTGGAACTAAAGCACATGACCATGGAGGAGAAACACCCAATTGTAAAAGTGGAAAATGTCTTAACTACCAGCACCAGAGTAAGCACAGCCACCACAGCCAACGATGATAAGCAGCAGCACCGGCAGCAAACCACATCTGCATCAGCAGCATCACTGCCACCGATCTCAATAGAAATACCAGCACAAAGTGATACAGAAACTCCGCGTATACGTACGCGTGCCAGTAGTCGCCTCGAGAGTCCATTAGATGCCATCAAAGCGAGTCCTTCAACTGAAGTTAGTGGCACAAAACAACTGATAACGACACGTTCCTCATTAAGTAGTGAAAGACACCACAGTGTAAGTCCTAGTCCCAAATTGAATGCAGTATCAACTGGTGCTGCTGGCAGCAGTGGAACAACTACTGCTTCAAATAATAAGCGTAGACGTGAAGAATCCGCATCTGAATGCAGCAGCAGTAATGAAACTACTAATGAGTCAGAACAGAAACGTCCGCGTGTTAGTAGTGGTAATAGCACCACTATAGCAATTGCCGCTAGTACAAACAAAGATCAATCCATTGAAGCTCAAAAATCAAGTGGCGATGCAACAATGCAAGACTCAGCTGCAAAAGTAAATCATACTACTACTGCAAAAAAGGTAGAAGAATCTTCAGACTCAGATGAACCACTTGCTGAAGTAGCCGGTAAAGTACGTAATTCAAAGGTGGTTAATATTAATGAAACCGATATAGCAGCAACATCGAACAATTCAAATAGTGTCACTGCTATTGTCAACATTGAAAAACATGCAACACGCAATAGTCGAGTAAGTAATTATCAACACCATCAGCAACACCAACAGCAGCAGCTGCAGCAACAGCATCAACCACAAAACAGTAAGTACTTTGGTTTGAAATTCCTTTGATGGGGAGTCACAGTCACTGAAAAATTGTGTTCTTCTCATTTTAGAAAACCAGGTGGTGGTGGTGGTAAGCAGTGCAAGCGGTGGTGCTGCTAATTCTATTGCTTCAAATGCAAATGCTCAAACAACTATGACGACGACGACATCGACAACAAATTCTACGTCAGCAGTGGGTAAATTTACTACTAAACCAATAACCACAAACAACAATAATAATAGTAGTAGCGGCGCCGGCGCTGCTGCGAATTCATCAACAAATCTATCAGTGAATCATAGTTTAGCAATTAATAATAATAATAATGGTGGAACGACAACAAATTCTATAATTATTGCAAGCATGGCATCAATTTCACCCACAACAACAACAGCAGGAATAACAACTACAGCTGGTAGTGGAGGAGCAACATTAGTGCATGCGACACGTGGTGCCACGGCTGCAGCAACAAACAATAACAACAATAGTTGTCCTACAGATGAAAAAATATGCACAAGACGCAGTGTGCGCGCCAGTGCAGCAGCAAATAAAATTATCTATAGTCGTAGTAATGCTGCAGCTGCTGCCTCGGAAGCGAAATCAGCATTGGCCAACAAGAATGTGACCACTAGCACAAGCGAAAGTATTGCAGAGGCAAGACGAAAGACACGTAGTGCTGGTAAGTTTTTGATGATTACATAAAAATGTGGAATAATATTTTATAAAAATTGTTTTCTTTAGTTATTGGTGAAGCTATGCTCACCGAAGGACGCCGTAGAAGAAGCTCACGTGACTGTAAGTGACCAACGTATTGCGCCTCGGCTATAGGAATAAACGACCAAAGCGATGATGAGGCAGAACTTGTCGAATTAATTGAATATGAAGAAGCTGTTGATGAAGATGATGATATCGATGCCGAAATTTCGGTAGTGAATAACAAAGACAGCAGCTTCTTTTTGGCCGAGACGCATAGTGATGAAGACGATAACGATGGTAATGGATTGACACTTTTATGTCGTGATAGTAGAGATAATGATAGCAATATAATGCATGGTTATAATATTCTAAATGGAGCACTCCATAACCACACTACAATGGGAGATCTAAGATCAGAAATTATTAAAGAGGAGCTTGGTAATACACCTCATCGTATAACCAATGCAGCAACAACAGAAGACTCTTGCAATGATAATTACGATGATGATGATTGTCCTGCTGACAATGAAATTATACTTGAGGCAATGCTTGATTGTACTAATGATCATGATATGTTGAATTATAACCACGATGATATCGATGATGATGATGATGATGCTGATGCTATTCTCAATCAATTGAACAATAGCAGCAAAATTGGTCATGCTTTACCAGCTACAAATGAAAATGATGAGGATGAAACTATTGCATCTCTGGTGGCTGAGGTAGCTATGAATAATGTTGATGACGGGAATAATAGTGCAACGTGTTATGTGGAACCGGATCCAGATCTTCTGGAATATCATACATCTACAACAGCTGGTGAGGCAGTAAATCTTTTATTGCCAGAACTACCATCGACAGCTGCATTGGATTGTGGCAATTTTGTGGATTTTGACGAGTTCAATTTATGCTTAAATAATATACTTGGTGAAGATGATGATGATGATGGAGTTAATACTGTTGGTGATATTGTTAGTGGTAATGTTGATGATGATGACAACGGTATATTGTTGTCCATTAATAAGTCCTCAACAATAATGACAAGTAATAGTGCAAACAGTTGGCAAAAAATGTTAACAACGTCAACGAGTAATGTCACAACTCATCATGAGCATCATATATCGCCTTATGACGAAGAGGAAGGTATATTAAGCATTGCACAAATGAATAGAGATTTGGAAATGTCATTTAATCAAATGCCAACAACATCAGCAACATCATTGGCAGCGGCAGCAAATAGCAGAAGTACACCAGCAATAAATTATCAACAACAACAGCAGCAACAACAGGCAAGTAGCGGCACACAAAAAGCATAATACTTCCGAATAAAGGATAATAATGTGGAAGTAAAACGAATTTTTGCAGCTTATGGAATGTTGGTTGTCTTCATTGTCTAATGTTTGTTTTTATTTTTTATATAGCAGATTCTTTGATTTATTATGATTCTTCTTTCTTTTTTCTTTCCTTTAATTGTATATAAACATCTTTTATTACCATATAGTTGATACTATAATCAATCATTATTATTATTATCAATAATTATTATTATCGATCGATACACCTCCCGCCCAGTACTGCGCTTGAATTATTATTATTATTGAATAATTTCATTTAATGAATTGTTTTTATAAAAAAATATACATAATAGCAAAAACAAAAACTAAACAAAAAAGTGGCAATAGTGAGAAATATCACAAAACATTAATTAATATCACACACACATACACACACACACACACACACACACACACACACACACACACAATTACCAACATAGACCGACTTATAAATGATAAAATATTATGTATAATTAAATACTTAATTTTTTAGAATTATTAAATTTATTTTATTGGTTATTTATTAACCAAAAGAAATGGAAAAGGAAATGGAAAATCGAACAAAGCAATAATTAGAAACAATAACAAATGCTAAAGACATCAAACCAATCAATCAATCATTCATACACACAATCACACACACTACTACTACACTAATGATTAGCATAATTTTATTTTTTTTAGATTATTATTAGAATTTTATTTCTATTGTTGTAAATATGTATGTAAAAAAATAGTTCTTTAAATTAACAATTCTTCTTTAACAAAAATAGAAAAGAAAATTAAATAATTTTATTTAAAATTATTATTATTATTATACATATATAAAATTAAGTTCAAAGTCTTAAAAAAGGAAGAGAAAGAAAAACAATTCATAAATTTATGTATATAAAAGAGGTCAACTTATGCTTTAAGTTAATAAATTGTTTATGCAAAATTTGTTGTTTTTTAGTTTTAATTTATATAATATTAATTATTAATAATTATACATAATAATTTTCTTTAAAAAAAAAAAAAAAAAAAAAAATAACAAAATATAAAATTGTTTAAAAATTTTATTATTATTTGATTATTAAAATCATAATTAAAAGTAAAATTCTCTCCTCCCCCATACATAATAAATAATTTTTCAATAAGTTTAGACAGAAACAAACTTTCAATATTTAAGAAAAAAAAAACAAAAAACATACAAAAAAAAAATTAAATAAAACAATAAATAAATGAATGAAGCCTAGTGTTTTTGACTCTGTAATATTTGTATTATATATTAAATTTAAATAATTCATTTAAATAAATATTAAGCGTAAAAATTTGTCTGTTGAAAGAAAAAAGAAGAAAAAAAAATTAAATACAAAAATCATCTTCATGTTGCAAAAATGGCAAAATACACAAAATATTAAATTTAAAAATTTTTTTTTTTTTTTTTATATATATATATAAAAACAACAAGAACACTATAAATGATGTATATTTTTGCTAAATGTTATTGAGATAAAAAAAATTTAACAATAAAATGAATTGATGATAAAATAACAAAAATTAATGAAACAACAAAACTTAAATAAAAGAAGAAGATGATATTTTGCGTTCTTGCTAATTTTTTCCATTTTTTCCATTTTCTTTCATTTTTATAGCAAAATTATTTATATACCTTTTGTTTATTTTTTATGATGATGAAGAAAACAAATATAAAAACATGCTACTCTATAAAATTACTGTATACAATATTAAATAATAATAAAAATCCAACAAACAAATACATATAAATTATTTAAATAAAAAAATTATATTGCATATAAATTTTTAGATATTTAACAATTAAATTTAAAGAAAATTAAAAAATTGTAAAAAAAAACCAGCTGCAAAAAATGTAACAAATAATTTAAACAAAACGAAAGTGTCTTAATAAACTTAGTAATAGATCTTATATAAATATATATATATATATTAAATATTATTAATACGTTCATTATTTAAAATAATATTTAAATGATGAAATAAACACAAAAACAAAAAATGAAAACATTAAAAAAAAAATAAAAATAAAAGATTATATAAAATGGAATATTATAATTTTTGCAATTGTATTGCAAGTTATAATTATATATTATTGATGATGATCATCATCTTGATAAAGAAATGCAAATTTAATTGTAAAAGATAAAAAAATACATTTTTATTAGTAATTTCAGAAAACAAAAAGAGAAAACACAAAAAAAAAAAGCAAACAAAAAAATCACATAAAATAAAAATTATATTATTAAAAAAAAATACGCGATATTATTTACAGACATGCCACTACACTGGGGGTCCCGAAAGCAACTTTTACAAATGCTTTGGGTGGGGGTAGGAAGAGACAATCAGTTGCTGCTCATGATCTGTGCTATCAAAAAGAAGGCTTATGAACGTTTGGTTTATACTTATCCATCTAAAAGGCATGGACATCATTTGAATTCTATGATTATTTACATGTTCAGGTTGAATTCCTATTGATTAGGTATCACAATAGGCCTTTAATGGCCTAACTGATGTAATCTTGGTTATTAACATTTTAGTTGAGTTTCTATCGAACAATCAAGGAAATCAGTTCATCATAAGAATGTCAGATCGGCTCTAACCATCATGCGCATCATCACCTCACACGCTGTCACAGCATTAGCGACATAGAATCAATAGCTTAAAAGGATACTCGAAATATGATGTAGTGACATGACTACAGGCAAATAATTCTCAACGACCAATGTAGTTTATAGAATAAAATAAACAGAAAAAATAGAACATTTTCTAAGCCATTGAATTGGTCTAATATGAACAATACTCCGGATTCTAGCCAATCAATACCAATAACCAACAGGATTTTTAAACTTACATCCGGAGAATATCTTGGAATTCGTAACGTGTACCAAACACTATAATAACGGAACTTGGTACAATAGGCCCAATTGAGGCCGCAGTGTCATTGTGATTAGCTCCCGCTATGCGCCAGTGCTTTGAGATAAAGTCTAGTCCATCTTATTTTCCATTTCCATCTAACATGGAACATCAACAATTATTTCCACGATCAATCACATCAATCTCTATAATGATGATTTGATAAATTAAATAGGTAGAAATAAAAAAGATGTAATCATTATTTATCAATACAATACAAGTCAAGAAATATTTATTTATTTGTGCATAAATTCTAAAAAATATCAAGTCTTAAAATTGGATTTTTCTTTCAAAAATGCATACATAATCTACTAAAATCAAGGTTCTAAAATATTAATAGACGCCAATTGGCAGATGATATTCTAACATATATGAAAAACGTAATGAAAATATGAAACATGAAATATATAAATAAAAAATTAAAATATTAATTAAATAAACAAAAGATAAGATAATAAATTAACGAATGGCTTGACGGAAAACACTCTGCTTAGCCTTGCTGCTAATGATGGTCGCTTTTTTGGATGCATGTGGATCTGGTGCAAAACAATTCCACAAGCGCAGTGTCTCATCAGCACCAGCACTAATTACTGTGCTGCCATCCGGTGACATGGCCATTTGTAGAACACGTGAGGTATGACCAGTCAATTCAGCTTGCTTAACCATTGTTGGATATTTCCAGATGGTTAATTGATTGTTTGCGAAGCCATGAGCAGATATCAATTCCTTGTAGTGACGAGAAAAAAGCAAGGCACAGACTTGTGACTTGGAATCCACTGATTTTATTTGCTGACCATTGCTGACATTCCAGAATTTGATGCAACGATCAGCAGTACCACCACCCGAAGCAAGAATATTGGGTTGCCATGGACACCAGGCTAAAGCACGTACTGCGGCCTGATGTTCATTGAACGTATGCAGTGGTTCGGGGCCAGTGCCAACGCCTCCACTAGCAGCAGTCCAAACATTAACCAAATTATCATTGCCACCGCTGGCCAAGAATTTAAAATCAGTTGACCATTTCAAACCACAAACTTCTTGTGTATGAGCGGTCAGTGTTGATATTTTATGTTCGCGGGAACGTACATCATGATGTATAATGGAACCATCGCGACTTCCAGACGATACAATAAAGGAATTCCAAGCCAGAGAGCCCGCTCGTCCACTGTGACCATCCATGACGCGTAATCGCTTTGTTTTCGAACAATCCCACAATTCAACTGCCCCGGTATTATTACCAATGGCAAGAATTTGACCATCTTGAATCCAGGATAATGAACACGCGTAATCGCCTTCATCGTATTCGGTCAGTTGTTCAATACTTCCAGTGCCGGCATTCCACAAATAAACGCAACTGCCCAATGCAACCGCCACAATGTTATCAGAACTCCAATCCATCAAGTTTAGATCTAATGGGTATTATTTAAAATTAGTGGAAACATAAATGACATGAATACTTACAGTAGTCATTGATGAAATCGGGAGCATCTAATATACGTTCAGATGTTGTGGGTATATAACGTGAACCACTCTTTGTTGATATGGGCGTCTTTATGGAGTACACAACTTTCAAGGGATTTGTATGCGATTCAGGGGCAGCTGGTGCCTTATTTTGATAGCAAAGTATACGTGTTTTGCTTTCATTTACCTGAGCAACTTCAGAGATTAGTCTCTGATGATCTGCCTTGTGTGTTGTATTTTGATTATTGTCATTATTAGTACCATTATTTCTGGTATTGTCATTTTCTTCCTCCGATTTGTCTACTTCTTGTTTCAACTATTATATTAAAAAAATTAGGTTACTTAATCTCCAATAGTATTTAAATTAAACTTACCAAATAATTAGCTAAATCAAAATTTGTTGTACCACGATTTGGTATAAAACGATCACCACCGCCGGCAGGTGTCTTGTTTGGAGTCTTTTTATTTCGACCATCGTTGTTGTGTTTGCCTGGTGTTTTTGTTGGTGGATTCACACCAGAAAAACTAGTGTTATACGATACTGAAAGAACCGATCGACTGCCATTAAGCGACGCTTCTAATTTCTTTTGCCATCGAGGTGCTGGGCCTCGAGTCACATCTCCAGTCAATGACAAAGCATTATTAATTTCATTTGCAAAATTAAATTGAGACATTTTTACAACTTTATGTAATTTTTTCCTTGCTTGACTTTGAATTTTCTTTGTTTTACAGCTAAAGGATGTAAACACTTTGTTTAAAATTGGCGCAATGGACGCGAACGCCGTTAGTGTTCACGAAATCAAAAAAGAAACCAGGGATCCAATATCAAGAGTAACGAATAGTCGTTTGGCTGCTCTGCGTATAATATGAAAATTAATCAAGAAAGTTATAAAATGGTGTATTTATATTTTTTGTAAATTATCTCTTCGTATGCTGTTTATTTTAATATAAATTCTACGTTTGAATAAATTATTTAGAATTTTTTTATTTACGAATTGACAAATAAAGTTCACACCCTGTTTGTTTTTATATACAAGAAAACTGTGTTGTAAAAGTATTTTGAACAATTTACCAACACTTCTATTTGTTCCTCTCTTTACTGATTCTTTATTATGTGCGTAATCTAAGGGCGAGGGTACTTTGCTTTTTTAATAGAATTTTTATAAAAGATTAATAAAACATAATTAGGTAAATATTAATATATAATATAAAAAATTGTTATTAACAAATGAAATTTTGAATATTACAGAACTAAAGAGAATTGAACTGAAGAAAAATGGTTTTCAGCTTCACTTCCTTCACTTACATTATTGCGCTCATCGGTGATGCATTTTTAATATTTTTTGCTATATTTCATGTCATTGCTTTTGATGAGTTAAAAACAGACTACAAAAACCCCATAGACCAGTGCAATAGTTTAAATCCTGTAAGAAGCATACCAGTTTTTATTATAAACCAAGTTTAATGATTGTATCTTTGTGATTTGTTTTGCAGTTGGTTTTACCGGAATATTTGCTACATATTTTTATAAATTTACTGTTTTTATTAAGCGGCGAATGGTTTTCATTATGCGTAAATATACCTTTAATAGCATATCACATCTGGCGGTAAGCATTTTTAAAAAGAAAGAAAGGAGAACAAAAATATAATTTCTCAGTATTTAGTTACAAAAACCGCCCAGTTATGTCGGGACCCGGACTCTATGATCCAACTACAGTTCTGAAAACAGATAATTTGTCACGAAACATGCGTGAGGGTTGGATCAAACTTGCGATATACTTAATCAGCTTCTTCTACTATATTTACGGGTAAGAAAAACGACGGGAAAGTGAAAGTATTTTTGTTTGTCATTTTTGCTCATTTCATATTTTTTTTATAATTATAGAATGGTGTATACGCTTATTTCGACATAAAAATGTGTCTGCAACAGCAGCAGCGGCTACTGTTGGGGATCTCATTGTTAGCGCGAGCCTGAGATATCAAATTAATTAATAAATTCTATGGCAATAACAAACAAGATTTATTTTGTATATGTGTGTGTATATAAATGAGATTTTTAAAACACGAACAATTTCTAAATTATATAAAATCAATGGGTATTTTTTAAATCATCAAACATTGCTTTAAGGGAACAAAGGTATTTTGTTGATGATTTTTTTTTTTTTTGCTTTTTTAATAAAATCACTAAACACAAACATCTTTATTTGTTTTATCATTTAACACATGTATGATGAAAGATTACGAATTTTCTTATCTATGATGAAGTGATAAAACTTTAGATTTCATTGTAGTCATGCTTAAATGGTAATTAAAAGTTTATACACATTAAATTTATTATTAGTAGTTGATTTTATTTTACAATAGATTTTTTTTTTATGGAGGCCACAACTTCTCTAACAAAACATTCCTTTACAAAAATTAAAAATATATTTAGATGTAAAACAAACAATTGCCATTGCATTAAGTCATGAATATAACAAAGAACAAGAAGAAAAATATCAGTACTCCGAATATTTTAATCATGAGCCAACGATTCTTTGATACCGATTGAAAATACTTTAATATTTCACTGTGTGCCGCTTCGATATTAAGTTCGGCATCAGCAACATTAGTATCAATGCGTTCAACAATTTCTTCCTGCTCCTTAACCATATGCGCCAATTGCTGGAATATGCCGCCAAGTTCCACAATGGTTGATTCGATATTTTGCATGGTCTCAGCGCGTTGTTGTACATAATTGTCAGATTCATCATAGAGCGCAATTTGTTGTTGCGTCTGTATACGTGCTGGAGCACCCAGCAATGGTGTTGTATCACTTGCAGCCATGTCTATGCTAACGGATTGGTTTTCTTCGCTAAGCAAAAGTGAACCATGTTTGGCAGTAGATGGCGGAACCGAGTTCATGGCCATCACACTGGACCCTTGACTGAATTGATCTCGACGATTTTTCTGCTGTTTGAGATTTTCTGTACGCACTTCAAGAATTTGCTTGAAGTCTGTGCTCATGCTGGCTAGTTTTGATTGTAATGCCAGTACCATGTTCGAGGAATGTGAAACAAGATGTTTGCCATTATTATTTCGTCGTTGGTCTTTCGAAATGTCTTGTAGACGTGCGATTTGTTGATTCAATGCATTCAGATCACCTTTAATGATGTAAGTCAGTTCTTGTATTTCTTGAGGTCTATCATCAAAAAGACTTTTCTTTCTGGCCACTATAATAAATTAATTAAATATTAGTTGAATAACTTTTTAATGTCTATCACAAAATTTGACTTACGCATTGTTAGCTTTTCCAATTTGGCATAAGTGCTTGCAATATTCTTTCCCACAAACTTGGCTACCATCATAAATTCCGAATAACTTTGAACCTGTTTCGCTTTACGTGGATCACGTATATTTACCGCCCGCGTGATATTCCGGGACTGTAGTGAACGTATTGCATTTGCAAATTCACCTGTTCGATCGCGTGATGCCATAATGAAGATTTCTTCTTCGGGTTCTGGGTCAAAATCGTCCTGCTGCTGGGCTTGCTGATGTTGTTGTTGTTGTTGTGATGTGTAATTACCAGTATTAAAAATACCGTCGATGCTGCTGTAATTATTGTTACTATAATCCTGGTCTTGCGTATAATTGCCTGTTACTACTGAGGCAGCTGCACTTAATGGTTGTTGAATAAAAGTACGCAATGCTTGTCCAGAGCTTGCTTGCAAACGTGAAGAAAAGGATCGAAAATTCCACTGACGTTCCGCTTTTTTGTATTTATCGTCAGCGTCAGGAAGTGCTATTGATGATGATTGATCACCAATCTGTATTGACGAATCCCAAACACCTATCTGATGCTGCTGTTGTTGTTGTTGTTGTTGTTGTTGTTGTATATTTGAAGGCGCTGTGGCTGCGCCAACAATTGGTACAAATTGTTGTTGTTGACTTGGATAATGATGATGATGTTGTTGCTGTGGTTGATGATCAGCCTGTATTAAATTGTATGCTTCGTCCTGTGTTCCAGCGGCGTATGGTATATCCTGTTGATGTAGACGGCGTCGTGTTTGCATCTCATTTCCTCAAGCAAACTGCTATAGTTGCAAAATGGCAAATTGCTTGTTTTTCCCCAAGTTAATTTTATTTCCCAATTGGAAGTTCAAAGTCGTTTTGCATTCGTCATACACTTTTTTTTTGTTTTTGATTTTTCTGGAATTTCTTATTGCTTTTGTAAGTAAATTGGCAGAATAGATAATGTACCCATTAACACGGATACTCTTAATTTATTATAAAAAAAAAATGCATTTACAAAAATTAATAATTTTTTTTATTTAAAGTAATTTGCATAAATTAAAATTCACCAAATATTGTGTAGAAAGAAAACTGCTGCGAGCATACACACACACACACACACACTAATGCACTTTAACACATATGTATGCAATTGACAGATGACGTGTTGATTAAAAAAGTACTGCCAACTTACATTATTTTTACAAAACTTATTAAAAATATCAAATATATTTTTTTACAATCTATATGGAGTAATATTTTATATTTAATTGTAATATTTGTGTACAAATATTTAATATACATTGGTATAAATATCAATAAAATATAATAACTGTATGTTTTACAGTTGGCAGCTCCGTGGGAGAGAATTAATTGCAATAGCTTCTGGCAACTCACATAATTATAATTAAATTGTGAAAATAATCAAAACTATTTATCAATAGTTATATGCTGTAATATTTTATAAATAATTTTTAAATGTAACTATCCGATATTTAAAATCAAATTGATAAAGATATCAATAAAACACAATATTAGTGAAACAAGTTGGCAGCTCCGCCAGCTGTTAATGAGAGGTTAAAAAAAAGCACACAACTAATTTTCTCAATTTGTCTCGTGTGTGCCAATTGTTTGACATATCATCATTGAATAATCCATTTATGTTTTAATTAAGTTAACAGTTGAGTTATTTAAGTATTATTATTAAATAAAAATAAATAAAAATGACGCTGTATCATTTTGGAAACTGCGTTGCACTAGTCTATGTGCCATATTACTTTACGTACAAATACTCGGGACTGTAAGTTTTTATTGCACTTGTTTTTTATTTGACACAATTTATGAATTTATCAATCAATAAACATTTTTTAGATCTGAGTATGGTGCCTTTTGGAAATGCGTACAGGCTGGTGGCATTTATGTGTTTACACAGCTCTGCAAAATGCTGGTTCTGGCAACATTTTTCTATTCAGATTCTTCAGCTATAGGTGCCGGTGGTGAATTTAATTTCTTTTCGGTATGCACATATTTCTATTTACTTAGCCTCAATTAAGAAACATTATTGATGATAATTGTAATATTATTTTTTTAGGAGTTTCTACGATGCAGTGTTGATCTCGCCGATTTACTTGCATTCGCTGTTATATTAAATCGCATACCTGGCAAAGGACATTCGAAACTTATTACTGCTGGACTGGGTTGGGCAACCGCTGAAGTTATATTGTCTAGAGGAATATTTCTTTGGGTGGGCGCTCGTGGCACTGAATTTAGTTGGATTTATATACACAAATGTTTAGAGTCAAATGTTTTGCTGGTAAATTAAACATTCATATTTATTTAAAATAAGAATTTCATTTATATTAAATCCTTTAACAATTACAGGTACAACACATCACAACAGCAACGCTTATTTGGCTCTTTACACGCCATGATCTTAACAAAGCCTTAAAGCCATTAGTTACCTTTTTACTTGTTGTTACTGTTTATAAGGGAATTTGGCTCGAGAGTCTATTGCATGTGTTAACTGTTGGCCCTTGGACAACAATTGCAATCAAGGCATTCGTTACTGCTATAATTGGATTCTTCTCACTACACATTTACTCTGGACTTGCCCAACAAATTGGCATTTAGGTAGTCAATAGCAAGGAATTGTTTATCCTTCTACTTATATTAAATAGTCAAGCTCTAAATCAACAAACTTAAGGAACAAAGAACATTTTTTTTACTGCGTAAAAGTTTATTACTCTTGTTAGTGTATTTGAACAAGTTAAAATGTATGTATTTATAATAATAAAAAGTGAAAACAACACAAAAACTTTTTCTTATGTATTAACTTTTTAAAATTTAATAATAATTTGAAAATTATTTTCTTACATGAATTAAAATGTGGTAATCTATATATGTACTACAATACAATTAAGATAAAATCTTATTAATACTTAGTGTCTTGATTAGTTTGTGACATTGAGGACCAAGTGTTATGGTTTTTGCTTCGATTGAGTCTGGTTTAGTTGTTATTATAATATATGAGTCACGTACCAAATCTATGAAAATGATTGGTCACAAGGGTTTAAATTACCCAACCTTACAAAAGCTTACCCAATAAATGACGAAATGCTAATGCAGCAACCATCCGGGAAGGTAAGGTATTTAAGAATATACTCATTTCAATTTCTTGCCGATCTTTTAAATGTAAAATATTTATTAGTTGCATCATTGTGTCATAAGGACTGCTACTGCTGCTTTTATTATTATTGTTGTTATAATCATTAAAGTCATCTTTATCATCATCATTATCATTTACTAACTACAAAAGAGAAACTAGAAATATAGTTAGTAAATGTAATCAATACACTTGTGTTTAGAATACAAGAGTTCAAAGATTATCATGGAATACCAATAGCACAACCTTTTCATTGTAATCATTATTGAAGACATCCATTTCTGGCAATAATTTATGTCCTTCATTTTCTGATAAGTTCATAAATTCCATAGATTCTACAGATCTGAAACTTTGTCGCTTTGTCTTGGAAATACTTTTATTCCAATTTGGATATACTTGATTTGCAATTGATTTATCATAGTTGACACCTATAATCTCACGTACAAGTAAAAAATAATTAATTTTAATTTTATCAGTCGATGGCCTCAATTGATTATTTAAGATATGTGGAAACATTTTGCTGTTAATAAAAAAAAAAGATATACAAACAATTGATAATCCATGATATGAGGTACTAATAATTACTAACTTAAGTTTAAAATTTGTTAATAAGTAATCAGCGTTCTCTTTTTTCGGATTAGTTTCAATCTGCAATCATATATGTATAAGATCTATTCCAAATGATATTAAACAAACTTATACCTTATAATCTAAAGTTTCATAATATGTTTGAAATTGTGTTTCAAGTTGTTGACGATTAAGTTTTATAGATTTGTCAATTATTAATTTATGTGTTTTTCGGTGACATTGCTTTAAATTAGTTTCACCACTATTAGTCGTTGATAATAAGGAACTTGTTGTTGGAATCAATTGTTGGTAAATATTTAAATCATTCAAGTTTGAAAGCTTAAAAAAGAAATTTAAAAAGGGTTCAAAATATTCAATTAATTGCATACTTCACAGTCTTCAATTGTATTAAAGGAATCCAATTCTTCTGGATTACATGGATTTACTGAAACTGAACTGGAAGAAATTAATAAAAGAAATGCATATATGTATTAAAATAAATAATTAATACTTTTTAGAGAACAACCAACCTATTATTATTTAATTCTTTTAAATTTAAATCTTCTGTGTTATTATTATTATTCATTTTCACACTTTTAAAGTCCATCAATTCATAAGAGGCTTTTCTCTTTCTATTTTTAACAACTTGATTTCCCATGTGTATTTCTGTTGTCTCTTGATCTATGAAATGAGCAATTGTGTTTAATAATAATAAATATTAAATATTTTCTAAACTTACCAAATGATTTATTAGTAAATGAGTTTAGAAAGAAAAACCTTTCATCAGCTGAAACTTCACCAAAACCATCTTCAAATTCTGTTTCCACGCCTGAAGTCAAATCGGCATTAAATTCATGTATGGTTGTTTTTAATTCATGTCTACGCAACATTTGGCATCCACTACTCGATATTTGTAGACAAGTGAAAGACTAAAAATATGTAGATTGAAATAAAGACTAATTAAATCTAAAATGATATTTAACTCACCTCTTCGATTGATTCTTTGTCATTAGCCAAGATCTCCGCTTCATTTAATAATTGTATAAATTGTGAATCTTCATGATATAGCGACTCTTTTGGTTGAGTATTGATGAAAGATTTATAAGCAGTTTGTTTCCTTTTATAACATTTAATTCCTTTAAATTGTTTGTTCCACAAAGAAATTTGCATATTTGTATTTTCAAATAATAGCTTTGTGTCAACTGGAATGTATATTATTTTATTTATAACTATGTATATTTATGTATATACTGTATGACAACAAACCTAATAAATTATCAACTTGTTGCTGATGTAGCATCAATGTTCCATAGACCAATCTACTGAAATCAATAAATTTCATTTTTTCCTGTGTACTTGGTAGTTTCATGATTCTATTCTCTTTGTTGTTGTTGTTGTTGTTGTTGTCGTCATTGTCATGTGATTTATCACCATTGCAGAACTGTTCTGATAATTGTGATTTTAATTTTTCACTTTAAATAAAAATATCATTAACAATAGTTCCAATAGTAAATATGTTCACCAAAAAAAAAAAAATCTTACCAAACTTCAGGTATGTTAATGGCATCAATATCTTGACGGCTAAATTTTCTTTTCAGAATATTAATAGAGTGACTACTTCCGGCTAACCAACTTGCAATGAATTCGTCACTATTATTTCGATTTAAAGCCATTCTTGAATTGCAATGGATTTTATCAATGAAATTTTTACAATTTACACACAAAACAAAAACCAACGGTACTTTACAATATGGCGCCAATGTGAAGTTGGCGGCTGTAGGCTGCTAACTCGGTTTTATATATAAGTACGTGTAAATAATTAATACATATTTTACTTAATAAACATATACGCATAACAATAAATATATCAGATTAATATATTTATGATAATTGTTGATTCATTTCATATAATAATATTAAAAATTTTTTGGTTTTATATATTTTGGTATTTTCATTTTAAACGAGTTGGCAGCGCCGTCTCACTTGATTGCAAGCAAGTTGGCAGTTCTATTTGAGTTATAGGAGAGGAATGCGTTTGATTTAGAGTAGGGTAGGGATCGCTTTTGATTAGAACGTTTTAGTTTATAGTTTGCATTGAATTAAATAAGAAGAAAAAGGTGATCTAATAAGCTGCCATTTAAAATTTTCATTAAATATGGTAAGTATTAAAATGATATGCATGCTTAAATGGCATTAAAAGAAAACTTTAAATTTGAATGACTAATATTTTCAATAAGAACAACGCACCAAAGGCTTGATTGCTTGATAAGCGAAGCGAGAGATTGGTAGCGTTTGTTGTGTTGTATTGTGTTGATGTGATGTGATGGCGGGGGTGTGGTCATGAACCGTGAATGTGAATTCCATTTAAGCAATAAATTGTAATCACTTAATTTGATTGGAAATGTTGTATGTTTTGTTCATGTTCAATAATATGTATTTAACATTTATCTTTTTTTCCAGGGTGATAGTAATATTTGCGATATAAGTGATGAGGTGCGTGATGAATTGAAGAAGTTCCGCTTTCGCAAAAGCACAACCAATTCGGCTTTAATTTGTAAGTAAATACATAAATATTGTAGATTTCACTTTTTTTTTTTTTTTTTGATTAAATGTCGTCATCATCAATCTAAAAAGAAACAACAAGATTTAAGCTTAAATCGTGATGCTGTCTAACCTATTGACTTTGTGAAGTTGTTATGCTTTACTTTAACCTTGTTTGACAACATAATTATTATATACTATACTATGTTTTATAGATTTTTTTTTTTTTGTTTTTGTTTAAAATTTTCTAGTAAAAGTTGATCGTGAAAAGCAAACAGTTGTCTTAGATGAGCTAGTGGATGATATATCTGTTGATGAGCTGCAAGATACACTGCCGGGTCATCAACCCCGCTATATAATCTATACATATAAAATGATACATGATGACCAAAGAATATCGTATCCAATGTGTTTTATATTTTACACACCGCGAGATAGTCAGGTAAATAAGAAAATACATATACAATTCTTCATCTAAATACTTATGTCTCTTTTTTTTATAAATATTTACAGATTGAATTGCAAATGATGTATGCTTGTACAAAAAGTGCTTTGCAACGTGAGGTTGATTTGACGCGTGTCTATGAGATACGTGAACTTGATGAACTTACAGAAGAATGGCTCAGGGAAAAACTTAAATAGGTTGGAGACCTACTTAAATCTCAAATTGACAAATAAAAAACAACTATACAAGCAACAATATGACAAAAGTTTATTACAATGCAACAATATTCTATTACTTATCTATCTATCAAATCAAATAAATTACTCAAGCAAGCAATATTTTATAAATTGAAATGCTATTACTCATTTTTATGAGAGTCAATCAATCTATCTCGATGACAAAGCACGCCAAATACCAACGATAAAATACCAAACCAATTTAAAAAAAAAAAAAAAAAAAATAATGACAATTTTATACATTTTTACATATATATCGTACAATTAAATACATACATATTTATAAAGTAGAATTTAGATTTGTATAATGTGCGAAGAGATACAAAATATTATTAAACTAAACAATAATATTTAAGTAAAAAAAAAAAAAGTATTTTATAAAAGAAATGACTCGGGAGAAAATGAAACGAGAAACTATTGCGTATTATATTTTTTAAAGTTTTTTTTAATAAGTAATTTTTTGCATAATTAAGTTGAATCAGATATTTTGCAAATTTTTTTATAATAGAAGCTGTGCTTGCCAAATTTTTTTTTTCTTGTACAATTTTATACAAATGTATATCATAATGTAGAGATTCTTCTCAGATGAGCAATTCCATTTTAATAAAATATTATAAAATAAAGATGATGGTCTCATGTTATTTAATTATTTCGTTAAAATATTCTTCTATGAACAATGAAAAATTCTTTGGTCTTAAAGTAGATTTTAAAAATTTCGATGTCATAATATCTTTTTAGCATTTGTCCACGACTGAGCCACCTCACTTCTGTATAGTATACGATATCGCCATGCTCTGATGATTCAAACCCCTGGGCTCTTATAAAATTTACAGTCTACGGCGATTTGCAAAATATTATCCATTTTTAAAACTTTTAATCATACATTTTCTTGTTGTATTATGCAATGTTACTACGTCAATCGAATAATTTAAAACCACTGGCTTTACTTTTTAAATCCTTTTTAATAGATTTGCCAAGATTGTCAATTCTTCTGGGAATATTTTGATGAGACAACTGATTAATTTTAGAAATAGCACATTTTTAGTAAGAGCACACAGTTTCGTGAGCCTCAATGAGGAATCCCATTAATCTGTAGATGTATATCTTTATACCTTTAGATCTGCCTACATGTTTGAATCACATTAATCATTAATCTTTTGCACTAAATAATTCTTAATGAATCTTATGCACAATGATTTCTTTTCCTCTTACTTTTTTGTTCGAGAGAAAAAGAGATTAAGAAAGCATTACTTTTATTAGTTTTAGCCTTTAGATCTGTTTTAATCGATTGCTATACGTCTAACACTATCATGGTATACTCATCCACAACCATATCTTTCTGAGCAGTTGGTTGTTCGCATACATTTATCAAATGCTAGTACAAAAAGCTATGTTTTGGATTTAATAATGTAATCGTGTTGCAGAATGATGAAGCATCGTATAACGTGTTTGTTCACTCGCTGTTGGTGGCGGCGGCGGTGGTGCCGCTAACATATGTGCCATAGCTGCCATTCCCATGCCCATTTGTGTGGCATTTGGTGGTGGAGGTGGCGGCGGTGGTTGCAATGATGTATGATGTAAACTTTCATGTGGTCCTGGTGGTCCAGTAACAGCATGATGATAGGTATGATGAGCGACATGTGCATGAGACATGGCCATTGGTGGTGGCGGTGGTGGATGAGCCACTGTTGTCAATGGCAAATTCAGAATATTGTTGGCATGTGTACGAAAATGTAAACTAAGATTATCAGCTGAATCAAATGTACGATCACAATCGGGACATTTGAAATGCTCATGACCCAAGGGATCAACACCAACTGGATCGGTATCGATAGCCTCATCGTCGTCGTCATCACCAACAATGTCATCATCTTCATCATCATTATTGGCAGCCACTTCTAGAGTGTGCAATTTGCGTTTGTGTGCTCGCATATCACGACGTCGACTAAACGCTTTGCCACAAATATCACAGTGATGGTTTTTAATTCCTGTATGCGTTGCCATATGCTTAGAGAGATCACCAGCTGTATAGAATGACTTTTGGCAAACGGGACACAATTGATCACGTATGCCGGTGTGTATTTTTTGATGCGCCTGAAAGTTGCCTCTTGTGGCAAATAACTTGGAACATATTTCACATTGAAATGGTTTCTCGCCAGTATGCAAGCGTACGTGGACTTTAAGATTGTATTTCTGGGCAAAACGTTGCGGACAGTGTATGCATGTGTAAGGTTTTTCTCCAGTGTGCGTACGAATATGTTGCTGCAGTTGGGCTGCACATTTGAAGCTCTTATTGCATTCATAGCATGTCTGTGGCAGCTTTGCCAAAGGCTTGGGGCCACGTCTTTTGTGCTCTTCTGGTGGCTTGCGATTATAACGTGACCGCTTTTTGCTTTTCTTCAATTGCTCAATTTGATCTTCATCGTCGTCATCACTTGAAACAAGTTGATGCTGCTGCTGCTGCTGATGATGATGATGATTACCTACTTGAAGATAATTTTGAGGTTTTATTTCGAATTCAGTGTTGGTTTCAGCATCACAAAAGCTACACAATATACATTACATAATATCATTACAATCAAATTGAAAAACTATGTCCTTTTCTTACCCATATCCTCTATCTGCTAGGCCCAAGTATTGACGCAGTCTCAAATCAGAATTTTCACACTCTTGCTTAAAATGATAAGCAACTCCAAGTCTATAGATGCAGTTGTTGCAAATCACAGATGGTAAACCATCAGTTTTATAGACCTTAAATTGGAAATTTGGATTAACATAAATATTATTAATTTAATATTTCTTTCTTTAGAGTCACCCTAATTTTGGCACACATCATCATCATGGCGGAGGGCATCATTAAGGCAAACTCTGTACTGTATATTGAAGTTTGAGCACCTTCTTCCAAGCAAACACGACAGATTTTATGAATATTATAATCCATTTAGTATAATAAAGATTTTTGTTCACTTTTTATTATTAAAGATTTGTATGCTTCTACAAGATCAGCTGATTGGATATATTCAAACAGTTTGATAAGCACTGCTCAGACTAAATATTTTCATTATTTTCTGTTAGATTGACAGCTCTTTTGAACTGAATAACATATTACAGTTTTAGAAGCTTTGATGAGAATAACAGTCTGGCAACACTATTATGTGTTTTAATTTCAGTTAGATTGGCAGCTCTCTTTAATTGGGTTGAATGGTGAATTGCAATTCACAAAATAAATGTTCGGAATGCCACTGCCAAAAAAATAATAATAATAATAATAATCAAAATATAAATAAATAACTACAAGTGGATTAATATGAATTAATTACAATTGTTATGAATTAAACAATATTTATAACACTGGAATTTCTTTAAAAACCTATTGGTTAAATGTATTTCAAATTGCATAGAAAAGAAAAGTGAAATTCCTTTGGCTGTCAATCAATTTAATAACCAACTAAACTACACATAATAATAGTACAATACACCAGTGAAGTGAAGAAAGTCAACCGCTTAAATAAATCTAAATCTAATAAAAAGATAAGAAAGTTAAGTGCAGTACGTGTAAATAACAAAAGAAAAGCAAAAACACAAAAAAAAATTAAAATTATTAAATATTTTGTTATACTATCAGGATTAGAAGTTAACACAAAACATCTCAAAAAGTCTTGTAACACCACCATAGTCATTATTAAAAACTAAAAATTGTGTGGAAGAGAGATTGCTTCTTCTGTTTCTTATTCTATAAACATATGTACTTATAAACATTAACAAGCACAAAACCAACTAACCAAAGAAAAAAAAAAGGAAAGAAGAAACAAAACGAATTCGTGAGCACTCAGCACTCATTCATTGTTGGGTGGTGGTGTCTCGGTATCGGTTTGGTTGTCGGTGTCGGTGACAGTGGTGTCAAGGCAAAGGTGTTGCGGTCACATCAAAAGTTCAGTTGTAGTGTACACAAAAGATATACAGAGAACAGAACAGAACAGAAAAAGAACAACAGCAGTAGCAGCAGCAGCGCGTGTGCCGGCAAATGAGTAAAGTTCTGAGTTCAGTTCAGTTCTATTGTATTGTACATATTGTGTTGTGTTGTGTAGTGTGGTGCAACTGATTGTATGGAAAATTGTTTTGTTAATATAAACAAAAGCGTAAAATCAAAATTTATGCCTCCAAAATATTGTATAAATCTAAGCAATTCAGTTGGCAAGTAAACAAGCAAAGCAAAACAATTATAAATTAGCTATTTCAAGGTCTTTGTAGAGAAAACTTTAACCATATTGTTTATTGTATACGTGAATATTTATTTAAACGTGGCATCATAAATAGTAACAGCAGACAGTTTCCATACGGTTTCCATATAGTGAAGCAACAGAAGTAACCAGAACAATTATTTTCTTGATACTAAAATGGCAACAACAATGAATTTCGATAGCAAAGACAAAGACATTGATCAATTGCTACAAAAACGCTTTAGAAATAATCAAAATTTAACAACAGAAACGGTGACAATAAATGGTAATAGTAATCCAGAGGTTCTTGTTAATGGCAAAGCCACAACAACAACAGCAACAACAACAGCAGCAACTACAAGCAAAACAAATAATGTTGATGAAACATCAAATTTGGAAACACCTGTGGCATCATCATCACCATCATCATCTTTATTACTATCAACATTAGCAGCAGCACAAGTAGCAGCAGCAGCAACAAGTCAACTGCAACAGGAACAACATCAGTACTCAACATCGGGTCCATTTATGAAACTGAAAACATATTTATTAGCTTTGCGTCCTTGGTCAGTTTCAGCTAGCTTAGTACCAACCCTATTGGGTTCTGCCTTGGCTTATCGCTCACAATGGTCTGCAGAATTTTCATTTATTACATTCTTTTTGACCGCCTTCACTGTGGTCACAGTACATTGTGCTGGCAATGTGGTGAACACTTATTTTGATTTCATCAAAGGCATAGACAAACAAAAGGCTGACGATCGAACGCTCGTCGATCACATATTGACTAAAGATGAGGTAAATCACAACAAAATTCTTAAAAAATAAACAAACAAAAACAAATAATAATCAAATAAATAAAATTCATATATCTTTAGGTCGTTTCACTTGGTGCAATACTTTATATGGCTGGCTGTGTTGGTTTCATATTACTTGCCGCTTTGAGTCCAGCCAAAATGGAACATTTGGCTTTAATCTACTTTGGTGGTTTGTCATCATCATTTCTTTATACTGGTGGCATTGGCTTTAAATACATTGCCCTTGGCGATTTGGTTATATTGATACTATTTGGACCAACTTCGGTGGTCTTTGCCTTTATGTCACAAACTGGACATGTCGACTGGACAACCATTTATTATGCCATACCATTGGCATTAAATACTGAAGCCATTTTACATAGTAATAATACACGAGATGCGGAAAGTGATCGTAAAGCTGGAATTGTAACGCTTGCGATTCTAATTGGGCGCACTGCCTCACATGTACTATATGCGCAATTATTGTTTACACCTTATTCGATATTTTTTGTCTGTGGCCTTAAGTATTCGTTATGGTTTCTATTGCCACTCATAACATTGCCTCAAGCATTTAAAATCGAGAAACGTTTTCGTAATGAGCAAACAATGAGTGCGGTACCAAGGCAAACGGCAAAACTGAATTTTTATTTTGGCATGCTATATGTGGTCGCATGCTGTTGTGCTCAACAGTTGCCCAGTTTTAGTTATCGTCGTCATTAATTGACCAAAAAAATCAAATATCTGAAACACAATAACCACAAATACAACGATGATCAAAATTATAATAATGATGACGATCATGATTATGATTCTATGCAATTCAAATATGCGTTAAGAAGAAGGCATTAAACTAATTAATGTTAATTTTAATGCTAAGTTATAATATACATATTAATGTATATATATATATATATATGTGTGTGTGTTTATTAATGCTGTATGTATGTATGTGCGTGTGTGTGTGTAATTGCAATTCTTGTAATTTTGTTAACTTTGTGCGAACTTTTTGCCTTAAGCAAAATACATATTTAATGATGTTTGTGTTGCTGTTGCTTGTTGTGTTTGAATGTGTCAAAAATACTTATATATTAAATAAATTGTATAGAAATTGGTGCAAATATTAGGGAATTTTATTATATTATATATATTATAGTAAACAATAATTAATCATCATAACATGAATACATAAAATTACTTACTAATATATAGAAAATATTGTAATTTCAGTATAAAAAAAAAAAAAAAAAAAAAAAACCATAAAAACAAAATTCTCCCTTCCTTAGCCCAACGATAAAACACTCTTCATCTCTTCATGATGAATATGTGAACGGGCTTTCCTTAAATATATAAATACACTTATTTATTATGTACATTTTATTTACATTTTATTATTTTCTTTTTAGTACAAAATTCGCACAAAGCAAAATTCTTATAAAATAGAAAAATCTCTAAAAACAATTTGTATGTACTTAAGTCATGAATCCATAAAAACATTAATTATTATTATTAATGAATTCTTAAACTATCCACAAGCAAAAATTTAACACTTTGGTTCCACTGAAGATGTTAAACATTTCACGAATAATTGGATAACTTTTTGTTTACAACAAGTCTGCTATGAAAAAGGCTTTTAAATATTATTTCATATGGAAATTGTATAGATTATCTCCTTTAACCTTTGGAGAATAGTATAGAGAATAATGGTATAAAGCAACAGAGAGGATGAGAAGACGCCGTGCAGAGCTAACAAAATTGACAAAAAATAACATAACACAATAACACATAAATTTCATTAAAATAATGATTATTGGTGTTGAGACACATGAGAACCTTCTTCACATATACTAGAAAAATGGATTTACCAAATATTCCAGGCCTCGGAAAACTCTGTTGGATCGTTTCCGATAAAAATATGAAGATAAAAAAATCTTAAACGGCAATTTTTTATCAACGTTAATACTTCTAATAATAAATATTACGTTTTTGGCAGTTTATGCGATCTTGAATGGAAATTGCTCGAACCGTGATGGAAAAATATATCGCAGACTATATTACACTTGCAATATTTTAACATGACCCCTATCAATAGAATGCTACATTATTCTATTTTAGTCTAAAATTAATCGCTTTAAAATATGGTCTTTATATGGTTGGTGGATATGGGTCAGACACTTATAGTTTTCAAATTTCAAAACGATAGTACAAAAAACGGAAGTTTTTTTAATATGAACTTTTATTTGGATCTAAGTTTGTATGGGGGGTACGTGTAAAATTTCAGTTCTCTAGCTCAAAAACTGTGGGACAAGTTTGCGTACATACAGACGGTCATGGCTAGATCAACTCGTCTCGTCGCGCTGATCAAGAATATACTCTCTTCGTCGTTGACATCTTCTCGGCCCTCTGAAAAAATTTTGTACCACCGATAAACGTATCTTCACCATATGCCACAGTCAACATTCGGAATGCGTCCGCGCACATAATTTTGTTTTTTTACACAAAATTTGATCCATTCCATTCGTTGATCCATTTTTTTGAAATAGGTAAAAATCGAAGACGAGCCAAAACATGTGCAAGCAAACCAGCTGTCAAAAATTAACTAAACATTCAAAATGGCCGACCTGGTCAACGTAAGTGAGAGACATGAGTACCAACATAACGCCACAAGAAAATCGAATAAAAGTATCCCGCGGAAATTCGAAAATCGCGATAGTTTTTCAACAAACCTCGTATATACTTTATAGGGTCTCGGATGTCTCCTTTTGTATATTACAAACTTCATGACAAACTTATAATACTATTCACTACGTAAAGAGTATAATGAGAAAACAAAAAATAGTTTTCTTAAGTTTTGGTGTCATTCAACAAGTTTCAAGACTCTAGGAATCTGGATCTGGTTCTAATCTATACACACTCTATATGAAAATATTGTTATTATTTACTACTAGTCCCGCGCTTTGCTGCTCCCCGTTAAGCTTTGTATGGGAATGATGTAAAGAATATATATTTTTTTGTGGCTCATACTCGTATATCTTGACATAATTATTTGAGATTTTTGACAAAAACTGCTTCATTTATTTGAAAATAAGTTTCTAAGCTTAATGCGGTCTAGACACATTCAAATTTGGTTTGACCAATGTCTATGTACGTGTGTTGGATGCAACATACAACGAATTTGGACATACATTCATTACACTCATGTTGATCGAAATATTGAAAAACTTTGGAAAATCCATCAAGTATTATATATGAGATTTCATTTCACTAACACTATGATGACGTTGGTCAAATAGCGTTTTATCAATTTCTTCCCTTTTCCAAAATTATTATGTTTTAGTATTTATTCTGCTATTTGGGCCGAAAATAGAGGAGTAATAAATTATTCAACATTTTGAACATACGAAAAGGACTATAAAAACTAATGGACAGAATTGATTTATTGAATAATATGTAATGAGCACTACATGTTATAAAACAAAGTCCTTCTCCGTGTCTCTCTGAACACGATAAATCTAAAAGCTACCGAACGGATTTTCATACGGTGTTCACTATTAGATGGAGTGAGTCATGAGGAAGGTTTAGGTGTATTATTCATAGACTGGGAAGAAATGGCAGTCTTTAGTTTCCCAACCTCTGCTCGATACTATTGTGTTGATTAACACTATCGACATTCAGTTGAATGCAAGATAAATTTAGGAAGACAGTCTAAAGTGGCTTGTTATACTGATCAAGAATATACAAATGTTTTGATTAGTTTAGACCAATTTCGTGAAATGTATAGAAAATAATAAACAAAATATAACATATCCCAAAAGCCTCTTCATCTTATAAACTAGTACATACATATATGATTAATAAACAAACTCAAATTTAAATAAATTAAATTACATCGTATTTAAATCATTTCAATGTTAAACTATTTATTGCTACCTCTTCTTCCTCAAAATCATTTTAAATAAATTATAAGATTTAAAAAGAAATTTATACAAAATATATACGATTTATAGATTAATAAATCGGGAACTGTTCTATGTCATCACAACACAATTCACAATTCAGAGAAAATCATATTTACATCCATATTTACTTTTTTATTGAATGAAAAATTAATTTTAATAATAATTATGATAATAATGATTATAGATTTATAGATGTATAGATGATGTTTTCTTTTAGTGCTTAATAATCATAATAATTAATAATAATTGTTAGTTGAAAATGGCATTGAATTATGGACCAAAATGAATGTTAATACATATACATACTACATACTTACCATAGAGCGAGCGCAACAATAAAATCATAAAATGAATCAAAATAATAATGAAATTTTGTAAAATTGTGGGTTTATAATATTTAATTTAAGTAGAGTAACAAAGCAAAAATTGTTAAAGCAAATCATAAATAAAAAGGGATTCGATGCTCTTTTTGTTTTGAGTTCCAAGTCATAAAGATAATAACTTAAGATTTATGAGCTTAAATTGTAGAAAAAAAAAAGAAATGTAATATTTTAATTAAGAAAATATATTGGGCTTTTGTGTTAAGAAAACAATCTAAAACAAAAATTTGTAAAAAAAAAAGTATTTTACTACAAAAAAATGCATAAATTATTATTAATTAAAACTATTTAAAAAGAACAAAGACTTCGTTTCATCGAAGTTCAGTATACGTTTTACGCCCTTGATGAGAAATTATCGCAACAAGATTATGTTATTTCAAGGACAGTTTTTATGATAACTAGTTATCTATATAATTAAACGTATATATTATTACAACAATATAATATAATATTAATATGTTATAAGTCCGACATATCCAAACTGGATATGCATAGGTTCATTTTCTCTTCAACTTGTTTTGATAATGCAATTAAAAAAATATAAAAAAAGACTAACTTTGGCTATGCCGAAGTTGTAATACTCTTCACGCCCCAGCCAGTGGTCCGAGGGTCTTAAAGTTTATAAGATTGGTGGCTATGGTTTAGACACTTATAGTGTCCAAATTTGATAGTACAAAAAACAAAAAAGTTTTTTTTAATATGAACTTTCATTTGGACCCCAGTTTGTAAGGGGGTACCCCTCCTAATAGTCCAAGGGTCTTCAGTTTTTCATGATTTTGTGGATATGGGTCATAAGCTTATGGTGTTCAAATTTCAGTTCGATAAGCCAAAAACAAAAAACAATATTCTAATAAGAACTTTAATTTAATAGGGGGTTTGTATGGAAGGTACCCCTCCTGGTAACCTTAGGTTCATGAAATTTTCGATACGTCAAAAAACAAAAAACTTTTTCTAATAAGAACATTAATTTAAAAGGGGGTTTGTATGGGGGGAACCCCCCTAGTGGTCCGATTCGGCTTATTCATGAACTTGATCGGCGTTTGGTAAAAAGAAACCTATGTACAAAATTTCAGCTCTCTAGCTCAAAAACTGAAGGAATAGAAGTGCAAACAGACGGACATGGCTAAATAAACTCGTCTCATCGAGCTGATCACAAATATATATACTTTATGTGGTCTGCGATGTCTTCTTCTGTGTGTTACAAACTTCATGACAAACTTATAATACTATTCACTAACGTGAAGAGTATAATGATATAGTTTTTGGTATAGCGACTACTATTTTCATTAACATATGTATGTCTGCACAAAATTTCGGCAGAATAACTCGAAAACTAGGAGACTAATAAATTGTTAAATTGATTTCGTTATTTCAATACTTTATGATTATCTGTGAATCACAGATCTTATAGCCTTCCAAACATCACAATATGTAATGTCAAGTAAAGTATAGGTACTTCTTCCATTAGCATAGATGTCTGTAAGAAATTTCAGCTGAATATCTTAAAAACTGAAGGAACTAGATTCAATCTTTTTGAAAAAAATTGACTCTACACATATGGATTTAAAGTCAAGTAAAGTACTTCCATTAACATAATGTCAGCAAGATATTTCAACTGAATAACTTAAAAACTAAAGGGATTACTTTGCATTGAAATGAATAAGTTGTTTTCATATCCTATGAAAATCTCCTATGCACTGTACTATACCGATAAAGTCATAATATTCAATTAGATTACATTTGAGAAGGTCGAAAGCTAGTCACTTTGTTACGGCGGAGGTTCCATGGGGTCTATTGTAACATTCTATTATACTAGTGTTAACTATTGTAGTTACATTTCTATGTTGTAAGAAAAATAAAATCTCCAAAATAAAACATAAAAGAGTGAGAATCATATATATTTTATTATACAAAACAAGAAATGGGAAAAAAAATCATTAACTTTGGTCTTACCAAAGCTTATATACACTTCATATACGTTATATTTTGTATTCAATTTTAAATATTGATTTCTTTTTTCATTTCATAGACATCATCAATAAGTTAATTAATGAGTCCTTATATTGAAAATTCTCATCATTTTAATTTAAAGTTTAAAGGTTTTAACTTTAAAAATTATTAAATGATCAATAGATTTTTATGATGGTTATGTCTTCCAATAAAATAAATATACGATTTGAAGTGTATTAAAAAATAAAAACTTGACAGTAAACAATAACAATAAAATCATTACAATACTTACATATTGAACAATACAATAAATAAAAATAAAAAATGCAATCATATGGGAAAAAAAACTCCATAATATGAAAAGCGAATATGTAGTAGAATCGCCGGATATATGTACTGAATATATTATACTATTAAATGCATAACACAATAACGAAACATTTTGTAATTTTTAAAAATAACAATACGCATAAATAACAGAATAGCTTTATACATTAAACAATTGTTAGATACTAAATAATACAGATACATAAAATATATATCTATACAATATATACAAAATACATTATATATCATAGTAGAAAATGTAATCAAAATCATTATACAATTACTATATACTCATAAATTTAAGTTTGCTTATTTTTTTTTTTTTTTATTTACCAACATAAGTACATACTACAATTGGGTTAAAGTTTTTATAAAGGTCTCATTATTATTATTATTTATATTAATGACCCATGATTTCATCGTAATCATTCTAAGAATCTCTATTTGCTTTTTTCCCATATAAGTATGTATGTTATGAAGACTTTGTAGGTGCTCTAAGATGAAAACACTTTTCCTGTTCCGATGCTTCAACATCCAATTAGTCAATTTTCTTTCAATGATGTCTATCAGATATTCTGTGAAATAAGGTATATTCTCCCTACGTTGATGGAGATAACATCAAGAAGATCTCCTCTCTGGTCATTTATGACAGAAATTAGCAATTTTTTTTCTCATTTACCCAATTGTTTCCGTTAAATAGGCTTTAGTGTCGGGACCAATGAACATCTGTTTAGCTCCATGATTTGCCAGACAGTAATCATATTAATTACCCTCTTGTTCTGGAATCCATTCAAGTGTTTAATCGTGATGTAAGCTTACAGTCTTTAAGTATAAACAGGCATTTTCTTATCACAAGGTAGGAGATTATAGAAGATGCTAGAACTTTGAGAGTTGCTCGACTGCCAGAATATATGTGAATATGCACCCTCCTTGCCTTAGGTCTTAGGTAAAGGTCCCATAAAGTATTGTATTTATGGTATGTGAAGTGTTAGGTATAATTGATGCAGTTATTTCTATTCTCTTAAGTCTTAACTTTAGAATTTAAACCTTGGTTTATTGCATCTCCATCATGAAAGCTGTACAACGTGTTAATATACAAGTATCTGAGAAAAATCGTTTTAAAAAAATATATGGAACTATTTCAAATCGTTAGAAGTAATTAAGTCTAAACTTCTGAATTTAGATAACTGATTAAGACTCCCACAGGATAGATCTATTCACAATATTTCTAACTTAAAACACAACTGCTGAACTAAGCATCATGAAAATAACAAGCTTGGTGTATAGCATCTCCATCATGAAAGCTGTAAGAGCTGTTTATACTCAGCTTATACTATCTGGGAAAAGTCCTTTTAGAATAATAATGTGTGTTCAGAAATTTTAGGAATATTTGAGTCTAAACATCAGAATTTTGATGGATTATTGACATTTTCACAGAATAGTTTTGTTCACAAATATTCCGACTTAAAGCCATCTACTGAACTAAGCATTATGAAAATTGGTGGTAATGCTCCAGAAATCTCGAAAAAATCCTTACTATATAAAATCTAAAAATTAGAGTCACTATAGTTCTTCTTTTTAGGGTTCCGTACCCATAGGGAACTAAAGGGACCCTATTACTAAGTTTACTATGTCAGTCCGTCCGTTCGTCCGTGTCCTGCTCTATCTCATGAACCGTAATAGGTAGAGAGTTTAAATTTTCACAGAGTGTGTAATTCACTTGTGTGTAGAACGAAAAATACTAAAAATATACATTTTTAGAAGCATTATTCTTTAATTTAACCTTTTGTTTACTGAACCCTCCGTGTGCGAGTCCGACTCACACTTGGCTGATTTTTTTATTTACTGATATTCCAAATGATATTCTAAGCTTTAACCCAACATTTTGTCAAGTTGATTTTAGTTTTAATTTTGACTCTTTTCCTTTTTTGCGTGAAAATTTAATTAAATTTTAATGAAAGTCTCATATCATTTCTGTCTCATACTTAGATTTATAGGATCAAAGAGAGTTACACAATCAAACGTTATCATTATACTAAGTAGTGAACTAAAATGCAAAAGTAAACGTGTGTTTATGAATATCAAAACTTTTTTATTGAAATAAAAAAAAAATATATATATATATAAATTTTTACATAATATATATTATATTCATGTTATAAAACTAGATAACCATAATCCATTTGTGTTTTACTCTTAATTAATAACACCATGACGTGGTATTAACAAAACGTCATAAGGTTTCACCGAAGGCGTTGCACCATCTATGGGTTCAGCATTGGGCATTTCTCCCGGTATTGAAACAAGACGAAAGTTTTGCAAAACTGTTGTTGTGAAAACAAAGAGATTTTGTCGCGCCAATTGATCACCCATACAGCGATGTCGTCCAAATCCAAACGGGTTATAGGCTTCGGGAATTTTTAATTGGCCATCGACCAGATAACGTTCGGGATCAAAGACATCGGCATTTGGAAAATCATATGCATTCGTTAGCATGCCACGAAAACAAGCAACTACCATTGTATCTTTGGGTATTTGATAGCCAGAAAGTCGTGTATCACAGAGAGCTCGATGTGGTAAGCCAAATGTATGAGCCACAAACATGCGTACCGCCTCCAAAATTATAGCTTCACAATAAGGCATTTTGGCGCGATCCCGCCCATCTGGTCCACGTTCCAGTCCAACTACTTCCTTGATTTCTGCATAGGCACGTTCTTGTAGCTCCGCATTCAAAACCAAATGTACAAATGCAAAGCCAAGACTTTTACTTGTTGTTTCCGAACCGGCAAGAAACATATCCAAACATGTGGCCAATAAACTTTCTTCACTGAAATTGGGTTTAGCATTCGGTTGATCTTGTTCACGTAGATAACTATCGATAAGATCACGTGGTATATCATAATTTCGATATGTTTTCCTATGCAATTCAACTTCTTTGCGTAGAAATGCATAAATTCGTCGATGACTCTCCACATAAGCTTTGTACCCACAATAGTCGGGAACAATAAAACGTAAAAATGGAAAATGATTAAAAAGTGCTCCAGTCATATCAATATTTTTGAATAGCTCATAGAACATTTCCAATAATTCGGGAACTTCTTGACTGAAAAATAGAGAGAGAGAGAGACAATTTAGAAAATTACATAAAACTTAGATTTCCTCGGTAATATGGAAAGGAATATTTTAGGGTTTATAGTCTTATTATAATGATATATATTAGATATTTCATATCTGTGTTTTGGTTATTAATATAAATGGCTATAATTTCGCTGTGACTTCTAAAGTTCTATTTTACTTGTCTCTGATAACTGATAATAAATTCAAATAATCAAATAGGTTTATTATTTCATATCTGTTATAGAGGCAATGTAAGTGTCCCAAGCATGTAAAGGACGTTCCAAAATTATGTGTACCAGTGTTTCAACATATACTAATTCACAAAATTGTCTACAATGGCCTGTGCGACGACGGAGATAACTTTGATAAATTCTACATAACTGATAATTTCAATTACCTCATATACTCGTATTTTATTATTGAGACACGCCTCACAACTTTTAATGGAATTCAGTTATTTCAATTAAAAATTGAATACATTTTTTTGTAGATTTTTTGGTTTCAAAGATTGGTTTTTTGGAGATTGATCATGAAATGGTATTTTATTAATTTTGATGTATTTAACTCATAAGGTGGTAGCCGGCACATAGGCCATTAAAGGTCTTTTGCGATGCCACGGAGAGGAAGAGAGGTAGGAAGAGGTGTAAGGCGGTTTGTATATAGAGAAAGGATGTACGGTACTCCTATCGGTCTCCAGAGTCTCGTTTACGTTAACAGGTTGGACCACGTATCGGAGAAGTTGGTATGAGGATAGGAAAGGGTTTGAAGAATTCACCTGTGGCCCCATACTTTTGTACTTAAATTCCGTAAACTGATATTTATTGTTGTTAGCATTCTTGTTCTTCCATGTATGTATTTATATGGGGGACTTTATCATACTGTCTTTCATCTGAAGTATGTACGAGTATATAATTTAAAGATATACTTAAATATAGAAAGACCTGATTTTATATTGTATATGGCAATATTTTCAATTAAAAGTAGAATTCCTGACTAAAAGATTTTATATCAAAATCCATTATTCTAAGAATAATATTGAGTAATTTAGATTGGAAAGTAAGTAAGTAAGCTCTATCAATGATTTACGTACCTTTCACTTCTGCGTTCATAACGTTTACTACTCATCATACACCACAATGTATTCAGCACGTAGGTGGGAAATATATCATGTAAAGCAACCTTGGCCACTTTACCGCCTTCCGCACGTACACAAGCCTGTAAATCCTCCAGCAAGTGACTAGCTTCATTATGAATGATGTCTATCATTCCACTACGCACAAAACCAAAGTCTTTGAGATGACGCAAAATGAAGCGTCTTTGTTCAATCCACATTTCACCATCACTAAGGAGAATACCCAAATTCGAGTTAAATGTGCGCTCACGATAAAAGATGCCCTCCGGTCGACCATCTAAATCCTCATTGGTCATCATTTCCTGTATGGCATCACTTGTATAGGCAATCACCAATTTATCTCTGCCAATTTTTAAGCCATACAAACCATAAGGATTCACATAACATTTTGCCAATTCATCAACGACCTTACAAAACATGCCACAACGCAAGCGTAGCTGGGACAATTGCAAGGCGCTGCCCACAATTGGATACCATTTGGGTCCTGGTGGAAATTTTAATGGTTTTCGTACACCCCAAAAGAGGAACAACAAAACGAGACTTGTCAAAAGGAAGGCAGCATAGAACATTTTTTTGAGTTGTGAGGTTTTTTTTTGAAAAACATACAATTCATTTGCAATTTTTATTAGGATTACGTAATCAAAGAAAACAAGTTGTGTTTTCCTGTTACGCGATCACTTTTATTTTTAACTTTATTTCACTACTATTTTACTTTTGAAAAAATGAGGAAAATTATGTATATTTATAATCCAACCGAGCCCGAGCATAAACAATGACTGGCGTTGCTCATGGTGGTTACCTCATTTTTATACTATCGCAATGTTGCCTCTCCACATGCAACAATTGACAGTAAATCTAAGTAAAATTGCATTAAAGCTTTTACTCATAATCAAACTGGAAAAAGTTTTTCCAAACATCATTGAAAAGTTAGTGAGAGATTGCTAACAAGTTTAAGACATTTTAGGAGGAGCTTGACCGCAACATTGAAAGTGAAAAATGTTTTGAAAGGAAATTTTCATTTATAGTATGAAATAACAAAACAAAAAGAAAAGGAAAATCAGAAACCAGTTTCACTCTAACAAACAAAAAAAAAAAACAATAAACCATATCCTTTTGATGATTATTGCAATGGGCACTAGAGTAGGAGTTGACTGGTTATTATGTCACTAACAATGTATGCTTGCATGCATCCGGAAATCATGTTCCGGTTTTTCGGTGGTTTCATGGTTTTCATTCGATTAAACAAGTCCAAAAAGTTATGTTTAAGAAAAAAAAATGGAGCTTAACAAAATCACATTGGCTGCGTTTAGGTGAAATTTTACACATTCGTGTATCAAACGTTAAGGCGTCAAGTTGGTGAACATTGTCAGACACAACATATTACATCTATACGATATCAGTAGTACATATATTTATTTCAGGAAAATGGGTTTCAGGTAATAAAATCTAATAGAAATTTGTGTAGATCAAAACTAATCTCTCTCTAACTACAGATTACTTCTCTTAATGGCCATGGGTTTGGGCGCCATGTACATGATGCATTTGTTGGCACAAGATTGGAATAAAATACGTCGTCCTGTGCCACAAGCGGCAGCTAGATTACTTTCAAGTGCCAGTGCTGCTGTTATGCTTAACAATCGTGGCAAGCGCGATTTACTTGCAGAGCTTAATTGGGTGAAAGGAGTACAAGGACGAGGATTACAAGAAGCAACCGAAAATCAACATCAAACGACAATCGACTGGAAACGTATTTTATCAAGAGATCCCTTTGAATGTTTGCAATCTTTAATATGTCAAGTGATGTCTGGTGCTGAAAATAATTCAGAAGAAGCAATTCTATTAATGGATTTTGTTGAGGACTCATTGGAAATAGCACCGGCTAAAATTGGTCGAGCTTTTAGTCGTGGCTTAGCATTACGTGGTTCTGCATCTCGTTGCTATGATGAGTATCCATTTTGTTTGTACTCAGCCAAGTCAATGTTGCGTATATTACGTTGGTTTAGCAATACTGGTGGATATACGGAAAAGGAGAAGGATGATGATGGTGATGTTGTGGTCTATGAATAATTTGTGGACAAATAGTCATTCTTCTGTAAGAGAACAATTTTAGTAGGTGTGCTTTAATACATAAATGGTCATAGCCTATTGATATGTCTACATACCATGTACTTATACCTTATTAAGAAGTAAAAATTGTATGTTAAATTTGTAAAATTAAATATTATTATTTTGTGAAGAAAATCCATAAGGCTATGTTTTTATAAAAATCTCTATATTTCTCAATAACAGTAGTTTGGAAATTAAACTCCTAGATTTATCTTTCCAAGATTCGATTACTTAATGTTATTTTAAGCTTCACAGAAAGTATAACTTTCAATATAATGTCCTACTAAATTTTATAGATTTCAATACATCATTGGATTAATATTGAGTTTTAATATTTCTAAATACGTTGAAATTTTAAGAAAATTTTTATATTGAACTTCCCTAAAGTAAATTCACACTGGACCACAAAATTGAAATGATAAATTTTGGTAAATTTCACAACTTAGATCGAAATATTATTTCAACTATATAATCTGTAATTTTTGTATAGGTTATTTCATTTTCTTAGACTTTTTAACTCAAAATTTTCAAATTTATTAATCTAAATACGAGACGACAACACTCTTCATCTCCAAAAAGAATCGCATTACTTCCATTTTTAGTTTTTGGGAATCACAAAAAAAAAAGGAAAAAATAAATAAATTCGTAATGGGATGTTCTTTGTTGTTTGCTAGTTCGATTTCGAAAAGTTGGACAACATAAACATTACAAAATTAAAAAACAATCATATTTCCTTTTGATACATTTCTGATTTTTCGTGAAATATATTGGGTACTTTTTTTGGTCAATCCAAACTTATGTTTCCTTTAACTTATGGAAAATCCTGTAAATGATTAGAGAGAGAGAGAGTGAAGATTCAGTATGAAAATTAATTATTTAATAATTTTTGTAAAATCCACCGAAAAAGTCAGAAAATCTCAATAAAGGACTAATTACAATTATAATAGCTTAAGTTTCGAGCAATGCTTTGTAACTTAAAGCAGTTGGTTATTATTATGTTATGTTCACTATTATTTAATTACATATTTTATTTTAGCTTCAAAAAAACTTGGACGATGATGGTACAGAATCCTTCATATGCGGGTCGGACTCACACTGGACTTGATTTTTTTTATAAGATTTAGTTCCGCTACGCAGTATGGACACCTTATATACCAATTGATCCCGAGAATGTCGCCCAAGGCCTGAAAATACATCTTAATAAAGTTATCCGCACAAAGACTTTGGCAAACTTCAAACACTGCTATACGATCTACAATCCCACCGATGGTCTATGTATGACCGCCTATGTTTCGGATATACTTAACTCAAGCATCAACATTATCGGCGCAACACCGCTATTCTGTTTCTGTGAAGCCATAGCGTCAGCCAACCACATTATAGATGTTTGTTCAAGATTGGGGAGAGCTAGAGCTTTTTTTTTTTAAACATTAAACCATCAGATCTTTTTAAATGTTTCTCTTTGTATAATATTGACTTAGATTATAACTTCCTTCTTCATTGTAACTTAATCTATTATTAATTCTAATCATCATAAATTTATCTAATCATAGAGTCGTAGGCCATGTTGTACTATAGAAGAAACGATGGCAGTTCTTAAATCTTGAATAAAAAAAAATAAATTAAAAATGTCATTTTATTGCATTGTAATGAAGCAAATTTCATTTATTTAGAACAAATAGTACATTTTTTTTCTTTTGATTTTACAAAAATATTTTTTTTTTAACCATTTACTTTTCTATTATTTGTTGTTGATTTTTGATCTTTTGTTCTTTTATAATACATAAATTTAATATGAATAAATTTATTTCTTTTCTTTTTTTTTTTTTGAAAACTATTAATAATATTAATAAAAAAAATTAATAAATAACAAATATTATATAAATATAATTAATAATATTCTCAAAAAAAAAAAAAACGGAATGAGTAGTAGTAGTAGAATCCCCAAAATTAAGGATTACATAAGTAAACACACGCAGACACTCATATGTAATAATATTTGTGCAATAATTAACAAATGAACATAAAAAAAAAATATGTTAGAAATTAAGCTAAGCAAAATTATATTGTACATTACAGGGGAAATGATAAAAGAATACAGATGAGATGGAATAGAGAGCATCATTTATAAAAGAGATTAGTTTACAGATTAGAGATTTCCTTGGAGATTCATGAATACATTTTAGAGAGCAAAATTGTGAATAATTTAAATAAGAATAAGAATACAATATATAGTATAGTATAATATATAATAAGTAGGTACATATATGGTAAATTATAAATTCAAATTAGAATTTTTTGATCGAATACAAAAAAAAATTAAATTCATCAAAAAGGGATTATAAAGCAAAGCTCAATCTACTATTTGTGCTGCTTACAATGTTTGAGGTGAATTGTTACCCTTTAGTGTTACATTGGTAACATCTTTAACAATCATTTCAGCTACTTGCCACGCAATTTCCTCTTGGACTTTATCCTCGGGCAAATTAACCAATTTTCGCATAGCATTTTTGATTTTATTGCCACTTGCGCTTAATGACCAATTGTGCTTTAACATCACAGCATCGACAGCCTCGAAATCTCGTTCATAGCGACCCAATGAATTGACACGACCAAAAATGATGCCGCCGCTACCAGTTCCATTGGATGTATGCGGAGCATTCGAACGTTGCCACAATAAATTGGGATTACTTAATTGACGTGCATCGATATTCATATTTGTTGTTTTCGTTGTATCCATTGCAGCCAAAAGTGTATTATGCTGTGAGATATGCGTACAATCAGACATAGATTTACGATGTGTGGCGACAGCGGATTTCTTATTGGGATTGTTGCGTCTTAAACTTAGTTTATGCATACTTGGGATTGCTTCGTTTGAGACATTTTTTGTTTGTTCCATTTGTGCTTTATGGATTTTTGTTTTAAGCTCATTTAAATATGTATCAAAGAGTTGAGATTTTAAAAAATTTTGAAAATATTTTTGTTCTAAATATTTGGCAGTCACTTGCAAGGGCAAATCAAAAGCGAATGCCACTTGTCCGGGTGCACAAATACTTTGTTCAACACGACAACGTAATTTATCCGACATCCAAAGGCGACAATCGGATTGCAGTGAAAAGAAACGTTCATATATGATCATGGCATCTGCTTGTGCCTCTGAATCATCACATGCAACGCCTGGATTCAATTCTTGCATAGTTTGTTCAGGAGTAGAGAAACCTTTACGAAAATTTATTGCTGCACTCCAAAAATCAAGACATTCACGTTCACCATGTTGTTCGAGATATTCCATAAAATAAAAGAGAGTAACCTCACTGTAGAGTATATCATAGATGCTAAGTGGCTTTAGAGATGCATCATTATTTCCTTCTATAAGTTCTATACAGTATTTACAATAGTAACTGCTTTGTAGGAACTCGTGTACATATTTCTGTTCCATTTGTTGTAAAACATAATCACGTGCTTCATCAAAACATGTGGCCGATATGGGTTTTGATTCAATTTCATCACTTGTCCCAGCACTGGACGATGATGATGATGAGCTACAAAGCTTTAATGAAATAGGTGCCAATATGGCAATAGGTAGTTCAACAAATTGTGGTGCATTTCCAATCAAATACTTTTGATAAATGGCTATGGCATCCTTTATGCTTGCGGCACTTATGGCATAACCCAGCTGATTGCCAGCATCAAGGCTACTACTAACAGCACTACAAATTGATAGCTCTGAACTGGCCTTAACTGGCCTTTGCTGTAGATGATGTTGTAGCTCATGCTGCTGTTGTTTATTGCTGTTACATTTTTTTAATTGCTTATTTGTTTCTGCATAAATTTGACTTTTCTCATCATCTGTCAATGGTTTACGCATTGATAGATCGCATATATTTTTCAATTCAGGTACTTTGTTGCATTCTTCTTCATCTTCTGTTGATTTAGATTTACTTTTATCATCATCTTTATCTTCTTTAACATTAATAACATTGTCATTTGTCATTTCGTCTTTATTCTCCACAAGGCACGTCCTAGTTTCTTTTTTGATAATATTATCATCATCATCATTTGTTTTCATTTCCTTAGTCTGTGTTCTTTCTTTTTCCACTTCCACTTCATCATCAGCATGTTGTTCTTCAGTATTTTCATCATTTTTTGTTATATCTTTTTTAAATTGTGTGAGTGCGGCTCGCTTAAAATTCTCAATATTCATATAGAATTTTATAAGTGAGAAAGCATTTTTTGTTTCCAAATATTGGACAAAGTAACTGAGACAATTTGGCTCATTCACAATTGATGACAATGACATGGAGAGGCGGGAGTGATACAAGAAGATTTCTGCAAAATATAATAAATTAAATTAAAAATATGTATGTATGGCAAATGACAAATTGCGTCTTACACAAAATATTCAAGAATAAATTGCTGAGCTTTACGAAATCAAATACAATAAAGCAAAACTCAAATGAAAATTTAATTGAATTGTGTGTTGCCCACACACACACATACACACACATACATCCGCATGCATTCAATTTATGTTTATAAACATGCAAAGCTCAGCAAATGTTGTTATTATTTGTATAAATGCTAATTACCGTTATCGGCAGATGTGCCAACAAATCCATTACTTAAACTACCCGCACCGCAACTGATCGCATCACTATTGCATGACACATCCAATGACGTCTCTTCTTCCTCTGTTGCTGCTGCTTGTGTTAGTTCCTCCAAAAAAACCTCATCACAGAAACTTGTAGTTGATCGCAATGAATTGCGTTTCTCTGCTGCAGAACCCTCACCAGCACCTGTAACTACACCTGTGACAACTCCATATCTATTATTTCCCACGTCATCTGCCAAATATTCATGCGAACTACGTCGACGACCTAAAAGAATTCAATAAGAAAAAGTGAGATCAGTTATGTGTTATTATATACATAATTTGATATGACACGCAATATCAAATTGAAAATTGAGAGTTTGTCTTACTTGTTTGCCTTTTAAGATATTTAAACATTTTTCCATTTCATATTCCCAACTGAGTTGCTATTAAATAAATAAATTCTACTTTAAAATTTATAAGTTTTTTTATTGCTTTTAAACAATTGTTCCGGTGCTTAGATTAGTTGATATTTTTATTGTTATTTCAAAGAAAGTTTTGTTTTTGTTAAAATAAATAAACAGTGCTGCCACTCGTTGTTCTCAAAGCATTGCCACCTAATTGAAAAAATAATTTTCGATATGGCAACATTGGACAAAAAATGCCTTTTTCTCCTGAATGAAACAAGGAGAAATTTTTCAGTGGGGAAGCAAAAGTGAATAAATGTTTCATTTTCAAATTGTTTTTACTATAAATGATACATGTTCAATGTTCCCCTCTCAAAACAATCAAACTTTAATAATATTACAAATTTATAATTAAATATATATTAATTAAGAAAAATATGTATAATCTTCATATTTTACATTATCACATGTGATAATGTTGTTGAAAGTATGTACAAATTTTTAAATTTAAACTGTAGTAGTGGCGGCGGCACAAAATCATTTCACCGGAAGTCATATCTTATATTCCGATAACAATTTCGATAACAATATGCACCTCTTGCTTGCACACCAAATATCGTTTCCATTCATTCCAAAAACCAAAATCCACAATTCAACAACAATTCGATAATTCAATTTCATTTCGTTCGTTGAATTGTGCGGTCTTAATCGCGGACGCTTTGTTTCAAAATCTTTTTTTTGAGAACAGTGTGTATATATATATATATATATATATTTTATATATAAGAAAAATTTCTTATATATGTGTATTTCCAAACAAAGTGTTGGTGAAAGAAAATTTTCGTATTATAAAGGCTTTCATTAATTTGAATGTAACAAAATTAAATTGTGTATTGGCAAAATTATAAAAATACTCAAAACTCAAAATTGTGCTATACACACACTCACAAATTAACACAACGACAACATCAAGCAATAACAATCGACATATTTTTGCCGCTAAATCTGTAGCAGCTGAAAGCAAACATAAAAACCAGCTGACAATTTGCTTGTTGTCGAGCGTCGAACCGCCGCAGCCGATTCAAGTGGCTGCTGGCATTCTGTTTATTATAATTGAGAGTGAGTGTATGTGTGTGGGTGAGTGAGTGAGTGCGTGCGTGAATGCGTGTGAGTAAATGAAAATAAGAAATAAAATACAAAATTTTTGCAAAATTGCAAAAAGCAAAAGAAGAAAGAAAGAAAGAAAACATAACAATCAAACAAAAACAAAAACAACACATCATCAGTAGTTGTATTTCTTAAGTGAAAAGTGATTTATTTTTTTGCTAAAAACGAAACGAAAACTAAATATTTTGTGAACAAAAATAAAACAAAATTGAGTATTAACAATAAGAAATATATAGTAAATAAATAATAAAATTGACCGACGACGACGAAGTTTTAATAAAGAAGTGTGCAAAATATTATAAAATAATAATAAATAAACACAAGAAAACATAAAGAAAATTTGTGAACAATTTTATTAAAATTAAATAAATAAAACATATAAAATGTCTTCAGTTGAAATCAAAACGGAGGAAGTCATTTTAGAAAATGCTGAATACAACAGTGCAGAAGAACTAGACGAAGAATTACAGTGAGTTCTCAAGATTTACTATATACTATTCATATATAAACAATATCATCTTCTATATAGATCTTTAATATTATACAAATGTTATCCACAATAATAGTAATAATGCATAAAAACAATAAGAATTCTTTTATTTTTTTTTTTTATCACGCAAATTATTGATTTTCTTTTCCTTTACTTTTTCACTTTTTTCTTCTCTTCATCAACAACATTCTGTCATTGTAAAATAACAAAACGAAGAAAAAACAGCTAGAAACATCTGTGTAGGGTGTGTGAATGGATAAGCAACAATTAAAATTAAAAGTACTTATAGAGAGAGTACAAGAGAGATAGCAGCATATAGAGACTATAACTACGTATATTCCAAGATGTGTGCAATTGCGCGCCGGAATACGTAGTGAAAAACAGCAACAACACAATAATAATAATAAAAAGAAATATGTACATACATATGTGTGTAAAGGGAAAGAGGAAAGCTGAGCAAAATAAGCAAAGAGAACATACATACATAAGCGAACGAACGAAGGAAACATTTTGATAATTTTGCCGCCTGATTTTTTTTCCTTTACTTTTCCCATTTCTCATTTGAGCCGCAGCGAATGCGGCTCAATAGTACAACCACCACCACCATCATGATCATCATCTATCTTGATGATTTTGTATTTCTACTACTACAAAAATAAAATAATACAAGAACGGCAAGCAAGAAAAAAACAGCAGGGCAATACTTCACATATGGATATGTGTTTGTGTTGCATTCCAAGCATTTCATTCCACTTTATTCCTATGCCGGTGACTGGAATGAAAGCAAGAAAAAAAAGTGACGCTACACAATAAATAGTGTTGTTGTTGCTTTTCACTTTAGCGTCGTTTTGGTTGTCGTCGTCGTCCATATTGAGTTTAGTTAGAAGAACTGAACACAGAAAAGAATGAAGAAAAAAAAAACAAATTAAATTAAAAGAGAACATAAACGAACGAACTGCTGTTTTGTAGTCAGTTGTATTGGTTACAGTGACGTTCAAAATATTATGTCAGCTGTGTTTTTATTTTGTTACACTTCTTTCTCTAGTATATTTAGTGAGGTAGATGTTAATGAAACTGAACTGAAATAAGTAGCACTATGAAATGTGTGTGAAATTTCTTTGACTTTTATATAACAAATTACTAATATTTATCTTGTATGACTAATATTATTTGATTGTATTTAATATTTACTTGTATTTCTACTAAACAAAGAAAAATCATTTAAAAATGTATTAAAGAGACATGTGAAAATGAAAAAAAGAAACAGCTGTCAATATATTTTCATTGCCTTTGCTTTGCTCTGCTTATCAACGGGTATAAAAAAACACATACACATATATATGAGCAGCCTCTTCCTCTGTATGCTATCAGCGGCGGTGGTTAGTGACAGACAGCTGAGGCAATACACATAGCAGCAAACAGCAGCGTTCATCGTTTGTCACTCATTTGATTCGTTCGCTCGCTATCTGTTTTTGTTTCTTTGAAATGAGCGCGAATAAACGAGAAATCAGCTGTACCGGTAAAAATCAACTTATAGTTTATGATAATCATCATATGTTCGTTCGTTAATTCCGTTCATTCGTTGTTAAATTGTTGCCACTCTTCACTCCACTTCACTCTTCTTTACCTTTCCCCTCTCGTCATATCTACCTACTTACCTGATTTGGGTTCACAATTAATAACAAAATGAGCGACGTTCAATGATCGTCATCGTCGTCTCTCGTGTTGTACAAGGCAAACCACGTAAAAAAGAAGAAACATTTAAAATGAATAAATGAAGGAGAGGAGATGATGGAAAAAAATGAAATATGTATAATAAGAAATGTACAGTTTTGTATGGCAGCGAAAACTCATTCGTCTTTGGTAGATTCTCGTTTAAACGACGATCGAATATTGATATTTCTCTTTTATATATTTAGAAAAAAAAAATTTTTTGTCATTGCTCTGCTTTATTTATCTCCTCTATTGTCTCTAGCAAGTGCGTCGACAACATTCTTTCTATTGCTCAGTTGTTTTGATGTTGACGTTTATCAAAATCATATGGTTTTGTCAATGCTTTCTTTATTTTACTAACACTAGCAAAAAAAAGAATGAATGAAAGAAAGAAAGCAAGCAAGCAAAATCCAATTAGACTTTGCATGTGAACAAACATGAGTTGTGAGAGAGTGGTTAAGAGAAGAGAGTGAGTTGTGTTGGGTGGAGTGACCATCATCATCACATCGCTAAAGCATATGGTTTTTTGTTTGCCTTTCTTTATACTCTCACTCATCCACTGACTCCCTCTCTTTCTCTCCTATCCTTGTTGCCTACATTTTTTGATTTAATTGCTCGCCACTTCTCTCGCGTCCATACATTGCAAAATTTTTTTTTTTTTATTATTATTATTTTTTTATACACGAAACCGGTCGTCGGTCGGTTGGTCGTTTTGTCATGTGTTGTATATTTACGTGTGTGCATACAAATGTTGCTTGTGCTCTGCTGACGTACAAGTGAAGTGTGCCTATCTGTCTGTCTATGTGTCTATTGCCTTGTTGTGCTAGAGGGTGGAGTAGTAATGTTGATTTTGTTACTGCATTTGTAATGCAGCGACGATGACGGCCTTTGCTTGCTCTCAAAGTCATTGCGCTTGTGTTGCCGTTGCCGTCTTATCAATAATTCCATATGTTGTTATTGTTGTTGCTTGTGTAAGTAACTCAATTTGTGCAGCAACAATGTTGCTTAGCTCGCCACTTGCTGTTTATTCTCTTTCTCTCTTGATTTACTTGTTTTACAGCAAATTTTTGTTTACTTTATTGTAATATACTTTTATTGTTGTTTTTCGTTTTGAATTAAATTCTTGGAATAACTCTACGGCGCTTTCATCAATGAATGTGTTATTTCTGTAATTTTTACATGAATACGTGAAATAAACTTAACAATGCGTTTTTCAATTAAATGAATAAGAAACACAAATTTTGAGTTTGATTTTATTATAAATAATTTTATTTTATTTAAATTGTTTTTGTACTGTTTAATGATTGCCTTCAATATGTGAAATCAATTACATATGTTTTTTTTTTACAGATTTATAGAATCTTCATTGACCCAATTTCTGAATGCAATCAATTTTTTTTTACCAACTCGACGCCTTCAGTATTTACATATTTCTATATAAAAAAAGTAGCTTGTATTTGCATGATCTCAGTTTGATTTATGGGAATGCATAGGTTGACTGGTTGGATTATATTGAATTTAAGTAAAGCAAAATTAAAGATTCTTCCTTTCATCAATACCCTTCCATTCTGCCTTCGATATCTTTAAAAACTTTGATTCTTATAATTGTACTCTTTGCATACTGTATCAAAACTTTACCACTCGCACAACCAAAACCAATTTGTAAAAGCTCTGACTATATTTTTTGCCACAACTGTAACTGTTATACACACACAACATCGCAACAGAGTCAACGGTGGCGTCCGTTGTTCGTTCAATACAAACGTTCTTTGTGTCTGTTCTCATTTGATGTGGTGCGTCTGTGTGGTGTGTGCATTTTATAGCAAAATACAACAAATTCGAAAAATTTGCAAGAAAAACAGCTGCGCTGTGCTACAACAGATACATTCCACTTGTAGTGTGTTTTGGTTTAATCGTTCTCTGGTTTGTGTCTTAAGCAACGAAGCGAAGCGAAACAAAGCCAACCAAACCAGCCTCAGTCTCATCTGATACACTACAAAACTCTACACCCATGATGATGGACGTATACACAGAGTTTTGCAGGAGAAAGACAAAGAAAATCCCATGAATTCAATTTATTTTCCCTTCTGCTTATGTATGTTTGCTCAAAATGCAAATACAACAACACATACAGCAGCAGCAAAAACAAAATGTGGCGGCATTTCCGTTTCCCCAGGCACAAGCAGAGCAAAGCAAAGGCATTAACAGCAAAAGCAATTTTCACATACAATAACAAATGAAAACTGGAAGCTGTAATGAGTGAGTGTAGTATTATGGTGTGGGGCTCTGACTGTTATTGGAGTGGAGTGGTGGCGTATTTGGTTGGAAGAACTACACAGACCGACCGGACCGGACCGAACAAAAGACCTGCACAAATACTCTGAAATAATAAAATAAGCACAAATTCAATTTTTATAAGTGCACATGTGTGGGTAAATGAATTTGCGAATTCTCCCTCCCATTTTACTTGTTTTTCTCACTCTATATGATTGTACAAAAGCTTGCTACGTTCGGAAAGGGACACAATACACACAACACAATCTCTCTCTCCACTCCAATCCGCAATGCACTGTACTTTTACTCTATGCTAAAGTTTATTAAAAACTTGAAAAAACTTTGCTTGCGTGCAATAAGTGAGTAAGTGAGTGGCTGAGTATCTGAGTATGAGTGAAGTACAATAATTTATAAGCTTTGCTTCGGTTCGGTTCGTTGTTGTAAGTAGTGAGTGAGTGAGTGATTGAGAGTTTGATAGAGTGAGCGGCAGCGGCAGAAACAGGCTGACTGAGTGAATGAGTGGTGGAGGTAAAGAATTTATAATGTTGATTGTAGCGGTGGAGCGAGTATTGTGAAGAAGAAGAAGTAGGAGCAGAAGAGCAAAGATGCTTTGCAAAATTTTTTGGGCGATGGCTGCTTTACGCTGCTTGTTTACTCGTATTTTGCGAAAAATTATTGTATGTTCTCTTAGTCAGTTTGCAGCGGCTTGCTCATTGCTGCTTTTATGTGTTTCATTTTCAATTTGTTTCATTTTGTGTGTGTTTGTTCAAAACACATGCTCTTCTACTGCTTTTGATGATAGATTCGCTAAAATTAATTAATTTAATATTAACAAAAATGATGATGATGATAATAATAAGAAAATTAAAAATATTTCATTTTTATTTCTTCTTTAATTTAATAATAAAACTTAATTTACGAAGAAAAGATTCTGGTTTTACTAATTTAATGAATTTAATTATTTTTGTAATTTTGTGTTTTCTATTAAATTTAAAATAATGAAAGTAAAAACAGCTGTACTTTTTATTGTTGCAAGATAGCAACAATTTCATACACATCCAAATGCATCCCATATCCCTCTGTCCATTGATTTTGATTGTGTATGGTACAGTGAGTGACAAAGGCGCGACTATGCCAATCTACAAACCAATACATCCACATTCCCCATATGTATTGCATCTGTGTATATGCTGCTGCATGTGTGTGTGTTGTTCATTTGTCGTTCTGTTTACAATTACATAATCATTTAAATTACGTTTCATTATTTAGTTTTAGATTTGTAATTCTTTTTTATTTATTTTCATCTTTGCATTCGTTCGCTCGCTGTGTGTTTGTTGGTTGGTTTGTTGTATTTTTTTCATTTAATTTTCTTTTGTTTGCTTTATTGCAAATGTGGCGCCAAATGACGACAACCAAAAACAATTTTCTGCCTTTGCTGTTGCTGTTTCTACTCCTCCTCCTCCTCCTCCTGTTGTTGTTGTTGTTCTGTCGTCTGTTTTAATCTATTTTTTTGTTCTTTCTATTTTTCGCACATTCACAATGCTCCACCTCTCGTTCTCCTTCTCTTTGTCTTTGTCTGCCTGTTGCCAAAGTCTAAAATTACGTGGCTTTCAATACTTGAAAATACAAAAATAAAATGCAATTTACGAAGCTTTTTTATGCATGTTTTGTTATTTTTGTGTGGCTGCGTGTTTATCTTTTTCCCTTTCCATTGCATTTAGTTAGTTATTACTGTACTTGTTGTTGTATTTGCTTATTGCGCGTTTTAATTTGCATTCGCATTTGTTTGTAATATTATTCTCTCATGTCACTCGTCCATCTCCTCTTCGTCATTTTGTTCATCATCATCATCTCCTTTTTATTATTGTAGTTGCGCCGTTATTATTATTACTGTTGCATGTGTATTTCACTTTTTCGCATATTTGATTTTATTTTATACTTGGGTTTTCATAGGCCCTTTTTATCTTGCTTTATATTTATCTGTCTGTCTGTCTGTCTGTCTGTGTGTGTGTGGGGGGGGGGATGGTTGCATCATTTAGTTTTCTATTCAGAATGCATCTTAGTCGTTGCTCTCTCTCTCTCCAATCTGTCTCTATTACACACACATACACACACTCTCTCTCTCTCTCTTATGGTCTTAAGTTCTTATAGTTGTAAAGGTAGTACCTTATTTACTTACATTTTTACTATTTTCTTTACTATTCTATCTACTATTATTTACTATTCTACTACAAGTTTTCATTTTGATTTTACTATTTTGCTTACTACGATGGTCTAATTTAATTACTCGTTCTGCCTCTTTTTCCCCTCCTTATTCGTTTCTCAATGTAAAATTGATGCTTTACCTTTTTGTTAAGAATGTGAATTCTGGTGATGCAGTAATAATTATCCACTAGAAAATTTATATAATTTTATATTAAACCGTCCATTATTGTAACTGGGACCCTATATATATTCCTAGATCCCAACAGAGCAACAGACCGGCTAGCACTGGCTCAGCGTGGTTGGGGTTGTTAACCATCTCTGTTGAGACAGAGTCTGACAATTTATTAGCTTTTTATAACAATTATCCTAAAATTGTTATTAATATCAACACCAGAATTGTCATCACTTTCTACTAAGCATGCAACAGATATCCGGTAACTATTCGGTATCCGGCCGGATTTTAAATTTACAAGTTTGGGCGGTTTATCCGATATCCGACAAATAGCTATCCGTTTCATCTCTACTTTCTACTCGTACTATACAAGATAGATAAACAAAGAAAATAAATCTACTTATGCCGCCTACCTTCCATACTCAATCTGAAATAATACATAGTATGGGCCAAGAGATCTTAATTTTGTGTAGTCTCGAGCTTCTTGACGGGAGTTAGCAGAGTTATGAAACATCTACATACTAAGTACATATGTAGATTAGTTGAAACGACCAATATGGACTATGTAATGAAGAAGAGGAGGAGAGCATTTACTATGCCACTGTGAGAGCTTTATTTGGACTAAAATTGCAGAATTATCTCCAAAGAAAATCTTGGAATTCTTGATGAATACCAGAATCTTGTTATGAAAGTGGTTGTTACAATAAACCCCCTCATGGTTGCAGTGACGAAGAGAGAATTAAATCCCGCCAATCCCCTAATATATGTAATCCAAAACCACCTGCTCAGCCCCAGGTCTCAATATCTTATAGTAATTTTCGATTTGGAATTCAATTTTTAAACTGTTGAAAAGAAAATATAAAAAAATTTTATTGAGACCAAAAAAAAAAAAAAATGGCAAAAATTCAACAAGCAACAATGGATGATTTTTTTTTTTATTGACGCGCAATAAATCCTCGAAAGGCAGCAACAATTTTAAAACTATTGAAATGAAAATATTAAAAAATTTTATTGAGAACAAAAAAAAAAAAAAAAAAAAATGGCAAAAATTCAACAAGCAACAATGAATGTTTTTTTTTTTTTGTTTATTGACGCGCAATTAATCCTCGAAAGGCAGCAACAGTCTGATTACTGACTAACAAACAGGCAGACAAACAAACTTAGATACAGTTAGAGATACATAAGCACGAGCATTGCACTTAAAATCAGCCATAAAAACCATAAAAAACTGTAACTACTCTCTCCACTTCATACCACCCACCACCTACCTTACACATGTTTTGCCTGCCTGCCTCACTTTTCATGATGATTAAGAGCATAATTTTTTTGTATTTGCAAATTATAGATATTATGTTGCTAGGAAAGAAAATTGTAATTGGTCATTAGAGAAAAAGATAATCCGAACTTGAGTTTGAAGTATGCACATATGTATTTATAAAAATAACTGAATATTTTTCATTTATATTTTATTTACTGATCAATTATAAAATATCAAGCACCAGGTGGCTTTTCACCCATTCGTTTCCATTTCTTGAAGTGGAAAATCTAGAATACTAAACTCTGATAAAACGCAGGCCATATTTTTCATCAGAAAGCGTAAATACATATGAGATGATGATGGGTGATTAAAGTTACAATGTCAGGAATTTATTTTGTTGTTGTTCTAATATATATATTTTTTTCCTATTACTTCTGCCATATTATTATTATATAATGTTCAAATACATATGTACTATATGTATGGTTGTATGTGTGTACAAAATACTCTTTGAACCATTCACACTTTTATTTCTGCATATTTTGCATCAACACTGTTGTAGCAGTGTAACCGCCGGTAACATAAAAGAAAACAAAACAAAAAATATTTACAGCTGTGGAAGCCACTTTGTCTTTGACTCTTTTGCTTCACTCATCCATTTACTTCGTATTCTCATTCACTCATTCTTGTTAGAATTGGTGGCACAGCTCTCAGTTTTTCTGAACCAACCACCAATAATCCAACCACTATTTCATATTTCTGTGCGAATTTGTGTGTGTGTGTGTGTGTGTGTGTGGTAAGAAGGCAAAGGCGGTTTGCACTTGTCATTCTTATGTTTTGTTTACTTTGTTCATTTCACAGTTATTGCTTTGCTTGTATACATTACTATATGAGTACATAGTATGTATATATGTAAATATGTACTCAGATGTACACCTATATACATACATGAATGTTATTTTATGCGCAAGAGTATTAAGAGAGGCGGAGAAGAGTGTGGTGGTATTTAGTCTTTGTTTGTTACTCCTATTTCGTTCTGTCAATTGCTGCTTCTGTTGCACTCACTAAACTATTAACCGCAGTGTTTGAAGTTTACATGCTACATGCCCCTATTTAACCTCACTTCTTCACTTTTCCCCATAAACTTTGAACATTTACGCACATTTTAATAATAAATGGAAAAGAACAGAAGTAAAGCTTTCGTACAAAGTTTTGATACTTTTGATAAAATAAGATTCAAAGGGAGAAGTCCCTGTTACCTATTGATGTACATATGTATGTACTATAAGCAGCATTCAATATAATCTTCGATAGTTTGTAGAATTTTTTAGGGGACTGTTAAACCACTAGGTTCAATATCCTTGAGGAGAAGTTTATCTTGCAAAAATAACCCTAACAATTATCCTCGTGACTGACACTGATAATTTCCATATATTATGTATACATAAGAGATCTGTACGAATACACTGCCTGCCTTGCTTAGCATAATTTTAAGTACCATTGAATTTCGTACTCACTTTCGGCTACCAAACACAAAAGTAATGAGTACGAATTTTTTTCAGTAAGCGCTGCGAAAAGAAGAAGTTAGCATTCATTTGGTTGTTTGTGGTGTTTTTGTTATTGTGTGACGCGTGTTGAGGCAGTCGGAGCGAAAGAGAGAGAGAGAGAGAGAGAGAGAGAGAGTGAGCAAAATAATACTATAGCAATGAATAGACATTGTAAGTCAACTGCAGCGCACAAGCAGACGAACATACAAGTGCAAGATTTTAACAAACAAATGAGTACGACGAAATGAGAAAAAACACAAACTACTCACTCACACGTTTGAATGAATGTAAAGCATGTACTCAATTACATTCATTCTTTAAAATTTAATAAATGTCAAATTCATTCATTTTGATCATGAGTTTAAAAAAAAAAAAAAAAAAAAGTTGTTTTGAATATATTCATGCAGACCTCTAGTCTACACTCATAGTGATCACCTTGCAATACAATTATGAATTTCACATGTATGTATTCTTTATATAAGTATGGTATCCATCATAAGTTTCTGTAAAATGTACTTCCTTCCACAATTAGTATCTCATGATTCCTAGTAGGAATGTTTTTGCGGAAGACAAGTGTGTTTTATTGTCACCTTTTTTTAATGATCATATGATCGAATTGACTTTTGTACGGAAGTTTGTAAGTACTATAATCGTGTCGATTAACTTGCGTCTGATTTTGTCAGCGATCATATTGCAAGTTTTGTATTGCATTTGATTATGTGTCTTACTTCGTAAGAGAGGATCGATCATAAGCTCAAAATTGAATACCAGCCGAACAAATGTTGATTTTCGGTTATGGTGTGAATTATGATTGAGGTGCCGACTTGTTGAATGAGTCCCAGTATGATTAATATGAAGACTGTGCTGATGGTGTCATCCATGCTTTCCCTTATGATAAAAGGGTGCATTTTAATTTAACTCGCGTCACTTTCCAGCTCTTCTTTTACCTTACTAGTATAAAGGTGCAAATATCTCGGCGTGGCCTATAATGTTTTGAGAAAGACTGTGAATTGTTTTAAAGAAAAATCTGTTATTAATTGATACTGGGTGACATTTTAATTTGTAATATGGGTGGATTATGATTTTTTTTCTTTTGTAAATAATATTGATCACAAATATATACTCATTACGTCAGGGTGACCAAATAGGAATTTTCTATTATGAGACAACAGTTCCTTAAGCTTATTTTATCATGGTTTGGGGAATGTTTCCCATAGAGGGTTTCAATTGGATAGGATTGGATTTAAATCGTCAATACCAAATACATGAAATAGTACATACTATAAATACATACATATTTTGTATCTCTATCTTTGTATGATATTTTATTATTACATTGTTTGTTGTCTCTTCTGACCTGACCCCTCAACACAACAATATTCAACAGTTACATAATTTGCTTTTTAATGCCTTGTGCTTAGCTTTTATTATGCTGGGATGGGAATAGATTTTAATTGTTTTTGTTATGCGGATCCTTTGACTACAATAAAATAAGTTGTGTTTATATTGTTTTTAACAATTTGTTAGTTTTGTTTTGTTTGCTTGGGTTGATAAAAACCATACTGCGCACTGCTGATGTTGATACTATATTTGTTGCTACTATTTCATGTGTTGTGTGTGTTGCATTTATTATTAGTTTTTTGCACAGCTGCTTAATTTTTTGAGAGGTTTTTTTGTGTGTGTTATTTTTGACAGAATGCAAAATGTGTGGTGTGCAAAATACTAACAAAGAAAAGAAAAAACTTTGATGACGTAAGCAATGACCCAATAAATATATGTACATACACACATATGTGTCTGCTGTTTATCATCTATCCATCTTGCTCTCACTCTCTATCTCCATTTCTGTTTGAATATTTATGTATACATATATATGTGGCAGGTAGTGTACATCTGTTTGTTTGTTTGTGTGTGCTTAAATGCGGTTAAATAGTAATGAAACTGTTGTTGTTGCTGGTAGTGCTGCTGTTTCTTCAGCTGATGTGATGATGTTGCTGCTGCATCGACGGGTAGTGGGTGGAAGATTGTGATCACTTGGTCTGTCTGTCTATAGTAGTTAAGTTCGGTCGGTTGTTTGGTCTGTTTTGACTTCTTCTCCATACTAAAAAATTGGCCAATGAACTACATTGAACTCTTATGAGTTTGTAAGTTTTTGTTGTTGTTTCAACATTTTTCATTTTATTTTTTATTTTTTTTGCTAAAGCTGACAACGACATTCACTCATATGATGAGTGTGTGCACATATGCATACACACATACCTATGAATATTTACTATGCACTGCTGCACTGCATTTTAATTAAGTAAATGATTTTCTTTTTTGCATTCGCTGCTGCTCACTCGCACTCGCTTTCCCTTACAAATGCATAAATATGCGAAACAGCTGCGAGCTATGAACAAAAAAAATATATATATATATATATATCAATTTTATTACTTTTACTCCTTCACTCCTCCTTTAACCTTTGTCACTGTTTGTTTGTGTGTGTTTCTAAATGAATTTGAATGTGATAAAAAATTTCTTTGTATATTCTCAAATTGATGACAAAGGTGGCATATACTATTATCATTATATTTATTGTAAAGATTTTAATTTACGAAATATGTATTCTTTTTTGTTTTCCATTGACAAAGTAAAATCCTAATTCAGTTTATCAAATAGAAAATTGTTGATATTTTAATGAATATGTCATCATACAATATTATTGTATGTTGATGATGCATCAAATGGAATTTCAATAAAAATAAAATAAAACTAAAAATATCAGCTGAGACACAACAACAAGAAAAACACGTACAACAATCGTCGGAAAAAATGAGCAGAAAAAAACAGCTGCCTGAACTGAGATTAATGCTCCCTCACTCATTCATTCATTCATTCAGTGAATCTCACTCCCACATTACATATAACAGACATTTTCTTCTTTATTATTAGTAAAATATTGTAGTAAATTCTTCTGATAGCATCTCACATTGCATTGTGTTCTCATCATTCATTCATTCATCTCCATCATACTAATCAAAAACCCACCCCCCTACACACCAAACATTACCACATAGTATTTATTTAGTAAGTGCTGAGCAACAATGAATACTGATTACTTTGCTTGCTCTCTTTATTTTGACAAAGCAACATTGTTGCTTGCGGCAATGGGATTACTAAGCGAAAAAGAAAAACTTTGTTTAGGCAAACATACATATTTGTCTTAATTAACACAACATAATGTTGTAATTTTTTTTTTATTTTTTCGTTAACTGAACGACTTTGGCGCTTGCATCAATCTTGTTTCTTTTGTTTTATAAACTAACCACACCTCGCATGACATAAAGCTTTATGTAGTTATTTTATATTTTAAATTTGTGAATTTTTTAAAATCTAGAATCAATATTAGTGGGGGAAATAAATATGAAAGTTTACGGGGACTTATTCAAAATCAGTTAACAGAAAGGGAGGAGAATTTTATTGAGAATGTGTTCCCGATTAGTGATTCTGCGAGCGGATTTGGTAGTTTTGTGAGTGTGAAGTGTGTTGTTGTTTTGACTGCTGTGAAAATGTATTTAATGAATTAAGAACTGTAGGGACGCAGAGGTCGTTTGTGGAGGGTCGAGTTCTACCTTGGAAACTGTCCTTGTATATGCCTGTAATTTTTGAGGGGTGAGATGGTGATGTACCCCTTAGGTAGAAACCATATTTCCAGGAAGGACCAACAATTTGTTTGTAGATTAAGAACTTAGTTTACTCCTCCTTACTACCCAGTAGGCAGTTTAGCCTTTTGTATTTATGCACATAAAAAACAAGTAAATAAAGTCTTGGTAAGAGCCTAAAAAGTTAAAATGTATTCTGTTTTGATTTAAATTAAATTATTTTATAAAAAATCACTAACTCTCTCTCATACCTATCCATCTTTCTATTTTATTGTTTGTTATGAAGTTATTAAACAATGAATAAGAGTTTACTTTACTACACATGCAAAAGTCAAACAACAAACCTCAATGGAATGCAATTTGTGGCATTGCTGCAACTGCCTTTATATGTTGCTATTCTTCTTCATCTTATATACAAACACACACACACACACACACTTATTCACTCATATGTAAATACATTGACGCACTCACTTCAAACGAATCAGCGAAGAAATGAAAAGAAGCAGCAAATGTTGCAGAAAACGAAAAAAAGAAACATAAATAAGTCTTCTAAAGCGGCGAACGACCTTTGCTTGTGCTAAAAATAAACTTCTCTTTATATGTATATACCAATATGTATGCATGTATGCATCTGTGTATTATTGGTCTAACAATTTTCTAAGCTTTGTTATTATTGTGTTGTTGCTGTTGTTTGGTTGGCTACTTCTGTTGCTGGAATGCAGTATTGCAACTTTATACAAAGACAACTGACATAAACATATTGTAATATCAGGCAATAGCATATGGAAGAAGAGAGGAGGAGGAGGGTATAATCAAGAGATGGGGAGAATGGTAGAAATCTAAATATTATTGCTGTTGCATGCATACATGCTGTGGCTATATTGTGGCTGCTGCTGCATACCTTTGAGAAAAATCATGAAAATTGTTTTTTATTATGTTCTATGCCTTAATCTATGTATGTATTTATGTACACATACATACATATTGTACTATGTATCTATGACTATGAGTCTGATACATTCAAAAACCGGTTTAAAATTCTTTAAGAGTTGTAAGTCTCATAAAAGTTATCCAAACCAATGATGATGCTGATGAAAATGATGATGTTGCTGAGCATTATTGCTTGCTTGCCGGCGCTCTCAACATAAATTCATATTGTTTACTATGATGTTGTTCTCCTTCTCTCTGTTTGTACTCTCTGCTGCTGCTGGTTGGCTTAGGTTCAAGTTGCCTGGGTAAACCAAACGAACTGCATTGACTGACATGATGATGATGATAATGCTGCAGCAACATTTTATACTTTGGTTTTTTTTTTTTTTTTTTTTTTTTGCAGCTAAATATCATCATACATATTATGTACATTCGCATTTATATAAACATATAGGCGTATTTACAATATGATGTATATGTTTTCATCTTGTTTGTTTTTGATTTTAGCTATTGTATCTTGTTATGTTGCACATATTTTGTTTCTTTATTTTGTTTGCCTTGCTATTGTAATTTTTGATTACTTTAATCTACTGTTTTGCTTTTGGTTAGTTAAATTGTTTTCTTGTTGCTGTTCCTCCTATTGTTATGAATAATATTTGTTCAATCCAAGTATATCGTACTATAAAGATCATATTGTGAGCTTGTCCCGTCTACTAAATTTTTTTAACAACAAAATTGAATTGAATGAAACTAAATAAATTTATGAATGAAAAGTTTCATTTTACACAATGAACTTTTGTTTACGCTCTTTGTGTTGTTGATTTTTATATAATAATAATCAACTGAATATTTTAACATTTAATAAATTGGTTTGTCTATTACTTTAGTAAAATAAATAATAATAATAATATATGTACAAATGTATTTCTTTATGTCGTTAAATAGTTTGATTAGAATTTATTGGAATTCAAAAAAATATTGCTTTTTTTTCAAACAGAATACTACTACAATCATTATTCATATTCATTCATATTTTTCTTACTCTTTGTCTCTTTTTAGATTACAATTAGAAGATTCTGGCGGTGAATCATATCATATTGAATATACATCTGAACCACATCATCAACAACAAATAACTCCACGTCATCAACGTCATCAAAATTCCAATATGAATAACACAAATTCGAATACAATAGCAGGTGGCGGAAGCATAAAAAGTAGTTCATCATCAGTTGGCGGTGTGAACGGCAGTGGTTCTGCCAGTGGCAATGTTGGAGCCAATAAAGTAATGCTTGAGAGTGAAAAGCGTATGAGACGTGAAATTGCCAATAGCAATGAAAGGCGACGTATGCAGAGTATCAATGCCGGTTTTCAGAATTTACGTGCATTGTTGCCACGTCACGAGGGCGACAAGTTGAGTAAGGTAAGTTTTCACCATCAATACCAATGGCAATTCCATATAGAGAATATTTTATGACATTGTACTGAAGAACTAAAAGAATATATGTTAATGTATTTACATTGAATTCAATTCTTTATTGCAGAAAACATTCGAATAACTTAATAGATAATATTTATATATACTTATTTACATTATTTACTCTATTTAATCTTGGGAAAAGATGGTTATATTGACCTGATTGATTGTCCAAATTTGAACATATTTTATGTTTAATACTCATTAAATAACTTAAGATGTATATTTCATACGAGTATTTTAATATCAGGTTTTACATATGTGTATAATTTCCAGTGATCGATCATTATAAAGTATAATAAAATCGTAGTTTTTGTTTGTCTGTTTGTTTCTACGTGCATCACATGAAAGCTACTCATTGTATTCAAATTCGAATTACTGAAAGATAAGAAGCTTTATTGTGAGTAACATTTAGCGTTTATTTCATAAAAATCGACCTACAGAATCGGTCGAAATTAATCCATCAATTTAGCATATAAAGCTTAGAAACATGCAATTCAAATATGTATTCATCATCAATCAATTAAGTAGTTTTTGTCAAACATCTATTTTTGAATTGTGAGCCATCATTAAATATCCTAGTTAATAAGTTATAGAATTTGAATGAATCTATATAACTAAAACAATGAAATCCCTCATATGGGAAGACTGATTGATTAGTTTATTTCTGCATACTTTGTGGGGTCTTTGATTAAGACAAGTTATATGTATTAATATCAGATCAGAAATATGTGATTAAATGAACATTACAATATTTTAAATAAGTATATGTTTTTCCATGAATAACAATCTACTCTTGAAATTTAAAGTCTCCTGCTTATTTAAGACAATTTTGGTTTTAACTTCTAAATACAATTTTGAATTCTTCTTTTCTTTTACCATAGTTAATAATATTATTCGCACTTTAACACCTCTTATGAATAATGATCATATTAATGGTGATGATGATGATGACGACGAAGTCTCGACGCCTTTGACGTTGGCGACTATTGGCCATGCCAATTTCTGTATATCAAATCTATACATCTTATGTTCGTGCGACCTACAATACAATGTCTGACATATGTATGTATGGATGTATGAAGTCTGCATGATATTGATGATGATGTACTTCAATAAGAATTTATTTGTTCATTTGTCAGTTGGTGGTTTGGATGATGTAGTATGTACTATGTTGTCTGCCGTCTCCTTTTCTTTTGCTGTTTCAATATTCATGGAATGCAACATGTTGACAAATTGTTGTTGTGATTAATTTACGCTAGTCGCCTTTATTGCCGCCAACTCATTCAGTCCGCCAGCCCAGCTGACTTGACACGCACGCACGCATTCACTCAGTCACATTTACATGATGGGCGAATACCCTTTAGGGGCAGACAATACTTTCGTCGACGTTGCCTTGTCCGTCTTTACTTAAAACAAGTCAAAGGAGTCAAGTATTTCTTGTATTGTTTTTATGATTAAAGGTTTCTCCTTTCATGTAGACCACGTCTTCTTCGTTTTTAGTGTCAATATTATTAGTCTGTCTTGGCCGCAGCCAGTGAGTGTGTCGTAGGCAGTTTACCTTATTTTTATTTTTCACCTTGAGACATTTCAGTTGTTGTTTCTGGTTGGTTGGTTGGTTGGTATACAGTCAAGACAAATAGAAATGCGGATTGTTGTAATATATGTACTTATGTACGTATATCTTCTACATACGTCATCTCAATATCAACACAACAATAAGTAAATCCAACGAATGTGTTTATCTTTTTCGTATACATAATATGTACATACATATTTCGCTTTTGATTGAGTTGAAGCACAGACAAAGTTTGTTGTGTTTTAATTATATTGAACGAGTAATTCATGCATCCATTTCATGTACTGTGCGTGTATATAGTATTTCTTTTTTGGCTCACAACAAAAGCAATAACTTAACTGCTGCTGCTGACCCATATAAGCCATGATTTGTTGTAAACATTTATTGCTGTTGACAGAATTGCAATTCGTGAATGACATTTTGGATTTTATTTTTACTTACTGTGTTATGCCAGATCAATTTGGACTTAATAAATATTTTGGCAAAACAGAAAAAATTTGTTGGATGAAAAGATTGAATTGCATAGGCACATGCATACACCCAGTTATTTGAACTCTCCCGACAATTGGCCTTATTTCACTAAATAAATGTATTCTAGGTTGATAAAGTTTACATACTTTACATATTATGTATATCAAGTCATAGATAGTTGAGATTGCTGAGAGATTTTCATTTAAAAATTTAATGAAGTAATATTTACAATTCTTAGAAATAAAGTAAAGTGTTTCTTGTTTTGTGTTTCTACCGCCAGGATTTGAATGTTTTACGCAGCCATGAGTTTGCAGCTTTCCGGGTAAACTCTGTTGTCAGAGACCAAGACTACCAGCCATATAACAGCAATGATTTTACATTCATTAGAATTGAATTGAGTGATATGGAATTTGAGGCCCATAAGTTGTTTAGTTAAACAATAGTGTTTGTCCAACAGTTCCGCTTGAAAGTGTTAGGGGTCATCCACATGTTACGTTAGACGAAATTGATTTTTACACCTCTCCCTCCAGTCACAGACGTCACATATTTTGCAGTGGAAACCGATAATATAATGTTATTTTAATTCCTCTTATCTTTAAATGTTTGTCTCTATTAGGGTTTTTATTAGGGCTCTATATACGTAGGTCACAAAACCTAAAGATGTAGTAATAATTTTCACTTAAAGATTTTTAATATTTTAGATTATCACATGTGACGTCACAAAGCTTATGACCCCTCCCCCTTTCACTGTCACAAGTGAATGCAATAGGAATGCAATAAATTTAAATCTAGATTATCGTTGAATTATCTATCTGAATCATAATTATGAACTTGTCTCTTAAATATGGATACTTTTGTAAATATCCTGAGTAAGGAGCATTAAAATGTCTTTAATCATTGAAGAAATCTCATTGAAATTTATTATTAAATAAATACAATTTTTTTTTTCTCTTTTTTGTAAGGTTAACTTTGTATGTCCCCAAAAGGATGCTTTAATTTCTAAGAATTATTTCATAAAATGAACTAAAATGTTTTTTTTTTCGGTTTTTTTTTTTTGAAAGATTATCCCAATTTAAACTTTTTGCAAACAAAACTTTTGAATATCAAATTGAAAGTAAGTAGTAGTCTTCCTCCTAAAAATATTTAAAGAGTGTCCCAATGATTCATTGAGAATAGTAGTTTTGTGTTTGTGAAATGCGGGACGACGGCGGGACACACAAAATGTTGTTGCTGCAAATCGTTATCAAACATTTTTAATTAAATTTTTTTTTTTTTTTTTTTTTTAAGAATAAAACAGAATATTAATGAATGAAGGAATAAGGTGAAAAGTAGTAACATTGGCAAAAAACAACAACAACAACAAAGAATGAAAAATCCACTTTTTTTGCAACAACAATCTTAATTGCATTTTTAGTTTATAGAAGATATAACAAAATATAGAAGTGACAAAGAAATGCAATTGTAGTAGTATGTACTACGATATCCTGTGCCATATTTTCATGATTTTGACTATATAATAGTATAAAACTACTATACATAAAATGAATACATACAACAGTAGTAGTAAAAAGAGCAAAGAGAAATCCAGTGATGATGATGAGATTTTTGTTGCTGTCCTGCATCTTTTTATTTGTGATGTGTGCTCGCTTTTCTTCATTACTTTTTTACTATATATAATAGAATTACAATAAATGCTAAAAGTACAGCTGCACTCTAAAGCTAAATTATTGTTGCACATGCAAACACACACACACACACACATACTCTGATAAATAAATTACATATATCATATGCTGCTAGTACATAGTAGTGACAGTGGCATAGAGTAGAGTTTATATTATTATATAACTTTTATAGTAGTAAATGACATTAATTATGTGCGCGACGCATACACATCAAAAACTATGTAGTATGTACATATGTATATAAAACTCATATGTATATACCAAAATTGTATGTACATATTGTATCTTCTATGTATCTAGAAATAGTAAATATTATATAGTGTGGATGCAGGATTCTACTCGACAGTATGAAATACCAGCTGTTGTTGGTCGTCGAGACATGAAATGAAATGTCATTTAGTTACTACGAAAAGCACAAAATCCTTCCTCGTTTGTTCTGTATATGTATGTATGTATATAGTATCGATAATATATACATAGATACATACTATTATATGGATGAATAGTAGTAGATGTATGAATAGTTGGATCGAGAGATACATGCATATGCTGCACTTAAATAGTATGCCAATGGCCTAGAATACACCGACAACCGATGGCAGACGCGCCCAAAACAAAGATACATAGGCAAAATACACACACACACACACACACACACACAAAGATATGTGTGTATTATACACACACTTATATGTACGTATATACAACAACTTTGCCGGGCTCAACTTTGATGTAGTGCGCATGTCCATTTCTGGTTTATATGCCTGCGTTTGTTTCTGGGATAATAGATTGGGTGGGTGTTTGGGTCAAAATCATAGCTTTCCAGGCAAAGACAAACGCGTTAAAAACTACCAGGCGTTGGCAACATTTTGAAATGAAACATGCGCCACACTCACAACTGTAGGCATGAGTGAATGGGTGCTTATCCTTATAGAAATTGAACCACCCAACGTAGTTGCCGCCTGGTTGTTGCTAGAGTAACAGCTGTGCGCGTAGTATGAGTCATTAACATCATTCAGTTGACTTTACATGAAGAAAAGAAGGAGGGAATATGGTGGGTGGGTGAACTGGGAAAAAAGGTTAGTTTATTGCGTTGTGGGGAGCACAGCAAAACTTCACATTTGCTGATGGTGATGTGATGATGATGATGAAGGGAGTTTGTTTCTCGCAGTGCTTTTTGGCGCGAGTTTTTGCTATTATTGTTGGGTGAGTGTGGGTCTTTTTGCCTGGAAAATGGATCGATATTTTCATTTCATTATGCTGCTATGCTCTCTGATGTGTATGAGTATTTTGCTTGTTACATTTTTTTTTTGTTTTGGGATGGCAGCCAGAGCCCAAACAGTTGATGATAAGCAGCAATTTTCCAATGGTTATTTTTCTTCTTTCACTACATTTCTTAGTAGTCGGGATTTAAAAGATTCGCTCGTTTGTTCGTTTACTCGTTGCATGTTCGTTCGTTAGTTTGTTCATTTTGGAAAAGTCAAGCTAAGTAGTGATAGGAAGCATCTTTTTAATGTAGGTTAGTTCAACTAACTATTGTAGAATAATAACAACAGTAGCAGTAGCAGCAGGAGAGTAACTGAACGAGCGAACGACAAGGAAATGAGCTCCAAAAGCAGCAGCTAGTTGGATAGGCTGCTGAACAAAAGTATATGACGGTGTCTTGGGCTGGGCTACTAGGAAAGTGAATTGAATTGGATTGGACTGGACCTAACCTAGCCTATTTTTCTCAATCATGCTTTTGATGATTACTAGATACATGCTCACTCGTATGTATAGAAGTAGTACTGCAACGTAGTCAGAAATACAGTAGATACTTTATTGAATGCATGATGATGTAAAATGCAGTACAAAATTGTGTTACGCGCTTGTAGATACTATTTACAACAATAATAATATTTAATAACAATAAAAATAAAATCATTGCGCAGTTTTGCAAAACCTTACAACACATTATGTACTACATTATTATATATGTACATACAATATAATAGTAGTTTAACCTAGACAAGTTCATTGAACTCTAGGTCGTCGTTCGTCGCTTATATACTAAAGTGCGTATTCTCTCTCTCACTCACTCACTCACTCTTTCTGTCTGTATGTCTTTGTGTCTCACTTCTTATTTTGCTTTCTCCGGTTTTATCTTAATTCTGTCTTTTAAGTAAATCTATGATTGAGTGACATGCTTTGCTTGCTTGCAATTGAGTCAAGTTTTAGTTAAAGTGCATTTACTATGTACTTCTTGCATCTGTATGTGATTGTATTTAGATATAAAATTTCCATAACGGTTAAATGAGTGTGTAACTGTAGTCAGCTTGCTAGTCAGTCAATGTATCTATCATCTAATATCTCTATTGTGAATGACTAATATACCATAGTATGTACAATTCAGTTCAGTTTTGCGCTACATTCTACTACCATCCATTTAGTCGTAGTAGTCAACACAATCTTTTTGATATCTTTATATTCGTTGGTTCTCTCGTCGTCCTCTTCTCCACCCAAATCCCCTGTCTGTCATCAACAAATTGATAAAGACAAGTGAAAAAATGTTGTGTCGAGATATTCTCGCTCGCAATGTGTTCAACTAAATTTCTTTGCAAATTGCATTTGCTCGCATATCGACGACCTAATTTTTCTAATAGTCTCGAGAGCTTAATAAAGAAAGAGAATACATATATACATACATATGTATGAATGTATGAATAAATGAATGAATGAATGCAGTTTTGGCCAAACCAAACTGTGATGCACTTTTCCTTTATTTCCCTTGGTCTTGTAAAAAAAAAAATAAACCATATGAAAATTCTTAACTCAACAATGAGAAAGAGCGACTTAAGTAAGTGGAATGTTTTTTATTTTACATTTTATATTCTTTATTTGATTGTGTTGTTGTCGTTATTTATACATATTTGTATACATGTCTTAGACTACGCCCATTATGCCATTTATTGTTAAGTTTTCAGGATAATTTTTCCACACTTTTTTATGAGATTATATTAAAAGAGTAGTACTCTTTCATTTTTTTTTAATGATTTCTTAAAGTTGTTACGATTTCTATTTTTATTTAATCAATTAATCGATTTTCTTGTATTTGACAATCGATGATTCCTTCTTACTTAAAGTTTACTAATTCTATAAAACTATATTCTTCAATTACCAAACTTTTTAATATGTGTATTTCTTTATGTCATTGATTCATCACGAAATTGTGAATATTTTATTTTGGAGGCAATACGAAAGTGACCATCAATACTATCCAATCATCAACCTAAATCTGATATTATGTATTACCAAACATGATATCTCCAAAAATTGTACTATACTAACTATTGACAAAGGTGTGCTATTAGCGTACCACCTTAGAGTAGTTTCCACCTTGTCCACTTTATTTAATAGTCAGAACTAATATGAATTCAAATTAATGATAAGTTCTGCAGAATTTGTTTTGGACCTTTCTTCGTACTTTTGAATAATATCGGACACTCACCGACGATGTATTTTGTTCATTTATGAAATCTTCAAACATTAAACATTTTTAGCTTGTGTGCTGAATGTGACTAGGAGTAGTAGCTTCATTGGGTAAGCCGGAAGTAGCTAGGACCGCAGTGTATGGTCAGCACAAGTAGCCACATTTACGTTTCTTTAGACTGGTAGAGGCATGTCATGAAGATATTGTCTAGAATCGGCTCTAGCACACTGGCCTTAATGCTTCTTAAGATTGATGTTTTATTCTTTACTGTCACCAAATGGGTTCCTCTTACTTTAACAGTAAATACAGAAGGGTTAGAACAAGTGCTGAATATGCCTTATTTTTATCTAAAATTTACATTTTAAAATTTATAGTCTCCATTTTTTAAGTTTATTTTGCATTGAATATCAATAAACAATATTAAACCTGACGACATCTAATATTGAATGATTGGTGACGGTTGCGCTCTCGCAAAGCTCAATTTCCGTTAGACTAGACGCCCCATCATTATTATGTTTATACGAAATTTAATCTTCCAATATTTTTCTAAATTGCCCTGAGAGTTGTGTGACACAGGCGTGGGTTGATATTGTTGATTATTTGATTGTTTTTGTTTTTCTTTCTTGTGTGCGATACACACAGATGTGTGTTTAATCAAAATATTAATTTACCGGTTCATTCATGCGGTAAGCAAAAACTTAAAACAATAATGAACAAAGAAAAAGCGACAGAAAAACAAAACATTCATATATACATAAAAAAAATAAATAAATGATATTTATTTTTCTTCTCTGTCTGCAACTGCGACTGGTACCGGTAGATAATAATATGAATAATAATGCTGCGCTATAAACAAACAAGTAACAATAATAAAAAAAATGAAAAATAAAAAATTCATGAAAATTACTTAAAATTGCATTTTTACATAAATTTGCTGTGTTCGGTCGCTGGTTGCACGCATGCGTGTGAGTATGTTTATGTGTGCATTTTTGTGTCTGTATGTGTCGTTAAATCAACTTTCGCAACATAAGAAAATAGGTGAAAGAAAGAATTAAAAAAAAAAAAAAAACAGAGTGTTAAGATACAGAGAGAAAGCTTAAAAAGCAAAAACTGCAACTGCATTTCAATTGAACATTATCGTGTTGTAACGAACAACAATGAATGAAGTGGAGAAGAAATAGAAAGAGTTCTATCGCAGCGGTTCTTAAACTGTGGGTCATGGCTCGCATTTAGTATCATATAATGCTTAGCTTTGTGATGGGGTCCGCACGATAAATAATGTTGCAATCTACATATGTACATTAATGAGTGATTTAAGAAACACTGCTGGTTTGACGCGAAAAAGTATCTCGGTCGTAGTATACTATACTATACTATTCTGCTGTGTTGTATCGTTGTTTTACACTACCGAAGATGATGACACTCACTTTTTGCTTTGAAGCTGTTGTACTCTATCTCTTCTCTCAGTTCTCCAGCTCTCAGTTTTTTTTTTTTTTTTTTTGTTAGTGTGAGATACATGCAATGCTTTCTTTTTGTTTTTCATACAACTCAACTCAATGCCGTTTTCTGGTGGTGACGACGACGATGATATTGTTGTTTTTGTATTTCCGATGATGAAGCTTCCATTCGCGTTCGTTTGTTGTTAGTTCGTTGCTTACCGGTATATTGCGCCGGCGTAAAGCTTTCATTCGGTTTGTTGTTGTTTGTTCGTCTGCTGCTGGTGATGATGATGACGACGATGATTGCCTTACTACACAGCTGTTGGTCGTGATTATTATTATTGTTGTTGCAGTTGTCGTTGATATGGATGATGTTTGTGTGTGTGTATGTGTGTGTGTGTGTGTGTATGCGTTGTGCTACTATTGCGCATTGGAATGTTGTCTCGCCGGATTTAATGACTTTGTTACTTGTTTTTGACTGTTTTGTATTTATTTATATTTGTTGTACACGATTATGTGCTTTCTAACGGTTTTTAGTTCATCAATGAAAAACTGTCTGTATGCTGGAGTTTGTTGTTGTTGCAGATGTTTTTTGTAAGAGAAAGAAGAAAAGTGTCATTAAACAAAGTGTTGGATGTATTGAGAAAAGCCATTAAGCATCAAGGAAAAAAGGTGCTTTAACGACGACACAATAATTGATTGACACATGTGTAAAAATGCATTTTCTTGTGCAACTAATGCTTGCATGCACATTCATTTGTCTAGTTCCGTTTTCGTTCTCTTTTATTGTTCATATGTTCTTTTTTTATACATTTATTTAAAAATAAACAAGTTTAATTGAAATATATATATATTAAGTTGATATCCCTTTCAATATGCTGCATCTTTCCCTTATCTCTATTACTATAAAACTTTAACATTGCTCCATTATACTTCGAAACAGTACATATAAACTTTTTCTATTTATTTATTTACATATCTTATAAATTAAATTACAAGCTAACCAAGATATGAAACACGAGCAACTTTTTCTGTTTGATCCTTTTAATTGAAATTTGAACTTGCTTAAAACTCACAACGCCTTTACGCAAACAATCCAATATTAGGTGTGGATACAGAGATATGAGACCAATTCTTAGGCTTTGTTTATCTAATATTTTATACATTCTTATTATTTATTCTTACAGTTTCAGCAAACGCACAAATAGTTAACCGACATTCAGATCAAATCAGATTATCAATTGATTCAATCTCACTTTTGATTTTTGCGGGGAAAATTAAAAAAAAAAATTAACAATTCTTACACAAATAAAGGTCAGAACAGTCTATATTGGGAGGATTAGCTTAAAACACCTACATACGTTGTAGTAATCCACTTCTTAATTATGTACACAAACTCTATATGACTCTAATGGCTGGGATCACCATGTAAGGCATTATTACTTCACTGTGGGAAGCTTATTTAGTGCAGATGGGCGGGCGCCTAAGTGACTATGAATTTCAACAGGATATGCAATATTTTTAACTACATACTCCTCTCATCCTCTCATTCTCCATGTTCATTGATGTGTGGCAATGTGTTTGTTTTGTATGTGCTTGAATGTATACAAAATATAAAATAACACATCTCGTTTATCTGTTGTTGTATTGTTATTTGTTTACATGTTTAAAAATAGATGCAATGAATCAGCTGTTTTTCTTGTATTTTTTTTTTCCCCCGTTCTCATTTGTATTTCATTTCTCTAAACGAAAAATGATTGTCTGATTTGAATAGTCTACTCTAATCTGATGGTGGTCTCATTGTTTTGTAGTATGTACATACTACAATATTTTAAAAAATATTAATTTATGTTTGCGAATTTCCTTTTATTTATTGCGTTTTATACGATACTTTTATTTATTGTATTGTAGTTGTTTGTTGCTGCTGCGCAATTTGCCAAAAACAACAACAAAAACAATAAATAACAATGACTACACAAACAATAAAAATTCATTAATGAATAAACCAGCAATAGCATCAGCAGCAACAACAACAACAACAAGGTCATCGCCGATGCCATTTTTGTATCTTTAACTCAATTCATTCATTCATTCATTCATTCACTAACAACTAAACTCAACTTAGCTTGGTTTAGCTCGTCTCTCTCCCTCTCTCCCTCTCTCTATCTCTCTCACAGTCACACACTCACTACTCACAATTTATCTAAGCTTAAAATTGTGTAAGCACTAAAAGAGATTCTGTGTTTTATCTATCAATGACTCACAATTTTTCTGTTTAATATTTGGTATTCATTGTAAAGAATAATTACAGTTTGTGATTTATTGAGAATGGAGAATAATGGTGTTGTTGTTGTTGTTGTAACAGGAAAGGGAGTTGCAAGAAATGGTAGCCATGCAAATAAATAGGAATGGAGATTTGTGTGAAGGAGTAGAGTTCTTCCTTAAAAGGAAGCCACCATCTATCGGTCAAAGCCAGAAGTTAATGTGAGACAAATATGTCGGTTTATTGGGACAGGTGAACTTTATTATGAGGAGCACCACTACACAGAGACCTTCCTATACGTTCCAAGTAGCATTGGATGATAAGAGACCAGTGCGACATTAACTGAGCTAAGGTGGTACTACGAGAAAGTCTATTCTGGTGTGACTCGAATGTAGTTTTAACTTCCTTCCTATGTAGTTCATCACGACCCGACTTATAGGGACTATTGTCAAGAGTGTCGCCTATTAAAAGTACTATGTCATCCTTGTGACTTTTAATGTCTCTACGGATAAGCCTAAGGGGAACAACGCCCATAATGGTACTGAAGTTCATCATTCATGGGGTTTGCGCTCATGAGGCTATCAAATACTGCTTATGCATATAAAATTTTTGCTTTCTGGTGGATAGAGTCACCTTCTGGAAGCAATCGATCACTCTTCGTTGTTTGTGTTGTTTTGACTAATTTGCAGCTGTTCCCATTGAGTGTAACTGAAGAAAGGAGTCCAATTGGTGGGGCATAATGTAATGTAGTCTTCTGGTCTCAACTTATTTTTTGTATTATAAGTATTTATTTTAAAAGTGTAAAGCAATTCATTTAATTAAAATGAAAATGAAATGAGAATAAATAAATAAATAAACAGAGCTGCTGCTTTAAAATACAATGATAATACATACTATGTATATTTTCTGATTTTGTAATGTAATCTGATCAGCTGATCTTTGTTTAAATTCATTCATATATGTACATAAGTATGTTTATATATGCGTGTGGTGTTTTATTCATTGGTGAGTGAAACACACGTATGGTATGTATGTGTATAGTGCAGCATTTCTTAAACTTTGGTGTTCTAGGGGTCTGCGAAGCAGTTTTGACATTAACTTTACTCACTTATACGTCGTTGTTGAATGGATTGGAATGGGGCTCGCAATGAAAAACGTTTCTTAAAGATAGAATCCACTGATTGAGTTCATATTATTAAAAACTACTAACATAGTTCTGAATTGATGTAGCCTTGCCGATTTAGTTTCTGTTAATGGCGCGATGTCGTCTGTCATGGTTTAGCAAAAAAAAAAAAAACTTTTCTCTCTATTATTCCTTTAATACACCTTGGCTTGCACTCTTGGTCTTTTGTTTGCATTGAAAGCATATTTTTTTCTCTTAAGCATTTTTTGTTTTTGTTGTTTCTTTGCGTGTTGTGTGCATTTTTTTTTTTTTTTTTTTTTTGTATTTTGTTCGTCGTGCATATAAAACTTTTTTATGCTAATTTAATGCTTTCGTTTGACCATGAAGTTTTTGTTGTTCTCTTTTTGTTAGTTTTTTACTTTGGCACGGTTAAGGTTTTATTGACCTTTTGTAATGAAATTTTAATGAATTTTCTTCATTTCAAGTTGTTGCCCTCATTATTTTCTGTGCGCGGTTTGTCGTTCTCTCTTTGCCTACCCTAGCTTAGTTGGTGGTGGGTTTGGGGCCTCTATTGATTAAAAAAAAAAAAAAAAAAGAGACCTCCTTTGAATGAGCCGCCGCTTGATAACGAGTAGCAGCAGTGAACCAAAAGTCAAATGAGTAAATTAAGTAATTAAAAATTAAAAGAGGAATTAACTTTTTGTTGTTGTTTTTGTTATTGGTGTCGTCTATGATGGCGTAACTTTTAGCTCTGACAAACAGAATTTTATATTTTGTAATTGAAATTGTTAAATGATTCTTTTAATACACATCAGATTTCAGATCGAGTGTCATATTAAGATCTAAGATCCTTAGTGGAGAATTGATAATTTTTTTTGTTAAATGTACATAGTCTGAGGGTTAGTAACAGCAATTGACACTGAAGTTAATCTTTGTACCCTGAATAGAAGAAGACTGTACTGATGACATACTCACATCGATTGCAAACGCTAGTAACTTAGAGTGGGAGGGTAGGGTGAAGATCTTAACTCGAATACTTGTAAGGAATTCGATTGTTCAATGATCTCAGGTTTCCTGATTTATAATGAAAAAAGAATCTTTACTATCCTTTAAAGCAAATAAAAATGTCGATAATTTTTAAGGTTGTTTTTAAATATTTTTTTTTACTTAAATTTTGCAACTTTTACCTTGAAAAAAAAAAAAAAAAAAACAATAAAATACGCGTGTTTGAAATTAATTGGGTTAACAAGAAATACAAATATTTAATTGCAAAAAAAAAAAAAAAAAAAATTAACTGAAAATAAAAACTATTTTTATGTTGAATGATAGAAGATGTACTCGCCTTTGTGTGGGTGATGATTGCTCTGTTTATTCGTGTGAGTAATGAGTAAATGAATGAATGAATGAGAAACCAGAGTCATGCAAATTTGTATAACTTTTAGCCGGCATAAAAAGCTAAAAGCAAAAAAAAAAAAAAAAAAAAAAAAGATAAATACAAAAGTCTAAAAATAGCAACAAAATGAAGAAAAGAAAAAATACAATAAAAAAAAAGCGAAATAGAAACACAAACAAACACTACATAAAACAAAAACCAGTCCCCACAATGGTAGCTGTTTTTTTTTAACTTGGAAACATCATAAGAGTATTTCTCTTTTTTATTTATTTTTTAAGATTGGAAAAAGTTTATTAAAGAAAAAAAACATAAAACTTGATCATCTGATAGATATGTGATAATAATATTAATGGATTTTGGTCATAAGGGAAGTGGATAAATGAGTGTGCAAGTCAAAAACAAATTAAACAAATTTACAGCTGTGTTTTTATGTTAATAGGCATAGAGGCGGCGGTGGTAATATTTCAGTGCTGAAAATAGGCACAAGTGAACAAAAAGAAAAAAAAAATTATTACAACACTATTATTTTAGTATGAAGAACAAGCATAGCATATGATTATATTACACGTGCACATATACACGCATAGCGAGCATCTAAAAACTAAACATATGAGAAAAAAAAAACACATGTTCATATTCGACGATTGACGATGATGACGTTGTCGCACCGACATCATCCATCGGCTCATATGGTGGTTTGGCAGGCATTTGACTAAACAAAACATTCGGTTGGCACAAATGAATTTGTTATACCGGCCTCACTCTCTCTCTCTCTACATATCTCTCAACTATGTGAACTTAATATCACTCTCAGTTTTTGTTTGTTTGGTTCCTTGGCACCACCACACACAGCTGAGTGTGAGATGAGTGAGTTATATATGAACAACTAAACAAGAAAATGAGTAAATGATAATTATTAAAATAGACACAACATGATTGACAGCAGCAGCATCATCATCATGATGATGGTGTGATGGGTTGTAGTGAGTGATTTGGTTAAAATATCGTTTGTAGTGCTATTATGGTGGTGCATATTTGATTGATGATGATGATTTAGTTTTTAGTTGCGTTGATGGATTTTCAATACTCAAAAGAAATTTAGCTTCAAAAGAAATAAAACAGTAGTTAATTTCATTATTCATTTAAGAAAAAATAAATTGTATGCTTCCAATGTGTGTGAGGGAACTTAGAGTATGCATATGTATGTATGTGGGTGTAATGCAATAACAGCTGCTGCTGCTACCGCCGCCACAGCCTTCATTGTTGGATAAACAGACCAACAGCTGGCAACGCCAACGCATGACCACCGACGACGTCGACGAGACTCAGTGCCGTTATTGTTGAATGTTGTGTGTGTGTGGTGTTGCTAAAATTAGCATAAACACACACATTCACTTTATTGTAGAATGAAATTCTGAATAAAAATTAAGAGAATTAAAAAAAAAGAATAGCAAAAAATATGTAAATTAATTGGAGAACGCCACCAGCTAATGAATTTTTTAATGAATTAAATGGAGGTTTTTTGAATTCAATTTCGCTTAAAAAACAAAAGAAATGAAAAAACTAGCGCCTGTGTGAATTATGTCAGCTGATATTTAAAATAGAAACAGCAGAAACACTTACACCTGTATGTTTCTATGAATAAGAAAACTGAATTACTAAAATATGTTTTTTATACGAAATATAAAAAGCAGCGGCAATATGAATGAATAGTAAAGTAGAGAGAGAGAGAATGTGTAGAGAGTTAGAGAGCAGAATAAGATAACAATATTGAAATGACGCCCGTGTCTCTTCACTATTTTGTATCATTAGTTTTATAATTATATTTTTTTGTTTTGCCGCCAAATATTTATTTATGTTTACTCGAAAGATAAGAAAGAATTGCTTTTGCATTTGTCATCATCTCAATCAGTTGTGTTGTTGTATATGTTGTTCGGTTGGGATTGGTGCGGGTAATAGAACGAACGAAACATACACAATGCATATAATGAATTGCGACTTAATTTTCAAATGTTGCAACAAAACAAAAAAATCAATAAAAATCTAAAACAATTTGCCTAAAACCACCACTCACCCATCACTTCTCTATTCTTACACACTCACATTACTCTCTCTCTTTCTCTTAGTCAACCAAAACATATTGGCCAATTGTGTCTGCCACATCTGACTAAGAGCACGTAGGCCAAAACATAAATTTTAGTGTGGAGAAGGGGAAACAAAGTAAACAAGAATTTTGTTTCTTGAAAATTTCTTCAAAATTAAGAACATGGATTGTTTTATTTTCAGTTTTCGTAGTTTTCCTAAAAGTCATCAGCTGCTGCTCTATACACTGCTCCGGTTGCTTGTTGTGTTGTGTTGTGTTGTACAGCCAAACAAAATAATTTTTTCTTCATTGGAAACAACAACAAAATGTGTTCTGAAACTTGTCTGGAATTGTGAACGACAAAGATATTGTAGAGTGGAGAGTACATACATACATATGTAGTAGTACATATTATGTATGTAGTAGTAGTAAAATAATATGAAATAACATGTTAGAAGAGGGAAAGGGCGGGAAGCAAGCAAGTAAATGATGAGTTAGTTGAGGGTATATGCATGCACGTGTTTCATTTACCATTTTTACACTTGCTGCTATATTTTGATAGTCTCTCTCTGAGTGAAGCACGGCCGCTCTCTTTGGCGGTGGCGTCGTTTTACCTTTCATATGTTCGCACACATGTTTTCACTATCGCTAGCAGCCGTTTCCGTTTCATTCTGAATGAGAAACATGGCGGCGGCAACACTGACAAACGAGACGCATAACACATTGAAACGAAACAAAGTGAAATGAATTGGAATACAAAAGAGGAATGAAACATTTTCTAGACCGGCGTAAGTATATAATTTTTCGTATTGGAAATAATGCTGCTGCGGCTTCTGTCTGTCGGCGGTGGTGGTTTGTTGGATGGTTTTGCTGGTTGGACAAAAAAGTACAGTCACCACAAAAACGACAACGCCACATCTCGCTGTTCGGTTTTTATCGTCGTTGCCATCGTAGTTGTTGCTGCTTGTGCTGGCACGAACTCATACGTTTAGTTGGTTTGCTTTTGATAGCTTGGTTAGTTGGTTTTGGTTTGGTTGCCTACTACTTGGTTGGTTTTGACTGAGGCGTCGGTTCGTTTGTTGGTTCTTGTTGGAACGACACGACACATCTACGATATTCTTATTGTTGTTTTTAGTTGGATTTTGCTTTTATCTGTCTGTCCGCTTTTTCCTACAGCGCGCGCGCAATTTTTTTTCCAATTCGATTTTTTCACTATTTCTGTTTCTTTCTTTCTGTTCTGTTTCTGTTCATTCCCATTCAGCCTGAGCACAATTATTTGTTTTTGTTTTGCGCTTGCCTTTATACGTTTTGTTTGTATATTTGTTTACACTCATACCATATCTTTATAGTAACTTGTCGTTCGGTCCGTCCCATAATGTTTATATGCATTCATTCGTGTTGCTGTTGCAGCAGCTGTACTGGCGCGTCTATAGTAGTATAATTTGTATTTGCTCTTGTTGTTTTTGTTGCTTTTCTGATTGGGTTTTTCTTGTGTGTTTTGTCACTATGTCGTCGGTCGCATTGCTTGCTACTTACTCGTTCTTGTTATTATTAGGGTTTTTACGTACACATTTTTATTTTTGCCGGCTTTTCATGCATAGCAATCTTTATACGCTACTCTGCCCAACGCTACCACCTCCCTTGCTCGCTCTCCTACACCTTACCAGTAAGTGAGTGAGTGAGTTGATATGCGTTGTGAGGTTATGTTTGTGTGTTTGTATGCCTGCTGCTTTTGGTGCGTTGTGTCTTTCAATTTGCTGCTTAGCTATGTATTTTTTGTGTGGCTTTGTGTGTTGTTGCTGTTTTGAGAAATTTTGCATTTTAATTTCCTTTTTTTTTTTTTTTTTGCTTCTATTTATTTCTTCTTTTATTTTTGTGTTGCACCGCATGTTGTGCAATAATTTTCATCGGGTGTTTTTATTTTGATCTTTGCTGCTGCCATTTGTTTTTTCTTTTCCTTTTCTTGTTGTTGTGCTTATTATTATTGTTGTGAGTCTGTTTATTTGTTGTTGCAGTTGTGTTATTTTGGGTGCTCATCATATGCTGCTGTTGGGGTTAAACACTTTGCTTTTTCTTCTGCTTTTCTTTATTTTTAATGAGTTTTTCTTGTTCTATTGTGGTCTCATTGTCAAAGTATCGAAATTTTATTATTAATTGAAATGTCAAATGCAGATTTTTCCTTTTTTTTGTTTATATCATGTAATTTCAATTAACAAATGTAAAAAAAATATCAGTGTAGAGGGAAGCTGGTTGATTACATGAAGGGTTGTTTTCTTTTTTTTTTTGTATTAATAAGGTAGAATTTCATTTCTTCCTTCCTTCATTCTAATTAATCTCCTTAACTGGGCGTGGCTGTGTATCTGAAATGAAATAAATCAAAATCTTCTGTTATCAGAGAAGTATGTATTACAACACATAAACATTCCAATGCGGGAAACCCAAGAATTCAAGTCTCGAAACAAGAATGTAATCAGTCAATGAACGACCTCAAACTTAGAATAAAATGCAAATATTCAATCGGAAAAAGAAATAACTACATACTTAAGTATTTATATATGCTGAAATGGCGCTTAAGAGAGCAACACAATTGTTGTGAACAACTAAACTGAACTGGTTACCACAAATCGAGACTGTACACGATACTATACTGCCTGTCGCCGGTATAAAACGACTGCGCCAAACTTGGCGCCCACCACATTTTGGTAGGGGCCTCCTCATTCCTTGCTTCGGTGAATTTTTCATTCACAAGAAAAATCAATATTAAACGAGATACAGAGAGAGCAGAGAGAGAGATAGAGATTAACCAAGAGAATTATTGATGAAGCACCACACAACAATCGGCAGCCGATGGATGCCAGCCGCCAACAGTTTACTTAAGTGTATTAAGACTCAGCTGAGTGTTAAAGCAGCTGGTATACTATGTTGCTTTGCCTACTACTGTTGGTCTGCTTCTGCTCTTGTTGCAGCAATGGCAACTGCAGACCAATTGGATTTTTCGTTTTGTTTTGTTGGAAGAATGTTGTTGTTGGTTTTGGTAGAGAATTCTTGAGGAGGGAGGGAGAGGATGATGTTGGAACGTTTAGAACATAAATTTTATCGCGCAACAAAAAAAATGTATGACCTCCGACAACTTTTCTGCAGCTTTTTGCTTGCTGCGGCTGTGTGTCGCTTTTTTTTTTTTTGGTTTTTTTTTGTTTTTCTCTTTTGAATGCTGGCAAGGCCTGACTGGCTGCTGTTATGGTGAAGCATCACAAAAATCCAAAAACAAGTTTTATATCAAAAGATAAAACAGATGAAAAGATTTATGCTGTTTTAATAAAGCAAATGCTCAGAAGAATTTGGCGCGCGCTTTAAGTGTCAAAATAAAAGGAAATAATAAAATTCCTTTGCTTACTTGCTGAATGTGCTTTGTGGATGAACCCAGTAGTAGTAGATCAGCCTCTCACTTCATTCTGTTAACTTTTTGAACTTTGTGAAAACTCTAAAAAAAAAAAAAAAAAAAGAATAAAGAATGCTGAGCTTTGGAATGTCACACTATGCGGCATGATTGCCTGAGAGTCTAGTCTACTATTGTAATTCAATTACCTACAGACGCATAAACATTCGCAAAGGTAGGAGTGGAATATAATATAGATGAGTATAGAGTAGAGAGGAGCAGGAATGTTGTATTAAAAAGCTGAGAATACAGAGGACAAAATGTGTTTCACTAAGAAAGAAAGAAATAAAAACATGTTGATATTTTTTATACCCGGACAAGAAAATGGAAAATTTTGTTTTCAAAAGGCAACGAAACATGTTTTTCATGAAGATTCAGACAAAGACATGTGTTTTGTCTTGTCTGCTTTGTGTGTGTTGCCTCATAAGAATCAATCTACTGTTCTTACATCAGATAAAGTAAGACGTTTTTCTGATTCGGTGTATACTCAGCTTAAATTACATTTGGCAACATGTCACTTGCTTTATTGCTTGATTGACGCTTCACAAAACACCATAGATACGTTTTCTATTAGGCAAATTAACGGTACATCAAGCACATATTGTTCGTATCCCCATTAAATAAATTTCAATAAAAGTCCCATCCCCATCTAATGAAATTGAGTATATAGACTCACATAGAACTAGTGTCTCATCATCAGATTCGGTGATTCTTAAATTTGTTTTAGGGGAAAACTACTTGATGTTTAGGGGCCCTGAAATTCTACTACTAGTCAAATCACGCCACTGCTACAACACTTTACTCTATATTTGATCAATTTAGCTTTTGCTTCTTTCTGTTTTATTCACCTATGTATGTACATACAACTTATTTCTATAAAATGTGTAACAGAATCTTGTTTGTTAACACGCACTCCTTATGTTTATTGTTGTTATTATTGTTATATCGATGGCAGTCAGCAGGTTAACGGTATTTCTAACTATTTTTCATATGCATTTTGATTTTGTTGGCGTTGGCGGTACCAATAACTTTTTTATACTGACATCAAATGTTGCTAGCGACATGTTTACATATAAAATTCAATTCTTGTTTTATTTTCCAATTCTTCAAAATGCGGTCAAAAGCAAATTGCTTGGTACTGTAAGTTTCATTATTGCAATTTTTGTTTTTGGAGCATCTAACTGTTGTTACTAGTTTTTTTGTATATGGAATTGCGGGGCAATTATTTGCGTGGGCGCACATGTAAATGCTCTTTCTCTTCAACAAATAACACAATAGCAACTACAACCTCAACTATGTTAAAATTAGTGATGCATGAAAATTTTGAAACATTGTTGCGTCTCAATATCGAGAACAATTCACTAATTGAATGTTTTTCAACTGACTAACAAAATTATAAAGTCAAAGATACTTTGTAATGTAGAACATTGAGCTAAACAAATTATGTATACTCATTTGATGCTTAACTTTCTGCTGCAACATGTTGTAACCAGTGCAATGGCAACATAGCAAAACATTTCACTGGTTGACAGCTTGTTGTTGTTTGTTTGCCTGCTTGCAGTGTCATTCACTTTGTAAATGTAGCCACATTCAAAGCAACAGCAACAATAACTAAACATGTTGCGTGATGTTGACGAAAGTTGTTGTCTTTGTTGGTGTTGTTGTTATTATTCTTGTTGACGTTGATGATGACGATGATGATGTTGTAGTTGTTGTGAGCTCAGCAATGTTGAAGGACACAAGTTTCTTCACCTCTCGATTAAGCGTCATAACAAGGCAATATTAAAAACAACAACAATAATAGCCTCTACTTACGATATAACAAATGTATCTGTATAATATCATCATCATATACATATGTATAAGTATGTATGTATACAATATTTATGTATATAAATGTAAACATGTATGTTTCTGAGTTATTATGTGCGATTAATTTATTTGCATTTATTGCAATTATCTTACTGTGCAGCATATGTTGATGAAAACAATAACAAATAACAACTTTAACATGAAGGCAACATATGAATGTGTATAGATACATATGTACATCCAAGCATATAGTCTACATTTGTCATATATGAAAATGAATTAAAAAAGAGAAAGAAAAAAAAATTATTGTATCTAAGCTTTGTAGCCTCAAAATTATCTAAAATTCAAAGAATAAAAGATCCAAGATTAACATTAAAAATGATTTTCTTGTATTTATTTTTATACAAAGCAAAATTGTGTATTTTTTTCATACATTTTCGGTTTCGGTTATGCCAAGGAACTGGTACTCCTCATAAATCTTAAGAATGTCATGTACAAGTCTAATCGAAAAAGGTAGAATAAATCTTTCGCTCATCATTCTTTTGATTCTGGAAATGAGTTTTATCTTGAATTTTCTAGTGGAGTTTAAATTCGTGCAAAGTCTGAGCAGAGTCTTTTGTGCCATGTGGTTCTATGTCGGGTGTTCATTGCCCCATGTCCTTTAATGCAACACTTTGTGTATTTTCCATACCCGTACTTGCTTCCCATTGCTCGTCTGTTTTAGATATGTCACCTTTCGAGCGGTTCGACAGCAAACGAGGACATGGCTAATGATAATATAATATTCATACATAAATATGTACATATGCACATAGTTTTCTAGTTAAATTAAATTAAATACATTATAAGAATAGATTTATATAGTAGTAAATTTATACAAAAAATACAATAATAAATTACAATTTAAATTAATTGATACTTTTTTTTAAATTTTTATTTTGCAGGCTGCTATACTTCAACAAACCTCGCAGTATATCATTGAACTGGAAAACCAAAAAACGCAATTACTTACACAGAATAGTGAAATGAAACGTCGTCTTGGTGAACATGAAGGAGGCGGAGGTGGTGGAGGAGGCGGCGGCGGCGAAGAATCAATTACCACAGGCGGTAATAATTCTGCTGTGGCCATTAAAAAACGTAAATTAACTGATAATGTCATTAATATACAAACAATAAGTGATTCCTCCGATGAAGGTTTGGGTTCGATGTCACCAGAACCAATGACATTGCTCAATGCAGCAGCCAGTGCCGGTGGTTCATCAGCTGCAGCTGCTGCCGCCGCAGCAGCCATAAGCAAGTATAATAATGCAACTTTAGTTGCTCAGACCATAACCAAGGAAATGAATGAAGTACGAAAACAATTGGATAAGGAACGTAGTTTGCGTCGATTGCTCGAAGATGAATTGCAAATGATTAAGAGGCAATTGTATTCGGTGGCAACGGCACCACCCGGCACTGCTGGTACTGTGGCTGCAAGTGGTGGCGTCAGTACGACATACATTCCACGTGAAGTTATCGAGCACACGGATAACTTTGTACGCGAAGAACTTGAAGAATTGGGTACAGTATCATATGTGGAAATCGATGAAATGACTGGACAACAACAGGTTGTAGTCTGTTCGAGCATTGAAGAATTAGAGGCTGATGCTGCCGCTGAAATAATAACAGAGGATCATGTCCATGAAGAAGTGATCTTATCATCGAATAGTTCCACCGAATCAGAGAATGAGGTTAATGTTAATACTATTGCCAAAGCCTATGCCGAGGGTAGTACGCCGACTGTCTTACAGCCCATATTACAGGCAGCCATCAAGGCAACGCCCAAAGTTGAAGTTGAACGATTAAATGATAAAATAATGAAAGTGAAAACGGAGAAAATCGACCAATCTTGTGGTAGTGTTGTTGTCAGTGGCAGTAGTGTAGTTGGTAGCAGTTCGAATAGTGGCGGTGGTGCTTTATTTACACGTTCACGTCAGAATCTTGAGACAATTGTCGAAGCTATACGTCATTTGGAAGGTGATCATTTGTTCACGGATGCTGGTGGCACAATAGTGGAACGTCAACATCATCAAGGTGGTGGTGGCAGTAGCATTCATCATCATCATCAGCAACAAGTAGTGCAAAGGATTGGTCAGGATGCACCATTGGCATTAGTAAATAAACAACAACAACAGTCACAACGTGCAACACTCGCTGAACTAAGACCGTTTTTGCATTTGAAAAGCAATAAACAGGTTACGATTCTGACATCAAAATCAGCCAAGGACGTTAGTATTGGCAATACATCAGCTGTTACACCCACCGCCATTTTCAAAGTGCAAACAACAAATCCAACTGGTAGCAGCAATAGCAATAACAGTGGTGGAGGCATTAATACCACTACCATAACAGCAACATCATTGAAACAATGTCGCCCTGGCGTCATTGTGGCTAAGCAATTGTCATCGTCTTGATTGCCTAAAATTGGTAACAATAATAACATAAACAACAACAACAACAACAATATTAATAATAACAATAACAACATTAAAATTATTGGCGGCAATGTTTCAATTGTTGGAGTTATGATCAATTCATCATCGATCAGCAACAATATGAAAAATAGAACAACATCTCTTAATAACAATAATAATAATAATAACAACAACATTTCCAAAACTACATCATCCACAACAACAATAACAAATCTTACGACAAAGCAACATCAGCAACAAAAAGAAGAAGAAGAAGTAGAAGATGATTATGATGGTGAAATTAATGAACAAGTAGAACAAAACAACCTTAAAGAAAAGAATAGTAAAAGTATTCCATGGAATAAAACTTTAATAATAAAAGATTCAACTACATCATCATCGTCGTCATCATCATTAGAAGCAACAGAAACAGCAACAGCTTTGACTACAATTCCAACAAAAAATGCAACAAAAACAACGGCAGCAGCATCATCATCATCTGCCTCAGTAGCAACAACAACAACAACATTAGCCGGATCTAATATTATTTTTAGAAATAATAATAATAATAAAAATAATAATAATAACAATATATCTACTACCAAAACTACTACTACTACTACTAAATTAACTACTACTATTTTACCACTTACAATTAATCAAGCTAATCTAACAAAATTGTTAAAACAACGTCGTAATGAAAAATTTCATAATAAAAATAAATATCATCATAATAATAAGAATAACAAAGCTCCAACAATAAATGCTGCTGCTAGAAATGCTGTATACATTATAAAGAAACCAACATCCACAACACCAGAAACAGAAACAACAACATTAGCATCAAAGATAATTTCAGGCAAAAATTAGTAGAAATTTATTTAAAAAAAAAAAATAAAAAAAATATTAAAAAAAAAAATATGAAAAAGAAAAAAGAAGAAAATTGAAACTGAAGTAAAGCAAAAATCCAAAAAAAGAAAATATGCACAAAAAAATATAAAAAAAGAAAATTTTTAAAGTAATAAAGAAATTAAAAAATTAAAGTAAAAATTAAAAATAAATTTAATTAAAAAAGATTTTCGAAAAATAGAAAAGTTCGGCATATTAAAAAAATAAAAATACATATAAACAAAATATAATAAATAAGTATATGATTAGATTAAATTTTCTTCTTTATTATTTTGTTTTTTTTTCAAATTTTGTTGATTATTGTTTATAAATAATTTCTTTTGTTTTTTTTAAATAAATTAAAAATAATATATTATGTAAATTTATAAATAATAAAAAATAAATAATAATTTTGACCAATTCACTTACCACACTTTTCACACTCTCCTGCCTTTTTTTACATTGACAAAATTTTCCCAGTTTATTATTATAAAAAAAAGAACACAAATCAATCTCAAAAATTGTTTGTTTGAAATAATTAAATTTGTTTATAATTAAAAAAAAAAATTTAAATAATACCAACAACAACAAAAAAGTACAAAAAATAGACATAAAATACACATATATATATATATATATATATATATATTTGTTTGTTTCATTCTCTCTCTCAGCTCAGCTCAGCAATAAAATAAACAAAGAAATATTTTTAAAACTTTTGATTCATTTTTTTTTGATGATGGATGATTCCTTTTTTTTATTCAATCCAATAAATATGAAAATATTATTGTAAACATATAAATAAATATCTATACATAATTATATCTTTTAAGTTAAGAAGCAGCACGAGAACTCTAAAAAAACCATCGCATTAATTTTTATATGCCTGATTTATTTTTAATTTTTTCTTTTTTATTTTCTTAATTTAATTTGAAATTTCAAGAGATAAAATCAATTTAAACAAATTTATTTTTTAAGAAATAAACATTAATATGGCCACACTATAAAAAAGAGAGAAAAGAAAATTATGATTATGAAAAAATTTAGTATTTTAATAAAATTTAAACAAACGAAAAAAAAAACCAATAGGAAATTCATTGAAAATTATAGAGAAAAAAAAAAAATTAAATTAAAACAAATGTTGTTTGTATTTCTAAACTTGTGCCGTGTTTGTTGTCGGGGGAAATCTTTGGAAAACTGTTCTGATCTATGAGTGCCCCAAAATTCATGAAGTCGGTTTGACTTCAAAAAATTTTGGAACACCCGAACAGATTGCCACTTTCATTGCCAACTTCAACAACATGGCAAAATATAATAAAATTAAATGAAATGAAATAAAATTAAAAAAATACGAAAAAAATAGAACAAATAAATAACTTTCTTCTATTTAGTCTTATATTTATTATTATTATTATGATTATAATTATTTGTTTTATTATTTTTTTACCATGTTGAGTGAACAATTCGTTTCATTTTTTTTTTAAATTTGTTTAGTTATTAATTTTTTAATTATGTGCAGCTTAATTTCTATGAAATTGCAAATACAATAAAAAAAAAAAAAAAAAAATTAAAAAAAAAATATAAAAAGAGAAAACAATAAATAATTATTGAATTAAAAATATGCAGGCATTTTTGTTTAAGTAAATATAAATTTATATATAAAAATACATATATATAAATAAAATAAATATTAAAAAAATATTAATAATTATGTATTCGACTGTTTTTGTACATAAATAAAAAAAGAAAGGAAACGATATGAAAAGAAATAAAAGAAAAATATTAAAAATAAAATTTAAAAAAATATAATTACAATTAAACTAATAAATGAAATACGATCTAATCGCGGATTAGCAAAATAGTAAAAAATTTATTATATATATAAATATAAATTAAAAAAAAAAAAAAAAAAAAAAACATTTCAAAACGAAATAAAAACAAAAAATATTTAAATTGATTTAAGAAAAAAAAGTTTAAACGAAAAAGTGCATGTTTCTTGCATAATTAAAAAAATGAAAAATTAATAAATTAAAAAAGAAATATAATCATAAGAAATCATTTAATAACATATGTAAACATAATTTACATGTGTATACCCTCCACTACTCCATTACTAATACATATAAACATAATAAGTCCTATCTTCCTACCCCCTTTTCTCTCCCTTGAAATACATACATAAATACATACATAAAAACATACATTCATATTCTAAATACAATAATAAACAATATTATTAAATAAACATACATTTATTATTATTACAATTATTATAAATATTATTATTAAATTATTATTGCTATTACATAATTATGATAAAGATGAATAAAATAATACAAAAAAAAAACAGCGTACATAGCCTATATACAAAAAACATACATACATATATAAATAAATAATTACATACAATATTAATTAAAGTTAAAGTAAAACATTTACAATTAATAAAAAAAGAAAGAAAACTAAAAAATTCAAAATCATACAATTACTATGATTATTGTAATTACAACAACATCAAGGATAGAAACAGCAAAAAACAACAAGAAACAGAAACACAAAAACATTAAAAAAAAAAAAAGAAAAAAAAATTAACTTTAAATAAATAAATGGTTTTTCCTTTTTTCCCTTCAAAGAGAAAACTTTCTTTTATTTATTTTATATGTATATGTAAGTGGAAATCAAAGCGATTACATATGTACATAATCATATTTCAATGAACTCCAAACATTCTCAATGTGCGTCTAGCGTTTGGAAAAATATGGCACCCAGGATTAATATTTAAGCTGAAGAAACTTCTCTCAGGACCATACTATCTAATCATCAAGTCTTACCTTGACAAGAGAACTTTTAATGTCACATGTGAGGGTATGGAGTGTGCCACAAGGCGATATGTTAAAGCCAATTTTTTATTCGCTTTATACTTCAGACCTTCCATCTCTAAGGGTACAATCATAGTGTACGCGAAGCCGAAGCGGAACACCGTGCAGAAATGGCACGAAAGTGTGCATAGTGCACAGGAAGTCGTAGCTGAAGCCAAAACGAAAGCTGTCAGCTTCAAACTGTGCGGTACTAATTTTGAAGCAGAAGCGCTTGCAGTTCAGTGCTGTTTTTGTTGTTTCCTTTTTACTTATTTCGTGCTTTTCTTTGTTTAATCTGCTTCCACTACGCACACTCGTCAACTTGCTCGCAACGCAAGCAATTGAGCTTCGGCTTTAGCTTCGGTTTCGCTTGCACTATAAACTAAGTGATGCAAACATAATAATTGCTACATACGCTAATGCCACAACCCTCCTGGCGTTGCACTCCGACTTGGCTGCTGCCTCATCAGTTCAAACTGAACCAGCTAATCATAATGGCTCCAAGGCTTCAGAGGTGGAACATTGGCGTCAACTCAGATAAATCGACACATGTCACCTTCAGTCATAGACACACATTCTGTCCCCCGCTCAAACTAAACAACATACCAAACTACACCTCATCCAAGTAACTTCAGATTGACACTTGATAAGCGGTTGTTCTGAAAACAGCTGAACCACAAACTTTCCAGGATTAGCTGGCTCATGAAGCATAGTTCAAGAAATTAAACGCCCAATCCATACAAAATTTTTAATGCAAACTTTTAAGGAGGTTTGTCAAAGCTGAATGGTATATAGGTATGTCCACGTCTCTGTCATTCACAGAGTTCCCCAGGTGTCAACGGTGACTGAAAAAGTATTCAATAGCAATGAAAATATATTAGATCATCTTTTAGGCACAAAACAAAGATTTCTTTGCCAGAAGAATTGTTCCTCCTTGGAAGCTGCCAGAACAATTGTTCCTGCTTGGAAGTGATTCGCATCACATACTACACATTTTTCACGGATTCTCACGACGTCGAGATGATGATATATTGCTCGGAAAATTAATGAGCTATCAATCGAAGCAAACAGTAATCGGAAAAAGCAAATTCTACTATATAATCCACATGGGGAAACAAACAAAATGCTTTAGGCGATTTCTCTGCTGTTTTGCCATATACAGCCGAGTGTTGTAATGAAGTAAAATTATCTTGTCTCAAATTCCAAAAGTTATTCAGTTTCTGATTTATTGAAATAAATCATTTGTTCTCCATTCAGTAAGAATTGCAGAGCTCATAAAAATGCATATCTGTCTGATCCTTGGCCTTATTGAATTTAATCCACTTCTTATGGCTAGTCACTTATTTACTTTATAATTTAAGTTTTTTAGTTCAAATTTCTTAAAATATTCAGTATTTTGACGTCGTAAAGTTTTACAAATAGGGACTTCCCCGAATAAAAAATCAAAAATACATCTGATTCATGAGTTTAAACGAGACAACAATACACACTGATGGTGAGGCTTATGTCAACAGCGAAACGGAAAGCACACAAAAAGAAATACCACCAAAAAATTCAAAGAATGGGTCGTTGCTACGCCTTCGCTCAAAGAAATGTTAACGCTACACTTCATGTCAATTTATGATGGTGAAGTTTTATTTATATGGAACTAAGATTATAATTACAAATTATAATTTAGTTATTAGCATGAGCAATAGCGACAAAGGCCTTCAGCTCAGGGAGAGAGTTGAAAGGAATGGAGGAAATTAGAAAAGTGCAGGACCAGACTTCAAAAGTCAAATCTTTTATGGATTCCGTACCCATAGGGAGCTAACAGGACCATATTACTAAGCTTACGCTGTCTGTCCGTCCGTCTCCTGCTCTATCTCATGAACCGTAATAGGTAGAGAGTTCAAATTGTGTTAATCACTTGTGTTTAGAACGACAAATACTAAAAATACACATTTTTGGAAGCATTTTTCTTAAATTTAATCTTTTGTTTAACATTTTTCTTTTTGTAGTATACTTTTAAGCTGTTAATTGTAGTATACTTTTAGGCTGTGAAATATGAACATAATTTAATATTTTAAGCAAAAAATCTTGTACGATGGTACTGAACCCTCAGTGTGCGAGTCCAACTCACACTTGACTGATTTTATAAATTATAAGTTACTTAGTCTATACTTTTTTTTTGTATAAAACTTATCTTTTCTAAAATAAAAGAAAATAAAGAAATTACTATTAAAATACTATTACAAGATAAACATCTATTTTACATCATCAGTAATATCTTGAACTGTATCCGGTGTGTATACATAAATATCACGTTTATGGGCAAAAATGACTTGATTTTCTTTGGGATGTGTAGCCAGCGAATGTACAACACCACCAGTTTTACCTACTGATATATGCTGTCGAACTTTGCATTGAAGTAAATCCCAAACAACAGCAACACCACCACTTGAACCAGATACAACATAAGCATCATTATTCAAAACCCCACATTCGATGTGATAATCGTCGCCCTGGTGACCTCTATATTCCGAAAGCATGCCACCACTGTAAGCGTCTATTAGGCGCACCGCACTATCCTGGCATCCAACGACTAAACATTGTTCATCTTTTGTTTGTGATAAAAACGTTAAGGGTTCTCCAACATCGTCGCAAACAAGTTCACCTTTACGTATATCGTATTGTCGTAGACAACCATCCAATGATATGGCAAAGATTTTATTGTCATTTGAGAGTACACCCGTAATACAATCTTTTGCTTCTTTCATCACTTGAACAGGCTCTAGACGTCGTGTCCGTATGTCCCAGCAAATGACGGCATTATCACGGCCACCGGATATGGCAATCGATGAATCTTCATTGAAACAAACACAGCGTACACCTCCGGCATGACCACGTAAACGACGCACTGGTGCACCTACATTGAAACATATAAATACATAGTTAGATAAGATGAGAACGTAAGTTAATTACTTACCTGTTGAAACATCCCAATAGATTATGCTTTTATCAAGACTGGACGACACTATGAAACCACTGTCACAGCTGCCAGATGCATCAGTAACTTCATCAGCATGGCCACCATAAACCTTTAGTAGTAAACCAGTATTATAATTCCAGAGCTTTATTTTCTTATCAGATCCGCAAGTGAGGCAATATGATCCATCGACTGTCGATTTAGGGAATGTAAAAAGCCGGTTTAGGTTTACTTGTTTACCAATTGATTAAATTATACGAACCATTGAAACGAACTGCACGAACTGCTCCCTGGTTGCAGTCGATTACCTTTTGGCAAATGTATTTATAATAAGGAAGCATTTTTTTTTTTACAAAATCAGTCATTAATCGTATCGTTTAACAAAGAAAATCATATTTTATTTACAAATAATCATCAAAGAAAGCATAATTGTACGCCGATAAACATGGGACTGACAACTAATTCAAAAAACATTTGCTTTCCTTTCTTTCGCATGCATTTTTGTCAAATATTATTTGATTAACAGCCAAAAGATGTGAGTCTAAGTAGTGCAGCTAGTGTGCATTCATATGAAAGAAGGCCATTCGGACTGCCCACTTGTTATATATAGATTTTTGAAGTGTGGCAACGTCATAAGAAAAAATGTAAACAAAAACACAACGCAATTTGATGGAATTTTGTTTAAATTTGTTTAAATTTGTTAAAATCGTTAAATTGTTAATTATTTTTGTTAACATTATTAATAAATATTATTTATGTAATGTAACGTGTGTGAGGAACATATTTAAATAGATGTTAAGACAGTACTTATGTATTTCACAATATGCGGCGCTTATATGCAAGTGCGTAATTTGATCTGGACAGGTGGAACGAAGAGACACGCGGACAAAAGACGACAGATACAACTTATGTACATATCGTGAAAAGTCGAAAATTGAGTTCGTGAATAGTTTGGGTTATAGTTGTTGGAAAATGTTGGAAAGGTGGTAGTGGGTGGTGGGCAAGCAAAACGCAACAAATTCAATCAACGAGTGTCATCAATTCCATCACCCCACCGACACCGGTTGACTCATTGACCGAACGACCACGTTCGGATTTGCTGACGTGTGTTGCACAGGATTTCCATAAAGCAATAATAACAACAACAACTACAACGAGAGCAGTAACAAAAAGTACAAAAGCAACAGCAATATCGACGACGTCAAAAACGAAGTCATCATTATTGTCATCGTAGTCCTTCACTTCATTTGCTGCTGGACGAACGAGCGAGCTCAGTGCACACGCGAAGTATTATTGAAGTGCATCGGACGAAAATGCAGTCACAGCAGATTGCATAAAATTCCTTAAACACTAAAGAAAAAAAAAAAAAAAATACAATAAAACAAGAAAAAACTCTTAAGAAAACAGCAAAAAGGAAGAGAAAAGTACGCGACAAAGAAAAACAAGCATCAAGTAAGCAGGCAAGCAAGCACAAACATCCAACCTAGTTTGTTCTAGCAATCGAACGAGCAAACGAAAGCCAACCAGCCAACAAACAATCAAGCGTACAAAAAAGGGCAACAAACAAGGTGAAAAAAGTTGTTTGTCAACTTGTGGCGTCTTCGTTTTATTCAGCTCGAACCCTGCTGTGTCCTCGTTTGTCCGTGTTGTGTTCGTAAGTAGCCGTAGAGAGGACTGCTTAAGTTTGCTGGTGCTGGTGCTGCTGTTGCAGCATTGTTGTTTTGTGACTTGCTGGCTGCATTTATGTTCATTGCACCACCGTAGGCTGTACTAACTAACATTGTCGTTGTCATTGTCATTGACGTCGCCTGTGGCCAATCAAATAGGGTGAATCAGGCTGAAAGCAATAGTGTGATTACGAATACTACAATCAAAGTCAGAGCATCGTCGGTCATTGTTAATAATTGTCGTTACAAGTGCGCGCGCTTTATAAAATTTTCAAATTTTCAATTAGTCATCAAGGCAACGCAACACAAATCAACGAAATGTCGGCTGTAACACGTAGTGCGAGCGCCAGCCCGTGCATGGCATTAAATGCCATAATTGATCCCAGTTTGTTTCCATTGAAATCCATTGCGGACGTAGTGAATCTCTTTCATCGTTCCTTAACCAGTGGCACAGATCCTGATTTAACTTTACTTTCAATTGTCGTTGGCTACATTGAACTTTCGTTAACGACAGGCGATGCTGCCCAGGCTGCAGCAGTTGCGGCCGCTGCAGCAGAACAGGCAGGCAACAGCAATATAAACTCAACACCGTCAACTCTTATTGCAGGTGGTGGTATTCCAACAACGACAGGTGCGCTCATTTCATTAAAAAATTTTGCATTTCCTGTTCATATAATACAAAATAATTAAAAAAGAATTATATTAATTTTGTATTTTTTGTTTTGTTTTTGTAGCTTCTTCGGACATTATTGTTGGCAATAGTGTGCCCTTTCCGGTGGTGACACATGAGCTTGTAGCAGGACTGTACAAAAAATTCCAAACTATACTATCAGTTGTTGAGAAGCCCAAGCCACATCGACAGGCAACAAGGGAAATCATTAAAAAAGTGTCCGATGTCATATGGAATTCATTGATACGCAGCAGTTACAAGGATCGTGCTCACTTGCAGAATCTCTACAGTTATCTTTCTGGCAATAAACTAGATTGCTTTGGTGTTGCTCTGGCAGTTGTAGCAGGCTGTCAGTTGCTTGGTTATCGTGATGTGCACCTGGCAATATCTGAAGATCATGCTTGGGTTGTATTTGGTCAGAAGCGTGTTGAGACAATTGAAGTGACATGGCATGGCAAGGGAAGCGAGGATAAACGTGGTCAGGATATAACACCGGGAACTGAATCTGGATCTTGGTTGTATTTACGTGGCTTGGCTGTGGTCTGTGACCGATCAATGGAAGTGGCTGCCATATGTTCCGCCATAAATATTTCGCTAACAACAAATAGTGATTGTGTTGAAGTCTATGAGATGCAGCAAAAATTGCTTTGGCTACTCTACGATATGGGTCACTTAAAGAAATATCCCATGGCAATTGGGACATTGGGTGAATTGGAGGAAATTAGTCCGACATTGTTACGCAATATCAGTTGTGAGCAATTATATCGTGAGGCTATAGAATCGGCACGTATGCATTATCGCAATCATCATGTTTATCCGTACACTTATCAGGGCAATTATTACAATCGTTTGCTCAAATATCGTGAAGCATTCGCTTCCTGGGCCAATGCTGCGGATGTCATACGCCTTTATACCTATAATTGTCGTGATGATGAGGAAATTTACAAAGAATTGCTGGACATTGCAAATGAAATGATCCCGTATGTCATGAAAACCGAAAGTTCTGGTCATTCGGCACGCAGCATTTTACGTGATTCTGAAGTATTTGCCAATCTGTTGCGTTTCTATGATGGCATTTGCCAATGGGAAGAGGATAGTTTGACTCCGATCTTACATATTGGCTGGGCAAAGCCTTTGGTCAATAACATAACAAAATTTGATTATGATATTCGTTCGCAGATTGTGATAAAAATGCCAGAGGAAGTCTTAGCTGAGGCAGCTGCAGAACGTGAAGCAAAACAACAACAATTGCTGTTGCTTAAGCAAAAAGAGGCAAATACCATCAATGAGGCTAAGCACAATACCAGTGAAGCAATGATGGAGGGCAATAATAATAATCATATTAAAAAGAATGATGTAAGTTCTAAATTCAAAACAAAAATAATTCATTCTTTATTGTATCCTTTTGCTAAATATATCTTTTTAATAATTGTATTTTTTTATTATGTATAGAAAACAATTAATGATGGAAAGAAAATTGAATTGCCAACTACACTTGCTGATCTCACTGCTGCTTGTGGCGAGAAAATACTTAATCCAGATTTTTTGTTGCAAGGTGGTGGTGAACCATTTGCTGATCAAAAACAACAACTACAGCAACAACAGCAATCGCGTCAACAGCCCAAGCAAGAGCAGCAGACAGTGCATAAAATTAATAATATTAGTAGCAATAATAATAACAACAATAACAATCATAAAAATGAGGCTAATGGCATTGCAAATCTATTATTATCACCAACATCATCTTCATTGTTGTCATCATCAACTATCAATCAATCAATGGAAACGAATAATGTCAATGAGTCAATGACAACGAAAACCCTACAACAAAATGAAATTAAAGGAAATTTTATAGGAGCATCTAAGCCCCAGGCTTCGATGTCTATACCAACAGCATTAGCATCACCATCGCCATCAGTAATTTCAGCACCAGTATCAGCACCATTACCAGTACAACAACAACAACAACAACAATCGATAGCCATCGAAGATGAGCCATTCCATTTTATGCTAAAACGTCCTGTCATCACTTTATATAGTCAAAAGATGAAGGGTCTCAAAGATTTGTTACTTTCCGAAAAACTTAATACTCATGCGATTTCATTACAAGTTACAGCACAATCAGTTGCAAGTCGAAAAGTGCGTGGAATTGATAAATTGGGCCATCATACAACTATATCAACATATGCTACAGTTAATGTTACACCAATTGGTGGTGGTGCTGCTGGTGGTGCATCTGATGCATCATCGCCATCGTCGGGCAATGCTCAAGCATCGGCAGCTGCAGCTAATGCAGCAGCAACAAGTGATTCTATTGTAGGATCAAGACCCAAGCGTACACGACGTGAATAAATTGAGTATTTGTTGAAACAAAGAAACATAAGAGACAAAGGAGTAAGGAGTCAGGAGTGAGTCCCTTTCAATAAACAAATAAACAAACAGCACAACTAATAAAGTTGCTATTTTTTAGGCTGGTAAGTTTTTGTTATCTATATATTTATGTGTAATTGATTGTATTGTGTATTGTATTGTATTGCATTGCAATGTATTTTATTGTATTTTTTATATTATCTAAATGTTAGCAGAGTTTATTATATTATATCATATTACATATACGTAGTACATATATATGAAAATCAATGTGTATTCTTTATCTTTATCTTTCAATTTAAATGAGTGTGTTTGTATTTATTATATATGTGTATTAAATAGACTTAAGATAAACAAACAAACAAACATAAAATTGAAAGTGAGTTACAAATATAATTTAAGAAAAAACAACAAAATATTTGATGTATGAACAAAAATCATCTTTAGAATTAAACGCTTAGCGTTAAAAAACAAAACAAAACAAAACAAATCTACAACATAAAAACAAAATTATACTTATTTCTAAGAAAAATCTTCAAATGATAGATTGAATTCTCTCTCTCCCAGTACTTTATGCTTTAAGCTACTTTTAATTTTGTTTGCTATTTACTATTTCTTATTATTATGATTATTTATTTAAATTTATAAGCGTAAATTTATTGGTGCTCGCTCTGTTTATGTTTTTACTTTTTATTATGTGTTTGTTTTTTTTTTATTCTAAGATTTTATCTAGAACATTTCAGAATTTTTTTTTGTTTATGTTCTAAATAAAATTTTAATCATTTTATTATTGAGGCTAACTAAACTATTATAGTATAACAATTCTTACATACAAGAATATGATATAAAACAAAATGAAATAAGTGAAATGATGAAAAAACATATTATAAGAAAATGATAAAAAAATATTTTGCTTTTTTTTTTTTTTAATAATTTTTGATCAAATCAAATTGATGACAGAGAACATTAACATTTCACAAAATTAAAAGAAATTTTAGAAGACGCAACTAAATTATTTTAATGAAATATTGACAAATACATAAAATGAATGAGTTTTTTTTCTGATTTTGTGATTCCCATTAAATGGATAAGTAAAGAAAATTTCTATCAAAAAAAAAAAAAGTAAGATTATAATTTATACAAAATTGGAGTTCTTTGTCTTAGACAGATTTCTTATAAAAATATATGAAAATGAACTATATAATTTAGTGGCTAACTGAAATTTCTTTTACAACTTTGACACTTAAAAAGAAAAATCATATAAAATTCAAAATTATAATTTATATAAACATGATGCATTCTGTTGTTATGACAATGAGTTCAAAACTTATTTTAAAATACTATTTATATACAATGAAAAAGGTACAATCTTTTAAGAATTCACTATGTATTTCAATGTTATATAGATCAAATCGTATAAAAAACAAATATATACTACAATAAATAAATAATTAAGTAAATGTGTTTATTATTATTAAATTATAATCCACAATAGAAAACTGTAGTAGTTTATAGTAGAAATAAAAACGCATAACAACATAACAATATACATATAAAACAATATTTCACACACTTCCTCTTCTTGTGATAAACATACTAAAAACAAAACAAATAATAATAAAATTATTAATCAAAAGACAAAAAATTTAATAATATGAAATATTCAATTTGTGTAAAAAATAAAGAGAATCATATTCATTTCAGTACTACTGAAGATTATAATATATGTATGTAAATACCTTTCATAGATAATACTTTCAAAATCAGGTTATATTATAGATTTAAATCAAAATGATCTGATTCCAACAGTTTTTGATAAAAGTTCGTTTCAAAGTTAAATGATTTAAAAACAAAACACAATTATTATTAAAACTTTAGTGCCAATAGAAACAATAGTGCTTCTTCTATCTTATCCTATCCACTTATCTTCCGATGTGTTTCTTCTATATAAGTTTACATGAACAGTTTGAATGTATGTGCAATACAAAATGGGGGATAGAATAGAATTATTAAATTCAAATTATTAAAAACTGGAAAACTAAGGTGTACATCGAGAGTCTATACGTACATATATTCTGTCCGATTATAAAGTAAAAGTAACATAAATAAAATTTCAGATTGATAAAAGAAAAATCAAAGAACAAGCGAATGAAATTTTTACTTGTTTCAAAATAACATTGTTTTAAAACCGTTTAAAACAAATGCAAATCAGGAGATATGGGCAATAGAGGCCTCCAGGAATGCATTCACTTTTCCTACTTCAATATATACTGTACCTATAACAGAGTTATCAAATTTAAAGAAATTTATATTCATTGTATAAGGTACAGTAGAAGCAAAAGAAGAATAGTACAACTTTTTTGCTATACTCCCTCTGAATGAATGATTTCGTAAACACACGAAATAAAATGAAAGGTATAGTAAAAATGAATGGAATGAATTGAATGTATAGTGTGTGATGTGTGAAGTGGACGCATGTAGAGTAGAGATCTGCAAGAATTCATTCAATTGCCGTTCCAAGAATAATCATGCAAGAAAAATATGTCTAATTACTTATATAAAAACAACAAATGAATGTATTCGTGCCCTTCTCTATATATGAAATGGGGTACATTCGAGAGCGAGAACAACAAAGTTTTCCTTCACTGTACAGTGCGTAAAGTAAACAATAAAATAGTCTACTCATAATTGACTCCAAATTATTGAGTACTCATTCAATATTATGTGAACAGAGCAACAAAAAACACCATTCACTCTCATTCACTTAAAGGAATACAACAAAACATGATTTCATTTCAGAGTGAATGATTCATATGCTATTTTGAATACATTCATGCAGCCCTTTAATGAGTACATACATACATAAATATATTATATTCGATTGTAACGTAGCTTAAGTAAAATTTCAAAACAAAGTGAAAAGCAAATCATGCGAATTTTCATTTCATTTTGTATCCAAATTTGTAAAAACCGTGTAAAAGAGAAAAATTAAGGGGGGATAGATGCCACATATATTTTGTCCGATTCTATAGTATAAGTAAATTATGTAAAATTTCAGCTTAATATCTCAAAAACAAGAAAAATATAAATCAGATACTTAAAAAACTACGATTTCTATGAATTTCCCTCTAAGATCTCCTCTAAAGTCTATGAAAGGTTTATGAATGAATTATTAAAAATAAGTAAAAAAAAAATAATTATTTATTTAAAATCCACAAATATAAAGATTTTCAGTTATCAATTTCCAATTTTTATTTAAAATTTTTTTTAAAATTTAAAAGAAATCTATAAATGAACGAAATCCAACAAAAATTCATTTCAATTTATTATTTATTTTTATTAATTCTTTATTTTTAATTCCTTACATGTTTTACAAATATTTCAGTAAAAATCACAAAGAATGATGATGTATAATCAATAAAATGATGGAAAAAATGGAGCTTTTTGTTAAGATAAACAAATTGTTAATGATGATAATAAGCATTTGAGCATTTTTGCGAAGTTTGTCTGTGATGAAAATAAGAAAAAGGAAAACTTTAAATTAAAAACAAAACCCTTACAAAAAACAAAATACTGTTTAAAAATGTATTAAAATTATTTTTTAAAATACATAAAATAAATATTAAAAATATAAATAATAAAGAAAAAAATCACAACAAAATAAGTTCATATGCAATACATACTTACAATTTTATTAATGGTGTTTATTCCTTTACAGAAATAAAAAAATAAATTAAAAAAAAAGAAAAAAAAAAAGAAAAAATTAAATTTAAAAAAAAAAAAATGAATGTTAAATGTTAATATAAAATTTATATAAAATATATATACAGCAATTTAAATCTATTATTGTATCACTATAAAACAAAAAAAAAAAAAAATATTGAAGAAAAAACAAAAGAAAATAAAATGCATTCATTACAAACTAAATTCAATATTAAATAAATAATAAAAATGAGTCAAAAAAAATGAAAGGCTACACAATTAAGAAAAATGTGTTTGTTTGCTTTCTCTAACAGAGAGAGATTTTTTTAAAAGCAACAACACAATTATCACACAACATTATAATCTACTATTATTGAAAATGCTACAATTAAAAGAATAAATGTATCAAAGTACAATTGATGAATGTATGTATCTTTTTATTGTTTATAGTGTAACAAAAATGCAAACAACAAACAAAACCAAAATAAACTAAACTAAATGTGAAGAAAATGAAAATTTTATATATATTTTGGCATACAAAACGAAAAAAAATCGAAATAAAAAAAAACACTTTAAACAACAACAATTGATAAGTTCAACTTTTTGGCAAACAAATGAAAAAAAAAACCTGTATTTTTGTATAATGAAAATTATAATATTTTTCTAAGTAAAACAATAACAAAATAAAATGGAATGTCAACTTTGGTCTCATCAAAGCTTACATACACTTCACATCTGTAGGTGATGTCGTTTTTGTGATGGCCTTCCATCAATCAATCTGCAGTAAAGCGTTTCCATCAAATAGCAATATATGTATCTCTTAGTAATTAGGTTAAGATGCGGTAACAAGACTTGAGGTCTTGAGACTATAATATGAATAGACTGGAAAGTTCTCTTTGTAAGCGATTTGTCCAGTCTATATTATTTCACAGTCATCAGAAGATCAGCTCATTTAGGTCATTAAAAACCTATTGTGATGCCACACACAAAGTGTGTACTATTCCATAGAGATCCAACTCAAAACAGTTAAGAAACCTAAAAAAACACATGAAGACAATTCTTTTCAGATCATCAAGTTTAATAATGAAGAATTCTCCTATTATTTTATAGCCAACTACAAAATAAAATACATATGTGAAATCTCTAAATCCTTTCTGGGTAAGCAAGTTTATAGCGATTCGATTAGTTCAATTTCAATTTAATGCAATGAACCTTAGATCATATGCAGTTAAATAGAGATTCAATATTAGGGATGGTCGGGAGTTAGTCACCACGTCATTGCGGACACAATTGTAAGGTGAAGATTATAACATAACAAAAATTAATTATCGTGAATAAAATTTATGGTTTATATGGTTATGTCGTCTAGAGGATCAAAGAGGAATTAAAAAAAAAATAAAGAATAGCATGGTTAAATCAAACTTTCCTTAAGAATTTGTATCATGCCAATGCCACACTACAATGTATTAGACATTTTTGATTAAACATCGCACTCAAGTGTAAAGTGTATAATATGATTAACTTCGGTTTTATCGAAGATGACTATTTATCACACAAACTGCGACATACATACTTACTATTCTTTCATAAATGGGAGTTGGTATAACGTACATATATTAAACTGATCTAACAGTTCTGATTTTAAAATTGATTATACTTTTTGTGAAGATATGTATAAATACATAATTAAATGATAAATTAAATGACAAGTTTCTATGGACAAAATAATAAGCATATGAAAATGTATATATTATGTTTTTCCTTGAGTATAAATTGGAAATGCTTGACAAGAATAATAATAAAACAAAAGTTTTCAATTATATTTCTGTCTAAAATTTATACATGGGGACGACTAACTAATCTTTGTTTTCTTTTTCTTTTAAAATTAAAACAATAAATTTTAAAAAATGTTGTATGTTTTCCAGTAGCATTTTATTTTATTAAGAACTAAAGCTTCCTCTTCTCATAGTATGAAAAAGCTTATAAAAAATATTAATAGATTAAATGCATTAAACAAAAAAAAAAAAAAAATTAAAACAACTAAAACAAGAAATACTCAATAAACAATTTTCCTGAAATCAAAATAATAAAAACTAATAAACTTTATAAATGTTATTCTATCTATTAAAAAATATAAAACAGTTAACTTGTTTCTTCAAATTAGCAAACAACACACACTTCATTAGTAGCAAACAGCAAACATATTAAATGCTCAAAAATATTAGCAAAAATAATAATAATAATGAAAAACATATAAAATCTTAAGAATTTTATTAACAATAAAACAACATAATAGTTGAAAAATTTAAAAATATTAACAAATAAAAATACAATACAATATATACGTAGAAAGATGTGTAACAGACAGTTCCCATAAGTCAAAGAACTTCTCCCAAATTTCCAAAAAATTTAATTAATGAAATTATTGATAATAAACATAATAAATGTATGGTGTATGTATGTATGTTAAAAACTTATGTATAAATATGTTTTTATTTCAATTTTTTTTTCTTTAATATTTTGTCACAGAATTAGTGAGGCTCATCCAATATACAATATACTCTAATATATAAATTTTAAAATCTATGAAATCTTTTCAGGCGCCTGACAACCACCCATTATTTAGCTAGATTTTTTTGTAAAATTGAGCAATTTACTGACATATCTACCAAATATACTACATACTTATTTCATTCCTGACTAATGACACTTTCAGGGTTTTGACAATTTTAAAATTGCCCACATACCAAGAGGTGCTTGTTATACTCAGTAGAGTCACAGATTGATCCATTGCAGTTCCTCGCCATTGTTCCCCACAGTTGGATTTCATATGTCCGCAACCAATTTAGTACTGCCAAGGAGTCAGTAAATATTTTTTAGTTTTTATTTTGAGCTGCATCTCTTTAGCTTAAAAAGAGACTCTTCCAAATAGGCCACCGATTCATGTGCATCCCAAAGTATTTCTTCATATCACAATGTTGTAGTGTTGTTCAATGTTACTGGAGGCGACAATTTTCTTGATTTAAGTCACGTGCATACAGATTCTTTCTTATTTACGATGCGCTGACATAGAACATAAATCCTTGTCTGCAAGCAATGATTTTGTATGTTAAAAACTTCTATAAATTTCGTATTTATGTATTTCAATATGAAATTATTTTTGAAAAATTCATTTCAACATTATCATTATTATTTTTGTACAAAATCTAAATTTAAATCTAAATTGCACATAAGAAAATAAGTTTACATCTTATAATTACAACAACTTGATTTGTATGAAATCTCTTAACTGTTGACAGTCGATGGTACAATTGATCAACCAATGGTCAATGAATCTCTAGGTTAATGAGTTAGCAGGTCCAAGGCTAGAAAGTCTGTGTCAATGTTTAATCAGTCGTGTCGGTCTAAGGCAATTGAGTCTGCGAGTCAGTGTGTCATTAGTCAGAGAATAAATCAATCAGTCAGTAAAATTGTACTGAGTGTAATATGCTAATATTTTTTTTGGTCTCAATGTCCTGTAGAATTTCATCGATATCATTGTCAAGATCTCTGGATTTAGCCATTATGTTCACAACTTCCGATATAAGAAAAGCCCCCATCAAAGCCTCTTCTTGATTATCCAATATATCAAGATTGAAGACATGAACTGGTTTATTACTATTGCCATCACGTGTTTCAAAATCCAATAAGACTGCATCATAGACACGTTCCTCGACTGTTATGATAATATCGAATTGTTCATCACAGTCTTGAAAGCGTTCTGGACATTTCTTAATGCGACGATTACGTTCCAGCATATGCAGTAAACCATTAAGTGTATAATATTCTTCATCCTTAGACTTCAAATCGTTGTAGATTTTCTCATAGCTAGTACCAAATTCATAGATATTTGGCATATTAACAGCAGGACCGGGTAAACGGACACGTTCGCCGGTACCAAAAGAACGCACACGAAATCCTTTTTTGGCCAGGAAACTGTGTGCCTCCATGGAGCGATTCATATTTGAAGAACAAACCACAGCCACATATAGATTACTATTTATTGTCGCAGTCATTTTTTAAATGTTCCCGGAAAAAAATGAAAAATAATACTGTATCTGCAAACAATAAAATTTGTTAGACTTTCTTCTTCTATCTAATTTATGTTCAAACGAAGCTATTTGCCATTCACTATGAAATCAGTAAGGGCTGCCAACCTTTCCAAATTGATCGGCTGTATTTTCCAATACATATTATTTTATAATAATATGGTCACTCTGTTCTTTTTTATTAAAGTGACTCGGCATCTAAACGCGTGAATATTGTTAAATTTCTTTTCAATTTTGCCAAACATATTTGTAAAAAATTAACTATAAAATGTCTCTACCCGACAAAGAAAAGGACAAGGAGGAGTCCAACACCAACAAAGTCGAGGATTTGGGTTTACTCGAAGAAGATGATGAATTTGAAGAGTTTCCTGCTGAAGGTAAGACATTTGTGTACCATTTGCTTATTTTGGAAAACAAAAATTCCATGTATGTTAATTATATTTTGTAGACTTCCTCACTGGTGCCGATGACACTGAAACACTAAATGTCTGGGAAGATAACTGGGATGATGATAATGTTGAAGATGATTTTAGCATTCAATTAAAAGCTCATCTAGAGGGTAAAAAAATGGAATCATAATCACCCAGCAGCACCCGCAAACAGATGTATAACCCCAATTGATATATAGAATACATGAATACATACAAATTGTTTAAGTTAATTCAAAAGAAACAGATAAATATATTAAGGTAAATTTATTAAAAAAAAAAAAAAAAAATCCTTTTAACAAAATATCAATTGTAGACTATGAAAAGTTCTTGTATCCCTTTGTATAAATTCTCTGTTATCAAATCTTGCTCAGCAACTTTATTTTTAAGTTGACGTTCGATATTAACCAAGTTCTCTAACTTTTTATTACACTCCATTAAGATGCTGTAAAGTATAAGATATTAATTAATATTTCACTCGACTTTCAGAGGCAATCATCACTTACGTTTTCTTCTCTTTCAAGATATTTTTTTGGGATATCATTTCCGATTCATTATGAATTTTCCGCATCTTAATATTCTTTTTAAGTATTTCTAAATTAACTTTTTGTTTCTCTATGGAAGCTTTCATTTCTTTTACGTTGTTTTTTGTTGTCTGATGTAATTTGGTTGCCTTCTCCAGTTTACTTTTGTTGTCTTTGTATTCAGCTAAATCATTTGGAGACAATTTCTCTAGCATATCAGTTATTTTTTTGCATAATAAATTATCCGATTCGATCAGGGTTTTGCGCTCTTTCAGTATTTCTTCATGCTGTTTTATTTCCTGTTTGCTCGCCTTAATGTCCTCTTGCAGTTTTTCCATTTGTCTGTTAAAAACATATTTTCAATAATTAAATATTGATGATTGTTTTGAATATATGTATATACTTACATCATTAAATCTTTTCTTTCCTTCTCAGACACAATTAAATTACTGTAATGTTGTTTCTGAGCATTTAATCTTGTTATTTGATTCTCCAACTCATCGACTTCGTTCTTCAATTGCATTATATCCTTGTTCAATTTTTGATTATTACTCCGTAAAGTATTCAACCGAGGCTTCAACTCTGTTATTTCACGTTGAAGACTTTCAATTTGTGACTTCACTTCAATTTTGCGCTCATTTCGTTTAACAATTTCTTGCTTCATTTCACTAAGTTTCTTTTGAGCATCCTCATATTTATGTATAAGCTCACTGGCTTTTCCTAAAACATCTTTTTTGTACATATTAAAATAACACAAATAATTGTATAAAATATCCAAGCATTTTATTGTTTTCTTTGGCGCTGATGACAAAAAAGAATAATTAATGATTAAAGAGAAACTGAAAAATTGTAATATGGATTCTATTTTATTGCTCGCTGCTGACCTGGTTTTATTAAATCATAGTACGTGAATGTTCGTGATTTTACTGAAATTTGCAGAATCTTTTCTATATGACGTGATATGATTATAAGAAATATGCGCTTTTCTTTTTCTGGAGTGGCGCCTTCTATTTTTGGAGGCTCCACTCTGTACCCAAAGGCACGCAAGTAGGCAACAAATAACTTTACAAGAAATGCCTCAGTCGGATTCGATAGATCAGCTTTACGTATATTTAGTTCGGGAAATGTTTCATTCCAAGTATTATAAACTTCGTCAATAGGAGAGCATGCGACTTTTACTTTATTAGTAGCCATTTGATTAAATCCAATAAAATTATTTTAGTAAACAAAAACAAAATCTACCACTGACTCAAATTTGTATTGTTTTGTGCGCGTTTATTAGTGTTGAATAATGAATGTTGTTTGTTTTCACAATAAACAGTGATGGAAAATGTATTATTAAGAATTATATTGATGCTGTCGTTCTGTTAACTTTTAACAGTTTCTGATAATGTTAAAAAATAGTAACGTAACATTTTTCATTTCATTTTTTTAGGATTTCGCTAAAAACATGAAACATTTGAATATGAATCATAATTGAAATAAGAATTGGCTTTAAATTATGTAAGAATTGCTCAGCAGTATTTTTTGATGTAGCAAAAGCTTTTTATTATTGTGTGTGGCATGGCAATGTTAAATTTACAAAATAAGTGTTTGCCACCTCAAATCGCACATAAAATCCTATATCACAAATTGTGTTTTTGTAGTAAGAAATAATTATTCCATAACAAACGAATTGATTACCCTATGATCAGCCCAGTTAATACTGCATTAGACCTGAACAATCTATCTAACTGGTGGATTAATGTCAATAGACTAGAATAGTAAATTTAAGCACGTTACATTTACACTGAACCCTAGGTCTTGCTCTCCACTAACTTGAAATGATTCTCAATTTCCTAAAAACTCAGGAAATATCTTATCGGGGCGTCTCACATGGCGAAAACGGAACAAAGCTAAAATAAAAGACATAACTATTTAACTAATCTATCTTCAACTCGTCAACTTTACTTAATTATAAAACCAATTTTGACATACATATATGTAGTTCCATATTGTGGGGCTACGCAAGCGTGATCAACATTGAAATTTTACAAAGTGCTCAATCTATAAGCCTTAGAACAACCACAGGCGTGATATCAGAAATGATATCCTGGACTTAATGCTAGTAAAAGGAGTGTGTTCTAAACGGTAATGTAACTATGGAGATAGTTTGTTCAATACGTTCATCCACTAGTTAGATTCCTTTGTTTATACAAGAAATTCATCTCGTTGGCATTATTTAGTCCTTTTGTCTTGATTAGAGGCGCATAGTATGAAGTGAACCCCTTCCTACAAAATGATATACATATGTACACGGTGTGTCCCAAAAGTAACTGAACTTTATTTTTAAATCATATAACATGCAGCGCCATTCATTGAAATTTGCAGCATCAAAAAGATAACTTCATCCTCTTTCAAGCGCACCTAAATTCATGTAAATCGGATGACAGATGTGAAAGTTACAGTCATTTCAATAAAAGAAAAAAAAAAGTGCTAATGTAACAAAACAAAAATGGAACAAGAGCAAATATAAAATGTTGTGTTAAACTTGAAAAAAAGTTCATTGAGACATACGAATTGATGAAAAAAGTTTATGGTAATGATTGTATGAGTCGTACTCAAGTTTATATGTGGTTTACACGATTTAAAAATGGTCGTGAGGATTTAAATGACGACCTAAGGCCAGGTCGTCCAGAAGCTAGTAATCGTGCTGAATTGGTGGAAAAAGTCCGTGAAATCATTGGTATCGAAGCAAATTTTACTACGAGAATGTTGGCTGAGGAATTAAATACGAGTAAAAACACTATTTGGAGAATTTTAACTGAAGATTTGGGTAAAAGAAAGGTCTGTTCGCGTTTTGTTTCACATGAATTAATGAAGACCAAAAAATCGCTCGTGTGGAGCATTGCAAAGACCAAAAAAGTGAACGAATTTTTGATGAAAAACGGATTTCTCTCATCAACCACCCTCCATATTCGCCTGATCTTTCACTATGTGACTATTTTCTATTTCCAAAACTGAAAACCAAGATGAAAGGAGCATTTTATGATGATATCCCAGCCATTCAAGCAGCCGTAACCGTGGTGCTGAAGAACATTCCTATAAATGACATAAAAAAATCTATGCATGCGCTGGTTGATCGTGCCAAACGTTGTATTGAGTCTAATGGAACCTATTTTGAATAAATAATAACTTTCAAAAATAATATAATGTGTGTTTTATTCTTTACTCAAAAAGTTCGGTTATTTTTGGGACACACCGTGTACATATTAAAAATAATAAACATAATAAGAGAAAGAATCCAACAAATTACGTTGGGTTAAAAAAAAACTAACAATACTTATATGAAGTTAAGAAACCGTAACGAGGTAAATAAGAAAGAAATTAAACAAATTATTGCTGCTAAGGAGATTTACTAATAAAAAACAGTCACCATGGATTTTGTTTACAACTCAAAATAAAATATCAAATCAAGTCGAAGGGATAAGATTGAAATTTATCAAATATAACAAAAGCGGAGATTAAAATAATTTTCAATAACTAAAACCAAACATGGCTGATATTAGCGATGAGGATGATGACTTATTTTCCAATCTAGGAAGCGAGGACAATGGTAATTTGTGGTTTGTTATGATTGTACTACAATATTAATCACATTGTATATTTCTTTTTTATTAGCTGAACGTGTTGTGAAAGAACGCAAAGAGTCCCTTGAAAAAGAGATACCACGTGCCAACTACAGCGATGAAGATCTCGCGAAACTAGTGGATTATATACAACGCATGACGGTACTCTATACATTGGATCATCGCGATTGGAGTGAAGACACATTGGATGTTATACGCTCGTGGTTGGTGGAGATAAATCAACCATTATTGACCATTTTCTATGATTGTAACTTGCTGACGGCATGCCGGAGTTTTCCAGTTGCTTCGGTCTGTGATATCAGTTACTTTGTACGTTCGCCAAATCAAATTTTCACCGTCGATGGATTTCATGATGAAGTTAATTTTGGCACTATACACGATGACGTAGATGGTTGCCTTTTACGTGTGCTAGAAGTTGTCTATGCCCCGACATTACGCAACTTTACGGAATGGAGTGAAAATGTGAAGTTGCGTTTTTGTAGGGCAATCGATAAATTTTTAGCCTATTTGACTGGCATGCATTTCAAGATGGCAGGCATGACGGTATTGTATGTTCCGTATGTGGTAAAACAAATGGCACGTGAAAATATTGCTCATGATCGTGAGTTTGTCAAGAGTTTGGAGTCAGTAGCTGTGTACTGGGCAACACAAATACGCACCTTGCTTAATGATAAAACTTTGGTTGTGTCACAAGAATTCATTGTCGTTGGTGATGAATATGAATTTTGGTTATATCGTTGTAAGTATAATTAAAAAAATATAAAAAAATACTATCTTTGGCTATGCCGAAGTTGTAATACTCTTCACGACCCAGCTAGTGGTCCGAGGGTCTTGAAATTTATAAGGTTGGAGGCTATGGGACAGACACCAAATTTTAAGTCGATAATACAAAAAACAAAAAGTTTTTCTAATAAGAACTTTCATTTGGATCTCGGTTTGTATGGGGGGAACTCCTCTTAGTGGTCCGAGGGTCCTGAAATTTCATGGTTTGTGGATATGGGTCAGAAATTGCTAGTGTTCAAATTCAATATTCAATTCAATTCAGTTCAATAAGTAAAAAAACAAAAAACTTTTTCTACTAAGAACATTAATTTAAAAGGGGGTTTGTATGGGAGGTACCCCCTCCTAGTGGACCGATTCGGCTGAAGAGTATGTATAATTATTGAATTATATATATCCATATGTAAATGTGATTATAAATGGGCGGCAGCTAGTAGTCACCTCACCTACTGTAACAAATCTCATAATTATAATTCTTCCAAGATTCTGGCTTTCATTAGGAATTCCAAAATTTTCTTTGCAGATAAGTTTGCAATTTTTATTGGTTCTAAGCAATATATGCCTAGATTTTTACCTTTCAGTAGCATGTAAATGCTTAAAAATGTCCTTTTTTTATTACAGAATCTACATAAGTCACTATATATTTGCATAATATATAAATGCTTCATCTAGCTTAAGGTCCTGACAGCCATGGCTAGCTTAAACCACTGTTAACTATTTAGTTTTAACTATTTGTTAGCATTATATAAATAAATAAAATAAATAAATGCTTCATAATCCCACAATATCCTGAGACTACATGGATACCTTTCCGATTTTGTCTCAGTATCTCTTGAGTTTTTTTGCTAGAGATATGCGGCAAGGAGGTCTTTGCTATTTTTAATTTTTTTTTATTTCCATTTATTAATGGTGTATTTTTAATTGAAGACATCGTTCGAGGTTTTTGTTTTTGTAGGACCACTAGGCAGATACCAGAACAATTTCTGTCCAATAACAACGTTTGCAGCTACTTTTCTAAGCGAGTTCATCTGCCTCTTCGTTCCTATGATAACCGCTATATCTTGGTACTCAAATAAAAAAACTAATTATTTATATATGTACGAGTACGTAAAAAAATATGATACATACAATATATTTTTTGTTGTTTAATTTTCAGTTGAGGTCTTACAAGGCCTTGATACACAATTGGAACAAAAGGACGTACAACAAATTATCGGTGTATTACGTGCTGCACATTCTGTGTATATCAAACAAATAGATGAATTAATATATGAATGCAAGATAGAGATGGAGGAGGCTATGTCGAATATAAATTACTTATATTTATTGGTTACACCCTGTGCTAAAATCGACAATGCCGAAAGTCCTGCCTCAGTATCACAGTTTTTGCCGCATATAATACATTTAATTCGATTTATATGGCTTAATTCGGGACATTATAATCGTCGTGACTTAATAACGGGCCTATTTCGAAATCTCAGTAATCAGATAATACGATTTTGTACAGAGAAAACAAATCTGGAAAGAATACTTGATGGTAATTCACGATTTGGTATCAAAATGTGTGATATGTCTATCGATTGTTGTTTAACATACAAGGGTATGTATGAAATTATGTCTCAAGAACATGCCGTACGTAACCCGGATATCGGTTGGGATCTGGACAATGCCATGATATTTAATCATATTGATGCATTTATGGAACGTCTCAATGATGTTATCGATATATGTGAGTCAATGATTGTATTCGGGCGTCTTGATGAAACCGAAACCATACCGAGGCCACGTTTTGGTGGGACTAATGGTCCCGAGTTTGAAAAGATTGCTGAACGTGTTGAGGCACAATTTCTAAATACTTTGTCATCGTTAGAAACAGATTCAAAAGAACTAATACTGAATGTGCATAAAAATGAATGGTTAGCATTTACATAATAGAAAATGTCAAAGAGATGAATTTAATGATAGATTATTTTTATTATTTCCAGGTATGAAGAGGTTGTCAAATATAGACGCATCGTTCAAAGTCTTGAGGAGACAATTCAGCGTTTAATGTCGAATGTCTTTCAACATGTTTGCAATATCGAAGAGACTTTGGAAGCCTTGAATGTGATGCTTTTCTATTCCTATCGCAGTACTCTACGTAAAACATATTTGCGACAAGTGAGCGCCGTATGGATAATGTTTTCTGAAGAAATGGACAACACTCAACGTATGCTAATTGATCGCAGTAAATTACATGAGTCCTGGGTACCGTACTATGCATCGCGTGCCATTGGTTATCGTATAAATTTGGAACGTTTACAGTGGTTACGTGATCGTTTAAATTCATCTGAATGGTTGCCAATAGTGCCCGAAGCACATGTTACTCTTGAGAAGTTCGATGTATTGCGTAAGGAGTTTGAGAAAGAGATACGTAAATCATTTGATGACTGGTCTAGGATATGTGGGACGCCAGCACTTTCTCAAAAACTCGAACGTACTTTGCTTATACGAAGCAAAGTGAAACGTGGCTTGCTTGAATGCAACATAGATCGATCAGTATTGAGTATCTGTGAGCAGGCGCATCATTTCGAACAGCTGGGCTTCGCAGTGCCGAGTGCTATAAGGAAGATATATGAAAAATATACTACACTTAGATTTGTCTATAATAGTGTGGTTCAGGTTTGCTTGGACTATAATCGTATACTTGCAGCATTGACAGAAGAAGAACGTTTATTGTTTCGTGCCTTAATAACCGCTTGCGATCGGAAAATTGCACCCGGTGTCTTTAAGTTGACCTATGGCGGTGAGTTAAGCGAAGCTTATATCACTGATTGCGCTAAAAATACAATGAAGTTGCAAGATACTATGGACATTTATAAGCGTGCAAATCGTAGTATTGCGCGAACTTGCGAGACTATATGCGATACACAAATGTTAAAGTTCACATTTTCGGGAGCTGTTACAATATCGGTATTCGAACATCATCTTTCAAATTATATACGAAAGACGACAAACAAATTTAAAAATTTATATAATACAATCATTGAATTACTTATGGCTGTTTTAAGAGAGTTTCAACCTGTCATTGAAGATGTAAGTATTTACTACCTACTACTTACTAGTCTTATGATAAAATGTATTGTTTTTATTCATATAATTTCTTAGATGACCTTGGAATGGTATAAATATGTGAATATATTCGATGATATGTTGTCTAGTTCATTTATGACCAGTGCCCGTAATTCACTAAACCATGTTTTTCATTCTTTGTACAAAGATCAAGGTATGGCTTCTTCACCAATCTTAGTTATGGAATCTGATGTTATAGAACGTGATATTGTTTTAACACCCAATATGGATACTGTGGCTGATTTAATTTCCGGCCTAACCGATCGTATTGTAATGATACTTGATCAATTTCCAAGAATTGGCAATAAAATGAATATTCCGAAATCACATCAACATGAAACATTTCCAAAGATCTTTCGCAAAGATTCCGAGTGTCTTGAATTAATAGCGAAAATAAATGGAGAAATACAATATGAACATGCGGAAATTGCGCGTTACATAACTTTCTGGAATGGCTATAATACCATATGGAAGACAACTGAAGAAGAATATATAGAAAAAGTAACTAGTACAGCGCAAACAGCAGAAATTTATCAAGAATTCATTGATGATTATAGTCATTTGGGAGATGAAATATCATTTGTTGATTCATTGACACATGTTTATTTTATTTTAATGAATCAGAATTATATTAAAAACACTATATTGGATTGGATTGAAAAATGGCAAACGTTAAATGTTAGGTTACTCGTTGATCATTCAACAAGTTTAATAAAAAGTAAGTTGAATTTTTGTATTTATACTTAGTACATAAGTACACTTATATATTGAATAATTGAATCATTTAATTTTTTTTTAAAGGTATTTATCGTTATGTGAGTAAAAATGAGAAACGCATCTTGATAGTACCGAGAACATTGCGTGAGGCTCAACAGGCAAAAAAGTTTTTTGAACGTTTAGTTTCCGAAGTTCCCATTAAACAAGAATCATTTCCACCCATGTTGAATTTGTTTAAACTTATTGATAAATATGCTGTTGAAATACCGGAAAGTACCAGAAACCAAGTTGAAGGCTTATCTAATTTATGGGCAAATTATTTGAAGAAACTTAGAGATGCTGATGAGATGTTAGAGAATAATCGGGAAGAATTCAAGAAAACATTATTACAACAAGCTGAGAAATTTAAACAAATAATAAAAGAATTTCTTGATGATTTCTATTTAAAGCTTCCAACAGCTGCGAATATGTAATTTTTTTTATATCCCATCTTTTTTTCCTTTATTTTCCATTTTTCCTGATTTTTATTTTCTTTTTTTTTTGTTTATGTCCCAGTAATCCTAAAATTGCATTGAAGTATTTGAAAATAATTTCGGATAAAATTGAAGATTGTTTTAAGTTTGAGGCAAGTTTAACAAAAGACCTTGAAGTTTTTAATATTAATCAACCAGAAAATCCTCATCTACGTAAATTGGATAGTGAAGTGGAAATTGTACGAAGCATTTGGAAGCTTGTACTGGATTGGCAAACAAATTGGGCAGCTTGGCGTAAAGGAAATTTTTGGCAAATGAATATTGATGAAATGGAAGATACTGCTATGGGTCTCTATAAGGAATTTAGCATATTAAGTAAAAAGTATTATGATCGACATTGGGAAATGCTTGAAGTGACTACAAAAAATTTGGACAGCTTTCGACGTACATTGCCATTGATTACGGCATTGAAAAACCCATGTATGCGTATACGTCACTGGAATCGCGTACGTGAGGTCATGGGAGTGTAAGTTTTTCATATCATTTATGGATTTCTTATAACATTTAACAACTTTGGTTTTTAGTGATTTCGATGAAAACTCCAAAAAGTTTACATTAGAGTTAATTATCAATTTGGATTTTCAAGCATATTCTGAGGACATACAAGATATATCGAATGCTGCAACAATGGAATTGGCCATAGAGAATGGAATTAAGAATATTGCTGCCATCTGGAAGAAACAAACATTTGAAATGGCTTTCTATCGTGATGGTCTCTATCGTATTAAGAGTGTCGATGAATGTAATCAATTGCTCGAAGAGCATTTAGTTCAAATTTCTGCCATGAAATCGACACGTTTCGTTGAACCGTTCATTGAAGTTGTTGATTATTGGGAGAAGACATTATCTTATATTGCAGAAACATTTGAGAAAGCATTAACCGTTCAACGGCAATGGTTCTATTTGGAGAATATATTTCAAGGCGAAGATATACGTAAACAATTGCCAGATGAGGCCCATCGATTTGCAGCCATAACAGATGAATTTCGTACGATTTCAGCAAAAATGTTTCAAGTGAAGACCGCATTAAAAGCAACACATTTACGTCCACCCCCGTTTATTTTAAATCGCTTCATTAAAATGGATGAACGTCTTGAGCTCATACAACGTGCATTGGAAATATATTTGGAATCGAAGCGTCAACTGTTTCCACGTTTCTATTTTATTTCAAATGATGATTTACTAGAGATTTTGGGTAATGCGAAACGTCCTGACCTAGTACAAACACATTTGAAAAAACTATTTGATAATCTATACAAATTGGAATTGAAACGTGTGGGTAAAACCTTGAATCGATGGCAGGCTACTGGCATGTATTCGGATGACGGAGAATATGTGGAGTTTTTGACATTATTATATGTGGATGGACCTTCTGAGCGTTGGTTGCGTAATGTTGAGGATTATATGTTTGCAGTTATGCGCGAACAATTGAAATTGACACGAGCCTCTCTCAAGAAGCTTGTAAGCAATCGTGAAAAATGGATTTCATTATGGCCCGGACAAATGATACTTACTACATGTCAGATACAGTGGACAACTGAGTGCACACGTAGCTTGATACATTGCAAATTGGTGGATCAGAAGAAGCCGCTTCGTAGATTAAAACGCAAACAAAGCAAAGTGTTGCTTAAGCTTTCGGAGATGAGTCGCAAAGAATTGACTTTGATTATGCGTCTTAAGGTCAATACTTTAATAACCTTGGAAATTCATGGACGTGATGTCATTGATCGAATGTACAAGGCAAATTGTAAAGATGTTGGGCACTTCGAATGGTTTTCACAGTTGCGTTTTTATTGGCATCGTGAATCCGAATTGTGTGTAATACGCCAAACAAATACAGAGAATTGGTATGGTTATGAGTATACGGGAAACTCAGGACGTTTGGTAATCACACCACTGACAGATCGTTGTTATATAACGTTGACAACTGCTTTGCATTTGCATCGTGGAGGTAGCCCCAAGGGACCTGCTGGCACTGGCAAAACTGAAACTGTCAAAGATTTGGGCAAAGCATTGGGCATGTGGGTTATTGTAACCAATTGTTCCGAAGGTCTCGACTATAAAAGTATAGGCAAGAATTTTTCAGGCCTTGCACAAAGCGGTACTTGGGGATGTTTTGATGAATTCAATCGCATTAATATTGAGGTGCTTTCTGTAGTGGCCCAACAAATTTTATGCATCTTAACAGCATTGTCCGCAAAATTACACGAATTCATGTTTGAAGGTCAGATGATAAAGTTAAAGCATACGGTGGGTCTCTTCATTACCATGAATCCCGGTTATGCCGGTCGCACAGAATTGCCAGATAATTTAAAGTCAATGTTTCGACCCATTTCGATGATGGTTCCGGATAATATAATTATTGCTGAGAATTTACTCTTCTCTGATGGCTTCTCCAATACGCGAAACTTGGCACGTAAAGTTTTTACGCTTTATGAGTTGGCGAAGCAGCAACTATCGAAGCAATTTCACTATGACTTTGGTTTACGTTCAATGGTGGCCCTTTTACGCTATGCCGGACGTAAGCGTCGCCAATTGCCGAACACAAATGAGGAAGAAATTGTCTATTTGGCTATGAAAGATATGAATGTGGCACGTTTAACTGCATTTGATTTGCCATTATTCGAAGGCATTATGTCCGATATATTTCCTGGTGTTTCGTTACCTGTTATCGATTATAAAGAATTTAATGTCGCTATTCTTGATGAATTGCGGGCTCAAGGACTTCAGGCCATTCGAATTGCTGTGAAAAAAATAATTGAACTATATGAGACAAAGAATTCAAGGCATTCGGTAATGATTATAGGTGACACTGGTACAGCGAAATCGGTAACATGGAAGTGCCTGCAAGGTGCCTATTTCCGTATGAATGCAAACAGATTACCTGGTTGGGAGACTGTTGTTGTGCATCCTGTCAATCCCAAAGCGCTTAATCTGGCTGAATTGTATGGTGAATATAATCTGGCTACAGGTGAGTGGTTGGATGGTGTGCTTAGCTCTATTATGCGTGTCATTTGTGCGGATGAAGATCCTACACTGAAATGGCTATTATTTGATGGGCCGGTTGATGCAGTTTGGATAGAAAACATGAACTCAGTTATGGATGACAATAAACTGTTGACATTGGTGAATAGTGAACGTATAACAATGCCGCCACAGGTCTCCTTGTTATTTGAAGTTGGAGATTTGGCTGTAGCCTCACCAGCAACGGTATCCAGATGCGGTATGGTTTACAATGACTACAAAGATTGGGGTTGGCGTCCGTTTGTAACCTCGTGGTTGGAACGACAAAAGCCGAAGGAGTATGTAAAATTTGTGGAGGTGCACTTTAATTTTATGTTGGACAAAATACTGGACTTTAAGCATAACCGTTGCAAAGAACCAGTAAAAACCGAAGAAATAAATGTTGTAATGTCATTATGCAAATTACTGGAGGGTTTTGCAACCAAGCAGAATGGCATTAACGCTAATGATATGGAGTGTCTGGAAGATATGACCAGACTTTGGTTTATGTTTTCGTTAGTGTGGTCAGTGTGCGCTACTGTAGATGAAGATAGCAGAAATCGCATTGATGCTTACATACGTGAAATTGAGAGTTGCTTTCCCATCAAGGACACTATATATGATTATTATGTCGATCCAATTCAACGGTCATTCTTACCATGGGAAAGTAAACTTTCAGATACTTGGCGTTTCGATATGGAACAACCATATTACAAGATTATTGTACCTACCGGTGACACAGTACGTTATGAGTATTTAGTATCGAAACTATTATCTGAAGAACATCCGGTAATGTTGGTTGGCAATGTGGGGACAGGTAAAACATCGACAGCTGTTAGTGTCATGGATGCCTGCGATAAGTCACGTTACAGTGTGCTTTCGGTGAATATTTCAGCACAGACTACGGCGGCTGGTTTACAAGAATCTATTGAGAACCGTACTGAGAAACGTACTAAAACATATTTTGTGCCAATCGGTGGAAAACGTATGATATGCTTTATGGATGATTTTAATATGCCAGCTAAAGATGTTTACGGGTCTCAGCCGCCTTTAGAACTTATACGACAATGGATCGATTATAAATATTGGTTTAATCGTCGAACACAACAGCGTATTTATGTGCAAAATACATTGCTTATGGCAGCCATGGGTCCACCGGGAGGTGGTCGCCAAGTGATTTCTGGTCGAACGCAAAGTCGTTTTGTGTTGCTAAATTTAACATTTCCCACAGAAGAGACCATTGTACGAATATTTGGTACGATGCTAAAGCAGAGATTAGAAGACTTTGCCAATGAGGTTCGAGAGATGTGGTTGCCTATAACGAATGCCACAATTATGCTTTATAACATGATCATAGTAAAGATGCTGCCAACACCAAATAAATCACATTATCTATTCAATTTGCGTGATATTTCGCGTGTATTTCAAGGTCTTCTGCGTGCCGCATCCGAGTTACTGATAAAGAAAGCATTATTCTTGCGTCTCTGGTGTCACGAAGTGATTCGTGTATTTTGCGATCGTTTGGTTGATGATATGGATCAAGGCTGGTTCTTTAATGCTGTGAACGATACATTGGGAAGGTACTTTGAGGTTACATATCATAGTCTTTGTCACAGCAAAGTAGCACCATTATTTGGTGATTTTGCTCATCCTCAGGGCTTGTATGAGGATCTTAATGTGGGAAAATTAAAGGATTACATGAATAATCAACTGGAAGAGTATAATAATTTTCCGGGTATGTCGCGCATGAACTTGGTATTTTTTAAGGAAGCCATTGAGCATGTTGTGCGTATATTACGCGTGATATCTCAGCCACGTGGCCACATGCTGAATATTGGTATTGGCGGTTCTGGTCGACAAGTGTTAGCAAAGTTGGCGGCATTCATTTTGGAGATGGGTATATTCCAAATTGAGGTAACCAAGAAATATAAAACCGGCGAGTTTCGCGAGGATTTAAAGAAATTATATAAGCTGACGGGCATAAAACAACGTCTTACGCTATTTCTCTTTAGCAGTGAACAAGTTGCTGAATTATCCTTCTTGGAGATTGTCAATAATATGCTTAGTACGGGTGAAATAAATCTTTTTAAGTCAGATGAGTTTGAGGAATTGAAACCGGAGCTAGAGAGACCAGCTAAAAAGGCTAATGTACAATTTACTACAGAAGCTCTGTATTCATTCTTCATGATTAATGTTCGGGATTCTTTGCATGTTGCGCTTTGTTTTAGTCCCATCGGCGAGAGTTTTCGTAGTTATTTACGTCAATATCCGGCCCTCTTGAGCGCAACCAGTCCGAATTGGTTTAGATTGTGGCCACAGGAAGCTTTGCTTGAGGTGGCTTCACATTTTTTGCATGGTTTCCAATTAAATATGCCTGTGCCCGGCAAAGAAGAAGAAAAGCATCGTGACAGTCTCGTTATGAGTACTGAAGTGACGCTTCATAGAGATATTGCTTTGGCTTTCTCTGTCATACATTCAAGCGTGGCCGATATGTCTGATGTAATGCTATTGGAAGTAAAGCGTTACAATTATGTTACATCACCAAATTATTTGCAACTTGTCAGTGGTTTTAAGGATTTGCTTGTACAGAAACGCTTAGAAGTGTCAACAAGCGCTAACAGATTGCGAAATGGTTTATCAAAGATTGCTGATACCCAAGAGAAGGTGAGTGTCATGACCGAAGAGTTGAAGATCAGTTCAGAAAAAGTCAAAATCCTTGCAGTAGAATGCGAAGAATTCATTCAAATGATCGAAATTCAAAAGGCTGAAGCTACTGAACAAAAAGAAATAGTCGATGCAGAGGCTGTTATTATTAAAAAAGACGAGATTATCTGTTTAGAGCTTGCAAGCACGGCACGTGCCGATTTGGAAGTTGTAATGCCTATGATTGATGCAGCTGTAAAAGCATTAGATGCTCTTAGTAAAAAAGATATTTCTGAAGTCAAATCCTATGGTCGTCCGCCAATGAAAATTGAAAAAGTTATGGAGGCAGTACTTATATTGATCGGAAAGGAACCAACATGGGAAATGGCAAAAAAAGTGCTTGGTGAAGTTACATTTTTAAATGATTTAAAGAATTTCGATCGCGATCACATTTCGGACAAAACTCTAAAGCGCATTGCAATATATACAAAGAATCCTGAACTGGAACCGGATAAGGTAGCAGTGGTATCATTAGCTTGCAAATCATTGATGGAATGGATCTTAGCTATTGAGAATTATGGTAAAGTCTATCGAATTGTTGCACCTAAGCAAGAGAAACTTGATAGTGCCATGCGTTCTTTGGAAGAGAAGCAGATCGCTCTAGCAAAAGCTCGAAAACAGCTCGCGGAATTGCAAGCAGTTCTTGAAGAATTATATCGTCAATTGGCGGAAAAGACAGAACTATTGAATGAGTTACGCGCTAGAGAAGAACGTTTACGGTTGGTTAATTTAGAATTACATATTACATACATACAATATTTGAAAGATACTATTATACTTATTTTCAATTTTATTTTCATTATTATTGTTTAGTAAACAATTAGAACGCGCGATTATACTAGTGGAATCGCTTTCAGGTGAACGTGAGCGTTGGATTGATACGGTTAACAAATTAGATCTTGACTTTGAGAAATTGCCAGGTGATGTGCTACTTTCAATAGGATTTATGTCTTATCTTGGCGCCTTCGATACAAAATATCGTGAACAACTTGTTCTGAAATGGGTGAATCTTATCAAAGAACTTAAAATACCGGCCACAACGGATTTAAAGATTACACATTTTCTAAGTGATGCAATATCGATACGTGAATGGAATATACAGGGTTTACCAGCCGATGATTTGAGTACTGAAAATGGTGTTATTGTGTCATTAGGTAGTCGTTGGCCATTAGTTATCGATCCACAAATGCAGGCAAATACTTGGATCAAGAATCTAGAGGCGAAAAATGAAATTCTTGTAATAGATTTCGGTATGAGTGACTATTTAAGAGTTTTGGAAAGAGCAATGGCATCTGGCACCCCGGTGCTGTTGCAAAATATTGGAGAATATTTGGATCAAGCCATAAATCCTATACTCCGAAAAAGTTTCACAATACAGGCTGGTGAAAAACTCATTAAATTCAATGATAAATTTGTAACTTATAGCGACAACTTCCGCTTTTACATAACCACAAAAATCTCAAATCCACATTATCCTCCAGAGATATCGTCAAAGACAACAATTGTCAATTTTGCCCTAAAGCAAGATGGTCTTGAGGCACAATTGCTTGGCATAATTGTGCGCAAAGAAAAACCGGCACTGGAGGAACAAAAGGATGAACTAGTATTGACAATAGCACGAAACAAACGTACCCTGTTGGATTTAGATAGTGAAATCTTACGTTTGTTGAATGAGAGTCGTGGATCATTGTTGGATGATGATGAACTATTTAATACACTTCAAAAATCTCGACAGACATCTGTTTTGGTGAAAGAATCACTAAGTACGGCTGAGGTTACTGAAGTAGAAATTGATGCAGCACGTCAAGAATATCAGCCAGCAGCAGAACGTGCTGCCATTTTGTTCTTTGTCCTTATGGATATGTCTAAAATAGATCCAATGTATGTCTTCTCATTGGCTGCGTACATATTACTCTTTACGCAATCTATTGAACGTAGTCCAAAGAATCAATTTGTTATTGAACGCATACAGAACATAAATGATTATCACACATATGCGGTGTACAGAAATACTTGTCGTGGTCTCTTTGAGATGCACAAGTTGTTATTTTCCATACATATGACAGCAAAAATTCTTTCGAATGCCGGAAAATTAATTGAAGAAGAATATGAATTTATTTTAAAAGGTGGCATAGTCTTGGACAAGCAGGGACAAGTACCAAATCCTGCACAAGGTGCGATCTTTTGAAAGATACTATTGTATTTTCAAGAATAATATTCAATAAAAAAAATTTTCCAATTGCAGCCTGGATTACGGAACCAGCTTGGGACAATGTAACTGAATTGGATAAAGTACCAGGTTTTCATGGCATTGTTGATTCATTTGAACAAAATCATAAGCAATGGAATGGTTAGTAATAATAATTACAATAATATTGCTTAAATGCAATAATAAACTCTTTGCTATTCATAGCTTGGTATGCCACCACATTTCCGGAGACGGAAGAACTTGTTGGCGAATGGAATGATAAACTTACCGATTTCCAAAAGATTTGTGTTGTACGCGCCTTACGTGCAGATCGCATATCCTTCTGTTTGACTCAATTTATTATTAATAAATTGGGTCCACGTTATGTCGAACCACCAGTATTGGATTTAAAAGCAACATTTGAGGAGTCTATTGCACAAACACCTCTTATATTTGTCCTGTCCCCGGGTGTTGATCCCACACAATCACTTATTACTTTGTCCGAAACTGTGAAAATGAATTCACGTATGTTTTCTCTTAGTTTGGGTCAAGGTCAAGCACCAGTAGCCACTCGCCTCATTATGGATGGTATACGTGATGGCAATTGGGTATTTTTGGCTAATTGTCATTTGTCACTTAGTTGGATGCCAACATTGGATAAAATGATTGCAACAATGCAAACAATGAAATTACATAAGAAATTCCGTTTGTGGTTAAGCTCAAGTCCACATCCAGATTTTCCAATTTCAATATTACAAACAAGTATTAAAATGACTACAGAACCACCGCGTGGTATTAGATCGAATATGAAACGTCTCTATAATATTGTCAATGAAGTGAATATGGATACTTCTAACGATCCTGGAAAATATAAAAAGTTACTCTTCAGTTTGTGTTTCTTTCATACGATTTTATTAGAACGCAAGAAATTTATGCAATTGGGTTGGAATGTGATATATAGTTTTAATGATTCCGATTTTGAAGTATCTGAAGTTTTGTTGCATTTATATTTAAATGAATATGAGGATGAAACTCCGTGGGGTGCGCTGAAGTATCTCATTGCTGGCGTAAATTATGGTGGTCATGTAACTGATGATTGGGATCGTCGCTTGCTTACTACCTATATAAATCAATATTTTTGTGAACCTGCCATACAGACATTTAAATATCGGTAAGTAATACTTAGAATATGTATAAATATATCTATCAATTTGTAATGTTTAAACCCTTATAAAAAATGTATGAATGAATGAAGCTTATCATCGTTGCCAAACTATTTTATACCAAATGATGGCGATGTTCAATCGTATATTGATCAGATACAACTATTTCCAAGTTTTGATAAGCCAGAGGCATTTGGACAACATCCTAATGCAGATATAGCATCACTAATTGGTGAGGCACGCATGCTTTTTGAAACTTTGTTGTCAATGCAAGTCCAGACTAGCTCTGGTTCCGGGGAAAACAAAGAGAATAAGGTATACGATACATCCAAAGATCTACTCGCAGGCACACCGGAAGAAATAAATTATGAGCAGACAGCAAAAATTATTGGCATAAATCGTACGCCACTCGAAGTTGTTCTTCTGCAGGAAATCGAGCGTTACAATGCACTTTTAAGTCGGATGCGTAGTCATTTGACTGACTTGCGTAAAGGCATAAAGGGTCTGGTTGTTATGAGTAGTGATTTGGAGGATATTTTCTCTGCTATCTACGAAGGTCGTGTTCCAATACAATGGCTCAAAAGTAAGTTACAAGAAAAAAATAATATGGATTGTGCCTTTCTTTCATTTATTTATTTAATTTGTATCTAAAGCTTATAGTTCATTAAGACCGCTTGCTGCTTGGGCTCGTGATCTAAGTTTTCGTATAGCCCATTTTGCCAATTGGGCGAAAACACTTCGTCCACCAACTCTATTTTGGTTGGCAGCATATACCTTTCCTACTGGTTTTCTAACGGCTGTGCTACAGACATCTGCACGTGCTACAAAGACACCCATTGATGAACTATCTTGGGACTTCTTTGTATTTGTTGAAGATGATGCAGCTGCAGCACGTATCATACGAGAAGGTGGCGGTGTTTATGTACGTAATCTATATCTAGAGGGTGCCGGTTGGTTGCGTAAATCTCAATCACTGCAAGATCCCATGCCCATGGAATTGATTTGCCCACTTCCAGTCATTCACTTCAAACCTGTTGAAAATCTTAAGAAGCGTACTCGTGGCGTTTATCAATGTCCATCCTATTATTATCCAATACGTTCGGGCTCTTATATTATTGCTGTCGATTTGAAATCTGGCAATGAAAAACCTGAATATTGGATCAAACGTGGCACAGCCATTTTGCTCAGTTTGAGTAATTAATAATTCCGAGTTCGAAATGCATATTTTGTTTTACTGTGTAATTGTAAATTTTTTTTTTTGAATTTAATAAAACAATGTGACGCTTATCAATAGATGGATGGTATTAAGGGTCTTAATTTGATTTCATTCATTTATAATTAATGGGTTATTCATTTATAATGAACAATTGATTATCAATTTCTATCAAATTAACGATAATTTCATAACAATGACAACTTTGCCAGCGTTAGTATTCGTTATTCTACTGCTCTCCATTGCAATAGATTTCGTGAGCCCTGCTTATATACTTGGCCTTTTTATTAATAGTATACGTTCGCATTTGTTAGTGTATAGTGCTGTAACTAGAGTAGTCCTGGATCGTGGACATCAACTCACAATAGTGACGACACTACCATTGGATTATCATTATGATGATTTCATTAATTCATCGTTACAATTCCGACATCTCAATTAATTATACCAATTTAACCAAAAAAGTGTCCGGAGATCTCTTCGAGCGTTTACAACAAAACTATCAATCCATTGAATATACTAGTGGTTTTCTTGCGGATCCTATTTGGCAGCAGTTTATGCAGGAAGATCAAAAGTATGAATTGTTATTGCTTGGCTATAATTTCAATGACTATCAATTGGGTATAGCAGCACATAATCAATGTCCTGTCATATTAATTTGGCCTGGTCAACCTATAAGTTATATACACAGTCTTTTGGGTAATCCTGAGCTGGGTTTAATGGTTCCACAACCCTATGAAAAAAATGAAATACGTGGATTAATAAATGCTTGGTCTTTTAGACTTTGGAAAGCATTCACAGAAATATGTTATGCGTGCTATATACGAGTAAGTATCTCATCACTTAGTACATTTGTGAATGATTCAAAAAACTAATTTCCATTAATATGATATTTGGTAAATAGAAAAACATTTATTGATTCTCGTTATCCCGACTATGATACTATGCGCCGTAATGTCTCTTTGGTGTTGTGTAATCATAATTCAATAAGCGAGGTTCCAATGGTAGCGAATGTGCCGGGTATAATTGAAATTGGTGGGATACAATTACAAATGCAACAACAACAGCAAAATAGCCTAATGGATTTTGACAAATTCGAGCATAAAGATATCATCTACTTAAGCCCCTAGGTACGAGTATACGATGGCATCAAAATATACCTCAAACAACAGTGGCTCACTTCGTAAATTCCTTCGAAAGGCTTTCTTCATATACAGTACTATGGACTTATGATGGCGTCTCATATTTCAATACTAATTTATCAAAGGCCACAATCTCAAATACTCGCTGATGAACGAACAAAAGTTTTTATTACACACGGCGGTAAGGCGAGTCTGATAGAGGCATATTATTGTGGTGTTCCCATATTGAGTCTGCCTTTGATGGGTGATCAATATGCTAATGTTGCGAAAGCAGTGCGTCTGGGCTTAGGATTGTCATTGGATATTCATAATATAACAAGTATACAGTTATATGATGCCATTGTGACCTTATTGACAAATGATTGTTACACTAGACATAGCAAACATTATGCCCAACTCTATCGTGACCGTCCATTGAATGCCAGTGCAACTGTTGCCTATTGGGTAGATTATGTTTTGCGTTATCATGGTGCACAACATCTACAGAGTCCAATGATTTTCCTGAATTTCTGGCAATATTATAATTTAGATGTCTGGGCATTTTAACTATTTACTTTTTTAATACTTAATTTTCGATCACTATCTTTGATTACATAATCCTCGTTCCACTGATTTTTATCTTAAGATTTCTCGTCACGACTTTTGACTAGCTTTATTGATTTTATGATTATGTATTATTAGTTTATATATATATAAGTAGTATAATAATTAATTAAGTGTAACATATAAAAAAGTAGGATTTAACTTAATTGATAATTTACACTGGTCGCACTCACTTATCTCACTTTAGTTAACTTAATTTATTCTTAAGTACAAAATATTGAATGTCACTTAAATACTTTCTCTTGGTTTGGCTTATACTCAATAGTAGATACCAAAATTCAAATAATCAAAAACAAAAAAACAAAAAATTTATTATTACATGTAATCAAAAACTCGGCAAAGTTATGATGATGGTGATAACTGAAAATTGATGATTCGAAAATCTTCAAAAATATTTACAAAATATATGTATGTATAAATTTCTTGTATGAAAACAAATTCCTGTAGATTTTTAATTTTTGAAAAGTCTGTAAAATGCTTAATCGAAACTATAATGACGCCGTCCGAAGTGTTCATAGTTTGTCCTTTGATTGCTATTGGCATGTGGACAACGTCCGACTTGTCTATTATAAATGCCATGACTGCATATTGGCGGACTACATTCATTATTGGAGATGCATCTGTTAAAGAGAAATAAGTATTATTAAATAAGTTGTAATAAATTTTATAAGTAGTTTGGGTCTTTGAAAAGTTATGAACCTCAAAGTAAAAATTGCATTAGAATAGGATAAGAAATGATAGGATGGGATGGGATGGGATAGGATAGAAAGGATAGTCGCCACAGGAGCAATGTTTGGAATGCTTTCAGCATTTAATGTTCAGCGATAGCCTTGGCTATCAACGGAATTGCTCTCAGCGTCCTTAAATCTACTGTGACAAAGAAGATTTCTTAGACTTAAATTAAAATATAACTTACTTTCGATCCAATACAGCGAAACCTTCTTCGCCATTCTTCAAACGTTGACATATTTGATTATCACTTGGATGACAATCACAACTACACTTTGGTGTTTTTGTCGCTTGTGTTGAACTCACAGCTTCACTATTGATACCACTATAGTCATAATCATCCAAATTATATTGACGTTCATTTTCCTTTACACGCTCAAAATGCTTTGGACATCTACACACATCCAGATGATGGGTGGATATTGTATTAAGCTTTAATGGCGCTACCATGTGTATATGTGAACGTTTCCGACGCATTTGATTTAGATCATTGCCAAATTTCGCTGGTTCATCACAATAACATGCGGTATGATTAACCAAAGGTACTTCGACTGGCTCCTTCGGACCACTGTAACTGTGTTTTACTTCAAATGGTAGTGAAACAACTTGTGTAGTTTTTGGTCCACAAATGTGTCTAGCATTTGGACAACAACCAGCAGATTCATCACAACGATGTAATATTGTGCAGGAAGGAAAATATAGATCTGTTGTTTTTTTTCTAATATAAATCAAACGAGGTTTGGGCTGAGAACAACTTGCTTCGATGGTAATACGACGTTGATGTAAACGGGCACGATCTCCTAAAAAAAAAAAGAAAAAAAAATTGTTAATGCCTTCAGTTTGCTAAACTAAGCTTACGTATTTTGTAAGCGGTCTAAACCTGGCAGCAAACATGAAAATAACCTACATACAAATTTCCCTACAGACATAGTGATATGTATTTACTATTGTCCATGGAACTTTGCAAGTTCAATTCTTATACGTTGTTTCTTAAACTGTACTCTACGGGTCAATAAAACACATCGTATAACAAACTAAGCGACTTGGTTAATCGAATAAGCCATATCTGTCTGTCATTCCATTTGTGCCCCCACGTTAAGATATTCGGTTGTCGAATATAATGATCAGAAATTTGGTCCAAACACGAATTATTGCTGAATAGAAATGATATGTTAAAATTTGTTCGGTTCTCCGATAACTGGAAGAGGTAGTCCCCATACAAAAAGAACTTTGAAGCCGCCTTTGTTGTACTGCACTTTTTTACGCATAAATCAATCAAATAATTGTTGATGTGAAGCTTCAGTGAACCGAAGTTAATGCTTTTATAACTGCTCTGACGCTGAAAAAGTTTAAGAAACTCTGCTCTACTCCTATGCATTATTCACAAGTTGTTATTGCAGCTGCGCAAAAGCATTGTATGAATGACTCTTAGTCGCCATGAAGTCTGCAACATCTGTTGATAAAGTGATTCATTCATTCATAGTTTATTCATTCATTCATTCACTTGTTCAATCAGTCATTTATCTATTCATTCATTCATTCATTGAATACCCCAGAGATGGTTCAATCATCAACGAATTATGAAATTTACCATTGGCAATGCGCCGCCGATAAGCTTCTTCATGTTATACCACCAAATAGCTTTACACTCCTCCTCTTCATCCGCCCTCTCATCAATCTCTTGATAATCTTATGTTATGGCTTTTATAACCTGCAGCGGAAAATGTTATTGGCTATGATTATTGATTCGCATATTGAGCATTGGGCGGGCGTACAAAATCACTTATCAATATGCAATTTTTCTTACATTTTCCATTTATGTATCATGCATTTGGTTGTAGAAACAATTTTTAAAAAGTTTTTGAAAACTGCTTTTAATTTAAAATATCAACAAACAAATCCTCTTCCCTCTTTAAACACTTGGTTCACTTGGGTGGCATTGCATCCTCAATTACTATGTGTGCATGCAATTTTGTATTGTACTGTACTTTCTCTTAGTGTAAGAAAACATTTTTTTTATTTCTTTATTATAAAATGGATTGAGTGAGTCCATGAGTTTGTATCTTGTATTTACTTCAATGCGATAATGAAGAGTGCGTTAACAGTTTTGAAACAACAGATAAGAGATGAAGAAGAGAAAGAGTGAATGGCGTAGAGACATTAAATGAATGAATGCGTGATTTTTTATTATTGCTTGTAATCAAAATTGAAAATAAACAAGAAAGCTAAGTTTAAATTAAATGAAAATGTAGACACAAGAAACATTAATAAAAACAACTACAACGTCATATAAACAACTTAAAACATGAGCGTATAAATAAAAAGCTGCTAATCAATAAAAACGCATTTCAGATGACAGTAAAATGACAGTTGTAACTGTGATCTTGTGTTTTATATTGTTTTTTGTTTTCATTTTTCGCACTTTTCTTATTTTTATTGCCTCTAGTATTTGTTTGACTTGTACATACTATACTACATACTTACATGGGTAAAAATCATGAAGAGTGAACAGCAAATGAGGCGAAAACAAGACATAAACAGGAAAAAGGAAAGCAAAAAAAAAAAAGGCCTAACTGTGATTATATCAAAGCTTAGATACACTTCGTTTAATTATATGTATATATTTTCATAGTCCTTTATAATAAAAACCAAGTGCTTTTCAAGTCATCTTAAGTTATAAGTTTGGTTTATCAATTAATAAGGCAATTGTCTCATCTAGTAGTTGGATCATCAGCAGTTGGATATGAAACAAGAAATCAGATATTTAAATAATGCTCCGCTCTTGTTAAAATTACAATAAGTCAAAGTTATCACTATGATGACGATGTACCAAATCAGTAAAATAAGAAGGGGCTCCAATCCAACCTTCATCCGGTTATTGTTAAAAGAAGAAGCTCAGTATTTTAAAAACAAAGGTTAAAGATAGACGGGCGTACAGTGAACATTCAATATCCTCTGCAATGGTGAATCTTAAAAATACAATATATATATATATAAATATATGGTATATTTCTGTAAGTAGCAAACATCACCAAGTTGTTAAAAGTGCCATAAAACTTACATCAGATATCTTATTTAAAGTTCTTATCATTGTCATGATTTTGCTATTTGTTTTGGATTAGTGGTTTCTTTTATTGAGATGTTTATTTCTATATACAATACAGATATGTATGTCTATATTTACAAATGATCTCATTCGTTTCTTTCTTGGAATTACACTGTATGAAGCAAGAAATCTGATGATTTAAAGCTAACAAATTCTAGCGTTTTAAGACTTAAGCAAATCGCTTGCTTCATTTGGGAATAAAACGCGCGACTTTATTTTAGATTTGAAGCGTTTTTAATCATAAGGAATTGCGTGTTAGATGTATAACTTTTTTTTGTTTTTGTTTTTGTTTTTGTTTTAATACATTCATAAATAATGAATAATCTAATCAACTAGATTAAAGTCTTTCCTCAAAATTTAGAATATTAATCGAATACGATCTCCACAATTTCTATCCATCTATTGTTTCACAGAATATAAAAATGTATGTTCATATACCATATTATGATAACATTTCATGTATTTTATTGAGAATTAAAGTATTGTGTATTTCTGAGTTAATTTATATATTATAAGATACAAATTTCGGAATAAATCATAGCCATATTTGTATACTATACTATACTCTATTACAAAAATCGTAACAATTTTTCTACAACTGCACAGTTAATAGCTTGTTACTTCTAACTTGACAAGATAATTGCAAACAAATATATTCTGTGGCTAGTTAATGGTAAATACTCGAGTCTATCATTTGAAATTTATTCTAAAAGTTAACAAACTATTATGAAAAAAACAATTTATTTTCCAAATAAAAAAAAAAAAAAAAAAAAATTTTAACGGTTTCAATTGCCAAAGGACAGTAAATATTAGACAATCACCTACAGTTACAATACTTTACAAATTTGCATATTTAAATAAATTTCAAATAACATAACAGTTATGCAGTATCTGTATCTGTATGAATGCAAGATAGTTTTATCATCTTCGTTTAACGTTTGCGTTCACTGCAATTGATTTTAAAGTTAAACGTTGTTTCCTACTTTTTGTTTGCCTTGTTGCGCTCACATGCTTGCGTGGGTTGTGCAAATATACGTTAAGAAATTTGTTAGTTTGCACACACGTAAAATGTTAAGATCGTGGAAAAAGGCCAATGACAATTTCTTTAAATCACAAGTAAATAAACTCGTATTTATGGGATTGCTACCAACTTAAACAAATTGCTAGATAACGGTTGAATCGATCGATTGATTGATCAAAAATTGAAATGCATTTTCAATTAAACTTATCATGTTTTCATTGATAAGAAAATGATGATGATGATTGCATCATTTTGTATATTTATAATAATAAAGTGATTTCTTGGAAATGTCTGAAAAGACAGCAGATTTGTGTAAATATATACGTGTGTGTTTATCAATATCAATGAAAATGTTTCCAACATAGTGACACACTTTCCTTAACTTGAAATGTTTGTGTCGACACCTAATGTTTTGTTTTTTTAAAAACGTTTTCGTTTGACATTTCTCACAAACAATTCATTGTCATTGACACGAGATCTCTGTGCAGCACCAATCAGTTTGTCTCTTAGTATGCTTATACATACTACATATATGTATGTATCTATCTATGTATCCATCTATCTATCTATGCATGTACGATGTATTTATCCATTGCTATGTTTGGTTGGTTAGTTGCTTCGTTGGTTGCCTAGTAGTAAAACTTTAATGAAGTAATTGGAAAATCATCGTTCATCATTGAAATTCCTCAAAACTAAATTGTTAAGCGTTACAAACTTTGTACTATTCCTTACCGATACGCTTTTTACCTTGTCTTTAGTCATTTTAACTTGTTTGTCGGTTCACTTAATTGCAATGAAAGTGCAGTGAAATACAATATTGAGTGTGTGTTCACTGAAAGATTCTTACAAACCATATTCTGGCTTCACTGACTTGATTTGTGTCTATTGGAATATGTTTGTCGTTGCTGTTGTTGTTGTTGTTGGGAAATGCTTCACATGTTAAGCTGATTGGCATTTTTAACTTTCTAAACTTTTACATGATTGTTGATTATTCTTTAATTTACCTCGGAATGACGTCGCTATTATGTAAGTGCAAAGACGTTTTTATGGGTTTTTAGATAATATTCTTTTAGGCTTTCATGATTTTCAAGAAAATATTTAATTATTTTTGTTTGTTTTTTATAATTTCATAAATACTTAATCAGAATGCTGGAAAAGGCGGCTTATTGAGTTCATAATTAATTTATATAATATTGTATTATTTTAAAGAAATTAATGGGTGCGTTCAGTAGAACCAATCGATGACTTTTTCAAATTAATTGGTGTTCACTGTGACTGTAAAATTCACAAAATCATTCACAATGTAGTGATTGGGTTGACGAAAAATCCATCATAAAAATACTTTGATTATTTGAATTCAGCGGACTTCAATCAACTGGTTTTTTTGTAAACAAAGAAAAAGGTTATTTTTAAGAAGTAGTTGTTATTATTTGATTGAAAAGTAAGTATTATATTATTATAATAATAATTATTTATATAATTTTTGTTTATATGTGCTTATGTTGTTAATATTACATGTTGTTTTTATTCAACATTCCCAAGTCGTAAATTAAATTGCGCCAGACTTTGAAGCCGCACATTTTACAACGCCGTAATTTTAAAGTAATCAGTACTGCGTTCAGAAAAGTCAAATCAGTCAGCGTTTAGTAAGTGATTGGAAAAAGGTCAGCGATTGGTTCTGCTGAACGCGCCCAATATTAGATAAATTTACAGAGTCTTTTCGTGTGTAAGGCCTCTTAAAGTCAGAATTAACTATAAGGTCTCATAATAAAAATTGTTGTAATGCTGTTATACGTTTTGACTCGTGAATGAATGCATCGGGTAAAGTAGATGGTTTGATAGTCGTTTTGACTAGTGGATTGCCTTAAGAAAAAGTATAATTTCGGATTCCTTAATCATAATAAGACAATTGTAAATTAATTAGCATAGTTGTGTTCATCAGTCTGCTAATAAATATATGAATTAGCATTATTGTATAAGAGTTTAAACTGTACAATCTCTGGTTACTCTGTACCCAATTACAACCGTTATTAAGCTCGATTCTTTTTTATTTTCGGGACTCCTTTTGGTTAGAGGTTATAGCCATTTTTCTTGGGGATCAAATTGCTCTTAAGAAAATGCTCATATACTTATGGGTTCTTTCTATACCATTAAGTGGATTAGAATGTTATAAATTTATTTTTGGAAATACAAAAACATAACGATAATACAATTGGATATATTAAAGTCGAAGATCTCATTGGAATATTTCTCACGCTTGATTTTTGTAGCGTTTTTTTTCTTCAGTAAAATGGAAATTTCTTCCAAAAGTCAAAAATCAAATATTAGCACTCAGAACCTTCTAAAATTCTCATAAACTTATCCCATTACACACACACACACACACACACACACACCTTAAAACACTTTTATAAAACATGATTTTTTATATGACCATTTTATGCAAAGATGATAACAAGAAAAGACATATTTTTTGACAAAGTTACTTATAAAAACACACACCCGACTATAATAAATTTCTTCCCTTTTTACTTAATGCAGATACAATTTACTTCATGCAAACATTTGTTTGGTGAATTCCAACAGTTTTATGTGTAAAACGTGATGAAGTGAACTCGTACTCCCTATTATTTGCTAATATTACCCTTCCCTACCACAATAATATTATATTTATATACTTAGTATACGTATATATACTTGTTTTTATTCTGCTCCGTTGAGTTCTTATTCTACTCTGATTATTTTCATCTATTACATAGTAGTATTTGTATCAAGTATCTTTGCCATCATTTGTTTTTGTGCATTAACATTTGGTGTACGTCAAATGGTACCATAGTTTTCAACTTACTATGTACTACAATAAGTTGGTTGCGGTTGTTGTTTGTTGGAGATTCTTGTTTCTAGTCATTTTGTTGTTTGCATTTCATGCGTTTTAAGAGATTTTCTACGTGCACTAATGGCTTAATGGTTTTTCCTTCTTATGGCGCTTTATGCCAATGCCTTGCCTGGTCTTGCTTGCTACTTACTTAGTAATTGTTTTTTAAATTCGACATCTGCTCGTTCTGGTGTACCGAGTTCATTGATTTTTCGTTGTGTTATGGCGCCAGCGGGTTCATCAGATGGTTGATCCGAGGGGTAATCCTGTGAAATGTACAATAGTAAAGATCATTATTGGAGGTCAGTTTTATAAATAGAATTTAGTTGTGTTTAGTTTGAAATATAAAAAATTATATACTCATATGGTGATTATATTTTTATTAAAAGAATTCCATAAAGAAGGAAGAAATAAGCCACCATATTTTATTGATTATACTATGCATTATAGATCTTGTTATTTTTTATGTTGAATTTAATTTAGAATTTTTTATCGCACTTAATGAGAAAACCAAGCAATCGGAATTGAAATGGCAGCTAAAATTAATACACAATATTTCCAATGATTTTATGGGGGTATCGATAGTCTTATATAGTATTCGTACTTGTCTTATATTTGAATATTTTATATTGTAAAATCAAATCAATCAAATTCGTTAAGAGTTTGAGATTATTATATACATAAATATTGATTAGTCTTTTAGAAATGAATTCCTTCAGCAGTCGATACAATTTTCGTTGTTTGTCGAACCACCCAAATCCCCAAGCAAAAGCTCTTACCCATAACATAACTTGCCGTCGGTTGAAAAGACTTCATCATCATTAATTTCCTCAATAAGGGATTTTAAAATTTCTTAGCTGTCATATTTATTCTAAGCTTAAGTAAAAACCCTATGATGATGATGCAAATGTTTAAATACTATTCGGTTGTTTGACGTTATAAAATAAAATTAATAAAAAAAAAAACAAGTTTTTTTGAATAGACTTTGTCAATTAAAAATATCTTCAGATAAAGAAAAATAGCATAGTTTTAGGCGTCAATACTGGAACTATGAATTTCCAATTAAAATCAATTTTTAAAATATAAAATTAAAACATTATTATTGTTAAATGTTCATTGTAAAAAAAAAGTGATGTTACTCTTACTGATTCAATCATCATCTGTAATCAAGTATCGAGATCAAATATTGGCACCATAAATAAATAAAAAATAGAAAAATTAGCTTCATCCATTTAAATAGCAATACAATATTCAATACATAATATTTAATTTTCAAAAATAAAATCATATTTTACATCTTTCCTTTTGATTTATTAAATATTTATTTTTTTATTTATTAAAAATATTGACTGAACTTTGTCAGCATCAAATTCACTGCTATCCAATTCCACCTAGTAAGTTATCTATAGAGAAGCAAAAGTAAATCTCAATTGAAATATGCACTTTGATATAGGATATGACATAAATTATAAAACGAGAAAGGGCATAATGCCAAATGGTGGAAGGACAAAGCCAAAGGAAGAAAGTGCAAATGCAGTCAAACTCTTGCAATGTGGCATAAGCAAAGGCCCCAGAAAACAGGACGATGACAAAAAAAGAAGCCGACAAAACGAATGCATGCAAATGTTATGCAGTTTTCATAAGCATAAATACTTACATACACGTGCATTCATAGATACAAACACATGTATGAATACCTCTGTATGCGTATTTGATGCATTGCACTGCCTACGTGTGCCTACAACACTGGACGCCATTTTTTCTTTTCTATATTTGTTTTGCTTGCAAAAAAATCCATATTTTTTGAGATTTGTATATTTCCCGAAATATATAATTTATTTTGTCCTCTTGCTAATATTTTGCAATGTAACATATTAAAGGAAAACAAAACACGAAAAAATCTTTTACTTTGGTCTTATCAAAACTTAAATACACTTCACATATGTTCACTATTGGCATATTATAAATAATTTTAAATTTCGTTTTTTTTTTAAATAAAATCATATATTTATGTACATTTTTTCTAATAAGTAAACAAAAAAAAAAAAATACATATATAAAATCCCCACATTCAATTTATTGTATATTGTGGGGCGGTTAATTTAATAATCTTTATGAAGTAGATCAAATTCTCAAAATGTTGGTTATGACATTATATACTTTCTGAGGTATACAAGATAAAAGTTAATAAAAAAAAGAATAAATAATATATATAAGACTTGAAGTTAACTTTTTTTTTTTTTATTACAAGATGCAAAAGGAATCATTTGTTGATTAAAATAGGATCAGTATATTGTCATCTGAAGCGAACAGACGCGTTTTCCGCATTGCTGGCTTCAGAGAACTTATTATATATTTTGGTGGTCAGTGTTAAACTAAGAAATATTTTGGATGACGACAGAGAATATAAATGATCTATGTGTAAAAAAATTTGTAGAAATGAAGAGTTGAAAAAGTTCACCTAGAACTGATGGTTATAACTTATAACATTGTCCATATAAAAACAAAAAAATTATTTACCTATCTATATATCATTTGTGTGTTTGTTAAGAACGCATATCATTCAGACCCATAAGAGCAATTGATTTAAAGTTACTGTAATTGATGTTCAAGTTCTTTTGAGTTTTGTTTATTTTGGATTTGGTACATGGGTCTGGGGTGGAGTTTAAGTCTTAGTAGTCTTTGCTTTATAATTAAATTTATTTTTAGTTAGCCTTATTAACCATTGCTGTATTCTTAACATAGTTTTTTAAATTTAACTAACTTAAGATTCTGGAGAATATGGGTTCCTAACAAATGCACGAACGTACTTTGAAAGCTTAACAACGTTTGCCGGGTCAGCTCGTAAATATTGTATATAAAATCGCTGACATAACCGTAACCGTATTTACAAATGTATCAATACAATAAATTTTCCAATATTTGATGGTTGCTGGTGAAGGAAAATAGAAGGGTCCATAACATACATACATAACACTCACAAGCATCAAAGCCCATTCATTTTGTATCGTTTGACGCCGATTTTTGTTTGCATTTTTTCTTAATTTGTATTTCCATGTTGAAACACACACACACACACACACACACACACACACACATGAAGCTTTAATAAATTTATGGGTTTTTTCCTCTTTGAATTTATATTAAAAAAACAGCTTAACATTTTAAGCCTTTTACGATTTAATATGGCGTTAAAAACATTTTCAGTCATTCAGTCATCCTTCATTTTACATGCAAAATACATACAACATTTCATTTTAAATGGAAAATTTCAATAATATTTTAATTTGATTTATGTATCGTTATGCATACATACATGTACATATTGTATGTATGTGTATACAATATATTTGTATTATATATTTAGGCAGCTAATTTAATTGAGATTTTGTATTTTGATTCATTTATATTTTTACATACAATATATGCAAATATTTTGTGGTTTTATGAATTTTAAATGAGAAAACATAATATTTTCTTAAAAGAAAATTGAATTAGAAATACTGTTATAAATAAGCAATTTGATTTGATTTAATATTTAAATATTCAAAATTTTAGTAAAATAGCAATATTCCTTAATTAACCGAAACTTGTATACTTTTTATACCAATTTTCTTAAGAAAAGTACATAAATGAGTTGGCAACACTCACAAACTCATAAATATTGAAAGCTGTATATTGTGGATAGTATAACAAATATTTGTTAGATCAGTTCAATTCTTTTTGATATGTAGTGCTAAGTGATGTGAATAGCATAAATATACAATATATTTTATGAAAATTTGTTCTGGAAACAACAACAGATTTTGATTGTAATAGACACCAAAGCGAATTTTGTATGGAGGTCATATCTTCTAGTAATGGGAGAACTGTGATTATGAAATACCCTCTGCATACCACAATGAAACATATCAGTATCAAAGTTTAAGCTGAAGAGTAAAGCATATATATGATCAAATGGAAATACATGTGTTTATCGAGACTCCTTGCCACGACGATCATTTCCATTTCTGATTCAAGGTTCTACACATTATTAAGATTTAGACAACGTAATATTACATATTCATATTTAGTAGTGTGAAAGATTGATTTTATAAATTTAAGTATGTTATTTGTGTATTTAAGAGCTCAAAAGATTTATTCTATAACCGAAACGTAATCTGATTGTGATATTTTTATGTATGTTTACCATGAATTTCGTTTGTAAAACATATATGTATGTAACTATCTTTTTACATCTCTATTTATTTATTGCATCGTTTGGTTTCTTTGTTTATTTTGATATATGGTATATTGTATGCTATATAATCATATAAAAGAAATCGATTCATTCAATTTATAATATAAAATGTCCTTGATTCTATTCGAAGCTCTTTATCTACTAAGGAGCATAAGTACAATATATTTCTTCACTTGTGATATGAGATTTTCAATGTTGTTTTATCCTTCTTTCAAGTTGCATTTCAATGTAATGAAAAATAACTATACACGAATTCGTTGAATAACATGCAACATAAAGAAAAATATTCATTCATTGTACGCATACGAAGTACAACATGCAAAAGAATATCTAAAGAACAATAAGATACAAAAAGATAAAAAGAAAATATGCCACCGGAAGTGTGCTTACTCGCTTTTTCCATACTGTACTCCTTTCTCTTACTTCAAGTACTATCTTTCAGTCGTTGGTAAAGGTAATAAATGAAGTGTGCCTAAGGAAAAATGGCACCCAACAAACGACCAACATGGAAGGGATACCATGTAGTATGCATGAGTATGAATACGCGTATTTTGTGTAAAATACCTTATACAAGAAGAAGGACATCGTACTTGAGGAGTTGAGGTGCAATAAAGTAACATGTTGAGTAAATGGCATTTTCAGTGAAATGTTTCAAGAAGTAGCAGTACTAGGCACTGTTGCTACTACTTTTAGTGTTACTGGTTGCTGTTGCTATTGCTATTGCAGCCCATCAAGCTAAAAGTAAATGTCCTCTTAGTGTCGTATACGAAAGTGAATACTATACTCGTACTATATAGTAAGAACATGAATGTGTGGTGGTTCGTTGGTTGGATGGTTGGTTGGTTGACTACTCCTGATGCACACCATATACAATCTTTTACACATACATGTGTATGTATGTATGTATGTCTGTGAGTATGTACGCATACCCATAGACAGTTGAGTTAAAGAAAATGTCTGCTCCATTGGGCCATAAACGAATTTTGTGCAACTGTTGCAGTGCTGCATGATTTATAGGCAAATGGCTTGGTTTGGTCGTGGTTTGGGTTTTCAATTGTGGTTACTCCGACAGTTTTTTTCCACTCTTATAGTATTTGGCATCCTCAGTTATGTTAAATACAATAACTTAGTTATTTGGTTATATTCGATGTGACGCTTGGGACCTTTAAATTTACTTTGTCTTTTAAATTCTATTTATTGATTTAAGGATATCAAAAAAAAAAAAAAAAGGTTGTCCTTATTTTACTTATATCAAATCACAGTTTTTATTCTTTAAATTCAAAAACTTAACTATTAAGATGGAATATATGAGTAAAGTTATGAAATTCTAAGCATTAGTTTGTACTATTCTTGAGTTTTGAGTATTGAAAATATACGAATGAAGAAACAAACACACACTTATCAATTAAGTACAATTAACTATAAAAATTCTATATTTAGTTTTAATATATTCTACTACATTAAGTGCCTCTAATGAACTGGTTTTGTTTAACATTAACAAGTTAAATATTTACCATATTAATTATAGGTTACTAAGCGCCAGATCAATTATAATACAATTTGCATGACTAGTTCAGGATTTCTTAATAACTGCGATAAGTGGTGCTCTATAAAAATTACAACATTTTTTTGAAAAAAAAAAAATAATCCAATAAATAAACACAAGCAAAAACAAATAAAAACAGACATAAAGAAACAAAAACAAATAAATTTTTGAGACAATTTTGATAATCCAATTAACATGCGGGGAAGAATAGAATCTGTGTGACCCAATATGATGACATTGAATTCGAAAACGAGATAATCAGTAAAAATGTGTGGGTAGTGCAAAAATTTATAAATGAATAAATATAAAAATAATAATTGTAATAATTCAGGAAATTCCTAATGTATAATCAAAATAAAATATTTATATGTATAACAACATATTGAAAATAAGTAAGTATGTAAGTATATTTAAAATGAGATTAACTTTGGAAATGCCAAAGTACACACTTGGATAATTTATCTTTAAATTTGTCTTATTTTCTAAAGAAAATAGACATATATTTACATATATGAAAAAACCCAACAAGTCAACTAAGAATAGACTTAATAAGGCTTTTTATTTCAAATGAATTTGACGAAGGTAACAAGGAAATTTTTCTTTATTTTTTTCTTTATAATATACAAAATACTGAGCTCAATATAAGAAGATATTAAATTCTTATTTAGATACAAACAATAAGTATACATGCTCGTATATACATATATTGTAATAATACGAGCATGTAATAAAAATCACAGCCTAATAAAATGTAGATAGAAAAGGTAACAACGAACAGAGTTGGTTGAATCGAGGTTTTATTGAAAAGTTCATCGTTTCTTTAAAAAAATTTAATATTAAGGTCATCAATACATACAACATAAGAAAATCGTGGATTTTGTCTTTTTGTGCGCGCTTCACGTAAAAACCCACTTATTGGATTCAAAATCGAATTACTGAAAGATAAGAAGCTTTATTGTGAGTATATATATAGCGTCTATTTAATCAAAATCATCAAAATGGGTGGATCTGCTTTTATCTCCGAAATTTTTTCTTCAACAATTCAACGGCAGGAAGATTTTTTAACAACAATCGGCAATATTTTTTATTTGAACCACCACAGCCATATTTTTTCTCCTTTTTCTTCCCTAATCGTTAGCCCTGTTCCTTTTTTTATCATAGCTGTTCATGTCAGAGGCACGGTGCATAGTGATCAGCACCGTGGCAACACAAGACTATCGCTACGATAAGTCGTAACAATATTATTATTATTTGCTGTTAGTTAATTTAATTTGCGTCTATTGTGCATAATATTTTGTTGATATTTCAATTTAATTTCACTTCTTGGATTTAAAAAAAAAAAAACTATTTTTTGATAATATTTTCTTATTTCTCTGAATCTCAATTTAATTCATTTTGTGAGCCTTAAATTTTGTTAAATAAGAGTTCAGGATCCTTGCATTTTCTAGTTAGGTGTACATAAAGAAAATATAACATTAAACTGTTTGTTACTAACAAAAGTAAAGAGGGAAACGAATCTTTCTTGAGTATACATATTATATTAATACTAAAATAGATTCATGGTAGTATTAGCTTACTTTAATGCCCAAACTGTCTTTAAATTTTTGTCCACTTGTAACAAAAAAGATTTTCTGATTTCCTTTGTCATAACTTTATTTAGTTATCCTTACTGTAACATGAACTTTTCAAGAAACCTGAAATCTAAATCTATTCATGCACAACTGAATGTGTGCTTGCTTGACTATATGTCTATCTTCCAGCCTGACTACTATCCTGCCTGACTACCATCCTGCCTGACTGCTTGACTGCCAGTTTTGTTCAATGTCTATTGGCGTTTATGGTTCGCCGCCTTAACTTATCTTGTTCGCTTCGAGTGCATTCATTCAAGTGCATTTGAGTGTTCTACACATACTAGTATGTACTTCGTATAGAAAAGGTGCAGGATAATATTATATTATCTTATATTGTATGTTGTAATTTATTGTTATTGCAATACCTGTAGAGAAGAAGAAGGATGAGTATTTTGTTATTTTATCAAGATAAAAACAATGCCAATCCAAACGCAATCATGCGCACAAAATTAAATTTTCAACTAAATATTTGTTCAACTTATTTGAAGACACTTGATAAGCAATAATATTATATGCAGCAATAGTATTTGTATAGCTAAGTAAATGTTTACTGAAAACTTCTATTTAACACAATAATTATACATATATTTAATTAATTACACTCTCAGTGTAAGCTTCTCATCAATCAAAACATTTTATTGCCTGTAAATATAAGAAATGAGAAGAGAAACGATTCAATGCAAATCAAACTTGTTAAGCAGAAAATGACATTGGATTTGGGTCTGATTTCAACTCTAATTCCGATTCTGATTCTGAGTTTAAAGCTGAGTCAGAGTGTATCTGTTTGTTTGTTTCTCAATCTTTCAGCTTTTTATTTGTAATTTTTTTTAATGCCGACAACTGTTCTCTATACAGAGAGAAGATACTTTCAGAGTTGTTTAATAAAATCAAACCAGACTTGAAAATTCACTCAATAATACATAAAGAACTGATCTTTATAGGCTAAGTAAGTAAGGGTCTATGAGCAGTATGTGTTTTGTTTCTTTATAAATGTTTTAATATTCAATTATTCAATCCCTTGTTTGCTTCATTTTGTTCATTTAAATGTTCAACAGTATTTAGTTCCGTCACAATTGAATTCATGTTTGGGTGACAATTGATATTCTTCGATTTGAACTTCAATAAAGCATATCAATTAAATCAATTAAGTATATGGATAGATATATATACACACATGCATAGTGGTAGAGTGAATTAGTGAAGCTAAGAGGGTTGAGATAATTTTGAAATGTGTAAATAAAGTAATTTCCACAAAAAAACAAAAATCAAAAATTACATTTACAATAATAATTAATGCTAGTGAGTAACAATCGTTGGGTGTGGGTCATTGTGATAAGTAATAGATACAAATATTGGCTTTCGATATGTGGGTATTAAAATGAAACTCAATGGTTTAAATGCCATGAAAAATATAATCAAAAAATCTAATTGTAATAACATATTCTCGTGAGATTTGTGACATACTCGTATCAAAAGGGGAATGTGGAAAAACACCCTAGGGGATATTTAAATTTAAACAACTGAATTATGACATACACAGAAAGTTTTTTGTAACTTTTAGAGTAAAGTAAATTATCTAATTAAACAATTTTTATGATTTTTTAATAAAGAGTATAATTCTAGTTAAAAAAAAAACAAAACCTTAGTATTATTTGGATAATCTCTAATACCAAATAGGATAATTAGTGATTGACATGAATAATCTATGAATAAAATGTCTTTAACAATGTGAAATATCTCTTTCGTAGACAATTTATTGTACATCTGAGTATTTCTCATGAGCTTAATTTTTGTATAACCTTCATTTCATTGATAAAATCGGGAATTGCTCTCTGTTTTTTATTTAGAATACTCTTAATGCAAATCAATATATTGAAACCTTTTGTAGTCTATCAAACCATTGGAAAGATTCTTTTTTCTTTTGTAATTAATGTTTAGTGAAGTCGAAGATATTATTATAGTTTTTTTTTCTCAAAAAACAGTAACCTTTTATAACTTATCATACATATATTTATATAGATTAAAAAAGATATTTTCACTTTTTAAATTAAAGTTTAACTTTTTAAAACTCTTAATAAATAAAAAGTAAATATTTTCAATAAACAAAGCAAAAGGGGCAAGTCCAATAAATAATTAAAAAAAAAAAAAAAACATGGGTGTTAGCAGTGATTTCATTTAAGCATTCACTCCTACGCCTCTGCATAAAACGAAACCAATAATTCATAAAGTTGACATACACTATTTCATAATATTCTTATTTGATTGCTGCAGCTTTTTTAAATTTGAGAGGTTGTTGTCAGACTAAAGAAAATTAATTATTAATTAATGAAATTCTATGTAAAACCTTGATTTATATAACAAAAGTTGCCTATGCGATGGGAAAATTTGATATCAAATTAAAATAGAAAAAAATATAGAGTAAAAAATGCTTTAATGATGAGAGGAAATTAATTGGAGAGTTGAATAAATAAAGCCAAATACAACAATGTTGGCTTAAGATCATAAAATAATTTAACTCAATAGATTAATGTCTCTATAACTTATTATTGGCTCTATTTTTATGAATTAAACTATAATGAAACTAGAAACTAAAAAAAGCCATGAGAAGTCCAGACAAAAATTTTATTATTATTTCATCAGTTGCGCAAAAATATTTAAATTAAGTATGATGCCTTATAAAGGTATTCGACATTCCAATGGCTCAAAATTACCTGATACGTGGATAGGCGGCTAACGTATAAAACGCATATTTCAATTATCACGAAATCGCTTGGACAGAGAATTAGGAAATTGCGTTGGCTCCTTAACAGTAGGAATAACCAGGGTACTCATCTTCAAAGTAATAATTGCTCCTGTTTGGCAATACGGATTGCTGGTGTACGGTATAGCAGCGAAATCAAATATCTCAAAGGTCAGAGTACTGCAGGCCAAGACATTGCGTATGATTTCTGGAGCTCCGAGGTTCATGTGAACGGTCTAAAAATCCCGAAAATTGGCAATGTGATTATTCGTCAGCCAAAAAATATATGAAGCGGTTACAAAATTATCCAAATAGACAAGCCAAGCGTCTCTTAAAGCGACGCGAAATGGAAGAAGTCAGATGGTGTGACGGTTGACAAGATCTCATCCTGTCAACCTTTCTATTAGATCCTATAATGTAATTGTTATATCTCACTTACTAATTGTGTTAAAGTTGTGTTGTAATTGATATAAGTTTAATTTTGATTTATTTGTTTTTAGAATAACAGAAAAATTAAATTAAATAAAAAAGACTTTATTGTTGGTCGAATTATTTTTTGAACTATGTTTTGTGTTTTGTTGGATTTAATTTATGATATGCTAATTTCCAGATCATTAAAATGGATTGTCAAGTTTAGAGAAATGACCATTTCATCATTATTTTTGCTTTTAATGAATATTTTAAGGCATCAAAAGCAGCTTGCTACATTTAGGTTGTTTAAGGACAGTGTGGCGTAGCTCGTGATTAATATGAGTTCGATGAAGAGTGATGGGACCAAATTTTGAAAGAAAATTCATATCAGAAGATAAGGGATCTAGAGACAACGATTTCTTAACCGACTAGTTATTGGTGATGAAAAATGGTACATGCGCAAGGAATGGTTAAGCTCCGGTAAGCAAGTAATACCGCGCTTTAAAAAAGCTTCAGCTCCAGGAACTTAGTTATCAACACAATATAATATGTTATCAAACATTGAGATAATTTGTGAAATAATTTGTAGAGTACAGAATATCTTACAGTTAGGACCATTGATATTTATAGTATTTATTTGTTCAACTTTTTTCAATAAGGATTTTAAACAGTCCATCTAAATAAGGACTTTCTTTGCCTGAGTTCAATAGAAGATTGAAAATACATATCTGATATTAGTTAGATGTAGTGATTGTATGCTTTCATCTACCTTAAAATTTTTAGTTTAAGTTTATTAATTTAGACATAAATCAATAATAAAATGAATAAACCGGAAGGCATTCTTATTTAATTGTACTTTTGATTTTATAACCAACACGTATGAAATGGTTAACTTTTGTAAATTAACAAGAAAACAAATTTATGTATTGACATAAATTATTTATTTGAAAGTTGGACAACTTCCAAAAATCGCACACCATATCGTTGCCACTATTTTTATCGTCTTGACATTTTTGTTTTGTTGAAATTGGTCTGGTGTAGTAAATTGGGAAGTTTATGTATGTTGAAAATTGATGACTTTGTCACACATGTTTCATGCATTTATCGTCTATCTGTCTGTCTGTCTGTAAGTCAATAATAGAGTTGGCAGTGTTGATGATGACAAATTTTTATTAACCAGCTTCATAATTTATGTAAAATAAAATTCAAACAAAATAACTAATTTAGATGGATATCAGCCAAAAGTGTGAATGTGACCAAAGAGTTTGGTTTACATAAGGAAAGTTAATGACCACTATGATAATGATTACAGTCAATTATCTAGTTATATTAATGGGTTTTTTACTTGAGATTATATAATTTGCTTGTTAGTTTCCCTGTCATGGTGGGCGTCAAATTTAAAGTGCCATAAGAGATTGTTGTCTTTGATTTTTCCGCAAATAATATGTTAATCAAGTTAGTAGTATACTGTCGTCTTTTGATTGGCGAGGCATGAGACATCTTTATTATTGATCTTTTCTTTATTACTTATTATATTATTATTATGTGTGTGAAGAAGACTTGCGCATTTCCGGCAATTGAATTTGTTCCATGCTAGTATGCTGCGTTGGTTGTAATCATAATCAAGATATCAGAAAAGACGACACAAACTCAATGTTGCAGACTTAGTAGTTCTTGTTCTTGTCTTCGCTTTTATTGTTATATCAGTTGTTGTTTATTTAATTGGCTAGCAAAACAACAAGAACATCAACAACAAGGAAAGTAAGTAGCAATCAAAGCTAACAAGGCTAACAAGACAAAAGGTTTCTAGCAAGTCTTTGGTTTGATTGAAATATGTAACTTCTTGTTTTTGCAACGATGTCAATGATGATGATGATGATGATGATGATGATGATGATGATGATGATGATGATGATGATGATGATTATGATTAGATATCAACTTATTGACTTTCTTCTCTTACTGGTGGCATTATGTCACCTTCAGTTTTTTTCTTTAAATTCTTTATCTATCTTGCATCTTGAAAGCGACCTACCAAAATCAAGATGGCAACAAAGTTTTATATATTTTTATCTAAAAACTAACTGAAAACAAAAAAAATATGTCATAAAAGTTAATAATATACATACTTATAAAGTCAGTAGCTGATAATAAAATTGCTAAAATATTTAAAATTTTAAAATTAAAATTTATGACTCATTTTAATGGTTGTCAAAACCATAATACAACAAAGTATAATGAAATATTTTATGCAGACAATTGAAAGAAATGAGAAAAACAAGAAAGGCTAGTTTTTGCTTTTTTATAGGTTGACTCAATGTTTATGAATCTTTTAAAATATTTTTCATATCAATTACGATGGACGATAATTACGAATAACTCAATGATGAGGGCAATACGAATATATAATTTAGAGACAGATATAAGTCGATCTCAAAATTCAGGACTACATATCAGAGGTCACTCTCAGCTTAGAATCAATCCTCAACAAGAAACTTTAGATTTCGTGACCCGAACATAGTATGTTTCAACAAGCACGGATCAAAATTAAACCTGTGGGTTGTGATATGTTATTGTCGTTATCACAACGGCCGATACCCACTTAGTTGTGAGCTTCTTGAGGACAATTAGGCTGCTAGAAGACCTTTGAAGATATAAGTCACTGGATACAAAACATAAATTTTGGCCAAAGTATACATTCCTTATTTGTGAGTGGTTAACATTTTATATTTATTTTACAAAGGATTTCTTTTCTTTGCATATAGTATAATAAGGAATATTTCAAATATTCTAGGTATTTAGTTTGTTTAAAATTTGATCTGTTGAATCATAAAGTAGTTTCATTTACATTAAGGTCATTAAGAACTGTTTGATATTTAGGCATGCGTTGATAAGTGGGATTTTCCCAATAAGGTTTGTTTGTTTTGTATGCACAGATTAATCACTAATTGTTAAACTACGAGTAAGATTATCTCTTATTTATTTTGTTTTCATTTTTTTAAATCACAGTTCAATTTAAACCGATAACCTTTCTTGAGTTGAGTTGAATAGCAAATCTTTTAATATATGAAAAATAATGATTAATCATACGCAACATTGCCTACAAAAAAATTCATCACACAATCACTTCACCTGCTACTTTCAACTTAAATGCTATTCATACGTGTATGTGTATATATTGTGTTTGTCATGAAGTTTGTAACATACAGAAGGAGACATCGGAGACCCCATAAAGTATATTCATTCTAGCCATGTCCGTCTGTCCATCTGTACGTGTAGTCTCTCAGTTTTTGTGCTAGAGAGCTGAAATGTTGTACGGAGCTTTTCACCATACGCAGTACATTTGTCGGAATCAGCCGAATCGATCCACTAGGGGTGGGGGGTGGTGTGTGGGGGTATCCCCTTGCAAACCAGAGATCCAAATTAAAGTTCTTATTAGAAAAACTTTCTTGTTTTTTGTCGACTTGAACAGACACTATAAGTGACTGACCAATATCCACCAACTATATAAATTTCGAGACCCTTGGACTTCTAGGGGGTACCCCTATACAAACATGGATCAAAATTCATGTTCTTATTCGAAAAACTTTTCTATCGTCTTGAAATATGGACCCTTTTTGTCTGGTTTTCATTATCCTTTTTTTTCACATTTTATTCATGAAAGTTCAACTAAAAGTAACTAAAAGAAATGTGAACAAGAAATTAACAAAAGAAAAGGTATTTTTGTTGCATTTCATTCATTCTGTTGATGTTGTTGTTGCTGCTGTTGCTGTCGGTGATGATGATGCATCAAGTTGCACCAGCAGCAATAGCAAGAAAAGGAGCAGGAATAGCGGAGGGAATCTCAGCCAAAAAAGCCATGCCGAGTTGTAGGTTGTCAGAAAGTGGCTTTTAGCCAAATTAAAGCCTCAAATTCAAACGTGCACTCTTTACCTCTCTGTTGTGATTCTTGGTCTTTGATGCATATTTCCGAGAGCCCTTTAAGTTATAACTACTTTGCAGCAGGTACTCACACACAGAAATAAACTTACTGTGATACACGAAAGTGTATCTTTTTTAAATGATTTTACGAAGGGTGCGCCCATTTTATTCATACATATTACAATTATATAAACATACATATGTAAGGGGGTGCTCTGTATCAGTATCTGTGTATTTTTGTGTGTTTCAAAGAAATTAAAAATAAGGAAAAAGCAAAGCAAAAAAGAATATTAAACTTGTGTTTGAGTGTGCAAAGAATGCGTGCTAAAGTCAAGAAAAATGCCCGTAATTTATGCAACATTCTGAATTTTTGTATCTTTCATTTTTTGTATATAATTTTTTGTTTGTTGTTTTTATCTTTTCTGTTTCTGTTTTTGTTTTTGTTTTTGTTTTTGTTTTGTTTCTGTTCATGGTTCATGTGTTTGTGTATGTGTGTGTCATTTTGCAAATAAACAAATATTTGCACAGTTGGCAACATTCGCTGTGAATAAATATGTGTATCGTGTTATTTTTTTTGATGCTTTTGTTGTTGATTTTATGCTCTTTCTACCGCTGAATCTACTGTGCCTGCGTCAGATTTCTTGGCCTGTCGAACTAGTAAATTGTTGTCCATTGGCACCGAAAGGCACAGTTCAGCACAGACTACCGTATATTTTGCATAAAAACCAAACCAAACCGGCAACAGCTGCCACTGACACTAACGTTGCCACCAACTTCATTTTCACTCCTCCACCTCCAATAATAATTCCTTCCGTCTCCTTAGTCTCCTTTATGTCTTTACCTGAACGCCATATATCTGTTCATTTTTCTGGTTTTTACATAAAAACATATATACATACATAGATGTTTATTTATTATATATTTTTTTTTTTTTTGGGTTTTGAGGGTCAAAATTCTGTGCGAATGAGACTTGACTTGGTCATGTTGCGTATGCTAATCATTTGCATTTGCCACATAACTCTTGAAGCAACACCAATAACCAGTACCTCAATAGCCAGTTGACAGAGAGTTAAGAGACTTTTTCAACATTTTAAGTTTGCACTCATGCTTTATGTTGTATTTATATTATATTTGATGTAGTTCTTGTGTAAATTTTTGTTGCAATATTTTGTCATTGCTCATTGCTGTTGGTCATAAAATGCGTCACACGTTGCAATAAGCTCAGACTTCATGGCGGATTATTTTGTTAAATTTATTAACTTTAAACATTAAATATCCACCTACACATTGTCCAAGTCCAAATTACAAAAGTTCTTTTAACTATTTATTGACAAGTCAATAGTTAAGGCTTAAGGACATAATGTTTTGAAGTTTCTTAATCGATTTTGAACATTTAAGAGGTTTTTATGGTTTACAGTTGCAAATATAAAACTATAAACTTTACTTTATTATAAAACGAGTGAGGAATTTAATATTGAGGATTTCATGGAATCAGTAAATTTCCATCAAAGATTGATTGACTTTCAAACAAATGGTAAAGAATAAATAACAACAATAACAGTTTTTCATATGATAAATGAGATTTAAATGATTTATTTTTATGGAAGATACATTATGGGGAGGACGAGAGCTAGTCATCACGTCATTGCCGACATCAGTCTCTATTGTAACTAATTTGTATGGAAACTATTCGTTATGTTAATCTGAACATGTTGAAATAAAGCTACTTAGAAAAATGTGAGTGATAGAGATGATTTATTTGATAAAAGTTACATATGTATTTGTGTATGTGATCCCATTAAATAAATCTTTGGAAAAAAAAATATTAAAATTATAAATAAATATATCACAAACTGATGAACTACTTTTCTTAAGATTTGTTCAATCAAACACTTAAATTTCCATAACTTTCCACTGATAAAGAACTAAAACTAATCTTATCTTTTCTTATCTAAGCATCTCTTTATTTAATGTATTTTATTGATTATAAATTTCCATGATACCAATATTGTTTTACTAAATTTATTCACATTTATTTAAATGAAGAATAAAGTAAATTGGAGCACAGAATTTAACCTGTTACTCCAGTAAGTCATATATAAACCTTGAAACTACCTGTGATTGTTCTCAAAAAAAAAAATTAAATTTATATATAACCTTGAACTCACTTACTTATCTAACCCTGATCAATAAGGTAAGGGAAACATAAAGTTGAACAAATTCGTTCTGTGTGTTCCAGATTATACAATACAATCTTATAATATGACAGACAATTATGAAATAAAACAGGCGGTAATTTTATTAACAAGCAATTTTACATCTATACAAAAGACCCAACAATAAGAAAGAAACAATGACGCCACAAGATGCCGCACAAATTGCTGCCACACAACAAGCAACTTATATGCTCAAGTAGTATACTACTAGTCGTATGATAGTTTACTTGGCCAACGTTCGTACATGACTCGATCAACTCAATCGATCGATCGATGATACTTATCTTTTTTCTTTCTTTCTTTCTTTTAGCCTTCAGCTACTTTGCTTGCATGGTCAGTTTCACTTTTATGCTTGTTTAAACGGTAGCAACAGTTGCTGTACGAGTTTAGTTTGTAATTGGGGCGGCAGCAACATTAGCAACACAGCAGCAACAACAGAAATTGCGGTTTGATAAAAGTCTTCTTGATGACTACTAAATGTCTGAATCGAACTGAAGTGAACTGAACTGAGTTGCCTTCTGTGCCCAAGTATTAAACTATCGCTACCGGTTCACAGATCCTGAACAATTATAACAAGTTCGAAATAAAATAAATGGAAAGATAAGAGTGAGAATTGCTTAAGAGAAACGCTTTGATTTCATTTAGCGAAGGACAGTAAAGCTATAATACAATAAGTTACTGCTGTTTATAACTTGATTTTAAGTAAACTCTTAGGGACAGAGAAATTCTTTGCATTCTGGGTCAGTTAACAATACAAGATGCCATACATGACTCGTGTAAAGGAGAATTAAAAGGCGAATAGAAAAAGACTTTCTATCTTAAAGATATGTAAGTTGATCCAATGAGAGATTGGAAAGTGAAATATTGATTTGAGAAATAAACACCACTTACAATAAATTCCTTTAATAAAATAGCAAATTTTTAGTTTAAAGCGATAAACAATATGATGGCCAGTTCGCTGAGCATTCTGAATTCAATTCTATGTATTCAGAGTGAAGTTTCTTATCTTAAATTGGGACTTTTTATTGGTAAGTATCCAAATGTTTAGACAAAGATCAAAGGACATTTTTCTCTATAAAATATTGTTAAGTTTAAGTTTAACTCTGCTTTCAGGGAACATCTACTGTCCTTTGATGTAATGAACATAAATTTATGATTTACATTAGAATGAAGTTTCTTATATAAAATTATGAATTTTAATGGTTAAGCAAAGTATTGTATTTAATGAATGTTTAGATTACAATCAAACGAAATCTTTCTCTCTTGAATGAATTTCGAATAAAAGTCAAGTTAAACAAATAAAGGTTTTCAAAAGAACATACAAATTGCAATAACAAAGAGACTATAAAACACCAACTAACTAAACAACAGAAATAAATAACAACAATGAAGCGCCCCATCAAAAACTTGTACTGAACAGAACTGAACCGACTAAGCCTAAAGCCATTTATTGTACGTAATACGTAGTACTATGTGCAAACAGACAATACAGACAATAATTGGATTTTATGATTTCCAAGAATTGCAAAATTCGAATGATGCGCGCCACCCAAAGTATTGGAGTAAAATGAAGAGAATGCGGCATCGAATGGTTCTTTGAAATGACGATGGCAATGGCGACGACGACGGCTACCACCTCCTGTGCTCATTGAAGTTGCAATAATGTGGATTTAATGTGGCATGCGTGCATATTGAGCTTACCTCTTCATTGCTGTTGCTGCTATCAATATTAATTGCATTCCATCTTGTTGCCACATTATGATGATCACGTGGCACACGACGTGCCGCATAAGCGGCTTGCACGCGATTGTTGGATGCAAATGTAGATTGCTTATGCATTTTATGTGCAAAATGTCGACGATTTTCAAGATCAATAGCGACCAGAGCTTCATCATCATAATCATAATTTTCATAATCGTCATAATGCTCAATATCATCATCATTATCAGCTGTATCGGGAGCGGCAGCAGCAGCTGCAGCTGCAGCATTCTCAGTCTCAGTAATATCATTATAGGCCAGTTTATCTTCATTAGCCTGATTCAGGGTCAAATGCAAAAGACTGTCATCTGAGTGTTCTGTTGTTGTTGCTGGTGGTGTCAGGTGCAATTTGTTGCTGTGCTTCAAATCGAAGTACAATGCCCGCGAGTGTCTGTCATGATTGGACAGATATTGTTGTATATGTTTATTCTCAAGTTGTTTTTCTTGTTGTTGATGATCGTCTTCATGTTGATGATGATGGTGATGCTGTTGTTGGTGATGTTGCTGATGTTGCTGATGTTGCTGATGATGCTGATGATGATGTTGCTGTTTGCGATGTTCTACGTTGGTTTGGTGGGCGTTTTCTTGCTGTCGCTGCTGCTGTTGATGATGAGTCTGCTCTTTATGGGTTTGTGTTTCAAACTTTTGTGTTATATTAACACTTTGCTTTTTATTATTATTATTATTATTATTATCATGTTGCACTAGATGCTGTTGTTTTTGTTGGTGATAATTTGTTGCACTTTCCCTGGTTAAATATTGCTTGTGGCTGTGGTGACGTTGATGATGTCGTTGTTGTAGTATATTCTGCTGTTGCTCTGCTACAATTTCCGCTGATTCTGTTGCTGTTGTTGCTTTAGCATATTCCTGTGATTTTCCTGTTTTCTCATCATCATGATGATGCTGCTGATTACGATGATGATGATGATGACTAATTCTGTTATTAGTTTCTGCTGCTCCTGCTGCTGCTGCTGCGGTCGTTTGTAAACTGTTCAACATGAGTGTTGCTAGCAACAACAACATTATTAATTTTACACCTTGACTTGTCATATTTGAATGTATTCGTTTTTAGAGTTTATGATTAAAAACAGAACTTAATTATATAGTAGTAGTTGCTGGTACTAGTAGATTATATTTGTTTCTTGAGAATTTCACTTTTTAATATAATCCCCTTCACACCTTCTTTGTTTCGTGTTTAGTTTGTTTGAAACATTTTCAGTTTTTATTCGTTTTACTTAACGCAGATAAATTGATTTTTGTTACATATATAATATAAAATTATATATATATATTTGATTATTTGCTTGACTTAATTAATTTTTATTTATTTTATTTTTTTTTATTCTTGTTACAGTATGCGAAGGAAATTGTATATTTTTAATTAAAAATACCTAAGTAAATGTAAAGAGCAGATTTTTGAATTTAAGATGTTTTTTATAATTTTATTCATTTGAAAACTGGAACAAATCTATCAGTTTTTGCGTTCATTTATGGCACGCAGACTTTATTATATTTGTTTATATGAACTAATTTTATATTTTATGGATGCGGATGAACTTTCAAGGTTTTATAATTTTTAGAAATCCATAATAAAATTTTTATAATATTTTCTTTTAAAAAGTACTAAAATATTAATGGATTTTTAATGTATCATTAAAATGTTTTTTTCTTTTTATTGTATTTTAAAACTTTTATGTTAAATGTTATTTTATTTATATATTTATCTATTTTTTTTTGTAATAAATTCTCTTGTTTTTAAGTTTTGTATAATTTTATTATTAATGTTTAATTATAAATTTCAATTTGTTATTTTTGTTTGTTAAAACAATTTTTTTTTTTTCATTAAAAAGATTTTACTAAATAAAAATACAATATTTCGGTTTATAGTGTATTTTATTTTTTTGTTGTTTTAAAATTTTTTTAAAAAATTTGTTACAAGTTTATATATTTATGTTAATTATTATTTTAATAACTTTTTTTTTATTATTATTATTATTGATCTTTTGTGATAATATAATTTATTTTATTTAAAGGATATTAGTTTTTAAAAATATTTTTGATTATTTTCATTTCTTATGAGTTTCTTTTTATTTATTATTGTATTTATTTTCATTTATTATTGTATTATTTTTATTATATTTTTTTTTTAAATTTCTTACTGTTGATATTATTATATTTGTTGAGTTTGTATTATTTTTTGTTTTCTTAATTATTTTATATAAGAAAATGTTTGTTGTTTGAAGAAATAATTTATTGCTTTTTCATCATTTAATTGCTTTGATGTATAAATTTCAATGTCTGTGTATTTTTGTGTATACATTAATATAATTTTTAAAATTTTTAAAAATCTTGTTGAAATTTTATTGATTTTTTTTTTTATCTGTGATCATTACTTTCGAATTGTTCTTTCTTTCTGAATAAGATTTTTTTTTCTTTTTGGCACACGCCCGATTCACTTAACGCTTCACAGATGTTCTACTACTTGACTTGATTTCAATGAAATGCTGCCAAAAAAACTGTCTAATTCTTCTTCATGACGCCCACTTGTTTAATTCAAAAAACGTGTATCTATCAGATACATTTTACCGTCACTTCTTAGCAAGTGTTTTTTGTTGCTTTTCTTTATTATTTTAAATAAGATTTCAATTTTAAATACTCAGCACACACAAACAAAAATTAATTTTACTTTTGTTTAAAACAATGCGGTATTTTGCACATGTATCTTGTATGCTTGGAACGCAGCTAAATCCGGCGCAGACAAATGGCAGACGATGGACGGACAGATTTGTGTTCGCACCTTTGTGTGCCACTTTGGTCATTAACTTTTTATGTAAAAAATGTACAATAAACAATTTTTAGTTCTGTTGTTTCTACATTTGGTTAGTTCCTTCTTAATTACAATAAGATTCACTGTATATTATATTACCATGTGTAGATTACATAGATACTTTGTAATTTTTAATTTCAATTGACTTCACTCATTCACTTTAGAAAGAGTTGTGTGCGAGTTCAAGTTCAACACGTTTCACATGCTTATTTGCATTTTTATTAACTAATAAAGAATATTTATTTATTGAACAAGTTTGCGAAAAAATAAATGCATTTACTTTGATTCTGATTTGTTTTGATTGGATTGGATTGGATTTGTTTGAGGTCTTTTTGACATTTCAAAAACACATTTTTATGGCACAATTTTATTTCTTTTCATAAAAAATCCTTTATTTTTATAGCAAAGATGATATTTAAAAGAACCGTTTTCTTTTATTTGCAATATTGTATCTGTTTCATATAGAAACTTTCGTTCGTTTAAGTTGGGGGACAAAAAAAAATTCAAGTTGCGCGTGCTACTTTCTTGAATTGTGTGTGCACACGTTCGTTGTTCTCGCGTATCTGAACGATCGAGCGACAATATTTTAGCCGTTTATGCGTTCTCTGCGTCTACAGTGACGCAGCTTTCCGACAACGTCGTCGCTGGTAATGATGGTGATGATGAGTTTAGTTCGGATCCGATCACTTTGGATACCCCAAGCAAAGAAAGACAAACCGGGCGCAGTTAAAAAGCAGAGCAGTTGACGTAAAGTTTGCTTCGTTAGCCGAGTATTAAAGAGCGTCAACGACAGACGTTCGTACTTCGTGAAAGATTCGTTAATTTGCACTCATTCGTTCGTTTCTTTGGTCGGTCGGCCGATCGCTTTCTCATATGATTGCCTTACGCATTCGATTGCTGCATTGCATGTTGTACTGCGTGGGCGTCTCATTAAGCTTCAGATGTGCGGCAGACCCAACTTATCAACTGATCAGGAGCTTTAGCCGGCTTTTGAAATTTCTTCTTTTGTGGCCAAACCACTAACAAAGTGTCGCATCCATATTTCTTTCCTTTTACCTCTTGATGATTGACGCAGACGATTATGATGAGACAAACTTGAGTCATTCATTTACATATTTTTGAATTCAGAATTCTGAGTAGTTTAATTTCTTTTCTTTATTGGTTCAAATGGGAATGAGAATGCGTATAGCATTTCACACTTGTGATTCATTTCGTTTCGTATGCAGTGCAAGTAATTATGGGTATGGTAATATTTTAGTTATTTTAATTATTTTGTGTCATACTCAGTTGATGCATATAAATGAAGCCAATTAATGTTTCTATACAATTTGGATTGAGTCTGTCAAAAATTTTAATTGAGACAATTAATCCTGCATTGCGTTTATCAGTTTTTGAGTGTTTCGAAATCATAGTGAGTCATCAACATCATTATTTGGTTTAATACCAAAAAATTATAATATCTGGTTCGATGATTGGTTAATTAACCACAAATGTGGAAATATATTAAAATGTATTGATTTTTAAGTTCATTTATTTAAATTAAAACTAGTTATTTGAAGAAATGATATAACATATTGTTTATAATATAGATTGGTACTCAATGAAAAGGGGGATTTCGTTTTTATATCAGTTTACTGATACAATTTCTAAATCACTTAGTTATTATTATTATACAATAGTAGAAAGAAAGATAATCTTCTATAAATACAAATATTACTTACCTAAAAGTCCCACAGGTGCATCAATATTCTCTGTGTTCCTAGGCAGGGAAGTCAGATCATGAAGTGCAAGGCATTCACCACATGACACTTTTAAAGAGGTGTCAAACACAGCAATCTCGTCTTAGAGTTGGGAAAACAGGATAGGGGCTGGCATCTTCATCTTTTTAGCGCTAGATGCTTTTCTATAGTGCGGGCAGCTGAGACATTTCTTTAAGGTCAGGTTTCTCACATTTTTAAACTATTTGAGGGTATTGTCTTTTCTGGTTATCAAATCTTTTGTCTTATGATTCATACTCTACTATATAAAACAAACCAATCAGGTGATTAATAAACCTAGAAAAGAATATACTAATCAATTCTTGTTGCATCATTTTGATACATGTAGTATATTCAGTTCTATACGTCATACAATATATAGCTGCTTGTGGTAAAATATATTTATCTCTAAAAAGTCCCATACAATGATGATTAAGTATTTTGATTCCCTTTGAATGAATGAAGAATGGAATAAAACGAATTATAAACGCGTTCCACTGTTATGATGAATGTGATGCCGCATCTAATTAACAGATCTGGAGCATCACTGAATCGGCCACTACCTACTACTACTCCCAACAAGCTAATCTAATGATATATTAGCACGAAGCGAAACAATAAATGTGATTTATAATGACTACAAAACGTTTATGCAAATATCTAAACAAATAGCCTACAAATATAAGTAGTAGAATGAATAGGGTAAGAACACAAAAATAAAGTAGAGACCGCATTAACAGTCTCAGTAGTAGTAGCAACAGCAACAGCAACGGTATGACCATTTAATCAGATATGGCGACAAATCTTGATACAACTTACAGGCCCCAACCAAAATCAGCTAAACGGGGGAAAGCACAAAAATAAAAAATGAAAGAGGAGCGTATGTATCATGAAGGATGATGAGTCTTTCTATCGAGTGTGCGACCGAATGAATGTAATAAATCTTAGAGTTCTAGTGCCCATATATAGTAGCTACTGAGTTACTCAAAGACTGAACTTTGTATATACTTATATACATACATAAATTAATGGTAAATTGTTGTTGATATTTTAGTGCAGTTCAATATGCAAGCATGAAATAACAAAAACATTGCATAATCATCGTTAGCAACATCAGCATCATCATCATCATCAGCATCATCATCTTCATCATGCTGATGATCATGATCTTCATAATGATGATGTTTATCCTCAGCATGCTGCGCATTAGTAAACATTAGCATTAGAATTGGAATCATCACCTTAAGTCATACTTTGTGTCATGTGCACAGCATGAAATCGCTACTTTTTTTCTGAAATTTTTTTCAAATAGATTGTGGGGAAACTGGAGGAATGAAGGAGTTTATTCTTCTATGTCGGCCGGCATCTTAGGAAAATGCAAATAGTAATGTTGATAACTGTTTATGTTGTTGTTGTTGCTGTTGTAGTTGCATGTTAAATACTCATTTAGCAATGGCAATGATGCATCATGATGTTGTAACACGTTGTATGCATTTGCATGAATGTTAAGAGAGAACTTTATTAGTGATCACTACTTGATCCTATAACCTTTTTCAAGTTTAACCACGTAGAAATGTTTCTGGTTTAAGGAACGTGGGATTAAGCATTAAGTAATATAAACTTATGTATAATGATGTGTTTAAGTTGAAGTTTGTTAACAAATAAACCTCTTTTAAAAGAGAGAAAAGAAATTCGAATTGGTTTTAAGAATTTAGGACAAAAATATTAAAAAACCTTTATGTCATACATATTTGACTTTTTTAACCTTTAATCTTGATTTGCCACATCCTTTTCGCATATTGTTGGGGTAAAGAATATCATCATAAACTTCAAAGAGAGTTAATTATTAGGAATAAGGCTAAACAAAATTTAAGGTCAAACTAATAATTTTTTTAACTCATTTTAAATTTAGTTTTGGCGTATTTGATCTGAGAAGAGACAACGAAATAGTTCCCTAAGTGAAGCAGTAATTCTTGCAACTAACTTGATCAGATCTGTTCCACTACCAAACTACGCCATTCAATAAACCACAAAATTGCAAAATTGCAAACAAAGTTAACCTACACCAGTGATTTTTAACCTTTTCTTTCTTTTTTAAGATTCCTCATTTCATTTACTACTACTCTGCTTTTACAATTTCCCCACGCCACTACTCATGGGTTGAGAATCACTGGTCTAGACACTAGATGGTTTATGTAGATCGCCACACCTCTTTTCTTTCTTGGTTTTCTCTAACTGGAAAATCCTTATTCACACTTACAAAGTCTAAGTCTAAGTATAAGATCTAGTCTAGTCTAGTCTGGTCTGCCTTGTTTGTCTGCTTTTTTCTTTTTCTTCTTCGAAACATTACGTTTATCTCCATAGCGCATTTGCATGTTGTTGGCCTGCTTCCGTGGTTTAGCCAAACTTAGTCTGGTCTTGAACGGATAGACACCACTACCCCAAAGATACAGATACTGACTGTAGTGCATGTTTGTTGTAGTATGGAACTGTGCATCCATCTGTCACCAAGTATGTTGTCATTTTTGTTGTCGTTGTTGTTGCTCTTAGTTTCTGCAGCCATAGTCAATCCAGTCAACATCATCTCAGACTTTCTGTTTATTTATCGCTTTTGGCTGCGGTTGCTAATAGCGCATAAATCTTATTAATGATCTTGTCAAGTGGCCAGCTAGCAACAGTCCGACATGCAGACAGATAGCACACTTGGTTTGCTCCAATGGTGCTTTCCATTGGCTTCATTCCTTCATCTTCTGTCGTTTGCTTCCTCTTTTGATCATTACGGCATAAGCTGTATTGCGGCATTTTCATTTAGTTAGGTTGTTTTATTGTACGATGATGATGACGATGATGGCAATGGTGACGATGGTGGTGTTGTTGATAATGCTGCTGATGATGGTGGATGCGGCTCAACTCACATCACATCATGCCAACTCGATTCATCTGCACTTAAGTATTATAGTAAGTTCTTATTCGTTTTGAGTTCTTTCTTTATGATAGATCTGCGCTTGAATATATTTGTTGAGGCGTTGATAACCATGTTCTTTCAACGCTACTAAATGATGACTGGCGATGAATGACTTGCATGACGATCACTGACTGAAGATGAGTGCAATCTTACTCAACATGATGTTGATGGTGATGGTGATGATGACGATGAGGTTAACCCTTCGCATGATGTATTAATTACATAATTTGTATATCAACTTATTTTTTATTATGTTTTTGGAGAAAATAAAAATGCTTAATTATGAAATACTAACCCAATTCAATATTAGAACAAATATGATAAATGTAGAGCGGCCACTAAAGGGTTAATTAAGTTGATATAACATACTTGTGTTCTATTGATGTTGCGTGCGCATTTGCAATGCTTCATCAAATATTGTATATACTCCCCCACAAAATCACTATATCAACTAGTACCCACACATTACTCGTACTTTAGCTGCCCTTTGTTTGCTATTTTGAGGCCATTTGAAGTGCGCAAACGCAAACGACGCTTTCAAATTGTATTGGATTTTCATGCGTATTCATTAAAAGACTGGGGAGCGAGTTTTGAAACTACTCTTGAATTCTTCCTATGTATGTGTGTTTCTATCTGTGCCTTTATCTAAATGACGACAGCAATAGCAACAATTTTATTTCGTTCATCGTTCGTTGCAGCGTTCAGACAATGTGTCAACACGCAAATATTATTGTATATGAACGTGCAACCATCTACCACATTCATTGTGTAGAAATATGTATGTATCTATGTGTATGCGACATTAAGTAAGCCACATATGCAACTCTGTCCCTCGGATGATGCTAACCGAACTGCTTCAAGTTCCTTTTAGTCGTTTGGCGCGCATTTGACAATACAAATTTGCATATGCCACTAAAACTGTCGCTTTTGGCGATTTGTCTTTAGTTTGTTTTGTTTTTCTTTCACTCGTCTGCTCCTTCTTGTTTTTCTTATGTTGTTAATGCCATCGTGTGCTTATCCATCCGTCTGTCTTTATGCCTGCTGCCTATCTGTAGTCTTGATTTTGGCCTGCAGCTACATTGCGACATATTTTACTTCTAGTTTCATGACCACCCTCGTGTGCCTCCTTCATATGTACGATACACAAACTTACTCAGTCACTCACGCACCCAAACTTATCTGTTCTTAACGATCCTAGTATATTTTTCTTCGTTTCATTGCGGTCATGCTAATGGCGTCAGTGTTCCATATAATTTTTTATAAGTTTCAGTTGTTTTTCATATTTTATTATACATATTTAAAAATGTGGCTTTCGCGTTGGTAGTTTTCAGTAGTTCATTTATTATATTTGCTATGCTCTTGTGGTATCCCTATTTTGGAGGGCATATTGGTAGAGTACAGATGAGTGCTAGTTAAACTCATTGATAATATGGTTTCAATTTCCTTTTAAACTTGGAAATAAGATTAAAATAGGGAACTACTTAAGAGTCGCGATATCTTAAAGTACATAAATACATTCTTAAATCATTTATTGTAATATAAATCTCAAAGAACATTAGGACTTCCATTGCCAAGAGGCTTCCATGTAGGTTTAATCTGATCCTGGGAAAATATTTTGGTGTTCAAACAACAATAACAATATGTATTAGAGTATTGTGAGATAGAACCATAAATATCATTGTTTAGTCGGTTCTTATAATAGCGGTCTGAACAGCAAAACTCTCTCTCTATCTGTCTCAGTTTTCGTTGGTTGAGAAGGGAAGAGCGTGGGTCACTCAGTCGCTGTGATCGTTGTTAGTATGAAATTGACACCAAAGAAAAATCGACGATCAGTCGCGTTGTTTTCTTTATTTTACACATAAGTGTAATACGAGTCTTAGGAGAATCATTTTAATTTTTTTTTAAATTAATAGGGCACTTTAAAACTATTTGAACTGAAAGTTTTTTCAAACAGATCCATGAATTCATATGTATGAAATAATTTTAAATTTAACGACAATATTTTTTTTTATTTTCTCCTTTCATTCAGGCGCTCAGTCAGTAAGTCGGTCTGTCATTCAGTTCCATTATTTCTATATGCATTCATATGTACAATAGTATAAAAGTCATTGGTTAAATTACTGTTAGATATTTTATGGCGTTATAATGATTAATGAGTTCTTCCTAATTTATGTAGGGCGGCACATCATACTGGTTTTTCTAACAAATTAGTCACGTGATATATTCAAAAGTGTGCCTCGGCATATTCTAATGTACATACACATAAAAAATTTAAACAGAATTCAATGGAAACTATTTGTACAATACGTACAAACATATATCAATAGAGTTTTAATTATGAAATTATGACTATGGCAAATCGAATGTGTACTAGATTTTGTTTTTAAATTTATGGATAGGAATAAATAAATATAAAAATTTGATTTTCGCTAAACTTCAAGAATGATATATGAGAAAGTAATGTAAATTTAGTTATGCACATATACAATACATTCGAATATATGGTAGTACCTGTGAAAATGATAAGTGAGGAAAATCTGTTTCTTCTTCCGTTTCCTTGGATTATGTAACATTTTTATGAGCTATTAAACTTAAATTTGTCACAGTGACTTCATATTGTAATATGCAAATAAAATGTGATTTTTGACGGTTTTGTCAACTCGGTTTAACATCTGTAAAATTAGTTTTTGATTTTGATAGTTTTCAAATCATTTTACATGTGAAAATGATAAGCGAGGAAAATCTGTTTCATCTTCCGTTTCCTTTTATTATTTAACATCTTTATGAGCTATTAAACTTAAAATTTTCACAGTGACTTCTTATTGTCATATGCAGAAAAAATGTGATCTTTGACGGTTTTGTTCACTCGGTTTAATATTTGTAAAATTAGTGTTTGATTTTGATAGTTTTCAAATAATTTTACTTATTGAAGAATTTCATTTTTTATTTTGCAATAAATGTACAATGACAACAGTAGCAGCAGCAAAAGAAAACGCTGACAGTATCCTTCTCAAACATTTTGATTATTGTGATGCAATTTGCTTAATATTGAACTACTCTATCCAGATCTTTATTCATTATTTCACTAAAATTTATCAAAACAACTTTACTAAAATCAATTATTCGATTTTTCAGATGGTTTTAAAAAAAACATTTAAAATTTATAAAATTCTTAAATAGAAACTACGTTGTTTGGAAAAGGTGAAGCTTTAGTTTTGTATATTTATTTAGTATATAATATAGGGGATGCGCCATCTTTTTTGTCGGTATGTGAACATTGAATAACTTTGAAAAAAATAACAACAGATTTTTATATATGAGGTATTTTTATTCAATTTGGTCCTTTACAATTTATTTGGAATTGTTTCCGAATACAACATCAATTAAGTGACCGCCTTAACTGGCCACAGAAAAATGTGACCTTATTGCAGCGTTTTCTATTACATTTTCGAGCATCTCGGGCGATGATTTCGGCACAAATGTTTGCCTAGTGCTCGTCAATGGTCTAAGGCTTACTGGCGTAAACTTTGCTTATGAAATAACCCCACAAAAAGAGATCTTGGTGGCCAGTCAATGTCTTCTCATATATTATTTGTGTTAATTATCAATCATCCTTCAAAATGCTGAGCGCGGTGACGATACTTCATTTTTGGGTTCTAGACAATGCTCTCTCTGACTGCTTCAACCAGCTCATTGGAACGTCTTTGTCGCTGGTGAACGGCATATTGACTATCTCCCACTGTTCATGCTCAACCAAATATTGTTGTCAGATGGTGCATGTTGGCCACGGTATTTACGACGATATGCACATTGAGTTGACTCAACTTAACGACTATTTTCAATGTACAGCGTTAATATTTTGGCGCGTTGTTTCTATGTGAAGCGATTCATAGTTAAAATTGTACTGAAATAAGGTTTCAAACACATGTCTCCTCAAGCCAATCGATTGACAAATGTCAAAGATATTCAATGTTTACATACCGACATAAAAGATTGCCCACTGTATATTGTTCTTCTAACAAACTTAATCTGCAGCCAATTACTTAGTATTTTTAACAACTAATAACAATAATAATAACAAATTTCAATTAGTATATATTGTTATTTATTTTAGATAAAATTCTTTAGAAATGAATGAAAGAAATGCGTCATCATGTTTCCCTTTATATATATTTTGTTAAAAACTAATACATTTTTTCTCTAAATGTGCGTCATATATAAAATTGTAATTTTGCAAAAAACTATTTGGAATTATGGAAAAATCTAGAACAATGATAAAAATCTCTAAAAATACTAACAATCGCATATCATTTGCTATGCATTCGAACTTGTTTATTTTCTCTAAATCTATGGAATGTTTAAAATCTTTTAAGTACCAAACAATTAAGCAAATATTTTTTCAAGGCATTTTTTAGCTTTTGTTTGAAAATATTATACTTAGTAACAGACATACAAATATTTTCTAATTATCTTTCAATTTTGGGGGCGTTTTGTTAAGCTTGAAATCTGTGACTCGTTTGTTGATTGTATCTTGTATCTGCAGCATTTGTTTCGGTTTCTTTGATTGCTTATTGATTTTCATTTTTTAGTAGTATTTTCATATTCAATACACACAGAATCTTCAATTAGTGAAAGTGTTTTTTTATCTTCTTATTTTCTTTCTTTTTGTTTTTCTTTCAAAATATTTTTCTTAACTTACAAGTGCATTCGAAGTGTTTTATCTTTCTATCTTTTCTATTCATTTCTTACTGGTTGTGAAAAGCTACACAGACGACGACGCACATACTAGTCAAAGTTTAAAGACGTGTGAAATTTTGTTATTTCTATGATTTGCAGTTATTCGTATGTTTGTTATATGGTATTATTATATAGTACAAAAGAAGTTATTAATCTTAGTGAATTGATTGGCTTTTTTGGTTTCACTTTCTGTCAATGTTATTTGGGTCTATTGATATTGAAGGTGACTGATGTGGCTACGTGATAATAATCAGCTAAGTGGGCTTTAATAAAAGTGATTTGTGACTTAGATTTTACTTATAAATTCATATTGAGTTATATTTTTCTAAAAATAGAAGAAAATTGTTTATTTGTTCAAAAACTAATGACTTTCTATATTAAAAAAAAATTATAAGTTTACTAAAGAAGTTTTTAAATTTACATTGAAATTTATTTTGTACATAAATACACGATCGAGGAGTGTTCAAAAAGTAAGAAGATTTTTTATTTTTCTCGGTCCACGTATTATCGATTTTCGATTTATTTTTTCCAGTATTTTGGTACACTTGTTCCTAACATATGTTGACATTATTAGTCATTTTCTATGTTTAGTTTGGTTTTGATAGACATAAATCTTTTGAATTTTGACAATTTCCTGAAATCACATCCATTGGCAATTTTAATTGTATGGAGCGTTGCTAGACAGGATAGCTGGATGTAATTGGTGGTGATGTCGTCACAAGTTCATTACTTATTTAGTTGACTTTTCTCGAGGGGTGCTTTTTATTTATTTTCTAAAAATGATTGGCCGCTTTTAGGGTGATGTCTAAAATGAATTGATGACTCGAGGGCTCGGCTTCTGATCGTCGTTACTTGCCCTTTTAGGCCAACAAGAACAGCTTTCCTGGTAGATGATTATGACATTCCTGCCATTTGGGCCATTTACTGAATATTCACTTTACCGATAGCGATCACGTCGTTGATCAATTTGTGGAGCTTCTATCTTAATATGAAACATATTTTTCATTCTGTGGGAGCGTCATCAAAATTCCAGGGCGACAGATTTTGAATTAAAGTTTCGCACAGACCGTTATCTTAAAATATGTCTATCGGCAAGCATAATTGCACCATGAAATGGACCTTGGAATAAATGCTATAACTTCACTGCAAAATCCTATGTATATATTTACATGATCTTTGTTCAATTTAAACACGGAGCTGGACAGCGAGGCTGTAGAATGGTCCATAAAAATTTGCCATATCTTGGAGTTGGCACTCGTAGTCCAGCCACGATTTAAAGCCGTATTAAGAATTCCCTAGGTACTCAAAGTGTCAGAGCCCCACAAAAAATTCTTGTAGTAAGTAATAGCCTATTCACACCTAACTGATTCAATGTGAATCGATTTTGCGTTCTGACCGGCGATTCTGAATCACGAACAGCTGTTTTTTTGACAAGTGAAAAAAAGAGCGGAAAACCGAAAATTTTCCAACACTATCAGAAATTTGCCAACCCTGTTTTGATTCACAGTCGATTCCATTGTTGAACCTACTTGATCGATTCACATTCTACAACAACAACTGTCATTTTTCTTTGTGGTTGTTGTCCGATTCAATGGTCGATTCAACATTGAATTGATTCACGTTTGGTGTGAAAAGGTTATAAGAAATACAAGAAGATTCGATTGGGTACTGTTCTTGGATTAGTTTTTTATTTTCAGTTAGACTTAATTTTATACTACTTGACGTTTTCTTAAATAATTAGGTCATTCATGTTTAAATGATTGATTCTTTCAATTTTTTTTTTTTTTTGGAAATTCCATTCGAATATTTATTGATACTTCTTTCGAGTTAACTTTCTATTATTCTCCTATTTCTATTATTGCCCCTTGAATACTTGTTGGAGTCCACTGTTGGATAAACGAATATCTTCTTATTAATTCAATCAATTTATTATTTATGGTATTATTTAACTATTATACTAATTTCATTAATATTGTATGACAATGAATATATCTTATCCAATTTGCTTGTATTCTTGCACTATATGTATATCAAAATAAATCAAATTTTTATCAATGTTTACCAATTCATAAGCCAAAGTAATTTGTATTAGAAAGATTAGTAACAAAATAAATAACAAATGGTGACAATAAACAAATTATCGACTTTGTTGCCACGCACCACAAACACACATATACACATTCAGACATTTCTAAAGATGTGTGGTATGTCCGATTTAACAAACCATTCGAATATTGATGAGTTTTTTTTCCACACAATCGCACAAATAACACATATTTGTGGAAATGTTACTTGGTATGATTGCAGGCAGCTTAGAGACGCAATCGAAATGACAAGTCCAAGGATTAAGTTGCTCGTTAAGCTAAATAAATGAGCCTTGGTAAAATAAATGGCGCACTTGGTCAAATCAACAAAAGACATAAAGGTGGCACATAAATATACAAATGCACGTATAAACACAACAAATTTACTAGTGGCACACGTAACCAACTTCGAATAGATGATATACTACTTGGTATAAAATCGAATCATCATCAACATCTGTGTGTAAAGCAAATATTTACCAAAGATATAGTGGCAAATCTACGAAAATTGTGTCAACAAAATTAAATCTTAAAATGCTATATTCAACAAAAATATATTTATATACATAAAGAGCATTTCGTAAACTGTCGTCAAGTAAGTGGAATATAACACAAATTATTGTGCATGAATGAGGAATGCACACTGTTATACTTATCTAATGATGAATGCCAAGCAACCGACTTGCAACGTTAAGTTGCAGATGCATAAAGACTAAATAGATGCAGAAAGCGTTCTGTGGGGTCTTGGAAAAACATGCACCAACTAGAAGTATAGTAGTATAGAGATTTTACTTAGATATTTTTCAATTGAGACTTTATGTCGTCAGAAATAAAAAAATTTTCTTACTGCATGATAAATATGTTCATAGATACTACTATATAGAACAAAGTGTTCAAAAAATCTATTTATGATCATTTTACTCATACATAAAATCTTCGGGGCGTTTCATAGCATTTTTGGCTGTTGATGCAATTAAAACGAATTAAGTGATTTTTGTGGGCGCTAAACATAGATATGATTTTGCACTATACTACATAGATACCATTCATTTTTACTTAGATGATGACGGACTCCGGATGTTGCCACCAATGTACTCGCCTTCTCCATCGTACTTTATGGTATGTTGTTGCTTGTCTTTAAGAACTGTGCTAATGAGTTTTGGCAGCCGGTCTCAGTGCCACAGGCGAGTAATCAAGCGTACAAGTGTTTAGTGGGTTAGCAGCAGCTGCAACAAGTGCGAACTTCTATGATTGATGACGATTCTTATAATAGAACAGCGGTTCTTAAACTGTACTATGCGATATAACTTTGTCTTTAACTTTATACTATATAAGTACATTGTTAAATGTTTAGGGTTTGATTGGTGTTTGTGGGGAAATAGTTGTTCAGAAACTTAAGTTTATGGGACGCTGTATAAAAAAAAAAAAAATTGGATGTAGGAGTTTGCAAATGATTTTATGTAAACATGTTATAAAAACTTTGTAGTCTTTTAGTTAGTTAATGGCACACAATGAATGAATGAATAAGTAAATAAAAGATGTTGTATTGCAGAGTGCAATGAGAACTATGAATTTCATGCATTATAATGATCATTAGTATATAAGTACTAGTATATTGTGGGTGTGTTCTATTGATTAGTAGGTTCATTAATAAATTAATAACTTCAAGTTATGATTATTAATCTGTTGAATCTTTTGATTTGTTTAAATGAATATAATAATTTTTGATCTGTAGGTTAGATTAAATTGGCAAGGGAAGAGGATCTTGTAGTCACTAAAAATATCTTACTAGCGAAGCAGATGTTCTTCATCATTCTCTTGACATTTCTTGTTGACTTTTAGCTTAAATGTAATCCAATCAAGTTAAATATTTGTCATTTTAATCTCTTAAATAGTCTTCGAATTCAAAGGAAATTAGGTTAAAAATTCATCAAGCTCAAGTCACTGACAATGGCATTTAAACGCCATGAAAAGGTACTAACTTTGTCCATTGACACAAAAGACTTTAAAGATCTGACGGTATAAAGTCAAATATTGTAGAACTACAGACCAAACTTTGAGCCAATGTCTTTGAGTTATGGTTAGCAGTCAAATGTATGAAAACTTTGTATTGTATGATACAATAATAATATTGTATTGTAGAAACAAGGGCGCGCCTTTAATTCTATGAAGTATGAGTATATAATTCAAGTGAACTTCAACAACTTTTTCAAGGGAGTTGAGAGGGTTGGTGATATGATGAAGTTGAAGATTATCAGGCAAGCTATGTATCAAGCAGACTGGTAGGCTGACAGGCTGGCAGGCAGAATGAAAGAAAGACCAGAGAACAGCGGTTATTTACTCTGATCTCTTGTATCTTGACTTTTGCATCTGATTGCTGTCGGCTTTTTGTTCTTCTTAGTCCAAAGAAATGAAGTTTCCATGTTATTGTTGTTGTTGTTGTTGTTGTTGTTCTCGTTGGTGCTTGTTAAATATTTATATAGTTTTCTATTGTTGTTCTTGTTCGTTTTGTTGTTAATTGTTTTTATTGTTATTGCATTTGTCTTATTTGCATTTGAATATTTTTATCTCGTATGTAAGAGTAAGTAATATTTTCCTCGACTGGGATTTATCAACGCCTCGAGGTATGCTTTGCTTTTATTTGTTTAAGAAATCTAAAAAATTATTTTTCTCTCTGTATGATGATAATGATGATGATGGTAATGATCTTTTGAACTCTCAAAATAAGTTTGTGCAAGATTAAAGGGTCAAAACAAATGCATAACGTAAATGAATAAGTGGATGAAGAATAAAGAAAAGCAAGAAAGTTCAAATTTAATGTCTACCATTAAATAATGAAGAAGAAGTAAAACCAAGACTCTCGTATGTATTAATTTCGTGTGGTCTATAAAAGATCGTTTACATAGAAGAGAATAATGAAGAAAAGCAACGAAACGAAAATGCACGTGATGCATAATGCAACAGATTAGAATGAATGAGCAAACAAAGAGCGAACAACAATAGAACAAATTGATGAATGTTTTCAAATGAGATGGGATAAGATGTCGCGGCTGTCAGTCATTCACTCATACATACTCTATACATGTGTAGTACATTGACTGAGTACAACCGTCAGATGGACGAATAGACAAAACAAAAAAGACTCCTGCTACACGATGCTGCACAAAGATAAGCGCGTGTTTACCACAAAAGTGAGCAGCTTGTTTCAAAGTGTTTTACTGCAGCTGCTGAACATTTAATAAGCCGCCTTCATATTTTTCCTCTTAAACATTATCCGCATTTACTGCATGGCTGCATGGCAGAGAGCAAACGAGCAGGTAGCTAAGCAAACTGTCAAAGAAAAGATTTACCTAGACACGTCTGACTGACATAGTATGGTATGGTAAGGTAAGGTAAGGTAAAGTATAGTTATGAAGACCGACCAAGCAAGTTGCATGCCACACAAAAATGATTGATTAATCATGCCATGACAAGTCAGTGAACTCACTACTATTGCATGTGTTTTTACGTTATTCCATTGCTCTCAATCGTCGGCTTAGTGTTCGCATTGATTCTAGAGGAAATTTGCAGCAATTCAATTTTACACTATTCAGAGAATTTATGGCAAGTTGAATTGAGGCCCGGCCAAGCAACCCACGTTTATTTATAATATTTTACTAATAACATTTTTATGACACTCAATTTAGTACTAAGTGATCCAACCCATTGACCTCTTCTGTTAACAATTTGCGATGATTTCGTCATTTGTGATGCCTTCATCTATTGCCACTTACCATGCAAAGTACTTGAGAGGCTTTTGTAAGTGACTCTTGTTTCGGGCCTTAACATTATGTAACATGCGAATTAAAATCTCTTTCAAATATTTTCATTTTGCAACAAAATTTTTTTTCTTGTTCATTTCCATTTATGAATGTTTAAATTATTGCCAATGGTTAGAGGTGCGAAAAAGTATGGAAAATTAAATACAAAAACGTTTATGTAAATTATTTTTGAATATATTTAAGTGTTTTATATTTTACAATCATTTTTGCTATGTAAATTTGGCATTTTTCGACATTTAAAACCATGTGCATTATTGGTTTTAACTGTCTTTGGTTGAGATTCATTATGGGGGTGTGGAAATTAGATATTTTTTGGGTGTTGGCTGTCCAAAATACAATAATAAAATAAATTTATAACCAGAAGTGGTGTTTTCTTTTTAGTTATCAATAAGTAAAATTGAAATTTGTTAAATGTTTAAATGAGACTTTGTTTAAAAGTGAAAATAAATGCAACACATTTGGTTACTTTCCATGCCTCTTTTTTCAACACAATAGATCATTTAATTTAATTGGTTTTCTTGTATGAAAAAAGTTTGGCAATTGAAATTGAATCTTTTTTTGTTGACAAAGATGCGTAGGATCACAAAAAAGTAATACAATAAAAAACTTAAATATGAAATATCTTGACAAAGGATTGCAATAATTTATTTTATAAGCAAAAAAAATTTACATGATTAGAGTTGTCAATGGGAAATTGCATCATGAATGTATCACTTACACCCCACAGTCTCTATTAGTTTAAATTTCAGGTTCCTGCAAGAATATATTAAGGGGTATCACTTGAAGTTAGTTGATTGATAATGTGTTTATAAAAAAGCAATTCTGATTAATGAGACTTTGTTAAGAACAAAGTTGAATCTTTGCTATAAATTTCTAATGACTCAGAGTGAAAAAGAGAGATCAATGTTGGGAGTAACTAGAACAAACCGAATAACATATACAACTCTATACGGGTGACATAATTAAACGTGTAAATGATGCAAAGAGGTAATGTGCTGGTTATGTACCTCCCATTGGGGATAAGCCATGAAACAATCTGGAATGAACAATCCAAGAAGTTTAGTGAAATATTGGGAGATCATCTATTATACAAAATGCAATGACGACATCAAGTAAATGGGAGGTAATTGAATAAAAGAACCTTATGAATAAGAGGGACTATGTTTAATTGTAATTATATAAAAAAATAAATGTGCCCGCACTCGTTGCTGTTGCTCAGACTGAACATAGGAGTGGACAACTCACTAAATTGAGTCCTCTCATGTCTAGTCCAGTCTAAAAATTTTGTACAATACAACAAAATTGATTTAAAAACTACCAATGAAAAAGAGAGATGTTTGACAAAGAAAATATAATATGTCTCTAAAAATTGATCCACCAATTTAAATTTTTTCTAGTATGCAAAAACACGACCATATTCGAAGGCAATGTTGTGAGAAGATATGATGAGTAATTGGTAAAGTAGTTTTCGAGTTCACAGGTCATGAACAAATGAACATTTACATTTTTTTATTTAAATAAATAGACTATACAATTATTTTTGTATAATTTTCGTTTATGAAATACTTATAAAGAATATTTAATAATATTTTTTCATGTGTAATACTACATATAATAATTGTTACGCCATTTCACCAATAAGTTTTGTTCACATCACTTTGAGATACATATTGTTCCTACATATTGTTTCTACATAATGTTCCTACATATGTAACTTTTATGCCTTGGAGGTTTAAAACTTCAATTGAACGCTTTCGATGCTAGTTACTAGTTTTTTTTTTCACATGTGAAAGGTGTTGAACCTTGTGCCATAAATTCAATTAACAATCTGCCACGAATTTCATTTTCATTTTCAATTTCGATTTCGATTTCGTTAATATTTAGTTTTTATTCATTTATGTAGCAACAATAAAAACAACCGGCAGATAGACAGACAACATCAGATACAATTTGATTGTCGCATGAGATTTATATATTTTAATATATGATGGTGATTGCATTAACATCGACATAAGCAACATTGTTGTAAGAGTAAATCGATGAATCAATGGTAGGTACTATCCAATCCAATTGTTACTTCTTCTTTTGTTTTTATACAATATAAGTAAGTATCTTTTTGTACATTGTATTTTGTTTTTCATCTTGTCATTGGCCTTTGGGCGTACACAAACATGATTCGTTCACTCGATTGCGCCCCATTGTGGCATAAGCAATTAAATTGCAAATAATAATTTGATTTAAGGCAACAGCGAATATAGCAAGCAGCACATTCGACATCTTATTGCAACATTATTTTTAATGAATTGACTGCAGATGACAGGAAGTCAAGACAGGGTAAATCGGAAAGACAACGATGACTTTAACTTCGACATACATCCTTATCTTCATCATCAATTCATATTCGAAGTTATATTGCCTTAGGTCGAATTAATCGGTCCGATATCAACCCCGTCAAACGTCTGCCACATGCCACTGCTGCAACTGCAACTGTCAACCATCGACATCAACAATATTGACATCAACGACGAAGACGACGATGACGACAACGATCATTGACCGAGTCGATGTCGTAGCAAGTCGAAAACCTTATGGTTGCGTAGGTGTTTCGATTTAAAAGCGCCCCGGCGCCATTGCTATCACTCGACAGCCACCTCCATTACCATATCCCTCATTCGTAATCGAGTAAGCTTCATGTGAGAGTAATTTGTAGATAAAAGTATACGACGACAGCTTTTTAAGAGATTTGTACCAATGGGGCGGGTGACAAGGTGGGCAAGGCGAGCAAACTGAAAATGGGGCGAAAGGTTGTTAAATGATTAAGAGGCGTTGCATTAGTGCAACTAGCAAATGTCATAAAAGTGGTGAATTGTATGAGGGGTATGTAGATGGAAATAGAAGTGTCCATGTGTATAATAATGTAATGCATTAGAAAGTTCGTGGGAAGTATTCAAGCGATACAACGATTTAAAACTTAAGAGTTGTGTGTCGTTCGTCATTGCCATCACCATCACCATCATCATCAGCCATCGTCATTGCTCTCGAAGTTGTCGGCAGAAAGTCTTTTATGAACAAAAATCAACTCATATGTTAAGACACAGGTAAAGGCAAAGGCAAAGGAAAAGGAAATGAAAAACTTAGAAAAGTGTTAATGAAAAGAGTTAATGTGTGGAAATTTTATGTTAATTGAAGCAAGGCGACACAATGAGCTTCGTGTGCAACACAATATTTCAATGTAAGTGAAAATTGCAAATGTTTGTTGTTGCATTACTCATACTAAGTACTTACTTACTTACTGAGTAGGCACTCGAACAATGGCTAATGCAAGAAGGTTGTGCCATATCGCCATAGTCATAGTTGTCGTCATCATCATCATTGTTCAAGTGGTTTTAGCCAAGTTAGTTAGTATGTAGTACATAGGCAGCATTTCGTATTGTTAGAACTTTCACAATAACCATTTTGCAAACAAAAGGCACAGAAGAATTTGAAAAGGTCACCATAATATTTTGATTTTCACTTCTTACAATACCAAGATTTTTGTTTGTTTTTGTTGATTTTTGTTCAAAGCTAACTTTTGTGTTTAAATTAAATCCTTTGTTATGATGTGGTTTCTCAAGAAAACTACTTTACAATTTAGGAAAAAATCTTTTGTTAAAAAAGGTTACTCAAAATAGATGATCGAAGCGTATAAGTCAAAATGAGATAAAAATGGACAGGGTGCTTCAATCGAGTGGCCGCCAAGAACATGAAAATGATTAAGGAATATGAAAATTAATAAATGAATATTAATAAAAGAGTTTTATTTCTAGCAAACTATTAACCAATTCATTAGATTAACAAGTGGTTTTGTAAAGAATCTAAAACTTAGCTCTCTAGTATAATTTAATCGAAATATACTCATCAGTTTCTTCTAATAATGTTAATGAAAACTTGTGCCTTATTTCTTATCATCATCAATGCTAACGTAATATAATATATCTCCGTAAAGTACAGAACACAGAAAGAAGTTGGTTGAAAAACTAGATATCCATATTGATATTGGTACAAAATACATCTACAAGTTTGGAGGTATAATTTAATTTAGAAACTTTTTGAAAAAGAACAAGAAAGTCCACTGATTGGGGGTGGAGTACACGATTGTATCGACTGCTTAGGGGTGCTGTAGGCGAGTTCTCTTATACATACGTAAGCACAAGTTTAATATACATCTTACTTATGAGCAGAATATTTTAGCTACTTCCTGAAACCCCTTTAAATTTCATAAAATGTTACAACTGGACTCATTAATAGTGAGTTCATTTTAGTGGAAAACTTTTCATGTTTCGTTTATGTATTAAAGAATAAGATACAATAATATCAGTGTATACAAAAATCCTCAAAAGCTTCATTATTTATATGATATACTTACGTAACATACTCGATATTAATGATCGAACCAAAGTCAATTGGGAATCCAATCCATTTTATTGTAATACAAGAGACTCTTTACCAGAGGAAGTAAATAACGCATGTTTATTTTTCTTTTACACAGCAAAAGCGGTCAATTTCATCTAATGCAAACGCATTGAAGCAACATTAAAGCCTTTTGATTAATTCTAATAGCTTCAGATACGCAAAGCAACATCATTTCTTGTGTTTAATACTCAATTTAGTCTATTGATGCTGCAGCAACAGCAGCAGCAGCAGAAGTAACATAAGCAAAGACAATGTTTATGTACCATATAAACATAAAGGAACATAAAGGCGGTAAGAAGATGAAACTGAAGGCGAAGATGATAATGATGATGATGAAGAAGTTGTGACTAATATGCAAACAAGCGTCTTAACAGAGCAACGCAAGATATGCCAAGAGGCAATAACAAGATTCAATAACTTAACTTGGCTTAAATGCCACGCACAAGCCCAAGAACATGTCTACAACTACATGAATTTATATGTAGTATATATGTGGATATGTGTAAAATGTATCTAGATATAATACATATATTCATACGTATAACGTAGCATAAACACTTAGATGTGTATGAAAAAAATTAACAACAACAACAACAAGAACATGTAGTATAATATTGTACAATATTATTTTAGTTAAGAGACATCAGTGTGTGGATTTTGTGTTTATATGTAAATGCCAAAACCAAGCGAAAACAAGTCCAAGTCCGTCGAGACCATAAAAATAAGATTAGCACGCTTCGGGGAAGGTTCGCGATGACTCTGTTTTTTTTTGTTGCTGTCGATGTGATGCGGTTTCTACCACTTCTACTTCCAAACGCATGATTTTCTTTTTATGTATTTCTTTTTTTTTTTTTTTTTGTTAATCTCAACTAGACTCATGGAAAATTGTTAGTAAATGTCAATATCTGCATTTCAAATGTTAAGGGGAAAATGATATACTACAATACATTTTCCTTAAATTTTATCCTTTTAATTTTTATTGCGATAAAATGTAAGTTTATGTGTTTTTAAGTATTCAATAGATGGTTACAAGTTTATAACAGTGTCCCAATAACCAATGACTGTCAAGGTAATTTTCAATTTTATTGTTGAACTTTCACATGATAAAAAGTATTATTCGTAGGAGTATGAAATAGGGTGTTAACATCATTGATGCATTAAAGTCAATTGCAGTTTTATATTTATTGATGAATGGTCATTCATTGGTTTATAACCAAACTTAGCTGGAACATAATAATATTATTACTTACACATAAGGTACTATTGTAGTTCACTTGTATGACGTTTCTACGCCCCCAATGTGAAGTTAGTGCGTGATTTTTGTTGTCATTGGTTTTGTCATAATTGTATTGCATTGACACTTTGGTCATGTAGTTAATCTTGGCAATGTGGTTAACTTTTGTTCATATGGTAACAGTTCACTGCTTTGATTTTCGAAAATTATGGAAATGATGGAAATTTTTGGTTCGATCTCTCTCCAAACTTCTATGAAAACTTCATCAAAATCGATCCAGCGGTTTCAGAGACCATAAGGAACAGACATAAAGAATACACTGTCTGTGTATCCATTTTTCATTGGATTTATTTAAGTCACAATGTTCTGGCGTCGGAAGATCAAACCTTGCAAGCTGAATTTGGACCACTTCTTGACATCCGATTGAGCTGAAATTTCGCATACACCTTAAGTTCTGATGACAATATAATATGAAAATTTATTTTATATCTATCTATACATATAAATCTATATCTGTCTATCTGAACGCGATAAACTCAAATACTACCGAACGGATTTTCATACGGTTATCATCAATGGAGGGAGTGATTCATGAGAAAGCATTAAAAGAAATGCAAATTCAAAAAACCCAGAGAAACAGCCGAAGAATAGAAAAAAAAAAAGAAAAAAAAAGAAAAGAGTGAGGAATGAAAGTGAAATGCATATAAAGTTTAGAAACATATTTTAAAATCACTTAATATGTTTTTGTCAAACATCTAATCAGGTCCATTATTTTTTTGGGAAAGGAGAGGCAGGGCAGCGTCTGTCCGGATATCTAGTATATAGACAAAGATAAACTAAGATAAAGTTTTGGGAGTTCTAGTCTTTGACACTTGTTTTAAATTATGATTTTTCGAATTATTTAATTGAATTTTAATGTATTGTATGTTAACATCAAATTTATGTGACTCATCATTACAAGATTTCTATATTTCACTAAATCATATATGAATAATCATATTGTAGACGTTTTCCTGAATCACGTTATATTGAATTGATTTCTATTCTAATGTTAATACATAATGCTGTAAGGACTTCAATTTAAGTGTGTGAAAATTGTTAAAAATTTATCTTTAATGGTATTTTTTACAACCTTAAAAGATATTAATGTCATTGAAATTGGTTTCTTGAATTCTATTGTGAAATTTTTTCACCTGGTTGGTTTTTATTTTGAAATGAATTTCAGAAAAATTAAGTATGTTAAACTCAAAGGCAATCTATTAAAATTTCGAATATTTTGGGGTGTTAATTTTTTTTATTTGAATATAAATTTTGTTTAAATGTGAAACTGCTTCAAGAAGAACAATTTAATAGAATCTGAGAATTAAACGAATAACTTTCTGTGGATGTATTAAAAATAAACAAAGTTGCGCCAGTTCAACTGAATTTATACAAAATTCTTGTACGTTTGCCTGTTTAAAGTATCTAGATACATGCTAATAATACAAAAACAAAACTGCTTGTGTGTAGAAGTGAGTAAATATCTTTATGACTGGATACGCAAGTCATATATCACATTGGTGTTTTTATTTTTCATAATATATTGTATATTTTTGTTTTTATACTTTACACATTGCCGCTCTTGAGTGCCACATTTAATCGAGTTGAATGAAGTTTGAGTTTGAGTTTGTTGTTGGTGTTTGACTTTAACTTTAACTTCAAGTTCAAGTGAATGAATGAATGAATGAATGAGTTTCATATAGGAACGTACATATCTATTTGCTTGTGATGTTGAACAACTCCTTCGGGAAAATATTTTTTGAGATTTAGGTAGGTGGAAAAGAAAAATTGTATTAGCTTAAGAGATGCATACGTGTAGATGATGATGATGATGATGATGGAAAGTATCTATGGAAAAGCCACAAAAACCAAAAGAACCACAACCTTAACCTTTCTTTTCATTTCTCATTTATGCATTCAGTCGTTGCCATTTTAATAAAACGTGCCTTTGGCCAATTGTGTGTCATAAATAAAATGTTTGTTGTTTGGCTTTTTGGTTGGGGATAATAAATTTCTTTAGCGATTTTTAAACATTTCAAAACTTATTTGCATAACATAATAATAACAATAAAAACATTTATGTTTAATTGTTATGCATAAGCTTATGTTGCATGTTTGTATTTATTCTTTACTCTTTATTGTATTTGTATTTCTATTTGCTTTTATGTTTTATTGTTGCGCCATTTATATCGCACTCTATAATTTATGCAAAATGTATTGTACCTACATTCATATCTTTTTGTTTGTTTTTATTTTCATTTTGCATTCAATTAAGAATTTTAAATGTTTCTCTATTATTTATTTATTTAATTTATTTTTTTGTTTAAATATGCATAAAATATTATTTGTATGCTTAAAGCTTTATTCTTATTGTTGTTATTATTGTTGTTGATAATACAATAATCGTGCACAATAGATGGTACTATAACCAGAAACATACGAGAGAGGTTTGATTAGTTTCTTAATTGATCATTGGATGATGACGCTAAATTGGACAGTATCAAAAACTGCATTTGTTTCCGACTATACAAGGCCATACTTAAACTGATTTGGACTTACTGAATTCAATTATGGGGCACGGCTAGTGATTGCAAGCAATGGATTTAGTCAGTGGTACATCAACAGACTACCTGATCATCCAAACAACCTGGCAATAAACTTAAAGAAGACTAAAGCGATATCACCCGTTAGATTATCCATTCAGAGACGCCATTCATTCAGCGACGCAGGCTAATAAACCCAAATTTATGTAACTCTTCCCATAACCCACTATCCTTCTTTTTTCCCCTTTAAAATGTTTCAAACCATCATGTAAAAATGCATTGTATATGTGTATATTTTCTATAATTATTATGGCAAAATTAAGCATTTTAATGATTGTCCCAATCTGGGATTGATGGTAATTATAGAAAGTGGAGAAAAAAAGAAATTGTTTCCGTGATAGTTGTTAGAGTTCGATTCAAATTTTGTCGCCTTTTTAAATTAAAGACATATCCAAAATCAATGAGAAGTTGAATAAAGTTATGCATACATCTTTATCATTATTAACCACCAATTGTTTTTGGGAAAATTAGGTAAAAAGCGGTAGCAGTAGTACGAATGATGAAATAATGAATTAGAACAAGGCTGTCCAACCTTTTTGGTGCCCTGGGCCACATTGGAAGAATCTGCTATTGGTTGGACCGAAAAAAAAAACAAAGTTTTTGGCGAGCAAGAACTAAGCAATTCCACAGTGCTACAAAGTGTCGAGAAAAAAAGAAAAATAGATTGTGCTGCCAAGAAAAAAATTTTCTTTCTCCTCTGATGTCACTTCGAGTGTGGCCCGCGGATTGATCAATCCTGTTTTAGATCTTCCAAAACACATTTTTACTGAAGAAATGATTGATAGAAAAAAAACGGCCAAGATTGTGATTGCTAAATTCGTTTCAATAGGAAATATTGTTACGACAAATCGTAGCGATCGATAGACGCTGCAAAAATGCTGTTCAAAGAGCAACGCATTCCTGGAATGAGCAACTGATCAAGAGAGAAAACGATATTTGATCAAGGAAGGAGAAAGAGAAAATAATATGGCTGTGGTGGTTGAAAAAAAAAATTACCGCCGATAGGTTGATGATAAAATAAACGTATCCGCCAATAAATACCAAAAAGCATAGAAAAAGTGTTAAAGGAGGATTTCTGAAACAATAGTGGTTGGTGATCGTCTCCTGTGCCACCAACAACAAGCAAATTAAAATCAAAAAGATTGTAAATAAATAAATCCATAACAACAAAAAAAGAAATTGTAACAATACTTTATCATTTAATGCATACATGAACAGAATCTTGGAGCACTTTTAACGCAGTAATTGAATTAAGTATATTGGAAACTTTTTTAAAATTGTTGCGTAGCATTTTTACCAATTTAAGACAAGTAAATACCCAAAATGTTGTATAATTCAAATTACAATTTTTTGTATTATTTCATTCATTGTAATTAAATCTGACTAAACCGCATAAATATACTAATAAAAATATTGGTTCATAAACCGACACTTAGAATGGCAAAAGTATTTTATTTAAGACTATCAATTGTAACTATTATCTGTTTTCAAATAAGAAGAAATAGAATAGAAGAAAGAAATAGATGGAAAGAGTTTTACAAAAAATGAAGAAGTTCAATGAAAAAATAAGGCATTTTTCGGATACTTTGTGGAATCCTTTTTAAATATATAAAAACAAACTTGAATGTTTCCCTCTAGCGCCCGTAATTTTCAACCGATTAAGTTAGTTTTTTTTTTAAATTGTAGATAATTACGATAAATACCAAATAGACTAAGAAATAACATACAATACTATTTAAAAATATTTAAAAGAAAGCTTATCCATATTTGCAAGCAGTTGAGTATAACAAACATTTCATTAGACACGCTGTTGTGTATGTTTCATGTTTACTGATAGCGAATCAAGATCGAGAGATTTGCAGAGAAAGGAAACAGGGGAAAGCGGGAGTTGTGGGATAGAGAGTGTGATTGCACTTCATTGTTTTTGTTTTTTCTATAAATAACTGTAATAAAGGGAATATAGTGATGCTAACAAAGGTAACAAATCATGCGAAGCTACGCTAGTACATTATATTCCGGAATTATTTGTTACGATTTTCTGGTTTTTGATTTTGATGGTCAATAATATTTTTTATGATATTATAATAGTTGAGTTCACTTGGTTTGTTGTTGGAATTGCAGCTTGCGTTTCAGAATAACATACAACAAGAGAACGCGGGACCAATACAAAGATTTATATTTCGGCTTAACATTTATCAGACGATCACCAGCCTCCATTGCTCAAGATAATCCTCAGCTTTTCAATTTTTTTTAAAATACTTTTCTTATACGATCAATCCATTGGCGGAATTCTTTTCTTCAAGCCCTTGTCTTTCTCTGTTTCTTAAGCTGATCATTTCATGAAGATACTACACATTAATCAATACTTTTGCAGCATCTGTTGATCGCTACAATTTGTCGTAAGAATATAAAATAAAATAATAATGTCTAACTTATCAAACTTCTCTTGTGTATGAGTGTGTTTATGCTTGTATTTCTATGTATTTATGGCTACAGATACATGCATAAATACTTTGTATTTTGGGGGGAAAAAATAAGGTAAAATTAAGCGCATTTAGTGGATGCATTCGTGCGTGTGTGTGTGTGTCTGTTCATGATTTACTAATATTTGCGCATGTTAATGTGGACGTAACTGTGTAACAGTTTATGTAAATATATCCACAGTTTTTGCTTGTTTGCATGACTTGTGTCTATGGATGGCATTATGCATCTGTTTGTGTGTATCTGAGTTTTCATTTTAAACAATTGCTACAGTTTCATTTTGTAGTATACTATTTGTTGCTATCGCTTTGTATTCGCTTTACATCTCATGGATGCATGCGATTACATCCTGCATCAGTTTGTTAATACGCACACCTGTAAAACGTTGATGATGATGCTGTTGTTGCTACTGTTTCCGCGTGTGTGGTGTTTTCCCTGGAATTAATTATGCAGGCATATCCTTTCTGTATGCTTTAACCATGCAAACTCACAGTCATTTGCTGTTGTTGCTGCCGTCATTAAAACAACAACCGTTTAAAACGTTGCAATTGTAGTTTAGCCAGTTCTATCGGTTTTCTTTTGCGTACTTCCCGGCTTCTCAGCACACCTACGGCCTGATTCAGTCATTGCTGTGCAGCGTTTGCGGCTTTAATTTGTGGCATTCGGGCTCATCCTCATGAAATTTTGATTCCCTTTTGTGTCTATCCTTTTGTACAATTGTATGTTTCTCATTCGGACGAGCATGAGCATGTTTTCACTTTGAAATCAATAAATTTAACATGTGCACAAGGCATGAATCCTTCGCACGAGCGAACAGCGCCTTATACTACTCACCATATACTTACTTTCCTCCTTTACTACTTACTATATAGTCCACATTTGCTTAATGATTTTTCAGGCATATTAATTGATTTTTACTTTCTGCCACCTTCGCTTGTTGGTTGCCCTCATTTGCATTTGTGCCACAAACTACAATACTGTCATCCGTTCACCCTTCCGTTTGTCTGTACGTCCATCTGTTATTTTACTGGTTAACATGCAACTCATCTTCCTGCCTTGTTGCTCCATTTCAGTATATTATCGCACATTGTGAATATCATTTTCAACGCCACCATCAACCATGCAACATCATTTCCTCCAATCTCCTGTTGCTAGCCGTCCTTGTTATTATTGTTCCAAGCCGCGTTGTTTCTATGTAAGAACCAACAGATACACAGCATGTGAAGCAGTACCAGCAAAAGTAGCAGCACCCACAACGTTTGATTATAAATTCTATAAATTTTAGATTATAATATGTTGCTATCACCAACTAACCAGACCAGGGATCACGCACAGACGGCCCATTCAGTGGCGGCCTTGTCTCGCATTAACAACCTCCATTTTCTTCTTCCGTTATTCCCCAACATTTGGTTTGTAAATTACTTGTAGATATAATAAAATTCTCAATGCTTGTAGCACGCAAACATTTCCAAATTTTTATTGTATTTTGTTTTTTGAATTTCATTGTTTTTCTTGTTTTGTTTTCTTGTTATTATTGTATGCAAAATACCCTATACTTATGTATAGTAGCGGATATATTAGGTATATGCGAATAATGGTTACCATTATAACCCGCAGAAAAAGTGAAGTTAAAATCCTGCAAAGTAAATTTGGAAACATTGAAATGGATGCAGTAAGCCTTGTTGGTATGTACGCCTGGATTCTGTTTATCGGAAAATAATAAATGAGAGCTAGGAAGCTGAAATAGTTATTGTGAAATATATTTCATAGTATTGCCATGCTTTTAAGAAGAATCGGATTCTGCGTTATCGGAAAAAGCTTGTTTCTAAAAGAATAATACTTATTTCTTTTTGTATTAGGTAGGTGAACTTAGGTGCAAAGGTCTTTATTGTCTCGCACCTATAAATTGTAAAGTTGGAGTGAAATTTTGCGCAAACATATTGCACTTATAACATGTCATGCCTTCATCCACTTAAGAATAATCCATTGTTCAAGTTGTCTGACTTGCGGAAAGCCTTAAAAGTTTTAATAGAATAAAATAAAATCGCTATCCTGTCTTGTCTACGCTTACTTCGGATTTTGATACTGTTTTCACTGTCATCAAAGACCATTAACTACATAGACTAGACAACTCGTTCACAAAACTGTTGAATCTCAAATATCCACTGAAAATCTCAAGATTCCAACAACAATATCATTGGATTTTTGGTTGGAAACCATACAAACATTTTCCAGACTTAATGTCTCAACATTCCAATAGATAATAATGGGAATGCGAAGTTTTGTGAGCGAATTGTCCAGAAGATGTAGTTAATGCTGTCATTTAGAGAACTTTTTACGGAAAGTTAACATGTCATATACAATACAATACATTTTAATAAGATTTTGTTTTAATTAAACAGATCTTAAATAAAATACTTAAAAAAAAAAAAAAATATAATAAGTTTTTATATAGTACAAAAAATTATTTATATGATGGATAAAAATTTACATATAAATTTTGGAGACATTTTTAAAAAGACGACTTATTCGTCTTTGCGAAATATCTTTTGTGATTTTTTTATAATAATAATTCTAATTTTTTCTAGCGATTGGAGGTTAGGTTTATCTGAAGAACTAAATCTAAAACAGCAGAGCAAGGGAAATAAGGACTGGAAAATTAATATAAAAAACCAGAAATGTGAATAGCTGGTGGAATAGTATATGGTATTGTCAAAATTACATTCATCAACCGATTTGCAGTGGTAATATCTAAAGTCTTAATAATTTAGGCAATTCCATAGTCGGTGTCACCCACCTATATCATTCAAAGTTATTTTTATGTTGTAGTTAACCTTTTTATGTTTCAATACTTAAACGCAACATTGTTCGTTGTTGCTGCCATTTTACTGTAATTAGAGTTTGAAAATTAAATGAGTCTCACAATTTTAGTTGAAACTAAAAAAATTCTACTAATTGGAAATTTTATTAAAGTTATAAGCATTTTAGTATAGTTTGGGGTTAATTTATTTTTTTTTTTTCGATTATTTAATTTGAGTAGAAGTTGTAGAAAAAGTTAGTTAGTTAGATTGTTGGCTTGAGTTTTAATGATATTTTGCAAAAATTAAGTTGAATTTGACATTTTTCGTTGACACTTTGGTGAAGTGACATAAATCATATAAAGCAATAAAAGATTAAGTATGCAATGGAGGAGGGAGGATTAATTCATAAAATTTTACATATACTGAGTAGATAATGGGAGTTTAATATTATTTTGAGAAAAATTCTATGTGTGTAAATTAAAGGTGTTTGTTAAACACATTTATATACTTACATTATTATTATTATTATCTTTGGAATAGATATTGTTCTATATATAATACTAGCTGTGTTATAATTTTTAATAAGTAGTACGTACTGCCCTTCTCTCCTAAGTAGCTTGGATTTCTACTTAAGTACACTTTATTTCCAACTTATTTTTATTTTCTCACTTGCTCACTGAAAGCAGAAACGATCAGACTTTGTTTTCTTTTTCTTTCTTTTTCGTATTAAAGCATCTTTTTGCTTTACCCCTTACAAATAAGCTTAGCGCCACTTGAATACCACATCCTTTTCATACATATAATAATTTTTTTTCTAAAACTACATATTTTCCGTATGTAAGATTTCATTTAGTAGCTTCAAGTAAATATCATGGATTAGGAAACAATACAGTAATACAGTTTGATGCGACAAATCAGTAATTTTTTGTTTAAAAAATTACTTTTTATAAGCATTGTACATCTGAGAGGAATTGTTGCATTTAAAATATCTTTAGTGGAACAAGGAATATTGCTGCATTCTATTTTCAACTCTTGGAACAAATTTTCCTTGTTAAGAAGACGTTCATCGAGAGTATGAGAATGTGATTTTCTATGGAATTTGATTCAGGTGATCAAAGAGCATAATAAAGAACTTAAATCCCATAGTCCTTCTGATATGCTGAAACAAATCAGCGTATTATCAACATTTTGACACATTTGACTCCTATACAGAGAAATAGTATGAGAATATATAGGAAAGATACATTTACCACTTCCACTGAAGGTTAGAGGACTGAAATGAATTGAATTGAATATTCATAAGAGCACTGGGCATTACTTACTATACTCGTAAAATTTACATTCATTCCGTTCAAAGAAAATAACATGTAATTTAATTTTTGAATCAATATATTTTTGATTTACATTTATTTCTTGTAATATTTTTATTATTATTTAGTATTTATTTTTATAGTACAAATAAAATTTATGAATTGAATTTATTTTTATTGTTGTCATTGTTGTTATTTAACTCTTTATTTATCGAAAATGAAATTTTTGCAAATTTATTTTTGAAGTCAAGTGAAAGTGTGAAGAGATTTATTCATTTGGATTTCTTTAATTTTGCACACAAGCAAAGTAAAATACAATTAAAAGAAACAAAAATACGATAACATTTTCAAATAAAATAAATCAAATCAAATTATTTTCTTATATATAAAAATGCATTCAGTATTGTTGAGTGTTGAGTTGGTTTTGTGTGATGAGTTAATTGGAAAAAATATTTACTTTTGTTTTAAAATTGTCTGTCAAATCAAAAATCACAAAATAACCAAAATAAATTGAAATTGAAAAATTTATATAAAATTTATTACAAAAAAAAAAAAAAAATTAAAAACGGAAATAAATATTTACAAAATATTTTAGATAAAATTCAAAAAATTGGTATTCATAATTCTATAAATGAGATAAACAATTAAAATTCAATTTAATTACTAAATAAACTTAAATAAATGTGTTTGATGAGGAGGTTGAATTTATCCATTGTTTGGGTGGATTGTAGTTTTTTGTTGGGTTGAAATGTGGCTTTCTTTTAATGATTTTATGTTAATTTTATTTATATTAAATTTTATAGAATAAAAATGCATTTATAATATTTGTTTATTTTTATGTATGTATAAAATAATAAAAAATACAATAAAACAATGAAGCTTAAAATATGTTTTTTATTATATATAAGTATATATAAATGTATAAACCATTTAAATAAAAATATTGACTAGAAATTAAAATGAAATTAAATTAAATGAAAATTAATTGAAAAATGCACACACACACACACACACACACACACACACTTAACTTAAATAGAATTTTTATAATAAATTGTCAAATTATGTTTAAACTTTAATTGCTATGATAAGCGGATTAATTTAATTTAAAATAAATTTAACAATATAAAAAAAATTAAATTTCATGCTTATTTAGTTTAAATTTTTTTATTAATAAAATTATTCGAATTTATGAATAAGTATGAGTGAGTGAGGGAGTGAGTGATTTTGTGATTGTGTGTGAGTGTATTAATAATAGTATTTATTTAAATAATTAACATTAATTTTTAGTTTTGATTCGTTTTACTTATATTTCTTTTTTTGTTTTTTACAACTAAAATGCAGTCAATTTATCATTGGAATTGTTTTTGTTTCATCTTCGTTTTGAATTTTTTCTTTTTTTCGTTTACTTAAAAATTAATTAATAATAATAAAATTTTCTTAATCTTTTTTTAATTTTTGTATTCATAATTTCATAATTTTTTTTTTGTTAATATATTAAATTGTGTGTTACGAGAAAAACTCTACTATGAGTAAAATATTTTTTTTTTTTTTTTTTTTATGTTGAAAAAGTCTTTTTAGTTATTGATTTTGTAAGCATAGTAGAAGTAAAAATTCTTCTGAATTCTTCAATTAATAATTGTGAAATTTATGTATTCAAATTATTGAATTTTTAATTATTTTTTGAAAATTTCTTAGTGATAAAATAAATGAAATAACATCTTTAAATTTCTAATTTGGTTGATATATACCTTTCACAGATTAAGATTATACCTATTAATGCTAACATGGATCTATACTCTAACAATGGATCTGTAGGTCCTATTGAATAAAAGTATATGGATATGGTAAGCTTTGGGTGGGAAAATATTTGTGAATATTATTATGTGAATTTTGTAGCTGTTTGTTTTAAATATCCAGCTTAAATTTTGTATTGCTTCTTCTATATTCGACAATATGCTTGTTGGAATACTTAGTTCTGGCACATCATATTTCCTAGATCTAAATATATTTGTTCATGTGCTTAGAATAGCTTCAATGTATTTATTTCTTCAGCTTGAGAACGCCGAAATCTGAAGAGAATAGTATTTCATATAAAAGATCGATAGGATAGAAAAGTAGTGGATAGTATAAACAGTCTCGTGTTTGGCTCAAGGTGGATGAGAGTTCTTCATGGTTTATTATGATACCTGAAATGGCAAATATGCATTCCTTGGGCCATTAGGTTGATATAGAGTTCCATATTATCTTCACCTTGATCTCAGCAGACATGATATCCTATTCCTATTCTTCACTGCTACCGACCAGAAATCAATTTCTTAGGGGAAATTATAATTTTAAATATTAAATAAAATAATTGACAACAAAGTGATTTCTATTTTTTTTGTGAAAGATATAACGAATTTTCGGTAAATCCGAAATTCATGTTTTCTTTTGCTCTAAATATTTTTTTATTAAATAATATTGAATTTTTATTTTTTTGGAAATTAATTTTTGTTTAGTTTATCATTCTTGTTTGTTTTTTTTTTTTTTGTGAAATACACTTAATTTAATACATACATATAAATTTATTGTACTTCTAAAAAATTTTATTAGACTGAAAAAGTTCATTGACAATTTGTATTTATATTTTTTTAAAATATTTTTTTCTTCTGCATTTTGCAGTTGCGTTTAAAAACATTAAAACATCTAATTATTTTAATAATTATTAATTAATTATAATATAAACTTGTATAAGTTCGAGTTCCATTGGAAAATATTGTTCTACAAAAGAGGGTAACTAACTCTTCAATCTATAATTCTTTAACTTCTCCTCCTACTTTTTATTCATCTTACTTTTCTTGTTTCTATGTAATATAATTTAATATAATTTAATATAATATAATTATGTATGTATGTATTGTAAGTATGTATGTACGAGTAGTATGAAGTAATTATGTAGATTTAGGATATGCAACTAAATTCATATTTTTATATTAATTTTTAAATTTTTTGTATTTTTTTTTATTTTGTAAATTGTTTTGTCGGTGTATCTCTGTCAGCTTGACATGCTATTGAAATGCTATATGTTTATAAGTTGACTTTAGTATCATTATCATAATCATGAAATCCTTCGCTTCTTTACATCATTTTAATACTTTTTGTTTTATTTTTTGACTTTTGCATTATCTTTCAATCTTCTTAAGTTTGCCTCGCCATTAACACGTTTATGAATTGTTGTGTTGCTGCTCACCTTGCCTTGGACAACGTCCAAATTTCTTGTTATAGTTTCCATGCTCACATGTCGGTGGCTTACAACGTCCTTCATGTATGCATCTATAAAATGAATAAAAAAAGACACAAGGAAAATCATTTCAAAATTAAAATGCTATAGATTTTTTTCATTCGTAATATCCACGTTCATTACTTACTTGCGATCGCGCATTGAGAAGTGTTCCATGCCACGTTTGAACCAGTCGCAACCAGTATTACTTGATGAACAATCACAACGACAAAAGCCATCATCCTGTAGTATCTTCTCAAAAAGAGTGGGACAATTGCAATTCAAGACAGAGGCAGTTTGTAGACTATTGCTGCCATCGTACATGCCATCATAGTAGTTATTTGAAATTCGTGCAACATTCTCGGAAATTTTGGTGTGTGGAATGCAATGACATTCAGTGTGATTGACAAAGGTCAAACGTTCAATGGTATTGGTTTTGCCACGTCGATGTACCTAGTTAATATAGTAAGTAAGTAGAAAGAAAGAGAATGTTTGAATATTCTTATTAAGTGTTAATTAAAAACATAACAGTAATTGTTAGTTGTCATTAATTGGCACAAGATGTCAACATCATCATCAACAACATAACCAATCATCACTTGTACTAGTAGTATCAACATGTCATCTTCCATGGACCTACATTAACTCATTTGCATATGTTCACTTACTCTGTGTATTACTTAATTAATAAAATCATTAAGAATACAATTTTGACTTCAATTCAATGATGGCTTCATTTAACACTTTATGCGTGTCTTGTCATCACTTTGTCTGTCTTTCAGTCTGCCTATCTGTCGTTTATAAATGGTATAACAGAATGACAAGTATAGAACGAACGGACTTTGAGTCATAATTCAATGAGTTCAGAACAAACAACTCCCTCTGAATGGTAAAGTGCCAGTAAAGTTTTGTATATAGTAACTCTTAAGATATACAAAACACCAAAACCAACAACAACAACAACAACAACAACAACAACAACAACAACAACAACAATATTTGCATTTAAATTATGACTTGCTTCTCTAGTTGACAGCTTCAGAAACTTGTCTTCAACAATTACAGTTGTCTGTTTCAGTAGTACTAGTACATAGTATATTTTCTAAATAAATAAATAAGTTGTCACATAGTTCTAGATACATTGTTGACAAGTGCACAATGATGTTGATGATGGTGATGTTGACGATGAAACAAATTGCATAAATTAAGCAAATTGTTTAATTAAAAGTATCTCGTATTAATCATTTTATGGTTTTCAACATTTCTCTCTAGCTCACTGTTCATGACAGAAATATTTAGTTAAATACAATATAAAATAAAAATAAGCATTGAAATTGTCTATAAAACGTATAATAAAGTGAATATCTACAATAGTTTAAATAGGTCGTCATCTTTGGGTGCAGTTCCAGGCATGTAACGTGTTCAATTAGTACCTACTACATTTTTCACATTCCTTAGTTGTCATCTAATTAAGAGACTAAGTTGCATTAACAATAGAAACCCTTTGGGAATATTATATTGTATATCATTATTGCAACAACCAATAATGAAATGAACTAGGGAATTTGCTAAAGAATAGAATATACAGCTGTTATTTCGTTGACTCTGTTCTTGGTATAAAGTAGAAGCCTCCAGTACTGAAAATTTTTGTTATTTTTAAAGAGTATTTTGTGTTAATCTAAAAATGATTGTTTGTATATAAACACCACACAGACTGGAAATACAAAGGTAGCAGTTTCTTCCTATTATTATGTAGAATATTTGATATTAAACTCTAAACGAAGTGCATTTAAAGTTTAGTGTTGATTTGAAGAATCAATCAAGTCCTTTTGTTCATTTATGTATCGACAATGTATTCATATAATATGTTCTTTTTAGTAGTTGTGGTAAATAAATTTATTGATTTGTCTAACTTTATTTGATACTAGAGACATAGACATACTTACATATATGAATGTAATAATCGGTTAAGTGACAAGACTCTGGCAACATGTCTTTAATCTTAAAATTTACATAGTCGGTGCATATAGGTTAGATAATTATAGCGTCCAAATTTCAGTTCCATAGTACAAAAAAGTGTTTTATGAAATTGAATATAGGTTTGTATGGGAGGCCCCTCCTAGCAGTCCGAGGGTCTTGAAATTTACATGGTTGCTGGATATGGGTTAGACACTTATAATATGATTTCTAGAAGGTACTTCTAGAATATCCGAGTTACACCTTTTGATCTGAAAAATACATCTTTTGCGAACACTAAGAAATGTTTTTTTTTTGATATTCTATGTAGTTGAAATTTGCAGCTCATAGAATCAGGCAATGAAAATGTTGGACACTTGACAAGACATTCGAACCATGATATTGTACTAAGTTCAATTATTATAATAGATCTCTTACGAATACTCTGACTTATCAGCAAATTCTGATATACATAATAAATCATCTTCTAAAATAAATGAGCAACGAGTAGCAAAAATAAATATGTGAGGCACCAGGGCAATTGTCAAAATTATATTTTATTACTCAATCTTTATGGTCCACTCATGGCTCATAAACTACCAAGACCCATTTTGACTGTTTTTTAGACAGATCATAGAACAAAATTCTTTGCTTTTTCATAACAATTGTGGACAAAGTACGAGTATGTGAACGTATTCGCTAATCGGTTTACCATGTTTCATGTTGAGGCAAGATGATTAAGAGCCAAAGGACATAGAAAATTCTGATCAGAAACACACATGGAACTAAAAGCGGTAAAATTTTTAAATTAATTAAGGTTTATGCAATCTTTGCGGCAAATCTCAGCCGTACGAATTAATAGTAGCCAAAAAAAATAATATATTGTATATATATAAAGGGTGGGCCAACTATTGGTCCGATTTTGGTTTAGTCATTAAATGGACAAAAGTTAATTTTTTCAACGAATTTCGCTTTATTTCATAGATTGATTCTTCCGAATAAGTATAGATTAAGCCATCCTGGAACACCAATTTTCAAGCAATTTGGCCAAATTCAATCCGAATGTTCTGTTTCAAATCATCAATTGTTTGGGAATTGTCGGCATAAGCATTATCTTTCAATGCGCCCCAAAGAAAAAAATCAGCGGAAGATTAAAACTAAACTACTGTCAACAATTTATGGCACTTATTAACAACATGGAGTTCAAAATTGGACCAATATATGGTTAATGATTAAATAAATTTATAAATTAATAGACATGCCAAATAAATTTTGAATATTCTATTTATAAAAGTTTCCAACAAGTAGATATGCATAATGCATATGATAAAAGTTAGTACATAATTTATTCATATATCTAATATTTCTTGGGATTGGTATAGTAGTTAGTTTATTATAAACAGAATTACAATTTTAATCTTTTGTAATATTAAATTATCCATCCTAAAGTCAATCTAAAAACAACTTCCAAGCAAAGTATTCAGTATACTAAGTAAATTCGCTTTTAAGTTGATAAGATGAGTTTCTTGTTTAGACTATTTATCGATTTAATCTGATGAAGTATGCAAAAGCAAAAAAAAAAAACAATGTACATAAATTGATATAAATTTATGTTATTTTAAAGTTAATTAGAAATTTGTAAACTCCTGTTAAATAAGTAAACTTACACTTATGGTATATCATAAGTAGTATACACTCTTATATACATATACACTTATATGTATATACATATTTTATCCCCTAAAGACTGTTCTTTTTAATCCAAATAGTTTCAAATTTATCACATTATTCAACAGCAATCTATATAACGACCTAACACCATTAAATATTCCAACACAGAACACAGCAAATTAGTTTAGCTTAAGAGTTGTAGTTGTATGTAGTTGTTGCTGTAGGACTTGTTATCCATGCACATCATAATCCATGCCAATAACATGCATCACAATTTAGAACGACATTTTGTATGCCAACAACTTTATACATACTACTGTCCTATTATACCAATCATCCCAACCCAATTTAACCAAACCTACTACCTAAAATTCTTGTATAGTAGAGTTCTGCAATTTTACAATAAAGCTTCCTTGTCAGAAATGCATTTAGCAGGAATTTCTCAAATATGGATAAATGAAAATGTTAGTTCGTTGTTGTAATATATTGTAAATTCAGTTGATAGAGAAGTAGATATTGAATCCCTTAGTGAATGCATGCAGATATACACCTGAGACTTAAATGTCTTATGTACTTGTTGTAGAAATATGCATTCATCTCTTGTATATTCATATGTATATGTTGTCTATCTATGCACTATACATAGTATAGTACTTTGTATGGAAATGATTGTGGTGGCAATATACTGACAATGGTATTAGTATTGGGTTAAGTCAAAACCAATACAATTCAATACTACTGGCGCCACACTTTGTCGTTGTTGTCACTATTAGTAGTTTGTGTCACTTTTGGTCAGATGCAAAATCTCTGCATTGTGTTTTCACATTTTCTACTACTATTCTCATTTCAAAGTATTTATGTACTGAAAATATTTACAAAACAAAAATATTTATGTTTTTAGGTATGTATAATATTTATATACTTAGTATATACAGCATTTAAGGAAGTTACTTTCGAAAGATACATTCATAGTAAATTTGTTTGAATATTGTGTTGGTAAACTTTGTTCCGGAAAAATGTTGTATTTCTACATAGAAATATGTATATGAATTATGTTGCATTTTCTCAGATTTTGTAAAATTGTTCTTGCATTTACAAATTCCATCAAATGTGAAGAAATCTCTTGAAATTCACAACTGTTTGTCAGGTGCTGATTTAGGTTATGTGTAGCCACCATTCCCAAATTTAGGCAGAAATGGCCTTAACATAAATATTTATGTATTTCTATTATGATATTTTACTGGAAGTTATTATTGTGAGGCTATGCCTGACAACCCTATTCAGACTACCCACCCACCAAAAGCTGAACGACACACAACGTGAGAAGAGGAACAATGAAAATTGAAGACATAGACATAGGGATGAGACTGAAAACAAAAGAGCAAGGTTGACCACGACAGATGACGTAATCAAGGTGCAAAGAAGACAACGACAAATATAATATTGTCTAAACCAGGGTTGTCCAACCTTTTTGGTTAACTTGGCCACATAGGAAGCGTCCGCTGTTAGTTGGGCCGCAGATAAAATTTTGTTTTTTGACGAAAGGAAAAAAAAGGAGTCATTTTGAACGTGGCAAAAAAAAAAAAAAAAAAAAGGTATCATCTTTGAGCGTGTCTGGGCCACATTCAAGACCCACTTGGGTCGTGGGTTGGACAACACTGGTCAAAACAGAAACATAAAACCTATTGTTTCAAACTATAAATAAAAATCTTTTTCTCATAATTTAAACTTTTAAATAAAAATATGTCGTATTCTATCAATTCTATACTTTCCATTATTAAATGGTTTTATTTAAGTCACAATGTTCTGACGTTGGAGATTCAAAACTTGCAAGCTGAATTAGGACTTCTTGACATTCGATTGAGCTGAAATTTTGCATAAACCTTTAATTATGATGACAATACAATATGCAATTTTATTTTAGTCTGATTAATGCTCTAAATCGGTGTAATGTATGGTACCTACTTAATTATTTTTTTTTTTAAATTATCTGCATCATTATTATGTCTCTTTACAAAAACAAAAACATTTAATTTAACCTTTAAGTGAACACCAGTTTATTCTGGACATTACTGTCTGGCCAGCCCATTTATTTATATGCGATTTTAGTGGTAATTATTTAGTGGATCTTTATATATGCTTATGTCATTTTCATTGTGTGTTCATGTAAATTAGGATGGAAAAAACGAAAAAATTCGTAAGTAAAACATCGACAAAATTCCACACAAAATTAAAAGAATTGCATAAGGGTCTGGCAACACCATGATGATTGAGATAACAAATTCAAAATGCCCATATCCCATACTTTTACTAACATTTTTTATTTTTTCATTCTTTGTACTTTTAAAATCAGCTCAAAGTCAACGTGGTCTGGCCAGATCATTATGTCCTGAATCGGGTATACAAACACACAAAATTATTTGATTGGAGGTAACTTGGAATCTCTTGGCTGTTGTAGTTTAATTCTTTCTACTTTTAAAATATAAATACATTTTTGTTTCTCATTTTTAGGGTTCCGTACCCATAGGAAGCTAACGGGACCCTATTACTAAGCTTACGATGTCCGTCAGTCCGTCTCCTGCTCTATCTCACGAACCGTAATAGGTAGAGAGTTGAAATTGAGTTCACAGAATGTGTAATTCACTTGTGTGTAGAAGGACAAATACAAATACACATTTTTAGAAGTATTGTTCTTTAATTTAACCTTTTGTTTAACAATTTTTTGTTTTTTGTAGTATACTTTTAAGCTGTAATTGTAGTATATTTTTAGGCTGTTAAATATACACATAATTTAATATTTTAAGCAAAAAATCTTTTACGATGGTACGGAACCCTCCGTGTGCGAGTCCGACTCACACTTGGCTGATTTTTTATTTTCTTCTTAGCTTTAATGTAGAACAATTTTATATCAGATTTTGAAGGACTTGAAAAACAATTGCAGGGATAATTTTTTTTTTTTGAGTGCCTCAATGACTCAATTCATTCATTCACACAATTATTCATATCATTCAGGTGTTTGTTTGTGTCTATGCATTATTTGAGTGCTGAATGAAAGTGACAGTTAATGATTGTGGATGGCCATGATCATGATTATGTTGTTTATGCCAATGATGATCATTATTGAAAGTAGCATCTTATATAATTTTGTAAACACAACAGACGAACAAACAAACAAACAAACGAATGCTTGCATGTGGAAAATTTTGCATGCAGACATGCAACATTTACTTGTGTGCCACATTAATTAAACAGCTTTGTGAGTGAAAATGCCATTGGCCAATACTCACTTGCATGTTCATATACATAAGTATGTATGATACAATATAAGTATTAAGAGTTATCGACAAACAGGAGCCAATATATTGTGCATGATACGTAAAAAACACCGTTAGGTAGGAGGCATGAATACCTGCATATGTGAACATATAATAATCAGCTTTGAATGTATCTATGCAACTTGAATTTTTGCATTTATGATTTAACATCAGACATACAAAATATGGCAGGACAACAACTACAACTACAACTACTGCTATTGCTGCTGTTTCTGTCCTGTGAAAATTGGCAAGATTGTCAGCCAATTAACGAGTGAATGTTGAGAGATCGAGAGCCTCAAGTCTGAATGAAATGAAATTCAATAAAGTCAAGTGTGCTGTGGTCGTCGTTGTGTGTGTGGGCGTTCTTAGCCTCAAACGTTTGAGATTTTCATGCTTTCCAATTTTTTCCTTTTAATTTTCTTCATTTTTTTTCTTCTTTCTACTTAAGTGAAGTTGGTTGGGTCTTAAGTCTTCTATAAAAAATATAGTATACAAAATTTATGATACAATTTTGCATGCACGAAATGGAATTTTTTATGATTTTATATGTTGTCCCCGTTGTTGTTGTTATTGTTGTTGATGATGATAATGATGAATGTTGGTTTATTTGTTTGTTTATTTGAAATTTTTCTTTATTTGTTGTTTATTGACTTAATGGGATTTATATATTTTTTATGAGATTTAAATTTGTTGCACTTTGTATTACAAAAAATAAGATAGAAATAGAAAAATAAAATAAAGAGAAATTACAATAAAATAAAATAACAGTACAATATATTTCACTCAAGTGAAAGTTGTAATTGGTAGGCGAGCGCGCATTTTATACTTTAAAAAAATTTAAATGAACTCCATCCTTTGCTTGCCAGGTCATTCAACTTAGAACACCATCACCAACAATTAATGTTGCCAACCATAAATCTCTCTTGAAAATCTTAGGCTCAAAAGGACATTGCACTCTCTTAATTGTCGTTGTTGGTTTACTATGCCTTCTTTCTGGGGAAATAACAACAAGAAAAAACAAAACAAAACAAAAAAAAACAGAATGCAGAATGCAAGGAAGGAGGTACACAGAATATAAAGATGAAGCGTCAACAAAAGTGGAACGAACCAACAAAGTATAACAACAAACATCAACCACAAATTTTGTGAAACATAAATAATGAGTAAGAATGTTGTTATTGTTGTTGGTCCCCTTTCTGTGTCCCATGTCCTCCACATTCGTAGTAAATGCAGATGTTGCTGGAACTTCTTCTTGCTGCCATAATTCTAATGTTCTTGTCTCCTTTAACGTAATGTTGCGTTGTTTGCCTGTCATATGGCACTTGACACCTCTCAATGACACTCTGTTGACGTCGTCCTCATCATCATCATCATCACCATCGTTCAGCATGGCTTTCAGCTTTTGGTCTGCTTGGCTTAGCTTGGCCTGTCTAGCTAAGTCTGGGCTGAATGCTGCTGAACTGGCGGGAGCATCTTCTAAGGCATCTTCCTCTGCCGTCTGCCCTTTTGTATAAGAACGAAGCTTACATGCAGATTTTGTTGACATAAAGTTGCCAGCATTTGTGGTTTTTCCTTAGCATGCACCTTATCCTCAATACAAACAAAATTTTCTAGACACACACATACACACAAACACTTTCATAGATACTCAGATACTCACACTTACAGACTTTATGCTTTCGCTGCACTTTCACCACTTTCTTCTACCAAAGAGATGATGTAAAAGGAAGTGGAGATGTTCTAGGAGCAGGAGCAGGAGAAATGGAGAAATGCTTTAGTCAAGCTAGTGGAAAATAGTATGTATGTTTTTCGCAAAGCAAACAGAGAAAAACTTATTATGCTTTTATTTCTTAAAAACCTAAATAAAAAATAGAAAAAAACATTTTTAAACTATGTATTTCTTTTTTTTTTTGCTATACCAAGCTATACGTTTCCATCCGTTTAACCTTCTTTCACCCTGTTGGTTGTTGGTCGTTCAATTTTGCTGCATTTGCAGCCTCAACTTGTAAAGAAGGTAATCATAGTTGCGGTTTCTTTACATTTTATTGCATAATTACTTCTAGATACATACTCGTAGATACATATACATGTACTCTGTACATACGTATATGCAAATGTATAAGCATGTAGTTGTATAAAGTGTGCGTGAGAAGTGTTGAAGTTTAGGTTTTGCTCCTTTCAGATTGTTTTTGAATGCTCAACTATGCATAGAAATGATTTTGGTACTGACTGTGTTAATTTGAGTCTAAGTGAGTGTTTTTTCTTATAAACTTGGTAAACCGCAAAATAAATTCTTCAAATTGTGATTGCAATCCAAAATTGGCATTATACTCGTACATACATATTTGCATACGCATAATGTTTGTTATTTTTATAAGAAAACCAATTTGAATTTGGTTTTTGAAAGTTGTCATTGTTATTATTATTGTTGTTCATTTCTTGTTATCGTAAACATTTATTTTCCCAGTTATTTACATTCATAGGTAGCATAAAAATCGATTTACTTAACACATAACGATATCTGTGGAAATACGAATTTATATTCATTTACATACTTATATGGTATATCGTAGTCATATCGATTATCGTAAATTTATTTTAAAACACAGTTTTATGTATTTTTCCCACTTTCATTTTAACTAAGAAATTTTGTAAAAAAGTGAACGCAATTCAAATAAAATATAAATTTGCTCATATTTCGCAATGAAGGACACAATCAGAGTATATAATGAATTTGAAATAATATTTGAAGAATAGTCAAGCAAACAAAGATACCAAGTCATTCATGAACAAAGAAATAGGCAGGCTAAGATCAAGATGGATCGATGAAATCGATGATTTGGTAAAAAACAAAGGATACAAAAATGGAGAAGGATATCAACAAATCGGGTCATATGGAGGTCATAAAGAACTGTAAAACGAATGATGATGATGATGATGATGAACTTATCTTCGAGGATAGTTTGATATACGTTAATACTTAGATCACCAAATAACTACTAAACAAGAATGTTGGGTAAATGCTGCGACAATTGCGGAGCTCAAATCTGCTAAACCTAAGACGCGTCCTGCGTAATCAGTTAGTCGTTGCCGTAGACGGCAATGAAAATATTTTTCAAAGGGGCTTACTTGTGCCAACTAAACAAAAATTGCTAAAGATATAAAAGAAGAAGAAATTAAGTTTAGATCAAAAAAACCTTTAAATATGTAGAATCTATTTTACAATAACATATTTCAGAAGTGGTTGGAGACAAACGTGACGCGAGGTTTTGAATATTATAATAGCAGAGAACCAATTCGATTCATTCTTCACAAGAATTTAAGTAAATCCCGACCCCGTCAGCTGAAGTTTGATGTACGATAATGTGACAAGTCACACATTGCAAATTTGACTTTAATTTTGACCCGAAAATGGTTTGTGTATATTAAATTAACCATCGTATTCATCTGATTTAGTCCCTTGTTTCTAAAGTTAAAATTAAAGATGAAAATATGTACGTATTTTTAAGGCATTAAGACTATTCAAAGAGTTTTAATTTATGCTTTGAAGACCAGCTGAACTATGAATTTAAATCATATTGAATCGATGAAACAATTGTAGGGAAATATTTTGAGTAATACATTTAAATCAAGTTTTTTCCAGATCAGTACTGATAAGTATCAATTAAGTAATTGTCACACCATGTAGATTTTTAAGGAATATTCTTTCTTTTAAAATCCAAGATATCAGGTATCAAAAAATGTGTTAGTCAATGTTATTTCATAACTTTGTCAATATCAACTTGAACTCATATGGAATATAAAAAGCATTTAACATTAATTGTTTGGTGAGTCCTTAAGGAAGAAGTGATGAAACTAAAACTGGCTTTCTGGTTAAGTGAAAAGAAATAGAAAACTTAACCATATGGGAAAACTGTTAAGGCAATCGAGCAAAAAGAATTTTATTAAAAGTCCATAAAACCACATTTTCAAATTACAAAAAAGTGGTTTTGGGAGTTGAAACAAAAACATACTGAAAAATACGCTACTTGATGTAAGGATGCCATATCAAAGTGTTTGACCATGTCTAAACATACGATACTATGAAATGGAATGAATATATATTCGGTAGTTCTTTAATAATAAATATTGTAATACGTATAAAGTTACACAAATATAACATGTGAGTGTTTGAGTTTTTTATATGTTTTCTATACATGTGGCAATCACTTGATACATAATTGAGGTTTTGTCGTATATAAACACATACACACAATCACACTTTTAAGTGCACTTTTCTATATGCAATTAGTAGATACAAAATGTACTTAGTTATATTGCCTAGTAAGTTTATCAATATGCATCTATAGCAGCAATAAACGGAATTTTTATGAACAAAAGTGAGTAGTGACAAGGAAGAAAATGAAACTTCAAAGGACAATTTGGGTATATTTTCATTTAAATGACATGTTCTATATATAATTTTGATGTTGTTATTATGTTTGTAGTAAACATATTTAGTATATTTTGCGTTAAAATATGTGAATATAAAATGAAAAATTTCAAAGAAATTCACATTTATTCTCAAGCATCAAGGCGAGGCAACATTGGATAAAATCTTTGTAATAAATGTACGGTTTTTTTTTTTTTTTTTTTTTTTGTAAACTCAGTCAAAGGTTAGATGTCAGATGTTGATTTGTCTTGATATGAAATGAAATTATTATATTGTACAATAAGCCCACGTTGCCTGTCATAGCAAGCAACACAACGCAACGCAACATGTTAAACTGTCAACATTTGAGGGGCCCCCACATACTAAATACATACATATAATTAAAGTTTCAATTTCATTATTTACCTTTGTGTCTCTAATATAATTATGTAATACAATATATAATAATAGAATTTGAATTTAAAATGGAAAACTCTTTTATCACAATCCAATTAGAAGTTGTTTGTTCGCTAATTTATCATTGACAACAAGAGAACAAACAAGTAAATGGGGAAAAATGACAAAGAGATATAAAAATGGAGAGAGAAAAGGGGTAAAAACTTTTAATTATGTTGCAATATAAAGCATTCAAGCGCAGCAGCATAACTCAATTGTAGTTCCCTCAATCTAACAAAATTTCCAAATCACGGTGCGAACAATTAAAAGAATGACTCAATGAATGAAACGTTCATTTGTTGCGCTTTTTAGGTTCAAAAATTGTTGTTGACATAACAAACCTCAAATAATAAAAAAAAAAGAGGAAAATGAAAATTTAAAAATAATATTAATTGTCACATAACAAAACGAACTAAAAATGGGCTTGGGTCATACACAAACTATGACTTGCAGCGAAGCGTTTCGCGAGGCAGTGAAATAATTCATTAAATTTCGATTGTTGCCTATTTGGTTTCTACAATATTATTTCTATTTCTGATAAATGTACTTACGAGTACCGTAATTAAAATTGTTATATTTCAGATTCAGTACTTACAGTGAAATACAAATGCACTTTGTTGGAGTATTTGGGGGCACAGGTAAGTGATGCACCACAACAGCCAGTATCATCTGCACAACGATGCAGTAATGTGCATGATGGCGAATAGATCTTTGAAGGATCGCGTTGAATGTGCTCGACACGTGGTTGTGGTATGCGGCATGAGGTCTGTTGTAACATTTGTCGCAAGTGTCGTTCAGCAAGTGCTACAAGATAGATGGATGGGAAGAAAAAAGAGATGATGTCGTTAATCAAAATTTTCTGTTTTTTATTTTTGATTTTCTCAAGCAAAAGTTCAATCTCACCTTTGTCCTTGTTATTGCGGCTTATGTGCACTTGATGTGTCCTTGTTACTGCCTCCGGTGTGCCAAGCTCATTTAATTTTTGTCCTGAAACTGAGCCTTGTGTATAATAACGTGAATAAATGTTCTCGTTGTCCTAAAAAGAAAATGGAGAAATGTGAAAAGAGATGAGATGAGAAGTTGAAAAATAAGAAATTACTTTTGAAAATCGAGCAAATTTATTTTGCACGCACATCATTTATTAAAGAGATTTGTTTGTTGTCTGTCATCAGAAAAAAAAAAAAAATAAATAAAATGAAGTGACCATTTTCAAGGATTTTTCATTTATAATATATAACATACAATAATAATGTATATTTATATTAAAGTGAAGGCAAGTTGGATCTAAGATGGTAAATGGTGGATACGAAATTAAATTTTTTATAATTTAATCTTTCTTTAGTAAATTATATTTTTGGATGAGCTCATAATTTGAAAAGTTTGCATTGCTTATACATTTTTTCGATACATAGAAGGTTGTTTTTTGAATAATTTTTTTTTTATATAAATGGCTGTTAAAATATTGAATGTCATTAACATCCTACATTATCGATTCAAAGCAATGTTCTTTGTGTTGTATACAATAATAATGAAAACTTGCTCAGCGAAGTAGTAGTAATTAAAGTAATGGTTCACGATTCAAGATGTTAGGAGTATGTTTCTTTTATATATACTAAGTACATGACCCTGATGGCAATAATTGTTATATTTCTTTCAAATAATACGCTGATATGTCAGAATTTTAAATAAAGGTACATTATTCCTAAAGTTCCTGTTTGTTTAAAGTAGATGAGCAACGGGAAGTTCACATTGGAACTTGTGGAATTGATCGGAAGATCACATAGATAATCTATCCAATAAAGGCAGAATACAGACCACATATTCTAAAGATTGATTTGCTAACAAAATATATGCAATACATTGTGGTATTATGGTCAATACGAGAGTTACGTCAGATCTCGTCATTTACACGTATTAGATACTAGAAATGTGTTCCACCTCTTTATTATAATAATAAGATAAATTCAAATATAGAAATGGAAATTTAAATAATTCTAAAATTTCATTAAAACTTTCAGAGTCATAAGACGTCATTATTTATTTAATGAGAAGCGTTTTTTTTATAAAGATAAGACACTTTTTGCTTTCAATTTAACTTCTTGAATAAATCTATAATGAATATATTTTTTGAAGGCAATAGAATTTTTAGTAATCAATAGAAGCTCCACTGACTTTAGCAATGCAAGACAATCATTTTTTCATTGTTTTAGATAACTTTATTGTAAAGTTAAGCTCATTTAGTAACAATTGTAGTCTTAAGGCCTTTAGTGATTTCATAGTGGCGATTTTTTGCATAAACCCATTTTACTAATATTCCCAGACATTTTTTATGGATCTGGTCTATCGTTAGTGTTGATAATTCCATATCCTAAATTGTTTTTTTTCTCAATGCTCACATGCACGCAAACGATATTCTGTTCGGCAATTAATGGCATCTCTCAGTTTGCCTCAACAAAATACTTGAATGTACTGCAGTTCCTAATATTCAATAACTGTTTCTCATAGACAAAGAAGTACCAAACAGTTTTCAACAAGCATTCTGATCATATTTACATATTAAAGTAATATTTTCTAAGCGTCTTCTTTTTATGACAAACATCATACTTAGTATAAAATTGAATTGTATTCTTATGTAATTGTAATTCCCTCAACAAATGGTCAGCCTATTTCGAAAAGATATAAACAATAATTTCATTTTCGTTTTATATAAGTATTTTATTTTATTTTTTTTTTGTGTTTTATTATTTTATTTTTGGCCTTAAGTCATTTTGTAGTTTTTGGTCCAGACAATTGTCAACGCCACAAGTTGCCACATTTGGCTAAGCTTGACAATCTGTGGCACTTGTTGTCGGAGTTCGTGGTGTTGGGGTTTGGGGTTGGTGGTCCTTGTACTGGTACTGGTGTTTCATGTTGTTATTGTATGACACTTGGGAGAACAATAAAATATATCTTGAAGCAGAAATTTACCCAAAGCGACACTTTCTTCTCGCACTTGTTGTTGTTATTGTTGTTATTATTGTACTTGTTTTCAGTTCTTCTAATTTTGTTGTTGTTCTGAGCTGTCAACATTTCTGTTATCCTCTCTTGTTATTCATAGTGTATAGTGTAGCTGCTTTTTCGCATGTAAACCAATGCAATTTACAATAAAAAAACCAGAAGTAGTAAGATGACAAAATCAAAATAAAAAACAGAAAAAGAAAGGAGAACATGAATATGAATCAAGTCTTCATCGTTTCCAGCACAGCATACACAAACATAGTATATGGAGAACCTTGACGCACCATGATCATAATAATTAATTAAATTTGCTCTTGGCAAGGCAAGGCAAGGCAAGGCAAGTAAAGTAAAATGTGTATGAATTTACTCAGTTTATGTTTCGGTTTCGGTTTTGTTTCTTGTCCTTATTTTGTTGTTGACATTGTATGTCGCGACCAATTACACATGACAACACAAACAAATGTTAGTGTTGAAAACAGGTGTTCTGCCACACTTCCATCTGAGATGCCATTTTCTTCTACTTCTACTTCTCCTTCTCCTTCGACCCTCTGTTACTGACACCAACCACAAGTACACACAGATACACACATGCATAAGTACTATGTAGTAGTGTTGACAATAATTGCAGACATAAAATGACAACAAAATACACAACACATTCATCTTCTACATATTTGTCACTTGAGTCTTCTAGTTAAGCTCTTGAAATATTCTCTTAAGTTGTTACAATGAAATGAGGCGGCATGAGGTACTCACACATTTATTGTTCCACAAAAGTATTGTAATAATATGTTGTTATGTGATTTCATAATTATTTTCATTCTGGTATTTCTTTGGTGTTGTTGTGTGGTTCATTTTCATAATTTAGTATCTTAGCATCTCAGCATTGAACACTGAGCTTGTTGGTTAGCAACATGTGTTCATTCATTCATCACCCTTCTTCAAGAAGAAGAAATCATACTGTCTTTCGGAAAAGGGTCAACAATATAAGCTGTTTATAAAATCCCTCAATTTATGTTTTTGAGTTTCTTAATCGAATTTATGATTTCATAAATAATTTTAATGTTTTGGAATTTCGTTTTTAGCAAGTTGTTCATAATAAAATAGTGCATATATCATTCTCTATAGATTTTTAAATACTTTCTCTCATGTATTTTTCATTATTTTTCAATAGAATACATAGTATAAATTATATTAAATCTCTAATTAATAATGCTGGAGCCTTTAAGTAACTTGAAACAACCATTTAAGTATAAATAATAACAGAATACATTGTAAGATTGCAGAGTACATAACACCTTAAGTTATTATAAAATATCAAATTGAATACAAAATATGTACGCAATACTAGAATAATCAAAAAAAAAAAGAGAAACTTTCTTGAATTTACATTAAGAAATTATAATGGCTTCGCCCTGGGCAAACTAACTTTACAGTCAAAACAAAGACCCCTGTCAACCAAATAACCACAATACTCTTATCTCAATCCACCTCAATTAATAGAAATTATATAAAAGCTACTTAAATATCAAATATACTTCTATCAACTAATTTAAGTATCATACATACATATATGTATAATAGGATAAATATTTAAGATTTCTAATTAAATGAAAATATAAATATAATATGGATATGATAAACTTAGATGCTGCTGCTTCCATATTATTAATCTAAGTAAAGTGCAAATAATATTCAAATGCATTATAACTTAGTTTATAAATAAATAAATCGTATAAGATACATTTCCAATTATTATTGCATTTCATTCATAAGTTTATAGATACATAAGTATTTAATTAGAATTATTGAATATGACAGCAATATGTTTATGAAAAATTTATAGATTGTAAACATATATGCACGAATATAAATGTGATTCATTTGACTGTAATGATAATAATGTATTATAGTATATTGTAAATCATTTCATAACATTCAAAATCTCAATTCTCTGGACACCATAAACTTTGAAACTCAACTCTAAATGGAATTTACTCTAATGAAAAACATATTTGCAAAAAAATACTCAAGAGACCGTGATCTTTATGAACGAATGAAAGCTTGGCATGATGCACAAGCACACGGTAAATTGCCTAATAGAGAGAATTATAATAATTATAGTTTATTTTTATGCTTCTGTGAAATTATTTAAAGAAAATTTCAAAAATTTTCTAAGCAAATTATAAATATTGTTGCTTATCAAAATTATACGACACCAAAAAATTGCTTCCCTCTCTCTCTCTCTTTTTCCAACAATAAGGCGGAAATTAAAAAGACTCCGTCCACATGATCTCTCATTAAGAAGAATCTAATAATGATTATAATTGAGTACCACATAAATATTAGGATCTAAAACATTTAAATATTATATACGTATATAATCATTAAAATGTGTCATGCAGAACAACTGCGATAAGCATTAAAAAAAAAAAAAATAAAATAAAAACAAATTGATTCTCTCTCTGTTGCTAAATTTATATTGTTTACAATTAGAAACAAAAAGTAAAACACATAATGAAAGAACACAATAGACAGCGTAAAATAAAGTCCTATTATCAAAACATTGCTTTGTTGAAATATTTCTGCACGTCAACCTCTTAAAGTTCATCAACAAAACGGTTAAGTTTGTCTTAATATGAATTTTAATTGCTGATTGTTAGGGATTTAAATATTGTACCGTTAGAGGCTAACTGATTCACAATTATTTAACAAAATTCCTCTTTATGTTATTATTTCCTTTTTGGAAAACCCGGAAACTTATAGCTAACAATACAAAGGGGGTAATTAAGCACATTTGCCAAATCGATTAACTCCATGAAATAAAATGTTGAAAAAATAAATTACAAATTCAAATAAGCAATGAATTACTTGTACTAAAATTTTTACGTGTTTTGAAATTAAAATTTTATAAAATTCAAAAGTTGCTCACTTTTATTAATTTATAGATTATTACTTTGGATTATATAAATGCGTTTAAAAAATTCCTATTTCTGATCTTTATCACTTTAAATTTGATTTATTTAAAACTTTCAGTTTAGTGGGTAGTCTAACTTTCTCAAAAGATTTGTTATATAATTTGAATCGAAAATGGGGGGAATGAAGGTTTAGAATAACCGAATACCGCATCTAGGATGTGACTTTACTTGCAAAATGAAAGTTGAAAAGATCAGAAGCAAGTCATCTGGACCATCATAGGCTACAAGTTAACTCTACTATGTTATGAAACTGCTGTTATTTTTTTGACTTTCTGACTTATTATTACTACTACTTTAAAATTGGCAAAAGTCTATTTAAGTTGGATGTTGCAGATCATTGTTATGATATGTAGCAAGCGGTCTTCATCTTCATCTCGTTCTAACCTTCTTAAATCACTAATATCTTTACAAAAAGGAAATCTACATTTGACTAAGACATTTCCAGTTAAATTCGAAATTTATTTTATGAAATATGATGTTTCCAAAATTAAGAACATTATAGAAAGCTAGAATGAAGTTTGAAATCGTTTTAACAATATTATAATTTATGACTTTTGAATTTACAGATGCAGAAATATTTACTCTGATTTATTTGTGGTAAGTTATAAAAAGTTGTTCTATTCATAAGCCTTCAAATTGTCTATTTCTTAGATAAAATTCTTTACTATGATTATAGAATCGGAAGACTTGGAAGAAAAATATTACAATTTTAAAGTAATAAATCTAAATTAATAAAACAATTTGTCAATATGTACTGCAGATGCAGATTTTGTTAAATGTAGTAAAATATGGATATATGATTTTATATATGTTTTCATCTCTCCTTCTCTCACTCTCTCGCTCTATCTTTTACAATATAAAACGAATAAATAAATGTGAACTCTTCACTTTTGAATTGAAATTGATTCAATTGAGAAAGAAGTGTTTAAAATGGCGGCAGCAAACAAAAAAAATTGTAAAGATGAAAGGAATGAAAGTAAAACAGGAGCAGAAGGTGCCAGCGAAGTAAAGGAAACAAAAGGTATTATTATTGCACAATATATTTTGAACAAAGTTATTTATCTTCGTTTATTACTGTAGTTTTATTTATTTTATTTCAATTCATTTTATTTTGTTTTATTTCTCCAAACTCCAAAGTTATAAAATGAAAGAGAAAAATACAATAATAATAAAAATAAAAAAAAAAAAAGGGAAAAGAAGTATCATAAAACTAACTAGTATTACTACAATAGCAACATTGAATCAGTCAGAGTCAGTTGCCATGGCCAACGTCAATGCCGATGAGTCCGATGAGTTGAAGTACATTTGTTTCCTGCAATTGGCGGCAATTCAAATGAATAAAAGAAAAAGAAGCGGGGAAGGACGAGTGGAAAAATGCAATAAAAATGTCATTTGGTGTTGCACTACGAAAACGACAATTTGTCACAATTTTTATGTTGTTGGCGTTTGTTTTTTGTTATTATAGCTGTTGCCTAGTGTTACTCTTGATGTTGCTGTTGCTGTTGCTGTTGATGATGTTGCAGTTGCTGTTGCAATTGCTGTTACTTGCTGCAGGTAGATCATCAAAAAGTCGTTGTTTTGTTTTCCTTGTTTTTAGTATTTTTTTGTTAACTGATGGATACAAGAGGCAGCAGGTAACTTGGGGCATCATATGTAGACACATGGATATAAAGGTTTTTTCTGTACTCAGTCGAGTTCTTGATGTTGGCTATTTCAAGAATAATAGCAAAAGAAAACAAATTGACAGTTAGCTCAATAAAGTGCGGCAGACAATGGCGCACAAAACATATAAAAACAAGCAAACAACAAAAAACAAGAATAACAACTGGAAATACAAACTCTACTCTGCACGAGTAATAACAGCATCAACGCCAAGAACAATATATGTAAGCTTGTAGATACAATATACATACATTCGTTCAATTTCATGAGCAAACAATGGGCCGAAACAATTGCCAATTTGTGTAGCTAAGCGATATTAATGAGCAAAAATAACACAAAAAGCCATGTGGTGTACGGCAATAAGCCAAATTGCTTAGGTGTATGTCAATACATTTATACATAAGTATATTGTACATATTGTACTTGGGTACTATTGAATTTGTTTATGCATTCTGTGTGAGTTATGATTAGACGCATTGAGTTGCAACATTGAGTATTTCATGAAATCTCTTAGTTTACCATAAGAAATCAAGGCTGAGAACTTTGAAATTACATTTTTAATTTCAATCACAGCTGCAGATACACATTGACAATCACAAAATAAAGTATAATATATTATCAATTTTTACAAGTAGGAAACCTAATTTTCATTTTGCCAAATCTTTTGTGATATTTCACAAAGCAATCGAATTCGCGAAAGATACAAAATTGAAAAGCATGCAATGTTATTCATGATGATCATGATGATGATGATGGTGACAAAGTCATTGTCAATGTTGCTACACAAATATGTCATTCTCCAATATTCGAAAGTAAATCGCATGCTGTCGACAATAACTTCAGATGCAGCAGCAACATTGTCATCATCGTCATCATCATCGTTGCCATCATTATTGACATCATTATCATTTTTGTCACGCCTCGCGTGTTTCCTTTTAACATTTTATATTTGTGTGGATCCCCATTCCCATCCCCATCCAAATATACATGAATGTAAACAATTTCTCCATGTATCTATCTATAGTTTTCCCGTATCCCAGTTTCTCTCAGTCTTTTTTCTTTATACTACTATGTATATATTTTATATATATTTTCATGTAGGTTGACTTGGCATTTGTAAATTTTAATTCAATTTGATTGTGTAAAAGTTCTGTACAAACTTCATAGAGAAAAGAAAGAAAAAGTTAACAATTAAAATAAAAAGCGGTTTTAAAAAGAATTTAATTAACTTTATTTAAAGAAGGTCAATATTGTTGTTGGTGTTGGGGAAAAACTCTTTCCAGACTCTCTACCATTATAATAAAAGGCCTATAATATGTCAGTCATTATTAAATACAATACATTTTAAGCATCATTAAAGTGAGTTACAAATTTGTACAATATTGGGGGAGATAAATTGCAAACATGATTCTGCGGGTTGAAATTATCAGTGAATCATATCATTTGGGTCAAAGTTTGAACTCAATGAAGACCAATGAATTTGTTTTGATTTTTGGATTTTAAGTACGAGTCACATTAAATTTAGAGAGACACTATAAGATTTAAATCTTTGAAAGGCACTTTTAGAGTTTTAGAATGTCCAAGGATTCTAAGATTTTCGAAAGAACAAAGAAATGAAGCTCTATTACATTTAATCTAATCAGTCCAATTAAAAGTATGATGTAATAATCATTTGAATGGTATTTTTTGGTCTCAATGTTCTTTGAGATGAGAAAGAAAACAAATGGAAATATTCTCAGATATCCCAAAAAAAAAAAAAAAAATAATAATTTAGAACACTGAAGTGAAGGGTCTTTATATTCAATCTATCGGTTCATTTATATGATGTAATAATAATTTGGATGGCATATTTAGGACGGAATGTTCTTTGAGACGAGAAGAGTGGAAAGGTTCTAAGCTTTCTGAAATAAGAGACAAGACCAGAACAAATAAATAAATAGAGTTTAGTTTTGATTAGGCGAATTTCCACACATAAAGTTTATTTCTTTCATATGTCATATAATTCTTAAATTACTAATACTTTTTGTTTCAGTTATAGCCTATGCCCTTTCCATTAATTTTCTCTAAGTGATTCCAGGCAAAGTCATAACTTTTATAAACAATATTTTTGTTCTCTAATCAGAAGCCACAAATATATATTACTATGTTTACAGGAGTCATATCTCAAGATGTTTTTCTTTATTATTATTATTATTATTATTATATGTGGTATGAAATAGAGTCATTCTTAAGTTATGTGCATTTTTATATATAAGTACTTATAATATTTGGCGCCAAGTTTCTTTATGAATAAGTTTTTTTGTTTTAGTAACGAGAACTTCTTTGAACCACATAATTTTGAAGACAAAAAAAGATTCCTTCCTATTTAGTTTTCTCCAACCAAGATTCTTTTCTAGCTATTCTATCCTTTGACCAATTTCACTTCATTCTTCTTCAATTCAGTGGTGTCCATTACACAACTTAACTTATTGGCTCATCTATGTACATAAGTACGTGTATTATAGAATGTTGTTGTTGTTCGTTGTGTATGTGTTTATTATGTTTCTAACATTTCCTATTCACTCCAGTTTTGTGCTACTTTTTAGTTCTTGTGAATCTCTGGTTCGGTTCGGTTAGCTTGTGTTTCTAATCCTCGTTGTCTGAGGTTTATGACTTTTATGGTTGTGTTTATTTAGTTCTATTTTTGTTTTTTGTTTTTGTTTTTGTTTTTGTTTCCCTTGTTAGTTCGTTGTTCGTCCAATGAGTAGTAAAATGTATTTATTTCGCGTTGTTTCTATTTTGAGTTTTTCTATTTTTTTCTCTTTTATTTTTATTTTTTCTTTATGTCAAAAGGTTTATAGGTTCAGGTTGTTGATGATGCTGTTTTTGTTGTTGCTGTGTTGCTGCTACTGTTCTTGTTGTGGGTGTTACAACAGCCACATCTATAACATTTTGCTGTCAGTTTGTTGTACTGATTAGAATTCGCATCTCTGTAGCTTATGTTGCCGCTACTTACTGGGCAGAATCTAGGTCAACAACTGACTGTTTACTATGTTGAATTTTTTTACTATTTAAAGAGAATCTCACTGTGAAATATGTCCCACAGAGATATGAGTGCTGCCAATTCTAAGTATTTTACACTCAAGTGGTAAAGCAACCAAAAAAAGGAGGATTTTATTTTTAGTGTTAAATATAATTTTTTTTTTGTATAAATGTAGAATAATTTTATTTTTAGGGATGCACGGAATTTAAATGAATGTGGGTTTCAGTGGGAAGAAGAAGATTTGAAAACATTAATTTAATCATTGAGGCATTCAATATTATCGGAACTTAACACTTACACTGCTGCCTTTGATCATTTTCCTTTTCTTCTGAAGGACCTGTTAGACGGTCATATCAGTCGTCTGTTCAGTTTCTCGTTTCATTTGTGTTCTGTTCGGAAAAAGAGTTGAGTTTACACGATTTGTTCAGTTTTCACTGTTCTAAATCGTTTCAGTTCAAATTTGAATGAACTCGTCAACAAAATTGTGATCCTTGGATGTAGCGACAGTTGTACAATATGACTTTCAAGACAACTGACCTGATCGAACGGACTGAGCCATGACGCGTAATAAATCTAAAAACTGAAATGAGTCAGTTCTCAGTGTCAGTCTTTCTTTTCAGTTGTTCTTTCAGTGTTTACTTTTTATACGTAGGATACACTGACAGTTCGACTGAAACTGAACTGACGACTGATATGACCGTCTTGAAGGCCATTAAGCTGATGTAGGTTTATTATAACTTTACTTCCAATTACACCTCCTTCCATATTTTCTTTTTTAAAAACAAAATAACTAAGTTCCCTTTTCTTTTTCATTAAAATTCTGTACACCTCAATTTAAATTTTAAAATGTCAAACTTCTATTTTTTTCCTTCAATATTGGTTTTAATTAAAGTAAAATTTTAGTAAAATAAAAATAATTAAAAAAAAAAAAAAAAAAAAAATATACGCTCAAAATGTTTGGTAATAAGAAACAAGCATCCAAGAATAATGAGAAACAAACAACCAAAAATAACAATAAACAAATAACTAACAACAGACAAACAACCAATCAAAAAATAAAGCCCACTAGAACCTTTTTAAAACAAAGTAAATGCAAACTGGTGATTGGCAATAGACAATCGAGATTGATATTATTATCAAAAAATGGGTGTAAAAGTTTACCCATTGGAAAATCTGTGGTTAATCTAAAATATGGAAATAGTGGAGGAAAGGAATGTGGATTTAAAGAAGGCAATGCAGATGCTCAAATTGGGGATCAGAAGTTCAATCGTGAAAAGCCTAGTAAAATTCCAATACTATTTTCAAGGAAGCTTAACAAAAATGATGGAAAAAATGTTAGTGAAAATATGGTAATTACTACAAAGTTGGAAGAGGAAGAACATACCATCACAAAGTTACAAGAGGAAGAACACAACATCACAAAGGTACAAGAGGAAGAAGAGAACATCAAAAAGTTACAAGAGGAAGAAAATACCATCACAAAGTCACCAGCTAAAGAACAAACCATCAAAAACATCGGGAAACAAATCAAACCTGCTATGCCCAAAACAGTCATCCATCGATCACGCAAACTTCCGTTTGATGTTCCTGCTAAAACTATTAATATAATTATACCAGATAAGAGACCACGGAAACTTCACGAAGACTTTAAACTCCCTTCGACAAATTCCTCACCTCCAAAAAAGAGAACTGAACCTAAACATTTAGTAGTAAATAGAAAGGAATGTGTTAACAATAAGAGTTGCTTCGAACCACAAAATATCTCAAAAAATTCAAAAGATTTTCACTCTAAAAGTCCAGTAAGAGAAAATACTTGTTTATTGATGTCTGGTTATGAAAAACAAGAAACTCTTGCTAAGAATAATGAAAAAGACAAAGATCATACTGTGAACTGGAAAGACGTAGTAAAGGTTTGTGCGGAGCAATATAAAACGGATAGTCCGATCACTTCTTCTGAATCGTTTATGCTATATCAAGCTGATTAAATCTTCTACATTTAAAATTATGTGTTGCAATAACTACAAAATACAAGGAATTGAACTCGAGCAGGATTATAGATATCCTTAATGGAATTATAAGTATTAACCAATATGCTAATATAAATGAGGAAAAATAAAACTTATATTCTTCAGCGGTTGGTAGATGAAGCTTTATGTGAATGGATATTGAGAATAAATCAAGTTTAATTCATTGTTCTCCAAAATTTATGAAAATCAACAATTTTCATCGTGATTACGTTACTTATTTTGTACTCAGTTTTCGGTTGTTATAAACATTTTTGTATTTTAAAATTTTCGGATAAATAAAATTAACAAATATATTTTTTGGACATTAAAATTAAATATAAAATTTGTTTTGTTTTAATATTGTTATTATTGAGATATAATGAAAATCTTTGTGTGTTTGTTAAGGATGTCTTACAGACAAGTAGTGGCGACCCCTGTTGGTTTGTGCGGAATACCATCTTGCACAGAAACCTAATGATGCCCACGGTGCTCGAAGAAATCCTGTAAAACAGCAATCGTCATAAGCAATGACTGGCAACTCATCCAAACTTTTTGGCGAAATCCCTCACCCATGGTGTGACGCCGATTAACGAGGCTTCATCTTAATGATCTTTTTAGTAGAAGGTCATCAACAACTTAAATATTCACTGCAATATAATTGCCAAGTCACTATTCTGTATAATCATATATATGTTTTCTGTAATTGGTTATTTGCAAAAACATTATAAACATTATAGTGTTTGCTACCGATACTCAACTTAGCTCAATTAGTTTAATAAGAATCGCAGTGATGTCGTACACATAATGTGTCCTATTTACGAAGTTTAGGAATCTCAAAAAACATTTCACACATGAGGCTTGGAGGCTTTTCAGATAGTCAAGTTCATTTATGAAGAATAAACCAGGCTTTCAAATATTTTTCTCAATAACGCTGGATATGAGCGGAGAATTGAATGACTGATATTCACTTCCTCCTTCTTCATATCCAAAAGTTTAGTGAAGAAAAATAAACCAAGCGCACAGACCAACCGTGACATGGTTGCCTAATAGAAATGTCTTGTTACACGTTAATGTAAGCATAAGAATTCTTATCAGTTAAGGTTTCTTAGAGTTGTTTAATCTTCAGAAAGATAGTTGAGCTCAACAAATACTGGCTACCCCTTTTTTTGCCTAATAGAAATATCTACTATAAGGTCTATCAAATCTCACAGTTGGTTTCTATTGAGTGCCTTTATATAAGTAGTTGATGAGAGGAGTCTAAATGCGATGTTAATTTTTAAAATATACAAATTTAGTTATCAGTTTTCAAATCTCTTTTCATCTGTTAATAAACTTTTTCTATGTACAAATTTTCATAAACTTAACACTTCATTTCATTTCTCTTTACCAATTATTGGTTTAAATAAAATATGAAACTGCTTTTGCAGATTTATTGATGATATTTATTTAGTTTTTATCACATTTTATATATTTATCAACTGTCATTTTAATATAAATAATTTCATAAAAACGTTTATTAAATTTTATTTCCTTTTTATGTGAAAATTCTTTTTTTGCTCAATTAAATTTCACAAAATGTTTTCATTTCATTTTTATTATTATTGTTTTTCATTATGATTTATATTTTAATTATTGTGTGTTTGGTTTTTTTGTGCAACATAATAATGTTGCAATGTGTTAATGTTTTTAATGGAAAACATGAAATTTGTTTCAGTTTCATTTATTCTTTTTTAAAGATTTTTTTTTTATTAAACAAATACTTTTTTTTTTTTTTTATTCATCCATTCTACATGATGTGACATAGATATTGTTAAACTACATAACACAAATCATTTAAAGAGAGGATGAGAAGAAGTGATTATTAAAGTTCATTAGCCTTCCAATTAATCTCATCTCATCTTATCTCGAGTGAAAAACAATAAAACTGTCGGCATGCTTTTAACTCTACTATTTTACTATGAAACAAAATAAACAAATGGAAAACGTGAAAATCAGAATAAACTTTACCGATTCCACACTTGTTTTTATTCTTGTTTTTATTTTTTTTTATTTGTTCTTGGTCTTGTACTTGTTGTAGTTGTAGTCACTGTTCTTGTTGTAGTTGTAGTTGCTGTTCTTGTTGCTGATGTTGTTGTGCGTGTAAAACAATCGAAACTATTTCTCAAACAATAAAAACCATTCTTGCGAAGCCCAAATCTAAACACGAACAAATGAACAAGAAAAGAAAAGATGAACAAGAAAAAATGAAGCAAAGACGAAATTCGTATATCAACTTCATGCCACTGCAAAGCGAACATTCTCATTGCACTTGCAACGTAATGATGATGATGCAGGGGACCGGGAGAGAGAGAGAGAGAGAGAGAGTTAATGCGGTTGCACTTTGAGGGATTAATGTGCGGTTTCATCGATTCATCTCAGCTCAGTGAGCTCTGAGCGCTTTGAGGTTGATAAGCGGTAAACAAAAAGGAAGCTGCAGCAACAACAAGAACAACAAAAAAAAAAAAAAAAAAACGACAAAAAATGTACATACAAGAAAGAGTTGGAGGAGTTAATTAAAAAATATAAGAACAAGAGTACTGCGACTATATGATGAGAAGAAATAAAAATTAATTCCTTTATCATACACACAAAAGTCGCCCTGAATTTTCCACTTGAATGAACTTTTGGCATTTAGGTTGTTTGGGGAACAAAAAAGAAGAATTGATTATTTTATCATTTTCTCTTTCTCCAAGCCCAAGCCCATACCCATAACAAATAAGAAAAACATTTGGAAACATTGGCGGACTAAGTTTTCCAATACAAGGCGATAAAGTTTCAGATTTGTATGATTGTTTGATTCTTTCTGGTGATAGATTTCTATATTTTAAGGAATATATTTTTTAAGAATGGTGAGGATTTTTTTGAAATTTAAATTGATTTGACTACTCCATATTTGAAGGCCCTTTTGTTATGGCCCAATGCCACCTTAGTCCGCTTGGGTATAGAAAGTTAGTTTTAATGAAAGACCAATAAATGAGAAAACCATGTAATGATTCGCTTTGAGCCTTAAAGTTGTCAGTTTGTTCTTTGTTTTTGTTTTTGTTTTTCTTTATCAAAATAAGTAATATGGTTGATGGTATTAAGTTTAAAAGAAGTTCAAAAATTAATCAATTGTGTTTATCAGTCAGAAGGATACGGGAAAGAATATTGTATTAAAAAAATGATAATAAATTACATTATTGGGCTGGCAAGATGTAAAAATATAAAAGTTGAAGATTTTATGGATTTTAATAAATATTGTGCACTCAAATTATTGTCATCTTTTGAACTTAAAAACTTTATGAATAATGAAGACAAGGATTACAAGTTGACCTGTAGTAAATCTCTTTCGCTGGCCTGTAGTTTCTTACAATAATAAGTGGTCAATTGACCCGATTTCCTGAGTGACTATGATATTTAAAAAGAATACTTTAAGGATTAGTGAACACATGCATGAGTAAGCAACGCTTTGCCTGCTTAGAGACAAAGAGTTGATGATATTTTAAGCTTGATATGATTTTGTTGTTACTTATCTGTAATTAAATTATAAGACATTTCATGCAATGAGTTTTAAGTATTACTTCAAGCAGCATTACCATCATGAGTGCCAAATAGAAATGTCATAAACAGCAAACCCAAAATGTTATTCTACTTAAAACAGGAAGAAACTAAATGAAATTGTCTTGTTTTGTCATATTTTATTGCAAGTTTTTTGTTTTGTTTGCACTTTCTCTCGTGTTGAGTAGAATAGAATAACAAATTTCTTTTATAAAGAACAAAAAAAAAAAAATCAACATATTTACGTCATATGAGATTATTTTTAGAAATCTGCTAAAAGTTTCTTAACTTAAATGCCATGCATTACACACATGTTTACTATTGCATCTCACTCATATGTTTATGGACAAATAAAACAAAATTTAAATTTATGTATATGAAAAAATATTGTTGCATACTTTTAGGATTCACCATCATTTTGTATTTTATTGAAACTAAAAAATATTGTAACTGAAAATTAAAATAAAAATAAATGAAAATAAAAATGAAATAAAGAAACAGAACGAAAAACTTACGCTGCAGCAGCAGGAGCAGCAGCATCATGTACACAACCTTGATTATGTAACTAGGTATAGTATTAAAAAATATATAAATTTATAGTGAAACAATTTTTTGTTTTGTTTTTATTTTTATTTTTATTATTTTTATTTTCTCCCTCAGTTCGTTGGGAACTTTTCAAACTAAAGTTATTCTCATAATGATAAATGTAAAAGTTTTCACCCACATGCGCGCGGCTAAATCCATGAGTAGTAGATACAAGATACATTCCTATGTATGCGTGTTTCTTTTTTCATTATATTTTTTTTTTTCTTTTGAATTTCTCATTTCATTTCTTTTTTTCTCCTTTTTTTTTTTTGCATATTTACTGCAGTTTACTCAGATACTTTGAAACTTTAACAATGTACGATGCAGACGAAGCCACAAATGCACATAATTGCAGTTTTTTCTATGGAAGCAAAGAGTTAGTGAGCGATGAGCATAGTGAAATTTTAAAGGAGTTGTTAGGGTTGGTAGGAATTTGTATACAAGGTAGATTGTTTTACTTGTTTAACATTGGTCATAGTAATTTACATACATCAGATTTACTTAGTCCAGAAAAGTAAATGCATAAATTAATTTTGCAATACAATTTTTTGTTGCATTTGTATCATTTAAACAAGAAAGTCTTTAGACGCTTCGACCTAACCATTGAATGCCCTTAACCTATTTTTGTAATATGTATTTAAAAAAAATGTAAGAGGTAAATGAGTAAACATTGAGATACAAAAGATTTTTTGGCAGAATTTGACAGAAGTTGATTGAACTTATAAGTGTAGGTTTATGTTTTGTATTCTCTACCCTGAACTACTTTCATAATCATTTAGAAATTTTTTATATATGAGAGAAACAAATGATTTTTAGTTAAATTACTTACTAAACTTGATTCGCTTTGGATAAATCTTTATTTTGTAATATACTAAATATTTAACTATTATCCTGTAGCACTTTCAAAATCATTGGAAAATATAAAAAAGGCAAATGAGTAAATGTTGAGATGTAGATGATTTTTAGCAAAAATTGCAAAATTTTTTCTGGTTTTAATGAAGTTATTTGTTGTAGTAATAATAATAATAATAATAATAATAATAATAATAAGTAAAATAGTAAAATTGGCTTAAATGAGAATAAATGAATTATTTTTTTATTTATTTTGGTTTTTGTTAGACAAACATGTTTAAAATATTTACTTATTCTCTTGGAAGCGCGACTGTTATCAAGCTTAGTCAATGCTAAATTTCATATTTTTCAAGCGATATGCATTAACATGATTTTTAACGATTTTGTTCTATCTGCTTAACACCCAAAAGTTTCTTTTCTTTCTGGTTGTTATATACATACATAACTGTTTGCTATCTTTTTCAGGATAATACTCATAGTGAGACATAAAAGTATTAGCGATAATATCCTTTTACTCAAAATACTATACAAATATACAATAATATTGAATATATAAGAATGATAGAATGAATGATATTTATTTTATTTTGGTAATGAGTCACAAATTCAACTGAATTTAAAATATGTCTCTTGTCTAATTCCCTCCAAACTTCTCAGGAACACTTTTCAGACTATACTAGAGTTTTCCTGAAAATTTCATCGAACTCGGTCTAATGGTTTCGGATTCCATAGGGAACAAAAATACATACATAGTAGTTCGAATTTATATTATATATATGAGCTGTGTATTTTGAAAGTGGCTTAAGTTACTTTCCATAAGATATAATGTTGATTTTTCACGAAAATACTAAGTATCCTGACATAACAAATACCAGTAAATCTTCTCGAAAGTTGGCATGTCAGTCTCCAAATAAACGGTTCATAGAATATATAGATTTCCAATTTCATTTTACTAAGTTCACTTTGATTTTGTCTCAATTCTCAAAAATTTATTTCATTTACTTTATTTAACGAAAAAAGTACTTTCTCCTATAAATTTTCCCATAAATTAACAAATATTTTGATAAGAATAATATTATAATGTCGGATACAGAGGAAAAACCAATTTCATTGGTAAATCAAAAATATAATGAAGCCGAATTGGAGCCTCAAATTCTACATGCCGTAGAAGCACGCAGAATTGTTCCACTAAACCCGAGTAAGATTTTTATACACAGAGAGAAATAACCGAGAATATTGTGCTTGAATCGGCACCTTTTGGTATTAAAAATCCGCCTATCACGAATGTTTTTATTTCAAGCACAATGTTCTTATTTTACTCACGTATTTTTAAGTATATACGATCAAGTTTGTTTTGTTGCGTTTTCAACAAAAATGGTTCTTTCTTATGTACGTTTTGGGTTCATTCTGACTAAAGGTGTTTTTAAGAAGAAAACAACATAAACTGAGACCATTTTGGTTTGAAAATTAATACAAAATGTACTTGATTTTAATCCCAAAAATACTAAAATTGAGACCAATTTGGTCTTAAAAAAATATAAAAAAAGACTTACTTTGGCTATGTTGGAGTTGTAATACTCTTCATGCCTCAGCTAGTGGTCCGGGGGTCTTGAAATTTTTATGGTTGATGGATATGCAGCCACTTATAGTGTCCAAATTTCAAGTCGATAGTACAAAAAGCAAAAAAGTTTTTCTAATGGATCCCGGTTTGTATGGGGGCTATACCCCCTAGTGGTCCGAGGGCTTTGAAATTTATATGGTTGATGGATATTGGTCGGAAACTTATAGTGTTCATATTTCTAGTCGAAACAAAAAAGTTTTTTTAATAGCAACTTTTATTTGGATCCTGGTTTGTATGGGGGGTACCTCCCCTAGTTGTCCAATTTGGCTGATTCCGACAACTGTATTGTGTATGGTGAAATCTCCGTGCAAAATTTCAGTTCTCTAGTTCAAAAACTAAGGTACTAGTTTGCGTACAAACAGACGGACAGACAGACATGACTATAACAACTCGCCTCTCTTAACAGCAGCAGACAGGATAAGTACGAATGTTGTCAATTCAAGTTGTTTTGTTCTCGATCTGAGTTTTAGTGTTCTTGCTTTTTATTCAAATACAAATTGTGCTTATAATGACATTTTTCATTCTTGATTCATGTTTATTTGATCTTGAATTGGGAATTGAGCACAAATTGTTCCTATTTCAAGAACGTTTAAACCAATTGCAACTTAATTTAGTGAAATTGAAAATCGAAAGTTTAAGAAATAATGGCTTAAATCGAAATTTTGTAAATATTTCAGGGAAAGTGAAAGTTTCAAGTGAGGAACATACCATCATTGGCCAAAAAAAAGCATGCAAGATTCCTCAGCCGAATGATTTATATAAATTGGGAAAGATTCCGAAAACCATATTTGTTGCAGAAAGGCAACTAACTTTGAATGAATTCAACATTAAAAAATCATCCACAAAAACTGAGATTCATAAGTATAAGCCACTTAATAGGAATAAAACTGAAATTAATAGTGATGATATTGCAAATTGGAATAAATTGTTGAAGCTTAATGAGAAGAAAGATAAATATTGCAACCACAATGCACCTATCACACCATCTGATGAGAATCAGAATGATCCCAAGAATACTGATGCTATTCAACAGGTGGCGAATAGTAATGCAATAGAAGCACATATTGCAGAACCTAATATTCATCAAATAGATGACGCTATAGGAGTAGTTCCAAAAGAACCCCAAACCAGTAATAATAATGCTGGAATCGAGCTTCAAAGAGAATCCAATTTAGTATTTAATAATCTGCGCATTGTCGGCTTTGGTTTGGGAGTCACTTTACCATTCATTGTTTACATGGTATACGTTTGGTATTTTCCGGAACCAGTTGAGGCACCACGAACACTGGCTCAAACATTTTTTTTTAATTTTATTGAATACATGTTTAATTAATTGTGTTTAAATTTTGCCTGTGTTATTGGTTAAATTATTTGAATAAATTTTAAAATTTTTCGTTTATATAAAAATATGTTAATTGTTATACTTAGTTTCAACTTTCTGATCGATAATAAGGGAAAGGACTTGAGTTTCATATCACAATTATGAATTGTAATTATTTTCATTTCCAAATTAACGACTTATAGTCATAAGAACGTAGCATGAAGCTTTTCATATGACACACTTAAAATTTTAGCCCACTTACCTGCATTTTGTCACCAAAAGGATTAAAGAGAAAAACAATGAAGTATAAAATGAATGAAAAAAATCAATTTATTTTTTGTTGTAACTTCATGCTGATGCGTGAGATCATTCCGAAGGTGAACCAAGCACCGACACTTCGGACTAAGCCTGGATAAATATCTCAAGTTGCCTACAGTCCTTGATTATTGTTGCAATCAGCGGCTTCAAAGGCATGCAAATTTACTGGCGATATATCTAATTTACGGTGCAACATGACAAATATCAAGAAGTTTCCACTCAAATCATATTTTGCAAAGAAGAAGGTCATCTAAATTGTAAATATGTAATTGTAAGCCAACCAATACCATATTTTATGCAATTATATAATAATTCATAGAAAAAGGAGTCTTTGCTATTGAGGCAAAGAAGATTGTAGCATATTTCTCTTCATAGGATGTTTATTCACAGAGTAAGTAGTTTCCTATTCTGTGTTTCCTTAAGGTTTTAAACATTTCAACACAGTTGTTATTATTAAAAACTACATATGACTAACCTATAAAATGGTGTCCATATACCTATTATGCAAACGGTTGTACAAGATCATGGATTAGAATAAAGCTTCTTCGCAAGCCCAACGTGTGCTGGGAATATGGGCGTAACAAGGACTTCATCTTGGGGGAGGTAGAATATATTTTCGAAGTAGACGAAAGCATTCTTGCTTTCGGAATTTCTCCTCTACATTCATGACTACGATGAATGGAGTATATGCTGAACATCGCTTATCGAGTGGAAGTCAAGACATGTTGTTTACTAGCCGAAGAAAGCAAAAGAAAGATGAGAAAGAAGCAGGAATATATCAAAAATAGATTCAGGAAAGAAGTTGGTTGGGACAACAAATGTATGTTGGTAACATGGCGAAACTATTTTTTGCAGATCCTGAAATAAAGTCAGACATGACAGCCAAATATATAAATCTCTTAAAAAAGTTTCATACTATACTTTCTTGCACATGATTTGGGTATTAAATAAAATCTGTAGCCTTTGTCCCACTATGTCACAGAGACAAGAGAACTGTACTTATCAGAATATGCATGGAACAATATGCCAGTGAATGTGTATAAAATGTTATTTCATGGAAAGGATACAATCACATCTTCTATTCTTCCTATTGGCCAACTTACTGAAGAATCTCAAGAGTTGAGATACAAAGATGCAGAAATTATCGTAAACTATTCACTAGGAAAACATCAAGTAAAGCAGATTTGTAGCACAGATTGCTCATATCATCAGACTCCTTTATATGCAGTTTGCAGAAAGCGACTTAAACAAATCAGCGACCATCAACTAATAAAGTTATTGACTATGCCGAAGAAATTGAAACTTTTCTTATGTTGATATGTATTTCAAATTAATTATTTTTTAATTATTTTAATGTTTATCAATTAATTAAGGTTATTTTCAAGTTGATTTTATATTGATATACTTGGACTTTAAATTAAATCGTATCAAGGGTCAATGGTTAATAAAGTTTAATGGTTCGGAATAAATCTAATTCAAAAGTATTTGATTTGTGTCTTATTTAATGGCGAATGATATAAAACTAGAAATTATGGTTCTCTGCATAACTGTTGTAAAATTTCATTGTTATGCTTACTTTTGTTTGGCTGTTATGATTTTTGGCATCCTAGATTTGATCAAATTCACACTGTGCGTCGTGGATAAAATCAAACTGCAGTATCAAATTTTATCATAGCGTTAGTGAAATGTTTATATGTGACGCACATTTACACAATGTTTGATGAAATATCCAAAGCGTTTGGCTATTTCATACAGCAACATTCAGTAAAAGTGATTTCAAATTTCATATATAAATTTCAGTGATAAAATTTTGATTAATTTTTAAATCCTCTCGCTAAGCACATGGCTCGGAACATTAATTGTCAAATTCATATTTGACTGAATTTGTTTGATACTCGTATAACCAATATTCTGAGAATAATAATATTTTAATTTATATTTTAATCATTCTGTATTACTTTTTGGTCTATTAAAACGTAAATTTTACAAAACTTCTAAGTGCAGTAAGGACGGGACACCCTAATGTACATAGCTTTAATTTAATATAAAATATATAGATAGATGCATCGAGAAAGTTAGTTTTAGTGTGTAATATGTGTGTATTAATAAAACTCTAGATGATCATTGTAATATGGATAATTTTATTTAATGACAAATTAGACTATACAAAATTTAATGATTGATTTTTTTAAATACATCGAATATGAATAGTAATTTAGTTATTGTACATAAAACCATTAGAATAAATAGACGATTTGCAGACATGTAGTTGTTACTCATAGTTAAGCTTCAATTTCACATATGGTTAATAAATGATTTCAATGAATATGAAAATTCTTATTTATGAAAGATTTTGATAGATACATTTTTGCTTTTTTGAAAACATTGGCGACTTGAACGACCTATGAGTTGATATTCTGTTGGCTCTTCAAGATAATGCAAACCATTCCAGACAAATTGAAATACCGTGCCAACATCAAAAATCATACGTGTTTCCATTACTTCCGAATTATAACGATAAACGAATAAGCAATTATGTTTCTTCAGATGCATTTTAATTTTCTCAAAATTTTCATTTTGCTGCTGACGATTTGTATTAGTATCTTGCTTTGTTACAACCTCAATGTATTGGAATTCTTTACTTTTATGCTTGAATAGCTGAAGTAATGTGAACAAATTATTGAAATGATATTTCGTTGTCATTTGTGGTTCTTCGACAATTACTTCCTTAAAGTTTTTTCGTATATATTTGCCAAACACAGAATCATAGCTGCACTGCGTTTTGCCTGAAGGTATTTCTATATAAGTATATAATTTACTGGCAGTAATCCATTTTTTCATCTGTGTATTGATAGCATTTGCACGGTCTGCATATTCTTCAATTTGTTTAAAAATTATTGCAGGCTTCACATTACTATTGCAGCCATCTTCAATTAGCGACAGTAAGAAACTAATACCATTGTTATAGAAATAGCGAGCCTGAAAGGTCAGACCGAGTTTATCAGCCTGTACTCCTTGTTCGAACATACTAGTGTTGCTATTTAATTTGTCCATTGTAATTTTTAATTATTAATTTTTTTATTCAATAAAATTTTATAAATTTTATCAGGTTTATCAGATTTAACAAAGCCAACAAGAATGTTTTTGTTTTAGAATTTTTTTCTTGACATTGAAATATTGTAATTTTTTTTTTTAAATATTGAAACCCACACACATTTTGTCATATCCTTGTGATTTTAAGTATGTACTCGTATTTCATGTATCCATTTAAAGGTAGATTTAAATTAGGGGAAGTGTGAGAGCTAGTCACCTCGTTATTCTGGCTTCGATTGTAACAAACTCCACAATTACAGCTCCTACGAGATTCCAGTATAAGAATTCCAAAATTTTCTTCTCAGATAAAAGTCTGCAAGAATTTTCTATTACTTCTAGGTAATGGTTGCCAAGATATTAGAGTCTGGTCTAAATTAGACAATTACAGTGACATAGCAAATACTCTGTTGTTTTTTGCTCTTCATCATTACATAAACTAAGTGAATTGATCGTTGACATTTATCAGCATATTATGTATGCCCTTCGTAACTCTACAATGTTTCAATCCAATATTGATTCGATTAACCTTCATATGAACTTAGATTCACATTTTAGAACCAGAAATCAAATCATGACATTAGACTTTGCATCACTTTTTGTTGTTTCACAATGTTAAGACATCATTCGAAATTTGGTTTTCAATACATTTTACTTAGACCATGTTTGATAAAACTGCCAAACTTTACTTGCGAAAAGCCCACTGGCAAGATCAGGCGAAAGTCTTTACGGATTTCTTATTTGCGGATTGATAGGTTAGGTTAGGTAAGTTAGATAGGCCGCTCGCATTACGCGCCAGTTTACCCAGAAGCCTTACGGCCCATTTTCATGCCGGATTATGGAAGGTTGGGGAAGAGTGGGGGAGGGGGTGGTACGTGTGTTAAAAAATTGAGGTAAACGTCTGGCAGTTGGTCCTAGTGGTCTTCCTCAGCTTCTAAAACCAACTTGAAGACTCCGCGATTAGAGCAGATGCACCTTTGCCAAACTGCATCAATGAACGGTTTCCCGAGAATACGGGTACGTCTTCTAAGAAGAGCAGGGCAGTCACATAGGATATGTTGAATACTCTCTGATATTCTCTGATTGCTAAAAAAGTTATATTTTCTTTATTATTCTCTGGACTATTTCATACTCGATTTACAAATATTTTCTGAACTAATTTTCTTTTCTAGCTTCACTTTTGCATTGCACTACAACTTTGTCGAATGAAGAGCTTTGAAAAATATTGGCATAAAATGGGTCCGGACTGTTAATTACACTTTTCGAAAAAAAAAAATATGTAATACAAGTTTGAATTATTTATGGAATCCCAATAATAATAATTATAATTAACAGTAGAAATCTGGAGTGATCTGTTTTAGAATTTTAAGTTACTCTGAGAAAAAATTGAACAACTTGGTTGCCCAATTGCATAATATGTCAGTTATTGTAAAAATTCAAAATTTTTCAACCAAATAAATCAAAATTCTGAAAACAAATCCTAAAAATTTGGCATGTAAGTTTGTATAAAGGTTCTCTACAAAAAAGTTTTAGTCTCATCATTTTCAAGGATAAATTAAATAATAAATTAGCCAAGCCAATTTTCAGTTTTGGAAATATAATATTAATCAGATTTTTTTAATATGTAATAATTTTTTTTAAACTTTTTTTTTAAATTACTATTATTAAAATATTTCAAAAAATCACCAACTTATGACTAGTTTCAATGTTTTTTTTTTTTTTTTTTATGTGAGAAATGGGTTAAGGTTTTGGTTAAGAATACTATTTCTGTCTTAAATTTCATGAGAATATAAGACTGACATGACATTACTTAATCAGTTCCTCTCCTTAAGCTGCATGTGATGAAGACGACTATATGAGTTTAAGTTTTTCACTCACATTTGTAACATTCTTTTGTTATGATTATTTTTCTTTTCATAGATCCTATAGAGGAATTTTATTTTTACTGACACACCCATTGTTCCGTAAATCAACTTAAAGCATCTTCATGCTGTGTGGTCTCAATTAAATTGCAGCATTATCGCGCTTCCGGCAGTTCAACATTCATTCAACATTTTTATTCATTATAGAAAACTCCATTTGCGGCAAACAAAAGCAAATTCCAAGTACGAGTATTGTAAATGCCTCATCAGGCTCTCGCACTCCGATCTCATTTATTTGTTTAGACAAGTGATGATGGTTCAGACAACCAACTTAGGTTATAGTATACTAGTATATACAATAAAACCAACATGATTGCTCATGATTAAACAGATAAATAACATCAACAAATGGGAAGTAAAAATAGCAGGAAAAAAAAACAACAACAACCGAATAATAAAGCAATTGTGACCAATGTTTAAATAAAGATTTTGCGAACAAACAACAGAAGTACCAAGAACGCCCCATATTTATTTGATGCCTTATATTTTTTTACCTTTATAGATATCTGATGATGTTTGCTAACAGCAACAACAACAACAACAAAAAAAAAAAAACAACAACAAAAAGAACAACATCATCAATAACAAAGTCGTTAACTTGAACTAAAAATAAAATACACCCACTGACAACTATCAATCAATTGGACACTTAACCTACCGCCCTCATATGTTGTATAGAACAATCAATCGGTGCAAATATTCTGGCCGGATATAGACGATGATTGCTGTCGCATATCTGTGTATCTACTATATACAATAGTATGTCTTTGTATCTTCCTGCAAATGCAACAATTTGTGGTTCAACTAGTATGTATTGTAGTATAACATCATCAGATGTCCACGCGTCGAAGCGTCCATTAAATTGTTGCAGACATTGATGGCGGTCGTTGATTGAATTCGCCATCGATTCATCGGCATTGTGTGTTTAGAATATTCAATTATAAAAGTTTTTTTTTTTAGAAGAGAAACGTTTTTCGCAAAAACTATTGTACTATTAAAGAAGATAACAAAAAACTAAAAACTAAAAACAAAAAAAAAAAAAAAGTAAAGGGAAATTCTATAAAAAACGTGACTTGTCTGGCGCTATTTTTCCAGAGTCACTTGAATTGAGGTAGGTTCGTGCTTTAAACAACTAAACACCAAGTGCAAATTCTTAAAATAATAGCTTTATTTATTGTTGAATTTGAAGCATGAAAATGGTTTTCATTGTTTTGAAAAATGCTTCCAGCTGAGCGTGTCTTTCTGTCTTTCTGTCTCTCTGTCTGTCTGTCTGTCTGTCAATTTATAAGAATGAGTTTAATTAGAATGAAATCCCAACAGCATTAGAAACCGAAACCGTTTTATGTGTACACAGTAATAATTACTTCATATAGTAAATGCTGCACTCACTCACTGCTTATATGGCCAAAGGTTATTTTGTTTTAATTTCCGCACAGCAAGTAAAGTGAAAAGCATTTTCCGTTGTAGCTTTATTCATTCAGCTGCAATGCGACATTTTCAGGCAATAAAATTTAATTAGAATTAGCATTTGCGTGGGTTTTGCGCACTAGAAGATACTCATGACATAATTAACAATAATACAAGGTTATGTTGAGATGAAGTTTAAGAGGAAGCATAAAGAAATAAGATAAATAACAATAAAAATGATATATAAACGATTGAACAGTCATCATTTGTTCTAAAAAATTCTATTGACTTAACAAAAAAGTACACAAAATACATAAAAAATGAATGAATCTATAAAAACAGAACAAAAAAATCTCATGATTTGCATACTGTTGCAATCATAAATCGCAAGTGCAAATATTGACATACAACAACAACAAAAACAACAACATTTAAAATAAAGAATAAATATTTTTTAAAAATAAACAAATAAACACACAAATGAATGAAAATAAAAAATGTTGCAAAAAAAAAAAAGCCGACAACTTTGTCAATGAGTTGACGATGTTAAACGCAGCCATTGGCATTTGCCACAAGTTAACCTTCACTGAATATACATATGTTGTACAATTATAAGTATCTTTAGGTGTAGATACTTAACTAAACTGTAGGGAGCTTTGGCAAACATCAAAATGTTGACAATAAAAAAATAGACAAAATTTGGCAATTTTCAGGCCAAAACTGACAGCATTTGCCATCAATCAGAGAGTTTAATGTTTGTCAATGAATTGTTTTTCATTTTCATGATTTTTTTTTTTTTAGCTAAACTTACAAAACTTGGCAACAATTTTACAATTGGGAGTGACTAAAATAAGTGCATTCTTTGTACATTAAATGCAACATGACAACAAAATACATTGTTTATACAAAAAATATCTTTTTTTTCCCCATTATAACTTTGCCATTGACATCTAGTACATCAATACAAAAAATGTCTTATTGATGTTCAAAGCATTTATTCAATGATAAAAGTTTACTACAATTAATTCCCAAAAGAAATGATTTTCATTATTACATTTCATGTTGATGTTACAACTTTCACAATTTTCACAACTAGACAAGATTGACAAGAAATTATTGCATTAATTAATAAATAATGAAGTGCAATGTCCATTGTGCATTTGTGAAATATAATACTTTCAGTATACCTAAATATCATAGTATCTTGTTGTATCAATAATTCAGGAAATCCAAAATTTATATTGATACTTTAAATTTTAATAAATCAATTAAGATCAAATAAAAGTTTATCAATGTTGCATGATACAAAATTGAATTGAAACTACGCGATAAATGAATTCATTGTAAATTTCAAGATGCAAATGTGTAAGTACTCACTACTATACAATAGTAAAATGTTTTTGGTAACAGTCGACAAACGATTTTATAATTGCATCAACAAATTGCAGTAACAATAAAAGTATGAGATTTTTCTTAATTGTTGTATTAACATCTTATGATCGTTTAAGTGAATAAGGAGATTTTGACCATAAAGTCAAAGATTATATAATTTATTAACGAATTTATGGTTTATAAACTTAAATAACGAAATTTTAAGTTATTAGGTGGGCAATGAAATAAATTTTATGAAATGTTTCTACTTATTTATCTGTTTGCAGTACCGAATAATCTTGTTGAACTATATGTGTATGTAAGTATATATTAGAAGGAAATATTTCCATGTTAAAACAGAGACTTTTGTTGGTAAAGTTGGTAGATGTAAAGATCCAAAATTTTGAAAGTTAGTGGAACATTTATAATGAAATCTTCTCTATTAGTTATAGCTAGGTGCATTATTTAACCAACAAATCTAGCTAAACTACTTATTGAAAGCAGAGGACAATCAAAGTTTATCGAAGACCCGGAACGGAAAAACTAAAAGAGTAGAGGCCTCTAATCGACTTAAAAATAAACTAACGATTTGTTTCAGATTCTTTACATCAAATTGAGACTTGTTGATTAATTGATTCGATGTTCTTTCTCAATAATTTAAAGGCCCTTTAAACTAGAGGTCTGGGAATGGACTGCCACTAATATTATAATGACTGATTACATTTCTTTTCATACATTTATCAGCATACCAAACTTTAAGATGTTAAACACTGACAAGAAAAATTACTTAAAGATAGTTGAAATTAAAGTGGAGATCGTTGTGTGTTTTGTGGTGAATGTCGGCAAATATTTTAAAGTTTCATTTTGCCGACTGAAAAATGCATTTAAGATTACTCGTAATAGTGTGAGTTTCTTTCCTATATTCATTCGTTCGTTTACTTCAAATTGTGTGTGTTCATTTTCTTTCCTTTCCTTTCCATTCCTTTCGTTTCATATTCGCATTTGATGTTGGCCACATAAAAATGAGCAAAAGAAATGAATTTTGTTTTTCTGAGTTGTTAAATTGTCTCAATTAGGGAAAACAAAACCCGCAATTATTCACTCAACTCAACTCAACTCAACTCAATTCAAATCAAAAATAAAATAAAAATGAAATAAACGCCTTCAAAAAAAAACTTTTTAATTTTTTTTTTTTTTTTTTTTTGAAAAAGGCATGTTAAACTTTTAACGAGTCAAAAACCCAAAAGAAATGGGCGCAGAGAACAAATTGGGTTGGGAGTGTCAAAACTGAATGTTTAAATGGGCAATTGTTTTAACAAAAAATTATGCATAAATAAAAACAACATAGGCGGATGTTAGAGTAAGAAGTTAAGTAGGACGGTGTTATAAAAATGGGGATCAAGAGAAAATGATGCTTAAAGGCAAAACTGAAACAATTTGAAAACAATTCATGTTTCGTGATAAATACTATTAAAGAGCGGCGGCGATGGCGATGGCGACGGTGACTGTGGGACCTTTTTTTTTAGGGTGGATTAACCAAATTTTGTTGTCAGTTTGGTTTCGTATTCTTTTTTTTTTTTTATTTTAAAGGGGGTCAATCAAAATAAGTTATCAAAGTTGGTGCAGTGGTCAAAGTAAAGCCGCCTCATGAATAGTGGCATGTAACTTTGAAGTTGCCACGCGACAATTAACACTTTTAAGGGATAAGTGGGATTAAAATTTCTTCCGTCCTCAATTATTAGGGCATACGAAGTCAGTCAGTCAGTCGTAAGTATTATGTTTTCTGCTCTGCAATTAAACAATTAAGTTTTTTTTTTATGTATTTTAGGAAAAAATCACCATAATCATAGTCATCATCATCATCATCATCATCATCATCAATGTCTCAACATCAATGATGATAAATGAAGAAAGTTCAATTAAAATGCTTTGCATTATAAAAGCAATAAACAAAAGCACACTTGTCATGAATCACTTTCACATAGAATATACATAATATACGTATTTCGTAACGATGTCAGTTTGGTCTGGTTGCATGCAATGTATTTACTAGTAAATCGTAGATGTTGTCGTTATCAGCACAATTTATTTTAATTATTGAAAATCAAACATCAAACATCTTTTGTTATCAGTTTGTGTATTTGATGCTTGAATAGAGACAATTCACATTGCAAAATGCATTAACTAAGTAACTAAGTGGAATAAAGAATAAAATAAACAATTGACTAAGAATAGATGCTGACGACAAATCACGTCAAGGATTATCACAGATACATAACCAATGATAATTGAGTGCAAAATCGAAAGAAAATAGAGAAAAAAATGCGATCAATGTTAGGAAATCTTTTTATTTTATTATTCTTTTGTAATCTTCAATTGAAGAGGGTAGACAGATAAGTTTTCAATTCAAGAAAAAAACAAATTGTGATCAAATTTGTCTTCTTGACTTCTTTTTTCTCCAAAACGATTAATCGATTAATTTGTTAAAGTTTCTATATATAAAAGGAAATCTTTGACTGAAGGAAGAAATAAATATTGCTGTATGACACATTGCTGTTTTTAATCTAATTTGTAAATTCATCTAGTATAGGCATTCTTTTCAAATTATCATCATAATATATAACATGGAAGATGGTGCAAAGAAATATTGAAATATCAGAATAGTATAGACAAATAGTTTTAAGTCACTGAAACTTATAAGCTTTTTAACAACAATTTGTATATTTATTCTATTTATTTCTTCCCGACGAAATATCTAACGACAGTTTCGGGGGGACAATAGGACATGGGGCGGAAGTTTTTTGCGCGGTTAAAGTACCGCACTTCGGTAGTAGATCAATCAGGCATTCGATGCTTTTCTTCTGATTAGAATGAGTTGGCTCCTCAGCTAGAAATCTAAGCTGAATCTACACTGCAAACTTAAACGTGGAAATTCTTCAGAGGATCCAATCCAAATTACTGCGAAAGATTGTCAGTGTGTCGTGGTACGTCAGAAACACGTTCATTCAACGAGATTTAAAATTTCCAATTGTTATATTTATGAGTGGCTCAATTAGATGCGGAAAGCTGACTTGTTTATTGTATTGTGTATAGGATATACTATAATACTATAAGGTGTGGTGAGTTTAATAGTAATTATGTGTTGACTATTATTTTATTTATATTTATAATACTCGTATAGGAGTATAACTCCAATAATCAAGGAAGCGATCGTGAGGCACAGCAAAAGACACATCTAAGTATTAAAGAACCATTAAAATTAATTGGCAATCAACCTGCTGAACAACAACAGATACATGTTTCGCCTGAAAAGGCAATATTCTCTGAGTTTCCCGTTCCACTTCCCGGTCGAGTGATCCACCGAAGAATTATAATTAATAATATGTGATTTTTCTTTAATTCAAATTAGTCTATTGTTGTCTTTAACTGACAGATTGCAAATTAAGAAAAATTATACAAAATATTGTTTTGTGTAGTTCTGCTTGAATATATTACAAAATGAATCAGTTTTTCATGTAAAAATTACAAACTCTCAAAGGGTTAATGGCAACGATCAATTATTGGTTCCAATTGTCCAATTTTTTGATATACATATTTTGTAAGAATTTATATTAACTAATTAGGATTCTATGTTGTAATCGGAGAACTTTTTATTTAACATTTTAACTGTATACGACATAAGAATCATCATCATAAGACTTAGTTCGATATACGTATGTATGTCTCTATGTCCGAAAATGGCCTTGAATGAAGAGAATTTTGTTAAGTTCTTCATACTTGTTGGGTTCTTTCTATATGATATTGTCATACATATATTCAAGTTAAATTTGATTGATATACTATGGAAATCTATAAATTTATTTATATTTTAGTTTTATAAGAAGAATTTGCTCAGTAAATTTGAAATGCTTCACTTTCATTTTCCAATCAAATGAAGTGACCTCATTACAACTTAGCATATTAATCATTAACACAAAACCATTCAACCAAGATGTTGAATCCAAGGGCATTGAGAAGAATTACACTAAGATACATATGTAAATTGATTTTAAGCGATTACATTAAAATCACTCGTGGGTGTCATCGATTTTTCATAATAAAAGATAAATAGATAAATTAAGCAATTAACAAATTTTTTTACTAATTTTTGAAAGTTGTCATTGATAAAATAAATTGAACTTATTTAAATTACAATTTAACATATCAATGAAGTAGTGAAGCGAAGCGAAATGAAGTGAAGAACTCTGATGACAACCTGCTCAATCAATCTGTGCGCCCTACGCACTTCTTTTGTTATACTCACGTACTACATAATTTGATATGAAAATTTGTTTCAATGAATATCTTAAAATCAAATAAATTTACAATTTTCGTCTCGGTTTCTTTTATTCTTATAAATTAAAATGTTTAAATAGGCGTAGTGCATATCTGAGACCTTTGTTTAATTGTCATAAATCTTTGGCGCAACCAGCTAAATAAGTATTATTCCCTATACTGATAAAGGCAATTTTTATTGCCAGTTGAACTCATAAAATAAAATTTTATTTTTATTGATACTACTATTACATGCTGCATTAATTTAACTTAACTTAAGATGTGATGTGATGAGATATTTTATTGCAGATACACAAATGAAAAAGCATAAAAAAAAAACAAAAAATAAAAAAAAAGAGATAAAATGTTTTGTAATTAAAAACAAATTTGTTATGTTGTTGTTAATAAGTATTTAATGATAATTAAACGTGCAACAGACAAATGTAAGTTCAGTTCAGTTGAGTTAAGTTAAGTTGAGTTTGAAGCTCATAAAAAATCAAACTGACACAAATTCAGTTAAGCGCAGTGACTCTGTCCTAACTACATACAAGTAAGTATATGAGTATGAGTATCTTTTCTCAATATACCATATATAAATAAATAAGAGATATATATCACACATCACAATGCAGTGATGACTGTCAGCAAACAACAAAATAAAACAACATTAACAGAATTGCCTATGACTATGAATGAATGACTAAGCGCGTTGCATGCATGCTTAGTAGTAGAAGCTCAACTGATTAAATCAGCAGATACAAATAGAGATACTTTTGCCTCTGCCTCTATCTTTGCCTTTGCTACTTATATGTATCTGCAGCTACTGTTTGTTTGCTATTGAGATACTTTGTTGATATCGCTGCAACACTCATGAGTTCTTCATTTATATTATGAACACTGCAGGCAATTTAATGCAATTTAAAATGAAATTCTAGGAATTCGAAAATAAATATAAATGCTTACAAATACATGCTAAATGCAATTGTATCTGTCTATCTGTGGGCAGATAGATTGGATAACTGAAATATGCTGAGATTGACTTTATAACAAATAAAAATACAAAATGATCATTATTATTTTTTAAAATAGAACTACATATATATTTCCCTTTATTCTACTTTATTCTACTCAATTTGATTGAATTCTTTTGGCCAAAGAATTTTATAAAGAAAAAAAAAATATTTTATGATTTTGTGATTCCTGTTTTTTTTTTGTACTTTTAAATGGAGCAAAACGCCACAGGAGTTGCAACTGAAATGAAAGAATTGTTTTCTTTTGTTTATATTGTAAAAAGAAGTAAAAGGCATTTCACCTTGTGGCACTTTTTTCTCCATTCATCCATTCTAAATATGAGAACTTTTATTTTCTTCCAGTTTATCTGCAATTGTGGTTGAAATAGGAAGGAAAAAATATGTTCATTCAATTCCAATTGAGTTTTCATTTGGGTATTTTCCATGAATGTTTTGTAGTTGCTATTGAATCAGATGCAATGGACATTTCTTTTTGTTTATACGAGTATTTTACTTTTCTTTTTGTTCTACATGCAATTGTTAATAAAATTTGAAAATACCTTTTTTTTTTCAAACAAATATATGCAGATACATTGGACTACATCATGTATGTATGCTTATTCCTACATAGTATATTTAGTACAAAGTAAAAATGTGAAGTTGAAGTTAAAGGCAACCAAGAGAAAATTATTATTTGGTGTTAAATTGAATTTGTTTTACTATGTGACGCCATGAATTTTGCAACACAGCAACGTGGCAAGTATTTTAAATTGAGTATTATAACTTATTGTACTCGTATTGTTGTGGGTTGTTACGCATTTCTTTCTATCTGTATGTCTATCTTTTCGTCTATCTGTATGTCTATCTATCTGGTTACATGTGTATCTATGTGTTTATGATTAAAATTGTTTATTTTACGAATTTAGGTAAAGTCAATGACTGCATACTTAAATATTTAATGTTTTCTATACTTATACACCACACATTGTATATTGTGTGAAAATGGGTACGTGCGTGTGTTTGTGTATTTTTAAAACTAATTTAATTAAAACTTTATAACAAAACATTTTATTATATAATGAAATCAAATTTGAATCATTCAAATGCATTGAAAATACAATACTATTCTACATGAAAATATTGTCAATTTTTTTAGGTTTATTTTGAATAAAATTTATTCAAAATATTTGAAGTGATACTGGGATCACAAGTGATTTACTCTTATATAAATACAATAAATCATTTATGCAAATTTTACCTGTTAGAAACGTTGAAAACAATTTGTGTTAAATTTTTATAATTTATGCAACAACAAAAAAAGAAGTGCAAGTAAAATGACTTCAAATATCGAATTATCTATAATAATTCAGTTGACAATTGATTCTCATCTTATATTGGAAGATTGTCAGGATTGGACTGCGTTCCTTTTTGAGGTTATAATTTCTGTTAGAAGCGGAAATTTCTCGTTTGAAAGAGCATGACGAATGGAATATATTTACATATATGCATTTAATAGAAATCCATTGGAAAATTTAATTCTATGGGAATTCGAAAATAAATAAAAATCACTTCTTGTTAGGGTTGGGCACTCACTGAAAATCTACCATAAATATTATTTAGGAACATTATTTGGATTCCAAATTTTTACATTTAAAATAACAATAATAATAATTAAATAGTCATTACAATTTATTGTATAAAAATTCTTAAAAATACAACCCATTTAAATTCTACCTTAAGAAAGAAAAGTTTTTCAAAAAAAATTCGAAAATTTAAACTCTGTTTTTTGTAATACATTTTTTATTATTTTCTCAATCATTGTAGAACCACAACAAGCTTCAATTCAATTTTATTCTACTTTTAAAATATGTATGTATATATTTTCTAACCAATTTCTGTTCATTCCGAAATCTTTATTTATATATAATTTTCTATAAAGTATTAAACTTTATAAAACTTTTTAAATCAATATGGATTTATTGGTTTTCAAAGTTAGTGTACATTTTCGACCTAAAATGGTAATATTGGCAATGTGTAAGTTTATTGGTGCTTCATGATAACTTTGTAATCTGAAAAGACATTTAGATATCCATGAAAATCATAAAATATATTGTAGTATAGAGAGACATCCTAAGCCGCTTGCTATCAAATCATATCATTTTTAATGAGGAAAAATTAGGGGAAAGGCTGAATTTTTGCATAAGCCTATGTTTTGTGGTTCTAAGCAAAACCCCAAAAGTCCCCATCGATGGACGCTAGAAGAATTAAAGGGGGAAAGGGGGTGGGGTCTTAAATGTGACCAAAAACTGGTTTTCATTTTTTTCTCGTAAACAGTAAGTGTTATCGAAAAAAAATGTGAGACAATAGCCACAGATTTTCGCTCAAATTGAGCTCTGGACTTTGGGGCGGCCACTCCTCCAACTAAAATGGTGACTCTGAGAGCTTATTATGGGTTTTACGAGCAATATGCTTTGGGTGGATGATCTTTTCATGCTTGGACAGACGGAGAGCGGAGGATTGGTAATACTGTCCCTTTGACACCCTTTGGGTACTGAAACCTGGAAATTATGGCAATAGAAAAAGGGAAACACCGCAAAATAATCAAACAGAAGACTGAAAAACGGTACGTGCGACATGGAATAGTGATTCTGTTAGTGATCTTACTTATTTTGTATATTTTTGTATAAGTAATGCCTGCGGCAAACCGTTAAACTTTCTTATAATATAAAAATGCGTCTGAAATATAAAATTTGTAAAAGTAGTATAACATTTTATAAAGAGATCCAATTGAGAGCTGATTGGTAGATTTTGATTAGATTTACTTGTTGACACAAAAAAATAATAATTTACTGATAAAGATGATCAAGAACAAATAAGTTTATAAGTAAGTATGTAAATACTTAAGTAGGTTACAAGGTATTACTGGATTTCTATTTTAAAATCATGACTAAAAACTTACTAAGTAAGTATTATTATTATTATTAGTATATAAGTAAATCAATTGGAATAGTAATAAAAAATCAAATTTAATTTGTGTAAAACCATTGATTATAACAAGTGAATTGTTCTTTTGTTAAACATAACATATTGTATTATTATGCCAATTAATGTTCTACAAAATATCATTTTGTATATATAAAATATTATAATACAATATTAATTTAATTAATTATTTTAAAAAAAAAAAAAAAAAAAAAAACACAAAATTAAGACAGAAAAGTGAGTGTCGCGTGCTTTTGTTTTATAATTAATTAAAGCAACGCAATAAAAAATTATATTCATAAAAGAATAAATGAATCAGAACAACAACAACAACAATAAACAAAGATGATGATGATGATGCGAGACAATAATAATAAGACAAGAAAGAAATGAGAGAAAGAAATGCGATGAACAGCTGGAAATGACAATTTAAGCGCTTTACTCGTAGATACTTTTCACAACTACTACTACTACTTAGTAAGTGTCGTTCAAAGCACTTGATATACAAATAAGACAAAGGCTAAGAAAAAAAAAAAACACGAGCAAATTTGATGAAGATTTATGAGAATAAATTCGAAAATTGGCGCAATGACACTTGCAAGAAAATAGAAATAAAAAAACCAAGAAACAACAAGAAGGTGTTCGAAAAATAGAAATATATTCAGATTGATAAAGTGAGGGAAATGTAAGATACTTGTGTCTCTCTCTTTTTCTCTCTCTGTATGTGTGTGTGTGTGTGTGTGTGTGTGTGTAGGCGCCAGATGTCTCTTATTATGCTAACAATTGATGCTCACCTCCTCCTCCTTCTCCTGCTACTTCTCCTGTTTTTCATCATCATGACAATTAGGTGTAAATGAAGTAAAACGCATGTTACCAAACCGCCGCACCCTTTAACAATGCAATAAAAATACCCACTGAAGAGCCCCATCCCCTCTGCTCTTTTCTTTTTTACTCAATTACAATATACCATGAACATATTATTATGAAAGGCATATTTACTTAGTACTATTATACTAATGGTGGGGAAAACTAAGAAATCATGCTTGTTTATTCAATTGCATTTCCATCCATCGTAAATGGCAGCAGCAGCATTGACTCCATTTCAATTCACGCGTACGTAAAATGCGGAGAGAACATACACAAAAAAAAAAAAAAATTAAAAAAAAATTCAAATGAAATGAAAGAAGAAAATTGGAAAACGCATTGAGGAAAAGTTGAGTTGAATTGAGTGAGTTGAGTTGGAAAAATTGAAAACAAATATGGAAATTAGCGATACTAGTAATTCGGGGTAGAAAAATTGGGTCACTTGTGTTTTTGAGGAGTAGCGCACGCATAAAGTGTCGATGCTTGCTGCTGCTGATGTTTGAAGTTTGTTTGGGAAACAAAATATTCTATCAATTTTAAAATTTTTGATTATATTTTTTTTTAATTTTTTTTTTTTTTGTTGCCACACAATTATAATTTACCATATTTCTTGGAAGGCATTAACGATTATCGTATTTTTGATTTCTTGTTGAAGTGTGAAAAACATTAAGATATTAAGCCGGATTTTGAGCTCTAAAGCAGGTCACTGTGGTGACGCATAGTTTTTCTGGTAATTAAATAGCAATTAATTTTCAATTTCAATTTGCATTTTTGATTTTTTTTGTTACTTGTTTCTATGTTTTTCTGTTATGCAATAAATCTCAATTGAATTGAAGTAAACCAAAGCAATTAATAAAAAAATTAATCTTCCGCAATAAGTAATTGTACAATGTACTATGTATATCTTTATAACATTATATCATTAGCAAGTATCTGAAGATTGTAAGAAGATAGACCTACCTCAATTCTTCTAGTTTGATGTTGTATTTTCTGCATGCGTGAAGCTTGTAATTCCTTTTGATGTTGTTGCTGTTTTAAATGATGTTCATGCTCAATTTTATTCCATTTCTCATTTGAAAAACCATTATTATTATTATTATCATCATCATCGTCTCTATTATCGTTGTTGTCATCGCCATCACCATCATCATCATCATTGTTATCACCATAGTTTTCGTCTGCCTCATCAACGAAAAACTTTCTGGTTTTGCTATTGCTTTTATCATGACTTGAAGCTGTTGTCTGTTCCAACTTTGCCGCCATTGCCATTGCCGCTGCCGGTGGTGATGGTGGCATTGATGGTGTTTTTGGTTTTGTCTTCATCGAATCCTCTTGTTGTTGCTGATCTTTGCCAATGCTTTTGGATTGGAAACTCTTAAATAGGTTAGTGAACAAATTACGTTTCACAGATACTTTTCCCATTGGTGATGAGATACTTGGGAATTCATTTTGATTTTGTATTTTTTTTGTTTCCCTAGAATCCTCATAGGAATAATCATCATCGTCGTTATCATCCTCACCGTTATAATCATCATCATCATCATCATTATCATCATCAACACCATCATCATTACCATTGTTACGTTTATTATCATTGGAATTGCTTTCCTCATTCCGTTTGTGTTTGGCATTTTTCATTACATTCGCATTCACATCAATATCGTCAACATAATCTTCTTCATTCTGTTCCTCCAATTGTTCAGCAGAATTTTCCAATTGCAATGAAAAACGATTTTCATTTAAAGCATCTTTTCCCGTTCCTCTTCTTACGTTTTGCTCAGCCGAATATTCATCAAAGTCATTGTCACCGAATGGACGATTGTCGTCGCCAAAGGCAAGATTGAAACGATTATTTGAAGTTGTTGAAAAACGCTTTGGGCCACGCGTGGTTTGTGCCCAGTTGTAAACGCTATCGCGATCGAAATAACGCCTTGCTTTGGTATGATTCCAAGATGAACTGAGCATTGGGCCATCTGTGGTGCTGGTGGTGGAGACGCTGATAGTTGAAAAGATGCTGTTAGGAGTTGTTGATATTGCTGGAGGTGCGAGCGGCATTTTTGCTGCTGCCAATGGTGATGATGATGCTCTTACAGCGTAGCCGAAGCGATGTTGTTGATGACGCATTATGGGCAGGACACGTTGCTCCCACGCTAAATGATGGCGATTGTGATGTCTCAAATGATGTTGTTGTTGTTGTTGTTGCTGATGTTGTTCTTGTTGTTGTTGCCGATGTTGTTCTTGTTGTTGTTGAATATGGTGTTGCTGTTGATGTTGTATTTTGTTGGCATTGGCCTCGAGTTGCTTACGTTGATGCTGCAAATGTTGCTCGTGGCGTAAATGATGTTGATGTTGTTGTTGTTGCTGAGGGTTTTGTTCACCATTTTGTGCCGCTCTAAGTTGTTGCAATCGTAGATTTTTATTATTATGATCGTATATTGTTGATCGTGTTGCTGTTGCAGATGCCGTTGCTTTTGTTGCTGTTGTTGTTGCCGATGCTGCTGTTGCTGATTCTATGAAGTTTTTATCGCGTTCCTTCTTAAAATCATCAACCGCCTTCTGTATGCGTTGCTCATAGTGTTCCTGATGACGCAACGAGTGCGGCAAATGCAATTCCTCCACAGAGGTTGCAACTTCATGATTTTCGTTCGTAGTAAAAGGGTCGTTGCCACCAAGTTTGCTGCCTTCCATGAATGCTGGTAAGGCCAACAAAGCCACAGCACCAATGAAGGGCAAAAAGAGCATTTTTCTTATTCTTTTTGTGTTGTTCTCGTTTGTATTGAAAGAATTATAAGAAATCTTCTTAAGTCTCTAATTAGATTTTTCTTTTAATTTTTTTTTTTGTTTGTTAAAAATTTAATGAGATTTTTTTAAAAAGATTTATCTTTGGAACACTTCCTTGTATTGTTGGCGTTTTTTTTTAATGAATTAATTTCAATTTCTTATATCTTAAAATATCAAATTCACTGTTAGATAAATGAAAGAAAAAAAAAATAAAGTACACACATTTATTATATGTTGTAGGTATCCATAAGAATGAATATTGATTTATATAATTGGAATTTATTTGTTTTTATAAAAATTCTTGTTCAAAAGATAATTTTTTATATTTGATTTTAATTATTTATATATAATTTTTGGAATTAATTTTTTACATATTTGTTTTTTCTTTATTAATTTATTTTTAATATCAATTTTAATTTTTATTGAATTCTTTAACATTTTATCATTAAAATATTTTATGATGTTCATAAATTTAAACAATTTATTTGTATATTTCATAATTTTTATTAATATTTTTTATTTTGTTTTCAGCTTGTAGCAAACACGCGAGTTGAAACAAGTGTTTCGTTGAAATATAAGTATTATTTTTTTATATTTTTGTAGTATTTTAAAAGCTTCTCAATGAATGAATGAATTCTTATTTGTACTTGTTATGATGGTTGGGCAATATCCAAACACACACACACACACACACTCACACAGACATACATTCACACGGATATATACACGCACTTGAACATGCAAATATTGACACACTCATATAGTGTTTTACACTTGCATGCGACAGTCAGACAGACAGACAGACAGACAAACAGACAGATACACGGCAATGACAACCACAGACGTGCCCAAAATAAACACTTGCCAAATTGTTTCAGAAGCCAAGCCAAGCCAAGCCAATTCAAGATCCACCTACAATACTAGAACAAAGAAGATAAAACGGAAGTTAAGCAGACTCGTAACTATTGTTGTTATTATACTATTGTTCCTTCCTTTCTTTCTTCTTCATTCCCCTTCAAAGAACACACACAAGATTCAAGTACAAATTTCATGAAATGCAATTTTTAAATTTCTATATTTTGTTTTTTGAATATTTTTTTTTTATTATTTTTCATTTCAATTTTTTTGTGTAAATTTTTTCTTGTTTTCCAAAAAACACTTTAAAAATTATTTCACCATTTTTTAATTTTGTTTTTGTTTGTTATTCACTTGTAACATATATGTATAAGTATTTTTGTTTTTTATTTATGTTTCTAATTTTTAGTTGTATATTTTTTCGTTTTTATTTCGTTGTTGTCTTCTGGTAATGATTTCCAGTAAATGAAGAAAATGAATGAATGAATTCGTTACGCGTCTTTACCGTTAAAACGTACTGCACAAACCGAACGCCGAGATAACAATGTTTAAATGTTTACAAGCGATAGCACGCTCAACAACCGAACGATTTTATGTCTTTGAATCTTTGGTCAAAATGAATGTTCATACATTCACTACTATACACTCTATACACTATACTGCACGAATGACGAGATACATGTGTCAGTTGCACATCCATTGGTAGCAGATGAGAGCACAAGAATGTATACGACGAGTATTTCAAGAGAGAAAGATTGTGAGAAAAACGCAACGCAACAAAAGAGTTGTGCAACATGTTACTAGCGCTAGCTGTAACTGGTGGAACTGCTTTGCAATTACAACATGAGCAAGCAACATGTTGCAAAAGAAAAGAAATCAACATCATCTTAACATCTATCAAAGCATTGTGAATCACACAACCATAAGTATCTTAGAATACTATTACTTAAATTAAAAAATCAGCTGTTAAAATGCACTGGAATAAAGCAACATAAGCGAGAGATGATGATTGTTATGTTATGGCTGGAATAAGTAGTAAAGTTGCTAATCTAATATGCAACATGTTGATAATGTAAAGTAAAGAGTTTCTCAGAATCAAATTGATTGGCTATTGATGCTTGCAATGCTCAATTTTAAAGCACTTCATAAATGAATTCGCATGGTATGTATTGCATTTCATTTAAAGATCTTCCTCACCATAACCAATTAATGAAGCCTTTGGTGTAAGATAGACAGACAAACACCCTGCTGTGTGCTTCTTTGTGTGCTTGCGGCAAACTTTTGGTGTTGCAAGTAACCGACAGGTGTGGTCACAAACCATTAAAATTGCCGTTCAACTAGACACTATTACATGGGGTTAGCCTGTGGATAACGCAAGTCTTTTACTGGCGATTTGATTAATGTTTCCGAGATAATTATTTTGAACTTAAAGAGTACAATAAGTAGAGCAAATCTGCAGGTGGTTAACACGAAACTTAATGAAATGAATCTAAATAAATTGAAAAGCATAAAAATCAAGAAAAATTTCATAAAATTAAATAAATTCAAATATATGAACTTTGACTAAATCCATGAAGACGTAAATCTATCGTAAAGTGGAACATTAAGAGGAAATTTGTGTCATCAAGACATTATTATTATTATTACATTCATACATACGTATTTCGTTTGGCATCTGAGACAACTGTGTAGGTGGATGCCATTCTCGTGTAGTAAGGTATCTTCTGCTAGATCTGATTCTATTAAAGTTTAAGAAATCATCACACAAACGAAAAACGATAATATGCTGATGAAGGTCATGGTTATTAAAGAAGAGTGGGAATAAATAATTTGTTGTATCGAAAATACATTTCATAATATTCTTGAATATATAAATAGATCTGTGCTACTAGATATCATCTTCACTTCATTCTCAAACACTCGACACTCAACTTCAATGTAAAAAAGTGAAAAACACAAAAAACGAAAAGCAAAAAGACAAGATGACTTTTCAATCAGAATACTTAACTATTTTGCTGTGGTTTCTGTTGGTAACCACTGAGCAGGAAAAAGGAAAATAATAAAAGACAAATTCAATTGAAAATGCAAATGAAGCTAAACCAATGGAAACTACTATATGAATGTGTATATATGTATGTATTGTATGTTTCATACTATCTAGAATAAAGTGTTTGTAGTATAGCGCGTACTGCATAAATTTAAAATGACAAGAGCAATGTGGTTTGAGATATTGTACTTCCAATTCAAGCTTCCAAAAGAAGGTCTAGAAGAAGTTGAGTGAAATCGTATTGAGGTTTAGTTGTCTGCTTTACTGATTTGGAATAATTGAAAACAAAAAAAAAAAATGGAAAGAAAAGAAAAGAAAAGAATAAGAAATGCAAAGCAAGAAAAGAAAAAACCAAAATGGAAGCAGAAGTCAAAAAAATTACAAAAGATCTAAAGGAACAATGAAAATGAAAAGTGAAACCTTGAAGGGTGGTCCAACCGAACCGAACCATGCCACCACACGCGCATGAGTTACAATGAAAATGAGACCAATTTGTGTTGGTTGTTTTATATACAAGTAGTGCCACATGGCATAACCATAACCCATCCCAATACAATTCAATCTTATTGCTCTTTGAAATGTGCTAAAAGGTGGAAATGGAAAATTCTGTTCAAAATGAGTCAGTCAGAGTTACATTTTTATTAGGGTTCTTCTTTTAGCATATGATGGATGTAATGTGATGTGATATATAATATGAGAGGCATAAGCAGACAAACAGACATACAGATAATGAGTTTGATGATGCACACAGCAGGATTTAAATTTTTGGGTTTTGCTTACTTCGAATTGAGGTAATAAAAATGTCAATAATTCTATTGAATTAAGCATGATCTATGGTTACCCTAAAATATTTTAGTTACAAATTACCAGGTTTATTTTCAAAAAGATTTTCAGTTTTTCAGAGTAAGAAGAAGCTTATTCTCTTTCTGATTAATTGAGTAGAAAGTAGACACGCAGACATAAACAACTTGCAATAAAATTATATTTGTGTTTATGATGTTTATGTTGATGTCAAGATGTTAAGAGAAATGTAAAGAAATCAACCAAAATAATAATATTTGTTATAGAATTTCCATGTTTAAGCTCAAGTTCCGTCATCAGAGCTAACCAAAGTGACAGTAGCTGACATGCTTAGCTAAATATTAAATATTTGCTTAAATATATGTATGTACTAACATACACATACAACTTGTGTAGTACTTACTACTAGAAGGAGATATGTCACAAAATTTCATTTCATAAGTTTATTTGTGAAGAGCACAATGTAACAAAAGAGTAAAGAAAGAACTTCAAGTTATGTAAGCCAAAATATATATGTATGTATGTATATTTTTCTCTAGCCTTTGCCGTTGCCATTGCCATTGCCATTGCCTTTGCCATAAATGATGAAGACGAAGAAAATATTGTACGAAAAGGTCAGAATAATTTTCATGAGATATGCAAATAATACCCACATGATGCTATAAGATTAGGTTTGATACTCTACAAAGACAACGACGACGGCCACCACAAATACAACATGATAGTAAATACAAATTGAAGTGAACATTGAAGAGGCGTTAGACCCATAAAATGTTCTTAAAGCAAACTCTTCTACATCCACAGGGAAAAGGTCAAAATATGTTACAATCAAAACTTAAATATTTATATAAAAAGATTTGTTGTTCCGGTTTACATTCTCCTACATTTACAGTATATATGCAATAAACCAATTGTAAAATACTCTTTTTTTTTATCTTCATAGAAACATAAACATCATTTTTGTGACTTAATAAAATTCAAATAACAGATGCTTTCAACCACTTTCAAGCGAAACCTTGTAACAGAAACAGTATATTTTCTTTCAATAGAACTATATTTTTATCAAATAAATTATGTATTTGAAAATCGTTAAAGGACAAAAGACAATTACGATTTAAGTACCTCAACTGAACAAAGAAATATACTTACTTGACAATAATGCAAAATATAAATAACAACAATAAATGATTTCAATACTCGTAAATGGTTAAAGGAAAACATTGATAATAATGATATACGAAATGTGTGAAATAACAGAATAATAATGAACAAATAATATACTTAAACAAGAAACAATATTAACTTTGATTCATATACTCGTATACTTTTCATCCCCAATTTTCTCATATAATTTTATATAATTTTATGTTAATTATCACTTTAAATTGATTTGCAATATTTCGTTTGAATATTATAAGATATTTGCTTTGTTCAATAAATCCTTGGAGTTATATATGACATCATCATGTCTCAAAGATTGCTTCATTTTGTGGAAATGATTTGATAATTGGCCAATTTGTAAATTGTCAAATTAACTATGTAAATTTAACAAAATTTAGACACACCTCACATAAGCATATTTTTAAGTGAAATTTGTATGGGACCAATTTTATACACACTATATACACTGCTGATATGTCAGTAGCCGAGGATGAAGACTCGATGGTAGCAACATTTGCTAATGATACAGCGTTCCTATCAAGAAACACCTTCAAATTGCTACTTATACTCAAAACTACCTTGACGATTTTCATAGATGGACTAAACGTTGGGTTAAACTCTGCTAAATCTCAACACTGTTGCTTTACGCTACGTCGTGATAGGTCCACCACAGTTAACATGGGTGCAGTTGACATCCCCTATGCGAAGAATGTGAAATATCTCGGTATGCACTTGAACAGCCGCTTGACTTGGAGACGGCACATTACCGTGGTTGCTAAAACAATTATAACCAAGTTACACAGGCTAAATTGGCTTTTACGCCCCAATGGTAATTGAAATCTTAATGCTAAACTTACAATTTACAAATCAATCATCAAGCCGTCTTGGACATATGGTCAGCAGCAGCTCTGGGGCTTAGCATTCAAATCTCTCAGAATAAAGCTCTACAAAAAATAACTGACGCGCCATGGTTGGTTCGTTAGGAATAAGACAAATCACGATGATTTACAAATGGTTTCAGTTTGAGATGAAATCAACGGACACACTACTTAGTAGATACAATGATTGGTTGATTTCTCACAAAAATCCACTTGCTTCTGAACTGATTAACCATAATTGTTGAAGACGTCTGAAGAGGCTTCACCCAGCTGATTTCCGCCGTGGGTGTAACTGTCACAATATTTGACTTAATACACTTTAGAAAATTAAAAAAAATCCTCAGTCAACGTTTGATTTTTATGTCTTAAGGCTAATTTTGTATTTGATTGGCGCATGGGCGTAACCAGGATTTTGTTCAGGGGGGTTGGATGGGGCAGGCAAGGAAACACGAATAATATGCATACTTCAAAAGCGTTTATTAATAGAGAAAACTTTTTATTTTATTACACTAATAGTAGTCTTCGATGTTATTCACAAAATCGTTTAAAAATTTCACGTGTAATTTTATCGTCATTTTCTTGTACAATTTTTCTGTGTACATTAAGCATACATAGACCGTTTAAACGATTCTCTAGCATCGTTAACCTCATCCATGTTTTCACACGATGCAGTGTAGAAAAGAACCTCTCTATGTTGCTTGTTGTACAAGGCTGTGCCAAGGAAATTAAAATTGCGTTTTTTGTTGCAGGAAAGAATAGTTCCGCTTCTTTTAAACATTCCGTAAAGTCTTGTTTTCTCTTGTCATACCCTTGTCCTTCCAAAGTTTAAACCATAACTCGGCTTCATTCTCGAAAAATTCTAAATGGTAGTATTTGCAGAAATTCTTTGATTTCCCTTTAAAATCAGCAAATGACATATTTACCATTAAATTTTCATTATAAAAATGCTGCTCCAGTGTGGATATCAGAAAATCTAAAAAAACGGTTAAAGATCGATCGCTTCCCAAAATCGCGTGGAGACTCAGCAAGGTGATTGGACCGATTTTGTTTGAGAAAATCAGTCCGATTGCAGCTGCAGTTCTGGTAAAATTCTTGCAAATAATGTAGTTATCCTCGTCCGCGTTGCTGCTATGAAGCATGCACTTGTACGTTCGTCTAGGTGTGCGCTTCAGTCGACTTGAAGTGTCTATTATTTGCTATTTATTCTCTCTACTTAAGTTTTTACATCATTTCTAAATAAATTTCATGGTTTTTTATTCTTTGATCTTTTTTTTCAAAACAATTGTAGTAAGTAATAAAATATCTACACCGGGCTACGCCCATGGATTGGCGTAATAATATTTTAACATAAAAAAAAAGTATGGGAACTTCAAATTCCAGTAATCAGAGAACTCTGCTTTTGAAATAGTTTCTGTGTAAGATAATAATAAATGTTAATAAAATTTCAGGTGGATATATCAAATACTATGAGACTAGTCTGCATAGTACAAGACATCCGATAATAGAGCCACGATAATAAGTATACCCACTAGTATATATATTTAACTTAGAAATGTTATCATTACCATTGCAATCAATCAATCAATCAAAATTCCATATCTTCGAATATATCCATAAATCGGAATAAAAGTATTGACACTTGCAATCTTAAGTCGAATTTTATACGTAAATCCCAGAATATATGGAACGTTTATTATGTAAAAGCATGGATCATAAATGTCAAGTGTCAAACAAAAACAATAATGGACAAAAATGGATTTGGTTTCATTTCTAAATGGAACAATGAAGATGATATACAATAGAACCTTTAATAATATTAAAAAATATTGTATAAGAATTGAAACTTAATGGAAGCCAATTACAAAGCATGGATATCATATACTCGTATGTTAATAACTTGCATTGCTAGTCTTGAGAATTATATTGATGTGAACAATGAGATTTTCAAAGCAGATTTTCCTTCAATTGAACATTATTGCTTAGAGAGTAGAGTAAATCCGAGCCCAAATGCTATGAAAGGTGATGATGACAGTTTGGAGGAAGAATTTATTCTACACATTTCTAAGTATGATGATGATTCCTTGACAATTTAAAATTTATATTTACAATTGAATAGTAATACAACTGAGGAACATAAAAAAACATTAAATTAAAATTAGAATCTCTTTTCACTGAAACTAATAAAAATAATGTCAATTCAAACAAACAAACACAAATTACTAAAATACTTACTTATATTAAGAAACACTAACAAGAAATCTTGATGTTATTAAGTAAATAAAAATGTATGTGATATATTTCATCAAATTCCATAGTTTAAATGAATAAGTCATCATAAATGTAACCTTTATTATGCATTATACTGATTTAAGTTCCAATGAAATGAAAACCACAAAGATCTTTCTCTTGTTTATGAAAATATCAAATGAGTATCGAAATTTTTTTTTTTTTTTATTAATTAATTTTTATTTATCTACAACACAAAGTAGATTAATTGGCACAACAAAAATTCTAACACTTAGTTTTATTATTTTTACAACAAACTTACAAACTGCTAAATTATATTTATTAATTATTATATATATTTTATTAAATATAATCTATTCTATTATGCTAGAGGGGTGGTCTATAGAGTAGATCAAGAACATGAGTTCTTTTTAGTCTGCGAATCTCTTCGCTATTATCTAGCAGATTTAGTGCTAGGGTATTGTTGTGGCCTTACTGTCTATCCAGGTACCTAATACTGAAATTACTTATTAATTTCCTCTTTTACCTTAAGAATTTTAATGTCTTTGTGTATGTTGTTGTTAGAAATAAATCATGGAGAATTGCATATCAATCTTTAAGTCTTTGATATCAATCTTAAAGTCTATCAATATTAGAATTTCTTGTAGTTCTCCATAGCTGTATGCCATATGTCGAACTTTAAATTTTGTTTGACACTTCATGATTAGGAGATCATTCTCATGTATTTTGGATTATTCTCAACAATTTCTTTTCATAAGTATCAGAAGTTTGTTTCTCTGACCCTTTTAAAAAATAACTTGGATAAAGATTTTATAGTTTTATTAAATATTTCTACTACGAGTACCAATTTGAAATACAGTTTTAAGTTATACAAGTGCATACGAGTACATATATGTATTTGTGACATGAGTGACAGATTATGAAATTCTTATGCAAATTTTCCATTATTTCTCCATCAACGTCAAGTTGACAAAACAATTCAATTAAATAAGAAGTAGACAATTCCTAGACAACTCAAACAATGAAAGAAAACGAGTTCGTGATTTGATGACGATGATGACGATGATGACGATGATGACGATGATGACGATAATGATGATTGTGATTGTGATTATGATTATGATGCTGATGATTCATAACATTTACTGACTTGAATATGAAATGTGTTCTCAAAAAGCACGCGATGCAATTCAATTGATATCCATAAGTATATTTTTTTATTTTATTTTGATATACACATTCTGCAATTTGATTGACTTTGAAATCAATTTAAATTGAAGTTTTTCCATTAATTAGTGACACTGATGTTATTTTATATAAAAGGGTTTAAAACTTTTATAATTAACTTAATATTCATTAATCAGTGTTTCATTAATCAACCTTCCAAATTCAGACAATAACAAAAATTCAAACATTTTTTTCCCATTTCAAGCTCAATTAAAATGAGATTTCAAATTGAAATAAGTAATTAAATTCAATTTCAATGTCTTATCACAAGCACAATTTATTTCAATTATGTATTTTGTAGAACATCCGTCAGTCACGTTGCTACCTTATCAACACTGACGGCCATAGAGATACCACAATAAGAACAAAGTATATACTTGAAAGATCATTGCAAAATCCATACTTAAGAAAAATCTGATAAGATGATGTAGTTAGTGTGTTTGTCTGTTAAATGAAAAGATGCCTATGCTTATCACTAACAAACATTTTTTGTGTAACAAATAAATTTTAATATTTTCTTATTACATTTCTCCTTCACACTTTACTATAATAATAAAAGAAAATGAAACCAATTACAATAAATGACTTTCATCATCACTTTCTAGTGTCGACAGATTTACTAAAATGAAAGTGTAAAAGGTTATCAATACCAAATGAGAAGACATTCCAATTACAATTTGTTGTTTTCACTGTAACTTCCAATTAAAAAGTATTTAAATAATAATATTGAAATAAGTTGTACATATCTATATTTTCTATTTTTTCATTACATAAAAATTAAGTAATACAGACTATACTAATACCCTATACCAACATATTATCGCATTGAAGTGGTTTCAAAAGATTTATTTTTTTTCTAAGATTCTAAATTAAAAGACATTTGTCACTTCTCATTAAATACAAAATATTCGAGTAGATCATGAGATAAAAAAATTTGTCAAATAAATAACATGGGAGTTTGAGATTAAATATGTAGTATGTCATCATCAATTTCTGTGTTCAGAAAAAAAGGAAAAAATATTTGGCTGATGTAAGTATTGTAGATAAGAAGAAGTGTTGCAGCGAAAATCGGAAGTAAATTTTACATTGAAGATGATAAGATGTTTGAACTTCCAAAATTTATAATATTAATAATCATATATGTATGAGAATAGTCCCAGAAGTAGGTTAGGGTAGGTAATACTGGTTAGCCAAGGCCACGCATACTCGTATACCCAAGGTTCCTTGCGATACCAGATGGAGTACCTATATGATTCGTTTTAACGAAGGTATGAATCATTTAAAATGCTCACGTTTTTGGAATATCCTAGCAGTTGATTTACCTCCAATTTAGTAATATTGCTTAGTTCTCTAAGCTGTGAAGCTCCTAGGTACTTTTGTCGAGTTCTCATAAGTGCCGGGCAGAAACATCCTGCACCTTTCACTGTCAGTTAGGTTTTATTTGAATGCGTGCACCGTTATCATGCAATGACCGGTTAAGACGCCTATCAATGTTCTGCAGCTCATACGACTCAGCTTTATAACAGATTCAGCGAATTTTCTTCCACTGTAGTCATGGCTTTAGTCCCAGAAGTAAAAATGGATAGATTGAAAAGAATGACTATGGTAGCAGCTTTATAAAACCTAAGTTTACAATTTGGCGAAACTAAGTTGTTTAGTATTTATGTGGCAGCCATCAATAATGAAAGCTCTAGGAGAATTTGTAAAGCTGATTACAATACTTTCATTTGAAAGGCCAAACAATATCATAACGGAACTGGACCCTACTCTGTGGGAGTCTACTTCTTCGTTTACAGCATCAAAATATTGAGTGGCAGAGACTAAATGTGGCCGTATGAGCTGTCGAACATCGCAGCAGTGGTCTACCAAATGAGATGACGACGCCAGAAATGGTGAAATTAATTAATAAAATGGTATTAGATGACCGACGACAGAAGTATAGAATAGCTAACAGAAATGGTAGGCATTTCAAAAGGTACTGTACAAGAACAGTCAAAGCAATGGAATGGAATGAAATGAAACAATTGGCTTCAAACCATCTGCAGACAAGATCATGATGCGCGTGGGATAATTTTCATTGATTATTTTTTGTAAAACAATAAACGGCAAGTAATATGCGAACTTATTACTCCATCAGATTATTATTTGGTTCCGAACTTGAAGGAAAGATTTGCCAACAATGAGAAGGTAAAGTTGGCAGTTGCTTTGGCTATTTTGTACAACTCGTCGATTCTCTCTAAAAAAAAAATTATCAAAGCTATTGAACAATGCTGGGAAAAGTATGTAGAGAAATAAATACATTTATTTTTCCTAATAGTTTTTGAGTTTTAAATGCCACTATCAACTCTCACATAAATATCTTCATAGGCAAGCAGCTGTAAAAGCGATAATGTCATACTGTTTATCATCCAAAAATGTTCTACAGTGCAAGGTAGCAATGGGAAGACTAGCTGCGCAACGCACGCCGTGTATCTATTGGTTACCGAGCCACAAGGGCATAGAGAGAAATGAGAGCTATGAAATAAGCGACGTACTGATGCCACTCAATAATATGTACAACAATCTGGAAATGCATTTACAGGAAAAAGCGAAGGCTAGGTGGCGAAATTGAAGATAGGAAAACCTTGGAGCATCTTCTATGTTTCTGCCCGGTTCTTATGAGAACTCGATAAAAGTACCTAGTAGCTTCAAGTGCTAGGATATTCTAAAAACGCGATTATTTTAAATGATTTATGCTTTCGCTAGAACGAATCATAGAGGTTCCCCATATGGGTCTATGCCAATCAATATTATCTTACTTAACCTTTTTAGTTTCCTTTGTTAGGTTGGGTGTCTCTACTAGACTACTCAATTTCCAAAAGGCATTGCAGAATCTCAATGGAATATCTACTTCACTCGTTAAGTCCCAAACGTCGTCTAGAGGCCCCGCGGTTCTTGAATCAGCATATATTTATAATGAGGAATATCATTCCAAGATCTTGAAATGTTCAGCGCATTGGTCATAATGCACCCATATGTCTATCTAATGGTAGAGAGACTCGATAATCGAATAATCCATCTTTCTTATTCATTTTTGTCTTCATTCTTACAATTCGAATTCACTTTTCAACGGATTTCATCAAGCGGAAAACATACGAATAAAAAAAGCACTCAGAAAATCATTTAATAAATTAAGCAATTCGAATTCTAATTGAACGAACAAATGAACAAAGACAACAAACAACAAATTGAGATACTTCGAGATAAGAACGCTAAATTCTAGAACGTGTGGTGTGTGTTTTTCTCTTCTGTTTTTGTTTTTTTTTTTTCTATAGAAAGTTTTTATTGTTTAAATATTGGGGTAGAGCAAGATTTGAGTATTCTTTTCGTTTCGTTTAGATAATTTTTTTTTTTTTTATTATTGTGTTAGGTAAGTTTTTGCGGTAATTAAAGAAAGAAACAAACAAAAAGAAAACAACCAAAAAGAGGAAAAACAAAATTAGAAAATTGGAAAAACAATCAAGTAAAAAATAAGGAAAAATATATGGTTTTGAACTCAATGTTATCGAAAAAGTGAATTACATAAGAAAACAACAACAATAAGAATCGAAAAAAGTAAAATCAATTTTATTACAACTCTAAAAAAAAAAAATACTGAAACTCATTTTATAGGAGAAGAAGGGTGGGTGACTGATTTCCTTTTAATGATTCTGTATACTTGAAACCATTAACCTTCATTGGGGGTCGTTCTTAGAATATATTTTATTGATGTATTTTGTATAATAGGAAAAGATACACTGTATTTGCCTTCTATTGGAGGAGGAACAATAGATGGTTATGTCTTTTTGTGAAGCTGTATAGATAATTTCTAGTTGATAACTAAGGAGTTGTATATCTTATCAGACTAACTTCTTCAAAGCTATATAGTAGTAGTAGAATACCCTGATTATGACTTTTATTGGGGGGTGACAATAGATTGTTAAGGAGAGAAAAGGACTCAGCGAACTGACATTGAAGAGAACGGATGCATAAGCCATACTTGTCAACATGGTTATATTTTTTTTGTAGATTTCGAAGATCTTATCGAGTTGATATCTTAGGAGTTGTGTTTACTTTTAAGCGAACAATTTGAAAACCTTAAAATGTATAGGTACTTTTCTAAATATTTTATGGTGGTTCAGTTTTGGAAACAAAGGTTAATGAAGAGAGAACTTTGAGAAATTAACATTTGATCTACCTCCATCGACTAAGTAGGTTTTGATTTGCCTCAAAATGAGCAGAGACTGTAAATTAAATACAAGCTTTTTAAGTAACCCTTTTAGTTTCCGAGAAACAAGTTGGTGTGAAGCTAATCAGAAATACATTTTTATATACATATAATACATTTATACCCTTGTTCGCAGAACCCAAATATGATATACTTCCTTATTGCTTATCTACAATATGTAAAGGAAAGTAAATGAAAAACCATAGAATAAACAACCTGCTAATTAACCTGAATAAATTCTGTAGTTTAACTTGTATTTGTATAACTTTAAACAAACTTAATGTTCTACATTATTCATCTGAAGCAACCAACGATAGTAAACTAAATGTTTCAGAATGTCAGTTTAAGTTTTCTTAAGTTTCGCATATCTTATCGATGGTAGGAGGTGGTGGAGGAGAAGTTGAAGGAGATTGACATGCCACTATGTGGGAATTTAATTCCCATTTTAAGTTAATTTTTTGGTGGAAAATTGGAAAATTTCTTACTTTCTAAAGGATTTTAGTAGTTTACAGTTTGTGGTAGTTTGTGATTTCCATGAAGGAAAAGATTGTAAGTAGTAAACTAAAAAGTTTTTCGTTTTACGTAAATTCATTTAATTAAATAAAGAATGTAAATACCCGCCTCATTAGAAAGAAGGATGAAGAGAGATAGAGATAGATTAATAATGGAAATGGAGACCTGTGAGTTTTGAGTTATGCCAAGTTTTAAGAAAATGTTTTCAAAGTTAATAAATTTTCTTTGTTTTTCAATCAATAAGCAAAATAGACACATTCTTTATTAAACAGTTTGCTGTCAAAACAAAATAAAAGAAGGAAATCTTTTTGCTTTAAGCCACGAGTTATTTTGATCTGATCTCATACTCGCATTTTTTTTTAACAAAAAAGTCACATCTGCAACAATAAATTTTTGTCTTTATGGTAACAGCAACACTGGCAATAAATTCTAGACCACGCATAATGTGCCAATTGTTTAATAAATCAAAAAAGATATCGATAAACAATTAAAAGAATTTGGTGAATTGTTATAAAGAGGAAAGGCACATACTACTACTTAAAGCCTTATAAAATGCAAGTTTAACTTATTAAATATAAAAAAAAAATAAAAAAAAATAAAAATATAAACAGAGTTTTAAAGTAAAGTCGAAACAAAAATAAATATAATTTTGTATGAAACTATTACATAGTCATGGTTTTACTTTTGCATTCAACATATTAATATTTTTATATTTCAAGTATTAAATCATCAATTTTAAGTCACTTTCAGATACTTTTAAGATTACCATGACTATAACTAAATACTGTTGACAACTATTAATATCACAACTTAAAGAAAATCAAAGTCATTGGCATTTATTGTAATACTTATGTACGAGTATTTGTATAATAAGTTTTAAAAACATAAATCTACATGTACAAAATGTAAGATTGCTGATGCTCATTTGTTTAGTCTAAGCTAAACATGTTTTTTAATCTCTTTCATTTTGCATTTCTGATTATAGTATTTACAAACGACAAACTAAGCAATGTTGATGTATCTTTAACAGCTGCGCTCACTGGATCGTCTATTTACAATTTGCAATTTGGACAACATGCTGACTTTGGCATTTATTTAAGTACTTAGGTATTTACAGATTGCAAAAGATGACATCAGAATATTGGTGGTAAATACTTAACAAAGCTAAAGAAAAGATATACATACTTAACAATATTTAAACAATTTATAATAAAAATTAATGCAGAGTATACTAAGTAATTTACTACTCACCAACTTGACAAGATAATAAATTTAGTGATATGATATATTATATTATAATATGATAAAATTAAGTTTAGTAATCAACACAATTGCAATTGTATCATCATTGAAAATGAAGTTGAATTGAAGATATTCAATTAATCATTACAAAGAGTTTTTGGCAAATAAATAGGGTGACTTGAAGTGAAGAATTAAAAGATAAAATTGTATGAAATTATTTTTCCTTATTTATTAAACACTTGAATTTATACAATAGTTGATGCATTAAAAAAAAATCAAAAAGTAGAAATTGTCATTGTTTTCCTATTGTTTCTTTTTGAATGGCAAATCATTGAACAATTGAGTATTGAGAATTGTATTGAAATCCATTCAACAGTCTTTTGTTATCCTATAACAAATGCAAATAAATACACAATTTACAAAAAAAAAAAAAAAAAAAATAATATAAATGAAACAACTAGAAAAAGCAATTGAAATTGAAATATTCGTGCGCTAACAACCAACGTCAGAATCATAAGCTAATATTTTGTTACCATCGTTTTCATTTTACTATCGCCATATGCAAAAATATTTCCAATTGAATTTTCTGCATTTTTTTATCCCATTTTTATCACTTTGTTACTTTTTATTGGTATTCAATTTTTACCACTTCGATTTGTATTTTATATTGAATTTTAGTAATTAAATTATTTGAAATATCACAGATTTTTTTTCTATAACATAATTTTACATCATAGGATTTGTGAGGCTTCAGTGAGCTTAATTAATATAAAACTAAAAAAATAACTTGAAATATAAACTATAATCTATGTGGATGATCTAATACATGAAACGCTTAACATCTATTTCGTTTTCTAGTACATTTATTGGTAAATTGTTGGTATGGTTATGCAACTTGTTGATGTCCATATTTATCTGACATTTATAATTATATCATCCTGAGCAAATAATACTTTGAAGTTTGGAGTTCGAAATTGCTCATCTACCAAGGAGCACTAGAGTCACAGACTCATTTTTTTGCAGTATCTCAATATTGAAGTTATATGTCATTCCCCATAGCACAATTGGGCATCATAACTGCCTTATAAAGTCGAAATTTTCTTTCTAGGCTGAGTTGAGACGGTCTTCCAAGGAGTCAGTATATTTCTCTACTTTTTATTGTACCAAATATGCGATACCTTCGAGATATTTGTGGTATACTATAGTGGAACAGTTCAATATTACTGACAATTGGCTTCTCCGCTTTAAGGTGAATGTTGTTTGGATTGACTTTTGTTGGGCACTATTTTTTATTGATTCATCAATGTTTCGACCATGAAAAGTTGACTGTGATGCAATCAGACTGTTTTCATTCAAGTATTTTAAACTCAGGATGAGAAATAATGTTACACGAGAATGATTAAATCGCCTCTTGCACTCGTTTGGACACTCATCAATCCTCAGTCCTTATTTCGTTTTTTTTTTTCAGTATTTTAAAGAATAGGTTCATGGCTACCTCTAGCAATTCTTTACAATACTTATTATGTGATTTGGCCATTTTTGCCTTTTTATCTGATCAATTATAAAACTTGTAGTGGTTTGTTACACAACATTAGATTTACTGATCTAACTAAATAAGTATCAAAACGATTTTCATTATCTTTCCAACATGAGAATTAACTAAATACTTAAAAAATGAATATATCAATATTATCAGATATTCTTGATTTTATTCAGACTTAATCACTGAATACCGACAATCTCGGACACTGCTTTTATTTCTTCGACGCCAAAATTATTGTAACTTACTAAATTACTTTCTGACAAACTTAAACTCATACAATAATTATGACCGCGTTGCAGTACGTAAACTCTACGACCTCAAGGTTGTTAAGGTCAACATCCTTATCAGATCAGATGGTCAGAAGAAGGCTTACGTTCGCCTTGGACGTGATTATGATGCTTTGGATATTGACAACAAGATTGGCATCATATAAATGGTGTTAAAGTTCTGTGACAAGAATCATTATAATATTTTATAAAGAATAAATAAAGGGTGCCCCAAAAGTTACGCAAGATTCCAATTAAATAGAAAACACAGTTTTTATTATTTTTATTTTTTTTTTTTTAATTATAAAGTACATAGGATAGGGTTATTTATGGAATAATACATCGGGCAAATGGCTTCCACAAATTTGCTGGCACAAATTTTTTGTTGAAATTTTCCATGACCATTTTGCATAAATATGGTTGAATTTCCTGTTTTAATGCACGGGTGATTGTGTGCTTGTTATCATACACCTTCAACTTCAAATAAAAAGTGTCTCCAACTGAACCAGTCGCCCTGAATTTTTCACCATATTTTGTATGAAATTTTCGAACTAAAACGTTCATTATTTTCGAGTTAATATTCAACAATAAAAAAACACATTGTTCTATCGTGTGACGCTCCATTTTTCCTAATTTTAAACTGTCAGCTGTAGAATTTTTTTTAGGCTTGGTAGCACTTTACTGCACAAATGATAGCAAAATCAAATCTTGCGTTAATTCTGGGACACCTTTTATAAATATAAAGTAGTATTTAGTTTGTAACCTATTTGTAATAGTTTGTAAGCTGTTTATAAATAAATACATAAATAAATAAAATAGTATTGTATGACATTGCTACTAGTTGCTCGAAGTAACGTGAAATATTTAAGTCGAAAATATCCCCTTAGAGGGTCTAAAAATATATAACCTAAGTTAAAGGTACTTATTCTTTACTCGTGGTGATATGAAAATAAGTAAAAGAAAATAAAACATCCCTTAGTTTATTAAAATTTAACCCATTTAAACCTAAGGAAGAAAAGGAGATTTAATATGAAGAACTTTTTTTAATTCTCAATTACTTAAATCAAAACTTTTGCAAAAATACAATCAAATCAACAATGCATTAACATACAATATATCTTAAAGTTACCTAAATAACTTTAGATGTATATAAACAGATTGTAAATTATATAATTATAATTATAATTTAATGTTTGTCTATATGAAAATTATATGTATTTTATAGATCTGCAAAAATTTTATTTAGATAAGAATTTTATTGTAACAGGAAAATTAAAACGCCCACAAAAATGTTTAGGAAATAGAACGTTTGTAGTCAGTTCGATGAAGTATGAGTCTTATTCTCTTCTCTGCTCTTTACTTCACTTAACGCAGGGCACATAATTACTAATTATTTAAACAATTGCTTACACTAACGATAGAGGCGTGCTTTCGATGGGAAATAGATCCTTACACGAAGGAAAATCGTTTGTAATTTAAATAGAAGAAGTCTCAAATGAAAATATGTTTATATGTTAATAGCAATGATACAATACGAGCATAGTATAGTATGAAATTATGTATGAAAAATAACAAAAGAAAAATCATAAATAGACAATTTTATAATAAAATAAATGTATGTATAATAAATAATTCAAACAAGGAACAACAATAATAGATTCAACCACAAACTGAAACTGAAATGTTGCCATGTCACCAAAATGAAACTCTCATGCGACTTTGTTAAATGGCCCCAAAATGAAGTGACACTTGACAAAGAAGTTGGCACGCGACAATTAACACTTCATTCAATCAAATTTTTGGAAAACATTTTTGGGCGCAATTTTCAAAGAGTCAACAAGAAATACAAAAAAAAAAAAAAAGGAAAGAAGACATCTACGGAGGTCGAAGTAACTGAAGGAGAAAGTGAAACACAATTTGATGGCACAATAAAATAAATTAAGTGTTACTAATGATGTAGTATTATGTACAATACATGTATCGAATACATGTGTGCGTGTTTTGTGGTTTTTATTTTTGGTTGTTTAATGATCATTGAATAGATTTCTTTATTTTTTCTAAAAACATTTGAACTTGAGGTCAATAAGAATAAAAATGAACATGAAAGCATGCGACAAAAACTTACATATGTTTTACAATATCAATTTAGACATTTAGTGACACCAACTAAATCGAAACTAAAGTAACAAATAAAATGAAATTGATTGATCGGTTGGTAAATTGATTGTCAGCAGATGCAATAAAAAAACAAGTATCCAATTTTATTTGGATGTCTTCAATGAATCACCATCATCATCATCATCATCATCATCATCAATCGAACAAATAAATTATTTTTCATATTACATACAATGAAACCGCACCCCAATTTCATATGAAATAAATTGAATTGAATAGCCTAAAAATATGGAAAATTTATACAACCATATTGTGTTTACTCAATTGCATTTCCTATTATGAATGACTCCATTTCAGAAAATTTTGTTAAATTTCAAAAAAAAAAAAAAAAACCGATTAATAAGTGCTTAGCTCATTAAAGAATTGAAATCGAAACAACCAAAAAAGAGAAAAATGGAAAATATAATTAGCGGAACTAATTTTGATTTCAGAAAATTGGGTCATTCTTATACAATATTTTACTATTTATTAAAGTATAAATAATTAAATGGAGGAAGGGGAATTCATTCAAACATTTACTCACTCCCCTATTCATTGAAATATTACTAAGAATATGAAATATCTGAAGTATGATATGTACAGTTAAGATTATAAGAGAAAAATTCTAATAAATTACATTCTTAATACTATAATAATATTAGAATTTAAAATTGGATAATATTTAAAACTTCCTTTCAATTAAATTTAATTTATATTATTATATAACGTACAATGTAAGTATAAAATATATGAAATATCGTCATTGATTCTTTAATAAAATTTAAAATACTTTTAACTCGCTTATTGTTCAAATGAGTACAAAACTGTTGTCTACTGAAACATATGCTTTGCATATTAATAAGTAGATAAATCCAAAAATCACAAGAGAAATGTTAAATTATTTATTTGTAATATGTAAGTTGCAAGTAATCTTAAATACATTTGAGAGAGTTCAACTTCAATTCTATTGTATAAAATGATAAACACAAGCAAAAGATTTGAACATTTTATCTATTGACGGTTCGCAACATGTTTTTGCAACAAACCAATTAAAATTAATTAAAGTAAGTAAATCGATGGAATCAGATTAAAGTTATAAATTAAAATTAAAATTAAAATTTAAGATACGAGGGTTGCTATTTATATTTTAGGCCTTGGCAACAGAAAGTATTGCTAGGGGATCGCTGCCATTTTCAAACTTTAATTTCATATTTTTAATCATAATTTCTTGAAAACATTTTTTGATTTCTTCGTGATTTTTGATGTTTACAGTAAATTTAAAAAATTCATCTTGGGAAAGAAATGAAATTGACTTGCGAACATTTGTGAGCCATTATTTTTCATAACTTTCAACGTGGATTATAAAGATAAGAGTGCTTCGGTGAACTTAATTCTTTATACAGTTATACACTATCTACACCATCTACTGTAAAAAACTGGTATAACGAATCGTAGAATTCCGTGAAAGTCGTCCAAAATCGGTTGATTTGCCAGAAAAATATTAATGCTGTTCGGGAATTGATAATGCAAGAACGTCATGTGACATATCGTGAGATTGAGTAATTTTTGGACTTCAGTATGACAAGCATCAATAAGATATTACATGATTATTTGGCAGTAAAAAAGATTTGTTCGGATTGGATTCCGAATTATCTGACAAACGCTCAAAAGAAGGCTCGTGTCGATTGGTGCAAGGAAATGTTGAAAAAATATGATCAAGGTGCATCAAAGGCTGTGTGTAACATCTACACAGATGACGAATAATGGATCTATGCATTAGATCCCGAAACAAAAAAGCAATCGACTGTTTGGATCTTCAAAGACGATCCAAATCTAACAAAATTTGTTCGCGGAAGAAGCACATCGAGGCAAATGATTGCCTGTTTCTTTGGCATTATCGGTCACGTGGTAATAGTGATTAGAGCAACGCAGGACGGTCAATTCTGAATGGTACACGACAATTTGTTTGCCAGAAGTTATCGGAGAAGTTCGAAAAAAACAGAACAGGCAATTCATTCTTCTTTACGACAATGGGAGCTCCCACACATCGATTCAAACAAAGGAATTTTTGACCGGTCAAAACATCGAATTGATGAGTGATATATCGTGCAGTCCTGATTTGGCAAATAATGATTTTTTTGTATTTCCACACATCAAAAATAAATTAAGTGGTCAACGACACCCGAAGAAGCGGTTGATGCTTTCAGAACATATGTTTTGGAGATAACTCAATAGGAGTGAAAGAAGTGCTTCGAAAAAGCGAAGCAAAAGTGTATTGATCTTCATGGAGAATATTTTGAAAAACAATAAAACCAGTTGCGATCATAAATATTTATATTTTCATTATTAGAAATATAAATACATAGCAACCCTCTTACTTATGATAAGTGCAGGGAGCAGGACTCTAATGAAGCTTAGTCAATTCTATGTATTGAACTATAATACACAAAATTGACTATAACAACAACAAAGAGATCATAAGACAATTGACAAAAGCATTCACAAATGTTTCAAGTAATCAATGGTGCAAAAACAATTTCGATTTGGGCTGCTGCTGTTGCTACTTGCACTTAACTGCTATTAGTAGCGGGTTCCATGAAACTCATAAGCAACCAAAAGCCTGGGGTAACGGGCTTGCGAAACACTGTGAAACAATCACTGACATAATTAGTCAACTAGACAACTAGACTTTTCGTTTGCTGAAAGAAAGCCGACAGGATCGGTCGCATGTCCATTTAACACGAATATGCTATGACTTTATTCATCCATGAAACTTGATCTTATAAGCATTAAAAAAGTGACAGAAAACAATATCTTCCTCAAAACATTAAGTAAACAAATTATATATACAGAAAATGATGGCGAAATGATATAATTTTTTGGACCTTGAATTTATCTGGAACATTATAAATCTACAAACATCAATTGGGCAATTTGAATGTGATTTGTAAAACTAGCAAATGAAAAATAAAATAAAATCTAAAAAATTTCATATATCATAGAAAGATACGCGCACTTTGGCATGCAGACAATAATGTGGGCGACTAATCTAAATTTTAATAAAAATATTGTATTAAAGATACTTAAGAGCATGGCAAATGATAACCAAATTATGTCAGAATTGGAATTTGTAGTATGAAGAAATTTATGTTCATCCATTTGTATAAGGTCATGGTTCATAAAGAAATGTGAAGAAATGAGTGAAAAATGTAAAAAAATAAAAAGAAAATTTGAATAATACGAGTATTAATTTTTTCATACAGAAAATATTGAAGAAAATTTCAATTTAAATGCAAAAGATTTCAATTCCGAATAAATAATCTTCTTCCAAAGGAACAATTAGAATTTGGTTTTAATTCATTCAAATAAGAAATATTTGAAAAAACAACAATTGAAATACAATATGTAATTGACAGAATGATAAGAAAAAACAAACAAAATCAGAGAGAATGATTAATGATGATGATGATGATGATGATGGTTTCCTGTAATGATTTGTATTGTTATTGTAATATCAACATGCAAAAAGGTAAAAACAATTTCAAATTAAAATGAATTGAATGAGTCATAATAATGAGTTTGATTGTACAGATAAAAATAATAGTAAAATCTATAGGAAAATGCAGGAAATGCATAATTGAGTCAGCATAATCTACATACTATTGGGTAGTAAATATGAGGTATATAGTATGTTTTTGACAAGCCTGATGAGTTACTATTGTACATACAATAAATTTAAAGTAGTAAAAAGTTTTTTCTTATCAATAATCACAAAAAGGAAAGAAAAACAAAACAAAACAAAACAAAAATCATTACTATCCCACCTTGACCTAAAAATAGGACTAATATCTGAACCTGTTCTTTTATACTGATAATTTTTAAAGAAAGGAACCATACTAACATAAGATTTATGCATCCAAAACATTGATTTCATTGATGGCCATCACTAATTAACTTCAAGAAAAAAATAACAATGCTAGCAAATTTATCTTTGGACAAAATTATGATCTCTCTTAACCACAAACACAAAAGATCTTTTATTGTTCAATTGTTACAAATATATAATCATTTACTGTATACAAACGAGTATAAACCAAAGTCAAGAGCAGTAAACTAGTATGGTATATAAAAAGGTTTGTCCCTATTGTTTTGTAATGTATCGACAATAGGAAAATCTTGGGCAGGTCAGTTTTAGTTCATGTTGTAAAAACTGAATGAAACTATGCAAGAAAGTGAATGGGCATTGTCACTGTACATACGTGTATATAAATAAGATCATTGTTTTGTATACTTGTACATAGATATGATATGCAGTTGTAAGCCAATAAACCATATAAAGGGAATTTGGTCTGTCATAATAAGATTTATGTTAAGGCATATAACATGAGACCGCGTGCCAAGTGAATGTCCAATAATTGCATTTTGGGTTCATAATTTGTAAATTTATATGGATTTTCTAGTTCGTATTTTTCTTGAAACTTTTGGAATAAATCAGTTGAGCTATAATTTTTATGACTAATAGAAATGTGAAGCATTGCAAATACAATGGTAAAATTTAATTTACACTTTTCTTTGCAGTGTCAGCGAGGCTTCTGAGATAACTCAAGAATTTCTGGATGGCTTTAGCAGGTGGGCAGACGCTGGAACATCGTCGTCAAGAGTTCAAAATCGCAACATTGTATGTTTGCGCTTAGGAGAGACTCCTTTCCAACCGGTTTGCTGCATATCACGATCAGACTTCAGGTGGGCTCAACCTGCTACCTGGGCATGATCTTGGGCAGAATACTTAACTGGCGCAAACACATTGTCAAAAGTGCTGCAACTTGTTGCCAAAAACCAAAGAAGCTGGAATGGATCATTCGACTCAGTAGTCAACAAAGTTACCATTTATAAGGCTATAGTTGTCCCGTCCTGGTATTCCCCTATGGGCCACCGCTGCTGAGTCAAACGTCTATCTCATCCAGAAGATGCAGTATAGTAAAAGCTCCTTGGTACGTGCGTAAAGATGTCATATCCTCTCAGTCCGTGAGAAAATTATATTTCACACAAGTTGGTATAATGATCGGCTAAACACTAACGTCAACAAATTAGCATCCGCTCTTGCCACAGACACCTCCAGGAGGACGCTCAAACATCTCAACCCTGATGACATTTGTTTGTTTGTGGACGCAAAAGAGGACGTAGGCTCCATTTCTGAAGTATACAAACATTTCCCTGTCAAACACTTGTTATTTCAATTTTGTATAGCCGTTAGGTCGGTGATTTTTTTTGTTTTTTTTGTTTTGTCCATTATATGATAAACACAAGTCAGTTTTCTTTGACCCAAGATGCATGCAGGTAACCATGTTATTAGGGTTCCGTACCCAAAGGGTGAAAACGGGAGCTCTATCTAATGAACCGTAATAGATAGAAAGTTAAAATTTTCACAATTGCAGCTATAACAAAAAATAATATGGTCCTCATACAAAAATCTTGTAACATTTGTTGCGGTGGAGCGTCCGTCCATCACAGAGCTCTATGAACCGTAATAGGTAGACAGTTAAAATTTTCACAGAGTGTGTATTTCTATTGCCGCTATAACGACAAATAATAAATAACATAAATAATTTTTTGAAAAATCCACCGGAAAAGTCGGAAAATCTCAATAAAGGACTAATTACAATTTTTCAAGCAATGCTTTGTAACTTAAAGCAGTTGGTTATTATTTATGTTATTTCTGTATATGATGTTCACTATTATTTAAATACATAATTTATTTTAGCTTAAAAAAAACTTGGACGATGGTACGTAACCCTTCATGTGAGAGTCGGACTCACACATGACTTGATTTTTGTTTTATATTTTACTATCCCTCCTATCTATCATAAAATATATTGTATAAAAGTGACAAACATTTAGTCATTTTTGCTCGCCACTGTATGTACTTTTTGATTCAACCAATTATAGTCGTGGTTATTATTTGTTTAAATATCAAAAATATACTAGTTTATTATCTAGTTTAGATCTGTATAGCAAAAAAAAAAAAAAAGAAACCCTTTATTAATCGTCAATTTTCTTAATCTGTATTTCTTCGAAAACATACATAGAATTATTTTAAATTTGGTTAGTTTAGGTTTTTTCAGATAAGTTAAACTCACCTTTGTAATTCATAAAAATGCTTCTGTGTAATTCAAAGAACCAATTATTGAAGGAAATAGGGTGGGGTAGGATAGGATTGGGCGACCGAGATTTCTTATGGCTCATTTTACTTATTAACTGGTTGGCCTGCTCTTACTTTCAGTGTTCGCCATCGTAATTACCAGCACAGGAGACACTATTGCTACCACGAAAAGGTGGCAAGGTTGCACCAAAGGAGATAGTACATATAAAACCATATAATACTTACATTGACCATTTTATCTTCTGTAAAAGATCCATATTTATGATAATATTCGTTTTCCATTTTTAACAATTTTTATTTTTATTTGATAATATAATGGTTACGAGTTGGTTGCAGTTTTTGAGATATCATCCAAAAAAGTTTCGCAAAGAATTCTAATTCAAATAATCGATTATTACAAATAAGTATTGTTATTACCCAAAGTTCATATTCAGAAAAGTAGAACAAAATTAGATTATTCAAATCATTGCATCAAATATCAAATCAACATTTGTTATTTTGGAAACTCCAAACTTCAATTTTTATTTAAATAATACAAAACTTAATATTTGTTTAATGTCAATGCAAACTGTGTCTGTGAAAAGTATTTAATATTCATTCAAATTGAAGTTAAAGTTTTTCTTGTATTACAATTTATAAAATGTCTGCAATGGAATAATTGACTTAATTTGTCACAATTTCATGAAGACATGAAGCCTTTTAAGTTTACACAAATTGTAAAAGTATAGGAGTACATACAAATAATAATTTCATTTAAAAAGTATTTCAATGGCAATGGTCCTGAATTAAGTTTGTAAAAAAAAAAAAATTAACATTTGTAAGTGAAAAGTTTCTTACAAAATGTTTATACAACTAGAATTTCATTTATTTAACTTAAATAAGTGAGGTAATTTTGTGAGACTTTTTAATTTAAATGACATTTTTGTGGTTTTGAAAATTAAAAAGTGAAATGAAACTTTACAAAAACTTGAGATGTATTTTCTTGGTACATATATTTATTTTTAAATATAGTGTTTATCAAAATTATACGACACCAACAAATATTTTTGCATTACATAAATACCGCTAGTTTTTGTTGAATTACTCAATATCTGCATGATTCCAAATTTATCAAAAATTTTCTAAAAAAGGTAATTTGGTAATTTTTTTTATAAAATCTTCTAATTAATAAATTTTATATAACAATATTTAAAATTTCACTAAATAAAAATTTTATAAACAATTGATATTTTTAAATTATTAATTATTATTTATTCAAAAAATTATTATATTTATAAGTTAATAGTTAATATTTATATTGTACATATTAACAAAATAAAACAATAATTATTAATAATTCCAATTTATTATAAAATTATTTTTTTTTTTTTTTTTTATAAAAATAATTTAATTAATTAGTAAATCCCTAAACTCTTTTTTAATTATCAAAATCATTTCGTTTTTGTTTGTTTTCCTAAGGCATTTCTGTGTTTCTTTTTTTGTCTGCTGTCACAACGACTATTTCATCATAATGAGATGATTTCCCCACCAACACATCAAATAGCTCCTCAAATGTAAAAATGAAGAGAGAGAGATGTGAAGAAAATCAAAACGTTTTGATTTGATGATCAAGCATTTGGTCAAGCATCAAATGACCCTCATCGATACGTCAAATGGCTTCCCCTCTCTCTTTTTACGAAACATTTGATCAAGCGTTGAACGTATCGATGACTACCTTTACGAGTCAAACAACCGGTGATCAGATCTATAAGTGACTGCGTGTTCAGTATACTGACTAGACTAGTTTACTCGGGAAATATCAAATACGTCTCTGTTTCAGGTCTAAATGCTGCAAGGGAGTGGAACAATTTGGAGCAAAATTTTCTAAATAATTTCTTTAACTCCAATTTCTGGTGTCGTATAATTTCAATAAATACTGTATTAGAAGTATGTAAGGTAATATTTCTAACAATGAATGTGTATTCAAATTTTAGATCTTCATTTTGTAATAAATTATGCTAGAGATTAGTTTTCTATCTTTCTTTCAAAAGATTCATTCAATTCCTTTTCAAAACAAAATGTCACGTTTTCAATGTCATTCACTTGAATTGAGTTGAATAAATGTTGAGTAAAAGTGAAATCCTTCAACGCAATAAATATTTAAATACCTTGTTGTGTTGGACACGAACCATGCCTAGACCATAAAATGTCTGGACATGTGAAACGTGCTCAAGGTCAATCTAGAATGGTTTTTGTTTTTATTCTATTTTTTCTTAGCTTTTGTTACTAAAAATACAAATGAAGATGAAGAGAGAAAAAATATATTATAGAATGAATGAACACAAAGTGAATGGGCACAAAAACGTCAATTTGCTGAAAGCATTAAAATATACATAAACATACTAACAGATACATTTTACTTATGTTTATACGTACAATATTATAAACAACAAAATTCTTCTTCTACAGATGCAACCAAGCATGAAAACGTTGCAAACATATTACATATTAGTAGGAACAAAAGCAAACAAACAAACAATTGTACAATGAATGGAAACTGAGAGAAGATTGAAGAAAAAACAACCTTAGAATCCTTGAACCACTGGCGGACTGAAAAGTTGTTTAGGTTCTATCCGGGCTCTGGTATTGAAGTTGAAAATCTTAAAAAAATTTCACTTCATATATTGAAAAGTATTAAACCTGATGAATGTGATTCGATATAAATAATTTAATATTCTGTAAGGAATGATTCCAAGCTCAAAACTCTAAAGACTGAATAAACAATCTGTGGTCATTTCGATCAGGTAAAGTGATAAACAAATCTTAAATCAAAATATTTGTAAAAATATCTCATTTAGTAGCCCAGAGCTCCGGTAACCATAGTCCGCTAGTGACTTGTCCATGCGTGCCTTGAATGAAAATGTTTCTACTTATTTATAAAGCCATCAGAAGTGAGAAGAGAAAGAGGAAAATATTAGTAGAAACAAGAAAGATACATTTGCATATGAAACACAGGTAAAATAAACTGTGCTGCCTATTCTGGTTGGCATCCTTATACGAAAAAAGGAGATTAAATACAAACCGATTTACTTTTATTTTTACTTCACTTTCATTTCATTTCCTTTTTTGTTTTTTATTGTTTAAATTTGTGTGCTCATTAAATTTTTGTAACATGAATCAGAAAGGAATGAATATTATACGGAAAATCATGCAAGTGTTATATTGAATTACACTGTAATGAAAAGATTAAACAAACACATGATAATTAAATGATATGAAAGAAACCGCTAAAGATTTAACTTAAATTTACTCACAAACACAATAAACAGGCAGTCAGTCAGTCAGTCAGTTAGTCAGATACACAAATACACAGAGAGACGGGACAGACAAAGAAAAGTGCTTACCAAGGATCTTAATTTCAAGTTAAGCAGTACACAAAAGAACAATAAACAAAAAAGATGTGTACACACATATGAGTACATTGAGACTCCGATTTCATTGCTTCCTTATAATATTCTCTTTGCAAAAGATAGAAAAAAAAAAAAATAAATAAAAAAAAATATTTTAAAATGAAAATCATCTCTGACTCTCTCGACAAGAAAATCCTTTGAAATGGCAAAAATAAAATGCATTAAGAAACAACAACAGAATTTTTTGTTTTACTTTTGTAATACTATAATGGACAAAAGTAGGAATACGAAACGGAAGAACCAACAGACAGACAGACATACAGAAACAAACAGAAAGGATAAAAGAAGAGTGAAAATGCGAGCAAATGAGTAAATGAAGTCTGATTTGGGGCGCAGCGGCATCAGTTCCGTTTTCCGTCATCGTCTCATCATCCCAACATAAGCAGTTAATTAAAAAAATAACAGAGGAAAAACTACAAACTGGAAAACTGCAAATGAGCTGCGAATAAGTCAAAAGGAAAAAAAAAAATGTGAAACAAAATAAAGTAAAAATTTACAAACAAAAAAAAAAAAAAAAAGGAGTAATAATTATAATTGTTATGAAGTTAATTGTGTAAAGTACTTAAAGTGATTTCAGTACATTAATTTTACAAGTTTTTAAAACTCTTAAAGATACATAAGTTAAGCCCTTTATTGATGGCCATTCATAGGATATGTTGTGGATCCCAAGGGCCTAGGGAAACTACTAGTGTGTAGTATGTTAAGCCTCAGGCTGATTGTGATACCACTGGGAAAATATCACATTCCTTTGTTACAATCAGATCCAATCCAATCCTTTGCTTCTTGAATTGTCACCATAGAAACCTTTTCTGCAAAAGATACTATCTCACTCTCTAATGAAAGAAACTAAATAAAAGAGAATGTACCATACAATATGAAGAAAGTTATCTGCTCTTGCAAGGCTGCTGCCTGTGCAAAATATAATCCTCATATTTCATCATCATATACATAACCATGACCATACCAACCCATTTCTTTTTAAAAAAAAGTACTCCTCACTTCAAGTTTATATACTCACTACACACACAAAAGGTCAAATTTTTATCATAAACAACAACAACAACAACAATACGAAAGAAGAAAAGACAGACTGAAAGAAAAGAGGAGAAGAGAAAAGAAGGAAGGAAGTCTTAGCATATGAAATTATGTAAATGCTTTTGCCTTTTTCCTTTTGAGCCCTAAAGGGATTTTTATTTAAGACAATTTGACACACTTTGTGGGAAACTACAATTGTGTTTTCCCAAGACAAATAATCATATAAGATTTTATGGCAACCACAAACAATTGTTTAAAAACATTTTCCCCCTTTCATTCTTAGGCATAAAACTCCTAACTAAATAAAAAAACAAAACAATAAGATAGATAAACTATAAAACCAAAGCACGACAAATTGCTTACAGTTTTTGGGTACGAAGTCTAATGAAATCGGTCAATGTCTTACAAGTTAAGGCTTTTCTTTTATTGGACACAAAACAACACAACACAACTCAACTCTGCTTACGAAGAATGACTTATAAATTTATCAGACTAAGCGGAAATAAATGTTCATTGAGTTCAAATCAAATCAAATTGAATTTTTTTTCTATCTTTATAACTTCTTCTTCTCTTTTTACATTACTACATAGTAAATGGGTTTTTTTTTCTTTCTATATTTGGTACATACGATATTTCATTTCATTCTTGTTGAACTGTTGAGCTTAATCAACATCCTGTTGAAAAAAAAATTGATTGCTTGGATACGAGGAGCAGAGAATGTCGAAGTAGAACAATATGAAAAGCAATAAGTTGCCAGGGAAACCAAAACAAAGAATATGAGAAAAAAGTACGTAAAGTTCATTTAATGATTGCTGCAATTGATGTGAGAATTTCTATCTACTAAGAAGAAGAAGTTTCTTTGTAGAATTATTGAGTTATTTAAATTAAAAATATTCGCATTTCTACTGTATTGTATAAGATATTAAATATTTTAAGTGCTCATATTCATGACACTAAATTTTATGATTACTTTGATGAATTGTCAAAAGCAAATATTTGTCTCAATAAATGAGAAATTTACAGAGATTGAACTATTACTCAACTTAATTAATACCCAACCTACTAAAAATTAGAAAAACTCTTAGTTTATACACATATTATTTTCAACAAATACGACCCCTTTTTAAACTATGATAGAACTTAATATGCTAATCTTAGCATTAAGCATTAGTAGTGATTGTTATCAACTATTACAACAAAATGTAGAATTAATTTGCTGATGGCAACACATAGACGACAACATAGGGAAATGGGGAGAAAACTGTAAGGACAATACAACAACATTTTAGCAAGGCTTAATTTAGATTAGCCACAATTATATTGTGGGTCTTTGGAGCTTTACAATATAATAATCAACATAAGCACGTGGCAACCGCAAGCAATATGATGTCAGATAAGATATGAGAAGAGAATTGAACTCACAACTTGTGAACTTGACGCTTAAGGATGCAATGAACTAAAGGATTTTATTCAACCACAATTAATAACCCAAGAGAATTGTCAATTATACAAAGTATATGGGGCTATTAATTTTCGAGAAATATATATGTCTGTATGAGTATGTACACAAAGCAGCAGATATCTGTTCTCCACTGAGATTAAAATGAAGAGAATAATGAATGAATTAAGGAAAGAAGCAAAACATGTAAATGAAGAAGAATAAGTTCGCCAATTTTTGTAATATGCTGAATTAATGGAAATCTACTTCACTCTACTCTTCTCTACTCTATCCTACTGACAAAGGACTAATGAGAATTAAAGCAAACATGATAAAAAATAAACATCGGTTCTACCGAAGTTTATGTACCTTTCACAATCTAGTTGAGGCAATAAAGAATCCATACTAGATATTATAATTTTATAGCAATTTATTGTAATAAGTATATCAAATATTAATTCGATTTTGATTGGATATATTGTATTAATTATTATTACAAATCATTTTTGTTAAATAACGAAATTACTTACCGCTTCAGTTTATGAATGGTAAAGTGCAAGAAAGCAGGAATTGTTTTATTTTTAGCATCAAAACTACACGCTTCTCATGTCTCGTTCAATGAATTTCATTTCATTCTTATCATTTTTCCATATATTGTATATACATCCTTCACAAAAAATTAGTGAATAATGATTGGTTGATCTAATGAGATGTTTGATAAAGGCGACATGATACATTTTGAGCAACTCATAACTGATAATGCATATCATTCATTTGTTGTTTTAAAAAGAAAATTATTAAAATCGGTAAAAAATAAAAAAAAATTTAAATTGGTAAAACAAACCTGCCTAGATCTCGACAACTGCGGGTTCAATTGTAGCTAAGATCCATCCATGTGATCCTATAAGTATAATAAAGAAAATATTGCATCAAAATCGGTTCAGCCATTTAGGAGAAGAATTATAAAGTATCCGTACACTCGAATCATCAATCAAACATCCTGACAAAGTCTGTTCATATTATGTATGCAAGATATAAAAATTATGTGAAATTTAATGTGGCGAAAAAGTTGAATTTGTATTTTTTACAATACTATTAAAATTACATTTAACTAATAAATAAAAGAAAAAATATAAAAAAAGACTAACTTTGGCCATGCCGACGTTGCTAGTAGTCCGAGAGTCTTGAAATTTAGAAGGTTGGTAGGATATAAGTCAGAAACTTATAGTGTTTATATATTTCAAGTCGATAGTATGAAAAACAAAAAAGTTGTTCTAATAAGAACTTTCATTTGGATCCCAGTTTGTATGGGGGGTAGCCCCCCTAGTAGTCCGATTCGGCTGATGCAAAAGAATATAAATAAAATTCAATATCTATTAACCACTTTCGTATCCTATTTAAACTACATTCAGTTTTATACAAATATGTGAAAAATTGGATTTTATTGAAACCTTATGCCCGATTTACACTGCTTCAAAATTGTTGCTTTTCCAGCGAACGTTCACACAGTGGTTTCGCTTCAAAAAAAGGCTGCTTTTTGTTTTAGTTATACATACAAATGGAACGTTGTGGCTGATTGTGATAATTAAAATGAACATTTTGTGAAAAATATATGATTGAGAACAATTCGCAGTGTATGCAAATAAATATTGCAGCTACCATTTTCATTCATGCTACTTATTTTATTGATATTTGAAAAAAAAAAAAATTACAATTTAAAATTTTCTTCAAATTGTTTTGAGCAATGATCAGCTGTTTAATGTCGAGAATGACCAAAAAAAGGCGGACATGACCAACAACTTGGCAGCACTACTCAAAATTTGCCAGCCCAAAAATATACACTTAAAAAAGCTTGTGTTAAATTTTGATACTGTTCGATTCAGTTGTTTCAGAGAAATCTTGCTTACCCAGTTTCATAAGCAGTGTCTTTCGGCATATGAATACGCATTGGGCCCATTACAAATGTGCGTGTGTTCTTGTAACTTCGAGAATATTCGACGGATTGATAAGATATTTTCTGTGTGTAGGCTAGGCCTTTTTTTTTTTTTTTTTTTTTTGAAATTCTAAGTGTATGAGACCCTCATTTCAAAAGAATGTTTGGCAATAGTACAGTTTAGTTATGTTTTCAACGGGTTGGCAGTACTATTTAACAGAGTACCCGATTAGTAGCATCAGAAAAACATATTAGTGGAAAAATTAAATTAATTATTTCTGTATGAAAAGCCACGAATTATCGTGAGTGATCACATTAAATTTAGCAAGCATCATGAGTGTCGAAGACGAAGTTTTTAAAATACAAAAGAAGATGAGTAAAATAATATCAACTGAGGGCACGGGTCAAGAACAGGCTCTGGATCTTCTTAAAGCACTAGAAACGCTAGACATCAATCTGGATATATTGACGAAAACACGAATTGGTAGGACGGTTAATGAGTTGCGAAAGAGCAGCAAAGATGATGAAGTGATTACACTCGGAAAATCTCTTATCAAGAACTGGAAACGATTTCTGGTTGCACCCGGCGCAGCAAACAACTCAAGTTCCAACAAAGAAAGTAGCGCCAGCAGTGCCCCGAAATCGTCAAGTAGCAGCAGTGACCAGTCAATCTCTTCGAGCAGCAAAGAAAAATCGAGTTCATCATCATCAAAAGATAAGGAGAAGAAGAGCTCGTCATCATCGTCTTCGAAAGATGATCGTAAGCCAACGCAAACTTCATTTCCTTCATCTGGTATAACCGACACTGTACGAATCAAGTGCCGAGAAATGCTTTCAACTGCTCTGAAAGCGGGCGATGTATCGGAAGGCTGCCCAGAACCAGAAGAGCTTGCTGCCGAGCTTGAGGATGCCATTTATGCTGAATTTAAAAACACCGATACGAAATACAAAAATCGTATACGCTCACGCGTTGCAAATCTAAAAGATCCGAAAAACCCAACGCTACGCGGTAATTACATGTGTGGTGCCGTCACTGCTCAGCAATTGGCCAAAATGACACCAGAGGAAATGGCTAGCGATGAAATGAAAAAACTACGCGAGAAATTTGTTAAAGAGGCAATCAATGATGCTCAATTGGCAACGGGTCAAGGCACCAAAACTGATTTGCTCAAATGCGGCAAATGCAAGAAGCGTAACTGTACTTACAACCAGTTGCAAACGCGATCCGCCGATGAACCTATGACGACATTTGTTTTGTGTAATGAGTGTGGAAACCGCTGGAAGTTCTGCTAATGCGGAAATATACTTATACTCATAATTGATTTAAACGACAACCAACTCATTTACTACACAAATAAAGAAGAATTATTCTTATCATTTTCTTTTCTAAAATAATAATATAAAACAAATTTATAATTCATTGATCTCTAATGCTAAGCAAAACTAAGAATTGTTAAACGTCTATAAAGCAGCAGACAATGAGTTTATTATAATAAAATAAATTTAAGAAAAATACATTTCTTTAAAGAATATCGGATATACAATATCAAACAAATTCAATCGTATGGTATTTTGACACTTATGTATGTTGTACATAGATACAATAATTTTTAATAATAACAACTGTAATATAATCTTAATAACCTTAAGGAAAAACAGAAGGGGAAACTACTTTGAGACTAAATGTACATCTAAAATCTTCTTTTTCTCAACAGCAAAGACTCATTTTTCTACCAATTATTGTATAATTGCATAAAATATACGCAAAAAAATATAAAAAAAAAACTAACTTTGGCTATGCCGAAGATGCAATACGCTCCAGCTAGTGGTCCGTGGGTCTTAAGATCTTTATAAGGTTGGTGGCTATAGATCGGACACTTATAGTATCCAAATTTTAAGTCGATAGTACAAAAAACAAACAAGTTTTTCTAATAAGAACTTTCATTTGGATCCCGGTTTGTATGGGGGTACCCCTCCTGGTAACTCTAGGAACATGATCCAAATTTTAAGTCGATACGTCAACAAAAAAAAACTTTTTCTAATTAGAATATTGAGTTAAAAAAGGGGGTTTGTATGGGAGGTACCCCCCGTAGTGGGCCGATTCGGCTGGTTTCCGAACTTGACCGGCGTTTGGTAAAAAGAAACCTATGTACAAAATTTCTCTCTAGCTCAAAAACTGAAGAACTAAGAGAGCGAACAGACGGACAGACGCAGACGGACATGGCTAGATCAACTCGTCTCGTCGCGCTGATCAAGAATATATATACTTTATGTGGTCTCCGATGTCTCCTTCTGTGTGTTACAATTTTCATGACAAACTTATAACACTTCCCTCCCGTGAATACTATAATAACTAAATTGTTTAGATGTTTATAAAATGCGATTTAAGTGGAATCTTCGTGGTCTTCTTCATTAGAGCTGTCGCCAGTAAATTTGGATGCCTTTGAAGCCACAGATTGCAACGATGATCAAAGACAATAGGCAACTTGAGAACTCTTTGCAGAGTGGGTGCTCCTGTATTTTGCTTTATATCCTTGCTTTGGCAAACCTGTACTTTCCATATGTTACCATATATGCAAACAGTGAAGCCTAAAATTTTTATGGCTCATTTGGGTATCAATGAGCCTTTCATTTGTTAAGGAAAGTTTACTGGTTCGGCACAGCACCGCAAGTCGTTCGTCCAGGTTTAGAGCGAGGTGTTGGTGCTTATTCCACCTCAGCATGAAGTTAGAATTGCTTGATTTGGCCGAATTAATGGCGATGTTCCAGCGTGTGGCAAAGAAAGTCTTAATATTTTTAAATAAGAAATAATTACTATTCATAATTGTAATATGAAATTCAAATCCACAACTCTATTCCATTTCCCCTTATTATATATCGGAGTTCAAACTATAACAATTAGCATAATTTTATATAAACGAAAAAATTTAATTTTATTCAATCAAATAAATAAACGAAAAGTACAAATACAATTTAAATATATTGTAATTAATTTAACAAATATTTGAAATAATCCAACAAATATGTTTGAGCCAGTGTTCGTGGCACCTCAACTGGTTGTGGATTGCACCAAACGTAGGCCATGTAAACAGTAAGTGGTAAAGCGACAGCCACACCAATAGAGAAGCCGACAATGCGCAGTTTATTTAATACTAAATTGGATTCTGCTTGATGCTCTATATCCAATTGAGGAGCTTGTGGTTCTGCTAAAGCTTCCTCTACTTGATTAATAATTGTATGAACATATTCAATTGTCTCTGCTTCTATTGCACGGAAATTAGTATTCAATGGAGCCAACTGTTGGACATCAGCAGCATTTATGGAATCAGTCAAATTTATAAATTCTCCGAAATGTTGCTCCGCCTCCCCTAGTAATTTCTCCTCTGACGGAGTCATTGGAGAATTTAGATTGTAATTTTTATATTCCTCCTCATTAACCTTCAACAATTTTTTCCAATTTTCAACACCATCACGATCTATTTGCGTTTTATTCCTATTAAGGAGCTTACAATTATAAGTGTCTGTTTTTGTGGAAGATGTTTGAATGGAATCAATAAACGTTTTTTGCCTTAGGCAATTAAATTTATTGAGCATAGGAATCTTGCTGGGTGTCTTTCGTCCAATGATGGTATGTTCCTGACATGGAACTTGAATTTTCCCTGAAACATTTACAAAATTTCGATTGAAGACATTATTTCTTAAACTTTCAATTTTGAATTGATATACAGAGCGAAAAACGACGTTTTGAGACGAGCACAAATTGTACTTAAATCAAGAACACACCAAACTAAATTGCAATTGGTCTAAATGTTGTTTAAATAAGAACAATTTGTACTCATTTCACAATTCAAGACCAAATAAACTTGAAACAAAAATAAAAAATGTCAAGTAAATAAAAATCAGTAAAAATGAAAGCAAACTTTGGCTATGCCGAAGTTGGAATACTATTCATGCCCCTGCTAGTGGTCCGAGGGGTTTGAAATTTGTATGGTTTCTGAAACAAACCCGTATGGCGTCATAATGAACCCGAAACATACTTAAAGCGATAACCATGGTTTTTGAAAACGCAACAAAATAATCGAGATTCAATTTATGTATTTGTACTTAAATATACATGATTGCATTGAGAACATTATGCTTGAAATGACTAAATTTGTACTTGAATGATTTTCAACTCCGAATGATGTCAATTCAAGCGCAATGGTCTCGATTTTTATACTCTTCACGGGAGTGAATAGTATTATAAGTTTGTCATGAAGTTTGTAACACACAGAAGGAGACATACATCGTAGACAACATAAAGTATATATATTTGTGATCACCATGTCCGTCGGTCCGTCTGTTCTTAGTCCGTGTCCTTCAGTTTTTAAGCTAGAGAGATAAAATTTTGTACGTAGGTTTCTTTTTACCAAACGCCGATCAAGTTCGGGAATCAGCCAACTATAAGTCTCTGACCCATATCCACAAACCATGAATATTTCAAAACTCTCGGACTACTAGGAGGGGTACCCCCATACAAACCGGGATCTAAATGTTCTTATTAGAGACACTATAAGTGTCTGACCCATGGCAACCAAAATTATAAATTTCAACACCACTAGCTGGGGCGTGAAGAGTATTACAACTTTGGCATAGCCAAAGTTAGTATTTTTTAGGAATCTTACTCGGTTGTAGTGGAACAATTTTGCGTGCTTCTGAGGCATTTAGAATTTCTCGCTTTTCTGATGCAAGAACATTTTCAACATTGTTACGCTCTTCAGGCTTCAATGGGGTTTCACAAAATTTTTGATTTACAAATGAAATTGGTTTATCTTTTTGTCCAGACATCTTGTATATAGTCTTTATCAAAATATTTATTAATTTAAGGTAAAATATATATCGGAGAAAAAACAGTTGTCTTTCTATAAAGAAGTGAAATAATTTTTGACATATGAGGCAAAAAAGCAAAGTGAACTAAGTGAATTTATATCAATTTTTATTTTATTTTTTTTTTTTTTTAATTATAAATGAAATTGGAAATTATATCTAAAGTTAAAGCAAGTAATGTGATTAATTAAGAGTCGAAGGTATTTATCCAGTAATCAAGCAGCTATAATAGAAAAAATTGTATGAAAATAATTGAATGAAGTGTGGTTGATGTTGTATCCTATCTATGGAAGCAGATGTCAGGTAAAAGATTAAAAGTAATGTGTTTCCTTGTCACACTGATCATCTTCATATATTCTTCAAGGGATCTCCAAGGCATAATTCTATGTATTTTAAACATTATGGCAAAGTCTGAGTCTTACTACCTTTTCACATAATGAGTGTAGATACTAATAAAAAGATATGCAATGATTTTTTTTAAATATTTTTTGCTGGGCTTAGTTGCAGAGTTAATTGTTTGAAAAACTTGTTCCGCTATTAACTTGAAAAATTGCCAAAAAGACAAAAAAAACACTAACATATCAACATATGGTTTTACAGTAATTTAACAAAAATATTCATTTCGTATGTGTTGACAACAAATGGTGAGTGAGCACAATTTACTAGCAAAAAATTTGAATTTTTTTTTCGGCATTCTCTTAGTTTCTGTTGCCTCTTGTGGGTCATATGGCCTGGATAATATGTTTTCACCAGCTATAATCATTGGGGATGACACTAATTTCCATTAAAGATCTCATGGATATTAACGTGATGAAGTCTTTTTAACCCGTGGCGGGTTGAAAACGTTTTTAAAAATTGTTATTTGGTACTTAAATAGAGTCATTATTAGATTCTTCTAAGTGGAAGATCTTGAGGATGAAGCCTTTTTAACCTCCGTCTTATTGTTGGGCTTTGGAACAATGCAGAAGCCAATGGATTAGGGTGAGACGGGAGTTTTGCTAATCGGCGGCTGCTATAGAACTGCATTGTCTCTAACACCGTTGGTATTTTTATATCATTGCGTAGCGTGGTGTTTCTGACAAACCACGGGGCATCCGTGATTCTTCTGAGAGCCTTGTTCTGACATGCTTACAGTTTGGAGATGTTGTAGGTAGCCGTGGTGCCCCAGATTTGAATTGCATCCTGCCATATTGGTGCCACAATTTAAAGGTAGATGAGCCTTTTATTACTTAGCGAAAGTTTGTTTGAGGGCCAGAGAATCCAGTCTAACTTCTTCAGCTTTTGGTAACATCAATGTGACAATTTTAATATGAGCACGTCATGTGAAACGTTTATCCAGGATCAGACCTAAATAAAAAATTTGCTCCATCTGTGGAATGATGCTTGCATTATAATTAACAGCAGGACAGACAGTTTTTCTTAAGGTGAAAGTGCAATTACTGGACTTGGCAGAGTTGATCATTATATTTCAGAGCTTGGAAAGATTTCAGTTATAGAAATATTTCCAGAAAATCTGTATCTTCAAATCCATGTGCGTACTCTCAAAAGATGTAGATTTTCCATTTGGTGACTGTGTTCCATAATTAAACTCATTTCTTTAAATTCCCATAGTCAAAAAATTGTAGTACATCTATAGAATTAGAAGTCTAAAGAAGTTCTAGTGCGCTCCACCCATCAAATGGTTAGATACTCTGCCTTCTGCGCTTAATACAATATGATATGAATTTGATTTGATTTAGAAAATCATATAACTAAATTAGGGTATCACTACTTACAATATTATAAAACAGTCACCCGCTGCGTCAGTCTGTCTGTCTGTAGGCGATGAACTCAAAAACTACCGAACGGATTTTCATACGGCTTTCATCAATTTACGGAATGATTCATGAGGAAGATTTTGCAAAATTAAAAAATCCCGGGTACCTTGTTAAATAATAAAAATAATAAAATAAATTACCTGATTGTTGCATTAAATATTGGTGGAATCTGTGTCAGCCAAGACGGACTTGTTACACCATTATCATATCAATAAAATTGAATGCAGAGTTGTAAAAATAAGTATTGATCAATGAATTAAAAGAGTTCATAGGTTACCTTAATCCAGATGATTAAACATTTCAGAAGAATAATAGTACGCAAATATACAGTGCAACGCTCACTTACCACCATTAAAGATGAATTCTCTCCACCAATGTTCATAGGAATTGAAAACAATTTGAGACAGAGAAGCAGCTTAAATTTTTACAATACAAAAAGAATGGGCCTAGCCACGCTGAATCCATGCTATGAAGTCATTCATATGTGGTAATTCTTTATAGGAGGTACAGATTTTTAATTAATCCTTAATATACGCAAGTTTTTTGATGAATACTACGTATAAATCTAAAGCTTATTGTCAATGATTTTTAAGAATACAATAAGAAAAATCCGTTAGTTTTCTTCCAATTATTTTATTTTATTGTATTGTGAAGTATTTCAAATCAATTGAAATTCATTGAATTAATGAACCATTAAACAGAATTGAAATCAAATTCAAAATTCTTTTATTTGTCGTTGGTTTTATGTTGTGTACATTTAGCTGAGTTGAGCTGAGCTGAGCTGAGCTAAACTGTGGATGTCAGCTGGAAGAAGTGAGTTTTGCCAAATGCTCTGACTCTGGTTAAAATTATTGTTAAATCAAAGTTGCTCAATTTAAGATGCATTGAAGCACACCACATCAACAGCATCACCAGCATCATCATCATCATCATCATTGTTAGTAAATGGCATGAAATTTAATTAGGTGAATCGTGTGAAAATAAATTTAATTTATTAGGAAAAAAAAATAAATCAACAAAAATTGAATAAAATTAAATTTTAGTTTTAAATTCATTCAATAATATTTCATTTCATAAATATTTTGACATATGCGGTCGTCATTAACATCGTCGTCATGAGATCAAAAAGGTAAAATGTAACCAGATAAATTTATGAAAAATGATATTAAAACAAAACTGTAATCAAATCAAACCAAAAGTTTATAAGAAAAATTATGTTTGTTTAATGTTTTAATGAAATGAAAACCAGTTATGAATTCAGATTGGAGATCTGTAATATATAGTATTTTAATGAATTGAAAAACAGGTCTACATACTATCGATATGAAACAATTACAAAAAAAATTAATGTAAAATTTATGGTTGATTTTTTAAGACCCATTGAAGGTCAGTCAAAGAGTATTGTTATTGATTCCATCTGAAAACACAAATATAAACAGAAGAATGAACTAAGAGAAAACTGGTTTTAGGTGCAACGTATACTACAACCAATGAAGAAGGTAAAGTAAACTAAAAGAATATAAAACAAAAAAAAAAAAAATCTTATTTTATCTATTTATGAATTGATGAAATTATTGATTCTCTGAAATTATTGTATATTTTCTCTTTGTTTTTTAAGTTCGCTTCAGTTTAATTTATGAAATTAAGTAAAATTTGTAAACACAAACATAAACATCAACATCAACAGCAACAATAAATACAATATCATTTTGCATAAAAAAAGGACACAATGTCCTGCGAAAACAAAAGCTTACAATTAATGTTTCGAGGACGCCAACAAAATGTTTACACGCGTGTTCATATTTACTTATTTCTCCTGGTTTTATTTTATATTTATTTTCTCTCCTTGCACGAGTTGTAAACATTATTAAAATAATTTGTTTAACTTTCAAAAGAAGAGCTCATTTGGGTATTTCACTTGCATTTTTTTTTTTCCATGAGAATTTTTTTAATTCACACATTTTTTATTCATACTTATCATCCTCCATCCAAAGTTGGGCGTTTCATAAATTAAATTCGCATGGTTACAGTTTGAATGTACTACGAGGGTCATTATTAAACTAACAAAAAATCGTTTCCACACTTGACAATTATAAGTAGGTGGTAGACCATTTATTGGTCCGATTTTGAGCTCCCTGTTGTTAATGACGCTGTCAATTTGAGCGCCATAAATTGTTGACAGTTGTTTAGTTTTAACCTTCCGCTGAATAAGTATGAATCGCTTCTCTTTGCAACAATACTTTAAAATATTGAACATTTTTTTTGAATGTGATTGACCACAAAAATTGTGTACAAAATTTGGAAGAAATTAAATTTTGGCAAAGTACATTCGCCTACTCATAGCTGCGATTTTACGCCATTGGAATTTTTTCTGTGGGTCGCATTGAAAGATAAAGTTTACGCCGACTATCTCCAAACAATTGATATCTTGAAACAGAACATTCGGGCCGAAATTTCCCAAAATGTTTGAAAATAGGTGTTCCAGGATGGCCTACTGCCGAGCCAATTGTGACCAACATTTGAATGAAATCATTTTTCATACTTAATCGGAAGAATCAATCTATCAAATAAAGTTAAATTCGTTGAAACAAAATTTAACTTTTGTTCATTTAATGACCAATCCAAAATCGGACCAATAGTTGGCCCACTTGTGACGGTATGGAAATAGAACAAATCAGAGCTATTGCACCACAAGAAATTGTATTAGGGCCAATGCTCTACACGCTTTATACTTCTGACCTACCGACCCTATATGATGACAATATGCTGATAGCTACATACGCTGATGACACAGTCCTCCTGGTGTCTCATCCTGACCCAGCCGCTGCCTCATCAATTTTGCAGAACCAGCTGAACATAATGGAGCCATGGCTTAAGAGGTGGAATATAGGCGTAAATGCAGAAAAATCTTCAAATGTCACATTCACTCTTAGTCATGTATCTTACCCCCCGGTCCAGCTAAACGGAAACGATATACCCATGTATGCCTCAGCCAAGTGCGAGTATCTGGGGTTGACACTTGATAGGCCGTTGAACCACACATTAAAAACAAAAGGAAACAGCTGAACCACAATCTATTCAGGACGAGCTGGCTCATGTGGCAGAATTCAAAGATTAATACAAAAAATAGCCAGTTTGGACTTATTGGCATTGAACTCTGGGGAACAACTTTAAAATCAAACGCCCAAATCACACAAAGTTTCCAGTCCAAGATTTAAGGAGCATTGTCAACGCTGAATGGTAAGTCCGCAACTTTGTTATCCACAGAGACCTGCAGGTGTTAATGGTACCGCAGGTTAAAGAGTTACCACCCCCTGGATCTTCCTTTCAGATCACCGGAGGACTAACCAAAGGACTTCATCCTTTAATATTCCATTACTACAGCTAAAAAGCTTAACAACATGTCAATATCAGCTAATAACATTCGCTGGTTCTCCCCTTTGGGAGAATTTCTAATAAAGAAAACGGTTAAAAATAAAAATAATAATTTTGTAAAAAAATATAACAGGTGAGATTATAAAAAATAAAAATCAGGGCCGCCAACATTTACTTATTATACACGTTGTGTTCAAGATGAGCTAATTTTTTAATCCATATTTTGTTAATTTTGGTCCAAAATCCCTTGTTTTTTACATCTATACACATTCTGAGGCATATTTCCTACATGGTTATTGGGAATATAATACCATTAGTGCTGCACCCTATCCCAAACAAAAATCTTCCATATTGAGCGCTCTATTGGATTTTGAAATCCTCCCCTTCTCCAATAGCCACAGATTTTCGCTCGGATTCAGATCTGGGATTTGGGGCGGCCACTCTTCCACTCTTCCAACTGAAATGGTGACTCTGAGAGCTGATTCTGAGTTTTACGCGCAATATGCATTGGGTCATCATCCGGTTGGATGATCTATTCATGCTTGGGATTCAGTATGGCATCCTGAAAGTCATTTAAAAATTGCGTAAATATTTTTTTTACTTTAAATAAGTTCAAATTGTGTTTGTATTATTTGTCCTTTCAAATCATTTTGTGATCATATTCCTATAAGAAAGAACAAGTTTCATGTACATTAAAGTTCATTGCAACCCATTGACTGTCAATGTTGTAATTAGTAAGAAACTATGAGAATATCTAAGGCGCCACTATGCCTACTTAAAAGGTCTAAGTCTATAAGGCGTTAACCTTCGGTAAAAGCAAAGGAAGACAAACGAAGTTCATTGATAAAAAAGTAAATATAAGCGCATATAAACAACACACTGGCGGACAAGGTCGATTTGCCAAGGGTCTTTGATACCGAGAGACCTGGAAGTGTTAATAAGATATTTTTATATTTACTTTAAATCCTAAAGAAGCTACTGGTCGAGATAAATCTTCAATTTGCATGACTGCAAATTCTAAAAAAGAAGGGCAACCAAACAGTTTGTTAGTTCATAACGTATGTAGTAAAAAGTTAGTATATTTCTGAGTTTCATTCAGTTTTGCCGGGTTCTTGACAAACTTATAGTCCGCCAGTGCCTATTCAAGAGATGCGAATGTAAAAGCAACTAGATGTTGAACATAGGAAAGACAATAATTGCATAAATTTACAAGCTTAAACCAAAGGAAAACAAACAGATACCATATGTATGTGCATGCCGAACTCCACACACACAAGTCACACATGCCTTATCCATTTACTTAGTTTGGACAGTAAACGCATAATGACAGTTCCAGCTTCAATACGAAAAAAAAAAAAATTGAAAATAAAATGAACAAAAAATGCAATTTCAAACTGAGAGAGACTCAGACTCAAAGTCAACGTCATTCACTTTGGACACAACGAAAGATGATTAAACAAGTGAACCAACCAACCAACTAACCAACCAAGTCATGCTGAGACTACAAAAATAAAAAAATTTAAAAGAAATGAATTGAAAATAAAACCCACAAATCAGTGGTGCCATGGGCCATTGGCGTAGTCAAACTACAACTACTATCTACCTTGTGCAAAAAGCCAAGAGCAATTGGTGATTTCAATATTCAATTTCGTTGTATGCTTTCAATTATGCAACAAAAATTGTTGCTAATGAGAAATTGATTTTAGATTTTGCTTTGCTAATTGATAGCATAATTTACACGCTAATTAATGCGAACAATTCTTTTGAGATTGACAAATAGTATGAGAGCAGGGGCACAGAGAAGTGGAAGTCTATTTTGTTCAAATATTAAATTGCATTAGCAAAGCTTAATTTGGATTAGAGTGGTTTGGATAACCACAAAACCACTAAACCACTAAGCCACTAATTGTTTTGGTTCACTCTATTATGTGAACACTGTAACATAAAGCCAATACTAATAGAATCTACAAACCTTTTCAAGACCATGAATACTTCAATAGCTTCAAAAATGTCTAAAATGAAAATATGTATATTTGTATTTAGTAATAAAGCCAATTTGAAATGGATAAAGATTCAAATGCAAATGCAAATGCAAATGCAAATTTAAAATGCATTTTGATTTTTGCTAACAAACAAAAACAAACTTGAATTTGATTACGTCAAAATGTCAAATAAAATGCCATTTGGCATGATGATGAAGTTTTGTGTTTCAATACTAAATAAAAGTTTGTACTATTGCTTGATTTGATTTCAACTAAACTAAACTGAGCTGATGTAAAGTGTTCACAAATGTGTCAATAAATTGATATGTGAATGATCGATTGATTGATTGATTGATTGACTAATAGACTGATTGTTGTAATTTTACCATTTGTTAATGCACCAAAAATGCATTTTCATTATTATTTTTATATAAAAAAAAAAACATTATTTGTGTAATTAAGTTGATTTGTTTCTTGTTTGTTTATTTTCCCCAAAAAAAAAAAATAAATAAATAAATAAAATTCCTGTAATATTTTAAAAATAAATACATTCCGCATGCGAAAATTGTTAAATTTTCTGTAAAATGTGGCCTTCATATTCAATTAATCAGAGTAAATATGTAGTGAGTTTTAAAGAAATGTCAAACATTATAAATTGTATATAATAAAAAAAAAAAAAATTGAAAAATATAAAAAGAACTTTCGTATAAAATCAATAATCTATTAATATAATCTACCATTTGTTTAGGATGAGATATCTCATGATTAGCCGATTAGCGTTATCCACACAAAAAAAATTACTAATCTACAACCAGTATGGAGTTATGGAGCACATAAAGTATACAGGATCCATGCTTGAAAACCTCTGGAGAATATTTTTTCATAGTGTTTAAGCCCAAAATAAGAAATACGACAGTGTTGGAGTACTTAAATTTACCATTTTGAAAAAATGCGGAAAATTCGACCAAATCCTTTTATCAAACTTTATTATCTCCATGATGTGATCTGATTTGATAAATGTGCAAGGAAGAGCAACATCTGCTTGGGATTTGTCATTTCCCCACTCAGTAGAAATGTGCAAAGATCGCCATGATACCTTAACCCAGAAAGACGGAAAATCTAGTAACGCCATATAGACCAAAAAGCCTGCTTCCATCAGATTATTTTTGCGTAGAAAGGGAATGCATTTCTGATCACCAGTTCGGGTTTAGGTCACAGCAGAACAATTGCATCGATTCGTTCGGCACATCTTATCAGCATTCAAGTCGAAACAAGATTTCTCTGTAGACTTCATAGACATCAAGCTGGCCTTCGATAGGGTCTGGATAAATGGGCTGCTGTAGAAATTCAATGCGTTTCCAACTTCTTCAAAGTTTACTTAAATGACTCCTCTTTGATCATAGACAAAATACCCAACACAGGGCCGGACAAGGCAATGATCTTGCCATGGTCCTGTACTCATTATACTTTCACCACTGACATGCCGTAAACGCGCATGTAAATTTACAAATGTATAAAAACCGACTCGGTTGCTTGGACATTAAATTAAAAGAATATCAAAAAAAAAAAAGTCCTATTAAAGTTGTTTATGAAACAAAGACATAAAGAAAATTATAACTATTGTAGTTAAATTTTTTAAGATTAGTAAATAGCATCATGTCACATATGTATATGGTATATATATAGCATACAGCCAATGACAACGCACAAAAGTGTCAAAATATACAACGAAACATGATAAATCATGTCATGGAATATTGTTGTATATTTTTTTTTTTTTTTTTGTTGTTTGGGGAATGCATTTTATAAAGTTTTACTCCCTTTTTCCGTGACACAATAAACAAGAACAACAACATACAACATCATATATCTAGAGCAACAACAACAGAACCAATAACACGTATAAATTCCTGACATAACATGCCAACAACCAACTACAATTCGAATGTATCTACAAGTTACATATGTGTACTCGAATATATGCAATAGTAAGTAAGTATAAAGTTAGAAGAATTTTTCAAAACTAAAATGACCACGAACCTCAATGGAATAATTGTAACTAGTACATTCTTCTTTCGAACTTTTCATAGTAAAACATCAAATCATATCGAATCGAAACGAAACGAAACGAAACGAAACGAAACGAAACGAAAAATAGTCGTACGCATAGTTTCTCTAACTCATATCGAGTGAGCTAACGAACTATGATTGAACCAATATTGAACGCAATGAAGTGTATTTGATTTATGTTCACTGACATGTAAAGTCTGTTCTCTTGTTATCCGTCGTTGTCGTCGTGGTAACACAAAAGTCGGCAGTAATTCATCAAAACGAAGTATGAATCATGTAAAATGAAACTGTTTGTATTTCCAGAGATGTAGTAGGTCAAATGTTGGGCTAAGTCAAGGTGAGATGATTCAATGAATCTGTTGGAAGTACTTAGGACAACTGATTGGCTATTCGATTGCACCTTTTTGGACAGCATAAATTCACCTGTTATTTTGTATTGTTCTGTTTGTTGAGAGAGTTATGCATTTAAGATCATAACTCTTGGTTTTATTACATTTGTTCAGTTATACTAATTCTACTCGTAAGTTAAAGATCAATCAATCAATCAATCAATCAATCAGTTAATGAATATTATGATGTCTTATTTTAAGAATTTATGATATGAATGAAAATAAGTACATATGATGATGGATTGAGAATGTGTTAAATTTTGAAATTCTATTCGGTACTTTTTGTGTCACACCCAATTCTAGTAATTGTCACTGACACCTTTGCCATCTATCCACAGACACAAAAACCGACAGCGGTGACAATCATTTTTGTCGCATACTCATACATTTAAATTTGTAAATATGAGTATATACATATAAATATATATTTGTATACATACTTGCATCATAACTTTATATTCATGTCCAATTGTCTCATAAATCTTTTCTTTTTCAAAAATCAATAAACATAACTCAAACTCACACATGAATAAAAAAAGAAAAAAAAAAAAAAAAACTTATATGCAAAACTTTTTGAATTAAAAAATGAAAAGCGGAAAATCCAAAATATTAAAAAAAAAATTAATTCTATCGGTTTCACTACCAGATTATATACCCTTCATAATATCATTCATTTAAATTTGCAGATTTTATGGAAATGGAAATTATATGAGGTTGTATTATAGGAATAAGTTTCATAATATCAGTTTATATTATAGATGCAGCTGCTTTCTTCGTTCTTACCATCATTGTAACCAGAGTTCAGAAAAGCTCAAAGCAGAAATATTTGATGGCAACGAATTAGGAAACGATCGTAATTTCCAAGGATCAATCTCAGAAATTAATTTGTTTGTTTGGGTTATTCAAAATTTCGTAGGTAATGGAAATTGTGATGATTATGTTGAGCGCATTAAAGGGACGTTGTATCACTTCCAACACACAGTACACAGTGGCACATAATATCTTTGAGAGCAACTTCAAGCTAAAACTTCCTACCAGTATGGAGTGGAAAGAAAACAGTTTTCAGAGCGATTTTGACATTTCAATCTTTATGGACGAAATGAGGTGTAAGTGCAGGGTGCACTCATCAGTTAGACCACTCCTTGCGCTTACCTAACGAGGCCATGGTCTTTCAAGCAGAGGTCCTGACTATATAGACAGACATGTCGGCTGGCAGGAAAAAACGTATTGGAAGGTCGTAAGATTGATATATACGTCAATAGTCAGTCGGCACTCAAAGCACAGCAAACCAACAATGTAGAGTCTAAGCTCGTAAGGGAATGTAGTTCGACGATAAGCGAGCTAAGTCGTAGAGCGGATATCACTCTCTCCCGGCCATAGAAACATTGAGGGAAATGAGAAGGAAAAATAAAGAACTCCAATAAATTATATAAGTAATAACAAACTGACTTCCATCGGTGGCATCACGATCATCATACTAAAACTAATAATACCTATACTTATAGTACTATTAAGTGTGAAGTGTACAAATAAAATAAGTACATACAAAATATTTGTAGGTAACTTAAAACTTGCAACTAAGGCGGCTAAGTCTTTTAAAAGCAAAATGTTGAATTATTTTTTATTACAATTTTACAATTTAAAGTTAAGAAATCTTTTTTCTATTTTTTTTTTTGTATAAGTTGCTAAAATACATTTTTTTTTTTGTTTTAAAAGTATCTAATATTGTAAATTGCAGCTCATTGAAATTTTTTGATTGCTTATGTTATGTTGAAATGACTTTCTAAAAAGGTCAACTTAACCAAGAAACATTAAATTATTTACAACATATTATAAAAAGACCAACATATCATCAGCTACAAAATGATGAATTACTATGTACGTAAATATGTAATAATGAAGTGTAAATAACTTAATAAAATTTACTAAGTATATTTTTTTATAATCAAACCTTTTCACTTATGGTTTAACGCCTCTCGAATATCATTAAAAGAAATTAAATAAAAATTAGGAAAATTACAAGGCAGAATATTGCCTTTGAATCAACGTAACTTACATGCCATTCATACTTCAGCTAATGTAGTTTTTTGTACAATTTATATGGTAACTACAATCCATCGAATTATGTTTCCATTTTTTGTTATATTATTAATTGTCTTTTGAAATCGTTTTATGGTATTTTGTTTAAAGTATTTAAAAATATACAAATATACTACTATCAGATGATATTGTCGTGTTACAGGGGATGATAGAACAGTTAAAGTTATATATTGTGATACTTGGAATATGCAAATTAATCTGGCATAATCTAATTTAGATGAGGTAGACTATCCAAAAATGAGATGTAGAGTTTTAAAGGGGCGGAGATTGGAATTAAGTCGGAATATACTTATTTAGGGGTAATACTGACGCCGCAACTTAGTTTCAAAGCGTGGAAAATATGTAGAAGCAGTTTAGCAAAAAATAAAACAGCATCAATGCTACATAGAGAGTTTTTCTCGCTAAAAACTAAATAACACTTATCGCAAAGTGGAAGTTGTTTTTAACGGTCACTAGAGCAATTCAAAGCTATGCTGCTCAAGTATGGGGATTCGGTGGATAGATTTCAATTATATTTTCTAAAGAAACATCTACATCTACAACACACCGTCGTATTTTATTTATTTAGAAACTGATATCCCAAATGGCTATATACACACCCTAGAGCTGTTCTTGCCACACATTTATAAAACCTTAAAAGAATACACTGACGATTGGTTACCATATAAATTGACTAGGAAAGTGATGGAAAAACAGGCATTTTGGCTTGAGACTGTGAAGGAGTTTTGCAGCAATGTAAGTAGTAGTATGGAGAGTAGTAGAGTAGTAGAGAGCTGTGCGGTTTTATTAGAAAATGAAAGATTTAAAAATAGGCAAAAAATGGAACATTATTCTGGGAGAAATTATATGAATGATAGTTACAAAATAAGTGAAATAATGTGGATTTTTAAAGCTATACGCGACTTTATTTCCTTGGATGGACACAGAAATTTGAATTATATGCTTTGTAACCGTAACGAAATTGAGAACTGCTTTCACTTTTTAAAAATAATTCGTTATAGATATTTTAAGAAATATAATTTAGGGCAGGAAGACATATTAACTATATTAAATGCTACAGGTAATGGGGGATAGAAAAATGTAGCTATGTTCAAGTATATTATTGAAGCTTTAAGTTATAGAAATTTAATTTTAAATTAGTTTTGTTAATATGTATATATCGTAATTGCCTTATTAAAATGTAAGCAAAATGTAAGTTATAAGTATTTATTTTTCTTGCTATTTTTCCGACCAACGACCATAGCGTCAAAGTCATATATATTCTTTTTATTTGTTTAAATTATTTAGTCTAAGATAAATTGTAAATTATTGGAATTAATAAAAGAATAATAATAATATTGTAATATACAAAATGTGGAAAGCTAATAATAATAAATGACCTGCATATTTCATTTACGAGCATATAACACACATAATACTGAAGTGAATTACAAATTTTCTTACTTTTTATTGGCTATAGAAATCCTTTTGTTTAGAAAAAAAAATAATAATAATTTCCTTGCGATTATTTAATTTTTGCTATCTGGAGAGTTTTTATTTTTATTTTTTTTTTTTTTTTAATGATTGTTTTATTGATTTTCATTCAGTAAATGAATGTGTGTGTCTGTTATGCAATTAGAATGGCAACAAAAGAAAGTAAAAATGGTCAAAAGCTTAACTATTAAATATAAGTTAAAGATTATAGATTCTATGCACTTTTATCCGAAATGTTTTGAGTAGAAAATTTGTTTTGTGACCTTTTAATGTGCTGAAGATTATAGCATCAGGATGAGATAGTCATATGGTTGAGTTGATTGACTTGCTTTCGATCTTGTTGGCTACCTTGTTCGAAGTCAAGTCGTAAGATGGATGGATGGTTATCATTAACGAGATGACTTGCATCCCATCTTGTCGTTGATCCTATTACATATTGATTTGCGACTGATTATGTTAGCTTCTTCCTTCCAAGAGGAGTAACGGGCTTTTGTATACTAAACAATTTTACCGAACCCGCTACTTGCACTCAAGAGATGATAGCTTATTGTTTTGCTGCCCTAATTATCCTGTTATTATCACGTTCCATTGTCTTGTGTTCGCTCAGTACTTAGAATTGATTAATCTTGATTACAGTCCTCCTCCTTTCAAAAAAAAACATACAAAATAATATTATGATTATATTATTATATATATATTGCATATAATAAAATCGTAGACTTTGTCTGTTTGTTTATGGTTTGTGCAAGCATCAATTAAAATGCACTCATTCCATTTAAAATCAAATTACTGGAACACAAGAAGCTTTTTTTAGAGCACAGCATAGGTTTTCATAAAAATTGACCAACACAATGTCAATTAATTTATCATTTAAAAAATTGACAATGCATCTGTACATATAATAAAATCGTAGTCTTTGTCTGTTTGTTTTTAGTTTGTGCAAGCACCAATTAAAAGCCACTCATTCTATTCAAAATCAAATTACTGAAACACAAGAAGCTTTATTTGATGCACAACATAGGCTTTATTTCATCATCATTGACCAACAAAATATCATTTAATTTATAATTTATAAAATTAAAAGTGCGTTTTTTCTAACAAATTTGCTAATAAGCCATTCTAAAATTGCATGCGCTACTTTACTACATTTTATAGTTTCTAAAATCACTTCACATATAATCTTCTATAATTCTCTAAATTTTATATTGTTTTACATTCGGGTAAGACAACGTTACTAACAAATGCACAAAAGCTTTTTGAATGCAAAACGAAGTTTACCGGGCTAACTAGCATTTATAATAAAATTAAAACTTTCCTACTACCGTACAAAATTACATAACATCAAATCACATTAAAAGTACATTAAAAATATTTATAGTTCTCCATGTAAACAGAAATTATTTAAATACATAATAATTTTATTAATAGTAAAAAGTAATAAAATCTTTAAATATTAAAAAAAATTAATATCCTTTCCATTATTTACATATTGTATTTATTATTTCATTTCCATATACAGAACAGAAAAAAATCATGGTAAAAAAATAAATAAATTAAAAACGCATACGCCATATATGCTTCAGCATTTTTGTGTACAAACAATTCTTTGCAACTTGGCACGTTTAAATTTATGAATTTTAATTAGTCTTATGTAAGTATGTCTTTAATATTATGTTTACATATTTTATATTTCAACTTAATTAATGCGTTCCAGTAGTAAAACAATATTAAATTAAAACCAAAATAAACAAGAGAAATAAAGAGAAACACAAACTTTGGTGTCATTAAAGTTTACACACACTTTGTATTAAAAGTTGCTATATATTATTTATTTCATTGTATGTATGATACTCGTATATCTTTTACAATATTATGAAATGTTAATTTTTTTTCTATAATTATAAGAATATATAAACAGTTAAATAATTATCTGATACTAATCTATTAACTTTTTTCCTTAAAACCTAATAGAAATATTATGAACAACAATATCAAATATGAAGTGTCTATATACAATAAGATTGAAATTCTACTAGCGAAGTTATTACACCTCATTCATGGAGGCATTCGATAAATTTTTATGAAAAATTGTATGCTCATTTTGCCGCGTGTTCACTCTAAAAATAATTTTTACGAATGATGTTCGCGCCACTGTTGCCATCCGCATTCCAACATGTTGGAACGAACACATGCAAGATAGAAACATTTCTAAGTATTCTTCGCGAACAAACCAGCGAACACGAAAATCTGTCGTGAACACCTCCACTAACGACGAACATTCTACAAACTCAACAAGTTCGACGAACAAATTCGCATGTGGATGGCCTGTTTAACACATTTTTAATGAGTAGTGACGAGAAAAAAAAAGGAAGAGCTCGTGCAGGTGAATCATTTTTATTCTTCGCCTAGTAGAGCAGCGAGTGAGAGTGAATGACATCGGTTTAGATTGATTCAAAAGCTTTGAATGATGTCGAACATATTGATCATCTTCTTATATCAATAATAAAAAACGAAATCAGAACGATTTAAAGTTTCGAAATTGAGATGACTCCTCACTTTGAATTCGAAGCTGAACCTACATAGCAATGTAATCTATACTGAAGTCAGTTAGAACCTACGGTTTACAACTTTTGGTCGGTTATTAATCTGCAAAACTAACAATCAGAAAGAAAATCATCAGCCTCTTTATTAGCCTCTACACTGCTAAAGGATTATGTCAATCAATTTATGATTTACAATTAACCTGCTAGACAATAGCAGACAATGGAATCGCCTTAAGATCATGATCTCCCGATCCAAATCCCGACCGAGTGTTCAGTCGATGTCTACTGTTCACATTGTATTCAGAAGGCGAAAACGGTAAAATAAACCGGCAAGATAATGGACATGTTTTTTTTTTTTTTTTTTTTTTTTGAGATGCAAGGAATTTTCTACTTCGGAAAAAGTGGCCAACCGGTGCAGGACGAAGAAATCAAGACAACACGTCGTCATTTGGAAAAGAATTAGATCCTCTTTCATCAAGACAATGCCCTGGTGTACACATGTGCAGTATTAATGGTCAAAATCATGGAATTAAATTTCATATTGAAAGGAACTTAGTTGCCAACCCATATTGATTTCCGGATATTTGCCTTCTAAACGTTGATAATGTATGCACTTTAATGTGAAGTGTATAAATAAATGGCTGGTACGAGTATGTGTTGTGGTCAGTTGTCATACTATTAATGATCACTTTTTGTCATATTTTTTGTTTGGTATGTTTTTTTTTTTTTTTGCATTCAATTTATATTTCCTACATAACAATTTTTATGTTATTGAAATGTTTTAATAATATTTTACCAAAAACAAACTTCACTTACATAGTATAAATGGTTAAAAGAACCATAAATGCCTCTATGATACACTGCATTTTTTGCATTGTGTGTGTGCGTGTGTGCGTGTGTGTGTGTGTGTGTTTGTATGGCATAGAATTGAAAATTCAATATAAATTTACCAATTTAATAGCATTGAATTTATTGTATTTTAAGTAAATTTTATCTTTTTTCTCATTTTCATTTCAATATTAAATTAAGCATTCGTTACCAAAATCAATTGTGAATGCTTAATGTCGACTTAAAGTCATTTTAAGTCAATATTTTGTTTGTTGATTGAGTTTTGATTTGCACAAAATGCATGCAAATCATAACTAAATTAACTTGAACTAGTTTTGAGAAACAAGTTTCTGTTATAGGTAAAAAGTGTACAACACTTTGGTTTTTTGATATTTTAGCTTAATTAAAATTCCTAAATATAAAACTACAGGAGTTTGTGGTTTCCAAAAGTACAATAAAGCTAAGCATAAAACTACTTTTCTTTATAACTAGTACTATAACTAACTATCTTCTTATCTCCTTAATGCCACTAAAGTTTTGAATTGATGTTTTGCCAATTAAAAATCTGAACAATATTTTCCTAGACATAAAAACAAAAAACGAAATTGCCTTGAGTTATCCACTTTTTATTCTACAACTACAATATTGTATATAGTATGTATATAGTATGTATGTGTTATCTATTATAGTATAACCATTTTTCATTTTGGTTGTTGCTTCATCTTTTGTACTTGGATTTTTTAGTTTTTTTTAAGTTTTTTTTTTTTTTTTCTTCAGTTAACCACACATTTTGGATTCCGTTGAAGTGAAAACAAGCTACTCAAAGGACTTGGTGTTCTACTTGTGTCTTGTAGCTTGACTTTCCATGGCACTTAGTCAACACTGCAGGCTATGGAGTCTTGGACCATCACACATACACATATATAAGTATATTTTTATTACTATACCCTTTGCATCAATGCATAGTTATTTAGTTTTTAATGAATTATGTAACAGAAGAAAAGTGTTCTACAAGAATTATGACTTCTATAGTATAATGAATCTATTTTGAGTTTATGGAAATTGGTTGGTAAGTTTTTTAGGGTTTCAATTGAAATTTCACATTGGTGTTTTATTTTATAGTCAAACTAGTTGCCCTCGCTACAAAAAAATCATATGTATTTACAAGAGTTTTAATTAATATTAAAATTGGTTTGTACAATAATCAGCTGTTTATTAGTGGCGTGCAACAAAAATAACAGGAAGAATATCGAGAATGATCAAAATACAAATGTCGAAAATGACCATTTGGTCATGTGGCTTACACAGTTCCCTGCTATGGTTTTGGTAAATTATGGAATTAATGGAAATTTTTATAACCAAACACTCTCCAAACTATGCTAGAGATTTCCTGAAAAATTCATAAAAATCATTCCAACGGTTTCAGAGTTCATAAGGAACAGACACACATAGTTCGACTTTTATATATAGTATAGATAGATTATATGCTAATATTTTTAAAGAGATTTTATAAAGAATTCCTAGGGGTAACCCTTAATAATGTTTTTTAAATGCCAGAGATTAGCGATGTTAGACAAATAAATAGAGTATAAAAGGTGCTAGTTATGAGAGCATTGTCCTAAATCGTCCAAATTAAAAAATCAGTCAGTGAATCAAATAGGCGTCAAAGAATATAAAACGTTTATCAAATCGTATCAGTATTCAGTGAAATAAGAAGGCCGTCAAGCATTGACCATATATTCACAAGTGAACATTTAGGCACGAGTATAGTAACGCAATTGTAATTTCAGAATCGAGAAACGTGATATCTGATGTAATATTTCACAAAGAAATACGTTCTTGAGAAACATATGCTATTGATTAGTAGCAAAAGCAAATCAGCCATTTGAATGTTGTATCACTATAACTTTATTTATTTAAAACAAAAACTCATATTATTTAAAGAGTATTCAAACTTTGCTAAGACCTATGTTACCTTTTTTCTTCCTTCTTCCTTTATTTTTTATTTTTTTGTTTGTTTTATTATTTCTTTTAAGTTGGTTTTATCTTTAATGGAATTGCCTTAGAAATTTTTCCACAAATATTCATTTGAAGATTTCCATGCTCAACCATGAAACTGAGTTTTTAATGAAAACGAAAATGAAAATACTTATCACAACTCTCAATAGGTGATGGTTTTTTTAAATGAAAGAAAAACATAAAGAAGAATATTTATACAACTTTTCATCTTTGTAAGCATATTTTAATGATATCAAAATATCAACACAAATTTAAAGAATTTCATCAATTTCAAAGTTGCTAAATAAGGAAATAGAAAGAAATAATAAGAATAAGGATAAAGATAAAGATAAAGATAGTTAAGTTCAACTAAGTTCAGTTAAGTTCAGTTCAGTACATTTGTGTAGTAAAGCAGAAATAAATGATCATTAAAGCAATCTTCTTGAAATTGCAACTGATTTTATTATATTGTAGTACTTCACTTTTTTATTGGACATTGATATTTAGCTTTAGTACTACTGACTACTTGGGTTTGTTTTTCTCTTTGTTGTAAATAAAAAATAAAAAAAAAGAACTGAAAAAAAGTTACAAATTCATTTTCTTAGCATTGAGTAAAAATCAAGTTAACGAATAAAATATTTACTTTGCAACATTTCGTTGCATTCTTGAGTTCATGATACATTTTTTTCTTTTTAAGAATGAACTTCTTTTCAATGGAAAAAATAAATAAAGAGAAAATATAAAATGAAACACAGATAAAAATATTCTTCCTTATTGATTTATTTGTGAACTAGCTTTGCACGGGAATGATAGAAAGAATGATATTTAATTTAATTTGTTGATGTCTCACAATTCAAAAAGAGATGTTTGACAAAGACTACTTTATTGATTTTAAAATATGCAAAATTTGATCCACCAATTCCGATGGTCCAATCCGCACTAAACACTCTCCACACTATGCTACAGTTTCTCTGAAAATATCATTAAAATTGGTCCAGCGATTTTGGAGTCCATAGGGAACAGACATACATACAAACACACATATGTAATTTGAATTTTATATACTCGTACATTATGATCCGTTTATTTTGCAAGTGCCTAATTCACTTTCCATTTTTCAATAAATATACTAAATCAAATATATGTTCTTAAGTATCCTGATATAACAAATACAAGTAAATTTTCTCGAAAGTTGGTACCAATATTTTTAAACATGTTAAAATGCAAACCTTTAGACAGGCCTGCCAACTTAATGTTATTTTTGATGGTCAGACTTAGAAAAAAATCATTAATAATTACAATTACTGGGAAAACCCCCTTGAAAACAAACCCATTTTCATTTTGTAATATTCTTTATTTAGAAATAATTTAAAATTTCAAATATAATTGCGTTTTCTTCTGATTCTGTCTTTTGAAAATACCCCCAAGTTGGCAAGCCAGTTTCAATTTAAAACAAAGTGACTTATGGCACCTTCAAAATCAACGACTCATAGATTTCCAATTTCATTTACATATTTTTCTTAATAAAACTAAATAAATTCACTTAGTTCACTTTGCACAAAATCTCAAAAATTTATTTTATCTCTTTGTCTTCGTTACATTTTTCCACAAATTAATAAATATTTTGATAAAAACTATATACAAGATGTCTGGACAAAATGATAAACCAATTTCATTGGTTAATCAAAAATTTTGTGAAGCCCCATTGATGCCTGGAGGTCGTAACAATGTTGAAAATGATATTGCGCAATCAGAAAAGCGAGAAATTGTAAATGCCGCAGCAACAAGGAAAATTGTTACACTAAAACCGAGTAAGATTCTTATACACAGATAGAAAAAAACCAAAAACATTGCGCTTGAAATCGACAACATTTGGTGTTGAAAATCCGTCCAATATTGTCATTTCAAGCATAATGTTCTCAATGCAATCAAGTATATTTAATTACAAATACATAAATTGAATCTCGTTTATTTTGTTGCATTTTCAGCAACAATGGTTATCACTTTAATTATGTTTCGGGTTTATTATGACACCAGTACGGTGTTGTTTTAAGAACAAAACAACTTATAGTGAGACCATTTTGGTCTGAAAATCAGAACAAAATGTACTTGATTTAAGCTCAAAATTATGTAAAGTGAGACCAGTTTGGTATTGTATTCGTGTTATACTCTTCACGCATTAAATAGTATTATAAGTTTGTCATGAAGTTTGTAACACACAGAAGGAGACGTCGGAGACCACATAAAGTATATATATTATTGATCAGCGCGCGAAAATTTGATGTAGCCATGTCCGTTTGTCCGCCTGTCCGTCTGTCTGTATGTATGAATGCAAAATAGTCGCTCAATTTTTGAGCTAGAGAGCTGAGCTTTCTTTTCACCATACGCCACTTTTTGTACTTCATACTAACGACTTGAAATTTGGACTCTATAAGTATCCGACCCATATCCAAAAACCATACAAAATTGAAGACCGTCGGACCACTAGGGAGGTAGCCCCCATACAAACCCAGATCCAAATTAAACTTTAATACTATCGTCTTGAAAATTGTGTCTGATCCATATCCACCAAACATGAAAGTTTCAAGAGCCTCTAATCACTAGGAAGGACGTAAAGAGTATTACAACTTCGACATAGCCAAAGTTAGAAACCTTTTTTTCTGTTTTTTTCTTTTTTTTTATTGAAATACTTACTTACTTGTGCTTATAATGACATTTTTTATTCATGTTTCAAGATTATATGATCTTGAATTGGGAAGTGAGTACAAATTTTTCTTGTTTCAAGAACATTTAAATCAATTGCAACTTAGTTTCGTGTGTTCTTGATTTAAATACAATTGGTGCACGTCTCAGACCGGCGTTTTCCCTTTGTGGAAAAATTAAAAATCAGAAGCTTAAAAAATAATGGCATAAATTGAAATTTTGTTAATGTTTCAGGGAAAATTCAAGTTCCAAGTCAGGCACATACCATCATTAGCCAAACAACACCCAGCAAGATTCCTATGCCGAATGATGTACAAGTTGGAAAGATTCCGAAAACCACATTTGTTGCAGCAAATAGGGAGATAAATAAATTTAGCTCCCAACAGCAAAAACAGAGAACCTTTATTGATTCTACCTCTACCATTCAAACATCTTCCACAAAAACAGAGACTTATAAGTATAAGCCCCTTAATAGGAACAAAACACAAATAGATTGTAATAGTATTGCGAAATGGAATAAATTGTTGAAAGTTAATGAGAAGGAATACAAAAATTACAATCTCAATTTACCAATCACAATCTCGGAAGAAAATTTGCTACGGGAAGCTGAATATTATTGTGGAGCCGGCATAAATTCGACTGATTCCATGAATACTGGTGCTGCTCAACAGGTGGCGAATAGTAATGCAATTGAAGCACAACATAATATTCATCAATTAGATGAAGCTATAGCAGAAGCTAGACAAGTGTCCCACATCATTAATAATAATCTGGGTATCGAGCATCAAAGAGTATTTAATAATCTGCGCATTGTCGGCTTACGTACTGTTTTGGGGGTCACTTTACCTCTTACCTTATTCCTGGCGTATATTTGGTACACACATTTTTTCGCAGAACCAGTTGAGGTACCACGAACACTGGCTCAAAAATACGTATTCGATTACATTGAATACATGTTTAATTAATTGAGTTTAAATTGTAATTGAGTTATTGGTTTATATATTTGAATAAATTTTAAAATTTTTGGTTTATATAAAATTATAAACATATATTGTAGTTTGAACTCAGATTGATAATAAGAGAAAGAGAGTAGAGTTGTGGACTTGTGTTTCATATTACAATTATGAATTGTAATTATTAATTGACTTATAGTCCTGACAACGTAGAATCAATAAAAATATTTGTTATCTTAATGATGAAGCATGTAATTTTTCAGATGACACAATCAAAACCTTGACCCACTTACCTGCATTTTGTTACTAAAAAAGATTAAAAAGAAAAACAATGAAGTTTAAAATGAATGAAAAAATGTATGGATATTAATTTCGAATCTTTCTGTGTCACACACTGGAATATCTCTTATCAGTTCGAACAAATCATGCAATTGTAACTTCATGCCGAGAGATGAGACCATTCCGAAGATGAACCAAGCACCGACACCTCTGTCAAAGTATGGACAAGTGACTTGCGAAACTTAAATTGAGTGCTGTGTACAACCAGTAAACTCAAAAGCTGAAAAGCTGAAAGCTATGGCAGCTAGTTCTTTTATTTCTAAGTAGTTTAAGAATTTGATTTTCTTTTACAACATCTTTTAAATAATAATTTTAATAATAATAATAGTATCTTCGATATCTTCTTTACCAAAGCAATTTCATCATTCAATATTTTCTGCACCATTAAATCTCAAGTATCCTCTAACTAAAAATAAGAATTGATTTATATTAGTCTAGACCTGTCAAGTGCAGTGGGCCACATATATAGGAAACTGCTTCGCATAACTTAAATGGCTCATCCTGTGTGTCTAAGTCACTTGCTAACCATTTGTGGGTCTCACTGACTCAGACCAGACTCTCTATCCTTCTTATTGTCTGTGCTATTATTAAAATATAAAGTTGTAAATCAATAACCAGTTACCATTTAAGGTTAACAGCCAACTAAAATTATAACTCTACAAACGTGACTTCTATTGTATTTTGTCTGCGAGTATAGTAGTAGATAGAACCTTGCCAATTCTACAAAGAAACACTCGCAAATACTCGTAGTTGACAACTTTAACTATCTAATAAAATAACATAAGAATCGGAAGAAGGAATTTTTTGTTTTTTTTGTTTTTTGTTTTTTGTTTTTTTTTTTTTTTCTTACATTTCAACAAAGATAAATCAAGTCAACTCAACTCCACTCGACTCGCCGCAACATCAACAAATGTTTTCGGTTCAACAGTGCGTATGAATAATTTAATTAGTAGCAAAAGAAGATTTACGCTAAGTTGAGAATTCAATTTGCTCTAGAAACTATTTACAACGACAACGCCAAAGAATTAAAATGACAATGCGACAATTAGCGCATGCAAATTTAATTTAAATTAATTCAAATCTTGCGATTTTTGCTCCTGAGATTTTCACAAACCTGGTGACGTTTTAGGTTTTATAGTCACTGGATTAATTTGCCACGATAATAATGCATAGAATATTCGTACAACAATGTGCGTTTGTTGGCTGCTGTTGATGATATATCTGCAAAGCTTAATTAGGATTAAACACACAATTATATTGCGAAAGGCTTTTATGTGCCATCATAGGATTAAATTCCTAAACGAAACAACAAAACGGATGAGTAGAGATGAGTAGTAGAATGAAAATATGCGTGCAACCACAAACGGTTTGACGCTGATAAGGACTTAAAACCACGAAAGAGCACAATTGCTGCCAAAGGTTAGGAATGATGATTTGAATTATTATCTCCCACTCCATTTAAGGGATTAAATTTATATCAGAAATTCAAATGTATTTCATTTATTTATTATTAAACAATTTATTTAGTTTAAAATTAAATTTTGTTGAATTCTCTGAATATAAAAAGAAATTCTTATCTTAAAGGAGACAAAAAATATTTTGATTTGGATTAACTTGAAGCTTCTCTTCTCTTCTCTTTGCTTCTATTTATTACTCATTCATTTGAACTACTCACACCGCCTTATCCCACTAACCACAATATTCGTGACCAACTGCTTGACCAACATTTCAACATTTTGTAAATATTTACAAACAAATATCGACACAAATGACAATTGTCGTTACAAAAACTAACTAAACACTTAAATAACATAAACTAACCATCAACCGACATACAAATCAAGTGGTTACTTAGCTACTCTCTGTACGTATGTATATAACAATCAAATGGTGCAAATATTATGGTTTGTAGTATTGTATTTGTTGGTTGGTTATTGTCATATTGACTAACTGAAGGGAGGACGGACGACCACTTTTAGCTTTACATTACACCAATCCGATTTGCGGTTCAATGCTGCCAGACATGTCAATCAAACTGTGGCTCATGGCGCTCACCAAATCACCCACACCCTATTTCAGTCCCACGCCCATGCCCATGCCCATGCCCATGTACACCATCTTCATCATCCTCCTTTTGGCGTGACTAAGAGCATGCATGCGTGTTTAGAATATTCAATTAAAAATTTGTTCAGAAATCGAAGCAATAAAAATGTCAATAATGAAGATGACTATGATGATGATGATGATGATGAAGATTCTATTGGCAAATAGAGATAAAAAAAATTACTTCAAAACGTGACTTGTCTGGTTTGGTCTGGTCTTATGAAGTCACACGATAGGTTTATTGTTAAGGTAGGTCTGCGTCTTACATATCATAGGAAGCATTTATTTTGTTTCTAAAAATAAATACAAAAAAAAACAAATAAAATTTGATTATTGTACAAGAAAATTACATACAACATTTGACTTAATTATTATGAAATTTTAAATGCATTAAATCTTCATTGAGTCTAAGCAATTATCTAAAATAATAAATTAAATTTTAGCAGTATAAATTTGATATTTCTTTTTTTCAACAATTGAAATGATTATTTTCTTTGAGAAATTTATACTGTTTATTGTTTATTAAGAAAAATACTATATATATGAAAAATAAATAAAAGCAAATATAAAATACAAAAAAATATATAAAATTTATACTCAGTTTTTTGTTTTCTTTTTAGAATTTAATTTTTAAAATTTTACATTTTATTTCTTATTTTCCTTCTATTTACTTTAAAAATTCATAAAATTAAAGTTAATAAGTTAAGATTGGAAAGTTAAAGTTTTGTATCATCCCTCTAAGGCATCTTTGTTACGAGTATAACCTTTTTTTCCCTTAAGTTATGGTCAGTATCTGTCTTATATCAGATAACACTTATTTCTAAAGTTCGCAATCACTTTTGGCCGGAAGCAGTTTCAAACTCTTTTGCAGCCACTTTGGTTATACTTAGAAGCAAATTGTCTACATTCCTTATGTATGTTTAAAAATGTCGAATAGTAAAAAAAGGAAATATCATGTATTTTCATAAATTTCTATTCAAATTTATTTATTTTAAGTTTTAATAAACAGATTATGAATCATTTTAAATAATAAATTTTCTATGGATAGAAATTTGTGAATGTGAAAATTTACGTAAGTCTTATAAACAAAAAATAATCATTTTATATTTCACTGCGATTTTGCCCAATTCGAACTGAAGCAACAAACATCTAGGTACATACTTAGATACTTGATGTGATGCGACTACATGCGGCGCGCATTAGATAAATGTATCTTGAGAGAGTATAAAAATGCTCCATCAGCTGATTGAATGAAATGGAATTGAATTGAATTGTGTTGCCAATGCACAAATAAACAATGTTCCTAAGTTGTAATCTAGCAACATGTTGCATGAAATGAAAAACAATATCAAACAGAACTTCATGGACAAAATAATATGTGCTTACACTTACACTTTATAATCTTTCAAAATGTGTTCGTGTTCAGTTGAGAGGGTGTTGGCTTTGATATCTGATTCATTTGATTCAATTGTGAACACGTTCCAAAATTGCTCTCTTTTTACTTTGATGTCTCATGTCGAAGAAATACCATAGAATAAGTTTCCTGTTTTCACACATGGCATCCTTCTTCATGGTATGTTGATGATGATGTTGTTGATGATGATGATGGTATGATGCTGTACTTGGTAACCTGCTGGTCTTCATGTGGCGCTCGATTAATTTATACTTTGCTGGCGTCTTAAGTTTTGGGCGTTGCATGAAGCAAAGACAAAGTGTTGCATGATATTGAAGCGTGTTTTTAACTGGTTTTTATTATTTTCATTTTTTGCTTCTCACATAAAAATATGTTTACAAATTAATATGTTGAATGTACAATAAAAAAAAATGAAATAAAAGCAAATTGCATGTTGTAAGTATCTTAAGTTAAAAATACCACACAAGCTGAGATACAACTACATATTCACTTATTGAACAAGTTGAAAGACACCAAAGAGGACACATTCAATATTGATTGGCAAAATACTTTAATGTCAATAATAGTTTACTCTTACATAGTAGATTGCTTTTAAAACCACGCAGTCCTGAAGGAAAGTTATATGAGATCTTAAGGTGAACATGTTTCTTGTTCACTTATTCACTCAGTCACCGAGTTAGTGAGTCATTGAGCCAGTAAGTCTTCTAATCAATATCACATCAAGTTGAGCAGATGCTACGCACATAAAAAAAAAATCTACTAAATTGTTTGTCTTTACAAATCACCAGGAAAAATAAGTGGAAAATAACAATAAAAACAAAAACTGACAAGAAAAAATTCAATTGAAAATGCAAATTAGGCTAAAGAAGGAAATCGTAAAATGTGTCAAAGTTTGTGGTCTGAGCTGAATTGAAGTTGTCTTTGCCATAAAAGAGAACAATCGGAAATCTGAGTTCCAGCAAAGAATTAAAATCAATCAAGGTAGGGGAGATGAGACATACAAATACCATAAAATAAACAATGAAATTGTATCTGGCACAAACTAAGGGATGTCATGCTATCAAGTCACAAATCAACGATTTCTTGTTGAAAAGGATCTCAATAAAATGAATATACTGGTCTCTTTTTTTGTTTGTGTTGTTGCCCATGTGTTGTTGCCCAAGGTGGAAAATTTCTTTACTAATTGTCGACAGATGGAATTGAGATCATCAATGTATTTTATTAGGGTAAGTTCAATATACAATACTATTTGGATGAAGGATGACAGAATATACAAAAATTTATAGAAAATACTCAGCGGGATATGATAACATTTTGAAAATTCTTTTATTCTAAAATACAAAAACAAAAAACAAAAATATTTAACCAAAATGTGGTCAAAAATATAAATAAAAATGTATAAAAAATAAATTTATTTTAAAATAAATACATCTATGAATATAAATAATTTTTATTTTATTTTTAATAAAATAAAGGATCGCCATATCAATGTACGAGTATTTCAAGTTAAAACAAATTTTTGTACTCTTAATACTACAAATTTGAAATATAAGTATTATATAATAATTTTGGTTTGATGTTTGTAACGTTTGAAAAGTAAAAATATATATTGGGATTGCAAGGATGCCACAATAATTTACAGACTAAATATATAAACAATAAATGGATACAATATTAATTGGGATTTACCAAAACTTATATACACCTTTGATCCCCAGAAACTGATGAAATGAAGAACTTAACTTAAATTTTGATCCAACTAGATGTTACCTTGCTTAATAAAAATAAGTATTCTTGTAAAAACTGCTGGATAGTTTTGCCAAATTTTAATGCACTAAACTGTTTTCGAATCATGATTTGCGAACATTCCTTCTTAAATACGGCAATGATGATTTGAACTAAATGCTTCCGAGGGGCAATTGTGTTTGCAGGAAAAAATTACACATAAATGTTATTAAGTTTTATTCTACAATTGTGAATTATTATTTCGCAATTCCTGATCAATCGCTGACCTATTCACTTAAAACTGTGGATGTGTTAAAGAAATTAAGCTACAAAAACACAATTTCAAAATTGAGATCGTTTTTGTGTACTCGTATGTAGGGGATAATCCTCGTTTAGTAAACAGAAATCTTTTTTATTAACTTATAATCTGTGGAAAACAGATTTTAACTCGGTTGCTCAAAAACTGAAAAACTGATTTGAGTAGAAATGAAGTAATTCCATGTCTTCAACAGACTTCTCTCAATATGCTGATCATGCCAATATACGAATATACTCGTATATTTTGTGGGATCTCTGTTTTTGTTCTTTGCATTACAAAACTATAAATAAATAAAAGAATAACTTACATGAAGTGTATGTATAGTTTTGTGTGGCTAAAGTTAAAATTCTTTCCTTATTTTTACTCTATTCCTTTTATAAAATCATGAATTTAAAAGACAAATAGTCGAGTATTTATTTAAGTAAAAAGATAAATATTATGAGTGTTAGATTTAATACAGAAAGGACACTACAGCAAACATAGTATATGAGATATGCAAAAACAGAAAATCCCACATGATGTGGTGATGACGATGATGGTGAACGGTGAGATTTATACAAGTTGAATCAAAAAAGTTTGATAAAGACAAAACTGTAATAAAATAAATAGAATGGATGTAAAAGAAAGATAATAGAAAAGAAAAATGGCAGATTAGTTTTGCTTGCAATAACTTGTTATATATAATATATATTTGATAGATAATATGTATGCATACTCTTTTGTATCTTTTTATAAAAAAAAGTTTAGAATTTTCCAAAAACTTTTCACCAAAAGTGATAATTAAAAATAAATGATAAAATGATAAAATGACAAGGACATGGACATGGACACGGACACGGATACATTACTTATCCAAACTATGTTACTAAATTTTATTTAAAGACAATATTTTCTTTATTTTTATTTTTATATTTTATTTTATTTTTCAGTTTTTTCACATCAATCAATGAATCAATATTTCTTGTCCAACTACAACATAGTAAAGTAAAGTAGAAGGAGAAGGAGAAGTTTTGTATTTCCAATTTTCCTTTCATCCATTGTTTATTGTTATTAAAATAAATATTGTAATACAAAAGCATTTTAAGGGATTTACTATACAATTACAAAGATTTCAGTTTAAAAACAAATTTACACATAACTTTATGCTATACAAGTCATTGAAAGATTGAAGATGCGCTGAATGAAAACAAAATGAAAAATATTTAAAAAATAAAAGTAAAAATTTTATATCAAACAAGATAAGTATAAAATAATAATATTAAATGAGCACACGATAGAAATGTAATAACTTAGATTCAGCTAAGCTTTTCATAGCAAATTTTGGCATACACAAAGTATTGTGTTAATTGTCATTTTAAAAGGAGAAATGTATCTTTCTTCCTAACAAAGATTGCATACACTTCTCATGATTTAAATTGACAAAACTATGGCGAAATAGAACAAAAACATTCTCGATTTTGAATAGAATTTTTTAATAATCATAAGACATATTTGTAGTATGTACACTTTAGCTCGATAATCAAAATACTAAGAGACTAAGAAGTTTTCATAAATAAAAAATTAACATTGCTCAATCGATTCTGTCAGTTAAGTTAATCATTTTTCATACACACTTTATAAATATTTTTCGACCTACTTACACTAGAGTGAAGGGTACAATAGAAGCAATAAAAACCAGTTAAATTTCACACATATCAATGGCAATGACAACGCAAAGTGAACATAGAGACAAGCATGCGACATAACACTACAAAACACAATAAATCATGACACGAATCGAATGGAATCTGGAAGGTATCTGGAGTTGATTTTGCTCAGCAAATGACAATGAGAATAACAAAAAGGAATAGAATACTAAGCAAAAAGACAACATATGAAAAAAAAAATGTGATTTAACACGTGCAAAACATTGCAAAACTAGTAGAACACACACGTAGTAGATACAAACATTTGTATCTAGTATACTACACAAGAAACAATGCTCAAGTTACCATTTGAAGCCTGCCGCATGCAAACCAAAAACTTTCCAAAGTTCAATCCCAATATCAAAGTAGAATTCAATGAGTCTGTTGAACCATTGAACTATTGAACTCAATGGAGTGAAAGGAATTCATTTGCATTGAGCGAACAGATTTATTAATGACTTGAAAGCGGCAGCTTCTGGTTAATGATATTGAACACGAAACAAAGCAAAAATTTAAAAGAAGTTTCCATAGATACTACTATTTTGTTTTCTGTGTTCTATTTTCATTTATTCATTTAAATGAAAAAAACAAAAGAAACCAATAATTTTAAGACGCTTTCTGAATTTATAATACAATATAAAATGAATATATTCAATCAATTTTCCTATTGACAAATCTGAAAATTTATACACAATTCATCACATTGAATTTTGATATTTTTATTACCAAATATTTCATTTTAACACAATTTTCTATTTTATTTTTTTTTTTTTTTTTTTAATTAAGAAATTTCATTCATTTTATTTTGTGTCTTGCATATCAACACATTTAACGGATTTCTTAAGTTTCATATAAACATGTCGTCTTAATGCAGCTTAACACTTTCATTTTTTATTGAGGTATTTGATAAAATTCCATTTAAGTATACAAATCATGATTCCAGATGGAATTCTTATAAAAAAAATCTCATAAATCTTTATGGCGGCATCTCTTTCAATTAAATTTATTGTTGCTTTTTAAATTTGTTTAACTCCTATAGTGGTGTTTTATAGTAGAAGTTGTTTAAGTCATTTTAAGTTCTAAGTACACATGATTCTTTTGTAAGAAATATTTTACGAGTATGAGAAAGTAAGAGCAAATCCATGGAATTTAGTAGTCTAAAGAGAGAAAGAGTAATAAAAGAAGGCTCATGAAATGTAAACTGACACAAAAATGTTGTTAACAAGTTGCTCTTTCGTACTATCAACACAACACACACACCTACACACACACACACACGCACACACAAATGTATCAACAAGATAACATCCGAATCTTTAGTAGTAGCATTGTATCTCGTACTAAATGTCAGATTAAGTCATTCGTTTTTTTTTTCCTAGTTTTTTTCGTTTCTTGCATGCAATAAATGAAACCTCAGCACAGCGAAATGATAGACATTTTACTAAGAAATTGTGACTTGTGTATGAGTATGAGTAAGGTATCTTGTATGATTTATTTGAGAATGAAAATGTATGCCTACATACTAGTAAAAGTTTTGAAATTTCATTCATGACACAAGAAGCCTAAATGAAACCAAAGTATTGTATAATAAATTCATTTTACCTGAACATTAAATGATTCATAATACTATTTTCCTTTTTGCAATGTGACTGAATGAATTTACTCATAGTACACTGAGAATATTATTTCATAACTACGAAGATAGTACTTCTGATAGAAGTACCCAACATGACATATAGATGACACTTATTATTTAAAAAAATAATGACTACGATAGAAAGTACCAATCTTATTGTGTATTAACACACTTATTTGTTTGAAAGCCATCAATATTGAACTTGTAAGCCCAGACAAAAATTGATCGTCGATACAATACTTTAATTTAATTTTAAAGACCTTAATTTAATCAATATCAAAGTGGAGTTAGATTCTACTCTCGGGGAGTTTGCCATTTCATTTACAACAATAAAATATTGAATGGCAAAGTTTAAACGTGACCTTACGAGCTGCCAAGATAAACATCGAAATGGAAAAACAAAAATTACAAAATTATATTGGATGACTGTCGGCAGAAACTATACGAATAAGAAGATTTTTAAAAAATAATATTCATCGTATTTTGATAGAAAAATTTAAACATAAGAAAGCTATATGCAAGATTTAAAATGAAACATAATCAGCGCTGTGAAGATGTTTTAATCGAGTGTTTGGACAAGTTTCACAAAAATAATGCTGATTTTTTCATCAATTTATAGCCAAAGATAAAACATGGGTCTATTACTTTATACATGAGACTAAGTATCAGTCAAAACAATGTACCTGCTTCGATTCATAACCATAGATGAAACATGGGTCTATTACTTCACACCTGAGACAAAGGAACAGTCAAAACAATATACCTTAAGGGTAGAATTGGCTCTAAAGAAGGCAAAGACGGTTCTATTTGAAGGCAAAGTCACGACGTCTGTTTTTCCAGATATGCATGGGATAGTTTTCATTGATCATCTTCAGAAAGGAAAATCAATTAACGTCGAGTAAAAGAAAAAAAGGAAAGATTTCCTTCATCAAGACACACACCCGTTATTGCAATGACTAAAATCAATAATTTTAAGTTCCACCACACCAGATTCACCAGTTTTAGTAACCTCGGATTATTTTCTGTTTCCAAACATAATGAAAAAAGATTTTGTCAAAATGAATTTTGAGGAGATCGACATTCTCACTTTAAAGAGTGTATCGAAGCTAAAAGGAGACTTTGTAGAGTAAATATAAATATATAGTATCGTATTTAGAAGTTTAAGAAAGTTTTATAAAAGCATAAAGCCGATACCTCTAAAGGACAAGAAGTTGCATGGATGGTTGGTTCTTCCATATGAATCTTCCTATTATTTTTATTTAGTTATCTATGGACTACAAATGATTCATTAGGGTTTTTGTGATATTTTCCTTAAAATCATGTGTCCTACATTTTCTTCTCAATTTCTAATCTGTTCTAAAACAATAGGTAGACTTGGATAACTGACCATTTTTATTCTCAATTAAATCTTGAGAAAAATAAATTTTTAAAAATTAAAACAAAACTTAATATTATAAGAAATTTCAATATGAAAATCATCTTCATCATAAATTAAAATTGCAATATTATAATTATAATTGCATGCGCTTAACTTATTGAAACTTTCATTTCATAAGAAAGAATAATATTTTCTTTCAATTTCCATTTCATAAGAACAAAAATCATTTAAAAAGATGAATAAGAGAAATCAACAGAATGGTGAAAAAGATTCGCATACTTATTTTCCTTTTTTTTATATTTTCGCACTTCTCAATGGTTTCTTGTTCAAAAACAGAGAAATATGCTTTTTCATTATATCAAACGCTAACAGGATGCTTTTCCTTGCTACTCATGAGACGCCTTTATCTTCATTGAAAGCATACTTAACTCATTTCTCTTGTTGGTTGTTGGTTTTTCTGTTGATAACGATATTTTCCATTCGCGTTTCTCAACTTCTTGGCTTCTTCACTTAAGAGTATCCAGCAACCCAACATAATACTGACAATAGCACAAATTTTGGCATGACTTTCTTTGTTCCATTCTTCCTTTCTTTCTTTCTTTCTTTGTTGGAAGATTTTCTAGAAATCCACAACAGACAACATTTTGAAACTGTCATATTACTTGGTTATTATTATTGTTTTTATTTTTCATAATATTTAATTCGAACTGAGGTTCTTACTACAAGAACAAGACCTTAAATTTATATATGGTACTATAAACAAACATTTCTTTTATGTTTTTCTTGTCGATTTTGTGATTAAGTGATATATACTTTGATATACGTATGTCAATAGACAAAGTCATCGAAGTCAAGTGTCCATAAACAAAACAAGTTACGATGGCAACAGTAAATACAAACCAAGCACCTATGCCAATACCTTAAATGGTTTGCCATTGGCCTGTGCCTTTTGTTAGGCTATTGTTAACAACAGAAGTTGTTGTCATTGTTGGAAAAACTGTAAATCATAGGTCATACACACACTTGCCCACTTACAATTATTATCTTTGAAAGAAGAAGTAAAAGAAATCATAAGTCCTAAGTTAGTTAGTTAGTTATTTACATGAAATTATGACTTTGGCATAGAATATGATTTGTTTGATTTAATTTTGGCTAAAATTTTTAATTGATCCATTTAGGTTATCTTAACTGAAAGTGCTACAATAAAATTCTATTCGAATTGCCCAATTTTTACTAAACTTCAAAACATCAAGTAGTTCCTCTTGTAGTTTCAGGATTTAAATCATGGTTTTAAGTCATAAAACCAAAAATATATAGAATTATAACCACTTATGTTTGTCCTTGTGCCAAAAAAAAATTAAATTGCAATCAGACCAATGAAAATACATGGTAGAAGGCAGAATATTAACATGGTTAAATACCCTTCTGGCCTCTATTTTTTGTTTGTATAAAAACCTTTTTAGTTGATTTACATTTCAATTTTCCACCAATGATTTAGACTGCAGCTATAAGAAATATTGATTTGATCGATCCAATATTCAGAATGTCATGAAAAAGTTAACTTAGGTCTAATTCTAATGATCGAAAATCTTGTGTTGGCATATATCAACTGACATAGCTTATACTATTCTTCTCTTCACGAATATGACTTCAATATAAATGTACCTAATGGGGACTCCAATAGACGATTCTATGTGTTACAAACATCTCATCAAAATGATATTGCATATTAACAATGCTGAGAAAGGTATAAAAAATACACTAGTGAAAAGCACAAAAATGTTAAAAAATTACATTTTTTTATTTTCTTTTTGTTTCTATTTTTATAGAACGAGTTTTTGTTATCGCGAAATATGAGAAATGTTTCTAAAATGTGTGATAAATATGTATGGCGTTGGAATGAAAAACAAAAATTAAAGTCTGCTTACGGGCGTATAACGTGTTCATATTTTTACACGCTTGCATGCAACTATAAAAAAAAAAACAAAGAAACAAGTATCAAAATGAACGCAATGTTGGTTTTTTAGTGGTAAATTTGTGGGTTATGAAGGATGAATTTTTACATGTACAATATTTAACATATTTGGTAACGCTAGATGATTGTTAACAATTGTTCTTTTTCATAGTCAGAAACTAGTTTAATTTAAAAAAAAAAAAATGGGTTGTATTTATGTAGGAATGTTCATTTCGAAATTTTATGAAACTATGATAGATTACTTAAATTTGATTTTTAAAAGATATTCTTTCAACAAATTGAATTAATCGATGAAAAGTTAAATATGAGTAAATTGATACTTCTCTGTTTTTTCAGATCCTATTTTGCCTTTTAGCTGCGAACTTAGAACGCAATAAGCCAGAAAATTTTCAACTGCTCGCACTAATTATGAAAAGAAAATTTATTGGATCTCCTTGACAATAAGCAATTAGTCACTTATTCTCTTTGAGCAAATACTATCTATAAATATGAACAAAATGTTCAGCTTCAAAGCGAAATGTGAAGATTCAAACTGTGCGATTCGTGTTTCCGGGTCTCTTTCCTTATTAGAACGCTTGCAATAGTAGATAGATGACCTTTGGGCATCTTCCTGAAACATCGGCAGTAATGAAAATGTAGTAATGGAACCCAGTTTGCAACCATTTTAATTTTTCTTCTACAACTAACCCAATTTACAAACTTCATTTCGTACAAATGCTTACAATAATAAAGTGATACCTTAATTTAATAAAATTCACCTACAAATTTAAAGAAATTGATTTTAATCATAATCTAAGATAATAGATACTTATATGTATAGACAATATTTATTTAAGAGCAATCGTCATAGCATAAATAATAAAATCAAACAAATATCAAATTAAGAGAATTATTGATGTTAGATAATAACGCTGATACTTAATAGGCAATCTGGGGCAAAGATGCTCCCTGCTTGGGAATTTGTTTCCATACAAATTTTTCTATTCCGTCTTGTAATGTAATTTTTTGAATGCCACTTTTTAATAGACCTGACTTGGTCCTCAGCGTCACTAGTCCATCATGCTGCTGCAATTCTATCGATATTTTGTAATATATCAAATACATATAACAATATTTTGCAATATATCGAATGCATATATCGATATTTTGTGATGTATGGAATACATATATCGATATTTTTGACATATCGCCAACCCATTTTATAGACATTAGATTTCTATCAAAATTTAAAGAGTAAAGACCAACCTTCATACGAAGGCATAAGAATGACTACACTCAACATACATATATTGTAAATTCATACATATGTACCCATCGAGCCTAAAGGTCATATTGCTTGAAACGCGATTTATGGAGTTTGGTAAGACCAAATAAGTAAAAAAATAAATATGGCAAAAATCAATTATTATTACATAATATTATTAATATTGTGTTGGATACATTTTTATATTTGTTATAACAACTTTTGACAAATCAATTATATTTAATGGCAATTATTTCTAAAATCTCAATATTTTTTTGCTTAAACTTTGCATAAACAAAATTTTATTGACCCGTTTAGCTTGCAATCGATTTTGTCATTGGAATGAAACCCTCTCCGAACTTCAAAAATAACCTTTCAAAAGCCTTTCGCACAGAACTAGCCACCATATGCAATATTGTACATCTTCGGAAATTTTATTTTATAATTTACCCATACTTCCTAGGGGTTCTCATTATCTCTATTAACTGGAGTTCTTGTCAGAAAAACTTTGCGATACGATCTATCTAATAAAATATATCGATTATAATAATTCGATACCTGATGATGTCCCAGGCACCATTGGTTTGTCCGCGCATTATCATTCGCAGTACTTCTTATTCAACGTTGTTGCATTCATTGGACCACTTAATGCGATGCTAAGGTAATTTCAGATAATCTTTTGACCACCTTCGCGACATGTGTTGCTACACAGTCAGTATACTTTTGTACCCGTTGACCGCAGATAATTTCAGAATGGCTTCGTTATTCATATAAACTAATTTTGATATTTTCACTTTATTATCAATTTATTACATAAACAATTCAACTTAAATTTAGAAACTAATAAATGGAACTTACAGTTTAATAGTTCAACTGCTTCCTACTATTTATTTATAGTAGTCCATATTTCCCAAACATAATTATTATCACCATAATAACATTTTCATATGGTACTCTTAATAGCATTTGCGTAATATTTAATTTATACAATTAACAATCTATTAAATAATTACACGAATATTTACACTTAAGATAAAATAATTGCTTAGATCTGCTTGGATCTTGACTTAACACAGTTAGTCATGATATAAAATACATGAATGTCAAGATAAGCAAAGATATTTTGCAATGCAAATTATACAAGATTATACATATAAAATAAAAAAAATAATAATATAAACTCTGTTGTGCAGTGAAGATTAATGTTGAGTTTGTCTGTGGCATAAACATTGACAATAATGTGTTGCATACATGTATCTAGTAGATGCATGTTGTAGATACATTCTGAGATATGGAACAAGATAAGAGATTTAACGACATTTAGTGTCAGAGCAAACGGGTTTTGTGTTTTTCACAAAAATTAATGTACTATTGCATTTATTGTACATTGAACTATCAGATTATTTGAATCGATAAGAAAGTGTTGTGTAATGGATTCAAACTTAGAAAAACAAAGTAAAGGGAATTGTTTGTTAATACAATTTTAATTATAGCAAAACAATAAGAAACCTTAAGAAACACATTATCAAAGCACAAATAAATTGTTTTACCTAATAAAAAAGAAATTTCAAAGTAATTAATCAAGAATGGATAATATAATTCCTTAAATAAACAATTGTTGACTGAAATTGAAGTTAACAAAATCAAAATGCCAAAGTGTTACATCGGCAGTAGACGGTAGTTGGATCTTTGTTGAAGACTAGTATGATTTCAAAGGACATTTGATAAAAAAAAGTAAGAAACTATAGCAAAATCAAATAAACTCATTTAAAGTTCAATCAAATATTGGTTTACTAATATAAATGTTTTTTCTTTCTTTATTTTTTTTTTTTTGTTTTTTGTTTCTAATTGAGTCTTTGAATTCTTTGACTAAAGCTGCTTTCCCTATAAGCATCGATTCAATGCCAATTATTTCTTTGAAAAATAAGTAACAGAAAGACTCATGCTAACAAGGCATGGGAAAGGCCAGAAAATGCATGGTAAATTGACAGGAATTGACTAACTGTCCAACTGACTCAATGTTAACTGGCTACTACATAGAATTTGCACTTGAATATTGAGTACTACTACTACTAGAACTAAGTTTGTGTCTGTGTGTGTCTGAAGCATTCAAACACATTTGGTCTTTGGTTCAATTTGAACAGGCAAATGTATAATTGCTTTTTGTACTCAGCATGAACAATTTTACTAGCAATTAAGATACTTTTGCTTTAGAGTTTTTCCTTTTCTTTTCGTTTTTAATTTTTTTCTTTTGTTTCTCTCCCCTTTTTACTTTAAAAATGTTTTCCCAATTTCAAAATACACACAACGAAAATGAAAATTATTTTTTACGCAAAAAATGGCACATTTAAGAGGTTGTAAATGGCGCCAAATGTTTTTATTGGTCTTAATCAGCTCATTTTCAAGTTTCCAAAGAACCGCAGAAGCTGTCAATTTCTCCTTCAATTGAAAAAGACTCAACAAAGTTGCCAATTATGCGCTCTAAAAAGAGGAAAATTATTTCAAGTGCAATAAAAAAATGAATTGAATTAGCGAAGTGAGTATCGAGCTGAAAATGTGAAAATGTGTTTATAGTACAAAGGGGTAATACCATTTCTATCGAATGGTTGAGCACGACCACGTCCAATTAACACATTTTGTAATGGGCTAATGAGACCGACCAACCGACGAAATGACCAATCTCCTTAATGTAGAACATAAAGGGAGACGTGACCAAATATGCAAAACAATTGTAACAATAATTGCAGAACAAATACACATCACATTGTAAATCATAATCGAATATGTTCTGAAAACTGTGTCTTTAGTTTTATACATATTATTATTACACTTACATACTTATTTCTCATAAGAACTGTTTTTGAATTCATGGAAAATTCTAAATTTAAACAATAAATTACTTGGCTATACATTGTAGTTGCTGCAATATTTTATGAACCATTTTTTTTTTTTTTTTTTTTTTTTTTTTTGTTTAGTACAAAGTCTTACTTTGTCTTTCTAAGAAGATTCAATGACACAAACGTTTTTCTAAAGAATTTTCTATGGATATCTGTGGAGATATTTTATTAGAAGATTCTGAATCATCCGCTAACTCAACATCTCTCAATATTTGAAGCAAGTTGTCTTCAGTTAATTGTTCATCTATATCATATCCTTCTCCGTCAATACATGTATAATATAAGGCTGCACGGATGCTAATGGTTGTAAATGGTATCCAGAACACTAGTTTGCTTAAAAATTTCTGGCCATCAATTTTTCCAGCAATTATTTAGAGTTGATGGGATTCAATCATATGTTTATTACAATAATAAAATACATTAGATTATTTTAAATCAAGACCATGTATAAAAACAACAACAAAAAACATCTTTATACTATAAAATGTTTACACAATTGTTCCACCGTGCTATCCAAGTCCCGCGAATCTATATCTATATCTATCTAATATATTTCGACGGTATTTATTATAATATGCATTCATTCAAACTAAACTAATAATTTTAAATGAAAATTCAAATTAACAGATCTCAAATCAAACACTAGTGAATATTGAGGTGAATATCAAATCATAATGATAATGTTTTTGGAATGGGGAGGATGCATAATTTGACCAAAACTTGCAATTTTTTATTTATTTATTTATTTGTTATGGCATTGACAAAGAAACTGTCAGCTTAAAAACAAAAATACTATAAATGTTACTGTTAACACTTAAAAGTAAGACAAAAATATAAATTGATGTGAACTTAAACTAAAATAAATTAATTACAAAAAAAAAAAAAAGAGAAACAAATAATAAATAGGAAAAAAACATGAAAATAAATAAATAAGGATAATATAAAATACCATAATCTGACCCGATGGGGGAAAAATATGAGGTTTTAGAGATCATATGTAAAAGTGTTCTACTCAAGTGGCGGTGAGTGTACATCGTGTGAGAATTAAGTAACAATACTGCAGTTATATCTCAGCAACTAAATATAACCGCAGCCAAAAACAAATACTAAAATCAAGACAATGTTCATTAAAGAGTCCCGTACTTGTATCCCTTAGGGGATGGAACTATGTAAAATTACGCAAATTTTGGAATATCTTGGGATAATGTATTTCTCATATAAGGACGGAATACTCATCACATTCTTAGGTAGCAAATGCAATATCCACAAAGAGTTCTTTCCATCTAATGATACTGTCACTGGGAGCTTCTAATACGATTAATGTAAAGAATTTGACGCAATAGGCCAGAATATTGCGATCTCGACAACAGAAGTACAATTATTTGCCAAGTAATACATTTGCTAATTGTCCGCCAATTTTTTTCCCGAAACAAAGTCTATTTGTTAATTAATCCACCGTTTTCAGCTGATTTAAGCCATTGTGACTTCTCATTGTTCTAAAGATAAAATTTAAATTAAAATGATGTTGTTTTTTTTTTTTTTTTGAAGACATTGAAAACAAGCAAAGAGCTTCGACGTCTGCTTTAAAAAGCTACACCACAAAACGAACTGAATCACGCATTTGAATCACCATTGAATCGATGTACTTTGGATAAAAAAAAAATTGAGAGAAAAGAGAAAATTCATTTTAATCTCGTTTTTTCGGACTAGTTCTGGTACTTAATTGTAGCACCGTGTATTCCTTACTTATACAGTACTCTAATGTTATAGAATGTACAACTAGATATAAATGATTAACTTCTTTTAATGTCGCATTGAGAGATTTAAAACATCAATCAACTTAGTCTTTAATCATAATAAGATCTTTGTTTATCAAATTGCCATAAAGAATAAAGTCTTTATGGTCTATGATATATAATTATTGTAAATTGCCCCCACTAACACTTAAGTATTTCCCATACTCTTTCAAAGGCGGCAACCCATCATCTATGTATGTATTTCAATTATTGTAAATCAACTACGAATGAGTAAACCACAAAGCGGTGTAATTGAATTTTAATTTCACTTCAAGTTTAATGTTCTATGAAAATCGCTAGCAAGAAGCCAATTTAAATGTATCTACTACTTATTTCAAATCAAGTGTTAAATTCCTATTACTTTGTTGTATTATGCGCATTGCTTTGAAAATGATGATGATAATGATAATCATCATACTTAGCTGCACTTAAACTTAGCTCAAACATACACATAAATAAATATTATATATCGCACTTTCATGTTCCTTGTACTATAATTTTCAATGGATATTGCAAAAAGCAGACACATTATTTATTTAGTTATACTAAATAAATTGTATATCACTTCAAATGGTGACTCATTAAACATTTATCAAATGCAAAAATTTCTCCAAATGACATGAGTTGTCTGCTTAGTAAAACTCACATGGTGCAAATGCATCCATTTGATTGACAATTTGTAATGAATGAAAATGAAGTTTCAATCAATGGAAATTCTATCATTTTATCGCTTTAGTAGTAAAGTGTTCACAAATGCATTGAATTGAATTGAAATTCAAGTAATTGACTATTTGAATGTTTGATTGATTTATTAATTGATAGATAGACAGATGGATAGATTCATGTTCATTCATTCATACATAAGTGATATGTGACCATTTGCTTTAAACCAACTAACTGATTGATTCAAATTGATTGAATTTATCAAAATTGGTAAGTAACTACTAAAGTGAAAAAAAAAAAATTAAAGTAAAATTTTTACTTTTCTTCCAAATTCATGCATTTCTACAATCAACTAAATTTAGTGCAAAGACAAAAACAAAAGGAGAAAAAAAAATTGTTGTCATCTACAAATGCCACAAAATCCTTCGCGTAAAATTCTTTTCGGTTTACTGGACAAATATGTTGCTTCACGTTAGGATTTTGCGGCTTGGAGTTGGCAAATATTTGCGCGCGTGGAGTGGTGACTGTGTTATAAGTGCCAACTACCAAAAGTGCAACAAAATGTGGTAAGACAATTGCCAAAGCTTTTCTTTGTTTCACTTTTGGGTGTCTATTTTTTTTTCCCCCCTTTTTATTTTTCTTTTTCTTTTTCTTTCTAATTTCTTTTTTTCTACTTCTTTTCTACTTTGCTGGTTAACCCAACTACTCTCTATACTGTACTATGTAGTAGTAGTTGTACTACAATGTATACTTTGCAATGCATGTGGTAAAGTTGTCACTTGGGCTTGCTTTGACAAATAAGTGAAGGCTTCAAGTTGCTATTTTGCAAACAAAAAAAATAAAAAATGGAACACAGGATTTGGTCAAAAGTGTTTTAAATTGTTTTGTCGTTCGTATTTGATAAACTTGGTTCCAACTATTTAAGTTCTCATAAGTAAGGAAGCTTTAGTGCACTTAAGGAAAAAAATGCAATTCCTATAAAAAAAAAATATAAGTATTCCTAAGATTGTCACAGATGGACTGACTTAGTGACTAAAAGTTTTAGTATTTGGTATTTTTATAAGGCACATACATGAGGCTAAAAGTTTAATGGACACGAAATGTTAGTGCATCTTGACATCTGGAATGAAATCACTTTTTACAGTAAAAAATATTCTTTAAATAATTTAAATTATTGGACTTGGAATTGTCTTAACAATTAGCTCTCTTTCTCATCCAACAGATGTCATGCTGAGTCTATAAATTTAAATTAAAGTAGATTTTTTTACATTTTCTAATAATAAATCATTCATTGTTTTGCATTCATTAAACAACTAATATATACAATTTATAAATATTAACCTTAAATTTTTAATAGAATTTACATATTTATTTCATAATAATTTTCAGAAATCTGGTAAACACACCTTTTGTATTTATAACCTTATCATGTATACACGTGTAATAAATCGAAGACTTTCAATTTGTTCACAACACTAAGAGTAAATAGTCTTTAATTAGAAATCTGTCAGTTGCCTTTATTCGTCTGCTTCTGATGGCTTTAATTTAAAATGAAAAATAAAAGTCCTGTGGAACTGTAAATTCGAATGACTCCTCTTGACCTTTTTGCTATTAATATAGTAAATTCATATTGGAGCGTTCAATGAAGAATACATTTATTTAGGATTTTTTTAAACCAATTATTAAATTTAATTATTAATTCTGTTTGTCACTTGATGACTTTAAGGTGATTCACTTACCTTAATATTATCCTTTCAACAACTCATAAAATAATCCATCAAAAGATTTACATATTTATTTCATTATTAAAATAAATCCAAAATCATAAATTACATAAACTACTCGTAATTTGGCCAGAACCAATATATTTTTGATTTGAATAAAAGTTAGATTAGATTGGATGACATGTGATTTGATAAAATTTGGGAAGGAAGGAAAAAAGCTAGCCACATCATCAATGCTGCCTGAATTGGACCCATAATTGCGGTTACTCCGAAAGAGTCTGGTATTCATAAAGAATTACAGAATATACTTCGAAACTGAAGTCTTCGATGTCTGTTTAGATTGCCTAGATATGTGATTCTGATTCAAATCAAACCATCTCAGTGACGTAGCAAATGCTGTGCTGTTTCCTCCTCTTTATTACATAATCAACATATATAATAGTATAAGAGTCTTTAAGACTTATTCATTCTACAATATCCTATTAAGAGGCTTGAATCTTTTCGAATTAGCCCTAGTATCTATTGATTTCTTTAGCAAAAACTATGAGTCATTAATGTTTTTCATACTCTTATAATTCTTTGTTTTCTGTCTTAAAGATAAAATAATGAAAAATTTACGTAGAACTAAAATAATTTCCAAGATTTAGTTAAATTTTGTATACTAGTAATTAAACTTATCTGCTGCTATATTAAGACAAACTTTATCCAGACTATACAAAACTAAAGCTCAGGGTTAATATACGCCATAATTGCTATGAAAACCATTTTCAAGGATATTAACATCTGTCAAAAGACAATGAAAGCCAACAAAAAGTTAAATTTAACAACGAAAGATATTGCAAAAGCGACTTTGAAATAATAAAAACCCCTTGAATGTTTAAATTAAATGCAAAAAATGAAAAAAAAACCAAGTTACTATTACAATTGAGTTCAAGTGCAAGAGAGAATAAAAGGAAACTCAAGCAAGGATATTATTATAGGCTGACTCAGACTTTTGCATACTCTATATTACAAATCAAAACTTAAGGAAAAAATTAATTAAACAAAGGAAATATTGAACAAAAAACATATACTCGTATTTCATTCATTTAGCAGAAGGGTAAATAGAAATCTATTCGAGCAATCTAATACTAATAATTTCAATGTCAAACTATAAATATATTGCACTTTATATTTCCTGAAAAGAAACCATTCATTCATTGATAAGACAGAACTAAAGACAGCATCAAATACAAACATAACTGATTTTATTATTCCAATCCTTTCAGGCATATCATTATTTACCCAAAACTTAATACACCCTATTTGAATGGAGAAACACTATTCACTGTAGCGAAAACACAAGTTTTTGGTTGAAGATTCACTTTTGTTCTTTGGAAAAAAAAATATTTAAAATAATAATGCAGTTAATTAAAAAACACTGGAACAAAACAAAGAAATCTGCAATAAAGAAGGAAAGAAAAGACTACACAGAAAATTAACTAAGGAATATATTGCAAAATTAAATAAAATCCAAACAACAAAAAAATTAAATTTTTCTGTTGTAATAAAGCTAATTAGCTGTGAATAAATAATCATGTTATTTTTTATCATGTAAAATAATGTTAATGAGGTTTTTATTTTAATATACTCGTATATTGTACAAGTTATATTCTTCTTTGACAAAAATTAAAAAGAAAAATTTATGACATAAATTGAGAAAGTCATTCACATCTCTAAAAAAATATCCAACTTATTATATATTGACAACAAATGATTATGTATTTTAAAGATTATATGATGATATTTTCAGGATAAAAATAATACCGTATATTTTAAATTAATATCTATTGGGTTGGCAACTAAATTCCTGCCGTTTCTTTAATTTTTTTTTTTTTTTGTTCTCATATAAAACATGCAGAACCCATGCTTCTCAACATTTCCTATGGTGAGAAGATGCGAATTTTCGCGCAAATGTTCATTGCTCTTGAGCGAACTCATCTAGATGAAAAGAATGAGATGTGTGTTTGAGATAAAATTTTCCTTTTTTGAACATGACATACCAAACACGAGTGATTCACTATGACAGCACAAATATAGCGAGCAGTTTTTGTGGCCTTAGAACCTTGATTAAAAGCAAAATGAAGGAGGTGTCGAAAAAGCTCATAATTTCTTAACTTATTAAGATCCATTTTAATGAACTTAGAAATAAGCACAAATCAACTCGAACAATAAAACCAAATGTATAGTAGATGCCGATAGAGCAAAGCAATGAATTAAAATATTATTCCAAAAGTATTTAATGATATGGGAAACAATATAAAAGTTAAAGTTAAATACACTACGGCACAATTTAATATTTGGTGAAAGAGAAACTTTGAGACCAAGACCAACCATGGTTATAAAACAAATTTTATATAAAGTTACAACAAATCAAATCCAAGCGATCGTATCCCAAGAATGTTCAAATGGATAGAAATAACAAGACGAGAAAGAGAACGGAGCACAAAATAATGGCGAGAAAGAGAAAAGAAAGAAACAGGATGATTGCTGAGGACTGATTTTTATTAAAGAATAATAGCAGTGATCCCTGTTGAGCACTAAAAAGAAAGGAAAGAACACACAAAAAAATATTGAAACTTGAAACCTGCTCCGTCTCCGATCAATTAACTTTTTGTCAAAGAGAATATAATCATTTGCTTAAGAAATATAAAAATTTCGTAACAATTTTATATATTTTCCATTGCTTGTCTCCGAAATATAAATTCCTGAAAGGACGAATGGACTAACAAACATAACTTAATCCATTCAATTCTGATCTCAAATTAATATTCTTGGACTTACAGGCTTTTCACACTGAACGTTGAATCGAAAATTGAATCGGGGAATAACCTTTAGGAAAAATTACAGTTATTGTTGTAGAATATGAATCGATTCAGGAAGATTCAACAATGGAATTGGCTATGAATCAAAAGAGGGCTGGCAAATTTCTGATAGTGTTGGAAAATTTTCGGTCATTTCCGGTTAGGAACTGTCATTTTCAACAGACATCCTCTCCATGTGTGTAAGAAAACAAGATGCCGCCAATTTTTTACCGCTATCTGTCGTTCTCAGCAAATGGTCCTTATTTCGTGATTTTTACGCTGCACAACACTATCATATATTCATTGTTTACATATTAACATATGTGCATATTTAAGTGCTTGCAAAGTATATGAAAAATACAAAATTTACCGTTTTATTGTTTAATTCAGTATTTTATTCAATTTACACCGCATTTTCAATTTAAATTTCCTTTTAATAATTTTATTTTGAACACAATTTCTCCGAACACAGCTGATCAAAGCGCAAAAAATTGGATTCATAACACTAATGTTTACATTTTCAATGCATTTTTACATTGTATTCAACACTAAATGCGTGTTTTTTAGCGTTTTAATACACTGATGATACTTATTCACTAAAAATTGATAGTGAGAGAATTTTGAGAGCGTAAGAAGCCAAATTGGCGTCACCTTGTTTCCTTATACCTTTCTTTTTAAACCAAAACAAAAAACAGCTGATCATGGCACAAATCAATTTCAAATAAATTTTAAATTGTAATTTTTTTTTTAATTTTAATAAAATAAATAAGCATTACACTGCGATATGTTTTCACACAATTTCCATTTTAATTTCTCACAATTAGACACAACGTTCTATTTGTATGTATAAACAAAACAAAAAACAGCTGTTCATGATCCAGAATCGCCAATCTAAACGCAAAATCGATTCACATTGAATCAGTTCGGTGTGAAAAGGCTATTATTGTAAACGCCCTCCATTTCATTGTTACATACTAGTAAATATAACAATATGCATATATTGTACTTCACACTACATTTTTAATGATGAAAATATGTAAATCAATCCTAACAATGATTTTGCAGTCCAATTAAGTCAAATTATTTTCCAACAAAAACGTAAAATTTAAAGTCAAATACACAAATTGGATTTTCTCATATTAAATTACATTATTATTTGGGAAAATTAGCTTTGAATTTTGAGAACAAAATTATGAATTGACTAATTAAGTGAATGCGATTGAAATAAATCAATGGAATATTTTAAACATCAACATAATAAGTCTAAAATTATTCCATTGAAATTGTGTGTTTAAGAGCTGAAATAGTTTTTAATTTACTATTGTACGATATTATGAAGAATTTTGAAAGAATATTTGTAAAGTTTAAGCAAATACACATAATCATATACGTTCAGCCTCCAATTAAAGTCAAATGTAATATGATAATGCTACATTTAGTGCTTATTATGTCGATATTATATTTGTTTGTCAGAATTATTATTAACATTGTTAAATTTTAAGCTTCTTATTGATTTTGCGGTATCCTCGGCCCTCACTTGACTTTTGCCTACTAACTTGTTGAATCTTTTTTTTTAATTATGCAAAATGCAACAAAATTAATTTCATTTCAATGAAAAATTTTCGTTGCACAACTCATTATTTGGAGGATTCTGCATTGCATCATCATCACCATCATTATAAAGTTTTATGCTGCGTATAATTTTGATTGATTGTCTAATTGATTAACCTAACTATTATAAATGATGAATATGCAAAAATTTAAGCATATTCGGTATCTGTGATGCTTAATTAGCATCAGAATTTGAATACAACATGCCATAAATTCCACATTGCACAGCAACTCTATCATACATACATATCTTTTAGCTGTTGCTTCTGTCAGCTTAATGAAATTATTGTGGTGCATCATTAAATGTTAAAATTATTAACATTTCAATTAAAATGATTTAAATTGTGCAGTTTTTTTTTTTGCTTTACAAATTCTTGTCCGCTTATTTTCTTCTCTTAATATTAGCAAGTGAATATGCATCCTTCTAAGGTTGCCTGATGCCTGCTACTAGACAAAGGATTTGCGAAAGTTGCTAATGAAAATTTTCTTCATTTTCCTTTCCTTCAACATTGGGATGAAACATTTAAGTTAAGTTCTTATCTAGTAATTCCTTCAGTGTTTTCCTTATTTCAGGACACTGTGTGCTTGGTGTTTTCTATTATTAAAGCAGTCACCTGGAATACCCTTAGGTAATAGTAGGAAAATTAAAAAGTTATGCTTCCCAGGTAGCTTAGGGTAAGTTAGGCTTAAAGTAAATTAAAGTGGTATATCTTAATTAAGCAAATTTTGTCGTGTTACTTTTCTCAGTTAATTTTAATGAAGTTTAATTAATGTAATTTTCTCTGTTACCACTTTCTTAGAAGAAAGAAGCTTTAACTTAACAATATTTTTTAACTTATAAATAGTGTCGAAAGAATTCATGAGTTGAATTTTCATAATATGTACAGACAATTATCATGTTTAGAGCTTATTAACTAATATTTTAACAACTTTGTGCTCAATTTCCTTTCTTAATTTCTTTGTTCTGATTCTGATCTTCTTTTATTGTATATAAACTTCACTGTTTAACGATTTTCTACTAAAGTCAGGAACAAAGGAGAGCATTGGTATTGTGTTTAATTCACTTTACATATAATATCTTCTTTTATGATAACTAAATAGGCCGTCGTGCTTTCAGTATACTCAAGGGGATAAACGCATACCTAGGTCTGTGCCGTAATTGAGTTTGCTGAAGGAAGTCTGGTCTATCACCTCCACGTGGTGACGGCTGGAAACAGTTGCAGTATGTCTCAAACCGGACGTGTCATTAAGACATGTTCAGTTGGGTCATGCGGCAAGCTGGCTAAGATAGATCAGGCGGAGGGAGTAAACCCTCTTAAATAAAATCTTCCCTAACCCAATGTGTTATGCGTCCCGTGCCTATTGGGTGGTTTGCAGCCAGGGAACAAACCGGCTGCATTATAACGGAGCTGCCTCGATACCGGGTCACCTCGAGGTGTATCTATGACCTTACTGTGGTATGGGGCGCTGCCACGGTGAACCACTAACATCCCCTCCCAACCAAAGGACTGCCAACTGCCTAGACAGGCGGCGGTCAATTATGAACATGAATAATAACAAACCAAAAACAAGTATGGACATGCAGTCCCTAAATGCAAAGCTACAACCTGGCCCAAGCCAGGTCCACGTGCCTACTACCGAAGCTGGGACAACCGAGCCTAGTGGAAGTAGTAGCACTAGACTGCCTAATAAGGCTACCACCTGCACGGGTACAGCTGAAACCGGGAATAAACCTGGTGTAATCGGAGGTATCAGTGCAGGGAGTAATGTCGGCACCTCCCCTGTAGCTAAGCATAACTACAAGGAGAGGCGATCGGCGTTACGTCTATTGGAACGCCTGAGAAACGTTCCTGATGCTGAAAGGTCGAAAAAGCAGAAGGCCTCTGTCCTATGGGCCACGCGGATAACGGGGGGACTTGTACAAGTTCCTAAACCGAATCCGCCACCCAAAAGACAGAGATCGGACGATCTCCCATCCAGCAGCAACTCAGCCAAGAGACCGAGAAATCGAGGGGCTGTTAAAACCTTCAGCGAGGCGGTCAGCGGCCAACAAATATGGGCGGTCGTTGACAGAAGCAACGCTGAAGGTACGATCACGCCAGAGAGCTGGAGGAAAGTTGAGGCCAAGCTAACAAGCGTGTTCTTTCAAATATTGAAAGAGCATCCTGGCCCAGCTCCCTTCTGCCGCGATGGGGGGTGGCACCAAAACCACGTCAAACTAACAACTAGCAACAAGCTATCTGGCCCATGACCATGACGCACTACCAAGACAAATTTTCAAGGATCTGGTAGCGCAGTCGCATAGGTTGGGGGCCAAGTTAATTATCGGTGCAGACGTCAACGCGCACCATTCGGTGTGGGGCAGCACGGACATCAATGCTAGAGGTGAGTGTCTTTTTGATTTCATTATTGGCTCTTATCTCCAGATCTGTAATAAAGGTAATAAGCCAACATTTATTGTTAGTAATAGGCAAGAGGTAATTGATGCTACTTTTGCCTCTAGCTCCGTCTATGAGAAAATAAGTAAATGGAAGGTTTTGGAAGAACATTCCTTCTCCGACCATAGGCATATCTCTTTTGAAATTAGCAAAACCCTACCAAATCACAAGCCCGTCCGGAATATTAGGAAAACGGATTGGGATAAATATGCAGGCCTAGTAGGGAATACCCCTGAAACCCATGCATACAGCACTTCAGATAGTGTAAGCAAGCTAGAAACATTGGTAGAGTCTGTCACAGCTAACCTAAAGGCAGCCTTGGCGCAAGCCTGTCCGATAAGAAAACCGAGAGGTATAGCCAAAACTCGGTGGTGGACAGGTGAGCTAAGTAAGCTTCGGGATAGTAGCAGACATGCCTTTAACAAGGCAAAACACACCCGCCTTGAGGAGGACTGGAGAGGTTATAAAGAATCTCTAAAGGTCTACAAAAAAAGTAAACGAGCTGCGCAGAGGCAATCTTGGAGATCTTTCTGCGAAGAAGTGGAAGGTGCATCCGAGGCCTCTAGTCTCCGCAAAATTCTGGCAGGAAGCTCCCAAAACTGGGAGCTACTGCAGAAATCGGACGGTTCGTTCACCACAACAAGCAAAGAGTCATTAGAACTCTTACTAGACGCACACTTTCCGGGATGCTCGGACAACACTCAGCAAGACGCTGACAGTCTAGTAAATGGTCGTGAAATCAGAATAGCTGCGATATCTGAGGACCGACTACTATGGGCAATTAACGGGTTTAAACCCTTTAAATCTCCGGGGCCAGATGGAATTCACCCGGTGGAACTACAGAAAACCATTGGATACCTGACTGGCAAGTTAATGGCAATTTTTAAATTGTCTCAAGCTTGGCTACATACCTCAGGGATGGAGACGGGTTAAGATAGTTTTCATTCCAAAGGCAGGTAAAAGCTCGCACACCCATCCAAAAGACTTAAGACCGATCTCTCTATCTTCCTTTCTACTGAAGACACTAGAAAGGCTGATTGAAATCTACTTAAGACGCACGATAGACAGGAGGTTGATCTCTCAATCTCAACATGCCTATACCAAGGGGAAATCGGTTGAAACAGCACTACATTCCCTCATCTCCACTGCGGAGGGACCCCTGCATCGGTAGGAGTTCACCTTAGCAGCATTCCTCGATATAGAAGGGACCTTCAACAACGTTAATGCGAGTGCGATCACTGCAGCACTCACTGAACTGAGAATCGAGCCTAGTGGAACTCATCGACAAAATGCTAAAAAGCAGAGTCGTTGAGGCAGATCTGGGAGATTCCAAACTTCGAAAGGCAGTGAGAAGAGGTACACCGCAAGGTGGAGTCCTCTCACCGTTTCTATGGAATGCAGTATTCAATAAACTACTAGTAGGTTTAGAATCGATGGGCTGCAAAGTGATCGCATATGCGGATGACGTCGTTATTGCCGTTTCTGGAAAATACTTATCTACTCTGAGAGACCTTCTGCAGGGTGCTCTGAATTTTCTTTCCAAGTGGGCGGAAGATTATGGTCTCGGAGTCAATCCGGACAAGACGCAGGTCATCCTCTTCACTAGGAAACATAAAATCCCCTATTTAGATCCGGTAATGCTTTCGGGGAAATGTGTGATGATATCGGAAGAGACAAAGTACTTAGGCTTAATCATTGACAGGAAACTGACATGGAAGCCGAATACTCTAGAAAGAGCTAGAAAGGCTAGTGTGGCTCTCTATGCCTTTAGAAAAGCAATAGGCAAAACATGGGGAATCAAACCTAAAACTGTTTATTGGCTCTTTACATCAGTTGTCAGACCCATTCTCCTTTACGGAAGTGTTGTCTGGTGGACTGCGATGCAGAAGAAAACCTACCGTGAAATTATCGGTAAGGTTCAAAGATCGGCGGAGGTGGCAATAAGTGGTGTCATAAGAACTACGCCAACTATGGCGTTGGACATCATCTTACACCTGCCACCGATCGATCTTTTCTGCAAACACCTAGCGGCATGCTCAGCCATTAGACTTAAAGCATGCTGACAATGGAAAGGGAGTTCGTATGGGCACGCAAGCATACTGAACTCCTATACTAACATTCCTACTCGACTTGATCGCCTCCCGTCATCTTTCTGCTTCGAAAGGAAATTCTCTGTAAGGTTTAGGTCGCGGCAGGAATGGCTAGAAGGTGATCCATCACAAAGTGCCCAGATCAAGATATACACAGATGGATCTAAAATGGATACTGGTGTAGGGTCTGGAATTTACTGCGAAATGCCTTCAATCTGCAAATCTATTAAACTAATAGACCACTGCAGTGTTTTTCAGGTGGAAATAACTGCCATTCATGAAGCCGTAAAATGGTTGCAGATAAACAATATATCTGGCAAGGATATATGTATTCTATCAGACAGCCAGGCTGCCCTAAAAGCCCTGGATGCAACCCATACAACATCTAGGAGTGTCTCAGATTGCCGCCGATCTCTTAATGAGATGGCATCACAACTCTGCATTAACCTATGCTGGTTTCCCGGTCACAGGGATATTCCAGGAAATTGCAGGGCTGATGAACTCGCAAGAGAGGGTACCAATCTGCCACATGTCAGTAGGGGCATGGAGAGCATTGGTGTCCCAATTGCGACGTGTAAACTTATCGCCAGGGAAACACTAATAAATTCCACAAATCTTAGATGGAGTAGTGCTTCTACCTGCGAAATAGCTAGGCAAACATGGCCAAAGCTAAATCAGCGTCTATCCTTGTCTTGTATTAAGCTAGATAGAGCTCAATTAGGAATCCTGATAGGCACCCTAACAATACACTGTCTAATTGGTAATCATGCAACTAGACTGGGAGTCTTAACGCATGATTTCTGTCGCAGCTGCAGAAATGAAGAGGAACTGGAGACAATCCAGCACCTCTTCTGCTCATGTCCAGCTCTGGCCAGAAGGAGGATACGTTTCTTGGGTTCCCCCTTCCTAACAAGTATAGATAACCTATATCAACTAGGCATAAATAACCTTGTTCACTTCATTAAAAGCTCCGAATGGTTCAATTCGGTTGGGAGGTAGCTAGACCCCTTCCTTGTAGCTCACAACGGACATATCTTGTGGTCTAAGTGGCATCACTCGTTCAGTGATGCAGCTACCTAACCTAACCTATAACTAAATACTTTTAAAAAGAGATTTTCCTTTTTAGAATTGTGTTTATTAATACAACAATACAACAAGTTAATACATAACAACATTGATAATTGTGATATTAAAATATCTTATCATTTTAATTTTTCCTTAGAAATTCATATCAATTACATGTTTACTTTGATATTTGTTAATAAGAACAAATTTAACAAAAAAAAAAACAAAAACATTAAAAAAGAAGATGAAAATCATTTCACTTTAATTTGTAATGAAACTGTTAAAAACAATAAAAAAATGAAATGAAAACAGAGAAAAGAACTCACTCAGCTTTGCAACTGCAATAAATTTCAGTAAGCATTTGTCATAAAATTTGTTGAAAAGCGCAGCTCGCATTTCACAGCAAAAGAACAAGAAAATAATAATAACAATAAAAGTAACAAAAAACCAATAAAAAGAAAATTAACTTTGGCTATGACGAATCTGTAATACTCTTCATTCACCTTTCATCTTCTGATTATTGTTCTAAGCTCAAGTTTTGTATGGGAGGTACCCTTCCTAGTAAACCGAGGGACTTAAAGTTTACATGATTAGTGGATATGGGTCAGTGTCCAAATTTCAAGTCGATAGTACAAAAATCAATAAAGTTTTTCTAATAAGAACATGGTGTGATTCGGCTGATTCCAAAAAAATGTATTGCGAATGGTGAAATCTTGCAAAATTTCAGCTCTCTAACTCAAAACCTGAGAGACTAGTTTGCATACATTCAGACAGACTGATGGACAGACGGACATGGCTAGCTCAACTCGTCTCGTAGCATTGATCTAGAATATAAATACTTTATGGGGCATCCGATGTCTCCTTCTGTATGTTACAAACTTCATTACAAACGTATAATACTTTTCACTGCATGAAGGCTATAATAAGGAACAAGCGAAAAAGAGTAATAAAAGCAAAAATAAAACGAAAATTCGAAAAAAGGAGAAGAAACGAAATTACGTGCTTAGTTTTTATGCTTCGCTTGCATGTTTCTACAAATAAAGAAAAGAGAAAAATGCGTTTGTTTTTTGTTTGGGGTATTTCAACCATTTTGCAAAAAAAAATAAAGAAAGTGAAAACAGTAGAATAAGGAATTAAGATTTTAAGTTACAAATGTGCAGTGTATTAAAAAAAAAGATAATAGGATAGGAGATTCACATGGAGTTAAATCAAGAGAAGTGCCAATTTTGGACCCTCATCAAAGATAAAAACACTTCTTCACATAGTAGTAAGTTATTTGTTTTAATAAATACATTTTTATTTTATATAATGTTTATTCTTTCATAGCATCCTAAATAAATATAAATATATGATGTGAGTAAATAAATATTTCAGCTCTCCGTAATTTTGCTACTACTTATTTAGTCAACATGTTGCTAAGTTTCTATGGTTACTAGTTGTTTCAACTATAATATCAAATTGTTGATAGAGCCGATTGAAGATATGATGGCAAATATTAATAATAATACTATTGGTCTACATGCAAATTGTCATTTCCATAAAGGCATCAAATTATATGCCAATGGATATTTAAATAAAGAGTCTTCTCGGTATGATAGAAACAGTAAGCTAAATTGGAGAAGAGTTCACAGCAGTATGAAAAATATTAACAAAAAAATCAACCAAGTGTGAGTCGGACTCGCACATGGAGGGTTCCGTACCATCGTACAAGATTTTTTGCTTAAAATATAAAATTATGTTAATATTTAATAGCCTAAAAGTATACTACAATTAACAGCTACTACAGCTTAACTACCTAGAAAGAAATCAAGTACCTTGGTGTGAAATTCGACCCCCGGCTGACTTTTGAGGCGCACATAAATCACGCTACGACTAAAGCAGCCCGCGTAACTGGAATGCTTAGCAAATTGATGGCAAATATAGGAGGCCCGACTCAGAGCAAAAGGAAGCTATTAATGGAGACGACGGACTCGATTCTTTTCTATGGCAGCGAGATCTGGGCAGACTCGGTTAGAAGAGATTGTCGCAGGAAAGAACTAGAACGTGTTCAACGTATAGGAGCACTAAAGATAGCTTCGGCTTATCGCACGGTCTCTGCACCAGCGGTCCTCATAATCAGCGGAACGATCCCCATCGACCTTTTAGCAGAAGAACGGAGAAGAATCTGTTAAGCGAAAAACTCAAGCGCACCAATACAAAACCGTCAAGACCTAAGACGGCAAACCATCTTGAAGTGGCAATCAAACTGGAGCTCCGAGCAGTGAGGCAGATGGACAGCGCGACTCATACCGGAACTCAGCAAATGGATAACGAGGAAACATGGCGAAATAAATTATTTTATAACACAGTTCCTATCGGGCCACGGATACTTCAACAAGTACCTATGGCAAATGGGAAAAAAGGATCGCCCAACGTGTATATATGGAGATGCAGAAGAGGACAACGCCGAGCACACCTTCTTCTACTGCGAGAGATGGCATACAGCAAGAGATGAATTAAGTCACGTCATTGGACCTTATACGACGGAAAATATCATCGACAAGATGCTGCAATGATGAAGAACAATGGAAAGCCACAGCCACATATATAGAAGATGTCCTTAAAACAAAAAAAAAGGATATGGAAAATCACCAACTGATGATTAGATTCACCGAAGGTGTGACATAAGGTGACGATTAAACATATAACGATATTTAAAAGCGGGACCTGGACGCAGGTATAACAGTTAACAGATGAATAAAGAAGAATATACCACCCTGAAGTAATGCGCAAGCAGTTCCAGGGTGGATAAATATCTTAACGGGGGGACGTTTTTTTAGTGGACTCACCACATACCGGGTCTGCGACGGCACCCTTGACGATGTGAAGGCATTTTTTGACCCCCACCCAGAAAAAAAAAAAAAAAACAGCTCAAAGTATACTACAAAAAACAAAAAATTGTTAAACAAAAGGTTAAATTAAAGAACAATGCTTCTAAAAATGTATATTTTTAGTATTTGTCGTTCTACACACAAGTGAATTACACACTTTGTGAAAATTTCAACTGTCTACCTATTACGGTTCATGAGATAGAGCAGGAGACGGACGGACGGACGGAAGGACGGACATTGTAAGCTTAGTAATTGGGTCCCGTTAGTTCCCTATGGGTACGGAACCCTAAAAAGAAATAATCAACAATAATTCAACATACAAACTGCTGTAAAGTAATAATATACATATTTTTTTTTTTTTTTGGTAAATATAAACAGGCAAATCAATGTGCTAGGCCTATCGCACATTTATGTTAATATACTATTTCATTGCTTAATTATGATGTTAAGTTTAACTGGATTTTACTTTTTATTGGAAACAAAAGCAACTTCATTTTTAATACATGAATTTAATTCTATGTTTTTTGCAATTCTTGTACTAAATGTGAAGAGCGTAAAATGCTGCCCATGGTTTTTCTAAATCTTTTACCCTCTCGATATTACAGTCATGACTTGACTACCTTAGTCACTGCTGTTATCCTTATTGATTTTCTTAATTAACAAGATCAATAATTTCTCCATCCATCAATTTAGCATTAAACATACTCATACCAATTGCTAACATTAATCGATAAATCGGAATTCTTCTTCATTTTTATAGGTGAGGGTCTGCACATTTAATAAAAAATATTTTATCTATTGCCAACTGAAATTTGAAATTGTTTAAAGACTTTCTAGATCACTTTTTGTTTAAAGAAAAAAGAAAGGAGTGTAAAATCTTCCAAGTCATTTGCCTACCGACTAAAAAAGACCCCTAACGCCTCAAATCCCTACGGCACCAAAAAGCATTACTTCGTAGGGAGGGATATTAGTCATAACTAAGCAGACGCCAGACGAAGAGGCAGATGAACTCGGCAGAAAATGGTCTGAGAACGTCCTCATTGGAGCTGAACCATTCTGCGGACTGCCTTAGAGCTCCACTAGGTCTAATATCAAGAAATGGTTGGCTATACAATCGCATCAATATTGGGTCAACACTGACAATATCAGATTAGAAAAAACTTGTATGCCAACCACCTCTAGCAAAAGAACACGAGAAATATATTGCTTCTAAGACTAATGTGAAGGTTGTGTTCAAAAATTCAATTTTTCACAACCTAAGGATATTTCGTCGTTCAAGATTAGTGTGCCTTCTGAATCATTCGACGAAGTTTGTAATGCGCAATTCTGGCCTCCAAATATGGTTGTTCATGAATTTAAACATAAGAGTAGGAATTGACCTAGTACTGTTAGGCTTCCAGTACTTACTAGTTCACCTCCGGCTCCAAGCTCGGCTCCAAAAAACTAGCTTCCTGCCTTCATCATATCTCTATAATATATCAAAATGTTAGAGGCTTATTGTCCAAGCTTAACAATTTGTATAGGGATAGTTTCTCCTTTGAATCTGATGTTATAGCGTTTTCCGAGACATGGCTTCACTATAGTATTCTTAGCAATGAAATTTTCTGTTCAAATTTCATCACATATAGAAAAGATCGCCCTATTCGACGCGGAGGTGGTGTCCTCATTGCTGTTGTCTCTCACCTAAGATCAGAATTCGTTGAACTAAACTGTTCAGCCAATATTGAGTTTATTTGCGTGAGGTTATTTTTCCCTTATGAAACTGTTTATATATCGTGTTCTTATATTCCACCTAATTCCAATTTGGAAACTTATATGTGTCATGCTAGAGCCATTAACTCTGTTAATAACATTCTTCGGGACCGTGACTCTTTATCTCCCATTCATTTCGTGGTCTTTTTTTGGAATCTCGAAGTATCTAGGTCCTTCAGCACAACATGATTTTTTGGACACATTGGTTGAATTTTCCTTGTTTCAAATGAACTCTGTAGTAAACCATTACAATAGATCACTTGATCTTAGTGTTTAGTAATGATTCTGCTGGCACTTCTGTGTCAAGATGCCAACCTTTAAGTATTCCTGAGGATACTTTCCATCCAACTTTGGAAATATCCCATTCTGTAACCCTTCCTGTTTCAGACTCCACATCTTCTTCTATGCGTCGATTCTGTTTTCGCAAAGTGAACTTTGCCCAACTAAATGAAGTCTTTCTCGGAATAGATTGGTCTTTTTTGTACAATTGCAGAGATATGACTACTGCTATTAATTTTTTCTATGAAGTGATATACAATATGTTTGATGCCTATGTTCCCTATAATGCTGTATCGGAAGTGTCATATAAACCACCTTGGTTTACAAGAAGACTTTCTAACCTGAAGAACATTAAGTGGAGGCTATATAAAAAATTTAAGAGTTCTGGCTCTTCTATTGCTTTTGCCAATTTTTGTGTGGCCCGAGCTAATTTTCTTTCGTTAAATAAATAACCTTTGTTATAATAACTATCTCACACGTTGTAGACAGCAATTTTCACGCGACCCTAAGCAGTTCTATAACTTTGTGAACTCAAAGTGCAAATCTTCTTTATTTCCCTCATCATTGTATCTAGTTAATGAACATAGCCACACTGATTTGGGTATTGCAGATCTGTTTGCAAAATTCTTTCAATCTACTTATTTCTCAGAATCCTATATTCAAAACCGGTATCCATATCGCATTTCCCATTGTAACCACTTTTGAAACTTTTCAATTTATCACTTCAGAGCGGATCTTTCCCTCCTATATGGAATGAATCCTTTGTTATTCCCCTACATAAAAAAGGTAACAAAGCTGACATATCCAATTACAGGGGTATTGCTAAACTTTCTACAATCCCAAAATTGTTTGAAAAAATGCTCATTTCAACCTTTTATCACTTTTGTAAAACAATTATTTCTCCGTGTCAACACGGCTTTATGCAAAAGCGTTCTTCAACTACAAACTTGCTTGAGTTTACATCTTTTGTGAATCTTGGTTTTAGAGGCAAACGTCAAACTGATGTCATTTACACTGATTTCAGTAAGGCATTTGATTCTGTTAATCATGATCTGCTTGTACATAAACTTGACCTTTTAGGTTTTCCACAACATCTTCTTTGTTGGATTGCATCTTATTTAAGAAATAGGGTTCAGCGAGTATTATTTAAGTCCACTCTTTCTGGTCCAGTCTTTGTCACTTCTGGAGTTCCTCAAGGGAGCCATCTAGGTCCATTATTGTTTAACCTTTTTGTAAATGATCTCCTTTCTCCATCTCACATTCTCATGTCTTAATGTACGCTGATGATGTAAAATTGTGCCTTTCATTTAATGATGGTGCCTCCCATCTCAGACCCCAAGTGGATCTTGATTCTTTACATTCTTGGTGTTCAGTTAATTACTTATATCTAAATATCTCCAAATGTAAGTTCATGACGTATCATCGGTGTAAACCTCATTTGTTTACATACACGATTGAATACGTCCAACTCGAGCGAGTCTCTACTTTTAATGACCACGGTGTCCAGTTTGATCACAAACTGTGTTTTAACCAACATATCTCTTCTATTGTAAATAAAGCGAAGAGTGTTTTTGGTTTCATTAAAAGATGGTCTATTGAATTTAATGACCCTTATACCACAAAGACTCTTTTTATATCTCTTGTGCGTCCACTCCTATAGTATTGCTCTTGCATTTGGTCACCGCAATATATAAATAATCAAGTTCGAATTGAGTCTGTACAGAAACAATTCCTCCTGTTTGCCCTTCGTGGCCTAAACTGGAATCCTAATTTGCGTTTGCCATCTTACTCTGATAGGCTCCTTCTTATCAGTCTTCCATCTTTGGCGCATCGTAGGATAGCTCTTGGGATTAGTTTTCTTCATAAGCTCATAGTTGGGGAAATTGATTCTCCTGAGCTATTGAATCAGTTAAACTTTTGTGTCCCTAGTCGTCCTACCAGAAATATTGTCCCTTTAGCATTGAATAGATGCACTACTTACTATGCCCTACACGATCCTTTCCAAGTTTTATGCACGTCATATAATAAATTCTATCACGTTCTCTCACCCGAGATATCACCATCATCGATTAATACCATCGTCATTCGCTGCCTACGGGACTCCTGATCACACTGCAGGCTGGATGAACTGGATGTCGCTGATTTGGGTCACCTTTGCCATCTGCATTATTGTAGTTTATTAATTTATATATCTCTGACCACACATAGCTGTGAGTACGAGCATAGCTCGCTACTATTTGCAAATAAATTTCCCCCATCGGGTCAGAGGCTGATATTTCATATTATCTTTATTTATTTATTTTTATTTTTTTTTTCCTATTTATTGTTTGTTTCTCTTTTTTTTTTGTAATTAATTTATTTTATTATAGTTTAAGTCAATGCCATTTCAAATAAATAAAATAAAAAAATAAATACTGGGACTAACACGGAGAGGCATACGGTTAGTTTCGAGATTTTTAACAGTTCATTGCAAGGTGCTGAAGCACCTACGCAATATGCATATTACAAACAATGATAACTGTACACTATCCAATGAAGAGGAGGAAACAGCAGAGCACGTGCAATGCCACTGTGAGGGTCTGGAATAGACAAGACTCCGATGATGTTATCATGCGCCTTACAATCTATTGTGAGCTGCAAGGAGATGTAAGGCGCGCATTCATTTTTCGTTATATTGCTTCGAAGCCGGGCACTCATGCACAAGACAAGACATCTCTGCAGAGACCACAGTATGGATCCAAAGCGGGCCTAAACCTATGCAGATATTGTTGCGAATTCAGTAAATTCGAAACCTAAGTCACCAGAACGACGCTTAAGCTAATCTATAACATCTGGGATGAGCTAGTGTATCCTCCGTGGCTCTGTCCTACTCCACCTGTGTTGTTATATATTAAGGTATCTGGTCTTAATTTCAATTTTTAATTATATTTGGGCTAAACGTAATGATTTGTAAAGCTAAAAGAAATGATTTTCAGCAATTTTTTTTTGTAACCCTAGAAGGTCTTTTTATCTTTTCGATATTTTCGGTATTACTTTCTAGCATAATTCCAATATTGAGGCGTATTGAGGGTTGTAATTAGAAGGATATTTTCACAAAAGTTACCCTAAGTGAAATTTGAACTTGTAGCTTACAATTACAAGCAATAAAATCTGTAAATCACTTTAGTATTACATCCGCAGGTAAATGCGGTTGCTGTTAAGTACTCGTAGTTAATAACTACATTGATTCATATAACGAAAATATAAAGACATATATTTATAAGACTTGCAAGCAAAATCAAACAAAAAGAAGTCAAAAGTTGTGAAGGATATTAAGTATGAAATTATGAACAATAGATAAAATATATATTGATGATTACAACAAAACAATTGATTTTAAGTATTTTCAAACAAAAATTCTACAGGAAATGTGAAACAGAAAGTAACTTTAGATTATACTGCTGATAAACTGTAAACAAAAGGAATGAAAACTAATTAGTAACATAAGTATCTTAACTTTAGACAAAAGACTCATTAAGAGGTTGCCTGAACGGAAGCAAATTGAAAAGATACAACAGGAATGTTATTAGTATGTGTAAGGGCAAGGGAATGAATTAGGGAAACACTCTCTACTTAAACTTATATGAATGAGTACTATAAAGAATATACAATCGATTATTTGTTTAAACTTAAAAAAGATGTAACTTAAAATATTCAATTTCACAGAATAACAACATTTTTCTTGTCCCTGTTTTTTTTTTATATTTTTTTCAAAATTATTATACAATATATTCACCTATTTAATATCTGAATAAAAATTCTTTAAAAATTTTTTAAAAATTCAAGGTCAATTCAGAAACACTTTTACTTGCATTTCAATTCAAGTAGAATGAAAAATAAACGATTTAATGTAGATACGAGTACTACAACGATGAAGTAAATATAGTAGATACATTATCTTACTGAAAGCTAAGAATAAAGGAGGAAAGAATGCACAAAAATATACTAAAACCAACAATGCAGAAAATGAACAAAACAGATGCAAAACATCTGCTCTTGATGTTGTTATTGTTCCATTTCTTTATCTTCTCTCTTCCTATTTCAACACCCTTCATACTAAGTGTGAATTGGTTTACCACATTGTCGTCATATGATGGGTGACTAGTCAACTATTGTATGTATCTAAAAAGATTTAGTCTGTAATAGAACAGAAAATCATTTAATTTTGTCTGTCCGCTTAATTGTTTCTAAGAAAACTAGTCACTCAGATATGAAGATATTAGCTTTTCAGTTAGATAATTAAAATTACTTTCTAAGTCAAAATTAAAAAGATATTTAGATAAATACATACTCGTATATGTATCTTAAAATTTATCATATTGTTAAGACTACGTAGCAGTTTGTCAGATACCAACAATTTAAAGGAACATTGCAATCTAATATCTTCTCTAATCTATTCTAGAATATATAAAAATTAGTGTTGTTTGTTTGTATATTATGCGATGCCACACCGTTCATCTGATTGCATTGAAATTTTGTGAATATACATGATTGATTATCATCTTGAACATAGGATAGTTTTGGTCCCGATATGTGTCCCCGTACCCGAGATCCGGGCTATTCAATCAACGCCAAAAAGTCTACTGCAAAAAAATAACTAAAATAGCAACAATGTTTGATTTAAGCGAATGAATAAGGAACTTTCGAATTTAATTTTAGCATAAATATCTACCAACCGTAGAAAGCTGGGTCGGGTACGTTAGTATACCATAAAATTATGTATCTTATAATGGATTACATCTTGAAATTGCATCAAACAGACATTCAAATCTTTTTAAAATATTATTAAATTGGAATGCACAACTTAACAATCTAATAATTTCTTATCTAACAAGAACATGGGAACAAAATTGTAGATGCCAATTTACTATAACTTTAAAATGGATTACACACATTTAAATACATAGGTTATATGTACCATACATTGATTTTGTATTAAATTTGCATATCAAAAAGGTATACAATCTTCGTTAAAACCGAAAATAATGTTTCTTTTCCAATTTTTAAACATTTTCATGACTTCAAGTGTTTGAAATACTCCAAGGGAAAGGAAAACTATGAGTATTTTACATATGAGTATATACAAGTTAAACAACCTCGCCTTGCAAATATACATACATACTATATAAAGTATATCTATTTTTATTGCCATTAGGCGCTACTCGTATATAGCAGCAGATTTGCATTTAAAATTGCCAGATAAATTGAGTGTTGTGAAAGAGCGCGTAAAATGGAATAGAAAATGAAGAGCAAATATTACTACAATTGTAGAAATTGTTAAAAACAAGAATAGTTTCTTAACTAAATAACATTTTGTTCTTGTAAATCTTTAAGAATTTACCATAGTATGCATGTTCTGTGGTTCAATTTAGTACTTCTTATGTTAATAATTCAGGGTTACATTTGTAAGTTATTTATTCAATTTCCTTGGCATATTGCACATTGACACAAATTTATATTGTATAAAAATATTATATTCATTATAATTAAATTTATTTTATAATTAATTCGTTTAAAATTGCTATCGCTATTTGACATTTTAATTAAGTTAACTGAATCGACAACTTCTGCTATGAAAGTGAGAGACCAATCCCGGTTAGTTGAGCACTAAGCGCTATCTATTGCCTTATGGCGTTAACAAACTCAAAAGCAGAATGTAGTAAGTTTCCTGACAAAGAAAAAGAAACTTTCACACTTTCATTTCGGTCCCAGAAAATTTCCATCATAGTCGCTTGGGACACTTCCTTGCGAATACCAAACCAACATTCCTCCTAAATAACCTTACTTAGTACATTGACTTAAGTTAAGGAAGCTTCGGATTGGTTTAGTTTTGTGTTTTCCGCGCGCTTCAAGCGAAAGTAAACAGAAAACTTTTCTTAGCAAAAACTTGCAAAATTATTTAATTTAATTTAGGAACTTAATTTAGCAATCAAAAGTCTATCTGTCGTCGTCGACTGATATAGAAAAGTTCTACTAGTACTCCAATGTTTGAGATATATTTCTTGTTCTTTCTTTCTTTTTTTTTTTTTTTTTTGTTCTCTCTCTTATTAAACTAACAAATGCCTTGCCTTGATCATTAAGTAAATAAAGGAATACTCTTTTAAGGCTGTAAACATCCTTAATTGTTCTAATGAGTTTGAAATTGTATAAAGAAAAAAAAAATACTATAAAATTCTTCTTGGAAATCCATTTTGCTAATAATTCACGCTTAAGTCATGTTTAGCTAGTAATGATAAACGTCGGCTCCATGTTGCTTTCATTTCATTTGCTTATCAACAGAAAGAAGCCTTTCAGAATTCTCTTGTTTGCTCGTTAAAAAAAAGAAATATGTTTTTCCATTATTCTAAGTGAATAAAGGTTTTATTTTTTTTTTTTGTTTTCTTTATAGTAACTGGCTTCTTGTTTTCCTTTCAATCTTTCTTTCTTTCATTTTCTGTATCCACTTATCTGTTTTTCTTTGTTGTCAACAGTTTTTCTTTAACATTTAACACTTCATGGTGAGGCACACATACAACAAAAAAAAAACTACTCAAGCTACTCAAAAAGGACTTCCGTCTTCTTCATGTTCCTTTACTTTACTTAACTTGACTTGCTGAAGTATTTTCTCGATGCCTCCAGCAAAGAGAAGAAACTTAAAAACACGAATACAAATTTCTATTGTTATTTGGTCTATTATATTCTCTTGGGCTTTAGACTTATTTGCCACAAGTGGTTTCTGTTTTGAATTTTTGCATGATTCTTTGTTATGGTTCATAGACTATTGTAGTATCTTTGATGATTATGCTTAATGTTTTTAGCTTTTAGAAAAATGAAACTATGTAACCACAAATTTGTAACATTTTTGGAATATACAAAGATTATTCAACTAAGTATGAACCACAATTATTTTTAAAGACCCACAACTCATTAACTTCTGTAAGTATTCCCACTTCTAATACTTGTTTCACACTTTATCACCAAAAAATAATGAAATAAAATCTTGATAAATTGTTTTTCTGTGACCTTAAAGAACTTAACTCGACTCAACTTATCTGTCCATTAAAGACTAATGCTTCGAGGTCACACAAATTTGTCAGCCTTAGCAATAATAAATGTTTATCCTTATCCAATTGAATTGAATTTTTTATTTATCCTGCCACACTTGTCAATTGCTTCATCGATTCTCAAGCGGAAGCAATTGACAAAGCAAACTAACAATAATAATTTGTACAAAACGCAAAAAAAAAAACAAACAAAAAAAATAAAACAAAACTTTGACCAAATAAAAATTTCAGAATTTTTTACAATTCACAAAAAAGATACTTATTAATATGTAAGTTTAATGATCAAAAGCTTGATATCATATATTTATACATTTTTGATTAAAATATTTATTCATTTCAAAATAATCATATCAATTAATACAAGTACTAAATAACTCGGCATAAGTTTATTCAGTTATTTAAAAAACCTCAGATACTGTAAACTGAAAACGGAAAACAGATTTAAGTAAAGTGAATCCCTTAAATATAAACATTATATTTATAATTGTTGATCTTTGAAATCTAACTTAAATAATAATAAATGTTGAAATGAATTTATGCAAAAGTATAATATTTTTGGTTATTCCTTCTTCTGATTTATAAACGTACACGTCTGACGGTTACCCAACCCGTGATTACGGAACGTAAAGTTGTTTATATGAGAAACATGGATTCAATCCACAAATTGCCAATGTTTGGCCTTGGACCTTATTTATGGTCATTGTAAAGGTCAAACAAATCGGATATTGTAAGCGTTTGAACTGAATTGATCCGTCTGAAGATACCATTGGAATGCAAAACATTCTCTCCTTTGATTTTTCGATTCAATATTGTGGCTTCTATGAGATTTCCTTTAGCAAAATAATTGGCATACATGCGTATGGATAAACCCGCCTTGAGTTGTACCATGGTATAATTTTTTAGTGAACAAAAAAAAAGTTGTGAACCAAAGAAAGGAATTTTTGTTTCTCCTCTGTTGTCACTTCAAGTGCGTCTGGGTCGCATTCAGCTTCATGGGGGCCGCGGGTTGGACAGCTCTTGTGTAGATAATATTAAACAAATCTCTTAAATTTTAAGATGTAAGTCACTTTTTACACCGAAAATACATATTTTATCAAAGAAATATATGAGAATCATTAAATCTTATATTATTATTTAAGTTTTTTCGTATGATATTCTATTCCTAGTTTGGCCAATTCTACAATGTTTAGTTCTTATGATGATGATGATATGAAATCTTTCATATAAAGGTCCTCTGTGTGCTCTGCTTGAGAAATGTCAATGGCAAATCGAGAAATCCAATATTAAAATAATATAGCCGTTCAACCAATTTATTATGTCGAGCTTAACAAGGACAAAACTCATGGTAAGTTTGTGTGAACTGTTCCATGATTCTCCTAATAAAATTACTAAGCTCCGGCGGAATTCATGGTCATGATGAAATGGCAAAATGTACTGACCACAAGTCAACTAACAACTGTCAAATTGATAGTCACTGGATACAATTTAAAAATCAAACTCCATACATTTTTTAAAATATTTAAGTCTGCAAAGAATTAATGCTCCATATTTTGTTATCAAGTGATGAGAGATTTCATCACTTTTCAACAGAATCTGCTGTCAGTATCTTATTTAAGTATTGGTGAGTCTAATCATCAGTTTATATCGTGACATATTTACCCAGAAAGACGATAATCTCGAAAGAAATTTTAAAGATTCTCATCTTTGCCAATATTTTCTTCGTTTGAAAACTTTGATTTTTTTACGCTGAGTATTTTTAATTTAATATCTTCATTTTTATATAGAAATGCACATAACAATATACTCATACAGCTGAAGGCCCTGGCAGTCATGGCTACATAATAACTTTTGTTAACTTTTAGTTTTATCTTAGGGTTAGCATTATATAAACATATTAATGTATGGAATTATGAAATCTTTGGAATTTATAGTCTTTTCAAAAAATCTCCTAAAAATAAACCCTATTATTCTTTAACAGTCAATAAAGTTTCATTGAAAAAAAATAACCATAATAACTACAAACAAATTGCATTTGAAGTGAAATGAAATGAAAGAGAAATTAGCAGATAAAATGTTGTACTTCATTTTAAAAATAAATTTCCGACTTCTTCTTTATATCAAAGTTGACCCAGTTTAGTAAGCAATCACTTACACCTTCCAGGCATCACATTTGGTTTCTTTCAGTTTTGGTATTCGTACAAAAATCATAAAAAAAATGTAATGATAAACAAAAAAAAAAGAAGCTAAGCTAATTTGTCGCACTTCATAAATTAGGTACTCACTTTGCTTTTAGATACATTTGAACTACTTATAAATAAAAATAATAATAAATATGCCAATGCAATTAAATACTTTTCTAAATATCAGGTGACTTTACCTTAAAACATTGAATAGTTTACTTTCTTCTTTTCAGTTCAACAACTTTAAATCCTTCAAAGGAAATAAATATAAAACGAAATTCGTATAATAAATCCCAATGAATGAAATGGAAAATGTAGAATGTAAACTGCAGTTGCCACAAGTTCTAACTAAGCCTTATTCTATACATTCACATTTCGAGTGGCTTTTGTTTTTTGTATGTCGTAAAACTCAAAGCTAAGCCAACATTTGTTGGTTGCTCAACCATTGGCCTAGCATTTTGGCTAAAACTTTTGAAACGTTTTGGTTTTCGATTTGTAGCAAATGGATTTTTTGTAGTCATTGACATGGATTTAAATGAGATCAGGGTTGCAACAAGCGACTCATGAAATTGTTTGAAAAGAAAACAAGAAATTGAATTTTTAACCAAACAAATCTTTTGGTCTAAAAGTCAGAAAAAGTATACTAAAGACTCTTAGATTCGAATGAAACAAAACTTCACGTTTATATTCAATCAATGGATCATTTTATTTTTGCTTAAGATTTCTTAAAGATTTCAACATTCAACCACTAAGTATTTCACACTTCTAAATATACATACATATACTCGTATATATATATGTATGTAAGTAGTATTATATAATATGTAATAACATACATTTGTGCATTTGAGTAAAACCCAACCAGAAAATTAGTTTACATCACCAGACTCAATGACGCCCATGGGAAATTTATACTGATGTGTTGCATGCCACAAAGAAAAACATTCGAAGCACGCAACATTTGTCTATATATATATATATATATAGTATTCTACAATGAAGCTTTCTAGAATCAAATTGAAGCAAATGCAACAGTGCGTATGAGCAATGTAATAAAAAAGCTTTCTATGAATAATTAAATTTAAAATTCCAAAGGCGCACATGCGAACATATCATAGAAAAGAACGAACGAATCAAATCCAAAAGAAGAATAATATACATTTGAACTTCTCTGAGTTTATCTCCAACCAAAGAAATCAATAAACAATAGAAATACTAAGTGCGAATGAGTTACTTACTGTAAGAAAGGATTGAAAATGTATCACATTAAGGAGTTTTTGTTCAAAATACATAAATTTCAAATGTTTTGCGTACGCAAAACTTCATTCAAAGTTACCAACTGCAATAAATTTATATTTTAAAGCAATTTATTAACAAACATTTTTCTTTTTTGTACCTTAAACTAAGCAGTTTGAACAAAATCTAGTCATATTGTAGGTAAAGAATATTATTTTTTTTTTATAACAGATCTACTTTTAATCATAAAATGAAAATGCAATAATGCAAACTGTTTGGTTTTTGTTGAGCAAACAAAGTACTTAACCTAACGATTTTGGTATCACAGTTTAGTTTAGAGTTTTTGTAAATATTTGTCTATGGTGGCGAATGAGCACTTCAAGTGCCAAAAAAAAAAAAACAGAAAACAGAAAATGTGCAACAAAACGTGTTGAGACAATTGGAAAATCATTTCTTTGTTTTCTTTTCTTTTTCTATTTGCTTATGGGGTTAACATACAATATCTTTTTTCTTGTCTTTTCGCTGTCAATTTGGTTCTTGGTTAAATAATGTTTATACACTGAGTAATCATTATGCAAGTTGAAAACAAAAAAAAAATACATGAAAGGTTATAGAAGTTCACTTTTTGATTTCATATTACAAAAGAAATTTTTATGTATCATATTATTAAATAAAGTCAGTTAGTTATATCATTTCTAATAAATTTATAAATAATTGTATTTTATTTAATATATATTTTATTAGCAGCCCGTCCGGATTAGCATGGGTAGCAGAGCATTTAAAAAACTTAATCCTAAAAAAAAGTACATTTACCTTTAAAAAATGAAAAAAAAGTATGTAACTGCTTTCAGTTGCATTCATTTATTAAAAAAAAAAATTAAATATTAAAATAGGTTCACTATATTTTGCGCCAATTAAAAAAAAGTTTTAAAAATCTCTAAGTTGGCATGATTTTCACCAAAATCTTCAACAATTATCATCAATATTTCAGCCAATTTCAGTAAAACCTTTATAAAATACACATCTAAATCTTCCTCATGAAACATTCCGTCCATTGGTGAAAACCGTATGAAATAAACGCTTTCAGACAGACAGTTGCAAAAATTATTTTATTAGATGCTATCAAGATGCTGATCGAGATTGACTGAAAGAACGGAGGCTTCTAAACCACCAACAACAACAACAAAAAATACTTAACTTTGTAACTGTTTTTACGAAGACACTGTTTTTTTATCCTTTTGTGCTGTTACTGCTTCTACTGTTTCATATTTTTATTGATTCAAGTATACACTAAGTCCCATTTGAAACTGATTTATTTTTTCAATCAATAATTAAATGAATTTTTGGGATGATGTAATCCAGATAAATAAAGATCCTGTGTACATTTTATTTTTGTGATGAGCATGATGCTTGCTGTTTTGTGGGATAGTAAATTGTAGATCATAACAAGTAGAGTGAAGTGACTTGAGATCAACCTCATCAACTCGCAAGTGAGCAAAATCGAATTGACTTATGTCTCTTTTAACAAGTTAAATTAACATGTAACTTCAAGCTTCTTTAAAGCTAAGTAAGTAGGAAGAAGTCAGGAGCAGCTCAGTAATTGTTAAAACTAAGTCTATTATACAAGACAATGGGCATTTAACAACCAGTCAATAGGTAGAAAGTAAGATACAAGTAAGATTACAGCAACAATAAAGAAATTAGAAAATACAGATTCGTTACATTGATGTCAGTTGTGAGATTGTACAAAAATAAATGTTCGGTATCCATCGCTTGTATAGGCGCGTGGTCTCAGCCACATTTGGCCCGGATGGCGACCAATTTTTCCCTGAGATATGTTGAAACATCATGATTGATTTGCGAGTGCCAACTAAAGGATAAGATCACTACTTACATCGCCAGGAAAAATTGATATTCCTCGCTTTTATATGTAATCATCCACAATGTACATATAAGCAGTTACATAATCGCATGATTCATCGATTTATTCTAGATGCACATACCACCAATGAGTTATTCAGATACTGAGTGCAAGAATAACTTGGTACATTACAAGATTTCTCCTTAGAGTTTACGCGTTGAGCCCGAGGTGCATTTCATGGGCCAATTCTGACTGGTTTATTTTGACGCAGCAGTCTATCGACAATCCACATAATTCGAAACAATATAAAAACCATCATAAAATGATGCAGATATCACTGGTTTTATGCATTTTCACACTTCTTCATTTCATGATTTTCTTGATACAACTAAGATTTACTTATTTATTTATTAGGGAAATTACAGCAGATAACTCCATCTTTGGTTGTGAAGTGTATGTCGTTCAAGAAGAATATGGGATCCATTTAGGATAACACTGCATGTTTCAAAGATTGATTTGGGAAATTTGTTGATGGTTGAACTATTGATAATGTTAGTGTGCCCCATGCGATCATTTTTAGTATCATATTTTAAATTATTTATAAAAAAAAAAACCCTGTAGTCTAATAAAAAAAAAATTGTTATTAAAACGATTCAAATTCAATAAAAGAGATTCGGCCTAAGTTTTTAGCGTAAATAATAATATTTTTGTTGAGGATATGAGGCACATTGTAGATCGATAAATCAATGAGATTATTGAGCCAGAAATTTCATTTCAAAAAATAAACTATTAAATAAAACACTTAAATTTTAATCGCATCGAATTTGTTCTATGTGCGCTGGTTACATTACTAAAACCCATCAACATGTCAACATGTTGCACTAATGAACAATGTTGATAGCTTGTAAAATGTTTAGCAGCATAATGAAATATACTCTCTTCATAATCAGCTGATTGAATATGGAAAATGAGAGACAACAAATTTGTATTTTCTCTCTTCAGATACAAGTTGCCAGTCACACATGTATTTGTGGATTCTGTGTAATGTTGATAGAAGGTAAAAATAAGTTGCAGAATAATTGTTGCTTGCACATATTACAAGTAAACTAAAAGAAGGCAAGTAACACAAGCAGGCAAGCAAGCGAACAAACGAACAAATGATTGACGTCTTTGGATAATAATGATTTGACCGCCCTCAAAAAGCATTCAATTAATTTATGCTTCACTGTTGTTTTCAATTTTTTTATTTTAATTTTTTTTTTTTTTTTTTGAACTGTGGGCGTTGCACGTGACCGTCCGTCAAGTGTGGTGGCCAACACCAAAGAAGAAAATACAAAACGAAAAACATTAACGCCGCTGGCCGCAAAGTGAAGACACCTAAGAAGAAAAATTAACCTGTAAATGTATATTTTGACTCGTAATTAATAAATAATTACAAACAAAATTTTCATTTGTTTTTTTTTTTTGTCTAATTGAGAAGCGGCAAATTTCATGTTACAGAAAATGGGACCACACAATATTTAATACACAACAGTAAGAAGTAAATGAGAACATAAATGAAATGCATGAATTTAAAGATTTAAAAAGAAGAATAAATGAAAATTTATAGGAAAATTATTTTAGATGCATCAACCAACGAATTAGATTAAGTTCTATTTGAGTTTACTTATCTGTAACTCATGCAGCAGATGAAACTATAATTTTTTTTCTCTATACTTCAACATCTCTTTGTTAAATGCTTTGAGTTTCAGGTACAAGTATTTTATATGGGTGTGGGTTGTTATGATTCCAGTTTACTATTGTGTTGTAAAAGAATCGCTGACTCATTCAAAACTATTAACAAAAGTGTTAACATCTTAAGAATGAATTAAAAACTCTAAAAAATAAACATAAAAAGCAACAAATTATTATCAATTTACATTTAGTTTTTCCTCACTTCTAACAGATTTTCTTGTTTGATAGGAAAGGAAATGAAGACAGGCATTGGTAACAATTCTAGTGAAGAAATTGAAGTGCCTTTTTGAGGTTAAAAGAAATTACAAGATTCTATTATGGTCTCAACCTTGGTTGCATAGTTTTCATTTTGTTTTGGTTTTTTTTTTTTTTTTTTCTCAGAAACTTTCTTTAATAAATACTTACTTACTTTGTTTTTCTTTTCTCTATAGTATCTTGTATCTACTAACGTCAAAACTTCAAAGAATTAAATTTTGCATAAAATATTGTATATCGTACTTCAAAAGTTCTAGAAATAAACTTCAGAAAAGTTTTTTTCTTTCACAAAAAAAAAGAACTGGAAAATTATGATTTAATTTAATATTTGAATAAATTTAAAGTTCGTTGATGTTGACATTTTATATGAAGCATGAAACATAAATTAATAGAATTTAATTAAACTGAAACTTAATGAAAATAATAACAAAGAAACTTTAGACTTTGAGGCCTCTCAGCCTCATCAGCCTCTGTCTGCCTCTAAGAAATATTGAAACATCAAGTCATCAAAAACAAAATAAACTTCTGCATGCAGTTGCATTTTTTCATGAAATATGAATAAATTAAAAACCACCGACAAAGTGTTATGGATTCTATATTTTAATACATGAATAAGAGTCACATCAAATGCGATACTATTCGGAATTCTGAATTCTGAAATACTAAGATACAATTTTAGATAAAAAAAAAATAACATCGAAAGAAAAAAATCTATCAACTACACAAAACCTTTGCCATTTAATCTTCCAACAGACTATAAGTGTAGATAAAAGTTCTAGGAAGAGGAATGAGATATGTGGGTGTATTGCCTATTTGCAACTCTGAATTCTGCATAATAGTAGTCAAGTATCTAGAAGTGAGAAATTTTATGTTGACAGAGTCTATTGCTAAGCAACCAACTGTATAAACATATAAACACTCATATATACATACTTATATAAATAGATATATATATATGTATTGCAGATACTTTGCTAGTTTCATTTTTTAGAATTTTTGCAGATGTCATCATTGTGGGATTTCATATTGATTGAGTGTACAGCAAAAGCAAAACTTTGAATTTAATACAATTTTTGCACACTCACTCAGTTATTCATTCACACACATATATAGTATATAAACGAAAAGTTTAAAAAATAATCATAATAATACATAATTCTATTGTTGTGAACATTTTCATATAATCGGATTAGAAATCGTTAAGAAAGAAAAAAAAATGAAAAACTATCATCAGATAATAAACACTTACAAATAAACTTTATTCTGTTTTTCAATGGGCTTAAGAAGAGTTTAGAAAGTATTTTATTTATACAATCATAAGACTTTTATAATGGAATTTCATAATTTAGAATAATAAGAAATAAGGAAGGTGGCTTGCAATAATGTAGTACTTAGGTGTACAAATTAAAAGAGATTTACACATACAAAACTTGAGTTCTGATTTGTTTCTTGTAAATAAATTTTAATAAAATGATTTTCAGTTATTCAATCAATTTAACTAATGAACCATTGACCAGAGTCAAGTGTTCAAGTTATGTTCATTGACCTGTAAACTTTACTCTTTTGTATTTTTAACAAGTATGTATATATTTTCTTTCAATTGATTGTCGTCAGCAATTTATCAAAGCGAGCAATAAATCAAGTAAAACAATTGGTTTTTCTTTTTAATATTCACAAGGAAGCCAATCATTTTTCACTTGAGTCAGGACCACCCTAACCTACTATTGTCTAACATTATGGGTTTATACTGCTATAATATGTATGTATATTGTAAATTATAATGTTGCTTTTGGTGTTGTTGTTATTATTGTTGTTGTTGTAGTTGTAGTTGTTGTAAGTAAGTAAATTTGAAAATGAAAGTCAAAACTGTTTGATGTGAATTGCTTCCTTAATGGTTAAAATATGCAAAGGTCGAGTGTTTGTCAATAAATTTTCCCCTTTTTTTTTTTGTAAATTGAGATTTTTATGCGGGTGAAAAGTAATCTATCAATCAATGATTCAATCAATCTATTGAAACATAACAAATTGTAAGGTTTAAATTTGGTAAAATTAGGGAAAACATAAAAAAGCTTGTAAATGACAAAAAAAAAGACAAGGAAAATATACATTTCACAATTATTATACTGTTGAGTTTGATAAATGGTGAAGGAAATGAATGATGGTCAGTATCTCTCTGGAAATTGTCCTTACAATCTACATATGTATGTAGGTTTCTGTAATAAAATCTCAATCTTTGAAGTAGAGTAGTTGTGTTTTTAAGCAGACTATTCATTTATCATATACATTTTTAAACCTTAAATTTACATTTTTTCCTTCTCTATTTTGAGTTAAAATCCTACCAAAATTGTTAGTCTATCTTAGATTCAACATTTATAAGTATAAATCATAATCTATTGGGTTTTGGATGGAGACAATTAACGTCAGTCATGCACAAAAACAGTTAGACTAAACCACATCCAAGTTATTGAGAATATTAATGCCAAAAAGTTAAATATTCAAGCCTTTGTTACTTGCCTTAATTTCATACGACAAATTGTATAGATCGACAACTGCTGATCGATGTACAGCATGTCCCTAGAATAAGTAGCAGGGAAAATAAGAAGGAGAAAATAATAGGGGCCTTCACGAAAACGCACAAACTTCAACAAATGTTGATATAAAAAAAAGTGTACGATTTCATAAATTGTTGAGCCTCAGCTCATAACTGATAAAATAAGGGCTGACACTATGCATTTATTTCAAATTTGGCAACACTCTGCCGTTCTCGTATACAGAACTGACAGTTGAATTTAAACAAGCAATTGAAAATGCCAAAAAAAAAAAAAGTGAAAAAAGTAAATTTATTGAAATAAATACACAAATTGCAATAAGTAAAGTATTAATCGACCTCCTCTTTGCTGTAAATCAATTGTTATTTGAATTAAATTGGTTAATCATTTTACTTTTGTAAAGAGTTGGCAATCACAATAAATATAGTGGTGGCAGCCCTCACTAATTTGTGTGATCATGAGGTGCAAACCAAATTCAGGTCGTTCACGAAAACGATCTTCTAATTTGTTGAGCTTATGAGATTTTTGCGTTTACTTGAAGACCCAGCATATGAATTATTCGCAGACAACAGCCTAGCAAAGAAGTTATTAGGCGTCACTATAAGCAACGCAAGACGACACAAATAGATTCAACATTCCAATTAACAAACTATTTATAGATTACATCCGAACTTTGGTGTTTAGTGAACAGGATCTAATCCTAATAAATAAAGAATAAGGAAAGAAAGAAGAAAAAGGATTCCCTCCGATGAAGTCATAGCAAAGAGTGATATATTAATAAAGCTGAGTACTTTGCGGAACAATGGAATGGTAATCGTCTGGCAAATGTTTATCCGAAATGTAATTAATTGTAGTGATCCCTTTTAATATTTAACTTAAGTTAATATAATTTCTTTAATTCCACTCGAATGCACAAAAATCGCTGACTTAAATAGTGTCTTCCTTTAGGCCTTTCCAGTTATAGTTGTCCTGAATGAAAACAGAAACCAATGTTTGACTTTGGTATGTTTAACTTATCAACTTTGAATATATTATAAATAAATGAAAACTGACCTTTTTCTATTTGGCTTAAACCTTATTAATGGAAACGAGTCCTTTACCATTTTATTTAACATTCTATTAATATTTATTAGATAAAAAATAAAAATGCGTGAAAACTTTAAAAGCAAGGGGACTTCCGGCGTCGAGTCGTGGCGCATGCCGACTGCCCCCGTTTGTCTACCGTGCAGGAAAACAAATGTACGAAATGACGAAGAAGTGATGGCCGTCTACTCATGTGTCTACGTCTACGTCTAGGTAAATAAATGATTAACCTCTAAGGCATCTACTCCGAAGTAATGCCGAAGCAGTTACGGAGTACGTATTTTGCACAGAAGAAGAGGAAGGAGGTTTAGTGGGTACACCAAACACGTAGTCACGACGGTAGATGCGAAGTGATTCCTCTCTTCCTCACATGCCAAAAAATAAAAAAAATATTATTATTATTAAATATACATAACTATTAATGCCCGGTGCGTGGTGCTACGCACCCGATGTGATGTTAGTGCGTGATTTTTGTAGTCATTGTTCTTGACAGCGCGTTATTCAAATCACTTCTTCTATTACAAATAGTATAAGCACAAATCGTTATTGTTTCAACAGTGTAAACGTGATCTCTATAGCGCCAAAGTTTTATGTGTGGTCATGTTGTTTCTTCCGATTATGTGCGATTATTTCTTTTATTTTACTTGTTTTTTAATTAATTAAGTCAATTTTTAAAACTGTTTATAACCTATGCATGACACAGACGTCAACCATATGAACACAAAAATAGTATCCAAAATCGATTCAGCGGTTGGCGAGTCCATTGATAACAAATAAACAGCAATTCATTTTTATATAAAAATAATAAGAAGAGGAAGAAGATTGGGTTTTCATTTCAAGAATATCTCTTGTAACAATTTCCAATCATTTAATTTTTAGCATAAAATAATAAAAATCAAATTCTAAATTCACATTCTATATTATAAGTATGTAAAAATATTCATGACTCTGCATGAAATTCATTAGCAAAAGTAGATTGATTGATTGATTAATTAATAGAATACAAAGCTGTGAATATTGTATGCTTGCTAACTAAAAATGCATTTGGCATTTGAATAATTTCTAAATGATTTTGCATATCTGAGTACGCAATCCATTTAACTAAGAACTTTTAATTGAAATAGATGAGTAGGTGTACTTTTTTTAGTAGATAAATATTATATTTAGATACAATTTTGTTGTGCCTATTCAACTATGCATCTACAATATGTAGGCTGACAGCTTTTACCAACGGAAGAGAAGATACTTTATGTGTAGGCGTATTTTTCTTTTCATACGCGCTCATTATTCTTCAAATTAGTAGATTACATCATAAACAGACAACACACATACATACATATATTTAAAGAGAAAACACTCAAAATGATACTGGAACCCTTAATGAAACATGAATAAAAACTGAACTTAAAGTATCATCTCAGATAAGCAACACAACAAAATTCAATGAAAATTCATTCATTGTACACGTACTACAACATTGGGATAGAGCATGATTCAAGCATTTTATTTATTGTATCTGTATCTTTATTTTCTTTTGTATTGTGTAAGGTAAGTTCTACTACTCGGTTGGCAATACAAATATTATATACAATTTCATATTATCTCTATGATTGAGGAAGAATATTAAGCAATTAAATTTTAATTGTTATCTTCTTGAGAATATTTTTTTTTTTCTACAATAAAATTGTGTGTCTACTACTTAGATAAATAAATGAAAGTATAAAAAGAATATGTTGGAATAAATTTAGTGACTTTAAAAGTCCTTGAAAAATGCACAATAAAAACCCTCTTATAGAAAAATGAAAGAAAAACAAATATACAAACGTACATATTGTATGTATAAACGTAAAATAGCATGCTTTTGTTATGGATCCATTCACAAGTTATCTTTTCAAATTGCACTTTGGTGTCGTGGCTGAGGCTGTTAAAACCACAGAAATATGGTTTTTCCATTCTTTTCTCATAAAAGGATGTTTCTGTTCTTTCAAGTAAATGACGCCCGTCATCGCATTTCCTCTCTCTCTCTCTCTCTCTCTCTCTCTCTCTCTCTCTCTCTCTCTCTCTCTCTCTCTCTCTCTCTCTCTCTCTCTCTCGTCTCTCTCTCTCTCTGTGTGGATTGTAGTGTGCTAGAGTATCTTTTGTGTTAGTTTTATAGTTAACAACTTGTTTAGCACTGAAGAAAATCTAACAAAGGCGACCACTGAAAAGAATTTATTTCTCTTTCCTTCTTCGTTTCTTTATATTCTTCTTCCTTTCTTTAAATTCCGTTCATATTTTTATATTTTTTTGCTCCCTTTTTAAGCTCCTTCAGCTGACTTTTTAAGGCATTTGCGTGTCATACTACTACCGATACTTGCCAATGTTGTAGATGCCACTTGAGGCGAGAAAACTTTTACCGTTACGCATTACTCTAGTTGTTGTTGTTGTTGTTATTGTTGTTCTTAGTATTTCTCTTTCCTGTGACTATCTAGTTTTATGAAGCGAAATCTTTTGTTGCTTTTTTCTTATAAGTCAAGTTGTAAATATCTTATAGATACTTTTATATATTTAAAGGTTAAACGAAAGGAAACAAATTGGAGAAGAAAGAACTTTTAACATTTCACAAAACAAAACAGAAACAAAAAAAAACTCTTTTAATTAATTTTCAAAAACTTGTTTTCAATGCCGAAAAATTATAAATATTGAGATAATTTGAAAGAAGAATTCGATAAAACAAATAAGACATAGCACAAGTTTTATGAACCAATAAACTTATTGCTTAATCAGAAATAACGGCTTAAAACTATAAATAGGAATCTCAATTTGTATGATGAGCAAAATTAATTAACTTAATTATCTTTGATGAACACAATTATCTTTACAACATTTGGTTTTTAACTAGAAATTCATACTGTAACCATAGACAAATGACTTTATCTAACAATACCAATGAAGATTAAATACACACAAAATAAAATTATGGTAATAATAATAAAGTAGACAAGTTCAAGAGTATAAAATGCAACAAATTGATGATCAACAACAGCAGTCAACATTAATATCAAATATGTATTTATATGTTGTCTATGGACAACTAAACTCTAAGACTTAGTATAGCTCAATTTCGTATGAATGAACACAGTTTGGAACTTGTTTTTTTCTTTTCATAACATGAACTCAATTAACCCAAAGCAAGCAATTAACTCTTTTCAAGATACATTTTTACGATCAAATTTTTGAGATACTTTCAAGGGCAATATAATATTCAGATGCATCATGACGGTTACTATGTAACTACATATGACTCATGCGGTAGTTTTAATTGTATTCAAAAACTGGACAAAATTATATCTTTGGTCTGAAGCATCTAAGATTGCTATAAAATATATTATAAATATAAAGACCTCGTAAAGTATATACAATTTACTTATATAGTAGAAATGTACGTATTTGCATCACGGACTGATGCTTTCTAGCCATGTCCGCCACAACACAAGGCAAACTATCTAATGCTAGTTAGTTCCTCAAAATAATTATCTCAATGATGACTTAGTTACTACATAATCCCATATTTTAAGTATCTGCATTGTGTCAATATTATTATATTTGAGTTGGAGAAAAAGAAATCCATTATTTTTGCGCTCTCATTTGAAACTTTATTTAAAATGGTTTAGATTGTCCGAATTTTAAAATGACTTAAAGAGATACGGTGGATAATACAACCTTTTTCTCAACACAGCTCCTTGAATTGAAACACAACGTCATTTCTGGTCGCATTTGTGTAACTCATAGCTTCAAAAGATCCATTTGTTGACAGTAGATAATTCCCTTCCAATCTTTATACCAAAAACAAAATGACTATCAACGAAGGTCCACGAAGTGAAGTAAACGAAGATCGGTTATTGGATAATGAACTCAGTTTTTTTAAATTAAATTTATATCATTTGCTTTCCATAGAAATGAATTAATGGTGCTTACTAAGCAACCTTATTAGACTAAAACTAAGCAAAGAAGAAAGTCCTTGCCCATTGAGACAATTGCAAAGGTTCACAAGCGCCTAATTTCGATGTTAAAGATCTATGAGTTTGCAACAAATTGCTTCTGCTATTAGCACATCCACCAAATTAACATCACTGCAATTATGTATATGAATTAATTTGGTGAACAAGATTTATCAATAAGGACCTTGATAAATCTTATTATATGCCAATGATGACGAAATTGATAAAATGGAATTTTTTTACCCATGAATGACAAGAAAAAATTTATGGAATCGCTCGGCTTAAAACCACAAACATTTAATCAACTGTTTTCAGTTTGCAATGAAAATTAAAAGAATTATTTGGTTGCATATTGTGTTCTATTTTAATAAAAAATATTCTTCGGAGAGCGTTGTCCATTTTATACGTGGCAGTGGTGCCCCAAATTTAAATGGCGTAACTCCAAGCTGGTGCCATCCCTTGCATATATAGTACATATAAAAGCCTTTTATTGTTTATCAATAGTTTGTTTGAAGAGCGGAGGAGCCAGTCCAACTCCCTAAGCTTTTGGTTGCAATGCGTCGTGACCACCTTTTTGTGTGCCCTCCATGTAAGGCATTTGTCCAGGATCAGAAAGAAATAATGGATTTAATCCAACTGTGAAATGGATGCTTGAGTTGTAAGTTACAACTGGACAGACACTTTTTCTTAGAATTTGGCGGCATTGATGGCTATGTTTCAGCTCTTGGTCCAGGCGTATACAATTCCTAGGTTGCTGTTCATTTTCATTTTTTTACCCCTTTTGGTTCGTCAGAAATACCAGGCTGCCTCAAGACCTCGTCGGTAACGGATGTGATCAATATATCTAGTAATCAATACTTGACAAAGCTTCAGATGCATACCAACCCACTGGCGTTCTCCATCACCCAGAGGTCGAAAAAATCAGTTAACCTTTACGTTCAATGCGGTCTGCTCAGAGAACTACCGAAATAATTGAATCAGAATCGGTTTCCCACAGAGCATAACACTTTTTTTTGTTGTTTAACTTTTTCCCGTTGAGAAAAAAGACTGTCGGTCTAACGATAACAGTTTAAAAAAAGACCTTTTGGTGGATCTCTCACTAAATAAGTGTTATTGTTATTATGCTAACATACTAACGAAATACATTCATAGAAATTCACTATATTTCATTAATTAATTTTAAAAATGTTAATAAATTAAAGGATATAAACTTAAAGTAACCTTTCTTTAGAATATTTAAAGAAAAATACCAAAATAATTATAAAAATATGATAAATGAAATTTAATATATTCACTCAATAGAAATCACTTTTGCCTGAGCTCAGAACTGCATTTATGCGTTCTTCACGGGAGTGAATAGTATTATAAGTTTGTCATAAAGTTTGTAAGACACAGAAGGAGACATCGCAGCCCACATAAAGTATATATATTTGTGATCAGCTCGATGAGACGAGTTGATTTAGCCATGCCCGTCAGTCCGTCTGTCCGTCGGTCCGTCTGTTCGCATTCCTAGTCCTTCAGTTAGAGGTCTGAAATTTTGTACATATGTTTCTTTTTACCAAACGCCAATCAAGTTCGTGAATCAACCGAATCGGACCACTAGGGGGTTACCTCCCATACAAACCCCCCTTTTAAATTAATGTTCTCATTGGACGTATCGAACTGAAATTTGGACACTATAAGTTTCTAGTCCATATCCACCAACCGTATAAATTTCATGATCCTAGGGTTACCAGGAGGGGTACCTCCCATACAAACCCCCTTTAAAATTTTTTGACTTATTGAACTGAAATTTGGACACTATAAGTCTCTGACCCACATCCACAAACCATGAAAATTTCAAGACCCTCGGACTACTAGGAGGGGTACCCCATACAAACCGGGATCCAAATGAAAGTTCTTATTAGAAAAACTGTTTTGTTGTTTGTAATATCGACTTAACATTTGGACACTATAAGTGTCTGACCCATAGCCACCAATCTTATAAAATTCAAGACCCTCGACCCACTAGCTGGGGCGTGAAGAGAATTACAACTTCGGCATAGCCAAAGTTAGTCTTTTTTTATATTTTTTTTCATTTTATTTTTAATTTTGCAAAAGCAACAATAAAACAAATGAGAAAAAAAGAAAAAGGATAATGATAAATTATTTTTTTACAACATTTAAAAAAAGGTAAAAGAATAAAATGAAAGAGGTAAAATCGAATTAATTCGACAAGACTAATCACAACAAAGTCAAATTACCCAAAGTCATTTATCAAAAGTCGAGCACATAGAATTGTAAATGAACAACAACAACAAAATTAAAATGAGGACAACAACAAATTCAACATTACAAAAACAAAAACCTAAAAAATTTAGTAAAATTCATTAAAAAATGGCGGCTTATTACAAACAAGAAAACTAAATAGAAAAATTATTTCATTAAGGATTTTGAAATTCATTGTGAAAAGGCAAAATATGAAAGAATTTATGTTAAGCAAAAATTAAAGAGTAAAAATAAATTCACATACAATAAAATGCCCTTTCTAAACATTTGAATTTAAATAAAAAATAATTTTATTTTATTTAATTTATCTTAAAAAACTGTGTTATTTTGGACAGCGTTTTCTTGCAATTTACATGATACTGCACTGCAGTCTCATGAAGTTCTTGAAGTTTTAAAATTTCTGTTGCTGGAAGACAATTTTGTTCAGCCCATTTAATGCAAGTGTTAAAAAAGTTAATTGTTGTTAATGTGTTGGATGTAATTGTCGATGAAGCCTTATCAACAATGCTTTCAATTTATTCTATGTCGTCATTGATTGTTGATTAAAAAGATCAGCTTTAATTTCGCTCAATAATCTTCATCAGTCCATTGATCGTAAAACGCATTAACACATTCTGAAGAGGCTTCACTCAGCTGATCTCTGCAGTGGGCGCAACTGTCACAATATTTGACTTAGTATACTTCAAGCCCCAGTCAACGTTTGATACTTATGTCTTATGGATACTTTTGTATTTGATCGGCGCAATAAAATGTACTGAGACATTTTTTTTTTTTTTTTTTTTTCAAGTTTCGTTAACAGAGTCTGACGGGTTAATAATCGAGGTGTTGAGTGTATCGAGGATTGCTTTAAGTGAGGGGATACCGTATATGTTTGTATGTATCTACATATCTATCTATTTATACTCTACATTTATTTATATAAATACACAAGTATCCATCTACCTGTCTATCAATCTAAACTCTATCATCTCTTTGTACCTTATAAATATTAAATAAGTTTTTATATGTTTCTTTACTATTGTATTTACCTTAACCTGTTCCCATTGTAGACAACCTGTTTTTGCACCCAAGTTCAATGATACGTCCTCATATTCTACTAGTGTACATAACAATAACAACAAGAAAGACAACAAAATTCACTCACCGTGTATAACCGATGATTATATTCAATAGATATTTTCTCTATTGGCGCCACTAACCATTTTAAAGATTGCAATTTCTTGTCGTCAACTGAACTAAAAAAAAAAAATTAAACATTTCAATTCGCTTATAAATATTGCAAGATGCAACCACAAAAGAGGAAGCTGCTATTACGAAGGAAGTAACATTGAAATAAAGAAAAACACAAAATACATAAAGCGGACTCAGCGGACTTAACTATAATAATAAAAATGTACATACATTCAAACACACATTATAAACGAGTAGAGTGGTTTGAATGAAGTATGCTGCACCCATTTTGGCAAATGTAATGTTTATTCCATGACCAACAGACAACGTGGTACGTGATAATGACAAATACTAAAAGGCGCCATGATTCCGGATGTCATTTCACGACTACGTTCAATGTCGGGTGGTCACAATCAATTGGCAAAAATGTTCCAAATTTGTCAGCTTCCGATTGAAGAGCAAGCAAACATAAATGACAACATTGAACTTGTAGCTAAATTTACACCCATTAGATGCTTATTAAATTCTACACTCTTTTCCTCGATACTCCTTTTTTTTTTTTTGCTTGAAAACAAGAAAAGATCGTTATAGATTTGTTGTGGTCGCCCACTCGTTTCAATTAGTCACGCTACAGACAGCAAATGAATTCAATTGCAACAAAAACAAAGGAACACTAAAATGGAAACAACAACGACTAAACGATCGTGACCAATTGTTTTGATCAATACGATGAGAAATATTGTTTACATCGCCTCCACAGACTAATTCCTCCTTTACCTTGTGAATGCAATCTTGCTTCAATACACAATGAATTCACGTTGTACTACAAATCGCATTGTCTTTTGTCTACCTAATCCAATGATGGAAATATTCTGTTTGGATATACGTACAAACACACACAAAGATAGTCAAACAGTCATGCAGTCAGTCAGTTAATCAACTAGTCATTCAGTCAGATAGTCAATCGATGTCTACACTTGACCCCTTTGCTTGGTGTAGACCAATTTGCAGTTCAACAAAATCAGACACATCATGAATGAGTTAGTGAATGAATGAATGAATGAATGAGTGAATGAAATTTGTGGCGCACGAATGTCTTCTACCATGTTTCGCAATCAAAGAAATAACCAGTCTCCTTCCCTTTGTCCCTTCAACTGAATACGAGTATCACTCAATGATAAACAGACCATGTATGCTTAGAATATTCAATTAAGAATGAACAACATAGAAAAGCAAAGTCTCGTTGATGACACTTGAATATTTTGAAAATGAAATAAGAAAAATAAGCTAAATTTTATTTACACCAAAGCTTATAGCTTGTACATACATTTAACAATAGAAGGAAGTCTTTGAAAACACATGATTTAATTAAAGAAGGCTATAAAAAATAACACTACAAATAAATATTGACAAATATATTCTAATAGATGTAAATCATGAGATTGATTTATCGGTTTATGTATTAAAAATTGTATTATATTTATTTATTTATTTTTAACAAGAACATATAAATTTTCACCCATAGATATCTTTTTCTATTCCATGAAATACTCGTACATTTATTTTAATTTCTCTTCGAGTAAATGTATTCATAATATCTGGACAATTGAAGCCTGTCTATTGCAAATGTGGGCATTTTCGTATTGGATCCATCTGATTACTCGGAATTTGAACCAAATTCATCCTCTTGATTTTGATGAACCATGTTTCGTCGTCTGATATAATAGCAAACAGTGCGATATCAACCTCCCACTCTATCCACTTTGAGATAGCATCAGCCGTACATTTGTATATTTATCTGATTGTATCAACTATTCTAAGTATTTGGAACATCTTCATTATCTTGAGATTGTAGTAAATTATTCCAAATGTTTCTTAAAACCTGTGGGGTTACAGTGGCCCACGAAGCTGAGGCCGTCTACAAAGATGTCTTGATGTTCAAAGATTTAACGAATTCATATCTATCATTTGTATTAATAAGTATTTCAACGATCATTTTATGGTAATAACATTTAAAGCTTCAAATTATCTGTATGTATAAATATTATACAGAAAATATTTGTGTCATAGATATTATATATCTAAAAGTAAATCAGCGTTAATAGAAGGATAAAATCAATCATTCAGCATCCCGGTCAACAGATCTTCACGGTTAATAGATGTCCGATTAATCGAAGTTCAACTGTACTGAGGATGATTAATGTGGACATAATCCTGTATTTTCTTATGGGAGGACGAAATTAGATGCTAATCATTATATCTTTCTGCACATAAGACTTTCTTTTTTAATTGAAAAAGTATGAAGGTATTTAATGGAGTCTTAGACCCCTTCATATTCTTAATATTCCTTATTTCCAATCAATATCGTTAAATTACATAATTCAACAGTAAGAATTTCTATATTCCTTTGGACTTACAATTTTTTTTAAAGGTATTGGTTAAATGGTTTTTCCTTTCTTTTCTTTTTCATTATTTCATTATATCTAATAATAGTATAATGTTTCCTGTTATCTAATATGATAGAAAAAAAGATACTTTTCTCCCTCCAGTGCCCATAAAAAAAGTATTATCTTCCTTATTTTATTTAATCCCAACTATAATATTTCATATAACAAAAATATCATTTTTTTCCGTCGGCGTTTGATTTCTTGTCTGTATTGGGTTGCTTTTGAACATTTTGAACGCAAACCTAAGTCAAGAAGAAGAATGTGAAGCAACAGAAAGATAAATTTAATTACAACATTGTATCTAGACATTCAAACAAATTGTGAATGGAATTAAAGCGACATGTTGCCAATTCTCAGCAACATTATTTACTGGAAAGCTAGTTACACCGGCTTAAAATCAGCTGTTTTTTTTTTGTTTAAGAATTTAAAAGTGGAAACATAAAGAAAACAAAACAAAACATGTTTAATGTTGAGCTGACGTTACTTCCAATAATCATAATGATGTTTAGAGAACAACAATAAGAGAGAGAGAGGGAGAGTACAAGGTGTTGATGCCAAATCAAATAAAAAATTATTTGAAATGCATTTAAATATGTTTTTAACAACTTTCAACAAAGAAATGAAGAACCAAAGATTTGGGTTAGCAAACGTAATTAATGAGAATTTGAATAAATGACTTATTGGAGTCGTGATTTTGAGTAACAATGTATGGTTGATAATAACTTTCTAAATTACAAGTAAATAAATCTTTAAATGCTTTTAGTTGTAGGTGTTTTTCTTAAAATCAAATCAAGCGCAACTTAGTATTTGATATGTGAATATGCATACTATATTTAGAGATTCCAACAAAACAATTTGTTTTTTTCCTAAATAAATCAAGAAATATCATTAATTTCAATATCATCGAAGATTGTATAATGATGCATTAGTTCCATCTCTAGCTCCATCTCTAGGTCAATCTTTAGTTCTATTTCTAGGTTCATCTCTAATTCCATCCCTAGTTTCATCTCCAGTTCTGTATTTTTTATGTCCATCTATAGTTCCCTTTCTAGGCCCATCTCTATTTTCATTTCTAGCTCAATAACTATTTTGATCTCTAGGTCCATCTATATGTCCATCCCTAGGTTCCTCTCTAACTATCTATTTATTTATCTTTAACATATAACAGTCTGCGTTGCTTTTAACATTGTAGGACTGTGGGTTTAGAGGAACTTAAAATTGAGAAACTTTTAAAACATTTTTGAAATGAGGAATACGGATCTTTTTTTTTTTTTTAAATCCATTTCTTAGCAATCCATTTATCAAGTAACTAGTTACTATAATGGATAGATAATCTCCTAATTCCATTTTTCAAACGATTACACAATGCCATACTTGGACTTAGTTGGACTCATCATTGTCGTTGTCACCGTTGGGGTCGCATTACCATTTTAAATTAATTAATTAATTGATCTTTAAAGTTTTGAGTATCAAGTTATCAGTAACCTGCACACTTTTGGGAAAATAGAAATTTAAACATTCAAGTTAATATACCATAGAATGGAATTTATTTGCAATCAGAATCAATGGTTCTCTCTACCAAATGTATACCAAAGTCCAAAATATAGCAGAAGTCATTAGCAGCCAACTAAAATAGGATTAATTTAGTCATAGCAACAATTCGAAACATGAACTTAAAGCGTAATAGACACAGCTAACTCGACTTCATTAGGATAGCATAAAGTCACAGTTTCCAAAGAGACATACATATATATTTTAAGATACTTAGCTTTGTGGATTCAATCACAAAGCAAGAAAGTATTATACATACAATAGTTTAACATAACAAAAGATATAAAACGGGGAATTATATTAATATTAAAATGTAAGACAAAAAATTAAATATAAAATATAATAACAAATGTTATTTATTTAAGTATAAATTTATTCTTATTATCAACATTTAATTTTGGCAACTGCATATCTGCATTGCCTTTAGATGACTTATGTTTAAAAATATTTTATTATACTATAGCGTAAGATCAACATAAATGAAAAACAAAAATAGTTGGCATTTTTGCGGTTGGCAACATGTTGCAATGACAATTTTGTAGCCAAAATGCATACAATTATCGAAAACTTTATATGCAAAATAGTAGTAAAAAAGTTTTGAAACAAATCCAAAAAAGATGTCGCCGCAAAGGACATAACTTTTGTTTAAACACGAGTAAATAAACCAAAAAAAAGGAAGCAAATTTGTTGGCCAAAACAGGATTTAGGCCGCATGAATGAGAATAGTCAGTTAACAAAACAAAAACAAAAAATGCAAACAAAATAAGGCACCTCATGGCGCATAATAGTTTTGTTTAAAGATTTCCAACAAAAAATTTAACAAAACTTAATTTAAAAAATTTAGTCTAAATAAAATCATTTATGCAAATGAAAGTTTGAAACAAAATTATGGTTAGCAAACATTTCAATTCAAATAATACGAAATTATATGATCTTAAGACAAATACTGTGTGTGGGGAAGGAAATTTTTTGGATTTTGAGAGTCTCATAGTACCAACCATATTCGACCATACTGGGATTTATATAATCTGAGAAATTGGCATATTTAAATCTAATCATGGATACAACAATTGATTTCTTTACATGAATATAATTTGAAGGAACTCATCCGACTTCTTCTTGGATTCTTTTTACCCTTTTTATGAGTTGAAGATATAATAAAAAATATAAATAAATCAGTAGTTATAACTAGATAAGAAATAGTATTACTGATTTTACTAAGCACAAAAATTCTCGTTGTTGAATGAAAATGAAATTAATTTATTTTTTCACTCCATTCTTTTTTTCTTGCCCACTTAGAAAATATAAACATTAAAACACCAAACAAAACGCTTAAAACTTTTAAATTACAGGACCACAAGAATATCCAACCACACCTTTGGAATCTTCCTCTTGATTTGCATCATAACGATTCAGAATATCACGTTTCTCTTTTATAAGTTCCTCGTTGCGTTCAAGATTCATAAGATAACCAGCTATAAACAGTTTTGGATCCTGTGGTTGATGTAAGTGCAATTGAGCAAAAGCACTAACCAAAGTCTGACCCATTAGTTCTTTTATCTCATCAGCAATTTTATCAATCACCTCCAAACCTTTACCTATAAAGAAAGAAAATAAATAAAATTAGAATTTAACATATTATTTACCTTATTGCAGTCACTTACCTGGTGGCAACCATTCAAAATCCTTAAGGCAACAACAATCGCACAATGTTTCTGGATCATTCTCTTTCAGATACTGAAAGAAGGGCAATAATTCATTTTCAGCACGTTTGATATTTGCCACTTCCTTGACAAATAATTTATGCATCGAACAAATATCTTTTTCACATTTCTGTATAACTGCCTTGTCAGCGGTCAATGTTGCAGTCCTCTTAAGATAATCTATAGTATTCTCATGGAAGGCACGCAACTTACACTTCTCCTCAAAATAGGCTTTCATACATTGGGTAGCATAGTGTATAATGTTTTCGCGTTTCTTGCGACATTCATCGATCAAACCATTATAGTGAACCTTGAGCTCATCGATTTTGCCAATGTCATGGGCGAATTCTGTCAATGACTCAACACTCTCACAGATCGGCGGCTTGCCACGCATACACTTTATATCATATTTGTCCAATTCCTTTTGATACTCCTTCTGAAAGTCACGCAATTTGGTATTAATACGTTTCACATCATTATCACTGCAAATTAACGTATTTAGCATCTCCTGAATGCAATTCTTATAAGGATTTGGTAGTTCATCTTTACAAACTGTTAACATTTTCAATTTCTTTTAATTTTAAACTTTCACACGTGTGTTTTATAGCAGAACAGGATAAGATTATTTGTATTTTGAATTTTTGTTTGAATTATCAAAGTCTACTGTTCTAAAGTTTGATAGATGTTCTATCTAATGTGTTCTAGGCACTAGTGATGCACGAATCCCAATATTTTTTTGATCTGGATTTTTCGAATCCGAATCCAAACGGATTCGATATTTAACGACAAATCCAAATCGTAATAAAACCAAAAAAAAAAATCAAAAAACTAATAAAAAGAATACTAACTTTGGCTATGCCGAAGTTGTAATACTCTTCACGCCCCTCCTAGTGGTCCAAGGGTCATGAAATTTAGATAGGTGGTGAATATATGGGTCAGATATAGTATCCAAATTTCAAAACGATAGTACAAAAAACAAAAAAGTTTTTCTAATAAGAACTTCAATATTGACCCAGGTTTGTATGGGGGGTACCCCTAGAGGTCCGATTCGGCTGCTTCCGACAAGTGTACTGCGTATTGTGAAAAAAAAGATCTATGCAAAATTTCAGCTCTCTAGTTCAGTTGCACACATACAGACAGACAGACTGACAGACAGACTAACAGACAGACTGAAAGACAGACTGACAGACAGACTGACAGACAGACTGACAGACTGACATACTGACAGACAGACTGACAGACTGACAGACTGACAGACTGACAGACAGACTGACAGACTGACAGACAGACTGACAGACTGACAGACAGACTGACAGACAGACTGACAGATGGACAGACGGGCATGGCTATATCAACTCGTCTCGTCACGCTAATCAAGAATACGTATACTTTATGGGGTCTCCGAGATCTCCTTCTGTATGTTATATATTAAATATTTTTATATTCATATTTTAGTAGATATTTATTAATTCGGTCGCTGATTGATCTGCCCTTGGTTTTATTGTTTCACATCTAGTTTTTGAGATACTTCTTTCACAACATGCAACTAGTCGAAAACTAATATCAAATTTTTAATATATTTGATTTTTTAATTGGCATATATAACATATATTTTGGTAAAATTGCAAAAATCAGCTGCACTTAGAGAAATTATTCCTTATAGTTATGATTTTCATGAATATTTAGCTTCTGATAGGTCTCTTCTTAGTATCCAATAATAAATTGCTAGCATTCCTGGATTCCATTTCCCTTGATAGCGCTTTTCCATAAAGACAATGTCCTGATGAAACCTCTCGCCTTGTTCGTCACTCACAGTACCCAAATTTGCAGGAAAGAAATCCAGATGAGAGTTCAGCATATGTATTTTTAAGAACATATTACACCCCAAAGCAGATTCGATTCACTGGCGATTGTTCATTGACTCTTCAAAAACTAGTACTCGTATGAAAGCAGTGTTACTGCATAATGGAAACAAACTTCCATCAGTCCCGGTTGCTCATGGTTAGTAAATATACTCTAAAATAGTTCTTGTGACAAACAAAAAGTATCTTTAAAGTAACCGTTCATTAAGCTATTTTTAGAAAAGAAAGTAAAGCAAAACCGATTACCATTATAATTTATTTTTAATTTCTTATCAACTTCCATGAAATAGGTGTTTTTTAGGATTCCGTATGCTTCGTAAAATATGTATTTTTAGTATTTGTCGTTCTACACACAAGTGAACTACACACTCTGTGAAAATTTTAACTCTTTACCTATTATGGTTCATGAGATAGAGCAGGAGACGGACGGACGGACATCGTAAGCTTAGTAATAGGGTCCCGTTAGCTCATTATGGGTACGCAACCCTAAAAACGAAAAAATGAAATGTTATTAAATGAAAATGTGAATTTAAATTTTATTTTTTTTTTTAGTAATAAACCAGTTCAGAATTGGTAGAATAGAACCGGTTCTTCATACTGCAGAAAAAGAAGTGGCTGTATCTCGAATTAGTAAATATCTACTAAAATAGTTTTTATGACAAAAATGCTGTTGATCAGTGTTATTTCTTCTCCTTAATAAAAAATGTATCTCATAAAAATTATGGAAATATGATTTGTGTTATTCTTTTAATTTAAGGACAATTATATAATTAAATATGCAATTATTACAATATAAAAATATATTAAAATATAAAATAATTACGTAATTATGATTCAGTTGTAATCGCCTAATATTATTTCGAATTACTGTTTATGCATGCTTCGTGAAATTCATAACAAGTGAGAGCAGGATAGAATACTCACTCCTCTTCGCTCAGCATTATCATGAGCAATTTGTTTTTCTGTTTTCACTGTGACTCACAGTGAGTGCGAATGAAAAGAAAAATATTTACTTTTCGATCGCACGCATGCAACTATTTACACGCACACAATCATATTCTGTTTGTTTTAGTTTTGCTACGGTTATCTCACTGGTATTTCTGCGCGCCTGGTTGCCTGAATTATATTTGTCAATTTATTTAGTTGCTGACACCTACTAACTAACTAACTAACTAACTAACTAACTAACTAACTAACTAACTAACTAACTAACTAACTAACTAACTAACTACTAACTAAATAAACTAAACTAATTTGTTTATTCTATTTTATTGTATTATATAATTAGATTCGATAATTATTTGTTAATAAATATAGTTTGAATTCGGTTTTTTATTGGGACTCGTAGGATTCGTACTCGGATTCGGATTCGTACTTTGGATACTATTATCAGAAATAGTTTTAAGATCCGCGTCTGTGTAGGTGTATTAATATTTAATTGGCTTTAAGAATATCTAACGAATGCAACGTTTTCCAAGAAGATATCATGGCCATCATGGAAGTAGCGTACTGGCTTCAGAAAAGTGACATTTCCTCGAGAAATATTATCATCTCTGATGGGCCGGCTACAATTAAGTCCATGGACTCGGAATCCCTTAGATTCAAAATTGCAAAACAATGTCGCAAAATGTATGCTTAAAGGCGCATCTGGATGCCAGAGCATTGTCCAAATTCCGTCAATCATAAAGCAGATTAGCTTGCTAGGACAGGCACCATCCTACAGATTAATCAAGAACTTAGATCATTGAGACGCCGCTGGGAACCTATAAAACTACTGATAAATGAGGAATCAATAGGGATAATGTCCAGCTTACTCTGGGTTCAACTGTGCTGGTGGAGCATGATCAAGCTCTTAAGCACAATTATGTTGTAAAGAATTGTTTCCTTAGGTGGTGACGGACACTGTCTTATTACCAGACAGTCCACTATATTGAGGGCTACCGCAAGCGACATCTGTAAAAGCTGTTGGAATGAACTGTGCTCATAAAAAAAATGGTTTTGATAGATTGGTTCATAGCTCCTTAGAGGTTCCTTTTCTTTCATGATGGATCTCCATAGAATAGAACACACATTGTCTGTGGCACTGCAAATGGCCTAATTGAGCTGAACTTGGTAATGGGAACCACTCATAATTTTCGATCCTATTGCATCCCTTAATCCAATAAGACTTTTATTTAGTGTTAGTTTTATAATTTAATAATTATTTTATGAAACAATGACATGTTTATTTTACAAATGTTGTATATAATTTGGATGTTAGTAATGAATTTAAGTTCTTTTTCATGAATCAGGAAATATAAATGCAAAATTACAGAAATAATAGAATACATTACGGCATAGACAGGACGTGATAAACAAATTTGAATTACATATAAATGAAAAATGAAAATTAATGTTAAAAATCACAGTTAAATTAAATTACATTTTAGACAAAAATTATTATGTTTACTGTTATTAATCACAAGATATATGATTACTTTAACCACTTTTCCTTCCTCTCATCATCATAAATGATGTACACGACAATTCCAGCTACACACAAAAGTTGTTAGTATGTATGAGTAGCACAGCACGCACAACCAACATGCAGTTTAATTAGATTTCTTATTCTTTTCAGGGCATATACCAAATCCCACCTTTTTAATTAGCTCCATAAGAGAATCACGTGTACTTTGATCCTCTTGCAAACTATCAATGAATGTTGAGTCACGCAACGGATCCGGTAGTTGTTCAATCAAGACCTCACGAGCCCTTGGATTATCGGCGAGACGCTCATAGCAACGAACGACATGCTTCAGTATGCGTATAGATGGTTCCATAGTCAATTGCAATACAACCTTACCCAATGTAAAAATCACATGGGTAAAACGATCGGGTTTACAGCAGACATACTCCAGTCCAATTTCGTGCTCGATAATGCGATGCAATATATAGGCTGACACCGATTTGCACATCTCGGAACCAGTTTCAATGGTGCGTAATAAAATCGGCATCACTTCCGATGTCAATAAGAATGACACAGTTTCATCGGCGGCCTGCTTTAGCACAGCACCAATAACACCGAGTATGGAGATGCGTAAATACTCTGTAGGGCGTGTTTGGGAAGTGTTCTTAAGTAGCGGCACCAAATAAATTAGGATTTCGGAACGCAATAGATGCACTTTAGTCTCTGGATTGGCAGCGATTGATTGTAGTAACGAAATCGCTGCGCAAGCCCGATGCGATTGTGCTGCTGTCAATGTCTCCGACATGACAGGTCCAAAAATTTCCGAAATCTCTTGAATCAGTGCCGAAACACAACCAAAGCTATGCCACAATAGGAAACCAAGATTTTCGACATCGCCACGACGATGACTCAATGCAAACATGGCCTCCAATCGTTTTTCCCTGCAACACATGTCACTCAGCCATTGATAGATTTGGCGTTCTTCTTCGGTATCATTTGACGAACGTTTCTTAGTCGCTCCATTTCCGTTTTTTTGTGTATTTTCTTTAGCTGCACTCATCTGAAAACATAAGAATATATATAATATAATATTTCACTTTAATAAACTTATTGATTACGCACTTTTTTTCACAAGTTTTACGAAAGCACAAAAAAAATATATGTGTTTCTCGACAATTCCAACGGCAAAAAGGAAGTTACAACTTTTAACGGTTCGAGGTGGACAAATATCAGAGATGCTTTCGATGATTAGTAATCGGTTGACAGCTCGATTAAATATATCCTTTTCTGATCGAGTTTTAAGTTTCATTGAATTATTTAATTACTTCTAAATATATTAAAATATTAATGGAATGTAATTAATAAATAAAAAAAATCATTTATTATATTCATTCATTAATAATTTCAATTATTGCATCCCTAAGAACTCTTCCCTTCTCATTTGTCTTCTATGCACCTCTTTCTTTATGTGTGTTTCTAACGTAAGATGGCGCCAGTAATTTTGAACGCTATATTAAATATTACATATATTAATATTATTATTAAGCTTACATATCATATAATTAACTTTATATTATCTAGATGCAGTCACGAGCTCTTTTTTGACAATTCATGATCAATCACACAGCGGTTTTCTTTGGAAAATGTTGTTTGATATTTTAAGCGCCTAATTGTTTTTTTTTGTGATTCATTCAGTACAATATAAAATTTAGATTCAAATTCCTCAAAATTACCTAATTATACGAAACCAAATAAAGTAAAATATCAAAAAATATCGAACATGCGTGTTTACTTACCCTGCTATTAATTATTAATTAATATATTAAATACTTTGTGGATTCTCAGACACACAGTACTTAGGGACGGAGTATAGTACACTCCCAAGTATCATTATTTCCTTCGATAGGGTATTAATTAAAAAGTATCTATATTAGATATTTCCTGATATCGGTATTGGAAAAATATCGGTATACCGATATATATCGATAGAAAACATCTATTCGTCCGATATATGGAAAATTTAAATTAATTCCTTTTTTTTAGTGCAAATGGTAATAAACTAAGCCATAACTTCAAATTAAATAATCATATTCATATCAATATTATTTATTTTAAAAAATAAGAACATACATATTTGTATTTAGAAAAAAACTCTTCTTCGGTATATATCAGGGTTTCTAATTTTTTTGCAGAAAGCCCAATCCTGGCATGTGAATATAATTGCTTTGCACATGGAACGTACTTTGATTATATCATATCATATCATATCATTTTATTTTCCGTATCGTATGCAAAATAAAAATATGATATAATTATACATCATTTCTATGTTAAAGTGTTCATACAATCATATAATATGCCATATATTTATATAACGAATTTTTTTAGCCAAGTGCTGTGCACACACTTAATCATAGTTTTTTACTAAATATATGACAAGATGTCATATTTCTATTATTCGATGTCAGCAACTTAAAAATAATTGGTATTTTCCAAATATGGAGTGGTGTCGATGAAAAAGTATCGATTTTTTAGATAATTTCGTGTAAAGTACTGTTACCAATATCGCTATTCAGTACCGGAAGGATATAAATATCGGTATCGATAGTAACATCATCGTGGGAAAGACATCTGTGAAGTATTGTAGTAATTAATAATTGTATATCATAATTATTTGATCTCAAAACACCACAAACTTTTCAATCGTTTTCATTCTTACTCTGATAAGCTCTTTATCATCAGTCTTCCATCGTAGGTGCATTGTAGGTATGCAGATTCTCCTGAGCTCTTAAGTCAGATTAGCTTCTGTACTAGAATCTTCGTGATATTATATGTAATAATTGATTGCCATTGATCGCATGCTATGAGTTATGTAAGCCTTTTAATTGTCAATTGTTTTAAGTGATCTTCATTTCAGGCATGGAACAATCGGTTTATATTCATCCCTTAACAAAACGGTTTAAGGTTTTGTGGAGTACTCATTCACTCATTGTTTTTTAATCAGTCGTGTATACAAAACCAAAAGTGGATCTACGGTATATAAAAAATTCCCTTTCAATATAACACAATATTTTTTGGAATGTAAGATACACACTTCTATGCGTTACATACATCTGGCTGAAAAGAAAATATAGTTTACATACCAGTGTTGTAAAGGTTGTACATATATGAAAGTACATATTACAATTTATGAAAGTAGACTGCATAGATTTATATTATCAAAACATATCTTCTTGCCTACCCACCTTCTTCTAACTTTCAAGATTTTGTATTTTGTATTTTTTTTTTTTTTTTTCAAAGTTAATCAATCACAACAATACTACAGCTACAACCACACTACAACACTTGTTCTAACATTCTTTCCCTTTCATTTTTTTTAGTTTTATGTTTTTGTTTACTATACAAGACGATTGATCGAACAAATAGGAACATGAACATACATATATCTACTAAGAATATGAACAATAGAACACACAATAGGCTGAACTGAAGTTGTTAATATGTCAAAATGTTGATGTGAACAAGAATGATGAGCCTCACCCATCGTCAGGATGATGAAATTGAAAGAGTAAAGTATTGACAGCAAACAGCTTGAGAGCAATATCTCATTCACCATTGAAAAGAAATGAGAATTTCATAAGGAACAATAAAGGAAAAATTCAATTCCCTCAAGTTAAAATGACTGAAAAAGAAAACCATGAAAAAAAAGAAAACTAGTTGATTTTCTTACTTTCCATTAAAAATAAATTCTTCTTTTAATATACATAGTTTAATAATTTAAGTTGAATAATAATAATAGTTGGACTTGCATTTACTTAATTGGCAACATTTTGCTGGAAGCACGAAAAACTTTGAAAATGCGTAGAAATGTCAAAGTTGATCGCGAAAATGCAATCAAACAAAAGGTCAACTTTATGGGTTTTTAATAAAATTTCAATATGCATACGATAATTTGCATTTACCAAAAAAATAACTTAACTGATTCTTTCATTTTTATTAATATTAAATATTTTTTTTATCCCTATTTTTAATGGTCACAGTTTGTTCGTAATGCTTAAGTCTTATTGCATCAAAACTTCAACACCATGAACAGATTTATAAAAAGAAATTATTTATAAATAATACTAAATGGCTTCAATAGGATTGATAAAGAGACATATTGTACTATATAAAGAGAGGCAACATGGTGACTAACAAAATATTTGAATCCTCTGAAAGCTTTCACACAACAATCGCCACAGTTCATTTTGCTGTGTGACATTTTTGGTAAATAATTCGATTTTTTGTCAGAATGCAGATTTCAAATGTTTTTTCATATTTGATTTGTTTTTTCCTATTTTTTTTTTCTTTTTTTTTATGTTATAATAAAATGCTTTAATATTTGCATTTGTTTAATATATTCAACTAATATTTTTTTTCTTTATCTTTTTTTTCCCATTTTTTCCGTTGTTCATTTTATGTGTAAAACCAATAAATTTATGCAATCCAATTGGTTTTTATTTAATCGCTACATTTAGCACTCCCAGTTGTTGGCATCCGCACATTTATGTACACATTATCTTTTTCCAATAAATAAATTCATTCAAATACCCTACTCATATGCATAAATTAAAAAGTATATTAACTTTGTGCGGGTCATATCTCAGAAGGAAGTGAGTAAGACCCCTTCAAGTGCTTATAAGTTTGGTTAGATACTCAATCTCTAGTTCAAACCAACCCATAGCATTCACGAACAGAGCCATGTCCCCCAATGACAATATTGGCAAACTGCTCTTATTATCAATGAAGGGTTTCCCGAGAAAACGGGATTGTCTTCCAAGAAGAGCAGAGAAGACACATAGAAGTTTTTGAATACTTGCTAATTCTTCCTCATCTTCACAGCTGCAACAACAGTCCCGACATCATTCGAATCTAGTACTACTACTATAAACTGTTCATTTCTTTCAATCTATCATCATTTATCTTGATTCTTGTGTGACATTAGGCCTTTACAATATTTTCTATTGTTTCGCAATAACTTTGCATGCCCAATTTGCACCTACTAAATGGTAAATTGAATTACTAGCGCACTCGGGAATAGTAAAAAGGATCAAATTTCTTATATTTTGTTGATGACTCACAATTCAAAAAGAAATGTTTGACAAAGTCTACATGATAAATTTTAAAATATTTCTCTAAGCTTTTTATACAAAATTTAATCCATCAATAATGAATTTTCCGATCCGCACCAAACTTCACAGGAACATTCTTCAGACTATGGTATAGTTTCACTGAATACTTCATCAAAATTGGACTAGCGGTTTCGGAGTTATTAGAAAAGATACATATATACATTCACTTTTATATAGAACATATAGATATACATAATTATATTTTATTATTTAAACTTTATCGAGCTTAATATTTAAATCTGTCGTACCTGATTCGAATGTTCCGTTGATATTACCTCATGTATGCAGATGCTAATACTGATTCTTTATACTAATCCACATTACTTAGGGATTAAGATTTAATTATCTTAATAGTACTTTGTAAGTCATTTGATTAATATAACTATATATTCTAATATTTATATTTGTTGTGTTTCTTTCAATAGTCAAGAATATGGCGAATTGTCACTGATATATTTCGAAGATTTTAATTGATTTCAATCAAGTTCCAGTCGAAACATTTTAATTTTAAATAACCTTACACCTGCTAAACCATCAAAAATTACCTATGTACTTATCAGATGTTATGCGTTGATTGTTTTTTATAGATAAAAAATCAATATCATATTTTCAACGAACCTTTCATCAAACTGATTACAAAATAAGATAAAATATGAAATTCAAATGAATGAAATTAGTTGTTCCCTTCTTATTTGCAGAGTTTTCATTTACAAAAAAAAACAATCCCAAGTTAAAATGAACGTGATAACTTTAAACTATCTACACACGATAATGATAAATAAAAGTTCTACTATACATATAAGTGAAAAACTCTTGAAGGACGAGTGTGGAAAATTTCATTTTTTTCATGTCAAGGTTTGCAAACATTTTTATTTTCTGCTTTTCCTTTATTTTTTTTTTTATTTGAAATATTTGAAAGTAAAGTTTTTTCATGTTATTTTGAAAGTTTAAAAAGCAATTGAAATAATTTATTTGTAATTAACAAAGAAAAACTTACACTTTACAATTTTTTCCTCTTTTTGTATTTAACAAAATTTATCGGTTTCAGAATAGCAAATATGTATATTGCTCACATGAAATAGTTAGATTCTTTGTAGAAAAGTTAAATGATGGTTACATAATACTAATGCTTCGATCTAACAAACTCTTTGATATATTGTGGTTACTTGTATGGAGATAGATTTTTATATTGTATATTTAAATATTTTCGCTTATCTTTTATTCCCTTAAATGTCGATATTATATATCTTCAAGGATTTTGTGCAAAACCCCTATAACTCAAAAACTTTGAAAGCCATTTGCATTAGATAGACAGATAGATGGAACAATCTATTGACCTTCTTGCAACTTAATATCTAACAAATCACATTCAATTGATTATGATTCCCTAAACACAATCTATGGTAATAATAAACACAATCTTACATTTCTAAAAACATAAACCAAATTCAATTAACATTAACTGATATAAAGCCAGAAAATACTAAACATTCAAGAGTAAATTATATGTATCTCTTTCTGCAAATAAAAAATCTTAATATCATTCAAAAGTCAGCAACATTGAAATCCTTGACAAAATTGCAATAACAAAAAAAAAAACTAACTGAATGCAAAAAAAAGCAAAGGCGAGATACAAGTATCCTTCAACATTGAAATCGATATAGCAATATATACTGCATTGAAAAAAAATTTAAAGACTACTAACGTACTACAAGTGGTAGTCGGTCAGGTCAGGTCAGGTCAGGCCAAGCCATGCCATGCCATGCCATGCCATGCCATGCCATGCCATGCCATGCCATGCCATGTTGAGTTCATGTTGGCTCAAGGATAAAGCAGATGTTATTTGATTCGGCAACATATTGAGTTTTCATTTAATTTTTTTTCTTTGTGAGTTTCAAAAGTACTTTGCTGTTGATTAATTAAAAACAGTTTGAGAATGGCCAAAGGCAGTAATAGCCTCCTGATTCTGTTTGGTCTAGTATAAAATCAAAGTTAGCACACATACTCGTATATTTTTATAATATATACATACTATATATTCGTTAGTTGAACTGGAAATGATCAAAGCACAATTGAATATTTGTTGCATATCGTTTATTTTGACTTTTGATTGGATTTCTAGTGTGAAAGAATCTGATTTTTTTTCCTTTGGCATTCGTTAAATGTAACTGAATTAAGACATCAATGGTAAAAGTCATTTTCTATTAACAAGTTCATGAAATCCCAAATCAATTTATTTCAAATTTTATTTTATTTCACACTTTTTATGTATGCAAATTAAAATATTTTTTCCATAAAAACTTTGTACATATCTTAAGATTTGAAATATTTTAATTTAAAATAAAGCCTAAAGTAAAGCATCCAATGGAAACAAACAAGTCAAATATTAAATAAACTCAATTATCAATTTGTGGCACAAACCGCAGTACAGCATCAGCATCAGCAGCAACAATAATAATACTACTATAATGAGATTTAATATAATTTGTATCTGTTAGATATGAACATGTATCTTGTTGGCCCACAGCTGCTGTTCTCCATAGTTCGAATCACTTAGTGAAATTGCATATGCATTTCAATTATAGTAAAAATTTGTTTGCTGATGTGATTATTATTTGTGAATTTTATTAATTAAAAATATTATTTTGTTAGCATTTATTTGGAAAACAACAATATAATAACTTCCCTTTAAAGTATATACTATACTCGTACATTTTAAGAAGATTAAAACTTTAATATTCCTATAGATTTTTTGTTCCTTAATTTATGTAATTTAAATAGTTGACAAGATGAATAATACAATTTATATCTTTTACTCTTAAAAAAAATCACATTCTCAATATAATTTACTGCACGAATTAGCAAATGCTAAATATATGCAATATCACATAAAAAATTTACTAACCGAAATTAAATAAGAATGTACAGACGAACTTCATGATTTCATGATTTTTTGATTCCCTCGTCCTTGTCATAGGTGGTCACTTTAGTTAGACCCCCACCTCTGGTGTAACGTCGCATATTTTACATTTTTTAACCTGAAAATGATTACACTAAAATAGCTGATGGACTTAGCCTGGTCCGACTATCAACAGTTATCCTGAGCTGTGTACCTCTTAATCAACAGCTACATTCCTTTATAACGTGGTCGACAATTCATTTTCTTAACATTTTAATATTGAATCTAAATTATGTGGAAACCAAAATAAAACTTAATTTCTCTTATCTTTTAATGTTTACCTGTTAGGGTTCCTATTAGTGCTCTAGATAGGTCACAAAGCCTAAAGATATAGTAGGTAATATTTTTAAGCTTACCGTTTACAATCAAAGTTTCACACTTAAATTGTTTAGATTTTGACATGTGACGTCACAAAGCTTTTGGCTTTTCCCACTTATTGTTACCCAATGTCACACTTCGTGACAATTAATATATGGATAAAGGATTTAGTTTTTTGCAAATATTTATTATTTCAGTTGTAAAGCCATTGGAGATTCCACTCTGTTTACTAATAATAAATTTTTAATAGCAAAAGTTATTTATGAAAGGAAAGAAATAAATAAAAATAGAAATAAATAACATTAAATAGAATATTTTAAAATAAATATATTTTGTAAATTTGAAAAGAAAAAGCAGTTGAAAAGATTTTCAAATTAAAAACATCGCGCGCCATCTGTTGTTGTCCAGTGCTTTGAACTTAAGCGAAATTCACAATTCACAATAACACTAAAAATACAGAGTTGCAATAATTTCTTATCGGACCGCATGTAGTAGAAGAAAAGAAAACAAACAGCTGATTGCATTCTATTTAGCAAAATACGGACTTATTTTGAGAATATCCAATTAATACCAAAAGTTGCATAAATTCTTCATCTTAAAAGAAATAAATGTCTGTGCTTCGTTTCCTATTAACGCGACAGACATTAGCTGCGGTACATAATCGTAGTATCAATGTTGGTGCCCTTGGTCTACTACAACCAAAGGCCACAACATTGGTGAGCAGCCCCATCAGTGGTTTGGTGCCAGTGACGACAATTTTTGGTGGTGCAACTGGTGGCCAACAAACGCGTGGTCATAAGAACTTTGGCCATGGCGAAGAGAAAACACCACGTGTTACTAAATACTATCATTTTGTATTGATTGGTTTATGCATTGTATCGATTCTAGATTGGAAAAAGTAAGTAAAGCATTTCGTTAGAGATTTTCTAGACTGCATTGAATACTGTTCATTATATTTTAGAGTGAAGCGCATGGTTATGCCAAAAGTCGATGCCGATGCAGGACAACCTTCTGGGGATATCAATTCGAAAACATCCGATGAAAACTCAGACAGTGATAGTGATAGCGATGGCGATGACAATGCCCAAGTTGATAAAAATAAGCTAAAAGAAAAAGTTGGATTCCGTGATCGCAAGGTAAATTAATTTTGATTAAAACAATTTACACACAAGTATCCCAAAGTCTTTGTTGATCTATATGTGTGAACTTTGTCTTATTTATTCTTTATTTCTTTAATTTCTTTCTTTTAATTTTCTTTTCGTTTTCTGTGTTTTTTTTTTGTTTTTTTTTTTTTTTATTAAACAAACAAATACAACACACACACATACGTATACATTCGCAACTGGCAGATCATCGAATATGAGAATCGTATTCGCCAATATTCAACACCTGATAAAATTTTTCGTTATTTCGCCACTGTAAGACTACAAGATGCTTCTCAAACTATTATATGCATGACACCCGATGACTTTCTACGTTCTATATATCCGGGCTTGAAACAACCAGATGGTAATGCAGTCCATGTTACTTCAGTACTACATATAATCAAATGATAAATGATGATAAAAAACTAAAACTTAGATATATTATTTTAATTAACACACAAACATTTATGTTGGCGTCTTTTAGTTATCACTGATTTTGAGTTTCTAACTTTTTGTTCCGTTTTCTAATTTCCTTCACATTCCCCCCCAAGTCAATACGCTTTAATATATAAAATAACAATTACAAATTAATTAGCTAGTAATTTTTAATGCTTACCACTTGCTGCTTAGATCATTGAGTATGAGAATCGTATACGTCAATTTTCCACACCCGATAAAGTATTCCGTTATTTTGCAACCATACAAGTCCCCGTCACCGATGATCGTCATGAGGTTTATATGACGCCAACTGATTTTTTGACTAGTATGACGCCAGGAATGAAGCAACCTGATGGTATGTGGGCGCATAAATGTTGTTTGAAATATGTAAATTTGAGTAATATTAGGCAAATGCTAAGTTTATTAATGCATCAAATACCATTGTAAATATAAATAAATTCATTTAATTAATTTAATCATTTTATATGTTTATAGGTTTGGGTCTTGATCAATATCGACGCTATGATCCTAAGGTATTTATTTTAATACAATAATAATTGTTTTATATTTGTTCATATTTTCATACTTTTCAGTCTGTTGGTGAACAATTGAATTTACAATTGGAAAAGAATAGCATTTTCTATAAACTTGGCTCATATGGTTTAATAACCTTTTCGGATTATATATTCCTACTAACTGTGCTATCGAGTAAGTAGTAGTACTTTATTACATACATATATTTATATTTAATAATTCCAATGATTAGTATCATAAAGAGCAGTCCGAAGACTGCATTGGTAACAGATATGGACATAAATGTAATCTGAACTTCTTGATATAAAAAAACAATAGTTCATGTGCTCATAATGAATTTCCATACAGTGAATTTTTCTCAACAACGAACAAATTTTGCAGCTGAAATTTCCAGCTCTCATGCGTTTTGTCTCCATATAATGATTTTTTTCAAACAATTCTCTGTTGCGCACGTATTACGTGTGTTACGAGAAAAAAGTAAAACATAATTGTGTTCGCGCTCCCGTGTGTAATGGCAGTACTTAGAGGCATATGTCCACAATTGCCTATCTATTAAACATTCATAGATCCTCCCTAAGCTTAGGTGTTTATTCTAAGATTTCTCTGTATGCTAACTACAAATTCCTTTAAAATTCTTCTACTGTAATAGAGAGTAGAAAGTTATTCATCTAATGTATTTTGTAGTTTTAGTATAAAATTAAAGCTTCAATAATGTTGTAATATGATATGAGACAATTTGGTTTGGTGAATTTGGCAACCATTGTGAACCAGCATTAGACCTTTTTAGTACAGTAGAATTCGCCATATAGTATGACGCTATAAGCAAATGTATAACATTTTGCCTAAAACTATTAGGTTGGCAACTAAGTTTCAGAATTTTTTTATACTCGTACGCAGTGAAGTTTTAACACACAGAAAGAGACATTGTAGACCCCATATATATAAGTATATACACGTATATTCTTGATCAGTGTGACAAGACGAGTTGGTTTAGCCATGTCCGGTTGTCTGTATGTATGCAAACTAGTCCCTCAGTTTTTAAGCTAGAGAGCTGATTTTCACAAAGCTTTCTTTTCACCATACGCAGTATATTTGTCGGAATAAACCGAATCGGACCACTAGCGGTACCCCCCATACAAACCTAAATCCAAATTAAAGTTCTAAAGTACTTGTTTTGTACTATCTTGACTTGAAATTTTGACACTATAAGTATGTGACCAATATCCACCAACCATATAAATTGCATCGGCTCAGCGTGCACTATGTTTGTACCCTTAGGCTTTGATTCAGGATGAGATATTTCATTTTTTCACTTGAATTTTACTGTACATTTAAAAAATTGCTCCAATTTTACTGCTTCCCTAAAGAATCTTGAATTGTTGAATTGAGGGCCATTAATTTTTAATACAATTGTAGGAATAAAAAAAAATTGATTTGTGTTTTTCTTTGGGGTAATAAAAAGAGTTTTATTGATAAAGTTTTTTTATATCGAAAAAATGAAATACATAATACGATTTAATAAAATTATTTAATAAATTTAAATATTTGTTTCGATTTTTTGTAATTTTATAAATTTTTAACATCACATCAATAGTTTGTTTTTATATTTAACTTCCTTACATGTTATTATATACCTTTCACATTGGTGTTAATAGATTTTTAACAGTTTGTCATGATGTTTTTAATGTATAGAACCTTAAAAAGTATGTTATATATAGAGCACGGATCAATCGATTAAGCCTAGGCTAGTCATTAATCCGTTTTTTTAATTCAAATTAACCGCAGAAACTCCTTGTTGTCATATTTAAATATTATATCAAAATTTGAGTTTCCCGATTACTGGATAATATAATCTCCATTAAAAAAACCTTTGTAACTTTTACATTTTTATAGTTATTCATGGTTCAGAAATGACAATTAACTCAAGATATTCCATTGTATCAATATGTTTTTATGGCCTCCATATATTTTAGAATTTTATAAGTTTTTGTATTCAAGAGTTTTAACATTTCTTAAAATATCGAATCGGACCACTAGGTGGGGTACCTTCCAAACAAACCCCCTTTTAAATTAAAGTTCTTATTAGAAAAAGTTTTTTTTTTTTTGACGTATCGAACTGAAATTTGGAAATCCACCAACCATGAAAATTTCAAGACCCTCGACCTACTAAGAGGGGTACCCCCCATACAAACCGAGATCCAAATGAAAGTTCTTATTAGAAAAACTTTTTTTTTTTTTTGTACTATCGACTTAAAATTTGGACACTGTAAGCCACCAACCTTATGAATTTCAACACCCTCGGACCACTCGCTGGGGCGTGAAGAGTATTACAACTTCAGCATAGCCAAAGTTAGTCTTTTTTTTTTTTTTTTATTTCGTTTTCGAGAGAAACAAAATGTTATGCTTAAATGCTATTGATCGAAAAAGATTCTAGTTCATAAATGTATAAATTTAGACTAGCCCTGTTTAAATATTTATGTATTTTGGTTTGGTTTTTGGGTTTTAATTATTAGAATTTTATGATACTTTGGTTGCTTGTGATTTTTTTTTTTTTTTTTTTTGTGGTTGTTATTACAGTACTATTGTGTATCTAATATAATATAATTTAATGACAAGAGTTTATAGTGTTGTGTTTACGTTATATTGAGGAGAAAGATTATAATTTCTATAATAAACTGTAAATATTTAGCTTTTGATTTTTTTTTCATTTTTTTTTTTTTTATATTTTTGCGCTTAATTTATTTTAATGATGATTGACAATTAATCAATTTCTTTTTTAATATCTTTTTTGTCTTCTTTAGATAGATAGATAAATCTATCTTCGATCTTGTCTTCTTCTTTATTATACTATAGTATAATTCTTCGTTTATCTTTTACATTATATGGTAATTGCAACATTCGATGCCAGTTTTTGTTTTTTTCTACGTAATTCTTCTTTTAATATATTGTATATAGAGAGATTTACGAAAAAAAAGGTTTAAAAAATATCTTCATCTTCGCTGTTTTACATCTCCAACCTACAGTATATATTTAAATGTATATATTTATGTATTGTATAGATAAAGTTTGTGTGTATTTATGCTAAATATACATATATATTTTTGTTTTTTTTGTTTTTTTTGTTTTTTTTTTTTCTTAAAATGTCTTTGAGGTGCATTTATTCATTTATAAGTATATAAATAACTGAGAAATCTAATCGGTGCATTAATTTATAAACTAACTACAAATTTTTTTAGCTCATTTTTATACTTAAAATCTTTAAGAAAAAATCCATCAAAATACATATAGACGTATGTATGTATGCTAACTACTGAAAATACCAACAACAAAAACAATATCGAATCAAGATCGATTCGATTTGTTTGGTTGGTTGGTTGTTTATTAAAAACCTAGAGAGTTTGGCATTCTTTATATTATACTACATATTTAGAATATTAAACCTTTGAGCGAAATTATGAAGTAATAAATTTGTTTCGAGATAAAAGTGAGATCGGTTTCTTAGGAAAACGTTGGTGTTTTTTTTCTTTTTTTTTTTTTTTTTTGTAATTGGTAATTTGGCTAAGATCGAAAGTTAATAAACAATTAACGAACGATCATTCGGTTGGGTTTTTAGTTTAAGGTACTTTGGAATGAGATTGTTTTTAGTTGCAAAATCCGATTCGATCCAATATCTATATTCATTCGATGCAATCAATATTGTTGTTGCGTTGACTTTGTCGTTGTCTTTGTTGATCTTTTCGTTCTGGTCGTTGTTGTCGACATCATTGTCATCATCATCATCAATGAGCGTCCAATATTAGCATTGGCTGTTGTTGTTGCATTAGTCGTTAATGATAATGATGCTGATGGCGATGTAATCGTTGTCTCCATACTCCATGGCTGTACAATATCATAATATTTTCTATAATCATAGCCAAAGAGCTCGAAATCCATACGATATATATTGAGCAATTGGTCCAATGTTGAGCGTTCGATATCCGCAAAGTAGCGTTCGACAACTGCCTCTGATTTAATGCCTTTCGCTTGATTGCCTATCTTACGTTGGCGATGGCGTGGCAATGTATCTAATAATAATGATTCTAATCCAGCCTGACGTATAATAAATTCTGAGTCACGTTGAAAGGTCTCCACCTTACCAATAATACTAAAGTTGACGCTACATGGTGTGCAAAAGCTATATACGGGAGCCCAGTGTTCATCGAAACGATGACCCTTGGCATGTTCGTCTATAACAAATCGGGTAAATTCATCAAAAGTGGGTCCAGAACGAGTCCATGGACCTCCACGGCTATGATGACGATACTTATGGGCAATTCGTGTGCCTAGGGTTTTGTAAAAGGAATTTCGTCCACCTTCAAGTTTATTTCGATAGGCAGAGACAATGCGTTCGAAGGGGTCACGTACAAAGAGAAATGATAATGCTGAGGGCAGACTTTCTAGTAGTTCAGGTAACTCAGGTCGTGGAAATCGCTTTCTAGCTAATTCAAGTGGTTGGGTTTCAGTGCGTTGTAAGAATTTTAAATCATAGCCACCTTGATAGAAAATGGATTTTTTTAAATTGTGAAATACATAGCATTTTTGATTATTGTTTGGTTATTAAGTGTATTTACCTAAGATATTGAAATAGTACATCCATGTGCTGCTTGCTGCCTTAAAGACATTGCACCAGACAAGACTGTGACCTGGTGATATGAAGAACTCCCAGGGATTCGGTGGGTACTTTGTCTGCAGATTATAACGTTTGCAAACGGCATTCAACTTGGCGCGTCGTTTTTGCAGTTCACGTTCGGTGGCACTGTGCAACTCCTCGGAGTATTCGTAGACGGGATTCAAGGTACTTGGCGGTACTGTTACATTCAATATTTGCTGTTCACCAAATGTTGTTTCTTGCTTTTGTTGTTGTTGTTGGTGATTCTTCTTCAATTTGTTTTTCAGCTGTTGACGCACTAATTTCAATAATTTGGGGGCCGGCTTAATCTCACCAGATGTGCCACTATCAGCAACCAAGGCATTGACACGTTCTTTATTCTGTTCATAGGCATTGAGTGATTCACGAAAGAGAAACGCAAAGTAGAAGACCCCAATTAGTAGGCAGGCGCCGATTTTCGCATAGGTTTGTGCACGTCGCCCATAACGTAGACGTATGAGCATGGTCACACACGATGCTGGCGGAGGAGTACGGTGAAGGTAGTCACTGTCACTACTTCCCTCTCTCTTATGCGGGCAAGTTTATTTACACACACTGTTAAGCGTTGTTTGTTTTGTGCGTTTTGGGATTAATTAGGCCACATGTTCCATTGGTACATCATCATGTTTGGTGACTAAAGAAATATAGAGAAAAGTTAGAGATAGATAGATATAAACATGTAGTAAAAGGATGCATGCATGTAGTACACTGGTACAGGTTAATGAAAAATTCATTCAAATGTTGATGGTTGTTTTTAAATGAAAAAAGAATATTTAATTTTATGAGGTATGTATTTTTTAACAGCAACCACCAAAAGTCATTAAGTAATTGCGCCGTGTTCATATAAACCATTAACAAATTGAAATGGTGGCTCAGCCAAAAGGTTTTTATCGCTTTCCTTCAATAAAAACCATCTGTTATTTCGACAGTTTTGTTGATATCGCCTTGAAATTTTATTAGATTATGTTTCTTCTAGAGGTATTTATTTTATAGAGTTTAGAGATCTGATGATTATTGAGGCCAAAAATTATCGATTTGTTTAAGAACTTTTGGTAGTATGCTATATTTTCCCCATATTTGCTTAGTACTAGAATAAATGTTCTTTCACGGTTAACAAGGAATTACTGACCTATATTTGTTAACACTTGTAATTGCAGCATGACTCATTTAGCGTCTTATATCAAGCTTAGAACTAGTACTATTTCCTGGTATCTAATTCTATTTCTTCCGATCAGATAAATTATTAGATTTTAGCTCATATTAACACATAACATCATGTAATCAGCTTACTTGCATTCTATAACCTGATCATAACATTCAACGCAATTTCAATCGCTTTATTTTATTTATATACATACAATATACACTGCCGATTTACCATTTTTTAATGACAATAATGTCACAATGCTACTTATGCCGATGATCAAGACCTCAGAATTAATATTTGAAGCTACTACCATCTTGCAAAATCAACTTAATTGTTTGAAAAATCGTGCATATTACGTTCAGCTTGAGGCGTGGTGACTGACCACCTATCTTACTCTTCCAAGAAGTTCACCCTCACCACACTTATGTTAACTATATTGGTTTAAAACTGGACAGAAGACTTACTTGGAAAGAGCACATCAAATCAAAACGAAATCAACAAATCAGTAGTAAACACTTAGATTAAACTGGCTAATTGGTCCTCTTTCCAAACTTCGACTTAAATATGAATTACTAATTTACAAGGCAATTATAAAACCAGTGTGGACATACGGAATCCAACTTTGGTGAACAACACCAGAATCCAATATTGAAATCCTGCAAAGATTTCAATTTTTGTTCATCTGAAGAATTGTGGGAGCTCCATAAAATTTTATTTTTAACCGACTTCAAAAAATGTATGATTATCTATTTGATATGTCTATTCGCAATTTTCTCAAAAACCACTGATCCGATTTGGAAGGAGGTTTCTCTAATCCACTTCATATTTTACTAAGAAGGTTTGTATGTATTTCATTGTCATGAACTATAAGAAATCGGAAATCTATAGACTAAAACATAGAAGTACTTATGTCAGTGAAATTTAAATTCGCTTCATGTGGCAACATCCTGATGTTGTATTTTTATTCAGATTTTATCAATATGAAGAGAAGCTATGATATTCTTTCTTTCTTATACTCTCAATTGAACAAGGTTTCTCTTGAACATTTTAAATCGTTTAATTTTTCTTAAAAAAGTCATTATTATTTTTTTTTTTTTTTATAATTTGAATACATACAAGTAATAAGTTATCGCTAACTCATTTTATTCGTGTAACATTATGTTCTATGTCTTAACTATAAGTTTACCGAGTATATGACTGATTACGTTAGATCTGCAGCCGTAAAGTAGTCACTTAGGTTGTATTGCATGTGCACTAACCCTTGTAGTTCGGTACCAATTTGACTTGTGGTCAATACCCAGTCATTTTCGGTTTTTAATGGACCCCAAGATATGAAGTAGTTGATAAAAAGAAGTAAAAATATTAGGATTCCGGATACACTTTCCTTTTTGTATGGTGTCACTCTACTTGCGAAATAAATTCTTTATTTTAATTGGATAAAATATTAAGAAGTTGAGAATGTAAAGTTAATATGGAAATTTGTTTTGCGTACTCCCTGTAAAGGCACCACACTGCTGGCATGCAAGATCATTAGATGTAGTACCATCCAATAAAGAATTGTGCTAGACATACTTATGACTCGAAAAAGTTATTTATAGAATAATTTTCTTCTACAATATTCGGTTTCGAAGTGATTAACTGGCAGTACTATAGAGTGTCCGTTAGTCGAGTCCACCCGATTATTAATACATATAATGGTCCTTACATATTTATTCTTATTTTAAAATGAAGTGTCTTTGTTGATTTTGCATACTTTGAGGCGCACCGGCAACTATAATAATAAAACCAAATTTATGATGTTGCTTATACGACAACTATTTGTTCTCATTGTCATCGCTCTGTTACTGTCATTTGCTTACATTCACTAGCACACACACTCACACAGATACCCTCACATACACACAGTGTTTCCTTTAAAATAAAAATAAAAACGTGAGCAACTATAAAAAAATGTCATGTCGACGACACTTGTTGTGTACATTGCATGAATAAACGCTTCACTTGAGCTTTTTTAAGTGTTTGTTGTTGTTGTTGATTTTGATGCATATTCATAGGCGCCAATTGAAGTGGAATCTCGACGACCCCAAACATTAAAAATGATGCTCTATCAAACAAACATGTACGTATCTCATTCTTCTTACTTACTATCGCTCTCTCTATCTCACTATCTCTCTCTCTCTCTTTCTTTCAATACTTATTTTTCTCTCACTATTACACTATTATATGTATTCTCAATTTGCTTGGCAACATACTTTACTCTGCTGATGACGCAGGCAATTTTCTGCAATATCACCTCACTTTGCCTCTGGTATCTTATACTATTATCATACGTCACCATCATGCCTTGGATTGGATACAAAAACATTGCGCGTTTTACTGGCGCCGCCCCGCCTAACAGCATCAAGCGAAAGAGGAACGCTAGCCAAGTTGGCTGCTATCATCTCTTCCTATTTTCGCTTTCTTCTTCTCTTTGTTTTTCTTTTCTTTTCTCTTCACTTCACTTTCCTTTTATCCTCCTTCCTTTAACACAAAGACACTGGGTAGGGTTAGTTTGGGTTGGGTTGGGTTGGGTTGAGTTGGTGGATGCTGTAAATTGTGCTTGTGCACCTTGTTGAATGTTGTCGTTGTCTCGTGTATTGCCGTTCAAAAATGCGCTTTTTTATGCTCATTTCCTGTTGAATCTTTTTCCTTTTTAATTTTCGTACTTTTCGCTTTTAGCACTTGAGTTTTTGTGCCCCCCCTCATACACATACATGAATAAGCAACAGGATAATGATGAGAATGTAGATAAAATAAAAAATAAGAAAAAGAAACGAAATAGATGAAGATAAAGATAAAAGCAAAAATAACCGTGTACCAAAACGGAAAAAATTAACAAACAACCACACAAAGTTATCAATTTCAAAATTTATCTATGGTAATTTTACTTAATAATCGTCAAATTATAATTATTTATTATTTCCATTTCTTAAATTTGTTTAATTAAAACAATTTTATTTAGTATTTTTCACAAATATTGTCGCCCCAAACTTCTCTCATACACACAGAGAGACACACATTACGCATTACATATAAAATGCAGCGCTCTCTGGCGGTGAACATTAAACATACCGTTAGATGTTTCTTCGCAATTTTAGCTCCGCCGTTGTTGCCGCAATGAGTTACTCGCACGAACTGTCGGCACTCAGCACTTCGTCATTGGTTTTCAACTGAACTTCGCAAATATCCTGTTCGTCGAAGCTGCCGCCGCCGCCGCTATTGACAGAGAGACAAACAAAGTGAGAGTAAGAAAAAAACTGCCGCATCTAATAAAGGAGAAAGAGAATATAAATGTGGGGTTTGGGCAAATCTGACAGAGTGTTCGGGGTGTCCAATGTTTTGAAATATTTTTTTTGCCAATTTCATCATGTGTTGTTGCTACTTGCTTCTCCTATTTTCATGAGTCAATGTGTATTTGTAAATGTTTGTTTACATTGATGGGTAAAGCATACTTTTGGGCACTAGTACCATTAAAGCAGGATAGTGTAAACGGAAATGGAAAGGAAAAGCGAAATTTCTAGAATTCAATATATTAATGAAATCATAACAAAAGTTTTTATACACACATATTTCACAGTAGTGTGATTGGGTATTATAATTTTGTTTAGAATCGTATGTCGGAGACCCCATAAATGTGTATCATATATGAACATGATCAGGTTTATGAGGACAATCGATTGAGCTATGTCATTTGACCATTAACTTCTATGTATTTCTATACAGACTAATGTTTCAGTTGAATTTTAGTAGGTGATTCTTGAAGTTGTACTGATATAAATCCAGTGTTTTCTGACTACTGGAAGAGGTTTTTCCAATTTGAAATGCATTTCAAAATCAGCATTGTTATTGTTTTATTTCAAGAAGTATTGTATATTTTAGCTTTGTTAAGACCAAAGTTACCTTATTCTTAACAATTTGCACAACAAACCAGAAAATGAAACCGATTAGACCAATTATGAATGTTATAACTATCAAAAACCTTGAACTATTCATATGTTTTCATATAAAAAACAATTGCTTGTCTTAAGATATTCAAACAAAACTAGAATGATTTTATATGGCAGTTAATACACAAAATACATATATGAAAATTGAGTCTTAAAACTTCAAGCGCAAATGCGAGACTGCATCGAAATCGATTAAGTATCGTTCATCATTAAATAACTGTTGAAGTCTCAATACTATCAATCACATGGTTTCATTTTTAGGGTTCCGTACCCATAGGGAGCTAACGGAACCCTATTACTAAGCTCACGATGTCCGTCCGTCTACTGCTCTATCTCATGAACCGTAATAGGTAGAGAGTTGAAATTTTCATAGAGTGTGTAATTCACTTGTGTGTAGAACGACAAATTCTAAAAATATGTATTTTTAGAAGCATTGTTCTTTAATGTACGCTTTTGTTTAACATATTTTTGTTTTTTGTAGTATACTTTTAGGCTGTTAAATATGCACATAATTTAATATTTTAAGCAAAAAATCTTGTACGACTGTACGGAACCCTCCGTGTGCGAGTCCGACTCACACTTGGCTGCCTTTTTTTATTATTGTCAATTAAAGCAACAAACATTTGTGTATTTAAAAAAATGGAAAAAGTGATTTTCGTGTTTTCATCAAACATTATTTTTTCCGTAAGAATACCATCACAGAAACCAAGGAGAGATTTGAAAAATACTATGGGGACTCTGCACCATCAATTTCAGTAGCTAAGAAGTGGTTTACTGAATTCCCTTGTGGTCGCACCAGCACAAGTGACGCCGAACGTTAAGATCGCATAAAAGTGGTGTCCATACCAGAAATCGTTAATAAAATCTATTGAACGATATTGGAGGATCGGAAATTGAAGTTGTGTGAGGTGTCTGAGGCTGTAGAAATCTAAACGGAGTGGGTACATCTCATTTTACATGAATATTTGAATATGAAAAAATCTATCTGTGCAATAATGGCTGGCGCGATGGTTCACACTCTACCATAAGCGAAACGGAACGGACACATTAATGGAGTTTGGGTTTGGCGATATTGAACCGCAATCCGAACAAGTGGACGAAACATGGATCCATCACAATGCGCCAGAGGTCAAGGGATAATAAAATTAGCGAACTTCTCCGGGAAAACGTGTACCAAAAAAGACCAAGATGGGTCTGTCGGCCAACAAAGTCATGGCGACAGTTTTCAAGGATGCACACATGTCATTCATATCGATTACTTTGAAAAGGCCTAAATGATCATCGACGAATATTATTCAGAGCTGTTGGACTGATTCAACATTGATTTGAATCAAAAACAGCAGCATTTTGGAGAAGAAAAAAATGATTTTTACCATGATAATACACGTGTGTAGTCGCCATGAAAAAAATCCATAATTTACGCTGCGAACTACTACCTCATCCAGCATATTCACCAAATTTAGCCCTCTGCAACTATTTCTTGTTTCCATACCTGAAGAAATGACTCGGTTGTAAGAGATTTGGGTCGAATGTAGAAGTCATTAGTGAAACAAACGCCTATTTCGAGGACCTTAAGAAATCCTATTATTTGCAAGGTATAAAAAAATTTGGAAAAATTCTGGACTATATGTATTGAACGAATAATTATGTTGCGTCTTAGGGTTTCTATTGGGACTCTATATAGGCCACAAAGCCTAAAGACAAAGTTGATAATCATTTTTCGTTTAAAGATTTGCGTATTAAATATTAAACTTTATTTTGACATGTGACGTCACAAATCTTATTACCACCACCCCTCCCCTCCCCTCCATGTCATAAGTCCCACTTCATTGAACCACCCCTAAACTGTGACGTTATATGTGGATGGCCCCTGACTTATTGAACGATCCTCATATGTAAGTTTTAATAAACCGAAATAAATGTCTCTTCTTTCGTTTCAGTTTCCCGTCGCCATTTTGAAATCGCTTTCCGTATGTTCGATCTGAATGGTGATGGCGATGTCGATTCTGAAGAATTCGAAATGGTTGCCACATTGGTGCGTTCCCAGACAAGCATCGGTACAAGACATCGAGATCATGCCAATACTGGCAACACTTTCAAAGTAAGAAATAAACTAAAATAAAATCTGTTAAATCTGAAATCTAAAAAAATTTTATTGTATTGTATTTTATCTTTGTCTAATTGCTTTACTTCTTGTGTCTGTGTCTATTAACTACTACGACTTCCTTAACTTATCTAAAAAAAATAACAAAAAAAAAAATTACAAACTTTTGTAAATATATTAAATGAAACCTTAACAAATGAACTCAAGTCCTTCAAGGTATATTCGCTTATTTTTGTACTGACTTTTCCTATTATCTATTTCAACACTTTCATTTCGGTTTTCTTTTTATTTTATTTCTCTATACTACTACTTTATTCATTTTTCACTTAATACTTCGCACTGCATTGAACAATTCTGCATTTGCTATTTGTCACACACAAACACTCATGTTAATCGTTTCACAATTTTGTAGTTTCATACTCTCCGAATCCCTAAATGTATGCTATATATGTATATATGGTTTTTTAATGGTTTACTCTCCCATTTATCAGGGTGTGAATTCAGCTTTGATCACATATTTTTTTGGACCAAACTTGGATCAAAAATTGACTATTGAAAAGTTTTTGGACTTTCAAGAACAACTTCAACGTGAAATACTGTCATTGGAGTTCGCACGCAAAGAGCCCAATGATGATGGTATGATTACTGAAGCTGATTTTGCTGAACTTATGTTGGCCTATGCTGGTTATCCGGCAAAAAAGAAACAGAAGAAACTGAAACGTGTGAAACGTCGTTTCCGTGATCATGGCAAAGGCATTTCAAAGCGAGATTATTTAGATTTCTTTCATTTTCTAAACAATATAAATGATGTGGACACTGCTTTGACTTTCTACCATATTGCCGGAGCTTCTATAGATCAACAGACATTGAAGCATGTTGCCAAAACAGTTGCCATGGTAGATCTCTCCGATCATGTTGTCGATGTTGTCTTCACCATATTCGATGATAATAGTAAGTGTTGCTCTACTTTCGTTAGTCTCTAGTTGATTTACTATTAATATAAATCTCTTTCAATTCTTTATAGATGATAATCAATTGAGTAACAAAGAATTTATAGCAGTCATGAAGAATCGCATACAACGTGGATTGGAAAAACCAAAGGATACTGGTTTTCTTAAGATGATGCGTTCGGTCCTAAAGTGTGCCAAAGAAACGAAACCAGTGTTATTGGATCTTTAAATTAAATATCATTCATCATTATAGCCTTAATTGATTTAATCACAATGCTCACACTCACATTAATAGTTTATAATTTGCGCAATTTGTTCTTAAATAAGAAACAAAAAAATATTTAAAATTTCTTTTTATCATAAATTATTATTATTACATGACAATTGTCATTTTCTTCTGTTTTACCTAAGAATAAAGTATTGCTCTTATTTATTATGCTTAAACTTATAAAAAATTCATTTTAATTAACTCAACTTCTTATCTTTTTTTGTAGTCATGACTGAAATGCGTCAAATCAAATAATTATGAATATTTATGAAACAATTAGTCAAATACAAATTACTGATTGATCAATTGCAAATTCGTTTTACTTAATAATAATAATAATAATAATCAGGAATGACCCTAATAGAGGTCTCAACTTATCTGTCTTCTTTTTATTCGTTTGTTTATTTGATAATCCACATTTCTCGCACAAAAGAATTGTGATTTTTGATTTGTGTTACAGCTAATGTGGATTTATTACGACAGAAACATAAAATTACACAGTTACTTTTAAGAAAATTGGACAATACTATGTAATTAAACAATAATCTAATCTAAAGCCTTTTGAGAGAAATTCAAGTTGAATGTTAGTTCAAGGAGTTCAAATCGACAACATCGAGGTTGACGAATGTCATTCCTCTATCGCGTAACCAACCAATGGATAGTTCTGAAACACCTTGTCCAGTTTCTCAAAAAAGTTGTCGTTCTTTTACAACCACCGCCTTGATTTGTTTATCAATTATTTGCTTCGTGCAGTCAAACATGAAAAAAGATGGTCCAAGTCGGCCAAACCGAAAATATAAATATCTTTATTCCAAAATAATTGACTTATCCTATAGCGCATCGTTCATTCTCTCAATAAGCTCGCGAAAATGAATGAATAAAAATAAAGAAAGAAGTGATTGACAAAATAAATTGAAAATCATTTGACACCGCGTTTATCGTCTCAAAAAAACTCGAAATATGATGGAACATGGCTGTATGAGTCCCTTATAAAGATGCTGACAACAATCAAGGCAGAATATATAGAGTTCTACCTTCTTACAGGGTAGAGTTACGGATAAGCCAAGGGGCCCCGTAATCCGTCTTAGCACCTTGGTTTGCAACACTATATTTCAAGAGTTTGGATTGGAACCTGTAAAGAATTTCCAGGTTTTTAGTTTGCAACATAGCCTCAAAGTAGTATATCGTAACGGCTCACTATGGTCTTAAACAGTAACAGCTTGTTTCGTAAATTCGGCTTAGATTTCGGGCTGAGGAACCAACTCAACTAAGTTGATTCAGGAAGGAGAATCGCCCCAACACACAACAAACTCTTGAACCTCACATATTTCAGCAACATTTCATGATTTTTTCACATGATTATATATCGGTCCACTTTTTTTTATAGGACGCACCCAAGTGTCATGGAATGGAAAAGCAAGCAATATCAACCACAAAGCGAATCGCATTAATGAGACCAATATGTTCTCTATAGAGGATAAGAGGCCACCTGGACTTAACCTACAAAGAAGCCTCCTATGTATTTTGAAATGGCCTTCATGTGATCTTAACTATCGTCGACAATTTCGGACTTCAAAGAAAATCAATTGAATTTGTTTTATGTATTTTATTTTCATTGGTTTTCTTGTTTTTTTAAACAAACGATAAATTATTTTATATATATGATTATTTATAATAATAATATTGTATTTTTTGTTTTTCTCGTTCTTAGTTTAGTGTGGATAAATTAACATTTAAAATATTTTGCTCTTGTTAAAGATTTTTATATGTATATGATTTATTTTTATTGTTATAACACAAAACTAAAAAGAAAAAATTTAAGTTTTTCATTTAAATTAAGATTAAGAAATTGAGAAATAAAACAAACAATTCTTATTGTAGTTTAAAAATGTTATAGTTTTTTAATATTTATTTTTTATTTTATAATATGTGCTTTCAACATTTAAATAATTTTTTTTTTTATTTATTTTATTTATTCTTAAATTTTCTTTTCAGGAATTTTATATTCTTAAAATTCTTTTCGTTTATAATTTTAATAATAAATATAATATAATAATTAAAATAAATTGTAATTTAAAATTTCTTTTTTTTTTTTTTGTTGATGAATATTACTTTTTTTATAATTTAAGTTTTTAATGATTTTTATATATTATATATACAAAGAAAATGTAAATTTAAAATTAAAATTAAACAGTAATAAATACTTTAATGATTTCTATTTTTACATAAGGAAACTTAAAACAATACATATGTATACTATATACTTGTATATATTCCCCACCTATGAAAATATAGTGGGGCATCATACGAAAAAATGTGTTTTATTAAAAACAAAAAACAAGTAAAAAAATAACAGATAACTTAATTATTTAATTCCATTTGTTTATTTTAATGTAAAGGTTTTTTTTTTTAATAAAACAAAAAACTTGTAACGAGATCTATGCAGATAATGCTAGATTATATTACATAAAGTTACATTATATAAGTATAACAACACTCAGATAACACATGCATACATTTAATATTATATATAGATATATGTATATTATATTCTCTATGGTTGAGGAACCCTATAAATTATCTCATATATGTTGATAGACATTTAAAGCAGAAAAAAATTAATAAAAATATTATTTATATAACATTTTTTATCAATAAGATTTTAAAATATGTATGTAATAAATTATATATTTCTTGAGAGACCCATTTTTCTGCTTTCTTAATCATCAAACAATTATAATAAACAAACAATCAACCATAATGTATTATACATCAACCAATCATAGTAGTCTAACAACAAGCAATATACGATTCTAATCCAAAACTGATTACCATTTAACACTGTCTCTCTTCTCTCTCTCCTTTGGCCGGAAATACAACAACATACAACTCCTTCTCCCCTAAATCCTATTCCACCAAGTCGCTTTTTGTTTCTCTCTGTTTCTGTTTATACTTAAGACTGATCCGATGTAAGAATCATCATGCTCTTAATGTTTGCCACTTCTGATTCGAGGCGTTCCAATTGCGATTTAATGATTTGATCACGTTCGATTGGAGAGACGCCACCAACGGCAGCAGTCACCGTTTCGCCAGCACTCTTTGGTACCAAAACTTTACGTTGGAATTGTCCTGTCCATTCGGCGCTTGCTTCTGAAATACCCGAATCGCGTTCATCGCTTGAATTGTCACCGCCATCATTCCATGCTGTAGGCGAAGAACGCTGGCAGATGGGCTCCTGTTTGATGTGTTGTAGAGCAAGCAGGGCGGTGGCTGCTGCATCTTTGTCGCCAAGATGTGATTTGTGACGCAATTTAAGTGGCAAGCAATTGTTGGCATCATTGTTGCTGTTGTTATTGTTATTGTTCCCAATGCTGGTGTTGGAAGTAGTCGTGCTAATGTTGACATGATGTGGCAGGAGATGTGTATTGTGATGAAGATGGTGATTTTGATGAATGTGTTGGTGATGTTGGTGAGTATGCATAGCTTCATCTTGGTCATCATCTCCAGAAACAGCACCGGAAGAAGACGCCGACGATGTTGAATGTGAAGAACTGAGGAGCGATGAGGATGTTGTAGACGAGAGCATGTGTTCGTAGGTGGGGGAACAAGCGCGACGGGACAAATTCAAGACACTGGCAGCCGGTGTGGCCACAACAGAACTCGAAGAGACGGCATCAACAGCGCTGGAACTGACGGTAGCCTCAGTGGGCAGAACATGTAGGTAACCAGCAGCAGCCGCCGCGGCGGCAGCAGCAGCAGCTGCTGCTTCCATATGCTGTACAACGACAGCTTCTTTGGGTAGACCTGCTGAATTGGCAACCGCATGGTAGCTGCTTGTCTGATGAGTGGGTGGAACATAGAGTGCTGCAGCAGCACCATTGTACAAGGCGCCAATGCCTTTGCGCAGGTTGTCCAGTTCCTCACGGCGCACATTGCGATTAAGCGCTTGTAGGACATGCAAATTGGGCTGTGATGTTGCAGGCACCTGTTGTTGCTGTGTGGGCTGGTGACGATTGTTGTGCTCATTTGATGGTAATGATCCACCACCATTTGTGACGATGCCTGGTGGTATTGTCGTTGTTGTGCTAGCTACAGCAGCAATAATGGCCGCATCTGTTGGATTGGTCGCTTGATAGTGTTGAACACCACCGGCACCTGTAGAATGATTTGATGGCGCCGAATGCAATTGCACGTGTGGATGGTTTTTAATGATTCCAGCACCTGCCTCAATGGGTGCAACTGAAGGACGTGATGCATTAATATGGCACGGTGGTGATGTGCTCATAGTAATTCCATTAGGTGATAGCCCACCACCATTGCTATAGACAAGCTGAGCTGTTGGAGTGACACCACCACCTGCTGAATATGTGACTCCATTTACACCGTTACTGCAGTTGTTTCCTCCTCCTGTTCCAGCGGCCGCTGCGGACATTTTTGCCCGCTTCGTAATACTCAGAACTTGCTCGCTAGTAGGCAATGAAGCCATGATCTGATCCACGCTCACCAAATTCTCACCAGAGATATTGAATTTATCTTTAATTGCATCCAATTGTGCTTTCAATACATGATTCTCTTTTGTCAATTCCACAACACGTTGTTCTAATACCATGTCATTGTAGCGACGCTTCTCACGGCTACGTTTGGCGGCTTCATTATTGCGACGCCTCCGATCCCAATAGCTTTCATCTTTTTTGTTATCCGGTGTGAATTCACGTTGTTTACGTTGTGAGAATAATTCCTTGAGATTACTTGCTGATTGTGAGTGTCCGCCACCATTGTTAGAATATTTGCCATTCATCATGCTCTCTGAGATGCCACTATGACCGCTGTCACTTGATTGAGGACTCATTGAACCGCCGTACATAGACAAAGGATGCACTATGCAAATAGTAATGAAAGAAAAGAAAAGAAACAAAACAAAATAGAAAACGAAAGTTAGTCAACAATCTATTATCCTTCTCTCTAATCCTCTTTAGTCATCTTGTCTACTACTCACCATTTGTTGATTCATTCGAGCTTCCATTCATGGACAGCGACGGTGAAATTGTTGTCATGCGCATGTTGTTCATAATACCGTTAATTCCCGCTGTAGCTTGCGATAGAATTGTTGCAGGTTTTACTCCAACTGTTGGTCCTGTTGTCAATATTGTTGTTCCTGTTGCTGTTGTTGTTATTAGTGGTGGTGGATGTGTTGCCTTGGCCCCACTAACGCTTGAAATGATTTTATTTGCTTTGTTATTTGTATTTGTTGGTATCGCACTCAAAATCTCTGGCATTGCCGTCGAAGTTGCAACAGCAAAGTGATTATGTTGTTGTTGTTGTTGTTGCTGCTGTTGATGTAAGAATTCGTCCTTCAATGTTGTTGAGGTTACGTGCGATGTCTGATTCTGTTGATGGTGCTGATGCTGATGCTGATGTTGTCTGGCAACAAATTCTGCCACAGTTAAACGTGGCTTATACTCAATTTGAATTTGTTGCTGTTGCTGTTCTTGCTGATAATGATGTTGTTGTTGTTGGTGATGATTATTTATATTTGAACCTGTACATAAATAAAGAAAATATAACAAATATTATACTTATTATTAATTATTTTGTAATTCAATTCTTATTCATACAATTTAATCTTTAAAAGACTATCAACAACAAATCTTGATGTAATACTTATTTACTTTACAATTACGTTTTCGCTTTCTCGATAGAGATAGAGAATTTTTGTTATCTTAACTGTATTTTGTGCAGTAAGAAAACTGATAACAAATAATATTTACACAAATTATAGGGTCTAGACAACTTAAAGTCAACATTATTTAATATGTATGATGATAATAGGTAACCAGGGGGTTGCGTACTTTATAAAATTACAATAATTTCTAAGTTCCTATGCACTTATCGGGATAATTATCTACAATTTTAAGAAACTTGATTAAGAAAATAATCGAAATAAGAAATAGCGTACCCGACCCGGCTTCGCACAGAAAACTTTTATATGACTATATTCTCTCTGTTACAATTTGAGTATCAATAAAGTATACAGTTTTGAGAGTATAAGTATATATATAAATTAAAGTGTTATTTTAGTTAATTTTGTGTAGTATACCCTTAGGGGTTATTTGTATATACTAGAACTCAGGAAAGGAGACATATATCGGGACTAAAACTACCCTATGTCCAAAGCGGGAACCAACCATACACATTCTCAAAATTTCAATGCATTAAAATGAACGATAAGCCGTCGCATAACATACAAACAAAGAAAACACGATTTTTTTTATATTAGAAGAAAATTAGAATTAAATAATAAAATACTTTTATAGAAAAGTCATCAAGACAAACTTAAGGTTTTTTTTATCTTTCCAGTGTCTCATTTAATAAAATATTTATGTTCGAATATCAAAAAACGTAAGAAAAATTTGTAAGCTTAAAAATATATAAAATGATTTATATGGTTTGTTCATAAGAAACTTTTAATGATTTCTTGCCAATTTTAACTCGTAAAATTTCTCGATGGAGGACTTAATGTCTTTCGTGATAAAATCCACCAGTTTCAACTAAGAAATTCGAATATAAATCTAATTTATCTGAAAAATCAATCAATGGGAAACAAAAAGTCCCGGAATTACTATTTTAAAAATAATAAAGTAAATAAATTAAATAATTTTTATTTAAATTATTGCAGCACATCATTACTATCATATTTATTATCATTTCATCATCGTCATCATTATCTAGAATCTATAATTTCATGTCATCATATAAAGAATGTTCACATGTTAAAATCTATTATACAAAATTTGAATGAATCATATTCAAAGTTTAAAACGGCGCCATCTCCTGCTCTCTATTTCCCTGTTTCGGTCAACAAACTGACTTAAATGTAACTAAGAATGAATCATCAAAATTCTAAGAGAGCAAAGTAAATTCAACAGAATAATACAAATAAAAATTTAAATAATAGAAATACTATTTCATAATATTTTTAAGTTTAATGATCAGAATTCTTTCCTATTCAAACTACACTGAGTATTTCAAGATCTATTATTTTAAAATCCGGGACAAACAAATAACAAACAATTGATTTATGACGTTGTTTTTTTTTTTGTTTTTTTTTTTTTTTTTAATCCGGGACACCCTTAATATTAATTAAATAATTACTGTTGACATACTTTTCCCAAAATAGAAATAAAAACAAACCATAAAGAAACAAAAAAAAAACTATTTTGAAATCTATTTAAATAAATTATCAAAACAAAGAACAAATTTTGCAATCCAAAAAAATAAAACCAAAGAGAATATGATTAAAGACGTAAAAAACAAATACTCATTAAAAATAAAAAAAAATAAAACCATAATAAATAAATAATAAATAAATCAAGTAATCGAATCAAAAAATAAATTTCACAAATTCGATAATAACACACAACGCCAGAATTTGAATGATACTCGTATAAAGAAGAAAGAAAGAAATTGAAACGTATTTATATATTTTATATAAAAAAAAAAACAAAATATATTTGACAAAAACAAAATCGAAATGACGCAAGAATAAATAATAAGAACAAAACACAACAACAACAATGAGAACAAGAAATTAGACAAGCAAAAAATAAAGCAACAAAAAATTAGCACAAACTCACAGACACCTCAAGCTCACACAGTACACTCACTGACTGACTCACTCATACATTGACAAGGCGACGACACAACAAGCAATTTGTTGTTGTTATTGACAGTACTATTATTGTTGTTAATACATACATATGTACATGTAGTACATATTGTTATTTAAAATCGCAATCGCAACCCTAACCGTGACCATCGCGCAATATTACGGTTCAATGTGCTCGTCGTCGTCGTCGTTGCTCACGTTGACTCGACACATCTGCAACTGCTGCTGCTTCAACGTTGACGTTGACGTCAACTTTGGCATCGGCTGCTGTCTGCTGCCAAACCAAGCCGCCTCCACTTCCACACAATTTCAATTATTCCATTCCATTCCACAACTTAACTCCATTCTATTCTACTCATACTCATACACACACATCACACTTCTCTACTAAGTAGCAGCAGCAGCAAATTGTGGCCTCCTTCCTTCCTTCCTTGCTTACTCTCTCTCTCACAACAAGCAAAAGCTAACCATGTGCATTTTGTTGATGATGATCATGAGGATTGTGTGCGCATGCAGCACAAAGAACATTAACAGAATTTTTAAGAGTAAAAGTTCATTAAAAACAAACAAAACAAAAAGCACAACACAAGAAGAGAACAGAACAGAACGATGCAGAAGAGACAATGTGACAAAGGAAAAGAAGAAAGAAAGCTGAAATTCGTCTTATGCATAAAATATTTTATTTTGTTTTGTTTTTACTAATTAATTCCCCCAAATCAGAAAAACAAAATACAAATATATAAAATGAGTAAACAATTGAATAAAATCTAATAAATATTTTCGATTTTTTCCTTCTATTTTATTTTTTTTTTTTGTGTTTTTATATGAAAGGGGAATTTTATTTATTATAAAAAATAATTATTGTTTCTTATGAGAAATTTCATTTAAATTATGTTTTATATGATATTTTTTCTAAAATTAATACTAATATTTTTTCTCAATTTATTAATTTTATGGAAAATTTTCTTTTTGTTTTTTCTAATAATTTTTTATTTTATTTAATTTATATTTAATTATTTCTGAATCTTTGTTTTAATTAAAATAGATTTTAAAAATATTATTTATTTTTTTTTAAATTTTAATTCAATCAGGGAAAATTCAAAAATAGAACATAAAAATTGTTTGTTAATTTTTCTTGTCTTTCAGCATTTTATTTATATTTTACAAATATTTTAATTAAGTATTTATTTTTTTATACAATTTTATATTAATATTAATTGTTATTAATTTTTTATTTTTATATTTATCTTTTAAGAGATTTTTATTTTAATAATTAATTTAATTATTTTTTTTATTATTCTTTTTTGCCATTTAATTTAATTATTGTATTAATGATTTTATTTTTTATTTATTATAAATTAGCCTATTTATATAGGTTTTCGTCTTTAAACAATTTTTATTAATTTTCTTGTTTATTAATTTCATATTTTTGTATTTCTAAATAAAAGAAATTGTTTTTATATTCTATCATATTTGTATCTTCAGTTAGTGAAATTGGTTAACAAATTAAATGTCAAAAAATTAAAGGTCAAAAGATCAAGCAAGTACCTATGATTATCTTATAATAAAACGAATTTATCATTATTATTTTTTATAGAAAGAAAAGCGAATTGTGACAAATTAACATGAAGAACAAAAAAATACTCTAATGGTTAATCAGAATATTTTAATAAGTGCAGTGATACTTTTCTAGCTAAAAGTAAATTGGCGTCTTAAAATCTTCAACGAAATTCTTGAGAGGAAGATATTGCAATCGCAATATGTATTTGTTGTAATGTTTCTCGAAGATACGAAAATCAAGGCATTTCTCGTTGGCGATATCTACATACATACTAAGTATATTGCCGTCTATTATGGACTATTTCAATAGAAATTTTTTTCTATAATCTTCAAAAATTATCCTTTATAATAATTGAATTACAAATATAATCATGTGATTTGTTATCCAATTATGAGGCAATAATTATAATATAATAATAAATTATAAAGTGATATAAAGATATATATATTTTAACCTTTTGTAATAAATTTACTTAATTTTGTTTATTTTTTTTTAATTTTATTACTAATCAATTAAATGAAAAATGAAACCTACGTTCTTTGGGATTTTGTAAAATATCCTGATTGTTGTTGTTGCTGTTGTAAGCTTTACTGTGTAAATCCTTTGAATTGTTATTTATTGACAATATTGTTGTTTGTGTTGTTGCTGGTGATGTTGTTCCATTAACAGAATTATTATGATTATTATTATTATTGAGATTTTTTAAAACAATTAAATTCTTTGTTGTTGTTGATCCTTTAAATAAATTCACTTTCTGTTCTAAAGTACAAACAATCGACATTTTCAATATTGTTTTCTCTTATTCTCTTAATATTTTTCTTTTCTTTGTTTATAATTTTTAAGTTAAAATTGTTTTTATTTGTAACATTGCACTTTTCTATTCTTTAATTTAACTGAAACTGCACACAATTTTTATTATATTTTATTTCAATTGTATTTTATTTTATTTAATTCATTTGTTTTTTCTTATTTTTTTAACCCAAAACTTTATAAATCCATTTTTTATTTATTGGGTTTTTGTTAATTAAATAATTTATTTATTTAATTTTATTTAATATTCATTATTATTATTTTATATTTTGTCATATCCACTAAGTAGTAAGATGCAATAATATATTGAGGGAGCGAGCGTTTAAGCGTTTTTGCTTCTGATCCGAAAGAGATTTCTAGCACGAATGACTCAAAAAATGCTAACTGAATGAAATTTCACTTTGTTATTTTGTTGTTTGTATCTTTCTACCTTTTAACGAACACGAGCGAACACGCGCTTGCACTGTTGCCTTTGATTGATGATGATGTTGTTGCTTCTTTCTTTCTTTCTTTCTTTTATGTAGCGTAATATTTTTTTATTTATTTATTATTTTTGTGTATTTGTGTGAATTTCTCTTAATTTTTTAGTGTCACAAGAAGAACGGAATGGTGAGAGAGTAATTGAGTGAGTAAAGAAAGAGAGTGGCAAGAAAGAAATACAACCGTTAATGGCGACGGTTAGATCGCAATTGAATTTGTAAAAGCTTTTCACCGACCAACAAACTCTTTCACTTTAGCCAAGTTGACGTCGACGACGGCAACGGCAATGATGATTGTGGTCACGTTGCTGCAACACGCAGTCACGACACGCGACTTTAAGGCAACAACAACAGCACACTCACAGACACACACACACACACACAAACTCTGTTACGCTATAGAATCAACCAACAGTCTTGGGCTTGGTTTAGAAAAACCAACTTAGTGTGCTCCATCAACAACATGTTTGACATCATTTCGCTTGCAACATGTTCGATTAGCAAATTTAATAAGACAACAACAAGAAGTGAAAAAAAATATTCTACTTCTGATTGTGATGATGATGTAGATGAAAATGAGGGGTTGCCTGCTATTAAGTCATTTTGTTGTTATAAAAATTGTGCCAAAGCAACTTGTTGCATTTCAAACCATCATCAAACCGGACCTCATTCTTTAAACATATACAAATATAAATAAGAACACACAGATACACACACACACACACACACACACACACACGTGTACAAAGTAAAAGTGAAATAATGATCACATTGCCGTGTTGAGTAATCATCAATGTAATCGCGGCACTCGTATTGAGCTAACTATAAGCATTTGAAACTAGAACGTGATTATTGCTTGACTACCCCCCTCCGATAGTCTTACAAAATCAACAAACGACAACGAATAATAGCAGAAACGAAAAAAAACTTGAGAGACCGTCATCCTCAGCTGCAGTGAGTTGCAATAAATTCATTATGACGATGATGGTGATGTTGATATGATTTTGATGGGGTGTCACAAACATCACTTTAACGAATTAATGACGATGATGCAAAACTCTACGATTCCTTTCTGTTTCTTTTCTTATACAATTTTACGAAAAGAAAATTGGCAAATATTTGTACTACATGGAATTTGGTGTTGCGCTTACATAAACAAACCTAAGATACTAGTAGAAACCCCTTTTACCACAATGAAACAATTCTTAAGAAAAACAATGCCTTTATTGGAATTAAATAATAAAGAATAAAACGATTTTTTATAAGTCAACTTCAATCAATCAATCATATAGAAGCTAATCAATCTATAGGAACACAAATCGGAAGACTGACTCATTACGTAAGTAAGTGTTCAAGTGTTTGATAAAATTATCACCCCTTAAAATGATAATAAAGAATTCCATTTATGTACTTTGTATATTGTGCTTAGTTATTTCTATGGGTTAATTGATTACCAAACAAAGAATTCTACTATTGAATTCGAAAGTTTTACAACAAATTGACAATTTTGATTACAAAATAGTTTTGTTTTTTTCTTTTAAACTAAAACGCTTGAACAAAATGTTAGTACTATAGAATTAGGATAGAATTTTTATTATTTTTTTTTTCTTGTTATTATTAAGTGGTATATTTCTTTAGTATGTAGAATTCTCGTCAACCCACAACCCATTTTGGAAAATTAGATTGATAGTATGTTGGTTTCCAGAAGCCTTACAGCCGATTGTGATGCCTGAATTTAAAAAATGGAGAGAGGTGTTTCGGGTAATGATAATAAAGTATCCCTAGTTGATCTCAGGGTTCATCCTCAAACTCTGGAACTAACCAGAAAAATCAACAAATAAAACCAAGTCTCCAGAGGCAATTTTGCCCAAATTGACAATGAAATGTTTCCCAAGAAGACGGGTTCAGCTTCTAAGTAGAGCAAGGGAGTCACATAGGAGGTGTTGATTAGTCTCTGATCCTTCCTTATCTCTACAGTTGCGACACAAGTCCTTTTTGGGCCATTAACCCAATTGCGCAGTGGCCCATTAGAACTACCTTCATCATTCGAAACTTACTCTTGTTAAAGAATAAGAATTCGGATGTCTGTTTATTGATTTGCCATTGCATATCTGTTAGGTCCCTGGTTTTCGCTTCCAGGCCTGAAAGGATGTCTTATAGTGGTCTACAGTTTTGGTGCTTTCCTGTTTGTCAACATAAATCGATGTATTTGTAATTGGTGTTTATCAAACTTTGTACCTGTCCGACTGCAAAGATCTCTGCCTGAAAAGCACTCCACCCGCCTGGTAGACAATACAAGAGTTGAAGTGACATCTTCTCTGAAAAGGTGCCATTACCAGAACCATCTTCAGTTTTGGAATCATATTACACCAGTTAATACTACCACATTGATTAAGCATTTGTTGAGTTCAGAGGCATGAGATCAAGATATAGACAGCTTAAAATGGGTGTCCCTGAAGGGGGAGTTTTATCCCCATTGCTTTTTAATCTTTATATGTCTAAGATGCCATTACCACCTCCAGGCATCAAGTTAGTAACCTATGCTGACGATTGTACCATCTTTTCCTCGGGTGTGAATGTGAACGAAATTTGCGGTCGGATAAATAATTACCTCAGGGAAATCTCTGATTTCTTCTGTAGCCGCAATCTTAAACTCTCACCGTCCAAATCAACATCTTCCATTTTTACCGCCTGGACTAAGGATGTTTCTATGGTTATGGACATTTTTGTTGAGGGTTTAAGGGTTCCTACTGTTTCGCACCCAAAGATTCTTGGTGTTACTTTCGACAGCTTGCTCACTTTTTCAACACACGCAAACAACACCCTCAATCATGTGCTTAAGAGGAATAAAGTGCCCAAGGCCTTAGCATGAACTTCCTGGGGAAAGGAGAAGGAGATTTTGAATACCATCTTTAAGGCAATTGGACGTTCTGTCCTTAACTATGCCGCTCCTGTTTGGTCTCCTTTCCTTAGTGATACTCAATGGGGACACCTGCAAGTTAGTCAGAATAACGCCCTTAGAACAGTGACCGGTTGCTTCCAGATGGCCAGAATTGACCATCTGCACCAGGAAGCAAAAGCTTTATCGGTTCGCCAACATAATGAGCTGCTTTCTAAGCAGTTTCTGTTGGCATCACATATGAGTGCACACCCCAACTATAGCACTATTATGGGCGTTATTCCCCCTACGCATATTCGTAATGACATCAGAATATACGAGGAAAATATTGCTTCCTTTATAGGCGATACTCTTGACAGTGGTCGCTATAAGTCAGGTCGTGATGAATTACATCGGAGGGCAGTTGAAATTACATTAGAGTCTCACCAGAATAATGTTGTGTTAGGAGGCCGTCCTCCACCTGTTGACCATAGTGAAAAACGTCTCCCTCGTAGTACTAGGACCACCTTAGCTCAGCTAAGATCGGGTTGGTCTCTTATCCTCCAGTGCTACAGGAAACGTATTGGTCTTTCTAACAATGATCGATGTCGGCAGGTTCTCCTCACAACACTGTTCACCATTTCAACTGTTCCTTAAAACCGACCCAATTGGCTCCTATTGACTTATGGCTTCGACCGATAGAGGTATCTTCCTTTTTAGGGCTTGATGTAGATTAAGAACTTTACCCATTTTATCTAATTTAATTAAGTTAACGTAATTTTTAAATTTGTATTCTTCATTTTTTCTATTCTTTTTATTTTGTTCCCTCTACTGCACACAAATTTCCGTTTCCCTCTCCCTTTCTTTATTTAATGCATGCATACTTTTACTTGCAGGTCCCTTGCTGTTACAACAACAACAACCACATTGATTAGATTTAATCATTCCAATGTAAGTATACACATAACTTAAAAAGGAGACAGGGGAAAATCCTTAGATGAATAACAAGATTTTTTAGTAAATAACTTTATTTAATATTTATTTTAAAAAATTAAAATTAACTAAAGAAAATTTCTGAACATCTTTTTAAAAAAAACGCATAATTACTCTATTTTGAGATTACAATTTAATAAATAAATAACTTACAATTCCCTTTGAGTGTTTTACTTAATCCGTTTTCTTTATGCTATTCTGTTGTTGTCATGTTCTTTTAATATGAATGCAATTCTTTTTATTGCTCGATTATCAACTTCATTATACTTAGTACAATACTTGTTTTGTTGCTGTTGTTGCAATTTTTCAATAATCAACGTGAACAACGACGACACAACATTACATACAATATGATGATTGGTAATAAAAAATCAAAATAGAATATTAACTTCAATTCACCGAATCTTGCATACTTTTTAATTATATCTCAATTTGTGTATCATATATAGAGTTAAATATAATTTCGCGTCTGTCTGTTTGCAACAAACTCAACAACTAACGAACGGATTTTCGTATGGTTTTCACCAATGGACGAAGCGATTCTTGACGAAGGTTAGAAAAAAAGAAAAATCGGAAAAACTCAAAAGGAACAACCGAAAAATCTAAACAAAATCGAATAGGGTGAGGTATGCAAGAGAAACGCAAATAAAGAAACTTAGAAACATATGTCAAACATCTCATCAATTTAACCAATCAGTATCCACTAATTTTTTGGGAAGGCAGGAAAGGCAGGACAACGTTTGCCCGGGTATTTAGTCTTAAATGAGTCTAAATAAAACAATAGATTATATGGCATCTATTGTATATCGATTATATGTATAATTGATCCAATTTTTGCTGGTGCTGTATTATTTGTCAAAAACAAAACTATCCTCAGTCTTGTTAAAAGCAACTTACATACTCGTACACTTCACATATAAGTTGGTTTTGAAAACAAAAAAAAATTGTTTATTATAGGAGAGAGTATGAGTATTACGCCTTCCAGTAATCAGAGAACTTTGATTTTATCATATTATCTGTGCATGACAATAAACTATACCAAATTTCAACTTCATAACTTTAAACATAACTTGCATAACGACAAAAAGGTCAACAGACAAACTTGACCCAACTGAGTCTCATCGTTACACTGATCATTTCCATACTAAAAAAAATATGATTTAATAATTAAAAGTGTGACAAGCATTAAAACAAATTAATAAGTGTAAAAGTTATAAAAAATTGTATGAAAAGGTGTTGCCGCTGTTGTTATTGTTATTGTTCTGTGGGAGAGGGTGATGAAAAGCTGACGGTGTAAAGAAATTATTGACGCCAAAGTGTTATGAAACAATTCACTGACGACGACGACGACGACGGTGGTAAAACCAACAGAAACGTAATAGAAATCAAATACAAAATAAAGCAAAAAACTACCCTATCCGACCGCCCTTCTAATGTCATAATAATCCACATCATCATCATCGTCATCATTATTGTCATTATGATGATAATGACGAAAAGCAACAAGGTAATCGACAACATACCCAGTTCACAGTTTAGTAATCTTTAGCGCTATTACACTTTTCATCATCATCATCATCATTATTTTTCTGCTTATTCTCGTTTTCTTTCTTGTTGTTATTGTAGTATCTGTTGCTTTTGTTGTTGTAAGTTAAGCATTGCTTTACTATTTATTTGTACATATTACTGTGAAAGCGTTGAAAAACACTCACGTGTATGGGCATGTGCCACCCGTCAGTGCAACGATCCCGCGACATTCAACTCACATGTTCTCGACTTGAGTTACGACGATGACGACGACGACGACGACGACGACAACGCAACGCAAACTAAATGGAAAATTAAAATTTCAACGTTTTTTTTTTCTCTCCATTCTTTATTTATAAATTTTTAGATTTGTTGTTGCTGTTGTTATTGTTTTCTTATATTAGAATATGTATTAATACATATTTGTTGTTGTTATTGTCTTAGTCGCTGGCTGACAAGAAAAAATATGCAAGAACAAAATTTTTAAATCTTATTTTTTTATTCTTATAAGAAATGCAATGAAATAATCAATAATAAGTGCAAATACAACAACAAGATAACTAGATTGCATTTATTTATTTGTTGTTGTTGTTATTGTTGATATATTTTTCTTTTATTTAACTTTATTTTAATTATTATTTCATTATTATTATTATTAGTAAAACAAAATGATGAATTGTATATTCTTTGCATATTATTCAATTAATTTCTTATTGAGGGAGGAATTTTATAAACAAAGTATAATATTTGATTGTGTAATTTGTTGCCATTAACTTTAGTCTTTTTTTTTTTTTTTTTTGTGACATAATTTATTTGGCAGAGTCTGAGTTAAAATGCATAAGATCCAGAGTTTCCCAGAGTAGCATACTGGCGCCTATCCTATACTCTATTTACACATCAGACTTGCCATCTTTTAAAGAATAAAAACCTGCTGATTTCTACATATTCTGATGACACTGCGTTTTTAGCTACAGCTGACGATCCTTTGGATGCATTCACGCTTAGGCGTACAAGTTGTCCTCCTATCTCCTTGAACAATGAAACCATTCCCTCAAAAAAGTTCACCGCCAAATACCTGAGGCTTACCTTGGATAGACGATTTAACTGGAAGGTTCAAATCAAACGTAAGCGCCAACAGCTGGTTTTTAAAACGCTGTGGTACTCTGCTTCGCACTCTAACATTGAGATACTCCAGAAATTCCAATCAATGATTCTCCGTAGACTTGTGAATGCACCATGGTACATCAGAAATACAACTATACATAGAGATCTTCAAGTTACATGGGTCAAAGATGAAATTGGCAGATACACCAGAAAATATGTATGTATCCCATCTAGAAGCACACCCTAACTATCTTGCCTCAGGTCTGCTAGTCACTTGTAACAACACCCGCTGACACAAGAGGTGTCACCCCCTGGACCAACCTTTCAGGTTTCCTGAATGTTATGTGATCTGCCACCATTCACAGTGATGTTTAATTCTTGTACTTGTTCCATTTACTTATGGTTAATGGTCTGGTTCCTAACAGATTATAAATTTATGTTTGTTAAAAAAAAAAAAAAAATATTAATAAATTATTTTTTTTTATTTTATTTATTTATTATTTAATGTAAATCTATACAATAAGTAGAGTACCGGCTACTACGGCGTACAACTCTTAATTGTTTTCACTCATTTAAGGCCTAGAAATACAAATTATAAATGATATCCAGGATCACAAATAAATAAGTGAAACATTTAATCTATATACTATCTTTGATTGGAATTTTAAACACCGTGGGGCTTGAATAAAACTCAAAAAATTCACCCTTCTGGGTCTGGTGGAGGATAGTGACCAGGTAACAGATTGACATAGTTTAGTCATCTTTGTCAGAGGCAGGTCACGCATGCTAAATCAACAGAACCACCTACTACAGTAGTATAGAAACACCACACGTGACTCATATAAATTTAGATACAACGTGTACTAGAAGCAATTAAGACGTCACAGATTGCCATTACCATTTTTTTATTTAGTACGTGATGTTTTATTGATTTATTTTATATAATATTTAAAAGTTTTAATTTGTTGATGGTTATAAATTGGAATTTAATGATTAAGAAACAACTTAGTAGTTATAGATTTATAATATTACATTTTTAGTTTCCAAAAGAACAACTTTCAATAACTCGGGGTAAGCTCTATTCACCGCTCTCTATCCCTTATATTATTATTATTTACAGGTTTAGATTATAATAGAGACCCATCCCTGCTTAGCACGGGTCCATTAGAAAAACTCATGCCAACGATGTTGGTTTTCATTTCTTTTTCTATGTTGACTTCTTAGTATAACTTATTTAATGCAAAATTTAGTTTAATGTTGTCCGTAATTTATCAAAACAAACAGTGAAATCCGTATCAAAATCCATTCAGTGGTGTAGAAGTTGTATCGTATTGGAAGATACAGGAATCTCGATTTTCATTTATACCCTGTATGTATGTATAGATAGATGATGAGATGAGTAATAGGGTCCCGTTAGCTCTCTATGGGTACGGAACCCTAATAAAAAAGGATTAATTTATATTATTAAGATTACAGGATTTAATGAAGGAGAATATTTTATGAAAATTATCGAGGGATGGAAATTTGATTAATATGGCCGGCATGTTGTTCCCGAAGCACAAGCCCGGCACGCTTTGCTACACCCCGACAAAGTTTCGTCAAAATATTTATGTATATAAGTATATTTTTATTTTGTTGTAACTCACAATTCAAAAATAAATGTTAGACAAAGACAACTTGATTAATTTAAAAAAATGTCTCTAAGCTTAATATGCAAAATTTGATCCTCAAATTTCGGTTGATTCTGTTGGCCGAATTTAATGAAATAAACGCTTCCTTCCATCATAAACCTCAAATAAATCATATCTACATAGCTATTGAAGGATATCATTTAGAAAGTTCATTTAATCCCAATTGGTTTTCATATGTTTAAAAATTATAGACTCCTAATTACTGAAATGAGGAAGACTACTCTAGGTTCACTGCAATACATTTTGGAGCAAAGGATCGAATCAGCAGAAGTGCTTAAATCAAAAAATCTGAGGAGAAGGCCATGACAAAATATAATAACACTTATGCGCACAACCACTACTCGTACTAGAAAATCTTCGACGCAACGTGATTTGAGTTGTTATGTATATATGATGTATAGTTTTTTAAACATATTTTTTTAGCTACGACCGTGGAAGCAATCGATTTGAATATCATACGAAAAATTTTTATCAAACCTAACCAACCAACCAACCGAAGAACTGCAATATGAAATGAATGTCATAACATCGAACAAGTTCTAAGGAAAAGTCAACTCAACCGAACGAACTCAACGCAACCAAGTTCGAAATACTCAGTATGTAACAATTGGCAAACGTGCGTTTCGCTTTGTTACAACACAACTCAGCACAAAATTTATTGTGGAACACGTGAGTTCGAAGCGCAATGAAGAAACGTGACAAAGCCGCCGACTGCGAAGACGGACAGGCAGACAGATGGAGGGAAGAACTGACTGACAAATGCTCAGCATGTGTTTTGTAAGAGTGGGTGCTGAAGGGACTAAAGGTAATCATCATTGTGGGTTTCTTAACAGACAAACGCCGTCTTATGATGATAACATCGTTGTTGTCGTCGTCGTCGCTATTAACTATACTATATGATTTTTCTTTTTTATTGTATTAACTTATTGTTTGCTGCTTCTGCCGCTACTGTTGCTTTTGTTTTTTGAGTTTGTTTAAAACACGAGAATATGTATATTTTTTAAAATTACTGATTACAAAGTTAAAGCAAAGTCAAGTATTGTAATTAAAAATTTTGTATTTTCTACAGGAAAATATATTCAATCATCAATCAGAGCAGCATTCGAAGTCAATCAAGTAAGTACGAGTATATGTGGTACTTCACTCAGGTACTAATTACTTGTTTCTTGATGACTTTAAAACCAGTGCAATGGCAACGTGAGTTATTTTCTTTGGAATGTACCCAGTAATGGGTAAAAAGCCCTAGGGAGCACGAGGGAATAGAATGCAAACCCTAGTGAATTAATAATTAAATTCCACACAGGGTCAAAATATGTTCAGGGGGACCAAAAAAAAAATGTGTTGTTCTATCTCCCGTTCAATCACACACTTCTGATTCGACTGGGACCACCACGGGACTTAGTCCGCCACAGTGAAATAGCATCTAATTAACGAATTAATAAATGCCTAACATAAAAAGTGTTTCATATACATAAGTAATTCTCAATCATTTAAACACTCTTAAATTCAGCGATGCTTTTTTCACTGCTATTTTCTTGTTAAGAGCGCCGGCCGCTGTCACTTGTGATGGCGGTTGCTGTGTGTGACGTTATCGGAATACGAAAAGAATCTCTCACACACATACAGCACACAACCGAAAAAATCAACAAACAAAATGAAAGAAGACAATAGCAACAACAACAGCAGCGTTGCGCACAAGTAATGAGTGCAAAAGTGAATGAACTCGGAACAACAACCAAACAAACGACGAAAAGAGAGCGAGCGACAAATGAGTAGTGAGTGTTGTTTGGTCATCAACGATGGCGATCAGACAAAAAACACACTGACACACTCACTCATTTCTTTGTCACTTAGTCATTCATTCACACTCACTTGCTTATAAATACATATGTGTGTGCATGTGCGTATGAATATATCACGTATACGCATGCGTACACTATAAGTTTGATAGGCAAAAGTAACAGCTACAAACAAACCAATACATATATACAAAAGTAAACCAACCAACAACTTAAAATGAGACCCAAATTATTTTTCTTGGGTAATAACTTTCACGCTTTTTTGTCTGCTTATGTGCAACAACAACAACAAGTCAACGGTAGTTGTACATAAAAAATCAGTTAAACAAATTATAAATTGGTTATTTTAAGTCTTTTCATAATTTATGAAGAACATTTCTTTCTATTCTTACCGTAATAACGATTATTATTGTATATTCTAATTGAAAGGTCACAATTAACCTAAAAATTTAATAAAATTAGGTTACAAGACATTTGGGAAAACATTTTATTGAGAATATTTTATATTGTATAAGAGATTTTTCAAATATTTTTGGTTATGATTATACTATTCACTAAGATATTGATCCGATTCTGATCTTAATGAAATCCTTTAAAAAACAAAAATAGAAAGTGGATAGCAATCGACCATCAAAGACCTGAAAGACATCTTACTGAAGTTACATGCACACAGACAGGATTAAAATAACGGTATACGAATTACAACCCTATGCGCACTGGCATCCATTTTTTATCAGAAACCTCAAAACACCGGTAGTCTATGATCCATTTTTTATCAGAAACCTCAAAACTCCGGTAGTCTATGATTGTTCGCCTACACATCGGTTTTTTAGTCCATAAGGAAGAAACAGACATATGTACATAGATCCGTTTTTATATATTATATAATATTTAAGATGGAAAATAGTAAGTAATAGTCTTCATCAGTCTGAATGTTTCAATGTAAACATCTTACTGTCGTACACAGATAACATCCGAGTATCCAAATCAAAGTTGCTCGATTACTGGAGGAGGTGATCGTCTTTTAAAGACCAAAATAACCGCTGTGCCCAAACTGCATCGATTCTCAACATGATCAATATTTTTATGTTAGAGTTACGAAACGTGATGCCGTTTTAGAATGTCATCCAAATCATATTCAAAATTAGAACGAACAGACAAATAATTACTAAGATGTTTGCCTAACCTAGAAAATTCTGTTTAGGAAAATTTAAAAAAAAAATATGTACAGTCAAGTCTAATTGTCACATAATATGTCTAAGCCAAACTTCCCTGATTACTGAGGATTTTAAAAATTTTAGTGATCTACTTTTGTTTTAAAACGGCAATACCTATTTCAGATATTATTCGAAACCATTTCGAGAAGCTGCATAAAAAATATAATTTTAAATGACTTAATTCATTCACTACTACTACTACTCTCTTTCTCTTACTTTTACATGTGTGTAAATTTACTTTGAATAAACTTACATAATTTCTGAAAGATCTTCTTCCTTATTTGGCTACCAAAAATTCATAATAAATGTTTACATAAACTATTTTATTAATATTTTGTTATTTCTAAGAAGTTTCCGGGGAATACGATTTTTTTTTTTTTTTAAACTTGTTTCAAAAGAAAGTTACTAAAACTTAGAATTGGTCTTTTATTCGTTTTTTTCTAAATTTGTTTTTAATTTTATTGAAAGAAATTTCACTTCCAGAAACTTGATAGAAAGAAATAAACGAAAGAAAGGAATAATAAATGATTATGATGTTATATTTATGTATAAAAAATGAAAGAAGTTACAAAAATAACAGTTGTTTACCTATTTTGTTCTTTATAATTTTTGCTTTCATTATTCTAATTTTTCTTGTTTTTAATTTAAATAATATTATCACAAAAATAAACAATAAATGAAGAAGAAATAAGAAGAATACAACCATGAAAAAGAAAAATAAAAGAAGTAGTAACAACAATTATTTATTATCAAGTTGAATGAACATATTATAAAATATTAAATATTATGGAGTTTCTGATAAATTTCTTTCTATCTTTCTTTTTTTTTGAATAATATTAATAATAACAACAACAACAACAACAACAACAACAAAAAGCAAGAAACTTTAAATATTTAAGCGATAAAAAGAAAGCAGCAGAAAGCTACTTGTAGATATTTCTTCATATGACGCGTTGATTCTTCATTGAATCAACCAAATAACATAATGTAATGGAAGAAAGAAGGAAAGAGAAATGTAAATTATAGACACATCGAAAGATAAAGAGGGAAAGAGACACAGATAGAGAAAGAATGGGAAAGAAAAAGATAGAAAGAAAAGTAAGACTCTTTTTTTTTAAGTACAAATTCAAAATCGCTTTCATAAATGAACAACAACCAACAACAATAACAAGAATAACAACTCAATACGAAAGTAACATAAACTATTGAAATAACAACAACAAAACCAACAACAATAATAATATGAACAACAACAATAAGACAAATTTTAAAATCAACCAAAATTTCATTTGCTTGGCAATCGATCATTGAACTCTGCCACCAAAACTAGAGCAAGACCCAAATTTTGTTTTTGTTTCGAGTATTTTTCTTGCTCATACGCACACAGATACACACATACACACAGAAAAACACTCTTTCTCTATATTATTAAACTCTCTTCCCATTCAATGAATGTGTTATCTTTATACTCTTTCATATTTTTTATTTTTTTTTATTTGTGTGTTCACTTTTAAAGCTTTGTTTTGTTTTATAATTGTTAATCACTTTTATGAACTTGATGGGGGAGGGGTGGTGGGTTGGACGAAGGGAATAAATGAATATCATACGGTAATAGTGAAATGCTTTCTGTTCTTGAAATCATTCATTTCATTGAGATAAAATGTTGTTGACTTTTAACAACAACAACAACAACAACAACAACAAAACAAAAATAACGAATAAGCCAACTTAACTTAGACTGAAAGAAGAGGAGAGAAAGAAGAAAATTGATAACAAAACAAACAAAAAAAAAAGAAAAGAAAAATCCAAATCATAAACAAGAATAATAATGAGTAGTCACAGTCATCATGGTTATTTATACACATTTCTTAAACTACTCAGTAGTACTAAATGGAAATATGGACGTACATACATAATATTGTAGATTAGAAGAGAGAAAATGTGGAAAAAGAAAAGAAAAATAGTGAAAGGAATACTATTAAGAGAAAATAAAAATTCTTTTCTTCTATTTTTTGTTTTTTTTTTTGTTTTTTTTTTGTTTTTTTTTTTTGTAGCTTTGAGAGGTTTTTAACCGATAGCGAAAGCTGATTACATACAACCCGTTATATGGTAAAAATAGTAATGTCATTACTTCAGAAGTTTGGAAATTCTTTTTTCTATCAACGTGATTTCCAATATAGTATTAATGATTTTTATTCTCTCCCCATTTCATTCAAAATAATTGATCGATTCCGATATGTGAAGCAAATTCTTAAAGGTTTTTTTTTTTTTTTTATTGACAAAAAAAAAATGGTGCTGTACCAATCATGTTGTCATGTCCATTTAACACCGAAATTCGGATAATGCTATACTAATAAGTGTAAGGAAGGTATTTTATTCTAAGGAAGGTCGATCCCGAAGTCCAGCATTAGTGCCATCTCTTGGGGGTCTTCCAAGGGGATTAACATGTAACACTTTAACAACGTACCGTAACTGTGTGTACGTACCGGAGGTAATGCGACTATACCCTCTACGTGGGGCGACTGGAAACAAGCCTCCAGCAGATACACGAAGTCTATGAAGGTGCTAGCCAATTATGGTTGAACGATAATGAACTCTCTGAGATAAAATTTCGTGGAAGTGAGACTAGTAACTTGCTTCATCGATCGTACCTACATTGATCTTAGCAGAAGGATTAAAGTATTCTACATTCATTTATAGGATTCCATTTTTTTTTTTTTTTTTTTGGCACTTGAAAATTATGTGTAACTGAAAAAGATTTTTGATAACACATAAGGTTAAGTCCCGCAGAAGAGAATCTTAAAGTCAATTCTGCAAACTTTCTAAACAGTTGATTAGTGACATCAATCTATTGGTTAGCATATATCCAAATAACTATATAACTCTATTAAGCTGCTTTCACAGCTGATGTTTGCCTAGATACACCTGTACCATGGACTAAGTGAGTCGATTTGTTCAATATAAACAACTGACGTGATCCTAAACACAGAATTGATAAACGTCAATCAACGTGTCCTTGGATATTTATCCGCAAATAATAAATTCCAATCATATTTATTTTGGTCATATGACTCTCTGCTCAGGAGTTAAGGCCTATCTTCCCTTCCCTGCTCTATAGGTCACAGCACCCGATTGGTTAACGGAACTCCACTCTACTCTATCCGCATCTGGGTAACAACCAACAGACATCACAGTACTCTCACAAAGGAACCGTACCCGCTGGCAGGAGGGATAAAGTTGAAAGGGCTTGTGCTTACCCGTGGTACCAGATACAGCATCTGATCAGATTTCGTACCCAAAGGTACTTACTAGCAAATAGTTCCTGGAATAGTACTAGTTTTGTAACATTATTGTACTCAAAAAGTTGAGATGCCACTCAATCTGTGTGATCAGAAAGGTTACTCTATCGAATTCCACCGATGAACTCCTGAAGCTGACTATACATGAATAAACATGCGATGATGCGACAAGATACACATCTGGACTTTAAGTTAAGATTTCTTATACCTAATTGACACAAAGAATATTGTACACTGAAGTCATACAACATTCTGTCTAGGTAAGATAGTCCATGGTAACTGCATTTATAACCATCATAAACAATTAGATTGATAGCCACGTGATTTTCCAAATGAAGCAAAACCTAATATTAGAGAACAAATATACTTAATTACAGGCAGGAAATCTGAACCTGCAGAGAAAATTGATCTAGCTTCTTGTGTACTCTTCGAAGGGTTCTCATTGTAATAGACTTTCGCCTTACAATACTGAAAACTACATACTTATGTAGATATACGAGATGTATCACTTTGACATTTTGATATTAAACAGATTCCAATCAAAGCTTATGCGATATATGTAACTTGATTCTCACCTCAAAGACGCGAGTGGCACATTAAAGAAGTTTTTTAACACATGTTAGTATTAACCTCTTGTGAACATAAGCTGAATTTAAAGAATATTTCATGAACAATGGACTACATAATATTTTGCAAAAACTTCATTTCCTTTTCGTGTTGATCGTGTCTATGGACTGAAAGGACTCAACTTGACAAAAACTGGTTTGCATCCACTAATTCCAATAATATTAAAAGGAAACTTGAACAAGTTAGAATGTTTGCTTATTTCATAGTGTTAATATTGTCAAAAAAGAGAAGCCTTCCCAATGACAATATCTTCAAAAATCGTATAAAAAGAGTATATCATTTTGTGAGTATTTTATGTTGCTACTAGAATGATTAAGTTGATGAAAACTTTAAATCCAATAAGAAAGTTACCAAACAAGAAAGAAGTGAATAAAAAAAAACGATAAAAGAATATGTGGGTCACTAGTAGAAACTTGAAAAAAACTAAGAAAGAATCATGGCGTTATACATTGCTTATGTAATGTTTAAGCAATTTACCAAAAGAGAAGAAAGAATAGAAGAATAAAGAACCAAAGTAAAATTTTAGAATATATAAAAATTAGTTTAAAAAAAAAACCTTCAAAATTTGTTAATATATTATATATTTCGTTATTCAAATTATTAGGCCATAATACCGTTAACCCCTTCGAATGCACAAACACAAATAAAACTACAAAAAGAAGAATCAGAAAAGACAAGAGGAAAGAAAGCAGAACAAAATAAGTTAAGTTTAAGAAAAGGTTATAGAGAGAGAGAGAGAGAGAGAGGCCACTAACTGAAAGAAAGACCAATCAACAAAACTTATGTAATCCATTACAAAAGTTTAAACAGAAAAAACCGTAAGAAGAAAGCTAAATTCAAACACAACAATATGACTACATAACCAAATGAAAGAAGAAAAGAAAGAAAGAATGAAGATAGGAAGAAGAGGAAAAGTAATAAAAGAAATTTAATGTGTTGTTCTTACTTTCGCCGCTAAAGTGTGTCTCATACATACTCACAATCACACTCACGATCGCATACAAGCATAAATATCTTTCCATGTATGCATGTGTGTGTGTGTGGAATACAAGTTTACAGTGTGTCTATGTGTTGGTGTTATAATTATGAAACTTTCACGCATTACATAGAAGTTTTTTTTTTTTTTCTTATTTCATTTTTTACTTGCTTTTCTTATTATTCTACTTCTACTTGTATTTAGGTACAAACATACACGAGATGTGGTTATAAAATGTTAAGACTAAATTGCCCCTTCCTGGATTGCCACCATGTCTTGGTAAGGTAGTTCAGTAGATGTAAGAACCCCCCAGTGAGTTATTGGTAGAATTTCCGATGACGGTAAATTCGAAGCGAAAATCAATTCAAACTAGGCATCACAATGGGTCGTAGTGGTTGTGGGAAATCTCGCCTGTCTTTAGGACACGGATGGTCCAACATTCGGTTGTTATGTTTGTCTCGAAATTGCTTGTAGTGTGGTTTTAAAATAAGGAAGATATAATACTTTGGCCTTCTCCATCCTATCCTATCCAATCCTATGCAATCGTATGCAATCCTATATTTTGAGTCCCCCTCGTAGTATATATTCTTGAACAGCGCGACGAGACGAGTTGATCTAGTCTTGTCCGTCTGTCTGTCTGTATGTATGCAAACTAGTCCCTTAGTTTTTGCACGGAGCTTTATTTTTACCATACGCAGTAAATTTGTCGGAATCAGCAGAACCGAACCACTAGGGGGGTACCTCCCAAACAAACCGGGATCGGAATCAAAGTTCTTATTAGAAACACTTTTTTGTTTTTTGTACTATCGACTTGAATTTTGACACTATAAGTGTCTGACCCATAGCCACCAACCTTATTAATTTCAAGACCCTCGATCTACTAGCAGGGGCGTGAAGAGTATTACAACTTCAGCATAGCCAAAGTTAGTCTTTTCGTTATATTTTGTAATAGTTAAATCAATTTTTGATTTGAATTGAGCGTCTTCTTGGCGATGTTGGAAACGCTTAAGCCAATTCTTTAGAAAAAAACAAGAGTTCCTATAGCGATTTATCCAAGTTCTATACGAAATTTTACAACATATCGTTGCTTACCATATTTTTATTTTTTTTTTTTTTTTATTTATTTAAAGACAGACCATTTACAAAGGAATGAAGATATGTAGTACAACTGAGGGTTCGGGAGGGCTATCATAATTCTTCTATGAAAGAATCAATCTGGCGATATTATGTTCATACCTCGTACTACTTAGTGCTGAAGATAGACGACTAACTCTACTTAAGTCACTATAAGCTACAAAGAAATGCTATTGTAGAAGAATAACAAACAAACATTTCTTCATTTCAGTTTGGGCTTTCTTTTCATCATCATTATCATCTTTCCCCACTCACCTCATTCACTTATGTATTTATTATTGTTCATGTTTAGAATTGGGTCAAACAACGGATTTGTTTGTTTGTTTCTTTGCTTGGTTGCTACTTACGCCACATGTAGTAGTACCGTGCTGTGTACCTGTAAGGGGGCATCCCTTCATCCTCTCACCTAAATACTACATCACAGACTTACACATTCACAACAGTCACTCACTCACTCAGTAAGTCAGTCATTTGGTTGCAAGATCATAACAAGAAAAAAAATTAAAGAATTCAAAGACAACAACTTCCAATTGGAGTAAGTTACTAAGGCAGACAGCAATAAGAACAACGTAATACCACTAGCAGCAGCAACAACAAAAACAACACCACCACCATCGAACATAAAGAACTTAGACCCTTTTCTCTTATCCCCCAATTTTTTTTTTTTTTTTTTTTGTCGTTTCTTATCGCTTGCTCAGCACACAAACCGAATTTTCAAATTGGGAGCAAATAAGACCGGTTTTTTAGTAGGCTCATACATACACACAAACACATATGTATGTCTGAATGTGTGAGATCTCCCAATTTACACACACTCACACAAATACAAAAAATTGAAATTTCTATTCTGTTCTTCTTTTTTTTATAAAATTTGTTTGATGCAACTTACTGCTTCGAACTTGTTTGCTCGCACTTCTCATTAAAAGAAATACATGATTGCAGGCAACTTTATTGATGCATTGGTATTTGTGATTATGTCGTTCATATTGGAAAATAAAAATCGCTTGAAGAATTATCTCGAAAATTTAGTTTAAGTTCAACAATTCCAAAGTCAAACAGAAAATTTCACCCATAAAATATATAAAACTTTTCTAAAGTTCATTTCATTATTAATTTAATCATTTTTTTTTTTTGTTGTGCGAAACAAGGAGGTAAAAATCTTCCAAAGATACCTATGACCCGTGCTACAAGTTATGTCGGATTCATTAGCCTACCGACTAAAAAACCCCTATCGCCTCAAGCCCCTTTCAATCGCTACGGCACCACCGAAGCATTCCTTGTAAATTAGTGTTTAAAAACTGTCAGTCGAAGCATCAAAAGTCATAAAATGTTAATTTAATTGTCATTGACAGTTCTCAGAATTTAAAAAAGGATGACTCCTCTTGAGATGCCATGTGTACCTACTAATCCAGCTATGGGTCTCCACTGCAACCATCAACATCATACAAAGGTTTCAGTCTAAAGTTCTTTGCACTATAGTAGATGCCATCATCTTTAAAGTTCGCAATGCTGTCATTCATTGTAACCTCAAGATCGCTACAGTTACAGAGACCATCACAAATTATAGCTGCCGCGACTTAAGAAACACCTAAACGTCTTTGCAGTACAACTCCTGAACAACAGTCAGCAACACCGCACACTTAAGCACTACCAACCTTTGGATCTTCACTTTCCCTTCAATCAATGACTTAATAACAATTTATTACTCTATCCAATCTAATAAAACCTCAAGATAACTGAATATCTAATGAAATTTACCTACTGCATACATGATGCTTGAGATATTCTAAATAAATAACCAGAACAAAACCCTCTAGAATCTATAGCAGTCGTTTGAGGCATTCATTGAAGTAAACTTGAAGTCTAATTGTATGTATTTTGTAGAAATTTACCTACGCAGAAGCTTAAATTGAAATCTTTGTAGTATTTTAATATTAGAAAGCAAAGCAGAGCTCTGCAGTAGTTCAATACATATATTGTTTTACAAAATGGAAACTTCGAGAAATGTGCCCATAAAGCCAAGACATTTTCCTTGTTTTAATACATAGGAAGTTGCTGACGCTTGTATCCAGGGTCAATCCATGTGTTTTACTAATCAAAACTATGTATAAATTCAAAATTTATTAAATTTTTAATGTAACTTTAGACTCCACCTTAACGAAATCCTATCCATTGACCTTACAAACAAAAAAAAAAATTCGAAAATATTGTACTAAAAGAAAGAAAGGTCACTAAACTTAATTGTGTAAATTACAATATTCTAAGTACAGTTTTATATAAATTCATAGTCCATTCAACTTATTTCCTTTCTTTTATCCGTTCTCTTCTATCCTATTCTTTTTTTCCATTTCCTATTCCATAATAATTGGATCAATAAAGAACACACAAGACATGACCATACCAATTGAAAATATTTTTGTCATAGATCCAATAATATACATAAGTTCTATATGAATATGTAAATTTGAATTTTTGAATTGATGAAGTTCAAAAATGCGAATATTTAATGTGATTTGCATTTGCGTTTCCGTAGACCTTTCTCGGTAATTTGTGAAATGAAATGTCAAAGAACTTGCTAAAGAGACAAATACAGAGGCCAACAAGTCTTCATAAAGCAATGGAAACTTTGAAGAAAGAAGTAAGTAGTAGTTGTAGTGAAAGAGAAGATGATAAAGAAAAAAAATCAACAGTGTGTTTATTTTTTGGAACGCATAAAGAAGAGAAAGTGTTACGCCAGTTGATTGTTTAATTCATTTTTATTTTTTAGAAGTCGCGTTTGTCATATAAGAAGCTTTACTTTGCTAATAGACACATAAAGTGTATGACCGACCAACCAACCAAGTATTGTTTGTATTGTAATACAATATAATAAAAAAAATCATAATCATCAATAAGATAGAAAATATATTTATATCAGTTTGGTTTTATTGACAATTTAATACCCTTTGTATATAATATTTTGAAATTGATCTAAGCTCAATCGATGATAACGATGAATATGTTTATTGAATAAGAAATGAAGATTCTTTGTAAAATTTTAAATCTATATATCAAAAAATATAGTCGTGAATGATCAGAAACACTGTAACCATTTTTTTTTAAGACTTTTTTTTATCAGTAATTAAATTGATAATATATGTAAAATTTATGTCATTTAGGTATCTTGAACACAATAATCTTTCTTTCATTCTTAGGGACTCCTTAAAATTACATAAGGTCATAAATATTAGAATAAGTAAAACAAAGGTTGACTATGCGTAAAGCTCTTGTTATGTTTCCTCTTTTGGATCAAATTATATATCTATATCTAATCTAATCTTATAATATATAAAAATTAGTCTTTTGTTTGTTCGTATGTTATGTGCTGCCATACCGTTGATCTGATTGCATTGAAATTTTGTGAATGTGTGTGGTTGCTTCCCGGCTTGAATATAGGATAGTTATATTACTACAAAAAATTATCTGAAATAGCACTTTAATTTCCTGATCCTCAAACTGCATTCTTTGTTGATACTTAAACTGTAACAGAAAGAATATAGTGATGCTAAGAAAGGAAACATATCTAAAATTCGGCATTTGTCGCCATTCCCAGGATCTGGGCCAGGAGTGCAAAAAAAAACTGGCATTCAAACTCTCAAAAAAAAAACATCGGTTGGATGGAAACCATGCGAAACCGGGACTGGTACTTTAGTCATTAACAAATCTAATATATTTTACTTTTCTACACTTTTTCATCCATTATTATTATTAGTACAAGGATCACCCAGTGGTCGAAATTCGACCACCCAGCCAGAAAAATGACAAAAAAAAGTATTTTGCAATCAAAGTAGTTTGTGTAGTGTGTGTTCTAATGAGAAACATGTGTGGGGTTTTCTTATAGATGTATGTAGATGTGAAAACTTTTCATACTTTAAACTCCCAATATTTTGTACAGATTTTAATAAATAAAAATAAAAAAATATTGTGCACATCTACAAATGAAAAGCTATCGAATGGTATATTAGATAGTTTAGACGTAAAACAGATGACAAAAGAAGTGTTCCCGTATTTATATTATGATTTTATATGTATTGACTATGCAAATTATAAAACTTTTCCAAAATTGTTAAGGGATATTGGTCAATAAATAATCGGAGATCGGAATTGTTACATCCCTTTAAAACGCGAACATTCTTTTTCTTTTTTATTTCTATTTTGATCTATTAAACATTGTCTTAGAATCGATTTCATTTATTTCAAAAATATTTACCTAAACGAACTCTGCTCAAAATATCAGTTTGGTTTATCAAACGTTAAATTTTTATCACAAAAAAAAAAAAACAAATCTTCCATGATCAAAATTATTATTCCTGACTTTGTTACAAACATAAGACAGTTATGCATATGTAATGCTCTTAATACTATTGCTACAAATTTGTAGGGTACAAAAATTAAATTCAAGTTAAGAAAGCAACCGCAGCACACAGTAAATGTCAATGACCAAAAAATAAATGAAAAGCTGTCAATAGTTTTGTCAAAAGCAAAGTAGGCAAGGTTGAGATGAAGGCAGGGGAAACGGTGGCGCGAAGTTGTTAAGAAAGAATGCAATGGCAACATTGAGTAAAAGTTCCAAATTCAATTCTTGTCATTTGAAACACATATGAATGTTGTTGTTGTTGTTGTTGTTGTTTTTAGTGATAGTGTGGCTTTGGTTTTCTTTAACTTTTTCTTTATTTTAAAACATTTTTTTTTTCTTCTATGGCGACACATTCTTCTTCACTTTATTTATTTTTATATTTTTTTTCTGAACAAAATACAATTAAGAAATACTTACATTTGTTCAACTTGTTTATTTGTTTGTTATACTTTTCTTTTAATTTTTTTTTTTTTTTTTTTAAATTTATTTTTATTTCATTTTATTTAGTACTAAGTGTGTGTAGTGAGTGAGTGAGTGAGTGAGTTAGTTACCTTTACTGAATTATGCATTTAGATTTTGTGAAATTTTCAAAGAAGAGAAATATGTACTTATTTAATGTTATTTCTTTCAAAGAAATAAATTGAATTTGCTGTCACAAATTTGTTTTTGAAAGATCATCATTTAGATAAATTTGCGTATAAGACTTTTGCTTTTGTTGATTTTTCTTCATTATATTTTAATTGTTTCTGTTACGTTGATTGCAAGTTTAATTATTAAACACAAAAATATCGAAAGTATCGTATTTGTTGGTTTATTTGCCCATTAATAGTTTGTACATTTATGTTTGTAGCGCATAGAATCTTTTAATGATGACCCAACCACACACATTGATGTATAAAAATTATCAGCATATCACGATGAATTAAATATACTCAGTTTCTCCATTTTAATGCAAACTAGTCATTAGTTTTTGAACTAATGAAATGAAAATTTTAGATTACCAATAGTCAGAATATATTTCAATGAAAGTTTTTCCATTACTGGAAGAATCAGACCTCCAACAAAAACCATTACAATATCGGATTTTACCTAATTTGTGTTGTGGTTGTAACATCAACTTCTTTTCGTTACAATTTTGTGCATTTGAACTTTTTGAAAGTATTTATATTAGATAGATAATGGAGCCTGGTTGAAGTTAGACCCTCACAGTGGCAAAGTAAATGCTGTGCTGTCTTTTTCTCTTTATCGTTCATTGGTCATTTCCACTAATCCGCACGTTATGCAATACCCTGTTAAGGAGCGTGAGATAAAACGAGTACCTTTCCGTGTTGATGCCTATTGTTCTTGAGTTCTTATGTAAGATCTAGATAGCATGAAGGTTTTACCCTAATGTGTTATGTGTCTAACCAATAAAGGTGCGATTTCTCATCAAGCCATTGCCCACAGAAAGGCTCTAGTCAAATGAGGACGTTTGTAGCTCCTTTCCTGGCGAGTTCAAATGCCTTTTCGTTCCCAAAATACCCACTATGCCCAGATATCAATTTACATAATCATTTGATGCAAATCTTGTGCAAAATTAAGCAATCCCAGACTATCTTCGATTTGAACTGAAAGGTGTCGACAATGCCACCTTGCTGTCGAAAAAATTTTAAGTGATCTTGTGTTAAAATATATCCAAAAATCTGATGAAATCAAACTGATTTATTCTATAGCCCCATGTAAGTCAATTAATTTTCATATACAATAAAAAAATGAATGAATTTCTTTAAAAATACAATAGAAAGTCATCAGTTTTGACATTATATTGCTTATCCAAATAATTAGACCAATAGAATCTCCAACTACCAAAGTACTTAATTACCCAACAAAACTAAACATAAAGTTCGATGGTACCGAAATTAATGTTCTGCATATTTTTTTTCTTTTTTTTTTATAAATTTCGCTCTAATTTTTAAAAATCTTTTTTCTTTTTGCTCTTGTTGTTGTTATTGTTGCTGTTGTTATTCCTAGATACAATAGAAATGCGTGTACTTATGTGTGCTAGGAACGTGACTTTGTAGACATCTAAAATAAGATACATATTTCTATTTTGAAATGTTATTTTTAATTACAATAACAACAATGAGAAGCCAATAAAATGTTGTTGTCGTTCTTGCAATTGTTGTTGCTGCTGTTGTTATTCCTATTATTTGTGGTGATTTATTTTTTTTGTCTCAGTTGCCTTTCTTTAGTTTCATTTTTTTATTATAATTCAATTTAATTGGACAAAAAACATTTATTTACCACATTGCGTATACGCAATGATTACAAATCGACTTATTACGTCGAAAAAAATAAGGTAAAATGTGGTTTTAAAAAAGTTTCTCAACAAAATCAAAACTATCAGAACTCAAAAGTTGAGAGAAGGAAATAATATTAATATATTATTTTCTATTTAGACTAAAAAGTCGCAACTAGTACAAATTTCAACTTTATTTCTATAATATAATGACACTAGAGGAAACTGTACAATAGTATTTATACTTATATAAGTATACTTCAATTTGAATACTAAGAATCATAATCTTACCAGTAATTTGTTCACACCCATCAACTGAAGAGGAGTCGTCTTTCAGATTTGCTAGATACAGATTCACTCAATACAATTCTAATATTTTATATACAATAATTTATAACTTATAGGATAATAATGGTACTAAAGCCAACACTGTAAACGACGGATGATTATATAAGTTTAAAAATAAATATTATATATATATATAGTCAGAAGTCAGAAAGCATCAAATACTTTAGTGATGAATCGAAAATAATGAACTTCTCATTAGAAATTGGCTAACCCTGGACTTGATAGATACGTATGTGAGAAGTGTTGTCAAACACTGAGTCTTGAAATTGGTTGACGCCAGATTTAAGAACTGTATATTCACAATTGCATTCGCGAATATGGACGGCAGATATTTACATTCGCGATTTATATTCGTTACATCACTTAAACACTTACTACTCGTTTTCCTTTGAAGACGTGAAGGAGGACCACTACTTCATTGTTTTGAAAATATATCTCTAAACTTTATATGTAAAATTTAATCGACCAATTTCGACCGATTCTGTTCGTAGATTTTAATGAAATAAACGCTATATGTCACTCACAGTAAAGTTTTATATCTTTCAATAATTCAATTTTGAATCTAATGAGTGGCTTTTACGTGATGCGCAGACAAATACTTTCAATCTAAGATTTTATTATATGTGTAGATGTATGTAATACATAAAACTGTTTATTTATCTATATAAATATGTATTATGATTAAAACAAATAATAAATCTGACTAAAATTCAATACAATACAATTCGAATCAGATTTAATTAAAAAATTATCAAATTCAACATACCATTTGAATACATTCGATGTTTATATGTTGAGGTACTAAGCAAATATGTAGATATTTTCTTATATATTTCTTAGATCGTTCCAAGATTATATCGTAACTGGAAAAGAAATTTAAAAAATATGAAAAAAATTTAAAACTAGAAAATAAAATTAATTTTTCTCTTAACAATTCTACATACATTTAATTTTTATTAAAGAAAGGATCATAAAAAATAAACTATTAAAACGATATAATGTTATATAATATAATTGTTATGAAACGGTTGATTTGCATATTGACTATGTCTTCCAGTAGTCGACGATCAATAAGCGATAAATATAAATATTCTATACATCTATACTGTAGATAAAAGAAGACCATGTATAATACTTTATCTTAACTTCAAAAACTGTGAAACTAGATACTACTTAGGTAACTTACTCGAGGTTTAAAATAAGCCTCAACTCCGGATCAATCAAGTAAGTATGACTAGAAAATTGAGATCTGCGCTTATAACTCCAAGAAAGCGTCAATTGACGCTTATTAATTCTTGTGCTCGGCACCGTGATATAAGGCCTTCATTGGAAGTACATATTTACGTTAGGCCAACGACAATTTCATATCCGGTTTTATAATTTAACTAGAGTTTCGTTATCCAACCAACTGATGTCTTTAGAGGCCTTAACTTCAAACTTAGGAGGATGTTATACAATCATTCAAAATTGATACCTGGGGATATGACTCCTTGATACGTATAAGGTCTTCATAGTAAGTGGTGTTAACGTTAGGCTAACAAGACTTTCATACCCGGTAACATACACAGACATACATATGAGCTAACAAGAAAATAAGAGTAAAAATCTATATATATTACAAAAAGCCTTGTAAATTGTGAGAGGATGTGTACATGTGTACTTGAAAACTTCATTAAAATCCAAAGGAATTGACTTGACATCAATGCTGATCATCTTTAATTCCATATAATATTAATTTAGTTCAACAAAATCTACAAAATAAATCTTTCAAATTTCCTATTCACAAACACATCGGAATAAATTGTTAACACATTTCTAGAACAATATTATGAAGTGTCTTAAAATGATGAAATTTCATCAGAATATTGTGCAATGTTTAATTAAAAAAAAAAAGACTTGTTTTCGAACTTTCCTTAAAATGCGCCGAATTGAAATTCAAATTCAATTTTAACTGAAATACTTTTATATGTAAATCAAATGTCACACGATCAAAAGTTTCAGTTGAAGAAGAATTATATAAATTTGTTGATTATTTTCGTAATTAATTATATAATAAGAAACTGAATAACAACAAAACAAATGAGACAAAGGAAGAGGAGAAGAAAGTTAAGCATTGATGAAATTGTAAATGCTAAAAAACCAAACCGAAAAAGGAAGGAAGTCTCAGTAAGTTAATGAATGTGTGAGTGAGTGAATAAATGAAAATAATCAAGGCAAAGGCACAAAATTACAACACAACAGAATAAAAGATTAACATAAACAAGAAAATCTGTCTACCATATAAGAGAAATAAGAATTTCGCAACAAAATGACAATGATGGCGCAAATTTTAATGAAATAAGATGAAGGCAATGGCAACAGCAACAACACCAAGAATATCAACGGATGTTCCGATTATTACGAAACATATACTAAATACTATATAAGAAAATAAGACAGAGATGAACGCCAGAAACGAAGAATGAAATATGCACATAAATGGCACACAATCGACAGAACAGAATTGGTCTTGGACTTCGAGTACTGTATTATCCCTTTTACAGAATGAAAACAAGTTGAGTGTATCGAACAGAAGAACCAGAATAAGAAGTATGTACTTAGTAGGAAAGAAGGGTATTGGGAAACGAAAGAATTCTTTGAAATTGCTAAATTTAGAACATTAAGCAAGCGAGACACAACAGAGCAATAAGAAAAATAAAAAAGAGATTGTGAGTGAGTGAACAAAAGCTTTTATACCATAGTAGTATAGCGACTGTTACTGCTTGCCTGCCTTTACTCCTTCTTCTCTTCTTCTTTTTCTATATCTTTTTTGATGCTTTGCTATTTTACTCAAGTAGGTTGATTGGTCAAATGAAAGGAATTATAATACCAAAAGAGCAAAAGAGAAAAAGAGAAAAAGAAGGACAAGTGCAAAAGTTGTAACAAGAGCAAACAGAAAGAGAGCAGAACCAAAAAATCAACAACAGAACAAATTTTATAAATTGAGTAATTTGCGCAGTGCAGCCAAAGTTAGCAACGTCGTCGCCATCGTCAACTTCATCATCTCAGTTAAGTAGGCGCAAAATTACGAAAAGCAAAGAAATGACGAACGAAGCTTAATGCGCAGCTTCGTTATATCGCGTTGTCGGGGTCGATCAAGTATTCGTTCTTAAAGTTCTACTCGTTAAACATGAACTTCGTTGTTGTTGTTGCTGTTATTGTTGTTGGTTGATGGTGTCGATGTTCGTGTTTATTACTACTACGCCTTGTCGCCTGCAACAATGAACTGTCCCTTCTCATTGCCTGACCATTTGCACTCATTGACAATGAATGAGGCCGATACACTCCCCCTTATCGAGTGAGTTATTACTTTGTTTGTATACGTGTGTGTATGTTTTAAACGCGCAACAGGATAGAGTACATGTGTTTGTTTGTGTGAGTAGAGAACAAAGCATTTTATGCATTACGATTTTTTTTTTTATATTTATTATGTTTTATTATCATTGTTACTTTCAAAATATTCTTTCTTTTATTTTTAATTTATTTTATTTTGTTGCATTGTGTTGTGTTATTATTAATGCATTCATTATGAACGATTATGTATGTACGTATGTATGTGTGAGATAATTTTATAGATAACTTCACTTAGTTCTATGCATGTTCATAAGTATGTATCTAGTTACATTTATAGATAACAACACATCACCCAAGTCTGACATATAGTCACATATATAATAAGTAGATGGGAGTCTCTAATGAAGAAGCACAAATCTTTAAATGTTATTTGTTATAATTTCATGAGAATTCCATCATTAGTTTACTAGTTACTGAGGTTTTAGTGAAGTTACCTTTAATTTTTTGTCTTGATTAAATACCGTTTTTTTAAGAGCAAAATCACATCGTCAACCAAATGATTGTTGAGCAATCAGTGAAAGCCTTCCGAAGTGATATCCACAATTTTGGATGCCAAAGGACTGTTTGGATGAGTTTGCAAACCTCTTTTAGTGATGGTTGCAACTTTGAAGGAGATTTCGTCACGCAAAATGGGTATTCTTAAATCTCTGTGCACGGTGGCGTTGCACACAAACTAGGGAACCGAAGTTATGCTGTGTAGTGCCTGGCAGCATTGGTACTCCAGATCTACTGGTTATTTACCGTAGCAACCAATCGATCCTATGCAGCTTTGTAGAACAGTATGCGGCAGGGAAGTATCAGATAAGCAATATTAAATTAAGAAATTCCAAGAAAAAGTTTTATACAACAAAAGTCTATTAAGAGTTGAATTCTAAACAAAAATCATTCTAGAAACAAGTCATTGAAATATTATAGAAACAGAGATGATGACGTTGATGAATAAAGTCAAATTTTATATTACTTTAAGGTTTACTACCCACGAAACTTACTAAATTACAATCTACAATTTCACATGATTCAGTTCTTACGTCATTTCCATGCAAAAATCAATTCAAGTAAACTTTATTATTTATCTTAGTATCGAAATCTTGAATTGGATACGAAATACTAAAAATTTGTAAATACAATACAATAAAAATCAAAATGTACACTGACCTAAATTGATTTAAATGCACCCAAAATAACGGAAAAAAACAAATACTTGTTTAATTAATTTATTAATGATATTTATGAAGTAAGTATACGCCAGATACGACACGATCAACACAATAGACATCACATCCAATCATCCCACCCACAACCCTGCATGTCCACTCCACCTTGTTTTCAGTGAGAATTAATTATCTTTTTCTATAGAATTGAATTGAAATTGAATTCAAATGTTACTGACCCCCAAAAAAATACAATAATAAAATGAAAAAAAGGAAAAAAAAAACTTGTGTTGATGTTTATGCAAAAATTATTATTTACGTATGATAATTTTGTTATTTTGTACAAATTAAACAACAACAAAGCAGTTTTTAATGTGTATATTCTTATTATTCTTTTTTCCTTAAAATTATATAAAAATATATTTAGACCGGGGAATGCGCAATTAAGTATAAGAGGTGAATATTACGACGTTCTTCTTTTCATATGAATTGCGATAATTTATTTTATGGTTTTTTCCCCTCTGACTTTTCTTCTCTTTTTAATTTATCATTCGCGACATGTGCTAAGAAGACTCTTCCTTACACGCCTCCTCTTTCTTTAAAATGAGATATTATTGAGAAATGACTCAACTCTTACCTCATTTTTCTTTGATCAGTTTTTGGTTAATAATTTTTACTAAATTATTGCAATTATGTACTTTTTTGTTACAAATATTGCGAGTACTTTATTGGACTTTCGCTCTCATTCGGAAAACCAACCTCACCCTTATTTATCACCCACACACAGATGCATATTTAAAGAGAGTCACAAGAACAAGAAGAAGTTTTTTTGTTGTGTTGTGTGTATTTTATATTATGTATAAATTATGAATATACATACATGTGTATGTATTTGCCTCATTATTATTATATTTATTGTTGTTGTTATTGCTTGTCTGTGTTGTTTCTGCGCCTCTTGATCACATTGATAAATAAATAATATAAAACAAGAACAAAAACATTTAAAAATGAAAATAAAAACCCAAAAGAAAAAAAATACAAAAAAAAAATCTCTCACTCACACACACACGAACGCATGCACAAACAACAAGATTTGTTCAGCCTTGAACTTCTGTTCGGAGTGCATTAACTCGAAATTGCACTCAGTCACTCACTCACACATTTATTGTTTCTGTTTATATATTTGTGTGTAATCTCAATGGCGGCGCTTACTCACATACACACATACATGTAAGCATGTATACAAAGAGAACAACGAACTTAATGCCACTCTCTCCGACATATCACATCTCTCTCTCTCTCTCTGTATTGGTCTTTCTCTTTCATATTTAAAACACAAAAATATGCCGGCACATGTGTAAATGTATAGCAAAAAGCTTTGCCAGGCGGCGGCGTAATGCGCTCACTCATTTTGTTTATAATTTACTCATTTTGATGCATGCACGCATATTGATGATGAAAAGAGAGATAAATAAATTCCTTTGCCTTGCTTTGTGGGAGAGCAAAAGTGAATATGTATTACAAGATTGTATATTTCATTCTTATTATTACTTCTTGCTACATCATTTTCATTATCATTTTTATGTAATTTAAGTTACTCTTTATTGTTATAGTTGTTGCATTTGAAGAACTTTTCTATATAGTACAGTCCAACTTAAATAACTGAAATATCAATAGCTCAAATTTTGTTTAACTGGAACCAAAACATGTTACAATTGTGTTTTTTTTAGAGTTAACAAACTGATATTTTAAAATTTATGGTTGAAATCGAAGATAATGAACGTCAATTTCTTTGTTTCTTCTTAAAAGACGCATCAAAGGGTCAATAGCATATTGCTTCTATATACTTAACTTAGATTTTTTCAATATCCTACATTGAACAATGAAGATGACGACACATGTACATACATATGTAACATTCAATTTCTTAACGATACAAACTTGTTGGAAGATGATTATAAAACATTACAAACGTCTGAATGTTTTACCATAATAGTGGATTCCAAAGAGAAATTTGTGTAATTCAATAAATATATATCTTCCTAGTTATGAACAATTCCCATAAGTCGAACCTTTTACTTTTTCTACGTTATAATGATTAGAGTTATGGTATTTCGATTATATTTGAAATAATTTTTTCGTGAGCTTCCTCCCTCGTCCTCCTCCAGGAACCATATTGCATAAGCATACACATACAAAAACAAACATTTTCATTTTAATTTACATGACGGTGTTGAGCGTAGCAATCTTATACGCAAGCGTAAAATATAAAAAGAAAATGTTCTGCGCCGTGCCTCCTCCTCAAATGATGGTGTAGTGTGGATTGCGTTTTTATTATCAGCGAAGTCGTCGCTCCTGATCAGATACTTCACACACTTAGGCGCACACACATACACACAACACAACAACAAAAAGAAACTCAAACAAAACAATTTTACACAGGCCACAGACGCCGCCATCGCTCCACACTCACTTACTCAATGAACCTTTTGCATTGATGGCCTTGAACCTACTCAAACTCTGTGACTGAATAAGATGGACGACGGACGGCCGACGATGACGACGAGTAAATGCCTGCAACAAAAGCAGCAAGAGAATGAAACGTAAAGAGAGTTAGTGAAGTGTGCGCTCTCTTCTTTGCACAATTGACGTTGTTTTTATTATGGTTAAATTTTTTTATTGTTGTTGTTGCTTCTTATACGATATTTACAGATCTGAGCGACTTAAATGCGTAAAGCATGTGCGCATATGTGTTTGTTTGCTCCTATACCTACACATATGTATGTGTGAATGCATGTTTATGTGTTTATAGAATTATGCATATTTAAACAATAAAATTGAATAAATAAATGAAAAATAAATTTAAAAAACTTAATATCAACAACAAAATGATCATAATTGCGCAGACAAAGAAAAACGTTAACAGACTTCATCACTTCGTTCTTCGACTGTTTCAACTTTAAAGAGAACAGTATCTAGTATGTACATAATATAAGAATGAATTTTAATAATACAATAACAATAAGAATAAGAAGAAGAAACATGTAAATATTTGTAAAACCATTGTATTTTCTTATTGGGTTTTTCAAAACAAAAAAATATTCACGATATACAAACACAATAATTTGCCTGACCCCACACAATAACCGTTCATTCAGTGGCCTTGATGCGAAAATTCTAAATAAATTTCACTTTAACAGAAATTTCTAATTAAAAGAAAGAAAACAACCTTATTTATGATGGCAACAAAGGTAAACAACCAAATCACCACACCACACCCCACCCCACCAATCCTCCTCATTTACTTTATCGCAATAATTTAGAAATTTTATTATTCTTCTTTTTTTTTCTTCCTTATCGCTGTTTTATATAATAATTTAATGTATTTACCTTCTTATTTATCAGTAATTTCTATTTAAACATTAGGGTGTCCCAAAACAAAAGAGATGATGACAGATTTATTTTATAAAAAATATTAAATTCTCAATAGAAACCATCGCTATTCCGAAGTAATCATTATAGCATACAGTGTGAAGAATGGTTCAATCGATTTAGTTGGTGTGACTGGTGGAGATCTAAGTCTTCTGAAGTATTCCACACTACTGTACCTAGATGTGAGGAAGCATTTGCTAACAATTTTTAGGGTTACATTGAAAGAATGCCACACTCAAAATGCCAGCAAGAGATTTTGACAGTACGCTTTGGATTCATCTTCATTTGGGTCTGAAAATCAAGGATATATTTGCATATATTGCTACTGTAATTTCGAATAAATCATAAATGCTCCCCAGATTGTTTTTGTTAACAACGAATGAATACGTGAATCGACAAACAATCGCACCTTGTTTTCAAGCAAGGAAACTGGAAATGCTCTTATAAAGCTTTTCTACTTATGTATATTTATATAAAATGACAAAAGGCCTTCTACATGCTTCTGGAATTACTGATTAACTCGTAAATATAATTTTTAACTAGATTTGCCTTTGGATGGAACACCCTTATGCATTTTGTACATACGTGTAGGTACTATATGCAATGTTTATCAACATAGAAATACTAATAATAATAATAATGAATATTTATTTCGAAATATTATATAAAAATGCATTTTTCGATTAGGTACTTATCAGACCATCGCCTTTGTTCTAGGATTGTTTGTTTTTTTTTTTTTTTATTACAATCTACTACAATACATATTTCATTAAAGGAATGAATATTGATAATCAAAAGTTTGGTTTTGTAATTATAATAGAAATGTATATACAAATCATTAGTTATAACAAAAACATTGGAAGGAGTCAATTGCCAACACCTGCTGTACCGTTCAACAGTCTTTTCACCAGTTACTGGTTCACCTTTGCATTACTTACGACTACTGAATTCCCTAGACACCGCCAGTATTTCGAAAAGGGGCTAGTGAATTACTTTCGCAACAGTGCATATTACCACCTAGCATAGACTACTCTTTTTATAGTGTATATTGTAGAATTATAGAGCGATGTAATTCATATGACTGCCTTTGTCTTATACACATACAATATTTTATCTTCAAATAATTTAACTTTCAATTAAGCAATTCTCATTCAAAATATGTTATCATTATATATACATCAATATTAAAAAACAAAGTACCCCGCCATGTCTGTCTGTCAGAACGCGATGAACTCAAAAACTACTGAACGGATATTCATACGCATTTCATTTTGAAAAACCCCTATGAAACAGTCGAAAAATCTATACAAAAAAAATTAAATGAGTAAGGTGTGTAAGTGAAATGAACATTAAGCATAAAGATATAATTTAAAATCAATCAATCAATCAATCAGTATCCATTAATTTTTTGGGAAGGAGATGCAGGACAATGTCTGTCCGGGTATCTAGTAAGTTATATTAATTATGTATGTATTTCATACACAATTAGGTGAACGATTTGTTTTGATTTTTGATTGTGTTAATCGTCTATTCAGTGTGAATTTGATTATATTGTATTTAAGCTATTGTTAACTGTGAGAGCAATATTTTCTTCATAGCATAATCAGTTTAAAAGACAAACCCAAAAGGCAACCTAATTTCGGTGTCACTTCACTGATCTACTGATTACATATAAAACGCATGTTCAATACATTTGATTACAACCCTATCCGTCTTCCCATAGTATCATATCATAAATTCAATTTTTATATACTTATGTATTCAATTTATAAGCCCTCTTATCAACAATTCCTATCGTTTAATCAAATAAATTCCAGAATATTCACATATGGAGAATTTGACTTATTTTTCTGGATTTCTCTGAACAAATCTTTTGTCTATTAAAGTAATTTCATTAAATTAGGAAATTACATTCCAAATACTTATTATGAAATTCTTGAAATAAACATCAAATGATAGAAATCACACAATTCAAGTTCGCAATACATACATACAATGAAAATATGTACGTAAAGAACGTAATGATGACAACAAAATCAAATATACTACTATACAAAGATATCAAAAGATCAGACGCAGTCTCTCAAACCTACCCCAACTAATTCAAGTTCTTAAGTTAAAAATAAAAACTGCAAATGTGATGAAATAAAAACGAAAAGAAAAGATCAAGAAAAAAAAAAACAAGCATAACTAAAAAAAAATAAGCAAAGAAAGGGAAAAATAATCGCACAAATACCAAAAACCACACGCACATTGTTAAAAAGCTTAAAATCAACAAAAACAACAACAAGAACATCAACATCATCAACAGAAGCGACACCGACAACAATGAAAGGGGGGCAAACAAAGTCAATGTAGTTGTTATGAGTGGCGTGTGTGGTAGGTAGATATAGGCAATGAAAATAAATCAAAGAAAAGGAATGGATTGAAAGGAAATGGAGCGGTGAGAAACGACAAGATATGGTGAAGGGAGAGAAGAGAAGAGTAGAGAAGAGAAGAAAAGAGGAGATAAGTGCATTGCAATGATATACGTATTGCATCATTTTTCATTTTTTTTCTGTTCATGAAATCTCTTTGTTACTCCACCATTGACGTCGCGTATAGCTTTTATCGTTTTTTGTTGTTATTCTGATAGTTGTGTAGTTGATAGTTCTTGTTTTTGTTGTTATTGTTTATCATACTAGTGCATACATATATACATAAATACATACGTATGTATTTTCACTTATACAAACATGTCTGCTTACTTGATTTTACTTAACTTACTCATTAAAATTATTACGAATCATATACTAATTGCAATGATTATTTTTCGTCGTTGTCGTCATCGTATTCAGACAATTGCAACTCATTTGATATGTTGAGAGAGTAAATTCATACGGTGTCTGTGAATCCGTTATTTTTTGCAATACAACAATAACAATAATATATTATATTATATGTATGTTATGTATGCGCATGCATGTATGGAATAAAGGAACAAGTTTTATTTTTGTTATTGTTGTGTTGTGCAATGTCAACCCTGGAACGCCAACGCGTTTTTTTTTATTAAAAATACCGTTAACTGATGACAAGCACTTGTCACTCGTTGCGCTTTAGTTACTCTTCTCCCTGCTTTGCAGTTTCCTTTGCTATTGTTCACTTCCGCATGTGCACTTGCATATGCATGTTAAATCAAAAGAAACTTCTCCAATTAATTAATTAATTTATTATGAACGCCGCTTATTGTATTTTTTGTATTATAGTATTTTGCGCATTTGTTTTGATAAACTTGATTTTTTTCTTTTATTCAAAATTCAAAGTGTTCTTTATTAATGAAATTTGCACGTTTTTTACGTATGACACCCAATGTGATTATTCAGTGTCTCTCACTTAGCTTCCTGCTGTTGTACCTATGTACACTCACTGACCACACATAATTTTTCACACTTATCAAACTTTTTCAAATGTTGATCACTCACTTTTGTGCGTACGCTCTGCTCTCCCACTCTCAAACGCACTTTGATGCGCTCGCTTGTTAACTTCGTCAAAGTCGTTGTCGTCGTTTGTGTCGTTAGCTTGCGTCGTGTGTTGTTGTTGTGCGTTTGTTTATTATTCGTTTAATTGTTTTTGGTATTTGCCGGTATAACAGCCCCAACAGCCACAGAAGCAGAGAAGCTTTGTTGTTGTGCTTTGCAAAAACAAAAACAAATAATTTCTAAACAAAGAAAGCAAGTTGTCTGCGTTTGCGCCGTTGCCGATTAAAATCTTTTTGTGTGTTTTGTTTTGATCACTATTTATTATTGTTTTTATTACAATATTATTTAAAAATTTTACTTTACTTTGTTTACTTAATTTGTGTCTCTTTTTTAAATTGCGAATCTTCTCTCACATCCATACATAAGTATATATGTATATATATATATATATATATATACACATGTACGTGCATATGTTAATGTTCGATAATTTCTAATGCAAATATTCATTCATATTAAGTATACTCCAACTTTTATACTTCTTGGAATTATTGCATTTATTATTATATTTCGATTCGGTTCCTCTGTTTTTGTTACGATTGTTGTGGTTGCTTAGATGTTGTTACGTCTGAGTCTTCACCCGCGCTCCAACTAAAGCCTTTGACGTATGAATTAAAACTGAAACATTATTTTCAGACTGTTCTGTTGTCAGTTCCACTGTCTAGAACAGAACTTACATACATATGTATATAGAATTGTCTGAGAGTATGAGTTGAGTGTGAGAAACTTTGAGTGTAGTGTGAGTATGAATGTGAATGTCAAAATGCATTCGACATCGTCACGATTAAAACAAGAACAACAAATAAGCAACGTCAGTGAATAGTAAGCAAGCAAGAACAATATTATGCATAAGTGTGTGAGTGAGCGAGTGAATGTAGGAATACATTTGTATGCATTGGCATTCTCTCTTTCTTCTAAACAGCCCACAAACTATGTTCTTACTCAATTACATACACACACACGCACACACTGTTACAATATGAGCATGCAACAAGCATCAAAGCTTCATATAAGAAGAATATGTCATACCAAGCAAACGATGGATGATATTGACAACACCAAAAACAATAACAACAATGTAGCCAACATCACGTTGCTCAGCCGCGTGTTGAAAAGGCAGACATTCAACATAAATACAGTGGCAGATAAAATTCTTCAAATGACTTCTTACACAATTTAGCATATAATTTACTTATATCATTTGGGAACAAAAAAACTGAAATAAACTTACATGTAAATTTGTATTTGCACTGTTTTGATTAGAAATGATTGTTTTGTATTTTTTCTACTCGATTGGTTTTGTGTAAAAAGAATATTAAAACCAGTTGCTCATGAATTTTGGATTTATAAATTAAAGGCTCAAACTTTTACTTTTCTTTGTGTTTATATACTTTTTATTACCCATAGGGAGCTAACGGGACCCTATTACTAAGCTTATGATGTCCGTCCGTCCGTCTCCTGCTCTATCTCATGAACCGTAATAGGTAGAGAGTTGAAACTTCACAGAGTGTTTAATTGTGTGTAAATTTAGGCAAACATCGTGCCTCCCGGTCCAGCTAAACGGGAACAACATACTCATCTACTTATTAGCAAAAAATCTTGGATTGATGCTTGATATGCGGTTGACCTGGAAACCCCATATGAAATATAAAAATAAATACCTAAGCCACAAGCTATCCAGGATGAGCTCATGCTCATGTGAACAGTTCAAGACTTAGCTCAAGAAATCCTGAACTGCAGTAAAAACACACAAGAAAATCATCTTTCCGTCAATTTGTTGGACAGTATCCTTCACACTCTCAGGCTAAATCGTCACCACGTTATGGATCTTGCTTTCGGATCACCGAAGGACTAAGCAAAGGACTTCACCCAATCAACTAGTTTTAATTAAATCTTAGCTCTTACATTATTTATCTAATAACAATATCAACTCAAAAAGTGGCCGATTCTCTCTTTAAAAAAAATGTTCTCCACCACTGTAAGCCCCATATTGATTGTGTGTGTGTGCGTGTATGTGTGTTGTTTTTCTTCTTTTTTTTCTATCTCTGCTATTAAATATCTAACGATTGATCGATCGTTTAAATAACAAGTTCTATTGCAAATATATGTATGTATAAAGATTTTTTAAGTTAGTAGGCCAATGTGATGTTCTACTTGTCATTGTCGCCTCAGTTGTTGTTGTTGTTCTTGTTGAGTTTTAAGAATGAAGAATGAAATGACTTCATTTTATATTTAATTATGTTATCATTAATTTAGTTTTACGTTTCTTCCACTTGACTTGACCTAATTGCTTCCTATACGTGTACGTAAATATAAGGAAATACTACAAGTACTCGTACCATTTACCATATGTTTGTATTACCTAATTCAGGGTTGAATTGAGTAACTAACAAATCAAAGAATAGAGTAAATACACTTAAGGACCATTTCAATTAACATTCAATATCTCAAGTTGCACTTCAAAATAAAAATATTCTCAATTTCTTATTGCAGGTAGAATACATTCATACATATATTATATACATATGAATGTTTCCGGTGCATTGGACAAAAGTTGACAAAACACTTGAAATCACTAGTGCTACTCACCATACTCGTCCATACATACATGCATGACTAAAATTATTAGTCTCTTCAGAAAAGTTAAATATTTTTGTTAAGCCCATTTGCGACAGTAGAAATTTGATGGATTGAATGTTTCAAATAGCCCCTCCTGAACAATTTTCTGTCTTCTTAGACTTATATAATATTACATTTAGCGATCCGTTTCTCGGCATTTGCTTGTTACAGTTGTTAGTCTAGCTTTGGCTGTTATCCATCAGAACTTGATAAATATTGATGAAATGATAACAGTTATAGATACAATTTTGAATAAAATGATTCGACAACTTGTGATTAAACCTTCTAAACTGATCAATTGAATGATGCAGATACTCTTGCATGACAACTCTGGGATACATACATACCACTTAATTCACTGTGAAGATGGAAACTCTTCACCCACTATGCTCCTCAAACACCAAACCATCAAACAACCAATTCTTCCTCTTCAAAATCAACATAGAAAACAAAAATCCATTGAAAAGTAATTTATTAAAAAATTATTTCAAAACTATGTGGAATCTCCTGAACCAAAATTCCATAAGAAATGCAAAATAATATTATAAAACATAATATAATCACATGACCTAATAATATTTATTAAGTCACATTGCGCATACGCAACACGTATAAGTTTGCCATGTTTACAAATTAGCTTTATAAATCTTATAAAATTACTCAAAACAAAAAAAAAAAAAATTAATATATTTTTCATCTCAGCTTCACGTTGCAAGTTCATTGCTAATAGTAAATGAAAAACTTGACCCTCTCCCAAGAGCAAGAGCAAACTAAAAATCAAACCACACACAATGATAACTTTAGCTTCAAACATGCGCAACCAACTGTTGTAAGTTGCAATCAAATTTGTTGGAAGACTCATAATAAAAATGGAGGTCGCAACAGCAAACAAGTTTGTTGTTTGTTTGTTGCATGAAGATCCCATCTCCGGACACCATAAATCCCTTTTTCTAGAGACAAAAAGACAAATAGAAAAATGAAAAAAAAAAAACTCCACTCAACACATACTAGAAACTAAACAACAACAAATGGGTCTAACGACGACGACACGTTGGCAAAAGAAACTTCAAATGCTGCACAGCAGCTCACAATTAAAATTCTAACCTCATAGAGAAAATGTTTAACTTCATTTCTCATACCACTCTACTCTATACTCTTTAGCACTGCACCCATGTCCATGTCCCATTTGCCCCCTCGCCACTTCTTCTTTGATACTTTCTTTCATTGAAATTTTAGACCTGTAACACATATTGAAAACGACCCAGTTTTAGACTTTACGAGTATTTCATACAATAACAAACAACATCAACCAGACCAACAACAAAATGTGTAATTTTCTTGATCTCTTTTTTTCTTTATTGTTTGGTTGGTTATGTTTTACAGTATTATGGAGTTGTTCTTTTTTGTTGTTGTAGCTGCTGTTATTGTTTTTGTTACTTGGTTTTGTTGGTTCTTATGCACGATCCATGTCAGATTATGATCGTCACTTTTAATAGTCGCAGCCGCTTTCTCTTTTTTTCATTTTGGCAATTGTAACTGTGATCAATGGTAACACCACCAGTTCAAGTTTTTGAGTTCTCGATTCTTATAAACTGGTCTTAAGTTGCCCACATCCAATAACAACAACAACAACACCTACATTCATTCATTTATTTGGTGCATAATTTGAAAATATGTATGTATCGACAAGACATGGGTACATAATTTATCATGAGTTTATTTCCAATTATATTAACTCATTTCAGATTCTGGTCTTTAAGTGATGGTGAAGATGATGATGAAGATATGGAAGAGAAAGCGTTTTTTGTTGTTGTATCTCTGAGTTATGTTCTAATAATGAAGTTGTTCAAATGCAGTGGGCAATTCTATGTCAAATTTCGGAGATTATTTATTAATTGAAAGTGGGCCACATATAGAAAAATATCACCTTTTCTATGTTCCGGCTCTGTGTCAAATTTTAAGGGGAATATGTTGGACATCATAGGATAGAATAGAACAGAACAGAATAGGATAGGATAGGATGGACAAAAAACGGAGTGGACTTCATGCAGAAATCTTGCAGCCTATTGTGCTGCCTGCTTTGGATTGTTCTAAGCTTAAGCCACCGTCTTTATTTAAAGTGTTCTTATACCTTACCACGAGAAGGGGGCAATCCAGTAAGGTAGGTTATTTTTGAGCTCTCATATAAATGATTCGCTTTAACTCAATTAAATTGTAACTTTATTGACCAAAAGTTGCCACCTTAGCATGACAAGTGAAATAAAACACTCCTCAGAACTTTTAGGACTTTTACATTCAGCATCTCATAGGTGGGTCAATGGGACCAGACATACATATAGCTCTAAATAGTCCGGTGCTGATTCTATATTTAAGTCACCAATTTCGCAGGTTTTCACACTATTACAATGTATTAACTACTCCATAACGATCCTGCAAGAACAGGGAATAAAAAAACAGACTTGAAAGGACCCGAAGGTCTGAAACGCTTATCAAATAGTTGTAGACTTGCTAGAAGATTTCTAATAGGTTATGAAGCTTTGACTCTAAAAGATATATACATAGTACGAAAAAATTCGTGGATGACTTGCAGTTCTAGGTCTTATTAGTGCAAAACCTGGGTGGCTTAAACGTACTTTCGGAGATGAAGGGTTCCTAATTGCTCAATTAGCATCTGGACATAGATGTTGCGGAGAGTATTTGGACATGATGCTGTGAATCCATACTATTGTTACTCTTTAGATGCCGTAGAAGAACCAGTACACTTAGTCTATGTGCGCCCTCGATTCGAAGTAGTACGAAGAAGCATCTATGCTTGCCTTGGATCTCCCTGAAGCTCATATCTACAGATGATTGATCATTCTTTAGCGATGAAATTGCTCGGTCTATAACTTTCTTCTGAAGATTTTCACCTCCTTGGTCGCATATAAAAAAAAATAAACCACTTTTTAATTTAATTAATACACATTTTCGTATATTTATTTAATACAAACTTTACAATTTCATTTTTGGAAGCAAATTAAGACAATTCTGAACTCCCATGAAAATTTACTACATATAGTAGTACATAAGTGTAGTGTACTACAACTTTTGGTATGGAAACTAATTTCCTGTTGTTGTCAAAGTCATATCAAGAATCGGAAACCTAATCAACCACACCCATTTGAAATTCTTACAATGAATATTAGTGTAAATTACATGTCAAGATTTTTAAATTAATTTTAAGCTATACCAAGATTCACATACATGTACTTATGGATACAAAGGACTCTGACTCAATTCGAATGATTCACAAAGCTAGTAATATAAGATATTTTTGTATTTGTCTGCTTATTTCTCGCGTTCAAAATCAAGCAAACGACTACTATAAAAATGAGAATTTCTGGAACTAACTATTTACTTATAAATATGTGTATGAATTGGTATGTGTTTTGCTGGTCCAAGTATTTGCGTATAGTTAGTTTTATTGTATTACGTTTTAGCATTTTTCAAAAAACAAATAAATACAGAATAATAAGTAGAAGGAATCAATGTACGAACAAACGAAAGAAGAAACGACGGAAGGAAGAGCATAATATTCACCCAATGTCGGTGTCCTTTTGTATACAAAATAACACCAACAACAACAATAACAACGAAAGAAAATGGGGAAAAAAGAAGAAGCGAACCTCTTTTGGCACTCTAAACTTTTTCAAGGTTAAGTCTTCGCCTGGCGAGGCTTCGTCCAATGACATTTTCTTCATACTACAACAGTTCGTTCACTTCGGCAATCATTGGTCGTTGGTCCCCTCTTTCTACCTCTATATCTACTTCCCTTTCCTTTCCTTCCCTTCCTTTCGGATCTTTTTCTTTTCCTTTCTCACTATCATTCATTTAACGACAACGATGACTACGATGTGTGCTGTTGCTGCTGCTGTTGCACACTGCTTCTACAACTTTTTCGCCTCCTCCTTCCTCTCCTTCTTCTTGTTTAGCAATATCTCCTTTTTTTATTTTCTTCACTATATGCATATATATGCAGTAGTATGTGCGCTACTTTAACTAGAATTGGCCATATGACAATTAAGCAGTCAAACAATCATCGCTACCTACAACAGAGGTTCCTAAATTAGGGATCTTCTTTGTTATTTCGGGGGGTCAGTGAATCAGACAGTCTATCTCTGTCCCTATAACATTTATTATGTTACTAGATACCCGGAACCCCTCTCCCTCCCAACAAAAATTAGTGACCCGATAACTTCATACCACCTAAAATTGTGTGAATTCGCCTGACAACCTCTGCCCGGGTATCTACATAGTTATAAATGAAATTTATAAAGAGATGTTTGTCAAAGATGACGTGATTTATTTTAAAATATATTTCTAAACTTCTCTTAATCTTCTGACTTGCACATGTTACTTTTTTCGATTTTTCCGATGTTCCGTTGGGTTGTTCCCATATTTTACCTAAACCACCTCGGTATTGAAGCGAGCAAAACATAACACAAATACACAAATCGGTAGAGCCATTCTCGAGTTTTTACGAGACTAATGCACAACAAATGATTTTTAAATATATAGATAGATGCAGTTAATAATATAAAGAATTTAACAAGGAAGAAGTTCATTCTTCCCGCCAGTTGAAGAAGAGTCAACGTGCCTGCCTAAAATTATGAAAAAATCATTAAAAGATTCATATAGAATAGAATTTTAAAAGAAAAAATAGACTAAAACAAATTTTTTGGACTTCCATCCAAGGCCTCCATGCCTATAAAATAGGATAGACAGGGACTAGTTCACTCAGATGCCTTACGGCTTATTCTGATGGCTAGTAGCTCTTCGCTTCATTGTTCGCCTACAACTTTACCGCCTTGAGAGATTCTTAGCACCACCGACATCGCTCGGTCTCACCTACTGAGCCCCCTTACCAAACAAGAAAGCAATCCTCCTAGGGGCTAAGAGATCGGTGTAAAATGTCTACCATTTAAAAGGAAGTCCTCAGAAAAACAAAAGAAAAAAAGGTGAAGAGAGATCCACGGACTACATAAGTTGAAGAAACGCTGATATCCAATATCTCAAACTTATGTAGCCGCCTGGTAGCGTGTATTAATAAAGTTGCGCATTACGCATGCTTCCTCTGAACCGAACATAGAACCACAACCAGAACCGGCAACAACAGCAGCAATGACTCGTTGCGCTCGCGTGGGATGATGAAATAAAGAGTCGATTGGAGCACGATGCCAGAAATAAAGAGGTGGAGAAGACTGAAGCAAAACAAGGCGAGGCAATTTCATTAACAGCCATCGCCGTCGCACAAGCTTACATAAGGGATCAACAAAGAAGCAGAAACCGAAAGCTATAAAAAAATGTGATAAAAGAAGATGATGAAAATGAAAAAAAAAAAAATAAAAAAAAATAAATAAATAAAAGAAGCAATGCTACCAACGGGAAGCCAACGCGACATCGACGTCCTTTGCGTTCTTCTCCTTATAATTTTGTTTAGGACTTTTTTTTTTGTTTCTTTAAATGTGTCTACGTATGTGTCTGGCTGGCTGGCTGCCTTGTTTTGGTGTTTGTGTATGCATACATAGAAGCTTCAGTGAAAGGGAAAGGTTAACAGACTATAAGCAGACATCAAATACTATTATACATCTACATCAATATATACTTACGTATGTATGTGTAGTCAGTCATACACGTAGACAGACAGAAGAGAGCGACAATCAAGCAGACGAAGAGGACAAGCACAGACACGCAATAATATTTCTTCGAACTGTTCTTTTGCGTTTTTGCATTGTCGTTTTCTTTTTATTGTTCTTCTTTGGTTCTTTTACTCTCTCCCTTTACCCATTCTTTCTATTGCTTTTCCCTTCTTCACATTTCGGTTGTTAGTTTAACCTTTTTATTGTCTTTTTTAGGAGGTTCAGGTTCAACGAAAGTTATCAACTGCGATGGTTTTTACTTGTGTGCCGACATTTGCTTTGTTACCCTACCCGAAAGGAAGTCGTTGGCGTTGGTACTAACAACGGTTGTGGGGGAGTTCAACAGACATTCATCGTACGCTTATACATATACGAGGAGTATGTATTACATATCGCCTTATTCACAAGGTGCAATGGCCATTTTTGATGCTTATTACGCTTGCCTAAATCTAGAAACAAATGTCATCGCCTCTTTCGGTGTCGTTGTCGGTTGTTTTAGCTTTTTGTGTTCTTATGTCTGCCCTTCCTATTGACCATGGCCACGATTACGCGAGCGTCGGCAAAATTATTTTTGAAGAGTTCATTCGTTCGTTCGTTCTGTCCTTCGCTCATGTCTCCTGTAATTTTGCATGTGCCTCTTACTCAGTATGTACATATTTTGATCGGTTGTTCCCTTATGATATTGGTTGTTCGTTTGTTTAGGTGAATGCACTAATTGCCAGGACATTGCCAGCGACAACGGCGTCATTGTACTTGTCCTCATTCTCGTCCTTATTGTCTGTTGTTTAAGAAGCTTGTGTGTGTATTCATAATTATAGAGGCGTCTGTCTGTATGCGACATTGAAAATGTAAATAAAATCATTTCTTGTGAAATTTTGATATATTTTTACAAGAAATAATATATAATTTTCCAATTAATAATTTCATAATTAGTTGATTTAAAGTTCTATTTTAATGAACAATAATCTTGTGTTATTTATGATATGCTCTCTTTGAAATCCTAAATAGTTTTCGGATATTTCACAACTTTTCTTGAATTTATGTAGATGATGTCCATGTACCTCTTTGATTGTATTTCTATGTACAACATACCAAACTTAGATATTTAACACCATTTATTTCTTGATCAATATTCATGTAGGTCTTGAATTAAAAGAAAATCGCAACAATATATACGAGTAGCGAACGCAAAGCTCTCGTAAAGAAACTTAAGAGATACTGAGGCTCCGAAAGGTATCCATAAAGTCTAAGACTTCTTTACTGGAAATTGTAAATTTATGAATCTCCTTCATAATGAATATCAGGAAGCAGTAATGCATTGCCTATATCACTGTTACTTATGGTCTAATCATCAGATGGATCAGATTCCGATATACATATTTTATCACATAAAATCAACAGAAATTACTGACTTATCTCCAAAAAAGAAGAAAATCGTGGAATTCTTAGTGTGTAGCAGAATATTTGATTTGTTTGTTATAATAGGCTCAATTGACGACGCAGTGACAAAGTGACTAATTCCCAAACTTTCGTAATCTAGGATGAGATTATCAACCACCCTACATATTGATTTCAAGTCCTAATTTCTTAATAAACATAACATAGGAGAACAAAAACAAATTTATTTTCTCTGGCATAAGTTCAGATACATATGACTATGAAGTACTCAGGCTATAAATTATTTTGTTTGAATTGACTCATGTTCTCTTCTTTATCAATAACACCTTATTGAACTACTTAGAAAACGCGACATTCTTCAATATTTTAAGGAAACAAAGAACTAATATTAGTGCTAAATTACATTATTTGCACAGTCATTTAAATAGAGGAAATATATTAAGATCATTGGGATCGCCATATGTTGGCAGACGACTACTGTTGTAACTTGCAAAGAGATTGTCTGGACCAAAAACACCATAGAAATTTGTTTTTAATACAATAATTAACTTAATACCCAGGCAGACGTTGTCCTGCCTTTCCTTCTCAAAAATTTAGTGGATACTGATTGGTTGACCTGATAAAATGTTTGACAAAGACGGTTGTTCCTTTGGAGTTTTCTGTTTTCCTAAACTTTCCTCATGAATTACTACGTCCATTGATGTAAACCGTATGAACAGCCGTTCGGTAGTTTTTGAATTTATCGGAAACAGACAGACAAGGCGGGGGACTCGGTTTTATAATATGTAAAGATAAATGGATTGCATCTATCTCAAAAAATCAAGTCGATTTAACAAAGATATTATTTTCGTATTCAGAAGACTAAAATTACATGAAATTGATTAATAAATCTCATGCAGGGGAATCTGTGTTCCCCTAGTATGTAATTTATTCCTTCGATAGTGTTTCGAAATGAATTTAAAATATGCCAGAACGCACCTATTCCCTATTATACTTATATAAGATTTAAGTAAATAATTATTAAAGATCAAAGATTTTTGCACAATCAATCAACACATTTTTATATAACCTACTCGACGAGTATTTTAAAACATTTTAAACACATTAAAACGAAAACATAATTTTGCTAAATCTTCCAAATATTCAATTAGTGTATTTTTTGCATTGTTGTTGCATTAAATCTTCAATCTCCTTGCGTTCCTTGGCACATGATGCTGTCAACACTTCGACCTTCTTTTCAGGAGTAATTAAAATATCATCCTCAATACGTACACCAATACCTCGGAATTCCTTCGGTACATCCTGGCATTCGGCACCTATGTAAATTCCAGGCTCAACGGTAAACACGGTACCAGGTTGTAGACGCATATTACGTGATATTAGTTCCGTGTCGTGTAAATCCAAGCCAAGATAATGTGATATAGGGTGTGGACAAAATTTTTTCACAATTTGTGTCAATTGATCCTCATCTGTGACGCTTGCCGGCACAATTTTCAACTCTCGCAAATATTTGCCCAATTTCTGGTACATGGTTTCTTGTAAAGCATTGAGCGATTCACCACCGAAGTGTAATATTTGGCCTATAAGGTCCTTTTGCAATTGCAGTACGACTTCATATAATAGCTTCTGAGGTTCACTGTAATGACCCGAAATAGGCCAAGTACGTGTAACATCACTCGAATAGCCAAAATAATCACAACCCGCATCCATAAGCACAAGATCTCCGGCAAGAGTTTTCTGATTATTAAAAATGTAGTGAATAGTAGTTGCATTGTTGCCGGCAGCAACCACTGGGGGAAATGCTAAATATTGAGCATTGAATTTTCGACACTCGTACTCTAGCATGGCAGCCAGCATATTCTCAGTCATGCCTACACTCGACTTTTTCATAACGTTGTTAAACGCAGTTGAAGTAATTTGACAGCTCTTTCGCATCAGTTCTTGCTCAGCCAAGGATTTCTTAGCACGCATAACTTGTAAATAGAAGGCTGGCGAACGTACATTACTCTTCGATTCTTGGGCAATGGCAACTACTCGTTTAGATATTTGCTTATGGTCCAAATTCGAGCGGTCATACCATAATACGGGACGTTCTTTTTGAATACGGCTCCTGAGCATACTCTCAAATTGACTTACTTCGTAGGCCTCGTTAACACCAAACATTGCGATTGCCGCTTCTGGACTTGTACGTGCCCCATCAATCTTCTCGAGTATTTCATGCTTTTGTCTCAGGAATAGTGTTGCCTTTAAATTAGTTAGTTCATCAATTGATAACAACAGCACGGCATCAGGTTCTAGGCACCCAGTTAAGTAATAGAAATTTGAATCCTGACGAAAAGTATACGGCGTCTTACCGCTCATGTACTTTTTTGTAGCTGCTGGCACCACAAGAAAGTGAGACCTATGTGCGTTTTTTGCATTCTCGCTTGGTGTACTCGATTGCGCGAACATCTGCAAAGTAGCAATTATACGTAGGCGACGTTTCTTGAATTCATCCAGTTTCTGTCCCGGTACTAACTCCTTCGCTTGCAGTAAATGCGGATGGGTAGTTGGTGTTGGTTGACCGTAAGTTATTGGTCCCTCGAATAACGGAGGAGGCAGTAGTGCAGGTTCGTTGGTGGGTTGGAGAGCCTGATCTATTGTTGTAATCGTGGTCGCAGCATAACGTTCCGTTATAATTCTACAACAGTCCCTAGCTCCCAGATCCAAACCTTTCCATTTCGGATGACACAGAGCCAAAAGTGATCGCTTTCCAATTAGATTTCGTAAAAGGCTCATTTTCCGGCAACACAACATTTTGCAAACTAAAAATACAAAGAATTGAACGTAAAATTTCTATTGTAATTCCTTAGACGAAATGTTTTCTCGTGAATTTATACGCAAAGCTTTTTTCACGAATCTTAGATAAATATAATTTTTTTCTTTCAGGAATACTTGAGTGCGTGTCTTTCGAAATAAAATGAAATGAAATGAGATAAATTTTGACAAGTTTGAAAACACTAACTTGATTATTTTAAATGACAAATTTAAATTTAGAAATTGTTCTGATTTTCATATGGAGTCTATGTATACGAAAATCTGTCTACTAATTGTCCGCTAAGAGACTATATTTCATATAAACAGGCAAGTAGGATAAATTGAAACAAGGCCGAGTTCAGCCAAAAGACGTACGGTCCATTATAGTGCTCCTTCTGGTTTAACTATTCGCCTTTGACCTTGCCGGTATAGGATTCCCTTTAACGTGACAATGTGGCAATCGTACAAGGAGGAACGGACAACAAAGATCAATCGCTTCTTCTCATATCGCTAAATATACCATGGGTAACAAACATATTGCGAAGATGAGAATACCTATTCACACTAGTGTAAAGGAAGGTGTGTAAATTATAGAAAGTCCAATGTTCCTTCTTGTTATACCTAAAACTCAAATTCTTATAAATTATAATCTTATTTTATCATTTAGCAAATTTATTAAGTCATAATCTATCTATCTGTCTCCTATCTCTAACTATCTTCTAACTATCTATCTGTCTTAAATAAAAAAGTGTAAACGTCTATTAGTCTGTGCAGGCTAATCTCAGAAGCGAATTATCCGATTTGAATGCGGTTTTTACTGATGTATTGTAACAAGCTTCGTGTAAAATATAGAGTTTATTTCATCAACATCGACCTACAAAATTGGTCGAAATTGGTAGATCAAATTTTGCATATAAAGCTTATTTTCAAATCGATCAATTAGTCTTTGTCAAACATCTACTTTTGAATTGTGAGTCGCAACAAAATAAAATAAATATCATTCATTCTATCATTCACGTGCAAAGCCGATTTTGATATATTTTTCCGGGGCGTAGTAAAGCATGCCGGGACATTAAAGTATTGAACAGTTTAAGAGATTTATGAGTTAAATAATTTCTTTATTATTATCTATGTAGGTTAGATTAAGTTTGGATGGTAGCCAGTACCAGCTGACTTGGTCCATTAAATGGACGTTGTGGTGAAAAGAGAGAGAAGAGAAGTTAAAGGGGAAGAAAGGAGTGGATGGTATGGAAAGGAAATGATATACCGCCTTACTTGCGGTCGCCACAACCTCGTTTGCTTTAGCAGAATGCACCACATGTCAAAGAGGTTGACATTAGGGCAGAAGAACCTATGAAGACGCCATCACTATCCCTTGCATTATTATTCAAACTATCCATTTAACTATTCAGTTATAAGTATATTTATGTATTGATATATTCATGTGGTCATGTAACCATTTATAAAATCTTTTAAGTATATATTCATGTATTAACCAGTGCATTAAACTATCATGTCACCTATCTCATTTCTCTATATATCTATAAATTTTTCCATTAAATCATCATGTCTTATATCAAACCTCACCTCTAATTCATCTATAGATGAATTTATCCAGCTATACGAGTACATGTGCAAAATCTACACTTATATAAGTAATTAGTAAAAAAAGATCATAAAGAAGAAACTCACAAAATAATCTACACATTTTCCGAATATTGAGCTGATCCTACTTTCTCATTTTTCGCCTAGACGCACACACATAAAATACATATTTGTTGGCTTGAACAATTTTATTATTAAAACTTAATCATAATAATGCCATGAATGAACGCTCACTCACTCAATAATAATTAGGATAATGAAATTTCATAATAGCGACACTTTTCTTCATATGTATAGTATAATAATCATCATCTTGGAACACAATACAGATGACGATGACGTCCATAGTGGTGTTAATGATTATGGCTTTAAATTGGTTACGATTATGATGCTAGTAATAGTGATAATGATGACGTTGCTGGAGAAATCGTTGTCATTGTGGCACATTTTCTATATTTTCTATTGTGTTATGATGATGATGATGATCATCTCTACTTGTATGCCACAAAATAACACGCAATGCCGATTATCGCAATTGCAACAACTGCTGCTGCTGCAACGACTTTCTAATGCCGCAACAAACTAGTCCAAATGCATATAATGCTATTGTATGTTGCATATACTTACATATGCTTGTATCTATATTGCAGCTGCAAATCACACAATCACTGACTATGAGACGCAAGTGCGGCAATGACAATGAATAAAGTTTGGCATGCAATGCCATAGCCAAAGAAAAAGTACGCCAAACGGATGTGGCGCATTCAAGTTGGCCATAATATTGGCATTGGCATCGGTCTATCACTAGCAAGCAACACACAACAAGACATAAGGCAGGCATAATACTTGATAGTTTTTTATGCCAAACTGCAATTTCTCTAAACAACAACAACAACGAACAAACATCACTCGTACTTCTCTTCCCGCTATGCTTGCAACATTTACTTGCAGCGCGAATTTTCTCGTCTTTTCTTACTTACTCTTCGGCACTTCAAATTACTTAACCATACATTTCCACACATTTTCATATTGTGTGCAACAACTCGTCTCGTCTCTTCTCTTACCTTCTCTTGGCATGACTTTCCAAAAGACTCTTTTCTTTTTGAATTTTATTGCATTTTGTCGGCAGTGAAAAGTTGGTCATGACAATCAAATGTTTTGATGCCGTCAATAAGTTTGTTGGGGAAGGGAAGAAAGGAACGAGGATTGGTCATGATCAATGATGGAGTCAGCGGTATGGAGCAGTCATGCATCACGCTTGTGAATGTGAATGTGACTGTGATTGTGGCAAGCAGAAAGGCTAAACAAGCGAAAGCGGGATCAAAAAGCAATGAAAAGTTTGTGGGAAGCAACGGTTTGAGGCATATGCAATTACTATTATTGTAAAATTTTTATTGTTTGTAATTAAAAAGGGTACTCGGGTACTCGAATAGCATTAAAAATTTCATACATTCAATAAAATAAATCACAGAAATTTAAAAAATTAACGTATGATAAATAAGTTTATGATCAATCATCATTCTGTCTTCTTTTCAGTTCATATTAAAATGGTCCGTAAATTTCTGAATATACTGGGTGTCATTAAATTTTCCCGGAAAATTTAGTCTGTCAGTAGCATTCATTTGAATGAATGTCAAAACTTATCTACATATCTAAAGCTTAAATAATAATGATTTTCTTTCCAAGAAAAACTTAAAATCAATAGGAGTCGTAGGCCTTAATAGTTTGTACTCTATTATCATTAGGTACTTCATTGTATAATTTATCTAATAATAATATTAATATAATCAAGAGACATCCTAAGTATGTAAGTCAAGAAAACTCAATAGAAAGTTGATCTTCTAATTAGATTTAGCTAAACTTTTTTTATATCTAATACATTTTATTCCATTCAATTGTCAAAATAAATTAGAAAATGGAAAGACACATTATTTCAGTAAATATTTTCTTAAACTAAATAGAGTTATCTTTATCTACCCAGGATTGATCTATGAATACTCCCAAGATACCTCCTAACAAGTCATTATGGCCTTAAGTATCACTAAAAGGAAGTTGATCGAAAAGATTTTTCCATTCTAGGGCTAATTATAATGGCTTTATCATAGATGTAGAATATTAATCCTAAAGTTAATTAAAAGCATCAAAATTCTAAGGTCACCATGGTCACGCACAATAGGAATTTGTAGTGGATCCCAGTGTAAGTTACACAATGCAAAAAACAAGAATTGCTTTTGAACGGACTCAATACTATCACTATACTTTTTCAACATATGCATATTCAAGTATTGGCCTAACCAAAGAAGTGAATAATAATTTAGTGGTGTAAGCATCATTAAACTCTTTAGGCCAACGTTTAATGTATCCTAAAACACCTCTAGCTTTACAGATGATACTCGAGATATGCGACCCAAAATGCACTTTGGATCCATCAACACACCCATGTTACTGAATTTTGTGATGCGTTCTAGAGTGTGATCATTAATTTGGTAACTTTTTACAATTAAATGTTAACGGTAAAAGGACATAATTTTACATTTGTCACAACTAGTAACAAGCGTAAGATAGTTTTTGGCGCACCACTAAGATAAGGAATCAAGACCTTCTTGAAGAAACATTTATTGGACCGGTGATAGAATAGATAAGCATAACTTAACATCATCAGCGTACATAAATAATGCTCCATGAGAGACACCAGAAGTTACACGAATAGTCTTAGATATAGCTGTTTTAAAAATAACTCTTTGGCTTCTGGAAATTAGATAGGATGTAATCCAACTAACTAAATTGGGAGAAAAACCAAAGGTATTCAGTTTATTGAGGATTACGAAGTGACAAACACTGTCAAAAACTTTACTGAAATCGGTGTAAATGGCATCCATTTTGATGTTGTTGTGAAAAATTACAATTGATCATCGAAGTAAATTCTAATAATGAAAACTAAGTATCCATAAGTATGGATAGTGGATGAAGTGTACTTAATCTTAAGAAGTAAACCTTAGATTCTTCTTGATTATAGTGTATAGTATGTATTACTCTTATATTAATAATCTCTATCTATGTAGATATCTACTCATTTACCTATTTATCTGTATATCTATCTATATATCTATCTATCCATCCATTTATGGATCAAATCATTTATTTACAATATTATTTTTTATATTACTTGCCAGCCAATTCAATAACTCTAATCTATTTTTTCATCCGTTTCGTTCATCTATGTGTAAGTACAATATAATTGAATCGAATTGTTGAATGTAGGTGAATATGTTATATGTGATGGCAACAACAACAACAACAGCAACAACAATATTAAAAGTGCAACAGCATGTCAAACTAAGCTAAGCTTATCTATTTGTCTGTCCTGTTCTGTCCTCTGCGGCCGACTTTAGATTTTAGATGTATGCAAAAAAATAGAAAGTTTTTCTCAATTGCAAATTCACAATTTTCTCTTTACCATTTTATTAAATAAAATATTGTGTAAAAGTTGCAATCAATGACGGCAGCAACAACAACAACAACAATTGTGGCATCAACTTTCCAGCTTTCCAACTTTGGCTTCAACTATTTATTATTTGTTTGTTGTTTGTTGTTAGACGTTTCTATTTTTCTCGGTTACCAGATGCAATGCAATGCAATAATAATTGCATTTGTCCCACTTTACTTTCACTCGACTCGACTCGACGCGCTTCGCTTCGCTACAACACTGCAACGGCAACAGAAAAAACAACAGCAAGAGCAACTGCACTATCAACAGCAACATCAACAACTACAACTGCAGTGACAACAACAACAACAACAACATTGCAATGCAGTTGCATTTGTGTTGCAATTTTTATGTGTATATTTTCTTTTTCTGTTTTTGTGTTTTTCATTTTATTATTGTAATTTCTATTATTGTTGCTGCTAATGCTTTCTTTAACTGAATACATTGCAATGGTATTGAGTATGTTGTTTGCGTTGTTTGCTGTTGCTGTTGTTGTTGCAATTTTCGCCATTTTTCTTACTATATTTCTCTCTTCCCCTTTTTCTCATCCTCTATTTGTGTCGTTTGTGTTTTCCTCTCTTTTTTTTATCATTTTTTTTTAAGAAGGAAAGTAGGTCAAGCGCAGCATTATTTTGTTTGGTAGTTTGATTGTTTGTTATTGTTGCTGTTGCTGTTACTTGTTGCATTGCATTGCACACACACATACACATACATAGATACACACTTGTGTTGTTGTTGTTGTTGTTATCATTATATGCATTTCTGCATTTAATTGACAATTTCTAACAATTTTCTTTTTTTGTTTTGTTTTGTTTGTGTTTATTTTTTTTCACTTTGATTTTTCATTGTTGCAACTTTTTCCAACATAATCTTAAATAATTGTTGGTATTGTTAGTTATTGTTGTTGTTGTTGTTAGTAATGTTAGATTATAACAATGTGAATGAAGTTTGTCATTTGTTTAAATTGAAATTGGTGGCCTGTTTTGTAGTTAATCAATTGTTCATACCACAACAAGGCAGGCAGGCCTATTTCATTTGTCTTTTGCTGCCAATTGCAAACAAACAAAAAAGAAATGGGTCATTTTTAGTTTTTCATTTTGACAATTGCAAATGGGTCATTGGTATTGGGTGAGAAATATCTATGCACATATGTATGTAGTATGTATGTATTTGTTCAATAGAAACAGAAAGCGTCTCTGAAATGTTGTTTGACTTTGTACCTTACGAATATCTTCACGCAGTGAAGAATATCTAATAGATATCCGTTAAATTTCCGGTATCCGGCGAAAATTTAAAATCCGGCCCGGCGACGAAGACGGGATAAGTTTCTTGTTAAACACAAGCTTTGGCTAGTGGACTAATATTTTGAACAAGTTTATCCCCATAGTTACGTTTCCGCTTCGAGCATTCATCTTTTACCTGCAGTATATTGAGGTCTTTGTGGATGTCTTAATTTTTGATATACCATGGATCTCCTGTTATTGTTCTGAGAATTTTAGATTAAGCTCTTTGTATAACCCCAACATTACTTGCGCTTGCGTGGCCACTTACACGATGGTGTACCAGTTCCATTTGGTATGATGCCAATGAGACACCACAAAACCAAGGCGGCAGTACTAAAGCCATCATACAGCGATTGTCCATAATCATCATCATGCACATAGTAATAATTGTTCAGTATCCAACCCATTGGCTCTGTTTATAATGGAAGATGAAAATGTCTTAATCGATCCAGATTCCTTGGCATAGTTTATTTTGTAGGGTTCCGTACCCATAAGGAGCTAACGGGACCCTATTACTAAGCTGACGCTGTCCGTCCGTCCGACTCCTGCTCTACCTCATGAACCGTAATAGGTAGAGAGTTGAAATTTTCAGAGAGTATGTAATTCACTTGTGTGTAGAGCGACAAATATTAAAAATACACATTTTTAGAAGCATTGTTCATTAATTTAATCTTTTGTTTAATAATTTTTTTTTTTTTTTTTTGTGTAGTATGCTTTTAGGCTGTTAATTTTATACTTCTATGCTGTTAAATTTGCACATAATTTAATATTTTGAGCAAAAAATCTTGTACGATGGTACGGAACCCTCCGTGTGCGAGTCCGACTCACACTTGGCTTATTTTTTCAATTTCAAAAAATATTTTCTTTTTGTATGTTGTTCAGAACATCATAAAAAATATATGATAATTCCATTTGAGAAGTCTGTTACTTCTTTTTTCGCGCTGGTGTAGCCCTTGTAAAGCAGCAGGTGAGGGTGGATGGCAGTGGGTTGGGATGATTCAGAAGTCTTGTGTGATGGCAACTGCTGCATGAATTGATAACCTCCATAACCGTTGTGATCTTGAGATCTTTGTACAGCGTGGCAGCATGGTATTTCGAACGAACCAAGAGACGCCTATGATTCTTCGGATAGCCTTGTTCTGACACGCATGCAGTTTGGTAAAGATATAGGCAGCTATGGTGCTCCATATTTGAATGGCAGAGTGCAACGTTGGAGCCATGATTGTTTATTGGAAGGCCGGAGGAGCCACTTCAGTTTCCTAACCTTTTAATAGCAGTGAGCCACAACTATCTTCATTTGATTTATCTCTAATAGACAATGAAGACTACAAATATTTTGAATTAATTTTTTTATTTTTTTTAATTAATGTTTTTAATTATTCGTTTTTTTGAATTAAATTGTATTTAACATTTCTTAATTAACGATATAGAGATTGTTAGTTTTAAATAATCATATAAATTTTTCTTTCATGCCTTTCCTTTTTTTATCTTAAATATAATTAATTAGGTTTTTCTTTCAATTCTTTTTATTATTATTATTTTTTTTTTTTTACTTTAACTTTACAATTAAAGGAATTTTTACAATTTTATATTCTATTATTATTCTTCATTATGTATCTCTTTTTATTAATTCATTTACATATAAGTATGTATATGTATGTGTGTATATTTACAAAATATTACAAAATTTTTTTGACTTCGTTTTTGTGTTCTTTTTTATTGCAAAACTAATAAATGGGATTTATAATTTGTTCAACATTTTTGTTAATCCTATTTCAAATCATTTAGTACAATACTTTACTTAATGCTTAAGACTAACTAAATTTGTATGTGTGTATGTGTATGTGAAGGCGGACACAACATCATGAACCAATCCTCTTAATTATTGAATGTGTTTATGAATTTATTTACAAAATAAAATTAATATTTTTTTTTTTTCTTTTTGGTATCATAATAACTAAACTAATTTGAGAAAAAAAAAAAATCCATAAAGAAATTTACTTGATAATATTGTCATAAGATACTTCATTTCTATCGTGACCATTTGCTTGATATGGAAAATATAAATGTGAGAGCAAGAAAGAATCTGCAGATGGGTAGAAAACAAAAAAAAAATCATTAACTTCCTTTTTAATGAAGCTTAAATACCTTTCACACCCCAAATTTGATCATACTTTCTATTGTCATTATCATTTGAAGAAAATACCTAATAGTTTTATATTGCAACTATATAAAATATCATGCTAATTAGTACAGTTTTTGATTACAGTGTATACTATTATAAAGCCTCTAAACCTTGTTGCCGCATACAACAGATAAAGACAAAAACCATATACATATATGTGTGCCATAGACAAGACAACTTTTTCACAAACATCGCGTTCTCCTTTTTTCTTTTTCGAAATCTTCTCTTCTTGAATCAGTAAGTTCCGAAAAAGTTTGTATGGAAAATCCCATGAAATTGTTGTTAGAATCTTCCCTCAACCATTTTGAGCGCGAACACAATTTCAAAGTTCAAACTGTCCAGTCTTTATAGTTTCTTAGTCTTTGGCAACAGATCAGAAGTCAAAAGTACTTATTTCTGGTTCTGTTACTGCAAATACATTGAGTTCTAATTTAGTTAGTTGCTAATGTCACCTGGCAATACTGTTTTCTGGTTATGTTTTTCTTCCGTTTCAGTGATAGTTTTTATTCGTGGCTAGGTAAAATTCAACACCCCTAATTCAAATTATTTATTATTAATGTTTATAAAAACATTAAGGTCCCCGATCTGCTGATAAATTTGAAAATCACCCGCGAACACTCTTGCCTTAAATTAATGGAAGAGCAAGAGCTAGTCACTATCATGTTGCCCTAAACTGGTCTAGAGTTGCAATAGAGAAGCTTTCGGTTTTAATTTTGTTCATTTTTAGTTAGTGTTCGGGATTCCCTTTTTGCTATCATGACCCAAGATATATGATCGCTTCCCATAGGAAAATGTGACTTCACTTAATATGCTTTTAAAAAACATGATTATAATAGTAATTATTTTATAATTTTATAGGGTCTATTATATCCAATAATCGGAAATCTATTTTTGAAATTTTATCTAATTTCAAAAACTGAGAAATGTGTTTCCATAGAAACAAAAGGATAGATAAAAATAAGCCATAGATTGATTCTGCTCGTTACTTTATACATTTCCATATATCTATCTTTTATTCCTTACAATCTTTATAACAAAAACTAACTGTTGCTATGGCTCAGCCTGGTCAAAGACTATTAAACATATAGACTGGACAACTCGCTCACGAAAATGTGTTTTCTCATGTTTAGATCCGTCTACATATATTGTACAACAAAATCGACGAAATTGTCGTTGGTATACCGACACCCTAAGTTGTTCAAATATTAAGTATCCTAAAACACGAACATAGTCGAATGCAATGTTTTGTCAAAATTTCAGAGCAATCGGTAAATTACTTTTCACAGTCACTGATCATGAACAATCGAACATTAACATTTTTCTAATATACAGAAAGATATCACTAGATGATAGATAATATCTAATCCCAGTGTGTTGTTGTGTGAAAGGTATCAAATTGAAAAGTTTTGCTTTAAAATTTTAATTTTTCCATCTGACACCTGTCAACTAATTTCATTTTTTTTTTTTTTTTTTTGTATTTTGTCACTTTATAAGTTTTGTGTTAGGGGGGGTGGGGGAAAAAAATGAAAAATGGAAAAAATTAAAATAAATTAACTAGAATAATGCATATTTTTGTTTTTTGTTACATATTTGTTTACGCACGTGGTGTTAACGGTTATCGGCAACGTAATAGATTCGATAACCAACGTATTTGTTTTTGTAATTCAGAGTCCATGCGATACGCTTCCTCTTCAAAGATATCACGCATTTCTAGTAAATTCGGTAATTTACCAGCTTTTATATTCAAGACTTCGCCGAAGAATTTAGTCCAAACTAATTTCTTAAGATAACGAGGCAATTTCTGACGTATATCCCAGACACCACAACGATTCTGTAATTGCATATATTCGCCAAATAGCATCACATGAAGAGTACCAGCAATGCAAAATAGATCTGTCTCGTATGACCATGGGCGCCCCTCTTGCATTTCGATACATGTGAATGCATCTGTTTGTATGACTTTACGGAATTTTGTATTATCGGGATCAGGAAACAATGCCATATCGATGGCGCAACCAAAGTCAATAAGACGTAACGACGGTATGCCGAGATCAGTGCTTGGCAAACGCATCAATAGGAAATTGTCAGGCTTTATATCGGCGTGTATAATTTTGTTCATATGCAGGTAATGTATGATATTACAGATTTGAGCTGAGAAGTGCATAACTAAAGATTCGTGCATTACTTTTTTAGTTGCTTGGCGAATCTTATTATTAATATCAAGAAGCGAACCGAAGGGAGAAAATTCTGTTGCAATAAGACTAGCATTGGGTGCTATTATTGCTGTGGATATATCCATTAGACCGGGCAACACACTGGGCTCTTCTATACGTTTAAGCACCTAAACAGAATAAAAGAAAAATTCCAAAATAAATTTTCACTAATCAATACCAAAGTTAAATGCATTTTTCTTACCTGATCACATATATAGATTTCCCATGAGTTTGGTGGCTTTTGATATTTCAGCGCCACCACATTATTAGTACGCATATCTGTTGCCTTATAAACGGAACCATAAGTGCCACGTCCAACCTCTTTGTCTATATTAAATTGAACGGCATCCGGTAAATTCAATGTACGAGTATTTGCGATCTTTGGCAGTGGTGTTTGTATAATCTTATAATTGGCATGGGTATCATCTTCGCCAGGAAAATCTAATTTTGTTAAGAAAGCACGACATAGTTCACTATTAAATGGATCAATTGCTTCCTTGGCCATGTGACGTTCAATTGTTTCAATTGCTTTGGCCAGACGACGTTCCTTTGCTTCGGTATCATGTTGCGTTGCAAAATATGAATTCTCTTGAAATGTTGAAAAATCAGCTAACATAGTCGAATTGTTATTATTATTGTTATTAGTATTGTTATTATTATTATTGTTGTTGTTGTTGTTGATGGTATTGCCTGCTTGTAAACTTGTATCACGGAAATTGAGACGTCCAACAGCTGAGGTAATTGAACAATTTGAATTATCAAGTGCCGCCGCACTAGAAAATGAAAAGTTGGCATTGTCATTGAAGGTCACATTATGTAGCGCATTATTATTCATCGATCCAACTGAAACTGTAGTAGCAACTGATGTACCAGCTATTGTTTCAGCACATAAAGCTCCTGCTCCTGGTGTTGCTGCTATTGCTTGATCAGCTGATGATGAATTACTATTACTACAGACAACAATATTTTGGAATTTATTGCTGCTTTGTTGTATGCATTTCATTTTATTTTTGTTACGTTTACTTGAGCTGAAGGTCGTGGTGTTGGTATTGGTACTGGTGCCATTTGCCATAATATTTTGCTGATGGTTATAATGATGTGGTTGACTATGACTATGTGACTTTGGCGTTGAAGTCTGTCCCAACATATACGGATGAAAGTTGTGATGGTGTCCATTCGTACGTTGACGTTCATATTGCCGTCGTGGTGGTGATGATGTTGATTGCATTTCTTGTTGATAAATACTCTCAATTGTATAGGCACTATATTCACTAGTGCCATTAAGTGAATTATTACCACTGGGGGGTTCCTTTTTAAATTTAATTTTTATTGTTTTATTCTGTATGCCTTGCTCAGCAGTTTGCATACTGAAACGTATTGTGGAGGCTTCGATTTGATCATCACTGTAGGTTGTTGTTAATGGACGCTGATACTCCGCATCACCATCATCATCATCATATTCATCCTCATCATCTTCGCCATCTTCATCATTTTCTTGCTCATTGCTTGTTTCATTGTCTTCCGTTTCATCATCAACATCACCATCATTATAACTACTACTATTATGATTTGTGTCATCGTTATTATTCCTTTCTAAATCACTTATAGCTGTTAAATATAAAGTCTCTTGCTGTCGCTGATGCTGATGTTGTTGCATTTGTTCTTCTGTCCCTAGTAGTTTTCCTTTTGAATTTGTTAAATGATTTTCTCTCTGTTCTTCTTTTGAAGAAACATTTCTATCCACCATCAATTGTTGTTGCTGTTGTCGCTGAAGTCGCTTTTGTTCAAGCAATTTTTTATATTTGCATGCTAACAACTCTTCTGGACTGTATTCGATGCTTGCGCCCGTGGGATAAATCAATTGCTTTGGATAATGGCAGACACGATATGGATCATTTGGCTCTTCAAGTGTTAATGCCGGTTTCCATGTCTCATTGCAATTGCGCGCATATGAGGCAAAGTTACGCGGCAATCGAATGCATTCAACATTTTGGAAAACATTCGAAACTTTATTGTGATTGTTCATTTGTGCTTGGGTTACACCATTCGGCAATGAAGCTTGTTGGTGTTGTTGTTGTTGCTCTTGATGATGTTGGCTAGCAGTAGTTTGTTGATTCGATGCATGTTGCTGTTGTTGCTGGTTTAACTAATGGAATATTGAAAAAAATGTTAATAACTTCAATGATTCAAATGAATAGTTAGGTGCAGCCTACCTGATTATTGTGTTGTGCTTCTTGATATTGATGGTGCTGCTGTTGCTGTTGCTGCTGAGGTTGAGGCTGAATGTGTTGCTGTTGCTGTTGAGGCAAATGCTGTTGTTGATTGTAAGCCGGATGCTGATGCTGTGATTGCTGATAATGTTGCTGATTTTGCTGTAAATGTTGTTGTCGTTGATAGATTTGTTGTTGTTGTGTTAGTTGATGTTGTTGCTGTTGTTGGTGGCGGTGTTGGGATTGTTGACTTTCAATTTCTGAATTATGTGGTGATTGTGCGAATGTTTGTGAATGTGATTGTGATTGTACATGTGCTTGTTGATGATGGTTATGTTGTGGTAATGATGATGATTGTACTTGGTGTGGTTGTGATTGTGCTTGTGCTTGTGCTTGATGATGATGTTGATAATGTACCTGATTTTGTTCTTGTTGTTGGACTGCTGATTTAGCCTGTTGCTGCTGCTGTTGTTGTTGTTGCTCCTGCTGTTGTTGCTGTTGCTCTTGCTGCTGTGTAGCGATTGTGCGTCTATACATAAATTTATTGTGCGCATTATGCAACTCCGCCAATGGCTGAGCTTTCTCCTGGAATCCAATAGCGTAGACAGATTCAGATTCTTTAAACGAATTCATTGTCTCATAACAATTCGCCCAATGAATATAGAATTCGGAAACCTGTCGCCCGGTGCCTCGATGGAAGAGGACCTGATAGAAGTGCAAAGGATTCGGTTGCATATCTATATATTTAAGCCACAGTCGCACCATACGCAAATCTTGATTGTAATATTCACTACGCTCGTAAATGGTCAAACATCGTTCGAGAGTCTCACGATATTTATTCTCTAAATCACCGAGTCCATGATTTTCATACCAGCATATATAATTATACCAATGATCCAGCGGATCAGGACCTTGATACATAGCAATAGCATTTTCCCATGCTTGTTTGTCTTTCACAAAGCTGTGCATTTGGTCCGCATTAACTGCGCTTTGGCGCATAAATGTCGCTGTATTCGTAGTCATTGCGTTTGCGCGGGCTCTTTCCCAAATATTATGATGGAATGACTATGGAGCGGGAGTATGCAAATGAGTTGATAGCCTCGGTGTGCTGCGCGACTCTCTGTTTGTACTACATGCGAATGGATGCAATCAGCAGCCCGCAGCCACTGTTGTTGTTATGTACGCGACGTCTTCGACGCCACACTGTGCCACTGTATCTTCTCACAAATCCACTGTTTACTTTTAATATTTAAATTATTTGTTTTGCAAAATAAAAACCATTAAACAAAAAGCGCACTTTTTGTTGCGTGAAAATTAGCTTCAAGAATTCACTGACGACGGACGTGTTCACTGACCAGAGTTGTCAGTTATCAGTATTGGTGTTCTCAACAACACATTCCATGCTACTGAACCAAACAATTAACAATTCACAAATGCACTGTACATAATATTTATTTATCCGTTACATATAAATTGAATTTGCTTTTCATTGTTATTCCTAATTCTTAATAAATGATTACACTAATGAAAAATAAACACCAGCACTAAATTAATGCACTTAAAAAATGGCCGCGTACAATGTTACCAAGTTACTTAATTTTGACAGCATGAAATCAGTGTTGTAAAGTGTGTCAATTGTCAGTCAATCAGTGGTGCCATTGTTTACTAAAAGTGCTGCCAATTCGTTTCGTTTGGTAATGAAACTCAAATTCAAATGATTTTTCAATTACAAAAAATAAATATTTTCGAATTTTATTTAATTAATTCCAAATAAATTTTAATGATCTTCGATTCTTGCTTATAATGAAAACCGAGCTTGGAACAAGTTTCGAAGTTGTCACAAATATCAATCACATAATGTCAGTTATTGTTAGTAATATAAATTAGACACTAAAGTGATAATAAACGGCATAATGCGCACATAAAATGTATGAAAAAAGCAGCAAGCGATTTGAAATTGTTTATCAAACGAAGTCTAGAATTACATATCCACACATACGTTCGTGTATATGAGAGTGGCAACAACTTTATGTTGAGAGCAAACGCGCACTCGCGAGTATACAAACATATTTTTATGAGAGAGCGAACATGTAAGTAATGCCAGATGATTGAAGTTGATCGTTGAAAGGTGCAGATGAAATAATAGACATATTTATTGAGTAAAAATGTATGTTACCGATAAATTTATTCAATAAAAATTAATAAAATTAGAAATGTATGTATGTTTACTTATAATAGTTTTGACAACTAAACTTAATAAGAAATCTATTCGATTATCTGAATTATAGTGGAGTTTATTAGTATCATACTTAATAACTCTTCGGGCAGATCTGGCCCCCCGTGAATAAAGACTTTTTTCAGATAATAAAAAGATGCTCTAGGGGAAGAAAATTGGCTCAAATAAAGAAGTGATTGCAGAAATTGAGGCCTATTTTGAGAGCAAAGACAAATTGTTCTACCAAAAAGGCATCCAAAAATTATAGAAGCGTTGGAATCAATGTAAGTATGTAGGAGGTACTCATGATGAATAATACCAAATTTCTAGACTAAAATATTGGTTTTCTCAGTTAGACTGGAGATTTAGTGAGTGGTGTGTTATATAAAATTGTTATTATTAATATTTTTTATATTTATCTATATTGTCACTTATAGGCACATTTTACTATACTTTAAATATTAATTTTTATCAGATTTTGACAGAAGCATTTAAGCATCAATTAAGGGCAATGAGTTAACACTTCTTACTTTTTTTCAGCATTCTCTCTTGCACTAATTCGGTATTTTAAGCTGATTTAAAAAAACAAAAAAAGGGTAAAATTTAAATTTTTAAAAACAAACCAGACGTCATCAAACCAAATAACATTCATTATATGATCATAATTAAGTAGAATCTTCAAGGTCTTCAACTTTGTACAATGAACATACATTGTAGGATAATCGAAAGAGAGTATGATTGATTAGATAAGAAATATAGAGAAGCAAAAACAGGAAATATTATAATTATGTATTACTGGTACAAGCAAATACTGTGAAATGAATAGATTGGACAATTCGCTCATGAAATTCTCTCTCTCTCTCTTTCTCTCGTATAATTTAATTCTCGGGATACATAACAATAGTTGCGTGTAATTTTGTGTTAAATTGTTGTTGGGCCACAGCACAATTTCGTGAGAGAATTGTCCAACTTCTTCTATTTGGTACAGATAACGAAAGAAGAATCTGCAACTTGTTGTTACTGTTGCTGTTGTTCTCGTTTTATTTATTCTATTTAGTTATTGACTGACTGAAGTTATGCAAGACCCTTTAAAACACGTTTATCAAAAATTCAAAAATTTAAATTTTTAAATAAATGAAAATATATTACTAAAAGGGAAAAGAAAAACCAATAAATTGTGTACTAAGTACACGCCCTGATAAGCGACACAAAAGAAATTGTTTGATAAGCAATCAGTAAATATGAATTTATTATTAATTTTGTGAACATTTGAACATTGTGTAGAGAAAGAGGCACTCTATTTGAAATGAGAGATACAAATGCAGATAGGGATTCATAGAAAGAGAGAGAGAGATAGAGAGTGAGAGATTAAAAGTGAGAGTAATACAAAAAATTAAAATTCAAAAATACTCAATACCATTTTATTTGTTGGACTATGAATATTTATCCATACTTGTCTTTTTGTATTAAACAGGTTTCGATATTTTTTAACTTGGCGCGCAAATACAAAAACAAGTGAGTACAGAAAAAGAGAGAGAGAGTAAACCAGCGAGCAATGAGAAAAACGGCTATAAAATACCATCATCAGTTTTGTATGCCTGGTCTTTGGCGAGAGCGAAGCTATGAAATACCATAAACAAACAAACAAGCAAACAAGCGAGTGTGCGAGTATCGGAGTACGTTTCGTATTAATGAAGAACAAATACTTTTCGTTGGCACCAAAGAAATATTTTTTAAAATACAATACAATTTTTTTTCTCGTTAAATTTGTATAGCCGCGCATTGTAGAGCGATCGCCTGTTTGGCGCATTTAAGGTAAAACGGTTAACAGTTACACATACAATTTATGTTATTAAAAAATCGTAGAGTAAATAATAACAGCAGCAGTAACAGCAACAACAAGAACATTAACTAGAAATATTAACTCAAAAAACAAGAAGAAAAAATAAATTAAAATTATATGTGTAAAAACATTGATATACATACAACATTCATAAAGGCGCATAAAAGAGACAACAGTAAATCGTCGGTCGGTCTGTTGGTCGATCTGTTTGTCTGTCGGGTGTTCGGTCGTTTGGTTAGTCTGATGACGCTTTGGTGTTGAATTTATTAGCGAATATGATGATGACAAAATATGAGAATTGTAATGATTTTTAATTTGTTTGATTTGAATTGATTTCGTTTCGTGTTTTCTAATTGAAATAAAAATGATTTTTATAAATTTTGTGTGATTATTTTACTATTTATTTATGATTTCTTATAATAAAATACAATTAAAATCAATTGAAAAGTTTTGTAAATTATTTTGAAAATAATAAACCAATAATGAAAGCAACGTTAATAAAATTATAAAATAAAAAAATATGCAGTGTATACAATAACAACAATAAATTATACAATTTATAAATAAATACTTATAAAAATCAACTAAAAATTTAATTCGAAATAAAAAAAAAATTAGAAATTTTTTCTAACAACAACGAGAAGAACAGAAATCAAGTAAGCAATTTAATTACAATAAAGTAACATCATATCATATCCATTATGCGTTTTTCATTTTATTATTTTTCAAATGAAAACCCGCTTAATTTTAATTTTATGTCATTAAAATTGTTAATTGTTGTAGTTTGCTATTGGCGTTACTAGCGTCTGATGTTGATGTTTCTGTTGTTGTTGTTGTTGGTATTTAAGTTTGGATTTCGTGCTCTGCTGTTGGTGTTTTTAAGTTTAAATGGTTTTTTTTTTTTCACTTGTCACTGTGGAATTTGTAAAGTGGTGTATGTGTGTGTGCTGTAGTACACATTGCTGTTACCCTACAGTTAAACTTGAGAGCATTTACAACCAAGAATTCCAAAGTTTTATAAATAAATTTACAAAAATAAATCATATAAAATATGAACAAACAAAACATGCATATTGTAATTGTACGTGGCTTGTTTGCTTAACAATTCATTAAAGAAAATGCTGTTCATATAGTTTTTTCTATCCTTCAATACATTTCTACTTTGATACATATTTGTGTACTTATACGTCAAATAAGCGATTCAATAACTCAATCACATCCACACACGGTCAATCATGATTGAACCAAGCCAAACGGGACTCTATTACTTAGCCCACGCTGTCCGTCTGTCACACAGCTCTATCTCATGAACATAATAAAATTTGTGGAAAATCCACCAGAAAAGTGGAAAAATCTCAATAAAGGACTAATTACAATTATAATAGTTTATGTTTCAAGCAATGCTTTGTAACTTAAAGCAGTTGGTTATTATTTATGTTATTTCTGAATATGATGTTCACTATTATTTAAATATGTACATATTTTATTTAAGCTTAAAAAAAAACTTGGACGATGGTACAGAACCCTCCGAGTGCGAGTCCGACTCACCCTTTGCTGCCTTTTTTTTTTAACTTGTTCGGAGATTATTTTTTTTTTTCAATGTCTTTTCTCTGTTGGCCTCTAGATCAATTTCTTTTATTTTATCCACTAACTGGATACCAAGACTTCTATGTTACGAAGTGACCATCGGCTTCGATATGGAGGAGTTCATTTCCATCATCTCTGACTTTTGACTAAGGTTATTTATTTCATACAAAATCAGTATTATTTATAGGTTGTAGGACCTTCAACATTTTAAACCAATTTTGTTGCTTTGTGAGGATCCAAAATTAACTTCTAATGATATTGATTAACTCTGAAGTGTGGAATAACTAGACGCACAATATTATTGTGTATAGGAATATTGGAAAATAATATGGATATTGTTGATTGTGTATGGATGGACGTTTGAATGGAAATTCACTAGTTTATGGAATGCGAACATAGATAGATAATATTGAAATTATTGCTCGTACTATTCACTATTCACATTTTATGCCTCACTTTAAATTTTACACGGTTGCCAGAGTCCCCCAGAGCTGCTACACTTTCATGAAGTCCAAAATTAAACTCTTTTTCAACTGTTTTCCCCATTTCGATAGACTATTTTTTACCGTCTGAATTGCAATTGAAGGAAAATTGCACAGTATTGTCTATATAGTGGGTAGTACTTTACACAATGTGCAATAAATATAAACATATATTTAAAATGTTTGATTTTCTATTGTTGAAAATTTAAATTGTTGTACACATTGTATAATTATACTCTTCACGTAGTGAATAGTGTTAAAAGTTTATCATGAAGTTTGTAACACACCGAAAGAAACGTCGGAGACCCCATAAAGTATATACATATTTTCTTGATCAGCGTGACGAGACAACTTGATTTAGACATATTCGTCTTCCCTTCCAATACATTTGTCGGAATCAGCCAATTCAAAACACTAACTATGTAAATTTCAAGAACCTCGGACCACTAAGAGGGGTGAGTAAATAAGTTTAATGTTAAGTACATATATAGTTGAATGTGTGGTCATTTAGATATACATAAGAACTTAGAACAATAATCAGAAGATATAAAAGGTGCGTGAAGAGCATTACAACTTCGGCATAGCCAAAGTTAACCTTCTTTTTACTTGTTTTCATATAGAAAACTTTGAGCATCTAATATTTTCAGGCCAATCTTATTTAGAATTATTGCCTATTAATCGCTGTCATCGTAAAATGTGGCAATATATTTTTACTCGTGTTGATAATTAAAGGTAATAAATGTTTAAAAAAAAAGTTAAGATTACAATAAGCCTTATTTACGCTTAACATAATATATTATACATATATCAATTTAGAACAAAGAAAATCACTTGATAAAGTATTTGGAGGTCATTGCGAGGGTGAATTTATAAGTCCTTAGAAAAAATGTTGCTTTTAAATCTATTGAATTGATTCATTTATATGTATCATTGCAGTCGTGTTTAAAATGATTTTTGTATACAATAATAAGATAATTCAAGGTGCTTAAAATAGGTAGTAATACTTTCAACCAATTCTTTAAGTCCGGCAAAAGTCTCAGAGCGAAATATACTGAATGGGCGAATAAAATTTCTTTATTCTTTTCTTATGTTTTTTCTTTAAAATTTTGTTAAAACGGTCTTTACCATATCACCATAGATCAGTCAGTTGCTTTGACGATAAGAATACTAAATATAAAAATATACTAAGTGCATCTCAAGAAACCGTCGACCTTACCTTATCAGCCGAATTCACAGTCTTTGATTTCTTGAAAATTGGTTCACCCGGTATAGCTCAGAGACTGATCCTTAGCCTCGTTTGTATTGTATTGAATCTATGTTTCCTTGGAAAACATAAACATTTATCTAGATTATGCTTAAATTTTGCTCTTAAATCGATCGTTATTGGATTCGATTTACATATGTTCCATACTGGCCAAGAGATCATGTGAGATGCGGTTTCTTTAATTGTAATTTCCGGGTACTTTGTTATTACGTATGTTATGTATTACAGGTTTGTTTAATGCCCCCGATGAGAATCAAAATTTTACGATTTGTTTAAAAAAATAATTATAATTTAATATAATTTTTTTTTTTAAATGAATCTTTGTAAAGGCGAAAGAATTTGTTAAATAAAATATGCATTTCATTAGACTAAATAAAAACCTCATAGGAAAAATTGTAACAAATCAAAAACATAAACAAAAACAAAAACAGAAACTAAAATTCAATTATAAGAATAACGAACATAAAAAAGAAAATTGATTTAAGACTACATCTATTATGAGAAACAGATACAATCCAACAATCTCCCGCCCACTGCAAATATCGGAAATCATGTTGGCGTCTATTGCACTCTCTCTGTCGGGTTTATTTTTGGCCAAAAACATTGGCAACAAAACACACATTCCTTTTTTTTTTTTGTTTTTTTTTTTTTTTAAATCCACTTATGTTTGTTCGTTCTCACGTGTACTAATTGTACAGTGTATTTACATACATATATAGAAACAACGCACTAGGAATATTCATTCTTAAACAATCGAGAACCATGAAACATGTTTTACAATTGTTGTGATTTACCTTTTGCGTAACGTGAGCTCACAAATAATATTTACACAAATATAATATGTAATATAGAATACCGGGTGGAGGATTTGAATTCTCTTTTTGCCATTTCTTTCTTTGTTCTAATCAAGTTTCAGATTCTATTTAAATTACATATTTATTTATTATTCTAGTAGACATAAAATCGTTTCTCAGCATTGACTTTTGTGTATTTTTCTTAAATCGCAATAATAATATATTTTTTGTTTCGTTCCTTTTACGCTCTTCTACTAGATAAAAATGTAATCGCTCTGTTATACTACTCTTTATCCATATTGTATTTATAAGTGTTTTTATTGAGTACTTAACATTCAGAAAGAGGAATGTAGGAAATGACCTCAATTTGATAATAGAATCAAATCACATTGAGGCACGATGCTTGTCCAGTTATATCGTTTGACTCTGAAAGCAATCCCAAGGTGAATCAATTTCGACACATAAGACTGATACTGGACAAGTGCCTCACCTGCGCGTCCATGTAAAGATTGTCTCCGCATACTGCTATCAAAATATGAAGAAACTAGATATGGGGCACCGCTGCTCCTTATATTATTTAGCAAAAACAACCCCACCAAATCGATCTTTATGATAGATTTTAGTATTTCCACAGAATCTTGTAATTCAATACATATATTGTTTATTTAAATTGAAAAAAAAAAAAAATAATAATAATATAATAATAACAGAAAACCTCAATACATCTTATGAAATGCGCGTTCTAAGCTTGCAATAGATCTTATTTTAAGTACTAAATTATAAAATTGCAATTAAAGCGAAATATCAATGTAATGTATTGTATATACCATTCATTACTTTTGTAAATAGTACGTTGTAAATGATGGGATTTATTGAGGTTTTATTTGACTTATTGTTTACTTTACTTGATTGTACACGTTTTTGTAATAAAATAAACTAAATACATACATATATGTAAAACCTAAACTCAACTTCCACTTGAGTTGATATACATATATACGTACATACATATATTTATATAAAAGTTGTCCGTTTTTTATGTTAATTTTATGACGCACCACCAATCATATTGATGATGACAAATACTTTTTATTTATGTACTTAGTTTCAACCACAAAAATAAAAAAAAAGAAACTTAAAAAATAAACACAAGAATAAAACCAGGAAAAGTGCTGTGCCGAATCGACTATCGGATAACATATGTATTTCAAAGAAAAAAAAGAAGCATACTCAGTATTATCAATGTTTTCAAAATGATAACTTTGAAATGTAAAAGTTGTTATACTTATGTACATATGTATTTCTCTTAACAAACTTATTATACCCGGTTAAATCAAGATCGACAAACTCATCGATTATTCGGTTCATTTATGATGACGAAATCATTAATATTAATATTTACATACTTACATAATATGCGGATAAGTCAAGATGACCAATAAAGATCATGAAATGGGGAAGATGAAACATCATTGGATTTGCTATGCCACTTGATGGTCTAATTTAGACCAGAATCCTATATCAAGGCAACCATTATCTAGAACCAACAGTCTTAGCAGTCTTAAGCTACATTTAAATCAAACGACAACTTGTTATTCATGCGATTCCCCAATCGCATGGCAATGGGCAGATTGCAAATGACTAAAAACACCATACGTTCACCCTAAAGTTTCATTCATAGATGACAATCTTGATCGCTTTCTGGAATGACTGTGTGAATGGCAACTGTTCATACATACCAGCCATAATAATGACAACTTGTCGTTTGATTTTAATGTACCTTTAACTCCAAAGAATATCTTGGAATTCTTTATGAATACCAGACTCTCTCGGAAGAGCAGAATTTTTTTTTTTTTCAATAGAATAGACCCAATTGAGACCACAGTGACTAGGTTTTCGCAAATTTAAGCTGGTTGTATTATTTAGCTTTCTGATTTTAACAGTAAAAATACATAGAAAATTTTAGGACGCTTGGTTTGTACTGCCTTATCCTTTATCTTTGTCTTAGACCTTTCAAACCTGGGAGACGGTTAGTTAATGAAGCACAACCACGTGATTTTTTTCAAATTATAAAATACACGTATTTTTTTATTTTTGAAAAAAATGTATTTAAAGGTTGAAAATGTAAAAAAATCAGTCAAGTGTGAGTCGGACTCGCACACGGAGGGTTCCGTACCATCGTACAAGATTTTTTGCTTAAAATATTAAATTATGTTCATATTTAACAGCCTAAAAGTATTCTACAATTATAGCATAAAAGTATACTACAAAAAACAAAAAATTGTTAAACAAAAGGTTAAATTAAAGAACAATGCTTCTAAAAATGTGTATTTTTAGTATTTGTCGTTCTACATACAAGTGAATTACACATTGTGAAAATTTCAATTCTCTACCTATTACGGTTCATGAGATAGAGCAGGAGACGGACGGACAGTGTTAGCTTAGAACCCTAAAAAGGGGATTGTGACAGAAATGTTACATTGTCTTAAACCGTTCCTCTAAGTTCTATGGAATGCCTTAAAACAATAAATACTCAAATTCATAAACTAACCTACTGGAATTATAACACAGAAATTTACTTTGCGTATTTTTTGTTTTTTTTTCGAATTTCGTAAAATTAATAAATATAATCGTCACACACGAAGTAACGTCACAAATTGGGATGAATGAATTTCACACAAATGACGTCAACTAGTTCTCAAGAACTGCATTAAATCCATAGAGAGATCTGTTAGTGATATGTTATATTCATTTAAAATTGAAAAAAATGTACATATTGCAATATGCTATGAATTATTTGGTTTGTTACAGTAATGTCACACTGTGATATAAAGGGTTAAGAATTCTATATTTTTTAATATTCAATGCTCCATTATAGCATTTTTTGAAATACACTATGTATTTACAAAGGGTCTATCTTATTTTCGTGTATTAAGGTAATATGAGAATGGTACACAAATACCAAAGAGAATCAAATATTGAATGCACCTACAACTTGAACACATTTTTTTTACGCTGTGTGCAAATTATAAAATCTCAAAGATACTCAGAACTAATACAAATACAAATATTCATATATACTATCATATGACGAATGCTTCGTCTGTTTAACCATAAGAAATCAAAAATCGTTTTCTAAATAAAAACAGCAGTTAAAAATATTTCATATTTACTTAGTATAATTTTTTATAATATTTCCTTATTTTGTTAAGCGTAAATTATAAAACTAAATATTATTAATTAATTATGAAATAACTAATCACAATACATGTACTCATACTTATGTATGTACGATACTTACTATGATATGGTGAGTGTATCTAATCTAAATGCATAAAATAATTATCACTTGTCGTGTCAGCGAAATTCATTTAAAATAGACAACAAAATTTCCCAACACTTTAAGTTCTACTAAACTTCGAATCAACAAAAAGGCACGATTTAATCATGACGTCGCACAGTGGTAGAAATACTCAATCAGAATCTCATACAATTTTTCTTTTGTTTTTGCCATAGTTGACAAACAAACTGATTTTTTGCAAATTTTTTTTTTTTTTTGTTCTACTCTCAATATATTCGTCCAGCTGTGATCTTTCAAAGTTAGCTTATGTTTTAGCAAGTTCATCATATATCTTCCCATCTTTTTGAGGTCCAAAGTGTATTAAAAAGAAATTTTTTTCATATATTTGATTTTTTAATTTAATTTTTATTTAGATTGTTTTCATTGAAATTACGAGGTATGTATTGAATAAAAAAAAGTTTGTGACCTGTGTTTATATATCTTCATATATGTATTAGTGGTAAAACATAGTAGAAAATACCATTCGAGGTAGAGTGTTTTCTGTGGTGTCACTTAATTGTCCATGAATTAAAAGTTGAATGCGAATGTCTGTGTCAAGAGAAAAAATTAGCTACATCTTTTTGCAACTACATATTTTATTTTAGTTTTCATTTTTAGCAAAAATGTCTATCTTAAAACCCATACTTTTTTTAGTTTGGTTTCCAGCGAATCAGTACTAACCAAATCTAAATCTGCACGCTCTATTGTTTTCATCAAAATCTAAAAATATTCTAAGAAATTCATTAAAATAGACTTATGAGCCTCTCAGATGTGAATGATTTACTTTCTAGTCCTATAACCGAAATCTCTGATTTAGTATAAATTTTCAAATATTTTTAAATGAATTTATTATATTTTTCAAAAAAAAAAAAAAAAATATTTTAAAAAAAAATTTATTTTTAAAATAACAAAAAATAAAAAAAATACATGTAACAAACGAAAGATTGGTTAATTTTTTTTTTTTTTTTTTTTAAGTTTTTACTAAAGCCCCCACAAATTGGCAATTTCTCCCACTGAGCGTCGTCTCTCTGTATTTGTATATAAGTAAAGTAGTATATGAAACTTTGAGTATCTCCTCTTACAACGTTTAACTTGAGTTTTTAACCAAACAAGTTGAAATTTGAATATAAAATAAATAAATGAGAATTTTAAAAAAAATCAACAACAAATCACCCTTATTAGGAAAATATATTTATATATGAGTATATTGTTGTTGTTGTTGCTCTCGTACCACGCAAACGACAATCAGTTACCTTATCTTTGTTTTGCTTTAGTAAACAATCTAAGCAAAAGATAAGCTTACAGCGCTTTGTTCTCAAATCTCATTTTAGAAATATGTATGTACTTGTTACTCATCCACTTTGCTACTCTCTTTAAAATATGATGATATACTTATAGTTTTTTTGTTTTATTTTAATTACAGGTTTTTTCCTATACATTTACCAAAGGGGCCATTATCGTCATTATCATCTCTACTTAAAGGCATCCATTGGCCAGTTGTCATTACTTAAGGACACTTAATTCCGGTTCTTACAATTGAAAACAAAACAAATATTACATAACTTTTTTAGCCATGACTACACAATCTTACAGTGTTGTAAAACGATATGTTATCATGTTATTGGGTTGCATATTCCTTGCTGCAGGCTATTATTTATTTCGTAATTGGATTGAAATGTTCACACGCATGCGTGGCAAGGTAAGTTACAATCATTATTGTGCAATATATTTCAATGTTATATTTAGCAGAACACAACACTCCCCTTAGTGTAGTGAGTAAGTGAGTTGAGTCAGTTGGTTGATTAAATGGTTTGTGAAGGTGCACAATAATATTTTGGGCCATAATGATTCATTAAGACACCTGTACACTTGCCTTCATTGTCTGTCACTGTCATTTACTTAAGTTATTTTTACACCATTCAATAAAGTGTATCATCACTTTGCTTTAATTTTTGTGACGCATAGAACCATGCTTTGGAGAGAGTCTCCATAAAATATACTATAAATGGAAATGATCAACATGACGAAGGAACTCATTTTATAATAAGCTCTCTACGTAAATCCATTCTTATGCTTTAGATTATGAGTTGAAATTTTTCTACAGAGACATTTTATTGTCACATTAAATCCTCCGATTTCTGTCCATATCCTTTTAAAGGCTCCCATAGACGATCATATCAGTTGTCAGTTCAGTTTTTCGTTTATTTGTTTGTTTTTTTTAAAGTTTTTTTTTTTTTTTACTTTTTACACTTATGAAACACTTAGAGTTCGACTGAAACTGAATTGACGACCGACATGACCGTCTAAAAGACAGTTAAAATTAAAATCATTTCTTCCAAAATGGTGTAATTTAAAATAACAATTACTGAACTGATTATACATGTGTATGTATACAGAAATTGGGTATGAAAAGTTTCGGTGTTCTCACTTTAGCTTTAAAAATCAGAGTTGCTCGATTACTGGAAGAGGTAGTAGCAATCAAAAATAAATTCTCCTTTTATTCAAGATTATTTTAATACATATTCCATATTTCCTGAAATGATTTCTTTACGAATTAATTAAAAATTGGTTATGTTAGCTTCTATCTTCTGACTTTAGCTTTAAAAATCAGAGTTGCCAATTATTGGATGAAATAGTCTCCATATAATATTAGAAACAAATCATACTGTTTTTAAATATGTAAATCTAAACTGAACTCAATGTGCATATACAATGATTGGGTATGTAAGTTTCAGTGTACAGTAATAATTGTTCTGTCTTACTTCTCTCTCTCTCTCTCTCCTTCGATTACTGGAAGAATTAATCTCAATACAAAATTTACTTATATTAATTTTTCATTCTCTTCTTTAAATAGAATCATTTGTTTACAAATTAATTATTAAAATATATAAAACAAATTGAGTATGAAAGCTTTGGTGTTTTATCCACTTTTTTTTGACTTATCAATTAGTTTCCATTAATCTTATATTAACTGAAGCTAATTATGATGTTAATAATGTGGTCTGTTTACTCACTTAAGAGACAGTTGACTTTAGCCTTAGCACATTCTCTTTTTTCTTTTATTACATATTTTTATTATATATTTTTTGTTTAATAAAAAATAATTTAAATAATTAAAAATGCGAATATTCAGTAGCTTCACTTGACCCCAAGATAGACCTCCGTAGCGTCATCTGAATTGGCTCTCTGAAATCGAAATTGTTGCTTTTTTTCCAAAATTGATTTGCATATGAGTACATATTTCACAGAAGTAAAGCTACTCATTGAAATTCATTTAGAGTGAAGCCAAATGCCAATCAAAGAACTCAACCAACTTTAATTCAATTTAATTTAATTGTCTGTCATTTATCGTTTCAAATTTTTTTATGTACAATATACGCAATCTTTCTCTACTACATATTTCCTTGGCCTTAAGGTGTTTCGCATTTCTACAATATCTATTGATAAGATAAGTTAACATATCATTCATTATATTGTACGATGATTTAATGTTAAAAAATTAAATATATTTTCTTTTTTATTTTGTCTTACTCACTTTTTTCATAAGCATACAAAATTTTAAAATAGAATTTTAACTTACTTATTGTACCATACATACATAAGTATATGGTTTAATATGAAACATTATGAATCATCATTCATCAATCAACACCATTCAGTTCACATAATCTGGGTTTCTTCTTCATTCATTCATTCTTTAAGTAGAGCGAAGAAGTATTGATTATGTTGATGGGAACTTGTTCTCCATTGAAAGAGGGCAATGAACGTCATTGAGTGAGGTTATTCAAGTATTATACTATTATTATTATGTACGTATTTACTTGAGTTGACCAGACTCCCTTATATTTTACATATTATCATTTTATAGAACTAGAATTTGTTTTGGTTTACATTTCAATAGAACTTTGACTTTGAAAAGAAATAATAAAATCGATAAAGAAAAGAAAATACCCATATTGAATTGAACAGAAGGTCAAAAATTACTTTTATACATTTGCTATGCCTTTCCAATCAGATCAAAAGCCATTTTTTGTTTACAATAAAAACAACTTAGTCATCATAATACAATATGAAGACGTTAATCACAATATTTATTCTGTTTCTCTTTTTTTTCAAGATTTTTATCTGTTCCGCTGATTTTTTACAAAGTACATATTCTCTTTTTAATGTTATTCTGTTATTCGAAATATTTATCTGAATTAGCAAATTTTAAGAAAACAAAAGACTATCACTTTTCTTTATTAAATATGTATGAAGATAATATTTTGATAATCATAAATTCTTTGCTACGTAAGAGTATATAGTACATAATGTAATAGGAGTACATACTCCTACTATTCTAAGTTTATTTAACTGAAGAAATGTTTTCTTAGAAATTCTTAAGATTCTCTAGATTCCAAAAAATTCTTTGAGTTGAGCTACATTGATGTTTATAGTTTGGTTTTCTATTGTTAATTCATTTCATTTAATCTCAGGAAATTTGATACGATGGATATGCTGTGGCTAGCGAATTTACCAAGAAGCCTTATGATGTCTGAAAATAAGCGATGGGAAAAAGAAGTTGTTATTCTTAGTTGGTCTTAAAGTTTACCCTGCGCCTTTAAAATCAACAAATTTTGTCCAAAATAACCTGGTCTTTCAAGGAAGGATACCAGAGAACTGCATGGCTTCTTAAATCTAAGGTATTGAATGCCTTCTGACTCCTCTTCATATTTACAACTGACAGAAGTCTTGGAGTGGAACGAACATGCATAAAATACGAAGCTCTTATTTTTCATAAAATTTTCCATATTGACATTCTAACAACTACAACTTAAATTTTTGACGTTTGAGTTCAATGTTGACATTTGATAACTTTTGTATATTTCCCACACGGTAACAACAGATTTCTAACTATAACCGCCTCACAATGAGTCACTTAACTTGTGTACAACTGTCAACTTCTTTTGCTTCAAATTGTCTATTATCATCTATTCAAACATGGAATTTATTGAACGTGCTTTGAATTTCGATAGATATACACAATTACCGAAATGATGATTCTTTCCTGAGGTGATTCCGAATACCTCCGCCTTCAGTAAAATTCTGTATCAGAAATGTTGTAACTTGATCTCCTTTCAAATTTAAATATTAGTCTTCCATAGCGTTAAATCAAACATCAATAATGGTGATGATACTTCTCTCGTAGGATAACCTGATAATTTTCCCATATCTTCTATGACTTTAGAGGGAGGAATAATGATAATGATTCCTAGTTAGTCATAGCAATCATCTTCATGCAGTAAATAGTATTATAAATTCGGCGCGACGAGAAGAGTTGATTTAGCCATGTCTGTCTGTATGCATACAAACAAGTCCCTCAGTTTTTGAGCTAAAGAGTTGAAATATTACACAGAGCTTTCTTTTTATCATGCGCAGTACATTTGTCGGAATCAGCCGAATCGGACCACTAGGGGGGCACCCCCATACAAACTGGGATCCAAATACTAGAACAACTTTTATGTTTTTTGCACTACCGACTTGAAATTTGGACGCTATATATCTAAGTATCTGACCCATATCTACCAACCTTGTAAATTTCAAAACCCTAGAACCAATAGGAGGGGTACCTCCCATACAAAACATGAACTTAGAACAATACTCAGTTGATATAAATGTGCGTGAAGAATAATACAACTTCGGCATAGCCAAAGTTAATTTTCTTTTTACTTATTATATTGTCTAATTGTAAGAACTTTACAAATTCATATTTTCAATAATTTCATTGAGTAAACCCACATGTCTATCTATGTACAATGGTTGGTTGGTTGGTTTCCGTGGCTGGCTCATATAGTCCACTACGAGCCACAATTAGCACTAGAGTGCCGTTTTGATACCATTTCCTCGCCGAACGCAAACAGTATTACTAAATCCATCCTGTTAAATTTATGCATTTGAGTAAATCACCCGGACATATGACTGAACAGTCCGAGAGATTGTCAATGAAGTATTTGCCCACAAAATTATTTCTAGTCTTTGCCAAAGCTGGGCATTGACATAGAAAGTGGGTGAGTGACTCCTCTTCCTCTTCGTTTCCGCAGCTCCTACAATGACTTCTAAACGGAATACCCAGTCTCTCCGCGTGTGTTCCAACACACCAGTGACCGGTAAGAACCGCTGTGAGCCTTGCGGTATCCGAGCGTCTTCTGTAAATAAGTCTAAAAGACCTATTTTCGTTGTAACAAGGCCAGGTAGCACGTGCCGCTCTGCAGGATTCAAGATCTTTCCACCGTCTGTTAGCCAACTGACGGAAAAACAGGAAGTTGCTCCTTTTGACGACCTCCAGGGGAATCGAGACCTGTTCCGCCAACGATACATCAAGAGAAGCACCAGAGCGAGCCAACTCGTCAGCCTTCTCATTCCGTTCTATGTTCCTATGGCCGGGAACCCATAAGAGAGTGATATCAGCTTGACGACTTAGCTCGCTCATCGTCAGTGGTGGATTGAAGTGCTTTGAGTGCCACCTGGCTATCAACGAAGATAGCTATCTTACGACCTTCCGGTACGTTATTTCTGGCCAGCCGACATACTTCCTTAATGGCAAGGACCTCCGCCTGAAAGACTGTGGCCTCGTCAGGTAGCCGAGAAGAATGGTCTAAGCTTATTTGTGGTGAGTGCACCCCTGCTCCTACACCGCATTCCATCTTCGAACCCATCCGTGAAGTTGGAAATTTCAAAATCACTCTGAAAACTGTTCTTTTTCCATTCCATCCTGGTAGGTAATTTTACCTTGAAATCGCTCTCAAAGCTATTGTGCGCCACTATAGTCTGTCGTTCTCTTGAACATAGGATTATTAACCACTCCTAGAATTTTACTATGTCCATATTGTCGTTCTGCCCAGCAGCCGATTTCTTTTAACCTTACCGCGCTGTTACAGACCATGTTTTTGATATGGAGATCAATTGGGAGCAGATATAGCAGTACATCCAGTGCTGCCGTGGGGCACGTGCGCATGGCTCCTGTGATTCCTACACATGCCGACCTCTGCACACCGCTAAGTTTGTGGACTATATAGCTCTTTCCTAGAGCTGGCCACCAAACAATTGCATCGTATGTTGATATCGGACGTACAATTGCGGTATACATCCATGCTGTTATATTAGGGCGTAAGCCCCATCTCTTTCCAAATAACCTTTTGCAAGAGTAAAAGGCCACACAGGCTTTCTTTGCCCGTAACTCTATATTGGATTTCCAATTGAGTTTTGCGTCCAGCATAACTCCTAAGTATTTGGCCTTATCCGAAAGATGAAGCTGTTGTCCGCTCAGAGTAGGAAGGCGGAAAGTCGGTATTTTCGTCGTCGTTGTGAAGAGTATCATTTCTGTCTTGCTCGGGTTAACATTTAGTCCACATCCTGTAGCCCATTTTAACAGCTTTCCCAGAGCTTGCATGATATTGCTTATCACGCTAGGAAACAGTCCTGATACCATGATCACAACGTCGTCTGCATACGCAACTACCTTAGCCCCCGTCCTCTCTAATACATTTAGAATGTTGTCTATGACTAAAAGCCACAACAGAGGAGAGATTACCCCGCCCTGTGGTGTCCCTCTACTGACATATCTCGTAAGAATCGAGTTACCTAACTCTGACCGTACTATTCTAGTCTTCAGCATGTTTACTATCCATTCTACAATGTCTTCCTCTACGCCAATCCTAGCTAGAGAATCCTGGATAGCACGTGTACTAACGTTATTGAAAGCACCCTCTATATCTAAGAATGCTGCAAGAGAGTATTGTTTATAGTAAATCGCCCTCTCTGCCGTACGGACAACCTCATGTAGAGCCGTTTCCGTGGATCTACCCTTGAGGTATGCGTGTTGGCAAGTCGAGATGGGAAATTTATCAATGATGGATCGAAGATGGAGCTCCAATACCCTTTCCATCGTCTTCAAGAGGAACGATGTTAGGCTGATTGGCCTGAAATCTTTTGCGGATTCATGACCAATCTTACCTGCCTTAGGAATGAAGACTACCTTAACTCTTCTCCAGCTAAATGGTATGTGGTTAAGGAGAATACATGCTCTATAAATCGATCTTAGCCAAGGGACTACCTTGTCCTGAAGCTTCTGCAGCATTATCGGGAGAACCCCGTCCATGCCAGGCGATTTATAGGGTGAGAAAGTACTAATGGAATGCAAAATCTTATGATCTGTAAAGATTGAATCTTGATCCTGCGAAGGTTGCCGCAACCGTGCGGATACCATAGAATCAGTTGCCACATCTTTGCAGTCAGGAAAGTGAGTTTTTAGTAGAAGATCAAGTGTTTCAGCGGACGAATCCGTCCATGTACCGTCTTCCTTTTTAAGGAAGGAGGGGTCCACCCGTTCCTTGGACAGAACGTTACTAAGTCTTGCTGAGACAGAAGTAGACTCAACCGACTCACAAAACTCTTTCCAACCGTCGTTTTTGGCGGTCCTGATAGCTTTTTTGTAAGTCTTGAGGCACTCTTTGTATATTTTCCAGTTATTATTCTTATAACACTGGTTGAAGGACCTCCTCGTCGTCTCCCTGAGCTTAGAGAGGTCCTCACTCCACCACTGTGGGTAGTTCTTTTGACTCCTTCTAACTGGACAGGATATCTTGTAAGCTTTACCGAAAGCTTCCTTAAGATGTTTAACCTTCTTCTCAATTTCGTCCCTAGAGTCAATATTTAAACCTCTGACCGAGTTCAGTTTTGATTTAGCTACCCTCGTAAAAACATCCCATTTTATTTTGCGTGGGTTTCTAAAGGGAGCAAAGTCTTTTATCTTCAAATTCAGGTTGTAGAGTATTCAGCTATGATCCGTTTGTTGGACACCCTCCAATTTTCAACCTGAACCTCTGAATTCTCCGACAAAAGAGTTATGTCTAGTACCTCCTCCCAACCCGGGAAGTCTACTGTACTAGGGAAGGTAAAGGTGGGTGTAGTTCCTCTATTGCATACTAACAGATTTGAGCTACCAATAAAATTGAAAAGTGACTCACCCCTTTCGTTGTCCTCGGTGCTTCCCCATAGCGTGTGGCGCGCATTGGCGTCGCATCCCAGGAGTAGGGTAGTGTTGGTGGATGTTGCACTGGCGGACAACTGCACAACCTCGTCCGGAGGTGCCTCCCTATTGGCTCTTGAACGATGCAGTTGTCAACGTCATCCTCAGCTAGGAAGACGGCAAGATTATCCGAGGCATTCTTAGAATGCTTAAGATTAATCTGCACGACTTTCAGCAATGGGAAGTCTATTCGATGTACTGGTGGCTTCGTCCATCAGCCTGTTGGCAACCTGCATGTCGTCAGGCTCTTCGTCTGATGGCCGGAAAATCTTGAGCTTGGCGTACCTTACGCCAAACCTCATTTTGAGGTCAGACTTCTCCAACTCCTTAACAGAATCCTCGTTGATAGAGAGGAGCAGAGACATGCTGCTCTTTTGCTGGCCTTCGTCTTTAATTACAGCCCAATCACTCATGGGCATGGCAGGATTCTGTCGCTGCAGAATCTGTAGTACCTTGCAGTGCTCCAGCTTCATGACAGGTAACCAAATGCGAGCTCTCGCAGAAGAGTCCTGGCTTGAGGCCAGTAGCTCGTCCTCAGACGTAATTAGAGTTCATATTTTGGTCCCACGAGTGTACGGGAGAGTAGGTCCACCGGGGCATAGCCCCCTGCACCCCGGCATGGCTAAAAATGAAGCCGGAGGTCGCCAGGTATCCGGAGTTCACCGTTCTAAGACACACTCACGCAGTGCCATTCATCCCATGGGCACGGTCGTTCGACACCCGGGATTGCGGGTTTTATCGAGTTTACCTCTCTAGATCCGCCATATTTCGTTATAAACAGCAGGGACACCTGGCAGGATGTGGCTCCTCACCACGTATGGACGGTCTTGAGCGTGAAGCTCCTAGTTCATTTACCAGAAACCTTGCCCCCAATACATGTACAATACTTCAATACTTTTAATAAATATTTACATTTCAAATACCTTGAAATTTCAGCATTTCCGGTAATTTTCATATAAAAATGCTTTCCAAAAAAACAAATGAGTCAAAATTTCCATCACACAATCAATCTAAACAATCCAAAAATCACCCGATTTTAAGACAACTAAATATATTGTTACCTCGTACTAGAATAACCAACCTTATCTAATCATAAATTGTTTAAGTTGCTGTAAATATTTTGTGATAATTTCTAATTCTTCTAAGTAATAGTGGTTCAGATAGTTAAAAATATCAAGTGAACTGTAAAGTATGTTAATCATGAAAGCTTTTCTATGTGTTATTGGTGAAAAAGGTTTTTACAATGTATCAAATATTCTTTCTTTATAATAATAGTTCGAAATATAAGAATTTTATTATTATAAATGTAATCAATGAATCGATAAAAAGCTCTAACAGGTGTTAGTTACTCCCTCATAGACAAGTGGACTGAACACCTGTTGTGGCTGAAAATGACATTTGATTCATTCACACTAAACTGAACTAAATATATCGAGAACTTACAAATTTTTTTCTGATACCAATTATGATTATTATTGTGTGTTATTTTTATCAATATTTTTTGTAGGTATAAAACGACATTTCCTGAGTAAATACGATATTTCATGGCCATAAAGATTAATCGATATTCTATGGGCGAACAAGAGTAAAAAAAAGAGAAGGGTTCTTATCAAATCGTTTATAATACTCAGTAATACATTCATATGTTCATATATTTTCTAAAATAAAGTATTTTATAAATCAATAATTTTTATGCGTGTATGTAGAATTGAAACTTGTAATTAAGGGTGAACTGAGAAGTTCTCATCTTTAATATAATGTATAAGGATGCGATACAGTATTATATATATAAACGCTATTGTAATAGTTTTATCAAATTTCAGAACTAGCAGCGACACAAATCAATCTGTAAATGACGTCCGAGCTTTTAAACTTTAACAAGAATATATTTCGAATGATGTCTGGAGTCTTAACGGGGCTCTGCAACAAGACTTATTTCGTAAGCTCTGGAAATAAGAAAGAATCAGAAAGAATGTAATAACTTCTATACGTATGACTGCTCTGCACTTCTCTGAAAACAAATCCCAACCAGTGCCAGTCACAAAAGTATCATAAAGAATATTGGAATCGCATAAACCTTTCAATGATAAAGTGCGTTTGCTTAATTATCTTGAAAGAATGGTCCGTTTTCTCAGATAGCCTTTCTTTCAAGACCTGGACAGTCTGGCATAGTTGCCACTGTGGGACATTGTATGCATATTCTATTAAATCCGAAACCGATCGACTGATTTTGATGAAATTTTCAGAGAAAACTCTTGTATAGTCTAGAGAGTGTTTGAGTAAAGTTTGGTGTGGATCGTTCCATCATTTCCATTATTTTCCAAACTATGTTAACCACATGAACAAAGTGTCTATAAAATAGTGTAGCTGATAATGCAGTGTGATATGGTGAATATTGGCTCTGGAACTGATCAAAAACTTGTTAATTGACCCTCGTATATAATATGCGTGTATGTAACAAGAGTAAATATTCAATTCTATAATTATCATTAAATATAGACATCGCTCACATGACAGACGATGTTAAATGTTAAACGCGAAATTGCATTCAATGAAAATAAACAATAAAATATTGGTCCATTTAGAAAGTATACTTATTTTGTATATGTTTAAAGTTAATTTCATTGATAAGCCACAACTTTGTTGCAAAATTAATCTATTTAAGTCACGCAAATATTTTATTATACATATATGTAATAAATATAAATCTAATGATATTTTTCTTCTCATAATTTTTGTGAACAGGAAATGGCACTTAGTCCGACATCGCCTGCTTATGCCGATTGGAAAGTCTCACCTTTGCCACTTAATTTCGATGTCTATTTGTTTAATTGGACAAATCCAGAGGATTTCTATGTGGGATCAAATAAAAAGCCACGTTTTGAACAATTGGGTCCTTATAGATTTCGTGAGAAACCCGATAAAGTTAATATAGAATGGCATAATGATAATTATACGTTATCGTTTCACAAGAAGGCATTTTTCTATTTCGATGCCGAGGGTAGTAATGGAACATTAGAAGATCGTATAACAACAGTGAATACTGTGGCACATGTAAGTAATCCATTCACAATCAAGTAACATCATATTAGTACATTTTATTTATTATAGGCTGCTGCATTGCGTTCTCGTGATTTAGGATATTTTGCTAAATTACCTATTAAAACGGGTTTAAATTGGTATAATCAAAAGATTTCAGAGACAAAGACTGCAAATGAGTGGATTTTTAATGGTTATTTGCATCCATTAGTTACAATGGGACGCATATTCTCTCCAAATGATGTGCCCTTCGATCGTGTGGGTTGGTTATATACGGTAAGAGATAAGAAAAATACATAAGTCAATTTAAAATTAAGTATAGAGTAATTCTACTTAATACATTGGGACTATTCAGCGAGGAGTTGTAACGCATTGAGATGCAGGTAATTGTACCTTTGGAGCTCAATTGTAGGGTATTAAAGAAGGTTGTGGGATGTAATTATGATAACATTGCATGCAGGAATTTTTTTTTGTTTTAGACAGGGCTTAGGCCATCTGAAAGTATTAGAAGAACTACATTTATGAATACCAATTTTCTCTTCCTTTATACATATCTTATTTGTCTGTTGTCAAGAAGTTTAGTATTTTTGTATGACAAACGATTTGAAATGATTTTGTTCGACACTTTATAGAGAAATGCAATGATTTAAGGAATTACGGATGAGTCTAAGTATATGTATTTTTGAATTTGGCAATAGGAATGAATGAGTTATGATGGTACATGGTATAGTTTAAGCCAAAATACAATCCCTGGGTTGGTTGGTTAAGCTGGAACGAGTTGAGAAAGATAGCCCAAAATCGAGTCCGATGGATGATGGCAATTGAAGACGCCCTATGCTCCAACAGGAGATAAAGGAAATCATATATATATGTATATATGGTATAGTTTAGTTGATGGGAATATGTTAGTTGTTTAGTGAATGTAGATGGGTTTCTTGCTGGGAGGTGATTTTGGGGTTATGTGGTTTAATTAAGAAGTACAACTGTTTGAATTTGTTTAAGTAACCATCATCAGCATCATCATCAATGGGGACAGAGGCCATAATGAGTGGAAGAGCACAAATGAGTGGAATATGTCTCAGACATAGTGTGGGATAATTAGGAGTCATCTTCTTTATGCTTAAAGGGGCTTAATTTATTTATTTCGTATGATAAAGTTAATCTCATTCGTAGGTTGTTACGTTATGTTTATTCATTATATTCATATTGAATATATCAGATACTCGAGCATAGGTTTTCCTTCCTAAAAATTTAGTAGATATTGATTGGTTGACCAGATGAGATGTTTGCTAAAGAAGACTTTATTGATTTTAAAATATGTTTCTAAGCTTTATATGCCTCGTACATGCACAATTTACTTTTTTTCGATTATCATAGATTTTCCGCTGTTCCTTTGGGGTTTCTCGAATTTTCTTGTTTCCTAAACTTTCCTCATGAAATACCCAGTCCATTGAGGAAAACCACATAAAATTCGTTCGTTAGTTTTTGAGTTTATCGCGAACAGACAGACCAAAGTGGCAGGTTATTTTGTTTCATAATTCATATATGTATATAAATAAATATTGTTATTATTATTATCATTAATTATAAATTGTTTATATTTATATTCCTTATTATAGCGCAATGGTAGCTCTACATTTGAAGGACATTTTAATATCTTTACTGGTGCCGATGATATTTATAAAATGGGCCAAATTAATATGTGGAATGGTAAAAATCATACAGGTGCCTTTCCCGGTATTTGTGGCCAAGTTCATGGTTCAATGGGTGAATTCTTTCCACCCAATTTAAGTACAAACTCCAGCGTATCAATGTTCTTGCCCAATTTGTGTCGTGCTGTCCCATTGGATTATACGGAAACGGTGCAAATACATGGTGTTACAGCATATAAATTCAGTGGCGGGGAACGTGCTGTCGATAACGGTTCAAGGTATCCAGAAACGAAATGTTTTTGTGTGAACGACAAATGTGAAGCGTCTGGTGTCATAAATATTGCACCATGTAAATATAATTCACCAATTTATATGTCATATCCACATTTTTACAAAGCGGATCCAAGTTATTTGGATGCCATTGAAGGTCTTTCGCCTGAGAAGGAGAAACATGAATTCTTTATGACTCTCGAACCAAATGCTGGCTTACCCATGGATGTGGGCGGTGGTTTTCAAGCAAATTATTTAATGGAACCGGTCAAGGATATGCCGTAAGTTATAATCATAATTTTACTTAAGGAAACTTCTATAATAGTAATTATTTTTTTGCAGACCCTTTGAAAACATTCCACGTACTTTTATACCCATTATGTGGTGTGAGGAGCGCGTACGAGTTACTCCCGAAATAGCATCGGATATTGCTTTGGTGCCATTAATTGTTTTGTTGGGACAAATTTTCACTGGTGTCCTTTTGGCCAGTGGCATTATATGCATTGCTTGGTATCCAATGCGTTTGGCAACGCGCATCTTTAATAGTGATGCCAAATCACGGGCAACACTACTCAAACCACTTACCACTACTTCCACCAACGCAAATCACCACCAAACACCATCAGCACCAACAGCATCAATAGCAAAATCAACAAGAAGAGAACCCTCCTCCAATGATGATGATGATGATGTGCGTTTGCTTAATTATCAACCAAGTTGTGGTGTTGCCTTGGAAAATGGTGACAATGCTACAACACCAAGTACCGTAACTGAGAGTTTACTGGGACATAATTTGCTTTCACCATCTAATGTGATAATTAGATAATAAATATTAAAATTGGCCATTCTTATTGATGGTCAGTCATGATGGTGATGATAATGATCATCATCATCATCACCAAATGCTGATAATTGCATTTTAAGCTGTGCTTAAGATATTGCCTTATACATCTTTGTAGTTTGTTGTTTTTATTAGTTAGTTAGATTAGATGGAGGATTAAAGAAGTATTCCAAATAAGAAAAGAAATTCATACTCATAAGTCAAATTAAAATTATAAATTGTTCATAATTTAAGAATTTTAAGTAAATTTAAAGAAGAATTTTATACATATTATTATCAACATTAATAGATAATATCAAATCTGATATAAATTCAGCGAGAGTGATTTCTAGGAGGAGAGTCTTTTCCAGGGGGGATTATAAGAACATACAACTAGAGCCAAAAAAAAAAAAATAAATAAAAAAAATTAAAAGGATGAAAGAAATTCTTTTAAACAAATTAAAAATAAAAAAAGTCATTAAAAATATTTATTAATAAATACCATACACGTTCTGCTCTTTAAGTAATTACATAAGTTGTAAGTTTAATTAACGCTTACCAAAAAGCGAATTTAAGAAAAATAAAAGTATTTTTTTTTAATTATTATTATATAAATGTAATAAATATAATTTTCTAATGCCCGTCGTCATATTATATTTTAGGATAAAAAATGAAGTGATATAAACATAATTTATTAATGAAAAAATACTATTAATAAACAAAAAGTAAATTGGATTGAATTGAATTACAATTGAATTGGTTTCTTTAGCCACATACTTAAAGCCCACAAACTTAAACTAATCATTGCAAAGTTGGTCAACGAAGTCATGCGGGCAGTGCAACCATTACGGCCCAAGTCCAATTGATTAGCCAAATCATTGGGAACATCCAAATAGACACGTTCAATACCAAATGATAAAATCAGTTCACGTAATTTCTTAGCATCAACATAATCATTTGGTGATGACCAAATGGTTATTGTACACTCATTGGTAGCATTAACCTGACGCACAAGATCATGAAGTTCAGGTGCACTATTGGCTGCAATTCCAGCTCGAACTGGGAAGGTTATTGCTTGACCAGTTGCCAAAATATTATTCGATTTGAGTGATTCAAACATCTCATCGAGTTGTTGACGTGTATAGCCGGCATCCTTTGATGTATCATTATTCCAATGTGTTGTCCAACCAATCGATAGAACTGCTTGCTTATAACGCATACAACCGGCAAAGAAACGTGCCGGATCCACTGGTATGGTTATGGTTGCATTCACTGGACCACTAATGATGTCTGCATTCAACCAAATTGGATAATTCATCTACACATCATCAACATGGAATACACAAAATTATTTTTTAAAGAAAACCAACAAAATCAGGGAATGGAATGGAAGTAGAGTAATTAATACCTTTGGTATTGTTTCATCGAGTATCTCCAATGATCCTTCAAATACTTCAATTGTCTTGAAATCCAATTTCACACCTTTTGTACGCTCAACATGCTCCTCATTATAGACTTTGATTTGTTCCAAAAAACTGGCAAGTGACAAATCAGATGTATTTGCCGGAGGATGAGCCATTATGGGCATGTCATTCTCATTAGTAGAGTTGTTCAACAATTTGCCAAGTACAATATCAGCTTCAATCATATCGATGTTATCTATTCAAAGAAAGAAACAAAAATTAATTATATTCCTTCTACACTTTTCAAATTCAAACTAAAATTTTCATTGATTCAGTACTGATGGTCATTCTAGTTAGTATCTACTCATTTGATTTGAAGGAATGTTATAATAATAAAGTAATATGAAGACATTTTGAATCATCATTTCCAAAACATTGGAAGTTATAGGTGAGATTCTTTTTACTAACTTAATACATACATAAGTATGTATATTTTTTAAAGTACAACTCATATAAATAACAGAACAACTGCAAAGCAGATGAACTTGTAAAGACAGTCACCAGCCCACAGTCCATGAATTAAGAATTTATATCATTAGCAGCGCTTTTGGCAATATCTAAACAGGTGGTGAATAAGGAAGTACATAGCTTGAGAGCCAGACGAGGAGGCCCTCTTATTAATATTTCATTAGTGGTGCCTAATCGGCAGACATAACTCTAGAGTAAGAGATTCCCGTAAGCGACTTTAGCAGAAGCTATGCACATGAAAAGGAGTCACCATCTTTGTTCATGCCCTACGCTATCAAAAAGAAGGCTTACAACTCTCAATTCATACATTTCCTCCTTAACTGTTTATGTTGGAAAGAGAGAGAGTAGGACACGCTATGATTGCGGCATCATTAGAGGTGTTTTTGACATCAAATACCAACCCACTCTATACCTGAGTACATGGACAATTTGAATTTCATTTCGTTTATTTGTATATTGGGACTAAATCTTCCAGCAATCGAGTGAGTAAGCCAAACTTTAGCTTGACAATTGAACAAAGTGGAGACTGATGGAGAAATGGTTAGAAAAAAACCTGCCCAACACAAATTGAATCCCATCAATGAAAATTTATAAAAATAAAATCATTCTTCAGTGACCCTCATAATACTCATATTGTATAATATTTACTTACCTCTTAAGGCTTCATTCAATAGGCCTTGATTATTGACAGCGTGTGCCCACGTGATTGCCGTTAGATTTGTACCCAAACGTGGAGCCATAATTCTTATAAGTTGATCTTGTAATTCTATAGAAAAATAATCCTGTTCTGCCGTTGGAGCAAAGTCCCCGTCGTTTGTTTCAATTTGATATTGATATTGTTGATGGTAGATAAGATTTCGTTGATCATTCAAAACATTGCCACTGACGCCTACTAGCAAACGCAACAAACCAATCACAAATGAGTGGAAGATTTATAAACAATACTATTATTATTATTATTATTATTATGTATTGTAGTAAGTAGTATATTTGATAAAAACGAAACAAGAAAACAACAAATGAATGTGACTTATAACAAATTTTTACTTACTACACTTGAATGAATGTCAATAGATAAAACGTGCTTACCTTTCGTTTCGTTTCATTTTATTTTATTTAATTTATTTCTTTTACTTTATATGTACTTTCATTCATTTTAATAATTATTTGCAAATATGTATTCTTTTTAAATGATTTTCATTAAATTGAATTACAAGTTTGTATTTTTTTAATATTCTCAAAATGTCTACAGTGATGCCGCTTAAATTAGTTTTAATGCCAATGAATGCTTTGATATATAAAATTAAATGTTAAATGAAACTAAATATGTGGACATGACTGTCATATGGAATATATTCACACCTGTCAATCAGCTGACATTGCCGTTATTTATCTGAGGGTTGTAAATGAAATGAAAATGTTGAATTGAACAATGAATGTTTTTGGTGGTTGCAAAATTTTTAATTATGACCAAAAAAAGAAATATATGTAGAAATATAATATGTACATATATAATAAAAATTACAATATTTATACAGTTGAACTTCCCTAATACATATGTACAATACAAATATTAATATTAATTACAAAGGACGACGAAATTAAACTTTTTTTCCCCCCTTCCAATAATTATGTTATTTTTTTATATATCTAAGTATATTACATTGTATTTTTGTTTTTTTCTTTTTTCTGCACACCAAGATTTTTATTTTTTATTGATGACTTGAATTTTTTTTTGAATTTTTTAACAATTTTCATGGTAAAACAAAAAATGAAATGAATTTCAAATTTATTTTTTTCTTATAAAACCAACAGTATTAGTTAAAAATAATGATAAATAAACTACGTAAAGCAAAAAGAGTAATGGCATCTTTTCCTACTTCCTTTAGAACTCCTGTTCAATCTTTCTTTATTATGCCTTCTATGCGGTTCATCGCTCTCTTCATCATCCAGCAGTAATCTGCCATCATTTTTGCGTCCCACCTTCCTTGGTATCTAATCTATAACCACCTTCCTTGGTATCTAATCTATAACCACCTTCCTTGGTATCTATTCTATAACCACCTTCCTTGGTATCTATTATCTATAACCTTAATATTTTGGTGGAAGCGTTCACGTTGTTACCACACTTACGGCACCAAGATTCTCAGGAATGAAGTTAATATAAGAATGCAAAAAATTTAGCTTTATACTCATATTGCAACCCAGTTTATGGAAATTTGCCATCATATTTAAACATTAATGTCATAAATATATCTATCCAATAAAGCCAGTTTAGTTTTTCTTTATTTTATTTTAAATTAAAATTGTGTAACTCTGAAAAAAAACACCCTTTACTAAGTAAAATGAGAAAATTCATTTTTTCAGAAAATTGACGTCAGATAGAATTTTTTTTATTATGTTTTTGGTAACTAAGTACCTAATATCTATTAGAACTGGTAATTAGTTTTTCAAAGGGGAAAAATCATCGTCGACCTGTATTGTTTAAATAGAACTTATACATTTTAGTACAATTTTTTACTTGATTCAATTTTTATTTGTAAATTTTTTTTATTTTGCCTGTTTTTGAATTAGATTAGAAGAGATCACAGCTGAGATTACAGTTCCTCCGACAATGTGGTATTCATCAAGTATTCCAAGACTTTCTTCGGAGACATGTCTACAATTTCATGGCTACTCAAATAGCAAAGTTTAGTCCAAGTTAGACTGTTACAGATGTCTCCTCTTCTAATTCGCATATTATATAGATCCTTCATAACTCTGCAATGTCCCGTTAGGAAGCCTGGGTTAATTTCTTAAATGTTTTCTCCCTCAAAATCTAAACTTTTTCTAAATTATTATGCACCACCACCATAGATAAAGAAACTCGTCCCCAGTTTAGGTATTTTCTGTAATTGTTTTCATTATTCTCGTATTGAGAATCCAATATTTTTCTTAAATTTATCTACTTCATATTTACAAATATTAAGGGCTTCAAATGCATTTGTCAGGACGACACTCATCATATCCAAAAATAGAGTCATTATTACTTCCATAGATGAAGACGCTCGTCTCCAGTTTAGATATTTTTTCTAACTACTACAATATTTTAAATTTGTTTGTTTAAATTTGTCTTAATCAACTTACGTAATCTTTTGAAATATTATGAGCTTCAAATAAATTCAAGTCTTCATCTTCAAAAAAGTGTTAAATTAATTCCTTAGATGAAAAAGTTGTCCTCAGTCTAGGTACATATTTATGTAACTATGTATGGATTTAAATTTCATGGGAATCTCCCAATTATGTCTTAACTTCGTAATAGAAAGGTGTACGATACATAAAATTTCGATTTAGAAAAGTTCAAGTGTATAAAACAATGAGCAATGGTAAGATGAAGGGTTAAGTATAATTATTTTTTTTTTTCTTATTTACCCAAAACATAGAATAAAATCATAGAAAGAAGCACCATATTATTGAATGCAATCGATTGGATGATGCTTCGATGACAAGGAAACATTGTAATTAATTTTAATTGCATCTGCATTCTTTGCTTGCTTTCCTGTGTAATGAAGTCGTCGATGAAGCTGCCGTTCTATTGTTAAACTTATTGTTGTTTTAAACAAATCGTTTATAATCGTTTGTACTTAACTCACTTATTATCATCATAAAAGGAGAATTATAATCGAACAATAAATTAATTTTATGAAGCATATTAATACAACAACAACAGCAAAGCAAAAAGAGAAAAAAACAAGAAAAGAAACCGATAAGCGAATAAGTAATCAAAAGATTAAAGGTAATAAGAAAAAATAAATTTTATAATAAAAACTAATATTATATTTTATCACGTGCACAAATTTACTTTAAAATAATATTTCTATTTCTAATTTGTAAATAAAAAATATTTACCTTAAATTGTAATTAAAAATATTTATTAAAATTTCCCAAGTTTTTTTTTTTTTTTTTTTGTTTATTTAAGTTCAAAATTAAAAAAAAGCGGCACCACCGTCATCTCACACAAAGCGAAAGTTTCAATTACTTTTTTTACAATACGTAAATGCTTCAAGCGCCCTCTAGTATTTGAAATAATTAATTTTAGTTAAATTCCAGCACACAAATAGAATGTTTCAAAATACTTCCGGTAGGAAATGAACGCATTCAACTTCAGTTGGCACCACTACACAAACGACAACGAAGCAGGTTGGCAGTACAGCGGAAGTCGGACATTTTTACCTCAAAAATGCTTTTATTCTTACATTAAATGATTTATAGTATCCATGTATGCAAATGGACAACCAACTGGATAAGATTTCCATTTATAAATACATATAGAGATTATTTTAAGTATCCATCCATACATAACTGCAAAATTTTGCAAACAAAAAAGCACCACTTGGCATTGTATATTTCTAGTATTTTCACACCATATATTAACATTTCTCGTCTTTATTGCTTTAAGAAAACACCATAAATTTCACCATAAGCCTCTTCAAAACCTGTACCTAATAATAATAATTGAATGCATCATTTTCAAATTCCCTTCTTTTCACTATACATTAGTATGAAAATGAAAAAATCTCTTTAAAATGTTAAATTTCAATGATTTTGTGGTCCTAAAAAGGACCAATTATTCTATTCTATATATCGTGCATATTTAAGTACTGTATATATTGTACATATAGCTTGGCTTAAGCACGTTCGCCACGGATACGACGGGCCAATTGAATGTCCTTTGGCATAATTGTTACACGCTTGGCATGAATGGCGCACAAGTTGGTATCTTCAAAGAGACCAACCAAATATGCTTCGCTTGCTTCTTGGAGTGCCATCACAGCTGAGCTCTGGAAACGCAAGTCAGTTTTGAAATCTTGAGCGATCTCACGTACCAAACGCTGGAAAGGCAACTTGCGGATCAACAACTCTGTGCTCTTCTGATAACGACGGATTTCACGCAACGCAACTGTACCGGGACGATAACGATGTGGCTTCTTAACACCACCAGTTGCTGGTGCACTCTTGCGAGCCGCCTTAGTTGCCAATTGCTTACGTGGTGCCTTGCCACCAGTCGACTTACGAGCAGTTTGCTTAGTACGAGCCATCACTATTTCACTTTCACTTCAACTTTAACTATTCACTTTAGAATGATCGCTCGCCGCAAAAGTCTGCTTGCTTATATAGGTTTTCTAAGCAGGGTTGCTTAGAGTGAGACAACAATATGTACGTGTAATGTTTCATTGCTGTGTATTGTGTTTTCTAGTATAAATAGAAGTGGAAGTGGGTTTAGTTTATTGGCATTAGTATCTAGTAGTTCGTTGAATTCGTGACTTTGTGAAGTGAGTAGTTGAAAATAATAAGAAAGAAAAAATGACTGGTCGCGGTAAAGGAGGCAAAGGTTTGGGTAAAGGTGGTGCTAAGCGTCATCGCAAAGTTCTTCGTGATAACATCCAAGGCATCACGAAACCAGCCATCCGTCGTTTGGCTCGTCGTGGCGGTGTGAAGCGTATTTCTGGCCTGATCTATGAAGAAACTCGTGGTGTTCTGAAAGTATTTTTGGAAAATGTGATTCGTGATGCCGTCACCTACACGGAACACGCCAAGAGGAAGACTGTCACAGCCATGGATGTTGTCTACGCTCTGAAAAGGCAAGGACGTACTCTATATGGTTTCGGCGGTTAATTATTGAGTTTGCTCAACTTTCAAAAAACAATCGGTCCTTTTAAGGACCCCAAAAATTATTAAAAAAGAGAAAATACAAATCAACAAATTAATAAGAATTTCTAGTTATCTACAGCCTCATAGTGGATTAAATATTGCATCTACAGCAAAATCAATCAAGTAGTAAGTATTTGTCAAACATCTCAGATAATTACATATGCATATAAATATAATAAAATATTTCTTTTTGAATTGTGACTCACAACAAAATAAAATACTAACATATACTTATTTCATTCTTTCATTCCCGTACAAAGTTAAATTAAAATAAAAATATTTATACCACATATCATATGGGTTATATTGTATAAAGGAAAAAGAAAGATGGTTGATATGAAGAAAGAAAAGAATTTATGTAAATGCGATAGATAGAGAACTGTGAACTGGTTTATTCGCTTACTCGTGTTATTTGGTGTACAGTCTCGACATTTCCAGTACACAGTACAGTATTTCGCTCACGTAAACGAAATTTCTCAATTTTGTGTTTGTTCGCTTTAAACAAGTGAGAGAGACATTATTTGCTCATCATCTCGCACATTTTTGGTGAGAGATTTCCATTTTTCTGTTTTTAATACAATATGATAGAAAGAGTTGTCTTATTTGATGTTTACTTCCATCAATGATGGAATTTAGTAATTTTGTAATAATACACTAACTTGTGGGTGTTATTGTAAATGCTCTTTGTTTAAAGTTTTAGTCGTCCTGAAAAGGACGGTTGGGAGTTTTAAATACGAGTACTGCATGGAAGGTAGTGGTGAGCAATTTAAGCCTTCTTTTCTGTCTTCTTGGGCAAAAGTACAGCTTGGATGTTGGGCAAGACACCACCTTGAGCAATGGTCACACCCGAAAGCAACTTATTTAATTCTTCGTCATTACGGATGGCCAATTGCAAATGACGTGGAATGATTCTGGTCTTTTTGTTGTCACGAGCGGCATTTCCAGCCAACTCAAGAACTTCAGCGGCCAAATATTCCATTACAGCAGCCAAATAGACTGGGGCACCAGCTCCAACACGTTCAGCATAGTTGCCTTTGCGCAACAAACGATGAATACGACCGACAGGGAATTGAAGACCAGCACGATTGGAACGGGACTTTGCCTTTCCCTTAACTTTGCCACCTTTACCACGACCAGACATCTTTATTTATTTTATATTTATTTAATCACTGAACGTGAATACTTTCACAAATCACTAATGAATATTCAACCTCCCATAGCGGAGATATTTAAACTTTTTCATGTACGCACTATTTGAGTTACGGGTTGATTTGCATTGTGTGTATTCCATTGTTGTTTCATAATTTCATTCTCGAATAAGAGGTACGAAAAATTGTTTATAACTAGGTACCCTTGTTTTTGAAGTTCATTAGTGAAGTGTGAAGTGTTTGTAAAGTTGTGAAAGATGCCGCCAAAAACTAGTGGAAAAGCAGCCAAGAAGGCTGGCAAAGCCCAGAAGAACATCGCAAAGACTGATAAGAAGAAGAAGCGCAAGAGGAAGGAGAGCTACGCAATTTACATTTACAAAGTGTTGAAGCAAGTTCATCCTGATACTGGTATCTCATCAAAGGCCATGAGCATCATGAACAGTTTCGTCAATGATATCTTCGAACGTATTGCTGCTGAAGCATCACGTTTGGCTCATTACAACAAACGTTCGACCATCACTAGTCGGGAAATCCAAACTGCTGTTCGTCTTTTGTTGCCTGGTGAGCTGGCCAAGCACGCTGTCAGTGAAGGAACCAAAGCTGTTACCAAGTACACTAGTTCCAAGTAAATATCAACATCGTCATGGATAACAATAACAACAACAACCCAATAAATAGGCCCTTTTCAGGGCCACAACAACTTCTAACCAAAGAGATATTGTAGATAACAAAACAACAATAATCACAATTAACAAAATTGTACATGTCTGTCTGTTAGTCAATTACAATAGTTCAATGAATACCATTTTAGATGCAACTGTACTTGAATCAAAATTGTTCAGAAAAATCTACTTATGAAGCATGTACGTCATCGTAGACAACTCCATATGTAACATTTAAAAGAGCTAGTGGAGAAGAGGGTCTATGATATGATATTTTTGTAAGAGGGATGAAATTTTATAAATTGAAGCAGTCATCGATGACCGACCCCATATGCAAAACTTTTAAGGAAAGTGAGAGAGAGAGATTTGGTTATAACTTATAAGATGCGTCTATGCTGCATGCTCTACTCTGCTCTTTTTGTAAGAGCGACATAGTTAGATACAAATGTATGTCTATAAACTCGTACGTAAGCATTTTTTTTTATATTGTTGATCACAAACAAAACAAGTCTTATATATTTTCAATAGTCAGTCAATTTATATATGTACATTCATACAGAATGTACTTAAATTTATTTATTAATAAGTTTTTGTCTTGAATATTAAAATTCTCTTTGGGTATTGATTTAGTAGCCCTGAAAAGGGCTTTGTGAGTATGTATAAAATTTGTCTTTAAATGGAAAATCAACAGAAATAATTTATTTCTTTGTTGATACTTTCTTGGCAACTGCTTTTTTTGGTGTTGTTGGTGCAGCCTTCTTTGGTTTGGCGGCAGCGGCACTTGTAGTTTTTGGTTTAGGTGCCTTTGGTTTTGCTGCGCTTGTTTTGGCTGTGGCCTTGCTTGTTGGTTTTGCCTTGACTGTACCACTTTTCTTGATATCCTTAGCCTTTGCTTTTTCGGTTTTCTTCTTGTCGGCAGTGGAGGTGACAGTGACAGTCTTTTTCGCAGCAACAGATTTCTTTGGCTTCTTCTTGTCACCGGCAGCTGCTTTTTTGGCGGCTGTTGTGGGCTTCTTCTTAGATGCAGTAGCTGTTGTTGGTTTCTTAGATTTCTTTTCAATCGAAGTTGCTGCTGTTGGCTTAGCCGATTTCTTGGTCGCTGCAGCTGACAATTTAAATGAACCCGATGCACCTTTACCTTTAGTTTGAATCAATTTTCCATTGGCAACAGCAGTTTTCAAGTATTTCTTAATGAACGGAGCCAATTTTTGGGCATCACATTTATATGTGGCACTAATGTACTTCTTGATAGCCAATAAAGATGAGCCACCGCGTTCCTTTAAACTTTTAATTGAAGCGTCAACCATTTGTTGTGTTGGTGGATGGGTTGGCGCAGCTGATGGTTTCTTTGCTTTAGCCAAGCCACTGGCAGCCTTCGCCTTCACCTTCTTTTCGGCTGGAGCAACAGAAGCAGCAACTGGAGATGCACCAGAATTGGCAATAACAACTGAATCAGACATTTTTCACACTTTTTTTCACTTCACTACTTCACTACTACGAGAACGAGAACGAGAGTATTCGAATATTTGAGTAATTGAGTAAATTATAAAATTTTAACTTTTAAGGGGTACTAATATTTGAGAATCGCCGAGGAGAGACTTCTTATTGATGCTTTCAAATTTGTTAACGAACCATACAAAAGTTAACATTAAGTTTTAACTTTGAATTGATTTTAAAAATAGTAAACATTAAGATTATTATTATTATCTTTTATATTGATATTTGACAGATATGTGAAAGTTCATTTCATAAATTTCCATATGGATATTTTGCTTCATTATCTTGTAATTCCTTTTGAAATGGAAACTTTGTCTCAATGAAAATGAAAATTATCCATAAAAATACAATTATTTATGCAAAAATAAATAAATTCATCAATTTTTCTTATGGTATATGAAAATTTAAAGGATTCCCATTAATTTCATGCCCTAATCATGATGATTTTGTGAAGAGATGATTTTTAAACAATTTTTTAAATTCATCCTACTTTTGTTGGACTTGACTCACGTACTCTCGTACTGCATTGCAATCGTCTCAATCTCTTTAAGCAACTTTTGTTACATTCAATATCCAATGCATATTTAATAAGGATTTTGTAATTTTCTTTAAATAATTTATGTTTATTTATCGATAAATATTAATTAAGTTTATTTTATTCACGTAATTTCTTTCTTTCTTCCTTTTTTTTTCTACTCTTTTCCATGTACATACTCTTTACTACTAAATAGTATGTACAATATGTATAACATATTGTAAAAGTAAATCATATTTGAAAAAAAAAAAATAAATATCGCAACAAAGGTCAACTTTTAAATGAGCTCACAAGTTTTCAATTTGTGTACAAATCAGGGTTTTGTGGGTTGCATCAAGGACTTTGCAACAATTATTTAAGAGCCATGTTCTGGACATAGTGATTTATGTTTGGGATTAAGCATTGTATATCAATTCTTTTTTTTTTTAATATTTATAACCAAGTAAAGCTCTTTCATCATAATATCAGTGAATACTATTAATTCACCAAAACCTTGCATGGTGGCCCCATGCCATTACTGACAATTTGTTGAATCTTATTGTTGATATAATATTTTTCTGTTGGAACACTGTATTGAGTTTTCGCCAAATTCTATAGGGACCATCGTTTTGATAAAGCATTCATCTTCGTTCGTGGATTACTATTAATTTAGCTAAGAATATACATACATACTCGTAGGATTCTGTCCTTCTTAACAATATTCATGAAAAGAGAATGAAAAATTAAAAAATAATAAAAAAAATGCCTAAATAATAAAAATAAAATACATACATATGTTCTTATTAGAAATATTCATTGTTTTTTGTACTATCCAATTGAAATTTGGACTCTATAAGTATGTAATCGGACTACTAGGAACGGATATCTCCCATACAATCCCAGATTCAAATTCATCATCTTAATAGAACTTAAATTTCTTCTTTTTTTTTTTTGTACTATGGAAACTGTAGGTATCTGACCCATATCCACTAACTATATATAGACCCTCGGATTACTAGGAGGGGTATCTCCCATACAAAAAATGAACTTAGAACAATAATCAGAAGATATAAAAGGTGCGTGAAGAATATTACAACTTCAACTTTGATCATCAAAGTTAATCTTCTTTATAAAGGATACATTTTTGGAACGATGTTCTTGTACGCGCCTTGCGGTAGGAGTAAAAGTTTAGAAATCATCACATAACGAAAAAGCGTTATGCTTATTATGTATGGGTGTGTGTGTGTGTGTGTGTGCATTGTACTACCGAGCAATAGATAAAATCGTTGTAAGCGAATACTTACAAACCAACGAAAAGACGTACGTGATACAATATGATGATAACATTTAAAAAAATAGTGTATAGTGTAGTTAGACTAAATAAAAAACTGTTTTCTTTCTGAAACAGTTTAAAAAACTGTTTATGTTTACAACAACTACAGGAAAAGTGACGTAATTAAGGATTGTTGTTGTTGTAGAAATCGAAGGAGGTTTAAAATTGATTAAAAAACAAACTTCTTTTTAAACAACTATCGACTGGTCGCCCCCGAGGCAGTATTGGGAAATTTCTGCCTTTTAAAGTTAATTTTTGCCTTTTTTCGTTGCGCAGTAAACATAAAACAGCTGATCATTAGACAAAACAATTAGAAGTTAGTTTTAAATTGTAATTTTATTTTTACATTTTAATAAAATAAGTAACAAGAATGAAATGGGAAGTTGCAAGAATTATTTGCATACACTGCGAATTGTTCTTAATCATTCCAACGTTCCATTTGTATGTACATATAACCAAAACAAAAAACATCTGACTGCATAAAAAAAAAACAGCGTAAACACCTAACTTTAAAATACCTAATTTGAAGCAGTGTAACCACGCTATACGTTAAATAAAAGTTTTTAAAAAACCTAAAACCAATGCACACATATACATACATGCATATAAAGAATATCATGAGAGACAAAAAATAAGGAAACAAATATTACAACAGAAAAGGAACTTCGTTCCACCCGAGTGTCCCACGACACCCTGTGATTTTTTATGTTTGTTTGTTCCTTTGGGTTTTTTATAATTTTCTTTTTTTCCTTAACCCGTTGCACGAATCACTCAGTCCATTGGTAAAAACCGTTTGAAAATCCGTTTGGTTGTTTCGAGTTCATCGCATTCAGACAGATAGACAGACAGACGCGGTTGGAGGACTTTGTTTTATAAAATGTAAGGATAAGGATACTCAAAGGTTTATATGGTAACTGCCAACTATGATTAACGTGCAATGTATCTATACTATCACATATTCCATCTACAGACAGATGGTGTTTAACAACAAGAAGACTCATGAATCATGTGTATATACTATGTACGTAAAAACATAGTGTAAGAAATAGAATTGACGCCAATCAATCAAGAGCGATATCAATAAATATGGCTCGATTCAAGCATGATCGTCTTAACTTCCACTTCAATCCACATTTGTGTACACATGATTGAACATGCAAACATGATCGTGTCGGCGTTGCTTTACATATATATATTTTTGAGAGAGAGTAAAGGCACGCCGACACGATACAGCTGCTGTAATACAACATTTGCGTACGTGTGTGTCATACAGCTTGTATGCGTTCATTTATTCTTATTATAACATTTTCTTGTTGTACAAAATATCCAATCGCTTTTCTAACAATTGATATGGTGTCATTTCGGCAGAGTTGTCAGACATTTAATTACTCATTTTTTTAAATAGTTTGCGCTCAATTGTTGCACAATTTAACGTAAACGTTTTATGGACAAAAGCCCGATTCACACTGCTTAAAAAATTTTGCATTTTCAGCAACACAGCTTAAAAATTTTAAGAAAACAAAGTGCTGCCGATTTTTTACCTCTATGTGTCGATCTCTGCAAATGGTCCTTATATTTTAATTTTTACGCTGCACAACACTATCATATGTTCATTGTATACATATGTTAAAATGTGCATATTTAACTGCCTGCAAAGTGTATGGAACATATAAAATTTACTGTTATATTGTTTAATTCAGTCTTTTATTCAATTTACACCACATTTTCAATTTAACTTTTCTTTTAATAATTTTATTTTGAAAACAATTTCTCCGAACATATCAAAGCGCAAAAAATTGATTTCATAACACTAATTTTTACATTTTCAATGCATTTTCACGTTGTGTTCAACACTAAATGCGTGTTTTTCAGCGTTTGTACACTAATTACTGATTACTTTTACTTATTTACTAAAAAATGAGATTGAGCGAATTTTGAGAGCGTAACAAGCCAAATTGTCGTCACCTTGTTTTCTTACACCATGATGTGTACTTGAAAAGAACAAACAAGTATGTACATACATTTTTGCTTATAGTACACAAATAAAATATGCAGTACGTTTTGAAAGAGTAAGATTACTACTAGTAAGCATTTGCAGTAAATACATAAAAAGATGTACATTTCTTCTCACATACGAATTTTACTATGTACGATGAACGATGGTATATTAAATATATAGTACATATTAAGAGTACATATAGTAGTATGCAGTACGGATATAATCATTGCACACCTCTAGTAAATAGTATTATAAGTTTGTCATGAAGTTTGTAACACACATAGAGAGACATCGGAGACCCCATAAAGTATATATATTATTGATCAGCGCGACGAGACGAATTGATCTAGCGATATCCGTCCGTCCGTATGTCTGTCTGTAAGTATGCAAACAAGTCCCTCAGTTTTTGAGCTAGAGAGCTGAAGCTCTTTATTTTTACAATAAGCAGTACATTTGTCGGAATTATCTGAATCGGACTATTAGGAGGGAGTACACCCCATACAATCCGGGGTCCAAATGAAAGTTTTTATTAGAAAAAACTTTTTTGGTTTTTCATTTTCAACTTGAAATTTGGACATTATAATCATTATTTCATTAATGCTATTTAAATAAGATTTTCTAATATAGTGGATTTAAAAAAATTGTATATCAGGTTTATGTTTCTACGATTTGCAATGTCCAGGAGCTCTACCAGGTTGATTTTGTCTTAATTTCTTAAGGTAGTCATCGACTCGTCAAATACCTCATCAAATGGTGAGAGAAAAGAGAGATTGGAAGCTTTTTGACGTGTTGATGGGGTTGTTTTGACGTTTGATCAAATGGTTTAGCAAAACCAAAACGTTTTGATTTCTCATCAAATGCCTTGCTCTCATTTTTGCATTTGAGGAGCCATTTGATGATCTTCTCATTATGATGAAATTGTCGTTGTGAATAGACGTGTTGCTGACAGAAAAGAAAATAAACGCAAATTGCCTTAGGAAAACAAACAAAAACGAAATGATTTTGATGATTTAAAAATGAATTAAGGGATCTAGTAATTAATTATATTATTTTTATAAAAAAAAAAATATATATATATAATTATATCAGATTAAGGTATTGTATATTCCATTTGACAATCGAAATTTAATGTAGTTGATGGGCAACGCATCAAAAAACAACAACAACGATTTGATGAAGTATTTGACGTGTCGATGCCTACCTTTACACAATGAGGCAATTCCAACTTATATGTAACATATAAGATACATATAGAAACATGGTAAAGTATGTCGATGATGATATGATACTTTTGTAAGAGGGACAGAGACAAATGTCTATGACTATAAACTTGTGCATATGTACCCCATACTTATGGGAGAGTATAGCATATAATTTCTATATACAGTATGTACAAACAATATTCCGAAATGCGGAGTAGAATCTTATTTATTTTCAATAATCAGTCAGTTATAATATAAATTTATTTTGATAATTAATTCCATAAAACATGAAACTACTAGCATAAAATTTATAATATATGTATATAGAAATTAATTAATACTTTTTTGTCTTGATTATTAAAATTCTCTCTGGATATTGATTTGGTAGCCCTGAAAAGGGCTTTGTGTGTATAAAAATTATCTGCAAATTCAACATAAAGAAATTATTTCTTTGTTGTAACTTTTTTGACAGCGTCTTTCTTCGGTGCTGCCTTCTTTGTTTTGGCGACGGCGGCACTGATAGTTTTTGGTTTAGGTGCCTTTGCTTTTGGTGCGACCGATTTGGTTGTTGGTTTTGCCTTGACTGTACCACTCTTCTTGATATCCTTAACTTTAGCTTTCTCAGTTTTCTTTTTGTCGGCAGTGGCAGTCTTTTTCGCAGCAACAGATTTCTTTGGCTTCTTCTTGTCACTGGCAGATGCTTTTTTGGCGGCTGTTGTAGGTTTCTTCTTAGAAGCAGTGGCTGTTGTTGGCTTCTTAGATTTCTTTTCAATTGAAGCTGCTTTTGGCTTTGGCGATTTTTTGGTCGATGCAGCTGACAATTTAAATGAACCAGAAGCACCTTTACCTTTAGTTTGGATCAATTTTCCATTAGCAACAGCAGTTTTCAAATATTTCTTAATGAAGGGAGCCAATTTTTGGGCATCGCATTTATATGTGGCACCAATGTACTTTTTGATAGCCAACAAAGATGAGCCACTACGTTCCTTCAAACTTTTAATTGAAGCGTCAACCATTTGTTGTGTTGGTGGATGAGTTGGAGCAGCTGATGGTTTCTTTACTTTAACAGCCTTCGCTTTCACTTTTTTATCGGCTGGGGCAGAAGCACCCACTGGAGATGTAGCAGAATTACCAATCACAACTGAATCAGACATTTTGCGCACTTTTTCTCACTTCACTTTCACAAATCACAAATTCACAATTTTCTTTATGAGACGCTTTTTAACAAGTTTTTAAGGGTATTGAAAATTTTGAGAATCGCCGAGGAGAGACTTCTTATTTTTGTTATCAAATTTGTTACCGAACCAAGCAAAAGTTAACATTAAGTTTTAACTTTAAATTGATTTAAAAAATAAAAAACATGATTATTATTAAAAAAGAAATTTAATTTATATTTAGCAGATATGTGAAAATTCATAAAAAAAAAACCACATCGAAAAGTGTTTTCATGTTCTGGTAAATTCATTTGAAATGGAAACTTTGTCTTAATGAAAATGAAAATTATGCACAAAAATGCAAATATTTATGCAAAAATTAATAAATTCATTAATTTTTTGTGTTGTATATGATAATTTAAAGGATTCCCTTAAACTACATCTCCTTATAATGACGCTTTTGTGAAGAGATGATTTTAAAAAAAAAAAATCAAATTCATCCAACTTTCGTTGGACTTGACTCGCGTTCTGCATTGCAATCGTCTCAATCTCTTTAAGCAACTTTTGTTACATTCAATATCCAATGCATATTTAATAAGGATTTTGTAATTTTCTTTAAATAATTTATGTTTATTTATCGATAAATATTAATTAAGTTTATTTTATTCACGTAATTTCTTTCTTTCTTCCTTTTTTTTTCTACTCTTTTCCATGTACATACTCTTTACTACTAAATAGTATGTACAATATGTATAACATATTGTAAAAGTAAATCATATTTGAAAAAAAAAAAATAAATATCGCAACAAAGGTCAACTTTTAAATGAGCTCACAAGTTTTCAATTTGTGTACAAATCAGGGTTTTGTGGGTTGCATCAAGGACTTTGCAACAATTATTTAAGAGCCATGTTCTGGACATAGTGATTTATGTTTGGGATTAAGCATTGTATATCAATTCTTTTTTTTTTTAATATTTATAACCAAGTAAAGCTCTTTCATCATAATATCAGTGAATACTATTAATTCACCAAAACCTTGCATGGTGGCCCCATGCCATTACTGACAATTTGTTGAATCTTATTGTTGATATAATATTTTTCTGTTGGAACACTGTATTGAGTTTTCGCCAAATTCTATAGGGACCATCGTTTTGATAAAGCATTCATCTTCGTTCGTGGATTACTATTAATTTAGCTAAGAATATACATACATACTCGTAGGATTCTGTCCTTCTTAACAATATTCATGAAAAGAGAATGAAAAATTAAAAAATAATAAAAAAAATGCCTAAATAATAAAAATAAAATACATACATATGTTCTTATTAGAAATATTCATTGTTTTTTGTACTATCCAATTGAAATTTGGACTCTATAAGTATGTAATCGGACTACTAGGAACGGATATCTCCCATACAATCCCAGATTCAAATTCATCATCTTAATAGAACTTAAATTTCTTCTTTTTTTTTTTTGTACTATGGAAACTGTAGGTATCTGACCCATATCCACTAACTATATATAGACCCTCGGATTACTAGGAGGGGTATCTCCCATACAAAAAATGAACTTAGAACAATAATCAGAAGATATAAAAGGTGCGTGAAGAATATTACAACTTCAACTTTGATCATCAAAGTTAATCTTCTTTATAAAGGATACATTTTTGGAACGATGTTCTTGTACGCGCCTTGCGGTAGGAGTAAAAGTTTAGAAATCATCACATAACGAAAAAGCGTTATGCTTATTATGTATGGGTGTGTGTGTGTGTGTGTGTGCATTGTACTACCGAGCAATAGATAAAATCGTTGTAAGCGAATACTTACAAACCAACGAAAAGACGTACGTGATACAATATGATGATAACATTTAAAAAAATAGTGTATAGTGTAGTTAGACTAAATAAAAAACTGTTTTCTTTCTGAAACAGTTTAAAAAACTGTTTATGTTTACAACAACTACAGGAAAAGTGACGTAATTAAGGATTGTTGTTGTTGTAGAAATCGAAGGAGGTTTAAAATTGATTAAAAAACAAACTTCTTTTTAAACAACTATCGACTGGTCGCCCCCGAGGCAGTATTGGGAAATTTCTGCCTTTTAAAGTTAATTTTTGCCTTTTTTCGTTGCGCAGTAAACATAAAACAGCTGATCATTAGACAAAACAATTAGAAGTTAGTTTTAAATTGTAATTTTATTTTTACATTTTAATAAAATAAGTAACAAGAATGAAATGGGAAGTTGCAAGAATTATTTGCATACACTGCGAATTGTTCTTAATCATTCCAACGTTCCATTTGTATGTACATATAACCAAAACAAAAAACATCTGACTGCATAAAAAAAAAACAGCGTAAACACCTAACTTTAAAATACCTAATTTGAAGCAGTGTAACCACGCTATACGTTAAATAAAAGTTTTTAAAAAACCTAAAACCAATGCACACATATACATACATGCATATAAAGAATATCATGAGAGACAAAAAATAAGGAAACAAATATTACAACAGAAAAGGAACTTCGTTCCACCCGAGTGTCCCACGACACCCTGTGATTTTTTATGTTTGTTTGTTCCTTTGGGTTTTTTATAATTTTCTTTTTTTCCTTAACCCGTTGCACGAATCACTCAGTCCATTGGTAAAAACCGTTTGAAAATCCGTTTGGTTGTTTCGAGTTCATCGCATTCAGACAGATAGACAGACAGACGCGGTTGGAGGACTTTGTTTTATAAAATGTAAGGATAAGGATACTCAAAGGTTTATATGGTAACTGCCAACTATGATTAACGTGCAATGTATCTATACTATCACATATTCCATCTACAGACAGATGGTGTTTAACAACAAGAAGACTCATGAATCATGTGTATATACTATGTACGTAAAAACATAGTGTAAGAAATAGAATTGACGCCAATCAATCAAGAGCGATATCAATAAATATGGCTCGATTCAAGCATGATCGTCTTAACTTCCACTTCAATCCACATTTGTGTACACATGATTGAACATGCAAACATGATCGTGTTGGCGTTGCTTTACATATATAAATATTTTTGAGAGAGAGTAAAGGCACGCCGACACGATACAACTGCTGTAATACAACATTTGCGTACGTGTGTGTCATACAGCTTGTATGCGTTCATTTATTCTTATTATAACATTTTCTTGTTGTACAAAATATCCAATCGCTTTTCTAACAATTGATATGGTGTCATTACGGCAGAGTTGTCAGACATTTAATTACTCATTTTTTTAAATAGTTTGCGCTCAATTGTTGCACAATTTAACGTAAACGTTTTATGGACAAAAGCCCGATTCACACTGCTTAAAAAATTTTGCATTTTCAGCAACACAGCTTAAAAATTTTAAGAAAACAAAGTGCTGCCGATTTTTTACCTCTATGTGTCGATCTCTGCAAATGGTCCTTATATTTTAATTTTTACGCTGCACAACACTATCATATGTTCATTGTATACATATGTTAAAATGTGCATATTTAACTGCCTGCAAAGTGTATGGAACATATAAAATTTACTGTTATATTGTTTAATTCAGTCTTTTATTCAATTTACACCACATTTTCAATTTAACTTTTCTTTTAATAATTTTATTTTGAAAACAATTTCTCCGAACATATCAAAGCGCAAAAAATTGATTTCATAACACTAATTTTTACATTTTCAATGCATTTTCACGTTGTGTTCAACACTAAATGCGTGTTTTTCAGCGTTTGTACACTAATTACTGATTACTTTTACTTATTTACTAAAAAATGAGATTGAGCGAATTTTGAGAGCGTAACAAGCCAAATTGTCGTCACCTTGTTTTCTTACACCATGATGTGTACTTGAAAAGAACAAACAAGTATGTACATACATTTTTGCTTATAGTACACAAATAAAATATGCAGTACGTTTTGAAAGAGTAAGATTACTACTAGTAAGCATTTGCAGTAAATACATAAAAAGATGTACATTTCTTCTCACATACGAATTTTACTATGTACGATGAACGATGGTATATTAAATATATAGTACATATTAAGAGTACATATAGTAGTATGCAGTACGGATATAATCATTGCACACCTCTAGTAAATAGTATTATAAGTTTGTCATGAAGTTTGTAACACACATAGAGAGACATCGGAGACCCCATAAAGTATATATATTATTGATCAGCGCGACGAGACGAATTGATCTAGCGATATCCGTCCGTCCGTATGTCTGTCTGTAAGTATGCAAACAAGTCCCTCAGTTTTTGAGCTAGAGAGCTGAAGCTCTTTATTTTTACAATAAGCAGTACATTTGTCGGAATTATCTGAATCGGACTATTAGGAGGGAGTACACCCCATACAATCCGGTACAATCCGGGGTCCAAATGAAAGTTTTTATTAGAAAAAACTTTTTTGGTTTTTCATTTTCAACTTGAAATTTGGACATTATAATCATTATTTCATTAATGCTATTTAAATAAGATTTTCTAATATAGTGGATTTAAAAAAATTGTATATCAGGTTTATGTTTCTACGATTTGCAATGTCCAGGAGCTCTACCAGGTTGATTTTGTCTTAATTTCTTAAGGTAGTCATCGACTCGTCAAATACCTCATCAAATGGTGAGAGAAAAGAGAGATTGGAAGCTTTTTGACGTGTTGATGGGGTTGTTTTGACGTTTGATCAAATGGTTTAGCAAAACCAAAACGTTTTGATTTCTCATCAAATGCCTTGCTCTCATTTTTGCATTTGAGGAGCCATTTGATGATCTTCTCATTATGATGAAATTGTCGTTGTGAATAGACGTGTTGCTGACAGAAAAGAAAATAAACGCAAATTGCCTTAGGAAAACAAACAAAAACGAAATGATTTTGATGATTTAAAAATGAATTAAGGGATCTAGTAATTAATTATATTATTTTTATAAAAAAAAAAATATATATATATAATTATATCAGATTAAGGTATTGTATATTCCATTTGACAATCGAAATTTAATGTAGTTGATGGGCAACGCATCAAAAAACAACAACAACGATTTGATGAAGTATTTGACGTGTCGATGCCTACCTTTACACAATGAGGCAATTCCAACTTATATGTAACATATAAGATACATATAGAAACATGGTAAAGTATGTCGATGATGATATGATACTTTTGTAAGAGGGACAGAGACAAATGTCTATGACTATAAACTTGTGCATATGTACCCCATACTTATGGGAGAGTATAGCATATAATTTCTATATACAGTATGTACAAACAATATTCCGAAATGCGGAGTAGAATCTTATTTATTTTCAATAATCAGTCAGTTATAATATAAATTTATTTTGATAATTAATTCCATAAAACATGAAACTACTAGCATAAAATTTATAATATATGTATATAGAAATTAATTAATACTTTTTTGTCTTGATTATTAAAATTCTCTCTGGATATTGATTTGGTAGCCCTGAAAAGGGCTTTGTGTGTATAAAAATTATCTGCAAATTCAACATAAAGAAATTATTTCTTTGTTGTAACTTTTTTGACAGCGTCTTTCTTCGGTGCTGCCTTCTTTGTTTTGGCGACGGCGGCACTGATAGTTTTTGGTTTAGGTGCCTTTGCTTTTGGTGCGACCGATTTGGTTGTTGGTTTTGCCTTGACTGTACCACTCTTCTTGATATCCTTAACTTTAGCTTTCTCAGTTTTCTTTTTGTCGGCAGTGGCAGTCTTTTTCGCAGCAACAGATTTCTTTGGCTTCTTCTTGTCACTGGCAGATGCTTTTTTGGCGGCTGTTGTAGGTTTCTTCTTAGAAGCAGTGGCTGTTGTTGGCTTCTTAGATTTCTTTTCAATTGAAGCTGCTTTTGGCTTTGGCGATTTTTTGGTCGATGCAGCTGACAATTTAAATGAACCAGAAGCACCTTTACCTTTAGTTTGGATCAATTTTCCATTAGCAACAGCAGTTTTCAAATATTTCTTAATGAAGGGAGCCAATTTTTGGGCATCGCATTTATATGTGGCACCAATGTACTTTTTGATAGCCAACAAAGATGAGCCACTACGTTCCTTCAAACTTTTAATTGAAGCGTCAACCATTTGTTGTGTTGGTGGATGAGTTGGAGCAGCTGATGGTTTCTTTACTTTAACAGCCTTCGCTTTCACTTTTTTATCGGCTGGGGCAGAAGCACCCACTGGAGATGTAGCAGAATTACCAATCACAACTGAATCAGACATTTTGCGCACTTTTTCTCACTTCACTTTCACAAATCACAAATTCACAATTTTCTTTATGAGACGCTTTTTAACAAGTTTTTAAGGGTATTGAAAATTTTGAGAATCGCCGAGGAGAGACTTCTTATTTTTGTTATCAAATTTGTTACCGAACCAAGCAAAAGTTAACATTAAGTTTTAACTTTAAATTGATTTAAAAAATAATAAACATGATTATTATTAAAAAAGAAATTTAATTTATATTTAGCAGATATGTGAAAATTCATAAAAAAAAAATCCACATCGAAAAGTGTTTTCATGTTCTGGTAAATTCATTTGAAATGGAAACTTTGTCTTAATGAAAATGAAAATTATGCACAAAAATGCAAATATTTATGCAAAAATTAATAAATTCATTAATTTTTTGTGTTGTATATGATAATTTAAAGGATTCCCTTAAACTACATCTCCTTATAATGACGCTTTTGTGAAGAGATGATTTTAAAAAAAAAAAATCAAATTCATCCAACTTTCGTTGGACTTGACTCGCGTTCTGCATTGCAATCGTCTCAATCTCTTTAAGCAACTTTTGTTACATCCAATATCCAATGCATATTTAATAAGGATTTTGTAATTTTCTTTAAATAATTTATGTTTATTTATCGATAAATATTAATTAAGTTTATTTTATTCACGTAATTTCTTTCTTTCTTTCTTTTTTTTCTACTCTTTTCCATGTACATACTCTTTACTACTAAATAGTATGTACAATATGTATAACATATTATTGATTGTATATAATTTCATACATATTTGTATAAAACAAACAAACATATTTATCAACATTTTGTAAATTTTGTCACAATTTAAATAAATTGAATCCATAAATATAATTAAAATTTTAAATTCCCGTATTCCTTTTCTACTCGTTTATATTTATATATAGTATATAATACAAACATATATGTATGTATATGTGTAAGTACATATCTAGTAAGTATACTACATATGACACAAAGAAGTTTATTTTAAATAAAGACAAACTACATTCAAATTATATAACACATATACGAGTATGCAATATTTTTCAATTAATGTTAATTGTTTAGCGCAATATGTTAACAGAACCAACATATCCCAATAAGATTGAAGTTCTAAACCGCTTTAAGAAAGCAGAAAGCTGGTCAGAAATTGCAAACATTTCTGAATTGAGCCAAGCAACCGAAATTAAAAAAAAAATGTTATTGGTTTTCCCGCTTAACATTCCGTGTAAATCGTTTTTACCATCCATCAATTAATAATAAATTTATTATTTTTATTTGTACAGATATCGAGTTTGAACACTACAAGACTCATGATGTAATTGACATTAAATATTTATGATTTTAGTTAGTCTCTTTTGTCGTAGACGGACAATATATTGTAAGCAAGCAATACTGTGTCAATAAGTCAGAGTAGCTTATGTCGAAAATCGTTGTTTTGAGATATTGCCCATTTTGTGTAAAGTAATTTCTGTTTGGTTTCATTTCATATTTATAAAAAATAAAATACATGCTAAATAAATTTTGTAAAATATTTTTATAAAAGTAGATTTCACTACTTTTCTAACAAGTATACATTTTATTTAGTTTATTTATTCCAATAATTGTTTAAAAGAGTTTGAAAATTGGATTTGTGGAAAAATCATAGGTGAACGAATTTCTAGTGGTCAGGGTAAACTATATATAACTATGATTCTATACCATATTTTTTGAATTTTTTTTAGTCAAAATACGTGTATTGAAGCGGTTAATAATAATAGCGTTCAAACTCAATTCAATCAATTTCCGACATAAGCTACTCTGACTTGTTGACACAGAATAATAAAACACAATAATATGTATTTATTAAGAATTTCAAGCATTAAAAGTTATTTTCAGTTCTGTTTTCGTAATATGTAATTACTAAGCGCCATTGAGTGAGTTGTATTCCTTATCAATTCCCTTATTCCATTCCCTAATTAAAGCTACGTTTACATCATTGGTAGATTTTTAGTCTGTAATTCGATTTGCAGTTTACGTGTATACTTATAAAACAATGATGTGAACGGCAAATCGATGTCATGAATGATTCAGAAATACATAGCTCAACTGGATCAAGAAACTAACAGCAGCGACAAAAAATAAAATCAAACAAAAAAAACAGTTGCACGACAGTGGTCAGACGCGGGCACAAGATGGGCAAGAAGAAGTCAGGACAATATGCTGATGAAACATAAGTATATAATATTGTATATGAACAAAATACAAGAACAGATAGGATAAAACGTACCTTCAAAAATGTATCAACGAAGACTTTATAAATAGCATCGACAACTTCGGAGACTATCACCAATTGCAAGATAACGCTGTGTCGTACTCCAGTACAAATGATCTTACAAAAAACAGTTCTTGCTTTAGAATGATGGACGTTACGAGATCCAACAAATAATCAAACCGTTCACCATTCATTCATTCAAAATTTCAATATATAATCGGCTCTTCGTCTCTCAACTCGAAAAGCAATTTAGCATAGAATCCCTCTTCGTCACTACTACTGTCCAACACAAACATTGCCAAAGTGACGGCATCCACAATACATACAATTTCATCCATTATAAAATTTTTATTTTCTGTTTTCCTCAATAAATCGCACAAAGAGGTTTCTAAATATTTGCTCGCACCAGTTGAAAACAAAAATTCAATATGCCAAACATTAACAATTCTGCAAATGCGTTTGAATTACAAATATTGTTTGCCTATCGATTGTAGAGAATTGGACGAGTTTGATAGGTCTGCGAAAACGTTGGTAAATCTACCTAAAGGTAGCCATCGACATGTCAAATTCTTCATGTAAACGTTGTTGTTGTTTTTTGATGCGTTGCCCATCAACGAAATGCGAAATTTCGTTCCTCAAATGGATTAATTTTAATTTTTAGTTCTCTTTGAAGCAGCAATGACTGCACGCACATAGCGAATGGGCGCGTCAGAAACAATAAAACGTATACATAAATGAGTGCATATGTGTATTTGTTTATTTTATGTTATGAAAATATGATTTGTTTATTTAATGAAAATATGATTTGTTTATTTAATGAAAGAAATAGCAGAATAGAATAGAAAGTTAAAACATTACCAGCAATGAGTTCATAAAGTGATTCTGCGGAGGCACTACTGTTTGCAATATTAATCAAAAGAAAAAAGAGGAGGAGTGAGCGAAACAAAAGAGGTGGTCCAAGGAGTGGTATAAGAAAAGATCGTTTTTAGGCCAGATTGTCTTATTAAAAGAGCTTGAATTAACTTTTTTCTTAATTCGGTCGCTGTACTCTTTGCTATAAACCTTCCATATTGAAGGCAATGCTTTGTACGCTTCAATAAAAGTTATCATTTCAATATTTTCCATTTTTCCTTTGCTTCCTTTGGATATAACAAATACAAAAACAAAATCACAAACAAAACAAACAATAATAAAATATTAAAATAATATTTATTTCAATACTACCAAAATAAAAAACTATATTAACTGTTTTTTTTGTTTTTGTTCTTTTTTAAATTGCTTTTATTTCTTTTGTCCGTACACAGCACACTCCATTCACAACGACGATTTGACATATAAGACATGATATCGCCACCAACACATCAAATGGCTCTCAAAATGCAAAAAATGAGAGCAACTAAATTGATGAAAAATCAAAAAGTTTTGATTTTGCAAAACCATTTGATCAAGCGTCAAATCACCTCCATCAACACGTCAAAAAGCTTCCAATCTCTCTTTTCTCTCATCATTTGATGAAGTATTTGACGTGTAGATGCCTACCTTAAGAAATAAAGACAAAATCAACCTGGTAGAACTCCTGGACATTACAAATCGTAGAAACATAAACCTGATCTACAATTTTTTTTAAATCCACTATAGTAGAAAATCTAATTTAAATAGCACTAATGAAATAATGGCAAAGCCCATCTCTTTAAATAACTCGATCTTGTTCTGCTATCAGTGAACATCATTGTGAACAAGAAATAAAAAATTATTAGGGTTCTTCACGCAACATGGCAAATCGGCAATATGCCAAAATTTAGTCTCGCAGATTTTGCAAACCTGGCAAATTATTTTTGTATCGAGCAACTGCCACTTTATTTCCGAATTTTCCATTTTGGCAAGTTTGCCATCTTTGCCACGTTGCGTGAAGACCCCTTTTTTTGTTCTGTCCCGATACGAGTGTTTGCTGAGTTGCCCACAGACGTAATGTAGAATTTCCATACAATTTGTTGTTGTTTTCTGAAGCTAAATGAGTGCATGCAGCGGCTATTGTACACAAACAATAATCTTTTCTTTCCGTTGTCCGCTCGTACGACTGTCCAAAAGGAAATGCCAATACAACCACAATCTTTCCTTCATTCCTTTGTCCGTACAGACGTCTGTCCAAGACGAACTCTATGCATAAGCAACGGTTTTTTCTTTTCCCCACAACCCGCACACACGTCTTTACAAAAAAAAACACCGAAATGCAAAAAGCTTTTTTTCCACTGTCCTCACCCATGTCACTGAGCTAACAAAATTTATACAGGAGCAAAAACATTCTTTTCCCTTTCTACGCATACACGTCTTTTCATAATGACGAAAATCAAAAATTTTTAATATTCTTCAAACCAAACACATCCTTTTCTTTCCTTTTTCGCACGCACATTTACCCAAACCACAAGCAAAAGTTTTTTTTGCTTTCTCCTCACGCATGTCTCTACCCTATGAAATTTTTACAGAAACAACAACAATGATTTTTTGTTTCCTTTCTCCGCACGCACATCTTTTCTTAAGAAATTTTTAATTTGATCCAAACATTTGTGACAAACATCAAACATAGACATAAACGCATAAAAACGCCTCAAATCAAACCATTCATCAAATCATTTCATCGTGTATTTAGCTTATTAGTTTGTTTTCGTAGAGTCGAGTTTTTTTACACTCTCAAAAATTGCGACACTGAACTGTAAAAAATTGACGTCTTCTTTATTTCTTAACCAAGCAAAAACAGAAAGAAGAGAACGAAGAAAGCAATACTCTTCTGCGTACTCAGTACAACAAAACATTCAAGAAGAAGCACAGCATGAAAACGTACGAACGTTTCTGTGCATGGCTTTAGAAAAAATTTAAAAAAAAATAATCCTAATAAAAGTATATTTACTTTGAAAAAATTAAAAAAAAAACTCTTTTTCCTTAGCATTCATTTATTATTTAAAAAAAAAAAATAATAGTAAAATCGGTTCATTGTATTTTGCACCATATATAAAAAATGTTATAAGAATCTCTAAGTCGGCTTGATTTTTTCCGACATCTTCAACAATTATTAATCAATTGTCAACATTTCAGTCAATTAAGCAAAGCCTCTATGAAATATACACCTAAATCTTCCTTATGAATCACTCCGTCCATTGGTGAAATCCGTATGAAAATCTGTTCGATAGTTTTTGATCATTTAAGTGAATTGTACCTATACTATCAAATATTCCATCTACACAGGCTATTAGTGAAATATGTATCAGTTCGTCTCACTTTATTAATGATTTCACTAGTCCTACGATAATGCTTGAATCTGCAAGCAGTACGCACCTTCATTAACTTCCACTTCAATCCACATGTACACAAATGATTGAACATGCAAACATGATCGTGTTGGCGTTGCTTTACATATATAAATATTTTTGAGAGAGAGTAAAGGCACGCCGACACGATACAGCTGCTGTAATATAACATTTGCGTACGTGTGTGTCATACAGCTTGTATGCGTTCATTTATTCTTATTATAACATTTTCTTGTTGTACAAAATATCCAATCGCTTTTCTAACAATTGATATGGTGTCATTTCGGCAGAGTTGTCAGACATTTAATTACTCATTTTTTTAAATAGTTTGCGCAGCTCAATTGTTGCACAATTTAACGTAAACGTTTTATGGACAAAAGCCCGATTCACACTGCTTAAAAAATTTTGCATTTTCAGCAACACAGCTTAAAAATTTTCGCATTTCCAGCGAACGTTCATACAGCGGTTTCGCTTAACAATTAGTAGTGTAGGCAAATAATTCTTACAGTTTTCTTTTTAATTCCTATTACTTATTTTATGTCAGAGGCTGGTATTTCATATTATTCTTATTTATTTCTTATTTTCATTTTTTTCCCCTATTTTTGTTTGTTTCTCTTTTCTTGTAATTAATTTTTTTTAGTTTAAGTTCACTTCAATTTATATTTTTGTCCTACTTTTAAGTGTTTTTTGTTAATTTTTTTTTTTTTTTGTTTTAAGCTGACAGTTTTTTGTCAATGTTATGAATAAATAAATGTCAAAAATGACCTGGCAGCTGAAATTTTCACTTGCAGCAGAAAATATTTCGCTTAAAAGGACCCAAAGTAACACTAAAATTCAGTCATTTGCTTTTGTTGTAGAAATGTAGCAACTTTTTGAGTTGCTTACAAACAAATGTTGCTTATTCTTATTCTTAATCTGAATCAGGCATAACTGCCACTTAGTTAACGTGATGGTTGATTTATGCAGTTTAAACAAATTCATGAAGACCCTTACTAAAAATTTGTATACAGCAATTGTAACGTGTCGTGGTGCCTTAAGAACAACAAGCCATGCAAAATGTCCTAATTTTTTTTTTAATATTTGTTTTTTTTATCTGTTTCGAATAGTTCTTTTGCTTTTTTTTTGCTTTTTCATTTGTCTTTATTATATCAGGTATTGGTTATGTTTTTACAGTATTCTTAAAGACTAGAACTTAAATTTATTATAATAATGCTTAACATCTAAAGATTTTCCTAAGCTTAATAAAATTATTTACATGTATATGGTATATTATTAAATTATTATTTTGATTTTTGTTAACTTCATAAAGCTATATTTATTTATATTAATATCTCAGAAAAGTTACTGTTTTATAAAAACTGAGTTTCATTTATTATTTATTTATACTTAAAACTAAGGAACTACATACTAGAGGAATGGGGGAAGGGATCTATTTACAATAAGAGGGAGTTTAAATAATATTTACAGGTATAATGAATTGAGGTAGTATTCATTTACTTTATTTAGTTTCCTTAAATAAAAGATTATCTTAAGTCCAGTTGGATCACGAATCAGACCCAAGCTGTTTAAAGCTTCAAGGTGTTTTAGGTGGATAAACTTAAGGTTTGTAAGCCCATTGATGGTATTTGGAGAGTATGAGGTTAGAAATTGTACTAGCATTGAATTTTCCGGTCTGGTTTCAATTTTGGCCAAGTATTTGAATGCCAACTCTATGAGAGTAGAATCAAGGGCGTTAATACTACACTGATTATACAGTCTTGAGTTTGAAATGTAGCGCATTGTGTTCCCGAAGTACCTAACGCTATTCTCAATGCAGGATCTAAGAATTCTTCTTTCAAAAACTTTCAGTTTCAACATTAGGATGGATCTAACACCAAACCATGCCTGAAAGCCATAAAGAAGAATGGGCCTAATTAATTGTTTGTACATGATTAATTTCAATTTTTTTGACAGACCACTCCTATTTTTTAAAAGTTTTGCATAATACATAAATGCAGCTAATGCTCTCTGCAGTGCATATTCAATGTGGGACTGAAAACTCATTCGGTTATCCAGAATGACTCCTAAATATTTTATTTGATTTTTCTCCGCAATCGTGTGAGAATCAATCAAAACATTTGGACAGAAACTCCTTGCATTGGGATACAGGTGACTACTAACTCCCCGGAAGACTGTGAATTCACACTTAGCCAGATTAAGTTTCATTTTCCATTTCTGGAAGAATTCACTCAATGTGGACAAATACTCATTCACAAGTCGATTCGCAAGAGCAAGTTTCGGCCTACAGGCTAGAATCAGTATGTCATCTGCATACATCAATACAAGAATTCCACTGTCAGGAGTTGGTTTCGGGATATCTGCCATATAAATATTATATAGCATTGGACCAAGGACAGAACCCTGAGGGACACCAGCATCAATGTCACGGATCATTGAGTTCTCAATGTTGTTTGTGACAAAGAACTGTCGATTGCTAAGATACGACCATACTAAACGGACAATATTCTTGTTGAAGTTGTGAAGTCTTAACATTTTATAGACCAGTCCATCAATCCAAACTGTGTCAAATGCTTTCTCTAAATCCAGTGCAACCCCAATAGTAGCTTTACGCCCATTGAGGTTGTCACAAATATTTTTTACCGAAAGGGTAAGAGCATCCCCAGCACCACAATTTGGACGAAAACCAAATTGAGATGGACTTAATACTGAGAATTCCTCAATATGACTTTGGACCTTTTCAAAAATACAACTCTCAAACAGCTGGCTCAATGCAGATAGGATTGTTATTGGCCTGTAACCTTTTAGACTGCTCTGGAGGGCAGAAGATTTCACGATTGGTATAACATGATTAGTTTTCCAAAAATTTGGAAAGTAACCGATGTTGATACAGTGGTTGAAGATTATCGTTAAATAACGTATAATAAATCGTGAGCACTTTTTCAATACAAAGTTCGAGGTGTTGTCTCGACCACTTGTCTTTTTGTTGTTTTTTGTACTGATGTGAAAACATAGGTCTTCACTCTTTACAAAAATCGTTCTGTGCTCAGGAGGTATCAGTTCACCATCTGCACATGCTGCCGTGCCATTAAAGGTCAAAATGGGAATGTTGGAGTAGTCCAAGTGGTGTGACAAGAATTGGTCTACTTCCAGACGATGTTCTACTGAGCTCATCTCTGCATTTTGCTTATGTATCTTTTCAAAGGTGCAAGCCAGTGCATTAAGCTTGTCTGATGTTGATATTAATTGATTATTGGGTGGTGTTGGGAAATCTAGTTCATTTGGATTGACGGTTAGATCGGCAATGTCTCTGTTTTCACCTGGTCTACAGCAGAGGTTCTTAATGAACCTATAGTTTTTCGCAGAGGGTCTTAACCTTCTCAATTGTTGTGACAAGCAAGAGTCTTCAAATTCAGTTAACTGTGATTTTATCGACTTCGTTAGGATTGCAATTTCCGTTTTTAACCATTGCATATGAAGTGGGTCAATACACCGATGCATCCGCCTCCTAAGAGTGGATTTGTATTTAATGGTATCAAGAATATGTTTTGGCAGTTTGTTCTTGATACAGTTCCTATCATCTCTTCGAATGCACAATTTAGGAACTGCATCGGAGTCTAAGGCTTTTGCAAAAGCCCACTTAAGGTTATTGACATATCGATCCACCTCATTGCAAGTTAAATTGCAGTCCACCGGAGGGAGATCTTGATTCAGATCTCGAGACAAATACAGATTGAACTTGTGCTCATTTATCCGGTTAAGGTCTCTGACTGTAACAGGTTCATTTAACAGGAGCTGCCGATGACGGAGTCTAAGTATCAGTTGAACAGCCTCGTGATCCGAGTTTGTATTGGACAGTGTTTTTAAACAGTTTGAATTATTTTCATAGATGACAGACAGAGTGGGAGTGATTAGAAACAGGTCAATATAAGAACTGTGCAGATTAGTTATCCGCGTCGGACCAACGGTAGGGCATAATTTCAAGGACGGACAACAATTTAAGAAATTGTTAAGTATAATACCATTTCTATTACGGACTCTATCACCCCAATTCGGGTGTCTACTGTTTAAATCTCCGCCAATGATATACTCATCTATATTATTTAGAAGCATTATATCAGCAATTTTTTGTAAGTCGTTGTTGATAAGAATATCACTTGGTCTGTTATATAACGAGATAACACCCAAATTACGGGTTAAGCCATCTACGCTATATTGTAGAGCAATTGCAACACATTCCAAGTTATCCAAGACACCACAGTCGACAACATTGAATTTAAGAGTATTCTTAATCAAAATCGCGACTGAAGTGCCCTTGGGAGTGTTGCGTACATGCAGTCTAGATGCTCGAACAGACTGCCTTATAAAGTTATAACCACTGAATGAAACCCGATGATTGCCCGATAGGCGATGTTCTGCAATAAGCATGACATCAGGTTTATGCTTCTTTAGGAAGATGTTCAACTGATATCTTTTTGAGAGGGATATCAACGAACAGATATTGAGGAATATGCACTTCAGAGTCATATTAATGAAGGTAAAGTTCCCCCATCAAACTAAAGAGGGCATTTGTTTTAGCTGACGTACCTTTCAAAGATTTATATCCAGCAGCAAATCTTTTGAACACGTCAGCACACGCAATGAAGTCACGTCCGAACAAAGACACAAATTCATCATTAATGTATTTAAAACTGATATTGTTACCAGGGATGAATGCCGAATTGTTTGCAATCCTTTTTTGTGATTGGTGAAAAAGAGATGCAAAGCTCTTGTCAGATTGAATAGCCTGTGAACGAGGACGAGACGCGACTTCATTGCTTTTAACAGTCTTTGTAGTCCGTAGTTTACCTGTCTTTGATTGTCTTTTAGGGCATAGTTTTGAACTGGCAACGTGTAGGCCCTCGCAGTTCACACACTTAACCAGTATCTCACTAACTTGATCGTTATCTATTTGTTTGAGGGCACATTCCCCAGGTCCATGGTCAGTACATCCCTTCACGCAGCGGTATTGCAAATTGCAATTACTTGCCACGTGTCCGAATCTCTGACAATTCCTGCACTGGATAGGCCCCTTATTTTTCAGACGTTCAATGCTCACTTTACAGTTGAGAATGAATCGGGTAGCGATGAAAGACTTAATGTCTGTTTCACGATCCAACTGGACCATGAAGATATTGTTGCTGTTAAACTTTGTTACCTTCAACACATTGAAACCGAGTGATGCCAGATATTGCTGAACATCTGCAGCATCATATGAGGCCGACAATTTTTTTATAACAAAACTTAAAGGTTTCAATTCTTTAGGAGTAAATGTGAAGAATCTAAAGTCCCGACTTTTCAACTCCTCTTTTATTTTTAGGTAGTCACTAAGTGACGCACATTTTACATCTATTACATTTTTCCCCAAAAGGTTGAAATAGAATTCCTTAATATTAATATTTTTTAATACCTGTGTTATAGCTTGCACATCTGTATTATATACAGATAATACTGGAGGTCGCTTTGCCTTTGGTCCCTCAGGATTTGCCTGCGGTTGTTGCTGGCGTTGTCCTGTCTGATGTTGTTTTTGTTGCTGCTGCTTCTGTTGAGTTTGCGGCTGCTTCTTCTGTTGTTGTTGCTGCTGCTGCTGCTTTTGTTGCTGCTGCTGTTTTTGTTGTTGCTTCTTCTGGACCACATTTGGCTGCTGTTGGCTTTGTTGACATTGCTCATGAAGCAGATTATTTTCTGCAGCATTACAACTTTGCTGCAGACTTGCCTTTGTCCTTTTTCTCTGTGGGAGAGAAGGCCAGCTTGCGTTGCTGCTGTCACTCTCATAACATATTCCAGTGTTATATGTTTCGGAGCTATTCAGCCTCATGCGCTTCTCACACGTAGGAATGGATTGCGCAACGTCAATCCTGTTCTGTGCAGCTAGCGCCACTCTCAGTTCTCGAATCTCATCCACCATGCACCTGTTTTGTTGCATGAGGAATGCAATCGTTACGTCTTGATTAGTATATCTTCTTTTCTTCGACGCTGATCTGGAGCAAGAGTTACTGTACACCGTATGGGTGCTATCAGCACTGCTGCTGGCATCGTCTTCTACGTCTACATCTTCCATTGCGGCAGCCACAATGGGGGTGTTGTCTTGCAGACTTTCTTTTTGTTAAATTTGTATTGTCTGTCTTAGTGAGAATTTAAGTATGTTTCAAATCCTATTTCACTTTCAGCTTCAATTCACTTTCACAAATCACAAATCACAAATTCACAATTATTTTTTTTTTTTTTTTTTTTTCACTTCACTATTTCACTACTTTACCGCGACCAGACATCTTATTTATTTGGCTTTATAAACTATAAATTCACTTAACAATTTCACAAATCTCTAACGAATGTTCAATTCCGACCATAGCGGAGATATTTATACTTTTTCATGTACGCACTATTTGAGTTAGGGGTTGATTTGCATTGTGTGTATTCCATTGTTGTTTCATAATTTCATTCTCGAATAAGAGGTACGAAAAAATAGTTTATAAGTAGGTACCCTTGTTTCTGAAGTTCATTAGTGAAAATGCCGCCAAAAACTAGTGGAAAAGCAGCCAAGAAGGCTGGCAAAGCCCAGAAGAACATCGCAAAGACTGATAAGAAGAAGAAGCGCAAGAGGAAGGAGAGCTACGCAATTTACATTTACAAAGTGTTGAAGCAAGTTCATCCTGATACTGGTATCTCATCGAAGGCGATGAGCATCATGAACAGTTTCGTGAATGATATCTTCGAACGTATTGCTGCTGAGGCATCACGTTTGGCTCATTACAACAAACGTTCGACCATCACCAGTCGGGAAATCCAAACTGCTGTCCGTCTTTTGTTGCCTGGTGAGCTGGCCAAGCACGCTGTCAGTGAAGGAACTAAAGCTGTTACCAAGTACACTAGTTCCAAGTAAATATCAACATCGTCATGGACAACAATAACAATAACAACAACCCAATAAAAAGGCCCTTTTCAGGGCCACAACACTTCTAACCAAAGAGATATTGTAGATAACAAGAAAAATCATGTTTGTTAATTGTACGTCTGTCTGTCAGTCAATTACAATAGTTCAATGAATACCATTTTAAACGCAACTGTACTTGAATTAAATAGTTACAAAAACAATTAATCTACAATCTATGTATATGCGTCATCGTAGACAACTCCATATGTAACATTTAAAAGAGATAGAGAGAGTGGATATTTTTGTAAGAGGGACAGAGACAAATATATGTCTATAAACTTGTACATATCTACCACTACTTATGTGAGTATTGCATATACAAACAATATTCCGAAATGCGAAGTAGAATCTTATATATTTTCAATAGTCAGTCAGTTATAATATAAATTTATTTATACAATTAATTCCCTAAAGCATGAAACTACTAGCAAAAATTTTAAAATGCATATAGAAATTAATTAATACTGTTCTGTCTTGAATATTGAAATTCTCTTTGGTTATTGATTTGGTAGCCCTGAAAAGGGCTTTGTGTGCATACAAATTTTCTGCTAAATCAACATAAAGAATTTATTTCTTTATTTTAGTGCCGGCGGCACTGATAGTTTTTGGCGTTGCTACGCCATAGCTCTAGAAAAAAAGAAAAGAAACAAAAAACCTCAAAAATATAAAAACAAAATCCTAACAAAAACAGTTATTCATAGAAAAAAAACAAACACACGATTCAACACAATTTCGCTTCTCTTTAAATAACTCGATCTTGTTCTGCTATGAGTGAACATCATTGTGAACAAGAAAAAAAAGAGTATTAGGGGTTGTCCGCCCGTTCGACTGTCCAAAAGGAAATGCGAACACTATCACAATCCTTTCATTTCTTTGTCCGTACAGATGTCTGCCCAAGACGAACTCTATGCATAAGCAATAGTTTTTTCTTTTCCCCACAACCCGCATACACGTATCTTCCAAAAAACAACGAATTGCACAAACAAAGGTTTTTTTCCATTGGTTTCACGCATGTCTCTGCGCTAAAAAAATGTGTACAGGAGCAAAAACAAACATTCTTTTCCCTTTCTACGCACACACGTCTTTTAATAATGACGAAAATCAAACATTTTTAATATTCTTCAAACCAAACACATCCTTTTCTTTCCTCTTCGCACGCACGTTTGACAAAACCACACGCAAAGGTTTTTTCTCCTTTCTCCTCACGCATGTCACTTCACTATGAAATTTTTACAGAAGGAACCACAATGATTTTTTGTTTCCTTTCTCCGCACGCACATCTCTTCATAAGCGACATTTTTAATTTGATCCAAACATTTGTGACAAACATCAAACATAGGCATACACACATAAAAACGCCTCAAATCAAACCATTTGATCAAATAAATTTGTCGTGATTTGTTACGAAGAGTCAAGTTTTTTTACGCTCTTAAAAATTTCGACACAGTACAGTTAGTACAAAATTGGCGTCATCTTTATTTCTTACACCATCATATACAGAAAGAAGAGACCGAAGAGAGCAATACTCTTGAGCGTAGTACTGCGTACTCAGAGAGGAAAAAATAAAACAAAACCAACAAAAAATTCAAGAAGAATCACAGCATGAAAACGTATGAACTAAAAATTATTTTTTCCGACGTCTTCAACAATTATCATCAATATTTCATCCAATTTCAGCAAAACATTTGTGAAATATACAACTTCCTCATGCATCACTCCGTCCATTGGTGAAATCCGTATGAAAATCTGTTCGGTAGTTTTTGATCATTTACTCACATTAATGATTTCACCAGCCCTACGATAATGCTTGAATCTGCAAGCAGTACCAATTTCAACTGATTGAATATGCAAACATGATCGTTTCGGGGCTGCTTTATATATGTATATAAAGATTTTTTGGGAGGGGTAGGCGATGGCATATGCTGTAATACAACATTTGTGTACGTGTGTGTCATACAGCATACAACGTTCATTTATTCTTATTATTCCTGTTACTTATTTTATTTATTTATTTAAAGAAAAATTTACTGTTTGAAATTTTCTTCGAATTGTTTTGTGCAATGATCACCTGTTAAATATCGAAAATGACATGCAGCAGAAAATATTTGGCTTAAAAGTACCCAAAGCAACATTGAAATTCAGTCATTTGCTTTTGTTGTAGAAATTTAGCAACTTTTCATGCTGATCACAAAAAAATGTTGCTTATTCTCAGTCTGAATCAGGCATAACTGCCACTTATGTAGTTAACGTGATGGTTGATTTATGCAGTTTAAACAAAGTCGTGGAGATCCTTACTAAAAATATTGTATACAGCAATTGTAACGTCTCGTGGTGTCTTAAGAGCAACAAGCAATGCAAAATATTACTACTTTGATAATTATAATTTGGGACTCGAAGCAATTGAATTAAGTATATGTTTTGTTGATAACTGTGTGAATTATTGTTCTATTTGCATTTAGGTATATTTTTAAATTAACTAATTACCAAGATGTTTGAGTGAAAATATATAGAATCCATGATACAATAATTACGCCAATTTTGTACAGTTATGTGTCGCTTTCTTTTACGCTGCACAAAAATAACTGTACAAAATTGGCGTCACATATATTTCTTACACCAAACATCAAATCCATTGATATGCTTGTGCACATTGCAAAATATAGAGGGAGGGGGAGAGACAGAGAGTGTGAGCAACGAGTTCCCAGCCAAATTTTTAATTATTCTTTTCTTTATTTGAACCTAAACAATTACTTTGATGTAACAAATTAGTATGTATACCTCCCCCATTCATATATTTTAACAACTGTTTCCATCATTCTTTTAACCAATCAAAAAGTTAAAATTAGAATAATTAAGTAAATTTTGGAAAATAGAGTAAAAATCTCATTCAAAAACAAACTTAAATATGTTTATTCGCTGTTAAATATTGTAATGATCATTAAATTCTCATTATTATTAAAGACTTCAATATTGCAAATACAATATATGTATGTACATAATGCATTTTGGGAAATCGCTCACGAGTCCAATTTACTTTCAAAGCAAAGTTTCTCATTTGTTGTTGCTTACGACAGGCTTTGAGACGTCCCCAGAATCTAATAAGATAGAGAGAGAAAGTTCATGCATGAACAAGAAATTTAGTTTGTTTTGTGAGTCTCTTACTCTGAGAAAAGTATAAAAGGAAGAGCAATCGTGCAAATTCCCATTAGTTCCTTGTGGTGCTTTATGTGGTGAAGTTATAATTCAGCCAAATTAGGTTGAGAATGATCTTGTGTTATGTGGAAGTATAGAAGTGTTTGTGGTGATGATTAATTCATTTATATTATTGGTACCTGCAGTCAAGTATGTATGTGTTTGTGAATCACATTTGATTGAATGTCAATCAATGCGAGGGGTATGTTTATTTATCAAGTTACTGGTCTGGGCCTTTAATTGTGGTGTTATTTATTGGTTAAATTGATTTATAAGAGTAACCATTTACAACAATATTGTCAACATTAATAATTCTCCAGCGTAGTAATATTTGTGAATTGATAATTCAATGTCATTTAAATATATGAGAACTTTTGGAAAAAAAAATTGGTAAATATTTAACAGCAAAGCAATCATTCTTCGTGAAAATGCATCATGCATCCAGATTTAAATAATATATTACCACTTCAGAAACATAATTAAATTTGCAATATTTTAATAATATTTATCTGGAGATTTCAGAGATTTTCAACCAGTTTCAGAATTCATACTTGAAAACTAATTTGTAATTCGAAAAACCTTGGTCAAAATATATTGAACTTAAAAGTAGTAAAATAAAAAAGAACTATTTTACACCTTTGTCTTACAATCGATACATCGATAGTGGTTAAAAACCGACGATTTTTTAACGTAATTTTAAATTCTAATTCTTTTGTTTTTCTTTGTTCCCTGTACTGCACACAAATTTCTGTTTCCCTTACCGTCTCCCTTTCCTGATTTATTGCATGCAAACTTTTACTTGCAGCTCCCTTGCTGTTACAACAACAACAAAATAATCGACTCAATCACAGCAGGGAAACCAGAAAAGTCAACATTATGAACATAACCACTTGTTGACAATGTTGAACCGCTAAACCTCCCTAAATTCCATAATTCTTCATATTTTGGTTGAGACTCTGTTTTGCCCTGGAATTTATTCTTTGGGACAGTTTTAATAACAGCATTTTCCTTGGAACCAATTTGTTTGGCAGCTTCGCGGGTCCGCTTGTCAGGCCTTTTGGGCTCGTTGGAATTTTGTTTTTGTTGTCCATTTTGATCAGGCAACCGACATTCGGAATCACGTTCTGGATCATGAACTTGGACGGGTTCAACGCGTGCATTAACACTGAGAATGTTTTTGTATCTGTCATATTATTTAATAATACAATTTTAAACTTGTCAATGTTTTACTGCAAGGGTGCTGCATTTTATAACTGCAGCCTCATGGCGGGAGCATCGAGTAGTACTTGTCTGACTGATGTTGGGTGTTCCCGTAACTTACACCCGATGACTCAGGGGAATCTTGTAGTCGTCTTTAATGACAAATCTATAAAATTGTTCGCAACATTTTTCCTTTGATTTTTTTGCAAAACAA